>CM060989.1:0-4800000 GCA_030765065.1 Deroplatys truncata | reverse complement strand
TTCCAGCACCTCTTGTCCATGTCTACCTTCAGAATGCTACTGCGCATGCTCGGATAGACATGTCTATAGTCGTGCGTGTATATCGCCCACAGAGTGTATCTGTAAACCTGTGTATATCCGAGTTTAATACGGAGAGTTCAACTTTCGACTCCGTAAAGGACTAAACAAATACTGTAAAGAATGGAGCTTCAAAGTGAACCAAGCTAACACATAGATTGTGGCATTGGGAAAATTGAATAAATATAAAAAATCTGATGTGATACATTCACATGACGTTTTCTACCCTCTATCGTTTATTACTGGGTATGTGAACTAGTGTTATTAAAGCTCATTTTTCCGTCTGCTACATTTTAATCAAAATAAACCTTACACATTTCGTTATACATACAAAGAGAACAGTGATAGTCACATGTTTAACAACTGGATGCTATATGCTGACCTTAAAATTACACACTGTTTCCACGACATCACGAGAAAAAACTGAATGTTGACAAGACTTTAACAGAATGCCTAAGTACTGAACAACTCAAACATTAATAACGGATATCTTGGAAATGGCTGATGCCATAAAAAGTTATTTGAAATAAATTGTGTGTTTTAAAGAGATCTCTATTTTTTGGGTAGTACGTTTTCGTATATCACTTAACGTTTACGAGTTATACAAGATTACACAAAGTTCCTTACAAATGAAGAGGACTTCACAGCCTATTCCCAGAAAATTCAAGATAAGCGTGTGAATATGTTTATTATATGGTATTTTAAACAGAATCATTAGACTCTTTTAGAAAATAAAGTTTCGAAAAATGTTCTTTGTAAAGGTTAGTTTGGGGTATGGAGATTTGCTCGAAAATCTTCGCGGCGAATCTTTGGAAGATACTGAACTTAAATACCAAGTTTGGTGTTGATCGGACTTTTCATTTTTGAGTTGTGCTGTTCACACACACACACACACACACACACACACACACACCACACACACACACATGGACGTTTTATAAAAAATACGATTTTTATTTAGGGGACTTCAAAACATGTATTGAAATCTCGGTATTGAATTTTTTGGGTGGAATGCAATACCTTCTCTGCCTACTGTGTATAGGGTTGTCTCGTACGTTCGTTCGCTTTTCGCTACGTTTCAATCACTAAGAACGCCTGGGAGCACACCTCACCCGCAGCACAGCTACGACAGTGTAGTTGCCGAACTTTCCGTTTACAAACTTTAAACACAAGGTCGTTCCAAAGATAAATAACTAAGGCAGTTAGGTTTTGTTAACAAACCATTTATTTCCTGCAGTATACACCATTATTGTCGATAATATATTGCGAAGTTGCTGGCTACAGTAGCACGAGCTAAATTGAGCTCCATTGCCAATACCCGAGTTGTAATTCGTGGATTGTTGACTATCGTTTCATAAATTCTTTCCACGTCCGTAACCATTGACCGTCCAGAACGAGGTTTGTCTTTTAGGGAGAAATTCCCAGTTCAAAATTGACTAAACCACTTTTGACATTCTCGCTTCGTTACTGCATCTTCCCCGTAGACAGCACAAATTTTCTGCCGGCATTGTGAGGCGATTTTACCCTTACGATAGTAAAACAGCATAAGATGTCGGAAATGTTCCTTTTTGCTTTTCATAGTTTGTAAACACAAGTTCACACCAACGTCAGTTACAAATACACACTGACATATCCAATAGTGAGTCTGGTTGTTGTTCTCCAAGCCATAGGGGTGGTTAGGCAACTCGGATAACTTGAGTGTACAGAGGGTTCAGGGTTTGCAGGCGCTATAGATGGAACTTGCGAGCAAACACGAACTTATGAGACAACCCAATACATGGTAGCGAAAGTAAAAGTGCTTTATTTCGATTCAGGGGCCTCAAAACATGTACTTCCGGTGAAATATCGGTATTGAGTTTTTAGTGGAAAGCAATACCTTCTCTACCTACTGTTTAGAGAAAGTAAGCATGGGAGAGTGAAAGCAAATAAGTAGTACAAGTATAGGATAGTGAGAGAATGTAATTATTTGGGAATTACAGTAGATGGAGGCGGTGTTTGGGAAAAGCAAAAGAAATTTCTCTGGCCAAAGGAAAAGGAGCTGTATCATAAGTGGGAAACACAGAGTAACTGATAAATATTAGCTAGAAAAAGTATATAAATATGGTGGTTGGAGCAATAATGGTTAGAAGGCATGGGGATTGCAAGGAGGATGTTTTGTAAAGAAATGCAACTGTTAGGCACGTAGTTCAAATAGAACTGAGACATAGCACGAAATATTGGTTCACAATTCTTAACTTAGAAGTAAGAAGCTTATTAAAACAGTATTTACAATATCAGGAGAAAATCTTAAAGAAGTTATGGAGAAGTAGGAAAAATTATGTGAATAACTTGTGGAAAATGGCAAGAAAGAAAGTTGAAGACATATAGAAAGACAAATGAAAGCAATGACATCGTTTATACTCGACAAAATTGTGACCAGTGCCCAAGTAGCTGTTTTCCTTTTTATTCTCGGGCTGTGCTTAAACTCGCTTCATCAGCAATGCATTTCCGCGCGGGAAACTGCGGCTAAAATGAACGATCTTAATTATTCAAATTTTGGGTTTCATATCTTCGTTGCTCAGAGAAAAGAATACCAGAAAATGCTTTCATCGTGTGTTTGTAAGCCACGGCAACTTGGAATACATCATTACCACTATTGGCACCCGTGCCATAATGGGCCAGTTATGCAGTAAAAAATATTTACTATGCTAGGACAACATAAATATATTGACGTCACAAACAAAGTGTAGGAGTTTGAATATTAGAGGGCTTAAGGAAGAGTATTTCACAAACTCAGATGTCCAACATCTGGTGGAAATAAATATATATATTTAACGCTCCAAGCGGCCCGTTTCTGAGGCGGAGGTACCCGGATGGTGGAGTCCGTTTCATCCGGTGGTAGGGTGAAGATCAGGATGGCGGTGGAATGAAAGGACCTACAGCGTACCACGTTGGGCTTTGGGGATACTTCACATGAGGAAGAGAGAGGTGAAGACGTGATTAGAGCCGGCCCAGAGCCAGGAATCGAACCCCGGACGGTAGGATTTTAACAAAGTGAAGAATAAATAGATCTGTGCAGCGAATAGAGAAAAGTGGCAACAAACTGGGATTAAGAAACAAACCAACTAATGTAAGCGTGATACCTATTGTAAATCGTGAATACGACTGGCTTCATATTCAGTTGTACAAGCTTTGCTTAGTGTAAATCTACATATTATGTGTGTGAGATAATCTCAAAAACCACTCAACTGATTTTAATAATTCTTCGTCTATAAAACACCTAGTTTCATTTCATAAATTGCTAAAATATTAAAACAGATTTACACAGCCCTTGTACTTGAATGCAAACACATTGGATTAATAAAAGAACATGCTTGTGAAGAAATCTTCGACTTTTAGTTGAGATTGCTATGGACTAGCAAATTGTTGTTGTTACTCCACAGAATATGCATATAAAACAAATGCCGTGGATACTTCATTGCAAACAGTAGATGGTCGCGATTTAGCAACTAACGTTTTCGACCCGAAACAGGTCGACGACGAATAATCCCTTCCCTGGATAAACGCATCCACCTAACCTTAGATATAGGGACTTCAAGTGTTCTTGCAGCCTAAGACACAGAGTATCCAGCAACGTTCACTAACGTAAGGAGACATCTCCTTGTAGCTTCGTCTTTATGCGTGCACTCAGCCATAGCAAAAGTCAATATGATTGCCAACATACCATGCAGAACTCCAAGGCTGTAAGGTGTGTGCGCATGACTACGCCAGCACCACGCATAACTGAAGAATGAGGCAGACAGTTTAAACTTCCAATATTAAGTCAATTAAGTATTTGGTTTAGTTTTTCACTTTAGAATTCATACGAATATGAGATTTATTTTGAAAACGAAACGAGTGTTTGTGTTTTTATGCATGAATATATTAAAATTAATAGATATTTTATGCACGGAAAGCATATAGCATTGCCATACAGTTAACAAATTGAAATTTAAATAATAAAAAAGCATTCATCAAGTTTACAAGACACATGCGTTTTACCACTGACTGCTGTGCATACAATCCAACCGGAAGGCATCTTCTACTTATCGTGTAGCTTTGAAATGAAAGCGTCAGCGAAAGTTTACGATGTTTTCCGAATCGAACTTCCTCTCCGGCTGTTACTCATTTATTTTGTCTAGGGTTGTACAACAATTTCGTAGAGAACGGTGGAGGTGAATCGACATTCGAGTTACCCGTGCAACGTCGGCTAGGTCAGCTAGTAAATACATAAATAAATATAGCACTACCGGATAAACTCCTTACCCCATTTTAAAGGTATGTTATTTGTGGCCGAGTTTAATAGTAATGAAGAAGCCGAGCGCTACGTCATTAGTAAACAAGAAATTGTCTCTCCCATTTCCTCCGATGTATCAATGTACATGCATCGCAAGGACATGAAAAACGGCGGAAGAAAACATTTTAACTGTTAAACTCTTGAAAAAGGCTACACGTCAATAGGATCCCGGCGCATTGTGCGAGTTAATTACCGCGAGTTTGGCAGCCCTGGGGGGTTCCGCTCATCGATTCTGTTAACGGAAATCAGGCAGTCACATCGACTGGTGTTCTCTCCTACCCTCGCCTTGTTTGCGCTTCGGATTATAAGTACAGCACCCAAGTTTCGTGGCAAAGCAGTTACTTCGCCGGAAGAAGGACAGAGTTTTCGTTTGGTCGAGTGGCCCGCGGAGACTACCGTAATCACATAACTTTGTGGTGGAAGATGTTGGAAATGATGTCCACACCTTTAAATTAACATGCCCACACAGCGATCATTAATATTATTAATTCCACAAATTAACTCTGCTCACATTATCGCAATTCCCCAACTACAGTCATCTTATACGGGTTTGTGAAATTCCTGAGCAAGCTTTCTCGGAGATTTCTTAGATTTCGTTCTAACCTTTCTCTCATGTCTTATAGTCTCTTCTGTAAGAACACGGCGCCTTCTTATCACGAATAGGTCCCGTTCCCTCAGTCTCTTCACATGATAACGATGTAACACACACGAACAGCAGGAAATCTGTCTCATTTTTCCACAAGAGTTTGTTGTCACATAGGTATCATACATGAAGATTCTGTGTGCTGGCATTATAACAGCAGGGAATCTGTCTCACTTCTACACAAGAGTTTGTTGTCACATAGCAATCATACATGAAGATTCTGTGTGCTGGTATTATAACATCAGGGAATCTCTCACTTCTCTAAAAGAGTTTGTTGTCACATAGGAATCCTTCATGAAGATTCTGTGTGCTGACATTATAACATCAGGGAATCTCTCACTTCTCTACAAGAGTTTGTTGTCACATAGCAATCATACCTGAAGATTCTATGTGCTTACATTATAACATCAGGGAATCTGTCTCACTTCTCTACAAGAGTTTGTTGTCACATAGGAATCATACATGAAGATTCTGTGTGCTCACATTATAACATCAGGGAATCTGTCTCACTTCTCTACAAGAGTTTGTTGTCACCTAGCAATCATACATGAAAATTCTGTGTGCTGGTATTATACCAAAAGGGAATCTGTCCTACTTCTCTACAAGAGTTTGTTGTCACATAGGAATCATACATGAAGATTCTGTGTACTGGCATTATAACAACAGGGAATCTGTGTCACTTCCCTACAAGAGTTTGTTGTCAAATAGGAATCATACATGAAGATTCTGTGTGCTGGCATCACAACAGCAGGGAATCTGTCTCACTTCTCTACAAGAGTTTGTTGTCAAATAGGAATCATACATGCAGATTCTGTGTGCTGGTATTATAACAGCAGGGAATCTGTCTCACTTCTCTACAAGAGTTTGTTGTCACGTAGGAATCATACATGAAGATTCTGTGTGCTGGTATTATAACATCAGGGAATCTGTCTCACTTCTCTACAAGAGTTTGTTGTCACCTAGCAATCATACATGAAGATTCTGTGTGCTTGTATTATAACATCAGGGAATCTCTCACTTCTCTACAAGAGTTTGTTGTCACATAGCAATCATACATGAAGATTCTGTGTGCTGGCATTATAACAGCAGGGAATCTGTCTCACTTCTCTACAAGAGTTTGTTGTCACCTAGCAATCATACATGAAGATTCTGTGTGCTTGTATTATAACATCAGGGAATCTCTCACTTCTCTACAAGAGTTTGTTGTCACATAGCAATCATACATGAAGATTCTGTGTGCTGGCATTATAACAGCAGGGAATCTGTCTCACTTCTCTACAAGAGTTTGTTGTCACCTAGCAATCATACATGAAGATTCTGTGTGCTTGTATTATAACATCAGGGAATCTCTCACTTCTCTACAAGAGTTTGTTGTCACATAGCAATCATACATGAAGATTCTGTGTGCTGGCATTATAACAGCAGGGAATCTGTCTCACTTCTCTACAAGAGTTTGTTGTCACGTAGGAATCATACATGAAGATTCTGTGTGCTGGTATTATAACATCAGGGAATCTGTCTCACTTCTCTACAAGAGTTTGTTGTCACCTAGCAATCATACATGAAGATTCTGTGTGCTTGTATTATAACATCAGGGAATCTCTCACTTCTCTACAAGAGTTTGTTGTCACATAGCAATCATACATGAAGATTCTGTGTGCTGGCATTATAACAGCAGGGAATCTGTCTCACTTCTCTACAAGAGTTTGTTGTCACCTAGCAATCATACATGAAGATTCTGTGTGCTTGTATTATAACATCAGGGAATCTCTCACTTCTCTACAAGAGTTTGTTGTCACATAGCAATCATACATGAAGATTCTGTGTGCTGGCATTATAACAGCAGGGAATCTGTCTCACTTCTCTACAAGAGTTTGTTGTCAAATAGGAATCATACATGCAGATTCTGTGTGCTGGTATTATAACAGCAGGGAATCTGTCTCACTTCTCTACAAGAGTTTGTTGTCACGTAGGAATCATACATGAAGATTCTGTGTGCTGGTATTATAACATCAGGGAATCTGTCTCACTTCTCTACAAGAGTTTGTTGTCACCTAGCAATCATACATGAAGATTCTGTGTGCTTGTATTATAACATCAGGGAATCTCTCACTTCTCTACAAGAGTTTGTTGTCACATAGCAATCATACATGAAGATTCTGTGTGCTGGCATTATAACAGCAGGGAATCTGTCTCACTTCTCTACAAGAGTTTGTTGTCACCTAGCAATCATACATGAAGATTCTGTGTGCTTGTATTATAACATCAGGGAATCTCTCACTTCTCTACAAGAGTTTGTTGTCACATAGCAATCATACATGAAGATTCTGTGTGCTGGCATTATAACAGCAGGGAATCTGTCTCACTTCTCTACAAGAGTTTGTTGTCACATAGCAATCATACATGAAGATTCTGTGTGCTAAAGTATACAGACTTGTCCGACACTGCACAACCTCTAAGTCTGTCTAAGGCGAAATGAAAGGAAATTCGTGATAGAAGAGAAACCGTACCAAAATTCGTCTTGTCAACCAGGTAAAACCAGGTAAGAGCCATGGTCAGAGTGCCGACGCCAGGAATCGAAACAGGACCTGCTGAAGTCGAGCTATGTCGCTCGGTAATACAATACTTACTGTAGGAAGTGGAAATGTAAATTCGACAAGGATGGTGCAACCTCCCGACGGACCAACTTGTTCATTAGCCAACTTTTCAGTTTACTACAACAGGCTGCGATATTGATTGTCCTTGCAATGTTTTACCCAGATTAGTTGGTACTGAGATCACATCGCTGATTATTGCTGTTGTGATTTCTGTCACCCACAGTCGAGTGTATGGAGACGCTTCCTATACTGTTTTTGTTTATTTAATGTTGGCAACATCTCCTTATCATTCGTGAGCCAATCGCTTAATAGTTTGAATTCGAGTCCAACATACACGTATTAGTGTGAAGCCTAAGTGGGCAGCGAAAGGGGAGGAGTACGGGAACATTTCACCTGAGTGGCTGGAAGGCATGCTTCGCGACGATGTTTGATGTCAAAAGTCTGTCGCTCAAACAGTAACCTATAAACACAAGTCGCGGCAGTAAGTTATATCCCACACACAAATTCAATATCGAAACGTCTGTGTGTACAGCATGACTCAAAAACGAAAAGGATGGTTAAATACCAAACTTGGTATTCTTCGTAACACAAAGATTCTCAACAAAAGTCCCGGAAGCGCTATCGCCAGATAAGCAGAATCTTCTTGTCGCATCCTTGGAAGGTACTGAACCTAAATATCAAGTTTGGTGTTTATCCGACTTTTCGTTTTTGGGTTATGTTGTTCACACACACCTCTTTAAATGCTTCTGTTTTATTCAGGGTACTCAAAACATGTTTCCGGTGAAATCTCGGTATCGAATATTTTATTGGAATGTACTGCTCTCTCTACCTACATGGCAGAGAAAGTAAAACTATTGTAACAATGGATTAAAAGATTTAACACGAAACAAACGATGGTGGCAGATAAAAACAATAATTATACTTAGTTGAAAGGCTTACGTTTAACCCAAAACCTGCATCACTTTGTTCCAAACGGGAATCAATACCCGATACAGCCCTTTGTCCCTTTTATCATATAACATTAAACGGAATGCACAACTTCTAATGGAATATTTCTCTTAATGTATTAACGTTTGCGGACGATTTGAAATAGCGCACCAATATCAATTACAAATGTGAAAAATATGATGCGTTACATTCACATGACTTTCCCACCCTCTACGTCTGTGGCCCGCATTCGGGAAATAGTGGACTCTATTCCCGTGACCGACCTTCCTGACCCATAGGTTTTTAGGGGTTTCTCTAGGTCGCCAGGCGAATGCTGGATCATTACCTCCCCTGAATTTCCTCTCTTCCATTTTATCTCCATTCTCGTCTAACTCACCTTTCATCTGCTTGGTTTCTTTCAGGATTGCAAGTGTCGGCGGGAGGTCTCGGCGTGTGCATGGTAGGGTAAAAGGATGCTTTAAGGAAACCTTCGTCCTCCGGACGGCAAGCAGTCTCCGGGTCCCAGACCTCTCAACGGATGTGTAAGCCTAAGGGGGAGGGCGGTTGCACCATCCAGCACCCTGGGAGTTCAAATCTGTAAATAGTAGGGACCTTGTCCTGTGCCTGTCGTTCCTCCGCCCTCTCTCCTCTCACCCGTCACGGGCACAGGCCCAAAAGATCCGCGTAGGTCGAGGTGCTAAGTTCCCCCCCCCCCGGTATCTAGTCCTATCCTTTCTCATTATGCTTAAAAATCTTATTTTTCCATCTACTTCGTCTTAATCCAAATAAACCTTTACAGAAATGGCTACATTACGCATTTCGTTATAGATACAAAGAGAACAGCGATAGTCAAATGTTTAACAACTGGACGGTATATGCTGGCCTTAAAATTCCGTACTGTATTCATGACATCGCCAGAAACAACTGAAAGTCGACAAGGCTTTAAGAGAATGATGAAATATTGAACAATTAGAACCATTAATAACGGATATCTCGGAATTAACTTATGTCACAAAAACGTTGTTTTGAAGTAAATTGAGAGTTTAAAAAGGTCTAGATTTTTATGTAATACCTTTTCGACTATCGCTTAACGTTTACCAGTTTTACAAGATTATACAAAAATCCTTCCTAATGAAGAGAACTTCACAGGTTATTCCCAGAAAATTCTAGATATACATTTTATTTGACATGTAAATATCTTTAATATATGGAATTTTAATCACAAAGTTAGAACCATTTTCCGAAAATAAAAAATTTCGGAAAATGTTACAGGAAAAGGGTATTTGGGGATGGGGGATTTTCTTGAAAACCTTTGTGCAGCATCTATGAAAGGTACTAAACTTAAGTGCCAAGTTTGGTATTTATCCAACTTTTCTTTTTTACTTTCTCTACTACGTATAGTAAGTCGGAGAAGTATTGTATTCCACCCAAAAATTCCATACCGAGATTTCACCGGAAATACATGTTTTGAGACCCCCTGAATCCAAAAAAGCATATGTCCGTGTGTGTGTCTGTGAACATCATAACTCAGAAACGAACAGTCGGATAAACACCAAACTTGGTATTTAGGTTCAGTATCTTTCAGAGATGCGACACGAAGGTTTTCAAGAAAATCCCCCCACCCCAGACTACCCTTTACATGGAACATTTTTCGAAAATCTTAATTTTCTCAAAAATGGCTCTAACGATTTTGATTACAATATCTTATGTTTAAGATGTTTTTATGACAAATGAAATGTATATGTCGAATTTTCTGGGAATGTCTCCAAAAGTATTCTTCACTGTGAACGACTTTTGCATAACTGGTAAACCATAAGAGATAGACAAAATTTTACTACACAAAAAATGTAGATCGCGTTAAAATACACAATTTATGTCATATACATTTTTTTGTAGAGTGAACCATTTTCGAGATATTGCCTCTTATTCCCTTAAGTATTCCAATACTTACAGTTTTTCTCAAATTCGTTATTCATATTTTTTTGTCCTGGTAATGCAAAAAGAATGGAATACTCCACATAGCAACCAGCTCTTAAAATATTTTACTATCGCTTAAAGTCTACCAATTCCCCTTGCATCTACAAGAAAATTGGCAATAAGATTAACATCTCGATATCTCCATTAACATGAAGCATATAGAGAATAAGCGTTTGTAAAGATAGTTTGTACAAGAGTAGAGAAAGTCATGTGAGTGTAACACATCAGATTTTTGGAGTTATGCTGTTCATAGACACACACACACGGACATTTTTCTAAAAATGCTTTTTTTGGGTGGTTCAGGGGCATCAAAACATGTATTTCCGGTAAAATCTCGACATCGTATTTTTGAATGGCATACAATACTTCCCCTACTTAGTGTACGTAGTAGGGAAGCCAATGTATTATGTTACATTCATATAACTTGTCCTCATAAAAAGGAATGGGTTCTCTGTTTTAATTAAGTAGATAGATAAGGTACCTATCTGTGTTGGTGTCAAATAGTACATGGATCATTGACCGTACATGCATATTTAAGATACAAGTTTAAGGTGACAAAAAGAAGCAAAAGAAAACAAGAAAGAAAAAAATGGAGATAAATTGCCTCTTGACTATCTGAACAAATTTGACCTGGCTTCACGAACTTTGGGCACGTTCTTCCAGTTCCTCTGGCCAACCAGTAGATCCCAATATGACATTCCCCTTCTAGCAGGACTTAATAACTTTTCTGTTGATTTAATTGTTTGCTGGTTCTCCCACTGTGCGCATTCCGCCAAAATACGAGGGTGGATCGAAAAGTAACGCACAATAATTTGTTTCTGCCTTGGTATTGCAACTGGAATGTTGCAATTTCACAGAGACATAGTTTGAAGTTTTCACTACAGATGGTATTTTTTGTTTCATGTGTTACTGTCGTCCACGTGTGAAGATCAGAGGGTGTAGTTCGATATTTGGGGCTAAAGGGCATAAATCGAGTGATATTCATCAGGACATGCATTGCGTGTATGGGAATGGCTGTATGGGCCGTAGCAATGTCTCCAGGTGGTGTGCATTCTTCCTAGAGGACCGTATGAACCTTAGTGATTCGCCACGCTCCGGGAGGCCGGTAACAGCTGCAACCCCGCAGAATGTCAGAGTCATTGAGGTGGCAATTTTGAACAACTGTGAACCTTATCGCAACAGTTCAACATTTCCTATGGTACAGTGTACGATATTCTTCCTGACACGTTGAAATTTCCTAAAGTTAGTGCTCGCTGGGTGCCTAAGAACCTGACGGACAACCACAAGGGCCAGCGAATGATGACGAGCTTGGATCACCTAACGCGGTACACCGCAGAAGGGCATGACTTTCTGAAAGGAATCGTCACTGGTGATGAGTCGTGGGCATATCACTACACGCCCGAAACCAAGCAGGCGAGTATGGAGTGGAAACATGCTGGTTCCCCAGTGAAGAAAACATTCAAAGTGACCTAATCTTCTATGAAAGTGCTTGTGACGGTGTTCTGGGATATGCATGGTGGACTTTGCTGAACACGGGACCACTGTGAATGCTGCAGCCTACATTAAAACTTTGGTGAAGTTGCGTGTGCCCTTTGTGACAAACGCCACAACATGAATGTCAAAATTCATGACAATGCTCGCCCCATGTTGCTGCTGCTGTTCGTCACAAAATTACCAAATTTGGTTGGTAGGTGCTCCAGCATCCCCCATAAAGTCCGGACCTTGCATCATTGGACTTTCATCTGTTTGGTCCCATGAAGAAATTCCTGACCGGTAAACGCTTTTCGACGTATGCGGAAGTGAAATCAGCAGTCCGCAGATGGATAGATATGCTCCAAGGAAACGGACTTCTACGAACAGGGTATATTGAAACTGATATCACGATGAGAGAAACTTGGTGACTATGTCAAACAGTAGGTAAAAGGTGTAAGTTCATTTGTGATTTTTATTGTTGTTTTAATTATTAAACTTTTTTGTAAAAAACTTTATTGTGCGTTACTTTTCGATCCACCGTCGTATGTACACAGTCTTCATCCAAACACGGGATGATCAGATTCTCCTGCTAGAATTTATTCCTAAGTATACAAGTCTCTTTACCCCAATTCAAATTGATTTCATTTACTAGACTTAGAGAAGGTTTAATTTTACAATACGATTCTATTTCCTTTCGTTTGATGTCTATTAGTGTTTTTGACCCATTTCCGTATGTTTCTGATATTTATTTCACCTCTTTGCCATACTGACCCCATGCCTCAAGGGCCCAAAACTTACAAGAAAGATTTTCTCTCTGGCATTTGTAACATTTGCGGCGTAGTGTGGAGTTATCTCCCTGCAGAAGTCTCAGCCAATACTACACTGTTGTTATTTTACAACGTAGTAATATTCCACCTCCCTCAATACCCCATAATTTGATGTGGCTTGTGAAACTCCAACTCTTTTTCCAAAATGCTGCCTTCGTTTTATTTACATGCTCTGCTCCTTCCCATCCTCAAATTTCATTCCGTTTAACAAAATGGACATCAGGTATACGCGTGAGAATAGGTACGAGGGCTGTCCCAGAAGTATCCGACCTAATAAAGAAAACACAAACATTTTGGGGAAAAACATCTTTATTTCTCTTCATAGTCTCTTTTCAGCTCGACACACTTTTCCCAGCGATGCTCAATAGCTTCGATACCCTACTTATAGTGAGAACCGTCGAGTTCTGCAAAATAGCCATCAACTGCAACCTCCACCTCTTCATTGTTGGCAAATATTTTACTAGCAAGCCATTTCTTCAACTTTGGAAACAGAAAATAATCAGAGGGGGATAAGTCTGGCGAATAGAATGCTTGAGGAAGCAATTCGAACTTTAACTCATTGATTTTGGCCATGGCGATAATGGATGTGTGAATTGGTGCAATGTCTTAATGAAATAGAACTTTCCTTTTCGCTAAATGCGGCCGTTTCCGCATGATTTCATAATTCGAACGCTGCAATAAGTTTGCATAATACTCGTCATCGATTGCTTTTCCTTTTTGAAGATAATCAATGAAAATTATCCCACGCGCATCCCAAAAAACTGACGCATGACCTTGCCTGCAGATGAAACTGTCTTCGCCTTCTTTGGAGTCGACTCTCCCCTTTCTATCCACTGTTTTGACTGTTCCTTCGTCTCAGGTGTGAAGTGATGGACCCATGTTTCATCCATGGTTATGAATCGACGCAAGAACTCGGCTTTATTGCAGCGAAAGATCGCCAAACACTCGACTGAAACATCCTCACGACGTTGCTTTTGTTCCATTGTGAGTAAACGCGGCAGCCATCTTGCGGACAGCTTTCTCGTTTCTAAATTTTCAGTTAGTATGCAATGTACAGCACTTTTTGAAATGCCTATGATGTCTGCTCGCTCGTGCACTTTCAGTCGACAGTCGTCCAATACCATTTTGTGGATTTTCTTCACAATTTCTGTTGTGGTCACCTCGTTTGGTCGACCACTGCGATGTTCGTCTTGGCAGCTTGTACGGCCTCACTTAAACTCTGCCACCCCATATTTTACTGTTGTAAACTAAGGAGTAGAATCTAGCTCAGCTTTAATATTACTTGGACTAAGACCTTCCAAATGAAAGCATTGTATCACATAACGATGGCCAGTTTTATCCATGTTTACAAATTCGATGAGAGAGTTCACTATTAATGGCTGCCAAACAATTACTAAACAACATAGCATCGTCAAACTTCAAACTTAAGCTTTATAAGGGTGGTACTTTCTAACATAGTCATTTGTTTGAAACAACAACCGCTATCTATACATCACGTCGGGTACTTCTGGGACTGCCCTCGTACTTCATTTAAAAATATAAACCGAAAGGTTTCAGGAACATAAGAATACAAGAAATATATAGAATACATAGAAAAAACAACTTTCATAACAGTAGTTTGTAGAAGTCATAAAAAGCGATGGTGGGTAGAGAAAGTTATGCTAATATAACACATGAGATTGTTTCTTGTTAATTTCACAAGCTGATAGCGCACCATCAGGTCAATTAAAGCTAAAGGGGCGTTTCCACATGTGCAGCAATGGAATTGGTGAGGTCGGCTACATTTGCTAGAGCACCTGTTCACTCTTTTTCTCGCTCATCATTCTTGAATTATAATAAAACACACCTGATTAATAAACGAGTTTACACGCTGGTCAGTACTTAATATTTAAAACAGCTGAGGAAATTTATATTTTAAAAAAATCTGATGTGGTACATTTAAATGACTTTCTCTACCCTCATTCGTTTATTAGTGGGAATACAAATTATTCTTGCCAAAGTTTACTTTTCTATATACTTCATTTTAATAGAGATAAACCTTTGCACAAATAGCTACATTACACATTTCGTTATAGAGAACATTGATAGTCAAATGTTTAACAACTGGACGTTATATGCTGCCCTTAAAATTCCATACTGTTTCCATGACATCGGCGAGAAACAACTGAAAGTCGATGAGACTTAAAAAGAATGACACGTATTAAACTAATCGAAGCATTAATAACGGATACCTCGGAAATGGCTGATGCTACAAAAAAGTTATTTGAAATAAATTGTGTGTTTTTTTAAAGATATCTACATCTTGTGTGTAGCACGTTTTCGTCTGTCACTTAACTTACCAGTTATACAAGATTATACAAAATTCTTTCCGAATAAAGAGGACCTCACAGCCTATTCCCAGAAAATTCTAAATATATATATTTTTTATTTGTCATGTAAGTAGCTTTAATATATGGTATTTTAATCAAAAACGTCGGAGCCATTTTTAGAAAATAAAAAAAATTTGAAAAATCTTCCACGTAAAAGATAGTTTGGGTGGGGGATTTTCTTGAAAATCTTTGTATGGCATCTTCGGAAGATCCTGAACCCAAATGCCAATATTGGTATTTATCCTACACATAGACGGACCTTTTTCTAAAAATGCCATTTTGGAGTTCAGAGGGCCTCAAAACATGTATTTCCTTTGAAATCTCTGTATCAAAATTTTGGTTGAAATACAATACCTTCTGTACGTACTATGTAAAGGGTCTTTCAACAAGCGTGTCCTATCTTTAACGTGTGATAGCTGCCGTTGTTATTGAGTTACAGCAGTAATTTTTTTCATGTGGTTACAGTTGTTATTGGCAAATAGCCATGGAACGTTACAGCATTCAGCAACGCGTAGAAATTATGAAACTTTATTATCAAAATGGATCATCTGTTCGCCAGACCTTCCGTGTATTGCGTGAAGTTTACGGTGTGCATAATTGTCCCTGCGAGAGAACGATTCGGCGTTTGATCGATAAATTTGAAAGAAGTGGTTCTGTCAGCAATCAAAGAACGCCTGTACGTAATCGACGTAAGCGCTCCAACGAAAACATAAGCGCCGTTCGTGAGAGTGTACGCGAGAACGGAAACAAATCAATTGCTCGTCGAGCGCAAGAATTGGGGCTTTCGCCGACTACAACTTGGCGAATTCTGCATCTGGACTTGAAGTTTCACGCTTACAAAATGCTGTTAACTCAAGAACTAAAGTCCAAGGACCATAGGTTGCGCCGTGTATTCGCTGACTGGGCTATGGAGCAATTGGAAGCTGACCCGGATTTTTGTCGAAAAATCCTCTTCAGCGACGAAGCCCACTTTTGGATGGATGGTTGTGTTAACAAACAAAATGGCCGCTATTGGAGCAATTACAATCCAATTCAGATTAAAGAACGACCACTTCATCCCCAAAAGGTTACTGTGTGGTGTGGATTTTGGTATGATGGAATCATTGGTCCATATTTTTTCCAAGATGAAGATGGAGAAGCTCTAACTGTCAATGGAGGAAGATACCGGGCTCGTATAAGGGACTATTTTTGGGCTCAATTGGATGGTATGGATCTCAGAAACATCTGGTTCCAGCAAGATGGTACCACATGTCATACTGCTCTCGAAACAATCGATCTTTTGAAGGAGAAGTTCAGAGGTTTCATCATTTCCCGTGATGTTAACTGGCCCCCTGAGGTCATGTGATTTAACGTCGTTGGATTACTTCTTGTGGAGTTATGTTAAATCTCGAGTTTATGTCAACAAGCCAGAAACAGTAAATGATCTTATGAATAACATCACGCGTGTTATTCGTGAAGTTGGACCTAATTTACGTTCTTCTGTCATTGAAAATTGGGTCAACCGTATACGCGCAACGCAACGAAGTCGCGGCGGTCACGTAACTGATGTTCTCTTCCACACGTAATGACGTTAATTATGTTACAAAATAAAAAAGAAATAAGCCTCTAACATTTATAGAACGTGTTTTATTTAAGTTCAAAGATGGCACACTCTTTGTGAAAGACCCTATACATAATAGAGAAATTAAAAATGTTGCCAGCGTACCTTGTATTCTTTCATTCATTCGTTTTTCTTTCTTTCTTTCTTTCTTTTTTTTAACTTTGGTAAAAACTATGACCCTCGGCAAGCTTCGGCCATCAAATTTATCACTCAATGTTGAAGTATTATTTTAGTCTGTTGACGTGCTTCCTGAAGCTGGTAAACTGAAGACGTCGGCTCATTCAAATAGCAAGCGCAGTGCAAATTGAGCACTTATAAACCAGCACAGAGGCACATGTTAAGTATAATAGCGGCTGCGAGGTTAGCGACTGTCATCTACTTCTAATACATCGACTGTCAGAGACGTGTGACGGATTGCATAGCCTCGAGGCGACCTCGCTCTTTCTGATCTTCGAATGAGCTTGCTTTGTCAGCTTTCCTGCCGACGTCATAATGAAACTAAACTCAGACAAAACGCTAACCCCTATACCCGAGTGCGCTGCTATGGTGTCATACATTCACATCAATTTCTCTACCCTAAAACTTGTGTTACGAAACCTTATTTTTTCTGTCTACTTCATTCTAATGATATAAACCGTTGGAGAAACAGCTACATCACACTTTTCGTTATAGATACAAAGAGAATAGCGATAGTCAACTGGACGCTATAATTCCATACTGTTTCCATGACATCGCGAGAAACAACTGAATGTTGACAGACTTTAAGAGAATGACAAAGTATTGAACTATTCGAACAATTAATAATGGATATCTCAGAAATGGCTTACCACAAAAGTTATCCGAAATAAATTGTGTGATTTAAAAAGTTCTACATTTTTTGTGTAGTATGTTTTGATATTTTGCTTAACGTTTACCAGTTTTACAAGATTATGCAAAATTTCCTCAGAATGAACAGGAGTACATTTCCAGAAAATTCAAAATATACATTTTATTTGTCATGTAAATATCTTTATTATATGGTATTCTAATCAAAATCGTTAGAGCCATTTTTGAGAAAATAAATATTTAGAAAAAAATTCTATATAAAGGGTAATTAGGGGTGGGGGAATATTCTAAAAATCTTCGTGTCGCATCTTTGGGAAGTACTGAACTTAAATACCAAGTTTGATATTTATCCGACTTTTTGTTTTTGAGTTATGCTGTTCACAGTCGCACACACACGGGCGTTTTTATAAAAATGCTTTTTTTTCTTTCTTCCTTTTTTTGTGGATTCAGGGGTCTCAAAATCTCGGCATCGAATGTTTGGGTGGAATACAATACTTACCATACGTAGCAGAGAAAACAAAAAAAAATTATATATGCTGCATTCACGTGGCTTTCTCCACTCATTCTCTTAGTTCTCATACCAAAGCTTTTGCTTCTATTTGTTGTAAATGGAAATAAATTTTCATTGCACATTTATGTATTTACCTATAGGTAGAACTTGGCATAATAGACGCTTACAAACTTAAAATAGGCACTACAACATGTAGGCAGTAATATAGGCAACATCAGTAATGATAAGCATGAAGTAGGCACAAGCATTTATGACTTTACCACTTACAAACACATTTTGACACGACAGAACAGTATAGAAATATCCCATATACTAAATTTACTAAATTTCACTATTCTTTTAACGAAGTGTAAACATTATTTCCTTAAATTTGCACTCTTCAGTTACGATGTATTTTTTATGGCAAACACTACTGTCAGTTTTAAGTAATTTCTCAGTTGAATACATTTTACACTCCCACTTATTATTTAGTCTGTCATGTATTATTGTTAAACAGTCTTTTTAGTTTAGTACTGTGTTTTCGCCCACGTGGGAAGTAGAAAAAATAAAGAAGTCATCGCATTAATGAACAAACCGACCAGTTAACACTAAAATGATCGATTTCAAAGTCGTAAACCAATAGCTCTTGTACAGGGAGAGCCAAAAGACTACGAACCGCCTGCGTGGTGTTTTTCCTGTCAGCGTCCTCGGTGCTCGTTGCCGTCTGTCGCTATCATAGAAAGGCGCGGATGAAACCATACAACATTTTTAAAACTATTTTCAAAGGCTTTACTTAACAAGTAAAGGTTGTGTTTGAGGACAGAATTATTAGTAGAGATTTGTGACCCCCTCGGTCCCCTGCGATTTCTATCTCTGGGATAACTTAAAACAAAGTGTACAAGACAAACCGACACACCCTGGAAGAATTAAAACAAAATATCCGCCAGCATTTCTCAACGTGAACTACGGCGAATGATGGATAGTTTCCTAAAGAGGTGCCAAAAATGTATGGACAGCGACGGTGGCCAGTTTCAGCATCTCCTTTCATAAAGTTGGTAAGTAAAGCTTTAAAAGTAGTTTTAAAAATGTTGTATGCTTTCATCCGCGACTTTCTATGATAGCGGCAGACGGCAGCGAGTATCGAGGACGCGGAGAGGAAAAACACCGCGTAGGCGGTTCGTAGTTTTTTGGTTCTCTCTGTACTTGACCATTTACTGTACGCATTATTCTGCTAAGTGGTCGCTATTTTATTATTACACGAAACAAGGCAACTGCTGACGTTAGGAAAGGAATGCAGGTATTACAAACTTCCTCAGGCACGTTGTCATTGGCTTAGAGCTCGAAATATTAACTGCAGCGCTAAGGCTAAGATCACATTAATGAATAACCGGCAAGAACAGAAATAATTAGAGTAAGAAAAAACCTTGATAAAAGTTCTCATCAATAAACTATAATAGGTCCTTAAGCTACGAAAATGCACGCACTTTGAGAATAGGCAATTATTCGCACTAAAATTAGCGTATTTTACTCCAGTAAAACCATCAAGCATATTTATACATACAAGGTGTACGATTGTAAACAAAATAGACAAATGCCGAGCTCATATTATAGAAATTTAAAGATCTACATTTGTTTGTGTAGTAAGATTTTGTCTAACTCTTGCGGTTTACCAGAATGAAGAGCACTCCACAGGCTATTCCCAGAAAATTCAGTACATAGAATTTATTTTAATATCTTAAAAAAATGAATTTTAATAAAACTCTTACGAGAGGGCGTCAAAAAGTAAGTGGAAAGCTCTATTATTTGGACAGCATGGATTTCTTTTATTCAAATTCAATTACAAACTTTAAAAATACTCTCCTTCTGAGGCTACACACTTTTCCAACGCCCTTTCCACTCAGAGAAGACCTTGTTTGATGATCCTGTTATACCCGAAATAGCACTATTTAGTTCAGTATCTGTTTTGAAAATGGCGCTCACTCGTGGGAACAGGCGGAAGTAAGATCCGGCGAGTTGAGCGATGACACATCTCTGCACTCGTGGCGACTTTTCTGTAGCCTACATCATTACGAATTATGTCTTGAGCTGACCCAAGCGAAATGTGCATAGTGTCTGCTATTCTTAACTGTCAACTGTCCTGTAACATGGTATTACAGTTCACCTCAGCTTTTGGTGTGGAGGGACGTGGAGCATCTTCAAGGCCGTTTTCACCATCTTTAAATCCTTTATGCCATTCAAAAACGCTTCGTGTATAATTTATAATGTTTGAGTTCCTGATTTTTCAGAAGAACACAAAACCTAATTGAAACACGTGCTTACGCAATGGCTCTGTCAAACTCAACAGCCCATGGGCAATATCGCGTCAATCTCTCCGTTACCATAATTGCTGAATTTCCACGCGCGCGCGCGCGCGCGTATTTACACAGAAAAAAATAACTCCGCTTTCTTTTTGATACCCCCTCGTAGATCTGCTTTTGAGAAAATAAATACCAGAACTTTTCCATGTAAAGGGTAGTTTGCGGCGTGAGCATTTTATTGAAACTCTTCGTGTGCATCCTTACTGAAGTAGGTACCACGTTTCGTATTTATCCGACATTTTGTTTTTCATTTATGCTGTTTACTACACACGCGAACCTTTTTCTAAAAATGCTCCTTTTGGATTCAAAACGTGCATTTCCGGTGAAATTTTGATATCTAATTTTTGGGTGGAATGCAACATCTTTTCATATTTATTATACATAAGGGACAAAAAAGTAATAACAACAGATTTGTATTAATTACAACACAGAAACAGCAAGCAGTATATATATATATTAATTTTTTTTCTAAAGTAATTCGTGTTTTATTAGGAAGTCATGTGATAGATATGTATGGAATACAAAAAGGCATTTATTTCTAAAATGTTGAAAGCTGTACTGCAAGCAGAGTTTTCTGTACGTCATTAGAAAGCCAAAAATGTTTATACTATCTCTACCACACACCTAGTAGGTAGAGAAAGTATTGCTTTCTACCTAAAAAAATCTCCCCCCAAACTACCCTTTAGTTGGAACAATTTTCGAAATTTTTTATTTTCTAAAAATAGTTGTAACGATTTTGGTTGTGTATATGTTGAATTTTCTGGGAATGGCCTGTGAAGTCCTCTTCATTCGGAAGAAATTTTGTATAATTGGTAAACTGTAAACGTACTACACAAGAAATGTAGATCTCTTTAAAACACACAAATTATTTTAAATAAGTTGTTTTTGTGAGATATCCGTTCGAATTGTTCATATCTTGGTCATTCTCTTAAAGTGCTGTCAACATTCACTAGTTTCTCGCGGTATCATAGAAACAGTATGGAATTTTAAGATTTGACTATCGCTGTTTCCTTTAAATGTATAGCGAAATGTAGCTATTTGTACAAGGGTTTATTTGGGTTAAAATGTAATAGATATAAAAATAATATTTAGTAAGAATAGTTTGTATACTCAGTATTAAGGGTAGAGCAAGTCATGATGCCTAACAGGCTTTCAGTTGAATAACAAAGGCGGGGCTGAGAAGCAAAAATGTATGAGCGAGTTTAGGAAATGATATTTGTGACTTTCCCTCGAGGTATAGTACAATAATGTTTATCACTCAACCTTTGTGACGAGTTATTGCGCCGAGCTGATGGATGCGCTTCAGGCCGCCGCATGTGTTTAAGCTGAATGCTTCAAATGATGTGGCACGAATTTGCTGTTTCATCTCTTGGTGTGCCGCAGGTGATGAACGTTCAGAAATTAGATACGCGCATCATTCAACCAGAGATCAATACTGAGTACTTGATCACTTTGGCTACCAAGGAAGTATTCGATACCGAGATTTCATCGCAAATGCATGTTGTGAATAAAACAAAAATAGAAACAGGCCCGTGGGTTTGTGTCGGATAAGTATCAAACATGGTATTTAAGTTCGGATCTTCCAAAGTTGGGGCCTTTCCCGATATTTGGCTCAAACCTTATTATGTTTATACCTATTTATGTATCAACTGCCTTTACGTACGTGACACATACGATAATTTTTAATAAAAGCTTTCTAAATTGTATTAAATAAAATAAATGAATGTAATATAAATATAAGGCATAGTCACTAATTTGTGGACATATTCTCACAGCCGCCCGAATCCTACGCTGTGAAATGCACTAACGTCTCCTAGGAAGCGTTGAATAACAAATGATGTGGAGGGCAGTGCTTATTCTAAGCCCTCGTTTTTAAACAACAATCTTGTGACTGAAAATCCCGAGGAAATTTCAATGCGAGCCAGAAACATAGAGTATAGTGATTTATAGACAAATACAAAGTAGCCTAAGGTACTTGGCGTTTGGTATTTGAGCTCCGAAACCGGTAAGCGCATCCCGGTGAGACCCTGGACTGGTCTTCAGTACAACAGCCGCGGCCGAACCCATTATGCGCCGCTTCTAGAACATTCCACTTTGTTGCGGGTCTATATAAGGGGCTGCTGTTGCCAGGAGGGTTTAGTTCAGTTAGGAAGCTAAGCGCAGTGAAGCAGTCGAAGAGTTGGGAAGTGGGCAGTACCGAGTGCTGTTCAGTGGAGAGTTATTTACTGTTATTACTCTATTTAATTTACGTCGCTTTAACTACATGGTCATATCGCGACGGATCTGTTAGTGGGTAACTCTTAGATCGAACAGTTAACCTTCGAGGTCTCATCCCTGTAGCCACTCGCTTCGCCACGTGTCCACAGAGACCTTAGTGCATAGTAACTGGATCTTTTGCTTGGTGTCATGCATGGCATTAGGGTGCCGTCCAGTCTAGCTGCTTTCATATAGAAAGGCAGTTAGCCTTTTAGGCTGTTGACAGTTGTGACTCAGAAGTGTGTGTGTGTGACAAAAGTGACTCAAGTGTAGTGCTGAGCACCCTGAGTGACAAATAAAGTCGTTTAACAGCAACCGGTATTCTCATTTTTACAATGTTTTCCTGGAGACTGGCAATAAACGTGATACAAGTCGTGATTGATTGAAGGCTTCTGGAAAAACAAAACTTATGCAAATTACACGAAACTAGTAATGATAAATATATACAGACGGTAGTAAAATAAATGGCAAATTGAGCGATGTATGCTCCAGTATTCAGGCAGAACGAATGGTCATCCTACAGAAAATAGTGATGGATGAATAATCAAGCCAGAGTTGACACGCTCAGGACGTCTCTAAACCGACGAGATTGTGACAAAAATAGATAGGCGCTGTCCACTACATTTTACACCAAGTTTTGGGCAAGAAAGAATTTTCCATTCGATAGGTTTGCTAACAATTGGCCAAAAACCAATTCAAATGAACATTTCTCAAAAGTGTTTAAATGTAATTCCATTGAGTTTCTCAGACGTCCATACCTTGCGAAAAAGAAAGCTCTCTTTCATCACACACGTCTGGGACTGCATGACCTTCACTGCCATATTCACCAGATTTGGCTGCCAGCGAGTCTTTTTTGTTCCCAAACCTAAAGAAATGTCTGGTGGATGAAGATTCACATCAAATGATAGGTTGAAGCTGACACAGAGACTTATTTTGTACACTTGGACAAATCTTATTAAAACGTTGACTTTGGTTTGCAACGTGCTATTTCTCTTGAAGCTCAGGCCGGGAACGTCTTCTAAACGGAATAGCCGAAGTGTGATTAGGTTTGAAAAGAGCGCTGTTTGAACCCGACTATTTATGAGTTACGACTTCATAAAAAAAATGGTGCTACACACGGAGCCCTCTGGTTTAACCTTGCGCCGAGTTAAATGGGACCCACATTAATGCTTCGATTGAGTTTCCTTTGAGGCAGCGTGCTGAAACGAAACAGCAATCATCCGGAGATAAAGGACAGGTTTCATTATTGCGCTTCTCTAAAAGAAAGTATATTTTTAAATATATTACATTCACATAACTTTCTCTAACCTCTATGTTTATTAGTGGGTATACAAATTATTCTTAAAAAAATTATTTTTCTATCTACTACAGAGAGAGCCAAAAAACTACAAACCGGCTGCGCAGTATTTTTCCTGTCCGCGTCCTCGGCGCTCGTTGCTGCCTGTCTCTATCATAGAAAGGTGCGGATGAAACCATACAACATTTTTAAAACTACTTTTAAAGGCTTTACTTACCAACTTTACGAAAGGAGATGCTGAAACTGGGCACCGTCGTTGTCCATTCATTTTTGGCACCTCATTAGGAAACTATCCATCACTCACCGTAGTTCACGTTGAGAAATTTCCTGGCGGATATTTTGTTTTAATTCTTGGGTTGTCTTGTACACTTTGTTTTAAGTTACCCCAGAGTTAGAAATCGCAGGGGGTTAGGTCGGGGGACCGAGGGGGCCACAAATCTCTACTAATAATTCTTCCTCAAACGCACTTTCAATTGTTTTCATCGCAATATTGGACAATTTGTTACGAGTCAGAAGTTGAAGCACATGCATACGTGAATAAGTTTTGCCCTTTTTTACAGAATTAACAGACAGGGAGCGTGAGTTTGCCTTTTTTTCAACAAGACTCTGCAACAGCTCATGGAGCCAATATTTTGGTGACAACAATTGAAAGTGCGTTTGAGGACAATTATTAATAGAGATTTGTGACCCCTCGGTCCCCTGCGATTTCTATCTCTGGGTAACTTAAAACAAAGTACACATGACAAACCCACACCCTGGAAGAATTAAAACAAAACATCCGCCAGGAAATTTCTCAACGTGAACTACGGCGAGTGATGGATAGTTTCCTAAAGAGGTGCCAAAAATGCATGGACAACGACGGTGGCCAGTTTCAGCATCTCGTTTCATAAAGTTGGTAAGTAAAGCCTTTAAAAGTAGCTTTAAAAATGTTGTATGGTTTCATCCGCGCCTTTCTATGATAGAGGCAGACGGCAACGAGCGCCGAGGACGCGGACAGGAAAAACACCGCCCAGCCAGTTCGTAGGTTTTGGCTCTCCCTGTACATTTTAATCCAAATAAACCTTTACAGAAACAGCTACATTACACATTTCGTTATAGAGAACAGCGATAGTCAAATGTTTAACAACTGGACGCTATATGCGCTAGATTCCATACTCAACAATTCAAACCGTTAAGGGGGGATGTAGGTGAAGATGCTTGGTTACACACAATTAGCTAAAGTACTAAAGTTTTTAAGATAATATAGTGAAACTTGGCATCATCAGCATTTGGAATACATTTCTTCACAAATGGCCAAAGTTTGCAACATTTTCCTGAGATGTTAAGATCATTTATAAACAACACGTTTTATGGTGCATTTTTCTAATTATTCAACCAATTAATTGTAATAAACCTTTGTGCCCAAGATCCTTATGCAGCCATAATTGTATGCAGCAAAGTTTTGATTACGTACCTGGTTTTTAAAAAAAAAAATTTAAGTTTTGGCTTGAAGAAAATCCCTTAATTGGTATGCATAATGATAAAAGCTATAATTTTCAAAATATCAAAAAAATCTGCATAGAATTGTTCATTGTGCAGTTTTAGAGAATGCTACTAATTTTCGCTGCTCGGAGTCTCAGAGAAACGGTACAATATTTGCGGAAAAATGTCATTTTCTAGAAGACGGTGCAGAAGATTGCTTTCTAAGAGTCAAGTAGCAACCACCAATAGAAAGCAAATAGCGCAACACAAAATAGTGTCTGTATATTCAAGATAGCAGGTTCGACTGTTGTTTTTGTTATGTTGCAGCGGATTTATTCTAACAAATAAATGCAAGAGTTGTATTTTTGTTCTGTGATTTTAATACCTCATTTTCTCACATAATATTATGCTAACATACAGTTTATTTACTTTCTGAAAACAGCAGCAGCGGATATTTAATTTGATTACAACTGGCTACTCTTACGGACTGATTCTGCTCTTTCTCCCAGATACTTGCGAAAAATGGGGAGGAGGGAATTAATGACAGATATTTTTAAAAGGTTTTTTTTAAAATTTAATTGTGTGTTTTAAAAAGATCTACATTTTTTGTGTAGTATGTTTTCGTGTATCGCTTAACGTTTACCTGTTATACAAGATTACACAAAATTCCTTGTGGATGAAGAGGACCCTGAAAGGGGATATACTCTACATATATATGAATTGTACAGTAATAATATAATTCAGCAAGAAACATGTTAAAATATTCAACATCCAACATTTGTACAGAGCAGACTGTAAGAACGGGCGAGCTAGCAAAATTCCAGGTAAAACAGAACTCTAAGTAGAGCACACCTTTCAACAAGCAGGGAACCGGTAACGGTACGGAGAAATAGAAAGAGACAGATAGAGAAAAGAAAGAAACGGAGCACTTCACAACCCGTCATGGTGACGCGTGTGCGCACGAATTTGGAGCAACATGTTTTCATACATATTAAGATAACGCGGTCTGAGGACCAATTGGAAACATTTAAACGCAGAGGTGAGCGTCACTAGGCTCAGGTGTATAAGGGCAGACAAGGCCCCAGAGCCCACTCTCTCTCGATCTTCTAGAATTCACGTCGACACGAAGTGTTACGCTCTTAGCGACAGATGCACGTGTGTGCGTGTGCAGATAGTTAGGCTCCTGACTTATTTAAAGTGGTGGGATTAGAATAATGGGAAAAGCTAGCCGCCCATAAATATTTAAATTCTTAATAAGCTATACTGATTAGGGGAAATGCAGTTTATTTTTAATTTGCTTCACCCACAATAACCTGAGAACCAAGAGTTATATATAACTGATCAATAAAGACTGAGACTAATTTTTTTTCACAGATATTTATTACTCCATTTCAATGTTGACGTGTTCTTTTTTAAAGTACTCCTCTCCTACTTGAATGCACTTTTTATAGCGTCTCTGCCAGTCCTCGAACACATGGTATAGGCCATTCTTTGTCAGGTCTTTGAGAATCGCCTCACTTTTCTTCAGCACTGCTTCAGTGCTCTCAAATCGAATGCCCCGGAGCTTTGCCTTTAGTGATGGGAATAAAAAGAAATCACATGGGACAAGATTGGGGCTATAAGGCAGATGCGGCACACAGGTAATGTTGAATTTAGCCAAAAATTCCTGGACTTGATTTGCAACGTGAGGCCGCACGTTGTTGTGATAAGTTCTGGATGTTTCCTTGCAATGTGCTTCCTCGGTGTAGCCAATACTGACGTGTAGTACGCTGCTGTAACAGTGGTGTGAGTGGAAACAACAATCACAGCAGTTGTGTTGATGTTGACTTCAGTCATAGCAGAAGCCGAAGCACCAGGCCCACCTTGCTTAGCACAGAGGACTCGCTGTACTTTGAAGGCTTTGAACCACCTAAACACTGTTGCACGAGGTAGTGCTTGCTTCAGCTTTTCCAAACTTTCAGAGGCTGTATGATTTAAACGAAAACAACATTTTATTGCTCCTCTTGTGTCACCTTCAGTTTGTGGTATGCGAAATTCAACTAGGATCAACAATATACAGCATTACTACCAACCTACCGAGACGAGAGTGCTGCCGCCTATGGACATTATACATGAAACCCCGCTCTTTTCAAATATTCATGGTAGAGACAGGAAACTCTCAAGAAAGCTACAGGAAAAAATCAATCTCAGATAGCATCAACCCAAAGAACGACGTTTTCCCGCTACAACTCCCTAGGCTATTCCCAGAAAATTCAATATTATAAATTTTATTTTTCAAGTAAATATATTTAATGCATGGTATTTAATCAAAATCGTTACAGAATTTTTACAAAATAAAAATTGCCATGTAAAAATAGTTTGCAGTGGGGGATGTTCTTGAAATTGTTCGTGTCGCAACTTTGGAACCTAATCCGACTTGTGCTGTTCACAAACACAAACGAACTTTTTATTTTCTAAACATGCTTCATTTTGGGTTCAAGAAGCCTCAAAACATGTATTTCCTGTTACATCTCGGTATCGAATTTTTGCTGGAAAGTAATACCTTCTCTGCCACTATGTACGCGGTAGAGAAAGTAAAGTGCTGGGTTTTTTTCGGTTACAGGTCTCCTGAAGGGACCCTCAAAGGAAATCCAAAAATTCGATGTCGACATTTCACCGGAAATATATGTTTCGAGACCCACTGAATCCAGAAAAAGCATTTTCAAAAAAGCTCCCCGCGCAGGCGTGTGTCTATGAATAGTATAACTCAAAAACGAAAAGCCGAATAAATATCTTACTTGTATTTATGATTAAAACCTTCGAAAGATGCGACACGAAGATTTTGAAGAAAACTCCACCCCATAGTATCCTTTACATGCAACATTTTTTATTTTCTAAAAGATGACTAAAACGATTTATACCATATATTAAAGATGTTTACCTGACAAATAAACTCTATATCTTTAATTTTCTGGGGACAGCCTTTGAAGTCCTCTTCACTCGGAAGGAGTTTTGTATAATCTTGTGTAAGTGGTAAATTTAAGCGATAGACGAAGAGGTACTACATAAAAATGTAGATCTCTTTAAAATATATAATTTATTTCAGATAACATTTTTTTGTGGCGTAAGCCGTTTCCGAGGTATCCGTTATTAATGGTCCCAAGTATTCAATATTTAGCGATTCCTTTAAGCTGTTGTCGATTTTCAATTGTTTGTCGCGATTCCACGGAAACGGTATGCACGTTATGGAATTTGCGTCCAGTTGTTAAACATTTGACTATCGCTGTTCTCTTAACGAAATGTGTAATGTAGCTGTTTCTGTAAACGTTTATTTGGATTGAAATGTAATATATGTAAAAATAAACTTTAGTAAGCATAGTTTATATACCCACTAATAAAGATAGAGGGTAGAAAAAGTCATGTGAATATATCACATAAGGAGTACTCACGCTATTCAGTTGTCGCTGAAAGAGCAGCACATGGTGACCCGCTTTTAAATGTCTGACTATTCATTCGGTTTGGTGTATCCCTGTTGTACCAACAATGAAACTCTTTCTGCAAAGATTTATCTCAATGTACATGTACTACTCCTTCTTAAGAGTAGTTTGTAAAAGTAAACGATAGTGGGTAGAGAAAGGCATGTTTGTCTACACAACACGAAATTCTCAGAAATGTTTATTTTACCAAAGAAGTCTCGCATTGAAGTTAAAATTGGACCCTCAAAGGTGGGCACGTGTTTTTATTTCAAATACAAATGCGTGGTCGCAAAAAAAGAAATTTTACACAATGCTCTCGGCTTAGATTAGAGTTACAGCAGGTGCCAAGTTTGAGGTAGCGTTCAGCTGTTTGGCCAATCACCGTGAGAAACCCGACACGCGCATAGTGCTTCTGCAGTTTGCATTCCCTCAGCGAATTTCTTCTCACATTGGGACTCAAAAATAATTAAGGGAAAAGTTAACAATTTCAATGTCTTTAAAGCTGCTGTTAAAGAGTACCTGTGCTCAAAAGCATGTTATTCTGTACAAGATTATCTGATGATAATATATATAACTAATATTAGTAAATATTAATAACAATTGCCTGTTCTAGAATTAATGAAGCTATTTAAATTTATGTATATTAAGAACTGACAGTAAATGTTATGCCTTACAAATCAAATAGAACAAAATGATGAGACGAACAAAGGTACAAGCCTAGTGAAAGTTAAAATAACTGTTCTTGTCTATAAATATAATGTGAGTCTTATAACGGTAGGGAGGTGTTCGATTTTGTACAAAATAACATCTAGTTTGTTTCATTTTGTATATAATATGTCTATTTTATTTTAAATGTTCTGTATTCTATGTAATATTTATGCATATATGTAACTATATTATGCATTTCCTTGACACGCATATAGTATATCTCTATTTTATTTCAAATGTTCTATATTCTATGTAATGTTTATGTTTATATGTAATTTTTGTACATTTCCTTGACATGTTCTATGTTCACAAGCCTTTATGACTGCTAGTGAACTCACAGAATGCAATCTAATCTAATGTATTAATTTTGTACGGACATCGTAAACTATACATCACTCTCGTTTATTGTGCTATACAGATTATTCCTATAAGACTTTATTTTTCTTTGTGCGGTCTTCATTTTAATCGAGATAAACGTTTACAGAAACAGCTACATTACACATTTCGTTATAGATACAAAGAGAACAGCACAGTCAAATGGTTGACAACTGTACGCCTTAAAATTCCATACCGTTTCCATGACATTGCGAGAAGCAACTGAATGTTGACATGGCTTTAAGACTGACGAGGTATTGAACAATTCGAAGCATTAATAACGGATATCTCGGAAATGGCTTATGCCACAAAAAACGTTATTTGAAATAAATTGTGTGTTTTAAAGGGATCTGCATTTTCTGTATAATACATTTTCTCTGTGGCTGAACGTTTTTCCACTTATGCAAGATTTCCTTCCGAATGAAGAGGACTTCAAAAGCTATTCCCAGAAAACTCAAGATATAGATTTTGTTTGTCGTGTAAACATCTTTAATATATGATCAAAATCGTTAGAACCATTTCTCAGAAAATAAACAATTTTTAAACATATTCCATGTAAAGGATAGTTGGGGGGGGGAATTTCTTTAAAACTTTCGACTCGCATCTTTGGAACGTTTCGTTCTTGAGTTATGCTTCTCACAGACACCACACATATGGACCTTTTTCTAAACATGCTTTTTTGGGGTTCAAGGTGCCTCAAAACAGGTATTTCCAGTGAAATCTTGGTACTGAATTTTTGGGTGGAATGCAATACCTTCTCTATCTACCAGATGCTGGTAGAAAAACTAATATAAAATGGAGTAACAATTATTTTTTGTGCCGCTGCAAAGTTAAATTGTTGTCGCAGTTTTAGTTGATAAAATGACGACAAAGCAAGGCTGGTTTGCTCGTTTCCCTTCAAGTCACTATATTTACAGTAACCTTCCACCTCCCCTGCTCTCCTCGGCGCTTGTAAAGGTCGAATATCAACCGTTGGCCTGGCTTCCACCACCTGAACAAATATCTTGGCACAGTCAAGGTAGCAAGAGAAATACATTGTTCACTATTTCTTGCGTGCATCATGTTGCAGGACGAATACTGCTCTGTAAGAACAAGTGAACATGTTCGTTCTTCGCCTATAGATAAAAATCACATACAGTTAAGAGCACAAGGTACTCTGAAATCATCAAAAATCACATTTTTTTTTGTTTTAGGCACCTATAAAATCTCTATTATTTCCAGTTTCAGAAAATATATACTTTTGGGGGGTTAAGAGGTTTTAAAGACATTTAAATGCTAGTCTTCATTCCTTTAAAGCTGTCACGCAACGCCCCTTTTTACAACATTTTTGTATCTTTCAACAACGAACGACTATATCACGTCCAGCGAGCAGTTCAGCAGAGGACAGGACAAGAGAAGGCAATCAGAAAAGCTGAAGCAATCCAGGAAGAAGGTGCAGATGATTATGACTCTGAAGGCAGTCGGAATTTTAATGTTCAAACTTTAAATTCAGTTTTCTGAAAACAACACTTTTGGACACTTATGTATTTTTTCTCAGAAAGTATGAGAGGCAGAGAGCTGAAATTTTCAGTACACGTATACAAAACATAGTTAAACTTTCTGAACCACAATCATAATTTTATAATGTATATACAATCCTGCAAGGAGCAGATGAGAATAACAGGTCGTCAACAAAACATAGCAACATTGGCGAGTGATTGTGTGGAGGAAAAGTAGTGAGACAGCCGCACACTTTTCAAACGTCTGCGATACGGTATTATAGTTACTCCGTCCAGGTCGCGAGAGTAAATTGTAACCTATATTTGTGCTCTGTTTACTTCCATAGTAACATACTTCGAAACGATGCTCTTCGACATTTACTCCAGGAGTACGAGGTTTCTTTTTAAAGTACCGATAATGTTTTAAAAAGTAACAGAACATTATTTTCTAGATAATTTATCATCATTCATTACCTTACACAACTTCTCCACATAGTTACCGCCGTTATTCAGGCAGCTTTCGTAACGAGAAACCAGTTTTTGTATGCCTTTCGTCAAAGAATGATGCCGTCTGTGATGAAAGTCAAGTCTGCACTTCTTGTTTCACGTCATCATCGTCGTTGAAATTTTTTCCACCGATGAAGAAACATGAAAATCACTTGGTGCCAAATCCGGACTGTAGGGAGGGTGGTGGAATTGTTCTCAACCAAATGATGCGGTCAGATCTGAGTTTATTTGGCTATGTGTGGCCGGGCATTGTCATGAACAAAAAGGTTTCCACGCGAAAGCATTCCATTCTGTGTTGCACGACGGAGCTTTCGTAGTGTCTCACAATAGACGTCGCATTCCTGGGTGAGGATTCAACCAGTAAAACACATTCGCTTTCCCAGAAAACCGTGCACATAATTCTGGGAGTGGATATCGTCTGTCGCTGGGGATGTTGTGTGCCTCCACTCCATGGATTGTTGCTTTGATTCAAGAGTGGTGTGAGACAACCATGTCTCATCACCTGTATCGATGCGCGTTAGCAAATCATCGCCTTTCTCAGCGTATCCCATGAGAAAAGTCAGTGCAGTGGCAGATCGCTTGTTCTTGTGCTCACGACTAAGATTTTTGGGCACCCATCTTGAGCTCAATTTAAGAAATTGTAAGCGTTGTGCCACAATGCTGTAGAGGACTGACCTTAAAAATTCTGGAACATGCGAAAACACAGACGATATGGTGAAACGTCTGTCCTCGCGAATGCTTGTACCAAATCATCCGTCATCACAGTCGGTCCGCGGCTCATCATGCACGTTTTCACGACCTTCATTAAACTGTCTAACCCATTCCATCACTCATTATTGTTTCCACATAACTCACACAATTGGCGATGAATTTTTGCTGGCGTAACATTTCTCACTGATCTCACTTCACATTCGGCCGGTTATTTGATTGTTTTTAACATTTCGAAACGCTCTAATAACAGGAAAACACAACCTGGCGATCGCTTACTGCTGCGTCTGCCGTTCTAATGAAGGAGGAAGTAATTGCGCATGCTCAAAATTGCGACAACACGCTGCAGCGCAAAATATTAAAACGGTGCTTTAAAAACACGCCTCGTATTTGAGAGGACTGAAATACTTTGGAAGTAGTTTACTCTCGTATGGGAGTGGCCGAGTGTTGACTAGGAATGCAGGGGCCTCCAGAAACTGGAGCAGAGCACCGCAAGTAGGCCACAATGCCCTGTTTGCTTCTAGCGTGACCCCGGGGGAGGGAGGGAATGAGAGGAAGACCTGAAAGACGATACGTGTTAGCAAGAACGGGGCCAGATGGAGCGTATCCTGGCACCGATTAACATTGCCTAATCCCCAGGGGTCCGTGTGGCAACAAGAAGGAGGCGCCAGCAGGCCTACCAAACGCCTGAGAATAGCCTTTCTAAAGCGCGCAATTCACCGCCCTCTATCCGCAACACGCCAACCGTCGACGCCTTCTCCTTCAACCCTAAAACAGATGAAAGGCAATGTTGGGGATAGGAAATTCCTGGTAACAGAAGAACTACCCAAGCATTCGCCTATCGACACGGGGAAACAACGAAAAAGCCGTGGTCAGAGTGGACGGTTGGTAAGTAGGTTGGCGCACACAACCCTTAGAAGCCCTTTCGCAAGTACCTGGTATGTACAGTATTTTTCAAAACATTACAGCCTCGCGTTCCACCCCTACTCAAGTCGACAGAGCTTTCAGGGTTGGTTTTATAAGGTTTGCAGTTTAAAATAAACCTCACAGTTGCCACGTCTTCGGTGGTTCTTAAATTGTGGAACGCGTTTCTCGTGTGATAGACTGAAAATGTCTGTTTACGTAACCTAGCTCTTCTTCCAAAGGCCGAGCTATTTTTATTTTTCACGGGAGTCTTTGGTGAAGAAGGTTGAGGTTCACCATGAGGTTCAGGGTCGGAAAATGAGTGACATGTGCACTATCTCACCGGTTTGCAAACTTACAACATCAAACACGAAACTAGACTGCTGAAGGAAATGCAGAAAACATACCTAATGAGGGTCGTCTTTTGTTTGTCCTCTGTTCAAGGATATGGGGCGAGGCCGTCAAAAATTACTGCTTGACGCTTCTTGCACAGGGACACGAAAAGCTGAAGAAATGAAGATGTTATGTTGTTGGTAGATGTAATCAGTGGCCTGTCCTAAACTCTAGCGCGAAAATTGTGATCGATAATCTTATCGGCAATATAGGTGGTGATAAACACTTCACCCTCGATGCTGTTTGAGAGAACGTTTGCAGAGTTTCGAGTACAGCTTTTACTGGTGGTTACCCGAGTTTCTAGCCAGCTACTCTCACACATTCTTCCAAAACCTTATTTCTCTACCTACTTCTTCATGTAAATCGAAATAAACGCTTGTAGAAATAGTAAGATTGCGTGTTTCGTTGAAGAGGGATACACCTAGACGGGTGGCGCCGCAGAAATGCGTGCGACTCGCATTCGGAAAGTCTCGGTTTCGATCCTCGGCGACCGCCATCTGACCCATGGGTTTTTCGTGGTTTTCCTAGGTCGGCAAGTGAATGCTGGGCTGGTTCCTTACCTGTACCCATCGTCTTGTCATCTCTTTCAGAGTGGTAGAACGAGGTGACAGTGTTCGGTGCGTCGCGGCTGGGCGGTGGCCGTGCGCTTTGTAAAGGTTTCTTCACTGGCGTCGTTGCGGGACTGGTCACTTATGACCCACCTCCAAGTGGGCCCTACCAGGGGGGACGCCGGGGTTTGGAGGCTTATGTGTGAGCCGGGGCGGCGGCGAATGCCTTCAATCTGGAAGCGTTAGGGACCACATCTATGCTTGCGCCCATCGTCATCCGGATCTGGTCGCCCTGCGAGACTCTTCTCTCACCCCCCTCCCAGGGATCACGGTAGAAGCAAAAAGGACCGTTGGGGCCTACTTGCGGTGTTCCGGTCGTCCGTGTCTTTACCTTTACAAGAGGGATACAGGAAGCTGCATCTACAGTCAGATGTTTAAACGCGGGTCGCTATATGCTGGAAATGAAATTTTGTAGTCTTTCTGTGACATCGCGAGAAACAACTGAATAGCGACAGCACTTTAAGAAAATGACAAGGTATTGAAAAATTCAAATCTGTAATAAAGAATATCTGGGAAATGGCTGATGCTATAGGTCTCGCTAGGGATATTGGCATATGACCTTCAGGGCTAGCCCAGTCAGCCAGCCCTCTGATGTTTCAATACCTCCCTTGCAAGTAGCACGTGGTTCCTTCTGTCCAGTTGTGGTCCAGTTCCTTCCACCGTATACAACTCCCGTCTCAACTTGCACCATTGTTCGAGCTGTGTCATACATCTATACGGTAAATGACTCGCATCGTAGCTCTCCATTAAAATTTTTCACATGCCAAAATCCGTGGCGCGACCTGTACAAAAATGTATCGAATAAATCGTGAGTTTTCAGTGCAGTATATTTTGTCTAACTCTTAACGTTTACCAGTTATACAAAAGTCATTCAGAATAAAGAGCACTTCATAGGCTATTGTCGGAAAACTAGACATACATTTTATTTGTCATACAGGAGGTATTTTAATCAAAATCTTTAGCGCCATTTTTGAGAGAATAAAAAATAACGAAATGTTTCCGAGTAAAGCTACATATCACGGAGGGCCCCTCAGAAATGGGGCAGAGCACTAGTGGTTCTTTTTGCTTCCAACATGACCCCTAGAAGAGGGAGGGACCCGAAGGACGCAAGCACGGACGGGGCCCCTAACACATCCTGCGCCGCGCGGTCCTGGCCACAAGCCACCGAACTGCCGGCAATCCTCGACTGGGTGGAGCCCACTTAGGGGAGGAACCTAACTGAGCGACGTCATTGAAGAAACCTTTACAGAGCGCAAGCCACCGTCCAGCCCCAACTCGTCGAACACCGTCGCCTGGTCCTACAACCCTGAAACAGATGATGGGTACAGGAAGGTCGTAGTAGAAGATGAACCACCCCAGCATTCGCCTGCTGACCCGGGAAAACCACGATAAACCCATGGGTGAGAGTGAGCGGTCCGGACATCGAACTCGGGCCATAGACGTTGCCGCCTAAGCTCAGTATTTACCGTAGACAAATAGTAGAGAAAATAAAAATCTGACTCCATTAGTGATTAGATCCTGGATTGTAGAGCTGAGACAGGTGGGCTATGTTCCTTTGTGTGGCTGGCCTCAGCAGTTTCACTTCCTTCCTGCTTTAGAGACACACGCGAATAAAGAAGACCGAACTGTGGTAGCCCTCGACGCTTTCCTTGAGACCAATCTAGAAATAACTGCGTTCAAACAAACATATTCTCATGTGCGAAATACACAGGCAGGCTCCACGCCAAAGTGACCATCTCTTATCTGTGCTGTTTCCTTTCGCTTTCTCTATCACATTCTCACGATTGGTTACCAAGCAAATAAAACACAATGTAAATAAAGAGAAAATATCTTTCTTTTGCGTATAATAATCTACAGTGTTTTGGTATTTAGACTTTGGTACATTTAAATATAATTAGTGTATTTTGTTGTGCAGCCAAGCTTTGTTTACAAGACTGCGTATACTCTTGTAGTAGCTATAATGGGGAACACAACTATAATCACTGAATATTTGTAACCAAAGCACACTTGATTGATTTACGGTCCTCAAGTTGAGTACAATGTCTTAGCTCAGTGATAGACAGTTTACTGTTGTGTGGTTGCAAGTTCAAATCCCCTTGGAACTACTACTCTTTTTCATTTGTTATGTATGTGGCGTTTATTTAGTATTGCAATCGTTCGGCAAGAGGTTTCATACTCACTCAATTTCACCATTATTGTAATTATATTTGCAAGCAATAATATTTAACTATATTGTATAAAACGAGTTGTAAAAAAAAAGAATAAGTATCGAACTCGAGCTGCCTGTGTAGAACTTAAATAATTTAACCAGTTGGCCAAAGTGGCGCGCGAAAGTTGGTTGTGAACCGCGCGCTCACTCGAAGGGACTTTGAAAAAATTCCGATCTTATACTTTAATATGACTTTCTCTATCCTCTATATTGATTAGTGGGCAACAAACTATTCTTTTTAACGTTTCTTTTTCTATCTAATACATTTTAATCCAGATAAACCTTTACAGAAACAGCTACATTACACATTTCGTTATAGAGAACAGCGATAGTCAAATGTTTAACAACTGGACGCTATATGCTGCCTTACTGTTTCCATGACATCGCGAGAAACAACTGAAAATCAACGGGACTTATAAAGATTGCCAAAAAAGCTTTTAAATACATTGTGTGTTTTAAAGAGATCTACATTTTTTGTGTAGTACGTTTTCGTCCATCACTTAATGTTTACCAGTTATACAAGATTATACAAAATTCCTTCCTAATGAAGAGGACTTCGCAGGCTGTTCCCAGAAAATACAAGATATACATTTTATTTGACATGTAAATGTCTTTAATATATAATATTTTAATAAAAATCGTTAGTAACATTTTAGAAAATAAAAATTTTCGAAAAATGTTCCATGAAAAGGCTAGTTGGGAGTGGGTGGATTTTCTTGAAAATCTTCGTCACATCCTTGGAAGATACTGAATTCAAATATCAAATTTGGTATTTATTTGACTATTTTTTCAGTTAAGCTGTTCACACAGACACGAACATATTTCCAAAAGCGCTTTATTTGGATTCAGGGGACATCAAAGCATGTACTTCCGGTTAACTCTCGGTTTTGGTTGAAATGCAATACTTTCACTACGTACTGTATGCGTCATAGACAAAGTAAAAACATAAAATACCTCGACCCGTCCTCAGGAAGAAGGACAAAGTGATTGTTACCAGATGACTGTGTCGGTGAAGAGCCGTGGAGAGTCAGTAAGCTCGTGTTTATATGTTAGCAAGAATTGATCACTATTTGTCTAAAACTCAAGTGTCAGCAACTAGATATACCTACTCATATTTCACCGGAAATGCACGTTTTGAGGATCTTTTAATAAATAAAACATCAACATATTTAGATAAAGGTATTTATACACGTATCTATCTGGTTGTGAACATAATACCTCAAAAACGAAAAGTCGGATAAATATCAAACTTCGTATTTGGGTTCAATATCTTCCAAAGATGAGACACGATGACTTTTAAGAAAATTCCTCCAGCGCAAACTGATCTTTACATGGAACATTTTTCGAAATTTTTGATTTTCTAAAAATGACTTAACGGGTTTAATTACTATACGATATTTGAAAGGCATTTATGTGACAAATAAAATACATATCTTGAATTTTCTGGGAACAGCCTGTGAAGTCCTCTTCATTTGGTAGAAATTTTGTATAATCTTACTTAACTAGTAATCGTTAAGCGATAGACGTAAACGCACTACACGAAAAATGTAGATCTCTTTAAAATATACAATTTATTTCAAACAACGTTTTTATGTGGCACAATCCATTTTCCAAAGATATCCGACATTAATAGTACGAATTGTTTATTTCTTGGCTATTATGTAATATTTCTGCCCATTTTCAGTTGTTTCTCGCGCTGTAAAATTTTTAAGGCCAGCATATAGCGTTCAGTTCTTCAACATTTGTCTGTCGCTATTTCCTTTATTTCTATATGAGAATCTGTGATGTAGGTGTTTTTGCAAAGGTTTATTTGCATTAAAATGTAGTAGATAGAAAAATAAGCTTTAGTAAGAATAGTTTGTGTACCCACTAATAAAACTAGAGGGTATAGGAGGTGATGCGAATGTATTGTATTAGATTTTTGGCTCAGGTAAGCAGTAGAAAGGAAAACATTCTTTTGTGTTGAATGAAAATAGTGAAAAATTACTGCTGGAACAACTGAAGCGTTAAACATTTGGTTAGGTCGAGTTGACTGTGGAATGTTTTATTGGTTTTCGGTAAAGGCTTGCTCGGGTTTAAAGACGATCTATTAACTGGGCCTGGCCCGTCAAATAAACATGATGCAGATGGCGCGGCGGTTCCAATTCACTGATGATAATACAGAGGCTGGCTCGGGGCTATGCAGAATCCGACCATGATCCTGTCAGTCAGAGAGAGAGAGAGAGAGAGAGAGAGAGAGAGAGAGAGAGAGAGAGCAGTGCGTCACGCGCTATCTCGCGCTTTTTTGGAGCCTTTGTTTGGACGCGTGGTTGCAATTCCGCAAATACAGTTATCTTATATGGATTTAATTTTAAAAGTTTAGTGGCATTCCAAGACGAGGTTTGCTTGCGATTGCTGTGCAAGCTTTCTCGGAGATTTCTTTGGACTTGGTTCGAACTTTTCTCCGATATCATAGAGCTTTTCCTCTGTAAGAACACGACAGTTTCTTATCAAGCACAGATCCCGTTTCCCTAAATCTGTTCACAACATTACGATATGAAGCGCACGAACAGCAGGGAATCTGTCTCACTTCTGTACAACAGTTTGTTGTCACATAGGAATCATACATGAAGATTCTGTGTTCTGGCATTATAACAACAGGGAATCTGTCTCACTTCTCTACAAGAGTTTGTTGTCACATAGGAACCATACATGAAGATTCTGTGTTCTGGCATTATAACAACAGGGAATCTGTCTCACTTCTCTACAAGAGTTTGTTGTCACATAGGAATCATACATGATGATTCTGTATGCTGGCATTATAACAGTCGGGAATCTGTCTCACTTCTGTACAACAGTTTGTTGTCACATAGGAATCATACATGAAGATTCTGTGTTCTGGCATTATAACAACAGGGAATCTGTCTCACTTCTCTACAAGAGTTTGTTGTCACATAGGAATCATACATGAAGATTCTGTGTTCTGGCATTATAACAACAGGGAATCTGTCTCACTTCTCTACAAGAGTTTGTTGTCACATAGGAATCATACATGAAGATTCTGTGTGCTGGCATTATAACAGCAGGGGATATGTCTCAATTCTCTACAAGAGTTTGTTGTCACATAGGAATCATACATGAAGATTCTGTCTGCTGGCATTATAACAGTCGGGAATCTGTCTCACTTCTGTAAACGTTTGTTGTCACATAGGAATCATACATGAAGATTCTGTGTTCTGGCATTATAACAACAGGGAATCTGTCTCACTTCTCTACAAGAGTTTGTTGTCACATAGGAATCATACATGAAGATTCTGTGTGCTGGCATTATAACAGCAGGGAATATGTCTCACTTCTCTACAAGAGTTTGTTGTCACATAGGAATCATACATGAAGATTCTGTGTGCTGGTATTATAACAGTCGGGAATCTGTCTCACTTCTGTACAACAGTTTGTTGTCACATAGGAATCATACATGAAGATTCTGTGTTCTGGCATTATAACAACAGGGAATCTGTCTCACTTCTCTACAAGAGTTTGTTGTCACATAGGAATCATACATGAAGATTCTGTCTGCTGGCATTATAACAACAGGGAATCTGTCTCACTTCTCTACAAGAGTTTGTTGTCACATAGGAATCATACATGATGATTCTGTATGCTGGCATTATAACAGTCGGGAATCTGTCTCACTTCTGTACAACAGTTTGTTGTCACATAGGAATCATACATGAAGATTCTGTGTGCTGGCATTATAACAACAGGGAATATGTCTCACTTCTCTACAAGAGTTTGTTGTCACATAGCAATTATACATGAAGATTCTGTGTGCTGGTATTATAACAGCCGGGAATCTGTCTCACTTCTCTACAAGAGTTTGTTGTCACATAGGAATCATACAAAAGATTCTGTGTGCTGGCATTATAACAGCAGGGAATATGTCTCACTTCTCTACAAGAGTTTGTTGTCACATAGGAATCATACATGAAGATTCTGTGTGCTGGTATTATAACAGCCGGGAATCTGTCTCACTTCTCTACAAGAGTTTGTTGTCACATAGGAATCATACATGAAGATGCTGTGTGCTGGCATTATAACAGCCGGCAATATGTCTCGCTACTCTACAAGAGTTTGTTGTCACATAGGAATCATACATAAAGATTCTGTGTGCTGGCATTATAACAGCAGGGAATCTGTCTCACTTCTTGGGGCTTCCGCTCCATTGGCTGGCTGAGTGTGGTGAGACCCCTGGTCCCTTGTTGGACTTTGCAGTGCTTCTTTGGGCTGCCTACCCGTTTTTCGAGCGCTGGGTTGTTGTCGACGGCTTTTGGGCGCGCGTCCTTTGCGCCTGTACGCTTCGCAACCGGTGGGCCTCTTGTGGCTTGCCGGTGCCTCTTCTACGCTTCCGGTGGTTGCCCTGTTGGGTGGTGGTGGCTTCGCCGTCACACCTGCTAGATGGACAATTCTACTGCTGTTGCTCCCGTCCTGGACTCTCTGGCTGATGTTACTGGTGCTGTTGTGGCTGATCCTGTTCCGGCTCCTGAGGTTATGGACACCTGGCTGCCTTCGGATCCTCCTCCTTCCTCTGGTGTGCCTTCTACGCCCCTTGTTCCGTCTCCTCACTCCTTGGCTCTCCAGAAGGAGGTAATTGAGCTGGAGAGTGAAAAGCTTTACTATCAAACTCTCCTGCAGGATGCTCACCCTGGGGAGGAGAAATGGCTCCAAATGGGTAATGCCTTGGAAGGTGTTTTACGCGAGCTAGGCGTGCATTGTGTTCCGCTTCTTCCGCTTGGGATTCTCAACGCGCCAAGCGTTCATTCCAGCGCTGCGATAGCGACGAGGAGGGTCGTTCTCCGCACGCTAAGAAGTTTACTAAGACCCTGCACCCTTCTCCTGCTGTTCCTACGCAAAATCGCTTTACCCTCCTCTCTGACTCCGGGGATGACGGTGTTGGGATCCCTACGCCTTCTGCGTCACATCCTTCTGTTCCTTCCCGGCCTCCTCAGCCGCGTCGTTCTGGCCCCTCTGATTCCTCTTCCCGCCGTCCCGCGGCGTCCGCCTCTGCTCCTTCTACTTCCGCTGCTCCTCCCCCCACGCCTGGGGTGATTGAGCCTCGTCCTCCCCGCATCATTCTGCCGGAGGTCAGCCGCCTGAAAGACATTCTGCGACTTCTTCGCGGTCTCTGTGTCACTGATGGCTTCACGCTTTAAGATACTCGGGATGGGTTGAAGATTATGCTTCGTTCGCTGGCGCATTTCCATCCTGTTTTGGACGCCTTCAGGGAGGCGAATCTGATGTATTACACGTTCCTGCCAAAGAGGGTTCCTGCTTCAACTGCCAGAAGATTGGCCATGCCTTTCGGATGTGCACCCTTCCTACACGGTGTGTGTTATGCAGCGGCCTTCATATGCTCAAGGACTGCTCCCATAAGGGGCTTGAGTCTTTTACGCCCCTTTGCACCAACTGTGGCTCCTCCCATACGGTCAGCTACCGCGGTTGCAACACCTTTCAGCTCGAGCGTGATCGCCGGCAACTTGCCGATCTCAGCAAACAGTTAGCCTCTGCCAGGCGTGGTTCTTCTGGCCCTTCTCCTGCTTCGTCTTCTGTGGTTCGGCCGGGTCTCTCCTTTTCTCAGGCGCTCGGTCGTTGCGGACCTGTTACCGCCGTCCCTCCGGTTTCTTGTGCTCCTCCGTCCGGGTCGGACTCTGCTTTGGGTTCCGATTTAAAAGAAATTTTATCCTTTTTTGCTGCTTTTGATTTTCGTGCTTTGCCCGTCTTCGTGCTTGTGTCGCTGGTTTTCGGTCTTGCTGCTCCACAGTTTTTGAGAAGTTTCAGGCTATTCTTGAATGTCTTGAGTCCCTCTTCTAGGCTATGGCGCAGCGACCCCCGCCCGTCCCGGTTGGTATTTGTGGTTTGCTCTGGAATGCCAATGGCCTCCGTTCGCACCGTTACGAATTTCTCAATTACTTACAGCGCCATCGTATTGATGTTGCCTGTGTGACGGAAACTAACTTAAGCCTATTGCCCGTCTTTCTCTTCCTGGCTACCACGCTTTCCGCTCGGATCGCCCGGGTCCCCGTCCCGGTGGTGGGACGGCTGTTTTTTCTACGACGGCATATTTCCTTCACCCTCCGTCCTGTCCCTCTTCTTGAGTGCCTGGAGTGCACGTTGGTTCGATTCTCTATCAGTCGTCAGTTCGTCTCCGTCGCTGCTGTTTATCGCCCTCCGGGTACCCACCCGGACGCGATGGTGCGTGATCTTCGCCGCCTCTTCGATCTCTGCCCTGGCCCGGTCCTTTTGGCAGGTGATTTTAGCGCCAAAATCCCTGGAATTCTCGGTCCACCAACCTCGCCGGCGCTCGGCTCCTGGACTTCCTTCTTTCCCGTCCTGATTTGCGGGTTTCCGCTCCTCGGGACTGTACTTACTGGCCCTCGGTGGCCGGACGTCATCCCGGTGTACGTGATGTTTTCCTCTCTCGCTCTCTTCCCATCTCTCCTGCCCTTACGGTTTCACAAGGTTTAAATTCTGACCACTCTCCGGTTCACTTTCTTCTTTCCGGATGCCTCTCCTCCTTACCTGACAGCGTCCGCTTTCTTCGTACCACTGATTGGTCTTTGTTCCGCTCGACTTTCATCACCTCATTGATCCGTCTCTTCCTTGCTCTTCATCTGTCGACATTGATTCAGCCGTTGCCGCCTTTACCGCCTCTTTGCGTACGGCTGTCTTCCGGTCTTCGACTTCTGTTCCCCGGCACTTTCGTCACCCACATTTTCCGGACGTTGCATATCTCATTGCCTGTCGTCGTCTGATGCGTCTTTGGCGTCAGACCCACATGCCTCTCAATCGCCTTCGGGTTGACATCCAGGACACTCTGCTGCTTAGTCAGGAGTGTGCCTGGGAGGACCGGATGCTCCGCACTACGCACCAGGACGGTTCTCTCTGGCGGCTTCTGCGCGGTTTTCGCTCCTCTTCTTATGGTTCTCCTCATGCCGAGCCACTTCTCTCTCCGACGGGGCCTGTCGACTCTGCTGAGGGCAAAGCCGAGCTTTTTGCCTCCTCTTTGGAGCAACGCTTTACAGATAATCCTGTTGCTTACCCGGATCACGCTCGTCAGGTTGACGGCTGGTTGCATTCCTGGCTTCAGCTTCCCTCGGTTCCTTCGGGTCTCCGCTTTTCACCACTTCAGGTCTCTCAGGCGATTCACCGTCTTCACCCCAGCAAGGCTGCTGGCCCTGACTTCGTTTCTCCGGTCGCTCTCAAGCATCTTCCTCGTTGCGCTTTGGTTTTCCTTACACGTGTCTTCACTGCTTGTCTTTCTTTTGATTATTTTCCTCCGGCCTGGAAGTCGACCGACGTTATTATGTTGCCTAAACCGGGCCGCGCTCTCCGTGATGCTTTCAATTATCGTCCCATTAGCTTGTTGTCCCATCTTAGCAAGCTTTTTGAACGGCTTCTTCTTCTCCATATACATTCAGTTGTTCCTTTTCATGTTGCTCTTCCCGATTTTCAGTTCGGTTTTCGCCCTCGTCATTCCACTGACCTCCAGTTGCTAAAGTTTGTCGACGATGTCAGCACTGCCTTCAACGACGATTGCAGTACCCTTGCATTGTTTCTCGATGTTGAGGCTGCCTTTGATCGTTGTTGGTATCATGGTATTCTGTTCAAGATCTTCCATCAGGTTCCGGAACTCCGTCCGTTCTTGCGTCTCTTCTACAGTTTCCTCCGTGATCGCACCTTTTCTGTGCGTGTTGGCAAGGCTCGTTCCACCCCTCGCAGTATGCGCGCTGGTGTCCCTCAGGGTGCTATTCTGGCCCCTTATCTCTTTGCTTTGTTCACTCTGGATCCCCCCTCCTCGCCGCAATGTCACATCCTGATGTACGCCGACGATACGGCTCTTTACCATCACTGCCGTAATTTGCGTTACGGCCAGTTGGCCCTTCAGCGCTTTGTCTCCAGCTTCCTGGATTGGCTTGTGCGGTGGCGGATAGCCATTAATGCCGCCAAGTGCCACATTTTGTTGTTCTCCAAGAAACTCAAGATTCCTGAGCTCTCTCTACAGGTCGCTGGGCGGGCCTTGCCGTATCGTTGGCAAAATCGTTATTTGGATGTTACTCTCGATAGCACTCTCACCTGGCGCCCCCATATTGCCCGTGTTCGTGCCCAGGGGAGGGCGCGACTTCACCTTTGTCAGCAGATTTTCCGCAGCCGCTCTCTTGCTCTCCGATCCAAGCTTATTCTCTACACAGCCTCTATCCGCTCTTTTCTTCTTTATGCCTGTGTGGCCTGGTAGCTGGCAGGCTCTTCAGAGGATCCAAAATCTTAGTCTCCGTCGGATGCTTCGTGTACCACTTATCAGCACCAATCAGTCTATTCGGGCTGAGCTGCAGGTGCCCACCCTGGAGGAAGTCGCGCATGTTCGTGGCCGTCGCTTGTGGGCTGCCACTCGTCAACACTCCAACCTGTTGATCAGAAACATAGGTACTGCCGAGCCTCGACACAGGAAACACCGCCGTGTGCGTCAGTTTTAAACTTTTGTGCTCTTTTTGTGCGCGTTCCCGCTGCGGCGGCTGTTCTGTCGCTTCGTGTGTATAAGTGCTACGGAGTGTTCTGTTTAGTGTAGCATAACATTTCGTATAAACTTTACTACCTGTTTGTGGGTCCTACTTTACTTTTTAGGCGTGGTGCCGCCATGTTTGTTCTGTTTTCTTGAGTATTATTCTTTTGGTTCAAGTGGGGCTGTTCTCCTGGGGGCACTTGGCCGCCCAGGCATGGGCTCCTATTTATTGTTTTGTGTAATTGTACCTCTTTTTACCACCTGATGTAAATTTAACCTGTCAGGCTGCCTCTTTGTACCAGCCACAGGATGATCTTTTCAATAAATAACTGGAAACTGGAAGTCCAGTCCATTCGCCGAATATCCTCCGGTTTAAAGAGCTCCTCCTGCGGTGGTGCATTGTCATTTTCATAAAAATGAAGTCAGGGCCGAATGTACCGTGAAAAGACGCACATGGGGACGGAGTACACTGTCACAATAACACTGACTGGTAAGTGTTCAATGATTTGGAGGTCGGCATGCCCATGCAACATTATGGCTCCTCACACCACAACACTGGACCATCAAAACGATCAGTTTCGACAATATTCCTGGGTGCATTATGTATTCCCACCTGTCGTCAGATGAGGGTACGTCGAGAATCACTACTCAGACTGAATTTGCTCTCTTCCGAAAACAGCACTCCCCGTTGGTCCAGTCCTGATGTTCTTGGCATCATCGCAAACGGTCCCGTCGATGTGTGGGTGTCCACGGAAAACAAGTTTGGGCAAAGAGACCACCTCCATGCAGCCGCCCTGCCACTGTGAAGCGTGAGACTGGTGAGTTGAAGTCCAGTTGTAGTTGTAATTGCACCCGTTGTTTGAGTGGGTCCCTCTCTTTCGGGCAGCAGTGCCTGTGGTTGTAAACGCTCCCCATTCACGTGAAATAATGCGATACCAAACTCCTGGGCTACACTCGTCACACTTCGTCCGATGGCTCTTCCCCGTGTGAAGTTATCCAAATGAAGAACACCACAATGCACCGTAAGAGCTCCCTGATTGACACAGCCTTGTCCCGTTCCTTCAACTGCTTCGGCGCTAAGGTCGCGTTGATCTCACGCCATGTGACATCTAGCTTTCTGTGCATGTGTGGGAGACCTCTGGCAACTTTCCTTCATTCCCACCGAGTAGTTAAAATGCTATGTTACTTTATCTATCTGTCCTCAAGTTCTACACACAGTACATATACTACTGAAGATAGATGTTACATTTTAGGTGTTGCTATGCGGACAGAATCTTTCTGTTGTTGTCCATGTCTCCATATTATATTGTTTTATACTTATGTTTGCAATTTGATTTATTGTTACTCCATTATGGGAAAAGTAATAGACGACGTGTCCAATCGAAGAGGCTTGGAGAAGTGGATCTGACGAGTTAACATCGAAGAAATCAAAACAGAGGCATGAGTTGGCATATACTTTTTTCTGCAGATGGTTAAAAGAATAAGGTGTATATATCAAAGAAAGGAATGTATTGGCGTATTTCGTGCTAAGAAGTGGTAAATTGATGAGTCCAACAAGTTTATGATCGATGTTGAAAACTGAGGCAGTATTTTAACACTTAAATTATATCAGTTTAATTATATAATATAAAATACAATAACAGCCCGCCTTAAAGCAATATTTGTATGTAATAATAATGATAATAATAATAAGAAGAATATATAAAATGTATGTAACAGTCATTGTATTAATGTTTATATTATTATGCACATGTATATTAATGTTATGTGAATGTATTACGTAGTTTAACAATGTAGGAGCTGTGAGAATAAAAGCAAAATACCTTCCGTAGCAAACAGAATTACAAAGTAAAAGCCGAAAGTTGCTAACAATGAGGTAACCTTGAAACAACAATAAATTAGAAAGTTTAATAATGCTATTAATAATTCTTGGAACAATAATGTAATATTTAAAACAGTTTATAAATAGCCAATCAACAATTAGAAAAAACCTTAAGTTAAGTAAAAGTATTCTATTGGAGTAGGATTAGCCAATCAGAGACTCGAAATAGAGGAAATTTACAAATTCAGGTGGCAGACGCTACAAGATAGCGTACCCAAGCGGACGCTACGATACAGGTTTAGTGTGAGACAAAAAAATTCATTGCGGTGAGAATAGTATAAAGTTTACGTGTTTAAAAAGTGCAAATAACAATAATCTCACAGCTCTACAGTAGCATGTATCAGTGAAGTGTTATTTAATCGTGTGAAGCATTAATAAACAAATACAATACTTATAATTTGTATAAACCTTGTTCTTTAGCCACACCAGCCCTGCTAAGAGATACGTGTTCTGAAAATTATTACTGACGCAGCCGAGGCATACATATATAATATTTAAATAAACATTAAAATACAAAGTTGATTTTTTAAATGTGGGGGCGAAGGCTATCGGAAAAGTGAACGTGGGGCGAAGGCCACCGGAAGGTTTGTATTGTACGTAGGGCAAACACTCCAAGAAACATATCTCCCGCAATACGTGGTGCAAACAGCAGTAATAAACAACTTCAAGTTTGGCTCTCCAACAGTGGGGCAGCAATAACCCTCTCAAAGCTATAATAAAGTTAAATTATATTGGAACTTTGAATAAGTTAGCATTTATATTGTGATGCCTGCATTAGTTATTTCTTTCAGCACTGACATTTCTTTTGCTTTTATAGCGACCACATCTTCAACAGCATTGCTAAGTACCACAAATTATGAGCAGGCAAATTTTAAAACTCTTCTCGCAGTATAACGAACGATACAAAAGCAATCCAGACAACGTGTCTGTAAAGCTGAACTGTATATGGGATTAACGTGGAGCAGGGGAAAATAAGAGTGAGGTTGTTTCCATGACAACAAACACTTTATACCACATAAATGAGTGCAATACAAATATAACTTGTTCTAGAGTAAATAAAGGAAGTATTGTATTCCACCCAAAAATTTTAGATTTCACCGGAAATATACGTTTTGAGGCCACCTGAGTCCCAAAAAATCATTTTAAGAATGTGTGTGTGTGCCTAACTCGAAAGCGAATAGTCGGTTAAACACTAATTTTGGTATATAAGTTCAGCATCTTCCGAGGATGCAACACGAATATTTTTAAGAAAACTCCACCCCAAACTACACTTTACATGGTAAAATTTTCGAAAAGTTTTATTCTCTCAAAAATGACTAACGATTTTGGTTAAAATACCATATGTTTAAGGTATTTTCATGACAAATGAAATGTGTACTTGAATTTTCTAGAAATAACCTGTGAGGTGCTTTCAATCTTGAAAGGAGACATACCCCCCCCCCACACACACACACATATATATATATAAATGAATAAATCAATATTAAACAAGAATTGTACACAATAATATAATTCAGCAAGAAAATTTTAGAATATTTAACAACCAAGTATTGTACAAAAGCAGATTGTAACTTAGATAAGTAAGGAACGGGCGAGCTAATTCCAGGTAAAAGATAATTCTAGGTAGAGCCCACCTTTCATCAAGCTAATGAGCAGGGAACTGGTAGCAGTAAGGAGAAATAGAAAGAGACAGAGATATTGAATGCCCTTCACTCGGACGCGTATACGAAATCTTTTGGAGCAGAATATTCTCATACATAATAAGCTATCCCGATCTGAGGACCAATTAGAAATGTTGTTCCATTTTGAGGCGAGGAGGTAAGCGTCACTAGGCTTAGGTATAAAAAGAGGAAGAAAGCCCCAGATTTTCACTCTCTCTTAAAGAATCAGGTCGACACACAGTGTTACTCTCTGCTGAACGACAAATGCACGTGTGTGCATTGGGTGGGAAACATGTGCAGTTAGACTACGCTCCTAATTTATTCTAATGGTGGGAATTGTTATAATGGGAAAAGCTAGCCGTCCATAAATATTTATTGGATAATAAACCACATATTTAAGGGAAATGCGGTGTACTTCAATTTGCCTCACGTACGAAAACCCTGAGACCCATGAAATTAGCTAGATAGGTAATGATTAGGGATGGAGAAACCAGCAGCAACAAGAACACTGTATCAACCAGAGGAACAACGTTTTCCAGCTACATTCTGAACGACTTTTGTATAATTGGTAAACCGTAGGACATAGACAAAATCTTACTATACTAAACATGTACATCTCGTTGAAGCAAACAATTTATGTCAAATAAATTGTTTGTGGCCTTGACCATTTCCGAGATATTCTTTGTTGTTGGTTTGAATGTTCAAATACTTACTTTAAACTTTATTCAATTGCAAATCGCTATTCTTTTTGGTTTCCCTACCACATAGTACATTCTCCTGTCTTGTCATATGCTATACAGATTTTTGTCATTAGTCCGGACACACTTTAGCCTTGTGCTACCTGTGCTGGTTGCTATGTGGAGTATACCATTCTCTTTGCATTACCAGGACAAAAAAAATTAATAACAAATGTGAAAAAAAATCTAATGTGTTACAATCACATGACTTTCTCTACTCCTGTACAAACTATTTTTACAAACGTTTATTCTACATATGCTTCATGTTAATCGAGATATCGAGATGTTAATCTTATTGCTAATTTCTTGTAGCTGCAAGGGGAATTGGTAGACTTTAAGTGATAGTCAAATATTTTAAGAGCTGGTTGCTATGTCGAGTATTCCATTCTCTTTGCATTACCAGGACAAAAAAAGAATCTGATGTGTTACACTCATATGACTCTCTCTACTCTTGTACATACTATTTTTACAAACTCTTATTCTCCATCTATTTCATATTAATCGATATAAACATTTGCAGAAACGATCTTTTGACATGCAAAGGGAATTGCATTTTACACATAGCGACCAGTTTTAAAAATATTTGACTATCGCTTAAGGCGTACTATGTTCCCCTTGTTTTGTATTTGCAAGGGCATTATAGAAATACAGTAGCCTTTAAGCATAGATATATCTCTTAATAGTTGGTTGCTATGTGTAGCACCATTCTCTTTGCCACAGATCAATACTCTTTGCAAATCCAAGACAAAAAATGAATAACGAATTCCCATTTGAGAAAATAAGCATTGAAACATTTAAGGGAATAACAAGCAATATCTCGAAAATGGTTCACTCAACAAAAAAAATGTATATGACATAAATTGTGTATTTTAACGCGATCTACATCTTTTGTGTAGTAAAATTTAATCTATCTCTTATGGTTTACCAGTTTACCAAAAGTCGTTCACAATGAAGAATACTTTTGGAGACATTCCCAGAAAATTCAAGATATACATTTTATTTGTCATAAAAATATCTTAAACATATGGTATTTTAATCAAAACCGTTAGAGCCATTTTTAAGAAAATTAAAATTTTCGAAAAATCTTCCATGTAAAGGGTACTCTGGGGTGGGGGATTTTCTTGAAAACCTTCTTGTCGCATCTCTGGAAGATACTGAACCTAAATACCAAGTTTGGTGTTTATCCGACTGTTCATTTCTGAGTTATGCTGTTCACAGACAGACACACAGACAGACACACACACGGACATGTTTCCAAAAATGCTTTTTTTGGATTCAGGGGATCTCAAAACATGTATTTCCGGTGAAATCTCGGTATCGAATTTTTGGGTGGAATACAATACTTCCCCTACTTACTATACGTAGTAGAGAAAGTAAAAATGAAATCTCGGATAAACACCAAACTTGGTATTTAAGTTCAGCATTCTCTAAAGATGTGACACGAAGGTTTTCAAGAAAATCTCCCACCCAAACTACCCTTTACATAGAGCATTTTTCTAAAAATTTGCTTTAACGATTTTTATTGAAATACCGAATTGTTAAAGATATTTAAATGACAAATAAAATGTATATCTTGAATTTTCTGGAAATAGCCTGTGAAGACCTCTTCATTCGGAAGGAATTTTGTATAATCTCATAATATAACTGGTAAACGTTAGGCGATACAACGAAAATGTACTACACAGAAATTTGGATCTCTTTAAAACATAGGATTTATTTCAAGTAACTTTCTTGTCACATCAGTCATTTCCGAGATATTAGTTATTAATTGTTACAATTGTTCATTTCTTGGTCATTGTCTTATATTTCTGCCGATTTTCGGTTGTTTCTCGCGATGTCATGGAAACAGTAAGGCAGCATATAGCGTCCAGTTGTTAAGCATTTGACTATCGCTGTTCTCTATAACGAAATGTGCAATGTAGCTGTTTCTGTAAAGATTTATCTCGATTAAAATGAAGTAGACAGAAAAATAAGCTTTAGTAAGAATATACTCGCTAATAAACGATAGAGAGTAGAGGAAGTTAGGTGAGTGATTACATCAGAATTTTTTTGAAGTGCTGTTAATCAGTTGTTTGTCAGGATGTCTTGGAAAATACGGAATTTCAAGACCCAGGATAACCATCGTTTTAAAACATAGGAATATCGCTGTTCCTCTATCGTATTGTGCCTACGAGTCTAATGAAACTATTTCTGAAAATGTATTCATCTTGGTTAACCTAAAGTGAACCCAGAAATCAAACTTTTGTAACAATAGATTGCAAAAGATATACAAAAATGAGATAGTGGGCAGAGAAAGTAGTGTGAATGTAACACAGCATCTTTTGCAAAACTTATTCAATGAATCCGGAAAGTAGAATTAAGAAAACTACTTGCTCTGTTGTTATTTCCAGTTGTTTGTTTATTCACGCAAACATGAAAGTCGACTTTTATCATGAGTTTTTAAAAAATTAATTAATTTATTATGAACTTAACAGCCACAAGTCCAATTACAGTGGTCATTATAAAATGATTCTTATGTAACTTATACGGAAGAAAGAACAGAAACCATAGGTCAAAACGAAGGCTGTGAAGGGAAACAAAAGAATAAGGCATAGAAACAAGAAAGAAAAGAAAAGGTAGCATGACTTTTATTTATGCAATTATTTCAAAATTCAAGATTTATCAATTTAATAATAAGCAAATATTAATTATGGATTTTTTAGCTGAATTTCAGACACGTTGACTGAATAGACTTCGTTATATAAACGCATATATAATTTTGTTTAACGGTAAATTTTAATCGATTTCTTTTTCGCTCTGGGGGTGAAAGAAATTTTCTTGAACCTACGTGTTTCACTTGGTATATAAAGGAATATACTTGTAGTTATATGCATAACATCAATAATCGAATGAAGAACTTTATACAGATACATTAATCCCACGATGTCTCTTCTCACATTTAAAAATTTCTAAATTACGGAATCCGTAATTTATCTGCTGAAAATAACGATTTGCACAAGAAACGAAGAATATTTATACAAGCACAAAATAAATAGTATTAAATGCAATTATTTTGAAATAATTATCTTAAAAATCTGATATGTTGCATTCACATGCATTTCTCTACTCAGTATTTTACAAACTAATCTTACAAGGTCTTATTCTTCTATATACTTCTAAACACAGATAAACCTTCATTATTCTGTGGGCATAAGAAGACAACAATAAGCGACTGTCAGAATCTTTTCAAAACCGTTCGCTAGTGATGCCTTTGAAATTCTATTCTCTTTGCATGAACACGAAAAAGAAAGAGTACAAAAAGTTTCTGATGCGTTGCATTCACATGACTTTCTCTACCCTCTATCGTTTATTTGTGTCTATACAAATTATTCTTAACGAACTTTCTATCTACTTTATTGTAATCACGATAAACCATTGCAGAAATAGCTACAACATTTCGTTATAGATACAAAGATAGTCAAATGTTTAACTGAACGATATATGCCGGCCTTAAAATTCTATTCTGTTTCCATGACATCGCGAGAAACAACTGAATGTTGACAGGACTTTAAAAGAATGAGCAAGTGATGAACAATTCGAACCGCGTATAATGAATATCTCGGAAATGGCTGATGCCAAAAAGGTTAGTTAAAATAGTTTGTATGTTTTAAACAGATTTGTTTTTTTGTTTTTTTTGTATTACGTTTTCGTTTATCGCTTAACGTTTGCCAGTTATACAAGATTATACGAAATTATTTCGAATGAAGAGGACTTCACAGGCTATTTCCAGCAAATTCAAGATATACATTTTATTTGTTATGTAAATATCTTTGATATATTTGTATTTTAATCAAAATGGTAAGATCCATTTCTTTTAGAAAATCAAGGCTTTTGAAAAATGTTCCATGTAAGGGGTAGTTTGAGGTGGGAAATTTTCTTTAAACACTTCGTTCGCCTCTTAAGGGTACTGAAGCTAAATAATAAATCTGGAATTTATCCAACTTTTCGTTTTGAAGTTATGCTGTTAACAGACAAACACGAACACTTTTATAAAAGTGTTTTTTTGGATTGAAGGGCCTTAAAACATGTATTTCTGGTGAAATCTCGGTATACAATTTTGGGAGGAATACAATACCTTCCCTATCTACTATCAGCATGGTAGAGAAACAGAAATAAAATGTACGTATTGAATTTTCTGGGAAACGGCTGTGAAGTCCTGAATGCTTTCGTGTGATTGGTAAATCGTAAGCGATAGACAAAATCTTACTACACCAAAAAAGTCGATATCTTTAAAACACACAATGACATTTATTTAAAATAATTTTTCTATTGCATTAGCCATTTCCGGTGTATCCGCTATTACTCGTTTCATTTTTCAATACCTTTGTCGTTTTTGCTTTCCCTGTCACGTACATGGTAGAGAGGATATTGCATTCCAACCAACAATTCGATGTATAGATTTATCAAGAAATGCATCTTTTGAGGCCCCTTGAATAAAAAAAACCTCTTTAGAAAAAGGTCCGTGTAGTGTCTGTGAACAGCGTAACTCAAAAACGAAAAGTCATATATATACCAAAGCTGGTATTTAGATTCAATGTTTTTAAAAAATGCGATACGAAGATTTTCAAGGAAATCCCTTCACCCCAAATTGCCCTTTACGTGGAATATTTTTCGAAATTTTTTATTTTCTTAAAAAATGGATCTAACGTTTTTTTTATTAAAATACAACATATTGAAGATATTCACATGACAAATAAAATGTATATCTTGATTTTTATGGGAATAGTCTGTGAACGTCCTCTGCATTAGGAAAGATTTTGTATAATATTGTATAACTGGTAAACGTTAAGTGATAGACGAAAACGTACTACACAAAAAAATGTAGAATTCCTTAAAACCCACAATGTGTTTCAAATAACTTCTTTTTTCTGGCATCAGCCATTTCCGAGATATCCGTTATTATTGGCTTGAATTGTTCAACACTTGGCCATTCTCTTAAAGTCGTGTCAACATTCAGTTGTTTCTCGCGATGTCATGGAAACAGTATGGAATTTTAAGGCAGCATATAGCGTCCAGTTGTTAAACATTTGACTGTTCTCTTTGTATCTATAACGAAATGTGTAATTGTAAAATCTTGCTGTCTCATCCTTGAAAGACGAAATTAAATACCAAGTTTAATGTTTATCCGAGATTTCGTTTTTGAGTTATGTATACTGTTCACAGATACACAGAGGTACTTCGTATTTGAATGAAATCTCGGTATGAAATTTTTAGGTGGAATACAATACTTTCTCTAGTTACTGTAAGTGTTACAGAAAGTGAACATTTCACTGAAAGATATTAGAAGAACAAGGGTGTCATGAAATATTTTAATACAAGGTTGTATTGTCACTATGCTACGTAAATGTGAATGAGATAGTGTTCCGGTACATTTAGAATTATTCCATAAACAGAAATGTAACGTCGAAATGTTGACTCACCTGCGGCGATGGTGTCAGTGTGAAGCTCTGAGGCACATGTTGGTTCAAATGTTACAAGTGAACTGTTGTGATGATAGGCACACGCGAACAGGAAGGTCTGGCATCGCGACGCTAGCGTCATCTGCATCGGCAACTTGTGCGCACAACCTCTCACACTTTTTGGGATCACCAAGTCCCCGCTCCGCTAACATACATTAGTAATTAAAATAGTGTATGTAATTAAAGTATTGTATTCCACCCAAAAATTCAATACCGAGATTTCACCGGAAATACATGTTTTGAGGTCACTGAATTCAGAAAAAGCCTTTTTAGAAAAAGGTATGTGTGTTTGAACAGCATAACTCAAAAACGAAATATCGGATGAATACCACACTTGGATTATGTTCAGTATCTTTCAAAGATGCAACACAAAAATTTTCAAGAAAATCCCCCACCCTTGGTACCCTTTACATAGAAGATTTTTCGAAATTTTTTATATTTTAAAAAACGGCTCTAATGATTTTCATTAAAATATCATATATTAAAGATATTTACGTAAGAAATAAAATGTATATCTTGAGTTTTCTGGTAATAGTCTGTGAAGTTGTATAATCTTGTTTAACTGGTAAAGGTTAAACTATAGACGAAATCGTGCCACATAAAAAGCATAGGCATCTTTAAAACACATTTACTTAAAATGAGTTTTTCTGTGGCATAAGCCGTTTCTGAAATATCCGCTACTAAAGGTTCGAATTGTTAAATACTTGTCATTCTTTTAAAGTCCCATCGATTTTTAGTTATTTCTCGCGATGTTGTGGAAACAGTATGGAATTTTAAGACCAGAATTTTTGTTTCTCTAAAAAATGCTTCCAACGAGTTCGATTAAAATACCATATATTAAAGATATTTATGACAAAATGTATATCTTGAATTTTGTGACAATAGCCTGTGAAGTCTTCTTCATTTGGAACGAATTTTGTATAATCTTGTATAACTGGTAAATGTCAAGTGATAGATGAAAACGTACTACACAAACAATGTAGATCTCTTTAAAACACATCATTTGTTTTAAAGTACTTCTTTTGTGGCATGAGCTATTTCCGAGGTATCCATTATTAAAGGTTCGAGTTGTTCAATATTTTGTCATTCTCTTTAAGTCGTGTCAACATTCAGTTGTTTCTCGCGATGTCATGGAAACAGTATGGAATTTTAAGGCCAGCATATAGCGTCCAGTTGTTAAACATTTGACTATCGCTGTTCTCTATAACGAAATGTGTAATGTAGCTGTTTCTGCAAAGGTTTATTTGGATTAAAATGAAGTAGATAGAAAAATAAATAAACGATATCGGGTAGAGAAAGTAATGTGAATGTAGCACGTCAGAATTTTTATATCTATTTCACGTTAATCGGGATAAGCCTTTGCGGAAATAGATTATTCATTGCACATTTCGTTGAATATACAAGGGGAATACAGCAAACTGAGTCGATAGTCAGATATTTGAAAACTGGGTGACTATACGCCGGCCTTTTAAATTCCATACTCTCTAATATCGCCACAAACAACTGAAAAGGACAGCACGTTAGAAAAATGAGGAGTATTTGAAAATTCAAACCAGTAATAACGGATATATCAGAAATGGCTGATACCACACAAAAACTTTTGGTTGAAAATTCATAATTTCATAGTTTTCGGTTTTTGCATTTTATAATAATTTAGAGACCATAGCAACATATTATGCCACAGTGTTTTCCATTTACGGTCTTAATGGAGCATCTCGTGACCCAATATCAGGGCCAGAAAAAAATAGTGGCATGTGAATCTCTAAACTTGGTTTTCTAAGAAGCATAATTTTCCATATTATTCAGCACATAAAAGGTATCTCGAGGTGTAAGTTTTCACCAATATTTCTGAAATTTGCTAGATAGGCATACAAAATATAAACAAACAGGTTTAAAAATCCCTTTTTTTTAAATATATGATGATTTCCACACAATATTCATAAACTGTGAAATAAGCGAAATTTTTGGGGGGGGGGATTTTTCTGTAGAACAGAATAAAAACAATTTTGGCTATAGTTAAACAAATATGAAAAATCTGATGTGTTACACTCACATGACTTTCTCTACTCTTGTACAAACTATTTTTACAAACTCTTATTCTCCATCTATTTCATATTAATCGAGATAAACATTTGCAGAAACGATCTTTTGACATGCAAAGAGAATTACATTTTACACATAGCGAGCAGTTCTAAAAATATTTGACTATCGCTTAAGGCGTACTATATTCCCCTTGTTTTGTATACGCAAGGGCAATATAGAAATACATACACATATCTCTTAATAGCTGGTTGCTAGGTGCAGCACCATTCACTTTGCCTCAGATTAATACTCTTTGCATATACAAGACAAAAAATGAATAACGAATTCCCATTTGAGAAAATAAGTATTGAAAAATTTAAGGGAATAACGAGCAATATCTCGAAAATGGTTCACTCAACAAAACAAATGTATATCACATAAATTGTGTATTTTAATGCAATCTACATTTTTGTATAGTAAAATTTTGCCTATCTCTTATGGCTTACCAGTTATGCAAAAGTCGTTCACAATGAAGAATACTTTTGGAGACATTCCCAGAAAATTCGAGATATACATTTTATTTGTCATGAAAATATCTTAAACATATGATATTTTAATCAAAATTGTTAGAGCCATTTTTGAGAAAATTAAACTTTTCGAAAAATGTTCCATGTAAAGCGTAATCTGGGGTGGGGGGATTTTCTTGAAAACCTTCGTGTCGCATCTCTGGAAGATACTTAACCTAAATCCCAAGTTTGGTCTTTATCCGACTGTTCGTTTCGGAGTTATGCTGTTCACAGACACACACACGGACATGTTTCCAAAAATGCTTTTTTTGATTCAGGGGGTCTCAAAATATGTATTTCCGGTGAGATCTCAGTATCGAATTTTTGGGTGGAATACAATACTTCCCCTACTTACTATACGTAGTAGAGAAAGTAAAAAAAATGCCGATTTGGATGTGTAAGCAATATGTTTAGCTAATGGGAGGAAAAGGCGTTACTGTAGGAACTTATTCTGTATAACTAACAATAATTAATAACTGCTAAAGCATTTGCACTAACTGCAGTTGTAACATAACTTTCGAAGCATGTGGTTAACATTTTAAAATATTTGGTTAAGAATTGCGGATTTTGGAAATTTCACCATAAGGCTGCCTTAAATAAGTTTCGTGTTATAATGAGATCTACATTTTCTGTACGATACGATTTTGTGTATCTCATACGGTTTACCAGTTATACGAAAGTCATTCAGAATGAAGAGCACTTCACAGAAAATTCAAGATATACATTTTATTTGTCAATAAAGTACCTTAAATATGTGGCATTTTAAGCAAAAACGTTAGAGCCATTTTTGAGACAGTTAAAAAATACAAAAAGGTAAACTGTAATCGGTGGTTTGGAGAGGGGGGGTCTTTAAAATCCTCGTGTCAGCGACAGTCAAATGTTTAACAACTGGACGCTATATGCTGGCCTTAAAATTCCATACTGTTTCCATGACACCGCGAGAAACAACTGAATGTTCACAGGACTTTAAGAGAATCACCAAGTGATGAACAATTCGAACCATTAATAACGGATATCTCGAAAATGGCTCATGCAACAAAAAATTATTTGAAATAAATTGTGAGTTTTAAACAGATGTATATTTTTCCTGTAATATGTTTTCTCTATCATTTAACGTTTACCAGTTAAACAAGATTATTCGAAATTCCTACTAAATGAAGAGGGCTTCAGAGGTTATTCCCAGAAAATTCAAGATATATGTTTTATTTGTCATGTAAATATCTTTAATATAGGCATTTTAATCGAAATCCTTAGTCATTTTTTTTAGAAAATCAAAATTTTGAAAAACTGTTCCATGTAAAGCGTAGTTAGGGTGGAGAGATTTTCTTGAAAATCTTCGTCTCGCATCTTTGAAAGATACTGAACTTAAATACCAAGTTTGGTACTTAACCGACTTTTCGTTTTTGAGTTATGCTGTTCACGTCACATACAGAGATACACACAGTTCCTTTTACTTTCTCTGCTACGTATAGTAAGTAGGGGAAGTATTGTATTCCACCCAAAAGTTCGATACCGAGATTTCTCCGGAAATACATGTTTTGAGACATCCAGAATAAAAGAAAAAGGGTTTTTAGAAAAAAAATGGCCCTTGTGTGCGGGGAGGGATAGTCTGTGAAATCGTTTTCATTCAGAAGGAATTTTGTATAATCTTGTATTACTGGTAAACGTTAACTGATCGACAAAAAATGTAGATCTCTTTAAAACACACAATTTGTTTCAAACAAGTTTTTGTTGCATAAGCCATTTCCGAGATATCCGTTATTTATGGTTCGCATTGTTCAATACTTCGTTATTCTTTTAAAGTGCTGTCGACATTCAGTTGTTTCTGGCGGTTGCATGAATACAGTATGGAACTTTAAGGCCAGCCTATAGCGTCTAGTTCTAGGTATAACATTTGACTACCGCTGCTCTCTTTGTATCTACAATGAAGCATTTAATGCAACTATTTTTACGAAGGTCTATCTGGTTTAAAATGAAGTAGGTAGACACTTCCCTACTTACTGTACGTAGCAGGGAAAGTAATATGCTTTCGTGTGAATAATTTGCATACCCACTAATAAACCATAAAGAATAGCGAAAGTTATGTGAATGTAGCGCATCAGATTTATTTATAAATATATTTGTATTTCATTTACATATACCAACATTTCCGAATATTTTTTCGGGCGTAAAATCCTTAGCATGGTTTCCTTCAGAAGGGCAGTAAAGCCGGTGTCGTAGATTTACAGCATGTAAGAGAACCTCAAGCCTGATAAAGAGGCCTCTGAACAAAATTATCGGTCTTTCACGCCCAATATAGAATGGGACGCTAACAGTTAAATAGCATCCATGAATAAAAACTCAGTTTCAATTTTTTCCCGAATAATAATATATGTCATGGAGTCAGTTTTGAAACCTGGCAACATTGATTATAGCTCCACACAACGGAATGAATATCTCACTTCACATCGGTGATTTCCTGCGTTATCTGGTCGTAGCCGTTCTCTCGCGGTATGAAGGTGGCCTGTTAAGGAGTTCTCTGATTGAGTTCAAGTGTGGTGGTTAGAATCAAAGAGACGGTGTTCAGCACGAACTCCTATAATTTGTAGACGTTTGAAACTTCGCAGGTCTGTGAATTAAGTGAAGCTCTCACAAATTAGGCCAAACAAACAATAGTTTCAAATCTTGCCACGAGGTGAAACTAAGGAGTCAGGATGTAGTATGGGCGCAGGACTGGTTAAACACGTGATAACTGGCACGTTAATTAGGAACTATTGTTACACTGTCCAACATGGCCTCCCAACTCGGAAACACTTTGCATAGTTGACAGTCGCTCGCATCATATACATGTGGTTGTATAGGTAGGATGTAATTATTGGAGGGGGACTGCGACCAACTAGATCTATTGTGGCAGGGAGACAGGGATGAAGTGAAGCAGCCGCAGGAGGTCCCAGGTCCGTAGGCAGATAGGATCCCAGAGACGCATGGAACTCCCTACCATTTCTGGTACGAAACACCCGCTCTCGCCAGTAGACGCGGAGTCCCGCGAGAGAGCGACGCAACAGTCCTTGCAGGCAGGCCAACGCGACCTGTCGTTGGCGGGGAAAAATCTTTCCAAAGCGCAGCAGCCATGCCACCTGGCAATGACTAGACGCACCTTGGAACCCGGAGACACTGCCTGAAAGATGGAACGGAGAAATCAGGGAAAGGAGAAATCGTGGTAAAATACACCACCCTAGCATTCACCTAGGCGATCAGAGGAAAACCACGAAAAACACCATGGTCAGAGTGGTCGACCACCGGGAATCGAACCCAGACCTCCCGTATGCGGGTCATTGTATAGGTTACAAGGGATGTCTCTCGACTCGAACTGGAATTTTGTTTCCATTTTATTTAGAAGCTTTACGTACCCCTGTGATCAGGATGGCGAAAGCATTCGATTGTGTTACTTTTAAAATGTTCATTAGGTTCCTCAACGAAATGCATGAAAGAATGTGGAGATTCGCAACGGGCAGAAGCAATATCTGGACAATCCTCAAAATCACATTCTTGAGCTGAAAAATCAAATGCCTCTTGAATTCAGCAGCATGTACCCGGCCGCTTGCCAGGAATATGAAGCATAGGCTGATAACTGAGCAGACAACTGCTTATGAATAATAGCATACATTTTCATTATGAAAATTTTACTTCCTAATTTAGTATCGAAGTCACTGTAGATAGTCTGTTATCCTTCTTGCATGTATTTTATATTGCCGGCTGTACGAATGTTATTGTTTTTGGTGGAATGATCATGCATTCAGTGTCTTTACCGGCAAATGATTCATTTACTATCGTTGTGTCCTTGTGAGCACTCCAACTTGTGGTTATTTGCAACATTGTCGCAAAGGACATTTAAGGAAAAGGATTTTATATGGTCTTTTGTCATTTTCCCACTTGTCCTGGCCTGGTGTATGTATGGTGGAAGATTGCCTTCAGTGTCCTTTTTAACTTTCGGGGCGAAAGTTTTTTCCTGAAGACAATAGGTGTACAATTTTTTGATGTGTGTTCACTCATTGAAAGTCCAACATCTATTGTATAACTATGACTTGTATTGTGTGCAGACTGAACCAAGGCAACTGTTAATGTTTCCTCTTTTGTAGATAATCCCCCACCAGAACTTAGTTCATAATTAAATCCACTTTGATCAGTGTTCAAAATGCAGAGTGGCTGTATTTGGAAACTTGCAGTTTCCTGGTTTACTTCTTCCACAAAACCGGCCCCATACTGACGAATATCTTGGTCTTCTTGCATATCTCTGGTTGTCATGAAAGCAGTGATGTATCTACGGCACATTCTGTATTCTTTCTTGAAACCTGCTATGAATTACAATTTGTGTGTCCAATTTTTCTTGCTTTTTGCACTGCCCAAAATTTCAGGCGCCAATAATGGACACATTTTCCTTCATTCCTTGTCATGTTAAATTGGGATAGAATTTTTTGTTTTATCGCAAGTTCTTTGATAGGCCAAATATTACTTTGGTGCTCGATATGTTTTTTATAAATGGATGTCTCTTCAATAAGGAGTTGAAAGTCAAACTTTACGTGGAGGTGTATGATAATCATAAATACGTTCAAGACGTTCTTCCGAAAATTTAGCTAAAGTACTAGCAGTATTGGATTTCTTTTCTGGCGAAGGTCACAGTCACCAGAACTGTCAGCTTCTCTTTGATGAGAACTGTTTCCGCCACTGACACTATCACTACAAACTTTAACGCTATTAATCGCGTTATAGTTTACAAAGTCTCTTTTTGTTTGTCCGCTATCCTATCCAGGGTAACTTCAGTTGAGCGGTCAAATGAATTTTCATGTTTCTGAATAATCAAATCCGCCAAAAATAGTTGCTAAAGTGTAATCATCCTCTTCTATACAGTCCTCCGTTGGATAACGCCTTCTTAACTTGGATGCCAACGTTCCAAATATTAATGGTTTGGTTCATTTTTGGTGTATTTGCATGAAAATACTGACATATCTATAGTAAACACGTCAACTACTTGCTGAGGTAACTGATTGACTGGCGTTTTAACTCTCCCTCCTCCAAGACTGCAAGCGCTGCCGTATACAAACCAAACGAAACACAATCAAATGCCTTCGCAGGCTTGCTTAGAACTGTGAAATGGGTCTGTGTGCAAATTTTTAAAAACAAATTCCTGTTCGAGTCGAGAGACATCCCTTGTTAGGATCACTCCGAAAGTGTTGAGAATGTGCAACTATGAGTTATGGTAAGCCAAAGCAGGCCTTTCTATCTTTACATTGAAGTTCAGATACTAACATATGCAAGCCTGGGTGCACTCCAACAATGTGCAGTCTCAGCACTTCTGTGTATGTGTATGCAGGTGTTACTACGGCATACCTAAGATGGTTCTCCAGTGAGAGCATTTCCTTGACATGGTTTTATATGTCCTTAAGGTCTGTTTAGGGAGGAGAGAATGCCTTGAAAGACTGCATCGATATTTGGGGATTTTTGCCCTTCGCATCCACGATTTATCGATGGTTTCCAGAGTTTAGAAGAGGAAGGGATACCCTCGAAGATGTAAACCGCGCAGGATAGCCGGCTACAACAACATCGGGTGAAAATGTGCCGAAAGTAGAGCGAATATTGCGGGCACATCATCCTCGCACATATTATCATATTCAAGAAGCTCTGAATATTGGATCGGCAGCAATAAACACCATCCTTAAAGAAAAACTTCACGTCAGGAGCTCTGCAGTCGTTGGATCCCCCACCATCTCACAAAGAACCAGAAACAGGCATGTGTGCAATGGAGCTAAGAAATAATACAAAATTTTGATGAAGAAAGGTCCATGTATGTATATATATATTTAGCATCGTAACAGGTGACGAAAGCTGAATATACCAGTATGATCCAGAAACTAAGCGACACTTATCGGTCTGGGTCTTCCCAGGAGAGGATCCCTCAAACAAAAGTGAGGCGACCAAGAAATGTTGGCAAAAAGACAATCTGTTCGTTCTTCTCAGCTAGTGGTCATTTTATGACAGTTCCGCTTGAGGGACAAAAGACTGTCACTGCCAAATGGTACACCACAAAATGTCTGCCACAAGTCTGCTGCATCTTTAAATACAGTATGAATTAAAACAATTCGCACTGTTACTATCACGCTGAGCTCTTGGAATTTGTCTCGGTTGAATCTACATTATTAACCACGAGACTACAGAACATTACAACACTGTAAGATCCAAAGAAATGCACTTCAGCAGTTGTTTATTGCGCTTTTGGCTTGTATTTGAAAGCAGATTATCAGTTACAAAATGCGACAGCTGCTGCTAGAATTTGTCGAGAAAGATTTCCAAACAGACGAGCAGCACATCATAGGACATTTGTCAAAGAGTTCTAGATACAGGAAGCGTATCTCCTCATGTTGAAGGAGAAATGTTGCACAAGCAGTAGAAATCCTTGACTTGGTGGAAGAAGATCTTGGAAGCAGCAGCCGTGGTATAGCTCACACTATAGGGTATCCCATTGACGTTTTAGGAACATTAAAAGAAGAATTGCTACGTCCTTATCATACTCAGCATCTCTCTGAAGCAGATTATGCGCCAAGAGTGGCATTTTCTGAATGGTTTCTTCAACAAGGAGGGGAATTTCCCCTTAAAAAGTCTTGCAATGGATGAAGCAGCATCCACACACAAGACAGCTTTCAGCACAGATTTTCTGAAAATGCTTGAACAGGAAACACATTAATCGGTCCGTAGTTTCTTCCTGAGGTTTTGACAGTAGCCATCTCTCTCCAGTTTCTTCGAAAATGTTACCAGATCTGTTTGAGGATGTTCCCTTGTCAGTAAGAAATGATATGTCGCTATCACATGACTGGCGCACATAAGTAGAGCCATGTGTGGCCATCTATGCAACACCTATGTAGAACGCTTGATCGCTGGCAATGGACCAATAAGATGGCCACGAAGATCGCCAGAACTAAATCCAATTGATTTCCCCACCCCCTTTCTTTGGGGCGAAATGAAAACTCCGGTACACATTACAGAAGTGTCTGATGTGGAAACGTTGCAAGAAAGAATATTTAGAGCATCGGAAGAAATAAATAAAAGACTCGGACGTACTTCGTAGATTGCAGAAGAATTGGAGAAAACGTTGTAAAGCATGTGTGTTGGTGAGGAGTGCACATTTTGAACAATTTCTCTAAACATTAAAAAGAAACAATAAACTATTGTATCTATGGCCGCCGTAATACTTGCGGAGTTTCCCGACAGGTGTCTCCGTCTTGCTGAGCTTGGTTCATTTTGTTTTCAGAACTGCAGAGCTGCCAACATATGACTAACAAACAACGCCATCCTTTCGCGAATACTCTTTGCCCCTCTTTATTTACAGTAGCGGCCTTAATAGTACTACTCCTTGATTAGGTTAATTAGCAAGCAATAGTTACACCACAGCTGTTTATGATTCACTATTTATATAAGCTTAGGTTTCTGATTCACAGGAGGTTAGGTTTATATATATATATATATATATATATATATATAAACTTAATTAATTAGCAACCATGGTTACACAAGAGCACGCGTCGCTTCGCATATCATTCACGGGAGGTTAGGTTAGGTTTAGTTTATATATAAGCTTAGGTTAATTGTAAATGACGAGAACGAGTATTGCTACTGGTTGCAGCTCTTTATTAGAATTTACATAACCTTAAGGTCATCCTATTCTTCTCCTTTTATATTACTTTTTACAACACAGTTTAAAACTTGAATTGGACGGTGTTTCGCTGCTTGTAGCAGAAGTATGTAGTCTGTCATCTCTAGAGAAAGTACGTTTAAACAGTTTCCAGCGAAGTAGCCTGCAAAATGTGTCGCTCTTCTCCGGAACACAGGAATTGAGTACTTGCAATCCCTCCATTTGTTCTAGGTTGTATTCGTGTGAATCGGGAGCATCTACCCTGCCAGTCTTTGTGTATTCACTTCCCCACTTGCATAGATGCTGACGAATTCCACGGAGTGGTTTACCCGGATCTTTAAGTGTGCCATATGACTTCAGTAATCTGGTATTATTGTTGTTCCCGTAAAAGCCACTCCTAGATGAGAGCAAGTAGTGTTTCCTTGTCTCTAGTTTCAACAGCTGCAAGGAAATAGTTGGATATCAGCCCTCGCTGCTTACCTCTAAATATCCATTGTCGTTCTAAACATCGCCCTCTATTGTATTTCCTTTTGTCCAATTTAGACTCGCCTATTTCAACCACTGCTCCAACTCCACCAGTTCGCCTGTGGTTTTGTAGGGCCGGCTGATGCAAATCTCTCTGCAATAATTCACCAGTCCACCACGGTATTGGGGGAGCATTTCACTTCACTACACCGAACCTTGGGTAGTATGCATTACACAAAACAGGACTTTTGTGGCGAAAGACGTGTCACCCAAGAAACTTTCTTTATTTCCACTAGCTTTAATTCGTGGATGACCATTGTTATAAACGGAAACTATTCCTTCCAGCCAGTTAGCTGTTACCACGTTCTCGCAGATATTGCACAGTTACATTTTATGTATAAGGCTGTGACGCAATATTAATTGCAGCTAATATTGTAGATTTCCCACACGCTGAAATCCGATTATAATACTGCACAAAGAACTTTCGCATCCTCTACGTGTCATTCCGTCAATTTAAATCAAGGACGTGATCAATATTTATTTTCATTAATATCTACACAAGAGGAAAAACAACAATGCGTTAAAACATCACCAATCTAGCGGATTTGCTAACTAGGATAAGTTGGCTATACCCTACGCGCATGCACACTTCAACAAAATGGCGACGTTTGTTGTGGTTAACCAAGAATTTGACTATAAAGCAAATGATCCTTAAAAGCGTGGGTGGATGGGTTACAGGCTCTACTACAACAGACAATTCTAAGGTAATATTACTAATTATTGCTTTTTGACACTATTTAACGGAGCCATAGACTCAACACAGAGTTTTATAATTCACAAAGAATGGAAGCATAATCTTGTAACTTGGGTTTTCTCCAGCTTTTATTTACCTTTATAAATAAGTGTGCCTGTTAATAATTTGCGTAATATTGTAAATGCTTCCTCAGTTCCATATTCCACATGATATTTACAATACGTTACAATCATGTGTAGTGTTCTGTTTATTTGTGTACCGGAAGTGTTTATGTGCCATAGCAGCATAAACTGAAGAGTTGAAAGTTAACCTGTTGAATTTGCTGTATTGCAGTATTGTGCAAACTAAAATACTAATTATCTCAAAAACAGAAAGTTTTGTGGGAAAACTTTATTGAGGAAAACCACTTAAAACAACTTGCTGTTTCACAGTTTAAAAGGGTCATCATAGGTCACTTTCCACTCTAATAATAATAATACTTTGTTAACGACGCTGTCAATTGCCAGGATCATATCACCAACGCCGGTGTGCCGGATTTCGTCCCGTAGAGACACTAGTAAATCTACTAACATGCGGCCGTCGCTTTTAAGCACACTTAAAAACCATCTATCTGGGCCGGGTTTGAAACCGCGACCCTGGGATTAGAAGGCCAGCGCCTAACTGAGCCACCCAGGCCAACACATTTCACACTGATATATAGGTATATATAGGTATATAAACCTAGACGGGTAAGCTTCAAGGTACAGATATCATTATTATCATTAAGTGCGTTGATGGATAAAATATTCAATTTCATTAACTATTAGTTCAAACACCGCTAGAATTTCCGCTAGACGCGATAAAACATTTTTCGCCGCAAAAGTTAGTAGCCAAAACCGCTAGATTGGCAACCCTGGTTCTAATTCTTTCAAATGTGGTGGTTAAAGTGGGATGCGTTACGAAAAGTTTAATTTATAGTAATAGCCGCATTTTGCTACACTTCCTGTTTGGTTAGTTCTCCGAAAAAGCATATACTTCTGATAAAAGGGTTTTTATAGGTCTAGAGTGAGAGCAATTTTTTAAAATATGTGTTACATATACATGCCTTTCTCTATCCTGCATCATTTATTAGTGGGCTTACAAACTATATATCTACGAAAGCTTACTTTCCTATGTGCTTCATTTTAAGGAAATGGCTTGTGCCGCAAAAGAATTATTTAAAGTAAATTGCGTGTTTCAAAGAAAATCAACATTCATTGTATAGTACGTTTTCCTCTATCGCTTAACGTTTACCAGTTATACAAGATTATACAAAATTCCTTCAGAATGAAGAGGACTTCACGGGCTATTTTCAGAAAAAGTTGTCATGTAAAGAATAGTTGGTATTGAAGGGATTTCCTTGAACATCTTTTGTGTCGTATCTTTGGAAGATATTGAACTTAAATAGCAAGTTTGGCAGTTATCCGGCTGTTCACATACACACGCACGGATATTTTTCCGAAACTGGTTTATTTTTATTCAGGGCGTCTCAAAATATGTATTTCTGGTGAAATCTCGGTATCGAATTTTTGGGTGGAATGCAATGCCTTTTCTACTTACTGCGTACGTGGTACAGAAAGTAAAAACCGTATATGTTACATTCACATGTTTTTCTCTACTAGCTATTCTTAGAAAAAGTCAGTGTTTTATTTATTTGCAATGGACATAAACGCTTGTACCTACCAGCGGCTGCAGCACCTCTGGGGAGATGTTGGCGAAGTCATAAGTCGGACTATCAATGGCGCATGCTTCTGTTTGAGGTGGTTTCACCGGGAAGAGGGGCATGTTTACTTTTTGTGCCACCTCACCTACCCGTGGTACTGTACTCCACCAAAAACTTGGAAGTCGAGATTTCACCGGAAATATATGTTTTGAGGCCCCATGTAACAAGAAATGTGAGCGGGTGCCTATGAACAGCATAACTGAAAACGTAATGTGGGATGAATACTAAACGTGGCATGTCTTCGAAACATGCGACACAAAGAAAGCCCCACCACCCCAAACTGCCCTTTAGATGGAAACATCTAGAGTTATTTACTCTGAATGACTTCTGTATAGCTGGTTATATAGACAAAAACTTAAAAAGAAACGCCTATATCTCTTTAAAGCCCACAATAATACGTATCTCAAATAATTGTTTTATGGCATTAAACACCTTGATTTTCTTGGTACTTGGTTTCGATTTTCAAGCACCTAATACTTTTTACTTTCTCCACCACGCACTTAGTAGGTAGAGGAAGTATTGCATTTCACCCAAAGATTCTGTACTGAAATTTTACCGGAAATACGTGTTTTGAGGCCCTCTGAATAAAAACATTTTTTTAGAAAAAAGCCGCACGCGTGTGTGTCTGTGAACACATAACTCAAAAAACGAAAAGCCGGATAAATACGAAACTTGGTATTTAGGTTCAGTGCCTTCCAAAGATACGACACAAAGATTTTCAAGATAATCCATCCACCGCAAACTACCCTTTACATGGGATATATTTCGAAACTTTTCATTTTCTAATAAATGGCTATTTCGATTTTGATTAAAATCTCATACGTGGAAGACATTTACATCAGAAATAAAACGTATGTCTTTCAAATAGCCTATGAAGTCTTCTTGATTCAAAGGAATTTTGTATAGTCTTGTAATACTGCTAAACGTTAAGCGATAGACGAAAACTTACTACATAGGAAATGTACATCTCTTTAAAACACACAATTTATTTAAATAAGTTTTTTTTTGCATCAACCATTTCCAAGACATCCGCCATTAATGGATCGAATTGTTCAGTACTTAGCCATTCCTTTAAAGTCCCGTCAACATTCAGTTGTTTCTCACGATGTCATGGAAACAGTATGGAATTTTAAGGCCAACATATAGCGTCCAGTTGTTAAACATTTGACTATCGCTGTTCTCTTTGTATCTATAACGAAATGTGAAATGTAGCCATTTCTGCAAAGGTTTATTTGGATTAAAATGAAGTAGATAGAAAAATAAGGTTTAGTAAGAATAGTTTGTATACCCACTAATAAGCGACAGAGAGTAGAAAAAGTCATGTGAATGTATCACATATTTTTTTCAAGTGGAAAGTTCGGTATTCGTTTTTTCTCGTGGTCATTCAAAGAGGATGGAATTTCAAAACCATCACCTAGCGACATGCTGTTTAAAATCTGTAAGAATAGCCTTAGAAGAGTGGGTGGAGGAATTCATGTGAGTGCAACACATCAGATATTTCAGTATGGGATCGTAAACACGTGGAACGGTGTGCAGACTGTAAAGTGGATGTTTCCCAGTTGGACTGTAACTGGTCAGTTCATGTTAACGACTTGCCGGTAACAATTTGTATTTTGAAGATGCTTCCTCCAGAACATCGAGGACAGAAAGAAATATCGAGTTTTACTTCAGTCGGAACGCCGTTGATAAAGTGGAGGTTCCGGATGACGGCTGTCAGGAACCTCCTCATGGGTTAAGTTCGCAGCGGCACATTGACGTACTTGTGTTTACTAGGGTGTGGCCCTCGAGATGGCGGGTCGATAGTCGAGCACCTGACGGTGAGCTTTGTTTAATTCCACTAGAGTATTAAATTCATTTTTAAAGGAAATGACGACATTCAAATGGCATCTTAACAATGCTATTTGATGTACGACGTCAAACTATTTGCGAGTATGTGATGGATTTGCATATTCACGAGAAAAACCGAACAGCGACTTACTACTTGAGAAAGTAACTCACATAACTTTCTCTGCTCACTATTCTTTAGCTTTATGTAGTTTCCACAAATCTTATTTTTCTATCGACGTCAAGTTAATCGAGAAATAGTTGCAGTACACATTTCGTTATGGATACAAGAGGGATTGAGGAAACCGAATCGACATTCAGGTGTTTCAAAACCGGCCGCTATACGCTGCCATAATATTTCCATGACATCGCGAGAAACAACCGAAGAGCGACACCACTTAAAAAGAGACAAAATAGCTATTGAAAAATTCAAACCAATAACAATAGACATCTCGGGAATGATTGATGCCACAAAATATTAATTGAAATAAATTCTGTATTCCAAAAAAATCTACATTTTTATTTTTTATTTATTTTATGTGTGGTACGTTTCTTGTCTTATGATATACCAATTATTTAAAATTATGAAAATTCTTCAGAATGATGGGGGCTTCATAGGCTACTCCAAGAAAGTCAAGATATGTGTTTTATTTCTCATGCAAATACCTTAAACGCATGGCATTTGAAAAAAAATCCTTAGAGCCGTTTAAAAAAATAAGGAAAACTTTTCCATTTGCGGCGGGGGATTTTCTTGAAAATGTTTGTGTCGTATCTTTGGAAGCTACTGAACTTAAATACCAAGTTTGGTGTTTAACTAAGTTCTGTTTTAAGGACCCTCTACCGTCTCCTCGTTTTCACTTTCTTCATTACGATGTAATGCGTTTAATGAATTTTGTTAGCGATTGCAGTAATTAAATGCATAAAATAATTAGGAATCCTTTAGTAAAAATCTGATGTATTACATTTACATGACTTTTTCTACCCTCTGTCGTTTATTAGTGAGTGGGTATATGAATTATTCTTACGAACGCTTATTTTTCTATCTACTTTATTTTAATCGAGATAAATCTTCCGGGAACAGCTACATTACACATTTCGTTATAGAAACAAAGATAACAGCGATAGTCAAATGTTTAACAACTGGACGCTATATGCTGGCCTTCCATACTGTTTCCATGACATCGCGAGAAACAACTGAAAATCGACAGGACTTTAAAAGAATGGCTAAGTATTGAACGATTCGAACCATTAATATCGGATATCTCGGAAGTGGCTGATGCCAAAAAAAAAGTTATTTGAAATAAATTGTGTTTTAAAGAGATATATACATGTTTTTTGTGCCGTACGTTTTCGTCTATCGCTCAACGTTTACCAGTTATACAAGATTATGCAAAATTCCTTCCGAATGGAGAGGATTTCAAAGGCTATTTCCAGAAAATTCAATATATACACTTTATTTTCCACGTAAACACCATTAGTATTTTGTATTTTAATCAAAATAGTTAGAACCATTTTTTAGAAAATCGAACTTTTCGAGAAACCTTGCATGTAAAACGTAGTTAGGGATGGGGAGGATTTTCTTGGAAATCTTCGTGTCGCATCTTTGGAAGATACAAAACTTAAATGTTGGGTATTTATTTGACTTTTGGTTTTTGAATTATGCTGTTTAGAGACATACACATACTGACACGCATGGACCTTTTCCTAAAAATGTGTTGTTGTTTTTTTATTCAGAGCACCTCAAAACATTATTTCCGGTTAAATCTCGGTATCGAATTTTTGATGGAATGCAATACTTTCTCTACCCACTATGTACGTACGTGGGAAAGTAAAAACCAAACAAGATTCACCAGTGTGATTTATAACACTAAGTAGAACAAATAGAAAGATTTTAATCGTCTTAAACCTAACATTTGATATATCAACATGTTTTATACGAATAAAGTTTGTAAACTTGCACATATAGTTGACACTTTGAAGCTCATTCCAGTGAGCAAGGCAGGAAATGTGCAGCGTAACAAAGCTTTGGGTGGACATTTTCTGTCAGTATACCTATAGTTGCTGACGAGTCACATAGCTTGCCCGAGAGGTAATGATCAATGTTAACATATAGGGTAGTTAAATTATATTCGAACCCACTCGCGGCCCCTCTCTACTACGCGAGACAACCGGCAGTCGCCGGGGAAATTACGCCGGCAGAGGCGGACTAAAATCCTTAACTTATAATAGATGCTGGAAAAGTTGACCTTCTGCTATCAACAGGCAGCATATCTCGTGTAAATATTCATTTTGCAATCGCTTGGAGAAGAAGAGAAATCATATGGTTGGTTCCAGCAAGATTCTGCAACACCACATACGGCTGCCGAATCATTACATGCAATAAGAGAGGTGTTTGATGACAGAATAATTAGTGTTGATTTGTGGCCCCCTCGTTCTCTTGACCTAACGAGTTGTGATTTTTATTTATGGTGTTCTTTAAAAGGCAAAGTGTGTCGTTCCAATCCTCGCACACTACAGGAACTTAGAGAAAACACTATGCAATAAATCACAAGCATTCCTGTTGCTGAGCTTCGGAGAGTGAGCGAGAATATTTACATGAGATATGCTGCCTGTTTGAGAGCAGGTCAACACTTCCAGCATCTATTATAAGGTAAAAATTTTAGCCCGCCTCTGCCGGGGTAATTTCCCCGGCGACTGCCGGCTGTCTCGCGCAGTAGAGAGAGGCCGCGAGTGGGTTCGAATATAATTTAACTACCCTTTATAAATACGGGCTTCTGTTCCGGTGAGCTTGAGTCTTTTACTGACTCTTTGCCGCCACAGTAATAACAACCAAGTATTTTCGTAGGACTACGGTCATATGGTAACAATTAATTTGTGCGTCTTTGTGAGGACGGGTGGAGGTATTTTACGTTTTTTACTCGAAGTTTCATATTGATAATGAATGTTTTATTAAAACAGAACGGAGTCGAAAGTTGTACTCGCTATATATTGATACACAGGTTTACAGATCCATTCAGTGGGCGATATACACGCACGACTATAGACATGTCTACCCCGGCCAGTCACCGAGCATACGCAGTAGTATTCTGAAGATAGACATTTATGACAGGAGGCACTAGAAGGCAACTGAAGGTAGCAGTGCAACCACTCGTTATTTTGTCGCTTTGCTTTATCAGAAGCAGAGTAGACACACAAGGAAATGGGACAGCTTTGTGCCAAATGTATGTACAATAAAAGACATTAATTATATTTAAATGTGGCGAAGTCTAAAAACTAAAATCAGCTAAAACAATTTCTGTCTCGAAATTTAGCGTAGACGCTGTCTTCTCTGACACTGGTCTTGATACACGGCCTCCTCCAGCCACTGGAGTTCAACACCGCACGTAGGGTATTGTAGGTCTTACCTGACCCCTGAGAGGAACGGGAAACCCGAAGCACTACCACTAGGAGGCAGGAATACTACTACGTTGGCGCGAATCTATTTGTTCCATCTTCAACCCGAGGGTCCCAGAACGAACGAGTCTCTTAGGAAGGGGCACCAGCAGGCCATGCAAGCGCCAGAGAGAAATCTTTACACAGCACACACTCTACCGTCCCGCCGCAATGCACAAATTGCCGTCGCCCATCTAGATGAAAGGAAATGATGGGGACAGGAAGTTCGTAGTGGAAAAGGAAGCACCCCAATCTACCGACCTGGGAAAAGCCGGGAGCGATCTCGCTTGGTTATAATAAACGTTTATAAGCATGGTGATTCTGCTGTTGTACACAGCATTTCGATAGCATGAATATTTAAACACCTACTGTTAAGTACCACAGGAAGTTGTGTTTTAATTTGTATCTGCTACTGCCACTATCGTTTGTTTCGTCATTCCTAGCAACCTAATCCATTGATGCAATCTTTTTATTTTATTTCATTTCTCCAACTAGACTTCAAGTAATACTAATTAATACAAATACATTCTCAATAGATTAATATTCCATAATGTCTTCTTTAACATAGAATGATATGATGGTTTTCATTTGCTTTGTTTTCTCCAGTCACAAAATGACTCGTACTCTTTATCACATAGAAAACCAGAGCTTTCAGGGATCACTGCACCCTAAGCATCCATTAGAACATCTTCAAGGATAAACATTTCTACCTTTTTCTTACACTTATACCATCCCGGCGGGGAGCGATGGATTTTTTTTCGGGCACAAAAAATCCTTGCATGGCTTCCTTCGGAAGGGAAGTAAAGCCGGTGGTCCCGTGTCGTAGATTTACGGCACGTAAAAGAACCTCAAGCCTGATAAAGAGGCCTCTGAGAAAAATTACCGGTCTTTCACGACCAACATAGAATAGGACGCTAAGGACTACAGAAATTAAAGAGCGTTCATAAATAAAATAAATAAATAAAATCAGTTTCAGTTTATTTATGTCCAGTGGCGACTGCTGTGTAAGAGCATGTGAAACCCTAATCCTTGACACCTTACGGATTTATTGATCATTGTTTTCTGTGAATGTTATTACACGAAACAAAGTTGCGTTAATTTAAAATCTACCGCAACTTCTCCTCTAAACTCGATGAGATATGGCAACAGCGTCACGAGCACAGCTTGTGCACATTCTTACGAGTTTTTGCGCATACGCAATTGGTATTACGTAATTACGTTATGAATGAAATACATACGCGTCGTGCACACTTGAAGACGTGCTCTGACCCTTAACACCCATCTCTCAGCAACAAGTTTACGTCAATGCCACCAGGTGGTAACACACTACTGCACAAGTTTCATTCATGCGAGAGTGCAAGGGCGGGAAGTTCGTTTTTCAGTTCGCTAAATGGTAGCATACTGAACAGTTATACCAATTCAGTCACTGTGCAGCGAAATTTAGATCTGACGTGAGTACATGTTATAGCTATACGGATAGAAAATCTTATTTTACATATAATGGATTTCTGGGTGAATTATATTATGTTATGATCGTAAAACTTAGTAATAAATTGATGAAGACATTTGAAAAACAGACCGTGGATTTTCTTTATAAATAGATAGTGTCAGCCATGATGCAGTACACTTTTTCCTATTTAACATGTAACTACAGTGCAGTGTAACGTGTATTTATATTAACTTTTGTGTGAGCATGTGGAGGTACAGGACATTTTATAAGAAGAAATTATGCCGCTTTCCTGCTTCAAAAAATGAGACTTGGTGAGCGCTAATAAACGAGTAATGTTATATCTCGTTGACGAAACTATGCAAATGGATAATAGGGACATTACTTCGTTGTTACGCTAAACTGTACTTAATTAAGTGCAAAACAAATAATATCCACAAAACAACTATTTCTTTGGTCAGACAAATTATACGTTATTATTATTATTATTATTATTATTATTATTATTATTATTTTATTAGGGAGATCGGCTACAACTGTATCAATTTATTCACAACCATTACTATTATGCAGTTATGCTATTTCACGTTTACAACGCTATCTGAGTCTAACAGTTTGTGAACACCCAAAATGTATACTCACGAGCCGCCACTGTTTATATCCATTATCTCCAAGACAACCACCATGTTCTCATCCAGCAACATAAACATAAGTTTTTAATTAAAATAGTTACTCTGACTTACGTTTTAGTAGCGGATAAAATATTGTATGCCACAGGAGATTAAAATAATTTTAAATTTTGGTAAAATTTATCATACACGGCAAGCCTTGGGGATTAAAATTTTTCACTCAATAAACAAAATATGATTTTAGTATATGATATCACTATTTACACCAGGTGGGATGGTTCAGGCAAAAAGGTCTGTGGCATTCAGTAGGTCTCGGGTTCAAATCCCAGAGCTGACCAAACTGACCGAAGGTTTTTCGCGGCATTCCTCGGTCGCTAGGTGAATGCTGGGTTGGATAATTTGATCCGCGAATATTCCTATCGTGCCTTTCCTCGCTATATTTCATTTCCTTCTTGTTCACCGCCATTCCAGACATTGGGCTGATCACCCATCCTGGATATGCTATGATCCAGAGTTTGCTTGCTCCTCGACAGACATTCGGTTGATCACCCATCCTGGATATGCTATGATCTAGAGTTTGCTTGCTCCTCGACAGACATTGAGCTGATCACCCATCCTGGATGTGCTATGATCCAGAGTTTGCTTGCTTCTTGACAGACATTGGGCTAATCACCCATCCTGGATGTGCTATGATCCAGAGTTTGCTTGCTTCTTGACGGACATTGGACTGACCACCCATCCTGGATATGCTATGATCCAGTGTTTGCTTGCTCCTCGATAGACATTGGGCTGATCACCCATCCTGGAAGTGCTATGATCCAGAGTTTGCCTGCTCCTCGATAGACATTAGACTGATCACCCATCCTGGATGTGCTATGATCCAGAGTTTACTTGCTTCTTGACAGACGTTGGGTTGATCACCCATCCTGGATATGCTATGATCTAGAGTTTGCTTGCTCCTCGATAGACATTGGACTGATCACCCATCCTGGATGTGCTATGATCCAGGGCTTGCTTGCTTCTTGACAGACATTGGGTTGATCACCCATCCTGGATATGCTATGATCCAGAGTTTGCTTGCACCTTGATAGACATTGGGTTGATCACCCACCATGGATGTGCTATGATCCAGAGTATGCTTGCTTCTTGACAGACATTGGACTAATTACCCTCCTGGATGTGCTATGATCCAGTGTTTGCTTGCTCCTCGATAGACATTGGGCTGATCACCCATCCTGGATGTGCTATGATCCAGAGTTTGCCTGCTCCTCGATAGACATTGGACTGATCACCCATCCTGGATGTGCTATGATCCAGAGTTTACTTGCTTCTTGACAGACGTTGGGTTGATCACCCATTCTGGATATGCTATGATCCAGAGTTTGCTTGCTCCTCGATAGACATTGGACTGATCACCCATCCTGGATGTGCTATGATCCAGGGCTTGCTTGCTTCTTGACAGACATTGGGTTGATCACCCATCCTGGATATGCTATGATCCAGAGTTTGCTTGCACCTCGATAGACATTGGGTTGATCACCCACCATGGATGTGCTATGATCCAGAGTATGCTTGCTTCTTGATAGACATTGGACTAATTACCCTCCTGGATGTGCTATGATCCAGAGTTTGCTTGCTCCTCGATAGACATTGGGCTGATCACCCATCGTGGATGTGCTATGATCCAGAGTTTGCTTGCTCCTCGATAGACATTGGGCTGATCACCCATCATGGATGTGCTATGATCCAGTTTGCTTGCTCCTCGACAGACATTCGGTTGGTCACCCATCCTGGATATGCTATGATGCAGAATTTGCTTGCTCCTCGACAGACATTGAGCTGATCACCCATCCTGCATGTGCTATGATCCAGAGTTTGCTTGCTTCTTGACAGACATTGGGCTAATCACCCATCCTGGATGTGCTATGATCCAGAGTTTGCCTGCTTCTTGACGGACATTGGACTGACCACCCATCCTGGATATGCTATGATCCAGTGTTTGCTTGCTCCTTGACAGACATTCGGTTGATCACCCATCCTGGATGTGCTATGATCCAGATTTTGCTTGCTTCTCGACAGACATTGGGCTAATCACCCATCCTGGATGTGCTATGATCCAGAGTTTGCTTGCTTCTTGACGGACCTTGGACTGACCACCCATCCTGGATATGCTATGATCCAGTGTTTGCTTGCTCCTCGACAGACATTCGGTTGATCACCCATCCTGGATGTGCTATGATCCAGATTTTGCTTGCTTCTCGACAGACATTGGGCTAATTACCCATCCTGGATATGCTATGATCCAGAGCTTGCTTGCTCCTCGACAGACATTCGGTTGATCACCCATCCTGGATATGCTATGATCCAGAGCTTGCTTGCTTCTCGACAGAGGTTCGGTTGATCACCCATCCTGGATATGCTATCATCCAGAGTTGGTTTGCTTCTCGACAGACATTGTGCTAATTACCCATCCTGGATATGCTATGATCCAGAGCTTGTTTGCTCCTCGATAGACATTGGGCTGATCACCCATCCTGGATGTGCTGTGATCCAGAGTTTGCTTGCTTGTTGACAGACATTGGTCTGATCACCCATCCTGGATGTGCTATGATCCAGAGTTTGCTTGCTTCTTGACAGACATTGGGATGATCATCCATCCTGGATATGCTATGATCCAGAGTTTGCTTGCTTCTCGACAGACATTGGGCTAATTACCCATCCTGGATGTGCTATGATCCAGAGTTTGCTTGCTCCTCGATAGACATTGGGCTGATCACCCATCCTGGATGTGCTGTGATCCAGAGTTTGCTTGCTTCTTGACAGACATTGGTCTGATGACCCATCCTGGATATGCTATGATCCAGAGCTTGCTTGCTCCTCGACAGACATTCGATTGATCACCCATCCTGGATATGCTATGATCCAGAGTTTGCTTGCTCCTCGATAGACATTGGGTTGATCACCCACCATGGATGTGCTATGATCCAGAGTATGCTTGCTTCTTGACAGACATTGGACTAATTACCCTCCTGGATGTGCTATGATCCAGTGTTTGCTTGCTCCTCGATAGACATTGGGCTGATCACCCATCCTGGATGTGCTACCATCCAGAGTTTGCCTGCTCCTCGATAGACATTGGACTGATCACCCATCCTGGATGTGCTATGATCCAGAGTTTACTTGCTTCTTGACAGACGTTGGGTTGATCACCCATCCTGGATATGCTATGATCCAGAGTTTGCTTGCTCCTCGATAGACATTGGACTGATCACCCATCCTGGATGTGCTATGATCCAGGGCTTGCTTGCTTCTTGACAGACATTGGGTTGATCACCCATCCTGGATATGCTATGATCCAGAGTTTGCTCGCTTCTCGACAGACATTGGGCTAATTACCCATCCTGGATGTGCTATGATCCAGAGTTTGCTCGCTTCTCGACAGACATTGGGCTAATTACCCATCCTGGATATGCTATGATTGCTCCTCGACAGACATTCGGTTGATCACCCATTCTGGATATGCTATGATCCAGAGTTTGCTTGCTTTTCGACAGGTATTGGGCTAATTACCCATCCTGGATATGCTATGATCCAGAGTTCGCTTGCTCCTCGACAGACATTGAGCTAATTACCCATCCTGGATGTGCTATGATCCAGAGTTTGCTTGCTTCTTGACAGACAGTGGGTTGATCACCCATCCTGGATATGCTATGATCCAAAGTTTGCTTGCTTCTTGACAGACATTGGGTTGATCACCCATCCTGGATATGCTATGATCCAGAGTTTGCTTGCTTCTTGACAGACATTGGGATAATCACGCATCCGGGATGTGCTATGATCCGAGGTTGCTTGCTCCTCGACAGACTACTGGCCCAAAACATTTGCTTGTAGCTCCTCCAAAGAGGAAGGTAATTCTTTAAAGAAGAAGAAGAAGAAAATACCAGGTTACTATTAAGTATTTCTTATCAAAATAACAACTCACTATGTCTTCGCACGATCACTATAAAACCGAGCATTCGGTAGTCCTGGGTACGATTACTACGGGCGGCCACATTGGCCCTGGGTTTTTCGTGGTTACTCTTGGTCGTTAGGCGAATGCTGGGCTGATTTCTCATTTCCCATCCATTCCGTTTCCTTCTTATCTTTCAGGTGCGCTTCTAGGTTTCGTGGCGTAAGCTGGAGCCGGACAGGTTGGGCGGATGCTACCGCCAAGGAAAGAGTATTCCCCGTGGACACTGGAGCGCTGTTTAGTTGAAGGAAAGCTCTCTGGGTAGCTCCATTAGTGGGACGGGTCTTCAAGCTAGGAACTGTTGTTGACTTCACGCGTCTCTAGCCTGTCGGCCTGTAACCTCGTTTGGTTGCTCCAGTTCATCTCTTTCTCCTGGGAGGTGTCCCCCTCCGTTAAACACCCTATACATTTTACAATATTTAATTATTGTAATACATTAAAATCCATTTGCAGAATTAATCATTGTTATGTATTACCTATCAGGGCGTGACCCAGCATATTTTTATTAACATTCAAAACGTGCTTCAGAGTTTGTCATTCTCAAATATGCGAAACGTTTTGGCAATCAAGGTCTCTCCTTCAGATCAACATGCACAGAGATTTCAATGCCTACATGCAAACTAACGCTGGCGGTTACTCTGGTTATGTGTTTGTAATTTTCAAGCTCTAGGAAGGGAACAAGATCTCTCAAAGACTAACCAACTAACTAAAGCATACTCATTAATTCAGCGCATTATTCTGTGCCCACACTCTTGATAGCAATGCGCACTGCCTACATTATTATTACTTGTGTTTCTCAAGGGTAGTTGCGCACATTCGCTGTTGGTTGACCTGCTTGCAGATTTGTATGTTGGGAACATTTAGATTACCATTGTCGCCAATGCTATTTCAGCGCGCGTGAGAAGTATTGTGGTTAATGTGTGCATGGAAGTAATTTATTACAGTTATAAGCATTCGTTATGTCTTGCGGTTTAGTTGTTTAGAGTTAGTTGAAGTAAATGCGTTATGATGTTACGTTAATAGCAATATTCACGGAAGTGTATTTGTAAAATAGAATCTGAAATGTCGGAATCAGCTGTAGCAGGGGAGGTAAGATTTCAAATGTTTTGAGGTTTGTCATACACCTACTTTAATGGTAAAAGTCCTTGCATCGAGGCGATGTCATTCGATGAGAAAAGAATGATTTAACCATACAGCTTGGCTATTCCCAAAGTACTGAAAGATACGAGGCAATTGATTTTAATAACCAGTGCAGGTTATGTTTTAGATTAGATTGCATTCTGTGAGTTCACTAGCAGCCATAAAGGCTTGTGAACATAGAACATGTCAAGGAAATGTGCAAAAATTACATATAAACAGAATATAGAACATTTGAAATAAAATAAAGACATAATTATATACAAAATGAAACAAATCAGGTGTAATTTTGTACAAAATCGAATACCTCCCTACCGTTATAAGGTTAACATATTTATAGACAAGAACAGTTATTTTAACTTTCACTAGGCTTGTACCTTTGTTCGTGTCGTCATTTTGTTGTATTTGGTTTGTAATGCATAGCATTTACTGTCAGTTCTTAATAGACATACATTTAACTACCTTCATTAATTCAAAGCAGGCAATTCTCATTAATATTTACTAATATTGCTTAGAGAGCTATATATGTATTCATATGTAAGAATCTCTTGACACGCATATTAACAACAATGTGATGATAAAACAATTTAGGTTGTAATACAATATGCAGACATTTCCCAAAAAGTTCTAGAAAACAGTGCAAAGTTACCACAAAACATGATTCCCTGAGGAATTGCCAAACTTGACTTACTTTGCTCCAAGGAAATATTAGCCCAGTTAAGCAGATGATTCTAAATAAAACTTTGAAATCTCGTTGTAGCAGAATAAATTATAGGCTGTACTGGCACTACCAGGTGCAGTATTGGGAGCAGGGGAAACGTGATTTAAGATATAATTATGCCTATGTTTTGTGGTGATGATGTTTCTTTTTTCTACAGTACCACACTTTGTTTTATTCCCTCTTTTGCAGATGAAGCACTTAGATATTAAATGTGATATGCATTTTTAATACAAGTTATGGGTAAATTGTCATACTGTTTCCCTCGTTTGTGTCACTTTAGCCCGCATTAGGTCTTACGCTGCTCTAACGTAATGCTGCCAACATATGAATAATGCCACCGAAGCCGGTAAGATACTCAGCCTCAAAGCGTAGCCGAGAGATTGAGGGCCCTCAGCCTCAAAGTGTAGCCGAGGGATGTTTTTTAGAAGGAGAGGAGTGCAGCAAGTTGCGCAATTTTGTTTGGCAGAAAAATGCTTATGGAATTAGATAATTAGTTTCATGCACTGAAACAAACTCTCTAGCTTGTCTTAGAACAAATAGAAGGCAAGCGTGGGTTGGTAGGCCTCAGTGAGTCGCAATGAAACCAAGGGGTCCTGGTTCTCTAGATTTAATCCAAGGTTTAACCTAATATTTAGTTTGTGTGCAGAGAATTTGCCCATCTATATTCACATGCAAGAGTTGTATAATTCTTACTATGCTGCACTGTATTTGGCCTAAGAAACAAGCTTTTATATTACCCCATGCAATTTTTGCACATCATGTAATAACTGCCCAATTTCAATAAACTGATTGGTTTCTATTTCCAAATAACAATGAACATGTTGCAGCAAAATCATTAAATGTATCCATTGGAACATTTTAAAAGTAGCAACATAAGGAAAATATGATTTTCTACTCTCAGGCTGAATGTTGCGGTCAGGGGCCAATGAGAGCATTCACGTGTTTGGGATGCCTCTCACTTTTGTTTACCTCAAGTGTGTTTCTTATTTCAGGAAAAGAGTCTGCAGAACACTAAAAGATGGAATTTGTAATGATAGTAATATTCTGCGACTTTATTATGATACATATTTTGTCACGTTTTTAGGAAAATGGATCAGACTTCAAGAACTCTCCTTTTAGTGATGCTGTTTACAAGGAATTGTCCAGAATCAATGGTCGAATCAATCAGATGAGTAAGCCAGCCATAATATCAAAATTAAAGTCATTGAAACTCAGTTCAGAGGGCAACTGTGAAGTCCTCAAGAAAAGACTAAAAACCTATTATAAAAACCAGAAGTTGACGAGTGCAAATCTATTGGCTGCAGCCAAGCTTTTACCATACTATGTCATAGTTGATTTTGAGGCTACTTGTGAGGAGGTGAACGCTCAGGACTATCCGTAAGTACTTTTGTCACTTGTTATTTCTTGAAGGATATCCTCACTGCTTCTTGTGTGGTCCAAACCTTCTGATGTTTCACAAGAACCATTACAAGCAACCACGTTGCAAAGCTCAGTTGCTTTGGAGATTATTGCACATTTGTGGTAAATGCCACTGTAATGTTTGCTTGCTAAGTGACATCGTCATAAAAATGTTTGATAGCTTTATAAATGCCTATCACTACAGCGTATTACACTAATGTTTAACACATAGCTGAGGTGTCTGCAACCTTTTTACAACCCATTTTGGGTTTTGTTATTCTCCTCCAAACCTTAAGTTGCTTCAACCTAGAGGAAGTTGTGGTCATAGACCTCTATTTACAAGGGTCACTCTCAAAATTTTGAGAATGAGTGCAGTAAAATGTTAAAAATTTAGGTCTTATCATTGCATTCTTTACTTTTTAAATTCTTAAATATTTGCGATTTGCCACATTTGAACTTTAAGATTAGTTCTTTCATATTGTGTTTCTCTTTTTCCTTTAATACAGTTTTCACTTTATCCTTTAGAAAGTGCCACATTTTTACATGTCATTGTTTATCACAAAATGCACATGCTTTTCTTACAACACACTGTTTCAAGTAACAGGCAACACTGAAGGAAAAGCTCACATTTGCAACGTAACCACTTTCTTTCGTCCTTGATGTAGTCCCACTTGGGTATGTGTGTTCTTAAAGAAATCTCATTTACCTTAATGATCTATATTTGCAGTTTCTTCAGAAGTACAGTTTTTTCCAAAATACATAAAACTTTTGCAGTTTCTTTGGAAGTACAGCATATAGTGGTTGAAGGCGATGAAGGACTCTAGGGCGGGCCCTCCCAACAAATAAACATCCTGTAAATAAAAACTAAACACAGAAAAGGAAGAATAACATCGATGTCAATGCAGTATTCATTTCTGCTTTTGCCAATTCAGTTTTTAGATTTTGTTTTGTTTAAAATGTTTTTGCAATGCTTATACAGTGAGTAACGTGAATGTTTTCATTACATAGTGTATTTCAGACTACATCAAGTGTGTGTCTGGGAATCTTCGCACTTGTGGATACTGTTACAGGTGAGATGTGAAGAGGGGAATCCTTTAGTTATGGGCAAGGGGTGCAGATTTTTGTCCTTAGCGTATCATTCTATATTGGGCGTGAAAGACCGGTAATTTTGCTCAGAGGCCTCTTTATCAGGCTTGAGGTCCTTTTATGTGCCATAAATCTATGACATGGGACCAGTGGTTTTACTTCCCTTCCAAAAGAAGCCATGCTAAGGATTTTTGTACCCGAAAAGATCCATTGCCCTCCACCAGGTTTGAGCCTCCGACCTTGGGAATTATAGGCTAGCATGGTAACCACTACACCACTAAGGACGACTAGGGATGCAGAGAGGTAATAATAAATTGGCAGAGTTCAAAACGCTTAGCTATTGCTGTTTTCTCCACACAGTCTTTTCCATGTGGAGCCATTCAGTTTCACTGATGCCACCATATGGAAAAGATGTGTTCAGTCCTGTCTAAAACATAATTCTGTTATATAAATTGATTTAAAGTTTAATAAAATTCTTAAGTTACACTGTGATTGCAACTATAGTATTGTAGAGTTAAACTTTTCAGAGCAGAAAGTAAATAATCCTGTTTGTGCAACAATCCATGTTGTCACTTTTGTTTGTGAGTCACGTAATCGCAGTTCGTGTGCTCATATACAGTGCCATGATTCACACACGTACATGTTATTTGCGTACAGGGTTCAGAAGCACGTATTATGTAAAGTATCTAACTTGACCAGTAAATTCAGTGCAAGTGGTGTGCACACTGTTAAGTGTGCATTTAAAGTAAATTAGTTAAGGAATCATGATGAACAGTAAATAGCAACGCATCATTTGCACAATTCCCATAACTGCATCAGAGTGAAAGGTGTTTTCCAATACTCGAAAGGATAAAAATATTTGCTAATGCTTTTTCCTCGTGTTATATTATGAAGGCCCTGATTTCAACTATTTTGCTGGACGAAAGGAGAAGAGAATGACTTCATCTACAAGAATATTAATTAGTTAGTAAGTTCTGTAAATCATTTATTTTTTAAAAACAAGGTACAGAATATCCATGTTTTATTGTTCTCTGCTGAAATTTTAACCGATATTCTTAACACATGGGTGCATCATGTAATGAAAATGGCAAAAGGCTTCCTGCTACTGAAAGGAATGACACAATAATTATTAATATAGTTTAATTTACGCTTGCTTTGGTAGATGTGTTTTATTTCTGAATTGCACTAATGCTTAGGATTTTGTACAGCCATGGACAAAATAAATAAGTCACCCTCAGATTCCATGTGACAATCGGAGGGCTTCGTGTACCTTTGTAATAGTTATGTTCACAGCGCACATTCAGGAACCTTGTAATGGTGTTTCTTGGCGGTGACACTTTTAAGCTACTGAAAACATGAGGGCAGAGTGTTTCGTGGCTGACAGGTTAAGAAGCCACTGCTTGCACTCATAAGCCTCTCGGTTCAAGTCTTGCATTAGTTACTGTTATTTTTTATATTAATTTTATGACTGGATGTGTAGAACATAATATTGCATTAATGCAACTTTGGTATTTTAAGTTTTAGGCTTATTTAAGCAGATAACTATATAATTCTACTAAAGCAATAATTTTAAATAACTAAAGAAATAAATACAAATATACTTTTATTTTCTAAAACATGTATAAAAAATAAACAAAATTAATATTGGGTGTATGAACCCCGAGCAATGTAGCTGCCGTCAATTTTCGGGTGATTATAGATGAAATTAAATCCCTATAGTAATGTGGATGAGAAGCTATATCATCCCAGGCTTCTTGAATATGTGCCCAGAAGTCATCTCTTGTCCTTCACGCATATGCTGGGAAATTCAAGCACAGCTCCCTTTCCACCTCAGCCCGCACATTTTCAATAGTGTTTAAATCTGGTGAACAGGGAGGCCAGTCTATCACTCTGATATCCTGCGACATGTGTGGCAGGATGATTATCGTGTATGAATTCACCAATTACATCAGGATATCGCATCCTCATAGAGGGGATCAAAATATTCTCAAGTATTGTCGTGTATTGCGCACTGTTCAGGCTACCACAACACACCTAGACCGTTCTTTGATATCCAATAAGATACAGTATGATGAAATTGTAAAGCTACGTATTTTACATTATAATAATTATTCTATTATTAACTTTACCAAATGCCGTCCGTGTATAAAATGCAGTATATCAAAAATAAATAGTCACTATGTGTTGATTAAACATTATTAACAGAAAAAAAAGGGTTTGCTACATGTGAAAAGTGAACCTGCAGTCTTAATCACAGAAGCATCCTACGCTTTGCCACAGCGCTGAAGGTAGCACGTTTAGTGATTCATTCCGTACAACAACTTGCTGCAGTGGCTATACAACTGTATTGGTATGGTGTTAACAAGGTGCTGTGCCATGTTGGCATACAACACATGACTCACTTTTCCACAGGTGTACATGCTGTAGAATATTTTGGGTTATATGATTGTTTGTGTGTACATATGTATTGCGGTAAAGTGTAGAATAAAAGCATGCCTAATACGGAAACATTGCTTCCCAGACTTGCAAATCATGAGTCGCTACGGACATATCCCAACACAAATAATTTAATACTGAATATTTCCATTTTAAGCAGTTTTAAAAAATATATCTATTTCCAAGTTGAGCAATTTCTGTATTATTCAGGAAAAATTACACATTAAGTATATGATTTCTACTGCGACAAACTTTTTTATGAAATATATAGGGTTCTGGTTTATTCAGAGTTCAATTTGGGCAAGTTTGAGTGTAATTTATTACGACTCCCAGATTTCTAATTACCAAGGCATTATTACAATCAACTTTGAGGCAATATTATTAACACTTAAATGATTTCAGTCAAATTATATAATATGTAAATTCAATAACAGCTTGCCTTAAAAGAATATGTGTATGTAACAATATCTAAAAAGTGTATATTACAGTCATTGTATATGTTTATATTATTGTATCCATGTGTAATAATGTTATGTGAATATATTACATAATTTAATAATGTAGGAGCTGTGAGAATAATAAGCTAAAAGTTGCTAACAATGAGGTAACCTTGAGTCAATAATGAGTAAGAAAGTTTAACAGACTACTTGTGATTCTTGGAGTAACAATAATGTAATTTTAGTAACAGTTTATAAAATAGCCAATCAACAACCAGAAAAAGCTTTAGTTAAATGCAGGTATTCTATTGGAGTAGGATTAGCCAATCAGAGACTTGAAATACAGAAATTTACAAGTTTAGACGGTTGAAATCAATTCAGTTGCCTGCAGACAGTTACTAACCAGGTGCAAAAAGCGTCCTCAAGCAATATAATATATGTATTCGTGTGAGACGAAAAGTAAGTTACGTGTTAAAAAGTGTAATTAATTAATAAAAAGAATCTCACAGCTCTCTATATCAGTGAAGTGTTATTTAAATCGTATTAATAAAAAGGAGTGAATTAAAAACTTAAAATCTGTGTAAGCTACATTCTTATCGCATCACGCCCTGCCAAGACATCCATGTCTCTAACAATAATACTGATGCAGCCGAGGCAAACATAAGTATATAATATTTAAAGAAACAGCCAAATTACAAAGTTAATATTTTTAAACTTGGGGCAAAGGCCACCTGAAAGTACATTTGGGGCGAAGGCTACCAGAAACTGTTTACTATACGTGCTGTTGCAACTACTACAAGTTCAGCTCCCCAACAGTTGAAATACAATACAACACCACCATAAAAAAACCTTCTTCAGCTTTTAAAGTCTTAAGCACCAAAGGACACCATATGCAAAGCAGTGAGGAGAAAACACTGTTGCAGAGAACCGTAACGAAACTAACTCTCTATTGCATAGCATTGCCATTTGGCAACAAAGATGTTTAGGCTAAGTTTTAGAATATATTAACAGCGTTTTTTGTAATTTCATAGTATACTAACCTTCAGTGATGAAATTAAGCTATTTATACCTTTTTATATTTTAAAAGTATTAAATGTTTTCAATAAAACTACTTTTTTTTAATATAAAGATGCTACATCCATGCAACTACAATGAAATGTAACCCCTTCAGCATCCAAGTGTGCCATTACACTGTTTATTTTACTTGGGCCCTCCCCATCCTTTACTACAGGCACGTTTTACTGCAGTCGCTGGGACTCAAACTTGCAACATTTAGCTTTGAGTGGATGACAAGTCCATTTCGTATCGCTCTAATGATCATAGCTATTCAAATCATTTTGGTTGTGGTGATGGTGAAAGGGATATAATAGCCTGTTTAGGAATTAGAGGAAGAGCAGCATATGTAGCAAAATAGTTCATGCAATAGAGGTTTAAGTAATGCAGAGTTTAACAGCTACAAGAATAAAAGCTGATAACTGGGCTAGAATTTATGCAAATTATTAAATTCTGCTTTGTAATTTCTTATGGAATAACAGTGTTCAAAACAGAGTTGTCTGACAGGCAAAAACTTGTAGTTTCTTTAGTAAGTTATCAATAATAATAATAATAATAATAAAGCTGCTTTTACTTCCTGAAATACTTAATTTTATGTTCCATTTCACCCAAACATTCAATATAGAGATCTCACTGTACATAAATTCAAATTTTAAGGTCCTCAAAATCCTTTTAGAAAAGGGTGTATCTTAGAACAGCATAACTCAAAAACAAACTGTCAGATGAATACCAAACTTGTTATTTAAGTTTAATTCCTTCCAAAATTGTGGGACAGAGAATTTCAAGAACATCTCCCCCACCCCAAAGTACTCTTTGAATGTAAAATGTTTCATTATTTTTGATGTTCTCAAAATTGGGTAGCTATTTTTATTAAAATGCTGCATGTTTAAGATTTATTTTTGACAAATGATACATTATGTCTTAAATTTTCTACAAATAGCTTGTGTAGTCCTCTTCGTTTTGAATGACTTTTGTAGGCAGACAAAGTCTCAATGTGGATCTAGTTAAAGCATGCAATTTATGTTCAATACAAATTTTTGATGCATTGGCCATTTCCAAGATATTCTTTATTATTGGTTTGAACTTTCAAATAATTTTACTTTTTCTATGACATACATAGTAGGTGAAGAAGATATTGCATTCCAGTCAAAAATTCAATACATAAATTTCACCGGAAATACATGCTTTGAGGCCCCCTCAGTTAAAAAAAAAATCTTACAAAAATCTTTGCACGCATGTGTGTGGGTGGGTGGATAGATGAGAGAGAGAGAAAACAGCATAACTCAAAACCAAAATGTCTGGATAAATACCAAACTTTGTATTTTAGCTCAGTAACTTTCATAGATACAACATGAAGATTTTCAGGAAAATCTCCCCACCCCAAACTACTCTTTACATAGAGCATCTTTTTTCTTTCTCGTTTTCTGAAAAATGGCTCTTAATGATTTTGATTAAAATACCATATATTAAAGATGGCAAATAAAATGTATATCATGAACTTTTTGGTAATGGCTTGTGAAGTGCTCTTCATTCCCAAGTAAATTTGTATAATCTTGCATAACTGGTAATCTTTAAGTGATAGATGAAAACGTGCTCCACAAAAAATGCAGATCTCTTTAAAACACACAACTTATTTCAAATAACTTTTTTTGCAGAGTCAGCCATTTCTAAGTTATTTGTTATTATTGGTTCAAATTATTCAATACTTTATCATTCTTTTAAAGTCATGTTAATTCTCAGCTATTTTTCACAAGTTATGGAAACAGTAGGAAATTTTAAAGCACATATAGCATCCAGTTGTTAAACATTTGACTATCGCTGTTCTCTTTGTATCTATAACGAAATGTGTAATGTAGCCATTTCTGCAAAGGTTTATATTGATTAAAATTAAGTAGATACAAAAATAAACTTTAGTAAGAGTGTCTAATAAACAATAGAGTGTAGAGAAAGTCATATGAATGTAACACATCAGATTTTTTATTTTTATTAGCAATAAAATGGTTAATGATTGTTTGATGTGAAAGCAGGTAGTGTGCCAAGATGGACTTGAAACATACCCAAGCATTCTTTTATTTCTGTACAGTGTGTTTACATTACTAATGAATGTTTCAGGCATGAGATAATAGAGTTCCCTGCAGTGCTGGTGCATACAGAGAAGCAGAAGATAGTGCACCACTTCCAAACATATTGCAGACCAGAGAGGAATCCTGTACTTTCAGAATTCTGCAAAGAACTTACTGGCATCTCTCAAGAAATGGTGGATGCTGCCGATACTTTCCCCAACGTCCTAAAACAGTTTGAAGCGTGGTTACACAAACATCGATTGGGATCCAAACACAAATTTGCTCTGGTCACAGACGGCCCGTGGGACATGGGGCGATTCCTATATGGGCAGTGCAAGGTTTGCTTTCAGGTGTTTTCAACTTATGTTCTGCTTATAATGGGATGTTCATATGCAAAGAATATCCCAATAAATAAAAAATTCAGTAGATGATTAATATACCAGCAGATTGAAATAATTATATTTTGCCCAGAACATTATGATGATTTTTACTTTCAACATCTAATATAGCAGCCCTTCCTTCTTTAAATGTATAACAAAGGACACATTAGCAAGAATTGAATTGCCCAGACAATAGGTTAATAGGTGGGGTTGTCATATGTCATACTTTATAAGGACATTGATGTCCATACTCTGCTTCATACTTGCCAACTTTTAGTTTCCTCGTAACATGTATAGGAAAGGAGGTCTTGTGGGTGCACTCAAAGTGTTATAGATCCTCACCATATACATGACAAAGTATTAGATTCTATTGCATTATATTGTAACTTAAGATTACAGACTGAATGATATACAGTGCTATGATAGACCAGAGCTTATCTGTGTGTCTATCTTTCATCATGATCATGGTCCACCTTCGCTGGGCTGCAACAAAATACAGAGTGATTTATGAAGAACTGACACATTTCTTTCTTTAATTATTCTGTTCGAAATTCACTCAATGCCCCAATTTTAGCACCAAATTAAGCAGAATTTTCTGGAGTTTCGATTGTCTGTCACTAGATGCGAAGATGTTCATGTTTTATTCGTAATTGTTAGTTTTATTGTCTGCAACTGTTTTTTGAGATTTTGTTCTAGTCAACTTGAAAATGGAGTACACATTAAATGAACGACTCTTCCTTGTAAAGCAATACTGGATTACAAATTCAATTACAGCTACTCAAAGGGCATACCAGAGAGAATTTGGTGTATGGAATCCTCCCCATAGAAACACAATACTGGGACTGGTAAACAAATTGGAAATAACTGGATTTCTGGTGAGTGAAAAAGGCAAAACTCGTTCATCTAGGCTTCCCACAGTTGTTGATGTAAGAGCACGACTGGATCAGTCACCCAAAAAGTCATTAAGACGTTTGTCACAGGAGACAGGGTACAGCTACTCAATGTGTCAGAGAGCTGTGAAAAGTGCAGGCCTAAAGCTATATAGGATTATGGTTGTCCATCGGTTACAGGAACCAGATAAGGATAGACAACTGAATTATTGTCCTTGGTTTCAGGTGTTCATTGTACAAAATCCTGCCATATTATCCATCACATGGTTCACAGATGAAGCATGGTTCCATTTATCTGGCTATGTGAACTCAAATAACTCACGCTATTGCATCAGCGAAAATCCACATGTTATTCATGATCCACCTATGCACCCAGTTAACATTGGAGTTTGGTGCACAATATCCGCACAGAGAATAGTGGGACCAATTTTTTTTTAAAGCAATGTGAACACTGCAGAGTACCGACGGATTTTCATGGGGTTTGCTGAGCAACTAGACGATGTAGAGCTGAGTCAAGGATATTTTCAGCAGGATGGCGTTACATGCCACTAATTGCAAGTTTCTTTGACGACCTGTGGCCACCGAGATCTCTGGATTTGACATCGCCGGACTTCTTTCTATGGGGTTACTTAAAAGACAGGGTTTATGCCACACGTCCCCAGACACTGGACAATCTGAAGCACAACATTACACAGGAGATCCAAGTTATTGACAACAGAGTCCTCTAACGAGTGGTCAGTAACATGGAACGATGTGTTGAGTTGTGCCTTATGCAGTAGGAGGACATTTTCAACATTTGCTATAGAGGTAAATAATCTCCCAAAATTCCTCTGCATTTCTGGTATAATAAGTTGTCGCTAGTATAATTCGTTTTGAAACAATTAAAGAAATAAATGTGTCAGTTCTTCATAAATTACCCTGTATATAGCACCACTAGTGACCTCTAGTAAATGGTATACAGTGCTATGATAGACCAGAGCTTATCTGTGTGTCCATCCTTCATCATGATCATGGTCCCTCTTCACTGGGCTACAACAAAATGTACAGCACCACTAGTGACCTCTAGTAAATGGTATACAGTGCTATGATAGACCAAGCTTATCTGTGTGTCTATCCTTCATCATGATCATGGTCCCTCTTCACTGGGCTACAACAAAATGTAGAGCACCACTAGTGACCTCTAGTAAATGGTATACAGCGCTATGATAGACCAGAGCTTATCTGTGTGTCTATCCTTCATCATGATCCCTCTTCACTGGGCTGTAACAAAATGTATAGCACCACTAGTGACCTCTAGTAAATGGTATACAGTGCTATGATAGACCAGAGCTTATCTGTGTGTCTATCCTTCATCATGATCATGGTCCCTCTTCACTGTGCTGTAACAAAATGTATAGCACCACTAGTGACCTCTAATAAATGGTATACAGTACTATGATAGACCAGAGCTTATCTGTGTGTCTATCCATCATGATCATGGTCCCTCTTCACTGAGCTACAACAAAATGTATAGCACCACTAGTGACCTCTAGTAAATGGTATACAGTACTATGATAGACCAGGGCTTATCTATGTGTCTATCCTTCATCATGATCATGGTCCCTCTTCACTGGGCTGTAACAAAATGTATAGCACCACTAGTGACCTCTAGTAAATGGTATACAGTGCTATGATAGACCAGAACTTATCTGTGTGTCTATCCTTCATCATGATCATGGTCCCTCTTCACTGGGCTGTAACAAAATGTATAGCACCACTAGTGATCTCTAGTAAATAGTATACAGTGCTATGATAGACCAGAACTTATCTGTGTGTCTATCCTTCATCATGATCATGGTCCCTCTTCACTGGGCTGTAACAAAATGTATAGCACCACTAGTGACCTCTAGTAAATAGTATACAGTGCTATGATAGACCAGAACTTATCTGTGTGTCTATCCTTCATCATGATCATGGTCCCTCTTCACTGGGCTGTAACAAAATGTATAGCACCACTAGTAACCTCTAGTAAATGGTATACAGTGCTATGATAGACCAGAACTTATCTGTGTGTCTATCCTTCATCATGATCATGGTCCCCCTTCACTGGGCTGCAACTAAATGTATAGCACCACTAGTGACCTCTAGTAAATGGTATACAGTGCTATGATAGACCAGAACTTATCTGTGTGTCTATCCTTCATCATGATCATGGTCCCCCTTTACTGGGTGGCAGTGAAATGCATAGCTTGTAGAGGAATTGCAGCACTAGTGATCTTTTTCAACCAGTGTGCGAACATCTGTAATTAACGACATGAACTAAAAAGCCATCTCTCTTGTGTAAATTATCTTATGTTCTATGGCTGCAGGATATAAATTTCCCAATTTTCATTAGTTTTTTTTATAGTAGAAGTTATGAAGCATAAAACATGGACTAGAAATGTTTGTCTAGACCAGTGTTTTTTGCTTTGATATGCATTTATTGTGGTACCAGTAAGAATTTCAGCATGTATGGCAGAAAGAAGCAGGTGTTCAAGGATTCTTATAAAATGGAATTCCCATTTATTTTATATAGAGGAATTTTTGTACATTTACTGCCCTCAACATTTTGCACATTCATGACATGACAAAATTACTACACTTTGTGAGACTAGAGAAAGTTTCAATTTCAGGAAGTTGGCAAGTATGCAACTGCAGTTATTTCCATAGTTTTTCTGATTCTGCACAGAAATGTTTTATATTTCTCCAGCTAGAATAATGGCAACCGTATGAATGTTTTTCCTAGCTTACATACTTTAGACATTTGGCATATGTTTACTTCAAAGTTATAGCATTCACCAACATTTATGTGCAAAATGCGTTTTCTTAAGCAAAAAGTTTTACAATGTTTCCCTGCTTACAGATGTCAGGTGTTGAGTATCCAACCTTTGCAAAAAAGTGGATAAATATTAGAAAAATCTTCAGCAATTTCTATAAATCAAAAAGGGTGAGTAAGAATTAATGTAATATAAAAGTACAGTACAATTTGTTTCCTCCTGGTCCTACTCAGCTGCACAAGCCCATTATCTTCTGGGAGGGGTTTTAGGTTAGTTGTAGGTGAACGGCTGGTGCGCGAGGCATTCCTGTTCCACCGCTCTAGGGGAATACTGCCAGTGTTTTCTCCCCTCCTCCTCATTTGCATTTCTGTATGGTTAGGTCGAAAAAATCATACTATACTTTTGGTATTCTAGAACTTTGTAATCTGTATACCTCAGAACTATGTGGCTTTTTAATGGCAAGTTAAAGATATATTTCTCTATCAAATAGTATCGCATCATTTCTCACTTCTTGTTGATTTCATTTTATTAAGTGTACTGCTGCTAAGCAAACAATTGGTTCCTACATTATGCCTAATATTGAAAATAATTTATTTATATATCCAATTGACATTAATTCAAAATTCATGAACAATTCTCTATTATTTATAATAAAGGTTTTCTCCCAAATCATTAACTCAAGAGGACCATTTAATTGTTTTTAATAATTTTAGCTTTACAGTTTTTCATGAATAGTTGATCAAAAATCTTATTACTTTCTCTCAACGTACCTAGTACGTAGAGAAATTATTGCATTCCATCAAAACATTTGATATCAAGATTTCCCTGGAAATACATGTTGAATAAAAAAAAGCATTTTTAGAAAGATGTATGCATGCATACACACCAAACTTGCTTTAGGTTCAATACCTTCAAAAGATGTGATACAAAGATTTTCAAGAAAAACTCCCCACCCCAAACTGCCCTTCGCATGGACATTTTTTGAAATTTTTTACTTTCTGAAAAATTGCTGTAACGATTTTGATTAAAATACCATACATTTGAGATATTTACATGACAAATAAAATGTATATCTTGAATTTTCTGGAAATAGTCTACTTTCATTTGTAAGGAAATTTATATAATGTTGCATAACTAGTAAACTTAAAACATTAGACAGAAATGCAGTAACAAAAAAATGTACATCTCTTTAAAACACACAATTTATTTCAAATAACTTTTGTGGTATAAGCTATTCCTGAGATATTCATTACTAATGCTTCGATTTTTCAATACTTTCAGTTGTTTCTCGTGATTGCATGGCCAGCATATAGTGTTCAGTTTGACTACTGCTGTTCCCTTTGTAACTATAACGAAATGTAGCTATTTTTTGAAAGGTTTGCCTTGATTGAAAAATAAGCTTTTGTAAGAATAGTTTTTATACCCAATAATTAATGATAGAGGGTAGAGAAAGACATGTGAATATAACACATCAGACTTTTTACTTTCTCTACTATGTATAGTAAGTAGGGGAAGTATTGTATTCCACCCAAAAATTTGATACCGAGATTTCACCGGAAATATATGTTTTGAGATCCCCTGAATCCAAAAAAAGCATTTTTGGAAACATGTCCGTGTGTGTGTGTGTCTGTGAACAGCATAACTCAGAAACGAACAGTCGGATAAACACCAAACTTGGTATTTAGGTTCAGTATCTTCCAGAGATATGACACGAAGGTTTTCAAGAAAATCCCCCACCCCAGAGATGGCAGATTTTTCGAAAATTTTAATTTTCTCAAAAATGGCTCTTAACGATTTTGATTAAAATATCATATGTTTAAGATATTTTCATGACAAATAAAATGTATATCTTGAATTTCCTGGGAATGTCTCCAAAAGTATTCTTCATTGTGAACGACTTTTGCATAACTGGTAAACCATAAGAGATAGACAAAATTTTACTACACAAAAAATGTAGATCGCGTTAAAATACACAATTTATGTTATATACATTTTTTTTGTTGAGTGAACCATTTTCGAGATATTGCTTGTTATTCCCTTAAATTTTTCAATACTTATTTTCTCAAATGGGAATTCGTTATTCATTTTTTTGTTTTGGATATGCAAAGAGTATTAATCTGTGGCAAAGGGAATGGTGCTGCACCTAGCAACCAGCTATTAAGAGATATGTATGTGCTTAAAGGCTACTGTATTTCTATATTGCCCTTGTAAATATATATTCCCCTTACATCTACAAGAAAATTAGCAATAAGATAGACTCTGCAAATGTTTATCTCGATTAACATGAAGTAGATGGAGAATAAGCGTTTGTAAAAATAGTTTGTACGAGAGTAGAGAAAGTCATGTGAGTGTAGCACATCAGATTTTTTTATATAGCTTCCACAAAAGTTTATTTTTTCTATTCAGTTCATGTTAATCAAGAAATAGTTTTATTGCACATTTTGTTGTAGGGATAGGCAAAACCAAATCTATGTTTGAAAAGGGGTTGATATATGATGGCTTTCAAATTCCAGGGCAAATGAGGAGGAGCAACAGCAGTTTAAAAATATGATAAAGCATTAAAAAAAAAAAGCAACATTTCGGAAATGGTTTGATGCTGCAGAAAATGTATTGTTTCTTTTAAAGATATCTGCAGTTTTTTATGTATCTCTTATGGGCTAACCGTTATACACAATTCCTTCTGAATGAAGAGAACATCACGGGCTGTTATCAGAAAATTCTAGAAATATATTTCATTTGACATTAAAATGTCTTAAATATATGGTATTTTAATCAAAATCAGAAATAATGAACCTTGTTTTATATTTAACTGTCTTTTCTTTATGGGACTTGGAAAAGGTGTATTTCCAGTGAAATCTTGATATAGGTAAGAAGTAGACAAAGAAATGAGAATGGTTAATAACTAAAGTTAAATTAGTAAGGTGTTTTGATATAAATCCACATGCAATAATTTTTATTCCTTTTGCATTGGCGGTAACACTGGAGATTGTATTCCTTTTATGATCGAAACCGACTTGCCACTCTTAATGAAACAGTTATTACTATGTGCTAAAGGAATGTTACATTTAACTTTTGTTTACAGTTCTGTTTGAAGACAATGTTAGAGCATCTACAACTGAGTTTTGAAGGACGACCCCATTGTGGGCTGGACGATGCTCGTAACATTGCTCAGGTCTTGTTGCGCCTGATTGCTGATGGAGCGTCTGTTCAAGTAAATGAGCGCATTCACTTCCGTGGCCAGGTATAAACTAAACAAACCTTCATTATTGTTGTAATTCTTATGCTGAGTTTCACCAACCCTCAGCAAATTTAGCTCGTTACATAACAGTACAGCTCGTTGAGAACAGTAATGTTTGCTGACATTGAAAACACAAGATATGCATATGCCACTCAGCCATTGTCACCAAGTAGAATTACCCTGTCTCGAACAGCATTCTTGAAATATAAACACTGGTTCACAACATCCAATGATGGTAACTAGAGTGAGTATGACAAAGTTGAAATACATGTATTTTAATGAGAGTGTTCACAATTGACGGGAAAAGAGGCTTGAAAAAGTTTTAACTTTCTCATTCTTGTGCACAGCATATTAGACTCTTCACTATAGAGATTATTCCAGGTGGCTGCGACATGAAACAGCCGCTAGAGCTCTCTCTAGTCGCATAGTGCTTCGTAACCTCAGATACTGACACCTGTAGATGCATTGAGCATTCATTCATCTAATGAAAGGGACAGCTGTAGTTTGTTTATATGCAACTAAAACTGGTTATAGCCTCAAAAACTACAAAGAACAGCAAAAACCAGTAGAAAAAAAAAAGAATAATGTACGCCATTAAGCTTGGTATGACTAGAGGAATTGGAAATGTAATGGATCTGCATTCAGATAAGTGTTTACCCTGAATTGGAAGCAGGTGAAAAAATGTCATAGACCAGTTAAAAATAAATGAAATCCCATGCACAAAATCGACTTTCCGCTATGTGATTAATATAATCATTGATATGTATTCCTGTTCTCGTTACTGGGCTATTGTGAAACAAAAATCTTGTATGCTGTATTGCTTCCTTTTTGGTTACTGGTCTCAGGCTATTGTGATCCGGCCTTAAAGCTGATATGAACAAGGTGTCGCAATCTTGGTAAACATGCACTGCAAACTATCTGAATGTTAAGGGGGAAACATGACTACAAAATGGTGCTTATAATGCAGTTGTATACTACTCACGTTCCAGAAACTTAACATACCGCTGCCATAAGGAAGTAATTGCTTCCAATACTTTTCTTCCTGTATCTGCACACCATGGATCTTTAACTCCATTAACAATACAAAATGACCCCATGGTGAAATATCTTTGTGTTACCAATAACTGCTGAATTGGTTAAAGTAGTCAATTGCTGTTTGTACAGCATTCCAGGCATGGTTCACTTTCTTCCAATATTTTCAAGACTACCTGTTTTAATAATATGTAACTACTGTCCATTCCAAACTATAGTTCCTTCTGATGTAAACAGAAGCACATGCTTCTGCTTGTCACAAATCCAAGAACACTCTCTTACACCAACGTAAATAGTTCCTTAATACATGAAATATTGGGACAAGAAAGGTGTAGAGCTGCACATTTTATTGCGGTTGTCATAAGAACTCATTGCTAAAGGTAATGGATATATACTAATTGTTAAGGGGACATGGTACTCTGAAATGGTCAAAAATACATTTTTTTGTTTTAGGCACTAATAAATCTCTATTATATCCAGTTTCAGAAACTATATACTTTATGGGAGTTAAGAGGTCTTTAAGGCATTTAAATATCATTCAAATGTTAGTCTGCATTTCTTTAAAGCTGTGATGCAATGCCCCTTTTTAGAACAATTTTGTATCTTTCAACAACGAATGACTATATCACACCCAGTGAGCAGTTCAGCAATTAACAAAAGAGGCCAGGACCAAGAGAAGGCAATCAGAAAAGCTGAAGCAATCCAGGAATGAAGGTGCAGATGATTATGACCCTGGAATGTACTGAAGTGTGTCAGAATTTTAATGTTCAAACTTTAAATTCAGTTTTCTCAAAACAACATTTTTTTATACTTATGTACCTTTATCTCAAAGTATGAAAGGTAGAGAGCTGAAATTTTCAGTACATTTATACAACACATAGCTAAACTTTCTGAACCAAAATCATAATTTTATAATGCATATTACTGATATTAAGAAAGCAACAACATTGCAAATTTTCCACATTTTTACTTTTTTGACTTTGCAAATATTTTTTTTTTTTTTTTTTCAATTTCTAGTGAACTGATATACATAACTAAAGAATTGCGGTTCAGAAGATAGCTGATTATACTAAGAATAAGCATGCAAAAGTGTGATTCTGTATTGCAAGTAGTATCAGAAAAAATGGTACACTAATTCACATGTTTTAATAGTAAATGTTATTATTTTTCTGCAGAATGAAATAATTTTTACGGACTGAATAATTCATAAAAATTTCAGAAAAACCCATTGAGAACTTTAAGAGCAGTGGTAATTTAACACACTTAAGGTGTAAATTTCTATGTGTTCAGACTACCTTGTCCCCTTAAGAGAATACAAAATATGATTTTCGTCTCCTATTGCACTAATGCCAAGAGCATCTTGCTTGTTAATACCAACTGTATGCATGACTGCCATTCTCTTGCATATACAAGAAATGCAGCAATGATGCCCAGAGATGCTATCTGAGTACCGAATAAACACTTTGCGTAACACAGGAAATATAAGCGAACAGGCATTCATAATATGCTAGCATACGTATGCTCAGCTCAGGTCAAATCTTGAGATTTTGTCAGTTGGTATTTGAGTTTTCATGGCAGAGGAAGGTGCGAATAAACTGTTCAACACAAAAGCGGGAAACAGTTAAACAATACTTAATATTACTTTTAAATCGGAAGACATAGTGAAAAGATTAAATATAATATATAGAAGTGGTTGCAAATATACAATTTCATAAATAGAAATTAGTGAAATTGTATATTTGCAACCACTTATATATATATTCAACTCGCTCTTAGAAAAATACCCGACACTTGCATTAGTTCATATTACAAAACTAATATCCGATTTTACAGGCGTTTCAGTGAGAAGTGTAACCAAAGCTCGCAGGGAATATAAACAAACAATAGAACTGTTTTTTGTGCAACAGTGCTGTGGAATTGTGGATAAGGTTGTATTATTTTGGAGAGTAGTTCTGATTCCGATATGGCAGCTGAGTCATCTTCAGAGGATTCGGATTTGGGTGTTGAACTTTTGCCTGAGGATTGTGATTATTGTAAATAAAATGTTCATTTCTGCATACTTATAAAATCGATTGTTACCTCAGATTGCATTTTGAATTATGATTCTCACACAGGGCGCCTTTTTATAGATTGAAACAATGTTCAACAAGAACGTGAGAAGGGAACAAGCAGCCATTAGGGGCGGGGATTGCGAACTACTTTTGCGTGGAAGTTTGTTTACAGTGAGAGGCACTCTGGTTTGGAATGGACAGTAATCACAAATTTTATGTCATTCATTTTGCACAAATTATTTCTATACAGAATAACACGATCTGGAACCATATTTTCAATAAATTTGGTGAACAAAACTCAATATCTAAAATATCCATTTTTGAGTTGTAACAAAAATAAATGTGATGGTATTTCTCAATAGCTGGAGTGCATATATAACCTTTAAACTAGAACTGATGGACTGTCTGTGATTTTTTTAAGGAAAGAAAAAATGGTGGCAGGACTTTTTAGTTAAAATGACGATGCACACATTGCTGAATCAGAACTTATCAACAGCTTGATGATCTTCAAATGCCATGGCGACAGTTGGTGAAACCCAGCATTAGTTAAATAAATTCAAGATTAATAAAAGTCGGTACATGAAACTAAAGTATCACCAATGTTAAGAAGTTTCGCTGTTTATAATCACTTTGTGCAAGGTCACAGGTGTTCATTCAGATGTTTGTTTTGTCTTTAAGGCCGAGCGAACTGTGGTACCTGTGCAGTACAAAACCCCAGCACCAACATATGTGAAAGTTCAGCGGGAACGCAGTCAGCGAGAAAGCAAGCTTGCTAGAATCAACTGCAGTAGTGATTCAGAGGAAAGGGAAGAAAAATCGGAACAATGAGACCTGTGATAAATAAAACATTTCCAATTATTATTTTATGTTGTCAACCAAATGAGCTGATCAAGGGACATTCTGTGTTTGTATGTCAGTCTACCTGAAGATTCTTCTCCCATGAGGTTAGTGTCTCCAATAATCATTGTACATCAAATGGACGACTTTCTGAATGTGACACTCTAATCTAGCTTATTGTATCTGACAGTTAGGAAATGTTCAGTTATCTTTTCTTCCTCCTACCTTCATTTGCTTACGAATGGAGTCAGTGTTATTGTTAAAAAATTCAAGAAATGTTTGAAAACTATTTTGTACATACATAAATACATTTTATGCAAAGCATTTGTTTATTTTGATATTCCTTTCCTTTGGTTCATGTGGTAGAGAGTCAAGGTGAAGCATACACACTGTAAATGAAATTTGTACACAGATTTCAAGAGAGTATTCCTAAGTGGCTCTTAATGTATTGTATCCCTTTTACATAACAGTTTATTAAGAAAACAGGTTGCACTAACCAGAGAGTATCAATATAGAAACAAATCAAATTGTCCCTCTGGTGGTGCCATAAACATGAACTTGAATCGTTATATTTATTTAGTAGAATTGAACTACAAATATTGTAAATAAATGAATAGAAATAAAATAAGAAAGAAAACATGAAAAAAGAACATTTTACTATCATATAGATATAATAATGCATCTTTACTGAGATTATGGGGATGATTTCTTAGAATTGAAATTGAGTCTTTTAGTGCTGTAGTGGCTATTTGTTTAATAAAATGTTTTTCTAATTTAAAATCACTGCAAAACTTAACGAAAAAGGAGGGTATTGTTCCTCTTGCTCAGATCATTAAACCAATCACTGTGATGTCTTGGAAATCATATTTTTCTTTGTGGTGCTGGATGATGTGTGCATAAATATTAGTTTTCCCAAAATTGCCCACTGTAATAGCCTTGTGCACCACTCTTGATCAAAGTTTGATTGCGGTTAATTTGAAATTTTACTGTATTCAACGCGATTTGACAGTGATCAAAGTTAAACGAGGTGGTTAATATGGTCAAGCTTGGCCGCAGGTGCTGCTGGACCATCAATTCCAAAGATTACAGTTAAATTGCGTAAAATGGCTGGCCATTTTGATTTTCTTGAAGGTGTTGAGAATGAGATAATATACCTAGAATACTTAAATCGAGACCAACATCAAAACCTGATCATCGTAGAAATGGGCAACCCTCCTGAAGAATATGGGAACAAGAAATTTGAAGAACAATTCCGGCTATCAAAGGATGCAGTGTGGTAGTTATATCTTTTTCACTATAGGCTGAAAGGAGAAGTAAACAAAACTTAAATGTATCACTGCCGAGCACATGGCAGCCCATGTGGAGGATGATGGGAACTAAGACCCGTGAGAGGAAATAGCTTCATACAGTATATTGCATCGCTTGGGGATCATTAGCTTTTAAACGTTGTATGTCTTATTCCTATATTTTGCCTTATAACATATAATACTAAGAGTAGATACATAAAAGTTGTAACTGAACAGTTTTGCATCTGTGATTAAAAGTACTGGATTAAACTGTTCTTAACTTCAGGCTTTAGAAATCGTTCATTTAATGACTAATATCAGTATACCAGCTTTATTTTAACCTTTTATGAGTCAATAAGTTAAATAACGATTAGCACTATAGGTTAAAACACAATAGAAAACAAACGCGACCCAAGCAACAATTCTGCATCACTAACAAAGTTCAATTATTGCTAAACAATGGCCAACCATATTCATTGTCGATTAAAGGTGGGTACTTTTCACAGAATTTGTTAAAAGCATTTAACACAATTGTCTTCTTTCCATTTCCTGTGTTTATATTTTCCACAGTGGCAGAAGATTCTCAGCCGGAAACCGGAAACTGCAGCGCCTGCGCATAGCTTCTTAAACCCTCTACTATAACGGTTCATTAGTTATAGGTGAATCTGAACAACCACATTTAGTTTCATAAATTGAACTGTTACAATAATGAGTGTTTTAAATTTCTCTGCACAAGAATAACCAAACTGTTTTTTGTAGAGGAAGAGACAACATGCTAAGCGGGAGAGGTTGTAGTTTATCCACCAGCCAATGAGGTATTGTCTTGTAACGTGGTTTTGTTTACTTCTCCTTTCAGCTTATAGTGAAAAAGGTTTGGTAAATGAAATGGCTTAGAGGTTAGAGTGCCCTAAGGACAGCAGTCACTCTGTTTTATCCATGAATATAATTTTAATAACTAGATCATATGCTACAGTTGCTTTTAATATTCTAACTGAGAATATTTCTAGAATACTTCGAACAACAGCATTCATATTATCAATACTGGTTGGATATAATTGCTGCTTTTTATCCACGATTTGTATCGCTCCCGTAGAGGGCAGTATTAAGATATGTCGATGGATTTCCAGGTGTCGTGCGAAATATAGACCTGCATTTATTATTGCATTAGTATTTGTTAAACTTCAGTCATCATAATAGTAATGTTAGTAAGGCAATAAAAACTCAGTTACTGTGTTAACCTACAATTTATGTCACTCATTACGAGTTGAGAAATTCTGCAGTATTATCAAAAGGCTAGATATACTGCAGTTAACAGATAACTTTTTTAATTTCCTGAAAGTTTACACATCAGGACTTGTGCTATTTTAAGAAATAGAGATTTATTTGGTTATTACAGTTTGCCTGGTGTCATGTTTAAATGCATGGCTAAACAGATCCATGCCTCCTGCTTGTCCTTTAAACAACATAAGTCAGTCCTTTTATTTTCCATTTTATTGGAATATGAGGCATCTAATTTCAACAGAACGTCTATCTCATGTTGACAAAAAATTTGGAGAACAGTTTTTGTTTTCCATTTTGTCCAATCATACATTTTGAAATTAAAACAAAAACAAAGTGATATAGACAAGGAGATTGTAATTGCACTGCAACCTCTTTGGATATAGAGTGGATACTTTCCTTCAAATAATTCTCGTAGAATCATTAGCATTCAGCAACACAGTCAGCTGATGGTAGTTTGTTGGACAAAAATTAACAATGATGCACCGCAACTACAATTTAACTGCAGTCAAAGTTCGATCACGTTTCAGTGACCTCGATCAACAAGGATTTGATTAAGAATGGTGCACTTGACCATGAGACTTGGACCTATTAATGTGTCAATTCTGGTGGTGTGATCAATGGCAACCATATCGATTCTTCTGGTACCACCAGTTTTCAGAGATGTCATGATACGGAGAGATGTTTCTTTTGTAGTTGTTTGGCTATCAAAGATCATCTAGATTTACACAATAGTAATGGACAGGGTTTCATACTCGGGCAGTGGTTATTGTTTTGGGATGGTTCTTTCAGCGCAAACATTGGCACTTCCATTCTCCACTTGTTAGGCTTCAGGTTTATTGACCCAGAGTTAGCAGGTTTATACTGTTTGAATAAGACAACGCCTTTGCCTTTCTGACATAGAGAACACAAACGTAGAAATTCCCTCTCGCAGAGAGCCTTTTTGACCCGAGGCACATTTATGTGGCTGACTTCAGGAGAGTCTTCTAGATTTCAACAGTCTAAAATTCACCTACAAGGTCTGTAGTAAGCCAAATATATGTTGTTAACAGAAATTAATTTCTGGCAAGAATTTGTGTGTTGCAGGAAAAGTTTCTACCACATTCTAAACAATCTCTCACGTTTTATGCAGTAAACATGATATCCTTTAAGGCATCATATTAGTGTCTGATAGAAACTTAGTTGGAGGTTAGGAGTGGGTAAACAAAAGATGGCGAGATAAAGGTGTTTTGATACGGCTGTAACAGAGGAGTTGCAGTCAGCGAATCCAGCTTATTCGGAAGAGTGTTAATCACCGTTCTTGCAGCAAACCCATTTTATTCTTAAAAGATGCTCTGAGGTATTTAATGGTTTCATCAGTGTGGATTGCTGCAATCTCATCAGTATCAGTGAGATTCAAGTGCCTTTCTGAAAGAGTACCATTAATTATATTAAGGCATTTCATTTGTTGACATTAATTTCAATACCAAGTTCATTAACTTTTGCTATAGCCATTTTAGTAAGAGAAACTGCAGCTTCCAAAAATGGTTTAAAATTTTGTATTTATAGAAAAGCTACACATGTGGACAATCATATTAAGAATAAATACAAGCCAATTTCCCATCAATTTGCTGCATTCAGAAGTTTAATACATATACTCCACTGTATCAAGAATATCACCATATTTTAGAAATAGCAAGCTTCATAATTTTGAAGCAATTGACCACTTTAAAGGAAACGGATAATAAAGATTGGAAATATAAAACATATACCTATCAGCATGTTCTTTCAATAAATTTGAGAAGATTTTCAGAAAATTCAATATCAGATTGGTTTCCCAAAATAAATACAGTTTGAATAACTTACTCAAAAACATTACCCCTTCCAAGATGAAATGAGGAATTTATCAAATTAATTGTGAAAATTGTAAGAGATTTAAACACCAGATTGAAGGAGCAGCAAAAAAATATAAGTCGGCCATAGCTCACCACTTTTGGATGGATAATCATGAAATAGGACAATATATCAAACTGTTAAAACCTGTTACTCCAGCTTTAGAATTGGATTTTTGGGAAAAGATTTATATTTACAGAAAAGAAGTTCCTTATTGAATTTAGAGATCCCACTGCCGAACAAACTAATGAAGTTATGTAGAACTACCACTAGATGGCCTCAAGTCACTACATCAGAAGAGGGACAGCAGCCAGTCACCAAACAGCTGTGTATGGAGATGAACATCTCTGAAAAACCTTTCATTGTTTTTAATCATCTGACTTTAATTGAAATAAGTTTTAATATTTAAGAATTTTAAGGTAAAATAAGACAGAAAAATTCAATACCAAAGCCAGGATTTGAACCATGGATCTTCCAGTTTCTGTCCAGTTGCTCTAACCAACTGAGCTACCATTGCAACATGCTGGCACGACATAACATTCCCCAGTAATTAACATTGAGATGACATAGCCCAATGCCAACTTACAAAGTAATAAGTACTTCAAGCTCCGGACTTCCTAATTAGGTCAATCTATCCTACGTACGGCATGTGTAGGAGCAATTAAATGCTGCTGAAGTATGGAACAATTCAAACCATTAATAACAGATATGTCAGAAGTTAATTAAAATAAATTGTATGTTTTAAAGAGATCTACATTTTTAGGTATACAAGATTATACAAAATTCCTTCCGAAAGAAGTGGACTTCACAGGCTATTCCCAGAAAATTCAAGATAAACATTTTATTTGTCATCTTTAACTTATGGTATTTTAATCAAAATCATTAGCCATTTTTTTTAGAAAATTAACAATTTTGAAAAATGTTATATGTAAGGGGTAGTTTGGGGTGGGGGATTTTCTTGAAAATCTTTGTCTCTTATCTTTGGAAGGTATTAAACCTAAATATTATGTTTGGTTTAAAATAGAGAGAGTTGAGGGTTGTTACACTGCATCACTAGTGTAACAACCCTCAACTCTCTTTATTTTAAATTATGACATGCCACTGTTACTAGCTTCTAAATCTTCAAAATTAGTCAATTATGTTTGGTATTTTAATGGCTTTTCGTTTTAGAGAAATGCTGTTCATAGACACACACACATGCATATTTCTCTAAAAATGCCTCCTTTTTTTTGTACTCAGGGGGTATCAAAACATGTATTACCAGTGAAATGTTTGTATCAAATTTGGTGGAATGCAATATTTTCTGTACCTATGTGGTAGAAAAAGTAAAAATGGTAGAGCTAATCTATATAACATGTATTCTGAAGTCAGCAAAGTATATTACACAGTAATTGGAAAAGCATATGGTACAGCAGTACACAATGATATCATGAATCATTCTAACATAGGATTCCTGTGACTACATCATGAATAGGGAGCATTGCAGACACAAGAGCATCAGCCTAGTTCATATATCAGAATCTGAGCTCTTCTATCACTGTAGTTGCTGATTCTACAAATTCCTCTCAGAGACATTCTTACATAACTATCTTATCAGACTCAAAATCAGCCATAGATGGAATAGTAAATTACAGTAATAAAACAACAAGAAATATTAAAGAAATAAGAAGCCTCATTAAAGCAGTTGAAACTACAAATCGTGTCACTCTACAATGGATCCCAACTCATGTTGGACTTTTGGGCAATGAACATGCAGATCAATTAGCAAAGAAAGGTGCAATACAACAAATAGAAATAAATAAACAATTAAATAACATTAAACAACATTTCAAAAGACAGCAGAGACTTGATGAAGATAATTTAAAAGACAAAGATGATAAGAATATTAAAGATAGAGTTGATATACAAAAAATGCCAAGGAAGACTGCAGTGGCATTTAGGATGGCAACTGGCCACGATTGCCTCGCAAAACACCTCTACAAGATAGGGTGCCTACCTACACCCAAGTGCACTCTCTGTGAAGATGTCATCCTGAACAAACATCTCGCCAAATGCAAAAGCCTTAAAAGTGATAACTTAGAGACTTTATATTGGGAAGCCAGAGGGAAAATGATCCCCACTGCCATTGATGAACAACAACATAGTCAGCCTGAGAGGTAGTACATTGTCATGTCTCTCGCTTCTCAGAAGCAGACAAAACGCTAACTGTACAACATTTTAGTTTTAGAATTATCCCCTCCTATTGTGCCACATTACATAATTCAGCGTCGCTTCAGATATTTTCTTCATTAAACAAAATTTATGTTCAAATGAAAGACTATTTATGCACTGTTTAGATAGCAAGTTCAAGGGTACAAAGGTAAAGTCTGAATTAAAAACATTGAAACGACTCAAGTTTTACTACATATAAAAATAAACATTATTACAAAACAGCACTAAAATGAAGTTTTATTAGTGAACTAGACATGTTAATTTCACATCTCTACAACCTGCAGCATGCATTCAAAAATCTATGAAGTGAACAAACCTTAATTTATCATGCATGTTAAGAGTTTTTTTTTTTTTAAGTTTTATGATTTAAAAAATTTGAACAGGATATTTACGGTGTTAGGTGCCTGAATATATATTACTGTTGTCAGTCCTGGTCACCATAGGAAACCGAATTACACTGATTAAAAAGTTCTGGGATATCTACTTTCAAATGTCACTTTGTTCATCTATATTCTGCATTATAAATTACAAAATTCAATGCATTTAATTAAATCTAGATTTTTCCTTTGTTCTATTATTTTCTAGTACTCTGATCTGTTTTACAGACAGAGCCAAAAAACTACGAACCGGCTGTGCAGTGCTTTTCCTGTCAGCATCCTCGCCGTCTGCTGCTATCATAGAAAGGCGCGGATGAAACCATACAACATTTTTAAAACTACTTTTAAAGGCTTTACTTACCAAATTTTTGAGTGAAATACAACATTTAACTATACGTATAAAGCAAGAACTAGCAACCCAGCTCTGCCCTAACTCCAGGGAAGTGTGAACCTTTGTGGTTCTTTCCATCATGAATAGTATCTATTTTATAAACTGCCCCCCCTCCCTGCTTTCGCAAGGACTGAAGTGATGATGATGACGAGATGCGGTTTAAGGGCGCTAAACAGCTAAGGTCATCAGCGCCCAAGGACTGAAGTGAATATGCCATTTATGCATGTGAACTCTAGGGGAAGACTACCAAAACATTGGTGAAGGCAATAGTGCCTTGCAGACCATTTACTGGCTCTCTAGGTTGTTGCCAGAGGCATCTTACAACCCAATCACCCATAGGTATTAGGAGCCACTACCCCATCGAGTCAAACGCAACCTGAACGGGCTCCCCTCTGGGAGAAACTCAAGATAGTTTGCCCAGCGTACTTCTGGTAACGTAGAAGAGGTTGAGAAACAAGAGTGCCTCTGGTACATCATCTCATAGAGAAGCAAATTTGTTGAAAGTCTGTTTTAATATCACTTTTAAAAGTCTATGCTTTTTGTTTTACGACTTTTGTGCTTCAACCAATGTACTCCTGATTTGTAAAAATATCAATGCAAAGAGACCAACCACACTCCAAAACTTTAGCAGCACTTAAATATTTCTTGCACATCAAACCATATACTCATTAATGGGTAAACTCCAATGAATAAAAATTATATTCACCAACAATTTTATATTACTGGTAATACACAGAACAATATAAAAAATACAGCAAGCTATGACCAACTTATAGACATATAGGGTCACAATTAAGAAATCAATCTTTTCACTCCAATATGAATCACCTTACATTAATCAAGTCACAACACAAATCAGCATCACATGAAATGAGCAGGTAGTTTACTGTTATATCCAGAGCTTGAGGTGGGATTCAAAACTCATACTAAAGTTTTGTTTCATGTCTGTGGAAAAATAAATAAAATACATTTCAATTTCAAGACCAAGAATCAGCAGGCAGCTCAGACCATATGCTCACCTTTCCTTTCTTCCGAGTGCCATATTCAGGTAGGGGCCCTAGCAGCAAATTTCAATTTGATTTTCACAGGCTCAGATTTATTTCTCAAGGTTTCTTGGAAAATAGTCAGCAATGCATAATGGGTCTTCATAAGCCTTTACTGCCAGTCAGATTAAATGAATGTTATAAGTTCAGTGAGCCGCTGTCCAAAGGAAGGTGTGGAATGAACCTCGGACTGTAAGCATTTTCGACTTCGTAAACAGGCTGATGTACTAGGACATTTTGTGTATTCTTTACATGCAAGATGGAACTGACCACTAATCAGAGAATTTGATGGTTAAGTGGTGCTTCTGAACTGGAAGGATATGAGGGGAAGTCTATCATTACGATATTTCTCTATTCTTGTCCTGAATTTCATCAAGACCTGGGAAAAAACATAATAAAATTTCATTTACTGGTGTAAAGAGTATGAACAAGCTTCACTTGTAATGGAAAAACTGGCCATTAAAGCCGAGACACTTACTCTACAAAAACCGTCCAATTATTTAAGTTACCTATTAGCATACATGATGAGATTGCGCAAGCGAAAGAAGTTCCAAATGTAAGTACTGGACAGGTATGGTATAAGTCCCATTTCACTAAGGTGACCCAGAAACTGTTAATATCCACCCCTTTCACTACTCCTCTGTCAGAGGTACTGGTGATAAACTCACTTCAAAGTTTTGATGTCATGCAAAAACAACTGACTGGCGGCAATGGGCGAATGAATCTGAAGACCCCAAGTAAGAAAAGATTAAACCATTCTGTGAACTTTTGTAACCCACTTCAAGCACTGACTGTAGTACCGTTATAAACAATAGCTGCTACATATGGTTTTAAAGCTAAGTTTACGCATTAAATATTGTTCTTCTCACAACTTGGTAATCCTCCTCTTTGACCACGGGAGTTGTTCACGATCCAGAACCACATTTAGCACCTGTAGACCCCTAGGCTGAACCTACAGCTTGGGCCCCTCTTAAGAGTGTCTGGTTATAAAGTACTCCCTGGGGGAAATTGTTTTAAAACAACCTACAAAAATCCATTTTACAGTAATTTTCTAACTAAACACAAGAAAAAAAAATCTGAAGTGTTACATTTACACAACATTGTTTACTAAGTGAATATAAACAGCGCAGCAAATATTTCCGAGATATTCATTTTTAATGGTTTGAATTGTTCAATACTTATATACTTAAGTCATTCCAGTCCTGTTGGTTTTCAAGTGTTTCCTCGTTATGTCATGGAAAGAATATGGAATTTTAAGGCCAGCATATGCCGTCCAGTTCTAAACATTTGACTATCCCTATTTCCTTTGTATCCGTAACAAAATGTGTAATGCAGCTATTTCCGGAAAGCTTTATCTGAATTAAAATTAAGTAAATAGAAAATAAATGTTCGTAATAATAATAATTTGTATACCCACTAATAAGCAATAGTGTGTAGAGAAAGTCATGCGAATGTAACACATTAGATAGGCCTATAGCCTGTATAAACGTCGGGTTCAGAAACGTAACGTTGACAATTACTAGATATTCTCTGCTATACAGGGTTGAATGTTGGCTTCTGAACTGCTTGAAGAACTTGTGAAAAGGAGCAAACAATTCTGAAAAACTTTTCATGCACCTCCTTTGCCATTTACATTGTTTTCTGCTGAAAACTGAAGGTAACGATGGACAAATCACTATTGACAGTAAACATTTCCTATTGCTGTTATACTGAGCACACTGGAAATAAGAGAAATTTTCACAACATATTTACAATTTTTACACTTTTGAGTTTCTTGTAAATTTAAATAACTTAAAACTAGTCTGAATTTGCGAGGGTTCTTTATTTCACCTCATGCCTCTTCTGATTCATACCACTGCTCGACAAAAACTGTATAGCACGGACAAGCATAATCTGGTATTACCAGATTTTAGTATTCACGTAAATCACAAATGCACAAAAATTGAATCACACACACTGATTTAAAACAAAGATGTACACACGGGAAACTTCTCTTCAGTCTCTTTCACACTTTTCAATGTTCAAAGATACAAGCACAGCGAGGTGATGAAAATACAATGTAAAAGTTTTGCAGCAATTTAGTCCTTGAAGAAAAACATTACTACAATACTTACTTTAGCACCCAGTGACTGATTTGTTTCAAACCTCTTTTAATAATTACTAACTAATATGCTAAAGATGTTTTGGGGTGTACAAAAGCTTAATTTGCCCAACTAAATGTTTAAAATGAGTAATATTACAACATGCATGTATACGGAGATCACATCATAAACATACACAGGAAGAAACTAGACGATTGCAAGGTGCCCGAGGTTTACTTCTCTGAAATGCAATACATCTGTCATTAAGATAAAGGGTTAGGATCGGTTCAGATTTGTAAAGGTTTTTCTGTACAATGAATATCCTCTTGCTCACAATTCTAACAAGTAACCAACTCTTTTAGAAAGTTAAGATTTTAAAATATTACCCTTGTTCCATGAAATCTTGCCAATTAAATGTATTACACAATTCAGTTTCACTTGAAATAATCACAATGAAATCAACTACATTACTATCAACATTATTTTGCTTTTTATATGAAGTGCACCTTCGGTTTGTTTTACAAATTATTTTGTGTGTTCAAATTAATATTTTTCTCACAGAATAAGCATATGAAGTAACAAGCTTACCTTTTTATGATTCTCTTAAAAACCTATGCACCTTGCACAAATAAAAATGGTTTCATGGACGGATTTGAACCACAAAGGTGAATATAAAAACCCAATTGGAAGCATAGGATCATAACATGATAAAATGGCCAAGAGCTAATCAATGATGATCTTCGTATCCCTCCAGATGATATCAAAGTGGCTTTAACAAAACAATGGTAAGCTGTAAATATCAGAATGAGAATTTTGTGTAAGAGATAGGGGGAGGGTAGGTTGATATAAAATATTTTAACGTGTTTACTTCCTCTACCAGCTACCTAGTAGGTAAAGCATTATATTAAGCATCGGGATTTCACTGGAACTGAGGCCTCCTGAACCCAAAAAGTTCTGCAACTTTCTAGGAATAACCTGTGAAGTCCTCTTCATTCTAAATGACTTTTATATAGAGTGAGCCAAAAGACTCCAAACTGCATGCTGTTTTTCCTATCCTCTGCACTTGTTGCCGTCTGCCGCTATCATAGAAAAGCGCAGATGAAACCATACAACATTTTTAAAACTACTTTTAAAGGCTTTACTTTATGAAAGGAAACGCCAAAACTGGCCACCATTGTTGTCCATACATTTATGACACCTCTTTAGGAAACTATCCATAATGGAATTTTTGGGGCGAATTTTCCAAACGATGACTGATATCATCTAATGCTTTTTCGGTAAGGACTGAATGTCATCGTTTAGATTTCATTAGCCTGAACACTTGTGGCCTGAAATTTACTACCAGTCGTCCTCCGTGGACTAGTGGTACCGTGCTAGCCTCTAGTTCCCAAGGTCGCGGGTTCAAACCCGGCGGAGGGCGATGGATTTTTTCGGGCGTAAAAATCGTTAGCACGGCTTCCTTCGGAAGGGAAGTAAAGCTGGTGGTCCCGTGTCGTAGATTTACGGCACGTAAAAGAACCTCAAGCCTGATAAAGAGGCCTCTGAGCAAAATTACAGGTGTTTCACGCCCAATATAGAATGGGACGCTAAGAACCATAGTAGTTAAAGAGCGTCCATAAATAAAAAAAATAAAAAAAAACAAAAAAAACTGAAATTTACTGTAAAGTTCATGGATTGTTGTACGGCCTGGAACTTTTACACCTGGAAATCTTTCTGCAAATTGTACTTTCACTTGGTGAGCTGACCGAGTTAACGCGTACGAATCATAAATAAATACACGCTGTGCAGTAGAAAACATATACTGAGCCATAATATACTTTGTGACTAAGTACAGGACAAAATAATAAATAACTCATAATAACTGAACTACATCACATCACCGTCAATTCAAAACTGCACTTCACACTGCATAGCAAAACCACAACAGCATGACTTTGTTTATAGCAGCAGTGCGTTATCATGTTTTTATCATATTTCCACACGCCCAGTGGAAAAACACCGCGCAGCTGGTAATATTGTTCATAAAATACCCCTCCGGGGTAACTTAAAACATAAAGTGTACGAGACAAACCCACACACCCTGGAAGAATTAAAACAAAATATCTGCCAGGAAATTTCTCAACGTGAACTACGGCGAGTGATGGATAGTTTCCTAAAGAGCTGCCAAAAATGTATGGACAGCGACGGTGGCCAGTTTCAGCATCTGCTTTTGTAAAGTTGGTAAGTAAAGCCTTTAAAAGTAGTTTTAAAAATAATGTATGGTTTCATCAGTGCCTTTCTATGATAGTGGTAGGAGGCAACAAGCACCGAGGATGCAGACAGGAAAAACACAGCGCAGCGAGTTCGGAGTCTTTTGGCTACTCTGTATAATTGTGTATAACTGGCAAACGTTAAAGAGATAAACAAAAATTCTAGATCTCTAAAATACAACTTATTTGAAATAGATTTTTGCTTTCTCTAACACGTACATAATAGGTAGAAAAGGTATTCCATTCCACCTAAAAATTTCAAAACGAGATTTCACCTGAAATACATGTTTTGAAGCCCCCTGAATTCAAATAAAGCATTTTTGGAAATATGTCTGCGAACAGCATAACTCAAAACTGAAAAGTCGGATAAGTACCAACTTGGTATTAAGTTCAGTATCTTCCGATGCAACACAAAGACTTACAAGAAAATTCCCCCACCCCAACTACTCTTTACGTGGAACATTTTTCGAAAACTTTGATTTTCTAAAAAATGGCTCTAACAGTTTTGATTATAATACCACATATCAAAGATATTTACATGACAAATAAAATGTATATGTTGAATTTTCTGGGAACAGCCTGTGAAGTCCTCTTCGTGCGGAAGCAATTTTGTATAATCTTGTATAACTGGTAAACGTTAAGCGATAGACGAAAATTGTACACATAAAATGTAGACCTCTTTAGTACACAATTTATTTCAAATAAGTTTTTACTTTCTCTACTACGTATAGTAAGTAGGGGAAGTATTGCATTCCACCCAAAAATTCGATACCGAGATTTCACCGGAAATACATGTTTTGAGACCTCCTGAATCCAAAAAAAGCATTTTTGGAAACATGTCCGTGTGTGTGTCTGTGTGTGTCTGTGAACAGCATAACTCAAAAACTAACAGTCGGATAAACACCAAACTTGGTATTTACGTTCAGTATCTTCCAGAGATGCGACACGAAGATTTTCAAGAAAATCCCCCCACCCCAGACTACCCTTTACATGGAACATTTTTCGAAAATTTTAATTTTCTCAAAAATGGCTCTAACGATTTTGATGAAAATATCATATGTTTAAGATAATGTCATGAAAAATGAAATGTATATCTCGAAATTTCTGGGAATGTCTCCAAAAGTATTCTTCATTATGAACGACTTTTGCATAACTGGTAAACCATAAGAGATAGACAAAATTGTACTACACAAAAAATGTAGATCGCGTTAAAATACACAACTTATATCATATACATTTTTTTTGTTGAGTGAACCGTTTTCGAGATATTGCTTGTTATTTCCTTAAATTATCCAATACTTATACTTTTTCTCAAATTCGTTATTCATTTTTTTATGTCCTGGACATGCAAAGAGAATGGAATGCGCCACATAGCAACCAGCGATAAAATATTTGACTATCGCTTAAAAGCTACCATATTCCCCTTGCATCTACAAGAAAATTACAAATAAGATTGACATCTCGATATCTCGATTAATATGAAGCATATGGAGAATAGGCGTTTGTAAAAATAGATTGTACAAGAGTAGAGAAAGTCATGTGAGTGTAACACATCAGATTTTTTTGTGGCATCAGCCATTTCTGAGATATCCGTTCTTAATGGTTCGAATTGTTCATTACTTGGTCATTCTCTTTAAGTCCTTTCAACATTCAGTTGTTTCTTGCGATGTCATGGAAACAGAATGGAATTTTAAGGTCAGCTTATAGCATCCAGCTCTTAAACATTTGACTATCACTGTTCTGTTTATATCTACTACGAAATGTGTAATGTAGCTATTTCTGCAAAGGTTTATTTGGATTAAAATGAAGTGGATAGAAAAATAAGCTTTAGCACTAACAGTTTGTATACTCACTAATACGATAGAGTAGAGGAAGTCATGAGAATGTATGACAGATTGATTTTTTTTTGGGGGGGGGGCATCAGCCATTTCCAAAATATCTGTTTGTTGTTGTTGGTTTGAATTGTTTAAAACATTGTAATGTTTTTAAACTCCTGTCACTATTCTGTTGTTTTCCACAATGTCATGGAGAGCGTATGTAACTTCAAGGCCAGTGTATAGCCACTCACTTTTAAACACATGACTATTGAATTAATTTCCTCTATACCAATTGTACCTACATGGAAATATGTAATGAAACTATTTTTGCAAAGGTTTATTATGACTAACATGAAATAGACAGAAAAGTTTGTAGAAGTGTAAATAATCGAGATGAAAGTACTTAAATTTAAGAGGTTTAGGAGAAGATGTCAGCACTTGGAAAGCCTGAAAGCAACCCGCCCTCCCTCCCTTTTTAAGACAGTTACTTTTATAGCAAAGTAATTACAGAATGTCAACAAAGGACTCCATCTTGTTTCTACTGCGCATGCAGAGAAAAAACCTCCAGCCCAAGTGTAATCTGCAAGAAGGAGTTGTTTGAATACTGTTCATATACACACACACACTAACCTAGGCATTGTGGTCTAACCTCGGGCTAAATTTTGTAACCATCTGTCGTTTTACTATGTTTTTTTCACTCATATGTTGGCAACTCTTCAGTTCAAAGTGCATCAACAATGAGAGGCACAAATGGATATACTGCAGTATCGGATTATGGGCAAAATCACTATACACATGTAACACACACATCCACTGCACTAATTTTATTTCTTCAATACCACCATTACACATAATAAACAATGAACCTGGTGCTTAAGATATTTTCATGAATTTATGGCATATTTTGTCACTTTTGTTCCATATTATTCACTATCAGAAGTGAAGATATTATTCACATCACATGTATTTCACCTGTGGCATCATGGGAACATTGGTTGCACTGTCCTTCTGTTGCCAACGTTTGAAATCCCAACATTGAAAATACAATTGAGGGCCGTAAGCCGCAAGGTGTAGCCCAACATTGAGGGCCTTAAGCCACTAAATGTAGCATTGGCAGAACTTCCTTCAAAATGTCGGCAAAAATCACCAGATACCACTATATAAGAACGGTCACATAAAAGGGGGGAGGGTATGTGGGCCCAATAATTCTGCCACAACAACATCTAAGACACCAAAACATTCCTCATAACACAAGGATTACTCTGGAAGTCAAAAAACCCCAATTTCGCGCATAATCCAATACTGCAGTAGAACCGCACAAACTAGGGTTCACAGATATGCAACTTTGTTGAAATAAATGCTGGTAACGTTGCTGCCAGCCCTCCCTATCCTACATCACATCGCTAAAGCATACCAACCTTCTAACGTTGAAATATGTGAGAGGGAAGGAAAGTGAGTGTGACGGAGTTCCATATAGGAATGGAAGTGAAGTTTGCGTAAAGGACCCGAAATGGATCGTAGATAATGCAAATAAGAATGCGCAAACAAAAGAGGGATCATCCCAGTTGGACATTTTGAACAGGTATGACTTCTCCCTCTTGGTGGCATGGATTACCTACTGCCAACAACACTCATATTCTGCAGTACTGCTACTGGCATAGCGATTTTTAAGGACATAGGTTGGCAGCATACAGTGACGTATAACAGGGAGAGGCTGGCAGCAACTTTACTCAAATGCCAATGTAACACAACTGATTTTTCAAAATTAGTTTTGAAACTAACCTTTGTCTCAAAATATCATTAAGATATTAATTTAATGCATATTAAGCACGATATAAGACAAAATAGACCATTGGGTGCTAAAGTAGATACTTTGTCACTTATGCTGGGATTACGATGAACTTTATAATGAAATTCTAACACATTGTAATAAATGGAGCTACTTAAGGTTGACTTAATGCGCAATGCCAAACTTGTCCTTCCCATTACGTTAAGTTTGATGTCACATTGTAATTAGAACGAATTGTCATAGAGCAGCAGCATGAAGTTCAATGAAGAATCATTCCTGTTATGTTAGCAACATTTCTTAATCTGACATTACATTCATCGTAATCCCAGCACATAGAGAGCTATACATCTTGCACAATGTTCTGTAGCTGAGACATCCATTAAGACAATATCTTGTACACAACACAACTGCAGATGGTGAAGTTACTTGAAGACATGCAATCTTCAACACTGAGTTTAATACCTACAATATTAATTAAATAACTTAAATATAAAATTTGTACTTTCCACAGTTTAAAAACACCATTAAAATAAATAGTTCAATGCCACACTGTCTACATAATTAAAGATAAGCATACGTTTTTATTTCAAGCGAGCGACACACCACCCATTTTCATTTATCAGTTCCCTACAATCAAGTCTGCTTCATCAGAGGAATCTATTTCAATTGGGCTTGAAGTTCCATCGTCCAAGTGTTCCACTTGGTTAGTCCCTAATGATAACTCTGAGCTAGTCTGTGCCTGTAACATCAACGTTGCAGGAGAATAGCTCTGATGATCTAACATCGTCTGATCAACCACTTGATACACCGGTGTTGTCTCTGCGTCAACACTTTCCACATTCTTTTCACTTTCTTCTGGATAACACTGCTCTTGCATACCTTCCTCGGCATTGCTTTCTTGTGCTAAGCTTCTCGCCTCGATCACGAAGGTGTATTCAGGACTGGTGCTCTCAGGATTTTCATATTGTGTGGGCTCTGCCTTAAAATTTGTCAACATCTCCATGTCTTGTGGTTGCTGCGTCAAATCCTCACTTTTGGTATCTGTGTTTGCTTCCAAAGGAACCTCCATGTTACGCCTTCTCTTGCTGGGCGGGTAGACGGTCTCGACGCACTGAAACATGTCCTGAGTCAACTCTCTGCTCTCACCTGTCGTTCCCGGAATATTTGTTGCTAAGCCCTTTATCTGCAAGGCCTGTGCTGCAGCCAACAGTGACTGCAGTTTGTCTTCTTTCACGTTTACTTCTCCTTTATACATGAACTCTACAATGGCACAAAGTTCAGAAAACTTTACATCTTTCATGAGAATAATTGGATGCTGACAGGGATTTTGGGTCAACAGATCATCCAGATATGGACTGCTTGCCGAGAGAATGATTTTATGACATTTGATGCTCTGTCCTTCGCAAGCCAGAGTCACGTCCACAAACCGTTCACTTTTAAGGATATCAGGGATAGTGCACTGCAAGTTGCTGGAGTAAGTATCCCAACGGAGACAGAAGTCTTGGGGAGGCGGGGGTGGGGGAGGGGGCAATGCTACAGGAAGGGTTTGTATCACCACTGTTGGCTCTGTTATCACTGCCTGTGGTGGAGCTTTCCGTGGAAGAATTTTCCGCAATTTCGGCCTTTTTTCTGGAATTTCTCCGATGAAACCTTCGTTTTTTGTGCGCAGATACTTATCCAGAGCAGCAAAATATGGCCATGATATTTCTTGAATTTCAGCATCTTGAGGCGGATTCGTAGTGGGATATTTTAATTCCTTGTATTTCTGAAGCAAGTTTTGCCATTTTTTCTTAACTACCTTAAAATCGAAAGCCTCGCCTAAACTTAATTCGTCCCTGATTTTTTCCCAGCCCTTTTGGGCAGAGCCTCGCTTGCCGGTAAACCAACTGTCATATTTTCTCCGTAGTTCTATCAGTTGAAACGTTAGCTTTGAAGACCATTTCCAAGTTCCTTCCATACTGTTACCTGATGTTACATTCACATTTTGATCTGTTTGAGGTTGTGATGCAAGCAATATATTCTGCTGATCGTCGAAAACTCCATAACCTTGCTCTTCCATGATGCTGCAAGAGCAGCCGCTAAACAATGTAAGTTGTTTCTTTTATTTAAAAAGCTATGAATAGTGGTATTCACTTGTACACCTATTAACACCTAAATAAGCACAGTACGTTATAAATGTGTGATACAAAGAGTCCACAACAACTTTCAAAAAATGTTAAATATACTTCTCAGTTTATACAATTATTTCAGGATGGCCAACAGAAATGACTGCTACGGAGAATAAAGTTTATTTTTTCCTGCAGTGGTGTTCACTGAAATTGCTTCAAATTTGAATTCAAATTAAAGATTCAGCACGACCTTTAAGCTGCTTACAACTGCACAGGGAAAGTACAAAAACAAACAGGAGAGAAAATATTTCTGAATTTCATCAGCTACAACCTTAGAGTAATAATAGTTTCACGGTTGTCAGTACGAGGTTGTTGAAACAGTTGTGACCAACCCAAGCATGCGCAGAACCGGCTGCTGAAAGCTCGTAAAAGTTTTGTAAACAACGCCTTGCGCGGTACAAACTAACGTAGTTGGAAGGGGGCTTATCTCTCTGTGGTTAAGTATGCGCTAGTGGGTCGATCAGTGTTGGCGGAAGCTGTGTAATGTTCGGAGGGACTATTTCTTTTATTAATACACTTTATTTTTTCTTTATACGAACAGCATTTCTGATAACGCTTACTCAATCTTTTTAAATGTATGTGCTGTTGTTTGAAACAACGCGTAGACATTTAATCTTAGCCAGTTTCTTGGTAAGTAGAAAAAAAAATTCATTGTATACGGTGTACTACACATTTTGAATTTATGTATAAGCTACAAGTTCAGTGATGTGATGTACATCTTTACATTCACTTAGTAAACAAAACGTTTAAGATGTACTGCTGTTTTGACTTATGAATTAACATTACCAAATATATTGCTAGAGAAATAATATTACGATTGTAGTCTTGACAATAAAGCAAATAAGACAAAAACGAAGAAACCCTTTTAGATATGCTGATCCGATATGAAGTGGAATTTGCTTTCTAAGATAAAGCAGTGTTGCGAAATGGTTTATATTTTGCCGCGCTCTCCCTCCAGTTAAATAGAATTCCGCAGCATCCAAATATTTGCGCGCAAGCTAAAGTTAGTAATTTACTCGCAGAAGTTAAAGGGTAGTTTGTGGCGGTTATTAATGGTAGTGAACTTTGATGGGTATATGTTATCAACCATTTTGAAGATATTACTGATGGTTCGATTTGTTCGATTTTTTTAAAGAACCGTCTATTTTCAGCTGTTTTTCACGAAGTCATGCAAAGAGTATGGAGTTTTAAGGAATATATTTACTCTATGTGTATAGAGTACCATCTAAAACCAATACTGGAAACATTAATCGGCCCGCTTAACATTGCGAGCAATGCTGTTTATATAGGCCACGAAACGACTGCATTCTCTTGCTGTACTGGCAGACCAGTGATTTTCACAAATAGAAGGAAATTAACAAGAAGAATAAGTAAAAGACCATGTCATTTAAATAACAGATTTAAGTAATGCAGAAGCATCACATGTTCCGAGAGAAATTATGAAACAATTCCTGTAATTATACATGGCTGGAGCTTTCAAATTGAGTTTGTGGTTTATTTCTTGGTGACAATTTTTCCGCCAGATTCTTTATAAAAATAATTTACGAGGACGTGCTAACGGTGTCCTTTTTTTTTTTTTTAACGAGATCCTTTTTACTTCGTCTACAACTTACCTATAATAGGTAAAGGAAGTATTACATTCCACCCAAAATTTCGATACCGAGATTTCAGCGGAAATACACATTTAGAGGCTCTCCGAAAAAAAAAATAAAAAAATAAATGAAAACCAGAAAAGTCGGATAAATACCACACGCTTCCAAGGATGCGACACAAATATTTTCAAGAAAATCCCCTCGCCCCAACTTACACTTCACATGGATACATTTTGAAATTTCTTATTTTCTCTAAAATGGCTCTAACGATTTTGATTAATATACCATTATTTACATGAGAAATGAAATACATATCTTGAATTTTCTGGGAATAGCCTATGAAGTCGTCTTCATTCTGAATATGTTTTGTATAACTGGTAAACCTAATGCCGGGATTACGATGTACTTTACTTAACGCGATGGGACATAGCTCGAAGTTATGAACTAAAGGTCTAATTAGGCATTGCCAAACATTAAGTTAAGTCGCGTTAAGTCACGTTACGTTTCGTTAAGTTCATCGTAATCCCGGCATAAGAGAGAAAGTCTTACTACACAAAAATGTAGATCTCGTTAAAACACGCACTTCATGTAAACTAATTTTTGTGGCGTTATCCATTTCCGATACATTCTTTGTTATTTGTTTGCATTTTCAAATACTTATACTTTCTTCAAGTGGCAAGTCGATTGCTTTTTCTCGTGTTCATGCGCTTCGCATAGAATTTCAAAGCCATCACATAGCGACACAGTTTTTAAAAATCTAACTATCACTTTAGCCCACAGTATTCTTGTTATATCTACAACGAAATGTGTAATGAAAGTTTATCTGTGTTAACAAGAAGATTATAAATATTAACTGAAGCACAGCACCGCAAATAGGCCGTTTGTTCTTCCAATATAAGCCCTGGGAGGAAGGGATGAAGGGAAGACCCAAAAGGCGACCAGATGTGCGCTAGCAAAGACACCAACATGACACCAATTTGACGTTCGGCTAGCTTCACGCAATTTGGAGGTCCTGGGAATAGACAAGACACTCACAGGAAGGAAGTGGGCCATAGCGCAAATTCCACCGTCTTGCCGCAACACACCAGCCGCCGTCCTTCAACCCTGAAACAGATGAAAGGAAATGATGGATACGAAACTCGTGATACAAGAAGAACCACTGCAGCATTCACCTACCGACCCGGGGAAACCACGAAAAGTGGCCGAGGACCTCCGGAATGCGAGCCTCAAACGTTACCGTGAATCCATCTCGCTCGGTATTCAGATGACTTTTTCTACCCACTGTCGTTTATTGTTATATAAGTTTTACTGACTATTTTTACAAAAGTTTATATTTGTGTCTGCTACGAGATACATGTTTACTCATTTCGTTGTACAGCGATAGCCACTCCTTTAAGAACTGGACGCCTTGCTTTCCATGACATCGCGAGAAACAACTGAATAGCAACAGCGCTTAATGAAGTATCCAAAAATTCAAACCAATGATAACGGATATATTGGAAATGACTGATGGCACGCAAAAATATATATTTGACATAAAGTGTTGTTTTTAAAGAGATCTAAGTTTTTGTATATTTCTTATCGTTTAATTGTTATACAGAATGAAGAGGGGCTTCACAGGCTATTCCCACAAAATTCAAGATATACATTTTATTTACAATGTAAACCTGTATGGTATTTTAAACAAAATAAAAATTTTCGAAAAGTGCATTATGTAAAGTGCAGTTTGGAGTAGGGATATTTTCTTGAAAATCTTTGCCTGCGGGATTTCACAGGAAATAAATGTTTTGAGGCCCCTGAATACAAAAAAAATTGTGTGTATGAACAGCATAACTCAAAAATGAAAAGTCGGATAAATACCATACTTGGTATTTAGGCTCAGTACCTTCCAACGATACGACACGAGTATTTTCAAGAAAATGTCCCACCCCCAACTGCCCTTATATGGAACATTTTTCAAAATTTTGATTTTCTAAAAAAATGGCTCTAACGATTTTGATTAAAACACCATATATTAAAGATATTTACATGACAAATAAAATGTATATTTTGAATTTTCTGGGAATAGCGTGTGAAGTCCATATTCGTAAGGAATTTTGTATAATCTTGTATAAGTAGTAAACGTTAAGCGATAGACGAAAATGTACTACACAAAAAATGTAGATCTCTTTAAAACACACAATTTATTTCAAATAACGTTTTTGTGGCATCAGCCATTTCCGAGATATCCGTTATTAATGGTTCGAATTTCTCAATACTTAGCCATTCTTTTAAACTCCTGTCGAAATTCAGTTATTTTTTAAAGTATGTGAACTTAAATTGCCATGAACTGTTAAAAAAATAAAACTGAAAGTATGTGAAATTTAATTATTAGAAACTTAAAATTTTGAAAGTGCATGGCAGTTTTAGTTATTACAAATTGTTAAATTTGGAAGGTGTGTGTTAATTATTATAAATTATTAAACACATTGTAAGCATGTGAACTTTAATTATATAACTGTTAAATTTTGGAAGTAGGATTAAACTTATTATGTTTTAATTTTAATTCATGTTTAAAATTTTGTAAGCGTTTTGTTTAATGCTATAAATTGTTTTGCAGCTAATGAATTTAAAAGACTAATGTTTTGTTAAGTAATATGTATGTTTAACATATTTGGTTTTTAAATTGTATTCGATTTTCAATTGAAAATGTTGCTATATGAAATTTATTGTAAAAGCATTTTAGTTTTATAAAAAAGATGGTGTGTATAGGAAGCTACTGGACACCGGTAGCTATAGCAGAAAGTAGTTTCAATTAATGGAAGCCAGTAGTTAGTAGTGGTAGTGGTAGTGGTATTTTCTGATAGTATTGTTGTAATTTGAATTCTAAAAAGTTTTGCAAATAAATTAAGTTGGCAACTGTGTCCTTACTTAGGAAACTTTCAGGACAAAGGTGTCAGACTTATATGCATGTTTATCGCGATGTCATGGAAACAGTATGGAAGGCCAGCATATAGCGTCCAGTTGTTAAACATTTGACTATCGCTGTTCTCTATAACGAAATGTGTAATGTAGCTGTTTCTGTAAACGTTTATTTACATTAAAATGTAGTAGATAGAAAAATAAATATAGTAAGAATAGCTTGTATACTAACTAATAAACCATAGAGGGTAGAGAAAGTCATGTGAATGTAATACATTAGATTTTTTGGGGGTATGCTGTTTACACGAATTGCCCTTTTCTAAATTGTGTCACATTCACATGGCTTTCTCTACCTTCTGTCGCTTATTAGTGGATATGCAAATTATTGTTACAAAAGCTTATTTTCCTGTCTACTGTATTTTAATCGAGATATTTGTCGTTCTCCGTGATCTAGGGGTTCCATGCTATCCACTTGTTCCCCGAGGTCGCGGGTTCAAATCTGGCGGAGGGCGATGGATTTTTTCGGGCGTAAAAATCCTTAGCATGGCTTCCTTCGGAAGGGAAGTAAAGCCGCTGGTCCCGTGTCGTAGATTTACTGCACGTAAAAGAACCTCAAGCCTGATAAGAGGCCTCTAAACAAAATTTCGCTCTTTCACGCCCAACATAGAATGGGACGCTAAGGGCCACAGTAATTAAAGAGCGTCCATAAATAAAAAAAAAGAGCGATATCCAGATGTTCAAGAAGTGTACGCTAAATGCTGGCCTTAAAATTCTATGCTGTTTCCATGCAATTGCAAAAAAAACATGTGAACATCGACAGGACTTAAAAAGAAGTACAAACCATTAATACCGGATATATGGGAAATGCTTATGCCACAAAAAAGCTATTTGAAATAAAATGTGGGTTTTAAAGAGATCTGTATTTTATGAGTGGTACGTTTTCTCTGTCGCTTACAGGTTATACAACATTGTACAATATTCTTTCCGAATGAAGAGGCCTTCGCAGGCTATTCCCAGAAAATTCAAGATATGCATCGTAATTTTCATGTAAATATGTGGCATTTTAATCAAAAGCGTTGGGGGCACCTTTCAGAAAATAAAAACATTCGAAAAAAGTATCAAGTAAAGGGTAGTTGAGGTTTGGGGGATTTTTTGAAAATATTCGTTTCGCATCCTTGGAAAATACTAACTCAAATACCAAGTTTGGTATTCATCTGACTTTTTGTTTTTGATATATGCTGTTCTCTCTCTCTCTCTCTCTCTCTCTCTCTCTCTCTCTCTCTCTCTCTCTCTCTCACACACACACACACACACACATACGCACGGAACGTTTTCAAAAAACGCTTTTTTTATTCAGGGCGCCTCAAAACATGTATTTCCGGTGAAATCTAGGTATCGAATTTTTGGGTGAAATGCAGTACCTTATCCGCATACTATGTAGGATGTGGTAAAGAGAGTAAATTTGTGTTGTCTATCATCAGTGACAACATGGACTAATGAGATATTTGAGTGTAACATGGTCGACAAGCAATACATACACATGTCACGTCACTCTGTGGAGCTGTTTACCCACACTAATCTTGAGATATTAAGGAGATGACCTTCGCGGCATAGCCTCGAACAAGGTCGACTTGGCGTCGAAAACATCGTATAGATGCCGAGTCAATATGATAAGGAATGCTTTCTCCCGAAGAATTAGCTATATCGTGTCCGATTGCAGCCGTTCGTTTTTTTGTATAGGCAGCACGTCTAGCAGTCGAGTAATGGCTTCTAGGGCGTTACACAGAGTGAGCCAAAAGACTCCGAACCGCCTGCACGGTGTTTTTCCTGTCCGCGTCCTCGGCAAACTATTTTTAAAGACTTTACTTACCAACTTTATGAAAGGAGATGCTGAAACTGGCCACCATTGTTGTCCATACATTTTTGGCACCTCTTTAGGAAACTATCCATCACTGGCCGTAGTTCACGTTGAGAAATTTCCTGGCGGATATTTTGTTTTAATTCTTCCAGGGTGTGTGGGTTTGTCTTGTATACTTGATGTTTTAAGTGACCCCGGAGGGGTATTTTATGAACAATATTACCGGCTGTGCAGTGTTTTTTCACTGAGCGTGTGGAAATATGATAAAAACAAGATAACGCACTGCTGCTATAAACAAAGTCACGCTGTTGTGGTTTTGCTGTGCAGTGTGAAGTGCAGTTTTGAGTTGACGGTGATGTGATGTAGTTCAGTTATTACGAGTTATTTATTAGTTTGTCAGTACTTAGTCACAAAGTATATTATGGCTCAGTATATGTTTTCTACTGCACAGCGTGTATTTATTTATGATTCGTACGTGTTAACTCGGTCAGCTCACCAAGTGAAAGTACAATTTGCAGAAAGATTTCCAGGTATAAAAGTTCCAGGCCGTACAACAATCCATGAATTTTACAGTAAATTTCAGTCCACAGGAAGTGTTCAGGCTAAGAAATCTAAAAAGACGCCGTTCGGTTCTTACCGAAGAAACATTAGACGACATCGGACATCGTTTGGAAAATTCTCCCCAAAAATTCCAGGATGGATAGTTTTCTAAAACGGTGCCAAAAATGTATGGACAACGACGGTGACCAGTTTCAGCATTTCCTTTCGTAAAGTTGGCAAGTAAAGCCTTTAAAAGTAGTTTTAAAAATGTTGTATGGTTTCATCCGCGCCTTTCTATGATAGCGATAGACGGCAACGAGCGCCGAGGACGCGGACAGAAAAAACACCGCGCAGGCGGTCCGTAGTTTTTTGGCTCACCCTGTACATTTGATGGTATTTTGTATCGTAAAGTTTCTTTAACAAAATTCTCCGTAAGTTTTACAGCCTCAGCCGATAGAGTGCAAAATGTAGGTGCTAGCCCGTTATAATAATTACTGAAGATGTCACTGTCGCTCTCTTCCAACTCCTTCACTTTATCCACTGCCTCCGTTTAGAAGCGTGGTCGTGTTACGGGGAATTACTTGCCCTGCACTGCGCTGTTTGTGTTCCCTCTCCGTGTGCCGGCTAATCAGCGCGAAGTCTGCGCTGTACAGAGGATGATACGCTGCGAGACCACGTGTTATAGTGTGGTAGTGCTGTTAAAATGTCAAAAAGTCCATATACTTTAGCACACAGATCTTCATGTGACAGATCTTCTTGATAATACACAGAGGAATGCCACTAAACTCTGTAGGATGACTGTAATTGCGAGTAAAGTTAACTTCTGCAATTGGGTGATGTTAATGACCCGCACGGACTTGATCGTCAGGAGGAGCACTGGGGTGTTTCCACCTATGAACTTCAGGACCTACTTGGTCCGGATAAGAGGTTGTACGGCGGCGCTTAAATCCTCTGCCCCTTGCGAGAGAGCAAAATGTAATACGCATAGTAAATAAAATACATTTTTACTTTCTCTACTACGTATAGTAAGTAGGGGAAGTATTGTATTCCATCCAAAAATTCGATACCGAGATTTCACCGGAAATACATGTTTTGAGACCCCCTGAATCCAAAAAAAGCATTTTTGGAAACATGTCCGTGTGTGTGTCTGTGAACAGCATAACTTAGAAACGAACAGTCGGATAAACACCAAACTTGGTATATAGGTTCAGTATCTTCCAGAGATGCGACACGAAGGTTTTCAAGAAAATCCCCCACCCCAGATTACCCTTTACATGGAACATTTTCTCAAAAATGGCTCTAACGATTTTGATTACAATATCATATGTTTAAGATAGTTTCATGACAAACGAAATGTATATCTCGAATTTTCTGGGAATGTCTCCAAAAGTATTCTTCATTGTGAACGACTTTTGCATAATTGGTAAACCATTAGAGATAGACAAAATTTTACTACACAAAAAATGTAGATCGTGTTAAAATACACAATTATGTCATAGTTTTTTTCTTTTTGAGTGGACCATTTTCGAGATATTGCTTGTTATTCCCTTAAATTTTCCAATACTTATACTTTTTCTCAAATTCGTTATTCATTTTTACTTTCTCTACTACGTATAGTAAGTAGGGGAAGTATTGCATTACACCCAAAAATTCAATACCGAGATTTCACCGGAAATACATGTTTTGAGACCCTCTGAATCCAAATAAAGCATTTTTGGAAACATGTCCGTGTGTGTGTGTGTGTGTGTGTGTGTGTGTGTGTGTGTGTGTGTGTGTGTGTGTCTCTGTGAACAGCATAACTCAGAAACGAACAGTCGGATAAACACCAAACTTGATATTTAGGTTCAGTATCTTCCAGAGATGCGACACTAAGGTTTTCAAGAAAATCCCCCACCCCAGATTACCCTTTACATGGAACATTTTTCGAAAATTGTAATTTTCTCAAAAATGGCTCTAACGATTTTGATTAAAATATCATATGCTTAAGATATTTTCATGACAAATGAAATGTATATCTCGAATTTTCTGGGAATGTCTCCAAAAGTATTCTTCATTGTGAACGACTTTTGCATAACTGGTAAACCATAAGAGATAGACAAAATTTTACTACACAAAAAATGTAGATCGCGTTAAAATACACAATTTATGTCATATATATTTTTGTTGTTGAGTGAACCGTTTTCGAGATATTGCTTGTTATTCCCTTAAATTTTCCAATACTTATAGTTTTTCTCAAATTCGTTATTCATTTTTACTTTCTCTACTACGTATAGTAAGTAGGGGAAGTATTGCATTCCACCCAAAAATTCGATACCGAGATTCCACTGGAAATACATGTTTTGAGACCTCCTGAATCCAAAAAAAGCATTTTTGGAAACATGTCCGTGTGTGTGTCTGTGTGTGTGTGTGAGTGTGTGTGTGTGTGTGTGTGTGTGTGTGTGTGTGTGTGTGTCTCTGTGTGTGTGTCTGTGAACAGCATAACTCAAAAACGAACAGTCGGATAAACACCAAACTTGGTATTTAGGTTCAGTATCTTCCAGAGATGCGACACAAAGGTTTTCAAGAAAATCCCCCCACCCCAGACTACCCTTTACATGGAACATTTTTCGAAAATTTTAATTTTCTCAAAAATGCCTCTAACGATTTTGATGAAAATATCATATGTTTAAGATAAAGTCATGAGAAATGAAATGTATATCTCGAATTTTCTGGGAATGTCTCCAAAAGTATTCTTCATTGTGAACGACTTTTGCATAACTGGTAAACCATAAGAGATAGACCAAATTTTACTACACAAAAAATGTAGATCGCGTTGAAATACACAACTTATGTCATATACATTTCTTTTGTTGAGTGAACCGTTTTCGAGATATTGCTTGTTATTTCCTTAAATTTTCCAATACTTATACTTTTTCTCAAATTCGTTATTCATTTTTTATGTCCTAGACATGCAAAGAGAATGGAATTCGCCGCATAGCAACCAGCGCTAAAATATTTGATATCGCTTAAAAGCTACCATATTCCCCTCGCATCTACAAGAAAATTACCAATAAGATTGACATCTCGATTTCTCGATTAACATGAAGCATTTGGAGAAAAGGCGTTTGTAAAAATAGATTGTACAAGAGTAGAGAAAGTCATGTGAGTGTAACACATCAGATTTTTTTTTATGTCCTGGACATGCAAAGAGAATGGAATGCGCCACATAGCAACCAGCGTTAAAATATTTGACTATCGCTTAAAACCTATCATATTTCCCTTGCATCTACATGAAAATTACCAATAAGATTGACATCTCGATATCTCGATTAACATGAAGCATATGGAGAATAGGCGTTTGTAAAAATAGGTTGTACAAGAGTGGAGAAAGTTATGTGAGTGTAACACATCAGATTTTTTTTTGTTGAGTGGACCATTTTCGAGATATTGCTTGTTATTCCCTTAAATTTTCCAATACTTACACTTTTTCTGAAATTCGTTATTCATTTTTTTGTCCTGGTAATGCAAAGAGAATGGAATACTCCACATAGCAACCAGCTCTTAAAGTATTTGACTATAGTTTAAAGCCTACCAATTCCCCTTGAATCTACAAGAAAATTAGCAATAAGATTAACATATCGATATCTCGATTAACATGAAGCATATGGAGAATAAGCATTTGTAAAAATAGTTTGTACAAGAGTAGAGAAAGTCATGTGAGTGTAACACATCAGATTTTTTTAAAGACAATACACATGAATTTATTCAGAGTTTCATATGCTGTTGTTTTTTGGGCTTGTGTAAAAATATGCACGAAATTGTTGCTTGTCTTTACGCGTTTCAACAAAATTTAAGAGAAAATTGCTAAATTTTCATTTCTTGGATTATTTACATAGCAGGTAGAAATGGCCTCACCCAAAAATAAGCTGGGATAAATGTTTCGAAGATACGACACAAAGATTTTCAAGATAATCCCTACTATACACGGAAAAATTCAGTCCTCTTCCGTTGTCATGGGGTACCATGCTAGCCTTAGTTCCTGAGGTCGCGGGTTCAAATCCGGCGGAGAGCGATGGATTTTTTGTCGTAAAAATCCCTAGCATGGCTTCCTTCGGAAGGGAAGTAAAGCCAGTGGTCCCGTGTCGTAAATTTACGGCACCTAAAAGAACCTCAAGCGTGCTAAAAAGGCCTCTGAACAAATTTCCGAACTTTCACGTCCAATATAAAATGGGACGCTAAAGACCATAGTAGTAAAAGAGCGCCCATAAATGAAACTCAATTTAATTTGGATGGAAATGCTTTCGAAAGTTTTTATTTTCTCAAAATTGGCTCTTAACGACTTTGGTTAAACAATATACATTTAAGATGTTTACATGACAAATAAAATATACATCTTGAATTTTCTGGGAATAGCCTCTTCATTCAGAAGGCATTTTGTATAATTGGTAAAGTTAAGCGTAGACATAAATGCACTGCCCCAAAAAATCTAGATCTCCCCAAAACACACAATTCATTTCAAATATGTTTTTGTGGTATCAGCCATTTCTATATATTCATTATTATTGGTTTGAATGTTTCTCGCGATGTCATGGAAACAGTGTGGAATTTCTAGACCAGTAGATAACGTCCTGCTTTTAAACATCTGACTATTGATTCGATTTCCTCGATCTCCCTTGATCTGCAGCGAGATGTGTAACAACAGCATTTCTTCATAGGTTTATTTCTTGAAACTACATGAAGTAGATAAAAAAATAAGCTTTCATGACAATAAACGATAGTGGGTAGAGAAAGTCAGGTAAATGTATCATCTTCGCCCCCCCCCACCTAGTAGAAGTTGTGCTCTTATTTCTGAGTCTCATTTTAATTAAACGTTTTGATATTGAGTCGTGTAATATGTACCCCTGTAATTTCATTATTTTTCTTCACTTGCTTCCAAACTCGCAGGTTATTTGAGAGGCGCTATAACTAGGCTTGTGAAGCATAATTCTCGCTTGCGTTTCTGTAAACATGCTGAGCAAACAAACAAACGTGAAAACCTGCCAGTGGCGTTCTACTGCAAAGAACGGAGTGAAAATGGAATTGATTATTGACTGAGAGAAAAAATTATCTGCGATACATTCACATGCTCTTCTCTACCCTCTATCCTTTATTATTAGTATACAAACTATTCATATTAAAACGTATTTTTCTCTCTACTACGTTTTAATCCAAACAAACCTTTACAGAAACAGCTACATTACACATTTCGTTATAGAGAACAGCGATAGTCAAATGTTTAACAACTGGACGCTATATGCTGGCCTACTGGGCTATTCGCGGAAAACTCTGCAAGTATCTTTAGTATATGCTAATTAATCAAAATCGTTAGAGCCATTTTTGAGAAAATAAAAAAAATTCGAAACATCTTCCATTTAAAGTGTAGAAGGGGGATTTTCTTGAAAATCTTCTTGTCGCATCTTTGGAAGATACTGAGCTTAAATGCCAACTCTGGTATTCATCCGACTTTTCGTTTTTGAGTTATGCTGTTCACAGACACACACGGACCTTTTTTTAATTTTTTTTACCTTCAGGGGGCGTCAAAACGTGTTTTTCCACGAAATCTCGATATCGAATTTTTGGGTGGAATGCAATGCCTTTTCTACCTACTAGATACGTGGTAGAGGAAGTAAACAAAATCTGATGTGTTGCATTCATACGAGATTCTCTACTCACTCTTCTACAAATTATTCTTATAAAAGCTTATTCTTGTGTCTGCTTGTTAACGCAGATAAACCTTCGTTTCTCATTTTGTTGTAGATATAAGAAAAATCTGATGTGTTACACTCACATGACTTTCCCTACTCTTGTACAAACTATTTTTACAAACGCTTATTCTCCATCTACTTCATGTTAATCGAGATAAACATTTGTAGACTCTATCTTATTGCTCATTTTCTTGTAGATGTAAGGGAATATATATTTACAAGGGCAATATAGAAATACAGTAGCCTTTAAGCACATACATATCTCTTAATAGCTGGTTGCTAGGTGCAGCACCATTCCCTTTGCCACAGATTAATACTCTTTGCATATCCAAGACAAAAAATGAATAACAATTCCCATTTGAGAAAATAAGTATTGAGAAATTTAAGGGAATAACAAGGAATATCTCGAAAATGGTTCACTCAAAAAAAAATGTATATGACATTAATTGTGTATTTTAACGCGATCTACATTTTTTGTGTAGTAAAATTTTGTCTAACTCTTATGATTTACCAGTTATGCAAAAGTCGTTCACAATGAAGAATACTTTTGGAGACATTCCCAGAAAATTCAAGATATACATTTTATTTGTCATGAAAATATCTTAAACATATGATATTTTAATCAAAATCGTTAGAACCCATTTTTGAGAAAATTAAAATTTTCGAAAAATCTGCCATGTACAGGGTAATCTGGAGTGGGGGGATTTTCTTTAAAACGTTCGTGTCGCATCTCTGGAAGATACTGAACCTAAATACCAAGTTTGGTGTTTATCCGACTGTTCGTTTCTGAGTTATGCTGTTCACACACACACACACGGACATGTTTAAAAAATGCTTTTTTTTGGATTCAGGGGGTCTCAAAACATGTATTTCCGGCGAAATCTCGGTATCGAATTTTTGGATGGAATACAATACTTCTCCTACTTACTGTACGTAGTAGAGAAAGTAAAAATACAATGAACTAAAGCGATAGCCAAGTCTGTTCAAAACCGGTCGCTATCTGATGACTTTCAAAATTCTGTTCTCCTTGCATGAGCACGAAAAAGAAAGGAAGGGAAACATTTTTTTCTGGTGTGTTACATTTACGTGACTTTCTCTACCCTATATAGTTTATTAGTGGCCATACAAGTTGTTCTTACTAAAGCTTATTTTTCTATCTACTACATTTTAATCCAAATAAGCGTTTCAGAAATAGCTACATTACACATTTCGTTATAGATACAAAGAGAACAGCGATAGTCAAATGTTCAACAACTGGGCGGTATATACTGGCCTTAAAATTCCATACTGTTTCCATGGAAGCGTGAGAAACAACTGAAAATCAACAGGACTTTAAAAGAATGGCTAAGTATTGAGCAATTCGGCCATTAATAACGGACATCTAGAAATGGCTGATGCCACAAAAAAGTTATTTGAAATAAACTGTGTGTTTTAAAGATATCTACATTTTTTGTGTAGTACGTTTTCGTCTATCGCTTAATGTCTACCAGTTATACATACACGATTATACAAAATTCGTTCCGAATGAAGAGGGCGGTTATTCCCGGAAAACTCAAGATATACGTTTTTATTTGCCATGTAAATATCTTTAATAAATGGTATTTTAATAAAAATCGTTAGAGCCATTTTTGAGAAAATCCAAATTTTGTAAAAGTTTTCTATGTAAAGTGTAGTTTTGGGTGGGGGATTTTCTAGAGAATGCGCATCCTTGGAAGAAGCTGAACTTAATACCAAGTTTGGTGTTAAGCCAATTTCTCGTTGAGTTATGCTGTTCTCTCTCTCTCTCTCTCTCTCTCACACACACACACACACACGTGTGTACACTCTCTCTTTTTCTCTCTCTCCCTCCTCTGATTTAATATTAACGCACGTAACACAATAGCGCTGTAAAAAAGCTTATGGTTGATAACCTCAAAATGCTTGGTGTGGTATCGCCTTTCTACTCTACAGTTTTCTGCAGATTGTTTTTCCGTATTCAGCAGAGGATGTAACGATAAGGTAGGCCTAACTTTCAGGACACATTCTTCACATATAACAGAAGAAAATATGTTAAATGGACATGGAAACTCTTTATATTAATGTTACAATTAATTTTCTCATAGTACATTAATCATGGGAAACAGACAAGAACAGAACGTACCACACGAAACTGCTTCTTGCATGAAATGCCTTCGTTACCATTGATACATGCATCGCATTGAATCCCGGATGTGCTGATGTACCCCTGGAGAACTGCATATTGTCTCGCAGCTTTCCACAATATGGGACAAGACCCTCTGCATCTGCCGTGTGCACTTGCATTGTAATGTACCGTGAATAGTACTAATAGTATACAGTTACGTGCATGTCAAGTTCGTAATAAAAGTGGATTCTAAGTGTAGTGCGGCAATGGAGTGTGTCAAATGTCAACATAACCTTTCTTTAGTGTGGGCAGTCCAAATGAAAACTATCAAATTATTCGGTAGTTTACGTCACCTTTCGGTGTTTCATTCGCTTTACCGATTATACTTACCGTGCTTGAAAACGCTGGTGTTCATTCAGTTTACCCAAACAATAAGTTTGAAGAAATATGACCCTGCCATCTACAGCACATCTAAAATAATAAGGCATTACCCATACAAGTAATTCTAATACCATTCGCGTACGTATATACAGATATGCTGGCATCTGGCAACATGCGATTTTCAAACCATTGACCCCTTTCCTCTGAATCATCGCAACTGTCTTATTTATGGTGAAATATATTCACCAATAATCTTACAATCGTAGTTATGAAAGAATGAGCAAATGTATTAAATTGCAGGGAGGAAGGACAGGAAATTCCTTCATTCGTCTTAAGGCTGCCACAATGCCATTAATTTCGACGAGAGTTGCAATAATATTAGTTTATTTACAACTTTAACTTCCCCCTGTTTTAATTAAATTTCAAAATAAATATCAGCTAATAAAATTAATATCACAGCATAAGTTAGGTAACACAAGGAAAATAAATAGATTAAGAAAAATGCACGCCTGTCCAGAAAAACAAATTTATTTTGTATGCATTTATTTATTTGTTTATTTATTCATTCATTCATTCATTCACTCACTCAACTAAACACTATTATGCTTCAGCACGCCAGTCCACTTTCGAAAATTATAGTTAAATTTCAGCGAAACCTAATGCAGGACAATACACTTAAACCGAGCAATTAATAACTGTGTAATGTACATATTTAACTTCATTGATTAATTAACAATTACACTTTCAGTGCCAAAATTCAACTCCCGGGCCACATTAACAGCGTAATTCATTTGTGCTGCGAATGTCATTTTAACACAACGCAGAACCTTACAGTCGAATGAAAACATTCGGCTGTAACAGGAAAATATCGTTTAACAATCGGTTGACCCAATCACTTACCTTCGTTGAAATGTAACTCTTAGCGGTCAGCCTAACCACAATTCCTTTGTACAAACAGAAAATGGCTTCTAACAGGGAGATGAAGCTTTTCCATGGCATACTTAACACAATTCTTCTGCATGTGACGAATGTGTCCTTCAAAATTTGGACGTGCCTTACTGATACATCCTGTATACAACCGGACAAATCTTGATGACCTCTTTTGCTTTCTTTACCACGTAAATAGTAGGTAGAGAAGGTATTTGCATTCCACCCAAAAATTCAATACCGAGATTTCACCGGAAATACATGTTTTGAGACTTCCTGAATAAATAAAGCATTTTATATAAATATATGTGTGTGTGTGTGTGTGTGTGTGTGTGTGTCTGTGTCTTTGAAGAAACTATCCTTTACAAGGAGCATTTTTTATGGCTATAACGATTTTGATTAAGATACCTTATATTAATGATACAAATAAAATGTATAACTTGAATTTTATGGGAATAGCCTGTTAGGTCCTCTTCATTCGGAAGAAATTTATATAATGTTGTATAACTGGTATACGTTAAGCGATAGACGAAAACGTACTACAAACAAATGTAGATCTCTTTAAAACACACAATTTATTCCAAATAACTCCTTTTGTATCATCAGCCATTTCCGAGATATCCGTTATTAATGGTTCCAATTATCAATACTTAGCTATTTTTTTTAAAAGTCCTGTCGACATTCAGTTGTTTCTCGCGATGTCATGGAAACAGTATGGAATTTTAAGGCCAGCATATAGCGTCCAGTTGTTAAACATTTGACTGTCTTCCGTTTGTATCTGTAACAAAATGTGTAATGCAGCTATTTCGGGAAAATGTTATCCCAATTAAAATGAAGTAGGAAAATAAACCTTCGTAAGAATAATTTGTATACCCACTGATAAGCTATAGAGGTAGACAAAGTTATGTGAGTATAACACATCAGATTTTTTAAAACCTCTGTCGCTATTCAGTTGTTTCTCGCGATGTCATGGAAAGAGTGTGACCCAGCTGCCATGTCCCGAGCTTATCAGGAGGAAGAGTTAGCGGGAGTAACGCTCTCGAGCCCAGCGCCGGAAGCGCTATCGAAGGATAACTAGATTGTTTTGGAAGCTCTTTCTGCCCGCTGCCCGCGAACCTTCTTAGAGCTCTCGAAAACTGAAGCGAGCGTGACAAGTGCTGTTCTACGAGCGAGGTTGTGACGACAGTTGCGACGTACGGTGAGTATTGCTAGGCGAGAGATTAGAGAAATATTGTGTTCGAAGCCCCAGCGGACGAAAGAAAAGGCGACTTTGCGCGTGTTAAATTTCACAGTTACGCGCAGTCACAAAAGTGAACAATGTCGCTGTGGGAATTTCTAGGCCAACTTCTCACTATCGATTCAGCTTTCTGTTTTCCTTGTACCAACAACGAAACGCATAACGAACTATTTCTGCAGAGGTTTGCCTTAATTAAGATGAAGTAGACAGAAAAATAATCTTTCATAAGAATAGTTTGTGTAAGCTGTATAAAAATAAACGATAGAGAAAGCCATGGTATTTCTGTTGGAGAGTTGTCCCAGCCGAACTGAAGCAAGAACAAGAACAAATGGTGTGATAATGCGGAAGAAGCGATAACCATTATCGCCCAAAGCCAATTAAAACAGCGCAGAAACACACTTGGCTGCCAAAAGAGGTCACTGCTCTCATTGAACGAGATCATTGGTTGCAGACCGTCACACTAAGGCAGGATCGGTTCAAATCCCGCCAGCACCTTCCTCAGGCCTCATAACTGACAAATTCCAACGAGGTACATTAAACTCGGGCCTGGAACGTTATTTCCAACGCAAATTTCCTTTCTCACTTTATCATCCTTCAGTGTCCACCGCCTGTGGTGCCGTTTGGAATATGAACGGACTTTAAGGGGACACAAATGCGAAAAATTATCCAGAAAATTACATTTTTAGTGTTTTATGCAGTCGTATATACCGGAATTTCCTCTTTAATATATATAGAATTATACATATAATACTTATCCAATAAGACAGCTCAAGGGCGAAACCAAATTGCAATATCGCGACTACTAAACTGACACACTCTTATTTGTTAAATAGAAGCTCTGTGAAACATGTAAAACAGCATTAACAGTAGTACATATTATACTAACATGAAAATCAACGTAGTCAGGTTGGTATGCCGAGAAATATTTCTGCAGTACTCAATGATGCAACTTTCATCCGGAAAGTAATTATTTTTCTTAAATTAATTAATATCCATCAATACATTTAACCAAATTGTAAGTAAGTACGATACTGTAATCCAATAATGTAAACAGCTGTACATGTAAGGTCGTGATAAATCCTTAAAAAAACAATATTTTAAATGTATTTTTAAAAATGTTACTGCACGTGCCTTTTTATACTGGGAATTCTGCAACACTTTACAGCAAAAAAGGTCTAAACTCACACACTTGGAGTAGAGAGGTAAACTTTAGAAGTTGGTGCCACTGTTAAATATACCTATTTCCTTGCTTCCAAATATATGGTAGTTTGTTTTCTTCATTTTTACCGAGCGAGATGGCACCACGGTTAAGCGTGTGACTCCCATTTGAGAGGTTCCGAGTTCCATACTCGGTGATCGCCCACTCTGACTCATGGGTTTTTCGTGATAAGCCCGGGTCGGCAGGCGAATGCTGCGGGGCCCAATAGAGTGGGCTCGGGCAACGTTGGAGGCGTTCAATCTGGAAATATTAGGGACCCCGTCTGTGCTTGCGCCCGTCTGGATTTTCTCGGTGTTTGGGCGTCTCCCTTCAATCCGCTCTACCGGGGGTCTCGGTAGTAGCACAAGGGGCCGTGGCTTTGAACAGATTTTCCGGTAGAAATGTCCCGTTTTCTCAGAAACTGATAGGTAGCGAAATAAGATTTTAGGAGTATAAAAACAACCTCTAAGTGCTGCTGTGCATCTACCTTGGTGTTAAACGAGCGAGGCTCCTGGGGTCAGCCACTGTGACCCGATTGGCAAGGCAAATGCTCTCCTACCACCAATTTCCTTTCCCTCATATTTGAGGTAGGCTTAGGGGCTGTGCAGTGTCGGACAGGATGCTTCTCTGAGCCGCGTTCTCCGCGCTAAGACTTCCCTGAGTAGCTTGCTGGTGATCATCAAGCTTGGTGCCGTTACAAACATCTGTAGCCTCCTACAGTTCTTTCACCTCATCAGTTCCCCCGGGGGAGGGGTCGAGCTGTCCCCTCCTCGTTGGTGTTAATAAGATGTTTGGTTATGTTTTAAAAAAATACATGTTGATAAACTTTAATCAAAAGATGGTATAATTAAGAACATAGTCCTACCTTCCTTAATAAGCAAACTTACTGTAGATAGATAACGGCGGGGGGGGGGTGTTTGTCGACCTCCCACATATCAGCCCAAAAGGCTTATTGTGCAAACCCCATTGGAAAGGATGCTTTCATTGTTTCCCAAGATCTGTTCTCTGAACAAGTTGCAGCAAGCTTTCCTAGATCTTCCCTGCTTACAGAAAGAGTAAAGGCTGGTTCACAACCAACGAGAAAGTTGAAATGCATGTATTCAAATGGGAGCGTTCACAATCGACGGGAAGCCTTCCCGGACCCCGGGAACAGGAAAGAAGTGTTGCCCAACATTTAACTTTCTCGGGCACGGCATATTAGATCGATATTGTGCATATTAGAACCTTCAGTCTAGAGATTATTCTAGGCGACCGTGACATAAAGCAGGCGCTAGTGCTCTCTATAATCGCAAGCTGGAAACATGAAACTGGAAGGAATTAGTAGTAAATGTGCTTCCTAACCTCATCCTGACACGCACAATGAGCCTTGGTTCCTCTGGTGAAAGGGTCATTTGTAGTTTGTGTATATGCAACTCAAGACTGGCTATTACGTAAAAAACAATGGCAAAAGTTACAAAGAACCGCAAAAATCGGTGGAAATTAAAAAAGAATAATAAACAACTCATGTATGCCATTAAATAAAGGAATGAAAGCTAGAGGGATCGGAAATGTAATGGATATGCATTTAGATAATGTTTACTCTATCCAATTTTGACGTTGGTTTGGCTAAATTGGAAGTAGGTGAAAAAATGTATTTGGTCAGTTAAAAACAAATGAAATCCCAATGCGCAAAATCGGCTTTCACTTTGTGATTGATATGATCACCGATATGCATTCCCGTTCTCGTTCTCGGGCTGTTGTGAACCAGCCTTAAGTGTCTTTCTTGTCAGGAATGGGCAGTCAAAGAGGATGCGCGAGGCAGTTTCCTCTTTGTACACTCTACAAATGGGTTCACTTTATGTAGATGTTTCCTGAAGGGACCATGTTCAGTAATTAATACAACTACTTCCCTTATTGCTGTTGCATGGCTTGTCTTTGTTCAGGATAGGTGTGCTTTCACCGAGATTTAGGCAGTACGTACATGTTCGGGTTCAGGGCCAACATAGGGTATCTCAGTACCCCTTTTAGCCAACCAATCAGTTTTTTAATTTTAGGCATTTCCAAATCAGTTTTCATTTTGCCTGATTTGAGGAGAGTACTAAACTTACTATACCTTTTTCACTATAAGCTGAAAGCAGAAGTAACAAAACCACGTGACAAGAGAGCACCTCATTGGCTGGTGAGCAAACTACAACCTTTCTCGCTTAGCATGTCGTCTCTTCCTCTAAAAAAAAACAGTCAGAACGTAACCTTTTGTGGTTATTCTCGTGCAGAGAAATTTAAAAAAATTCCATTATTGTAACAGTTCAATTTATGAGACTAAGTGTGTTTGTTCAGATTCACCTATAACTAAATGAACTGTTACAGCAGGGGGTTTAAGAGGCTATGCGCAGGCGCTGCATTTCATTTCTGGACGAGCCGCCAGTGTACTTTTGCAACGTGTTGAGAAAGTCACGACGTTTCCATGGGAACTGAAATCGATTTGAGTCCAATTCCATACTGAGTGCGATCCGCATTTCCATGTTAAATACAATACGTATTGAAATCGATTTGGATACACAAAGTTAGAGAATAAAATAATTCAAGCTTTTATGTTGGTCAACTTGGATTTAGGTTGCCGAACATGTTAATTTGTTTTTCTATATATCTTAAGTGGGTTTTGATGTTAGTGTATGTTTTTGAGAAGAATACATTGCGAATTATGGAAGCGATAAAAGTGGCTTTGCTGTGTATTTTATTACATATATGATTAACGATTTCCGTTAATAAAAACAAAATGACGAGCGTGCAGCGTGTTCCAGCGAGTATAGTAGAGGGTAGTATCCTTGGCGTGTTCAAAACAATTTGAATACGGCAGGTCTTTCCATGCAACAAATTTCGATCCAATCCTATTTTCTAAGAGTTGGCCATTGTTTAGCAGTAATTGAACTTCTTTGTTAGTGATGCAGAATTATTGCTCGGATGGCTTGGGTTGCGTTTGTTTTTTGTTGTGTTTTAACCTATAGTGTTAATGTTTTTTTTTCAACTTGTTGACTCATAAAAGGTACAAGCAAAGGTGGTATGTTGATATTAGTCATTAAGTGAAGGATTTCTAAAGCCTGAAGTTAAGAACAGTTTAATCCAGTACATTTAATCACAGATGCCGAACTGCTCAGGTACAACTTTTATTTGTCTACTCTTAGTATTGTGTGTAATAAGGCAAAATATAGGAATAAGGTATACAATGTTTAAAAGCTAATGATTCCCAAGTTTCGCAATATACTGTATGCGCATTCTGAAGCAATTTCCTCTCACAGGTACGTTCATCCTCTACGTGGTGCTGGGCGGAGTGATACATTTAAGTTTTGTTTACTTCTCCTTTCAACTTTAGTGAAAAAGGTATAGATCAGTGAATCTTGCAAGTTAAATATTTCAGTCTGATTTCTTAAATAGTTTCTGAGATACTGGCTCATGAATTTAGCAGCTACGAGGGTGACACTTAACATTTTTAGAAGATAAAACAAGGATTGGTTTTAAAAAATTTAAAAGATATTATCGTTCTCAAAGTATACCCCTGTAACATCAATGCATGTTTGCATTCGATGAAACGAGTCCTTAAAGCAATGATGCCACTCTTCCTGAGGCACTTCAGAAACCAGGTGTTTATAGCTTCATCTGATGACGAAAAAGTGATTCCACGCATTTTATCTTTAATTTTTGGAAACAAAAAGAAATCACAAGGTGCTAGGTCAGGGCTGTATGGTGGAGGGTCCATGGTGCTGACCTTTAGGGCATCCAGATACTCAGTTGTTAGTTTTGCGTAAACACATATTTGTATACCAATCGGCAATAACGGTACGTCTATCTTCTTACCAGCACTGCGAATTCGTCGGACTTCTGTAGGCTTATGTTCTGTTCGAAAGACCCATTGAGCCAAGCTAAATGATATTGTAAGGGATTTAAATCTTCGCAAGGATGCAGCTGAGGTTCCAGACTACAGGAAAACAACTTGCTTGCAGCTGATACATCAGTGACTTTCTACAGGATTCAGCGAAGAAGAAAATCTAGTTTACTGTAAAACATCCCAGACTTAATAAAGAAACTGGGTTGTGATCCACATGAATGGAGGCTAGTAAAAGAAGTGTTAAGGGTGTGCTGCTTCACAATGGGAATGCTCTTTCTTCAGTTCCAGTAGCGCACTCAGTGCAGCTGAAGGAGAATTATGCAAGTTTGAAGTATGTTCTGGAGAGAATTAAATATGTTGAACATCAATGGTGGATGTGTGGAGATTTGAAAATAATCTGTATAATATTAGGCCAACAACAAGGATTCACAAAATTTCCGTGTTATTTATGCAAGTGGGATAGTAGGGCAAGAGACAAATATTGGAAACAAAGACAGTGGCCCAAAAGACAATATTTAATGCTAGTTAGTAAGAACAATTGTTTCAAATATCGCGATGTCAAATTTCCCGCTCTTTCTGAAGCAAAAATAAAAGAAGGAATCTTTGTGGGTCCGCAAATCAGAGCTCTATTTATGACAGGCAATTTGAAGCTACTATGACTTCTAAAGAGAACAATGCTTGAAATGCACTTAGAGAAGTTACAGACAACTTTTTAGGAAACAATAAACATCCTGACTACGTTAAAATTGTGAACAACAATTCAGAACTTTAGGACGCAACGTGAGTCTCAAATTATACTTTCTGTTTTCACATTTAGACATCTTTCCTGACAACCTGGGGGTATAGTCAGTGAGGAACAAGGGGAGAGCTTCCATCAGAATATTCGAGAAATGGAGAGGAGATACCAAGGACAATGATTGCGGATTACTGCTGGATGCTGTGTAGGGATTCCACGGAAACACACAGAGAAAACATTCGATATCAAAACAACAAGAATTTGACCTGCTGTTTATAAAATGAATTTAAATGTGATATTTGGCAATAAAACCCGTCACAAATTCATTTATAGGTCTTATACAACTCATGAGTATATACATTTTTCGAAGAAAGTATGTGAATGCTTCATTTTGATTTACAAAAAAACCTGATGTGATGTAGAAAAACGGAAGTCATTTTTTAAATCAGCGGTACTGAAATATTAAGAATCAACTTTGAAATCTAAAACAGCTCACAAAAAATTTATGTGTAGACCTGTGTAATTAACAAAACTATTAGAGTAAATCGAACAAACTACTCGCACTCAACTCGCAGAACATTAGAAAGTGGCTCTCAAATATAAACAAATTTGATTTGTTTTTTAGAAACATGGCATACTAAACATGTTGTGTAATATTTGTAGAACACTACCGATTTGATACTGTGTACATTTTCTTGCTAGGAGATGTGGGCGTCATGCGTGGTGGGTTCTTGATTGACAGTTTATTCCGACGGATCACATACAGCGGGACAAATGGCAGCGTTAACTAAAGTGATGAGGGCCCTTATCTTATACAGTTTGACGTCAAGAGCAGTCCGACCGACCGACCGACCGACCGACCGACGTCTGGTTACATAAACACGCCGCTCCGCGCCGGGGAAATTTCCCAAAGTAAATGGCGCTAGTATCAACACAGTGAATAATATCCTGTGGGTTACGTGTTTTATACACTTTCTCTACTACGCACTTGCAGTAAGTAGTACTATTGTATTCCACAAATAAACTCAATGTACGTTTCAAGGCTGCCTGAATCCCCCAAAAAACCGTCGTGTATGTGATTCTAAACCGAAAAGTGTGATAAACAGCAAACTTGGAATTCAACTTCAGTATCACCCAGACGTGACACGAACATTTTCAAGAAAATCCCCTTACTCCAAACTATCCTTTATACGGAAGACTTTTCGACAGTTTTGATTTTCTGAAAAATGTGTCTTATCAATTTGGATTAAATACCAAATGTTTAAGATATTTACAAGACAAATAAAATGTATATCTTGAATTTTCTGTGAACTCCTCTTCATTCGGAAGGAACTTTGTATAACTGGTAAACGTCAAGCGAAGACGAAAACGTAGATCTGTTTAAACACAGGTTTTTAAAGTAAGTACCGATAATGTATTAAAAAATAACAGAACATTATTTTTCAAATAATTGATTATCATTCATTACCTTACAGTAATTCTTCACATAGTCATCGTCGTTATTCAGACACTTGTAACGGGAAACCAGTTTTTCTATGTCTTCGTCAAAGAATGATGCCACCTGTGATGAAAGTCAAGTCTGCACTTCTTGTTTCACAGCATCATCGTCGTTGAAATTTTTTCAGATGAAAATCTCTTGGTGCCAAATCCGGACTATAGAGAGAGCGGTGGAATTGTTCTCAACCAAATGATGCGATCACATCTTGAGTTTGTTTGGCTGTGTGTGGCCGGGCATTGTCACTCTTTTTTTAAGGTTTTATTTAGGGTCGTTTTAACCTTCCTAGGTTTTATCACGACCTTTCATGTACAGCTCTTTACATTATTGGATTACAGTATAATAATTACACATTATGTATACTTACATTAATGGATATTAATTAAAAATAATTATTTTCTGGATGAAAGCTGCATCTTTGAGTGCTGCAGAAATATTTCTGGGCATACCAACCTGACTACGTTGATTTTTATGTTAGTATAATATGTACTACTGTTAATGCTGTTTCACAAATTGGTGGAGAGTGTGTCAGTTTAGTAGTCGGGATATTGCAATTTGGTTTCGCTCTTGTAGCTGTCTTATTGGATATTCATGCTACCCCAAAAACCTCACACAACTGGCGATGAACGCTTGCTGGCGTAACATTTCTAGCATTCAAAAAACGAATCAGTGAAATGTGGCTTTGTCCATGAACATCCTCGATCGTCCCTTCGTGCCACTCTTACATTATGACGAGCTTCATAATTATGCTGCATATTTCATGTGAGTGGCCGAGTCAGCAAGCACGTCTCATATGGCACACTGAGCACGCTATGTACGACAGTGCTGCCATACCACTCATTGTTAGCTTCCATCCTTTCCGCTTATATTGCAGAGATGTGTGCGTTAACCTCTTATATATAACGTTTAACTTTTCTGACATCTCAGACGGATCACCCTGTATAATACAGTTCGACATTATGTTGTAGCGCCTTTACATCTCTGCAGGCAGAGCCACAGGTGGCATAACAGTTATAATTATTTATTTGACTGTATTATTACGCCATGATCATGTCAACGAATAATATGTGAACACGATGCTCCTTTGTTATTTTGTAAGGCCGTGAAAGTCGTAAGTAAATATTATTAAGTTGTCAATGCTCGATCTGTTGGTCTGGCGAGCTTTCGTATTCATTACATAAAATTAAATAACGAACTGTGTGAAATGGGTCGGAATTTCGAATTGTAGACAGTAATTGTGCCATGTTTGGTCGAAATGGATGTAGAAGTCTACTATATACGCTGACTCTTACATATTAAGATTACTATGGTACGTGGTATAATAGCTGCCCGGAGACTTTGTGCTCGCAACATGCGTCAACAGTAACTCGCTCTCCTCCATGTGCTTGACGGAGTACTTCAGACTGCTGGAGATAAGCATTATCTGTTGCAATCACCGACCAACTTCATACTTCCTCTGCGTGCTCCATCCAAAAACTTGATGTCGAGACTTCACCGTTTTGAGGCATTTTTAGAAGAACGTCCTTCTGGGTGTGAACAGCATAACTCAAAAACGAAATATTCCATAAACACCAAACTTGCTATTTTAGTTCACCTTGTTCCAAGGATGCGACACGAAGATTTTCAAGAAAATCCCCCACATCAATCTATCCTTTACGTACAGGACGTTTCGAAATTTTCAATTTTCTTAAAAATAGCTGTCACACTTTTGATTAAAATACCACATATTAAATATATTTACATAACAAATAAAGCGCATATCTTGAATCTTTTGGGCATAGCCTATGACGTCCTCTTCATTCAGAAGGAATTTTATATAATCTTGTATAACTGGTAAACCTTAAGCGATACACGAAAATGAAGTACACAAATCTTTAAAACACATAATTTATTTCAAAAAACTTTTCTGTAGCATTAGCCATTTCCGAGATATCTGTTATTCATGGTTCGAATTGTTTGGCATTCTTCTTAAGTCCTGCGATGTCATGGAAAGATAATGGAATTTTAAGGCCAGCATATAGCGTCCAGTTGTTAAACATTTGACTATCGCTGTATCTATAACGAAATGTGTAGTGTAGCTGTTTCTGTAAAGGTTTATCTCGATTAAAATGAAGTATACAGAAAAATAAACTTTCTTAAGAATAGTTTACATATCCATTGATAAACGATAGAGGTTAGAGAAAGTCATGTGAATCTAACACATCAGAGCTTTTTAGTGAAGCTCGCCATATAAAATGGTACCGATTTTGAACGATCTTCAGATGTGTCAAGAAATATTGTTGTACGTCAATCGACTCCGTATATGCATCGGTTCGGAGGATCAAAGCGGCGTTTATTAGTGGTGTACCTACAGTAAGCAATGTGCCCCACCCACCGCGAAAGTAAATTAATTGTGTCTGCGTGTGTTTACAGCGAAATCAAACGAAACATTTTTTGTTAGATGTCAGTGTATGAAGTGTCGAGTCATCATTATCAACAACTCCTATAAGTGGACGCTGTCGGGAGGAATGTGGACCACAGTCAGGAAACAGTTTTATTAATAGAAACATTATATTATCTGGAAACGCGTGGTTCCTCTGCTGTGGCGCAGATCATGAGGTGGGCAAGCCGGATCATCTCCTTTTATACAAGTGATATTAACGTTCACCGTTACATTATACAACCCGAATGAAGAGCACTTCACAGAAAATTCAAGATATTTGTCATGTATATATGGCATTTTAATCAAAATCGTTAAAGCCAGTTTTTAGAAAATAAAAAATGTCGAAAAATGTTCCAATGTAAAGGGTAGTTTAAGGTGGGGGATTTTCTTGAAAATCTTTGTGTTGCATCTTTAGAAGGTACAAAACTTAAATTTGATATATATTGGTTTATATCCCACTTTTCGTTTTTGAGTTATGCTGTTCACAGATACACAGGTACCTTTTTTCTAATAATCTGATGTGTTACATTCTCATGATTTTCTCTACCCTCTGTCGCTTACTAGTGGGCATACAAGTTATTTTTACGAAAATGAATTTTCTAACTACATTTTAATTGAGGTAAATCTTACATTACACATTTTAATATTACACTGCCGTTTGTGAAAATTGCAACACCAAGAAGGAAACGCATGCCACAGGTTAGGATCATGACGAGTAACAAATGTATACATGACCTTTGAACCCTAATATTCAGTATTTGGTGTGGCGCTGCAATTAGAGCTGCTATACGCCGTGGCATTGAATCAAAAAGTTCCTGAGGGATTTCCCTCCACGCAGTTTGTATTCGAGCCCGTGACTCCGGTTACTGGAGGACCGTGACGCACCAACCATATCCCAGACATGTTCGATGGACGACACGTGCAGGTCAGGGAAGCAATGGTACCCGTCGCTCTTGGAAGAAGACTTGTACATTCCTCGCAATATGTGGCCGGGCATTGTCCTGTTGAAATGTGGCCTGTGCAGATACCTGAAGTGGGGGCAGTACCTCAGGCTCTACAACCACCGTTAGGTGCCGGTTGCTGTTCAAAGTGCCCTCAATTCGTAGGAGGCGAGATCGGTTGTTGTAACCAATGACGCACCAAACCATCACACCTGGTGTTTGTCCGCTATGCCGCTCAACAATGCAGCCATCCAGGTTGCGCTCACCACTGTACCGCCGGACACGTTGAAGCGGGACTCCTCCGAAAAGACTATAGTTTGCCACTCAGCACCCCAGTGGCGGTGTTCACGTGCCCATTGCAGTCGGAGGAGTTTGTGGTTTCTAGACAATGGAAGCCGACGTAATGACATGCATGCAACCAGTCCTACCTGCAGCAGACGGCGACGAACCGTTGATGTAGACAAGTTCCCACCTGTTGCAGTGCTCCAGCGTCGAACCAACACTGTGGATGAAGTTGTACGATCCGTTATGACCATGCGGACAAGATGTCCGTCATGCTGTGGTCATGTTCCGTGATCCAGTACCCGCTGCGTACGACCTTCATCTATCCACTGCTTCCACACACGCATCACTGTACGAGCCGAAATGTCACGGTACGACAAACCCGCTTCCCGGAGACCGATCATTCTTTCCCGTTCGAACTCACTCACATGCCGATATGGCTTCCTTTGACGTCGACGAGGCACACTGGCACCTACGTTATTGTTTCCACCTTGTTTGACAGCTCTGCACCGACTACACTAGGCGCAACACTGACCTTGTCGGATCGACACGAGAGGGCTCTGCTCGGCCTACGTGTACCCCAAACCTAATCACTTATTGCGTGCACACTCTTCTATACTTCCACAAGTTTGGAGTTATTCGGGAAATTCTTTCTTGCTGTTGCAATTTTCACAAACGGCAGTGTGTTTAACAACTGGACGCTATATGCTGACTTTAAAATTCCATACTGTTTCCATGACATCGCGAGAAACAACTGAATGTTGACAGGAGTTTAAATAAAGAGCAAGTAGTGAACAATTCGAAGCTTTAATAACGGATATCTTAGAAATGGCTCATGTCACAAAATAAAACTTATTTGAAATAAATTAGTGCGTTCAGTCTGAAAAAAATTAAGGGCCGCGTCTATGTTTACATGTCGTCATCCAGATCTGGTCGCCCTTCTTCCCTCATCCCTCCCAGCATGGAGTCACGTAGAAGCACAAGGGGGCGGATGGCCTGCGTGGCCCCTTCATTTGTCAGTACCTATTTACTAACGGCATTGGGATTTTTTCCCCTTGCCGTGAGGTAGGGAGGGCCTTGGGAGTCATTTTACAAAAATAGTGGCGACTGAAGTCATGGAATCCTCATGTAGTAATGGATACTGTGTTGTTGACCACATGCTGCCCCTTTTACTGCACTCTGCCTAGGATATCCTAGGTGTGGGTGGACGGAGGGAGTCGTAGTTTGCTTTATCTGCAATTGGCAAAACCGGACATTTATTTGTTGTTACTACTGGTATAGATGTATGCAGGCTTCTCAAACACTTTCTTTTTCTCAAAAATAGCGCTAATGATTTGGATTAAGACACCATATGTTGGAACTTAACATGAGAAATAAAATGCGTAGGTATGTTGAATGTGATAAATCAATTTTTTTCGTGTTTATTTTGAAGTCCGAGCCCTGAAGTGACACGCATCTTCTTGAAGAAGAAAGTCGTGGTATCGTTTTACCTTTTGTTTCTAAAACAAAGCTAATCTAATCGTAAATGTGTAACCATGGGGGGGGGTGAATATTTTTGTGTTACAAAGCAAGGCCGACAGAGCAAGGTCGGGAAGTATTTATATCGGCTGGCCAGGCTGAAGGTCAAGTCCGAGCATTGTACCCAAGGTATCCAGGTGACAACTGGAAAATCAGGGTCGAAAAAAAATGGTTACGGTCATGTGCCATTGTATTCCAAGTCGAGATTTCACTAGAAACCCTGAATCGAAAAGCTTTGTAGAAAAATCTCTTTTGTGTTACACTCACATTACTTTCTCTACAAACTATTTTTATAATTCCTCTATCTGCATCTTGTTAATGCAAATACATTTTCATTGCACACTTCGTTGTAGCCATAAGAAGAATACACCAAGCTAAAGCGATATTCAAATGTTTTCAAAGCCTGTCGCTATTTGATGGCTTTGAAATTCCGTGCTCTTTGCAAGTTTACATGAACAAAAAAAATAAGAATAGCGATCTGTAGGTGAGAAAACTGTAAATTATTCAAAAATTCAAACCAATAAAAAAGAATACCTCTGAAATGGCAACTGCCACAAGCATTTTTATTTGACATAAATTGTGTGCTTTAGCGAGATCTACAATTTTTGTGTAGAAAGATTTTATCTATCTCTTGCGGTTTACCAATATCACAAACCTATGATTCTAATTGTAGGTTCCCATTTAAAAACATTAAATTGAACCTAAAATGGCCATCATAACGTCCTCCCACCGTAATACCAAGCAACGTTTATTAAAGACATTTCTTTCTACAACGCTTAGTTTTGGAGATATTGTATAGTCTCAACTTAAATGGTCCACCCTGTATATTCATATGTGAATAATCTAGAGTTGTGCACGTAAAACAGGACGCGACTGCATGTGCCAAAAGGTAAACAGATACACACACATACTCCAACTGTGAAGATCAGTAGAATGCCTCCCAAAGGTGCGGTAAATATGCAATAAAACCATTTCTGCAAATGCTTACCTGGAATAAAATGATTTTGTAAGAACAGTTTTAGAGGTGTGGGAAGAGAAAGGCACATGAATGTAACATCAGCTATTTTCATTCATTCTCTGTTTACCCTCCTCTTATGTAGGACTTACACCCCCCAGGACTTACAGGCGGGTGCCTGGGGTCAGAGGCCCGTCGAGGAGCAGACACTCATGGATCAGACAGAACATCCAGGATGGGTGATCAGCCCGATGCCTGGTATGGGATGAAGGAAGTAGATGAAGCGAAATGTTGGTGAAATGGATGAAAGGAAAGGTGATGATGGAGCAGTTGGTGGAATGAATGGCGGGGAAACCGGAGAACCCGGAGAAAACCCGCCCAGACGCCGCTTCGTCCACCACAAATCCCACATGCAGGTCCCTGGGATTGAACCCGGTCCGCCTCGGTGGGAGGCGAGCGGTCTAACCACTCGGCCACGGCGCCGCCCCAGCTATTTTCAGTGATTATATAAATATTGGAAAATGCTGTGTTTTATTTCTGAACGACCTTGCACCAGCAATTTCAAGGTCTAGGTTAGTTAGAAGTGGACAAATTAATGTCCAATATTGGAATAACGGTTTCAGGGCTGTCTCGTTTCTACAAGTGAAATGCTATACCACTTACCTGTAGTAGCTCCCAGCTATACCACTGACATTTGGTGAAACTCTTCGGATTACGGTGCAAAAAAGTATAATGAAATTATACAGGGAGAGCCAAAAAACTACGAAAGGCCCCGCGGTGTTTTCCTGTCCGCGTCCTTGGCGCTCGTTGCCATTTGTCGCTATCATAGAAAGACACGGATGAAACGATACAACATTTTTAAAACTGCTTTTAAAGGCTTTACCCAACAACTTAACGAAAGGAGATGCTGAAACTGGCCACAGTCGTTATCCATACACTTTTGACACCTCTTTAGGAAACTATCCATCACTCGCCAATTTTTTTTCGAGTCAACAGTTGAAGCCCGTACATATGTGAATACAATTCTGTCCCCCTTTTTTAGAGAATTAACAGACAGGGAGCGTGATTTTGCCTTTTATCAACAATACTCTGCAACAGCTCATACGGCCAATATTTCGATGAGAACAATTGTAAATGTTTTTGAGGACAGAATTATTAGTACAGATTTGTGGCCCCCTCGGTCCCCCGACCTAGCCCCTTGCGATTTCTATCTCTGGGCTAACTTAAAAGAAGGTATACAAGACAAACCCACACACCCTGGAAGAATTAAAACAAAATATCCGCCAGGAAATTTCTCAACGTGAACTACGGCGAGTGATGGATAGTTTCCTAAAGAGGTGCCAAAAATGTATGGACAACGACGGTGGCCAGTTTCAGCATCTCCTTTCATAAAGTTGGTAAGTAAAGCCTTTAAAAGTAGTTTTAAAAATGCTGTATGGTTTCATCTGCGCCTTTCTATGATAGCGACAGACGGCAACGAGGGCCGAGGACGCGGACAGGAAAAACACGCGCAGGCTGTTCGGAGTCTTTTGGCTCACTGTGTGTATTTCTTATTTAGTACAAACTATACAAAATTCCTTCAGAATGAAGAGGACTTCATAGGTTATTCCCAGAAAATTCAAGATATACATTTATTTGTCATGTAAATATCTTTAATATATGGTATTTTAATCAAAATGTTAGAGCCACTTTTCAGAAAATAAAAAAACTCGAAAAAATGTTCCAGTTGGGCTGGGAGCATTTTCTTGAAAATCTTCGTGTCAAAATTTGGAAGTTAGGAATTTAAATAACAAGTTTGATGTTGATCGTACTTCGTTTTTGAGTTAGGTATGCTGTTCACAGACACATACACACACACATAGACTTTTTCTACAAATGGGTTTTTGTATCAAAGGGGCCTCAAAATATGTATTTCCTGTGAAATTTAGGTATCGAATGTGTGGGTGTACTTACTATACAGCTAAGTGTTAGAGACAATAAAAGCCCATATCTCACAATGTAACAGTATTTTTGTTTCGCTCTCATAGAAGAAAACAATGGTTGTTCCATTATACATTCATAAGTGATATCAATTGAGTTGATTGACTTCGTCAATACGTAGTTGTGACGTGTTTTCCGGCCTTCAGGAAATTACATTGCTAATTAATTCTAATGCGTTAATGTTGCACGTTTGATAAGAGTGGGTCTGTATGACTTGTAAAAGCGGCTAGGCGACCTTGAGTTTGTTTAATTCTGGCGAGCCTGGTAAACATTTGCTCAAGCGAGCAGTCGAATTAAAAATAACATGCGATTTTTGTTCATTGAACGTTTGTATAGCGACATTGACACAACCAGGTGGGGAATACATGTTGTGTCTGTTGATCTGAGGCTTCTGTCGGGGGGCAGTTATACAAACAAAAGCGGAAATCACACAATAAAAAGTCCTATCTTACATTCACATGACTTTCTCTATCGCTTATTAGTAGGTATATAAATCATTCTTACGAAAGTTTTTTTTCCTATCTACTTCATTTTAATAGATATAAACCTTTCCGGAAATAGTTACATTGCACATTTCGTTATAGACTCCGTTAGACTGAGTTTTTGAGCTTTTTTTTTTTTCATTTATGGACGCTCTTTAACTACTATGGTCCTTAGCGTCCCATTCTATATTGGGCGTGAAAGATCGGTAATTTTGCTCAGAGGCCTCTTTATCAGGCTTGAGGTTCTTTTACGTGCCGTAAATCTACGACACGGGACCACCGGCTTTACTTCCCTTCCGAAGGAAGCCATGCTAACGATTTTTACGCCCGAAAAAATCCATCGCCCTCCGCCGGGTTTAAACCCACGACCTTGGGAACTAGAGGCTAGCACGGTACCACTAGTCCATGGAGGACGACGTTAGACTGACGTCAGAGCTAGCCGTTGCCATGGAGATCGCCAGTTTGCTTTCCAAACAACATCGTTTCCTACAGCGAGTTTTTGGAAGACTTTCATATAACTAATAATATTTAGTCTAATTGCGCTGTAATATATTAGTTTCAATTACTTTGGGCAGAGGCAAGGTGATTCGAATAGCTTAAGCAGGGCCAAGAGCGCTTCTCTCGCATTGGTAGTATGTATTTTGTTCCTGACTGCAAACACTATAGTGAACTCCAGTCTAAAACCTCCCTAGATGAATCCCCCCCTTTTTTTTAATAAGGTGATAATTCAACCTGACTTAAGTGTTTATACCTCCAATAGAATTTAATTACACCACATTTTCTTACAGCTAGAATTATTTCTATTCAGTAATTATATTTTTAAGCAAATGTGCATTGTTGAACTTATATTTCAGTTATTGAGGTTAAGTTAGGTGTGCTTAGTAATAATATAACGAAAATAATCACTTGTGAAGAACCACGTGGTTTCACAGATACTCTCTTTATACGTTGTTACATTATGTACCACCCTTGATGGTATTACTTTATTATATCATCTAACACCCTTGGTTGTGTTCACTACAGCGTGGCCTAACAATACACATGCACACAAGAAAACTATTTTTATTATTTTCGTGAAATTTGGCATTTGCTCTACAAAACCAGCTCAAATTGTTATGTTTTTGATATATTTAAATATGTTAAGCGAAATTCCTCAATGGGCCATAAAATAAAGTTTTACCCTAAGGACATTTATCCCAAACATATGCAATGTGAGGTTAGTTTGCTATGGGCTCTACGTTTTTATGTTGTCTATGGGTATTAAAACATTTACATAATATAGTCATTTTCATTTGTAGGACAAAATATATAAAAGTATTCCTTAAATATGCTTACATGAACATTGCAAGATTTATTTTTCATGCTGGCTTGAACCTGGCCTCGCAGATAGGAAATTTCCCCATCATATGTCACGACTAAGACGTGATTAGACTCAACAGCATCTTTACAGGTCTCTATTCGTCTTCAAAATATGCTATTATTTCACTCAGTTTCACAACCATGTCATAGCGTAATGCTCACTTAAGGCGGCTATATTTATCACTATAAATCTTTAAACAACTATTAACACTAATAATAACTTCTACAGTGTAAGTATAACTGTATTCCTAACAAGGTATTTAACTAGGATTGATAAATAATTAATGTAGACTTTTCAAAATAACATTCTCGCAAAGCAGTAGACAAATATACAGCACAAACTGCATAGCAACCAGTTGTTTGGAAAGAAAACTAACCTCCTAGCAACGGCTGACGTCATCGCTAATGGAGTCTATAGATACAAAGAGAACAGCGATAGTCAAATGTTTAAGAACTGGACGCTATATGCTGGCCATAAAATTCCATGACATCGCGAGAAACAAGTGAATGTTGACACGACTTTAAGGGAATGAGTACCGAACAGTTTGATCTATTAATAACGGATATCTAGGAAAAGGCGTATGCCACACAGCACATATTTGGAATAAGTTGTATGTTTTAAAGAGATTTACATTTTATGTATAGTATGTTTTCATCTATCGCTTAACGTTTACCAGTTATACAACATTCCTTCCGAATGAAGGCTATTCCCAGAAACATTGACGATATACATTTTATTTGTCATGTAAGTATCTTTAACATATCGTATTTAATCAAAATTGCTGGATCCATTTTTTAGAGAATAAAAATGTTCGAAAAATGTTCCATATAAAGGGTAGTTTGGGATAAGGGAATTTTCTTGAAAATCTTCGTGTCGCATCTTTGGAAGGTAGTGAATTTAAGTATCAAGTTTGGTGTTGATCCGAGTTTTCCAGTGAAATATCAGTATCGTATTTTTGGGTGCAATGCAATACCTCTGTACCTACTAGGCATGTACTGGGTGAGCCAAAAAACTACGAACCGACTGAGCGGTGCTTTTCCTGTCCGCGTCCTCGACGCTCGTTGCCATCTGCCGCTATAATAGAAAGGCGTGGATGAAACCCTACAACATTTTTAAAACTAATTTTAAAGGCTTTACTTACCAACTTTATGAAAGGAGATGCTGAAACTGGCCACCGTCGTTATCCATACATTTTTGGCACCTCTTTAGGAAACTATCTATCACTCGCCGTAGTTCACGTTGAGAAATGCTGGCAATTTCCTGGCATACATTTTGTTTTAATTCTTTCACGCCAAAACTTAGCGAAGCATTGTCTAAACGGTACTCAGCTAGTGAGAACAAAAACAGGTAGCTTGTAATATTACACTTTGGCAGTTCGGTTGTATTTTGGGGAGGTAAAGTACTGCTAATACAGTGGCTGGAAGTATACTCAAGGAAACGAGGTGGTCACTCTGGCAGACGGTGGAGCTAGATTTGTCAGTACCCTCTCCATTAGGGCCACATTTTACACGTAGCGTTACAAATTTTGTAGTTTTCACATCTATCCATACGCAACTCATGAATCACTGTACGTACAGAGTTGAAAATGGTGTAAAAATAAGGGTATTTTATATAGACCGTTCAAAAAAAGTAGTCTTTTAAGCGGAATTGGATTAAAATGTCTTATATTTAAAAAAAAATCTTATGTGTTACACTCACATGACTTTCTCTACTCTTGTACAAACTATTTTTACAAACGCTTATTCTCCATCTACTTCATGTTAATCGAGATAAACATTTGCAGACTCTAACTTATTGCCAATTTTCTTGTAGATGTAAGGGAATATATATTTACAAGGACAATATAGAAAAACAGTAGCCTTTAAGCACATACATATCTCTTAATAGCTGGTTGCTACGTGCAGCACCATTCCCTTTGCCACAGATTAATACTCATTGCATATCCAAGTCAAAAAATGAATAACGAATTCCCATTTGAGAAAATAAGTACTGAAAAATTTAAGGGAATAACAAGCAATATCTCGAAAATGGTTCACTCAACAAAAAAAAATGTATATGACATAAATTGTGTATTTTAACGCGATCTACATTTTTTGTGCAGTAAAATTTTGTCTAATCTCTTATGCTTTACCAGTTATGCAAAAGTCATTCACAATGAAGAATACTTTTGGAGACATTCCCAGAAAATTCAAGATATACATTTTATTTGTCATGAAAATATCTTAAACATATGATATTTTAATCAAAATCGTTGGAGCCATTTTTGAGAAAATAAAATTTTTCAAAAAATGTTCCATGTAAAGGGTAATCTGGGTTGGAGGGATTTTCTTGAAAACTTCGTGTCGCATCTCTGGAAGATACTGAACCTAAATACCAAGTTTGGTGTTTATACGACTGTTCGTTTCTGAGTTATGCTGTTCACAGACAGACAGACACACACACGGACATGTTTCCAAAAATGCTTTTTTTTTATTCAGGGGGTCTGAAAACATATATTTCCGGTGAAATCTCGGTATCGAATTTTTGGGTGGAATGCAATACTTCCCCTACTTACTATACGTAGTAGAGAAACTAATATATTTGCGCGGAAAATAAAATGTATATCCTGAATTTTCTGAGAATAGCCTGTGAAGCTTTGTTCATTCGGAATGACTTTTGTATAGCTGGTAAACCGTAGGAGGTAGACAAAAATCTTACTACACAAAAATGCCGATATTGTTAAGGAACGCAGTTGATATGTCAGTATATTTTTGATGGCGTCAACCATTTCCGAGATATTCTTTGTTATTGGTTTGAATTTTCAAACAGTTGCAAGCGGTAAGTCGCTATTCGTTTTTTCCGTGGCTCTGCAAAGAGCATGGAATTTCAAAGTCATCACATAGAAATGTGACTATCGCTTTAGTCAACTGTATAGTTCTTATAGCTACATCGAAATGAGTAATTCTGTATTAACAAGAAGCAGATACAGTTTTTGCGAGAATAGCTTATAGAAGAATGAGTAAAAGTTATGTGAATGTAACAAATCAGATTTTTTTCCGGACAGGTCATATCAGAGAAGTGAACGAATGAAACGAATGCATAGTACGAAGAAGAGTACGGTGCGTCCTATGTACAATAATGGTAATACACTGGACAAGACAAACTACAAGCCTATTACCTTGACATCGGTTTTTGCTAAACTATATGAAAAACCAATGATAAGTTACTTAAATGCTAATAGCATTAGAGTAAATTCCCAACATGGCATATTCAACTATTAGTGCTTCTGTAGAATTCATTCATGAAGTTCTGACAAATATCGATAAAGGTGAAAATACTATAGGGCTGTTTTTATACTTATCTAAGGCCTTTGATTGCGTGTCGCATGAAACGTTATTAACAAAATTAGAACTTCTGGACTAAGAGGAAAAATAAATAAGATACTACACTCTTATTTAGTAAATCGTAAACAATATTGTGAACTATGTTGGCAGTATGGAAACTATATAAAATTAGTTCAATCGGACACTCAAAGTGTAAAATTTGGGGTTCCACAAGGATTCGTCTTAGGACCATTGCTTTTCATTATATATGTAAATGATTTGTTATATTCAACTGAGAGTAAACTTATATCATATGCAGATGACACTTCACTCATTTGCAAACGAAAAAACTTGCTGCAACTATAAAATAAAATTACTCAACATTTATCACAAATTTCAAATTATCTTACTGTTAATTCTCTCAAATTAAATTTAAAAAAACTGATTTATTTTTGGCACCAGCAAAACAGAGGGGAAGAACTAAAATACAGAAATGTAAAACTAGATAATGCTAAAGTAGAACAGGTGTCTATCCATAATTTCTTAGGGATATAGCTTGATGAACACGTAACATATGAAACTCATGTAAATGAAGTGGGTAAACAAATCACAAGAAACATACACTGTGTGATCAAAAGTATCCGGACATCTGGCTGAAAATGACGTACAAGTTCGTGGCGCCCTCCATCGGTAATGCTGGAAGTCAATATGGTGTTAGCCCACCCTTAGCCTTGATGACAGCGTTCACTCTCGCTCAAAAACATATCTAATTGAAATGTGCCCATGCAGACTAGAAGAGCTATTAAATTAAAGTAAATTGTATATAGACTAGAAATACTACCTTTTTAATTTTATTTGTATGTTTTTTTAACATTTTGTATTTTACATGTTTAGCTTTTGACTATGTTCTAGGCTTGTAACACAAGTTATATGAACAATAACGAACTGAATTGAATATCTGATGAGGTAATAGCGATTCTAAGGACGCTGAAAAAAAAAACCCTGAACAAAAAGCTCAGTCAGGCAGGCAACTTGACAAAACTGAGAGGTTAGATCAATACGGTTTAGGTTACAAATGCTGATGTTTACAGCGAAGCCAATAAACGCCTAACAGAGATATGCGCCATCGTGGTCAACAAGAAAATTGCTGCTAAAAGATTGTACAAATAACATCGTGATCAATCGGTTAACAGCACATCGTTCCTTTTCTGTGAACACCCACGCTCGCTAGAGACAGCATTTTGATTCAGCGGTACACGTCAGGAAGTGGTGTGTGAGTTAATTAACAATTTAAACAATATTTTATGTTACATATTTTATTAAGAAATATAACATTTCATCAAATTATGCTGCATATTATTTCATCTTCATATTTGATTTACAAATAATTTATTTGCGAATAATGTGTGCCATTGAGTCAGTATTGAAACTTGGCAACACTGGTGATAGCTCACCGCAACACAAATCACATTGGTGAATCCTCGCCTTATCTGGTCGTGACCGTTCCCTCATGATATGAAGGTGGCTGTTATAAGGAGATCTCGGAATTTAATTCAAGTCTGTGTTTATATAGGGTCTTTCACAAAGAGTGTCCTATCTTTGAACTTAAATAAAACACGTTCTATAAATGATAGAGGTTTATTTCTTTTTTTTATTTTGGAACATAATTAATGCCATTACGTGGAAGAGAACATCAGTTAAGTGACCGCCGCGACTTCGTTGGCTTGCGCGTATACGGTTGACCCAATTTTCAATGACAGAAGAACGTAAATTAGGTCCAACTTCACGAATAACACGCGTGATGTTATTCATAAGATCATTTACTGTTTCTGGCTTGTTGACATAAACTCGAGATTTAACATAACCCACAAGAAGTAATCCAACGGCGTTAAATCACATGACCTCGGGGGCCAGTTAACATCACCACCACGGGAAATGATGAAACCTCTGAACTTCTCCTTCAAAAGATCGATTGTTTCGAGAGCAGTATGACATGTGGCACCATCTTGCTGGAATCAGATGTTTCTGAGATCCATATCATCCAAATGAGCCCAAAAATAGTCGCTTCTCCATCTTCATCTTGGAAAAAAATGTGGACCAATGATTCCACCATACCAAAATCCACACCACACAGTAACCTTTTGGGGATGAAGTGGTCGTTCTTGAATCTGCATTGGATTGTGATTGCTCCAATAGCGGGCATTTTGTTTCTTATCACAACCATCCATCCAAAAGTGGGCTTCGTCGCTGAAGAGGATTTTTCGACAAAAATCCGGGTCAGCTTCCAACTGCTCCATAACCCAGTCAGCGAATACACGGCGCAACCTATGGTCGTTGGGCTTTAGTTCTTGAGTTAACAGCATTTTGTAAGCGTGAAACTTCAAGTCCAGATGCAGAATTCGCCAAGTTGTAGTCGGCGAAAGCCCCAATTCTTGCGCTCGACGAGCAATTGATTTGTTTCCGTTCTCGCGTACACTCTCACGAACGGCACCTATGTTTTCGTTGGAGCGCTTACGTGGATTACGTACAGGCGTTCTTTGATTGCTGACAGAACCACTTCTTTCAAATTTATCGATCGAATCGTTCTCTCGCAGGGACGATTATGCACACCGTAAACTTCACGCAATACACGGAAGGTTTGGGGAACAGATGATCCATTTTGATAATAAATTTTCACAATTTCTACGCGTTGCTGAATGCTGTAACGTTCCATGGCTGTTTGTCAATAACAACTGTAACCACATGAAAAAAATGACTACTGTAACTCAATAACAACACATGTTAAAGATAGGACACTCTTGTTGAAAGACCTTATACTTATATGTAATATTAAGTTTAGTTTTATAAAAATGTAACCTACTAATTTACACAACGAAAAGTATTCAAAATATTCAACCGTTAATAGCTTCAGAAATTGAATTTCGAAAATGTTGCTGTAGGTTCACAATCGTTCTCCAATTGAAACTTCAGTGGCTGTATATGGTGAAGATCTTGTTTTGGTGTAATGATGCCAAAAATAAAAGTAAACCACAAAGTTAGGTTACAGGGTTATATGCTTACCACAATAGTTGTATTCCCGTAGAGATTACATAACACTGCCTCATATTTTTATTTTATGTCAGTAGATCTTAATACTTTTATATGTGCAAATTAGGAAACCTTTGTATAAATGCATATGCATTAAAGAGATTATTAAAGGATAAAAGTGATGTCCCTACTCAAGTTTCGGATTCCGATCCGACATCTTATGTCCCCACCTTTTCCTGAAAAGATAAACATAACAATAAATATAAGAGGCGACGGGCATTATTCTAACGTACCATTAATGGCGCACAATTTCGGGAAGTGAGAAAAATGAGGACTATAATGTATCATTTTTATGTTCACTATTTACTTCATTCAATATTGAGCAATCCAATTCACGGCCCTTGCCAGTTCGAACCAATCACGGTAGACTATCACTGAAATGTGAGATTGTCGCAGCTGATTCGCAATTGTTTCTGGTTTATAAGCTAAAGCAATGAAGAATATTTTCTTATTGGGCATATCTAGAAGGCCCTGCTACGTCATGATATTGGTATGCAATAACCTTAATTAAATATTATGTAAATACCTATGATATTTTCAGTTTAATATTCTTTATTAAACATTTCAGTCAGTAAATAGTCTTTAACAAATTCACCCAAGTTTTATCACGTAATGGTTTTGACTAAACTGAGGACATTTAGATCCTAGAAACTGACTTAAATGATAAGCCCTAACATACAAATCAACATTTTTGGCCTATTTAGATGAAATTTCGTACGCTTATAGGTCCAACGAAAATTTTAAGCTGTCTTACAACTCTAAAAAAAAAAAAAACTATCTTACCACATTTCCATGTAGAAATGTGCATTGTTTAAACCATATGCTCAAAATATTGCACAACTATATAGTAGGAGTTGGCAAAAGTCACGGATTACGTTACAACTCCCAAAAATTACCTAATTCTTATTTTGAATTATACAGGGTAGACCATTTGAAGTTGAGACTACAATATCTCCAAAACTAAGCGTTGTGGAAAGAAATGTCTTGGATAAAAGCTGCTTGATATTGTGGGGGAAAATAGATGTCTTAGTTGTATTTTGTTTGGAGGACGTTGTGATGGTCATTTTAGGGCCAATTTAAATTGTAGGTTCCGTTTTAAAAAGATTAAATTAAGTTTTTCAACAATCGTGACTATTTGAGCAATCTGGACAAAACTTTGGACACTTAGGTGCAAGTATCTACAATTAACTACAGGCTTTCAAATATCGCAGCTCTAATTATGTGCAACCCCGTACCTACTTACGTAATGTCGAAGGCTGTCCCAGAAATGCCCGACCTAACAAAGAAGACACAAAAATTTTGGAAAAAACATCTTTATATCTCTACATAGTCTCCTTTCAGCTCGATACACTTTTCTCAGCGATGTTCAATAGCTTCGATACCCTGTTTATAATAAGAACCATCGAGTTTTGCAAAATAGCCATCAACTGAAAACTCCACTTCTTCATTGTTTGCAAATCTTTTACCACCAAGCCGTTTCCTCAACTTTGGAAACAGAAAATAATCAGAGGGAGCCAAATCTGGCGAATAGGGTGCATGTGGAAGCAATTCGAATTTTAACTCATTGATTTTGGCCATGGCGATAATGGATGTGTGAACTGGTGCATTGTCGTGATGAAACAAAAGTTTCTTTTCCACTAAATGCGGCCGTTTTTACTTGATTTCATCATTCAAACGCTGAAATAAGTTTGCATAATACTCGCCATTGATTGCTTTTCCTTTTTGAAGACAATCAATGAAAATTATTCCACACACATTCCAAAAAACTGACCTTGCCTGCAAATGGAACTGTCTCGCCTACTCAATCCACGTTTGACTGCTCCTTCGTCTCAGGTGTGAAGTGATGGACCCATGTTTCATCCATGGTTATGAATCGACGCAAAAACTCGGCTTTATTGCAGCAAAACATCGCCACACACTCGACTGAAACATCCACACGACGCTGCTTTTGTTCCCTTGTGAGTAAACACGGCACCCATCTTGCACATAGCTTTCTCATGTCTAAATTTTCAGTTAGTATGCGATGTACAGCACTTTTTGAAATGCCTACCGTGTCTGCTAGCTTGCGCAATGGTCATCCAAGACCATTTTGTGGATTTTCCTCACAATTTCTGTCGTGGTCACCTCATTTGGTCGACCACTCCGAAGTTCGTCTTGGCAGCTCGTACGGCCTCGTTTAAACTCTGCCACCCAATATTTTACTGTTGTAAACGAAGGAACAGACTCCCCCAGAGTAGAATCTAGCTCAGCTTTAATATTAGTTGGACTAAGACCTTTCAAATGAAAGCATTGTATCACATAACGATGACCAGCTTTATCCATGTTTACAAATTCGCTGAGAGAGTTCACTATTAATGGCTGCCAAATAATTACTAAACAACGTAGCATCGTCAAACTTCAAACTTAAGCTTTATAAGGGTGGTACTTTCTACCACAGTCATTTGTTTGCAACAAAAACCGCTATCTATACGTCAGGTTGGGTACTTCTGGGACTGCCCTCGTACCAGTGCAGCGCCTTGTGACAGCTAGTTAAGTAAATTCTTTATTCTGTTGCTTAGAACTGGAACAATACTTTTATTAAGGGAGATTTTGACCGCAGTATTGAGGCTTGTATGAAATTTCTAGGGCGTTCTAGAGGTTGCATTGACATCATGCTGAGGAATTAGAGAAAGTCACGGAGCTTCCTGTTCTAAATGTGTAAACAAGCGTACAAAATGGAGAAACACGAACTTCGTGAGTTGATAAAACTCCCGCCGAAACTTAGAACGGTGCATGTTACTAAATTTACATGTCGCCGAGCGTACCACATCCATTTCAAGATAATAATAATATTCATTGCCTATGTATGTTTTGAGGCCCCCTGAATAAACCGAAAGCATTTTTAGAAAAACGTCCGTGTGTGTGTCTGTGAACAGCATAATTCAAAATTGAAACGTTCCATAAACACCAAACGTGGTATTTAAGTTCAGTACCTAACGAAGATGCGACACAAATATTTGTCCCCCGCCCCTACTATCCTTTACATGAAAGATTTTTCGAATTTTTTTCGTTTTCTAAAAAATGGCCTCAACGATTTTGTTTAAAATACCATATATTAACGATATTTACCTGACAAATAAAATGTATATCCTGAACTTTCTGCGAATAGGCTTTGAAGTCCTCTTCATTTGGAAGGGGTTTTCTATAATCTTGTAAAACTGGTAAACGTTAAGCGATAGACGAAAACATACTACACAAAAGATGCAGATCCCTTTAAAACGCAATTTATTTTACATAACCTTTTTGTGGCATAAGCCATTTCTGAGATATCCGTAATTAATGGTTCGAATTATTCAATACTTAGCCATTCTTTTCAAGTCGTGTCGATTTTCAGTTGTTTCTCGCGATGTTATGGAAACAGTATCGAATTTGAAGGCATCCAGTTGTTAAACATTTGACTATCGCTGTTTCCTTTGTATCTATAACGAAATGTATGTGTTAGGTTTATCTGATTAAAATAAAGTAGATGGAAAAATAAACTTCCCTAAGAATAATTTGTGTATCCAGTAATAAGCGATAGAGCGTAGTAAAAGTCATGTGAATGTAACACATATAATTTTTAAAGTGCTGTCGCTATTCAGCTGTTACTCACGATGTAATGGAAAGTGCGACCCGTATTTAAACGATTCGGTTTCCTGCATCCTCTTTGTATCTTTAACGAAATATGTAGTGAAACTAATTCGATAACATGAAGTGGACAGAAAAATAAGGTCTTGTAAGAATGGTTTGTTAAAGCTATACATATAAAAAATAGCGGGTAGAGAAAGTAATGTGAATTAAACAGACGATTTGTATTCAGGGGCCTCAAAACGTGTATTTTCGGTTATATCTTGATATACAATTTTTGGGTTCAATACTTGAAAAAAGTAGAGAAGAGCAGGTAAAACAAATAGCGATTTAGAACTTGAAAAAGTTTTTTTTCCCATGTAAACCTTAACTTGGGTTGGGGGGGGGGGTTCTTGCAAAATCTTACGTGTCACATTCTTGCGGAATGCTGAACTAATCAAGTTTGGCATACCACCACAAGCATGGAACTTTCTCTAAAAATACGTTTTCTGGATTCATGGGGCCTCAAAACATGTATTTCCGGTGAAATTTCGGTATAGAATTTTTTGGTAAAATGCAATCCTACTTCCTCTAGCTAACAATGACTAGTAATTGAACTAGTAACGTCGGCATCATGCCGTGGTTACCATAGCAACCGGCCTCCCGCGCTCACGCTAGTTTTTCCGACAGCAGCGCTAATGTCTTTAGACAAGGACAGTGCAAATGAACACGCTGTTCCGGGAAGAATCGGAACACAAGTGCGACAGAAGTACATTGCAATTGCAGTCTGCATCTAATAAAAGTTGTGGAAAACTGTTTATATCTCTACTTGAGTTCACCTTGAGAGGTAAGTTTGTTATTACCGACTTTCTCTCATAACTGAACCTGTATAATGGAACCGGTTTTAAGATCAGAACTGGTATAAAAATAACGGAGACTTAGATATAACAGATTACGAAATTTAAGAAAAATCAGCATTGCTTTTAAGAAATTCATCTGAACGTATTTAGCTTCAAATATCGGCCCACATGACGGTAGACAGTGACTACCCTAAATCCTGAGACATTGTTTTAAACTTTCTCACATTTAATTCTAATTAATGTATTTTATTGTACATAAATAACATACATTGAAAAAGAGATATTTCGCACAAAGCTGTTGGATAGACATTTCCTTGTGTGTCTACTCTGCTTCTCATAAAGCAAAGCGCCAATGCTACCTTCACTTTCCTTCTAGCATCTCTTGCCATAATATGTCTGCCTTCAGGATGCTACTGCGCATGCTCGGTGATGGCCAGGGTAGACATGTCTATAGTCGTGCGTGTATATATCACCCATTGAGACAATGTGAGTATCTGTCACTTTTAAACCTATATATGGCAAGTTTAATACTGACAGTACAACTTTCGACTCCGTTTTGTTTTAATAAACACAGAGAAAGAAAGAGACGTGTTCTCCCTTTATAAAATTAGTATGTGTGTGCATACATATACAGAGAGAGCCAAAAAACTAAGGTTCTAGGTTCTAAGGTTATTTATTAAGAAAGTGACCTGGTGCCGGTACAGTAGGCCCGGCTTACAGGCGTATATTTACATGTTTGTTAACTTGTTAGCATTAAAATATGGTTCGCTTTTGCATTAAAAGAAATCCATGCGGTGGCCAGCCTTAGGCCACCGAGAACAGTTTTTTTGCATGTATTTTTTATCAGTTTTTTGTCTCAGTTTTGCTTTGAAAGTGTTTTTGTTTCATTATATACATATGTACATACACACACACGCGCGCGCGCTCTTACACACATACATACATCTGGCCATGCGAAGCACGTCCCAGGAACTTAAACTAAAACACTGACACACGAAATATAACTACGAAGCGGCTGCGCGGTGTTTTTCCTGTCCACGTCCTCGGCGCTCGTTGCCGTCTGTCGCTATTATGTATAGAAAGGCGCGGAAAACTACTTTTAAAGGCTTTACTTACCAACTTTATGAAAGGAGATGCTGAAACTGGCCACCGTCCTTTAAAAGTAGTTTTAAACATGTTGTATGGTTTCATCCGCTCCTTTCTATGATAGCAGCAGACGGCAACGAGCGACGAGGACGCGGACAGTAAAAACACCGCGCTGCCGTTTGGTAGTTTCTTGGCTCTTCATGTATATTAAACAATCAGCATTTTTTTTTTTATTTTACAAATTATGTTGATATTCTATTTCTCTCATCTGACCAGTGAACATTTAATAAGGAAAAAAATCCTTTTCACGACTGTGTTATGGGCCGGGATTAAGAAAGAAAAAGAAATCAATTTTCAACAGTTCGTTGCGTATGTGTTCTGAATGATTGCTCGCCTATCTAGAACAGTCTGTCCTAAAATGTTGTTAAGTTTAGTAATCCTAGCTGTTCACAAGCAGGTAATTTCATCAATAATATTTTTCTCTCAAGTACGACATACAGTTTTCAACAGTTCTTTAGAAAGAGTTAACCAATTGAATACACCTTACCTATACTAATATTCAGAGGAGCAGCCTTGCTAAAAATGTAAAGATGAATAGCTTCGTTAAATTAATAGCATGTTTCTAGGTTAGTGGGAACGAGATGTGGCAGTAACACAGCAGGCATGTTGAGTGCTTCACGACATCTCCCAGTTTAGAACATAACAGAAAGGCAAGGGTACGAACTAACTGCTTCTACTAGTGGAGGGAGAAACCTGAATGATACGGGGTCCCTAGTGTTTCCAGACGCCGCCCGGTCCTGCCCCAACCTCCGCAGTCCCTCAAGGGGCGAAGCCCACCCGGAGCGTCGCCAAGGAAGAAACTTCTACAGAGCGCGCAGCCGAACACCGTCACCTGGTCCTACAACCCTGAACAGATGATAAGGAGAGTCGTGGTATACAAGATGAAGCACTCCAGCATTCGCCTGTCGACCGGGGGAAACCCCGAAAAATCCATGGACCAGAGTGTTTGGTCGCCGACCCAGGACCTCCCGCGTTGTCGCCTGAACCATCGGTTAACATAACAGAAACGCGCATCTGTGGTGTGGGGCAGCGTGTCGAGGTCGCGAGTTCGAATCTCGGTCAGAGTGAGTTATTGAATAAGGCTTATTCCGGGGTTTTCCCTTATCCTGAACTTTAAGCTGTATGGACCCCGGGCTCACTTTAGCACCACTACACCGTCCGATATGACCTAACAGGTTAAAGGACACTAAAACAATCTGTTTTGTAATGAAATAACATGTCCTTCATCGGTAATATAAAATACTTCACACTGGCCATTAATTCTCAAATCACAACAATTGGCGCTTAAAATACGCAAATCATCCTATCTTATTTTTAATTCCAATCGCTGCACCTTAATCTGCGAACATAAAATCGATTTATTTAAATAGTTCAACTCAGGATTCGTTCATGTGTATCATTTGAATTGATAGAAATTACTTTAAAAAGCTGATTGTTACATTCACGTGACCCTATATCGTTTATTAGTGGGTATACAAATAGTTTTACGAAAGTTTATTTTTATATCTACTTCATTTTAATCCAAATAAACATTTGTAGAAACAGCTACATTACTCGTTTCCTTAGGATACAAAGAGAACAGTGATACTCAAATACTTTAGAACTGGTGCCTATGCGCTGGCCTTAAAATTCCTTGGCACTTAAAAGAATGACAAAAGTATTGAACAATTCTATCAACAACGGATATCTCGGAAATGTCTGATACCACAAAAAAGTGTATTCTAAGAGATGTACAGTTTTGTACAGTACGTTTTCAACGGTTACCAGTCATACAAACTTCCCTTCGAAAAAAAGGACTATTCCCAGAAAATTAAAAATGCATATACCTACATTTTATTTGATATGTAAGTATCTTTAATATATGGTACTTTAATCAAAATCTTAGAGCCATTTTAAGGAAAATAAAACGTTTCGAAAAATGTTACATGTAAAGGGTAGTTTGGGGTGGCGGGATTTTCTTAAAAACCTTCGTGTCGCAACCTTGGAAGGTACTAAACCTATATGCCAAGCTTGGTATTTATCCGTCGTTTCGTTTTTGAGTTTAGCTACTCACAAACACACACACGAACATGTTTCCAAAAAGGCTCTATTTGCATTCAGGTGCCTCAAAACATGTATTTCCGGTGAAATCTCGGTAATCGAATTTTTGGGTGGAATGCAGTACCTTCTCTACCTATAGGTATGTGGTAGAGAAAGTACGCTACTGCTAATATTACAAAGAGAGAAAATTTGTGTTTGTGTATGTAGGGTAATGTCAAAAACCACTCAACCAATTTTGATAATTCTGTTACCATTGAAAATGCCTGTTATTTGTGACATGGGACTATAAAGCACATTCTCATTTCATTTCATAAATAGTAAAAGATTAAAAATGACTTACAAAGCATTTTGAAGTTATGAAAGTATATGCGAAGAAGGCCTTTTGGCTTTTAGTTGAGAATGTCATAGAGTAGAAAATAGTTGTTGTTACTCCACAGAATATATAAGTAATTGGTGCACTACGTAGTGTATAAAAACAAAAGCCGGTTACATTTTATTGCAAGGAATATACATAGATGGTCATGATGTAACACTCACCGCGACCCTTCATGAACTGTCGAAACTCCAGCTTGTTGCCTAATGCTATTAAAACTGCAACCCACTCAGTGTGACAATGGATTTTAAAAACATCGGAATGTTAATGAAATGAAGCACGGTTGTGGGCAGAGAGTACGCTGTTAATGAAGCCTGAGTTCACTTGTGCCAAGATAGGCTTTTGTTTTTCTGTGGCTAGCGACGACCATCCAGAACATGACAAAGTTTCGGGAGGAAAAGAGAAAGTTAATTATTCTTAATCCGTACCTCTGGCAGAATATCAAGTTAAGATGCAACATTTGTTCACTATGACCAACAATTTGGCACCAGTTTTCAAGTCAAGAGAAGCCTCAGGGTCAGTGAACATTAAAATCAGTTTATCATCCGATTAAGACAAAAATAACAGAACACAACTATGTTGAACACAGTAGGGTTACCCGGTTGTTAATGTCCTTTTTCATCCCCAGATTAAAAATCCAGAAACAGGTTAAATATCCGCTTTCCGTGCTTATGCATCATTTGTTTGTAGTGGCTACGTAAATAAATGAATGAGGTCATAAAATAAGTATCTAGCCTATCTGACGTTGCACGGTTAATTTTTTAAATTCCAGTGACGAATTCATTTTTGGTTGGCGTTAGTCCAATTTCGGTCGATCATTGCGTCTGTACCATGGAATATCATCTCTCTTCTTCCTCCTGCGTTCTCTGTGCACGATAGTGGTATTCTCGTCCGTAGGTCCTCGACGAGAAAGGTTTCCCTGGCTAGTTCATAAGCGATTGTGATTGTGTATATTTTTATATACCCATTATGCTCTTTAATCCCTTCAATTGTGGCTGGGTCCTTCTTTGATAGCTTTTCCCATATCCGGTGTATTCCATGTGTTATGAAGAGAATGATTTTAGCTTCGAAAATGAGCATTGCTGTTTTCAGAGATAGTCGTTGTTTCTCTTTGATGTCATATTTTGCTTTTATTGGAGCCATCGTTCTTCCCTTGACGTGTGTTCTGAAGATCCCTGTTGTTTGAAGGATGATTCCTAAGTATTTGTAGGAGTTTACTATTTCGACCTCCGTCTTCTGTTGTAAACTGTTATTTTCAGCAAGACGAACACCTTTCCGAAATATCATTTCAAGGGCTTTTCTTTTGTTTATGTTGAGGCTTTTTTATGGCCAGTTAATCAATGCATTGAAAGAATTTTGGAGCTCTTCTTTATTTGGTGACCCTAGGACCATGTCATCTGCATACATGTATATAACTGCATCTTTCGACCTCTTTCGAATTGCTGCTACTAGCTCTGTCGTGGCCACGTTGAATAGTATACGGCTCAGGAGGTCCCCGTTTCTTTATTTTCTCTGATATGTTGGTAGAGTCATCTTTGGTGACCGAGTTGTATGTCAAAATGTTTTTATTAACGCTGTTGCGGAGTTTTGCTTCCCCATCATCTTTTCTAACTTGCTTGTAATTTTTTCTGTCCCTATTGAGTCGAAGGCTTTCGTGTAGTTCACCAAGATTGTGTAGAATTTGCACTTTCCGAGTCTTTGTGCTTCTTCTATGTCTTTAATTAGATTCTCGACTGCGTGTAGGGTCTCTCTCTCCCTCTTCTGAACCGTAATTGTTCTTCCAGTAGCTTTGTGTCCACTTCTTTTATTAGTCTGTTAGTTAGGTTTCTGGTTAGCAGTTTGAAGCTATGATTGCGATCCTTCTATACGAGTTTGGGTCGGTTCTTTCGCCGTTCCCTTTGTTTTAGAGGCTTTTTATTGTTGCTTCCCTCCACTTTTTTATATATTGCCTGTTTACAAGCATTTGTTATATAATCTGGTCCAGGTTCTAGCCAGGAATTTAGCGGAGTCCTTAAAATGTTCGTTGAAGAGCCCGTCTGGGTCAACTGCTTTCTTGCACTCTGTACACTGATGATATGAGTCACTTCTTCTTCTTCTTCTTCTTCTTCTTCTTCTTCTTCAGTCACGGGGGCAGTTGTAACAGTCTGGTCACTGTTTTCTATTAAATATGCTTTTTGTTGTCCTCTAATGTTGAGGATATGTGTAAAGTATTCCTCCCATTCATCTATCGGGACGTTCCTCGTCTGGGATCTTCTTGGTCTGGTGGCAACGAAACGGTCTTTTAGAGCCTCTTCAGCGATTCTTTCACCTTCTTTTTCTATGAATTCCATTTGTTTCTGTTTTAGTAAGGTTTTATATATTCTCCTACTTTCCCCATATTGGAGCAAGTCTTCTTCTTGTGATGTTAGTGTGGTCTGCCTTTCTGCGTAGCAGTTTTCGTCAAACCAAGGTCGTGCTTTCTTTTTGTGTGGTTGTTGGGTTGTGCCTGATTTTATAATTGGTTTATTTTGTTAGGGCTTCATTTATATAATTTATTTCGATTGCTCTTTCTGCTTAGATTGTATATACTATAGATAACTAACAGCAATACCAAGTTCAATTGTTTAAAGTAAAGCATTTCTTTGTACGAAACAAGTATGGCCATGGGTGACTACTTTCGCCGGCTTTGGCTTTGTTGATGTACTATTGAGCAATTATAATATTTCTTATGAAAATGAGTTTATTCGGAGACGAGATCTATCTACATCGATTTATTGTCTTCCAAAACCTCCTTCCAGTGAATTTCTTCAAAATTCACAAAGCAGATTTCGAGAACAACATATAGCATTAACTCGTATTAGTAGTATAGGATAACTGGACTCTAATTATGATAAATGGGTGTCCAAGTGGGGGGATTCAAACTTTTGGCGAATACACACATATTTAAGTAAATTAACGCAGGTAATGCAAAAATATTTATTACAATTTTACTCGACTACTGTGATTGTTATCTTTAGGTTTACTAATTTAAATGTGCTGTATCCCCCCAAAATAATATTAAGTACAATGCACACTGTTTGGCATGCTCATACCCAGAAACAATTTCGGGGAGTTTCTATAACTAAATCTAAAGCTAACAAAACCCTACACAGTTACGATGTACCTTCTCTGTAGTATATAGACGTTATGTGGACAAGAAATGTGGCGTATCAAATAATTGTTGGAAATGTATAAAAGGAACTATGATATTATAGGCAGATATGTAGTAGTATAGTGTTATTACACTTCTATATTGGTCTGTTTAGATAGATACAATAGAATACATTGACATACCAAGTAATAAAATGCACCACCTGACAAATATTTTGATTTGTAATTCTTGGTGTAAATATTACGATTTTTTAATTGATTTTAACTTTCCAGTTATTTGTTTAAGCTTTTATTGTGTACCGGTATCACAATAGCTACTATAGTACGTATAAGACAGCCCCTTTACTTAGCTTTCCACGTCTTAAAAAAGGAATTAAATAATTGAAATTGAGCTCTCCGAAAATTTCGGGGGGGGGGGATGAGTTGAGTTCTGGTCCAGGTCACAGCTGTCCACCCGCGGGAAACATACAATACCACTAATGCGCTCATGACATCTTCGATACCTTTTGGTGACAGACACCTACGTGGAAGGTCCACATAAAATTATTTCACACAGCTGGACGTCATCACAAACTGTGTGGAAACGTAACTTAAAATGTGCATAATCAGATATCAAATAAATTACCAGAAACATCCAGCTTAAATAAGCTCCATTTTATTGTGAAATGGAGCTCATTTAAAAATATCCCTCACATTATTGACATTTTATTGGTACCAAATTGCTTACCTAGTGGTTTTTGTTATGTTTGTTGTAGGCTAGACCAGCCAACCTCTGGAATGCATATTTACCAAGTGATGATGATAGCAGTTGTGGTTTTGCATTCTCAGGATGTTGCCTGCAGATGTCTCACAGACTTTGAGGGTAAGTTTTATAAATGTTTAGTTCTCAATGTAATATAAAAACATTTACTGTGAGTTAATTAATGTTGCAGTTAATTATCTATTAAGTACCATATATGAGGGGAGAGACCTAACGAAAAAACCCAAGACATAAGACAAGTGTCTGGTTTCCTTTATTTTCTTCACCATAATCGCCTTGTAAGCCAATTTTAATCTAACGACTTTCCAACTGTTTTAATGCCCTAAATAAAACAAGATTTGTCCAACTGTGCAAAATAAGCGATCGTTTCAGCTTCAACCTCATCATCTGACACTGAATCCTCACCCACTCAGCCGTTTCTTCGGGTTTGGGAACAAAAAGTAATCGCTGGGAGACAAATTTTGCGAGTATGGTGGATGTGGAAGCAGATGTTTTGCAGCAACAATTCCAGACGTGTGTGAAGATAGATTATCTTGAAAAAGAACTATCTTTTTTCGCAAGGTATGGACGTTTAGACTGAATAGCACCCATCAATTGGTGCAGTATTAAGTGTAATGCTCCCTAGTGATGGTTCTGCCCTTCTGGAGGTAGTTTATGAGCACCATACCATGACTTTACCTGCAGATGGAAACACTTTTGCTTTCTTTGGTGCACTTTCGACTGTTCGCTAATGACCTTGCAGTTGAGCACACTTAAACGCCTGTTGATACCCACTGTTTGGACTGCTCTTTCGTCTCTGGCGTGTAGTAATGAATACATGTTTCATCTTCTGTTATTAAACCTGGGAGAACTGACCGCAACTTCGTTTAAGCAGGTCTAAACATTCTTGAGAAATGTTAATTCGAATGCGTTTTTGGTCCATTGTTAACAAACGCAACACCCATCGAGCGGAAACTTTCTCAAAACTTGGTGTAAAACATAGTGGACACGACCTATAGAGATCTTTGTAATGTCAGTCAAATCGCGTTGCTTCAATCGCCGATCATTGACTACGGCATTATGCATTTTTGTCACATTCTTGTCGGTCGTTACGTTTTGGTATGCCCTGAGCGCTATCATGTTGTACGCCACGCTTAAATTCAGCAGCCCACTTCTTAAGCGTTAAAAAGACGAAGGGGTGGAATCCTTTAATGTCTAATTCCAGCTGTATTTCTGTTGGGGTTAAAATCTTTCAAAAGTAAGTACTTTATCACAGCTCATATTTCAGTTTTATCCATTTTGTCGAAAATGTTAAATAGTAGTTTGTTTACGCGAACGTCACAAACAAGTGACTACACTTTCACGTTTAAAGGATGATCTTAACACGTATCATAGTAATTTGGCCATCTATGTGTTACAGTCAGAGCGTCCTATGTCATAAGAGTGGCTGTGGTGGGGACTAAAGCAGTGCTTTTCCTTCACACTTCGCTGCAGCTCGGACTGCCGCCGAAACAATTGTAATATCCCCGCAACCGTCTCACGTTCTCATAGTTAAATTACGATAAACACATACCTTATCATAAGAGATGCTGCCCTACTCTACCCACACATTTCTGACATCTTCTCAGCAAATTTTCATTCACACTCGAGGAGAGTTCAATATCCGAAATTGAGTGAATTTGTCGCCTGGTGTTTTCTTTTAGTTTCTACATTTATGTATCTTTTGGGGGGCGGCATACACTTTATTTTGTCAAGTTCCCCCCTGGATGAAAATCGTATACAGTTAAAGCGGGGGGATCTTGAGGGCTACGGTCCTTTACTAAATACCTGTATTTTAATGACTCATCAGTTCATGCGCGGTTACCAAAAGTCTTGTTGGAAAACCCCAGACGTTGGTCAGTGTTCAAACGGTGGTGTGTCCTAGGTCCTAGTATTCTGTATGTTTTTACTGCACACCACACACCAATTTTCGCATCTTGTAAGGGAATCTCGTGTGTAAAATCGAGTTTCTCTGTGCTTCAGTATCTGTTATATTACGACGGAATATTTTCATTCATTCATTATCTGTTTACCCTCCTCTTATGTAGGACTTACACCCCCAGGACTTACAAGTGGGTGCCTGGGGTCAGAGGCCCGTCGAGGAGCAGACACTCATGGATCAGATAGAGCATCCAGGATGGGTGATCAGCCCGATGCCTGGTATGGGATGAAGGAAGTAGATGAAACGAAATGTTGGTGAAATGGATGAAAGGAAAGGTGATGATGGAGCAGTTGGTGGAGTGAATGGCGGGGGAAACCGGAGAACCCGGAGAAAACCCGCCCAGACGCCGCTTCGTCCACCACAAATCCCACATGCAGGTGCCTGGGATGGAACCCGGGCCGCCTCGGTGGGAGGCGAGCGGTCTAACCACTCGGACACGGCGCTGCCTTACGACGGAATATAACGATGTAAAATAATGGAAGTATGCTTTGTCAGAGATCATTACACTTGGGTCAGTTACTCTATCGAGCGGGGTGGCTGAGGCGGAAACGTCTGTGGCCCGCATTCGGGAGGTCTCGGGTTCGATTCCCGCGACCGCCCACTCTGACCATGGGTTTTTTCGTGGTTTCCCTGTGGTCGTCTAGGCGAATGCTGAGGTGATGTATTCCACCATGATTTCTCCTTTCTCCCATTTCCTCTAATATCGGGGGATGTTCTCGTACCGGGGCTAAATTTGAGTGGTTCCCAAATTATTGCAATATCTAGAACGTTAGGTATTTTGTATCGTAATGAATCGTCCTGCAGTGGTAATTAATCTCATGTCACAACACATTTACTGCTTAGAATACGCAAAACATCTTATCCTAATTTTAATTCCAACTGCCGCACATTAATCTGTGAATATAAAATCAATTTATTTCAACCCAGGTTTAATGCATATTTATCATTTGAATTGATAGAAATTGTTTACAAAATGGATCCCTATACATAACCCCTCTCTTAATATTTTTCTACCTTTGCCACTGATTGCTATTCCCTTGTGCCTTTAACAAGGCAAGAATAGTTTTGTAGACGCTATATAAAAATAAACAGTAGTGGGTAGAGAAAGTCATGTGAATGTAACGTACAAATTCTTGTTACATAATTCATGGGGTTTATTTTCCCAGATGCTTCCATCTAAAAGAAGCAACAACTTTGTTCTTTTTGCAGAAGTGAGCCCTAAGAGATATTTCCATTCAGAGGGTCAAACGCTGGATATCCGACTGGAAGTGTCAAGACGCATCAGCCACCAGATAGTTACAGCCATTTTTCATGTGTTCCTGAAGGAAGTGCTAGGGTACCCGCTTGTGAGCATTGTGGAGCATCAAGAGCATTCCAGTACTTTGCTCACAGTGGAGAGACTCTCTGGACATTCTAATGTGTTAGTTTCAACTTTCTTTTGTTACATCCCACAGAGAAGGTGTATGTTTTTACTATCTCTAATTCTTACTCTAGTAAGCTTTTTTATTCAGCAATGGAAATGATGATTTAGGGAATGTAAATGCATATATTACACAATTTAAAATGAGTTGCGAACAGTTTGGAAACCTGTGACACACCCACCTTCCCTCCCTTTCTTATGTACGAAATAAGTGCTCCATTTATATATGCACATATACGGAAGAAAGTACCAACCCATGTGTAATAGCAAAATGTGCGAAAATACCAATTTTTTCTTCGGCAAAGTTGTTTTAGTTGTGGCCCGTCGAAGTAGCTGAACGTGAATGATTGGAGTTTTAGACGCGCAGATCCCTCGGCTACGCCCTGTCGTCGCTTCGCAGTTGCGGCCTGTCGGCCGCAACTTGCTACACTCCTCTCCTTCTAAAAAACATCCCTCGGCTACGCTTTGAGGCTGAGGGCCCTCAATCTCTCGGCTACGCCTTGAGGCTGATACTGGAGTAGATGTGCGGGCCACAAGTAGAGAAGATTGTCGTTCCAAAACACACTATAAGCAAACATTTGCAGGATGCTAGTTAACCTAAATTTATATATATAAATAAAAAAAAACTAAACATAACCTAATTTTACCATTGTGAATCAGAAACCTAAGTTATATAAATAGTGAATCATAAATATCTTAAAGAACACGCGCTCGCTTTGTTTGTATGCTTTGGTGTAACAGGCTAGCCTCTAGTTCCTGAGGTCGTGGGTACAAGCCCGGCAGAGGGCGATGGATTTTGTCGGGCGTAAAAATCCTTGGCATGGCTTCCTTCGGAAGGGAAGTAAAGCCGGTGGTCCCGTGTCGTAGATTTACGGTACGTAAAAAAACCTCAAGTCTGATAAAGAGGCCTCTGAGCAAAATTACCGGTCTTTCACGCCCAATATAGAATGGGACGCTAAGGACCACAGTAGTTAAAGAGCGTCCATAAATTAAAAAAAAAAATGTTTGGTGTAACAAATTCAGTGTTTTCTGCACAGATGTTAGCAGCTCTGCTGTATGAACACAGACTCAAAGTACTTACTACCATCCAAAGCGTGAAGTAAATCTTGCTGATTAGATGGGGAACAAAGTCCTTGTATTTCACCAAAAATTTTGTTTCCAAGATTTCATCACAAATACATGTTTCGTGGTCCCCTGATTAAAAAAAGAAACCTTTTAGAACGATGTCCATGTGTGTGTGTGTGTGTGTGTGTGTGTGTCTGTCTGCAAATAAATTAATAAATTTATTTATTATCCACTTATTAATACATATAATATTACTTTACAATCTCTTGACCAAACAAAGTAAAACCCACAATATTAAATACTAGTGACTCTTTGTCGAGAGTAAACAAGTAGCCACCTAGTTTCAACCTTGCGGTTGTTTTACTATCTTTAAAAGTACACTTGGACTCTATCCAGTTTAAATTATATTTCTACAGTTTCTGATCACAAGATTGTTTATTTTCTTCCCCCATTTTCTATTAATCTTGCCTAAATATTCCCCAAACTCCTAAGATTTCCTGCCGTGATTTCAAATTCATTCAACTTTTACCCCTTTATCTCTATTGGTAAATTAGCCCATTTCTCAATCCTAAGTTTTGTTCTCATTGTTTTGGTTTCTTCACATTCTAGAATTGCATGCCAATAATTATCTTGCCTTCTGCACATTGGACAATCCTCTAGATCTCTTCTTATTCCTTTCAATACCGCAACCCCTGTAGCTTCCTCCCTTGCTCTCTGGTTGACTTTATCCTCTCTACCCCACACTTTCTTTATGTCCTCACTCACTTTTTGTTGCTGAAACTATTAATATCTCCTGAATTTCAATTCTTTGTTTGACTTCTTTCCAAAAGCTCTTTAACCTCTCTGTCACACCACATCCATGGTCTCTCTGATTCTGTTATCTTCATTATTTTGTCTTGAAAATTCAGGCAGTGTCTCAAGATCTCTTCCAAATTCTTGATCCTAAACCAGTACTTCAATGTTCATGTCATCATTTTCCCTTTACTCCCAAATCTACCTAGTTCAGTTTGTGCAACCCCATTTGGTAGCCCCAAAATTTATTTGCAGAAATTCCTGTGAATTGAATCAACGTTTAGTCATCCCTCATCAATACTCCAATTTCAGTCCCATACATCATTTTGGCCTCTACTATTGCCAAATACATTCTCTCCAACCACTGTATAAGTATTCCTGGTAGTTTGTGCCTGCAGGCACTAATAACTTTTAAAGCTACCCTTTCGTTAGCTAGCACCTTCTTTTGTTCCCTCCAACCCCCATTATTGCTAAGCCTAATCCCAAATAATCAAATTGATTGGCTACCTCAAATTCTGTACCTTCCCAATACGATTTATGTCTCTTTGTGAATAGCATAACTCAAAAACAAAAAGTTGGTTAAATACCAAACTTGATGTTTAAGTTCAGATCTTCAAAGGATCCGACATGAAAATTTTCAAGAAAATCCCCTGCTCCAAACTACCCTTTTCACTGGAACAGTTTTCAAACATTTTAGAGTGGGGGAAGGGGAATTTCTTAAGAATGTTTGTGTGGAAACTTCAAAAGATGCTGAATTTCAATACCAAGCGTGGTATTTATTTGACTTTTTGTTCCTTTGAGTTATACTGTTCATAGACACGCACATACATACACTGTTTTCCATGAATGCTTCTCTGGACTCAGGAAAACATGTATTTGTGGTGAAAACTCGGCATAATATTTTTGGACTGAATGCAACCCCTTCCTCTGTGTACTAGATATGTAGTAGAGAAAGAAAAAATAAAATAATTTCTGCACAGACTCAGCTTTACGCACTAACATGATGCTACACACTGGTTAAGAGAACAATTCAAAGATGTAACAAAAATAGCAGAGTATGACGAGTTTCCAAAAACTTTGTATTTGTTTATTTGAGCTCAGAATGTCCTGGAGGTAATCCAGTTCTATTCCAGGACATACAATAACACTGCTTTCTACAACTATTAGCTCACACATTGCTATTACCAGACTGTGATCATAGTTAACAAGTCTGTGCAATGTACTTTGGTTTAACTTACCGAGCAGATCCATCTCTTCTTAACTCTAAATAAGAACTCTACTAAGTTAATAATGAGATTATTTAGTAAACATTTTTGAATTACTACTATTTTTGCCAACTTCAACCATTTAGCTTTGATAAACTCTTTCCTCCAGATATCCGTGCCTTTGCATTGTAATAAAATATGGATTAAATCCATTCCTCTGTCCCTTCCCTGAAACCTTTTAATCTCCAAACTCCCAGTTTAAACCATGCAGTACCTTCTCTTTGATCTCTATTGCACCTCTGGATGCACATGTGCTTCCCATCATTACTTCCAAAGTTGTTACAATATTTTAGGTATGACAAGTTATTGATTTTGAAACCACATAGTATCACAAATGTGTATGAAGTTGGTTTTTGCATTAGCCTTCAAAACATGTCCTAATTCTCAAAGAAGTAAGCGAAGTTAGTGTCACAAATACATAAATAAAATCTGTAATACTCCATCCCAGCACCTTGTTACCTATACCGGGACGTGTATTAACAAATTTTCAATTTATTAATACAATACACTGACATTATCATTGTACAGATAATTAACTATAACTAATAAAAAGAAAGAAAATAGAAAAAAGTAACTAAAATAAAACTTTTAAATTTCCACCTACTAACTCAAAATAAACATACATCAATTACATTTCAACTGGTAGCCAGCTATCTAACAGAACCTCTAAATAAATACTAACTAAGTATGCGTTGGAAGCCGACAACTTTAAAGTACTGGTATCCAGCACCTCCAATACAAAACTAACAGTATAATAAACAAATAATTCATATTAAATAAATAAATATTTTATTGTCATTAGGTTTTTTACAGCAATAGACAATGTCAAATTAAGTACTGTATACATCAAGCTAAACATATAGTACAACAGTAATTGTCAAATGATAAATACAGTACTATATACAACAATTAGATACAATTAAGGTACAGTATTAATAAATATAAGTTGCCACTGATTTACAGATATACTCTAGGACAATACTAAATTGGATACAATTAAAGTACAATATTAATATAAATTACCACCGATTTATAGGTATACACTATACAATGTCAAAATTAATGGTTATGTTGTATTATATTTGTATATGGACTCTATCTGTTCAATGTGCTATTTTTATTGACCTTGCAAAACTCTTGAATGGAATAATATGGAGTTGTAACTAACCAGTCATATGTCTTCTGTTTAAATTTTGCAGCGGTAGAATTGCTATTTTCTGCGGTACGCTATTATACAGTTTTAATACTATCACTTTGAAACTCTAATATAATTACAACAAATATAATAGCAACACAGGTAACAAGTCCAATAGAATATATTGATATACAATATCAGAATGACCTGATATATACAATACACAAACAAAACAATATACCAGATGAAATGAGAGCCATAGCAATAGCCACGGAAAATGAAAGATACCCAGAAAAAGAATGGCTCCGAATATATACAAATGGATCCCTCATCAATAAAGAAAATGCCGGAGCAGGAGTATACTGTAAACATTTTGCACAGTATCTAACATTAGATGAAACGTCAAACCACTTTGATGGAGAATTAACAGCTATAAAAGCAGCATTACACAACATTTTATATAGACCATACATAAAACAAAAAATAGTCATCTTATCAGACTCAAAATCAGCCACAGATGGAATAGTAAATTACAATAATAAAACAACAAGAAATATTAAAGAAATAAGAAGCCTAATTAAAGCAGTTGAAACTAGAAATTGTGTCATTCTACAATGGATCCCAGCTCATGTCGGACTTTTGGGCAATGAACATGTGGATCAATTAGCAAAGAAAGGTGCAATACAACAAATAAAACCTGTAGGACAAATAGAAATAAATAAAACATTAAATAACATTAAACAACATTTCAAAAGACAGCAGAGACTTGATGAAGAAGATAAATTAAAAGATAAACATTATAAGAATATTAAAGATAGAGTTGATATACAAAAAATGCCAAGGAAGACTGCAGTGGCCTTATTTAGGATGGCAACTGGCCACGATTGCCTCGCAGAACACCTCTACAAGATAGGATGCCTACCTATATCCAAGTGCACTCTCTGTGAAGAAGATGTCATCCTGAACAAACATCTCACCAAATGCAAAAGCCTTAAAAGTGATAACTTACAGACTTTATATTGGGAAGCCAGAGGGAAAATGATGCAGATCAATTAATCCGCAGTGCCATTGGTGAACAACAACAACAACTTTGAAACTCTTTGATGTTGTTGTAAGTCTATGATGTAGGACGTTAATTTTGTTACTATTTCTGGTGTTATAACCATGTATATCGTGTCTAAAATCCGTCTCATGTAAATGGGTTTTCACATAGTTAACTGCAGTATAAGTATATAAGTTTATCACTGTCAGAATGCCCAGTTTAATAAATGAAGGTTTACAGTGTTCTCATTTGTTCAGCATTGGAGATTATATGAACAATCTTTTTTTGTAATAACAGTATTTTGGTCACATGGCTGCTACTTCCCCATAGTAGAATGCCATAGCATACTATGCATTATTATAGGATAATAATTCATTTATGGCTAAAATTTGTTTGTCCTTGTCTACTTTAATTGTTTATGAGATATTTAAATTTATTTCTTTTGTAGTGTCTATATAATTCTATACCGTAATTAGTTAAATTGTGACTTATAATCAATTCACTCTTTTACCGTAACTTCTCAGCACTAAAATATATACTAAATTTACAATTATTAAATTTACACTTCACTTCCATATCACTTCACTAATCTAATAATAATTATATCATATTAACTAATTCACAATAAACTTCACTTTCACATCTATTATTTAATATGCACTAAAACTATTCTTCATACAAGCAATAACTCCTCCCTTATAACTGCGCTGTTTTCCTCACTTTCTTCTTCAGTGCACCCCACTTCTCCTCGCACCATTCACCAGCTACCGCCTCCTTTGCGGTTAGTCATCCATCCGGCTTCTCCTCCTTCTATAATAACTTAGTGTCACAAAAAGATTAGCAGTAATTAGGCTAAAATTAATAATAGTACATTATATTTTACTGAGTCCTAGCAATCATTAAAGCTCTTCAGTGTGCCCCCTTTTACATAGTTAATTACAGTTGACAACATTACTTGTTGTTACATATTCCAGGGTGCCCTTGTCAATGGTGAACCTTGAAGTATGGGTTCCTACAGAAACTGACATCACCGAATTCACCAAAGTTTACCATGTGAAAGATTGTGGGACACTAGCTCCACCTGGCAGGTAAGTATTATAACACCTTAGCTTGAACTTTTTTACAATAGCTGTAATGTCAGTTCCTCACTCTCACTGCTCATGGTTGCAGGCATGACCACTTGCTTACTGGTTACTGGCGTAGCCTCTCAAAATGAGTTCACGTGTGAAGACATTGTTTTGTATCTAAGGATAGAAGTGCGCATTGTCTAATGTATGCAAACAATCATAACATAAAAACAAATTTTACCACAATGCACAGTAATGACTGTAGCCTGGTATACATAGGATGAACAAAGGAATCTTGAAATAAGACTTAAAGAGCATATGCGATACATTTACCAAAAACAGACATAGCACATTATTTCTGGCCTTCAAACCATGATATCACTCCAAACATAAAACTCTTAAAACTGATCAACAACAGCAATGAATTGGACATCTGGGAAAAAATACATATCATTAAACACAGGAATCACCTAATGAATTTCGAACTGCCGCCACCCAGCAGCCTTTGGAGGTTCATCAGTCCAGCACCAGAGAACACCACTAACCACACACATTCCCCAGATAGTAACTGGCAAAATCGGTTGTAACATGCTGATGATGGGAGAACCGTTCTCCCGAAATGCATTCAAAGTAAGAACCTTTTAGTGATGTAGTGTAACAACCTCCAACTCTCTTTATTTTAAATTATGACACATCACTGTTACTAGCTTCTAAATCTTCAAAATTAATAAAAATAACAATAACTAGAGAAAGGGTAGAGAAAGTGATGCGAATATAACATCAGATTTTTAGAAGCAGGTCTGTATGTTTATATGTGTTTGTGAACAGCACAACTCAAAAACGAAAAGTTGGATAAATACCATACTTGGTATTTAAGTTGATTATCTTTCAAAGGTGCAATACAAAGACTTTCAAGAAAATCCCCCACCCCCAAATACCCTTTACATGGAAAATTTTTCAAGATTATTTGTTTTCTCAAAAAGGCTCTTAACAATTTTGATTGGAACAGAAAGTAAAAAATATAACCAGAAATGAATTTAACATTTTGTAATAGATTAAAAAGTTCAATAGATTTAATGCTTATGTATACTAAGCATTTTATACTAATTAAAGAAATATAATTGTTTAAAAAAGATAATTCCATGAAAAAAGATGCTGACGTGAAGACGTGAAAAAATAATCTGATAGCAAAATCAAGCTAAAAGGAATTAAAAGACTTTTTTAGTACGTTGTTCACTTGCACATCCTTATCTTTAGCAGTTGCTGGTCAACTGTGCTCTATATACATTTTAAGGTGGTTAGCTTGTGGTAGAGGACGTGCTGTGACTATAGGGTGTGGGATTCAAAGTTGAGATGGCTGTTAAGTATGGAACTGGGAAATACTTTTGTGTGCTCCTGTAAATTTTGAACAATTTCTGATGTTATGTGGTACATAATTTAGTCTATGCTGGTAATGAACTCGATTACAACACACAGAGAAAATACAACAAAACTTTCATACCAGGCATGTTTTTAAACTGAGTACGGTTTTAATATTTTGCCGCTGTAGTTACAATTTTGAGCATGCGCGATCACTCCATTCATTAGGAAGCCAGATGCAGCTGTGAGCGATTGTCACTTTGTGTTTTGCTGTTGTTAAGGCATTTCAAAATGTTCAAATCAAATGAATGACCTGCTCACTGGGAAGTCAGATCAATAACTCATTTTTTTGAATACAGGAAATTTTATGGCAGAAAACATTTCTCACCAGTTTTGTAAAGTTTATGAGTGACAATGCCCGGCCATACACAGCCAAACAAATTCAAGATCCGATTGCATAATTTGGTTGGCAACAATTCGACCACTCGCCCTACAGTCCAGATTTGGCACCAAGCGATTTTCATGTGTTTCTTCATCTGAAGAAATTCCTTGGTGGAAAATATTTCAATAACGATGATGCTGGAAAAAAGACGTGCAGACTTGGCTTTCATCATAGGCAGCATCATTCTTTGACGAAGGCATACAGAAACTGCTTTCCTGTTATGATAAGTGTCTGACTGTGTGGGGAAGTAGAGTAAACTAATGAATAATGATAATAATAAAGTATTTGGAAAATAATTTCTGTTATTTTTTAAAAAAATTATCGGTACTGACTCTAAAAACATGACTCATACATAAGGGTTATTAAAAGATTTTGGCATAAGTATCGTGTTCATATTGTACCGCTATAAGCAGATATATGATTGTCCTTTGTTTTAGTACACTTTGTGTTTTCTCAGTTACTAAACTGCATTATCTTGGAATGAAGCATTTGCTCTTATTTTTACACACATTTTCTGCAGAGTAAGAACAACTATTTTTTATGCCATGGCATTCTCAACGAAAAGTCTAAGCTAACATTGCAAGCATTTCTGTTATGACTCCAACATTTTTGCATTCTAATAACCGGTTTGTAAATCTATTTTAGTAATTTAGGAGTTGAAATTTGAAGCTATTGTATAGGCCATGTTTGTTGGAAAGAACAATGTTTTCAGTCCTGAAAGAATTATTAATCAAAACAATTTTGTGGTTTCCGAGGTTACTCTAAATACACACACACACACGCACACGCACACAAATTTTTCTCTCTTTGTAGTATTAATATCATCCACATCATCATCATTATTGTTGGTGGTGGTGGTGTGTGTCAGTTCTATTACGTTATACAAAGCCTTCGTTTGAACGCATGGCCAGCTGAGTGGAATTTACCTTGCACCAGGAAACAAGCCATTTGCTAGCTGAGCTGGATATTCATAGCCCCTTAAATTCAAGTACATGCAAATTATATCTGTAATAACCACCTACTTTTGTCATAAAAGATATTGAAAATGATGTCTACACATCATCACACCTTTTAACAAAATTTGTATTGACATGGCCGTGTAAATAAAACCATGCAGATCAATGGAGTGATCATTAACATTATCCAACACCAGATTGCAGAAATTAACTCTACTCACATTATCACAATTCCTTAACTACAGTTATCTTACGGTTTTAATTTTAAAAGTTTAGTGGCATTTCAAGCCCAGGTTTGCAAAATTCCTGATTCCTGTGCAAGCTTTCTCAGAGATTTCTTTGGAATTTGTTTTAACCATTCTCCGATATCATAGAGTTTTTCCTCTATAAGAATACGACAGCTTCTGATCAAGAATAAATCCTGTTTCCCTAAATCTATTCACAAAATTACGATGTGAGACGCACAAACAGCAGGGAACCTGTGTCACTTCTCTACAAGAGTTTGTTGTGACATACGAAATATAAGCCAGCACTCAGAGAGGGAACTGAACCACTTAGATTTTTTTTATCGACTTTTATCTCTGGCCTTTGGCATGATCTGTTCTTTTAAGGGCACTAATGACCTTGCAGTTGAGCGCCCTTAACTCCAGATCATCATCCTCTGTGATTTACCTTTACTATGCTAGCCTCTAGTTCGCGAGGTTGTGTGTTCAAACCCAGTGGAGGGCGATGGATTTTTTTGGGCATAAAAATCTGTAGCATGCCTTCCTTCAGAAGGGAAGTAAAGCTGGTGGTAGATTTACGATACATAAAAGAACCTCAAGCCTGATAAAGAGGCCTCTGAGTAAAGTTTCTGACTTTCACGTCCAATATAGAATGGGGTGCTAAGGACCACAGCCATTAAAGAGCATCCATAAATAACACTCACTTTAATTTATCAGTTAGAAACACTGCAGTGCAGGGCAAGCATTTCCCCATAATATGGCCATGCATATAAACAAAGGTTCTGTATAAGCATTTGTTTGAGAGAGTAAACTCCATGATCTGATAATTTTAGGTTTGGATGGTTCATTCCAGCTAAACTGGCAAACATTGCTTATGGAATGGATCATTGGAGAATATTTACCAAATTGGACTCTGCCAGCTTATTTGCAATGACAGAAGAGGAACTCCAGTATGTAAAGAAGTTCACAAAACTTAACAGCACAAACAAGTAAGTAATGTGTTCTTTTTACACTTTAAAACATTGTGCAGAGTGTTGAATTAGTGATGCCAGAATGGAAACTGCATTAGAAGGAGAAAACAAGACCTTGATTTTAAATTTAAAATTACTGAAACTTGTACACAGTGAAGCAAATAATTAAATTGTGGAAAATGAGTTAAAGTTAAGCGCTCATATTACTGCACATACCAAAAATGCTTCAAGGAGCTATTTTGCCCATTCTCGGCTTCTGGTTGACTAATTGCTGATCCCCCAAACTACTTCTTGTGTAGATGTTTGTGGTTGAGGAAATTAGAGTTTAAACATTTTTCTGCTGGAATTTCAGAGTTCATAATTTGATGTTTGAAAGTTTTGATAAATGTTATTTCCCATTAGCTCAGTTCTACGTGGCTATGCACTGATTTTAGCAACATGACATTTTGTTCTATGTTGTGATTTTCTTCCCAGAACAGATATATTTGTGATATTTCTGAAGTGTTCTTTTAGTCTTGTCGTTATATTTCTCTTGCTTTTTTCTATGTATGTTTTGTTGCACTCCTTTTTTATTTAGGAATTATCTTCCATACAATAGTTTTCCTACAACCCATTCATGAGTTTATTGCTCCATAGATCCCTATCCTATGTATCTTCATCTGTTAGACCTCTGGATGCCATGCTTTTTTGCACCCTATCCATCATTGTTCTCTTGGTGTTTCCCAACCACTGTTTCCTTCAGCTTCCCATTCTAGCACCGTCGTTTCCCATAATTTCCACGTGGCCGAGCCATTTCAATCTTGTCTCTCCTATTATTTCTAGTACATTTTTTTTTTTTACATCCATTATTTCTCAAATTTTTGTATTTCTAATTTTATCCATTCATGAGATTCAAGAACTCCTCTGCCAAAAATGCATCTCTGTTGTTAATAATTGTCTTTTTTGTTGCCTATTGATTGTCTATGTTTCTGTTCCTTGGAGTAATATACTTTGTACTATTGAATTATAAATTAGCTTTTTAGTTTTATTTAAAATGTTTCTGCTCCGTAATATCGAGTTCAACAGTTCAGTTGCTTTTCTTCCTTATCCTTTTCTTTTTCTGAATTCTACTAGTTAAATTTATTGACCATTCTAATTTCCTCATTGATAACCTTTAATTTTTCACCTGTGTTCATTGTTGACGATGATAAATGTTATTTTAAAGAGTGTATTTTAATACCACCACCAAAGAAATACAACTTACAAAATGCTAAATCAAGAACACATAGACAGAATCGCATCAGAAAAGAAACCAGACATAGACTTTTAGAAAGCAACAAAGCAGAGATGAGAATCATAAGCACAAGATTAAATCAGTCATAGACAATCACTTCTGGGATGAAAACTATAATATCAAACTTCTAAAATCAGCACATAATCCCATAGAACTGAACTTATGAGTAAGAACATACATCACAAGTTTCAAACATCAAATGATGAACTCCAGATTCCCAGGGGAGAAGATTGGGGAATGACCAGCAGCAGCAATAGGTCCTCCAAACGTGTCTTGTCAGTAATTTGGTAAGTGGAGCAATATCAGTGCTTAACATTAAGTTCATCTGCCATAACTTAGGCCTTTTATTGCTTCTAGCCATTATCAAAACAGTGATTTTATACACCATAGAATTTACTTTTATCTATGAAAGTACATATATCTGGATTCATGAACACAAATCTGCAGTACTCAAAACTGTTGTGATATTAAATTAAAATAAAAGTTTAAAAATGCCATCTTCACATATTTATGTAGATGTTTAAGACACTGCACACTGGAGTTTGCATACACCTGGGATCAACTGATCCCAAATAAGAATGAAAGGACATTTTCAAATTAAAAACTTTGTATCAAAATAGCTTGCATCATAAGCAAGTGATGGAAAATAATTCATAAGAACTGAATTTCTATCTCTCAGAACTTCACCAATTTACTAAGAAAGATCTGATGTGCTACATTCACATGACTTTCTCTACCAGTTGTTCAACAAATCTACTTCATATTAATTGCGATAAACGTTTGCAGAAATGGTTTTATTGCATATTATCTTATAGGTACAATGGGAATACAGTAGACTTCACTGATAGTCAAATGTTTTAAGAGCTGGTCGCTATGTGAGAGCTTTGAAACTATGTTCTCTTTGCATGACCAGCAAAAAAAAACAACAACACAGATTTTCCTCTTGAGAAAAGTGTTAAGTATTTGAAAATTCAAATCTATAACAAAGAAAATCTCAGAAATGGTTAATGCTACCAAACTTTTATTGGATATAAATTGTGTGCTTTAATGAGATCTATATTTTTTGTGTAGTAAGATTTTGTCTATCTTTTATGTTTTACCAGTTATACAAAGGTCATTCAGAATGAAGACTTCACAGGTTAGTCCTAGAAAATTCAGGGTTTAAATGTGTAGTATTTTAATCAAAATCATTAGAGCTATTTTTGAGAAAATCAAAACTTTTCCATGTAAAGGCTAGTTTATGTTTGGGGTATTTTCTTGAAAATCTTTGTGTCACATTACTTTTAGGATGCTGAATATAAATACCAAGATTGGTATTTAACCAATTCTTCATTTTTCTGAGTTATGCTGTTTACACAAGCATACACACGTTTTTCTCAAAATGCCTTTTTTTCGGGGAGGTTCAGGGAGTCTCAAAATGTATTTCCAGTGAAATCTTGGTATACTGAATTTTTGGGTGAAATACAATATGTCCTACTGTACCATAAGAGATAGTTCTCGTTAAAACACACATTTTTTGTGGCATTAACAATTTTGAAGATATTCTGTTTTTGGTTTGAATTTTCAAATAATTATAGTTTTCTCAAATGGTAACTCGTCATTCATTTTTTCTTGAGGTCATGCAAAGTTCATGGAATTTTATAGTGATCCACTACATAGTAGGCTTATAAATATGTAATAGCTTCTAGAGGAGCAGAGAAATTCATGTGAATGCAACACATAAGATTTTTTGCCCTCTTTAGACACATTCTTTGAGCTTTGCTCACCTACTTTTGCATTTTAATTGATTGACTGTCATGCTCCATATTATTTTAGATATTTTTGTGAAGAGAAATTTTGTAAGGAAGGAATGCATGTTCCTGTTTGGTGCCAAAGGACACAGCTTTGTGCAGTTCTACTAGCAGGATACACAGGTAAAGTAGATTTTACTAATCTTGCTATGGCATATTGTAGAGTGAAACTTAACATGTATTGCCTTTAAATAGTGAAACTAAGGGTTAAAAAACATGACCTTCTCTACCCACTATCATTTACTTTTATTTAGCTTCTACACACTGTTCTTATGAAAGCTTATTTTCTATCTACTACATTTTAATCCGAATAAACCTTTACAGAAACATCTACATTGCACATTTCGTTATAGATACAAAGAGAACAGCAATAGTCAAATGTTTAACAACTGAACGCTATATGCTGGCTTTCTATACTGTTTCCATGACATCTCGAGAAACAACTGAAATTGAATGACAAAGTATTGAACAACTCGAACCATCAATAACAGATATGCCACAAAGAAAGTTATTTGAAACAAGTTGTGTATTTTAAAGAGTTCTACAGTTTTTTGAGTGGTGAGGTTTTGTGCATCTCTTATGGTTTACCTGTAATACAAAATCATGCAACATTTTTTCTCAATAAACAGGACTTCACTGGTTGTTCTGAGGAAATTCACAGAATACAGTGTATTTGCCATTTAAATATCTTAAATATATGATGTTTTAATGAAAATTGTTGAAGCTATTTTTTGCAAATCAAAAAATGTTGAAAAATGTTACATGTAAAAGATAGCTTGGAGTGGGGGATTTTCTTGGACACCTCTGTGTCGCAATGTTGCAAAATCCAACATTTTGTTTTTGAATTATTCTGTTGACACCACCGAGTTTTTTTTTCTAAAAATGCTTTTTGTGTATTCACAGACTTCAAAACAGGTATTTGCTGTGAAATCGTATTATCAAATTTTTGAGAGAAATGCAATACCTTCTAGCTACTTGGTACATCCTAAAGAAAGTAAAAATGTATATTAATGTGTATGTGTATATTTTTTAGTAATTTTGGATGGATGGATAACAGAGTTTTTGTTGTTTTATCGACCTGCCACACATCAGCATAAAAGACTTATTGTACAACCCCATTAGAAAGAATGCCTTCATTGTTTCCCAAAATCTGTTCCCTGAAAAAGTTGCAGTATCCTTTCCTGGATCTTCTCTGGTTATAGAAAGAGTAAGTCTCTTTTTGCCAGGAATGGACAGTCAAAGAGAATGTGCGAGGCAGTTTCCTCGTCCTCTTTGGGCTCATCCTTGTAGAGGTCTGCTTTATGTAGATGTTTCCTGAGGTGTTCAGAAATTAATACAACTATTTCCCTTATTGCTGTTCTATCCAATCTCAGGAAAGCGCTGCATGGACCTAAGCCCAGTTTTCTGGCTTGTCTTTGTTCAGGATAGGTTTGTCACCTGCATTGGTGTGCTTTTACCAAGATTTTGGCAGTACGTGTACTCATTCAGGGCCAACAGAGTATCTCAGTACCTCTTTTGGCCAGTTGACCAGCCTTTTCATTTCCATAGATGCCCTGATGTCCTGGCACCCACCACACTTTGAGCCTCTTATGAGATGACTAGGCAGGACATTTAGGCATTCCCAAACCATTTTTAAAATTTTAGTTTTAAAAAATTGTATAATGGCAATGTTTGAGTATCAGTGTCTATAAATCTGTGCAACTACTTTTTCAGATGAGACCAGTTTTGTGGTGCAGGACATTGCAGAACTGAAGCTCTTTGTGAAGGTACTGTGGGTAGGGCCCCATCTGCAGCATGTGGTGGAGACAATGGCAAGCCGATATGAAGCCGCTGGGCGCGGTCTGAATACACGCTCATTAGTGCTGCTTACCAGGATGCCAAGCGCAGTCATAATGCCTGGGGATGGACATTATACCAGCGTTACATTTCCTCCTTGTGAAATGTTGGAGACATCTGCAGGGATTGGCTGCAAGTATGAACTGCAACGACTGGCGAAGCTTGCTTGGTCAAAACTGGAAGTAGGAGCTAAACCAGCTTTTGAGGTAACTGTAACTGATGAGTTCCATTCTCATAACTTTCTCTACTCACTCTTCTATTACTGTTGTAGGTATAAGAAGAATACAGTAGACTAGTGAGATTTTTAAAAAGTGATTTGTTGTGTGAGGACTGAAATTTCAGGCTGTTTGCATGACCACAAGAAAAATGAATAGCAGCTTAAGAAACAATATAAATATTTGAAAATTCAAACAACAAAGAATATCTCAGAAATGGTTAATGCCACAAAAATGTTTTTTTACATAACTTGACTGTCGTTGTAATGGAGTTCTTATAATTGCTGTTAACACTGAAACCTAAGGGCTTCTTGCATTATCTCCTATCACAATTCTTTTAGTTATATAGTCCTCTCCCTTTAATTAATGACAGTAGTTTATTAATGGTCATCTGCTTAGCTTGGTGGTAGTGCAGCTGCTTACCAAGTGGGAGGCTCAGGTTCGATTCTTGGTACTGGCATGGGGATTTTCTCCCACTGGCAGATCTGACCTGGGGTGCTTTTAGCCTTGTTAGGTCCCTGAGGGGCAAATTGAGGAGCTACTTGATTGAAATGTAGCGACTCCAGCCTAAGGAGGCCGCATATGCCAGCCAGGAGAGACTCAGGGCACTGACCATGTCCCCCGTCTAGTACTGCACCCCATTCATGATGCCTGTTGTGAGCAGAGGTGGGAAGATGCAGCGGCTGGGTGGCAGGCCTTAGCCCAGCATTGGGCCGTGGCGCCATGGAATTTATTAACCAAGTTCTTTAGGAAAATCATCATTTGGGTTTATGAATCACAAAAGTTCCTATTTTTTCCTACCCAGTGTTTCACATTATTTGTTACTTAGCCTACTTACTGGTTCCTCTCTAAAGTTTCCTGTTGTATGTAAGTGTTTCCTAATCTACAATGTCCCGGCTATCAGGTTTAATGAAATTAAGTACATCTTCACTGGGTAAGGAGATATACTGCTTGCATCCCTCTGTTTGAATCGTTCACAATTGTTGTTTATGATTAATCCACTCAGCAATGGTTCTTCAAACAGAATTTAAGATTTGAGATAAACTGTGTGTTTTATCTACATTTGTTGTGCAGTAACATTTTGTCTATCTCTTCTGGTTTACCAGTTATACAAAAGTCATTCAAAATGAAAAGAATTTCAAAGGCTATTCCCTGAAAAATCAAGATATACAGCTTGTCATGCAAATATCTGAAAGTATGGTATTTTAATCAAAATTGATAAAGCCATTTTTGAGAAAATAAAGAATATTTAAAATTTTTCCATGTAAGGGGCACTTTGGGAGGGGGTCATCGAAAAGCTGTATCACATCCTTGGAAGATGCTGAACTTAAATACTAAGTTTGGTATTTCACCGACTTTCACATAACATGCGCGCGCACACACACAGTTTCTAAAATACTTTGTTTGCATTCAGGTAGTCTCAAAGCTTGTGACATCATGTTTCTGTTGGATGTAATACTTTCTACACCTACAAGACAAAGCAAAAACACTGTATGAAACCTGCACTGTAAAATCAAGCATTGATTTTTGCAACTATTATACATTTTTCTGATAATTCTATTTCCCATTTGAGATAAATCTTTTAAAAGAGAGTCTGTATGTGATGACTTTGAAATTGTGTTCTCTTTGAATGGCCATGATAAAAAATGAACAGTGACTTAGCAGTTTAAAAAAATATGAGCTATTTTCCATAAATTGTGTGTTTTAACGAGATCTACATTTTTATGTTGTTGTTGTTGTTGTTGTTCACCAATGGCACTGAGGATTAATTGATCTGCATCATTTTTCCTCTGGCTTCCCAATATAAAGTCTGTAAGTTATCACTTTTAAGGCCTTTGCATTTGGTGAGATGCTGTTTGTTCAGGATGAATCTTCTTCACAGGGAGTGCACTTGGGTATAGGTAGGCATCTTATCTTGTAGAGGTTTCTGCGAGGCAATCGTGGCCAGTTGCCATCTTAAATAAGGCCTCTGCAGTCTTCCTTGGCATTTCTTGTATATCAACTATCTTTAATATTTTTATAATCTTTATCCTTTAAAGATCTACATTTTTATGTAGTAAAAATTTTGTTTATCTCTTACGGTTTACCATTTATATAAAATTCCTTCCAAATAAAGAGGATTCACAGGCTATTCCCAAAAAATTCAAGATATATATTATTTGTCATGGAAATATCTTAAAAATATAGAAATTCATCAAAATTGTTGGAGCTATTTTTGAGAATTTGTTTTTAATCTGGTCCACTAGATTTCTTTTTCTTGTGGTGTTACATCAACCAAACTCAAAGACTTATAAGAACATTGCAATCAAACTCAGCAGCATTCACTTAGAGGTACTGCATCCAACTGTCTTTTGTAAACTCACAATGTGTGGGGTTACAAAAGAAGGTTTTTTTTCCCAGAATCTACTGTGAGGGTAAGCAATTCTCCCAGAGATTACTTTACATTTGAAAAGTGTCTGCTTGTTAATAACTATTACAAACAGCAATGAGACTTCTAAACACCATGCATTTTATATGAATAACTTTGCTTAGTCCCTATTTATGTAAGCAACTTCATCTCACGTAGCAAAGAATGGCGTAATGCAGCAGAACTTTATTTATGCATGCATTGTAACTGTCATAGCTGCACTGTGTACTGTTGAGGATACAGGCCTGTTTTCACATTTGGTTCGCTGTGTGTGTTGTACTTCTCCTACAAACTCTTGACTTGAAAAAGAAGCAGACGAATATGATGTTGGGATGTAAACAGTGCAAGGTGCATGGACAGGAGCCTCTCTGCAAAATTGAGAGAAGATGGCAATGAATTGTAATTTTCTGATGCAACATGCCAAATTGTACTCCTAACACAAATTTCTTCTATAAAATGTTCCGTATTCATACTTGATAAACTTCTGAACGACAAAAATCAGATCACTCCCACAACACTTGATACAGCTCTGGGTTTCCTAAAGTGGCAGCATTGACTCGATTGTCTCACTCACAATGTGCCAACACGATATGCATAAACAGGCCCATATACACTCTTGTATACTGAGGTCAAGTGGCTGCTGTGTGTGTCACATGATCTAAAAGACCTCCTCACATATATTGCACTTAGTACGTATTTCATTTCAAAACTTGATACCAAGATTTCAACAGAAATACATGATGTATGGTCCCTTAAATAAACAAGCACTTTTAGAAAAGTTCCGTGTGGGTGCGTGCGTGCGTGCATGTGTGTGTGTGTGTGTGAAGTCGGATAAATACCAAACTTGGTATTTAAGTTCAATACTTTCCAAAGATGCGACATGAAAATTTTCAAGAAGAACCTTCTTAAATGGAAGATTTTTCAACATTTTTTATTTTCTAAAAAATAGCTTTATTGATTTTGATTAAAATACCATATATATTAAAGACATTTATGTGGCAAATAACATGTATATCTTGAATTATCTGGCAATAGCCTTTGAAGTCCTTTTTATTGATAAGGAATTTTGTATAATCTTGTATAACTGGTAAACGTTAAGTGATAGGCAAAAATGCATTACACAAAATATGTAGATCTTTTTAAAACAGGCAATTTATTTCCAATAACGTTTTTTGTGGCATAAGTCATTTACGAGATATCCATTATTAATGATTCAAATTGTTCAATGCTTAGCCATTCTTTTTAAAGTTCTGTCGATTTTCAATTCTTTCTCATGATGTCATGGAAAGAGTATGGAATTTTAAGGCCAGCATATAGCATCTAGTTCTTAAACATCTATCTATCACTATTCCCTCTATATCTATAATGAAATGTATAATGTAACTAACTATTTCTGGAAAAGTTTATCTCAATTAAAATGAACTATGATAGGATAGGAAAATACACTTTCATAAGAGGGTAGAGAAAGTCATGTGAATGTAACCATCAGGTTTTTGAGTTTATGGTACTCAGAATCTTTTAGAACTGTCATGCTACATGGTATAAGTATTTCCATTAAACTCAATGTATTTTCAGATTGTGTCGCGCTTGTTGTGTGACATGAAATTGGTTGCATAAATGGGACCTTAAGCTAACTTCTGCTTTCTGTATGCTAAATACTTTCACTTCATTGTTATGAACAATGTACATATTTCACTTTCAGTAATTAAGTGCTTGTCATTGTTTGTCTGAAGGCACTTCACAAAATGTCTTTCTCTTTTGGAGACCTCCATAATCTTCTGGAAGTCTACAATACTGAAAACAATGTCAGCAAAGTAGCTTGTGATTGGATGGTGAAGAATAGAGCGAGATGGCAACATTGGATTCCTACAAATGATGATATGAATGTTCTTTACATAGGTGGCATATTTCCTATGAGCAGCTCCCTATACAATGCCAAAGGAATTGTTAAAGGTACATTCATATGGCATTCAAAGTGCTGGTGTTAAAACTGTTGGTTGTTTCATTAAGGTATACTAGTAGGTTATGTTGTTTCCAGCTGCTGATATGGCTATGGAAGCTGTAAACGCTAACAATACTGTTCTCAGAGATTATGTGTTGAAGATGCAGCTTGGTGATGGAGAATGCAAGGCTGAGTCTGTCATGAAGAACTTCATCTATTACGTGCTCTTCAATGTGTACAAGAAACTAGTAGGAATTCTAGGTAACAAACTATTCTTACAAAAGCTTATATCTACTTCTTGTTAATATGATAAACTTTTATTACACATTCCATTGTAGGTATAAAAAGAATACAGTAGCTAAAGCGATAGTCAGATTTTTATGTGAGGGCTCTGAAATTCCAGATCTTTGCATGACCTCAAGATCTACATTATTTGTACAGTAACATTTTGTCTATCCGTGTATCAACTATACAAAACGAAACAGATGTAAGAGAACTGCATAGAGTATTTGCAAAAAATTCAAGATATACATTTTATTTGTCATGCAAATACCTTAAATATATCGTACTATGACAGTTATAGTTTTATTTTACAAGAATGTGATAAATATAATTTTAACATTCAAGATTTTTAGAATGAAATTTGTTTATGTAATTCCATGAAATTGGCTTTGAAATTCTTACAAGTCATTACCTGGAAGCTTATGTAAACAGGAGTTGGATCATATGATTTTTAGGGGAAATGATCACCTCAGGTTCATGCAAGTTTGACACGTGGGTGGATTAAGCAAATATAGCTGACACCTGCTTACATCAGTGCTGTCTAAAGCACTAGTCAGCACACTCCTCAGCTATTTAAACTTAGGGCCTGTTTCACCAACCAGTGTTAAAAATACTCTAACATCTTGTTTGTTAACAAGGAGTTCAATGTTTAACATAAGGTTAAAACTTTTGCGTTTCATCAAGCTTTTGCAGCAAATTGTTAGCTAACATTTTGTTAACATCAAAGACAACTGTGAACCTTAGCTTTCGAGAAGACAGTGGTCGAACTACAGTGCTTCTGAATGTACTGTGATGCACTTTTGTCTACGTATTGTTGCGCTCTCTTTGTTAGTAGCCGACAACTATTTACATTCATACCAATGACCATGTGATGTTCCCGATTGTTTGGGGTTAGAATTATGATATCAAATAAATGTTTCACATTTTGAAATGCATTAATTAACATCTGATTAATAAGTATAGACTTTTGTCAAGTGTGAAAAGTGTGACAGTCTTACATTAAAGGATAAGATTGCAGCCTGGGAAAAACTGCACAAATAATTTAATGGGAATGAACACATTTCTCTTAGTCCAGTAAGCAACTATGGCAATTTTATGCTAACATAAAGTGCAGTACTAGAAACGTTAGGTGTGAAGAGTGTTTAAGACGGTTTAAAACTGGTGGTGGACACTGCATTGAAACTAAAGTGGACTAAAATGTGTTATCGCAGACCCTAAAAAATAGTTTGCTTCTCAAAGCAATTTCTTTGGAAACCTTCCAGATAAATCCACAAACAGTAGCTTTAGAAATATCAACATTATCACAAGTAAATGAAAAATGTTAGTAGCATAAAATCTAAGTACCTAATTAACACTTAGCACAGGAAAACGAGGCATGCTTCTGTTCGTAGCATTCTAACCTCTCATATTTCCCATAAAACCATGCTCATGACCCCTTGGACAGTCTATATTGCTTTAAAAATTCCTCCTTTTGCAGGGTTTCAAATTTGTTATGACATATGACTACTATTCTATTAGGAATGACATTCAAAAAATGCCAATTGTACCAAACTTGCATTAGCAGCTTGGTTTGTGGCAACCATTTTCCAACTTCTAACATTTGTTAAACGCCTTAACACAGGGGTATGGGAATGTTTACTTAACACCGACTTTAACACATTGTTAAAGTTAACATTGTTTGATGAAACAGAATTTGTGTTAACTTCAGTGTTAAAATTTAGCATCGGTTGGAGAAACTGGACCTTAGAGTTTTTGAAGGCCTGTGCTCTGCTACACGTGCTAACTGGAATCTGTGACGGTCAGTCTATTAATTTTTAACCTAATCTTGATGCAGTAATTTGTATCACAAATTACTTAAATGTAAATAATGATTGTAATATGAATATGCATTTTTATGTGACATTGATTTCAGATGTTTATTAATTGTAATTATTATTGGGAAATAAGTTTATACGGCCTTACTGAAACTGTCAATAATAGCGCAATAATGCAGAGAGGGGGGGTGAGCTGTTTATCATTATTGGAAACGAGGAAGTTACGTAATGTTGGCGCGTTTTCGGTAGAACCTTCTGGAATGTGTTCTCCCTAAAGCATATGTATTCATAATTTTCATTGGATATTAAAATAGATGCTAATGTTGGCGCGTTTTATTAGCCAATTGCAGTTCAGTTATAATCTTTAGGCGTATCTGGATGAAGGCGTATAAATAGGGTAGGTTGGAGGTAAAGTCAGTCAGTCCTTCAGTTCGCCGAAAGCATTCATACATTACACGTCGTATTTAACGTCAGTTCATCAAAAATCTGTGTACACTACACGTCGTCTTCAGTCAGTCAGTTCGTCATACATCGGATATAGATTCACAAGTTACGCGCAGCAGAATTATGAAAGATCTAAAGTATTGTAAGGTTAATTATATAAAAGATTGAAGTACGTGGATTAAAAGAATTATCAGTAAGAAGTTATTATAACAGTTTCAGTTTGGCGAGTATCTAGATCAATATGTAAAAGTGATAGTGAACGTGTTCGACAATAAAAATTAGAAAACAAATTTCTTCATCAGTGTTCTTTTTGGATAAAAGATTCCTTTCCGTTTACACAACCCTGATCAAGACACATGTTCGACCCAAGATAAGATAATAGCTAGCCGGAGGACAATAAACAAAACTTAAAATTCTTTCAAACACTGATACTAGGTACCACAAATTGCTAACACTAGATGGAGCTACAAACCGAACAAATGAATGACGTCACAAGATGGCTTCAACACACGTGATGTAAACAAACATTTGTAAGTAATACCGTTACAAATTGGCTCCCATACGTGGGGCAGTTAAAATTATGTAACCAAACAAAACAAAAGCAACACAACAGAAGATCTTCAAGTTTTAATAATTTACGTAAAAACATATTACGTAAACACCAAGAATGTTACTATCGCAATCTCCAACTATGCCGTAAGACTGCCGGAACATGAAAAACGTGATTGTAGTAATGTAGATTGAACTTCAGCTAACTAAACCTTGCTGACATGTTTATTATAGTGCAGAGTAGTACTGCAGATAATTATATTAAATTTAGAACCAGAATCACACATTGATAATTTCCCACCCTTCACCACTGCTCCTTCTTGGCCATCCCTTTGTGTTCTCCTGTCTAGAAACCTGAACTACGTCCCCATCCAGTGAAGATGTGGTGTTGTCACATCTGGTATAGGCACAGGTTTGAGCAAAGGGTGTTCCACCACATTATTTTAATCCAAATTGTTAGAGCCGCATTTGAAAAAACCAAAAATAACGAAAAGTGTTCCATGTGAAGCATAGTTTGGTGGGGTGGAGGGTTTCCTGAAAAATTCTGTGTTTCATCCATGGATGAGGTTAAGCTTTAATATCAACTAAGCTTTTTGTTTCTGAGTTACGTTGTTGCTGTTCATAGACACATGCACATACATGTTTTTGGATTCAAAACAGTTATTTCTGGTGTAATCCTGGTATCAGATTTTTGTGTGGAATGCAATACTTCCTGTACTTACTATAGATAAGTAGTAGAGAAAATAAAAGTCATATCTCTGTTCTTTAGAAGCAGGAAATAGATGCACAGTATTCTGTTTGCTCAGGAAAAAGAAAAGAAAAAGAAAACCTATTAGAATTTATTCAGTTTTTGCAGAAATCTAAGGCTGCTGATTCAATATGCCCTTTAGAATATAAAGTATAATTTTGTTGTAACTTTTGGAGCACTAAAAGGGAATGTGATATTAAATTTCCTCCATTGCTGCACATTCTCTGAAAGTAAATAAATTAGTTTTCTTTTTATTATACAGGTTGCAGAAAAACAATGTCTAGAAAATTGAAAAGTAGAAAACATTTTTAGGTTACCAGCATGGGTTCGCAAATTTAGTAGTATAGTATAGTATAGTATTTATTGTGCTAAGAGTTTTACAAATTAGATTGTCTACTGCATTTTGACCCTGGTCACTTATTCAGTAGACAATCACTACAGTTTATTTACATTTTACAATCTCTTGTCACTAAATTAACACATTCACTATAGTTTTCCATTCAAAGTAAGATGCACTACCTCTTACTTTTCTCTTTCCACTGTCCAAAGCCATTTATTTTTTACTTTACACAAAAACTGCCCAATGCTTCTAGCGTCCTTGCATATCATTTCAATTATAAGTGTATATCTATCCCCCTTCAACCATTTCTTATTAAAAAATTCTTTTCTCCAATTTTATGTTCCTTGGCACTTAAATACTATGTGTTCAATGTCTTCATTCCCACCACATATCGGACATTGGTTCTGAGGAATACCCTGTCTTAGCCCTTTTAGCCTCCATGCTCCGGTTCTTAACCATGCAATAGATTCTCTCTCTTCTTTATTTACTTTGTCTATATATTTTTCCCTACCCCATGTATTTTTCATTGGCCTATAATAAACTAATGAGCTCTTTTCGGCAATCTCACTGAACATGATTTGTATTTCTATATCTTCCAGTCTTTTCCTTGCCTTTTTCCAAAAATGTTTTACGTTATTTTCTCTCCTTCTCCATATATCTCCTAACCCATTTTTCTCCAAAATATTCCGTAATTTACTTACCCATCCATCATTCATTAAGCTCTTCTCTTGGTATTCAATACATTGTCTTAACACATTACTTTTTCCTAGATTTAAACTTCTGAACCAAAATTTCAAAGTTCTTTCCATTATCTTCCCCTTAGTTGGCACCCTGCCCATCTCTAATTGTGCTACCTGTCTTACAATTGACTTCGGTAGCTGTAGTATTTCTCTACAAAACATCCTGTGCACCACATCTATACATTCCCATCCTCTATCTAATCCCCATATTTCTATACCATACATCATTTTGGCCTCCACAACCATCTCATAAACTTTTTCCAGCCATTTAACATTTATATTAGGTACTTTATATTTGCAGCTTCTAATTGCTGCCATTGCCCCTTTACCTTTTGCCAATGCAAACTTCTTTTGTTTCTCCCATTTATTACCTCCATCTATTTTTACTCCTAAATAGATACAGTCACGCACTACCCTGTAATCTTTATTCTCTCCCTTCCACTTTTCATATTTGCCTAATTTTCCCCCCTTTTTGAAAACCACAATCTGTGTTTTCTCTTGATTCACTTTTAACCTCCATTCTTTACAATATACATCAATTGCTTGTAATGATTGTTTTAAACCACTTACTGTAATAGATCCTACCACTAGGTCATCTGCAAAAAGAAGTCCTGGAATTTGGATGTTGTTAATTACTGGTGCACAGTTATTATTCCTTCCAATTTCTAGTAAGATATCATCTATGTATAAATTAAATAAAACTGGACTTAGCTTACATCCTTGCCGAAGGCCTTTCTTTTGTGGAATTTCGTTTGTTACACAGCCTGTCTCCACCCTTACACAGAAGGTGTTCTCAAAATACAGTACTTTTAGAATATTCACCAATTGCTGACTTACTCCCTTACACACTAATTTATGCCACAGAAGTTGTAGCTCAATTCGGTCATAAGCCTTCTCTAAGTCTACAAAAGCCATATACAATTTACCCCTTTTTTCTTTTAAATATTTGTCTGCTAATGTCTTTATAATAAATAAATTATCAATTGTTCTCCTCCCCTTGTGAAAGCCCATCTGGAATTCCTAAAGGATATTATATTCTTCAACCCAAGATTGTAGTCTCGCTGCCAAAATGTCCGCAAAAAGTTTTCCTATATTCGATAATAATGCAATACCTCTGTAGTTATTAGGTTTATCGACATTGCCCTTGCCTTTAACAACAGGAGCGCTGCATGAACATACCTAATTGAAATGTGACTGTATGAGAAATTTCATTTGCCAGTCACTTGACAAGTGTGTACTGAATACTGGTACACAATGAGAAATTATCATGTACTGTACTAAAGAAGATGACAGTGGCTTCACATCAAGCACTCCTAGTGACCACAAGCAGATTTTACAATCATAGACTCTTAACAACGAATGTAGTACAGCAAAAAAGACTTTTTTGACCACTTGTTCCTAACCCCCAAATGCTTATTGTTTTTTGCACCCAGTATAATGATGTAAAGCACATTATTGTGTAAAATTAGTTATGTATTCTCGGTACAGAACCTTGATGGTAGATTTTTACAGGGACCCAAATATTTGGAAGCTACAGAAATATTCTGTATGCATTCAGAGGACCTCAAAATGTGTCTTTTACGCAAAAGTTGTGATTTCAAACTTTCTGGTAGATTATACAGTTTTATTTAGAGGAGATCAAGATTGGACTGAGTTAAGAAAACTGTGTAGACACAAAAGGATTTAGTGCTGTAACACTTGTGTGCAGCACATGTAGATTATGTTACATCCATCTGAAATTTTAAAATCTTAAGTGATGGATGAGTTTTATACTGACTGTATGTGTTTTGGAGGGCAAGTAAGCAAGTAAAAATGAAATAACATAATGAAGCACAATACGGAGTACATACAAATGTTTCTACAGGTTTATTTTTTCTCTGAGGTATACACTATAATTCAAAATCATAACTTAAAGTGAAGACTAACTGTGGAAGTTTGAATTCTCTATGCACAGTTTTTGTTTTGCTTTGGTTTGTAGTCATGGTAATGAAATAAACAAAAAATAGAAACTTGCATGCAAAAAGCCTTTTGTGTCTTGGAATTTGTGAAATATAATTCATTGGCTATAGTTCTGTGGACGTATAGACAAAGATTTGGTCTTAATGCCCCTTCTGGTAACAACATTCATAGGTGATACAATCATATCTAAATGATGGGACTTATCTGTAAAGACTGCAAGTGTCAGATGAGAATACGGACAGAGTCATGTACAGTCCTAAAAGAAGTGTGCGGTGGGCAAGTCAAGAATTAGCGTTTTTATTCAATTGAAGAATTTGCAAATACTTTTAAATAACTATGATACTTTGAGGGTGAGTAATTTAACATATTGTAATTAAGAGTACATATTTATTCTTATCTTGTTCATTTACTGTTTTTTTTTTTTTTTGGACGATACCATGAATTCTTGTAATTCCTGTGGTGGACAATAAATCTAATCTAATTTAATCTAGCAATTCCAACAGTGACAGTGTGGAAGGCACTAAGAAAACTTCCACCACTACCTACAAACCTACCTTAGTTGAGACAGACATGATTATGTCAGCATGGCAGGAAATGGATGTATGCCATATTACAAATGGATCCCACACTTGTAATTTCTGCTATTGTACCTTCCACAGTTTTTCTTAAATTTAAGTTATGATTTATAGCTGTATTGTATACTGGAAAGAAAATATATAGGTTTAAAACCCCTTAAACATTGGTTATACCCTGTAATTGTACTTGTAAAAGTTGGTTTGCATTAATACTTAAGAATTGCTTCTTTGAGAACCTTATACATTTACTTGTACTCATATATTTCCCCTCTAGTTGCAAAGGCTAAGGTTCCAATTATATTTCAGAACTCAGATGACTAAAAATTATTATTCTTACATTTTGCTGTTATACAGGAGTGTTATGGTATTCAACCAACAAACTTTCAGAGGTTACAGAGGCTGGTATAGGAACACTTTGATATAGGTCACCTACGGTTTGTGACAACAAACTTTGAAGTTGTGTAATGATTATTCATTTGAATATTTGTAATAATAAATGCAAATAAATAAAGTATTAATACAAATTGATATTGATTTCCACTCTAAAATAATTAATTTTTCTTCCACAAGTGCGAAAATAGTTACTATTATGTACCATATTTTTCAAAGCTATGAGGTTTGCTTTTTTGGAAAAATGCTCCAAAAAGGGGATGCAGCTGAACTCTTATTACTAAAAAAGAAAGATGGCTGATGCTTCATGCCAGGGGAGTCGATGTTCTAAGTTGAGTCGCTATATATATATAACCAGAGAAATCACTGGACAGCCTATGTACAAGAGACACTATTTCAGTCTTGTGCTAGTATTATGAGTCATTGTCATATCATATATACTGCTCTGTAACATTGTTTTCTTTGGTACAAAGGTTTGGTCATCACCTTCCTTCTCCGACATAATCGCTCATCACCTGGATGTACCTTAAGTGTTAAATAAGCACTGAGCCGTGCTATGGACTTAATTTATACAACATGCATATGTTATTAAATGTTGCAAATTACTGTTCTGTAATACTATGAAGGACAACTTATAGTTACACTTTAATATGATTTCAGTGTGCTTACCTAAACCAAACAATTTCTTGGTTTTCTTCTATGCAGATCTTCTTCCTCCAAAAATAAAACCCCGCACAAACAGACATCACTTACACAAAAAATGGCAAAACAATTCAAATTTCTAGTTAACTGCAAAGGTGAGACCTAATAATTAATTAATAATAATCTAATCTAATAATTAAATATATTAAATGCCTGATTGATATAAGCACAACTAATCTATCTGATTGGGACCTTCTTTTTAAATAAATAAATAGTAATACTATAATCAGTATGTCAGTTAGTGACATGATATTCAGCGTGCAAATATGAAAATAAGGCACCAATGTAACTAATCTTCCCAATACATGTAACAGATGTGTATTTGCGGAGGAGTTATTGGTTATGAATGGAACTTAACAGCCCAAATATCACCAGATTCTAGTGAGTTATCCCATAATGGTGGAAAAATATCAAAATTGCACTTTAGTAACCTCCCCTATATAAGAGAAACAAACAACAGTTAGCTGTAGTAATAGCACAGTCATTAACGTGCTTGGCTGTCAACATGGTGCTGCTGGGTTAAAAGTGGTTAAACATTTCTTTTCCAAACAGATGAATGGTGCATGTTTGGAGTGAACCCAGTTTTAATTTCTCGCATGTTACAGAGGTATTTGCATGGAATGTTTGAACATAGCAAGTAGCAGCAACTCTGTGGTGTCACTATTGATTTTGGTGTATTACAAATAACTATGAACTCAAAGATTGTACATCAACACTCCTCTGAAAGTTTGTTGTTGTAACATCGAGGATAACAGATATTTATTTGCTGCTGATACAGTGTTTTGTTTATTATATTACTTTAGGTCCAGGATGTTCGGACACTGTAGAACCTCTAGCAGGAGTAACAAAACACTTCCGAACTGTGGTGATCAGCTACAGCGCAGAAGGTGCCAGCTTTTCTGATCGTTCCAAATATCCCTACTTCTTTAGAACTATTGGAGAAAACAGACAGTACAAGTACGTACATATTATTATCATTTCTTCTTATATGTTCTAAGAAAAACAAATTTTAGTGATACTGTTTGTTAAACACAGACAACATACGAGCCTGTCAGGAACAATGTTCACTACCTTCCAAAGATGTGAACGTTCATTATTTTCTATTTTCTCAAAAATGTCTCTAATGATTTTGATTAAAATGCACATTTCAAGATATTTCCAATTTGTAAACTGTAAGAGACAAACAAAATCTTACTACACAAAAAATGAAGATCATGTTAAAACACACAATTTGTGTCAATGTTTTTTTTGTGGAGATCATTTCTGAGATATTCTTTATTGATTTGAATTTTCAAATACTTATACTTTTTTTTTAAAGTGCTACTCAAGTTGCTACACATTTTTACCTTGTCTACTATGTATAGTAAGTAGTACAAGTATTCTATTCCGCCAAAAATTCAACGTTGAGATTTCACCAGAAATATATGTTTTAAGACCCCTCAACCCAAAAACACCAGTTTTACAGAAAGTCTGTGTGTGTGTGTGTCTGTGTGTGTGTGTGTGTGTGAGAGAGAGAGAGAGAGAGAGAGAGAGAGAGAGAGAGAGAGAGAGAGAGAGAGAGAGAGAGAGAGAGAGAGAATGGCATAATTCAAAACAAAAAGTTGGATACATACCAAACTTGGTATTTAAGTTCAGTATCTTCCAGAGATGCGACACAAAGATTATCAAGAAAATCCTTCCACCCCAACTACCCTTTACATGGAACATTTTTTAAAACTTTTTATTTTCTAAAACATGGTACTAACAATTTTGATTAAAATACTGTAAAGATATTTACATGACAAATATAATGTATATGTTGAATTTTCAGGGAATAGCCTGTGAAGTCCTCTTCATTCGGAAGGAATTTTGTATAATCTTGTATAACTGGTAAACGTTAAATGATAGACGAAAATGTACTACACAAAAAATGTTCTTCCACACAAGCCGTGTGTTGGACAGGGTTGGAAAGGTAGAACCAGACGACTGATGCCATAGCCGGAATTTGAACCATGGATCTGCAACCCTGTCCAACACACGGCTTGTGTGGAAGAACAATTAATTGACCTAATAGTGGTTGAAACTATGAAGTCCGGGACTTAAAGTACTTACAACATTGTAGGTCATCTTAATACAATTTGAGATCTCCTTGTGATTTACTGGAAAAAATGCGTATCAGTTGGGGAATTTAATCTTGCACTACAAGTTGCCATGGTAGCTCAGTGGTTAGAGCAACTGAATGGAGACCGGGAGATCTGTGGCTCAAATACTGGCTATGGCATTGAATTTTTCAGTTGTCTGCTTCTACGTATTCAATACTTGTCATTTTCTTAAAGTCGTGTCAACATTCAGTTGTTTCGCTCGATGTCATGGAAACAGTATGTAATTTTAAGACCAGCATATACTGTCCAGTTGTTAAACATTTGACTATCGCTGTTCTCTTTGTATCTATCACAAAATGTGTAATGTAGCTATTTCAGTAAAGGTTTATTCAGATTCAAATAATGAAATAGATAGAATAATCTTTTTAGTAAGAAGAGTCTGTATACCCATTAATAAATTATAGAGTGTAGAGAAAGTCATGTGAATGCAGCACATTCAAATGTTTTTGTAAGAACATGATGTTTCCCACACTTGATGTAAGTGAAACAGGATGTAATAGCTTTATACTAATTTTAACTGCATTATGTAGCACTGAGAGAAAGACATTGTTACAGATATGTTTATTTACAACTGCTGCAACAGCTGGGCTGGGAGCAAGTTGCTGCGCTGACAGAGGATGGACAGAAGTACACAGAGTACATATCTCATCTGCAGGACCTGCTTCAAGCAAATGGCATCACCTTTGTTGCAAATCGGAAGTTTCCTCGTGACAGGGATAGGTCAAAGATGTCTCAGGTAAAGGTTTTACACTCTTATGCTTTCACAAATGCACTAGGGATCAAAGCAGGGTTTAAGCTAGAAAATAAAAACATGTTCACACAAATGTACAAATCAAAATTTACATTTGTGCAAATTGTAAAAAGATGGTGCAAAATTCTATCCTCAATTTCACAAATGGTAATATTAATGATGCTTCCAGAAGTGTGCTATTTACACATACTGAATTGATACAGACAGTGATCTTCATATGGAAATATTATTGTTTTTACTGTGTATATTAAAACATTATTTTAAACCGTTAAGTTCTTTCTTTTGTTATGAATGTTATTCACATATTGTATACAGTTATGGCTGGTTCACAATAACCGACGAATGGTAACCAAAATGGAATGAGATTGGGAAGTGATATAGAATACAAGATTTTAGTTCACAATAACTGGCTAATGAGTATGGGAAAACATATCAATGATCATATCAATCATAAAGTGGAAAGTCGATCTTGCACATTGGGATTTCATTTGTTTTTAACTGACCAGTGTTATGTTTTCACCTACCTTCAACTCAGCCAACATAATGCAGGTTAGTCAATGTCAAAATTTCATAGAGTAAGCATTTGTAATTGCAGATCCATTAGATTTTCAATTCTCTAGTCTTACCTGTTTTCATTGCTATATTTAATGGTGTACCTTAAAGTGCAGCATCATACTGTAAACATTTTGCACAGTATCTAACATTAGATGAAACGTCAAACCACTATGATGGAGAATTAACAGCTATAAAAGCAGCATTACACAACATTTTATATAGACCATACATAAAACAAAAAATAGTCATCTTATCAGACTCAAAATCAGCCACAGATGGAATAGTAAATTATAATAATAAAACAACAAGAAATATTAAAGAAATAAGAAGCCTAATTAAAGCAGTTGAAACTAGAAATCATGTCACTCTACAATGGATCCCAGCTCATGTCGGACTTTTGGGCAATGAACATGCGGATCAATTAGCAAAGAAAGGTGCAATACACAATACAACAAATAAAACCTGTATGACAAATAGAAATAAATAAACAATTAAATAACATTAAACAACATTTCAAAAGACAGCAGAGACTTGATGAAGAAGATAAATTAAAAGATAAAGATTATAAGACTATTAAAGATAGAGTTGATATACAAAAAATGCCAAGGAAGACTGCAGTGGCCTTATTTAAGATGGCAACTGGCCACAATTGCCTCGCAGAACACCTAAAGATAGGATGCCTACCTACACCCAAGTGCACTCTCTGTGAAGAAGATGTCATCCTGAACAAACAGCATCTCGCCAAATGCAAAGGCCTTAAAAGTGATAGCTTACAGACTTTATATTGGGAAGCCAGAGGGAAAATGATGCAGATCAATTAATCCCCAGTGTCATTGGTGAACAACAACATTAAAGTTCTTTATTGTATTTGTTAATTTCTTTTGTTCTTGTTGTTCTTTGTAGTTTTGTTATTGTTTTTTAGGCAATAGCCAGTTTTAGTTTTAATAAACAAACTGCAGATGACCCTTTCACTAGAAGAAACAATGCTCAATGGGTCTGAGGTTAGGATACACTTTTGCTAAAATTTCTTCCAGTTTTATGTTTCCAGCTTGCGACTAGAGAGAGCACTAGTGGCTGTTTCATGTTAGAATAATTTCTACAGTGAAGAGTCTAGTATGCACAATATGGATCCAATATTCCGTGCCTGGGAATGACAATGAGAAAGTTAAAATTTGGCTAACTCTTCCTGTTTCAAGAGCACTGAACTTTCCACTAATTGTTTATTTGGTGTCTAGTTTACAATCAGAATTTATCTGTATTTTCATTTTCCATCTCACTAGGGCTTGGGCTCTGTTCCCCTTTCTTTCTTAATACAAATTTATCCATCACTCCTAAAATTCCACACACATAACTGACGAGAATAGGTGAATCTTGCAGGCTTTACAGATCAGAAATGAGCACTGCTAGCTCAAAGAGAACTTTTTTTTAGACTCTGACAATGGTGTTGTACTAGTCTAAAGGTTAACATGTAGCTTAGCTATAGTGATTTTTTTCCTTTCTTATTCGTCCTTAAATGGTTAATAATATGCTCATTCATTTGCAATTTTGGCAAAGACCATAATTATTACATTTTCCTATTTTATATATATTACTGAGACAGATTTAAAAAAATTGTTTGTAAAGTAAAGATGGAATATTTCAAGATGCAGTGATTGTTGAGAAGTAGTTGAAGATTATTAATAATTTTATAATTTATGTTAAAATGTTATTTTGGATAGAAAATCGTAAGAGTTATTTGTTTATTAAGAGAGATATTTTTATATGACTAGGATAGTTAATGTCAGGAATATCAAATTCAAAAAGAAAAAATGTTAAGCATTTGTGGAATCCATAGCCAACATTAATATAAGCATAGTTATGGAAAGTTTTGTATTGGTTAAAAAGCTGCCTGTAGAGATCCTTCACAATACTTAATTACTGAGTTACTATGGCAATGCCAGAAAGACTATATAGGCCTGCCGTAGACACTTGTGGCATCTCTTTGCTCTGAGCCATATCTCCACGCAAGTTATATTCGTGACCGTGGACAGTGATTTATTCATGCAAATTCAGAAGGATGATTGGCAGTAAAAAGCATTGTACAACTTTATGAAATAGCGTAAAATGTATTATTACTGTTGAAAAAGTGTTATTCCAAAAATATAAGAATAAATTCAGAAAGTTTTTAGAGGACACACTTTCATTTAAGATTTCCTTTCCCGTACTGTGACCTGAGATAAGAAAGTAGAGATCTCATAGCCCAGGCATTTAGAATCCACCACACAGCACAACATTTGATACGGAAAAGGTAGACGCACATCGCAGAGGTATATCGAGGCTTCAGGAGAACTTTGAGTTGGTTGAGTACCCTAAGTTAAAGTGTACCGGTGAGCATCCCAGTCACAAACCGCGTCAATCAGCCCCCTAACTGTGGGGCAAACTAACCAAACTAACTTCATTACTGTGACATGCAACCAAGTGTGTATAGTATTTATTGTGCTAAAAGTTTTACAAATTTGATTGTCTACTGCATTTTGACCCTGGTCACTTATTCAGTAGACAATCACTACAGTTTATTTACATTTTACAATTTGTTGTCAATAAATTATCTTGCCCTTTTTTTTCAGTTTTTGTTTTTCTTTCTTTTCTTTTTTTTCATGTCCCATTTCCACTTTTTTTTTCACTTTTCATTTATTGATTACTTAACCATCACACATTCACTATAGTTTTCCATTCAAAGTAAGATGCACTACCTCTTACTTTTCTCTTTCCACTGTCCAAAGCCATTTATTTTTTACTTTACACAAAAACTGTCCAATGCTTCTAGTGTCCTTGCATATCATTTCAATTATAAGTGTATTTCTATCCCCCTTCAACCACTTCTTATTAAAAAAATTTTTTCTCCAATTTTCTGTTCCTTAGCACTTAAATACTATGTGTTCAATGTCTTCATTACCACCACATATCGGACATTGGTTCTTAGCCCTTTTAGTATTTATTGTGCTAAGAGTTTTACAAATTTGATTGTCTACTGCATTTTGGCCCTGGTCACTTATTCAGTAGACAATCACTACAGTTTATTTACATTAGCCCTTTTAGCCTCCATGCTCCGGTTCTTAACCATGCAATAGATTCTCTCTCTTCTTTATTTACTATGTCTATATATTTTTCCCTACCCGATGTATTTTTCATTGGCCTATAATAAACTAATGAGCTCTTTTCGGCAATCTCACTGAACATGATTTGTATTTCTATATCTTCCAGTCTTTTCCTTGCCTTTTTCCAAAAATGTTTTACGTTATTTTCTCTCCTTCTCCATATATCTCCTAACCCATTTTTCTCCAAAATATTCCGTAATTTACTTACCCATCCATCATTCATTAAGCTCTTCTCTTGGTATTTAATACATTGTCTTAACACATTACTTTTTCCTAGATTTAAAATTCTGAACCAAAATTTCAAAGCTCTTTCCATTATCTTCCCCTTAGTTGGCACCCTGCCCATCTCTAATTGTGCTACCTGTCTTACAATTGACTTCGGTAGCTGTAGTATTTCTCTACAAAACATCCTGTGCACCACATCTGTACATTCCCAATACCTAAGATATCTTCTCAAATTAATGCAGTGCTACCTTTAAAAGTAAATAAAATACTGTGAAATTTCATAGACTTACAAAACATCCTATGACTGAATGGAACCATAAAACCTCCACATGGTTCACCAAGAGCTTTTATACTTAGGTTGGACTGGCAGAGGAGCCAGTTGTTGGCGTTCTTGGCTGTATGCAAGTGCGTGTTCGTGAAGCGATATGTGGTGTCTGAATGGCACCTAGTTGAATACATAGTAATAGTGTGTAAATTATTCACATCTAATGCAATTAGAAAGTCAATGGCAGTTAGTATTCACTGGAAAATATCAAAACTGTATATATGATTATGTTATAGGCAGCGGGTGAAGGACATGCTTGACAATGACAAGAATTAGCCCATAAAATTGCTGAAGGGCAAGGTAGCTCCTGCTTAGTCAGTGCAGGAAAGATGCTCATTGCTGTTTCTACCACTCACACCAGTCCTGAGTCTTTGTAGTGCAGTTGGTCCCAAGCTGCTGTTTTGTGTGTCCGTCCTCACTTCCATTTGGTGTGATGTTGCATCTTTGATGACTGAAGACTGGTGCCAACAATCTTTCTCTCTATTTTCTTTTGACATATTTATGAAATTTTTATTTTTCTGCCTGCTAAGGACCAAGTTTGAGCTCCATGCAGTAGAATGGAGCTGTTGATTATGTTTCTTTAGTTTAATGCTTTATACTTTGTTTGTGAAAATAAATTTCAAGCCCCAGAATTTGGACCATGCTGCTGAAATGTATCTTTGGATTTGTTTATGGCTAGCATTACTCAATGCCATTATTTGGCCAAGATAGGTGTATTCATTGATGTACTGTAGTTCTTCAGTTTGATAATTTCTTCAGTACTGTATGTTAATAGTTGTGTTCAATTGCAGTCCTGCTTCCTTGCTCTGCTGGGATAGTTCCTGTATGCCTTGTCTCACATCTTCCACAGATGTTGCAAACACGATGATGTTGATGGCAGACCTTAACTCCCGGAGTTTTATACCATCAATTTGGATTCCCCACTCCATAATGTAATTTTAATTGGCAGATAGGATTGACTACAGAGATGTTTTGTACTTATTCCCTTACAGAGAGCCCCTGGGAGGGAGGAAGGGATGAAGTGAGAGGAGACAGAGGGCAGCCAGGCCAAGAGGCAAGACAGGCAGAGGGCAGGGTCCCTACTCTTGGCAGATTTAAACTCCCCAGATGGCACTGGTGTAGCCAGCTGCTCCCTTGGGGGACCTGGGATGTGGAGACTACCCCCATTCCAAGGGATGAAGGTTTACTCAGAGCATCTTTTGCCCCTGCCATACACATGGCAACACCTCCCACCAACACTTGCAACCCTGAAAGAGACTAAAGCAGATGAAAGGTGAAGTGAAATGAGAATGGAGGTGAAATGGAGGGACAGGAAATTCAGGGGATGTAATGATCCTTCCCAGCATTAACCTAGCAACCCGCGTGAATCCCCCCCCCCAAAAAAAATCTATGGTTCAGAAGGTTGGCTACAGGAACCAAACCCATGAAGTCCTGAATGTGGTCCACAGAGGCATCACACTTGGTTTAATTGGCAGACAGATCAGTGAAATGAAATGTATTTAGATACTTGTGAAGGTGGTACATGGAACATGTAGTACTGTAAAATAGTGTAGGTATGTGTTTTATATTTTTGTGGTCTCTATTCAGCAGTAACTGCATGTTATACCAACACGATGAAGTATGTCTTGTCTGTGCGATACGCACCAAACATCTGATAACTTAAAATAGAGAGTTGAGGGTTGTTACACTACATCACTATGATAATCTTACTTGAACGCGTTTCGGGAGACGGCTTGTCCCCATCGTCAGCATTCTCTCTCAACTGACAACCCTCAACTCTCTATTTTAAATTATGACACATCACTGTTACAAGCTTCTAAATCTTCAAAAATTGAGATCTGATAACTTATTTATTTGTTTGTTATCTGTTCTCCAATAATGCACATAGAAGATTATTTATGTGGTAACAAATGTATGTTGCAGTACCTGGAAGAATTGAAAAACAAAGGAGCGAGAATCATTATCGGTGACATGTTTGATGATGCAGCAAGAGATGTGATGTGTGAAGCGTATCAGCTGAAGATGACAGCAAAGGAAGGTTATGTGTGGTTCCTGCCGTTGTGGTTGTCTCCAGATTGGTACAACACGGACTATCACAACACAAGAACACAAGTCGAGATTCCATGCAACACCTCACAAATGATACAGGTAAACACAGCATCTTCTACATCAATACCAGTAGCTTTTAGTTTCTCAGCCAGCAGGTAAGAGGAAGTATTGCATTTGATGTCAAGAAATACATGTTTTGAGGCCACCTGAATCCAAAATAAGCTATGGAATACATTTATGGGTTCATTCAACCAAGGTTTATAAGATTCTTTTATTACAGAAAAGGGCACTACAAATACTTTTAAATAAAAATAGCAAAGAAAACTGTGTAAACCAGTGTTTACTAAATTAAAGATTATGACTGTGTACAATATATTTACATACAGATCACTAATTTATATTAGAATGAATATTAACCAACATTCTTTCAGAACTAATCATAATTTTAACACAAGAAATAAGCATAAATTAGATAATCCGAGGTGTATTTAATTGTAAGCTGAAACACTTCTTTCTATAATGATATTAATATGTTCAACAAACTACCAGATTTGCCTGAATTAACAGAGTAAAACTATGTATATATTCACAACTGGTCAGTAAATAGCCATTTTACTCAGTTAATGATTTTATAGATAGTGCTGTTGAGAATATTCTGTAACGTAAATCTATGTAATAACTCTAACCACATATGCAACTATTTGTTTTTGTGATGATGTCATTTCTGGATTCTGGTCTCGACAAATAAATATTATTATTATTATTGCTATTAAAAAGCTTTAGAAAAAGACCTGTATATATGCATTTATCTGTGAACAGTGTAACCCAAAAATGAAAAGGTGCTTAAATACTAAACTTGGTATTATAAGTTCAGTGTCTTCCAAACATGTGACACAAAGGTTTTCAAGAAAATCTTCTCACACCAAACCACTGTTTATGTTGAAAATGTTTCATTATTTTTTATTCTCTTAAATATGACTGTAACAATTTGTATTAAAATACCACCTATTAAAGATATTTACATGACAAATAATTGAACAAATAAGAGAGATTAAATATTGGGGGTGCAATTTTAAATTTACTAAGTCAGATAATGTAAAGCCTTGGCTAGATTCAGATATTCCTGTGGAACTATACAACATACATTAAAACATAATGTGCAAAAAGAAACGTTAATTAAATTTTACAGAGTAATAGCCTTGTCTTTGCTGCTGTTGGAGCAAATGTTGTACCATCAGACCAGTTACGAAAAATTGAATCATCAGAGATGAAGTTCCTCCACTTACTGGATTATAAAAGAAGTACTGATATTAGACAGCTGCCATGAGTTTTCCTGCTGACGGAATGGTTTTTGCTTTCTTTAGAGCACGTTCACTGAAGGAAATCCTCTACTTTGTATGTTGTTTTGTTTCAGGTTGATAGTAATGGATCCAAGTTTCATCAACCATGATATAATGCCGCAAAAACTCATTTGGGTTGCATTAGAACATGTTCAAACATCCTTGTGAAATGGTCACACAATTCCGCTTGTTCTCAACTGTGAGCAGTCATAGCACCCATTTTGCTGACATCTTTATCATACCTAAAAATTCATGCAGAATGTTATACACCCATTCACTTGAGATGTTTACGGTCTTGGCTATCTCATGGATTTTCATTGGGTGGTCTTCCAACACACTTCTGTTGTGACCTCAACCGGTCGTCCTGTGCACACAGCATCTCTTGTGCTCGAATGGCTACATCAAAATTCTGTGAACCATGTTATGTGATGGAGCAGAGTCCCATAATACTTGTTCAGCTTTTCTTCCGTTTCCTTCACCGTCTTACCACACAAAAGTAGTGCTTTATCAGAACACGAAACTCATTTTCTACGAAGCAACACACATCTGCTTATTTTAGACGCTCTCAAGAATGTTCTAACAAACAAATGTCGACAAATTTCTGCGATTATACCCAGATGGATGTAAGACTTATGTGCAAACAAGAAACCTGTGATTAGAGCGCTATCTCTTGTCAAAGTCATGGACTTATCAATCTGCTCTCATATGTCAGATAATACAATAACAAAAGCTGCAACTCAAAGGAAAGAGGAACATTGCATGTCCTTTAAAGAGATGGCGTGAACAATTCTGAGGTGGAACAGGCTGAAAGGCCTAATCCTTGAAGACAACGACAATGATGACGATGATGATGAAGAATTGCGGAGACTTGAGCAAAAGAACACTTCAGAGAATACAGACAGGAAGACAGAACTACAGTGGCAGCACATTTTTGGCAAGAGCATCACAAAATAAATCCAGAACCAGAATTAATCAAGGAAATAACAGAAAACTTGCAACTTGGATAAACATACTGATTTTGAAACAGTAACATAAAGTATTCAGTTTTGAAATACCCGCTGGAGACAACCTCACCAAATGACTAATTGAATCTCCAGTAGAAGACACCACCACCACCACCTCCTCCACCACCACCACCACCACCACCACCACCATCACCACCACCACCACCACCACCACCACCACCTCCACCTCCACCTCCACCTCCTCAATCTTTTCCAGCAGCAGTCAGCACTTGGTTGATGATGAAAGTGGCAGCTTTTGAAATATGTCCTGCTAAATTATTTTAGTAAGTAATGTATTGTGTAAATAAACTGAGCCAGTTAACAATTTCAAATATGTAGATGTTGTTAAAACACATAATTTATTTATTTAAAGGTGAGTCGAAATTGTTACACTAACATCACTTAAGTTTACTCACTTAACATGTTTCGGGAAACAGTTGTTCCCATCCTCAGAAGGTTAATTCGACATGTAATGAAAAGAAGCTAGAAACAGTGATGTGTATTGAATTTATTTAAAGGTGAGTCGAAATTGTTACACTAACATCACTTAAGTTTACTCACTTAACATGTTTCGGGAAACAGTTGTTCCCATCCTCAGAAGGTTAATTCGACTGTAATGAAAAGAATCTAGAAACAGTGATGTGTATTGAATTTATTTAAAGGTGAGTCGAAATTGTTACACTAACATCACTTAAGTTTACTCACTTAACATGTTTCGGGAAACAGTTGTTCCCATCCTCAGAAGGTTAATTCGACTGTAATGAAAAGAATCTAGAAACAGTGATGTGTATTGAATTTATTTAAAGGTGAGTCGAAATTGTTACACTAACATCACTTAAGTTTACTCACTTAACATGTTTCGGGAAACAGTTGTTCCCATCCTCAGAAGGTTAATTCGACATAAGTTCATCGTCAGCTACTGACCTGCCTGGTGGTTGTTTGATTGTCCTGTATCTGCCTGCGTTGACCATCTGTGGTGGTATCTAGTAAGGGTTTGATGTACTTGCTGAGTTTGTCCTCTGTTGGGATATTGAAATTCATTGCGATATTCTTGTTCTTCCAAGCGGATAGTTCCATAGGTTTTGATAATTCTTTTAACAGTTTGACACCCGGATCTATTTCATGATTTTTCTCCCAAAAATGATTCGCAACAGCACATTTTTCAATTTGTTTTTGGTGAATGTTCCTGAAGTGATCTTTTCTGCTCATATCAATATTTCTTTTGGTTTTCCCAATGTATTTCATGTTGCAATCTAGGCATTCTATGGCAAGAGAGCAAGGGACTCTCAAAACATGTCCAGGTAATTTTACTTAAGTGAAGAGTGTAAATGAGTTTTCCTACTTCTCATTCATTTTCATTTGAAATACTTTCACTATCAACCGCTTCTACATTATTACTTATAATCACTATTAAAGGGTTCTGTTCAGGTTAAAGCTTGACATCTTATATATCTTTCACACTGAATAAATCTGCTTTGCTTCCTTTAATCAGCTATACTATTCCTTTAGGAAAGCATTTATTCACTTTAACCGAAATAATGAAGTTGAAGATTAGAAGCCGGAGTAGCTAAAGTAATCAGTGAATAAAGATACAAGAAATGTTACATCATTTTCGTATGTTCTACAGGCTATCAATGGACATCTTGCATTGACACATGCATATTTTGCACATGATTCACAGCAGATGCAAGAGGGCATTACTGTCGGAGAATGGAGAGACAAGTACAGCAAAAAGTGCAAAGCTCGCAATGTGCCAGAGTCAAACTATGCTGGTTTTGCTTATGATGCTGTATGGACGTTTGTACTTGCTCTTAACAATCTGATGAAAGAGAATCAGTCGTATTTATCAGATATTCATTCTGAAGCATCCACACGGTAAGTCCAGTGTAGAGTCTTATGTGTAATTTTACAACATTTCTCATAATTTATGTTTTTCATTATTTTTCCAAGATATACTTTAATAGTTACAATCATGTTTACAAATTTCTCACTCCGTGTCAAAAGGAGCATAAAAGTTCTCGTACTGACTCTGAGATGGCCAGATTACTATGATAGTTGTTATCATCTTTTAGAGGTATGCTGTAAAGTTCCAAACACATAAAAGTAGTCATTTGTTTGCAACAATTGTGTAAACAAACTAGTGTTAACATTTTCTACAGAATGGATAATAGTGAAATATAAGCTGCGACAAATTACTTTGTTTTTAAAGGTAAAACCTCAACACAAATACAAAAAGAGTTAAATTGACATTAAAGGATCCTTTCCTTTTGTTGTTGGCAGTTAAAAAGTGTACTGCTGAATTTAAGTGTGATCATACATCCATTTCAAGATGATGAGCACTCAGGGCAACTGCTACGACCAACGAGACTGACAAAAATTCACAATGTGGTACTCAGTGATATTGCAAAATCTTGATAGACACTATCCATGACATTTTACATAAGATTTGAGTATGAGAAGGATTTCCGCTTGATGGGTGGCTCGTTTGTTAACAGTGGATCAGAAATGCATTCTAACGAACATTTCTCAAGTAAGTTTGTACTTCTTTAAATGCAATTCCAGTGAATTATCTTACATTTCATTAACAGTAGATAAAACATGGATTCATCACTACACGTCAGAGATGAAGGAGCAGTCCAAACAGTGGGTGACAACACATGAAAGTGCATCAAAGAAAGCAAAAATGGTTCCAGCTGTAGGAAAAGTTATGGTTTTCTGGTACTTTCATGGAGGGGTGCTCATAGAGCTTCCAAAGAGCAGAACCATCACCAGGGAGCATTACACTTTACAATGGACCAATTAAAGGATACTATTCAGACTAACTGTCCACACCTTGTGAAAAAGAAATCTCTCTTTCATTACAATAATGCGCCTTCACACACGTCTAGGATTGTTGTTGCAAACTTGCATAACCTTCATTTCCAAGTGCTTCTACAGCTGCCATATTCACCAGATTTGGCTCCCAGCAATTACTGTTTTGTTCCCAAACCTGAATAAGTGTCTGAGTAGATGGAGATTCACATGAAATAACAAAGTTGAAGCTAAGACAGACACTTATTTTGTACAGTTGACAAATCTTATTTTACTGAGGATTTTTAAAATTAAATTAAATTGAGTTTTATTTATGGATGTTGTTTAACTACTGTGCTCCTTAGCATCCCATTCTATATTGGACGTGAAAGACCAGTAATTTTGCTCAGAGGCCTCTTTATCAGGTTCTTTTAAGTGCCATAAGTCTATGACACGGGACCCCCCGGATTTACTTTCCTTCTAAAGGAAGCCATGCTAAGGGTTTTTACACCTGAAAAAATCCATCACCCTCCGCCGGGTTTGAACCTGCGATCTCGGGGACTAGAGGCATTTTTAAAGTTGGAAGGTCATTGGACTGAATCTATTGATTTACAAGGTGACTTGTTAAAAAATAAAACTAATTTACCTTAAATCTTGTTTTCTTGGTAGGCTAAAAAATTTTAGAACATGTTTTATATTTAAAAGAATCAAATAATTTTTACTATCTCTACCATGTGCATAGTTGGTAGAGAAGGTATGCGTTCCATCCAAAGAATTTATATTGAGATCTCACTAGAAATAAAATGTGTTCAGGCCCCCTGAATACAAGAAAAACATTTTTAGAAAAGTGCCCATGTATATGTGTGTGTGTCAACAGCATAATTCAAAAATGAAAAGTTGGATTAATACCAAAAAAATTAAGTTCAGCACCTTCCAATATGCAACATTTTTTAATTTTTTAATTTTCTGAAAAATGGCTCTAATGATCTTGGTTAAAATGCAATATATTAAAGATATTTACGTGAAAATAAAATGCATATCTTGAATTTTCCGAGAATAGCCTGTGAAGTTCTCTTCATTGCGAAGGAATTTTGTATAATCGTGCATAACTGCCAAACATTAAGCGACAGACAAAAATGTACTGCATGTTGATCGCTTTAAATCACATAATTTATTCCAAATAAGTTTTTCTGTGGCATCAGAAGTTTCCAAATTATCCATTATTAATGGCTTGAATTGTTCAATACTTTTGTCATTCTTTTAGAGTGCTGTCGATTTTTGGCTGTTTCTTGCAATGTCATGGAAAGAGTATGGAATTTTAAGGTCAACATATAGCGTCCAGTTGTTAAACATTTGACTATTGCTGTTCTCTTTGCATCTATAACGAAATGTGTAATGTAGCTGTTTCTGCAAAGTTTTATGTTGATTGTAATGAAGTAGATAGAAAAATAAGATTTCCTAGGAATAGTTTACATACTTATTAATAAACAATAGAGGGTGGAGAAAGCCATGTGAATGTAACACATAAGAAATTTTTTTTTAGAATTGTTTCCACTAAACACCAGAATTGTTTTACATTGCAGAAGGTTTGTCGAGCTCATAGAAGCCACAGATTTTCAAGGAGTTTCTGGAAGGATCAGATTCTTAGGTGGACCTTCTCGAGCTTCTGATACAAATGTGGTTCAGTGGCTTAATAACAAAACGTATATTGTGGGCTCTTTTTATCCAAACATATCAACAGAAAACAGGGAGATCATTGGTGGAATGTAAGTATTATCTGCTTCTTCTTTCTGCATGTGAAGATTACCTGGACCAATACTACAATCAAAGATACGCCCAGTGGATGGTCCAAAGTGTTTAGATTAGATTAAGTCTTTATTCACTAAAATGTATACAATAAGCGTATATGTATATATAGATAACACAGAGTGAGCCAAAAGACTCTGAACCACCTGCGCGATGTTTTTCCTGTCTGCATCCTTGGCGCTCGTTGCCATCTGCTGCTATCATAGAAAGGCGCGGATGAAACCATACAACATTTTTAAAACTACTTTTAAAGGCTTTGCTAACCAACTTTACACAAGGAGATGCTGAAACTGGCCACCGTCGTTGTCCATACATTTTTGGCACCTCTTTAGGAAACTATCCGTCACTCGCCGTAGTTCACGCTGAGAAATTTCCTGGAGGATATTTTGTTTTAATTCTTCCAGGGTGTGTGGGTTTGTCTTGTACACTTTATGTTTTAAGTTACCCCTGGTGGGTATTTTATGAGCAATATTACCAGGCGCGCGGTGTTTTTCTACTGGGCGTGTGGAAATATGATAAAAACATGATAATGCACTGCTGATATAAACAAAGTCACACTGTTGTGGGTTTGCTCTGCAGTGTGAAGTGCAGTTTTGAGTTGACGGTAATGTGATGTAGTTCAGTGATTTATTATTTTGTCCTGTATTCAGTCACAAAGTATATTATGGCTCAGTATATGTTTTCTACTGCATAGTGAGTACTTATTTATAATTTGTATGTGTTAACTCAGCCAGCTTGCCAAATGAAAGTACGATTTTCAGGTGTAAAAGTTCCAGGCTGTACAACAATCCATAAACTTTACAGTAAATTTAAGGCCACAAGAAGTGTTCAGGCTAAGAAATCTAAAAGACGGCATTCAGTTCTTACCAAAGAAACATTAGATGACATCGGTCATCATTTGGAAAATTCCCCCAAAAATTCCATGATAGATAGTTTCCTAAAGAGGTGTCAAAAATGTTTGGACAACGACGGTGGCCAGTTTCAGCATCTCCTTTCATAAAGTTGGTAAGTAAAGCCTTTAAAAGTAGTTTTAAAAATGTTGTATGGTTTCATCCGCGCCTTTCTATGATAGCTGCATATGGCAACAAGTGCCGAGGACACAGACAGGAAACACACTGAGCAGGCGGTTCGGAGTCTTTTGGCTCACCCTGTATATAAATATTATAAATTACTTATAAATACTTTGACTTCAATTATCTTTTTTAAAATATACAAGGGCTAGTCAAAAATGAACTGAAAATGCTTTTTTTTAGCATGGAATACACTAGGCTTGGTGCAGATTGGTGTTTCTTTTTCAGTGTCGAGTTGAATGCATTTTGCCAATCTTGGATTACATGCTGGAAGCCATCTTTTGAGATTTTCAAAACCAACTGAGCCTTTTTCATGATGGCCTCCGAAGTACCACAACGCTTGCCCCATAGCTGCTTTTTCAGACAGGTTAGAGCGATAAAAGTCACAGGGGAGCATGGGGAAGGAGGATACATTTGATGTTTCTGCAGGCCAAATGTTGGGTAACAACATGTGAGGGTGTGCATTGTCGTTCAGGTGCCAACCAGAAGGATGTGTTTAGCAAGAACATCCAAAATTGACTAGTAATACTCACAGTAACTGTCATACAAGGAGGAACTTCATGTTGGTGTACCATTCCATGGCACTCAAAGATCAAAATGGCCATCACTTTTCCTGCTGACCGAACAATCCTCACCTTCTTTGGTATTGAGAATCAGATGATTTCCATATTAAGGGGGCATGTTTGCTTTCTGTGTCATAATGGTGACTCTGTAATGATGAGTTCTCATGCTCCTCTATCAGACGTTGAAGTTCCCTACACACTTCCGCTTGCACCATTTTGTATGTAGGCGACTGGCATAGTCTGCTTGTCCTCTGTGTACAGACACATGCACGAGTGAACTTCTGGTTTTGTCCACCAATCAGGGCTCATACATTTTTATCATGCAACAATGTTTCTTTAATCTGCACAATAAAACAAAATATGGTGTTTACATTCACATGGATTTCTCTACCCTCCATCGTTTGGGTATAGAAACTATCCTTCTGAAAGCTTGTTTTTCTATCTACTACATTTTAGTTGACATAAACCTTCACAGAAATAGCTGCATTACACATTTTCTTATAGACAAAGAATTAGTCAAGTATTTAACAACCCGACGCTATATGCTGGCCTTAAAATTACATACTCATTATGGCATCACGAAAAGCAACAGAAAATAGGCACACTTAAAGAATGACAAAGTATTAAACAAATTGACCCACTAATAATGGATATCTTGGAAATAGCTGATGCCACAAAGTGAGTTATTTGAAATAAATTGTATCTTTTAAAGGGTTATACATTTTTTGTGTAGTATGTTTTCATCTTTCACTTAGTGTTTACCAGTTATACAAGGTTCTACAAAATTCATTCGGAATGAAGATGAGTTCACTATTGAGTGAACTGCCAGTCCTATTGAAGTTCAATTATATTCCCAGAAAATGCAAGATAAATATTTTATTTGTCATCTAAATATCTTTAATATACGATATCTTAATCAAAATTCATAGAGAAAATAAATGAAAAATGTTTCATGTAAAGGGTAATTTGAGATGGGCAGATTTTCTTGAAAACCTCAGTGTCACATCTTTGGAAGATACTAAACTTAAATACCAAGTTTGGTGTATATCTGAGGTTTTATTTCTGATGCATGCTGTTCACAGACACATACAGATATTTTTTTTTAAAAATGCCTTCTTTTTTTTTTAATTCAGGAGGCCTCAAAGCATTTAGATTCGGTGAAATCTCACTAGCAAATTTCTGGGTGGAATGCAGTCCTTTTGTACCTACTAGATACGTGGTAAAGGAAGTGAAAATAAGTCTCAGTCTTTGTTGAGTTGTTCTCATAGATTAACAAGGACATGTTCCGTAAACATTTGATTACATCGTCAGCTTCTTCTTCATTGTCTACTTGTCATTTATTTGTGTCTCTATAGTATTGCATCTACTGGACAGAATTTCAAAATACACATTACATGATATCTATTCTTTAAAATATTTTCCCCAAAATCATTAAGTTTATAGATCCATTTAATAATGTAACTTCTGGAATTATTTCATATTTAAATGACCAAAAATAATCTACTACAGATTTATTCATTTTTTGTATTTAGTATTTCTAAAATGCTCGTTTACTCAGGCTTCAAATTACATTTAGTCTTTCCAATGTAAACTGGTCACTAAACAGTTTAATAGATAAATGCCTGATTTTTTATTTTTTGAAATGTTCTCTTTTTTGGTAAATCCTAAAATATTTTTATATTGTATTTATTTTGAGGAACTAATGTTATATTGTTCTTTAAATATTTTGGTGAATTTTTTATTTAGTCAAGGATTGCAAAATAATTACAAGTGATTGTGAAACATGTCCTACTGAATTTATTTTTAGAAAAGATATGTTGAAGCATTGTCACAAAGTTAATTTAATTTAATGTATTTATAAGTAATTTAAAATACTAGTGCAGTGGCTTCAATTTTTATGTACATAATGCATACTTGGTTACTGCATTTAAATCTAAATATATACATAAAAATAAATATGTTATACTATAATAACCGTACTATAACAGAAGTTATAAAATTTGTATTTTAATAATGGTGTTTGCACTTTCAACTTGAAAATTTTACCCAACAATACTTTCAAAGATCTAAGTATCTTATTGTATAAAATTAGTCCTTTATGTGATACACTATTAAGTGTTCTAGTGAGTCAATGACACTGTAAATCAGTAGTTGGAGTGTTATAAACCAGTTGCTTACAGCAATGTGCTGCTGTTGACATGAAAAATACAATAACAGTTTTCTTTTTTGCTTGTATTATAATTTGGAGTGGTATAAGCACAAATTGTATATTTGCTTCACTTTAACTGCCCCACGTATGGGAGCCAATTTGAAGTAGTATTTGTGTGTATTTGTGTCCCCACGTGGTGGATAATGTTTCTCACGTAATGTTGCTTACCTCACGCGTGCAGCCATATTGTGTGACGTCATTCGTCGGTCGCCTGCTAACTCCATCTGGCGTAGCAATCTATATGAATTAGTTTTAAGGTTATGTATATTGTCTTCCGGCCAGCTATTTAGGTAGGCATTTAATTCTTGCAGGGTGTGAAGCGGAAAAGGAATCTTTTATCCAAAAATTACTAGTGAAGAAATGTGTTTTATACTGTTTTATTGTCGAACACGTGCACTAACACTTTCACAGATTTGTCTAGATAATCGCCATACTGAAACTGTTTATAATAACTTCTCACTTTTAACTCACGTACTTCAATTTTTGTATATAAGTGACTTTGTAATATTTTAGATCTTTAATGATTTTCACTGCGCGTAACTTGGTGAACTAAGCGGCCAACGTGTAATGTACGGAGAATTTTGTATAACTGCGGGAGACGATGTGTAGTGCTTCGTTAATCTTGCCGAACTGGCGAACGCTTGACTTCGAGCATAGCTATTTATAGGCTTACCTCAAGATACACCTGAAGATTATAAATGAATTACCATTGGCTAATAAAACGCGCCAACATTAGCGTCTATTTTACTATCCAATGAAAACCACTAATACATATTACTTTTATAGAATCTTCTGGAAGCTTTTACCGAAAAGGCGCGAAACATTACGTAACTTCCTGGTTCCCGGTAACGATAAACAACTCAAACCCTTCATTGCATTATTGCGTTATTGTGGACAGTTTCAGTAGAGCCATATATTATTATTTACCAATACTATTTACAATTAATAAACCTCTGAAATCAATGTTACATAAAAATACATATTCATATTAAAATAATTATTCAAATTTGAGTAATTTGTGATACAAATTACCGTATCATATGCCCCACTAGAAACATAATTATAAATATTTATAACCTGTTTAGAAATTTTATAATTTTGTTTTTAGTCTCCTAAATCTTGTAACACACGCTATTCACTTTCACTTTACACTTCACACGTATTTAACACACGACATATGTTTTATCTCGCCACTACTTACTGGCTTTCGTTTAATTAATTTAGATATTCATCTTACATTACAATTTTTTTTATAGCAAATACTTTACCCTAAATTATTTAATGACTGTTTCAAAATTGTTTACCCTCTTACATTGTTGACAAAAATTTATACATTTAAGATTTTTTTGTAATTATTATACATATGTACCAAAATATTCACCCTCAACACAAATATTTACATCTCTTAAATCTAGACAATGTTTCACCTTTTCTGTTTGCTACACAAGTATTTGTTTTATTTATTTTTACCAATTTTTGTTATTTTGAATTTTATTTTAACAATACTCTTTGAATTGTATTTACGTACTTTTAATTTAATATCATATTAAGTTTCAATCTTTGCATTTTTAATTTTTTTAAATCTTGGAATTGTATTTACGTACTTTTAATTTAATATCATCTTAAGTTTCAATCTTTGCATTCTTAATTTTCAAATGTTACAGTTACTAAAATTTTATTTATTTATTTATTAAAAATTTTTTTTTTTTTATATATAATTTATTTCTCTTTTCAAATGACATATATATTTAGTTAACCCTCTTACGTTCCAATACATTTCTCTGCAAGTCGTCTTTAACTATCCAGCATTTACTTTACATCACATCACATTGCTATTTACCCTCCTGGATCGAATTGTGTGTGGCTAAACATTACTCGTAGCCGTAACCTAACCTTCAAATTGTTCATGAATAACCTCTTGTATTCATATGACATTTCGTTCCATGATAATATTTGGAAACAATCTGATGCTTCCTGAACTACACATCTTTTAACAACATTCATTTTCAATTCTTCAACTATCTCTTTAATTTGAAAGTACTTTGACAAATCTGTACTAAAGTGTACTGGACTGGAGTTTTCAATTTGAATATCTTGGCACAATTTATTTCTTTGCATTACTGACTCATTTTGTATTTCTGATATTTCCGCTCTGAAATTAACTTGCGCCTCATTTACATCTACATTCCTAACCTCTTTTATCTCTCTTAAGTCACTTGAAATACTACTCATTTGACTTCCTAACTCTGTACATTCTACATTAACCTCACTTTTAGTATTAACCTCACTTTCTTTGTTACATATTTCCTTGTTCATGTCTAGCATTTTCTTTGAAACTTCTCCTATCTCACTTACTATTACTTCCTCATTTTCATCTTTCATTTCTGGCCTACTACTATCTAACTTCATAACTTTCTTTTCAATTTCTTCATTGCTTTGATCTACTGTTTGCTCTAATTTCTCATTACTCCTACCAATACTTTCAATTAACTCCCTATGACTCCTGTCTATAGCTTCTCTCAATTCCCTATGATTCTTATTCATTTTCTCATGAATCTTTTTTATCATATCCATAATCATTCTAGTATCAGAACTAATATTTCCTGCTATTCTATTCTTACTTTCTGCACTAACATTTCCTCCATCAGATACTATATTGTTTAAGCTATTTTCTGTATCCTGTATTGAATTACAGCTCACTGTTACACTATCCCCCTTCATCATTATTTCTTCAGTATTCCTAGCAGCCATTGTTTTTGTTTTCTAAAAAAATTACAATCACCTGACCTTTATGATGCTGCCTGTTGATGTAGCTTTGATGTCCAGCGTTCTGCCCCTTTCTCCTAGATTTGTATGTCGCTTCTGCGTTGTTTTATGATGAATCTACGTTGTCTCGATGTTTTTGTAGTTGATTTACCCTGTTGCATCGTAATCTCGGAATTACGATCGAAGTCAGTCATCCCTGTCGTTTCTTGAATCTGGGTCTTGTAGATGATTTCACCTCTGCATTCCTGGTTATGTTGATCCTTTCCTAGTTAATTCTGCTACTTCCTGGTTATTCTTGTTCCTTTCCTAGTCATCTAGCTCCACGTTGATGCGCCAATTTGGAGTGGTATAAGCACAAATTGTATATTTGCTTCACTTTAACTGCCCCACGTATGGGAGCCAATTTGAAGTAGTATTTGTGTGTATTTGTGTCCCCACGTGGTGGATAATGTTTCTCACGTAATGTTGCTTACCTCACGCGTGCAGCCATATTGTGTGACGTCATTCGTCGGTCGCCTGCTAACTCCATCTGGCGTAGCAATCTATATGAATTAGTTTTAAGGTTATGTATATTGTCTTCCGGCCAGCTATTTAGGTAGGCATTTAATTCTTGCAGGGTGTGAAGCGGAAAAGGAATCTTTTATCCAAAAATTACTAGTGAAGAAATGTGTTTTATACTGTTTTATTGTCGAACACGTGCACTAACACTTTCACATATTTGTCTAGATAATCGCCATACTGAAACTGTTTATAATAACTTCTCACTTTTAACTCACGTACTTCAATTTTTGTATATAAGTGACTTTGTAATATTTTAGATCTTTAATGATTTTCACTGCGCGTAACTTGGTGAACTAAGCGGCCAACGTGTAATGTACGGAGAATTTTGTATAACTGCGGGAGACGATGTGTAGTGCTTCGTGAATCTTGCCGAACTGGCGAACGCTTGACTTCGAGCATAGCTATTTATAGGCTTACCTCAAGATACACCTGAAGATTATAAATGAATTACCATTGGCTAATAAAACGCGCCAACATTAGCGTCTATTTTACTATCCAATGAAAACCACTAATACATATTACTTTTATAGAATCTTCTGGAAGCTTTTACCGAAAAGGCGCGAAACATTACGTAACTTCCTGGTTCCCGGTAACGATAAACAACTCAAACCCTTCATTGCATTATTGCGTTATTGTGGACAGTTTCAGTAGAGCCATATATTATTATTTACCAATACTATTTACAATTAATAAACCTCTGAAATCAATGTTACATAAAAATACATATTCATATTAAAATAATTATTCAAATTTGAGTAATTTGTGATACAAATTACCGTATCAAACCACAACAGTTCCTTGTATTCTTGTGTGGGCCTCTTTACAGCATTTATTATTACACTAATGGCACATACATACTTGCCAACTTTTATGCTTTGCCTGTAAAATGTATGCAAACAGAGGCTTTTATGAATTTACGGCAATGTAGACGTTTTTACGGCTTTGTGGGCAGATTCAAGGTGTTCAGATTATTTTCACCATACACATGAAAAAACATTAAATTCTATGGCATTATACTGTAACTTAAGACTACAGAATGAATGGCATGCAGTACTATGATTGACCAGAGTTTATCTGTGTGTCTATCCTTCATCAAGATCATGGTCCCCCTTCACTGGGCTGCAACAAAATGTATAGCACCACTAGTGACCTCTAGTAAATGGTATACAGTGCAATGTAGACCAGAGCTTATCTGTGTGTCTAGCCTTCATCATGATCATGGTCCCTCTTCACTGGGCTGTAACAAAATGTATAGCACCACTAGTGACCTCTAGTAAATGGTATACAGTGCTATGATAGACCAGAGCTTATCTGTGTGTCTATCCTTCATCATGATCATGGTCCCCCTTCACTGGGCTACAACAAAATGTATAGCACCACTAGTGACCTCTAGTAAATGGTATACAGTGCTATGATAGACCAGAGCTTATCTGTGTGTCTAGCCTTCATCATGATCATGGGCCCCTTCACTGGACTGCAACACAATGTATAGCACCACTAGTGACCTCTAGTAAATGGTATACAGTGCTATGATAGACCAGAGCTTATCTGTGTGTCTAGCCTTCATCATGATCATGGGCCCCTTCACTGGACTGCAACAAAATATATAGCACCACTAGTGACCTCTAGTAAATGGTATACAGTACTATGATAGACAAGAGCTTATCTGTGTATCTAGCCTTCATCATGATCATGGCCCACCTTCACTGGACTGCAACAAAATGTATAGCACCACTAGTGACCTCTAGTAAATGGTATACAGTGCTATGATAGACCAGAGCTTATCTGTGTGTCTATCCTTCATCATGATCATTGTCCCTCTTCACTGGACTGCAACAAAATGTATAGCACCACTAGTGACCTCTAGTAAATGGTATACAGTGCTATGATAGACCAGAGCTTATCTGTGTCTATCCTTCATCATGATCATGGTCCCTCTTCACTGGGCTGTAACAAAATGTATAGCACCACTAGTGACCTCTAGTAAATGGTATACAGTGCTATGATAGACCAGAGCTTATCTGTGTGTCTATCCTTCATCATGATCATGGTCCCCCTTCACTGGGCTGTAAAAAAATGTATAGCACCACTAGTGACCTCTAGTAAATGGTATACAGTGCTATGATAGACCAGAGCTTATCTGTGTGTCTATCCTTCATCATGATCATTGTCCCTCTTCACTGGACTGCAACAAAATGTATAGCACCACTAGTGACCTCTAGTAAATGGTATACAGTGCTATGATAGACCAGAGCTTATCTGTGTGTCTATCCTTCATCATGATCATTGTCCCTCTTCACTGGACTGCAACAAAATGTATAGCACCACTAGTGACCTCTAGTAAATGGTATACAGTGCTATGATAGACCAGAGCTTATCTGTGTGTCTATCCTTCATCATGATCATTGTCCCTCTTCACTGGACTGCAACAAAATGTATAGCACCACTAGTGACCTCTAGTAAATGGTATACAGTGCTATGATAGACCAGAGCTTATCTGTGTGTCTAGCCTTCATCATGATCATGGGCCCCTTCACTGGACTGCAACAAAATATATAGCACCACTAGTGACCTCTAGTAAATGGTATACAGTACTATGATAGACAAGAGCTTATCTGTGTATCTAGCCTTCATCATGATCATGGCCCACCTTCACTGGACTGCAACAAAATGTATAGCACCACTAGTGACCTCTAGTAAATGGTATACAGTGCTATGATAGACCAGAGCTTATCTGTGTGTCTATCCTTCATCATGATCATTGTCCCTCTTCACTGGACTGCAACAAAATGTATAGCACCACTAGTGACCTCTAGTAAATGGTATACAGTGTTATGATAGACCAGAGCTTATCTGTGTGTCTATCCTTCATCATGATCATGGTCCCCCTTCACTGGGCTGCAACAAAATGTATAGCACCACTAGTGACCTCTAGTAAATGGTATACAGTGTTATGATAGACCAGAGCTTATCTGTGTGTCTATCCTTCATCATGATCATGGTCCCCCTTCACTGGGCTGTAAAAAAATGTATAGCACCACTAGTGACCTCTAGTAAATGGTATACAGTGCTATGATAGACCAGAGCTTATCTGTGTGTCTATCCATCATGATCATGGTCCCCTTCACTGGGCTGCAACAAAATGTATAGCATCACTAGTGACCTCTAGTAAATGGTATACAGTGCTATGATAGACCAGAGCTTATCTGTGTGTCTATCCTTCATCATGATCATGGTCCCTCTTCACTGGACTGCAACAAAATGTATAGCACCACTAGTGACCTCTAGTAAATGGTATACAGTGCTATGATAGACCAGAGCTTATCTGTGTGTCTAGCCTTCATCATGATCATGGTCCCTCTTCACTGGACTGCAACAAAATGTATAGCACCACTAGTGACCTCTAGTAAATGGTATACAGTGCTATGATAGACCAGAGCTTATCTGTGTGTCTATCCTTCATCATGATCATAGTCCCTCTTCACTGGGCTGTAACAAAATGTATAGCACCACTAGTGACCTCTAGTAAATGGTATACAGTGCTATGATAGACCAGAGCTTATCTGTGTGTCTATCCTTCATCATGATCATGGTCCCTCTTCACTGGACTGCAACAAAATGTATAGCACCACTAGTGACCTCTAGTAAATGGTATACAGTGTTATGATAGACCAGAGCTTATCTGTGTGTCTAGCCTTCATCATGATCATGGCCCACCTTCACTGGACTGCAACAAAATGTATAGCACCACTAGTGACCTCTAGTAGCTGGGGCGCAAATATTCAGTAATGGATGATGTGAATTTAAATAAATATCAAAACTGTGTATACAATTATATGATAGTGTATGTCAGTCAGACGAGTGCGGTATTTAAACATGAGTGAATGACAATTTATGGTGTATTTACATATTAGTCAAGGTTATACAAATTATTTGCAAGGGTCGTCTAGTTTTATTTATCAGGGGATACTGAAAATGACATATGTTTTATTTTTGATGACACAGGCCTAGTCCACACCTAAATGTTAATGCCTGCAAACAAAAGTACAAGTGTTCTCAAATAAATGCACTGAATGTTTGTAAACAATTTGTGGAAGCTCACTACATTTGCATGAGTTTTGAAAATGTGTCCGCACCAGTTGCAAACACATCTTTTTGTGAAATAGCTGCAGGCATTAAAAACTGAAATGTTGTACACTTAGCGCTTTGCTTTTTAGAAGCGAGAGAGCTCTCAGGGTGACTGTGCAGTGTGTTCCACTCATGAGAATATTTGTAGAATCTGCAACTACAGCGATAGAAGAGCTCTAATATGGCTCACATTCTTGTTTACATATGCAGTATGTATCTGCCCACAAACATGTTCAGACCTGTGTGTTTATCGTTGCTATCACTCTTGTTTTTCACCTCGGATGGATACAAATAAACATAAACATTTGTTTGAAAATATCAGCATACTGTTCACAAACAATTGCTTGAAAACAGATTTAAACATTTATATATTATTTGGATAAGCTAGTAACAGTGATGTGAATATCAAATAATAGAGAAATGAGTCACAATTGAAACACTTAACATCAGTTATATGCTTTTCGCCTTGACTGGTTTCGAGACCTACTTGCTCTCGTTGCCAGAAGTGGCTGTCTGGTTTCTGGAGGTGTTGTGTGTTTGTGTGTGGTGGGGTGATGAATTTCCATAGTGGATTTGGTGGTGTCAATTAAAAATTCATTACAAGGTGTTTATGTTTTGTGATTAAAATCTTTTCCCAATTATCCAACTCTGTTGTGTGTTTTTCTAGGTTATGTTTGGTGTGATAATGTTATTGGTCGTCCAGAAGTGGTGTGCAACTACAAATTTATCCATCTGATTGTTTTGATGTATTTCATATCGTCTTTTAATCTGGTTTCTAAATTTCATGTAAATTTGGTCACATTGTGCCAACTGATTTGACAAATTTTGATTGTTTTATTGTGAGTTATTTGGTCCTTTGATTTGTTGCACAGTAATTTCTCTGAAATGAACTTGTTTTGTGGAGGAGCTAGGCAGATGTTGTGGAATTTATAGTGACTGCTTGGGTGGAAAGTGAACTTTTTGAAAATGTTTTTGTTTTTTGTTGGGTGAGCTTGTGGTATGCTTAATATGTTTCTGTTTCTTGAATTTTGCTATTTTTTTCTTGTTGATTTGTTTGGTGAAATCATTGTTGTCTATGTGTTTGTATTCTGCATCTGTTAAGGAGGTGTAAGCCAATCTATAGGTTAAACTGTTTAGGACCACAGGTTTGTATGGGACTGGGTTGAAACTGTTGTTTTAGAATGTGTATGCTTCCTGTAGATCCAGAATTGATCTTGTTCTGGTTTCTAATTACTTTTAAATCTAGGAATGGTAATGTGTCTTCATTTTCCATTTCCATAGTGAGTTGTATAGTTTTATTCTGTATGTTGAGTAATTTGAGGGGATCCACACAAAAACGCACTCCGTACAACACCACCACCAGGAACCAGTCAGCCACTTCTGGTGATGAGAGCAAGTAGCTCTTGAAACTATCAATATGAAAAACATGTAAGTGATTTTAAGTGTTTCAACTCTGACATTTTTCAATAATTTTGAGGTTTTAAACAGTTTATATACATTTGTTTTGGTGTGTGGGCTAGGCCTTAGAAAGAGACGTAGTGATTGTCTACTGAATAAGTGACCAGGGTCAAAATGCAGTAGACAATCAAATTTGTAAAACTATTAGCACAATAAATACTATACTATACTATACTAGAAAGAGACCTCCATTAAACAGATTGATCAATTTTCCTTGTGTATAACTTACAATTTCCTCGCAGTTCCAACAAAATGCAACACTGAAAACATATATATGTTGAAACAGATTAGATCTGAACATAAGTGCCATCACCTGGCTGACACCAAATGGAAAACAGCCTGCAGATGGCAAGGAACCTGCTCAGCGATGTGTACTGAATGGCCTGGCCGAGCTGCTTGACGTCAGCTGTGAAGCTGCCATAGTTACTGCTAATATCATTGGTTTTGGTCTTCTGGGATTCCTCCTCATCATTGCCTTCATTGTTGTTAAGAGAAGGTATTGCAAAATATATACATTACTTCTTAGAGTAAATAACTTTCTTCAGAACAAGGAAAAGGGAGTCACAAAGAAAGTTGTGCTGACTCGTTTCATAAGATTTATATGGGATCTTCAGAGTTATTCGGCCGTTGTATGTACACAACATCAATACTTTGAAGTGAATTTATCATAGTAAAAGACGAGTGGAAGGGGTGGATGTCAACAGTTTCGAGGTCACCTTAGTGAAATGGGACTTGTATGATACCTTTCCAGTATTTACATTTAGAACGTCTTTTGCTTCTGTCTTGTAAACTGACAATCTCAGCCTGTATGCTGATAGGTAACTCAAATAATTGGATGGTTTTTGTCTCGTCTTAGCACTCAACCATGCAAATTTTGTGATCGGTGATTACTTCCATCTCACGCGCAAGGAATGTACAAAATGTCCTAGTGAAAAAAGTTCTGCACTTCCGCAATACATCAATCTGTTTACGAAGTTGGAAATGCATACAGTCTGAGATACAATTCCACATCTCCCCTTTGAAACAAGGGATCACTGAACTAATAATGATGTCATTAATTTAAACTGACTGACAGTAAAGGCAAAATAAATCGGAAGACCCTTTACAAACCATAAAGTTCTAGAACTAGTTATAAAAACTATTCTTACAAAAATTTTATTTTTCTATCTACTTCATATTAATTGAGATAAATGTTTGCAAAAATAGTTTCATTACACATTTCATAGTAGGTATAAGAGGCATACACGAAACTGATGTGATAGTCAAATGTTTAAAATGGGTTGCTACATGCTGGCCTTGAGATTCCATACTGTTTGGATGACATCACAAGAAACTGAATAGCCACAGCAATTTAAAGAAAATGACTGAAGTATTATAAAATTCAGATTCAGTAAAAATGGATGGATATTTCAGAAATGGCTGATATTACAAAAAAACTTATATGGCTTCATTGCCAGACACAAGGCGTCAGATAACATTTTTATGCATAGTATGCTTTTTTGTTTTCTTAGGTTATATCAGACAATGAGTGAAATGATACTCAAATAAGCCTGGAGTCCATAGAGGTTAAAGTTACCCGATATTCATCTTTTCAGAATAAGGGAAAACTCTGGAATAAACCTTTATCTGGGTAACTCATCCAAGATTCAAACTCGGAATTGCCTCATAAGGTTTACCTGTTACACAAAATTACTTCAGAATGAAGAGGACTTAACAGGCTATTCCCAAAAAATTCAAGATATACATTTTATTTGTCATGAAATATCTTAAATCTGAGGCCTGTCTAGAAAGTAACCTCCATTTTGAAATAAACATGAAACTGGTATACATACAAAAGTTTTATTATATACATTTGAAAACTACAGTCTCCAAATGGATTTAAGTGCTTCTCATACCTTTCTGCTGCCTGTGAACTAAGCCAAACTGTCACGATGCTTTGAAGCTCTTCGTCATTGCCAAATCACTGACCTGCAAGTCACTTTTTCATGTACGGGAACAGATGGAAGTCTGGGCTGCACGGGGGATGGTCAAAAAAGTCCCATTTGAACTTGGCCAAAAGTTCATTTGTGTTGTTTGCTGTGTGAGGGCGAGCGTTGTCAACACCAGAGACAGAAGACCATGACGCTTGTTTTGGATTGCTCTTCTTAGCCTTTTCACACTTCACACTTGGCAGGATTTGTTATTTCAGCGCTCATGTTGTTAGGTTATAGCTAGAAAATATGCTCTACATTGCACAGCTAGAAGCGTAGTGAGCCACTGTGCATGCTCATGTCGAAATGGCGGAGCTACCCACACTACTTCTCGTGCTATGCATGAACGGAGGTTACTTTCTGGACAGCCCTTGTGTATGGTATTTTAATAAAAATCACGTACCGTACATTTTCAAATAGATAGACTTTTAGGGAATTAATCCCCTTCCTCTGGGCCACCCTCAAATTCATCACTAACATTGAGTTTAGTGAATAGGTGTTACCTAACAGCTGAAACTTTTACTAATCATGTAAATAAAATTGTCTAAGTGCATTCATTGTAAGTCTATATCTTTACTTAATGTATTTCTCTTTCTATGTTCATCTTGAATGGCATATGTAGGTTTGATATTAAACTTTACTAGCCGTTAATAGTAACTGCTGAGTTTTTAATTTCTCTTTATGATATCATTTCATTGCATTATCATAAATCTGTTCCAGGTATGATAAGAAGGTACAAATGACCAAAAAGTATATGAAATCCCTCGGCATTGATTTGTTGTCCATGACCAGCATGACGAACTTGGATAAATGGGAGATTCCACGGGATCGTGTTGTAATCAATAGAAAGCTTGGTGAAGGAGCTTTTGGTACTGTCTATGGTGGAGAGGCACTCTTTGATGACAAAGGATGGGTAAGAACTTCATATCCATGTGTACCTATAAGCTTACTTCTCAGGTGCTAGCAGACTGTTGCGTGATTGTCATCTTACTCAAAAAGCTACTACTAGCTCAAGTTTTATTGCATTCATAAGTAAATGCACAGGATTCAGCAGTTGAGAGCATCAGAACAAAATGCAGAAGAAATGTGTTTTGATACAGATTCCCCCTATTTCAATAGCGCTGAATTGATCTGTGTAATACATTTCTTTCAAGTAGTACTCTTTGCTATCGCAAAATACAGCATTTGGTTGAGAAAGCGGTTAGTTCACCGAGACAAACGGAAGAAAATGCACTGTTTTACAGAAGCAAACAATTGCTTATGCAACAAACATGCCTTTGACTGTTGTATTTGCCTTGTGTGGAACTAGAAATGCACGTCAAACAATATTAAATGGGGTCTTGTTAGCAATATATGTCATGCTAAATGAATGGGAATGAGTCTCCTTACTGGAAGCTCTGAGATAGGGAATGTGTCAAGTATTACAGCTGGAATAATATTGTTGCAACCATCAGTAGAGGTACCAGAAACAGAATGAAAATGCAGGAAACAAAGAGAAGTAAAGCTGAGGTAAATACGAAGGCGGAATGAAAAGTTACACACAATAATTTTTTTACAAAAAGGTTTATTAATAGTTAAAACAACAAAAAAATCACAAATGAACTTACAACTTTTACCTACTTTTCGACATAGTCACTAAGTTTCTCCACACATTTCTCCCATCGTGATATCGCTTTCAATATTCCCTGTTCGTAGAAGTCCATTTCCTTGGAGTATAGCCATCTGCGGACTGCTGATTTCACTTCCATATCTGTCGCAAAGCATTGGCCGGCCAGGAATTTCTTCATGGGACCAAACAGATGAAATTCCGACGGTGCAAGGTCCAGAGTGTATGGTGGATGCTGGAGCACCTCCTCAACCAATTTTGGTGATTTTCTGATGAACAGCAGCAGCAACATGCGACGAGCATTGTCATGAAGAATTTTGACATCATCAGCATTCATGTTGTGGTGTTTGTCACGAAGGGCACACGCAACTTTACCAAAGTTTTCATGTAGGCTGCAGCATTCACAGTGGTCCCGTGTTCAGCAGAGTCCACCAACACAACACCATCACAAGCACTTTCCTAGCTGATTGAGTCACTTTGAATTTTTTCTTCATTGGTGAATCAACATGTTTTCACTCCACACTTGCCTGCTTAGTTTCGGGCGTGTGGTGGTATGTCCACGACTCATCACCAGTGATAATTCCTTTTAGAAAGTCATGCCGCGTTAGGTGATCCAAGCTCGCCATCATTCGCTGGCCCTTGTTCAGGTTCTTAGGCACCCAGCGAGCACTAACTTTATGAAATTTCAACATGTCATGAACAATATCTACACTGCACCATAGGAAATGTTGAACTGTTGTAATAACGTTCGCAGTTGCACATGCTGGTTGTTCAAAATTGCTGCCTCAATGCCTCTGACATTGTGTGGGGTTGCAGCTGTTACCAGCCTCCTGGAGCATGGCGAATCACTAAGGTTTACTCAGCCCTCTAGGAAGAATGCGCACCACCTGGAGACATGGCTACGGTCCATACAATCATCCCCATACACACCATGCATGTCCCTGTGAATATCACTCAGTTTATGCCCTTTGGCCCACAAATATCTAACCACACATCTCTGCTCTTCACACATGGACGATAGTGACATGCGTACCATCTTTGTTGCGTAGTCCACACTTCTCTTGCTAGAGCTGCACATGAAACTAAAAATCCCTTTGTAGAGAAAACTTCAAACTATATCTGTGTGAAATTGCAACATTCCAGCTGCAATACCAAGGCACAAAAAAATTATTGTGCATTGCTTTTTGATCCGCCCTAGTAGCTTGTGTCGTGTCATTAAAACGTAGTTACTGTATTACTTTCATGAAATAAATGCAGGGGAACCCTGCAAAGGATACTCAAATGACGTTCTGTACTGTTTTGTCTTTCATACTACTTCTAAAAAAAAATAGCGAAATGTATTAAGTTCTCCTTTTTTTGTGTTGTACTTCATATAACGTGATACAATCCAAAGCTAATGAATGTTTTGTCGTCCCTCTAAACCATTTGTATCTCGGGAGTTACATTTGAGAGTATACCACAGTCCAGGCTTTACACTCCAAAGCAGAGTCAATGTAGCAAAGAAGAAGGATGTTGACAGAGGAGGAGTGAATGGAAATGCGAGGCTGTTTTATGTGAAGATCTGTGGTCTGTAGAGTCTACATTCTGCAGCAAAAACCAAAATGAAGAACTGTCTATTTGGAGGAAGAAATGCACATTGTTTAAATACAGTTGTGTTTGAAAGAAATTAAATTTGAACTCTTTTTTTGGGGGGGGGGCAATAAATGCACAAAGCAAGGTATAAAACTGCTTTTGTAAGTGGAATTGAAATTGTTTATTAAAATATCAATATAAACATAATATTTTACCATTTATTCTTAATGTCCAAGACAGTATTTTCAGTATAGTTGGTTCAAAATGTACTAATTACAAAACATTTTAAATTATAAATGTGGTATTAAATAAAAATGATTGTGTTGATACAGTATTTAAGAAAATAGGTATTTACACTACAGTTAGGTATGAAAGAACTTCAAAAAGCACCAGTAAGTTTAGGAGATATCAGTTTTTCCTCTCTCCTGAAAACTTTTTCATTATGCATGTAGTGCTTTTTGATTTGATGCTCCTTGGTTGTTGTCTTTTTCGGTAATGCTGCATCACTTTTTATTGATCTTTCACCGACGTTTCACCTTCCACTGTTGCCATACCTTGCAAACTTTGTACCAAAGTTTCTAATTAACTGTGCATATACTTAACTAGCTACATTACCCGAAATTGCATTAGTACCTACATTCTATAAGTACAGGGTTGAAAATAAAGATATGGGGAGGTAATATTAGTGCACATTAGAATATCCTTCTAAACGATAGGCTAGTCAATAAAGATAAAAATGCTGTAGTTTCACTCTGTGTATCTTTAGATTCTTTTATCACTTAACTTTATCCTAATTTCAGACTTAAAATGAGGAAATTGTTGAATATTTTGTTTTCTTTCAGGTGGCTATTGCTGTGAAAACTCTGAAAGTGGGATCCACAACTGAAGAAAAGTTAGATTTTCTTAGTGAGGCTGAAGTCATGAAAAGGTTTGAACACAAAAATATTGTGAAACTTCTGGCTGTGTGCACAAAGAATGAACCAGTATATACAGTAATGGAATTCATGCTATATGGTAAATAATGTGTGTGCATTTCACCAAATATTCTAACTTTCTTTTTAAGGTGAAGTACAGGTTGAACCAAAATCCTGTAACAGTAATTAATTTCAGAAAATACACCATTAAAATTTTGAAGACTAAAGCACATGTGAACTTTCGCTTGATTTCATTAATCAGTCATATCTGAAAGTGGATAACACTGGTTCACAATAACTGAGAATGATAACCAGAATGACGAAGTTAAAATGCATGTTTTATAATGGGAGCCTTCACAATGAATGAGAATCTTTTCCAGGTCCTGGGAACGTGAAAGAAGGCTTAGTCAAGTTTCTTATTCCCGGGCATGGCATATTGGATCCATTAAGTGCATATTAGACTCTTCAATGTAGAAATTATTCAAGGTGGTGTTGACATGAAACAGCCACTAGAGCTCTCTCTAGTTGCATGGAACAGAGTTTAGCATATGTGCATTCTGACTCCCTCAGATTCATTTGTCTAGTGAAACTGTCACCTGTAACTTGTTTATATGCAACTCAAAGTAGCTATTACCTAAAGAACAGCAAAGAGTGGTAGAAATTAACAAACTACTTTAATGTATGCTATTAATAAAGGAATGAAGCCTGATATGAATAGAGAATCAAAAATGGTGATGGATCTGCATATAGAAAATGTTTACTCTTATCAATTTTTACGTAGGTTAACCTGCATTATGTACACTGAATTGGAAGCAGATAAAGAAATATCATTGGTCCGTTACAAACAAGTGACATCCCAATGTACAAAATGGATTTTCCAATTTGCTATTAATGTGCTCATCCTTGTTACCGGGATTTCTGAACCAAAATATTGAATGCTATCTTCCTTCCTGTTCTCAGGTTATTGTGAATTAGCCAATACAGCTCTTCAAAACAAACAACTTTCACAAGAAATTATTTTACTTTCTCTACCATATACATAGTAATTAGAGAAGGTATTGCATTCCACCCAAAAATTCTATACTGAGATTTCACCAGAAATATGAATCCAAAAAAAGCATTTTTGAAAAATGTATGTGTATATTTGATAAACATCAAACTTGGTATTTAGGTTCAGTACCTTTCAAAGATGTAACAAGGCATTTTTCAAAAAAAATCCCCACCCCAAACTACTCTTTACATGGAAAATTTTTTGAGATGTTTGATTTTCTAAAAAAAATGGCTCTAATAGTTTTTATTAAAATACCATATATTAAAGATATTTACATGGCAAATAAAATGTGTATCCTGAATTTTCTGTATATAACTTGTAAAGTCCCCTTGATTCATAAGGAATTTCGTATAATCTTGTATAACTGGTACATGTTAAGCTATACATGAAAACATGTCATAGAGAAAATATAGATCTCCTTAAAACACATAATTTATTTCAAATAACTTTTTTGTAGCATCAGCCATTTCCAAGATATCCGTTATCAGTGGTTCGAGTTGTTCAATACTTAGCCATTCTTTTAGTCTTATCAACATTCAGCTCTTTTTCACGATTGCATTCAAAGAGTATGGAATTTTAAGGCCAGCATGTAGCATGCAATTTTAAAACATTTGACTGTCCATTTGTATCTATAACAAAATGTGTAATGTAGCTATTTCTGGATATATTTATATGTATTAAAATGAAGCAGATAGGAAAATAAACTTTTGTAAGAATAATTTGTATGCCCACTAATAAACGATAGAGGGTAGAGAAAATCATGTGCATGTAACACTTCAGATTTTTATTAATCCATACTCTTTCAAGGAGAAAAGTATAGGAAAAGACAGTTACCCAAACCCTAGATAACAATGCCATTCATACTGAGAAATGTTAATGTTGGCAAAGGAAGCTTAGAAGACCTCACACAATGCAATGACAGCAATCAACTGTTTTGTTTTGTGGCTAATGAAGTAAATAAGTATAAAAGTTGACACAAATACGTTACTTGTAGTGATGATATTGTGCTGGCAAGCAACTGGACAACTGCACACAGACATATATTTTTCTCCTTGAAACAATATGAATTAATAAAAAGTTGTTTGTTTTGAAGAGCTCTATCTAATGACTGACCCTACTTCTGGTTATGGCTAATTGATGATGAAATCAAGCTCAAGTGAAAGTTCACATGTATTTTTGTTTTGAACATTTTATTACTGTATTTTCTGAAATAAATGTTACAGAAGATCTGGTTCAGCCTGTATATTTCATGTATCATGTCCTACTTTTTACATTTTCTAAAATAAAGTGTTTTAAGATTATAAACACTAAATTATTTCAGCATTAGCAATGTTATGAATAATCTTTTCAGCTTTGAGGCATTCCTACTTTAGAATTACTTCTCTTTTGTGTTCAGAAATTGTTTCAGTAAAATACATTTTTAAACATATCAGTGTTATAGTGTATATGTATTAATAGAGACATTTTCATATCATTATTATGTTTAATATCCTTTACTCATATAGTACAATGTGGTCATTTTAAGGCAAGGCCACAGATCACATGTATGCATGCTCCGCACACTGTCTATTACACTGAGGTTTCTTTTTGTTCTGCAACTGCTATGTTACTTACTCACAAGTGATGATACAATATGCACTATAATGAGTACTAACCTTGTGATATCCACCTGCGTGAAGACATTCCAAGCAACTTCAAATGAAATTTCCATTCACACACATAAGTTCTTCTTGCATAATGTTTATAATTTCTTTGATATTGTAATGAAAAGAAGCTAGAAACAGTGATGTGTATTGAATTTATTTAAAGGTGAGTCGGAATTGTTACACTAACATCACTTAAGTTTACTCACTTAACATGTTTCGGGAAACCGTTGTTCCCATCCTCAGAAGGTTAATTCGACTGGCCCGTGTTGTTGGTGTTTCCGTTTTTTGGACTGGATACTGTGGTGGCATCTTGTGGTGGAGAAATGTACTTCCAGAGAGGATTTGGTGGCGGCAAATCAAAATTCATTAGATGTGTGTTGTGTTTTAGAATGGTGATCTTCTCCCATGCATCTAATTCGGCTGCAAATTTGGCTGGTTTGACTAATGTAATATTGGCAAAACATGCAATCAAAATTCCTCACTATTCTTAGCTACAGGATGAAAAAAAACCCGCTGAAATTAAAGAAAAAACTAGACATACTACGCCGGAAGCAACATTCATATAAACCTAACCTAAAAAATGAAAAAACGACGTCATACCCAGACGTAATTAATCTTTCAAATGTAACTTTCACCAAAGCAGAATTATCGGTATTAAACCTTGGCCTAAAAACATGTGTTGGCTACACAAAAACAACCGATGAAATAGTCACAGACATTGAGATTGCTACTTACAACCTAAATGAAAATAGTAAAACCACTATAAAAAAAGAATGTGAAATGGTTCTCCAAGAAATACAAGCAGATAAACATAACAATTTCCCAACCAAACATGTGATCAAAACATTAAAATCAAAACCAGTAGTATACACAAAAGCTGACAAGGGAAATAAACTAGTTGTACTGCAAAAAGATGATTATATTGCCAGAGTAGAAAATATGCTGCAACAAGAAAATTACATACAAATTCAAGAAGACCCATTAAAATTACATTTAAAAGCCTTCAATCAAACCATCCAGGAAAGCAAAACTATAACAGACACTGATAAATCTAGATTAAAACCAGATCACCCCACTTTACCAAGAATGTATGCTCTACCTAAAATACACAAACCGGGTAATAAGATGAGACCAATCGTCAGCAATATTGATTCTCCTACCTACAAACTGGCAAAATGGTTAGTACAGAGATTCTCTTCACTACCAAAATTCAATAGCAAAAACATAATGAATTCAGAAGATTTAATACAGAAGATAAAATCCCTGGAACTCGAACCAGCAGACAGATTAGTTTCCTTTGATGTCACTGCACTATTTCCAAGTGTTCCTACAGATCAACTCCTGCGTCAATTAAAGAAATGGCTACAGCAGACTAACCTACTTGAAGAAGAAATAGAAGACCTCATACAACTTACCAATTTATGCATTGCACAAAATTGTTTTAGTTTCAATAAGAAGTTCTATCAACAACCAACTGGTCTAACCATGGGCAACCCACTTTCACCCTTCTTGGCAGATTTATTTATGAGCTACTTAGAAACACACATAACAACTTCCTTTCCATACATGTTTAAAGTTTGGCACAGATATGTTGACGACATCTTCGCGCTGTTGTCCCTAACAGGTTCATACAAGACTCCTTAGCCTTACTAAACCTACAGAACCAATCAATAAAATTCACCATAGAAATAGAAAAAGAAGGCATGCTACCATTTTTAGACCTAAAAATCATCAGAGAACAAAAGAACCTAACCTTTGGCATATACAGGAAGCCAACACACTCTACTAATTACATAAAAAATAAGAGTTTCAATCCAACCACACACAAACATGCAGTACTAAACAGCCTAACACATAGACTGGTATATACCCCCTTAAATAAAAAAGAATACCAGTTAGAATACCAGCATATAGTAGACACAGCAATACATAATGGGTACAACAAAACAACTATTGACAAAAAAATTGCAAAATTCAAACGACAGATGCACATTAGAAACACAACAAATCTCAGCCAGCAAGATAAAGAGCTAAAGTTCAAGAAATTCACATACCACCCAGGAACTTTTCACAAATTTAAGAAGATTTTCATGAAACATAACATCAGCCTAGCTCCACAGAACAAATTTAACATAGAGAAATTACTTTGTAACAAGTTAAAAGACCCCATTCCACAAGACAAAAAAGCTGGAATCTATAAAATCAATTGTTGAGATTGCAATAAAGTATACATAGGTAAGACAAAAAGAAACTTAGAAACTAGGCTAAAGGAGCACATGAGATGTATTAAATACAAACAAATGGACAAATCTGCAGTTTCACACCATTTTTGGATCACTAATCACAACATCAAACTCAATATTACATTAGTCAAACCAGCCAAATTTGCAGCCAAATTAGATGCATGGGAGAAGATCACCATTCTAAAACACAACACACATCTAATGAATTTTGATTTGCCGCCACCAAATCCTCTCTGGAAGTACATTTCTCCACCACAGTATCCAGTCCAAAAAACGGAAACACCAACAACACGGGCCAGTCGAATTAACCTTCTGAGGATGGGAACAACGGTTTCCCGAAACATGTTAAGTGGGTAAACTTAAGTGATGTTAGTGTAACAATTCCGACTCACCTTTAAATAAATTTATAATTTCTGTTCTTATATTGTCCTTAAATTCTTCTATAGTGTGGGGATTCTTCCATAAACTTTTTGTTTTTAGAGTTCTGCACAAATAAATGCATCAATTTTGTCAAATTTTTCCTCTGTTAAAACATCTTGTTTGCACTTCTTAGGTTTAGTGATTCCATTGTTCTAAACTTTTAACCAGACCTGGAATTTCTCTGAAATTGTGTACACACCTGTCTACGTGATTCAGTTTTAACATACATATTGTGCATAAAAATTTGTTGGCAGGCATTGCATTGGAATAATAACAAGACATTAACATTGTTAAGTAAATCACACACAACACACATGTTTGGAATAAACTTTCACCTTTGAGATGCACAACTCTCCTTACAGCACAAACACAAAACAGCGATTGGCTAGCAGTTGTGCATTGGAAAAGTACCAAGGTTACTGCAGTACAGAGTGCTACACATATAGCCAGTCTGTGGCCGTACCTTAAAATGACCATACTGTACATATCAGGTGATGAATGAACGTATGAAATTCACAATCAAATGAGATTGGGGAATAAAACCTGTGTTCAACCTAAGTAGATTGAATCCCTAACAAAAACCTCAACCAGGATTCAAACCAAAGCCCACAGTTTGAGAGACAAAAGCTTTATCACAGCAGAAAACAAAAGTTTGATTATTGGAACATTTTCAAGTAGTTTGCATGATTTATTACAAAACTAAGAAATAAAGGCAGGGCATTAAATATATTTATAGTAATTACAACGGGCTGAATATAAAAAATTATGATGTGTTACATTCACAAGGCATTCTCTACCATTATTGTGCATTTTTATATACCTTTACAAACAGTTTTACAAAAGTTTATTTTTCTATTTACGTCATATTGAGATAAACTTTTGCAGAAATAGTTGCATTACACATTTTGTGTAGGTACAAGGGGGATACAGGAAACAGAATCAATAGGTCAGATTTTAAAAGTGGGTGGCACATGCTGGCCTCGAATTTGCATACTGTTGCAAATAGATCACAGGAAACAAACTGCATAGCACAGCACTTTAAAAAATTACAAAGTAATGAAAAATTCAAACCAATAGTAAATCTCAAAAATGGCTGATACCACATAGAGGTTATTGGAACTAAATTGTTTTAAAGAGATCTACATTATTTGTGTAAAACTTTGTTGTAAACAATCTAAGATTATTAATTTAGGAGTGTTCTTATTTAGAGTTAAGAAGAAATGGATCTGGTTGGTAGATTAAACCGAAGAGTATAGCACAAACTAGTTTGTTAATTATGCTCTGAGCCATTCTTTGGAATTGTTGCAGCATCTGACCACAAGCATCAACACATCTCTCCAAATCATCATGTGATAATTCATTGACATTCAATGGACACCAACTTAGATCCACTTTGATGTCTTTGTTGATTCCAGTATCCCCAACTCTGAAGCACGTTTCCTTATGGATTTGACCGGAGATTGTTCAATAGATTTTTCCATGTCAGCACAAAGTCCAAGTCTGGTGGATGGCCTTCCACTTCTCGGCGCATCACAAACACTGCCCGTTAAACATGCCTTCTTTTCCCACACTATCAATGTCTTCTTTGTCGGTGCTGCTTTCACAAACTACACAACAGAATCGTCCATAACATTTTTAATTGATTTGTCATTAATTTGATGCCCATGAACCCACACTGTGGCCACCAGGTATTCCTCAATTGTGTAATCCCTTGTATCAGCCATTCTTTCAATATCTTGACAACTATTTGCAGTCACATGATTCACTGAGTTGATAACAATTTAAGTCAATAACAATGAGTATCTGACAGGAGAATATATACCAACCTCAGGGGAAAAAATTACTCACATAATTTTGAATTTAATATAGGGGTATGCAGACTTTGTGCGCATACTGTATATTCCCAGAAAACACAAGATAAGCAATTTATTTGTGATGTAAATGTCTTGAATATAGTCCACCTCTGTGGTGTGGGGGTAGCATGTTTGCCTTGCATTCAGTAAGTCCAGAGTTCAAATCCTGATTAGGGTGAATTATCTGAATAAGGTTTTTTCTGGGGTTTTCCTTCATCCTGAGAAGTTGAACGTTGGGTAACTTTAAAATCTATAGACACTGGGCTCATTTCAACATCATTCCACCCATTTCATTCATCCATCTTCTGATATGACCTAACTGGTTAAAGAACATAAAAAAGAGAAAAGAAAACTATATTCTCCTTCATGGCATTCTCAACGAAATGTTGTTGTTCACTACCAACGGCACTGGGGATTAATTGATCTGCATCATTTTCCCAATATAAAGTCTGTAAGTTATCACTTTTAAGACCTTTGCGAGATGTTGTTTGTTCAGGATGACATCTTCTTCACAGAGAGTGTACTTTGGTCGAAGCCTACATTTCATACTCTAGCACATAGGCTTTCTAAATCTTTTTAGTGTTTTAGTAATTTATGAATTGGAATTAGAAGCTGTTTTATGGTCCATCAGAAAGAATAGGGCTTTTTAATGATGAAACAACAAACTCGGTTGAGTGTTTTTTGGGATTACCCTACATGTACAGAAATGTTCCCTCTCTATAATATTAGACTATTTTAATCAAAATTATTATAGGTATGTTTTAGAAAATAAAAAATAAGAACAAAATTTTACATATAAAAGGTAATGTAGAAGGGAGGATTTTCTTGAAAAATCTTACTGTAGTATCTTTGCAAGATACGGAACTTAAACACCAAGTTTGGTAGTCACTGATCATTTCGTTTTTTGAATTATGCTGTGCTCATGCACACACGCATGCTTCTTTGTTCTAGAAGTGCTTTTTTTTGGATTCAGTAAACTTCAAAACATGTATTTCCAGTGAAATTTCTGGGTGGAATACAAGAAGTCCTCTACTTACTATAGGCAACTAGTAGAGAAAGTCATGTGACTGCTACACATTAGTTTATTTTATTGTTGTCTTTATGTTGATACTAGCTTTTACTATATAAATATTTCTCATGTTGTTCCATAGGTGACCTGAAGACATTTCTGTTAGCACGTCGACATCTTGTTAATGAGAAAGAGTGGGAAGAATCTGATGAGATTTCAAGCAAGAAATTGACAACAATGGCACTGGATGTAGCTCGAGCTCTAAGCTATCTGGCAGAGTTGAAATACGTTCATAGGTAAGGTGGGAGTGAACTGAAGCTCTTCATTTGGAAAACTTACTCTCTCTACCATGTGGTACAAAAATTATTGTATTCCACTCAAAAAATGATCTAATGTGAACTAATCTTTAAATGGAAAATATTTTGTGTTTTATTTTCTCAAAATGCCTATAACAATTTAATTAAAATGCCACATATTTAAGAGATTGATGTGAGAAAATAAAATGTATATGTTGAATTTTCTGGGAATACCGTGTGAAGTCCTCTTCACTCTGAAAGAGTTTTGAGTAAAGGCATGTCTCCATTACCTCAACAATCAACAAAAGATGTTGATGCAATACATTGAGCTGAACATGTCAGTGGTAAATCAGTGTCCAACAACTCTTGTGTAACATGTTGAGTGTTATATGTATTTGACTCACTTCAGTCAGACAACTGTACATTGAATATTATTCATTGCTTACTATAGTACAGCAGCTTAGTAAAACCCCTTGGGAGGGTAACTCACCTGGTCATGTATTCCCCCTCTGTAACTGCCTTGGGCGGTCATTTCTCTGAGTCGCTACTAAAGCACCACATGCCATAATTTTGCCTAGCCCATGTTTCATTTTAATTTATTCTCACAAAATTGTTTATCACACCACTGTTTAATTATCCAACTGTAGAGGCAGGACTAAAGACACAAGAGCATTGCAGCAAAAATGCTGTGTTTGTGACAGGCCACATGCAGCGGGTGTGAAAATAAATGTTTGCATATAACTAGCTATAGCATTTCACATACATGTGGTATTATCATGGAATATTTTCCAAAAGTTAATTCGCACTTACTACGGTATTTCATAGCCTTCACTGCCCCATCTATCTCTTCAAGGAAAAAAGTTCCTCGCTGATTTATTTTTGTAATATAAATTATTTCAATTAAAGTTTCACAAAGAAAACTAGTGGCTTTAATTTTTTTACACAGAGACCAATTACACATCATCATCATCTTGAATCTGTGCTCTTTAACATATCTCTTACAGAACTGGAATATGAATTTTAGTTTTTGAGTTATCACAATGTAAACAAGGTCCTAGTAATTCTTTCTTCACTATAAAATTCCTGTGTTCACAACACTGACATGATGCTTGTTTCCTGTGTATCACGCACTTCCTTTTTAAGACACCTCATTGGATAATTAATTCAGTAGCTAAAGGCAAAAGATAAGTAGAGCGGGGATGATTTATCTCTCATGAATACTATCACAATCCATAGACTGAGGAAGTTTACTATAGCTAGAAAAATGCAGTGGATGAAAGAAAAGACAATGAATTCATACAGGACACATCATCTGGGATATATCCCTAAAAGACTGTGAAATAAAATCAGTAAAACAGAGTGTTTTTTAATATACACATGAGGTCATAGGAAACGAATTTCAGCCATATTGGCTGAATTGAGATTAGACTTAACCTGTTTTTTTCTGTTTTGCAGTTGCTGGTGAAATCATATTCAGCAACAAATTGAAATCTTCTTCCTTTATTGTTAGAAAAATTCTTGAAGCCAAATCTACCCTCAGCTTTCAGTTCAGACAAGATGCTATTTACATTATTTCTATTGCTTAGAAAAGGGCAAACCCATAGCTTGAGTCTCTTCCACCAAGCATACATTGTGGCCACAAACGCTAAATCTTCATAATCAGAATCCATTTGATAATTGATATTAAGTAATGCAATGCAGATGGGAATTAAAACTAAATGTATGACTCAGTGTGTTTTACTTTCTCTACCACGTACATGGTAGTAGAGAAACTATTGCATTGCACCCACAATTTCAGTATCAAGATATTAATGGAAATACATGTTTTGAGGTCCCTTGAGTCCAAAAAAGTTTTTAGAAAAATTTGATGTGTTGCACTCACATGACTTTCTCTACTCTTGTATAAACTGTTTTTACAAATGCATATTCTCCATCTACTTCATGTTAATCGAGATAAACAGTCTTTTAAGTGCTGGTTGCTATGTGGAGCATTCCATTCTCTTTGTATGTCCAGGACATAAAAAAAAGAGTAATGTATTCCCATTTGAGGAAAAAGTATAAGTATTGGAAAATTCAAACAAATAACATGGAATATCTTGGAAATGGTTCACTTGGTCCCAAAAAAAGAAAAATTATATGACATAAATTGTGTGTTTTAATGAGATCTAGATTTTTTTGTGTAGTAAACTTTTGTCGATCTCTTACGGCTTTCCACTTATGCAAAAGTCATTCAAAATAAAGAGGACTTTTGGGGAATTCCCAGAAAATTCATGATATGCATTTCGTTTGCCATAAAAATATCTTAAACATACGATATTTTAATCAAAATCGTTAGAGCCATTTTTTAAAAAATCAAAATTTTCGAAAAATGTTCCATGTAAAGCGTAGTCTGGGGTGGGGGATATTCTTGAAAACCTTCATGTCGCATCTCTGAAAGATACTGAACCTAAATACCAAGTTTGGTGTTTATCCGATTTTTCGTTTTTGAGTTATGCTGTTCAGATACACACAAAGACCTTTTTCTAAAAAAATTTTTTTTTTGGATTCAGAGGCCCTCAAAATATGTATTTCCAGTGAAATCTCAGTATAAAATTTTTTGGGTGTAATGCAATATTCCCCTATTTGCCATATGTAGCAGAAAAAGTAAAAAAGGTCCATGTGTGTCTGTGAACAGCATAACTCAAAAACAAGAAGTCAGATAAATGCCAAACTTGGTATTTAGGTTCACTAACTTCCAAAGTTGGAACACAAAGATTTTCCCCTACCCCAAGCTACCCTTTACATGGAACATTTTTTGGAATCTTTTATTTCCTAAAAATGGCTCCAATAATTTTGATTAAAATACCATATATTAAAGATATTTACATGACAAATAAAATGTATTTCTTGAATTTTCTGAGAATAGCCTTTGAAGTCCCCTCCATTCAGAAGGAATTTTGTATAAGCGGTAAATGTTAAGCGATTGATGAAAATGTACTACACAAAAAATGTAGACCTATTTAAAATACACAGTTTATTTCAAATAAGTTTTTTTTTTTTTGTGACATAAGCCACTTCTGAGATATCCATCATTAAAGGTTTGATTTGTTCATTACTTGGTCATTTTTTAAAGTCCTGTCAACATTTAGTTGTTTCTCGTGATGTCATGAAAACAGTATGGAATTTTAAGGCCAGCATATAGCGTCCAGTTGTTAAACATTTGACTATCGCTGTTCTCTATAATGAAATGTGTAATGTAGCTGTTTCTGTAAAGGTGTATTGAAATGTAGTAGATAGAAAATTAAGCTTGAGTAGGAATAATTTGTATACCCATAATAAACGATAGAGGGTAACGAGGTCATGTGAATGTATCACATCAGATTTTTTAAAGTGTTTATGTTGAGGCAGTGGACACATGCCTTAAATCATAAAAACATTACACAGAAAATGTTGATCCTTCAAAACACACAATTTATTTCAAATAAGTTTTTGCAGCATCAGTCACTTCTGAGAAATCCAGTATTATTGCTTTCAATTATTCAGTACTTTGTTACTTTTTAAGAGGTCATTATTCATTTGTTTCTTGTGATGTCATGGAAAGAGTAGTAAACTTCAAGGCCAGCATGCAGCAAACCCCTTTTAAAAATTTGACTACTGCTTTGGTCTCCACTTTGCACCTAAAATGGAACTATTTCTGTTATCTTGATTAAAAAAAATAAGCTTTTATAAGAATAGTTATTAGAATCTATATAAAAATAAATGATAGTGGACAGAGAGAGTTATGTGAATATAACACATCAAAAAGCCCTTTTTTTCTTTTTTATTCATAGGGATGTGGCTTGCCGTAACTGCCTAGTCAATGTCTCAAGGGTAGTAAAATTAGGAGACTTTGGCATGACACGGCCCATGTATGAGAGTGATTACTATAAGTTCAGCAGAAAAGGTAAGGGAACATACTGCATGTGCAATATTCCACAATACAAGGTCTGTTCCAAAACTTCCAGAACTTTGTCCACAACATTTTTCTACACTTAACTTTTACTTATTGTTCATAGTCTCCTTTGAAATACTCTCCTCCACAATTGATACACCGCTCCCAATGCCGTTTTCACTTCCAGAAGCAGTCTTGGTACATCTCTTTCTGGATCGCGTGAAGCGCTGTATGCGAATTTTCTTTTATCTCGTATATCATTGCAAATCTTCGTCCTTTCAACAGGGTTTTCAACTTTAGAAATAAAAAAAACTCAGCAGGGGCCAGGTCTGGAGAGTACAGAGGATGAGGCAGCACAGTGATATTGTTTTTTGTGCAATAGTCATGCACCAACAGGGATGAATGTGCGGGTGCGTTATCGTGATGCAAAGCCATGAATTGTCTCGCCGCATTTCATGCATTTTCTTGCAGGTGTCGCAACACGTCCCAATAATCAGTCTTCGATTGGCGTGCACAATTTCATTGAAGTTCCTGACATGAGCATCGTCAGTAGACGTTGAAGGGCGTCCTGAACGAGGGTCATCTTTAACTTCCACCCGGGCATTTTTTAAACCGCATGAACCATTCGTAACACCGAGTATGGCTTAAGCACTCATCACCATAGGCTTCCTGCATCATTTGGTGTCTCTGTAAAGGTTTTCTCGAGTTTCACACAAAATTTAATGCAGACGCACTGCTCCTCTAACTCTGCCATACAACGTTCTACTCAATACAGCACTGAACAATAACTAACAGACATGGAATAATGAAACTTCCGGCAGTTACACATTAAACACAGGCATGTGCAGGGATGCCAACCGCATTTCGCTCCAATACTCCATAGGCACAAAATTACGAATGTTCCGGAATTTTTTGAACAGACCTCATAAATAGGCCTGAAAAGCAAATTCACATCTGCTTGGTTTTGCTATCTATGTGAATATACATATCCAGATTTTGTGCTTCTAGTGGGAAAAGACATTTAAGGCTGGTTCTCAATAACCCAAGAATGTGAAGCAAAACAGCATACAACATTTTGCTACATTATACTCCAGGAACGGAATGCATAATTATCAATTGCAAAGTGCAAAGTTAGTTTTGTGCATTGGAACATCATTTGTTTGTAAGTGATCAGTGATATTTTTTCACTTGTTTCCAATTAAGCTAACATAATGTCGGTTAGTGGAGTCAAAATTCATTTGATGAACATTTTCTAAATGCAGATTCATTAATATTTGCAATTCCCCTAGCTGCACCAAGGTACATTTCTTTATTAATAGTGAACATTAAAGTTGTTTGTTGTTCTTTATTAATTTCTACTGGTTTTTGATGTTTGTAGTTTTATGAGGCAATAGCTAGTTTTGAACAAACAAACTGCAGATGTTGCTTTTGCCAGAAGAACCAACACTGCTCAATGAATCTGAGGGAGGCAGGACACACATTCGCTAGAATTTCTTCTGCTTTTATTTACCAGCTTATGGCTAGAGGGAGCCTTAGCAGTTGTTTCTTGTTATGATACATGTATTTTAACTTCTTTGTTTCAAATTCTTGGTTATCGTGAACCAGCATTTATTCTCATAGAACTGTTTTCTTTTTTAAGCATGGGGCCTTGCTATCTAAATGTGGTGTTTGAAATTTGATGCCAAAAATTTATGGGTCAGAAATAGAAGTTTCTTCTTCTTCTTTATCTGTTTAACCTCCTCAGGTGCCTGGGGTCAGAGGCCCGTCGAGGAGCAGACACTCATGGATCAGACAGAGCATCCAGGATGGGTGATCAGCCCAATGCCTGGTATGGGAGGGAGAAAGTAGATGAAACGAAATGATGGTGAAAGGGATGAAAGGAAAGGTGATGATGGAGCAATTGGTGGAATGAATGGCGGGGGAAACCGGAGAACCCGGAGAAAACCTGCCCAGATGCTGCTTTGTCCACCACAAATCCCACATGCGGGACCCTGGGATTGAACCCGGGCCACCTCGGTGAGAGGCGAGTGGTCTAACTACTCGGCGACGGTGCTGCCAGAAATAGAAGCTAAAAGACGGAAAAACTTCCAGTAAACATGCGCCCACAAATTAACCATTTACTAGATAATATTTATTTTGTTGGCTGGGACCACCAATGAACCAAGCACATTCATGCTTTGTATGCATTCTGCAATTACTTCAGACTTAGTAATAAACATCAATAATTTTTTTTCTGTGATTACAAATGAAAGTGAAAGTTCATACGTGGTTTAGTTATAAATACTTTTGGGTTGAAAATTTTAATGCCATATTTTCCAAAATAAATTACTACTATGGGAGGTCTGGTTCACTCTGTACATAAAATCAGAAGAGGGAAGGATGGAGAAAGTAGAACATGAGACTATGGAGGGGGAAGCCACTTAGCAGCTAACTGTGGTACCTAACTTCAACGTTGTAAGCCTTAGTAAAAGTGCATGCATGAAGGCTTGACTGAGCGGAATGTTGCTGACTAAAATTCTTCAGGAATTTTACTAAGATTTTCTTGAAGGAGGCTTTGTTTGTTTATTTAGGAATGTTGCCTGTGAGATGGATGTCACCAGAGAGCCTTGCTCTTGGTATTTTCACCCCAAGTTCAGATGTATGGTCCTACGGAGTGTTGCTGTATGAGATAGTCACTTTTGGCAGTTTCCCATTCCAAGGAATGAGTAACAATCAAGTACTGGAGCATGTAAAGGCTGGCAACACTCTGCCCGTACCATCAGGCATTAAACCACAGCTGTAAGTTGCTTTTTTCTCTTCTTTTATTTGTACCTACCTTCCCTTGTTAAACAGAAATCTGTCTTAAACGAAAATATTTCATGAATTTTGGGGTGAAAAACATGCTAAATTCCCTTTATTAAATGGAAACTGTCTTACGCGGACAACGGAAATCAAAGTACACCTTTTAACGGAGACTTTGCAGTTCCAGAATGCAGAGTTTAGACAATTTTCAGGCACCCTGTGAAAGTCTGCATTGTCCGCTCTGAGTACATAATGTTTAAGTTGAAACATGACCTGACCAGTCTAGGAGGGGGCTGTGCTAATGAGGATATGAATATTGAGAAACCTTCACACTCATCGCTTAGTTAGGCTAACAATAAGCATGGCTGATTGTCTTTTATCATTATCTCTTCCCTATCCATTTCCTGTTCTAATGACTTGTTAGACAGCATAGAATACAGCTCTTAACAGTATACTTCTAAACTTACTATACATATGTGGTGATTTAGTTTAACAGTAGTTACCATGGCTTCGAAAACAACAGTTGTGCTAGATCTTAACACGAGAGTGAAAGTGATAAATTGAGTGTAAAGCAGATCATGAAGGTGTTCAACGTAGGCAAAACTCAACTTAACGAGATTCTAAAGAAGAAAACAGAAACTCTGAAGTGGTACAAAAATTGTGCTAATGGAAAATAAACAGAAAACTGAAAACCAGAACATTAATGAAATAGTGTGGGAGTAGTTCATTAGTATTAGGGTAAATAATCACTGCATATCGGGGTCTATGTTAGAGGAATATGCTAAAAGTGAAGCCGAAAAACTGGGTAAGACTGAATATAAAGCATCTAATGGATGGTTGGAGAGTTTCCGCAAAAGACATCAGATAGTTTTTAACGAACTTTATGGATGATGTTAATATTGAAACCAGTGCTGATTGGATTGCTAAACTACCTTCGATAATCGAAGAATACGAACCTGAAAACATAGCAAACGACAAGATGGGAGTATTCTTCTGTGCGTTACCAAGTAAATAATTGTGTTTAAAGGAACCTTCATTAATCGGAAACCTATCTTTAACAGAAATGTTCGAGAGCCCCGTTTAATTCTGCTGAAGACAGGTTTTACTGCATTTTGTACATGCAGCTCTTCCTACAAAGGATACCAATAGACCCAGTACCACTCTTTTTCAGCTTATTATACTGGGTGTGGAAAAACAATGTGCAAGAATTGTAGAGTAGAAAGACAGTACCAAAATAAATAGCAAAACTATCTTGCTTCCAGAAAGGTGTTTACTATGAAACAATTAAAATATATAATACTCTCCCCATTAATATCAAGGAAAAATTTAGCAATTTCAAAGTTTTTAAAGCCTCCCTAAAAGAGTACCTGTGTGATAAATCTTTTTACTCTCTAGAAGAATATTTAAACAACAATTTAGCCCGTTGACATTTAAGTTCTAGTATACTACATATTCCTATAATGTTAAGTTACTGTATTAAGCCAGAAATACCTTTAATACGTTTAATATTTTTATCTTAATACTGAATTCTGACTATCTTTTCATATAAGTAAAGATGTAAATTTGTGCAGTGACACAGCTTGTAAAGGCTAAGCGAAGTGCATTTTATACTCAGTACCTAACCATGCTAATTTTCAAAGTGGTAGAAATTTGATATTTACTGTACATTTTTAGCACAATAATCTGAAACATTGCGCACTTTATATATGTATTTTATATGCAAAATTGTTTTATTGCACATGTTTAATATTTTGTAAATGTATATCTTAAAATTCTGACACTCTTTGCATATAAATAAAGGTTTAAGCATTGAAGGGAAAACATTTTGTATTCAGTAGATGTGACAATTTTTTAATGTAATAGAAATTTGATGCTTACTGTTTACATTTTAGCATCATAACTTAAAATGTTGTACACTTTATGTGTGCAAAAAGAATAAGTTTATTATACATAATTGACAGTTTTGTAAAATCCTGACACTCCTTGCATGCAAGTAAGGATGTAAGGGCTTGTGCAGTGACACAGGTTGTAAAAGCCAAGTTTTTTTAAGTTCACTACAATAGAAATATAAAAGTTTTTTGACATTTCTATGTTCAAGGCCTTTTGGCCATCAAAGAACCTACAGAATGCATCCTAATCTAATCTAAGTATTTTGAGGTTAGGAATGAAGTGTTTTTACTGTGCTACAACATTATATCAGAGTCACTGATTGTGAAACCTGTTTGTGGCATGTGAGATGTAAATAAAACACACTCCTCTATGTATGCTACTATTCACTGTTGCTAGGTGTGAATGGTCTTGTTCAGTACCAATATTATAATTAGTTGATGCAACTTGTTGGGTGACTGGCAAAGGAAGATGTTTCATTCATTATGTTCCTGTATCTGCAACTCCTTGCTCCTGTCTTTCTAATCTACAATTCTCTACACATTGTTTTTCCTTATTGTGTATATAGGTCAAAGCAGCTGTGATCTTCAGTTGTCTGATTCATGACATTATTATTGATATTATAATAACACACAAAGAGTATGTTGATGTAACAATCAAAGCTAAACGTTGGTACACTAAATACACTTGCCAATGACAGTGTTAGCAATACCAGAATGCTTTTGAACAGAAGCAAGTAGTGATAAAATAGTAGAGATATTTTACCATCGCTAATGTACCTTAATCACAAAGGTACTATTTAAACAAATAATAATAATGTTTATTGCCAGTTTACTTGATACACAAGCTTTTACCATAGTCAATTGCAAATGTTTTATATTTACAACGTGATATTTACAATTATTTATTGCAACAAGTAGTTATTAAATAGCTCGTAATTCCTTCTAATTTGTACAGTAGCTTTTCAACTAAAATTTTCTTAAGGTTTATTTTAAAGGAGTTTCCCTTTGCTGTTTTTATGTCCTCAGGTAACAAGTTAAATAGTCTGGAACCATTTACTATTGTGTCCTTTTCCAGGAACTTTTTGGTATAGCCTTGTCAATATATATCATTTTGCGCCGTGTGTTGTGCTTGTGAATATCAGATTTCTTGTTTATCAGATCTGAATTGATTGTAAATAACACTGCCCTATACACATAAAGTGATACAATTATGAATATGAAATTTGATTTAAAATAGTTTCTACATTAATGTTTCGAATCTATATTATACATTATTCTGATGCATTTTTTTTTTTTGCAGAATCAATACTCTTTGTAAGTGTACCTTGGCTGCTGACCCCCACAGCTCAATCCCATATATGAGATGTGGAAATATTACCCCAAAATAGATTTTATTCATTAGGCCTAAGTTATGAAATCTAGAGAAGTATATCCCCTTACTGACCTTTTTGCACACATGTTCAATGTGGCTCTCCCAGTTTAGATGTTCAGTGATACTTAATCCTAGAAACATATTGTTACTACTTTCATTTACAATTTCACTGCCTATCTGAGCGACTAGTTTTCTAGTTTGTCTGTAAGCTACATCGAAACTCATTATTTTAGTTTTATGTGTATTACAATTTAGATACAAGTGGACAACGATTTGGAAACACTGTATATAAATATTAACAGTGATAGTGTTTATTCTAATGCTACAAAGAAGCAATATTTCTAAATTAAATATTACATTAACGAACATTTCAGTCGAAGGGATATCCATGCTATCATGTCAGACCTTTAACATCCAGCTTCTCTGTTAACTAGGACTGGCAACAAAGTGGTGCTGGGAGGTATAAAGGTGAAGCAAATTTTTCTGAGTGCTCTGGTTTTTTCCACGTTAATTTTATCTGTAAACTTTAAAGTAACTTATAAGCAAAACAAGATACTTATACTGTTGAGTCAAAGCTTGTCTGGGACTGCCTACAAACACAGGTGACTTGAAAGTATTGAAGACAATAAAATTGTTGATCATCTAGCCAAGGAGGGAGCCACTACTCCATTCAATGGCCCAGAACCATTTTGTGGGATGCCAGATTGTTATCTAAATGAGGAGATAAAAGTCTGGGAACACAAAACTATTGGGATATGGTTTCAAAGGTAACCATGCTAAGGAGTTCATAGAACTTCAGCTAAAAGGCCACATTCAGCAAACAGGAGATGAGCATATTTAATGGCCACCTCAGCTGATGTTGTCCTCTCAGGGATCAGCTCTGTAAAATGGGAACATGAATGTGAATAAATCTCGCTACTGTCAAGAAGAAAAGGAAATGGCAAAACGTATGCGTTGTAATTGCAGGGGGGAAGTATACATTAGGGTTTTTTAGAATATATCTACTAAGGTCGCAGTGAGGAGAAGCTAACAGGGCTTAAACGACCCAGCAATAATCTAATCTAATAAGTAAAAGAAGATAACAGCTTATTTTATATTAGCCAATATAGAAATGTGCTACAACTGCTTTCTTTACTTCACATGTATTGTAATGTAATAATGTTAATAAACATGAGGTGTATTCTAAAGTATTGAACCTTTGGTCGGCAAAAATACATTTATTGATTTGGAGGTCCAAAACACTAATCCCCTTCAAAGTAGTCTCCTTGGTGATGCACACACTCCTCCCAGCGCTCCCACTATTGTTGGAGACACTTCTGGAATGGGGAGCAGCTGGGCCATCGTATTCCACATGATGTCTTCTCTTGAATCTAATTGGGTCCCTTTCAGTGCCATTTTCAGCTTGAGAAATAGCCAAAAGTCACACGGAGCCATGTCAGGTGAGTAAGGAGCCCGATGAACCACAGGAATACTGTGTTGGGCGAAGAAAGCCTGAATCAAATGTGCAGAATGGGTGGTGCGTTATCATTAAGGTTTCGCTGCCCACAGATCTGGCTGTTTGCATTGCACACAAAGATGATGAAGGACCTCCTGGCAGTAATGGTTTGGCCTTGTGATGTGTACTCATGATGCATCACACCACAGAAGTAAAAGAAAGCATGACCATGACTTTGCTGCGTACCTGCCATGCTTACTTTGGCCTTGGGGATGATGGATGTTGCCCCGTGATGTGTGTCATGGGTCGTAGCCATAAACCCATGTCATGGTCTTCAGAAAGTTGGGGTCACTGTTTGCATTGGCCAGCATGCCATTGTTAGCAGCTTCATGGGCACTCCCCTCATGCCCAAATCCTCAGTAAAAATTGAATGTACCAATCCAGTGATCTTCTTCACAAGTTCTTGGATTGTGGTACGACTAGAGTCCACACTTGCTCAATGACATTATCATTTCGGATTGCTGAGGTTCACTGTCCATCTTTGAAGCAGTTGTACTACTCCTTTATCTGTGAGGTGTTCATGGCATTGTCCACAAAAGCATGTTGAATCTTGCAAATGGTTTCCACTTTTGGCAAAATTTGATGCAATATGCTGCTCAAGTTGTTCCGTCATTTTACAAAATCTGAAATCTGACCTGCGCTTACTGCATGTCTTCACTCGTAGCTGTCAGTCACTGACGCTTTTTGTGGGTGGGAAAAGATTCACAACTGTGCAAGAATGTCCCCTCCACATCTCCACTGAAGCATGTCTCCCATGCTTCATTGGTTTACGTGGGAAAAAACAAGGTTCAATCTTCTTGAACACACCTTGTACCTTTTTTAGTACTGTTTAATGGCCATTCTGACTAATGATTGTGACACTAATAATTATGTTGAGGATTTTATGTAATATCAATTTCAGAAATGTGTAATGGAGCAATTATATGTAAAAATCAAACATTTTATTTCTTTGCTAGAAAAGATAAGTTTACAGGTAGTCAAGTTGAGATTACTGTATTAATCATAATTACTTCACTTCTGCTACAAAGTACTGAAAGACAAGTGTTCCACATTTAAACTTTCAAGTTGCATTGGAACAGGATACACAATTAATTATAATATACAGGGTGAGTCAAAAGACTACGAACCGGCTGCGCGGTGTTTTTCCTGTCCGCGTCCTCGGCGCTATCATAGCCGTCTGCCGCTATCATAGCCATCAGCCGCTATCATAGAAAGGTGCGGATGAAACCATACAACATTTTTAAAACTACTTTTAAAGGCTTTACTTACCAACTTTATGAAAGGAGATGCTGAAACTGGCCACCGTCCTTGTCCATACATTTTTGGCATCTCTTTAGGAAACTATCCATTAGTTGCTGTACTTCACGTTGAGAAATGCTGGCAATTTCCTGGCGGATATTTTGTTTTAATTCTTCCAGAGTGTGTGGGTTTGTCTTGTATGCTTTGTTTTAAGTTACCCCAGAGATAGAAATCACAGGGGGTTAGGTCGGGGGACCGAGGGGGCCACGAATCTCCACTTATAATTCTGTCCTCAAACACATTTTCAACTTTTCTCATAGAAATATTGGCCATATAAGCTATTGCAGAGTCTTCTTGAAAAAAGGCAAAATCACACTCTCTGGTTGTTAGTTCTCTAAAAGAAAAGGGGCAAAATTGTATTCACATATGTACGGGTTTCAACTGTTGACTTAAAAAGAATTGGCGAGTAATGGATTCCTAAAGAGGTGCCAAAAATGTATGGACAACGACAGTGGCCAGTTTCAGCATCTCCTTTCATAAAGTTGGCAAGTAAAGCCTTTAAAAGTAGTTTTAAAAATGCTGTATGGTTTCATTTGCACCTTTCTATGATAGCGGCAGATGGCAATGAGCACTGAGGATGCAGACAGGAAAAACACCACGCAGCTGGTTTGTAGTTTTTTGGCTCTCTCTGTACTTTTCCAAATATTGTGTTGTCCTGCTCAGTCTTCTTCCTTTTGAATAATTTATTTATTGTCTGCTTTCAACTTTACATACAGTTTACACGATGGAGTTGCTTATTATTTCTCTTCCTCTTATATTTAACATTCTGTTGTATACATAACGGGGAAGTATAATGTATCCACTATTTACTTTTTTACCTTGTTACCCTTTTTCTATATTTTCTCCAATTTGCTTCATATTTCTTTGAATCATTTTAACCTTATTTTTCCTAAATATTTTCTTGTTTTCTCCGTATATTCATTTGAGCTTGTATTAAAAATCTTCCTAACTTTTAGCTCTATTGGTAAATTTTTCTATTTCTGTAGTATTAAATTCTCTCTTCCTTTATCATTCACATTCCAGAATATAATGCCAATTGTCATCTAATCGATTACATGTAGTACATAATAAACCACAAAACGTGTAATAATTCTGCAATAATGTTGAAATATGTGAAATTATGTAGTGTAATGTAACATACATTTATGCTAAACACGTAAAACCACGTAAAATAAAATGTATGTACAACATTCCTACACTATATCTTGCCAACATTTCCATTTTATTCCTGCATAAATATGTAATTACATATAACCCGGGCTCTAGTGATGAATCATGAAATGAAACGATAACTGCAAAAGGAAATTTGGAAAGGAAACATTCCAGAACTAAGTTTACGGTACCTTCCCAACACTTTCCAATAAAGAGGACTGAGGAAAATGGAGAAAAACCCCAGTTAGGGAAGAGAGTCCTGGCAGGATTTGAACCACAGGCCTCCAGTTCACAACAACCAGGTAACAACCTACACTATCCATGCCGGCTGATAATGATAATAACAAGTCATATTACTACCACCATCATCAGTTCTCCTCCTCCTCCTCCTCCTCCACCCCTCTTTCTTTCCTCCTCCTCCTTCCCCTCCTCCTTTCCTTCTCCCACAACTATAATTGCCAAAGTCCAGTGGATTCTTCTCAATTTTAAAGCCTCCAAATTCTAACTAGACTTTGGTATCCCATTTAAATTGCTGTTGGGAATTGAAATCCAAACGACAATTTAAATTTCACTTTAATATGTAGCGCATATGAACACTCTTATCACTTGTAGTTTTTGCATAATAAATTAAGAAAAATCTTACGAGAATATTGGGACATGGGATATAATAAATAAAAAATTTATTTTTAGCTCACAGCAATTAAAAATACACTGTCAGTTCTTCTTATTATTTGTTGCGTTACTAAAGATCATTATGTATAATATTTTCAGGGAAGGATTGATTCGCTCATGTTGGAATCATGAGTATAAGAAACGACCACATGCCTCAGAAATAGTGGAGTTCTTGGCCACCAATCCACGACTGATAACTCCAAGTCTAGATGTTCCATTGGCATCTGTACAGATAGAGGATACAGGACAGTTTGAATTGCAGTTGCCTGAAGTGCCTCATAGACGTTCAACAGTCACAGAACACCCTGCATTTTATATGGATTCTGACGGACACATTGCAACACAGCAACCATTATTAAGGGACAGTTCTCCCTGTTCGTCAACATCCTCAGCCGGTCTACCTCTCACACAATACATTCCTTTCCAACCTTCCAACAGCCTTGTAGAGGAATACTGCAACCATAACGCAAGTACATCAATATTGTGACAAAACTGTGCAATAAAGATTGTGTTATAGTCAGCATGGCGCAGCACATGAATGCTGCAGCCATGATATATCCCGGCTCTGAACGGAGTCGACAAGGAGCACACTTTTCATTAAAGTATGGAAAAAGTTCCATCTCCAGAATGTGGGGCAGGCATGATAATGGTCAGCTTATATCGTCTGACATATAGAATGCCCCTTGGTGTTGTAAGCAAAATATCAGAATGAAAAATTCCATCAATTTTTCTGTAATAATTCCGTGGCTTATACTTATAGAAGTCTCAAATGTTGTCTGCATTGTAAGCTCATACTTGCCAACCTTTATGGTTAGCCCGTAAAGTGTACGGAGCAGAGGCCTTTTTAAGTTTTGGGGTCAGATAAAGTGTTACAAATTTTCACCACAAACATGAGAAACCATTAAATTCTAATGCATTATGTTGTATTTAAAATTACACACTGAGTGGTATACAGTGCTGTGATAGACCAGAACTTATCTGTGTGTCTATACTTCATCATGATCATGGTCCCTCTTCACTGGGTTATAACAAAATGTATAGCACCACCAGGGACCTCTAGTTAATGGTATACAGTGCTGTGATAGACCAGAACTTATCTGTGTCTCTATACTTCATCATGATCATGGTCCCTCTTCACTGGGCTGTAACAAAATGTATAGCACCACTAGTGACCTCTAGTAAATGGTATACAGTGCTGTGATAGACCAGAACTTATCTGTGTGTCTATCATTCATCATGATCATGGTCCCTCTTCACTGGGCTGTAACAAAATGTATAGCACCACTAGTGACCTCTAGTAAATGGTATACAGTGCTGTGATAGACCAGAACTTATCTGTGTGTCTATCATTCATCATGATCATGGTCCCTCTTCACTGGGCTATAACAAAATGTATAGCACCACTAGTGACCTCTAGTAAATGGTATACAGTGCTATGATAGACCAGAACTTATCTGTGTGTCTATACTTCATCATGATCATGGTCCCTCTTCACTGGGCTGTAACAAAATGTATAGCACCACTAGTGACCTCTAGTAAATGGTATACAGTGCTATGATAGACCAGAACTTATCTGTGTGTCTATCATTCATCATGATCATGGTCCCTCTTCACTGGGCTATAACAAAATGTATAGCACCACCAGGGACCTCTAGTTAATGGTATACAGTGTTATGATAGACCAGAGCTTATCTGTGTGTCTATCCTTCATCATGATAATGGTTACCCTTCACTGTGCTGCAACAAAATGTATAGCACCACTAGTGACCTCTAGTAAATATTATAGAGTGCTATGATAGACCAGAGCTTATCTGTGTGTATATCATTCATCATGATCATGGTCCCTCTTCACTGGGCTGTAACAAAATGTATAGCACCACTAGTGACCTCTAGTAAATGGTATGCAGTGCTATGATAGACCAGAGCTTATCTGTGTGTCTATCCTTCATCATGATCATGGTCCCCCTTCACTGGGCTGTAACAAAATGCATAGCACCACTAGTGACCTCTAGTAAATGGTATACAGTGCTATGATAGACCAGAGCTTATCTGTGTGTCTATCCTTCATCATGATCATTGTTACCCTTCACTGGGCTATAACAAAATGTATAGCACCACCAGTGACCTCTAGTAAATGGTATACAGTGCTATGATAGACCAGAGCTTATCTGTGTGTCTATCCTTCATCATGATAATGGTTACCCTTCACTGTGCTGCAACAAAATGTATAGCACCACTAGTGACCTCTAGTAAATGTTATACAGTGCTATGATAGACCAGAGCTTATCTGTGTGTCTATCATTCATCATGATCATGGTCCCTCTTCACTGGGCTGTAACAAAATGTATAGCACCACTAGTGACCTCTAGTAAATGATATGCAGTGCTATGATAGACCAGAGCTTATCTGTGTGTCTATCCTTCATCATGATCATGGTCCCCCTTCACTGGGCTGTAACAAAATGCATAGCACCACTAGTGACCTCTAGTAAATGGTATACAGTGCTATGATAGACCAGAGCTTATCTGTGTGTCTATCCTTCATCATGATCATTGTTACCCTTCACTGGGCTATAAACAATGTATAGCACCACCAGTGACCTCTAGTAAATGGTATACAGTGCTATGATAGACCAGAGCTTATCTGTGTGTCTATCCTTCATCATGATCATGGTCCCCCTTCACTGGGCTACAACAAAACGTATAACACCACTAGTGACCTCTAGTAAATGGTATATAGTGTTATGATAGACCAGAGCTTATCTGTGGTATCTGTATCTATTTAGGAGTAAAAATAGATGGAGGTAATAAATGGGAGAAACAAAAGAAGTTTGCATTGGCAAAAGGTAAAGGGGCGATGGCAGCAATTAGAAACTGCAAATATAAAATACCTAATATAAATGTTAAATGGCTGGAAAAAGTTTATGAGATGGTTGTGGAGGCAAAAATGAAGTATGGTATAGAAATATGGGGATTAGATAGAGGATAGTATAGTATAGTATTTATTGTGCTAAGAGTTTTACAAATTAGATTGTCTACTGCATTTTGACCCTGGTCACTTATTCAGTAGACAATCACTACAGTTTATTTACATTTTACAATCTCTTGTCACTAAATTAACACATTCACTATAGTTTTCCATTCAAAGTAAGATGCACTACCTCTTACTTTTCTCTTTCCACTGTCCAAAGCCATTTATTTTTTACTTTACACAAAAACTGTCCAATGCTTCTAGCGTCCTTGCATATCATTTCAATTATAAGTGTATTTCTATCCCCCTTCAACCACTTCTTATTAAAAAATTATTTTCTCCAATTTTCTGTTCCTTAGCACTTAAATACTATGTGTTCAATGTCTTCATTACCACCACATATCAGACATTGGTTCTGAGGAATACCCTGTCTTAGCCCTTTTAGCCTCCATGCTCCAGTTCTTAACCATGCAATAGATTCTCTCTGGATGGGAATGTATAGATGTGGTGCACAGGATGTTTTGTAGAGAAATACTAGGGCTACCAAAGTCAATTGTAAGACAGGTAGCACAATTAGAGATGGGCAGGGTGCCACTAAGGGGAAGATAATGGAAAGAGCTTTGAAATTTTGGTTCAGAAGTTTAAATCTAGGAAAAAGTAATGTGTTAAGACAATGTATTGAATACCAAGAGAAGAGCTTAATGAATGATGGATGGGTAAGTAAATTACGGAATATTTTGGAGAAAAATGGGTTATGAGATATATGGAGAAGGAGAGAAAATAACGTACAACATTTTTGGAAAAAGGCAAGGAAAAGACTGGAATATATAGAAATACAAAGCATGTTCAGTGAGATTGCCGAAAAGAGCTCATTAGTTTATTATAGGCCAATGAAAAATACATGGGGTAGGGAAAAATATATAGACATAGTAAATAAAGAAGAGAGAGAATCTATTGCATGGTTAAGAACCGGAGCATGGAGGCTAAAAGGGCTAAGACAGGGTATTCCTCAGAACCAATGTCCGATATGTGGTGGTAATGAAGACATTGAACACATAGTATTTAAGTGCCTAGGAACAGAAAATTGGAGAAAAGAATTTCTTAATAAGAAGTGGTTGAAGGGGGATAGAAATACACTTATAATTGAATTGATATGCAAGGACGCTAGAAGCATTGGGCAGTTTTTGTGTAAAGTAAAAAATAAATGGCTTTGGACAGTGGAAAGAGAAAAGTAAGAGGTAGTGCATCTTACTTTGAATGGAAAACTATAGTGAATGTTGATATTGTAATGAAAAGAAGCTAGAAACAGTGATGTGTATTGAATTTATTTAAAGGTGAGTCGGAATTGTTACACTAACATCACTTAAGTTTACTCACTTAACATGTTTCGGGAAACGGTTGTTCCCATCCTCAGAAGTTAATTCGACTGGCCCGTGTTGTTGGTGTTTCCGTTTTTGTGGACTGGATCCTGTGGTGGCATCTTGTGTTGGAGAAATGTACTTCCAGAGAGGATTTGGTGGTGGCAAATCAAAATTCATTAGTCAAACCAGCCAAATTTGCAGCCGAATTAGATGCATGGGAGAAGATCACCATTCTAAAACACAACACACATCTAATGAATTTTGATTTGCCGCCACCAAATCCTCTCTGGAAGTACATTTCTCCACCACAAGATGCCACCATAGGATCCAGTCCAAAAAACGGTAACACCAACAACACGGGCCAGTCGAATTAACTTCTGAGGATGGGAACAACCGTTTCCCGAAACATGTTAAGTGAGTAAACTTAAGTGATGTTAGTGTAACAATTCTGACTCACCTTTAAATAAAATAAAATATAGTGAATGTGTTCATTTAGTGACAAGAGATTGTAAAATGTAAATAAACTGTAGTGATTGTCTACTGAATAAGTGACCAGGGTCAAAATGCAGTAGACAATCTAATTTGTAAAACTCTTAGCACAATAAATACAATTACAATATAGTGTTATGATAGACCAGAGCTTATCTGTGTGTCTATCCTTCATCATCATGGTTACCCTTCACTGGGCTACAAAAAAATGTATAGCACCACTAGTGACCTCTAGTAAATGCTATACAGTGCTATGAAAGACCAGAGCTTATCTGTGTGTCTATCCTTCATCATGATCATGGTCCACCTTCACTGGGCTGCAACAAAATGTATAGCACCACTAGTGACCTCTAGTAAATGGTATACAGTGTTATGATAGACCAAAGCTTACCTGTTTGTCTATGCTTCATCATGATCATGGTCCCCCTTCACTGGGCTGTAACAAAATGTATAGCACCACTAGTGACCTCTAGTAAATTGTATACAGTGCTATGACAGACCAGAGCTTATCTGTTTGTCTATGCTTTATCATGATCATGGTTACCCTTCACTGGGCTGTAACAAAATATATAGCACCACTAGTGACCACTAGTAAATTGTATACAGTGCTATGATAGACAAGAGCTTATCTGTTTGTCTATGCTTCATCATGATCATGGTCCTCCTTCACTGGGCTTCAACAAAATGTATAGCACCACTAGTGACCTCTAGTAAATGGTATACAGTGCTATGATAGACCAGAGCTTATCTGTGTGTCTATCCTTCATCATGATCATGGTCCCCCTTCACTGGGCTGTAACAACATGTATAGCACCACCAGGGACCTCTAGTTAATGGTATACAGTGTTATGATAGACCAGAGCTTATCTGTTTGTCTATGCTTCATCATGATCATGGTCCCCCTTCACTGGGCTGTAACAAAATGTATAGCACCACTAGTGACCTGTAGTAAATTGTATACAGTGCTATGACAGACCAGAGCTTATCTGTTTGTCTATGCTTTATCATGATCATGGTTACCCTTCACTGGGCTGTAACAAAATGTATAGCACCACTAGTGACCACTAGTAAATTGTATACAGTGCTATGATAGACCAGAGCTTATCTGTTTGTCTATGCTTCATCATGATCATGGTTACCCTACACTGTAACAAAATGTGTAGCACCACTGGTGACCTCTAGTATATTCTAGTATTTTATTGTGCTAAGAGTTTTACAAATTTGATTGTCTACTGCATTTTGACCCAGGTCACTTATTCAGTATACAATCACTACAGTTTATTTACATTTTACAATTTCTTGCCACTAAATTATCTTGCTCTTTTTTTCAGTTTTTTTTCTTTTTTCATGTCCCATTTCCACTTTTTTTCACTTTTCATTTATTGATTACTTAACCATCACACATTCACTGTAGTTTTCCATTCAAAGTAAGATGCACTACCTCTTACTTTTCTCTTTCCACTGTCCAAAGCCATTTATTTTTTACTTTACACAAAAACTGTGCAATGCTTCTAGCGTCCTTGCATATCATTTCAATTATAAGTGTATAATGGTATACAGTGTTATGGTAGACCAGAACTTATCTGTGGTTACCCTTCACTGGGCTGTAACAAAATGTATAGCACCACTAGTGACCTCTAGTAAATTGTATACAGTGCTATGATAGACCAGAGCTTATCTGTTTGTCTATGCTTCATCATGATCATGGTCCTATTTCACTGGGCTTCAACAAAATGTATAGCACCACTAGTGACCTCTAGTAAATGGTATATAGTGTTATGATAGACCAGAGCTTATCTGTGTATCTATCCTTCATCATGATCATGGTCCTCCTTCACTGGGCTTCAATAAAATGTATAGCACCACTAGTGACCCCTAGTAAATTTTATATAGTGTTATGATAGACCAGAGCTTATCTGTGTATCTATCCTTCATCATGATCATGGTCCACCTTCACTGAGCTGCAACAAAATGTATAACACCACTAGTGACCGCTAGTAAATTGTATACAGTGCTATGATAGACCAGAGCGTATCTGTGTGTCTATCCTTCATCATGATCATGATCCTCCTTCACTGGGCTACAACAAAATGTATAGCAACACTAGTGACCCCTAGTAAATTGTATACAGTGCTATGATAGACCAGAGCGTATCTGTGTGTCTATCCTTCATCATGATCATGATCCTCCTTCACTGGGCTACAACAAAATGTATAGCAACACTAGTGACCCCTAGTAAATGGTATATAGTGCTATGATAGACCAGAGCGTATCTGTGTGTCTATCCTTCATCATGATCATGATCCTCCTTCACTGGGCTACAACAAAATGTATAGCAACACTAGTGACCCCTAGTAAATGTTATACAGTACTATGATAGACCAGAGCGTATCTGTGTGTCTATCCTTCATCATGATCATGATCCTCCTTCACTGGGCTACAACAAAATGTATAGCAACACTAGTGACCCCTAGTAAATTGTATACAGTGCTATGATAGACCAGAGCGTATCTGTGTGTCTATCCTTCATCATGATCATGATCCTCCTTCACTGGGCTACAACAAAATGTATAGCAACACTAGTGACCCCTAGTAAATGGTATATAGTGCTATGATAGACCAGAGCGTATCTGTGTGTCTATCCTTCATCATGATCATGATCCTCCTTCACTGGGCTACAACAAAATGTATAGCACCACTAGTAACCTCTAGTAAATGGTATATAGTGCTATGATAGACCAGAGCTTATCTGTGTATCTATCCATCATGACCATGGTCCCTTTTCACTGGGCTGTAACAAGGTGCATAGTGTGTGCACTTAAAATTTGATTGCACCACTAGTGACCTCTACCAGAGCATGAACATTCAGTAATGAATTGTAAATTCATTCAACTCCCTCATGTAAATTGATTATTTTATTCGTGTTCTACAACTTGCGATAGTAACATTCTTGGTGCTTACGTAATATGTTTTTACGTAAATTATTAGAACTTGAAGATCTTATGTTGTGCTGCTTTTGTTTTGTTTGGTTACATAATTTTTAACTGCCCCACGTATGGGAGCCAATTTGTGAGTGTATTTATGTTATTTGTGTAACATTATTGTAGCCCCACGTTGTGGTAGCCAATTTGTAACAGTATTACTTACAAATGTTTGTTTACATCCCGTGTGTTGAAGCCATCTTGTGACGTCATTTATTTGTTCGGTTTGTAGCTCCATCTTGTGTTAGCAATTTGTGGTACCTAGTATCAGTGTTTGAAAGAATTTTAAGTTTTGTTTACTGTCCTCCGGCTAGCTATTATCTTATCTTGGGTCGAACATGTGTCTTGATCAGGGTTGTGTAAACGGAAAGGAATCTTTTATCCAAAAATTACACTGATGAAGAAATTTTGTTTTACACATTTATTGTCGAACACGTTAACTATCACATTTACACATTGATCTTGACACTCGCCAAACTGAAACTGTTATAATAACTTCTTACTTATCACTTTTAATTCACGTACTTCAATCTTTTGTATAATTAACCTTACAATACTTTAGATCTTTCATAATTCTGCTGCGCGTAACTTGTGAATCCGATGTATGACGAACTGACTGACTGAAGATGACGTGTAGTGTACACAGATTTTTGATGAACTGACAGACTGAAGGCGACGTGTAGTGTACACAGATTTTTGATGAACTGAGCTAAATACGACGTGTAATGTATGAATGCTTTCGGCGAACTGAAGGACTGACTGACTTTACCTCCAACCTACCTTATTTATACTCCCTCGTCCAGATACGCCTAAACATTATAACTGAACTGCTATTGGCAAATAAAACGCGCCAACATTAGCGTCTATCTTAATATCCAATTAAAATTATGAATACATATGCTTTAGGGAGGAAACATTCCAGAAGTTTCTACCGAAAACGCGCCAACATTACGTAACTTCCTTGTTTCCAATAATGATAAACAGCTCACCCCCCTCTCTGCATTATTGCGCGCTATTATTGACAGTTTCAGTAAGGCCGTATAAACTTATTTCCAAATAATAATTACAATTAATAAACATCTGAAATCAATGTCACATAAAAATGCATATTCATATTACAATCATTATTTACATTAAAGTAATTTGTGATACAAATTACTGCATCAAACTGTGGAATATAAGTTTCCCTTTTCCTATTACAGGTTTTGTGTTTTGATGCATAAAATATGGACTAGAAATCTATGTATAGCGTAGGAATTTGTTTTTTGTTAGCTTTACGTCCTTTAACCTGGTATGTCATATTAGAAATGAATGAATGAAATGATGCTCAAATGAGTCCACAATCCATAGAGTTTAAAGTTACCCAACATTTGTGTTCTCAGCATAAGGGAAAACCCCAGAAAAACCTTATCAGGCAATTCACCCTAACTGAGATTTGAAGTTGGGATCTCTTGAATGTGAGGCAGACACACTACCCCTACACCACAAGGAAGTGTTGTTCTTTGCTTTAATACATGTTTATTGTGGTACCAGCATATGCGACAGAAAGAAGCAGTACTAACAGGTTTTCAAGCACTCTTATAAAATTAATTTCCATTTATTTTACATGTAATGTTTGTACATTTATTGAACTGAACATTTAATGCATTCTAAATTACATGTCATCACAAAATTATTATGGTTTGCTGGTTGAGTAAAGGTTTTACAGGTTTCAGCTTCAGGAAGTTGGCAAGTATGCAAGCTTGTTTTATCTGTAATGTCAAGCTCATTACTTCTGTGAGAGCAAGCATAGTGTAGTGCTTGATGTAATGCAGGAGTATGGATGGGAAGCTTTTGTTTAAACATAAATACAGAAAAGGATTAAAGTAATGAAACCTTTAAGTGTTTGAAAATGCTAATAATGGCTGATTATAAATTGAAAAATAATGTAATAGGATATTTTCACACAAAATATGCTTTATATAAAATGCGGAAGTTAAAATATTTAAAAATAATAAAAAAAAATTTAGAAGGACAGAAAAGGTTGATGCATTGTGACAAAGGTTTTTACACCATTGAGATCGATCAGCCTGAGGTTAAAACTAGGTACAGAATTAAAACTTTTACAGCATAAAAATCAGTTCTCTCTTCCTCTCAAAGGTATGATGACCAGATGCTTATTGGCCAAAAAGAGCACTGCAAGTGCTCAAATAGGACTTTGCACCAAAATAAGCATTTTGATGTGAGGAACAAGGTTTCTTTTACTGTGCAATATGATATTAGAGTTTCAGATGTACACAAAATGCATCCTTGTATGATACTATTCACTGTCGCTAGGTGTGTCTGATGGAGAGCATACCAGATGGTACAGTAATACGGTCTTGTTCAGTACAGTATGTGCTAGTTTCTCAGCGCAGGTCAGTACTTATTACTCGAGACAATACATACGTGTCATGTGACTTGCAAATGAAGATGTTTCAATTATATTCATGCAGCGTTCCCTTGCACCTAACCCCAAAATGCTTAGTTTGGTGCTGAATTTCTAGTCTATAATTTTCTGCACTCTGTATAATATATTTTTCCTACTCTTGACACCCTTTTTAAGAGAGAATCTACGTTGTGATACTTTTCCAATAATTAATTATTGCCAAAGAAAGTATAATTTGTATAGGGTTAAGAAAATAATAAATCAGTTTAAGTTATATATTTTGACAGGTGTTTGAACAATGTGTTCTGTTAATACTTGTAACCGAGCTTTTTAATGGTGGATGCGTTATCAATTAGAATAACAATTCCTCTTAAGTGGCAGTTTTTAGAATCATGTATACAGAGGGACAGAATTGTTCCCAAGTTGATGGAAATGCCAACATTTCCTGAAAAATCCTGTTGCATGTTGCTGAATAAGGTAACCATTCTGAGTTACAATGCATTCAATTCAACAAGAAGGAGCATGTTTAGGTTATAAGGTTTATAGCAAAGTGAAGTATAAGTAAAAATACTTCAAAATAGAATAAAAATACTTAATGTACCAAAAGTTCCTTCATAATTAATTTTTCTTATGCAGATACACATTGACTTTTGAATGGGAAAATGCATTGCCAATGTGCACAACCTTCAGGAGCCGAAGCACGATCTCCAATAGGAGTCTTGCAATGTTGGTGTGTTGTGTTCTCACCGATGTACTACATTTACCAGAAAGTTAATTCTTCTCATGCAAATGTAATTCATATAGAGCAAAGTATATCAGTTTTGCAGTAATTAATTTGTGAGGAACATAGAGATAAATTTTGCAATATGAAAACAGCACCATATTTTCAGCGTAAAAATCACATTTACTCGCACTCCATGTTTTTCAAAGAGAAATTACAGGAAAAAAAGTCCTCACATATATACCGCATTAATTTTTGAGGCCCACTTATTTAAGATAGTAATACGCAGTTAGAAGTTTAAGTTCGCCCGCGGCTCACCGTGAACCAGAGAGATTATCCAACGATAATCTTTGGGACTATAAACAAAAAGGATCTTGTTTTCCGCGCGTTGCTGGTTTAGTGTAATATATATATTTTTTATTTCTTTCGTTCTTCTTGGGTGATTTTTATTGTTTTGTAATAAAACTAAGCTACGGAGAAATGCGCGAGTTACATGGCCAGTTTTAACCTTAAAGTGATACAATTTGCCGACACTCGAACTGCTGGCCGCGAATTTATTGTTCACTATTGGCGAAAAAAGAAGTAAGAAGAAGAAGAAGAAAAGCTTTGGAAAACATTCAGGGGACCAAAGGCGGGAACATATTAATCTGTGGGCGGGAAGTTTCTACAATTAGTAGGCGAGCTTTATGGTTGATAGCTTTGCTGCCTCGCACGAGTTGCTTCAGTTTAAAGCGAGTTAATTGGCACGGTGGAAAAGTATGAATGCAACTGAGTTTAAAATAAACCGGTGATGGATCTGCCGATTCATAAAACGAAGGAATAAATGTCTCTGTGACGACGAACACCATTTGTCAGAAGATCCGAATAATTTCAGCGATAAAATAATTGCCTTTCATCGTTACATAATTTCATTGGGGAAGAACGATCGCAATTACTGCAGACGGAAGAAAATTGACGTCATACATAATATTAAAAAAAACCAACTAAAGTAAATTTTCCAAAAGACATTAATGTGCGCGTCCAAGATGGGTCCGCGCAGTGTGGAATGTATGTACGATTCTGGTCCCTACTCGTCTAATTTGTGGAATAGTTTCCGTTGACACCTACTGGAGAGAACAAAAAACGCTTTTAAGGCACTTAAGGTAGTAATATAGATTTAGCGGTAATCTCTGCTGTCTCAATTAACAAACCGTACCTGAATGGATGGCGGGGAATATAAAGATCATCGATGGAACTATAATGTGTGATTGAATTTTGCGGTCTTGGGATATGATGTCACCGGACATTATTGTAAATACTTTCTTGAATACTGGCATTACAAATGCGCTGGATGGAAGTCAAGAGACACAATAATGGGCTGACGGAGGTGACGAACGGGATACCAGTGATACAGCTATTCTGATGTTGGCAGCAGTAACGACGAATAGTAAGTACGCCGTTCGCCATGTTTATTTTTACGTTAATGGTAATTAATATGGCATAAATGCTCTCAATGAAAGCATTGTGTATCACAAAATATTTTCCCATACTGTTCCTGCATATATCTCGTATTGCAACCTTTGACGCCCATTTCCAATATATATAAAGCTAGTAAACATAATCTGCATTTTTACAAATGAGTAAAATTTGCAAATACTTGGTCACAGTTCGATAAATGGTTATTTACAGATTAACCAATTATCAAAGCATTTTATTGTTCTATTTAGTACTTACCTATTGTAACCAGAGGAAGTATTACATTTCAGTAAAAATGCCAACCGAGATTCATCGGAAAAACACGTTTAAAGGCCCCCTGAATAATAAGAAAAATGAATTTTAGGAAAAATTTCCATGTTTGTAAGAAACGCATAATTCAAAAACGAAAAGTCGGTTAAATAGCACACTTAGCAATTAAGTTCAGCCTATTCCAAGCATGTGACAAAGATTTTTTTAGAAAATACTCAACCCAAATTATCCTTTACATAGATTTTTTGTTTGTTTGATTACTTTTCTCAAAAATGGCTGTAATTATTTTTATTAAAATACCATATGTTTAAGGTATTTGCATGAGAAATAAAATGTGTATCTTGGACTTTCTGGGAGTAGCCTGTGAAGTCCTGTTTATTTTGAATGACTTTTGTATAATTGGTAAATGATAAAATATAGACAAAGTTTTACTATACAAAAAATTTAGATCTTTTTAAAGCACACAATTTATGTGCAATTTTTTTTTTTGTGGTGTTAACCATTTCTGAGATATTCTTTGTATTTGTTTCAATGTTCATATAGGTATGTACTTATGCTTTTTTAAAATGTTAAGTTGCTATTTGTTATTTTTTCTTGTGGCATACAAAGAGCATGTAATTTCAAAGCCATCACATAGTGACCTTTTTAAAAACCTGACTATTGCTTTAGTCTATTGTATTCTTCTTATACCTACAATAGAATGTGTAATGAAAGTTTATTGTATTAACAAAGGTAGATAGAAGAATAAGAATAAGTTTTGCAAGAATAGTTAATAGAAGAGTGGGAGAGAAGGCATGTGAATGCAACACACACATTTTTTTATATAGTTTATACAAGTCTTTAGTTTTGTAAGTATTTTTATTATGTAAAACGTTAATGGGAACAAAACCATTAACTATTCCCATGAAACTTATTTTTCTATCTACCTCATGTTGATCAAGATTTTTATTGCACATTTCGCTGTATGTACAAGAGGCATTGAGGACACTGAACTGATAGATGTTTAAAAGTGGGTCACTATATGCTGGTCTTGACATTCCATATTCAAAGTTACAAAACTGAGGATATGCAGTGACTATTCTAGTAAGAGAGAGAAGATTATTATTGTAGAATAAAAACTTTGTGTTTCATTTCGCACACCAAACTAATGAATGGATTATTGTCTAATCCATTGTAAACAAACAGAACAAAGTCTGTTGTTACTATCAAATCAAATCTTTTTTTAATTATATCTGGACTTGCGAAGATAACCTCACTTCAGTTACTAGAGTTGAAAGTTGAAATCCTCAAATTTGTAGTGGTGTCAAGTATAAGAGGTTATAATTGCTTTTGCACACTTTTCGTGTTAAAAATGACCAAAAATATTTCATGATAATGCAGGTTATGGCTGAAATAAGGTTCCTACCTATTGTTGTTATAAGTTGTCCCAGTCAGCAAAAATGCTTCAGTTTAAATTATGGAAAATGAATTGATATTAAGCAGTTATACTGTTCCACTTACTGGCAGACATGTTTCAAGGACGTATTGTTCCCATTTTCGGCTGTGGGTTGACTGACGAGTGATGCCCCAAACTTCTTCCCTGGGCATCTTAGTGTCATATGATGTGGGGTTGGTATATTTAGGCATTGAATATCTTCTCTGGAATTTAAAAGTTCATAATTCAGTGTTTGATACTTCTGATATATGCTCTTTCCCATTGGCTCAGTTCTAAGGAGTTATGTACTGATTGTAGCAATTTGATGTTTTGTTCTATATTCTAATTTTCTTCTCCGAAGTGATTGACTACAACTGATTTATGTAGCTGTTTGTATCTGATATTTCTGAAGTGTCTTGTGCTTGCTTCTCTTGATTTTTCTGATGTTTTGATGCAATCTAAAGAGCCTGTTTTACACATGCTTGAGCTTATGGGCTCGTGAGTTTATGTTTTGGGCGTTCACAAAATTTTAGATTCAGATAGCCCTGAAATAGGATCTGCTGCATAATAGTTAACGATTATAAAGAAACTTATACAATTGCAGCCTCCCCAAACAATAACAGTAATGTTGATTGGAGCTTGCAACTACTTCTCCTTTTATTGGAAAGTAGGTAAAATTACTGGAAACTTTAATGGGGAAATCAAAGCAGTATATGTCTCGATCGAAGATATCTTTATGTGGTTACAACAGTGCAAGAATATTGTCACATCTGATTCCATGACTTCAATTCAAGCAACAAATCCTAAAATGGAAAATATCAAGGAAATTCACAATATGATGAAACAAATCCAAAGCCTAGGAAAAGATAGTTTTACAATGGATCCCAGCACATTGCTGTATAAAAGGAAATGAAAAGGCTGACATATTAGATAAAAAAAAGCAGCTAAAATGAACCATCCAAAACCCCAGAAACTTCGAATTGAATCTATGAAGAGAATAATGAAAAGGAAAATCTGCAATAATTATAATTCCATTTTAACCAATACAAATGCTAGCTCCTAGTTGAAGAACAGCTCTACAAGATCCAAAACAGATACTGGAAACTCCTTGCAAATCTACCATTGCCATGTTCCGGATTTTACTGGACATGACTGTTTGTGTAAGCATCTTCATAGGATTGGAATAACCAACTCATCAAACGCCTACTGTGTCACTGGATATACACATAAAAATATGTGAAGCTCTCCAGATGCACCAAGATCTAACATCGGAATATTGGAAATCAAGAAAGAGAATGGCTTTATTATAAAATCAAGAGCATTACATAATAAAAGTAATAATATACATGCGTTGTTTGATGAAAGAAAGGGTTGTTTGTTGTTGTGCACATAGTTAAGTGTAGCATTTTAAGGCAAGAATGAAGTAATATGTAATTTAAATTGTAGCAGAGAGTATGGATGGTATGGAGAAGTTTCTGTGCTTGTAAAGGTATTGTACTACTCTAATACAGACGCTGTCTGCTACAGTGGGCTACCACCTAGTGTCATTAATGTAAAATTATAGTGATAGTATAGAACCTTTGTGCATGCCTTTAAATATTCACGATCTGTGTGTATTTGACCCATAAGGTAATTTACATAATACTAGTTGCACATGCCGAAAAGCTCCTTAAAACATGCGCAAGTCAAAATGTGCTGCTGATCCTGTTGCCACATTTCATTGAGTTTAGAGGACTATTTTAAATTACCGCATATACGTTATGTTTAATAACATTCAAAGAAAAAATAACCAATAAGTATGCCAGGTTTCAAAGCGTAGGGTGTTCATGTGTTCTTGAACAGCAGCCATCACTGCTTATAGGACAGAACATATATCAAAAGTATCAAACATTGAATTATAAAACATTAAAACCTGTGAACTGAAAACATTTTTCCCCCACTTGTTTAAAACAGCACTTTGTTTCAAGGAGATTACCTACCATTCATTGTGCTGTCTGTTCTTCTCCTATTGGTGAGTTGTATGACATTATCCATAGCTAGTATCCCAAAATTCATGACATAACTTGAGTTTGTTTTTAGTCAACTATTTTCAATGTGTTAAAGCATGCTCCACAGTTTGAAATACTTCATTTTATCAAATTATGTTCTTTGAAATTCCAGTGGCTAACAGTTTAATCTCTAAATTCACAAAAACCATACCAGATGACGCTAGAGACTCCCAGGAAAGATGATCTGGGAATCACTGGTTAGTCGATTAATGGCCAAGACTGGGGAAAATAGGTCTTTGAAGCATGTCCTACTGGTAATTTGGCAAGTGATGAAGCAAACAGTGTTTAACGTTGATTCATTTTCAATACTTTAATAATTAGTTTACATATTCAAAAAAATTGTGGAATCTCACACAGTGAAGTAATTAATAAAATACATTTGATGAAAGTGGAGTCAACCTAAACACTCTTACTAGCTTCACTCACTTATTTATTTTGCAGAACATGTATCATGAGCATGAGCTCACATGGTCAACTGCCTGTTGAATGTCGGATGAACTCTCGAGTGAGTGGAAAACTTATGGTAGAAAAACTGCAGTCAATCAAATTGGACCTCCAGGACACACTTGTCTCATTCGACATCAAAAACCTATTTCCAAGCATTCCCATAGACATGCTGGTCATATTTCTGAGAAAATGGTTACTCTCCACCAACATTCCTGCTGAACAGTATGAACCTCACTAGGATCTACTAAACTATTCCTTTTTTGTTTTTGAAGGGAATTTCTACCAACAGGTAAAAGGTTTGGCTATAGGAAGCCCCCTATCTCCTTTCCTGGCAAATTTATTTAAGAGGCAACTTTAAATACACATAACCAGCATTCCTGTATATGTTCAAAGTTTGGTACAGATACGTTGACAACATATTTGCAGTAGTAAAACACAAACACATGGAGGACACACTCAAGCTTTTAAACTTACAGGAGTCATCTATTCAATTCACCATAGAGATAGCTACCAACAACTCCTTAGGTTTCCTGGACCTCAAATTAATGAAGATTTCAGAAGGCATAGAATTTGGAATACATAGAAAACCCACACACACAGATAATTACATCGAAGCACATAGTTACAATCCCAAAGCACACAAAGAAGTAGCGTTCAACAGCATGGCTCATAGATTAATCAACATCCCCCCCTCAACAGAACTGAATACTATAAAGAATATCAACATATCAAATCTGCAGTAGAGAATGGATTCTGCCAGGAAATGGTAGATAGGAATATACGTAAATTCAAAAGACAAAAACGCACCAATTAGGTTACCACACTTTCTAGCATGGCAGAAAAGATCAACTTCAAGAAATTCACATACCACCCAGGTCTCTTTCACAAATTTCAGAAAATACTCAAGAATCACAACATTACCCTGGCACCTTACAACAACTTCTGCACGATGTTGTGCAGACTGCAGACTTTCTGGCCAAAAAGGGTGCAGTGTTATACTCAAAACCTATGAAGTCTTGTGTACTAGATATGAAACTAAAAAATGTCAAAATATAGAACAAAAATACCAACATAATATTCAAAAGGAAATTACTAATAAAAATTTCTCCAACATAAAAGAAATAGTACAAAAATAAAAAAGTCCCAAGGAAAGGTGTTGCTCATTTCAGATTAGCCACTAGACATGATTGTCTGGCGGAACATCTACATAGGTTTGGTTTTATGAATGTAAGCATGCAAGATTTCCAATGCTGAGAACATTTTAAATGGAGAACACCTAGAATGCCCAGAATTAAGGAAAGCTGTACCAGATGGGAAGATACACAATTATATTGACTAGCAAGGGAAAAATTGATGGATCAAAATCCTGCACATTAGATCAACAATACCTTAGAACAAATTTAGCATCAAGAATTGCATTAAAGCAAGAAAATCTGATCCCATACCCCGGAACAAAAGTCCGAAATCTACTGGATCCAATGTGAAAATTGTGAATAGGTTTACATTGGAAAAACGGAAAGGAACATAGGCACCTGCTTCAAGGAACACCGGCATTGCATAAAGTTCAAACAGACCGACAAATCAGCAGTTGCTTTTCACTTCTGAACTCAAAACCATGAAATAGACACCAATATCCAGTTGCTGAAACCAGGCCAAAAACCCAAAGAGCTTGAAATAATGGGAGAAGATTTACATAAAAAAGTTTGAAAACTGCATCATGAACTTTAATTTACCAGAAGCAGACAACCCTCTATTTAGTTTCATCTAGAGACCATCAGAGGACACCCCAGGCTTTCAACAATACGACTTGAGAGCTCATCCAGCAGTCAACAGCCAGCTGATGATGTGAGCTCATGCTCACGATACATGTTCTGCAAAATAAATGAGTGAGTGAAGCTAGTAAGAGTGTTTAGGTTGACTCCACTTTCATCAAATGTATTTTAATTAGTTTTCAGTTTCTTTACATGTTCTCTTGATCTAAGAGAGCAATGTGTCATATTAAATGCCTTGAACTCCTGGCATGAATTACGTACATAGGCCATTCAGACATCAAAGGGGTGTATTTTCTTCAGTTGCAATTACAATGAAATATTATCAACATGATTTGATTACATCTACTAAAACCAGCGGAAAGGAGGGACTTTACTTCAGTTATTCCCTTTTATAAGCACAGACATTAAAAAAACAAGGTTTTTTTTCTTGGAGAACTAATGCAATTTAAGTTTAATGGTAATAAAGTTATAATTTATTTGGAAGATAAAATACTTTTATGTTAACATTTTATATGTAAGGGTCTTAACCCATAAAACATATCACCATGTGATTTAACCAAATAAAATGTAAAGCTTTTGCCAACTCTTCAGCTAGATACTGTCTTAGCACTGGTTTCACCAACAATTATGGTCTTATTTAACTTGTTTAAAAGTTTTTAAAACTGTGTTTTGGTAAAATGTCATTTCACCAACCAGTGTGATGTTTACTGAGGTCTGCAAACCCGGTTAAAGCACTACCAGCCACTTTGCATTGTTTGTGGATCAAAATCAATGTTATGGAAGCAAAAAGGAAAATCGGCATGAGTAATGAGTTTGGTTACAGAGAAGTATGAATATGAAAGTAGTGATGGTGGATATGTGCAGTACAAGAGAAATAGAAGACAATCAAGATGGATCAGAGAGCGAAGAAATTATTTCAAAGTATATGATGATATAGATTTTGTGACATGGTTTTGTCTTGCAAAATATTTTGGATCAAATAGAGCAAGAACTGGAATTCCCATTCAATATGTAAGCCATTAATTTATAAAATTATTTAAAACAATTCTGCAACATACACTGTTGCTGCTAGTACACGTTCCACTGACCTTTATGTACCACAAATGTTTGTATATTGTCATATTGTTTCGTTCTTCATATATTTTGTGGTAGTATAAAACATAAACAAACAAACTGTTCAGTTTCCCATTCCTCTCTTCTTTTCTGCAGCCTAGGTATCTACATAATTGCTTTTATGAAACATTTTGTATTACTGTTGTAATGTTTCAGAAGAAAACTGCATTACAATTATTTTGTATGTAACAAGTTGGAGTTTGAGCACTAAAGATATTCATATTGTAACAAATAAGTATACCAGTTACTGCAAAAAGCACTTTATCACTTAGATACTCAAGTGTAGAAAAATGTTACATTTCAGTTACTTTTGGCACACACTTGGAAACACAACACAACTGATATGTCGAATCACAAGTAAACTGCACTGGCCTTTTTCACTTCTTAATTGATTGAACTCCTTAACTTCCATATCGATGCAAGAGCAGTCCCTTATATAGACCTTGCATACAAAGTGGAATGTTCTAGAAAGAGAGGCTACTAGAACATGCAGAAAGGAATCTTCTTGAACAGGTAAGCAACACACAATATCCATTGTTCCAATGGCCGGTTGAAAGCCCCACACAGCTGCCAGACCTTACCGGCAGCCCACAAGTAGCCTCAAGCATGTGGTCATAATATGAATGGTTTCCTAACTGCAGAGATTCAAAAGCAGAACATGTTTTGCCTATGCTTCAGTCAAATGCGGTTTTCATATTCAACATACAGGAAAAGGCAAGTCACCAACCAGCAGCAGCAGAGAGTGTTACTTGCTTATTATGTATGAGAAATTGCTAGCTTATAGAGGGTCTTCAGATTTATTCAGCTGTTGCCACCAGTCGGTTGTTTGTGCCTGACGTCAATACCTTGAAGCAAGTTTATCACCAGTGTCTCTTGCAGAAGACTAGCGAAAGATGAGTGGAAGGGGCGGATGTCAACAGTTTCAAGGTCACATTAGTGAAAGGGACTTGTATTGTACCTTTCCAGTATTTTTACCTTTTGAATGTTTTTCGCTTGCAACTCGGAATTTCAGCATGTATGCTGATAGGTAACTCAAATAATTGGATGGTTTTTGTAGCGTAGTGTCTCTCGGCTTAGCACTCAACCATGCAAATTCTGTGATCGCTGGTCACTTCCATCTCACGTACAAGGAATGCACAAAATGACCTAGTGAAAAAACAGTTCTGCACTGCTGCAGTATTTGTCCTCAATAGTCAAGGCATACCATGCTAGCCTCTAGTTCTCGAGGTCACGACTTCAAACCCAGCAGAGGGCAATGGATTTTTTAACTGTAAAAATCTTTAACATGCTTTCCTTCATAAGGAAAGTAAAGCCAGTGGTAGTGTATCATAGATTTATGGTACATAAAAGAACCTCAAGCCTGATAAAGAGGCCTCAGCAAAATTTCCAGTCTTTCACACCCGATATAGAATGGGACGCTAGGAACAATAGTAGTTAAAGAGCATCCATAAATAAAACTCAATTTAATTTTACTGTTGCAGTACATCAATCCATTTACAAGTCAGAAACGTATTCAGTCCGAGGTTCAATTCAGTACTCTTCTTTGAGACAAGGGACTTGAACTAATAGACGAAATTAATTTAAACTGACCAGCAGTAAAGGTCGAATAGATCTGAAGACCCTTATAAAGGCTCTTGTACATAACTAATTTTTTTTTTCAATTCAAAAGTTTACAAGAAAATGTCAAATAGTTTTCAATATTTGACAAGATGGACTAGACTTGACAATGTCATAAATGTGTATTTACATTTTGTCTCTTTGCCAAACTTAACTTCCTCAGAACACATTGATAATTTATCTCATGCAAAGTAAATTACTATTAGCGTCATTGTATAACAAATCGCAATGAAATATTGTTCACTACGTAATATTACATAGCACTTTCACGCAGTATAGCCCATAAATTAAATCAGATTACGATTAAATACAATGGAAATAATACAACTGGATAGATTAACTATACTATATAACATTGCATTATTGTACACTTCGGAAGTGTGCCCAGCAATTTCTTCATATGCTCTCGCTTTCATCTTGTAATCCACAAAATGCACACAGACATGGCCAGTTTTCGTATAATCTAATCAGCTCATATATGACATCCCTTGCCCAGGTAGCTATTTTTGTTTGCTTTTCGCTTTCAGTCATGTTGCAGATTTCGTGATGCACTGTAAATAGTCGCAGTTCAGTGGCCAAAGCTATCAAAACTTTGATCGTTTAGAGCATGTCCTTATTTGCTTTCAAAGACTTTAAAAGTATTGAAGCAATTTGACAAGAAAAGTTGTGACAACTCTTGGAAAGTCTTGTAAAACACTGAATTTGACAAAAAATTTGATCATGCACAAGGAGCTTAAGATACATAAACCAAAGCTATGATTTCTTTACCTGGGTTTGCAACTCTTGGTGAAACATGCAGCCGTAAAGAGTTTAAAATAAATCAAAATAACAGCAACAGTTATTGCTGTTGGTGAAACTGGTGATTAGTGTAAATACATGTATTGTCGGTATGTACCTATGAATAAGTACCTGTAGTAGTGTGTAGTTATGTGGAAAATGTTACTGGAGATTAAAACTTAAAATAAACAAATAAATGAAAATGTAACCTGCAGAGGGAAGTAAGATTGTAGTAACAAATATATTCTTGTTCTTAGCTGGCCTCAAGACTCCTCTATGGCTCTCTTCCAGTTACTCATTCCAAGTCTGTCTATACACACAATTCCATTATCATGTCCTTGGTGTTCCTCTTGGTCTTTTTCACTTTCCTTAGAGGCTCCATACACGTGACATCTCCCGACCATCTCTACCTTTGTTGCACTGATTGCACTTTCTCTATTGGTTACCTTTAGTAAGTAGAAGTAGTATTGTATTTCATCCATAAAAGCCATTTTTAGGAAAAGCTCCATGTGTCTGTGAACAGCGCAAGTCAAAAGCACCTTCCAAGAATGTGACACAATTTGCAAGAAAATCTCCCTCCCCCCAAAACTACTCTTTACATGGAGGCACTTTCATTATTGATTATAACATTATCAGGAATACATAGTGAAGTATTTAGGATTATTTGAGAAGAAAATACTTTTTAACTTCATTATTTTAATAAAGACTTACTTTGGAGGCTTTTGCCTCCATTCTCACTGGAGATTTACTGGCAAAGTCAAGGTAGCGGTCTCTCTGTGGTGCAAAGAGACATCAGATTATTTGTCTGTGGTACATAAAAATTTATGTTTTTGTTTTCTTGTATTAATAGACTTTCCCGAACTGTTAATTCAACTGAATTATGGACTGATTTAGTAGCTTTAGTCCATAGTGAACCAAAGCTACTGAAGTATCACATGTTTAAGGTTAAATTAAATGATAAATAAAATGTATATCTCGAATTTTTTGGGAATAGCCTGTGAAGTGCTCTTCATTCTGAATGACTTTTGCACAATTGGTAAAACCATATTGACAAAATCTTAGTACATGAAAAATATAAATCTTGATAGGGCACATAATTTATGTCAGATTTTTGTGGCATCAACCATTTCTGAGATATTCTTTGTTATTTTCTCGTCATGCAAAGGCATGTAATTTCAAAGCCATCTTATAATGATCAGCTTTTTTAAAAATCTAATTAACTCCTAAGTCTATTCTATTCTTCTATTCCATTTTGCATTTACAACACTCAAGATGTTTATGGTTTTGGCAGTCTTCCAATACAACATCGTGAACTTTGTTCACCGTTTGTTCTGTTGTGACTTTAACTGGCCGTCACAGCATCTCTTGTGCTCGAATGGCCACATCGAAATTCTGTGAACCTTGTCATGCTTATTTTAAACACTCTCATCAATGTTCTTAGAAACAAATGACAAATTTTTGCGATTACACCCAGAATAGATGTAAAACTTGGGTGCAAACAAGAAACCTGTGATTAGTACACTATCTTTCGTCAAAGTTATGGAATTACCAATCTGCCCTCGTATTACCTGGACGAGACCTGGGTTAGCAGTTCAGGATCAACCGTAGATTCTGACTTGGACGACTGTAAACTTGATTAATTTTAGTAAGCAAGTGCTTTAAATTTGTTTTAAGATGATTTTATATGCCTCTTCAGCGTCCATTTTAATATGTGAATATAACTTATTGAGGAGATGGAAACTAAATCTCCTTTTATGTATGAGATTGCACGAGTTTCTTAGAGCAGATTAAGTATAATGTAGTCATGGCAAATAAAGAAGCTTACATACAATTGAAATAGTTTTAGTTTATTAAACATGTGACAAATCACAGCTTTACAAACAGAAGTAATATGTACTAATCTAAACAGCATTTTCACAACAACACAATGGGTACAGTTGTGTTTACACATATCACAGTGCCATGTTGCGTCCCTCTATGGATATAGTTACTGCCCTCCTTGCTTGCTTCATGCGTTTCGCATCTATATAGTTCTTCATGTGCCTTTCAAATCGGTTCATCTGTTTCTTTGTTGTCTGAAACAATAAACATATACATTTATTTTTGTTTTGTTTCCCTCCAATGAAGAGAACTTTACTTTTGTGATTAAGCTGGCATCATACTTTCCCCTTTTAGTAGTGTTAAAACGTCCATTAGAATGGTGATATTTGGGTTGTTAGGTTCCATTCATAACTGGCAACTCCTCTGCAAATGTGCACCTGTTACATATATTGGGAAGGTCAGTTACACTGGCACCCTTTTGTTATATCTGCATGGCGACCATTTAGTCACTAACTGATGCAATGATTATAATATTAATTACACTGATTATACAAGCATTTAAGTATTATTACGTTAGGATATTAGGTTGCCATAATTTAAAACTAGGACATTTTTTTACCGTTAATTTAATCAATTTTGAGGAATAAGGGGCTCTCATGTAGGAGAGATGTACATTTAATTAATAATCCAGAGTTTTGGAAGGACTGTTTTATTGTATCTTAAGTAAGCACATATTATCAAAAATGTACTCCCTATCAACATTTAAGTTTTTTATTTCTTATAACCTGGATAAGAGGAAAGGACTTGGTATAGTTCACAATAAGTTTATGAAACTCTCTACAACTCCAAACCGGCTGCGCAGTGATCTTCCTGTCTGCATCCTTGGCACTCGTTACCATCTGCTGCTATCATAGAAAGGAGTGGATGAAACCTTTTTAAAACTACTTTTAAAGGCTTTACTTACCAACTTTATGAAACTGGCCACCGTCATTGTCCTTACATTTTTGGCACCTCTTTAGGAAACTATCCATCACTTGCCGTAGTTCACGTTGAGAAATGCTGGCAAATATTTTGTTTTAATTCTTTCGGGTGTGTGGGTTTGTCTTGTACACTTTGTTTTAAGTTACTCCAGAGGTAGAAATTGCAGGGGGTTAGGTTAGGGGACCAAGGGGATCTCTACTAATAATTCTGTCCTCAAACACACTTTTATAAAGTTGTTAAGTAAAGCTTTTATCATCCACACCTTCCTATGATGACGGCAACGAGCACCGAGGACGCGGCCAGGAAAAACACTGTGCAGCTGGTTCGTAATCTTTTGGCTCTCCCTGTATTTGCAGCAGAACATTAACCTAATGCTTTCTTCTGTCTACTGAGCACTCATGAGAGGAAAACTCTCTCCACATTAGTGTTATGATCAGGAATGGAGAAATAATATCCCACAATTTTCAGAAACTCTGAGTACTGCTCGCTAGAAATGCAATTATGAATGAAGGCAACCCATTTCTTATGAGATAACACATTCTCAAAACTATCATCCTTGGCCTCCCCCCAAAAAGCATTAAATTTGTTGAAGTTGAGTTCAAATATACTAAAAATGGCAGATTTTTGTCTTTTTGCCCTAGACATTTATCATAAAATTGCAGACATACTGCAAAATCCGGGGCATATGGCAACCCTAGCTGTTGTTGTTTTTTTTGTTGTTGTTGTTGTTGTTATTATTATTATTATTATTATTATTATTATTATTATTATTATTATTATTATTATTATTATTATTATTATTATTATTATTATTATTATTATTATTAAGTCTTACCTTTGTAGTTAACTAGAAATTTGAATTGTTTTGCAATTTTTGGTGTAAGTGTTGTATGTTTATGTGGGGTTTTGTTTGGTTTATGTAGTATGCCGAAATTATATTAAAACATTTGTCCTTCATACTGTTACAGTAGTTTGCAATGTTTAACAACATATGCAGTTATATGAATTAAGTCCACAGCACGGTTCTGTGCTTAATTTAACACTAAAGGTTAAATGCAATTAGTGTTTATGGCAGAGAATGAAGAAAACAATATTACAGAGCAGTATATATGATATGACATTGAGTTATAATACTAGCAGAAACCTAAATAGTGCATCTTTTGTAAATAGGTTGTCTGGTGAGTTTCTCTGGTTATATATCTAGTGACATTGACCGCCCTTACATGCGGCACCAGCCATCTGCATCCCCTATATATACAGCAGCACAGGTAGTGGACACTGATGATACATGGAGATTGAGAAAGGAAATGTTCCACGCCTAAGTTTAACGCATGTCCCTGGTATTTGTCTGATGAAAACCTGGAATAAATCTAAGTCAGGGAGGATGGACCTACCCTAACTGTTGCTTCCAAAATACAGTGAGCTGTTCCCTTGGGCTCACCTACTCCATTCCAAGCAATTAATAGGAAGATAAATGGTGGTGTACATATTTGCCAATATGTTTTTGATTTAATAAAGCATTCTCTTCCTTGATTCCCAATATTCTGATGTTAGATCATCCGGAGCCTGTGACACAGTACGCAGTTAGGTTATTACAATCTTATGAAAATGTTTACTTAGACAATCATCCGGAACATACCAATGGGAAATTTACAAGGAGTTTTCCAGTATCTGTTTTGGATCTTCTGCAATTGTTCTACAACTAGAGCTATCATTTCTATTGGTTAAATTGGAATTATAATTATTGGAGATTTTCCTTTTGATTATTCTCTTTAAGGTTCAAAGGGAAGCTTCTGGGATTTTAGATCATTTATTTAGCTCCTTTTTTAGTTAACATGGCTGCCTTTTCATCTCCTTTTATGCCGTAGTGTGCTGGGATCCATTGTTAAACTGTCTTTTCCTAGGCTTTGGATCTGTTTTATCATATTGTGAATTTCAGCCTTGGAATCAGATAATATGACGGTATCCTTGCACTATTGTAACCATGTAAAGATGATTGACTAATTTTGAAGATTTAGAAGCTAGTAACAGTGATGTGTCATAATTTAAAATAAAGAGAGTTGAGGGTTGTTACACAACATCACTAAAATATTCTTACTTGAACGCGTTTCGGGAGACGGCTTGTTCCCATCGTCAGCATGTTCTCAACTGAACGAAACGCGTTCAAGTAAGAATATTTTAGTGATGTAGTGTAACAACCCTCAACTCTCTTTATTTTAAAATGTAAAGATATGTTGAATAGAGTCGTATATTGCTTCAATTTCCCCATTAAAGTGTCTGGTATTTTTACCTATTTTCCGATAAAAGGAGAAGAATTGGCAATTTCCACCTCCTCCTCTCATATCTCTGAGGGAACAATCTGTGTCAAGTGTTTTGGAGGATATTGTATTTGGATTGTTTCTACTGCAAGGGCTTTTGCTTCAGAGGGATCTGTGTTCTTGTTACTAACATAGTCATTTAAATTTAGATTACACTTGATCAGCATACTGTCTATTGGTTTATTGCAAAGGAGCAGATTTTCCTTGTGTGTTTGGATATCTAGACATTTATTTTAATAACCTCTTGGATATATCCTGTTTGTATTTTCAGTCTGGTCTTGGGAATCGGTCACATGGGTCATTATTTGGTATTCTAATCAATTTTAAGTTAGGAGAGCTTGCACTTCAAATTCTAAATTGATTAACTGAACAGTTTACAATGTATTAGGATTTTCTCCCAGGCTGCATCCTTCTTCAATCCAAGTCCATCAGTTTTTTTTTTTTTTGCATTTGAAACTTGTTCTATACTTAGTAACCTGTTCTATAATTAACTGCTTTTCAAACAGTGAAAATATTAGTTCCTCTGCAATTACATTGTTCTGGTCACCACCTTCTCGAAAGCTGTTGTTTGTAGTTTTTGATGTTAACAAGATGTTAGCTAATAATTTGCTGTAAAAGCTTGATGAAGTGCAAAATTGTTAACATTATACTCACAAACAAGATATTAAGACTATTTTAAACACTAGTTAGTGATACTAGCCCTAGAACTTTACTTACTTTGGTAGTGTTTGTTGATTCTAATCAGAGTGGAAACATTATACAAATGTAAATCCATTTACACATAATACTAACAAATAGCTTTTAGCTTAGTTAAATTGTCAGAAAATATCAAATACTTACTCTGGTGATATCTGTCTCGTTCTCCCACTTCGGTCGTACAACATAGTCCTTGTTTGACGGCAATGGAACACGAGCTCGCGCGACCCACCCCTTATCTCCAGGACGTAGTGGCCTGTTTGAACACAAAAAGGAGCATACTTCAGATCTACACATTTCTAAAACTATGGGTCAGATGCAGAAGATGTATTTACATAATGGAAGCTAATTTCTAAGCATGACAGCGAAGAGACAATATTTAAACACCACTGAGGCATCTGATACACTTCCCTTTCTGGATGACATTTTTTGGAAGAGTAATTGACAATTTCACAAACATGGAAGGTGTCAGGAATGCAAAAGAGCACACAATAATTTAAAGGAAATGAAACATTACATATACAAGGAAGGTTGCATTGAAGTGTTGTTTGCAATACCAACGTTAGAAGAAAATTAATACTGTCGGGTTTTCTGCAACCAGTATCAACAGACAGTTTCAAATAATTATAAACAGGAGCCACATTCATTATACACATGGCATCTACAGATTATCTTTATTACTTTCATAACATTATTAAAGTTAAGAAACACTACTGAGCATTATAGTTTACATATTTAATTATATTTTGTCACTTTTATTCTATATTAACACGTTACACAACTCCCACCACATGCATCCAACCGAGGCACTGAGAGTGTTGCTTGTTTGTCCTTCTGCTGCCAACATTGAGGGCCCTAAGTCACAAAGCGTAGGCCAGGAACGGTTTTTATACATAGAGGAGTGGAGCAGTTGTGACCAAGCCACAACTATGGAGCAACAACAGGTGTAGCTGTAGGATTTGTGAGGCTAAACCCTAATGAACCTTTTATAGCAACAATCTTTTTGGTCTAGGGGTACCATGTCAGCCTCTAGTTCCAAAGGTCACGGGTTCAAACCTGGCAAAGGGTGATGGATATTTTTGGGCATAAAAACTCATAGCATACTTCCTTTGGAAGCGATGTAAAGTTGGTGGTCCTGTGTCATAGATTTAAGGCACATAGGAGAACCTCAAGCCTAACAGAGGCCTCTGGGCACAATTTCCAGTCTTTCACGCCCAATATAGAATGGGACGCTAAGAACCATAGTAGTTAAAGAGCATCCATAACAAATAAAAAAAAATTCTTTAGGGACATTATTTTCTTCAGTTGGCACTCTTCATCACAAAATGTTGCTAGTAGCCGCTAATAAGAACTGCTACTAAAAAGGGAGGGTCGGTGGGCAAAATCATTTGGTTTTGGCAACAACTGCTTCATAAAACAAATCCCCATTCCTACTCACAAACATACTAGCGCAAAAAATGATTGCACAATTGTCTTTAACTCACAAAAGTGAGCTATACAGTTATGTTTTAACAAAGGTTGCTAAAGTACAACTTTATGGGATAAGGCACTAGAATCTGGTGAATCTTCCTCAAATGTGCACCTGTTACACAGGAGTTCAAACTAATTAGTCTCAATTTATAGTAGAAGACTTTACAGGACCAATCAACACTGCACTAGCATTTAACTGTATACTTATTGAAGATAAATAAATTTGCAAATTTAAAACAATGGCTGTGCATGATATAGCAATTTGTCGATACCCCGTGCCTTACTTGTTTCAGGCAGCTATACCTCGCATTAGGGAGTCTAAGGCTCAAATCCCACACACCAGGCAATTTGCTTGGAATCTTTTTATGATTTCAAGTAAACATGGAACTGGATACTTCAGTGTCATGACCCTACGTTTCAATACTACTAGCTTTATCACATATGTTTACAGAACTGTGCAATGCTTGTAAACAAGTGATCGTCAAAAATCTTAAAACTAAAATCTTTTCTAGTAATTTATTGAAGAATTTGACTGCTATGTAATTAAAACTGTTCTGATATGCTTTTGTGTTTGTACCTGTTCTTTGTCTTGTTTTGTAATCATGTATATTATTGTTGGTAACAAAGAGTTCAGTTTCACTGCTGCAGCTATTTTTGAATGTACATACATAATGTCAGTATTTGCAATTTTTTGAAATATGGCTTGCAAGAGGCTCTTTGATTTGTTCCAACTATTACTCATATTATTTTCTTTTGAAGTAAAAACAGTTTTTTACAATTAGGAGAGTTTCCCCGTAAGAAAATGCCAATTTAAATGTGAATGTACATAAGCAAAGTATGCATTTTTAAGTATGTTTGTTAGGTGCTCAGTATGTTTGTTCCGTTTTAAATTCTGTCTCGCGTATCCAAACACCGAGAAACTGTATTTGGTCATTGAAAATGACTACAGGTTCATCTATATTATTGTGTTGTGTGAGATGAAAAAGCATTGCAATGTCTTATCACTATTGACTCTTAAGTGGTTGGTTGAACCAATCAAGGATTTCAGCTGTAGTTTTGTTCATTAATGATGTTTCAAGAGACATACTTTCTACTGTGATATTTGTATCATCTGAATACTGAACAATGCATTTGATGAAACATTGGTTTTAAAGTCACTGACTTTATGAAATCAGTGACAAACATAGCTAACTAAGCAGTCTTTGCAACTCTTTGCCAGATGGTAAATGGAGGTGGCTACAGAACAAAGACCTAAAGGACTTACATCTCTTTTTACCATCATTTGTATTTTGGATCTTGCTGTTGAACAATCCCACACCGCCGTGGACGTCCTCTTAAACGATGACTCATTATTAAACACAGAACGTATACACAAAATAAAACTGTTACCTTTAGTTGTAATAATGGCAATTTCTATTGCCGCCATAAGCAAACATTGCTCTCCGCTACATTAAACTCTTCCTGCTTTTCGCTACCATTCTTTCGGCATAAAGAATCACTTTATGCTTGAAAGTAGTGTCATAAGATTGCCCTCCATTTCCTAACTACCTACTAATTCCAACGCCCCTTGCAATAATAGGCCAACGATAAGTGTAACAAAGTAGAGAATGATAACAATGCACTAACGCAACGGGGTATGATAAATTTGAATAGCTACTGGCAAACTATGGAACGACTTTTTACTTGAATATAACATACTTTTTAATTTAATATGCACTACAATTTTGAATACTGGATCTAGACAAAAAATGTGTACATTAGATTCGCGAAAATACGGTATAACTTTAAGCTTGTGGTACTGTTGTGTTTTAGTGGATAAACATTTGGTGACATGTTACCAAGGTTGTGATCGTATCATATCATTTAGAATTTAATATTTTTGCGACACTGTAGACACTGAGCAGCTTCGATTGGTATACTATTCTTAGTTCGTACTTTCAGCATTAATGCGTAAATTCATGTACAGCTTCAAATTATATATATGATAATGGCTCAAAATAGTATCAGAAAACCAAAATACTACTGCTGTAAATAGATTATCTGGTAATTTCTCTGGTTTATTTATCTAGTGACTCAAGTTAAAATGTTTGTTTTTAGTAACTTGAATAAGGCTGTGTTTGTTATAAACATTCAGTTACTACTCACTTGCCCTCTGCCTCTCCTGTAGTCAATACTTTGTTGATATCTTGTTTTGTCTGTCGCTCTTCCTCTTCAGAAGCCCTGCGACGCTTTGGCATCTGCTCTATGTCTCGCTGCACTCTTTCTTCTTTGGACATGGCTGTAAACACAGGAGGTATCTGGTGTAATACCATCCTTCCCTAGATATTCTAAAGTTATTGCAATTTCACTGCTGGTATTTCTTTAAAAAAAAACTCTGACATGTTACATTCCATGGCTCTCTCTACCTTCTATCATTTATTTTTATATTACTTGTACAAAATATTGTTGCTAAAGTGTATTCTTCTATCTACTGTAAGTAAATCGACATAAACATTCATATATATAGTTTCATTATACTGGCCTTGAAACTCCATGCTCTTTCACAAAAACAACTGAATAGTGAAATTCAAACCAATAATATGGGGGAAACAATTTAATGGCAGTTCGCAAAATTCAATGTAGCCAACATTGCACTAAAGTACTGCCAACCTTACAATGAGAATGACTACTTTCAAGCCAGTCATTAAATCAAATCCTGTTTTGAAACAACACAAATTGATTGAATCACTTTCCAGCGCTACATATTGCATTCTATTGTACTTAATGGGAAATGTATTGTAAAACAATTTAAAAGTACTTATGTAAGCATTAACACAATTCCAAATAAATGCACACGTGGAACACAATGGTCTCTACCCAAACACAGATTATTTCCTTTAAACTCAACAATTGATGTCCTGCAAGATACTGGCCTGTACAGCTGCAATTAACACCAACTGAACAAACAGAATGTCACCAAACATAACCAGAGGGAAATATGTCACAGTTGGCTTTTGGTGAATTCCAATAATTGTGTTTCCTATAACGGATTCTACATTTTTTGTGTACAATGTTTTTGTCTATTTCTTATAGTTTACCCATTATACAAAATCCATAGGATATTTGAATAAAACTTATGATATGCATTTCATTTATCTTGTGAATATCTTAAATACACAGTGTTTTAATAAAAATTGTTAGAGCCATTTTTTGAGAAAATAAAAAATATTGAATATTTTTCCATGTAAAGGGTAGCCTGGGGTGAAAGAATTTTCTTGAAAATATTTGTGTTGCGTTTTTGGATGGTTCTGAACTTAAATACCAAGTTTCAAACATAACAACTCCTAAAACCTACAAAATACACAGCAGATTTGAATACTTGGGAAAAGATTTAATCATAAAACACAAATACTGTTTAATGAACACCAAATCCATTGGAGTTCATCACTCCACCACTAGATGTCACCACCATAAGCCAGCCTGTCATTTCTGATGATAAGATCAAGTAGCTCTTGAAACTGGTCAGGGCACACATATCGTAAGTGTTTCACCTTCCGACTCAATTTTTCCATAAAACCAAGTTTGGTATTTAACCAACTTTAAGTTTATGAGTTATGCTGTTCTCTCTCTCTCTCTCTCTCTCTCTTGCAAGTGCATGCACATGCACACACTTTCTGGTGAAATGTTGACATCAAATGTTTTGTTGGAATGCTCTACGTGGTAGACAAGTGGCAAGTAGGATTTGCTGCTGTAAGCTTTTTGTCAATATGCATGGTACTACTGCTGCAGGAGCTGATTTGGCGGATCCATTTAACAAGAAAGGGGATCAACAATTTGCTGTAAATAGGATGTACATGCTTATATTAAGGGCCAGGTTCATCAACCAATATTAAATGTTAAGACACTTTCAATGTTACTTCTAACTGAAGAAGAGCGGTGCAGCATTAAAATTTGAAATCCTGCAAAAGAAGGAATTTTTAAAACATTACCGAAGAGCTCATGACCTTGGTTATATACTACCAACAGAAACATGCCTCTTTCTCCTGTTAATTACTCTTGAGGTTTCATTAAATGGAACAATGATGTTGGCATTTTCAAAGCTAACATTTGAGAGTTTATCTGGAAGAATTACAAAGAAATTCCTTCAACAAGCAAACCATACTTTTGTAGGTGTCTGTTTGATCCTTAACGATACCACATTTTCATCCATTTCCGTTTGAACGTAGTTTTAAACCATTCTTCATACCTGACGTTTTCAGTGATGCGGTTTATGTTAGCATAAAAGTGCCACAGTTGCTTCAGGAACCTGGGAGAAAAGTGCACATTGCAATTAAATTCCTCAGATTTTCTCCCAGGCTGAACACTTATTCTTTTATTGAAGTCATTCTGCAATTCCTCAACCTCTTCTATAACTAACACCTTTTCGAACGGTGGAACATTCATTAGTCTTTTCAGCTGACATCGCAATTCTAACATCAAACAATCAGGAGAATCACATGACAATTGTATATGAACGTAACTAGTTGTTTGCTATTGAAACAGCAATGCATTGTGTAGACAAAAGCACATTGGAGCGCATTAGGAAGCCATCTAGTTCTCTCACCACCTTCTCAAAAACGGTCGTTTGCAGTTTTCTTTTAAGTTAACAGAGAGTATTTTTAACGACAGGTGAAACCGGTTCTAAGGCAAATTAATTTCTGTCTTACATACAATATTTTGTATAGAGTCTATTTGGCTATCTTTGAAAAGTTGAACGGGAATTCAACTCTCATTGGCAGTGCTTTTCTTCCTTTCTCCAACTCTTTTTCATTCAGAAAATGTTTAAATTTTCTCTTACTTCTAAGAAAGGTACTATGAAGTTTGTACCTTTGAAATCAGTAGATACATTAAAGATTGGACGAGCCCATTCATTTATTAGCTTTCCTGCACGTTCTTTGTTTTCTTTTGTTTCTTTTGGATGCTTATAGAGGTACATCACAGCTTTTCCAATTCCAGATTGCTTTAATGTGTCTTGACCAATTCCAGGAAACTGTAACAAAGTAGAAAGATTTAACATTTTCATAAGTACAAATGAACCCACTTTTCTAAGAATGAGGCTTATAAGTTTTAATGAAGAAACTGCCTATGTGCTGGTAAAGGAAAGAAATTAGTACAAAAAAAATAATAGTTTACATCATAATGAAAATTAACATTTGTGTAACCCTTAATACGTTTTCATAAATATGCAAACACAAGCAAAACAACAAACATTTTTTATAAATACAACTAAAGTGCTAAATCTAAATTTACAATCTAACTAGTGTAACATCCTTCTATGCGAGGCTTTCTTACACACAACCCAAGGGCCCCCCCCCCCATTATTTACATTCCACTATTTTATCAATTTATACCTCAGTTCCCTCCTTTTTTAAGTGCTATAATCCCATCAGTGAAATATTCCTTCCAGCTTCCCACACATAATGTGTCCTTGCCATTATCTCATATCAAACCCTTTAAAAATAGTGGTCCTGAACACATCCATGCAAATGTTTCCCTCCCAAGTTTATAGATACATATTTCTCCCTCCCCAATTCTTTCCCTCACTTCCTTCCAAAACCCTATTCTACTTTGATCTCAAAATTTCCCACACTTTGCCCAACCCTGTTAATTCTTATTACTTCCATTTGGAATTTCACACACTCATCCTCGGGCCTCCATTCCTGTAATTATTGATAATGTGGGTATTACCACCGCTATCCATAACGGCTCGTTTGTAATCAATTTACTCTCTCCTTCATTTGCTAAATCTTGCAATCTTGAGGTAAACTTCCATATCGCCTCCCATCTTTGTAATGCAACGGACATACCTGGTCTCCAGTACTACTCATGTCAGACTCAAACAGTAGTCAAAACATAGTAACAACCACTGACAGTACACACAGCAAAAGATGTTATGTACATGTATCAAAATGAACAACCCTGTTAACACGTTCACCATCACACGACTGATGTACGTCGGCCAGCAATTTAACTCTACACAAGTTGGTTAAAATGTAAACTATTCCGTTATTTATTATGATATTTGAATGAAACAAAAAACAATACTAAAGTTGTAACCAATAGGATAACGGTAAGCATCGATTGTAGTTGTATTTGATACTGGTGAAAGAAGTTTTATTTTTCCGAGTCCAAAGCTATGCATCATAATAATCTTGGTCAGCTTGAACGATTGCTTGTGGCTGATATAATCAACATGATTTCAGAATTTTAGTTTTCCATTTTACTAGATAAGCTTACCTAATCAGATGAGAGGGACTGCTGCACGAATTAATACCAGACGATCAACAATGAAGTCACTCATCCCATCTGCTTCCCAAAATTTTCACTGTTCTCCTTCCACGTGATGTATGAATGACCGCCACATTTCTGGTGTAACCAACCTTATTGCTTCACCTATTAGTCTTCGTATTTTGGGAAGCTTGAAAGTTGAGTTATTTCTTTGGCTTCACACTGACTCGATAGGATTTAAAATGCAGTGATAAGGAGGAAGTCTAAGTATTGTGTGGCCAGCTTCCTCTGCCATAGTGTTAACAAGTTTGTCATATCTTTTATACAGGTTGGCATTCCTATACGAATCAGCTTATCTTTCATCATGTCCTTTTCAAAGTGAAGGCCCTTTTGCTCCGTCCACTGCATTGTATCTTTTCTAAGCCATGACCAATTGGAAATGTGCTCTAATTTCTCAGAGTGATATGAGGGTTGTCTGTAACAATTACATTCAGTGCAACTGAAGGCAATATATTCTTGAACCAACGTTGGAAACATCATCGGTCAACTCCTTGTCATAATCATTAGTTTTCTTTGACTCTTAACAGCAGCTTCTCAACCTCTAAGAACCCTTCATCACTTCCAGTATGCAGCAAAACAGAACGTTTGCCTTTTCCTGTCAGTGCTTAGTCCTGACAGGAATGCTTGCTATTTGGTTTTGACAGTGGAGTCCACCCACAACTTGGAGATTGTATGTCCCTCGTTCACCCAGGTCTCATCCAGAAAATATAACTTATGCCTCTGCTTCCTATATGCAGAAATTTTCCTCTAATAATCTTTGCGCCACAACAAAATATCCACACGGTCAACAATTAGATCTTTAAAGATTAAAAACGGAAGCAATATTAACTGTGAAGTACTCTTCATGATGGTAGATTGAGTGACACCTTTTTTGTCACTCACCTTCACTAATTAAATGTTGTATAAAACAGAAACGTTTTCGAGGGCATTCGTCCTCATCGTCAGCGACTGGGTGACTAAGGGTCTCTTTCTCCTGCATGCTCTTCTTCCACTTCCTGCGGATTCTGAATCTGTTGCCATCTGGTTTTAGGGGCACAAAGTTTTAACACATTGTTCACAGGCGGGATTTAAAAATTAACGACGTTGCCATTGTTGATGTGTATTTTTTCCCAGATGTACAATTCTATTGGTGTGTTGAAGGGTTTTGACAATTATATATTTTGACCAATGTTGTGGTTTTCTGTCCAAAAATGGTATGATACAGCGGATTTTTCTATTTGTTTTTCCTATGTAGTATTTCTCACACTCATCACAATTAATCTGGTAAATTCCAGATTTTAAGTGTGACTCAATCAACCATCAGTTAGATCTTTTCTAATTCTTTTTACAAAATCAAAGCCTATTTCACACAGGATTTTATTGATGCTTCTTTCTCTGAAATTGGGCAGATCAGGATCATTATTGATGAATGTTAACGCTTTCTGTACAGTTGGTGGTTCATTTCTTTTGAAACACTGATGTATTTTTGGATATTGCACTTTGTACGAACTCGTCACAATGCAATTTTAAAACAGGTTTTTTAACGCTTCCTAGTTTTCCCTGGTGTCAATAATTGTTCTTTTTGCATTTGTTCACTTCTTGCCACTGATACACCAGTAAAGTCAACTGTCAAATCCACAATATCCTTAATTGCCAAAGTTGGATATTTTTCAAAGAATTTCGCAAAAATATTCAAAACAAACCTTTTTTTGCCACTTCTCAATGGTTTTCCTTTACAGTGTTTCACATACTCAATATTATCACACATTTTGCAAACAACTGAGATAAATCCCCTTGCTTTCAATGCAGTTCTCTCACAATTTATTTTTTGATACCGGTACTGCCAACGTCCTCTATATGCTTATACAAACCTAACCTGATTAGCTGAGGTGGAGATGACCCTCCCATTATGTGTTGTATTAAAACTAAATATGATTGTGGTCATAAGTTAAATATAGTTTAATTTTACTTACTCATCTAAAGTTTTGGAACATGCAATAATGCAGACATCACAAAATTAATTAGCGACTATTTTTCTCCTATGTCACACACACACACACACACATTTGTGCTACGGCTTCATTAGCTAACAGAATTATACTTTACATCAATACCCAATCTTAGCATGCAGGGTAACCTTCCAGAAGTCCAGGATTGTCTTATATTTGAGCTGATACGGTATACGTAATTACTTTGAATATGGTGCTGGAGCAACATACCTCCATCAGGAGTTTAAGTACACTCTCACGGATCTTCAACGATGGCATGCTACGGTCAGGCATCGGAGCTAGCCAATCTGTCAGTACTGACAACACATTGTGCTCAATGAACGCCAGCTGCAGGTCATGTTTCTTCAGCTGTGACATCACCTTTGGTAACATGGCAACCTTGTTAGTTGCTGGTTTCTGCATCTGGTTCAATCGTCTGTCTTCCTGTAAAGTGAACACAAGAGGTTACAGGATTTATGCTGCTCAAAACAGCACTAGGGTAAATAGTTCTATACTAACAATCTAAGCAAATTCATATTGCTGCTGTCAATATAATAATGAAAAGATAATTCTTTAAAACGTACTACAGGGCGTGATTATAGGAGTTAAAACCCACTAACAGAATTGCTACATATTCCGCTCTTCATCTGATTCCCTTTCGCAGGCACTTAAATGCAAGCAATTTGAATAACTGTAATTGTTAAGGTGAGGTGATGTTCACATTTGAACATCATGAGATCAAATCCCAGCGACTGCAGTCAAATGTGCCTGAAGTAAAGGACGGACAGGGCCCACATAAAATAACAAGTGTAATCTTCAAGTGGATATAATGGTGTTATAATTTCACTGCAATTGCCTGGATTTTGCTTTTGTCCTAAAAATCCCTACAATAAAATTGAAATAAATTAATATATTTATGATAAAAAATAGCTACAAGTACTTGTATTTTATTGTTAAAGATCCGTATAATATAAAGAAAAAAAAGCCATTTTCCATATTTGCTCAGGCACATTTACTTTGGACATCTATACATGCCCTTATTGGAGAACATATCTCGGTGGGATATTATTTTGAATCATTACTTAAATTGAAGAAAAACCGTGAAAGCATGCAACACTGACGTTAGCATGTGTGTCTCAACTCAGGTAGGTGTGGCACGTTTTCTTAACAGCTAGTTCTAGACTTGCCACTGTTCTCTCCCTGTCATTTGTATCTGATTATAGCACTTATGAATGTTGCTACCAGAAAGGGCGGTGAGATACACCTGTTGAAGTGTAACCACTGAATTAAGTCTCTTGTATGAGAGTTGTTTTCATGGCGACAAAACAAAGTCTGTGCATGTAAAATTCAAACTTCCATGGTTACTCTTCAATTTGAGATATGATTGTGTAAAACACAGAGAAAGCATATGTTTACAAACCATATAATAATTTGTGTACAGCCTGCATGAGAAATATCACCTGAATTTAACAACGTAATGAAACTAGTGTCATAATTTGCGTGTATTACAGCATCAATACTGCTCATAAAGACATAAGCCATCATGAATTAAGTCTGATATGTTGCATTCACATCATTTTCTCTACTCGCTTTCCTATCAACTTTTCTTAAAACAGCTTATTATTCTATTTCTTCATTAGACACTTACACATATTGCTGTATGTGTAAGAAGAATGCAGTACGCTAAAACAATAGTCATATTTTTAAAAAGCAGGTCACTATGTGATGGCTTTGAAATTCCATCTCTTTGCATGACCATAACAATAGCAACTTAACACTTGAGAAAAGTATTGGGTTTAACATAAATCTGTACTTTAACGAGATCTATTTTTTTTTGTGTAGTGAGATTTTGTCTATCTCTTACGGTTTACTAATTGTGCAAAAGCTATTCAGAATAAAGAGGACTTGATGGGTTATTCCCAGAAAATTAAGATATACATTCTCTCATACAAATATTTTAAACATATGATATTCTAATAAAAATTGTTATGAGCCATTTTTGAGGAAATAATACCAGCACCGAAGGAAGTGCAGAACAGTCACTGTATGGTGGGGTCACAGATTATATGTATGCATGCCTTAGTTGCACAATAGTGATGAATGACACATTCAAGGCTACGTTTATCAACTGTGTTATATTGCTACCTTCTATTTGTGTTGTAAGCACTAGAGTTTGTACATTGTGCATCCCAAAGGTGAAACTTTATTCAAGACATCTGTGTTGTATGTGATTTGTTTAAGAGTGTTCTTGTCTTATTATTAGTCCACTGAAATCACTACTGACAAATTCACGCTTGAACAATTAATTTTTATGTACACTACATATGTAAAAACCAAATCATGTAGACAGGTGAATAGACAATTTCAGGAGAAATTTCCTAGTATTCTGGCTACAGATAGAGAAACCATTAGACATCTAGTTAATAAGTTTAGGACAGTGGGATCACTAAACCTAAGAAGCGAAAACAAAATGTTCTAATGAAGCAAAAAAATGGACAAAATTCATGCATCCTTCGAAAATTTATAGGAACAATCCCCACACCATAGATGAACTTAAGGACAATATAAGAACAGAAATTATGAGAATTTATGCATGTGAATGGAAATTTCATCCAAAAATGCCTCAATGCAGAGGGACATCACTTTCAACAATACTTATAACAAGATTAGCACTCATTATAGGGCATGTTACTGTCACTTTTGAGTAAGTAATGCACAACAAAACCCCCAGTGTAACAGACAGTGCATGGGGTACGCATGTGTGCAATGCAGTAAATGCTCTGTACATTATAGCGGGAAGCAACAGCATAAATGATAATTCAGAGATGCAGAGAATAGAACTGCACACATTTATCTGTTTCCCTTCTGACTGTACGTCTGCTTTAGAATTAATTCTTAACTATACAACTTTTCTCCTTAACATTAACTGAGGGAGATGGGCTTATGTTTGGTTTTTATAGTTTTGCATATAATTGCAAGCTTTCTTGGTTTTTAAAATAAATGAATGATAGGAAAGCATATACTTGTTTCTGTTAAACATTGAGAAGAAGGAACAAACTAAGTTATAAGTACCTCTGCTGCATTCTTCATATCTGCTAAAAGCTGTGCAATTATGTCGTCATTGTCATTAATTATGTCAATATCTTTGCGCTTCCTCTTCTTCGATAATTCCTTCTTCTTCATTAACATCAACTCAAAGTCTGACATCTGATCAAAGCCCCTGTAATTACAGCATTTCTTTTCATTTCATTTAAAAACATATTATTTCATATATTAATTAAAAATAAATTAGTAAAAGTAGGATGCTGATAAAAATGCATTTTTCACTGCAATTTTACATTCTGAAATTTATGTATCATCACTAATCACTACTGATACTAGAGAGATTTATGAAAAAACGACTCTTAGAGACAATTTTCAATAGTAGCAAACAGAAATTGTATAGCCATTCATATGAATACATACGTGCCAACTTACTGAAATCTGTAAAACTTTCCCTCATTCAGTAAAGCATAATAATTTTGCAATGACATGAAATTTAAAATGTGTAAAGTGCTGAGTGCAGTAAATGTACAAAAATAAATGGGAATTCTGTTTTATAAGAATCCTTGAAGACCTGCTAGTATTACTTCTTTATGTGACACATGCTGAAATTCTTCCTGGTACCATAATAAACATGGAACACCACTTCCTAAGCTATACACACATTTCTAGTCCATATTTTAGACTTCATAATGTCAACTATAAACCAAAACTGGGACATTTATATCCCACAGTCATAGAGCATGAATAAGATATACAACTTACGCGAGGGAGTTCACTTTACAGTTCAAGTTATCCATTACTGAATGTTTGCGTCCTGGGTACTAGATCTAACCACTCGTGCACGCTACACATTTTCTTGTAGTCTAGTGAAGGGGCACGACAGATACAAAGATAAGCTCTGGTCTATCATATCACTGTACATCATTCAGTCTGTAATCTTAAGTTTTAATGCGATAGAAATTCATGTCCGTGGCAAAAATCTTTAACAGTTTGAAAATCTGCCCACAAAGCCATTAAAATGCCTCCTTTACCATAAAATCATAAAAGGGCTCTCACTGCCGTATATTTTACAGGCAAACCGTAAAAGTTGACAAGTATGGACAATGAATGCATGAACATGATAGTTTGAGATTTGCTGCTAATGAGAAACTTATAGCGCATGATAATGTTGACATGCAGAACAGCATAAGGAGAAAGTGAAATTAAATTTGTGGAATATGCACTTCTAACCAAAATAATTTGTTCTAGTACTACCTGCTCTGTCAGGGATACTGGATATGAAAAACATTAAAGTAGACAAAAAGTTAAATCAGCTACAGCGCCACAATAAAGCAACAAAAATATGCATTTACTTTAATTAGAACAATGCTAGGTTCTACTTAGACAAAACACTTACTCTCCTCTGTCTTCTCGATTCACTCCTGTATCCGAGTCACTGTCAGAAACATCTGGAACAACTGCTCCAGTTTCTGCTCCATCTTTCTCTGGAGCTGGTTCCTTTATCTCCTCACTTTCCTTCTCCTTTCCTTCCTCATTCTCTGGTTTGTTCTCATCCTCAGAATCCGAGCCAATTTTTGCCTTCTTTATCTGTAATCAAGTGGAAGAATGTAAAGTATTATGGTCCAAATTTATGCAGCTGGAAAAAATTTGTGTCTCTTGAATATTTATTATTAATATTATATTGAATACCTCTAAATTGATTGATGTATTAGTTTGATTTTAAAATTAGTTATATCTTTTTCACTATAAGCTGAAGCGAGAAGTAAACAAAACTTAAATGTATCATTCCGCAGCACCACGTGGAAGATAACGGGAACTAAGCACCCATGAGCGGAAATTGCTTCATACAGAATGCGAATACAGTACATTGCGCAGCTTGGGGATCGTTAGCTTTTAAACATTGTATGTCTTATTCCTATATTTTGGCTTACATCCTAAACTTCTAACACACAATGCTAAGAGTAAACAAATAAAAGTTGTACCTGAAGTTCAGCATCCGTGATTAAAGTACTGGATTAAACTGTTCTTTAACTTCAGGCTTTAGAAATCATTCATTTAATGACTAATATCAACATACCACCTTCGCTTTAACCTTTTATGAGTCGACAAGTTAAATAACGATTAGTGCTATAGGTTAAAACACAACAGAAAACAAACGCGACCCAAGATATCCGAACAACAATTCTGCATCACTAACAAAGAAGTTCAATTATTGTTAAACAATGGCCAACTATATTCATTGTCGGGGTGGGTTCTTTTCATAGAATTTGTTAAAAGCATTTAACACAATTGTCTTCTTTCCATTTCCCGCATTTATGTTTTCCACAGTGGCAGAGGATTTTTAGCCGGAAACCGGAAACGAACTGCAGCGCCTGTGCATAACCTCTTAAACCCTGTGATATAACATTCATTTAGTTATAGGTGAATCTGAACAAACACATTTAGTTTCATAAATTCAACTGTTACAATAATCAGTTTTTTAAATTTCTCTGCACGAGAATAACGACAAAATGTTACAATCTGAAACGAACTGTTTTTTGTAGCGGAAGAGACGACATGCTAAGTAGGGAGGTTGTAGTCTGCCACCAGCCAATGAGATGCTGTCTTGTCACATGGTTTTGTTTACTTCCCCTTTCAGTTCATAGTGAAAAAGGTATATGTATTTTAATATAAAAACTATGATTTGTGGTGTCATAGATGTAAGAAATTTATCTTAGGTTGCAGAAATTACCTCTTCTTACATTATCCAATTCCTGAATTAAAGTTATCTTAAAGGGTTTTAATTTTAAAAGTTTAGTGACATTCTAAGCCAAGGTTTGCAAAATTTTAATTCCTGTGTAAGCTTTCTCTCAGAGATTTCTTTGGAGTTTATTCTAACTTTTCTCCAATGTCATCAAGTTTTTCCTCTGTAAGAACATAGAGGTTTCTTATCAAAATCACAAGATTATGGACCATTTCTCTACAAGAATTTGCTGTCACATAGGAATCGTACATGAAGATTCTGTGTGCTGGCACATAATACTGAAACATGTAGTCTTACAACGTATAGCACAGACTTTGTATCAACTGATTAGCCAGCACATGGAGATGGAACAGAACCAGTGCAGGGCAAGCAAATCCCTGCAATACGGCCATGCATCCAAATGAAGGCTTTAACAGCTCAATGCAGAGAAGTTTCTGCATAAAAAAAACAATTATAAACACATTATGCAAACAAAAAGCTTACCTTTTTGCTTGTTTCTGCTTCATCTTCTGAGTCAGACAAAACATGAGATTTGTTGTGTTTAGTTGCCACTTGTTGCTCTTCTTCTGCATCAGAATCTGAAAGAGCTGAAGGTTTCTTCTTGCCCTTTTTACGCATAGAAGCAAGTTCTGTTTCTTCTTCATTCTCATCGTCACTACCATCCTTTGGTTTTGCTTCTGCATTTCCTTTTTTGCTTGCCTTTGCTCCATCTGAAAAATAGCATTTTTACATTTTCTCAACTGCACAATGATACAAACCTAAAATATCTCGCTTGAAGCTGATTTCACCAACAATGATAATCTTTTTTTAACTTAGGTAAAAGGTGTTGAAACCAAATTTTGGTAAAATAACCGTTTCAACAACCAGTGTAAATGTTAGCGAAGCCTGCAAACCCAGTTAAAACATTACTGGCTATTTTCCAGTGTAAGTTAGCGAAGCAAAACAAACAATGTTGTAACAAGTAATGCATTTGGTTATAGAGAACAACGAATATGAAAGCAGTATTGATGAATATGTGCAGTGCAAGGCAAAGCAATTATTTCAATGATGTAGATTTTCTGAGCTGGTTTCATCTCACATAACAATCTGTGCTTTTTATTTTGGAACAAACTGAGCAAGAATTGAAATCCCCATCAAACATGTAAACAATTTATTCATAAGGAACACAAATTTCACTAATAAATTACAGATTTGTGAACTGCAGGATCCACAATTATTGTTTTCTGCATCAACAAACCTTACCTCTATCTCTCTACTACAGGGTTTGCCAAACTACGGCCTGCAAGGTGCTTTTGTTTGGCTCACCTACAAACTTAAAAAAAATAAATAAAAAGGAATGGTGCGCCTGTATTGGATTAATTTATTCACAAATTTCAAACGATTAAATAAATTAAGTGCTCAGATATACAGGGTAATGAGCTACTGAAGGACAAATACAAGGATGTTAATTTGGTTAATTTTTACAACTGTCTGCTGATTGACACATTTCCTCGTTTGAAAGACTTTGCACAAGGATTAATATTAGTGTTAGACATTTTAAAAAGTGAAGTATGTCAAATGAAAATGAAGGTCTGCCATGACTGATAGGCAGTATAACATTAGAACCACACATGTGGACAATTATAATACAGAAAAGTCACTTTCATTGTTCTCATCGACTATGAATGGCTATTAGCATAAAAGCACTTCATGTAAAAGGTGTTTGTATATATTGCCCACGAGTTAAACTGTCATGAATCTATAAATGAAAGATTGCTCTATTGTTAAGTATTTAATTACATCGGTTACTAATATGTAAGGGTACATTTTAGTTTAATAAAAGATTGTTTGGAAACTAATGTGAGTTTACTGTTTTCATCTTAAATTTATGAGCCTTCACCACCAATTCATTCTCTGATGGTTAATGTAGCCTCCATTAGGAGAGCAGTCCCAGAGGTACCTGATCTGACATATATGTATATAGGTTGCTGTTTCAAACAAATTACTGTGGTAGAGAGCTTATAAAGCTTAAGTTTGACGATGCTACGTTGTTTAGTAATTCTTTGGCAGCCATCAATAGTGAACGCTCTCAGCAAATTTGTAAACATGGCTAAAGCTGGTCATCATTATGTGATACAATACTTTAATTTGAAAGGTCTTAGTCCAACTAATATTAAAGCTAAGCTAGATACTACTCTGGGGGAGTCTGCTCCTTCGTTTACAACAGTAAAATATTGGGTGGCAGAGTTTACGCAAGGCCGTACAAGCTACCAAGATGAACATCTCAGTGGTCGACCAAATGAGGTGACGCGCCACAAATGAAGAAAATCCACAAAATGGTATTAGATGACCGTTGACTGAAAGTGCGTGAGCTAGCAAGACATCATAGGCATTTCAAAAAGTGCTTTACATCACATACTGACTGAAAATTTAGACAAGAGAGAGCTGTGCCAAGATGGGTGCCGCGTTTACTCACAATGGAACAAAGCAGTGTCGTGAGGATGTTTCGCTGCAATAAAGCCGAGTTTTTGTGTCGATTCATAACCATGGATGAAACATGGGTCCATCACTTCACACCTGAGACGAAGGAACAGAAAACAGTGGATTGAAAGGGGAGAATCAGCTCCAAAGAAGGCGAAGACAGTTCCATCTGCAGGCAAGGTCATGGTGTCAAGTTTTTTAGGATGTTTCATTATCTTCAAAATGGAAAAGCAGTCAATGGGGAGTATTATGCAAACTTATTGCAGCGTTTGAATGATGAAATCAAGAAAAAAACGGCCACATTTAGCGAAAAAGAAAGTTTTGTTTCATCAAGACAATGCACCAGTTCACACATCCATTATCATCATGGCCAAAATCAATAAGTTAAAGTTCAAATTACTTCCTCATGCACCCTATTCGCCAGATTTAACCCCCTCTGATTATTTTCTGTTTCCAAAGTTGAAGAAATGCCTTGGTGGTAAAAGATTTGCCAACAATGAAGAGGTGGAGTTTGCAGTTGGTGGCTATTTTGCAGAACTCAGCGATTTTCACTATAAAAAGGATATCACAGCTATTGAACATCGCTGGAAAAAGTGTATCGAGCTGAAAGGAGACTATGTAGAGAAATAAAGATGTTTTTTCTTTGTTAGGTCGGGTACTTCTGGGACAGCGCTCATATGTCACTCCTTGTACATGTTCCATTGTCCTTTGCCCACCACAAATGTTGGTATATTGTTTCATTCTTAACATATTTTGTGGTAAAATAAAATATAGCCAAACTTTTCATCGCCATACCCTTGTGTTAAGGCATTTAACAAGTTGGAAAATGAATGCAACAAACCAAGCTGTTGCTGTATTTGCACTTTTTTAATGCTGTTCCTATCCAAAGAAGAGCCGTGTGTCGTCATGACTGAAAAGCTGCAGGAGGAGGAAATTTTAACTGTGCAAAGCAGATCTGATAAGGGTTGTAGAGGAAATATGAGAGACTCTTTCTAATTACTCTGAGATTTATGCTACTGCCACTTTTGATTTAATGGTAGGTAGGAGTGTTGGAATTTCAAAAGCTACCATTTGTGGCTTATTTAAGCAACACTGAGTTGAAATTTACACTATCTTTTACTTACATGTAGTACATATGTTTCACAGACATTCTCTGCATCATAAGCTACCTTCAACTGCTGGAATGATTAGACTTGAGGCTCTCCTAATGGACATCTGATTAAAACTATACAATGGGTTGTCTTCAGCAGGAATTTCAAAATTTATTAGTGTTGACACATATTTTTTCAAGAAAATCTTCTCCCAAGTTTCAAGTTCTATTAGTCTTTTACTTTCAATTTTTTGAAGATTTAGAAGCTTGTAACAGTGATGTGTCATAATTTAAAATAGAGAGTTGAGGGTTGTTACACTACATCACTATGATAAACTTACTTGAACGCGTTTCGGGAGACGGCTTGTCCCCATCGTCAGCATTCTCTCTCAACTGATATTTGCCGGTCATCGTCTGGGGGATGTGTGTGGTTTGTGGTGTTCTCTGGTGCTGGGCTGATGAACCTCCAAAGGCTGTTGGGTGGCGGCAGTTCAAAATTCATTAGGTGATTCCTGTGTTTGACAATATGTATTTTCTCCCAGATGTCCAATTCATTGCTGCTGTTGATCGGTTTTAAGAGTTTTATGTTTGGAGTGATATCATGGTTTGAAGACCAGAAATGATGTGCTACAGCTGATTTATCTTGCTGCTTTTGGTAAATGCATCTCATATGCTCTTTAAGTCTTATTTCAAGATTTCTTTTTGTTCTTCCTATATATACCAGGTTACATTCATTACAATCAATTTGATATATACCAGCTGATTTATCGTTGGGGATAGGATCTTTTGTTCTGTTGCATAGTAGTTTCTGTATGTTGTGGTTATTCTGTGGAGACAGGGTGATGTTGTATTTTTTGAAAATCCTTTGAAATTTATGATGTGTCCAAGGGTGATAAGTGAATTTTCTATATGCTTGTGGTTTTTGTTGTCTGAGTAATGTAGTCATTTGTTGGATGTATTTCTGTCTTTCAAACCTTTTTATCTTCTTATCTATTGTTTTTTTTTTTCTGGTATCCATTCATAGTGGCTATGTTGATAATGTGTTGGTATTCTTTCTGGTATTCCTCTTTCTCCATTGGTATATGTACTAACCTGTTTGTAATACTATTTAAAATTGCATGTTTGTGGCTTGTAGGATTGTAGCTATTATTTTTAATGTAGTTTTCTGTGTGCGTTGGTTTTCTGTAAATGCCAAACGTTAGTTTGTTGTGTGCATTATTTCTGATGATCCTGATGTCTAGGTAAGGTAATTGGCCATTTTCTTCTTTTTCCTTGAAAAATAAGACTTAAAGAGCATATGAGATGCATTTACCAAAAGCAGCAAGATAAATCAGCAGTAGCACATCATTTCTGGTCTTCAAACCATGATATCACTCCAAACATAAAACTCTTAAAACCGATCAACAGCAGCAATGAATTGGACATCTGGGAGAAAATACATATTGTCAAACACAGGAATCACCTAATGAATTTTGAACTGCCGCCACCCAACAGCCTTTGGAGGTTCATCAGCCCAGCACCAGAGAACACCACAAACCACACACATCCCCCAGACGATGACCGGCAAATATCAGTTGAGAGAGAATGCTGACGATGGGGACAAGCCGTCTCCCGAAACGCGTTCAAGTAAGTTTATCATAGTGATGTAGTGTAACAACCCTCAACTCTCTATTTTAAAAAAAAGTCTTTTACTTGTTTCAAAAGATTGACACCATTCGATGTTCCTTTTAATGTTTCCTATGCATATTCTCTTGCAATCTCCACAGCTGATTTTGTAAATTTTTAGTTTTTTTGAAGAAGGTGTTACATCAGATCTGTTTGATTTAATTATGTTTTTTTATACTGTGTCTGTTTTGTGTTATAATGTTATGTCACTATGTTATAACCGTGGAAGATGTTTTCGAGTTTTCTCATGAACTTTGGGTGGTATATGAATTTTTTAAAGTCTTCAAAGAACATGAAAATTGATATTGATGGTGAAAATATTCCTGAGACAGCTCAAACTAATTTTTTTGTGGTGGTAAATGATAAACATCTTAGCTGGAAGCAACATATAGAACACCTAACTAAAAAAATAAACAAAGGCCTATATGCAATGAGGCAGGCTAAAAGAATTATGGATAGGGAAGTCTTAAAAGATCTTTATTATGCTCTTGTCTAATCTCATATAAAATATGAGATCTCATTATGGGGAAACACAAACGCAAAAAATGTTTTAAAAATTTTTAGATTTCAGAAGAAGGCCATTAGAATTATTGCAAATGTTGATGAATCAACTAGCTGTAGATCTTTATTTAAGAATCTGAATATTCTAACTGTTCCATGGATATATATTTATGAAAGTATAAAATAAATAATAGAAGGAAATATATATATATAAAAAAATGTAATGTACATTCATATGATATAAGAAACAAAGCAGATTATTTTGAGACCACACTTAGGGAAACTCTTAGTAACAGAGCTATTGAAAATATTGGGAAAGATATGTATAATAGTCTAAAACAATGCAATATTAAGTGTATAACAGAGCAAGCTTTTTATAGTATCAATGAGTATAAAAATGTAAATAATATATGACATGTTCGACCCTGAAGTAATGTAAATATAAATCTTTAGGTATATTTTTATCAGATGATGTATCCTCTGTACGTAAACTTAAAAGGATGAAATAAAATGAAACCTTTTCTTTTGTTGTTTTTCTGCTGCTAGAGTCTGATATGTGTTTCTTCTTTTTTAATTTCGGTAATTTTTTACGTACCAATGTCTTGTTGAAACTGTTGTTTCTTTTTACCACTTCCAGTTTGGTTAGTTATCGTTTGTGGGTTTATCCAAGTTTGCGAAGCAATTGGTTTAAGAAGCGAACAGTATTTTTGTTGGGTCTGCTTGATCCTTAATCAGTGATAACACATTTTCATCTACTTTACTTTCAATGTGTTGTCCAGCACCAGTTTTAAGGCATTGTAAACATTTTTCATACCTACCCATTTTGTTGCTCTGTTTTATGTCGGCATAAATTCAAGTGGCTTATTGGATTTGGCAAAAACACATGCACTTCAGTTAAATTTCATAAGTCCATGGTCTTTTCTGCACTTGATTACTGCTGTAACCAGTTTTATGATTCACACCTTTTCATATTAGTTCCTCTGCACCTAGATTTTTCAATTGGCATTGCATAGCAATAAATCTGTGTGAATGTAACTAGGTAGTCCTCTCTGCTGAAACACAGAGAGTGCTGAGATGAGTAGACAGAAGCCGCACAGTTTGGTCTCCACCTTCTCGAAAGTTGCTGTTCGCAGCTGTTTAAGTTAAAAAATGATTTACAATTGCATTGTTTTAAACATACCACTCAATTCATGGGCACGTCCTCTCGTGAGACGAATGATACTAGTACACAGAGCAGATGCTAGGTGGCAGTTGTGAACAGAGTGTACAGAGAAAGGACAGCGCTTGTTTCTTGTTCAGTGAAGAAAGCCATGGACAAGATTGAAGGCAACTATCATGGACAAAGATGGACTGCAAGGTTTTTGTAGAAGGAAGGAGTCAAAACAGCAGATATTCACAAATGTTTAACTGCGGTCAGGAAGCTCTTGCACAAAGACTGTTTACAACTGCATCACTGGGTTTGCCAATGGAAGGGAATCTGCATGCAAGAATGTGAGTACTGGTCATCCGTTAACATTCAGGTTGTGTCTAAATGGCTGATAGGTGCATAACCTTTGATGAACTGCAATGGCAGACAGATGATTTGGATATGAAAAAGGTGTGTGCACAATGCGTTCCACAGGACTTAACACAGACCCAGTTGAAGTGTGTTGTCAACTATTGAGAATGAAGATCCAGGTGTCTTTTGAGACACCTGTAGCATACTGCTAATGGACTGGCCTCCACAAGAAACAACTCAACAGCAGGGTGTACTGCGACACCCTTACATGACTTGGATGCAGGATTCAGCAACAGGGAAAGTGATCAATAGGAGTACTCCTTCAGTAATACCACAACTACAAAGTTGACATCACTGAAGTTCATTGTTGTGCCAAACCCAGCATATTCACCAAATCTTGCCCCATCTGATTATTCTTTATTCGACAACATGGACATGCTGTGAGACAAAAGGTTTGGCAATGAGAGATTGCAGGCAGCTATCCACAAGTGGGTGCATAGTACCCCCAAACAATAGTTCCGAGATGCAATAATGAAGGCAATGGTGTATTGAGATCAGTAGGGAATATACTGAGAGATACCACGTATACTAAATCATGTTCCAAAAAACTACTATTGCATTAAATTAATGCTCCCAGGAAATATAAATTTTGCTCCTGAACAGACGCATACAATGAAGGTCTATGTGAAAAATACTAATGCTCCACAAATTTCCAGTATGCTTAACCTCTTGTTCTCCTTGCACAAGTTGAATAGATTTGTAATCTGGTGAACAGATAGTCATACCATAGAGCCTTTGTTTGGACACATGGCCATAATACTGGGAATTGCTTGCCCTGCACTGTGCTGTTTCTAGATTAGATTAGATTGTATGAATTAATATTTATTTCTCAATATTCACAATTACATATGTTTTAGATTATAATATTCGAAAAATATTAGGCTATTTGCGCTATACTTGGTCTCAGAACACACAACTTGTGGTTTTCTGTATATTGATGATCCACTGTCTACTTGCTTACAACATTTGTCTATTTTGTGTTCCTTTAGCCTCATCTTCTTTGTAGTAATTCTTATGCATTTCTCTTTGACCTTACCCAAATAGTTTCCCATAGCTTTTACATTTTTGTCCCCTTTTACAGTCAGAATCTTCCTTATTAATACTTCCCTGTCCAAGTTTTTCCATTTCTTTTGCCAAACTTGTCCTCTCCATGTTTTTGTTTGATTACAGTATAATATACAGCGAAAATCTGTGTTCACTTCAGCACACATTGGACATTTTCCTAATTATGCCTTTCAAGTTTTGTAACTCCTGTTCTCACCCATGCAAATGCTTCTCATCTTAGTTTATTGCATATCTCTATGTACTTTTCCCTCTCCCATACTGCTTTTATTTCCCTATATATCCTCAAGGGGCTTTTCTCCCTTGTACTGCCCAAAATATCTTGTCTGTCAATATCTTCTAGCCTTAATTCTACTTCTTTCCAAAAGCCTCTAATGTCTCTGATATTTTTCATTTATCCACGCATCTCCCATACATATCTGTTCCATAACTTCTTGAATTTTTAACAACCATCACCCTTTCCACTTATTTTTCTTTTGTATACAAAAACATTCTTTGACAATATCACTATCTTCCAGATTGGAAATTCTATGTAAACATTTCAAAGCTCTAGTGAAAATTTTGATCTTGGAGGAGTACCTACCAAGTTTACCTGTGCTGCCCCACTTAATGATGCTATCGGTAAACCTAAAACATATTTGCAAAAAGATCTATTGACTTTGTCAACCTCTCTCCCAGCATCACCTGCTCCCCATATCTCTGCCCCATGCAATATCTTACTTTCTACTGTAGCAGTGTTGATTCTATCAAACCATTTGACATATACATCTAGTAATTTTTTCAAACATGATCTTATAACGCTCATGTTCATCATACCTTTTGCTCTAGACATCTTTTTTTGTTTTTCACTCCAACTTCCGTTAGAACTTAGTCTTACCCCTAAGATAATCAAATCTCCTTACCACTTCTATTTCTCTTCCATTTATCTGCCATTTCTCATCTTTATGTAGTTAATAACTTTTTTAAAAAATCCATGATCTTCGTTTTCATTCACTTTCAGTCCCCATTTTCTAGAAAAGTTCTTCACTGCCTTGATTGCCTGCCTCAGCTGTTCTCAAGATATGGGCCCAATACTAAGTCATCTGCAAACAATAGCCCTGGGATTTCTTTAGACTAGATTGTAAAGGGGGTTGCGTAGATTCTTGACCTTTCTTCACCCGACCTAACAGATCTATTGTGAGTATCTTAGTATATGTTTCCCAGCCCAAATTGATACTTCTATAGAAGTTAATAATTTTCTTGGGGGAAGTTAGGCCAAAATTTCCTGGTGTTGAAAATCCATATTCCAGGTGCCTTAATCTTTGGCATGCAATACATTCGCAGTTGCAAAGTATATGCTTTGCTGTTTCTTGCTCGTTGTTACAGAAGTTACAAAGATTCACATTAATTTTGTCTATTCTAGAGATCATGTCTTAGGAGGCAATGTCCAGTAAGAAGATCTGTTATGTTTCTCACTCCTGTTTGTTTAATGTGAGTAGCTCTGTTAGGTGGTATAGCTATAATTTCTTTAGTGTGTTCACTTCTGGAATGGAACTCCAAAGTTGTAATTTGGTTTTGTGTACCCTAGTTATAAGACCTTGGGACTCCACAAAATGGTTCATGTCTAATAAAGGATGCAGAAGCTCCCTTTCTGGCAAGGCTATCTGCTAATCTATCTCCTTCATCTCCTGGCACCCACATCACAGTAACAGTTGTTTTTTGCTAGTTTATTAAGGATCTGTAGACAGTCCCAGACTAGTTTTGACTCAGTAGTAAAAGAACTAAGAGCCTTTAAAGTGCTTGGCTGTCTGAGAAAATATAGATCTTTGCACCTCAAATATTTTTCTATATGCTCTCATGAGCGCAGAGTTGTATTTCTGCTTGGAAAATGGTGCGTTTTCCAAGAGCTTTTGAGAAGACAAAATTTTGCCCATAGAGTCCCACTCCTGTTTTTCATTTATTAATTATTGATCCATCTGCATACCAGATGAGAGCTGCCTTTTCAAATTTGTCTTTTGGTGTTCCAATTAGAGCGTTTAGGTATAGCAACTCTATATGTTAAAACTAAATTTGACATGCTGTTTCTAAATGTTCTGTTCCCTCTAAGTGTGCCGGCTAGCCAGTCTGTGCTGCACAAGTGATACACTGAGACCACATGTTTTAGTACACAGAATCTTCATGTATGATTCCTATGTGACAACAAACACTTGTAGAGAAATGAGACAGATTCCCTGCTGTTATAATGCCAGCACACAGTATCTTCAAGTATGATTCCTGTGTGACAACAAAAACTTGTAGAGAAATGAGACAGATTCCCTACTGTTATAATGCCAGCACACAGAATCTTCATGTATGATTCCTATGTGACAACAAACTCTTGTAGAGAAATGAGACAGATTCCCTACTGTTATAATCCCAGCACACAGAATCTTCATGTATGATTCCTATGTGACAACAAACTCTTGTAGAGAAATGAGACAGATTCCCTACTGTTATAATCCCAGCACGCAGAATCTTCATGTATGATTCCTATGTGACAACAAACTCTTGTAGAGAAATGAGACAGATTCCCTACTGTTATAATCCCAGCACGCAGAATCTTCATGTATGATTCCTATGTGACAACAAACTCTTGTAGAGAAATGAGACAGATTCCCTACTGTTATAATCCCAGCACACAGAATCTTCATGTATGATTCCTACGTGACAACAAACTCTTGTAGAGAAATGAGACAGATTCCCTGCTGTTATAATGCCAGCACACAGAATCTTCAGGTATGATTCCTACGTGACAACAAACACTTGTAGAGAAGTGAGACAGATTCCCTACTGTTATAATGCCAGCACACAGAATCTTCAGGCATGATTCCTACGTGACAACAAACACTTGTAGAGAAGTGAGACAGATTCCCTACTGTTATAGTGCCAGCACACAGAATCTTCATGTATGATTCCTACGTGACAACAAACTCTTGTAGAGAAATGAGACAGATTCCCTGCTGCTCCTCTTGTGAATAGATTTAGGGAAACAGGATCTATTCTTGATAAGAAACTGAAAATAAATCACCATGTTCTTACAGAGAAATGTTGGAACTAAGTCCAAAGAAAGCTTGCACAGCTATCAGCAGCTTGGAATGCCACTAAACTTTTAAAATTAAAACCCTATTAACTGTAATTCAGCAATAATGATAATTCCTGCAACTGGATGTTGGATAATGCTAATGATTGCTCTATTGGCCTGCATAGTTTCATTTGCATGGTCACGTTAATATAAATGTTGTTAAAAGGTGTGGACATCATTTCCATCATCATCTATGTGGTTATTGCAGTTATAATGTGCATGAGAAATTTATGCGCTTGAATTTAAGGGGGCTATGACTATTCAACTATGCCGGCAAACAGCGTACTTCCCGATACCAAGAAAATTCCTGATAGGCTGGCCACAAGCCCAAACGAAGGCCCTGGATAACAGCTCAATGAATTAATAAGCCATACACATATGCAGTAAGCAAGGTTTACTACATGCACAAAATCTGAAATGCTTTATTCACCTCCGTGATCTGACTCATTGTCACTGTCAATAACTGATCGACGCTCTTCAACTTCATCATCAGAACCTGTAACAGTTTTAAGGAAACTGTTAATAACAATTAACTTCAATCAGGTTCATTTTAACCCTTTATAGCCCTGTCTACCACATTCGTTACAAAGGAGCTTTATTTTTAAGTTTTACATTTGCTAATGGTCTTTTTTCTTCTAATTTCTTATTATTACTAACCTTCAGCAATAATATTAAGCTATTTAGGCATTTTACATTTTAAAACTACTAATTTTTTCAATAAAATTATATATAGTATTTTTTCTTTTTTTTAAAGAAGCAAAATACATGCAACTGTAGTCAAATTCAAGGCCCTGTCAACATCCAAGCATGCCATCACACCGGTTATTCTACTTCCTTTAACACAAGCACATTTGACTGTAGCCGTTGGGACTCAAACTCACAGCGTTTGGCTTTGAATGGATGGTCAGTCCATTTTGTCCCACTCTTAACGATCACGGCTATTCAAATAACTTCGATGCCGGTGGAAGACATATAAAAGCCTGTTAAGGAATTAGAAGAAGAGCAGTATATATAACAAAATAATTCTGTCTATAAAGAGTTAAAGTTTTTTTCAAGAAATAAGCACAAGGTAGTAAATGTATATAATATACTTACTGTCACCACTCTTTTTCTTATTTTTCTCTGGCTGCGGGCTGGTAGATCTTGACTTTGATCTTTTCTTTGATGTTGACACTGGGGCTGGTGAACCAGAGCGAGACCTAGATCGTGAACCAGAGCGTGACCTGGAACGAGAACGTGACCTAGATACTGAACTTGATCGTGAATCTCCTTTAGCTCTAGAGCCAGATCTTGACCGCGAAGAAGCCTTGGTCCTTGATCCAGAGCGGGATCTAGATTTTGAGGCTGAACGTGACCTAGCAGCAGTTTTGGATCCTGATCCATCTTTTGAACGAGATCTTGATCGTGACTTCGATCCATCCTTTGAACGAGATCTTGATCGTGACTTCGATCCATCCTTTGAACGAGATCTTGATCGTGACTTTGATCCATCCTTTGAACGAGATCTTGATCGTGACTTCGATCCATCCTTTGAACGAGATCTTGATCGTGACTTCGATCCATCCTTTGAACGAGATCTTGATCTTGACCTAGATCCAGCCTTTGAACCAGATCGTGATCTTGAACCAGCCTTGGAAGAATTTGATCTTGATCTTGAACCAGCTTTGGAACCAGAACTTGATCTTGAACTAGCTCTAGAACCAGAGCGTGATCTTGATCCTGCCTTTGAGGCAGAACGTGATCGTGATCTTGAGCCAGCCTTTGAACCAGAGTGTGATCGTGATCTTGAGCCAGCCTTAGAACCAGAGCGTGATCTTGATCCAGAACGCGATCTTGATCCAGCCTTTGAACCAGAATGTGATCTTGATCCAGCTTTGGAAGGTGAGGGTGACCGGGATCTTGAAGCAGAATGTGATCTTGCGCCAGAATTTGAACGCGATCTAGATCTGGAACCTGCCTTTGATCGTGAGCGTGATCTTTCACTAGATCTGGATCGTGACCTAGATCCAGCCTGGGAGCCCGAGCGTGATCTGGCTGCAGCTGGCGATTTGGATCCTGAACGTGATCTGGCTGTAGCTGGTGATTTGGATCCTGAACGTGATCTGGCTGCAACTGGTGATTTGGATCCTGAACGTGATCTGGCTGTAGCTGGTGATCTGGATCCTGAACGTGATCTGGCTGCAGCTGGTGATCTGGATCCGGAGCGTGATCTGGCTGTAGCTGGTGATTTGGATCCAGAGCGTGATCTGGCTGCAGCTGGTGATTTGGATCCGGACCGTGATCTGGCTGCAGCTGGTGATTTGGATCCAGAGCGTGATCTGGCTGCAGCTGGTGATTTGGATCCTGAGCGTGATCTTGCTGCAGCTGGTGATTTGGATCCTGAGCGTGATCGGGCGGCAGCTGGTGACCTGGATCCAGAGCGTGATCTTGCTGTAGCTGGTGATTTGGATCCTGAGCGTGATCTTGCTACAGCTGGTGATTTGGATCCTGAGCGTGATCGGGCAGCAGCTGGTGATCTGGATCCAGAGCGTGATCTGGCTGTAGCTGGTGATTTGGATCCGGAGCGTGATATGGCTGTAGCTGGTGATTTGGATCCGGAGCGTGATCTGGCTGCAGCTGGTGATTTGGATCCTGAGCGTGATCTGGCTGCAGCTGGTGATTTGGATCCTGAGCGTGATCTCGCTACAGCTGGTGATTTGGATCCTGAGCGTGATCGGGCAGCAGCTGGTGATCTGGATCCAGAGCGTGATCTGGCTGTAGCTGGTGATTTGGATCCGGAGCGTGATCTGGCTGCAGCTGGTGATTTGGATCCAGAGCGTGATCTGGCTGCAGCTGGTGATTTGGATCCGGAGCGTGATCTGGCTGGAGCTGGTGATTTGGATCCTGAGCGTGATCTGGCTGGAGCTGGTGATTTGGATCCGGAGCGTGATCTGGTTGCAGCTGGTGATTTGGATCCAGAGCGTGATCTGGCTGCAGTTGGTGATTTGGATCCTGATCTTGAACGAGATCCACGTTTAGATGGAGAGCCAGATTGTGATCTAGCAGGAGATTTGGACTGCGATCTTGACCTTGATGGCGAGCGAGATCTTGAAGAACTTGACCTAGAACCTCTTTCTTTGGATGGTGATGGTGATCTTGATGCTGCTTTTGATGGGGATCGTGAACGAGATCTCGAAAGTGACTTTACAGATCCCTTTTCTGAGGACCGTGATGGAGACCTTGAGCCACTTTCAGATCCACTGCGGGATCGTGAGACCTGAGATCTTCTGGACTGATGAGAAGTGTTGCTTTTAACAGATGCAACTGACATCTTATCGTCGTCATCATTATTGTTGCTTTTAGGAGAGGAAGGCTGATCTATTACCATGCTATGGTTAGATTCCTCGCTGTCACTCTTGTTTTTATCTTCCTCCATTGGACTTTCTGGAGTTTGGGCTGAAACAAGAGAACCATATTAGTTTTATTCATCACCACATAACTGCACAAGGCAATTGAAGACATGTCTGAAAAAATGGCCTATATCAAGCTTTTTAAAATGGAGAAAAACAAAAGTTTTGCGAACAACGCTGAGAAGCACCTAAAACGTCCATCGTAAATATCTAAAATAAACATATAAACTGAAAAATAACTTAGGCATGAAAGTAGGTGAATGGCTCATTAAAGTAGATCATATAGGCTGCATGGTCAACATTGATTCTGCGGTATGAAGGAAAACATGTCTTAATGGAAATCAGTGCCCTGATTTAAAAAATGAAGTCCGTTTTTGTCTATCACATTTAGTTTTTATGATACATGCATATACGTCTATGGTACAAGTGCTTTGTATCGGAATTTAAGATAATTATAGGCAATCTTATAAATGTTCGCCATACACCTGCTGATCGTACTTTTCATTGTGTTGTTACAGCACTTTTGACGTTACGCGCAAGGTACATAAATAAATATACAGTGTGTTTATAAAATAAAAGGCAATTCTTCTCACTTTTGCAGGTTTCCCACACTTTGTGGGTGCAACTGACGCATGCATGTTCCTATTTTCTACCCATTAGGTGAAAATGGTTAACTTTTCCAAAATCATAAAGAGTATTTCTCCATCAACATGCAAGAGATCTGCGCTGCAAATATGAAGATTAGGAACATTGTTCCCAAAGAATTTTAAGCTGCTCTTCAGTATGTTTCCTGTTGCTCAAAGTATTAAACTTGTGCCTTCACGATTTTCCATGCATTTCACTTCCAGCATCTTTACATATGCTTTTTGCACTGTATGTTGTTTAAATAGACTTTCATTTTCTCTACCAACAAACATTTATCTCTTTTGCTGACTTTTCCATCCCTTTTCCCTTTGCACATAACCCTGTCCATGATTGCTTCAAATAAATCACGCAAACAAAACAATACTCCTGGTGTAATGAGCTCTTACTTCCATAGTTTTAACTAAAAGAGTGAATTGCTCCTGTAGTAAGCTACTTACATAGTACAGACTTCTTTAGAAATGTTCCTCCAGTAATTTACTCCAACATCGTGCTCGCTCCCTAGGAACAGTTTTTGTCACACTAATATGTCAATCACCTCATGATTTAAGTGCAACGTGGAGTTTGGGCTTGATACTCTACCCAATTGAACCTCAGAGTGTGTCACTGTATCTCACATGTCAACTTCACATTATAATTTATCAGGATGCAATTGAACTATTGCAATGCAAAGGTCATGCTTTTCCATGTTATTAATAGTGTCAAAAATAATATGGCATTTTCATTTAAAAAAAACGTAAGTTTATGTAAAATAAAACATATTTGCTTACACTTTTGAATGGCTTATATCATTTACTTCAATGAGCCTCTCCCCTGCCTTCATGCCTATTTAAGTTTTTTTTTTTCAATTTCTATTTTTGTTTCAGAAATACTTGTGGTAGTAGATTTAGGGTACTCACTTAGGATTTAGCATTACTAGAATCTCTAGAGAATAGCCAAATGCAGAAAAAACAATGTTAAAACTATCATAATATCATTCACCTTCTCGTTAAAAATTGTGAAGTAAGGAATGAAAATTCACATAAGAGTGGCTTTAGAAGTTGTAAATGCTTTGTACTGCTGTAACCCACCTGCTATTCCTTTTTAAGACATTTTCTTTTATAGCAAAATCATCGGGATATTCAACAAAGCACTCAATTTTGTTAATACTGTGCTTAAGTGTAATGTGCAAGAATAGCAATATTTTTATTTCTTCTTTTAATACATGTGTTAAGAATTGATGTGAATGCATCATTAAATCTAAGATTTAGGCAAGCATCTTAAGTTCGCTCTCGCTTCCTTTCCTGCCCATTTTCTTATATAATACCCATTATTTGAATCCTGTTCACATACATCACACTGATATAAACCTAACTTTGGGGTAAATTTCAAAACCACAGGACCCTATAGTTTTGCTGCAGCTCACTACAGTCTAAAGACTCAACTCATTCTTATTTCTTTCTAAATTTAATGACTTTTGGATATTAATCATATTCATTTAACATCCTCCTGTATGAATTCAATCTTGCAGTATTTTTCACTTAAGTGTTGGTGGCTTTTCACTATGAACTCCATGAATTACGAGAGCCACAAAGCACTCACTACTGGCAGAACTGTAAACTAATTCGAGAATGTAAGTACGGTAGTTTGTCAAAAACAAGTCTCATAAACCACAACAGATATCAGAACTTCAGCTGAAAATTCTAATTTTGAGTACTAACCCATTTTTGTTTTTGGACAAATCTTCAATAATAAATTAAAGAAACTGTTGTGCATCTGTATTGCAATAAAGCTATGTGTTACAGCAAAATTTGTAGTGTTACATTCACTTGAGTTTCTCTATCCACTATTGTTTATTTTTATCTATTCTACATACTAGTTTTACCAAAATTTATTTTTTTTGTGTACTTCATATTAATCAAAATGAGGTTTTATTATATTTTTACTTTCTCTACTACGTATAGTAAGTAGGGGAAGTATTGCATTCCACCCAAAAATTCGATACCGAGATTTCACCGGAAATACATGTTTTGAGACTCCGTGAATCCAGAAAAAGCATTTTTGGAAACATGTCCGTGTGTGTGTCTGTGTGTCTGTGAACAGCATAACTAAGAAACGAACAGTCGGATAAACACCAAACTTGGTATTTAGGTTCAGTATCTTCCAGAGATGCGACACGAAGGTTTTCAAGAAAATCCCCCCACCCCAGACTACCCTTTACATGGAACATTTTTCAAAAATTTTAATTTCCTCAAAAATGGCTCTAACGATTTTGATTAAAATATTATATGTTTAAGATATTGTCATGAGCAATGAAATGTATATCTCCAATTTTCTGGGAATGTCTCCAAAAGTGTTCTTCATTCTGAACGACTTTTGCATAACTGGTAAACCATAAGAGATAGACAAAATTTTACTGTACAAAAAATGTAGATCGCGTTACAATACACAATTTATGTCATACATTTTTTTTGTTGAGTGAACCGTTTTCGAGATTTTGCTTGTTATTCCCTTAAATTTTCCAATACTTATACTTTTTCTCAAATTCGTTACTCATTTTTTTTATGTCCTGGACATGCAAAGAGAATGGAATGCGCCACATAGCAACCAGCGCTTAAATATTTGACTATCGCTTAAAACCTTCCATATTCCCCTTGCATCTACAAAAAAATTAGCAATAATATTGACATCTCGATATCTCGATTAACATGAAGCATATGGAGAATAAGCGTTTGTAAAAATAGTTTGTACAAGAGTAGAGAAAGTCATGTGAGTGTAACACATCAGATTTTTTATAGATGCAAGGGGGATACAGAAAGCTGAAGCAATAGTCAAATCTTTAAGAATGAGCCATTATACTTGGGCTCTGTTCCAAGTCTACCTTCAGTAATTAGTTGACAGTTTGGCTAGTAGTAGGTGCTTTGTGACTCTGCAGATTATCCTGAAGGGATTTGAACAAAAACAGATCAACATGAACTATGTTAATGATTGATATCCAAGAATGTCAATTGTTGGTGGGACATCCACGGTTATTAGGCACCATAGACATGAATTGTATTCCATTATACCCCCGCCGTTGAAACGTTGCACTTGACAGCTAGCGATTAAGCAACAGATGTAAAGCTTTAACTGTTAGAATTCCTGAACCAATCACAAGGCAGCATTCTGGGTGCTCAATGACAAAGTGGAAGCGGAACTGGAAGCGGCTCTGTTGCTGGATGTAGCTATTTCCAACAATGGTTTCAGTTTGTGAATCTCTAGCATGTGCGTCAAGTTGTTCTTTGCAAGCTAATATTGTTCATTGTTATTTATATTTTGGTTATTGTTTGATAGCTTTGTTATTAATGGTGTTCATTTATATATATTTAATTCATATTATTTATACAAGATTTGAAGTGCAACACTGTCTCAAAATCGACGCCGATCACAGAGTGATCATTCCCGAAGTGAAAATCCTTTGCATCGAGATGTGCCACTTAATAGTCAGGCATTGTAACTATTAAGAAGGGCCTGGGTATTCTTTGACCAGGAAAAGGTGTACGTGAAGGTTTATGGGCATCCCTCTATTCCTGCTGATAAAGCCATATAACAAAATGCAGCAGCTCTTGAACTAATCAAGAGAACTGTTATTTACAAGAGAGTGAAACTCCAAGAGAAAGAGGACAAAATTCCTGAACCATCTGGGACGCAGCATGAGTGAAAATAATTTTATCGCATTATTGTGTTTCTATATTGTCAAAAGTGCGTAATTTATTCTACATACATTGCAATGTTTATGCCAAGTTATTTTCAATTAGCAATAATAATATGAAATAGTTATTATTCATTGACATTTGCTATGTACACTTTTTGTATGCAGCTTAGACACAATAGAAAGGAGATCAATCAGCTGTTGTTGTTTACTAACCACTCTGGCAATGTCACAACCACAATATAGCCAAAGTTACACGAAGCCACACGAACTGTCAAGATTAAACGGTGGGGGCATAGTTGAAATTAATGATTTTATAATTTCTCTGACAGAATCAATGAAAAATGTAGGCGATATTGTTGATAGTAACCTTAGATGGAACAATTATTTTACCGAGGCTTGTAGGAAGGTAAATTATTTAATTCATACTTTCGAGCATTTAAATACACCCCAGCCTAGAAACCTAAGAAATACTTTGGTACAAACAATGATGATATCCCACTTCGATTATTGCAATTCCTTTTCGCAAATTTAAGATCTGATTTGTCAGATGAATTACAGCTAGCTATAATATGCTGCATCTGTGATGTACGTCATTACGATCATATAACACAGTCTCTCCACGAGTTGTCATGGTTCCATCTAATTGACTGTCTTTTACTTCTCTTTAAACTTATTCCACTTCTTCCCCTACTAGCTTCTTGCTTTAAGGTGCTCATCTCATAACCTTCACCGAATATCTCTATACTCACTGTGAAGGTTGATAGGGGCTGTCAAACTTTAAAAGCTTTTCATCATAGGTTGCACATTTAAATTAAAAATAATTGTTAATTCAGATGCAATATTCTCATTTTCATTGTATATATTTAAGATGTTTATTACTTTTAATTTAGCTTCTCTATATTTTCAATTAGCTTGTTTACTGTTCTTGTAATATTTATGTTATTTCTCTTTTGTGTTCTTTTGGATATAGTTTATTTGTAACATCATTGTGTTCAGGATTTTTCTATATGGTTGAGCAGAAAAGAAGGCCATTGCCACAGTAAATAAATAAATATGTGAAATTTATTATTAGAAAATAAAAAAAGGACAAACTAAGCAAAAAAGAAATAAGAATGTGACGAACATAGACCGTTGGGCCGTAGCAAGCTGCAGTGTGTTGACAGGGTCCTCTGGTTTCAGATTTACCCAAAGTTAGGTTTACATTAGTGTGTGCATACATGGATTGATTTCAAATAATGGGTATATATCAGAAATAGCACAGTCAAGGATGCGAGAGTAAACTTTAGATGTTCGCCTAAATCTTCAGTTTAATGATAGTGCATACAGTTGAATCCTTAACGAGTGTGTTCAGAAGAAGTAAAAACACATTACACTAATACAACAGTTGGTAGTTTCTTCCGCACATATGCAGTATTAACAACTTTGTTGACACATTGCAATGAATTTACTACATAAGTGTCTTAAAAAGAGAGGGTGGGTAGTTTACAGTCTAAGTGTTTACAACTCCTAAATCCATTGTTGCATACATTTTTGTTCTTTGTTTATCTTAAGTATAAGGTAGATATGGAACCATTACCCTGTATGCTATAGAAGTGTTACATTCACATGCCTCTCTCTATCCACTATTGTTTATTTTTCTCTCTCCTACACACTAATTTTAGCAAAGTTTACCTTTCTGTATACTTCATATTAATCAAGATAAACCCTTGCAGAAATGGTTTCATTACATTTTTTGTGGGTGCAAGAGGGACACAATGAGCTGAAGCAATTGTCAAATCTTTAAAAGTATGTCACTATATGCTGACCTTATCACTTCTTAGACATTAATTTGTTACATGCAAGTAATGACTCCTAGTTTGTCACATACTCTGCTTGTTGGAGGAAGAGTGACACATAAGTTGTTTGGTTAAATCATATTAGATTCAGATCTTATTCAGAATATAGCAACCCAAGATTATTTGGACACTGATGTTATTACTATTAAAGGAGTATAAAATACGTTTGGTTTTAGCAGCTGGAGATAACATACTTGAATCTTGCTTTTGCCAAGAGTCACCAGCATAAATATTGGTTACCCTTAGTGGTGATTTCAGGGTAGCGACTTAACATTGATTAATATTCCCTAGACGGATATTCCTAAATCGGCAGTCTTCAACCTCTGGCTCATAACAATTAAAGAGGTATACCAAAGAGGATCTTCAGAAATTCTAGTGCTAGGATGCATCCACTCACTTTCTGCATTTGGTTATCTCAAGAACTCATTTTGAGTAACCTTTCTTTACATGAGATTAAGTTGGAGCCTTTATGCTTGACAACGCATCTTAATAAAAAGAAACGACATACGGCTAAAGTTTCCCAGTTTAGTATATAGTATTTGATATCTTCAACGTACTACTTTCGTAAAATTTCAAAAAGTAATTAATGTGTCTTTTTTTTCACAGGGTTATGTGTATGAAGCTATAGTATAACTAGTGTAAACATCTCGATGTCTAGCCTTCCCTTATCGGATTCTACGTTACCCGCTATCACTTCAGAATTCATAAACTAATTACACTGAAATACTTCAATACCTTCTTCGAAATCCATCGCTGCTATTTAAATCAAGTATGGTTTCCAGATGTTTACGCCGATTCAGGTATTTTTAATTATACATTTGTTATTAATACTCTTCTATGCTATATATACTGCGTGATTGCTTTTGTTGGACTACATAATTTCTGTTTTACGGATAACTAATTACTAAACGCAACGCACTTTTTAAACTTTCACAGTACGTCAAAGCCAAGCAACTTCCTTTAATATCCTATATCACCGTCAACCAAAGAACACCGTCAACCTTGGTTATGGTTACTTGCTTCCTAATTTTTATACAGTGATACCAACTACCAATATGGATGACGATTCCCGTTCTCTTATTGGGTATTTGGTGATATTTGTCCTGGTTTTGTATGTTTTTCTGCATTATTTCAAACGTATAGACATTACTAAAGTGCAACCTTGACTCTTTTCCACCATTGTGGGATAAGTCACAAGAATCCGGCAATATTCGGGTTGTTAGGTTACATTCATAGCCGGCAACTCTTTCGCAAATGTGCAACTGTTACATATATTGGGAATTTTAGTTATATTGTATCTGTTACGTTGGCGCTCTGTTTTTATATTGGCAGGTGTTCAAACTTTGCACGCCAAACATTTTGTAACCAAATGAAGCACTGATTATATTATTTTATATATTATATTAATTATATTATTATATTAATGATATTACCTTCTATATTAAATTAGTTATATTAATTAGGCCGATTATATGGGTAGTTAATTTATTGTTATTCTTTTAGGTTGTTATTAATTATTAACTTTTACCTTTGCAGTTAACTAGAAAATGGGATCTTTTTAACTTATGATGTAATTGTTGTCTGTGTTTTATTTTTATAGGAAGATCTGCGTTAAAGAAAACCAGGAACTTTAAATTGTTTGGTTTAGTTAAGTACGTCGGAATCATATTAAAACGTAACTATAAATTGTTCTTCATAATATTATACTACGTACTGTAAACTTTCCACGTTTAATAACATACGTGTGTTACACATATTAAGTCCAATGTATGGTTCAGTGCTTAATTTAACACTTAAGGTGCATCCAGATAGGTAATCAGCAATTATGGCGGAGGAGGAAGCTGATGACCAAACCTGTGCACGAAAAAAATAATATTACAAAGCATGGTCATACAATGACTCATAATCCCAACAGAAGACCTAAACGGTGCGTCTTTTGTAAATAGGCTGTCTGGTAATTTCTCTGATTATATATCTAATCACTCAAGTTAAAACACTGACCACCCTGACATGCGGCATAAGCAATCTTATGTTTTTTAGTAACCTGGGTTAGGCTGCGTTTCTTGTAATCAGATGTACTGTTCGAAATGTTTCGAAACTACCCATTAGATAGATAAAACAATCTGCTACATTATTTGGTTACCATGACATGAATTTCTCTATGCATTGTCGTTTACTTTTATGCTTCTGCAAACTATTCTTATGAAACCTTATTTTTACTTTCTCTACTACATATAGTAAGTAGGGGAAGTATTGTATTCCACCCAAAAATTCGATACCGAGATTTCACCGGAAATACATGTTTTGAGATCCCCTGAATCCAAAAAAAGCCTTTTTGGAAACATGTCCGTGCGTGTGTCTGTCTGAGAACAGCATAACTCAGAAACGAACAGTCGGATAAACACCAAACTTGGTATTTAGGTTCAGTATCTTCCAGAGATGCGACACGAAGGTTTTCAAGAAAATCCCCCCACCCCATACTACCCTTTACATGGAATATTTTTCGAATATTTTAATTTTCTCAAAAATGGCTCTAACGATTTTGATTAAAATATCATATGTTTAAGATATTTTCATGACAAAATGTATATCGAATTTTCTGGGAATGTCTCCAAAAGTATTCTTCATTGTGAACGACTTTTGCATAACTGGTAAACCATAAGAGGTAGACAAAATTTTACTACACAAAAGATGTAGATGGCGTTAAAATACACAATTTATGTCATATACATTTTTGTTGTTGAGTGAAACATTTTCGAGATATTGCTTCTTATTCCCTTAAATTTTTCAATACTTATTTTCTCAAATGGGAATTCGTTATTCATTTTTTTTGTCTTGGATATACAAAGAGTATTAATCTGTGGCAAAGGGAATGGTGCTGCACCTAGCAACCAGCTATTAAGAGATATGTATGTGCTTAAAGGCTACTGTATTTCTATATTGTCCTTGTAAATATATATTCCCCTTACATCTACAAGAAAATTAGTAATAAGATAGAGTCTGCAAATGTTTATCTCGATTAACATGAAGTAGATGTAGAATAAGCGTTTGTAAAAATAGTTTGTACAAGAGTAGAGAAAGTCATGTAAGTGTAACACATCAGCTTTTTTATTTCATGTTATAGAGATAAACGTTCGCAGCATTAGTTTTATTACTAATGCTGTATATACGCCGATGACATGATAATATTGTATCCCCATCACAGGAAAATCTCCAGAGAACAAACGATCGCCTTGTAGAATAAGCTGAAAGCAATCGACTAAAGGTCAACAAGAGCAAAATTATCTCCATATTCAGTCGAGGTGGAAAACAAAAGTATCTTTTATCATAGGCAAAGAATGTTAACATCTATGACACGTTTTAAGCATCTCGGTGTGGGGTTCCAATCCTCTGAAATGTATTTACAATACAATACATTTCAGAGAAAGAGTGAAAGCAATGCATGAAGTATAGCAGCTCGGCAATTTTTACTTTCTCTACTACGTATAGTAAGTAGGGGAAGTATTGCATTCCACCCAAAAATTCGATACCGAGATTTCACCGGAAATACATGTTTTGAGACCTCCTGAATCCAAAAAAAGCATTTTTGGAAACATGTCCGTGTGTGTGTCTGTGTGTGTGTCTGTGTGTGTGTGTGTGTCTGTGTGTGTGTCTGTGAACAGCATAACTCAAAAACGAACAGTCGGATAAATACCAAACTTGGTATTTAGGTTCAGTATCTTCCAGAGATGCGACACGAAGGTTTTCAAGAAAATCCCCCCACCCCAGACTACCCTTTACATGGAACATTTTTCGAAAATTTTAATTTTCTCAAAAATGGCTCTAACGATTTTGATTAAAATATCATATGTTTAAGATAATGTCATGAGAAATGAAATGTATATCTCGAATTTTCTGGGAATGTCTCCAAAAGTATTCTTCATTGGGAACGACTTTTGCATAACTGGTAAACCATAAGAGATAGACAAAATTTTACTACACAAAAAATGTAGATCTCGTTAAAATACACAACTTATGTCATATACATTTCTTTTGTTGAGTGAACCGTTTTCGAGATATTGCTTGTTATTCCCTTAAATTTTCCAATACTTATACTTTTTCTCAAATTCGTTATTCATTTTTTTATGTCCTGGACTTGCAAAGAGAATGGAATGCGCCGCATAGCAACCAGCGTTAAAATATTTGACCATCGCTTAAAAGCTACCATATTCCCCTTGCATCTACAAGAAAATTAGCAATAAGATTGACATCTCGATATCTCGATTAACATGAAGCATATGGAGAATAGGCGTTTGTAAAAATAGATTGTACAAGAGTAGAGAAAGTCATGTGAGTGTAACACATCAGATTTTTTTTAACTATTTATACCCTGGTTGTAACATATACGTTACAAAGGATTTTTTCCCCCTTAGGATTTGTAATGTGTTTTTTCCCTCTAATTTCATATTATACTAACCTTCAACAATAAAATTAGGTGTTTTATATTATGCAAATATTAATATTTTTGCAATAAAACTAGTTTTTTTAAATAATAATAAAAAGCAAAATCCATACAACTGCAGTCAAATGTAACCCCGTCAGCAGCCAAGCGTGCCATTACACCGGTTATTTTACATGGGCCCTCCTGTTCCTTTACCATAAGCACATGTGACTGCAGTCGCTGGGACTCAAACTCGTGACCTTTGAATGGATGGTCAGTCCATTTCGTATCGTACTAACAATCATTAGCTTCATTACACATTTCACTGTGAGCGAGCAAAAGAAATGTTGATACGATATATAGCGTCCTCGCTCTCTAAGAAACCAAGGACGTAAGCAAACATGTCGAGGTATAAGCTTTACTGTCTCTAGAACGTACCTAGTAGGCAGAGAAGGTATTGCATTCCACCCAAAAATTCGGTACCAACATTTCACCGGAAATACGAGTTTTGAGGACCCTTGAATCCAGAAAGAGGATTTTTATAAAAACGTCCGTGTGTGTGTGTGTGTGTGTGTGTGTGTGTGTGTGTGTGTGTGTGTGTGTGTGTGCGACCAGCATAAATTAAAAGGAAAAGTCGGATAAACACTAAAATTTATGTTTAGGTTCAGCACTTTCTAAGGATGCGACACAAAGATTTTCAAGAAAATGACCCATTCCAAACTAGCTTTTAAATGGAGGATTTTTCGAAATGTTTTATTTCCTAAAAATTGCTAACGATTTTCATTAAAATACCATATATTAAAGATATTTTTATGACAAATAAAATTTATATCTTGAACTTTGTGGGAAAAGCTTTGAAGTCTGCGTTCAGAAGGAATTTTGTATAATCTTGTATAACTAGTAAACGTTAAGTGATAGACGAAAACGTACTACACAAGAAATGTAGTTCTCTTTAAAACATACAATTTATTTCAAACAACTTTTTTGTGGCATAAACTATTTCCGAGATATCCGTTTTTAATGGTTCAAATTGGTCATTACTTGGTCACTCCTTTCAACATTCAGTTATTTCACGCGATTGCATGGAAATAGTACGGAATATTAAAACAGTGTATGGCGTCCAGTTCTTAAACATTTGACTATCGCTGCTCCCTTTTAATCTATAACCAGATATGTAATGTAGCTATTTGTTCAAAGATTATTTTTTATTAAAATAAAGTAGATAGAAAAATAAGATTTAAAGGAATAGTTTGTATGCCCACTAATAAGTGATAGAGGGCAGAGAAAGTCGTTGAATATAACACATCAGGTTGTTTTACTATAAGATTTATTAAATACACTGTGTACATGAAAGTAAATATTATACGCACTTTTTGTCTTCTGCATAAAATGTAAGCGAGTTTCTCCCTGCTGTGCAGTCGAGTAAATGCTACTGTTCACATCATTGTCCACATCGATTGCCCGCGATTGTAATGATTATAGTGCGGAAAATGATACACTAAATACAATTAAAAACCTACAAGTGAACGCAACAGAAGCTAAAAGTGTGCTATTCACGGAAAACAAGAAAGAAACTATGAAAAATATAAGGAAATATGTAAAAAGTATGATTAATGAAATTGAGCAAAGGTTCAATGACAAGCCAGGTAAGTGATAGAACTAAATGTATATTTTGAAAGTTTTAAAACATTTCAAAAATTTAGTGATAATGATTGTAAAGAACTATACTTAATGTTAGGACTTAAAAATGTTGACGCTGTTATTGCAAACCTGCCTTCTTTTAAGTATGTTGCTCGTAAAAAATCAGAAGATTCGTGTTCTGAAGTTGCTTCTTTTATCTTAAGGACCGGCATCGCCTATGAAATACTAAGGACACTTACTGAATGTGTACCCCGCATTCCCGTCTCCACTGCCAGTATAGAAAGGTCATTCAGCACAAAGAATAGGGTAACGACAACATTAAGAAATGGGATGGTCCAAGATACGCTTCAAGCTTGTGTACAGGCGTCAACAGAAGGGGACGAAGAACCCACAGAATCTTTCATTGATGATGTCAGCAACAGATATACAGTAAAAAGGTCTCGTCGCATTAGTTTGATGTAAGTTATTGTATGCATAATATTATTTTATTGCTTTCCATAATTTTTGTCATTAAGATAATTGACTTAAGCTATACATACTTAGTACTTACACATAATTTAATTATATATCAGAAATTAAGGGACATTTTAAAATATTAGTACCGTTGTTACTTTCTTCGTACGGTATCACTAAAATTTAAAGCCTAAAACATCCACCCGGAGGAAATTAGCTGTATTCATCACTGAGTGAAATCCATGGACTTCCGTTCTTTTATACATGTTCCCTCCAATCTTCTGTGTTCATAGCTGGCGTATGATGAAAGCCTTGATCTGTTGCCTTGGCCCTTTCTTTCCTATCTGTTATGCGGTCTTCGTATGCTGGATTTTGCATTTGGTTATTCTTTATTGCTACCTACCTGATAAAGAAGTCTGTGGTTGCTAGGAGATACAGAATCTGCGTAGGCAGGTTGCTTTCATTGCTTCTAGTATACTTAGATCTGTGGGAGTAAGATGGGTCCTAATTTCGGTGACTGCATATCGGGGTAATGTTGATGTGAAATAGGCTCAAGTGTTACTTTCTCGATGTTCTTAATGTCAAAAGTGACTTTAATGCCTGTTGTGTATCTTCCTTCTAAGTACCTTATGAAAGTTTACCCCACTGACTTAGAGTTTAATCACAGGTACTTATAAGAATTTACCAAGTCTAAATGATCATTTCTACAGTGGACGTTATCTGTCTCGGAAATGTACCTCCTGTCCTAAATTCCATTATTTTTGTTTTGTTGACGTGTATGTCAAGTTTTGTTTTGTTTTGTTTTGTTTTTTGTTTTTTGGGCGACCACTTATAAAACTTGCCCAGTCCTTCCTGCAGGGCCGGTCTGTCTTTTGAGAAGATAATCATGTCGTCCGTATAGAGAGACATTGTGATTTCCTCTGACATAACTTCTTTGACTAGTTCTGGGTCAATATGTTGAATAGTGTCGGTCTGAGAGCCTCTCCTTAGAGAAAGCCGTTTATTTGGACTAGGATCCTATATTGGCTTACTCTGTGAGTGATAGACAAAGGCTCGACGGCAGATTATCTCAATTAGTGGTAGCAGAGTTTCGTTGTCCTAAAATGACTGAGAATTTTCTTATGAAGATGTTCCGATTTACACCCATGAATCGATATAAATTTCACGAAATGTGAAATGTATATTCCATGTAATTTCACGAAATTACATGGAATATACCGGGTGTGTCTTTATTTGTGTAAAATATTTCGAGGACGCCCTCCCAACTTCAAAACATAAAAAAGTTAATATGAACGTGGGTCTGAAAATCATTTATTGCTGAGTTAAACAAAACCGAAGGTTACAAAAATCATTATGTGATGTGAATTAACATATACCAACTCAAATTTTAAGTATCATATAACATCACAATAAGAAATACTTCTGGTTTATGATAAAATCCAGAGGCATATTAACAATAAAATTATGCAACTCATTCCTGAGTAACTAGATACGTCTCTGCATTCAGGCGCGGAGGAAAGAAATAGGGATCAATAAAGTGATCATGAATGATTCCACCCCTGACGTTTAAGTAGAACCTCTGTTGTCTGTCTTGTCGTACTTCATGAGGATTTTCATAGCCCCTGTTAGGAGTATTATGAAAATTGAAGATACCGTCGCAAGTAAACCCATCCTTATCGGTGAACAAGGCAATTCATGTATGTAACACAATAATTCTGCACCATGTGGTGGCAGAAAGATCTTGACTCAATGTCCATCACATTCAATCCTTGCACCCGCTGAAGGTGATACGGGTACAGAAGATTTTCATGCAAAATTCTCGAGATAGTCACTTGACGAACGCCTTCTCTTTACTGCAATGCGTCGTGTCCACGTCACGAAGAACTCGTTCGTCACGGTCAACGCTTCGTACCTCTCTTGGTCCCCTAACATCCGAAACATTCCTCTTGAATGAGCATTTTTAAATTTTAATTTCCTCTTTCAAGCATTCGTGTATTTGTGAGAATGTTGGTGATCAAGGTAACTGCCTGTCGGGGTACCCTTCTCATAAACCTCACGTGCTCGTGATGCATTCCCATCTGTAAGGCCATACATGTAGTACATATCAGTCGATTCAATCACAGCATAAATTTTCTTCTGCCTTCTGTGCTCGACAGAAAATAGAAAAAGAAATGAAAGAATAAGCGGACAACTATTTAATTCAGTTAATTATTATTGGTGTCTACGAATCCTTTAATAATTCTCTAACAAACTATTTTCAGACCCATGTTCATATGAAGTTTTCGGGAGGGGGGTTGCCGCCCACTCTGTTAGTGAAAGTTGCAATATTAGCACTAGAATTTCGCATTTCATATACCTACGGGTTTGGAGGGGCCTGACACGGGCTCCCGCCCTAAAAACAACAGGGAAATAGTTGTGCAGGTGCTTCTGCCTGTCGCTTAGAATTGGTGAGCGTCGTGACAGGATGCGCCCCCTGGAACTGTAATTTCTCTAACTTTGTCGGCATATTGTGAAATGCCCTTGAGCATCGCCAAAACTTAGTATCTCGTAACTCTCAGTTGCGCAATGTTATGAAGGACCGCCTCCTCTAGTATACGAACTAGGCAGATACTTGCATTCGCCTGATGCGAGAGTTAACAATGCACACAGCGCACAATGTCCGACACAAGACGATGTAGCATATGGTTCTGCACACCTAAAAGAAATGTCACTGCCCCGGCAGACTTTATCGGTATGACCATACTTAGCACATTTAAAACGCTGCATTAACCTTCCCACAAAGGGGTTGATCTTAAATTAGCTATAGTATAACCGAAAAGAAGGGGGGAAAGTTCGTGATTCTTGTTATTCTTGATTATTGACACGTTTAAATATATAACATTCATTTAGTAGTCGTCCACCGTGAACTAGGGGTACCATGCTAGCCTCTAGTTCCCGAGGTCGCGGGTTCAAATCCGGCGAAGGGTGATGGATTTTTTTCTGGCGTAAAAATCCTTACCATGGCTTCCTTTGGAAGGGAAGTAAAGTCGGTGGTCCCGTAGATTTACGGCACAAAAAGAACCTCAAGTCTGATAAAGAGGCTTCTGAGCAAACTTTTGAACAATGGAGTAATATATTTACTATTGATCCACCGATCTTCGGAGTTTTCCGTTAACTATTGAGTAGTAATTACATTCTTCATATAACAATACGTTGTGGTGTTAGCTGAATATTTATCGTTTCTTCTAATTTTGTAGCTTGTTTTGCTGAAGAGTGTATGTCTATGTCCAGGTATCCATACTAATTTAATTTGATAATATTTTTGAATGGCAAGCATGATATGTGTTTTCTTTAATATTAATCTCTATTAAGTTAAATAAGCAATCACTACCAAGTCCATTTAGTTTACTCAGTACACTTTGGGAATTTGAAAGACTTATCCTCTTTTTTACACTTGTTTTTCAGTGTCTAGTTAACAGAACGTCTAATTGCTATACGTTCTGCAGTGTATATTGAACTCTCGTCGCTGATTTTAATTTTTATGTTTTCTCTAAAATCGTTTATAAACTGCTGCATTCCCTCCCTCTTCTTGACTCTTAGAACCATTCGTAAAAATGAGATTACAAGTGTCTCTAGGATATAAATATTTAAATTCCTACTATTCCAGGATGTTGTACAATCTCCATTGTCTCTGAAGGTGTTCAGATCAATGCCAATTAGAAAGTAGAATATTTTCCAGGAACACAGTAACCTAACCATTTATCTTTACCATTTTTTCCAAAATTATTCCGTAAGTACATGATAATAAAATGTTCCTTAAAGTACTGTAGATTGTTGTTATGAGTAGATTTCACTGATTCTAACAACATATCCAAATTATTTTTCAAATTATAACCCAATTTGTTCAGAGACTTGCAGGTAAGTTGTAGCTATCTGATCCTAAAATGTATTATTCCCAATTATCTGAGAGTAAGATTTCTCGAAGGAGTTCCAGAAACTCCTATGCATTGTTTAATAATTTTATATATTGTAGATTCCAATGCATTTGCCCTCTTACAAGATATTTTGCCAAGTAAGGTAGCTCCATATTCTATTGTAGAATTTACCAAATTATTATATAACACTCCTAATATATGAATATGAGCTTCCCATTTCTTTTTTGAAATGTATTTAAACACATAAGAAATATTATTTTTTTATTATATAATGTATATGTCGCAAGAAAGCCTGTGGTCCAAAATCATTCGGGTTGAAGTTGGTACAATCTCCTGGTATGCCGCTTTAAGTGCTTTACCGATTCTTCCCTTCCTAAATACTATCCAGTTGCATTTTTTATAATTTAGGTCAATTCCTTTTTCTTCCAAGTTCTTAATTAATCTAAGAATATTCTCTTCTAAATTCTTGACACTTATTGTCAATATTTTCTATTTTGCAGAAGGTATGTATGACTAAATCATCTGCAAAAGTAAGGGCGTGCAATTTTGTTGAGAAAAACGTAGCTAAATATAATGCATGTATTACATACAAAATTGGACTCAAAGATGAACCTTGTGGTAAACGCCTTCTGTTATAAAGCTTGTGTTCCTTTCTTCTGAGCCATGATACCTGGGATGTAATTTGATTTCTCTATACATCATTAAGTTGGCAATGATTTTATCAGTGTAGTGGGGATGTTGATTTCCTGTAATTAATCAATAAGAATCCTTAACTGCACCGAAACCTGCGGGTGTGGCAGCAGCGTCTATAAACAACCACAAACAAACAACTACACCTAATAGAACAATAATAATATATGTCTGAGTAGGTTTATACAACATATTCCCTTGAGGGGTCACCTCTCTACGTTTAAAATACTACACCCGTTAAATGGGTACGTTTTGCTCTGTAGTGCCAAATTCCATTATTTCTTGTTCAGAGCTGTCGGTGTTGACATTATGTATAATGCCGTTAGAACAAATATGAACCAAGGGTATGAAAGAACCCACCTGAGTGTCAGCGTCAAAACCAGAGGGTAAATTTAGTAAAAAGTTTTTGAATCTGTGTAAGTATACAAATACAATTCAAGTCCATTCTATCTCTTTTTGCAATTTCGTAATACGAGATTCGGCATATTTCTCAAAAATTTTTGCCAAGTTTCAGAGGATTTAGTGACGTAACGTCCCTCTGACTACTCTTAAGGACAACGAGATATGATGCCAACTAGTTTAAAAATTACAGTAGTTTCTCTTCCACCAGGAACGGGCTTTTCCATGGCATTCAAAACCGTCGTAACGCGTAGTCCATTTCACCCTTCGAGCACGAGGTTGATAGGCTGCCATCAATAGTTAAATTGGACGGGATTCCTCCCGTCACCGAGTAAAAAACAGCATACAACCTCCATCCCACCTGCACCTTAGAAATGTCCTAATAGCAAAAAAGATAAAAAAAACTAAGCGAAGGATAACCACTGTCGTAGAGCGCGGAGCACAAATCACTAAGCACCATGATCCGAGCACCGCGAACCAACTCTGTCCTGTCTGCTCGACAGGAAATTATAACAGGATGTTTAGCGAAATTTTATCTTCCTCGTCTCTCCTGTCGCACAAATTCCTTTGCTTTGAGATCATCCAAAGTGATAAAAATTCTTTAAAACAATTCAAGGTTAAGGTGAATCTCAAAGATGCATTTTATACAGTGATCCTATGTGTCTTCTATTTATTATTTTTAATTAGGTATTTCAATTTAGAATAGGAATTATTATTATTATTGTTGTTGTTGTTGGACCTTTTTAGGAACCTTTAGGCTTCAAATGTTGGTAGCTTTAAATGCGTCAGAGAGTATTTGATTGCAACACATGTGGTGTTCTGTGCAAATAGCAAAATGAATAGATAGCAGAGGCGGGAAGAAATATTCAACAGTAGGGTTATATAGAAAATGCAGTGCTAGAAGGTAATGTATTTATGTATGCAGATGATACATGATGTACTTTCACAAATTTTATCACGCACATTTTTAAAATAGCAAAAAAAATGAATGGAAGAAATTTCGGTTCATTGTGGACTTGAATTTTGTGTATTTTTTTAAGGGCTCAGAATCTAACGTTCCGGTGGATAAGGATTTTATACTTGTATGGCTAAATTGAACATGCTTATTTCTTGTAGGATGTTACATCCCCGTCTATTTTCACATCTGTTCTGAGTAGAGGAAACCGGCAAACGCAGGTACTGTCATTTAAATAACATAACCTTGCTCTAGAGGTGTGTGTGTGGTTAAATCGGCCATTTCAGTATCATAGATAGAATAAGGGAAAAAACATGCAATGTACTTAGCGAATCTATTGAATTCTATACCTAGATTAATCTAAAAGTAATGATAATGAAAAATATAAAATATTTCTTTGGTTTATGTGGTTGTATTACCTAGCTCTATTAAATTACCCTTAATGAATTATAAAACGTATTATTATTTATTAATTTGGCTAAATTGTCATACTGTTGCCCTCGTTTGTGTCACTTTTGCCCGCATTAGGTCTTTCTTTTGCCCACCTAAATTAGGAATAAGGAAGTGAAAAAGCAATGAAATTACTTACCTTAGGAGTGATTTTAGAACATGATGTGGTCTCTCCAATATCTAGTACCCACCTACCCACCCGTTTTAAGTGTTTTATTTATATAGGCAAATAGCGTTAGGAAGAAACAAATGTAGCCATTTTTCCATGCAAAGTGGGTACTGCCAACCTAAATAATCAGTGAAATGCGCTGAATATGCGATGTGCTGTTGTTTTGTGAACGTGAATCATTGGAGTTCTAGATGCGCAGATCCCTGGGCTACGCTCTGTCGTCGCTTCGCAGTTGCGGCCGGCAACTTGCTGCACTCCTCTCCTTCTAAAAAACATCCCTCGGCTACGCTTTGAGGCTGAGGGCCCTCAATCTCTCGGCTACGCTTTGAGGCTGAGTATCTTACCGGCTTCGGTGGCATTATTCATATGTTGGCAGCATTACGTTAGAGCAGCGTAAGACCTAATGCGGGCAAAAGTGACACAAACGAGGGAAACAGTATGACAATTTACCCATTAATTTATTATTAAATTCATTTGGTTTATATCAAAACATACGAGGCTTAAAGAATAAATTAGAGGAGCTAAATGTACATATTCAAGACATAGAGTATATCACATTAATCTGCACAGCAGAGCACCACATGACAGAAGCAGACCTTAAAAGTGTGAACTTTACATTATGTTCCAGTTTTTGCAGAAGTAGATTAACTTGTGGAGGAATGAGTGCATTTACTAAAAGCACCATAAAGTTCACCAGCATAAATGTTGCATCTTTTGGGGAGGAAAAGGAATTTGAATGCTGTTCAGTAAGAATAGGAGGATAAAATTTGATATTGTATTATGGCCAGTATCACTATATACACCTAACACAAGCATACACTGCATAACTTTTATTGATTTCAACACATCATTACATGTAATAAATAACAAATAGCATGTTGCTTTATTTATTTTCATGCATATTTTGTCACTTTTGTCCCATATTACTATCAGAAGTCGCATTGCATGCATCTCACCCATGGCATCATGGGAATGTTGGTTGCATTGTCTTTCTGCTGCCAACATTTGAAATCCCAACATAGCTAAAAGCATGATTGAGGGTCCTAAGCCGCAATGCGTAGCCAAGGAATTGAGGGCCCTCAGCCTCAAAATGTAGCTGAGGGATGATGTTTAGATGGAGAGGAGTGGAATACGACAGGGTGTAGCCGAGGGATCTGTGCATCTAAAACTTAAATGATTCACTTGGCAGCAATCCCTTCCTCCCTGTTCTTACAGGGGAAAAACTGATTACACCGGAGAAAAGTTAGAACCAAGTCCAAAGAAATCTGTGAGAAAGCCCGCACAGGAATCATAAATCTTGGCTTGGAATGTCACTAAACTTTTAAAATTAAAACCGGCTATTTTGCTTTTAGGTGGTCTTCATTGAAAACGCTGAAAAAAGCAAGAAAGAATGGAGTAAATTACCTTAAGAGTGAATTTATAAGTAGATGTGATCTCGTCAATACCTGGTGTTCACCTGCCCGCCCGTTTTAGGTGTTTTACTTTTATAGAAAAATTGCAATATGAACACAAACGTAGCCATCTTCCCGCTAAAACAGATGCTGAATGGGAAGTGCCAACCTAAATAAGAAGTTAAATCTGCAAAATAAGGAATTTCTGCAAACGTGAATCATTCGAGCTTTTAGATGTGCAGATCCCTCGACTACGCCCTGTCGTCAAGGCTGCAACTGCTACACTCCTCTCCTAAAAAACATCTCTCGGCGGCGCTTTGAGGTTGAGGGCCCTCAATTCCTCGGCTATGCCTTGAGGCTGAGTATCTTACCGGCTTTGGCGGCATTAGTTATACATATGTTGCCAGCATTGGCTTAGAGCTTGAGAATGATATAGAGCGACATCTGTAGGACATAAAAGACATCACTTCCGTCGCTGTTGAAGACCACCTAAAAGCAACTTACCCTTAAAACCCTATAAGATAACTGCAGTTGAGTAATTGTGATAATGTGAGTAGAGTTAATTTTTTGAATTGGATAATGTTAATGATCACTCTATTGACCCGCATGGTTTTATTTACATGACTATGTTAATACAAATGTTGTTAAAAGGTGTGAGAGATGTGTAGACATCTTCTATGACAAAGCTTTGAGGTTATTGTAATCATAATAATTTGCATGCACTTGAATTTAAGGGGCTATGAATATCCAACTCTGCCAGCAAGCAGTTGCTTGTCACAAGTCCAAACGAAGGTTGTGTATTTTGTATAGGGTGGCCCCAATAGCAAGATAAGCATAGTGTTAAAGCTTAACAGGACCAGTCAGCGAACTCGCAAGTGTGGGTATTCAGTTAATAAGAGTTGCCTATAAGTATTGTAATGAGGTTATCCAGCTGAATATTAAATGTAGAGGAAATAAATTTGTTATGTTACTCTCTCATACTTCAAGATCATATATGTGCATGTTCCAGGAATCGGAGATCTTTCTGGCTGATGGGGAACATAAGATTTTAACTTTACTGTCTCCAGCAGGAAGCAGGATAGAAATAGAAGATTAAGGAACTATTTCATGTATGTCTTACTTTCTGTACTGCGTACTTACAGTAATAAGAGAAAGCACTGTATTCCACCCAAAAATTCGATGCCAAGATTTCACCAGAAATACATGCTTTCAGGCCCCCTGAATCCAAAGAAAGCATGTTTAGAAAAAGGTCCATGTGTATTTCTGTGAACAACATAATTGTAAAACAAAAAGTCTTGATAAATAACAAACTTGTAATTTAATTTCAGTATCTTCCAAAGAGGTGGCTAATCCCCCCAAACTTTACCTACATAGAACATTTTTTATACTTTTTATTTTCTCAAAACTAGCAATTTGGATTAAAATATATGAGGTGTGGTCAAAAAATTTCTGGAATGGCTTCATAAGAAGTTTACCATTGAGCTGTCTTTAATTCTTACCCAGACTGTATATGCAGTGCTCACTCCTGATAACAATGAGAGGTCACGTGACTTTCTGCGACCTTGCAGTGCAGAGGTAGAAGCTCTGAAGTGAGAGCATGTTTTGCACCCGCTACAATTTTTCTGTCTAGCAAAAATGCTAGATTACGCAGAACGAACTTCAAATTTTGTTTAAAACTCGGTAAAACTGCAACTGAAGCCAATGAAATATTAAGAACAGATTATAGGGAGGAAGTATTGGACAAAACACAAACATTTCAGTGGTTTTTGAAATTTAAAAGTGGTAAAAAATTTGAGTTTTATTTATGGATGCTCTTTAACTGCTGTGGTCCTTAGCGTCCTATTCTATAGTGGGCATGAAAGACCAGTAATTTTACTCAGAGGCCTCTTTATCAGGCTTGAGTTCTTTCATGTGCTGTAAATCTACGACACAGTACCACCGGCTTTACTTCCCTTCCGAAGGAAACCATGCTAAGGATTTTTACGCCCGAAAAAATCCATCACCCTCCGCTGGGCTTGAACCCGCGACTTCGGGAATTAGAGGCTGGCTGGTAACCACCACATCACAGAGGACGACTGAATGTAATGAACCTCCTCTATATATCAGATGGAGATATCTGAGTTTATCTTATGCTTCTAAGATCGCCACAATGCCTGAATCCATTGCATACCTTTATATTTTCTGAAATGACAATCGTTCATCTCGAAGAACTCTTTACACTCCTTTCTATCTCCCCAGCAACTTACTGAACTCAACTTAATTTTTCCTGAAATAATGACAAGCTCCTACACGATGCATACAGCCCCAGGGAATAACATTACCTACTGTTGATGTGATGATTAATCACAGCAAATCATGCGCCAATAAAACTCTTTATAAAAAATGTGTGCAGAGTTTAGTGCTCAGCACCCTGAATGATGGCAATAATGCCTGTTCTATAGTGTTTCCTGACCGTACCGTGCTTTATAGGTTATTGAACATCTTAACATATTTTCTTGTGAACCACATGCCCTTCAGTAAGTTTCCTCCTTATACATCTGTAATTGCCTGGTTCACGAGATATATCACAAGCTGTTACCAATGGGAAACAAATTATATTAACCTGGATGCTGTCTCATGTTGGTATAGCTGGCAATGAGATCAGCAGCAAAAGAAGGCACAAGACAACCTCTAGCTAACACGGACCAGGATTTTTAGCAGAGGTGGAAGCGTGATTGGTGCTCTTCCTGCAACAGCAAGCTCCGCACTGAGTGTCCTACATTCAACTCCAGGTTTCTGATCATATGCCTCTGACAATCAAATCAAGTCCATATAACCAGGCTTTATATTGGCCTACAGCTTTAATGCAGTCTCAATTGTTAAAACATGATCCTCCACCTAAATGTGACCAGCTCTCTTACTTCAATATTTAATCATAGATTGCCCTACATACTGTAAACAACCTCTCTGAAGCTCTCAATGACTCAAATTTATAAAAGAAATTCGGTTGCACAATGATTTGTAATATTTATCAGTAATGTAATGTTAATGTTTATTGTAATTCCGTTGCGGTATGATCCCCGGGTTAAAGCAACGTTAATCAAATTAATAAATTAAAAAAAAAAAACCTTGGGCTGGGTACTACACATTACTTAACTCTAAAACTTAAGCAGCAGAAGAAGTCGAAATGCAAATGCTTGCTTGAGTGTTACGCTAACAGGCAAGAAAAATCCTTTAATTGGATGAAAAAATCTTCACAATTGAACAGAGCTACAACTGCCAGAATGACTGACTGTATCCCAGGGCTTCTGAAGAAGTTTGTGAGTTGGTCACAAAGATCCAGAGGGACCACCATCCCACCTCAGTGATGGTTTGGTGGGGAGTAAGTTATGATGGTGTCACAAAAGTGCATTTCTACCAAAGACCTCCTTGAAGGTGTGGTGAAAGAGTTGAACACATTGTTCAAGAATGGGCACTGGACCTTACAGAACGATTCTTCACCAGCCCATAAGAGAAGATCCACTGAATCTTATCTTGAGGAAAATGTTTCAGATGTTATTGTTTCCCAAGACTGACCTCAACCCCTTGGATTACAAGTTGTGATCAGCGCTTGAGGATATTGCTTGTAAGAAAAGGCAACCTAATATTGAATCTCTCAAGTAATCTCAGCAGTGACAGATTTCCCATGGAGACAGTGCATGCTGCTATTGATGACTTAGGCCCTGTATCAGGGCAAAAGGGGATCATTTTGGATAATAATACACACATTTAGCACAGAATAAATGTGGGTGCCTTGTGCCATAGTCAAACTAAAAAACAAAATAGTATAATAAACTGTTGTCATTACAAAAAGAAAATTGTAACAGAACTTTTGATTACTCCCGCTGTTGAATCTTTGCACTTGACAGTTCATGTAACATTGGCTATATTGTGGTTGCAATGTTGCCAGAGTGTCTAGTAAACAACAGCTGATTGTTCTCTTTTCTATTGCGTTTAAGCTGCATACAAAAAGTGTACCTAAGTAGCGAACGTCAATGAATAATAACTATTTCGTATTATTATTGTTAATTGAAATTAAGTCAGCATAAACATTGCAGTGTATGTAGAATAAATTACGCACTTTAGACAATATAGAAACAGAATAATGCAAACGTGCCTACTACAATGAGGAGAAATAAAACAAATTACAACTTGCGATAAAGTTATTTTCACTCAGCTGTGTTCCAGATGGTTCAGGAATTTTGTCCTCTTGGAGTTTCACTCCCTTGTAAATAACAGTTCTCGTGATTAGTTCAAGAGCTTTATAGCAGGAATAGAGAGATGCCCATGAACCTTCACGTACTCCTCCTGTTCAAAGAATTCCCGAGTCCTTCCTAATAGTTTCAATGCCTGACTATTAAGTGGCACATCTCAACACAAAGGATTTTCACATCGTGAATCATTACTCTGTGATCAGCGTCATTTTTAGACATTGTCGCACTTGAAATCTTGTATAAATAATATAAATGAAATATATAAACGAACACTAACAATAACCGCAAACATTGGCTTGCAAAGTACAACTCAATGCTCTTGCTAGAGTTTCACAAACTGAAATAGCTACATCCGGCAACAGAGCCGCTTCCGCTATGTTGTAGACCACCTAAAATGCTGCCTTGTAATTGGTTTAGGAAGTCTAATGATTAAAGCTTTTTGTCTGTTTCTTTGTGCGTCTACCAAACTTAATCACTAGCTGTCAAGTGCAACGTTTCAACGGTGTGGGTATAGACTAGGTAGATATTTCATAAAATGTTCCATAGTCATAAAAGCTATTAGATGGATCAAATAGGTTTCCTGTATTGTCTGAACCTTATTATCCATGCTTACATGCTATTTTTCAGTCTGGAAAGCTAGAGGAATATTCCGCATCATGATGGAGCGAACTGGTAATATAGATCCATATCGCTTCCACATGGATTCGCTGGAAAATGCAGGAAAGATGTTGGAGAAGTTCATGACAATGGACAACAGCTTTCCCTCGTACGCTGAGATGACTCAAGTGTTACCACAAGGTGTGTGTTTAGTTTCATTTTTGTTAATGTTCTATAATCTGTTATCTTTGCCATCATATTCTTGAGTAGCCTTGTTATATTACTTTATTTTCCTACAGTTTACATCCTGTCATTTGTACTAAATGCAAATTGTGCTGTAGTATTAAAGTTTTGCAAATTTTCTGAACTTGTACTACTTAGTTTATTAATATAAGATTTTTTTTAATTTTTTTGTTGTTGTATTTTTTATGACATCATTAAATGGAAATTTGTGCATAAAATTAAGTGTCAAGATGGTACCCAGAGATATAAAAAGCAGAATGCTGGAATATGTACATATAACATGTATAATTACAGGAGTGCCAACCACAAGTGGTCTGAATGATATGGATTATCCTAATGTGAATGAGCTCTCATCAGTGAAGCAGGTGACAGTGACAAACAAGGTTCCTTTGCCACAAGAGGTGATGGAGCATTTTGGACGTATCCTTTCGTGAATCCAAGTGCTTGAATATGCCTTTTTGTTAAAAACACCTTTTGCTCCACTTTACTACATGTCAAACTGTATTTGGAGCATGTTTCAAGGAGACTTCCTCCTCATCAGCTGGTTGGTCAATGGCTCTCGTCTTCTTCCTACCACTGCTATTATTCCCATTGGTCAGTTGTATGTTGTCATATGCTGCCGATATTTCAAAATTCATTACTCTATTCGAATTCTTGGTAATGTATAAATATATGGGGTCTTCAAATTTATTCTGCCAGTGCCTCTGGCAGAAGACTAGTGAAAGATGAGTGGAAGAGTTGGATGCCAACAGTTTCTAGGTCACCTTAGTGAAATGGGACTTGTGTTGTACCTTTCCAGTAATTACATTTGCAACTTCTTTCGTTTGCGTCTCGTAAACGAACAAACTCATTATGTATGCTCATAGGTAACTCAAATAATTGGATGTTTTTGTAGCGTAGAATGTCTCAACTTTAATGGCAACAACTTAAACTTTTTTAATAAACAACTGAAGTAACCTTTATAAATTCTCTTTCTCCCCTTTTTTTTCTTTCTTGTTAATAAAATCAACTGTTTTGTTTTGTTTTTTTATCACGTTTTGTCTTGGGACTTGATGAAATTCTGGGCAGGAATGGAGAAAATCATTCACACAGCAACCAATATGATACTAGACTTCCCCTCGTATCCTTCCAGTTCAAAAGTAGCAATCAACCATGCAAATTGTGTGTTTGGTGGTCACTTCCATTTTGCGTGCAACAAATGCACAAAATGTCTTAGCAAAAGACAATTCAGCATCACCGCAGTACATCAACCTCTTTACAAAGTCAAACGCATGGAGCCCAAGGTTCAATTTCCCCCCCCCCCCCCTTGAGACAAGGGCTTGCTGAACTAATAATGGCATCATTCATTTAAACTGACTGGCGGTGGTAAAGCCCGAATAAATCTAAAGACTTATGTGGTTTGACAAGTAAGTAGAGCAAAAAGTGTTTTAAGGTTGACCAAAGTTTTAACAACTTTGATTAGCATGCTGTACTGTTTTAAATACTTTATCGTTTTTAATTTTATACCAAACTCTGTTACTCTGCATCCACTTCACCCTGATTGTGTAAAGCTGTTTACTCCATAAAGTGTGCATTTCCTAACCTTGGAGACCATGGAACCAACGGACAACATAGCCGTGATTGTATTGTAACAATATGCACTCATAACATACAAATGTCGGAAGCATGCGATTGTGAAGTATTATTAAATATATTTAACTTATAGTTACATAGTGCTTGCTAGTATCACAATTCCTTCACTGTCGGAGTCTGATTCTGTGATATCAGGTTTACAATCAGAAAAAGAACTTTCCAGTTGTTTCAATTTCCTTTCTGGATTTCCGTACACTGCTAACATTTACAACCATAAATTCAGATACAAGTTTCTCAATTTGTCATAGTGATAGAGTTGTATTTCTTTTTGAAATGACAAAAATAGGTAACAATGTTTTCCTCACCACTACATGAAGGTCTCCCCTCACCCCATTTACATACAGAAAACTCGACACTTTCAGTTATCAGTAAATAACAGTCAATGTTATGATTTCAGCTGAGGTGTTAATCTGCAGTGAAGCACCAAACAGCAAGTAAGCTGTACGTGTCTTCTGCTACAAGTTTAAACACGAGAATTAATCTCACACACAATACTAATGTGCAAATGAATCAGTGCCTCCACATAGTAGTTTCATGCGTGTGCTTGTATTTTCTTGTGGTTCTTCAAATATATATGAAGGCAAAGTATACACAGGGATACTAGCTGAATTCCAAGCAGGATTTACAAAAGGAAGGAGAACAACAGTTAACATATTAATTATAAAGACAATGGTGGATAAATACTTAAGTATAAAAAAGGGCAGGGTATATGTGACTTATATTGATTTAGAAAAAGCATTCGACATGATCAACAGGGGTGCACTATGGTCAAAACTAATTAAGAAAGGAGTGAGCTAGTCATTTATAAAGAGTATAAAGCATTTCTATGCAAATAATGAGTGGTATGTGAAAATAGCCTAGGGAAGCATTACTGAAGAGAACATGAATAATTTAGAGATTAGACAAGGGTGCAAGCTTGGTCCAGTGCTATCTATTTATAGATATTATATAAGAGATAAAAAAGTTGAATAAGCATTCACCAGTTACTAATAATAAGGCAATAACCAGGGTTATTGTTTGCAGATGATCTAGTGGCAGGTTCCATCTGAGTTGTGGAGCTAAGTAAAGCTGTTGAAGCAATTGGCAAATACTGTAAAGATTAGGGGCTGAGGATAAACAAAAAGAAATCGAAAATCATGATCTTTAAGAAAGGATATAAACTAAGAAAGACCGAAAAGTGGTGTTGGGAAAGAGTGGAGCTGGAAGCAGTGAGGACAATTGGCTATCTAGGAGTAAGGCTCAATAGTGCAGGGGATTGGGGAGAACAGAAGAAAAAAGTACTAGCAAAGGAGAAACAAGCAATACAGGTAATCAGAGCATGTGTGAACAAAATACCAGAAATGCAAATTGCGTGGCTAGAAAGGATATATAGCACAGTAGTGGAAGCAAGGGTGTTATACACAGCTGGAAAAAGGATGGGAAAATGTAGATGCTATATATAGAAATTTTGGAAAATAAGCCTGGGATTACCAAGAAGCCCACCAAATGGACTAGCACAAGCAAAACTAGGGAGGTTGGGAGCTAAAGGCAAAAGGGCAATCAAATACTGGTTCAGAATAAAGCTACTGGAGGAAAATGAGATGCTAAAGCAATGCTTGGTTGTACAGGAGAAAATGGGGAAAAAAGAAACTTGGATGCACAATATACAGACAACATTGGAAGAAAGAAACAACAAAAGTAAGGGTTTCTGGAAAGAAATTAGAACAAGAGTGGAGGATATTGAAAAGCAAGAAATTATGAGTAGTTTCAAAATAAAAAGGTCAATTATAGAAATTTAAAAATGGAATGGGGAAAAGAAAGATACATTGAAGTATGCCACAAAGAGGCGGTATGAATGGGCAAATAACAGTGAGAAGAAGGGGTGAGATGTACTAAATGTAATGAATTACATGCAAGGACACAGATAAAGGAAGAGAGAAATGGACAAATTTACCAATACAGCTAAAAGTCAGTAAGATTTTTAATACAAGATCAAATGAATATGTGGCGAAAGCAGGAAAATATTTGGGAAAAATTAGGTTAAAGTGCTTAAAAGAAATGTGAAGTAAATTGGAGAAGGGTTAACAAGGCAAATGGAAAATTATACTTCCCCATTATATATACAATGGAATGTTAAATATAAGGGGAAGAGAAATAATAAGCAACTCCATTGTATAAATTCCATGCAAGTACAAAGTAGACAATAAAACATTCATTCATATATGAAGGCAACTACTGTTTTAAACACAGATCAGCAGTTATGTGTCCAGCAACCAATAAGAAAAGACTAGTTGCATATGCTTTTATTTACATGTGCAGTAAAGAAAGCGGAAACCAATATAACTCTTACCTCATAATTGTGCCTGTTAGTTGAAATTACATATGTAGGAGAACTGAACATTGTTGTTCCTGAAATGTAAATCATGGTTGCAGTTGAACATTTAACCCTTCCACATTATCAATGGCTACGGGTGAGGTTCATTTGGATACTTTTTGTACATCCAATAAGCCATTGTAGCTGGCATTTTGTTTACATAAATGGTCGTTGGATGTCACTAGATCCACACAAGCATGTTTCTGTATTTCTCTCACTTCAGTAAGACAGTAGCTCTCAAAACTTAGAAAATTCTGAAAATAATTTCGCACGGAACGAGTTAAAATTGTTGCCCTAACATTGTATGAATTTTTCCTTACATTGATACAGATATGCAATGCCATTGCATGATGGGTCTCTTTCCTGAAATTAACAGGGCGTGGCTTACCATTGATAGTGACATTTATATATGGACATATGAACGAGGGTAAGTTATTTTCATTTAGTACTGAATGGTTCAAATAAAGGCAGGATGTACTTTTGATCTCGTTGCAGCCAAATACAAACTGATATTTACTTCCACCCTTAGCATTGATTATACATACAACGTGTCTTGTTTTTATAGAGCTCTGCTTTTGAGTGTAAATTTGTAAACTTTCTTAAAATGAAGGCAGCAGAAATACTGTTCATATTTTACTCATACTTGCCAACTTTTGCAGTTTGCCTGTAAAATGTATGGGAGCAGAGACCTTTTTACAGCTTTGTGGACAGATTCAAAGTGTTACAGGTTTTCACCAGTGGCATGAAAAAGCATTATATTCTATTGCATTAGATTGTAACTTAAGTTTATACAGTGGCATGTAAGACTAGAGCTTATCTGCCTGTGTATCCTTCATGATCATGGTCCCCCTTCACTGGGCAGCAACAAAATGTAGCATATTCAATAATGGACGATGCAAATTCTAAAGTCAACTGCCTTACGTGAATTGTTTATCTTATTCACATTCTGTGGCAGCGAGATATGTTTTCCATTTTTTATGACAGTTTTTGTTTATAGTTGATGTTATGAAGCATAAAATATGGACTAGAAATTTGTGTATAGCCGAGGAAGTGGTGTTCTTTGATGTAATATGTGTTTAGGAAGAATTTCAGCAAGAAACAGTACTGCCAGTCTTCAAGGATTCGTATAAAATGGAATTCCCATTTATTTTACATGTAATGTTTGTGCATTTACTGATTGAACATTTTATGCATTTTAAATTTCATATCATCGCAAAATTATTACATGTTATGGGCAAGGGCAAGTTTTAAAAGTTTGTCTGAGGAAGTTGGCAAATGCGCCAGTACTACTATGAACTTTCAAAATTAAGTATGAATCAAGTATTATTATTCTCTGATTTTAAAATTTATGATGTGAAGTGCTGAGGAAACACACACACACACATGTATATCGACAGCTATCTAATGAAGTAACTGCTTCAGAGAAATGAAATTGATGTGATAATTTCAGCACCGACATGGCCTGTTTTGATGGACTTGGAGAGACGATAGTGAGCGTAGGACTAGTAAAACCAAAACCTGGTGTGTTCCACAACTTTGTGAGATATTTGCTGATCCTGACCACTACCGTCGAAATTGTCATTCTGGGCGTCACATTCTCAATGACAAACGATGGTAAGTAACTTTATATACAATTGAAGGCTTTATTAAAAGTAAAAAACCTGAATATGGGGAATCTGTTTCTTGACTTTTAACAAACACATCTAAAATTTAGGATGTAAAATATATAAGATGTATAATAAAATGCCATTTAAGTGACAGGGCTTTAGAATTATTGATTTGCTGTGTTTCGCTGGCAGTGGCCAGCTTTCCGCATACTGAAACTCTGTTTCTTAGAATGTGAATAAAATGCTACCCTCATGTAAACAGATGGTTGCCACTATTAAGTTCGGGCACAGAAATGTTTCTGATTTCATTCCTAATGTTCTCCTTTACTTGTTCCAGTGTGCTAGTAGTTGTCTTGTCCATCAGGCTATCTCACACACAGTTACACAGTTGGATCTGGCAAGGGAGAGGGCACTACGCCAGCACTAATCTCATTGATAGACTGTTCTGCTGTATAAGCAGTGGCTGAATCTTGTTGAAACCACCCATGATTTGTCCTCTTCTGTCAGTCTATTGGGCCAAAATGTGATTTTGGCACATCTCTGAATTTTCTGCTCATAAAAAATAGTTCATTTATACATCTCGCACTAACAGCACATCAAACTCCAAGTTTCGTGTCATAATGAGCGACTTCCTGTATACTATGTGTATTTTCAGAACTCCAGTACCAACTGTTGTGAGCATTCCCACGACCATTTAGGTGGAACTATGCCTCGTCGGAAAAGAACAGAAGCTGCGGCTCAATTAAACCTTCATTCACTGACAAAAGAAATCATTCATAATAAAGGATTCATACAATTGGATCATCTTGTTTTAAACAATGTACACTTGTAAGGTTTTAATTTTAACAACTTTGTTGCTGTGTGTGTAGACACCACTGAAATTCCCACTTGTTTTGCTAATTTTGGAAGTGATTTTGTTGGTAATCATTCAAGAATAGTGCCAATATTGTGTAATTTTTCCTATGTTAAAACTTACATTTACACTCATGTTTCAATTTCTCTATCATGTACAGCAGTAAGGTATTGCATTCCACCCAAAAGTTAGATACCGAGATTTCACCAGGAATACATGATTTGAGGCTCCGGAATACAAAAGCGTTTTTAGAAAAAGGTTCCATGTGTGTGCGAGCGTGTGCATTGGATCAACACCAACCTTATTTAAGTTCAGCACCTTCCAAAGATGCGACGCGAAGATTTTGAAGAATATCCCTCCATCCCAACCCACCCTTTGCATGGAACATTTTTCTAAACTTTTGATTTTCTAAAAAATGGTCTAACAATTTTGATTAAAATAGCATATGTTAGTGATATTTACATAACAAATTAAAGAACACAATTTATTTTAAGTAAGTTTATTTGTGGCATAAGCCATTTCCAAGATATCCGTTATTAATGGTTCGAATTGTTCATTACTTGGTCATTCTTTAACGTCCAGTTCTTAAACATTTGACTATTGCTGTTCCCTTTGCATCTATAACGAAATGGTATAAAAATGACCGGTTTTCTTCAAGGTTATCTCCCTTAGCCTTTGGAGATGTTATTCACCCACAAGGCAGCAGTTACTTCTTGAGTCTCCCAAAAGTTGCAAGGATGCCTATTCTGTTGTACTGAAGATTCTTCTCTGCTGAAGTAGTCCTTGGGTTCTTCATGTAATAACGCTGGCTAGGTACCCTCATCCAGAGCCAGATGAACCCTGTTTTTTTTTAACAAGGTTCTTACTCCTTTCTCATCCAGGCTTGGTACCGGCAATGACAGAGAAAATAGGATCTTCCTTAATACACAAACCTGTTATATAAAAGTAGATCATTGAACTTAAACACATTCATCACTGAGATAATGTGTCATGAATTTAGCATTGATGGGATAGGACTCTTGGTTTACCCTTAAAGTCATTTGATAGTGTGGTTCATTGGTTGGCATTGTACCTTTTTACTTTTTCTTCCATGCACCTAGTAGAATAGAGAAAGTATTGCATTCCACCCAAAAATTCAATTTTCAGTTTTCACCAGAAATACATGTTTTGAGGCCCCCAAATCCCTCGTCCAAAAAGTATTTTTAGAAAAAAAAAAACCTGTGTGTGCATGTGATCGTTCACCTGTGAACAGCATATGAAATGTCAGATAAATACCAAACTTGCTATTTGAGTTCAGTACTTGTAAAGATGTGAGAAGAAGATTTTCAGAAAATCTCGGCACCCCAAAACTATACTTTTACATTGACATTTTTAGTTTTTGTTTATTTTCTCAAAAATGGCTCTTAGCAATTTTGATTAAACACTATATACTAGTCGGCTGCAATATGAGTGCGTTCAGTAGAAAGAGGTGCTAAACAGTTACAGAACAGGTGGGAGGGAAGTCCTTGTACCCCCTAGTATCGAATGCTAATTGAGTTATTTTAGCACCAGTACTTGCGTATTAAGTGTCCAATATACAAGCGCTGTCCCAGAAGTCCTCACCTGACGTATAGATAGCAGTTGTTGTTTCAAACAAATCACTATGGTAGAAAGTACCACCCTTAAGTTTGAAGTTTGACGATGCTACGTTGTTTAATAATTGTTTGGCAGCCATTAGTAGTGAACTCTCTCAGTGAATTTGTAAACATGGATAAAACTGGTCATTGTTATGTGATACAAATTGATTGAAAGGTCTTAGTCCAACTAATATTAAAGTTGAGCTAGATTCTACTCTGGGGTAGTCTGCTCCTTTGTTTACAACAGTAAAATATTGGGTGGCAGAGTTTAAGCGAGGCTGTGCAAGCTACCAAGACGAACATCGCAGTGGTCGACCAAATGAAGTGACCACGACAGAAATTCTGAACAAAATCCACAAAATGTTATTGAATGACTGTTGACTGAAAGTGCATGAGCTAGCAGGCATCTTAGGTATTTCAAAAGTGCTGCACATCGCGTAAGCGCTAACGTAACACAGCATAAGCACAGGCGTGAGGGAACACCATTCACAATGCAGCCGTAGGCGTAACGCAAGAAGTTGTCACGCGCTTCTAGATCCTTAAAAACTAATTGCAGAAATGTTCCGAGTGCACCGTAAGTTTTGAACATGGGAAACCTGTGCGCAAGATGGGTCCGCGTTTACTCGCAATGGAACAAAACGAGCATTGTGACGATGTTTCAGTCGTGTGTTTGGCGATGTTTTGCTACAATAAAGCCAAGTTTTTGCGTCAATTCATAACCATGAATGAAACATGGGTCCATCACTTCACACCTGAGACAAAGGAACAGTCAAAACAGTGGATTGAAAGGGGAGAATCAGCTCCAAAGAAGGCGAAGACAGTTCCATCTGCAGGGAAGGTCGTGGCGTCAGTTTTTTGGGATGCACAAGGGATAATTTCCATTATCTTCAAAAAGGAAAAAGCAATCAATGGCCAATACTATCCATACTTATTGCAGCGTTTGAATGATGAAATCAAGCAAAAACGGCCGCATTTAGCGAAAAAGAAAGTTCTGTTTCATCAAAACTATGCACTAGTTCACAGATCCATTATTGCAGTGGCCAAAATCAATGAGTTAAAGTTCAATTGCTTCCTCATTCACCCTATTTGCCAGACTTACCCCCTCTAATTATTTTCTGTTTCAAAGTTGAAGAAATGGCTTGGTAGTAAAAAATTTGTCAACAATGAAGAGGTGGAGTCCACGGTGATCGCTATTTTGCAGAATTCAACGGTTCTCACTATAAACAGGATATCGAAGCTATTAAACATCGCTGGGAAAAGTGTATTGAGCTGAAAGGAGACTATGTAGAAAAATGGATATCTTTTTCCCCCAAAATGTTTGAGTTTTCTTTGTTAGTTCGGGTACTTCTGGGACAGCCCTCGTATCTGTATGTTCCCCATCATGCTGTCAACACAATTCCATGCATGCTAAAAGCGCTAATTCCAGTCTCTATCCGATAACTTGTCTACGGACGTCGGTCGAAAAGGTCTGAGTTTAAGGTCTTTTTTCGTGTGATCTCGCATTGTTGTCCTCGGTATACCGAGTTCTGAAGCACATTTTTGTGTCGACTTCATCAGAGCTTGTTCAATCGAAGCAGGGACTCCTGTACATGTTTCTTCGCTTTTTGCAGTGGAGCCTTATTAAATCTTTCCTGGAATGCTGCCATAATCTGTCTCATTGTTTGTGCATGCACACACTTGTCACTAAGACCACTGACATCTGTCATAGCTACAAATTAGAACTCGACTGCGAAAACATGTGACCATAATTCCGACTATTGATAAGAAGTAACATTTGATACTCACAGGGACTTCTCGCCCAACCTGTATATCTTGATTAGCCCACGAAGGCTTCTTCGTTTAGAAACAGTTTTGTTTTGCTTAACTGGTAAACCATTCTGCTGCACAGTAAAGTAGATTTCTTTAAAACATACTATTTATTTCAACTAGCATTTTTTGTGGCATCAGCAATTTCCAAGATATAAATGCTGTTGCTTTCAGCTGTTTCTCACAATATCATGGAAAGACTGCAGTTTCAATCGCCGTATATAGTGATTGGTTTTAAACATCTAAGTATTGCTATCCCTCTTGTCCTATAACAAAATGTGTAATTAAGCTATTTCTGCAAACGTTTATCTCAGTTAACATGTGTGTAGAAAGATAAGCTTTTGCAAGAGTTATTTCTAGAAGCTGTACAAAAATAAACAACAATGGGTAGAGAAAGTTCTGTGAATGTAACACATTAGGAAGCATAAGAATCCCTTTCTTTTTACATAGAGCTCGGGCTTTCCTGCTCGTACAGTTTAAGGAAATTTTTGTTGTGTGTTTCAGTTTTTGCAATGTATCTCTTATGTTTATGGACTTTGTGACTAAAACTGTGCAGTATAATCACAAGTAGTTATGCTTAAGATATTCTCATTAACATTCATAGTGATCAAGAAACAGTTTAATTGAAAAAGTATTCTTTTTCTGAACTGTAATGACTGTTTTACAGGAAACTTAGGACGGCTTGAAGAGATGCACCTTTTGCCAGATCCTGTATTTGTGCTGCCAACAGATGGTGTTGCAGTAACCACTATTGTTGGTACTAATCATGGACGCATCTTCTTTGGTGGGCGTGATGGTTGTTTGTATGAAGTTGCCTATCAGGTAAGTGAAACATTAAATTTGATGAATGCAGTCTGTTCATTTCATTGATAAGGCTGTTTCACAGAATTTGCTTCCTCAAATGCACTTGGCTATATCTCAAATCACTTGTTTGTATAGAAGTAACGCACTTCTTTATTTCCAAAAGAATTATGGTAGCCACAGCTTATTGTACCTAAAATGTAGAGTATCTTTAGCAGATTAGTAGTCTCTATAGAAAATGTTGATAATGCCTTCCCTCCCTCCTGCATAGGAACATTCCATGTTACTGGCCGAGGACTGTTTTCAGTACCATTAATCTTTGGTGTAATGTTCTGCTCCAGATTGTGTAATATCTGGGATGTGTGTAATCATATAGAAAGAAGTCCGATGTCAAATCGGATCTGTGTTGCCCCAGGTTATTGGAGATTATCCTGTCATCAAAAAAGCTTTCAATTAGCGCCATAGATAGGTTGGATGTATGGCATGTAACATTATCTTGTTGAAAATATCCATGACCGTGCTATACACTGTCCAGTTACTCAAACTTTATAAAAATCCAAATATTATAGATTGCTTATATACAGGATGGAAGTTGACCTATGATCATCCTTGAAACAGGATGAGACTTTGTGATGAATAAAACAAAAAAAATCTTAGTGCAGTTTTATGGTTCTTAAAGTAGTTGTTTGAGAAAAAAGCAAACATTGATTAATATTAACTACTTTAAATGAAGATTTTAGGAAACTTAAGTATTTTGTTCAAATGCTTCAAAAAGGAGATTGAAAGATAAATATTTTATGCATGTTTAAATACATTTTGAATTATAAGCTTTCGAAATTTGTCCAGTTGAATCTACATCTACATGAGACTACACAACATTTTTGTTATGATGTAGTAACTCCAGTTTTGTGATACTTGCATGGCTGAAAATGTTTAACAGAAGAATGTGATTTTGTTTGCAGGCCGCAGGAACATGGTTTGGAAAGAGATGTAAGAAAGTGAATCACTCGACAAGTATGTTATCCTTCTTGGTGCCATCTTTTCTTAACCTGGCGTTTGGTGAAGAGGATCCAATAGCACAAATAAGTGTGGATAACAGCCGACATATACTGTTCACTCTTTCAGAAAAGGGTAGCATTGAAGTTTTTGATCTAGGTGAGGATGGAAGTTCTATGGGAAAGGTTTCAGGAATGGGTCAGGCTACCATCATGCAGCAAGCCATGAACATAGTCAAGTGAGTGGTTAATTCTATATCTGCCTTTTAAGCCTTAGTTTTATAAGCTCTTATAATGATAATAGTAAATTACAATGCAAGTTGCTTCCCAAACAACTATTAAATTAGGACGATCACATCCGCTACTTGGCTAAAAGATTAAATAGTGCATGTTTCAATATGAGCTGCAAAGCTAAAATAACGAACCTTGAAACAAGGAAAATAGTTTACTTCAGTTACTTTCATTCTTTAATGACTTATGGAATAATACTATGGGGGAACTATACTGAATGGGAAACGATTTTTAAAAGTCAAAAAAAAAGTATTACATATAATGACTCACTCCAGATCAAAAGTCATGCAGAAATTTGTTCAAAAACCTGAAAATTTTAACTTTACCATCCCAATTTGTGTATGAAATAAATAAATACATCCACTCAAACTTTGATACAATCTATAATTCACAAATGCAACATAATCATGGAACGAGAAATAAAAATAATCTGAAACCACTCATGCACAGGTTAGCACTATATGAAAAAAGTCCATTATATGCAGGAATAAAAATCTATAACAAACTCCCTATAAAACTCGGTGAAATGAAAACCCTCAAATACTTTAATAAAGCAATAAAAAAAAAACCTATTAATGGACAAAGCCTATTACTCAGTTACTGAATATATGAATGATGAAATTGAATTATAATAACGTTTTGTCATTCTGTAATTAGTTAAACTATAAACCAAAACTGACATTACAAAGGCACTACCATAATTATATCAATACTTGTATATACTATATCACATATGTAAATTTGTAATTATATTAAAGATTAAAAACAGAAGCATTATAAACAGTGAAGTATTCATCATGATGTAGATTGAGTCACCCAGTCGCTGACGATGAGGACGAATGCCCTCGAAAACATTTCCTGTTTTATATAACTTTTAATTAGTGAAGGTGAGTGTAAAAAAGTGTGACTCAATCTACATCATTGTAATTATATTATTATTGTTATTGATATTTAGTATAATTATTGCTAACTTAATTCTTGTACACTTGACGAGTCACCTGTTTACGGAGTTTTTACTCACTGTATGTATGCTTATGTGACAATAAAGCATCTTATCTTATAGTGGGTGCATCCTAAGTTATTAAATTAAATTGCTCTTCTTTATGGATGCTCTTTAACTACTATAGTCCTTAGCATCCCATTCTGTATTGGGCGTGAAAGACCAGTAATTGCAACAGTTGCAATCAGCTGATGATGAGGAAGTGATTCCTCGAAACTAGTTTTGAGGTATTGAACCTATTTAGTGAAATTGTATATTTGCAACCATTTCTATATATTATACTTAATGTTTTCACTGTGTCTTCCGATTTAAAATTATTAGTAGTGCAAATGTTTAACTATTTGGTGATGTATCAATATCATTCACAAGATAACATTAGATTGGTAGACTAATGGCAACTGGGTGCGGAAGTTGTGAGGGATGTATACTACATGTGGCAACTTTGCACACCATTTATTCTATCTGTCTTTTAAGGGTGAGTTGTGCTATACATGAGAGTTAAGCACTATATGCAAGCTGACGTCTTGAAGAATGAGATTTTATTGGCCTTGGTCTAGGGGGCTTCAAAGATCCCGACAACATTACACCAAGGATTGTGCTTGGCATCTTCATAGGAGATCTGGTTGCTGCTCAGAGCTTCAGAGGTGATCTTTGAAACCCTTTAGACCGCAGTGAATAACCGTGGAAAATAATGTATTTACAGGACATTGGATGGAAGCACATTTCGTCATGTTGTCAGCATGAATGCTATCGAGGCCTCAGAGTCACCACATTTGAATATGGTGGCTGTCACCAACACAGGAGTACGGCTGTTCTTCACCACTACGTCTGTCACCAACACTGCTCTGCGCCCCTATACGTTACAACTTGTACATGTGCGGCTGCCACCAGGCTATGCAGCTAATGCTCCATCACACCGTCCCTCTGTTGTCCGCATGGCTCACTACAAAAGAGGTACTTATTCTTTTATCTGTGAAAGTCACAACTTTTGATAATTATTATTTCATACCATCTGTGTGTAATTCAAAAAAATTATACACATTGAGTCAACTAAGACACTCTATACTTTGCATACCTTGAATTTATTCTCAACACATTTCACCTTCACGTGAAGGCATTATCAAGAAATTGTCAATTGGCTGGAACTCTGGGGGTCATGTCGATGTTGTTTCTCTGGAGAGGAGACATCTGGTGGAGATTCAATGAGTAGTGTGTCTTCTTCTGAGGGAATGTCGAAATTCATTAACTGTATTTGAAACTTCACGTAAATCTTCTCCCAGATATTTAATTCATAGTTCAATGCACAGGTTTTAGTAGGTGCATTCTTTTGTGTATGTTAGATCATCCCAGAAATGTGCTGCTACTGCAGATTTGTCTGTTTCTTTTTGGTTGATGTTTTGAAAGTGCTCCTTTAATTCTGGTTTTGATACTATGTTTTGTCTTTCCGATGTACACCTTGCAGTTTCAGCAGTTAATTTTGTAAATCTCGGACTTCTTTTCAAAGCTTTTTGATGAAGTTCTTATACTGAATTTATTTACTGGTGCCATGATGTTAAACTTGAAGATTTTTTGAGATTTTTAGGTCTCCCGTATGTGAACTTCTTGTCTACTTTTTTGTTCCTAATACAGTGCAATCTCATTAGTACATTTCTCAGTAACACGTTTTCCCGTATATTACGCTGAATTATAAAAGTTCTCTTATCAAATGTAATAAATAAGGTTTGTTTAGTACATTTTCTCAGTCCCACTTACTACATTCAAAGTTTTGACATCTTCATTCGCTGTTTAGCGAATCCTTGGTTGATCCAGTGGGAGTAAGCGCTAACATGTTCGAAGTTTGATGTCCTCATTTGCTACCTTGGCCACGGGGTGGAGACTGTCAGCCAGGGACATGCATGTATGTACATATTTGTGTGAGCAGGATAGAGAATGCTTTATAGCTTGGCGTTGTAAATGTAAGCGATAGTGTCTACTGTTGAGTGTTGACCAAACATAACGTAGATTGTATTTTAACTTTTCATTTGCAATGGAGAAAAAGAAAGTTTGGCTAACAACCAACAGTGAAATACTGTAAACTCTTGAAGAAGTAGATTGCAATCCAAACATAAAACTTGTGGCTGTAGCGCAGAAGTTAAAGATTCCTCCGTTAACCTTAAACACAATTGTTAGTAAATGTAAACTGCTTTTGAAGAAGAGAAGAATGCTAAAGCAAAAATTTCCTCTTGGAAAGTAGCATTAGATCGAAATTTGTTGCATGGAAACATCTACTGTATTCAAATTATATTGAATATGCCAAAGATATTATCTTCTATTGTACTTCTAACATGATGCACGCTCATAATTTCGTTTTGTTTTGTTTCTTTTTTAAGCGGAAATTGTTATCACGTGTGTAATAAAACACACAAGAAAGTCACTTTTATCGCTTCCATAATTCACAATTTTTTTCTTCTCAAAAACATTCACTACCCTCAAAACCTGCTTAAATTATATCGAGAAACAAACATAACATATGTTTAACAGGTTTGCCAGTGTAATTCCAATTTGGCCAATATAAAAGCTTGAATTATTTATGCTTGGACTTTGTGTATCCAAATCTATCTCAATACATACTGAATTTAACATGGAAATGTGGATCATATTCAATATGGAGTTTGACTCAAATAGATTTCAATTCCCCATGGAAACGTAGTAATTATTAGATTTTATTACATAATTATGTTCTTAAATTGCAGATTTTGTATTTTTGTTAACGTGTTTTCCAGACTATGATATCCACTTCATTGTCACTGTTTCTATTATTGTGGAGTATTCAGTCTTACGGTACATTTACTAGTCTGTGAGCTAGGCTTTTGATGATTGCATGTTTGTGAGATCTAAGAGTTGAAACTATTTCTTTGACGTAATTGTCTACGTGAGTGTCATTCCTGTAAATTCCAAAATTTAACTTGCCATTATGTTTTACTATTTTAAAATCCAGAAATGGTAACATGCTGTTAGACTCTATTTCCATTATGAAGTCTTCAGCAAGTTTAACATTAACCTGACACCAGTAAATAAATTCAGTATTAGAAGCTACATCAAAAATTCACAAAATGAACAAAATGCTCCAAGAAAAGAAGCCAGGGATTTACAAAATTAACTGTTCCGACTGCAAGAACGTGTACATAAGAAAGACAACGTAATATCGAAACCAGAATTAAAAGAGCGCTTTTAGAACATAAAACAAAACAAAACAGACAAATCCGCAGTAGCAGCACATTTCTGGGATGATCGCAACATAGAGAAAAGAACCCACATACTAAAACCGGTCCATTGAACTATGAATTAAATATCTGGAAAAAGATTTAGATGAAGTTTGAAACAGTTAATGAATTTCGACATTCCCTCGGAAGAAAACCTACTACTCAGCCCCATTGAATTTCCTCCCCAGAGAAATAACATCCACATGAGCACCAGTGTTCCAGCATTGATAATGCCCTTAAGTGAAGGTAAAACACGTTGAGAATAAATTTAAGGTGTGTGAAGTATAGTGTATTCTAGTCAATGAATGTGTGGAGTTGAATCATTAATTACTTCACAGTTTTAATTCCAATTAGTATTTCAAATTTTCAATTCTTATACAACTTTCCGAATAGAAGTTTTTAGGCAATAAAGTAATTATGGCCACTCAAATTTCTTGTATAATTCTCCATAATTTCATGTACAATAAAGAAAAAGTTATTGAGGACTGTGTATTATCTAAAATCTAAAAAAGAGATGAGCTTTATACTTTGTCTCCTGTAGTAAGTAGGATGGATGAATAAACTTATTATCCACTTAGTAATACACACAATATATATAATATTACTTTACATTCTCTTGACTATTCAAAGAAAATCCATAATGCTAAATACTAGTGACACTTTCTCGAGAGTAAACAAGTGACCCATCTAGTTTCAAAGTTTCGACCTTGAGGTTCTAGTAAGTAGGAAGTATTGTGTTTCACCCAAAAGTTTAAGATCAAGATTTCATAACAGTGCATGCTTTGAGCCTTTGAATAAAAAAAAGGAAAAAGAAAGCATTTTTAGAAAAAAGAATCTCTGTCTGTGTGTTAGTGAACAGCATAAATCAAAAACAAAATGTTGGATAATACCAAAGTGGTATTTAAGTTCAGTATCTTCCAAAGATTGGACACAAAGATTTTCAAGGAACCCCCTCCCCTCCCCACTGCAAACTACCCCTCACATGGAAAAATTTGTTATTTTTTTTGTTCTAAAAAGTGACTAATGATTTTTATTAAAATACTGTATGTTTAAAATATTTGCATGACAAAATGTATATCTTGAATTTTCTGGGAATAACCTCTGAAGTCCTTTTCATTCAGAAAGAGTTTTATATAATTGGTAAAATGTAAGAGATAGATAAAATCATACTACATAAAAATACAGATCTTGTTAAAGCACACAATTTATGTCATAAAAGTTTTGTGGCATTAACCATTTCTGAGATATTTTTTGTTGTTGATTATTTTCAAACACTTATGCTTTTTTAAAGTGGTAAGTCGCTATTTGGTTTTTCTTGTGATCATGCAAAGAGCATGGAATTTCAAAGCCATCACATAGCAATCCACCTGAAGCAGCTATATTATTTATGATATTATGTGCTTACCAAATATTCTTACTCTAGGCGTTCTTGAGCTTCAAGCCAGGTGAGGCGATGTTGATACATCAACATTTCGGGAGCATGCATCTCTCCCATCTTCAGGATGCTGAATGACTGATCGGCTGAAATGGCCTGTATATATACAGTCCGACGCGGTGGCTAGCACAGACCTCATGGAAAATGCAAGGTGATCCTGCTGGGTACGCTGGGGCAGACATAGAGAACTCGCCTACTCTGGCTGCTGCTTAGTTGTCTATTTTTGTGTTTTCCGAGTCATTCAGTTTCAATTTTGATGGCCGTTTTCCATGTGAGACTGAACTGTAGCCCAGTGTGCCCTCTTGGAGCATATGGCCAATAACTCCTCGAACTTGTGTTCCCAGTAACCGTCACATTTGGCCAAGATGGTTGTACCACAGATTTCTCTATTTGTATTGGACAGTATGTATACAGGCCATTTCACCCAGCATCCTGAAGATGCAATAGATTCGCGCTCCCGAAATGTCAATGTATCATCACCTCACCTGCCTTGAAGCCCAAGAACATCTAGTCGCCAAGAAAGCTTCAGCTCTTACCAAATATTGTGTATCATTGACTATGTTTAACATGGATTTCTCTTAATGTAATTTATTACATTTTCTTGCTCATTATGGATAATGTATTCTTTATATGCATACTTGTTAAGTTGGAAATGAGCTAGGTTAAATTGGTGAAGGGTTAATTTAATTTATTTAAAAAAAAAGTGTGCATGGTTAACTGTAACATGTACATACAAGGCAGTGTTTCTGTTTTTAATCTTTAATATACATAGAATTTCTAAAGAAAGAACCAATCTTGTTTGTAGTCATGGAGCATAACAATCAATAATGGTTTGACAGTTCACCTGGGGACAGGAACAAAAAAGTATATAGTTAAGAAAGTTTTTCATCTTCATAACTGTATAAAGGGTAGATGCCGAATATGGAAATAAATCGGTGTATTGTAGAAGAATGTAGTGTGGAAATATATTACATTAAAATAAAGCCCTGATAAATAGAACAATTTTCTTTTTATATAAAGAAAAATAAATTATTTAAAAATCAAAATGCCTTTATCCGCACCATGACCTGGGGAAAGAAGAATACAAGAGATCTCATAACTTAAGCAACAAAACTACAAAGATTAAAAAACAGTGCTGCACCTTTTAAGAATCTGACTATTGCTTTAGCCTACTCTATTTCTCTTATACGTACAACGAAATGTGTAAATATGTAACTAAAGTTTAGCTCGATTAACAGGAAGTAGATAGAAGAATAGGTTTTGTAAGAATAGTTTGTAGAAAAGTGGGTGGAGAGTCATTTGAATGCTGCACTCAGATTTTTACATCTACTAATTATTCACAGATATGACCTTTAATATATAATATCAAGACTTTAATTCTGAATACCTTCCGAGCATTTCATACAGAGTTATTGTAACTGTTATATGCAGGGAACCTGCTACTGGTGACATCGCCAGGAAATGATCAAGATATTTTATGGAGCTTATCAAGCGATCTGTTCCCTTTCCATCCATACCTAGTAGAGGTGCAGACTGTGGTACCTCTGGATGGGGTGGTGTGGGCCATGGCAGAAGTGCCTGGTGTGGACGTACAGAGAGTATTGCCATGCATCTCTGGCCGTCCTGAAGGATCCCTCATGGCTGATCCACCACTGGTGGTCCGCCAGCATGCAGAGTCTCCCAGGAAATACATCTTACTAACTGCACAGGTACCACTTTGATAGATCTGAAAAATAGCTTTAAGTGTTTTTAATGATAGTGCTCAGAGCTTGGCAATGAAGTCATGCTTCCCAGTATTTGGAGTATCACATGTTGATAAGTGATCTTTGTTCATTTCTTCCTCCTGGTCTGTAATGTGTCCACACAAGATTTGTGGGGAATTGTATTAAGTTTTGTTATCAATTTCTTCCACTTACCATTTTCAGTGTTGTTTTTTATTTAAACTTGCTATCTTAGGTCATCTTTTGGAAGTACATGTTTTTGGCCTCATGAATCCCAAAAAAAAGTCTTGAGTTTGTCTGTGAACAGCATAACACAAAAATGAAAAACTGGATAAATAGCAAACTTGGAATTTAATTTCAGTATCTTCCAAAGAGCTGACACAAGATTTTCAAGAAAATCCCCAACTACCCTTTATATGGAAGATTTTTTTAAATGTTTATCTGAATAATGGCTCTAACAATTTTGATTAAAATATGTATTAAAGATATTTACTGACAAATAAAACATATCTTGAAGCTTTTAAGAATAGGCCTGTGAAGTCCTTTTTATTCAGAAGGAATTTTGAATAAGTATGTGACTGGTAAATGTTAAGCAATAGAAAACAATGTACTATACAAAAAATGTAGATCTTTTAAAATACACAGCTCATTTCAAATATATTTTTTTGTTGCATTAAGCATTTCCAAAATATCGGTTATTAATGGCTTGAATTCTACATTACTTGGTTACTCTTTTAAAGTCCTGTTAGTTTTCACTTGTTTCTTGCAATTCCATTGAAACAATATGGAATTTTAAGGCTGGAGTATAGCGCCCAGTTGTTAAACATTTGAGCTGTTTCTACAAAGGTTTATCTCAATTAAGATGTAGTAGATAGAAAAATAAGCTTTAGTAAGAATAGTTTGTATGCCCACTAGTAAAGAATAGGGGATAGAGGAAGTCATGTGTATCTATCACATATTTTTCAGCTTTAGTTTTGCTTCATTATTTTGGCTGAAAATATGCTTATGTAAACATATATTTCATTTATACTGAGATACAGCTTTTATAATTTAAATTAATGTATAACAAAAGTTAACACCAACAACATAGACCAGTCAGACAGCTTCTGAGGATGGGAACAAATGTTAAGTGAGTAAACATAAGTGATTTTAGTGTAACTAATTTTGACTTACCTTAAGTAAATTTATATACTGTATTTACGCGAATCTAATGCACATCTCATATTTGAAACTTAAAATTACGAATAAAAGGGTTTGTATTGAATGTAAAGCACATTGACAGAAAATAGGTATTTTATTTAAATATATTTAATACAGTAATGGATTTATTGTATATATAAACCATCAGATTATAGACTTGAAGGTGCCCTATTGTTACATGACACATTCTTAAACAACAAAATTAGTGTTATGCACTGTTTTTTGCACTCTGTTGTTTTATAACTTCCTTTGTCCCCTTCTCAGTAATAATGTAGTTGCATGGCATACCAAACCAAATTGGCATCTCATCAGCATTGCCTATTTGCCCCATTGAACATTTGCATGAAACAATCCACCCATCCACAGCTAGCCTTAAACTCTTGTTCCGGAATACCAAGAACTTCAGTCTTCTCTTTAGCTTTCTTCCTATAGCGTCACTAGTCACAGGTTGCCCATTCTTTCTCCTTTTGAGCACAAATTCCAACACTTTTTCTTCAATTTCAGGATGTCTTTCTTTGCAAGGACGTGTAAATTTCTTCCTACTAGCTTTAGTAGCAAATAATGACAATTTCTGTTTTTGTCATAAGCGAATATTACTCTGTGATACATTGAACTTCCTTCCTGCCTTCCTATTAACATTTTTTTCAGCACAAAGGATTACTTTACGCTTTAAAAAAGCATCTTAAGATGTTCTTCTCTGTTTGCCCTTGCCCTCCATATCATAACTAAAAACGCTCAATAATATGCCAATGATAAATGAGCAGCTAGCTTGTAGGAAGTTTCCAGATGCATGTTAATTCCAGCAATCCATTGTGACGTAATAAACAAAAAATTTGAATGAAGTTACTGGTGTTCTATGGGACAATTTTTGCACTCATATCTAATGTGTACCACGATTTTGAGTACTACATTTGGTCAAAAAAGGTGCGCATTAGATTCGCGTAAATACAGTATTTATACTCAATTTTTGAAGATTTAGAAGCTTGTAACAGTGATGTGTCATAATTTAAAATAGAGAGTTGAGGGTTGTTACACTACATCACTATGATAATCTTACTTGAACGCGTTTCGGGAGACGGCTTGTCCCCATCGTCAGCATTCTCTCTCAACTGATATTTGCCGGTCATCGTCTGGGGGATGTGTGTGGTTTGTGGTGTTCTCTGGTGCTGGGCTGATGAACCTCCAAAGGCTGTTGGGTGGCGGCAGTTCAAAATTCATTAGGTGATTCCTGTGTTTGACAATATGTATTTTTTCCCAGATGTCCAATTCATTGCTGCTGTTGATCGGTTTTAAGAGTTTTATGTTTGGAGTGATATCATGGTTTGAAGACCAGAAATGATGTGCTACTGCTGATTTACTCTCTATTACTCAACTCTCTATTTTAAAAAAAAAGTTGAGGGTTGTTACACTACAGTTGAGAGAGAATGCTGACGATGGGGACAAGCCGTCTCCCGAAACGCGTTCAAGTAAGATTATCATAGTGATGTAGTGTAACAACCCTCAACTCTCTATTTAAAAAAAAAAAAAAAAAAAAAAAAAAACAGTATTTATAATTCAAAATAAGAATGCTTCCATTCAGATGCATGATAATAATCATATAATTATTTCAATACGTCGCTATCTAATGTTGGCAATGAAGCCATTTGCTTTGTTTCACTGCAGTATTTTGATGATAGGTTGGTGTGTTGATCAGGGCAGTGGAGTAGGTGGTTTCTCTCCATTTCTTCTTGAAGTTCACAGGAGATTCTGCTCCTGTGTAGATGTTTGTCATGGCCTGTTAATAATCTAAAAACTACTATGGGGGATTAGTAGTGTAGTAATTCTAGTTGTGTTATATAGACTTTTTAACTGAATCTTAAGTCTGCGAACACACTAAAACTTCAAATTAAATTATTGTTTCACTTTACTGCCTGTAATTTCTGAATAATATTTAAATTTTTTCTCATTGTTTTTATTTTGTTTATGATACATATTCTTATTTAATTACTTTCTCTACCCTGTACCTAGTAGGTAAAGAAGGTGTTGCATTCCACCCAAAAATTTGGTACTGAGATTTCATTGGAAATACATATTTTAAGGTCCCTGAATCCAAAAGAAACATTTTTAGAAAAATATCTGTGTGCGTGCATGGGCGATACCAAACTTGGTATTTAGGTTCAGTATCTTGTAAAGCTACAACACAAAGATTTTCAAGAAAATCGTCCCATCCCAACTACCCTTTACATGGAACACTTTCCTAAATTTTTGATTTTGCTAAAGATGGCTCTAACAATTTTTATTAAAATACCATTTATTAAAGATATTTACGTAACAGATAAAATGTGTATCTAGAATTTTCTGGGAATAGCCTGTGAAGTCCTCTTCATTCGGAAGGAATTTGGTATAATCTTGTATAACTGTAAATGATAGATGAAAACATACTACACAAAAAGTGTAGATTTCTTTAAAACGCACAATTTATTTCAAATAACTTTTTGTGACATAAGCCATTGTTAAGATATCTGTTATTAATGGTTCAAATTGGTCAATACTTAGTCATTCTTTTAAAGCCCTCTCAACATTCAGTTGTTTCTCTTGTCGTAGAAACAGTGTGCTATTTCAAGGCTAGCATATAGCGTCCAGTTGTTAAACATTTGACTAGCGCTGTTCTCTTTGTATCTATAACGTACTGTAGGTATTTCTGCAATTTGGATTAAAATGTAGTAGATAGAAAAATAAGCTTTACCAAGAATAGTTTGTGTACCCACTAATAAACAATAGAGGTTAGAGAAAGTCATGTGAATGTATCACATCAGAAAGTTTTTCCTATTGTATTTTGGTATAACTATTCTTTTGATAGAGAGATAAGACAGTGGACCAGATGATTTTACTGCCTTTTTTGGCCAGAAAATCAACTGTGCCATTACCTTATATTCCACAGTGTGCAGTACTATTTTATTTAAATAATTAATTGTTTTATAATTTATCCGCATTCTAGGACATTTAGGCTTTTGGCTGTTGTATCAGATCCTATGGATATTATAGCTGCTTTAGTGTCAGATAATATTACAACTCTCTTAAATTTGTTTATTTGATATAGAAGATTTTGTAAGTGGAGAAGGATTGCTAAACTTTGACCATCAAAATTTGTGGAATTTGAACTTAATCTTCTATGAAAAGAAAAGAGTGTACATACTGCATCAGCACCGTCGTTATTTGGTAAGCTGGATCCATCAGTATAAACATGTAAACATTCATTAGCAGGATATTTTAAATTTATTATTTCTAGTGACATTTGTTTCAAAACACATGGAGAGGTTTCCCATTTTTTAAATTCCTTACTATACTCGGCGCCAATCAAGAAGGTGATTGACAGTTACTAACCACGTGGCGGAAAGCTTTAAATGAATGGGAGGGGATGAATACGTAACAGTAGTCATCATAGCAACCATTAGAAAGACCAATTAGAACTAAGACGTTTCTATAGCAACGATAGATGCAAATGCGTTGTTGAGATATCGTAACACGTGATTGGCATGACGTGCCGGGCGAGCGAGTGTTGCAGTAACATGAACTGAAGTCTTATCTTCTGCTGTCGCTGCAGTTATAAACAATTCCTGCTTTTAGCCCCAGCTTGCTTGTGTGTTTGTATGAGTTTAAAGATTGTGTGCGTACTGAAAACTTCTTTTGCGTCGTCCTATTTGTATGGTATTTCTCTTGTGTTACGTGTATTTGTGCATGTGTGTGTTGTGTGAGCATTTATAATTGTGTTTAATGGATATTTAACAATGTCCAAAAATAGTGACAAAGATAGCGTAGCCAAAGGAAAAACTGGGCGCACTCGGGAACTGAATAAGTCTATCGAGCAGCAGCAGCAACAACAGTGATGCAAGCGATTCGGAAATCAGTGGCATTTTTCCATTAGAATAAGCATCAATATTTCACAGGTATGTTTCTTCTGGTAACACAGATGTTTACACTGATATATTCTTGCATGATCTATCCTCTGCACGTAGATTCATTATTTTACAATTGTCTTCGTATACGAATATAAATAGTATCCGCTCTACAATGCTGGCACAAGCCAGTCTCCTTTGACACGCTCTGCACATGGTCACGATAGAGGCAACATCGCCTCTCTCACTCCGCAAAATGTCAATCACCTTCTTGATTGGCACCAGGTATAAATGTAGATAGTGTTCAATATCAAAAAGGTTTAATGGGCTGACTTTTGTTTGTAAGTTTTCTTTCATTTATGTTTGATTTCTTGGACTTGATTAAGAAACCTTTGTTAAGTTTTTTAGGTTTACTTGTGTTTTTTTTCTCTTTACCCAGTTGCTATAGGATGGCCTGATTAATTTTTCATATTGTATGATAGCTGTTTTTTCAATGTCAAGATTAAGTCTGACTTACAACTACTTTAGCAGTTGCTGAAAGTAGTTGGTACTGAAAAGGAAGAATTGAAGGGAAACTCACCAAAATGGATAAATCTTGTTCTTCAGGGCGTGGAGATTCTCTTGAAGAGAAGACCTGTGGATCTTCTACGAGAACTGCTCTCAGAAAACCACGGACCAGAAGCAGAGGCAGTTAAGAGATATTTTGAGACGCAGAAGGAAGACCAAGCCTGTGCAACTGCGCTGATCTTGGCATGTCTACAGAACACGCAGAACCTTCAGGTATCTGATTGGGCAACAAGGGCATTCTTTTTATATGGTGGAGAGGCGAAGATGACCTCGGGAGCTTCCGTGCCTGCTTCACCTACTCCGTTCCAGTACTCCATGTCTCAAGGTAAACACTGAGTTTTCACATAGGTGAAGTACCATCTTCTCTTATCTGTAAATAAAACAATGGAGGCAAGGGGAGAGATTCCTTTTAACCTGCACTATTAACTGAATGAAGTTGATTTAGCTGACACATCGCATTAATAATAATAATAATAATAATAATAATAATAATAATAATAATGTTTATTCACCATAGACATTATACAGGATGTTTCATCATCGTGAAATTACAATATTTGCAAATACAAGATCGTCAAGTTACAATATTCACGATTCAAGTATGTCTAATTACAATATTTATAGTTTCTCTATTCTGTATAAACATTTGCTTATTAGGTACTTCTTTAGTTCCTTATTGAATTTTGTATCCTGTTTGACTTTTATATAACTAGGGAGCTTGTTGTAATACTTCGCCCCAGTCATGCTCATTGTTCTTTTATTGATGCTTGCTCTATGTATGTTGTCCTTACATGTGTTATGATTATGCAATTGACTATTGCAATGGCTTATATGCATATTCTTATTTACAATAAACAATATAACCTTGTAAACATATAAGGAATATACAGTGAACAAATTGTTATTCTTAAACGTGTCACGACACGAGGTCATTTTACCTAGCCCATAAGTAGTTATGATATATTTCTTCTGCAATACAAATAATCTCAATTTTTGAAGATTTAGAAGCTTGTAACAGTGATGTGTCATAATTTAAAATAGAGAGTTGAGGGTTGTTACACTACATCACTATGATAATCTTACTTGAACGCGTTTCGGGAGACGGCTTGTCCCCATCGTCAGCATTCTCTCTCAACTCGATGGGGACAAGCCGTCTCCCGAAACGCGTTCAAGTAAGATTATCATAGTGATGTAGTGTAACAACCCTCAACTCTCTATTTTAAAATACAAATAATCTATTCATATTATTCAAACTAATACTTCAATCCCATATTATAGATAATGGTAAATTACACCAAAATAAGTCATTCTCAGTGCTGAGGTATCTACGTATTTCGACAATCTGCTTAACAAATATAAACCTGAACTTATTGGGGAATGGAATTTGTTATTTTGTTTTACTTTTCATGTAATCAGAAGTGCAATATTGTAAGGAGCACCTTTCATTGGTCTGCAGTTGAGGTGAGTCAATATATAGTAGGGTTACCAGCTTTTGAAAAACAAACGGCAGGAAATCTTTTATGCATGATGTTTTCGGCTTTGTCGTTGAAGATCAAAGTTTGTACATTACACTATTATATGGGCTATTGAGTAAAAGTTGATGGTATATCTTCCCGTACCTCAAGTTATATTAGTTTATGCTGCAAATACATAGTGAAATAAAGAAATTACATGAGGGTCTCAACAATCTGAAATGTTTTAAAGTTACGTATACAAATTTGTTTTATCAGTTTATCTTGTTTAAGCGATAAATTTACCTATCTGACAGTACTCTGTGGACTAATGTTAAATCAGAAAAAAATTTGTTGCTGCAAAATTTTATGTCATTTTAAATATGGTGGAATCTTGTTAGCATATTCCTCATTAACACGTTTTGCCATATATTAGGTTGAATTATAAAAGTTCCGGCACCAAATGTAATAAATAAGGTTTATTTAGTACATTTTCTCGATTCTGCTTACTAGTTCAAAGTTTGACGTCCTCATTCACTGTTTTGGTCAATCCTTGGTCATGGGCAGCCAATGACATGCATGTAAATACATATTTGTGGGATAGAGAATGCTTCAGCTTGACATGGTAAATGCCGACAATAGTTTCTACTGTTGTGTGTTAACTATACATATATACATTGTATTGTATTTTGCAATGGAGAAAAAGAAAGTGCGGCAAATAACTAACAGTGAAAAACTGAAAATCTTTGAAGAAGTAGATCGCAATCCAAATATGAAATAGCACAGAGGTTAAGCATTCCTCCATCAGCTTTAAACACAATTGTTAGGAAACGTAAACTGATTGAAACTGCTTTTGAAGAAGAGAAAAATGCTAAAAGAAAACTTTCCTCTTGGAAAGCAGGATTGGAAGAGGATCAGATTGATATTTGTTACATGGAAACACCTACCGTATATATGCCAAAGATACTATCTTCAACTGTACTCGTAACACGATGCAAGCTCTTTTTTTTTTTTTAAGCGGAAATTGTTATTGCATGTGTAATAAAATGCACAGCAAAGCCACTTTTATCGCTTCCATAACTCACAATTTATTCTCAAAGACATTCACTAACCTCAAAACCTGCTTAAATTATGTAGAGAAACAAACTAACTTACGTTTAGCAGGTTTGCCAACGTAAACCCAAGTTGACCAACATGAAAGCTTGAATTATTTATTCCCGGACTTTGTGTATCCAAATCAATCTCAGTATGTATTAAATTTAACATGTAAACATGTATCGTATTCACTATGGAATTGGACTGAAATCAATTTCAATTCCCCTTGAAAACACAGTGATTATTAAATTTTATTAAATGATTATGTTCTTAAATTGCAGGTTTTGTATTTTTGTTAAGACGTTTTTCTATCTATGACGTCCAAATCCTTGGGTCCCTGCAAAAACATACTAACAAAATTTAACTGTATTTATAAGTGCTAATGATTCACCATTCAGGTTTAAAACATTCAGTCATTTGACACACACCACATAACCTAATGAGGCTGAGTTAGGCATTAAAGTGTCACATAATAGCAGCGTGATGTTCAACAAGCAACTAAAAGTATTCGCAACTGTTAAGCAGATCACATAGTGGATCATTGGCTTCTCAAAACTATTTTACTTTATAATAGTATGGCATACCCTCAGTCTTTTTACGATTGTAGTTTTTAAGCAGAATTCACAAATGTATTTTTTTTTTATCAGGAAAATGGCTTTCCCACTAGTGTACGAGGCGTGGAGGAAGAGGGAAAGTTTATGAAAATATGAATTTCCAGCAAAAATCAGGATAGTTGCGAACCCTAATGTATAACTTACCATCATCATTATAAGTACTTTACAGATCCCTATGATAAACTGGAATTGATGGAAAAAATAAGTATGCAGGTTCCAATGCAAATATTAAGAATGTGATGTGGTACATTCACACAACTTTCTCTATCCTCCTCTCTCATTAATTAGTGGGTATACAAAACTAGTCTTACTAAAGCTCATTTTTATTCTATTTCATTTTAAAACAAATAAACTTTTGCAGAAATAGCTACATTACACATTTCATTATATATACAAAGTGAATAGTATAGTCAAATGTTTAAGAACTGGATGCTATACACTGTCCTTAAAATTTCATACTGTTTCAATGAAATCATGAGAAACAACTGAGTATTTACAAGACTTTAAAAGAATGGCTAAGTATTGAATAATTCAAACAGTTAATAAAATGTATCACGGAATTGTCTGATGCCACAAAAAAAAAGTTATTTGAAATAAATTGCATATTTTGAAGAGACTTATATTTCTTGTGTAGTACGTTTTGGTGTATTGCTTAACATTTACTAGTTATACATGATTATACAAAATTCCTTCCAATTGAAGGGGATTTCAAGGCTATTCCTAGAAAATATAAGATACACATTTTATTTGTCATGTAAATGTCTCTAATATATGGCATTTTAATCAAAATCATTCCACTTTTTTACAAAATCAAAATTTTCAACAAAAAAAAGTCCAATTAAAAGGTTAGGTTGGAGTGGGGGGTTTTCTTGAAAATTTTCATGTCACATATTTGGAAAGTGCTGAACTTAAATACCAAGTTAGTGTTGATCCGACTTTTTGTTTTTAGTATGCTGTTTACAGGCACACACACAGGCCTTTTTTCTAAAAATCCTTTTTTTGTACTGAGGGGTCTCAAAACATGTATTTCCAGTGAAATCTTGGTATCAGATTTTTCAGTGGAATGCAATACCTTCTCTACTTAGTGTGTACATGGTAGAGAAGGTAAAGGAGTTTTAACTATAAGGTTATTTTGATTTTAAAAATATGAATGAGTTATACATACATATTTAAACTTGACTTACGTCAGTTGTTAAAATCATGAAGCATTTTCAGATGTTCGTCTTCACCATCAGTTGATGGTTCTCTCTTCAGCCTGAACATCCAACTGTTGCTGTCTTTAATGTGTGTATACAGTTGAACCTTGATCTTTCATTCCTGGAACTATCATTTTCCTACTTTCAACGTGCAATTTATGCAGTTCTGGCTGTTTTACATTATAACTTACATAAATAAAGAGCCATATTCTTCGTTTATCATTTTCCTGCATTATTTGTGAAAAAATGTTCACTCAAACAAATTCTATCCTTGAATGATTGTTTTAAGCTGGAATAATTGGAGCACTGATCATAATTCACAAGTAGTTGGTGATACTTTTCTACGAAATCAGATAGCTGTGAAACGTGAAAAACAAGTAAAATCATTCAAAGCAAATTGCAAACATTTGTCAATAGATGTTTAAGAACAATTGTAAGAATAAGATGGCCAGATACAATTTCAAATTTAAAATTATGGGAAATAACAAATCAAAAAGAAATTACAATAGAAATAAAAAACAAAACTGGAAATGGATAGGACACTTACTAAGAAAAGAAGATAAAGCTACGGAAAAAAAAATGGCTTTGGATCGGAATACCAGAGTAGTGGAAGAAGAGGAAGACCAAGAAACAGATGGAACAGGAAAGCTATTGAAGAAATTGCTAAAAAAAAGCTAAACATGGAATGAAGTAAAGAAGTTGGCAAGAAATAGAGTCTGATGGAAGCAACATGTACCAGCCAGAATGTGTAATTCAAATAACATTCATACCCATTCGATTATGGCAGGGGGTTGTTGGCGTGGACAGGTGTAGGTGCCATCTTTTTAATTTTACTGAGTTTGTATCATTAGAACTAGACTGCTTTAAGCAAGTAGATGTAATATATACAGATTCCCAAAAAGTATTCGATAAATTTGGTCATGACTGTTTACTTGCCAAATTATCAAAATTGGGTTTTTCTTTTCCATTAATGAAAATACTTCGATCATACTTAAGACAGATCACAGGTAGTGTATTATAAATAGTGCGTGTCATACCAGTTTAATGTTAATTCAGGGATCCCTCAAGGTTCCAACTTAGGACCTTTGTTATTTTTGTGTTTTATAAATGATTTACCTAGTGTCGTTAATTATTCCAAAATATTAGTGTTTGCTGATGATGTTAAATTATACAAAAGTGTTAATAGTGTTACAGATTGTTTAGAACTTCAACATGATCTAGATTCCTTATATATATATATAGAGCAAAACGAACAAACTTTCATATAATATTAGTAAGTGTGTAAAAATGTCCTTTACCAGAAGTAAAATTCCCTTTAAATATCTTTATAACAGCAATAGGACACCAGTCGTTGAAGTAGTTGAAAATAAAGATTTCGGAGTACATTGAATTAATTGTAACAAAATCGCTAAAATGTCTTAGGCTTCATTATTAGGAATTCATATACAATTAAAGAAAAAAATATTAATTCAACTTCACAACTCCTTTGTTAGACAAAATCTTGAATATGCATTTATTATTTGGAATTCGTAAGACCACAAAGTACGTGAACTTAATAGAAAAAGTACAATCGAAATTTTTAAAATCTGCATTATTTAAAAGAATTAAATGTTATCCAATGTACATAAACTATGAAACCCTTTTAGATATATTTAAATTTAAAGCTTTAAATTTCAGAAGAGACGTGTAATATTTCTGTATAAAGTATTACATTCTATTATTGATGATATTAATATTATCGCAAATATATTATTTTATGTATCAAATAAAATATGTAGATTCAAGAAGCTTTATTTTTTCACCCCAAGAAATCCATAAAAACTCACCATTAAACAGAATTGTACATTTATATAACAAACTTCATTAGTTCGATGTAGATATTTTCAACATGTCTGAAACTCAGTTCAAAAATGCAATAGTCAACCATTTTTTCATTGATTAATAGAAATGTTTAAATTAGAAATAATTGTATAATTACCATGCCACCTTCTCTTTTCTTTAATGTTCTGGTTGTTTTTATTCCCTATCATTTTTTCTTATTTCGTTCCTCTTCTTCGGAACTTTTATTGTTATTTATAAATGATTGTATGTTACTATATTTTTGTAATGAACATTGTAAGTGGGCTTATGTCGTTATGTTCACAACAATAAATAAAAAATAAATAAATCAGTTTTGACACCTACATGGCAGTGGATGAGAATGCCGTCACAGTGAAATTCAAAGTGTTGCTGAAGTGTGCTCTGAGGTGGGAGAAGCAGTAAGTGTTTTGACAAGGGTGAGGGGACTGAGGAGGAGGAGGAAACTTATGCAACAGCTGAAGCTTGACTGCATATGAAACTACAGGTGTTTATCTATGCTCATGACAGTAACAAAAGCAAGCAACAGAACATGAAAAGTTCCTTGTTTCATGTGAAAAGAAAAGCAGCTAAGAAGAAAATGTCTTTTAAAAGCTTTTTTAAAAGAAGGTGGCAAACATAAAATGTGTAACATGTAAAATATAGTGTTGGTTTATATATTGGCTTTTTTTTGTACACGGTTCATTTTTGTTTTTACCCACTCCATCAGAAAATGATAGATTAAGGTTCGACTGTATGACTCATTCTTATTTCTAAAATAATAATAATAATAAACTAGGTTTCATGATTTTAAATGTATATTGGTTCAATCATTTTAATTGTCGTCCATTTCTTGTGGCCTGGTTATTTATAGGCATATTTGTAGTATACAAGCTTTCAATAAAGGCTGGTTCACAACCAACGAGAACGGTAACCAGAACGAGAACGGGAAAGTTGAAATACGTGTATTCAAATGGGAGTGTCCACAACCGACGGGAAGCGTTCCCGGGCCCCGGGAACGGGAAGAAGAGTTGCCCAACTTTTAACTTTCTCGTTCTCGGGCACGGCATATTAGATCCCTATTGTGCATATTAGACTCTTCACTCTAGAGGTTATTCTAAGCGGCCGTGACATGAAACAGCCACTAGTGCTCTCTATAGTCGCAAGCTGGAAACATGAAACTGGAAGGAATTAGTAGTAAATGTGCTTCCTAACCTCATCCCGATACCCGCAAATCTAATCAACGTTGGTTCCTCTGGTGAAGGGATCATTTGTAGTTTGTTTATATGCAACTCAAAACTGGCTATTACCTAAAAAAAAAACAATGGCAAAAGCTACAAAGAACAGCTAAATCCGGTGGAAATGAAAAAAGAATAAACAATTTTAATGTATGCCATTAAATAAAGGAATGAAAGTTTGGCATAAGTAGAGGGATCGGAAATGTAATGAATATGCATTTAGATAATGTTAACTCTATCGAATTTTGACGTTGGCTTGGCTAAATTGGAAGTAGGTGAAAAAATGTCATTGGTCAGTAAAAACAAATGAAATCCCAATGCGCAAAATCGACTTTCACTTTGTGATCGACATGCATTCCCGTTCTCGTTACCGGGCTGTTGTGAATCAAAGTTTCTTGCTTCCCGTTCTCGTTTCCGTTCTGGTTACCGTTCCCGGCTGGTTGTGAACCAGCCTTAAGAGTGTGTCATAATTTCGAAATAAAAACGAAAATGTTTTATTTATTCAATTACTATTTGAAGTAGTCTTCATGACATTAACCAGGCACAATTTCATGAATAAGTAGTGAGATGTTGTTCCTTAGGTCATTAACTGTTAAACCTGTGATTTACATAACTTCATATCTAACAGTGTTAAATTACATAATCTTGGAGGCCAGTTAACATCACCATTATGCGAAATGAAGCCTCTGAACTTGTCATTCAAAAGGTTGGTTGTTTTGTGAGCAGTATGGACATGGCACCATCTTGCTGAAACCAGACGTTTCTGATATTCAGGCCATAACTAATCTCTTACCATAGCCTGGTATCTTTCAGCATTGACATTCAAAGCCTCTCCTTTTTCATCTTGAAAACAAATATGGGCCAAAGATTCTGCCATGCTAAAGTCCACACCAGACTAACCTTTTTGGGATGGAGTGCCTGTTCTTGAATCTCTATTGGATTTTCATTGCTCCAATAGCCGTAATTTTGTTTGTTGACAAAACCATTCATCCAGAAACGGGCCTTGTTGCAAGAGATGATTTTGGGGCTGAAATTAGGATCAATTTCCAATTGCTCCATAACCCAGGTACACAATACACAGCGTTATGGCTTTAGTTCCATTGTTAACACAGATTTGTAAAGCTGAAACTGCAGGTCCATATGCAAAATACACCAAGTTGTGATCGAAATTCCCAATTCTTGTGCTCGCTTGAAAATTGATTTTTGTGGATTTTTTCATACACTTTCATGAACAGCGGCTATGTTTTTATTGCAGCATTTACATTGTTTAGACATCTGGATTTTGGTTTGTTATAGAACTAGTTGTCTCCAATTTTTCCTTCACGCATCAAATTGTTCTTTCAGAGGGACAATTATCGACATTGAACTTTGGGCATAACGCATACAATGTTTGGTGAACACATGACCATTATGATGGTAATTGTTCAGGTGTTGTAGAACTGTGAAACGTTCAATTATTATTTGTCAATAATAACTGTAACCATGTAAAAAACATAACTACTATAGCTTCATTAACACAGCAGTTGTTACATGTTAAAGGTATGACATTCTTATTGAAAGAGCCTATATACTGTAGATATACTCTTATTTACTCTGCCTGAAAAAGAAAGTAAGAGAAGATAAACTTAATTTATTTGACATAGGTTTCAATCCACCATTGGTATCTACGCCATACATCCACGGTGCAAGTTCCCCACAGAATCTCTCGGTGACAATGTCAGAACCCATGGGACGTGTTGTGCAGTATTCTGCTCGTCATAATGGCCTTTATCTCTACATGGGAAGAATACTGCGACCATTGTGGAATCTTCGAGTTGTAACAAGAACAACACAGGATAACATGCTTTTCGTGAGTATATGTGTGTGGTATTCTGATATTAAAGTAATATGCAGAAAACATTACTTGCATTAGTATTATAGTAACTCTTTTGGTTACGTGTTTACTCAGATTTGAGGAGCTACATACATCTTTCTAACCATTATCCAAACTTAAGTTAAAGGGTGGAAAATTAATGTTAAGGAGTGTGATGTCATTAATTCACGAAAATTCTTATCTTTTGCATTAATGAAAAATGAAAATATCTGTAATTGTTCATATGTGCTATATTTCTCATATTTGGCAGTTTAACATCTACAGTTCAACGGTGATAGGCTTTCATATCTATGCCAATGCCAGATTCAAACCTCTTTCTTCCAATGTATGAGTTGTCAATACATTGACATACTTGCCAACTTTCACTGTTTTTCTGAAAATGTGCAGGAGCATCTTTGTAGCTTTGTGGGCAGAATCAAAGCGTTAGATTTTCACGCTGGACATCACCAAGTATTAAATTCTATTACATTATATTGTAACTTAAGATTACATACTGAATGGTATACAGTACTGTGATAAGCCAGAGCTTATCTGTGTGTCTATCCTTCATCGCAATCATGGTTCCCCTTTACTGGACTGCAGCAAAATGTATAGCACCACTAGTGACCTCTAGTAAATGGTATACAGTGTTATGATAGACCAGAGCTTATCTGTGTGTCTAACCTTCATCATGATCATGGTCCCTCTTCACTGGGCTACAACAAAATGTATAGCACCACTAGTGACCTCTAGTAAATGATACACAGTGCTATGATAGACCAGAGCTTATCTGTGTGTCTATCCTTTATCATGATCATGGTCCCCCTTCACTGGGCTACAACAAAATGTATAGCACCACTAGTGACTTCTAGTAAATGGTATACAGTGCTATGATAGACCAGAGCTTATCTGTGTGTCTAACCTTCATCATGATCATGGTCCCTCTTCACTGGGCTGTAACAAAATGTATAGCACCACTAGTGGCCTCTAGTAAATGGTATACAGTGCTATGATAGACCAGAGCTTATCTGTGTGTCTATCCTTCATCATGATCATGGTCCCCCTTCACTGGCCTGTAACAAAATGTATAGCACCACTAGTGGCCTCTAGTAAATGGTATACAGTGCTATGATAGACCAGAGCTTATCTGTGTGTCTATCCTTCATCATGATCATGGTCCACCTTCACTGGGCTGTAACAAAATGTATAGCACCACTAGTGACTTCTAGTAAATGATACACAGTGCTATGATAGACCAGAGCTTATCTGTGTGTCTATCCTTTATCATGATCATGGTCCCCCTTCACTGGGCTACAACAAAATGTATAGCACCACTAGTGACTTCTAGTAAATGGTATACAGTGCTATGATAGACCAGAGCTTATCTGTGTGTCTAACCTTCATCATGATCATGGTCCCTCTTCACTGGGCTGTAACAAAATGTATAGCACCACTAGTGGCCTCTAGTAAATGGTATACAGTGCTATGATAGACCAGAGCTTATCTGTGTGTCTATCCTTCATCATGATCATGGTCCCCCTTCACTGGCCTGTAACAAAATGTATAGCACCACTAGTGGCCTCTAGTAAATGGTATACAGTGCTATGATAGACCAGAGCTTATCTGTGTGTCTAACCTTCATCATGATCATGGTCCCTCTTCACTGGGCTACAACAAAATGTATAGCACCACTAGTGACCTCTAGTAAATGGTATACAGTGCTATGATAGACCAGAGCTTATCTGTGTGTCTAACCTTTATCATGATCATGGTCCCCCTTCACTGGGCTACAACAAAATGTATAGCACCACTAGTGACCTCTAGTAAATGGTATACAGTGTTATGATAGACCAGAGCTTATCTGTGTGTCTGTCCTTCATCATGATCATGGTCCCCCTTCACTGGGCTACAACAAAATGTATAGCATCACTAGTGACCTCTAGTAAATGGTATACAGTGCTATGATAGACCAGAGCTTATCTGTGTGTCTAACCTTCATCATGATCATGGTCCCTCTTCACTGGGCTACAACAAAATGTATAGCACCACTAAATGACTAATGCCACATAAAAAGTTATTTGAAATAATAACATATGAGTATTTTAATCAAAATCATTAGAGCCATTTTTTAGAAAATCAAAAATTTTGAAAAATGTTCCATGTAAAGGGTAGTTTAGGGTGGGGGTATTTTCTTGTGTCACATCTTTGGAATGTATTGATCTAAATACCAAGTTTAGTATGTATCTAACTTTTTGTTTTTGGGTTAGCTGTTCACAGAAACACAACAGAGCATTTTTATAAAAATGCTTGTATTGTCTTCAGTGGGCCTCAAAACGTTTGTATCTGGTGAAATCTTATCAATTTTTGGGGGGAATTCCCGTATATACTATAAGTAGTAGAGAAAGTAAAAATATCATTGGTGGGTTTCAAACAAATGACGTCCCAATGCACAAAATTGACTTTTCACTTTGCTATGAATATGCATTTCCATTCTCATTTCTGGTGTATTGTGAATGAAGATGTTGTTTACTGCCTTTGCTGCATGAAGTAATGAATATTATTATTACTGATTACAGTTGTGTAGCTCAATCAGCACAGATGAATGTATGTGGATATTAGGATACCTAGCGGCTCTTCGCAGTTTCCTCGACAGAAATACACATTTTGCCATTTCAGGAGTTATGTAAGTATCAGCTTGCACGAAATAGGTATTCATTGACGTGTGTATTGCCTTACTATAGTATAGAAGCCATGTTTTATTGCAAGCTAAAATGAAATGGCATAGAAACTACTGCTCAAAAGTTGGTGAACACTCCTTAGAATTTATTAAAAAAAAAAAAAAAGATCAGAAAAACATTTTATGCATATATGAAGGTCAGTCAAATGATAGCGAGACAGATACAAAAAAATGGTAACTAAACTGTTTATTATTTCTGAAATAATTGCCATAACTATTCATACATTTATCCCGCTGTGACACAAGACGGTCAATGCCTTCGTAGAAAAATGTGGTTGCCTATGGAACCATGATTGTACTCAGGCGTGCACATCTTCGTCTGAAGCAAATCGACGGTCACAAATGTATGGAAATCGCAGGGGGAGAGATCTGGACTGTGGAGGATTTGTATGAGCTTCCCAGTGGAATGTCTGCAGTGCAGTCAAAAAAACCTTGGCAACATGTGGGCGGGCATTATTGTGCAACAGAATGATGCTGTCCATCAAGATTCCTGGGCATTTGGACTTGATGGCACACTTCTGTTTCCACATCAGATGTGCTTTAATTGTGGTGCCGTGGCCCAGAATGTCAATGAGCAGTGGGCACCTGCAGTCAAAAAGAAAGGTCATCATGACTTTCCTGGAGCTGGCGTGCATGGCTTTGGAATTTTTTGGTGAGGGTGAATCCATGTGCTTCCATGGTTTGTTCTGACGTTTGCTCTCCGGCTCAAAATGATGACACCATGTTTCATCTTTTGCGACAATATGGAACAGGAAATGATATTCTTCAACGTGATACTGTTCCAGGTGCTGCAGTGATGTCAACATTCTTTTCAGCTTCTGCCCCTCGTCAGGCTGTGGGGAGCCACTGTGCACAGATTTTCCGATACTTCAGATGTTTTGTCAAGATGACATGAGCAGTATTATGGCTAATGCCCAACATGAGACAAATGTGTCCGTCATCGGTTATTTCTGACAACAGCATTCACTGCATCAATGACACATCGAGCCTGTCCTGGCCGACTTGTCTTCTAATGACACCCTACTTTCTCAAAATTGTTTATTCCACTCAAACACATGACATACTGTGTTCATCGTATACAGCAGACATTCACCTCCTGACACTCCTTCCGCTGTCAGAAAACATACTACACCTCGCTGTTCCAGTTTCCCAGTCTCCATTGTGATGTTGGACGCACGCAGACTCACTGATTTCACTTTGAGCATGCTAACAGACAAATGGTACAGTGGTGAACATTCGCGCTCTGCCGTCATGGTTCCCAAAAAAGGTCACTTGTACACACACACTACCAACTGCCGTGCCATGCTCTTTATATAGTCTCGTTTTAATTTGACTGACCCTCATAATTGCAATGATATTTAGCAGAACCAAACACTATGTTCTAGGTTTTAGTGTTTTCAAAGTAACCTCGTGCTTTTCACACTCTGGGCATCCTTGCTACCAAGTCTGTCAGGTTGCTTTAGAAATGTCTTTCCGTGCAATTTGTAAATGGCTGCATAATTAATTTAAAGCATTCATGGGTCTCTTTCTGACCTCTCTGTCTAAATGATCCCAAAGAAGTTTAATAGGGTTGCAGTCAGGGCTTTGAGGAGGCCATATCATGTACTTCAGTTCTCTCCTCTTTTATTGTTCAAAATACTTTCTGTTTAGCAAAATGAATGCTTTGGATCATTATCTTGTCGCAAAGTGAAACCCTCGCCAATTGAATGCATTCCAGATGGTTTTGCATAGTGTTGGAGAACGTTGTGATGTTGCCTTTGTTTTTGTTTTTTTCATTCATTATTCCCTCTCTTTTGACAATGTTACAACAAAACAACTCCAAACCATCACTGAACTAATTCCATGCTTCACTGTATAGTGCGATTGTAATTATTAGCATACGTAAATAGAAATTACGTATATTTGCAAAAAGTGTGTTGTTAATTATTTATTTAGCTCCACGTTGAGGACGCCAATTTGAAGAATGTTATTGAGCCTCGTTGTATTTGTTGCCAACTTTGAAAAAGTTATTTAGCTGGATGCTGGATATGACATGTGAAAATCCCCACGTATGTGTGTCACTTTGAGATATTTAACCCAAAGTTTTTAAGATACACTTTGATGTTGTTTGATGCTTGGTACGCCAAACTTTATAGTGATGATGATGCTTGTTTTACGTAATATTATTAAACTTATTTGCCTTGGCTGCTTCAGTCGCACTATAGAAAAACAAGTTCTTTTTAGGTTGTGATAAGACAAGAATTAAAAAAAGTCACAGAATTTACTTTTTAATTTCACTTCTTTTTATTTCTCTTTATACTTGCACATTTATAAACACAACACTTTATAAAAGAAAAACTGTGAGCACTTTATACATTCTAGCGGAGAACACAATTTTTACCATCCGTACTCGACAACATCTTACCCGACACTGACTAAATTCAATGGTAAAAATCTTATAGCTTTGGTAATGCCAGTCTCGTATTGGCTAATTCTAGTCCAATAAAATTTAAGTATTCAAATTAAAACTTTTCTTTACTGTTGATTGGCTAATTCCAAACTGTAAGCGAAATTACGTTATTACGATCTTTTCATAACCAGTATTTTTTTTAAATTCCAGACACACTATTGTCGCCAAAATTACAGTATTACCTCATTATTAACAACCTAAAACATATTATTCTCACAGTTTTTGCACTATTAGAGTATATAAACATATACATAACATTAATAAATGTGTTTACAATAAAAAATAAGTATTTACAATGACTTTACATACAATTTAAATAATAATTATATACATATTGTTTTTAAGGTGGGCTGTTATTGAATTTAATTATAATAAAACACAATTACATCATTTAGGCATTAAAATACTACCTCAAATTGCCCCCTTTTAGAAATATTTAAAATTTACTCTTTTTGTTTTGTTCTTTTAAATTTTCAGATATTTTCTAAAAGTCTCCTGAAAGAAAGAAACATAACTTTTATTTTACACTTCCTATCTTTCACTTTTACTTTCTCACTTTTTCTTCAACACTGGTTTTTCACAACACTCATGTATAGCTGAACACTTCCTATTCACTTGTGTAGCACTTTTCAAGGTTAATGACCTTGTATAAGATTAATGATCTGAGCTAAGTTTGCTCATTCACTATCACTTTCAGTAGTAAATACTTTATATGCTTTACATTTTTATATACAATTATACATGTTAACATTTGTTACCCCCTGTTTACAATTTGTTTTCTAAATTTTAATTTATAATATAAATGTAATTGCTACTTAGATTTTCTACTAACAATGGATTTTTAATGCTTCTGTTTCTGTTACTAAACAACATAGCATCGTCAAACTTAAGCTTTATAAGGGTGGTACTTTCTACCATAGTTATTTGTTTGAAGCATCAACCGCTATACATAAGTCAGGTTGGGTACTTCTGCGACTGCCCTCATATATTAGTTGCATAATAAAGGATTTTCATAAGAGCACCCATATGTGCATCTGTCCCTTTTGTGTTGCAGTTTGTAAGTGATACCAAAATGGCTAGGCTTCAATTTCTAGTGAGCCATTTGCTTTTGCAAGCTTGCCTCTGATTGGTTGTTGGCCCTTTAAGCACTAATTGCTTATTGGTTGGAACCAATCAGGGTGCTCGATTCAAAGACTGTTTGCTACTAAATAAGCTTGTTTGTAATATTTACATTATAAAATAGTTAAATGAACAAAATAAATAAGAAATTAACATAGAAAATTTTTTAATAAATATGACTTGCTATTTTGAGGTCAAGTATGTTAGATTAATAGTAAGAAATACGTTTATATCTTCCACTTTTATTTTGTCATTGAATTCAAGCACTAGTGAGCATACTCCCCGGATATTTAAACTTAAGGAGTTTTTGGACAGGTTGGGTTCTATTTATCACTTGGCTAGCAGACTCTGTGACGTCAGCTCTTTAAATTTATTTTGTGCTAATTTACGAGGGTGGTCTGAAAAGTTTCCGACCTAATAAAGATACAAGACATGTTTTCAGAAATTTTTTTTTATTTTTCAACATAGTCTCTTGTAACTCTACACACTTCTCCCAGCGATGCCCCCATCTCTGTAGCCTGTCCAAATAGTACTCAGCGTTTTTCTCTGCAAAATAATTGTTCACGAAGGTGATTGCCCCTTAATTTGATGAAAATCTCTTTCCTCCGAGTGCAATTTTCAGATGAAGGAACAAAAAGAAGTTGCCTGGGGCTAGATCTGGCGAGTAAGGCGTATGGTCAAGCAGTTCAAACCGTAATTCTAGGATTTTCGTCATTGTAACCGCTGAGGGTGAGACGGTACATTGTCTTGGTGAAACAGGATTTTCTTTTTCTGCAAATGTGGCTGTTTTTCCGCAAGTTCAGCCTTCAGCTTGCCAAGTAATGATGCGTAGTATGCTCCTGTAATGGTTTTTCCTTTTTGAAGATAATCGATTAAAGTAACTCCATGACTATCCCAAAAAACATTCGCCATCACTTTCCCAGCCGAAAAAACAGTTTTTGCTTTTTTTGGAGCCGGTTCCCCCCTTTGCAGTCCACTGTTTGGACTGTATTTTTGTTTCAGGCATATAATGGTGTATCCAAGTTTCATCTACAGTAATTAATCGGCACCAAAACTCGGATTTATTGCGCCTAAACTGCATTGGAAATGTTCATTCGAACACGTTTTGGGTCTAACGTGAGCAAATGCGGCACCCAATGTGCGGACAGCTTTCTCATGTCTAAATGTTGATTTAATATGTGACAAACACGATCTTTTGACATGTTCATAGCCTCTGCTATCTCTCTCACTTTAATCCGGCGGTCGTCTAGCACCATTTGGTGAACTTTGGCGATGTTTTCGTCGGTAGTTGCAGTTTTTGGACGTCCCAAACGTTCGTCTCCCAAGCTCTTACGGCCATGTTTAAATTCAGCTGCCCAAAATTTCACTGTGGTAAATGATGGTGCAGAGTCCCCATACACAGAATCCAACTCATCTTTGATTTGCGTAGGCGTATTGCCTTTCAAAAACAAATATTTAATGACAGCTTGATACTGGATTTTGTCCATTTTCATAAAAACACCACTCACATCACCTCACTAAAATGACTGTTACGTAACAACTGAGCATCCAAAATGGCTGAAACTTTGGTGAGTAACTGTCAACAGATGAACAACGAAATTCACTAGCTTTTATTTACGAGTACTGCCATCTTCATGTTGAAGTCGGAAACTTTTCAGACCACCCTCGTATATCTTCAACATAGGCCCTAGGCATTATGAAGACGGAACATCTTCCATTTACCAGGTAAACTCAAAAGCTGTCTAGCTCTCTCCCTTTTGCAATGTAGTTTAGATTATTTATTTGAAAGATTAAAGCCTCTCTTGGAATCAGGGGTAAACATTTAATAGTGCCACCCTTCCAGCTGTCCGCAACCTATAACCCTCTCGATGACATCCCTGAGCTATGTCCCCATCCTCATCTCATTTAGTGAAGATGCTGTTACATCATGACATCTTTGTATAATTAAGAAAATGATCGTATCTTCTTTAATAAACAAACTTTTTGGATAAAAGCAGATCAGTGAACTTAAAAGATATGCATCTACATACTTTAAAAAATATCTTAAATAGTTAAATGTGTCATGAATTTAGGAGATTTAAGCTGATTGAGTAGGATTTTTAATCTCATATTAATTTTCAGTCTGCTTTTAAAAGATATGCAGGAGAAGAAACTAACCAGGTATTTTTTAAGAGACAAAGTAAAGTTTTATTCGCATAACAAAGCCCTGTTTTCACTGCTGAAGTGAGTCTGGAGCAATAGCGGAATCTGTATTGATTGAGACAAGACAAGATGTTACTTTCACTTTAATTTTAGAAGGACTAATTTGTGGAGCTCTAGCTTCCATTTTCAGCCTTGGGGGTCTGACTGCTGTTGCTGATTGCAGCCCCCTTCTGGTAGAGGAACGATGAACTTGTTCGCTAAGGTGTCAACTGGCGGGATTTCAAGGAAGCATAAAGACTGGCTAACAAGTTTTGAAATCCTGCTAGTTGACACTTTAGCAAAGAAGTTCATTGTTCCACCACTAGAGAGAAGGTTGCAATCAACTACAACCAGCAACGGCAGTCAGACCCCCAAAGTTAAAATGTAAGTGACATAGTGTTAAAACAAGCTGACTCCACAAATATACGAGTATAATCTGGATGTTACTGTTACTAAATTCCTGTAAACATCAATTAGTTGTAAATATGTTTCAGTAACCTGCAGTCTGTAACTCGTCAGACGTTATACAACTCCTTCAACAGTACGACAGTAAACACGAGCATAACACAGCGTACAACTACACGTAGCACAGATCAAGAAGCTCAATTGGAAGAGAAGAGGTCATTAGATGCTTTGAAACTTTTCCTTGGTCACACATGTGAAGTGCTTGACCTGTGGAAAATCCTTTGTGAACACCAGTTCCACGTCATAGCCAGCTGTTTAAACAGGGTAAGTTAGTTCTGGAGATTTGTCTTAAACATCTGATGTTCCCTTTACATGACTTTATCTTCTTTTTCTTATATACATTTATATATTTCATCATAGGTATAGGAACAATACAGCATGCCAAAGTGATGGATGTTTAAAAATCAGATCCCTATGTGATAGCTTAGAGATTTATGCTCTTTGCATGACCACAAGAAAAACCAAATAGCAGCTTACCACTAAGCACTGCGTGCGTGAATGTGTGAAGCATGACAATCGTTACAATGCCATGTCTAGCTCAGTGGTAGAGAGTTAGCTAATTGTTCCTGAGGTTGCAATTTCAAATCTCCACGCAGCTACTCAATCCCCCCCCCCCCACTAAATGAATGAAGAAGAATATAACGTGTATTCTTCATTTTTTATGTATGTGGCATTTATTTAATAGTTCGTCATACAGGTAGATGGCAACTATGACGTTAATTTATCTGTAAAGAGAAGCTTTCATTCTCAGTCAATTTAATTTTATAACCACAAATTTCACCATTATTGTAATCATATTTGTAAGCAAAATTAAGTAATAAGTAATATTATTTATATCTCCGCTGTTGAATCTTTGCACTTGACAGTTCATGTGGCTTCGCGTAACGTTGACTATATTGTGCTTGCAACGTTGCCAGAGTGGATAGTAAACAACAACAGCTGATTGTTCTCCTTTCTATTGTGTCTAAACTGCATCAAAAAGTGTACATAATTAGTGAACGTCAATCAATAATAACTATTTTGTATTATTATTGTTAATTAAGAATAACTCAGCATAAACATTGCAACGTATGTGGAATAAATTATGTCACTATAGAGACAACATAATGCAAACTTGCCTGCTACAATGAGAAGAAATAAAACAAATTATAAGCATGCGACACCAAAGTTATTTTCACTCGCGGATTTAAAACTGCAATGGCTCAATTCCATCCAAATCTCCATCTTCATCCTCTTGGAGTTTCACTCCCTTTAAATAATCGTTCTTGTGATTAGTTCAAGAGCTGCTGCAGTTCGTTGTACGGCTTTATAAGCAGCATCAGAGGGATGCCCATGAACCTTCACTTACTACTCCGACTGTTCAAAGAATTTCCGGGTCCTTCTTAACAGTTCCAATGCCTGACTGTTAAGTGGCACGCCTCAATGCAAAGGATTTTCAATTCGTGAAACATCACTGGGTGATCGGCTTCATTTTTGAGACATTGTCGCACTTCAAATCTTGAATAAATAATATGAATGATATGTGTGTAAACGAATACCAACAATAACAAAACTATCAAACAGTAACCACAAATATAAGTAACAATGAGCAATATGTATCTTGCAAAGAACTGACGTATGTGCTAGAGATTCACAAACTGAAGCACGTGGTTGGGAATAACTATATCTGGCAACAGAACAGCTTCCGCTTTGTCGTCGACCACCTGGAATGCTGCCTTTTGATTGGTTTAGGAAGTCTAACGGTTAAAGCTTTTGATTTATTATTTTTTTTTTGTGCGAGTGTACCAACTTAATCGCTAGCTGTCAGTGCAATGTTTCAACGGCGGGGGTATAGACTATATTACAGTAAAGGGAGTTAAAAAATAACAATCCACTACGAGAATCGAACTCAAGATGGTTGCATACAAGTTAAGTATGCTTGGTGTGGAGGTAGCCCAAATCTGTGCCTGGTGACTTGTATTGTAAAGTTAGCCAAACTGCATACAGAAGTTGATGGTTGTGAATCATGTGCTCACTGAAAGGGACTGTTCAAAAGACCATCCTTTTAGCTTGACCAAGTGTACATATTGGGTCGGTGCATGCCGTTTTTACAATATGCAGGCATGCATTATTGTGGAGTAACAACACAGGTTTACCAATGTTTTGTTTTCAATAGCAGCAGCGAGTCATCTTACAGCTGTATTAATTGGTGTATGCACCATCCTTCGCACGGGGTGTTGCTTTTTACAATTAGCTGCGCTATTCTTTTCTCTTCTTTAAGTTCACATGCAGGCACCATTTCTTGTCTCCTGTAACATTGTTCCCAGGGAATGGTTTGTGCCTCCAACAAATTGAACAGTAATGGGCCAGCAAAGGCGGAAATATAGTTATTTGCTGATTTTTTTCAGTGTCATTTAACACCATTTCCATGCCATCCTCTCAGCAAGTCAAGTGGTGTCAAATCTGGCGACCTAGGCGGCCCTTCCACTGGACCCTTTCAACCTATCCAATGCTCAGGTAAAACTTCATTTTGAAATTCGCAAGTTGTTAGTCTGAAATGTGGCGGTGCTCCATCTTGCTGGAAGAACAACCCACATCGTTTTTCGTAATCCTCTCAGCAAGTGCTTCCCTCCCATACCACCACATGGCTTCTGTAGCACTAGATCCTTGATTAAACTTGAAAAGTAAAATATATTCATTTATCTCTGCTTGACACTCCATACTGATTAGCCTTGAAAATAAGCTGTTAACAACATACAAGCTCCTGCTCGTATCAAACTCCAATTCAAAAACGAACAATGTAGCGAAGCACGTACATATGCACCGACCCAATAAGTGATTGTTTGTGGCATTATCCATGAGTTAATTATTATGTAATTGTTGTCAAACAGAGATGTGCCTGTTGTGGTTAAATTGCAGGAGCACCAGTCGCAGCTACAATTGGCTACGTTTCGCAATCTTGTGCTTGGTGGTCATGAGCTATGTACTGCGTTAATCAACAGCCTTATTAACAGGTAAAAAACATTTCTACTTTACTTTCAGTATGTTTTATAGTTATAAAAACTCACTTATTTTGTATGCAGTAGCTATTGATATAATTTCACAAGCAGCATATTCATTCATTGATGTCTGTGTACAACTACAATTACACATTATAAACAAAAATACATCAGTTTATTGCAAGTTTCTCAATTGAATAGAAATCCTTATCAACTAAATATTTACATAGTTTTTTCTTAAATATATTTATGAGCATGACATTGAAAATTTTTAGAAAATCAAATAGGGAGTGGTTTTTAAAAAATTTAAATGATTTTATTGTTTTTCAAAATATTCCCCTGTAACATCAATACATTTGATGCAACCAGTCCTTAAAGCGATGATGCCACTCTTCCTGAGGCACTTCAGAAACAGGTTTTTATAATGTTCCACTGCTTCAACTGATGACAAAAAGTGATTCCAGGCATTTTATTTTTAATTTTTGGAAGCAAAAAGAAATCACAAGAGCTAGGTCAGCACTGTAGGTGAAGGGTCCATGGTACTGATTTGTTAGTCTTACTGTATGCGATGATGTAACATTATTTTTCCTTTAAGTCATTATTCATTAACTTCTTCAAAAATTTCTGGTAAACAGACATTTGTGTAACAATTGGCAGTAACAGCACGTTTTATCGTGTAATGCTATAATTGCAAATTCGTCTGAATTTTGTGGGCTTAGATTCTGTTCAAAAGACCCATTGGCCTTTCGTTTTCCACACCAGTCAATGTATTGTTGTTTCTGATCAGGAGTCAGTTTATGTAGAATCCATCGACAACAAGTTTTCTTACGTCTAACTGTTGATGTAAGATGTTTTGGATTTGACTCACACCAATGCCTAATGTTACCTGAATAAATTCATAAAATGTCCGTCAATCTTCTTCAAGCATGCTCAATCGTCAGTAATATTTTCATCAGTAAAAGCAGTTCTTGAGCGTCGTTTACGAAATTCATCATTAAGAAAAAGCTGATCTCTTTTGAACTTGCTGTACCAATTATAAATTGTTGCCTCTTCACCAAATGAATTTCTAAGCCAATGTTCACATTTTTAGTCATTTATGACGATTTAAAATCGTAAAAAATCATAACCCGGAAATGCTCTCTAGTCAGATTCATTTTTGGGTGAACACAAAATCATTAAATGGTGATAATTAACAGGAAATCAAACAAACATGGCAATCAACTCGTAAAACAAAAGTAACTGTCAAATATAAACAAATTTAATTTATAACACTCATGAATACAACATTTAAAATCGCAAAACACACAGCAGAGTTGGATACTTGGGAAAACTTATTAATCACGTAACATAAACACCTTATGATGAATTTTGAATTGCCGCCACTGAACCCACTATAGAGTTTCATCACTGCACTGCCACATTCCACCACACACAGATGCATACCAGGCAACACAACGAGGTACCACACCACTTCCAATGATGGGAGCAATTAGCTCTTGAAACTGGTCAAGTTGCAAGTGATGTTAGGTGTTTCATCTTCAACTTAAATTTTCTATATAATTTCAAATTTCATTATTTTACAAATATGACATTCTAAAAATGTTCAGTATCATCCTCATACCTATTAGTGTAGTGTAATGTATGTTTAATGTGTAGTGTAATGTATTATATGTTTTTATATCATCAATATGTTAGTGAATGTAAATTAAGTATAAAGCAATGCAAGTATCTATTAGTGTAGTGTAATGTTTATGTTTATATTATGACGTGTCCAATATTGAATATACTTTATGCAGAACAATATCACTGGAGCAATAAAGAATTTAAAAAAAAAAAAAATTAACATCCGTTGGTGAAATCGACACTAAGCAATTAGATAATAGAAATTCATAGTGTTTATACTCCCTTTAGTTAACTTATTTTTTATTAATTGAACAGTAGAAATGAGAATTCTGTTTGAAATGTCTGTGGTATCATCTGAGTAAATTATTTCTGCTATTTAATTATACATTTTTTAATTTTGAAATCAAAATGTTTGTGTATGTGGATAATGTGCAGATTCACATTATCTGAACTCTTACGTGTTTCAGGTCTGCTATTTTATAATCTTTGATCTTCGTGATGTAGCACATTAAGAATGATGAATCACAAATTATGATTATAGAGCATCAACATTTGCCCAAATCCAAGGATGGAAGCTGTCTTATCTAAAGAGTGTATTTTTGGACACATGGCCATATTATGCGGAATTGCTTGCCCTGCACTGCATTGTTTCTGGCTGGTTCTGTTCCATCTCCATGTGCCGGCTAATCACTTCATGCAAAGTCTATGCTGTACAGACATTGATTCATTGTGAGACCACATGTTTCAGTGTGTTAGTGCTGTTATAATGTCAGCACACAGAATCTTCATGTATGATTCCTATCTGACAACAAACTCTTGTAGAGAAGTGAGACAGATTCCTTGCTGTTATAATGTCAGCACACAGAATGTTCATATATGATTCCTATCTGACAACAAACTCTTGTAGAGATGTGAGACAGACTCCCTGTTGTTATAATGCCAGCACACAGAATCTTCATGTATGATTCCTATGTGACAACAAACTCTTGTAGAGAAGTGAGACAGATTCCCTACTGTTATAATGTCAGCACACAGAATCTTCATGTATGATTCCTATGTGACAACAAACTCTTGTAGAGAACTGAGACAGATTCCCTGCTGTTATAATGCCAGCACACAGAATCTTCATGTATGATTCCTATGTGACAACAAACTCTTGTAGAGAAGTGAGACAGATTCCCTGCTGTTATAATGCCAGCACACAGAATCTTCATGTATGATTCCTATGTAACAACAAACTCTTGTAGAGAAGTGAGACAGATTCCCTGTTGTTATAATGCCAGCACACAGAATCTTCATGTATGATTGCTATGTGACAACAAACTCTTGTAGAGAAGTGAGACAGATTCCCTGCTGTTATAATGCCAGCACACAGAATCTTCATGTATGATTCCTATGTGACAACAAACTCTTGTAGAGAGTGAGACAGATTCCCTGCTGTTATAATGCCAGCACACAGAATCTTCATGTATGATTCCTATGTGACAACAAACTCTTGTAGAGAAGTGAGACAGATTCCCTGCTGTTATAATGGCAGCACACAGAATCTTCATGTATGATTCCTATGTGACAACAAACTCTTGTAGAGAAGAGAGACAGATTCCCTGATGTTATAATGCCAGCACACAGAATCTTCATGTATGATTCCTATGTGACAACAAACTCTTGTAGAGAAGTGAGACAGATTCCCTGCTGTTATAATGCCAGCACACAGAATCTTCATGTATGATTCCTATGTGACAACAAACTCTTGTAGAGAAGAGAGACAGATTCCCTGCTGTTAATAATGTCAGCAGACAGAATCTTATGTATGATTCCTATGTGACAACAAACTCTTGTAGAGAAGTGAAACAGATTCCCTGCTGTTATAATGTCAGCACACAGAATCTTCATGTATGATTTCTATGTGACAACAAACTCTTGTAGAGAGTGAGACAGATTCCCTGCTGTTATAATGCCAGCACACATAATCTTCATGTATGATTCCTATGTGACAACAAACTCTTGTAGAGAAGTGAGACAGATTCCCTGCTGTTATAATGCCAGCACACAGAATCTTCATGTATGATTCCTATGTGACAACAAACTCTTGTAGAGAAGTGAGACAGATTCCCTGTTGTTATAATGCCAGCACACAGAATCTTCATGTATGATTCCTATGTGACGACAAACTCTTGTAGAGAGTGAGACAGATTCCCTGCTGTTATCATACCAGCACACAGAATCTTCATGTATGATTCCTATCTGACAACAAACTCTTGTAGAGAAGTGAGACAGATTCCTTGCTGTTATAATGTCAGCACACAGAATGTTCATGTATGATTCCTATCTGACAACAAACTCTTGTAGAGATGTGAGACAGATTCCCTGTTGTTATAATGCCAGCACACAGAATCTTCATGTATGATTCCTATGTGACAACAAACTCTTGTAGAGAAGTGAGACAGATTCCCTACTGTTATAATGTCAGCACACAGAATCTTCATGTATGATTCCTATGTGACAACAAACTCTTGTAGAGAAGTGATACAGATTCCCTGCTGTTATAATGCCAGCACACAGAATCTTCATGTATGATTCCTATGTGACAACAAACTCTTGTAGAGAAGTGAGACAGATTCCCTGCTGTTATAATGCCAGCACACAGAATCTTCATGTATGATTCCTATGTAACAACAAACTCTTGTAGAGAAGTGAGACAGATTCCCTGTTGTTATAATGCCAGCACACAGAATCTTCATGTATGATTGCTATGGGACAACAAACTCTTGTAGAGAAGTGAGACAGATTCCCTGCTGTTATAATGCCAGCACACAGAATCTTCATGTATGATTCCTATGTGACAACAAACTCTTGTAGAGAGTGAGACAGATTCCCTGCTGTTATAATGCCAGCACACAGAATCTTCATGTATGATTCCTATGTGACAACAAACTCTTATAGAGAAGAGAGACAGATTCCCTGATGTTATAATGCCAGCACACAGAATCTTCATGTATGATTCCTATGTGACAACAAACTCTTGTAGAGAAGTGAGACAGATTCCCTGCTGTTATAATGCCAGCACACAGAATCTTCATGTATGATTCCTATGTGACAACAAACTCTTGTAGAGAAGAGAGACAGATTCCCTGCTGTTATAATGCCAGCACACAGAATCTTCATGTATGATTCATATGTGACAACAAACTCTTGTAGAGAAGTGAAACAGATTCCCTGCTGTTATAATGTCAGCACACAGAATCTTCATGTATGATTTCTATGTGACAACAAACTCTTGTAGAGAGTGAGACAGATTCCCTGCTGTTATAATGCCAGCACACATAATCTTCATGTATGATTCCTATGTGACAACAAACTCTTGTAGAGAAGTGAGACAGATTCCCTGTTGTTATAATGCCAGCACACAGAATCTTCATGTATGATTCCTATGTGACGACAAACTCTTGTAGAGAGTGAGACAGATTCCCTGCTGTTATAATGCCAGCACACAGAATCTTCATTTATGATTCCTATGTGACGACAAACTCTTGTAGAGAAGTGAGACAGATTCCCTGCTGTCCGTGTGTTTCTCAGAGAAACGGTTTGTAATATTGTGAATAGATTTAGGGAAATGGGATCTATTCTTGATAAGACTGTGTTCTTACCGGAGGAAAAATTCAGTAACATCAGAGAAAAGTTAAAATAAAGTCCAAAGAAATGTGTGAGAAAGCTTGCACATGAATCAAACTTCAGCTTTTAATGTCACTGAACTTTTAAAATTAAAACCCTTAAGATAACTAGTTGAGGAAATGTGAGTAGAGTTAATGTGTGCAATTGGCTAATGTTAATGATTGCTGTATTCACCCGTGGCCATGTTAATACGAATTTTTGTGTTGACATCTATTTGGTTATTGTTATAATTTTCCCGAGAAAGCTATGCAATTCAATTTAAGGAGCAAACATGTGCCACACCCAAACGAAGGCTCTGTTGGTAATTTTGTCGCAAGTGGGAGTGAAATCATTATATCTCATTATTCAAATAAATTAATTATAAAGTAAAATGCTTGCAGAATATTTTTTTAATATTCGTGGAAGCTGATGAATATATACTTTGCTCTCTTATAGGTACCTGAATGACAATGCTTCAGTGGATAGCATCAGCACTAAACTGAGAGAAGTATGTCCAAATCTGTACAGAACTGAAGATGCTGCTTGTTCCAAAGTAATTGTATATCATTTCACTTTTATCAGTTATGTTCTAACTAGGGATAACCAGACAATAACATAACAGTTACAAAAGTAAGGAATACAAAGTAACTACTTACTGAATAACAGTTTCCAAAGTAATGAGAGTAGCTTGTTAACCTGTTGCTAAAGTAATGGAGATGGTTACCAAGCTTGGGTGACATTCACTGCATGTGCTTTTGTATCACTTATTATCAGGGACATCATTTTTTTTTAAACGATAAATGAACAAGAAGTATATGCACAATTTATGACAAATTGTGGCCAATTTATGGTATAGTTTTCTCATAGATTTTGGGGAAAATTGATCGTTTCTGCAAAAATCTTAAATCCTGGGGCTGTAAAGCAGTGAGAATTCATTTGATAAGGTACATTAACCCAAAAGTATAGACTATGTTATTATTCTATTTTATGACCTGCAGGACCAATAGTGGAAGTTGACAGGGTTTTCCTGAGCTTTTGGAACATACTTTGGTTTTGAAGTTCTTGAAATAATTGCTGCAGCAGAAATATAATTGACCATGTTGAAACTAACAACAAATAAAGTGACCATAAGCAGTGCACATGATAAGGTCGAAAGCTTGTCTCCAGCTGAATTCCAAAAACATCACGCTTCACCTGTGACAATAAGAGGCATTATTGGCCATCTATCCTGTATGGCTGACTCCCCTGAAATTACCCTATAATAAATATCACCTCAGTTTGCTCCCGTCTATGGCTGAGACAGGGAGAAATTGTGAATATATATAAATAGAATACTAGTAGTATAAGAAGCGTATGACATTACAAATTACCACACAATTTTCACAAAATTTCTACCATATTTTGAACTATAAATATGAAACTTTATATATATTTTTACGAAGTTTATTAAAATAAATACCCCAAAAAAACCTGATCCTCCTTATTTGGAAATACCAATCTCCTCTGCAAGAGTTGAGTGGCATTGTCGATCTAATATACCATCGTGAGAAAAATGCCTTCTACTACATTTAGGTAACTAACTGAGATTATCTGACAATAATGAGTGTTTGGATGTTAATGTTTCTCTTTTCTATCATCACCTTTCAAAGTGACATTACCAGGTTCTATCTAACATCCTACAACAATCAAGCAGAAGGATTTCTAATCTCCAGTCAATGCCATTTTCTTTAACTGCCCTGCTGCTGACACCTTGCGGGCAAAAGGGGAAACAAAACTCTGAGAGTTTACCTTTTGAGCCACTTGTGTCTTAATACGATATGTTCATTAGATTTCACACAAGAAATGACTGAAATCGGGTCCACCACTTTGACTTGCCGTGTACTTGTATAACATTTTAAAGAGCCTTTATCCATCTAGATTCAGATAGTGCCATAAATATGTGTGATTATCTGTGAGTTTTCCAAGAAGTATGTTAATCAAGCATAAATCAGAAGTTTTTTTATTAATATGACATAGTGAATAATATAAACAGTAAGATTAAGGCCTGGTTTCACAGTATAAGCTGAGCTTATATGTGGCTTGGCTTAAACTGTACTGAACTGCTTTAAGCCAAGGAGTCACCATGTTTTGTGAAGAAGGCTATGCTAGTGACGAAGAAATGCAAATTATTATAACCCATGTGTACAACTGAAAACAATCTAGAATGTATCTAGACCATTTTCATGGGAGATTTTGATTAAGAATGAATGAATATTTATTTCTCATTACTCACAATTACATCATTAAATTACATATATTTTAGACTATAACAACATTTCAAAATATTAGGCTATTTACGTTGTAAATTCACTTCCTGGTTGCTTGCCTATGCTATATCCCCGCCGTTGAATCTTTGCACTTGACAGTTCGTGTGGCTTAGTGTAATGTTGGCTATATTGTGGTTGCGACATTGCCAGAGTGGTTAGTAAACAAAAACAGCTGATTGTTCTCCTTTCTATCGTGTCTAAGCCGCATACGAAAAGTGTACATAAGTAGCGAAAATCATTGAATAATAACTATTTCGTATTATTATCATTATTGTTAATTGAAAATGACTTAGCATAAACATTGCAACATATGTAGAATAGATTACGCACTTTTGACAATATAGAAACAAAATAATGCAAATGTGCCTGTCACAATGAGGAGAAATAAAACAAATAATAAGCTGCGATAACAAAAGCTATTTTCACTCGCACTGCGTTCCAGATGGTTTAGGAATTTTGTCCTGTTTCTCTTGGAGTTTCACTCCCATGTAAACAACAGCTCTCTGATTAGCTCAAAAGCTGCTGCAGTTCGTTGTACACCTTTATCAGCGGAATAGAGGGATGCCCATGGACCTTCACATACTCCTCCTGTTCAAAGAATTTCTGGGTCCTTCTTAACAGTTCCAATGCCTGCCTATTAAGTGACACATCTCGATGCAAAGGATTTTCACTTCGTGAATCATCACTCGGTGATTGGCGTCGTTTTTGAAACATTGTCGCACTTGAAATCGTGTATAAATAATATGAATGAGATATATATAAATGAACACCAACAATAACCACAAAAATAAATAACAATGAACAATATTAGCTTGCAAAGAACAACTCGATGCACGTGCTAGAGATTCACAAACTGAAACAGGTGGTTGGAAATAGCTACATCCGGCAACACAGCCGCTTTCAATTCCTCTTCCAGTTTGTCATAGACCACACAAAATGCTGCCTTGTGATTGTTTTAGGAAGTGTAATGGTTAAAGGTTTTCATGTTTTTTTGCATGTGTATCAACTTAATTGCTAGCTGTCAAATGCAACTTTCCAACGGTGGGAGTATAATTTATGATCTGAATACACACAACTCCTGGTTTCCCACATATTGATGACCCATTGTCTACTTACATTATTTGTCTATTTCATCTGCTTTTATCCCAATCTTCTTTGTAGTGATTCTTAACCTTTCTCTTTGAGTTTACCCAAATAGTTTCCCATTGCTTTTTTTATCTCCTTTTATAGTCAGAATCTTCCCTATTAATACTTCCCCCATCCAAGTTTTTCCAATTCTGTTGCCAAACTTGTTCACTTCACTGTACATCCTTGTCATGCCTTATGTTTTTCAAGTTTTAACTCCTGTTCCTATTCATGCCAATCCTTCTTGCTCTAATTTATTGCATATCTCTATGTGCTTTTCCCTCTCTTGTACTGCCAAAAATATCTTGTATGTAAATATCTTCTAGCCTTAATTCTACTTCTTTCGAAAAGCCTCTAATGCAATATTCTGCATTTATCCATGCATCTCCCACATGTATCTGTTCCATAACTTCCTGAATTTTTAATAACCATGGCACTTTCCACTTTTCTTTAGTATATGAAAACATTCTTTGATAATAACACTATTTTCTAGATTGGAGATTCTGTATAAATATTTCATAGCTCTTGTGAAAATCTGCTGATTAAGTAAACACTTGGTAATGACGGTACCTAGAAATAATTGATGATATAATTAAACTTAAAACCGGTTGGTAAGCAAAACAATTTTAAATTTATACTCTGTACTTTTAAGATATATTTTGTTGTACTTGTCACGTATTTCAGTAACAAAGCCCTCTCGTCAGAAGCAGTACTTCTCTTGACAAGATTTAATGCAAATGGAAGCATGGTAATTGCAGCTGGCATCAGAGTTGGTTCATTTAATCCACTCTCTACATAGCAATGTTTGGTTTTTCTTACTCCAGATTGCTAGCACTCTATTACAGGCTTATGCTGCTTCACAGTTTCAAGCAGAACACTGATGTTTTGAGAAGTAAAGTTTGCAGTCTGTTTTGACTCTGATTTTTCAGTCATTTTAAGTGTATGTTGCTGGATGATAACATACCAAAGCTTGCTTTAAGAACAGCGTTTCCATAAGCAGCTGATGAGAATTCACTCAGAAGCACCAATTCCATGGAGTTGTTGCTCTATTGTGAAACTCACAAAGCTTAAACTAAGGCTTGCTTAAGCAGTATCCATAGCTTATTAAAGCTTCAGCTTAAGGCTGGTTCACAACAGCTGAGAATACGTGTATTTTAATGGGAGCGTTCACAGGAAGCTTTCCCATCCCCGCGAACAGGAAAGAAGACTTAGCCAAGTTTTAACTTTCTCCTTCGAATCCCTCGGCACAGCATATTGTGCATATTAAACTCTTCACTGTAGAGATTATTGTAGCCAGCCATGACATAAAATAGTATTACTGCTGTCTCTAGGCAAACATGAAACTGGAAGAAATTCTAGCATATATGCATCCTAACTGCAGATCCATTGAGTGTTGGTTCTTCTAGTGAAAGGACCATCTGTAGCTTGTTTATATGCAACTTAAAAATAGCTAATACCAGTAGAACTTGACAAAGAACAACTTTAATGTATGCCATTAAATAAAGGAATAAAGCTTGGTACAACTAGAGGAATCGGAAATATAATGCATCTATATTTAGGTAATGTTTACTCTATCGAATTTTGACATCGTCTAACGTTCATCATGTTGGTTGAATTCAAAGCAGATGACAAAATATCAAAGGTCAGTTAAAAACAAATGAAATCCCAAAGCACAAAATTGACTCTCCACTTTGTGATCAATATGCATTACGCATTGTTGTTACTGGACTGTTGTGAACTAAAATCTTGTTTACTGTGTTGCTTCCTGCTCTCATTTCCATTTTGGTTTCTGTTCTGGTGTTATCGCAAACCAGCGTTTAAGCTTAAACTGTGAAACAGGCCCTAAAGAAGGTTCTGGCTTCTGTTTAATGCAAAAGTTTGCTTGTATTTTAGTTATAAATATTGTTACCTCTAAGATTTTTAATGCTATATTTTGCAAAATAAATGATCTGGTTCACTCTGTATGTATGCACATTTTAATTTGGTATTGGACCTGGTAGTCAGATTTTATTATGTAATGAATGATTGTAAATGTCTCTTTCTGTATTAGGCAAATGAAATGCTATTAAAAGCAAAGACTGTAAAGAGCGAGGAGGAACGACAAGAAAAGCTTAGCACAGCATTGCAGGTAAGCATTCAATCTGCTTTAGTACTGAAAATTATATTAAAGGCAATGTGTAATATTGAATATAATTTTAATATAAATTATGATGGTTTTGGGACATGCAAGTGTAAAAGATGTCTGAAGCCAGATGATGATGATGAAGGAAAGAAGACCCTTTGAAACATGTCGTAAATAAAAACTCGGGTTCAAATTATGTAAAAGCACACTTGTCAAATTTACGACTTGTCTGCAAAATGTACAGAAGCGGAGACCTTTTTATCGCTTTACCTCAAAGGAGGTGTTTTTACGCTTTGTGGGAAGTTTCAGACTGTTATAGATTTTTACCACGGACATGACAAAGCATTAAATTCTATTATAACGTAAGATTATAGACTGAATAATGTACACTGCTATGATAAACTACATGCGCACATACAAACACAGAGTGTGTGTTTAATTATAAGCGAAAATTGACAGTTATCAGCTTCCCAGATATTCCTGTACGCTATAGAAACAGTGCTCATGCGTGAATTTATTCAACTTTCTCTTAAACGACTTGAAAGGTGTAACCTGTTTAATTGATTTTGGCAGTTTGTTGTGCACCTTCATACTTGAAGCTTTCATCGTATAAACTAGTGCAGTGAAACATAATTCACAGTTTGTCCTTATTCTGGATGTGGTGTGAGTGTACAAGTGAATTGGTATGAAATGGTTGGTGTTATGAAGCATAAAATATGGACTAGAAATATGTGTGTAGTCTTGCTTTAATACGTGTTTATTGTGGTACCAGGAAGAATTCAGCTTTAAGCAGTACTACCAGGGGCCTACTTCACAAAGCTTACAATCCTTGTAAATTGTAAACTGCACTGTTTTGCAATGCAAGTTTCTGAGGAACTTTACAAACAAGCTTAAATATTTGGAAATGAAATTTGATAGAATTTACAAGTGTTTTGTTTCACAATCAAATAGTAATTTCATATACATTTAAAAATGTATTTGTAAAGTAAGCAGTTTATCTAAAAAGGTTTAATGTTTGTAAAGAAAGCTACATTTAATAATGTATTAGTCAAAAACAAAACGGATAAAAGGGTATAACATTTTTGAGTAAGAACACAGCAAAATATACAGGCTCTAGTTCCCGAGGTCGTGGGATCAAACCCAGCAGAGGGTGATGGATGTTTTCAGCATAAAAATCCTTAGCATGGCTTCCTTCGGAAGAGAAGTAAAGCCGGTGGTCCCGTGTCGTAGATTTACGGCACGTAAAAGAACCTCAAGCCTGATAAAGAGGCCTCTGAGCAAAATTACCAGTCTTTCACGCCCAATATAGAATGGGATGCTAAGAACCACAGCAGTTAAAGAGCGTCCATAAATAAAACTCAATTTATTTATTTTACAGCAAAATACCACTGAAAACTTCATAAAGTGCTATTTAGCAGCATCTCCGGTGATTCAAATAATCATGGTGTTCATGCAAGGGAAGGTAAACATTTTAGGCTCAGAAGTAACAATCTGTTTATGAGTACAATGAGTCCTTTAACAATGAATTTGCTATTGCAACATATTGGACATCACATTCAGTATGCAAGGGGAGCCCTAACCTCAAAACAACTAATACTGTGTGTTGCTTTGCACTGGATGGGAATTGGCAATAGCAGATGTACGACAATGCCTTGCCTTGTTTTGCTCAATATAGATTTCCGTCATTGCTGCAGACATATGTCAATGTAGTTCATTCGTTCCTAATTGTCTGCAAAATAGGAATTTTATATTCGTTTATGACCTTAAATGCCATCACGTTGAACTCAAAGTGAAAATCCCACATTCATGTTTATACGTTTTTCACTATAAGCTGAAAGGAGAAGTAAACAAACTTAATGTATCACTTTATTTAAAGGTGAGTCGGAATTGTAACACTAACATCACTTAAGTTTACTCACTTAACATGTTTCGGGAAACCGTTGTTCCCATCATCAGAAGGTTAACTCGTCGACTGGCCCGTGTTGTTGGTGTTTCCGTTTTTTGGACTGGATCCTGTGGTGGCATCTTGTGGTGGAGAAATGTACTTCCAGAGAGGATTTGGTGGCGGCAAATCAAAATTCATTAGATGTGTGTTGTGTTTTAGAATGGTGATCTTCTCCCATGCATCTAATTCGGCTGCAAATTTGGCTGGTTTGACTAATGTAATATTGGGTTTGATGTTGTGATTAGTGATCCAAAAATGGTGTGAAACTGCAGATTTGTCCATTTGTTTGTATTTAATACATCTCATGTGCTCCTTTAGCCTAGTTTCTAAGTTTCTTTTTGTCTTACCAATGTATACTTTGTTGCAATCTGAACAATTGATTTTATAGATTCCAGCTTTTTTGTCTTGTGGAATGGGGTCTTTTAACTTGTTACAAAGTAATTTCTCTATGTTAAATTTGTTCTGTGGAGCTAGGCTGATGTTATGTTTCATGAAAATCTTCTTAAATTTGTGAAATGTTCTTGGGTGGTATGTGAATTTCTTGAACTTTAGTTCTTTATCTTGCTGGCTGAGATTAGTTGTGTTTCTGATGTGCATCTGTCGTTTGAATTTTGCAATTTTTTTGTCAATAGTTGCTTTGTTGTACCCATTATGTATTGCTGTGTCTACTATATGCTGGTATTCTAACTGGTATTCTTTTTTATTTAAGGGGGTATATACCAGTCTATGTGTTAGGCTGTTTAGTACTGCATGTTTGTGTGTGGTTGGATTGAAACTCTTTTATTTTTTATGTAATTAGTAGAGTGTGTTGGCTTCCTGTATATGCCAAAGGTTAGGTTCTTTTGTTCTCTGATGATTTTTAGGTCTAAAAATGGTAGCATGCCTTCTTTTTCTATTTCTATGGTGAATTTTATTGATTGGTTCTGTAGGTTTAGTAAGGCTAAGGAGTCTTGTATGAACCTATTAGGGACAACAGCGAAGATGTCGTCAACATATCTGTGCCAAACTTTAAACATGTATGGAAAGGAAGTTGTTATGTGTATTTCTAAGTAGCTCATAAATAAATCTGCCAAGAAGGGTGAAAGTGGGTTGCCCATGGTTAGACCAGTTGGTTGTTGATAGAACTTCTTATTGAAACTAAAACAATTTTGTCCAATGCATAAATTGGTAAGTTGTATGAGGTCTTCTATTTCTTCTTCAAGTAGGTTAGTCTGCTGTAGCCATTTCTTTAATTGACGCAGGAGTTGATCTGTAGGGACACTTGGAAATAGTGCAGTGACATCAAAGGAAACTAATCTGTCTTCTGGTTCGAGTTCCAGGGATTTTATCTTCTGTATTAAATCTTCTGAATTCATTATGTTTTTGCTGTTGAATTTTGGTAGTGAAGAGAATCTCTGTACTAACCATTTTGCCAGTTTGTAGGTAGGAGAATCAATATTGCTGACGATTGGTCTCATCTTATTACCCGGTTTGTGTATTTTAGGTAGAGCATACATTCTTGGTAAAATGGGGTGGTCTGGTTTTAATCTAGATTTATCAATGTCTGTTATAGTTTTGCTTTCCTGGATGGTTTGATTGAAGGCTTTTAAATGTGATTTTAATGGGTCTTCTTGAATTTGTATGTAATTTTCTTGTTGCAGCATATTTTCTACTCTGGTAATATAATCATCTTTTTGAAGTACAACTAGTTTATTTCCCTTGTCAGCTTTTGTGTATACTACTGGTTTTGATTTTAATGTTTTGATCACATGTTTGGTTGGGAAATTGTTATGTTTATCTGCTTGTATTTCTTGGAGAACTATTTCACATTCTTTTTTTATAGTGGTTTTACTATTTTCATTTAGGTTGTAAGTAGCAATCTCAATGTCTGCGACTATTTCATCGGTTGTTTTTGTGTAGCCAACACATGTTTTTAGGCCAAGGTTTAATACCGATAATTCTGCTTTGGTGAAAGTTACATTTGAAAGATTAATTACGTCAGAGTATGGCGTCGTTTTTCCATTTTTTAGGTTAGGTTTATATGAATGTTGCTTCCGGCGTAGTAGGTCTAGTTTTTTCTTTAATTTCAGCGTTTTTGTTTTCATCCTGTAGCTAAGAATAGTGAGGAATTTTGATTGCATGTTTTGCCAAAGTGGATAGCCGAGTGTGTCCGTTAATTTAAGGTGAAGAGCATATAATTCCAGTTCCAATTTTTGTAATTTTGCGTAGTGGTTGTTTCTCTCAATTATTATTACTTTTTTATCGGCTGATGTTTGGTGTTTGCTGTTTTTGTCGTATTTTACAATTCTCCTTACAAACTTTGGTGTGACTTTGTTTTGTATGCATAGGTTTAAAAAACGGATGTCCGCAAATGTGTTTTTTCTTTTTTCTTCAATTTTTTGGTATCTTTTGATGTCACTTTTTATTCCACTGAAATCTGTATTGAAATTTAGGGTTTCTAATCTTACCTTGTTTTCTGCCATGACTTGTATCTTTTTTAACGTGGTGGCCAATTATAACTTTTGCTTCTTGTGACTTGTTGGTCTTATTGATATTGTAATGAAAAGAAGCTAGAAACAGTGATGTGTATTGAATTTATTTAAAGGTGAGTCGGAATTGTAACACTAACATCACTAGTACAACTAGTTTTCAAAAAGATGATTATATTACCAGAGTAGAAAATATGCTGCAACAAGAAAATTACATACAAATTCAAGAAGACCCATTAAAATCACATTTAAAAGCCTTCAATCAAACCATCCAGGAAAGCAAAACTATAACAGACATTGATAAATCTAGATTAAAACCAGACCACCCCATTTTACCAAGAATGTATGCTCTACCTAAAATACACAAACCGGGTAATAAGATGAGACCAATCGTCAGCAATATTGATTCTCCTACCTACAAACTGGCAAAATGGTTAGTACAGAGATTCTCTTCACTACCAAAATTCAACAGCAAAAACATAATGAATTCAGAAGATTTAATACAGAAGATAAAATCCCTGGAACTCGAACCAGAAGACAGATTAGTTTCCTTTGATGTCACTGCACTATTTCCAAGTGTCCCTACAGATCAACTCCTGCGTCAATTAAAGAAATGGCTACAGCAGACTAACCTACTTGAAGAAGAAATAGAAGACCTCATACAACTTACCAATTTATGCATTGGACAAAATTGTTTTAGTTTCAATAAGAAGTTCTATCAACAACCAACTGGTCTAACCATGGGCAACCCACTTTCACCCTTCTTGGCAGATTTATTTATGAGCTACTTAGAAATACACATAACAACTTCCTTTCCATACATGTTTAAAGTTTGGCACAGATATGTTGACGACATCTTCGCTGTTGTCCCTAATAGGTTCATACAAGACTCCTTAGCCTTACTAAACCTACAGAACCAATCAATAAAATTCACCATAGAAATAGAAAAAGAAGGCATGCTACCATTTTTAGACCTAAAAATCATCAGAGAACAAAAGAACCTAACCTTTGGCATATACAGGAAGCCAACACACTCTACTAATTACATAAAAAATAAAAGAGTTTCAATCCAACCACACACAAACATGCAGTACTAAACAGCCTAACACATAGACTGGTATATACCCCCTTAAATAAAAAAGAATACCAGTTAGAATACCAGCATATAGTAGACACAGCAATACATAATGGGTACAACAAAGCAACTATTGACAAAAAAATTGCAAAATTCAAACGACAGATGCACATCAGAAACACAACTAATCTCAGCCAGCAAGATAAAGAACTAAAGTTCAAGAAATTCACATACCACCCAAGAACATTTCACAAATTTAAGAAGATTTTCATGAAACATAACATCAGCCTAGCTCCACAGAACAAATTTAACATAGAGAAATTACTTTGTAACAAGTTAAAAGACCCCATTCCACAAGACAAAAAAGCTGGAATCTATAAAATCAATTGTTCAGATTGCAACAAAGTATACATTGGTAAGACAAAAAGAAACTTAGAAACTAGGCTAAAGGAGCACATGAGATGTATTAAATACAAACAAATGGACAAATCTGCAGTTTCACACCATTTTTGGATCACTAATCACAACATCAAACCCAATATTACATTAGTCAAACCAGCCAAATTTGCAGCCGAATTAGATGCATGGGAGAAGATCACCATTCTAAAACACAACACACATCTAATGAATTTTGATTTGCCGCCACCAAATCCTCTCTGGAAGTACATTTCTCCACCACAAGATGCCACCACAGGATCCAGTCCAAAAAACGGAAACACCAACAACACGGGCCAGTCGACGAGTTAACCTTCTGATGATGGGAACAACGGTTTCCCGAAACATGTTAAGTGAGTAAACTTAAGTGATGTTAGTGTTACAATTCCGACTCACCTTTAAATAAATTCAATACACATCACTGTTTCTAGCTTCTTTTCATTACAATATTAATGTATCACTCCTCCGAGCACGACGTGGAGGATGACGTACCCGTGAGAGGAAATTGCTTCAGACAGAATGTGAATACAATATATTGTGCAGCTTGGGGATCATTAGCTTTTAAACACTGTATGTCTTTTTCCTATATTTTGCCTTACATCCTAAACTTCTAACACACAATACTAAGAGTAGATAAATAAACGTTCTACCTGAACAGTTCGGCTTCTGTGTTTAAACTGTTCTTAACTTCAGACTTTAGAAATCATTCATTTAATGAATAATATCAGTATACCACCTTTGCTTTAACCTTTTATGAGTCAACAAGTTAAATAACAATTAGCACTATAGGTTAAAACACAACAGAAAACAAACGCGACTCAAGCTATCCGAGCAACAATTCTGCATCACTAAGAAATGAGTTCAATTATTTGCTAAACAATGGTCAACCATATTCATTAACACAATTGTCTTCTTTCCATTTCCTGTGTTTATGTTTTCCACAGTGGCAGAGGATTCATAGCCGGAAACCGGAAACGAACTGCAGCACCTGCACATAGCCTCTTAAACCCTCTGCTATAATGGTCCATTTAGTTATAGCTGAATCTGAACAAACAGATTTAGTTTCATAAATTGAAGTGTTACAATAATGAGTTTTTTAAAATTTCTCTGTACAAGAATAACCACAAAATGTTACGATCTAAACCAAACTCTTTTTTGTAGAGGAAGAGGTGGCATGCTAAGCGGGAAAGGTTGTAATTTTCCCACCAGCCAATGAGGTGCTGTCTTGTCACATGGTTTTGTTTACTTCTCCTTTCTGCCTTTAGTGATAAAGGTATAGACCAATCAACACAACGTACAAAGTGACAAAGCATACTCAGCAAATGACCCATCAAGTTACAGGTCATAGCCAACACACTATAATATAAGAATTTATAATTGCATGTTTTCAATATATGACCGCTTTTAATCTTCAAATACAATCAAATAGCTTTATATAATGTATTTGAGATTAACGAAACATGCAATACTTAACAAATGCAGTAGAACAGATCTTTAGTGGTTTTTGTAATGCGTGTTTGGTGACATGGAAATACAACAGAATACATATGATATTTACATCTGTCAATTGTTAACTGGATTTGTAAAGTTCCTCAAACTTTGCAAGTTAACAGACTTTTATTGTGAAGCAGAGTTTACTAACATTTGTAATCTTTTCCTTGGTATTTTTAAGTTGTAAAGATTGTTGAAACAGGCCCCAGGTCTTCAAGAATTCTTATAAAACAGAATTCCCATTATTTTACAGGGATTATTGTACATTTACTGCACTGAACGTTTTACAGGTTCTAAATTTCATGTCATTGCAAATTTATTGCGTTTTGCTGGATGAGGGAAAGTTTTACGGGTTTCAGTTTCAGGAAGTTGGCAAGATTGTGTTAGGGTTATTTACTACTGTAAGTATGTACTCAATTATTTTGCAGCTGTGCAAGGATGTGGCTCCCAACATCAATTTGCCATTAATATGTCAGCTATTCTGTGCCAGTCAGTTCTATGAGGGTGTCCTGGCCCTGTGCCTCACCTTTGCAGCAAAGCTTGATCCATTGAATACGGCCTATCATTTCTACAAGAACAAAGAGCCCCCTGAGGATGTAGAGGGCTACCAGGCCTACATCAAAAGGTAAATACATTTTATTTCATTGCTAACAATCTGAGATGTTGGATTCACATGGCTTTCTGTATTGACTCTTCTACAAACTATTATTACAAAAAGTTATTCTTGTTAGTCGAGATAAACTTTCATTACACGTTTTGTTGTAGGTATACGAAGAATACACTAGACTAAAGCTATAGACAGAGTTTTAAAAAGTGAATTACTATGTGGTGCCCTTGAAATTCCATAGTCTTTGTATGGCTACAAAAATCTTATGTGTTATGTTTACATGGCTTTCTGTACCCTCTATCCCTTATTAGTGAGTATACAAATTATTCTTTTGAAAGTGTAAATTAAATTGAGTTTTATTTATGGACGCTCTTTAACTACTATGGTCCTTAGCGTCCCATTCTATAGTATTTTCATATCTACTTCATTTGAAGTGTCATTATTGTTTACGTAATATGTTTTTACGTAAATTATTAGAACTTGAAGATCTTATGTTGTGCTGCTTTTGTTTTGTTTGGTTACATAATTTTAACTGCCCCACGTATGGAAGCCAATTTGTAACGGTATTACTTACAAATGTTTGTTTACATCAGTGTTGAAGCCATCTTGTGACGTCATTCATTTGTTTGGTTTGTAGCTCCATCTGGCGTAGCAATTTGCGGTTCTTAGTATCAGTTTTTTAAATAATTCATTTCAAATGTCCTCCGGCTAGCTATTATCTTATCTTGGGTCGAACATGTGTCTCAATACAGGTCGTGAAACGGAAAGGAATCTTTTATCCAAAAATTACACTGATGAAGAAATTTGTTTTATAATTTTTATTGTCGAACACGTTCACTATCACTTTTACATATTGATCTAGATACTCGCCAAACTGAAACTGTTATAATACTTCTTACTGATCACTTTTAATTCACGTATTTCAACTTTGTGTATAATTAACTTTATAATACTTTAGATTTTCGTAACTTGTGAATCTATAGCCGACGTATCTCCTACAAATATTTTGACGAACTGACGGACTTAAGACGACGTGTATTGCACTAAGAATTTTGATGAACTGCCTGAATACGACGTGTAATGTATGAATGCTTTCGGCGAACTGAAGGACTGACAGACGTTACCTCTAACCTAGCCTATTTATACGCCTGCATCAAGATACGCCTAAAGATTATAAATGAATTACTATTGGCTAATAAAACGCGCCAACATTAGCGTCTATTTTAATATCCAATGAAAATTATGAATACATATGCTTTAGGGAAACATTCCAGAAGTTTCTACCGAAAACGCGCCAACATTACGTAACTTCCTCGTTTCCAATAATGATAAACAGCTCACCCCCCTCGCTGCATTATTGCGCTATTATTGACAGTTTCAGTAAAGCCTTATAAATTTACTTTCCAACAATATTTACAATCAATAAACATCTGAAATCAATGTCACATAAAAATGCATATTCATATTACAATCATTATTTACATTTAAGTAATTTGTGATACAAATTACTGCATCACATTTTAATATAAACCTTTCCGGAAGTAGCTGTACTACACATTTCGTTATAGATACAAAGGGAATGGCGATAGTCAAATGTTTAAGAACTGGACACTATATGCTGGTCTTAAAATGAATACAATTCAAACCATTAATGGAAATGGCTGATACTACAAAAAAAAGTTATTCAAAATAAACTGTTGTTTTAAAGATATCTACATTTCATGTGTAGTATGTTTTTGTCTATTGCTTAATATTTATCAGTTATACAAAATTATGCAAAATTCTTTCCGAATGAAGAGGACTTCATAGACTATTTGCAGAAAATTCTAGGTGTACATTTTATTTGTCATGGAAATATTTTTTGTATATGGTATTTTAATTAAAATTGTTAATGCCAGTTTTTATAAAATTAAACATTTTGAAAAATACTCCATGTAAAAGGTGGTTTGGAAGAGAGGATTTTCTTCGAAATCTTGGTTCGCCTGAAACTACCAAATTTGATATCTGTCAGACATTTTGTTTTTGAGTTATGCTGTTCACAGACTGATCTTTTTCTGAACAATACTTTTTTTGGACTTGGGGGGCCTTAAAATATGTATTTCCAGTGAAAATCCAATATTGAGTTTTTGTGTGGAATGCTATACTTGCTCTGCACTATGTATGTGATAGAGAAAGTAAAAATGAGACAAAATTAATAAAAATTATCCAGAACCCAACTGAGTCGACAGTTCAGGAAAAATTAGTGATACAAAAAAATAGGAACTGACTAATGAATTTCAGTTTCCTGAGCTGATCTCCAAGTACATCTATTTAACTGAGACATCTGCACCCACGCTAGGAAACTAATCAGTGTATCACAGCTGACGATGAAGGCAGGAGCTTCTGAAACATATGCTCAAAGATAATTATTTGTTTAGTAAAATCTGCTATGTTAGAGGGTTTTTTTTTTGGGTGGGGGAGGTGGCTGATGAGCTCATATTTGTTCTGTCATGGCATTTACAGTGGCAACTAAAATGAATAGATTGCAATGATTGTTATAAACGGTTCCCAGCGACCTGGGAAATCAGAGAAAGTCATGGGAAGTATTTAAAAAATCGGCATGTGTCAGGGAAAATAAGGGAAATTGATTCAAAGTTAATACATGTCTGTAATTCATATTGATGAAAAAGTACATATTAAGGGGATTTCATTCTTTTTTCCCTCCCAACTCTTAAAGTGATGAGTTTCAAATTAAATGCAAAGGAACTGATATGTATATAAGCACTTTCAGAGTTGTTATAGAGATAAGGTGGTTCACGTTTTGTGATGGTAGTTTCGAATTGATTTACCCCCATCATAAAGGCTGGTTCACAGGTAATGAGAACGAGAAAGTTGAGATACATGTTTTCAAATGGGAGCATTCACAATCAACGCAAAGCCTTCCCAGGCCCCAGGAATGGAAAAGAAGAGTTGCCCAACTTTTAACTTTCTCGTTCCCAGGCACAGCTTATTAGATCCATATTGTGCATAATAGACTCTTCACTGTAGAGATTGTTTTAGACAGCTGTGACCTGAAACAGCCACTAGTGCTCTCTATAGTCGCAAGCTGGAAACATGAAACTGAAAGAAATTAGTAGTAAATGTGCTTCCTAACCTCATCCCGACACCTGCAAATGCAATGAGCATTGGTTCGGTCATTTGTAGTTTGTTTATACGCAACTCAAAACTGGCTATTACCTCAAAAACAGTGGCAAGAGCTACAAAGACTAAAACCGGTGAAAATTAAAAAAAACAAAAAAAAAACAACAACTTTAATGTATGCCATTAAATAAAGGAATGAAAGCTTGTCAAAACTAGAGGGATCGGAAATGTAATGGATATGCATTTAGATAATGTTTACTCTATCAAATTTTGACGTTGGCTTGGCTAAATTGGAAGTAGGTGAAAAAAATATCATTGGTCAGTTAAAAACAAATGAAATCCCAATGTGCAAAATCAACTTTCACTTTGTGATCGATATGCCTTCCCGTTCTCTTTACCAGGCTGTTGTGAATCAATATCTTGTATGGTGTATTGCTTCCCGTTCTGGTTACCATTCTCAGGTGGTTGTGAACCAGCCTTAAGGATTTGGTGGCCCAAAAAAAAACCTTCAGCTATCAGTGACTGGATTCATTGCTTAATCGGGAGTTTGTAGAATGGCTTGGTGATGTGCTGGACAATCAATTTGTAAAGTGAGTAGAAAGAAGTTTTATGGGTCACCAGGGGTGGAGAAGATTGTTAAAAATTGTGGTCAGGAATTTGTTTCGCATGTTTCCTGGGAACCCTGTTTGCTGAGATCAATTTGTTTATGCATTGAATATAATATGTGCCTATGCATGAAATGTTAATGATTAAAGGTTTTTGTGATAGGATGGAATGTTACAAAGAGGTGACAGCTGCGCTGGATCAGCTGATACAACAGAGGAATGCCAGTCCACACTCTACAGTATCTCCTGATGAAGATACAATACCAAGTGAGGCAGAGCAGAAGGTAAATATATTTAAAACTACTTTTTAATAAAATGTATTGAATTATGATGGTAATCCAGGAAGTAGCAACTGTTTGCACATCCCTGCTATGCAGATCACTGTAAGGTTTCTATTCAAGGTCACTCTTTTCCCAGTGTTGTGTGAGTACCAGTCAAAACAAGTTATTGTGTATTCTGTGATTGTTCAAATGAACTGTGCGATATTAAGTCCCGCCGACTGTGAGGTGAGCGGTATCAGATTTTTTAATACTTGGAAGTTGAAAAATGCAGAAATTTACTGTCAACTGAAGGATGTGTATGGTGATACAGTAATAAATGAAAAAAAGGTGAGAAAGTGATATTAAATGTTCAACAATGGATGTGCATCATGATCTCACAAAACTTTATAAACACATTCAAGACAGTAGTTTTTTCACCACTTTTCAAAATGTTCCCTTTGGGATGTTTCACATGTACATTTTGATTACTTATAATAATTATTAACATTAACCACACTGTAATAGACAATTTTAAAACAAGTGAGTGCCACTAAATGCAACAAGACTGACCAACTGTATTTTAGTAATAGAATAGAATCTGTATTGTCACATAACACTTACAGTACGAGCCTAAGCTCGTAAACTGGTGACTCGTCAGAAGTTACTTAAAAGCTAGGTTGAAAATATGAAGGCATGTTAGTTTTTCTAACAACAAAAGGGAAACAGAACAACTCAATCCTAATACGTACATGTTTTACAAATTATATACATAGTATTATTTGTGTCATATATTGAAATTTACAAAGAGTTTTCTAGTGTAATGTTGATAATATTGTGTGTCCATAAATTCTTGAATGGAGTAATATGTTTTTTGCAGTAATATTTCTTTAACTCTCTTTGGGATCTTTATATCTGTAATTGGTTGTGGCAATTTGTTGTATACCTTTATACCCATGTAGTAGGGTTTTTTTTCATATAGTGTTAGTCTGTGCATTGGAAGTTTGATGCTAGTTTCTCTGCTGGTATTGTAGTGATGTCAGGTTTGTTTTTCCGTGAAATTGTCATAATTTTTATGTACATAGGTAAACAACTCTTAAGAAAGTGGTGCATACACATATCTCCATTGTGTTTTATTAATTACATATATATGTTTTTAAATGCAGTGTGAACTAAAATTTAATATTTTAACAAAATAAACTCTTAAATAATATAAAACAAAATTAATATCCGTAGTCTGACATGGAACTAAGTTGTTGCGGGCACTGCCACTGCCTGTTTTGTGTTTTTATTTACATCAGGTTCCCTTTTAAGGCCGGTGGGACTGTACTATAAAGAATGGTAAACATTGCAGGGAAGAAGATTGATTCAGGCAGCGCTTACATCAGAAGATGAATTATGTCACATGGCTGTGTATGAGTGGATGATGGGAAAATGTCTCAACTCGGAACTAATGGCGATGGCAGAATCCAGTCTTGAAACTTATCTTGTGAGAGCTGCAGAACAAAACCCAGATGCTGTCTATATCAGCGATCTCCTCTGGAAGTACTATGTGAAAAACGAGAATCATGCAGCGGCAGCAAAAGTTCTGCACAGACTTGCTATACAACCAGGGTAAGCATCATATTGTATATAAAAATACATATTTCTAAGACTACCTCAACCCCCCCCCCCCAAAAAAAAAACTTTTTAAAGAAATGTGTGTTTGCCTGTCAGTATTAATTCTAAAATGAAGTTCGATAAATATGACATTTCATATTTAATTAAATTTCAGCATCTTGCAAGTATGCAACATGATTTTCAGTAAAATCCCCCTTTTGATTTTCTCAAAAATAGCTCTAATAATTTTGATTAAAACACTATATTTAAGATATTTGTCTAACTAATAAGATATATATCTTAAAATTTTCTGGAAACACCTTTGAAGTCCTGTTCATTCTGAATGACTGATAAACCGTAGGAGATAGACTTGCTATACAGAAAATTCAGATCTTGTTTTGAATTTCAATTAAATACAGTCTCAAAACTATGACTACATAATGTACAGCCTCTAATACAAATTATTATATCACTAAAAATAGATATAAAAATCTTATCTACTCTCAATATTGCCTTTATAAAGTTGCTTGTTTAAATGTAGTTAGTCCCAGTACACACAACTCTAGGTTATTTGTGTATTGGTGACCATCACAATTATATTACAAATCCATTGCTATTTATATTTAAGCACCCTGTTATTCTCCTAATACTCTCCTTCTTTCACACTCCCTCTTTACCATTCCTGCCCATTTCTCTCTCACTCCACCTGCTCTCTCTCATGTTATAGTTAAAAATTTCTTAATTAAAATTTACTCATCTAAGTTACTCCATTTTTGTTGCCATGCTTATTTTCTCCATGCCTTTGATTGCAGTATAATACACAATGAAAAGCTGCATTTACTGCTCCACACATTAGACAACTTGACAAATCTTTGTCATGTTTTAAACCTTTTAAATTCATGACTCCAGTTCTTACCCATGCAAACCCTTCTCTACCTGCTTTATCACAAATCTTTATATCCCATACTGTTTATTTCTTGTCTCTGAATATCCTCTAGTCTCAAACTCCTTCATTTTGGTACTCCCTATTAATCCATGACTCTCCTTCCCTATCTGTTGGATAACTTGAGGAACCATGATCCTTTCCACTTACATTTCTCTTGAATAAGAAAGTATTCTTTAATAATATCACTGCCTTCCAATGTGGAAATTCTGTATACAAGGGTAACACTGAAAACTTCTAGAAAATCAAACAAGCATTCATTTTAAAAAATTTAAATGATTTTGTTGTTTTTCAAAATATTCCCCTTCAACATAAATACATCTTTTCATTCGATGAAACCAGTCCATAAAGCAATGATACCACTCTTCCTGAGGACTTCAGAAACCAGGTTTTTATAATGTTCCACTGCTGCATCTGAGGCAGTATTTTAATGCCTAAATGATATTAATTGTATTTTTTATTAATTAAATTCAATAACGGCCCACCTTGAAAACAGTATGTATATAATTATTATATAAATTGTATGTAAAGTAATTGTAAATACAGTGGAATCTCATTAACACGTTTTCCCGTGTATTACGTTCAATTATAAAAGTCCCGGTACCAAATCACCAAATATAATAAATAATGTTTGCTTAGTGTGTTTTCCCGGTCCCGCTTACTACGTTTGAAGTTTGACGTCCTCATTCGCTGTTTTGGCCAATCCTTGATTGGTACAGTGGAGTAGGCGTTTAACACGTTCATAGTTTGACGTCCTCATTTGCTACTTTGGTCAATCCTTGCTCACGAGGTGGATATCGGCAGCCAATCACATACATGCATTTAAATATTTGTGTGACACGATTTCTGTGGGCGGGATAGAGAATGCTTTACCTTGGCGCGGTAAACGCTAACGATAGTTTCTAATGTTGAGTGATGACCAAACAACCGTAGATTGTATTTTAACTTTTCATTTACAATGAAATAAAGGAAGTGTAGTAGGTAAATAATCAACAGTGAAAAACTGAAAATCCTTGATGTAATCACAATCCAAATATAAAACATGTCGATAAACTGCGGAAGTTAAACATTCCTCCGTCAACCTTAAACACGATTGTTAGCAAACCTAAATTGATTGAAACTGCTTTTAAAGAAGGGAAAAATACTAAAACAAAACTTTTCTCTTGGAAAATAGGATCAGAAGAGGACCGGAATGAAATTTGTTGCATGGAAACACGTCCGTATTCAAATTGTCTTGTATACACCAAAGATGATATTGTCTATTGTACTCGTAACATGATGCGCGCTCATAATTTTTTCTTTTTTAGCAGAAATTGTTATCACGTGTATAATAAAACACAGCAAAACCACTATTGCCGCTTCCACAATTCGCAATTTATTTTCTCAAAAACATTCATAACCTAAAAAATCCAAGTTGACCAAAATAAAAGCTTGAATTATTTCTTATCAGGCTTTGTGTATCCAAATCCATTTAAACATATTGAATTTAACATGGAAACGCGGATCGTATTCAGTATGAAATTGTACTCAAAATCGATTTAAATTGCCCATGGAGACGTAGTAATTATTAGATTTTTATTACTATGTTCTTAAATTGCAGATTTTGCATTTTCGTTAACACGTTTTCCCGCCTATGACGTCCAAATCCTTAGGTCCCTGCAAAAACATACTAACGAGATTCTACTGTACTTATTTGTATTGTAAACGTATTTATTAGTGATATGTAAATGTTTATATACTCTAATAGTGCAAAAACTGTGAGAATACTATGTTTTAGGATGTTAATAATGAGGCAATAATGTAATTTTGGTGACAATAATGTGTCTGAAGTTTTAGGAAGATACTGGTTATTAAAAGATCGGTAATAACATAATTTTGCTTACAGTTTAGCAGTTTAGCCAATCAAAAGTAAAGAAAGATTTTTAGTTTGAATACTTAAATTCTATTGGACTAGAATTAGCCAATAAGAGATGGGCATTACCAAAGCTAAAGGTTTTTACCGTTGAATCTAGTCAGTCTCGGGCAAGATATTAGACAGAGCAGACGTGAAAGTCGCGGGCAAGATGTAGTAAATAGCAGACGTAAGAGTCGCAGACATGAAATTGTAGAGAGTAGACGTGAAAGTCCTGGGTAAAAATGTTGTAAAGTATAAATGATAAAATTTGTGTTCTCCGCCAAAAATGTATTAAGTGCTCACAGTTTTATTTTATAAAGTGTTGTGTTTATAAAATGTGCAAATATAAAGTGAAATAAAAAGAAGTAAAAAAATTAAATGTAAGTAAATTGTGTAGCGTCTTATAATTTGAGTCTTATCACAACCCTACAAGAACTCGTGTTTCTATAGTGCGACTGAAAGCAGCCGAGGCAAATAACTGTAATAATATTACGTAAAAACAAGCATCATCTTCACTATAAAGTTTGGCGTCCTAAAAATCAAACAATATCAAAGTGTATCTTCATTACGTAACCTTAATAATATTTATGTAAACAAAATAACCTTCTGTAAATTGGCGTACAACTGTGGGGCAAACTGCTCCAAATAATTATGTAACCTACAAACTAAAAAAAAAAAAAAAAAAAAATTAATTGAAGCACATTACTTTTTCTTCACATCTGATGACGAAAAAGTGATTCCAAGCATTTAATCTTTAATTTTTGGGAACAAAAAGAAATCACAAGATGCTAGGTCAGGGCTGTATGGTGGAGGGTCCATAGTGCTAACCGCTAGGCTATTCAAATACTAATTTGTTACTTTTGCTGTATGTGATGTCATGATGTAACATTATTTTTCCTTTTGGGCATTTTTCACGACCTTTTTAAAAAATGTGCAGTAAACAGACATTTGTGTACCAGTTGACAGTATTGCTATAGTAACAATATGGCCCATTTTAGGAAGAAAACCAGCAACCATCTTCTTATCAGCACTGCGAATTCATCGGGCTTTTGTAGGTTTGTTCGAAAGACCCATTGAGCCAACTGACTTTTCTTTTCAGGATCATAACAATAAATTCAAGATTCATTACCTATAACATTATTCCAAACCAAATTTGGAGTGCCACCTTGGAATTTTTGCAGAGTTTTTCTGCAGCAATCAATGTATTGTTTTTGATCAGGAATCATTTTGTGTGGAATCCATGGACAACAAAGTTTTCTCACGTGTAACTGTTGTTCTGAATTTGACTCATACCAATGCCCAATGTTGCGCGAATAAATTCATAAAATGTCCATTGATCTTCTTCAAATATTTTCATCAGTAACAGCACTTCTTGGGCATCCTTCATGAAATTCATCTCTAAGAAAAAACCAATTTCATTTGAATTCACTGTACCAATTATAAATTGTTGCCTTAAATGGGGCTGCTTCGCCAAATGCATTTCTAAGCTGATCTTCACATTGTTTAGGCATTAATGGCAATTTAAAATTGTAAAAAATCATAGCATGGATATATTCTCTAGTCAAATTCACTTTTGGGTGAACACAAAATCTTTAAATAATGATAATTAACAAACTATTAGAGCAGATTGAAGAAACTATACCCCCGCCGCTATAACGTTGCACTTGACAGTTCGTGTGGCTTCGCGTAAGGTTGGCTACATCGTGGTTGCGACGTTGCCAGAGTTTCTAGTAAACAACAACAGCTGATTGTTCTCATTTCTATCGTGTCTAAGCCGTATACAAAAAGTGTACGTAAGTAGCGAACGTCACTGAATAATAACTATTTCGTATTATTATTGTTAATTGAAAATAAGCGATATAAGCAGCTTTGGTATGGTCGGATACTTCTTTCTATGATAATAGGCATAAATGTGTCTACGTATGGCGTCTAATTGGAAAGCATCAATATTTGTGACTGGACGAGGCTTCTTTTTTTTTTCCCCCGGAGTTGATAGAAATACCTGTTGTGTTCCAGATGGTTCAGGAATTTTGTCCTCTTTCTCTTGTAGTTTCACTCCTTTGTGAACAACAGTTCTCGTGCTTAAACCAAGAGCTGCTGCAGTTCGTTGTACGGCTTTATCAGCAGGAATAGAGGGATTTCTGTGAAGCTTCACGTACTCCTTTTCCTGTTCAAAGAACTCCCGGGTTCTCCTTAATAGTTCCAATGCCTGACTATTAAGTGGCACAACTCGGCGCAAAGGATTTTCACTTCGTGAATCATCACTCGGCGATCGGCGTCGTTTTTCCGACATTGTCGCACTTAAGTTTTGTTTAAATAAATAATATGAATGAAATATATATAAAATAGATAAATATAAATAAATAAATGTATAAACGAACAATAACAAAACTATCAAACAATAACCACAAATCTAAATAACAAATAACAATGAACAATATGTAGCTTGCAAAGAACAACTCGACGCTCTGCTAGAGATTCACAAACCGAAGCACGTGGTTGGGAATAGTTTCATCCGGCAACAGAGCCGACTCTAGATCCGGTTCCGCTTTGTCATCGACCATCCGGAATGCTGCCTTGTGATTGGCTTAGGAAGTCAAACGGTTGAAGCTTTTCATCTGTTTTTTCGCGAGTGTACCAACTTAAACGCTAGCTGTCAAGTGCAACGTTATAGCGGCGGGGGTATACATGGCAATCAACTCGCAAAACATTAGAAAATAGCTGTCAAATATAAACAAATTTTATTTGTTTTTAGAAACATGGCATTCTAAAAATTTTTGGTATCGCCCTTGTAGGTAATTAATTATTCTTCTGATTATTTTTCTCTTCCAGAATACCTGCGTAGCTTTAGCTGCTCTAGCAATGCTGTTAGTAAATCCAAGACAAGCTTTCTTGATTTTATCAACATTGTTCTAAGCATTGTGTACACTGTGTATAACATTCAGGCCTCAACTATGCCTGTGAACATTCATTCTAAGCAATTAACTGTTATATTTGGCATTTTCCTCAAGCATGCTCTTACAACACTTGTGGCTGTTTTTCCTTTGATTATTAACATATTTTTCTGTTCATTCCAACTTCCTTCGAACTTAGTCTTGCCCCTAGATAATAAAAATCTCCTCACCACCTCAATTTTTTTTCCCATTCATCTGCCATTTCTCATCCTTTCACATTTGGTACCCTCTTTTGAACACCATTATCTTTGATGTCTTTTCATTTATTTTCAATCCCCAATTTTTATGGAACTACTTGAATTGTTTTTTCCAAACCGTCACTTGATATAAATCCAATCACTAAAATGTCTGCAAAAGGTTACCCTGATATTTCTTTATTATTAATTATACTTTCTCTTTGAATATCCCCCATAATGTCATCAATAAAGACGTTGAACTTAATCTACAACCTTGTCTCACTCTGCATATAGTCTTGTTATTTTATGCTCTGAAAACTTGATGCAGAACATGTTATATAGCTAAATCTTTTGCACCAATTCTATAAATCCACTACTGATCCCAACTGATGTTGCTATTCATTTTTTTACTTTCTCTAGCATGTACATAGTAAGTAGAGAAGGTATTGCATTCCACCCAAAAATTTGATAACATGATTTTACCAGAAATATATGTTTTGAGGCCCCCTTAATCCAAAAAATGCATTTTAGAAAAAGGTTTGCGCGTGCGAGATGAAAAGTCGGATAAGTGCCAAACTTGGTATTTAGGTTCAAAAATTCCCCCATCCCAAACTACCTTTTCATCGGAACATTTTGTCATCCTCCATGGTGTAGTGGTTACCATGCTAGCCTCTAGTTCCTGAGGTCGTGGGTTCAAACCCAACGGAGGGCGTAAAAATCCTTATGGTGACTTTCTTCAGAAGGGAAGTCAAGCTGGTGATCCTGTTTCATAGATTTACGGTACGTAAAAGAACCTCGAGCCTAATAAAGAAGCCTCTGAAGAAAATTACTGGTCTTTCACACCAATATGAAATGGGAGCCTAAGGACCATAGCAGTTAAAGAGCATCCATAAATAAAACTCAGTTTAATTAAATTTTTTTAAATTTTTTATTTTTTCTAAATCATGACTAACGATTTTGATTAAAATACCATATATTAAATATATTTTCACGACAAATAAAATGTTTAACTTAAGTTTTCTGGAAATAGCATATGAAGTCCTCTTCATTCAGAAGGAATTTTGTATAATCTTGTATAACTAGTAAATGTTAAGCGATAAACAAACATACATCTCTCTTTAAAACACACAATTTATTGCAAATAAGATTTTTTGTGGCATAAGATATTTCTGAGATATTTGTTATTAAAGCTTTGAATTATTCATTTCTGGGCCACTCTCTTGAAGTCCTGTCAACTTTCAGTTTCTAGCGACTACATAGAAGCAGTGTGGAATTTTAAGGCAGCATATAGCGTCCAGTTGTTAAACATTTGACTGTTGCTGTTCTCTTTGTATCTATAATGCAATGTGTAATATAGCTAGAAAAATGAGCTTTAGTAAGAATAGTTTGTGCACCCACTAATAAAGATAGAGGTTAGAGAAAGTCATGTGAATGTATCACATCAAGTTTTTCAATAAAACTGTGGATATACTAATGTTGATTGATGTGTGTTTTTCTGCAGGAATAATTTGTCACTACAGCAGCGAATAGAGTACCTAGCACGAGCAATTATGTGCATGAGCAGTGAACAGGTGGGCTACGCACCTCAGCTCGGTGTCTTCCTGAAAGAACTAGAGGACATTATAGACGTCGCTCGCATACAACAGCAGGTGAGCACAGCCCCAGGTTTTGTTGTGTGTTCCATAACTTTAAAATACAGCGCCAATAATTTAACATGAATATCTCATTGCAGATACTCAATGCTATTACCAAGCTGAAGGACAGACATCCTCTTGCTGAAGACGCTATAATTCGGCTCAACTCCACTCTGATGGACGTAACACAGGTAAGACATGCTTCCACAAGCATTTTGAAATAAAGCTCAAGTGTTTCCCAGTTTTAGCAGAAGAAAGCTTAGGTTAAAGAAATATATCTGTCAATGTTTCATGAACATGAAAGGATTTTTCATCTATTAACAGTGGGCTTTAAGAAATTATTGTTTTAGGGGGTAAAGCAGAGGTTTCACCATGAAGTTATTCTATATCATTTCACAATATATTCATAAAGAATACAGCGGGAAGGTCAATGAAATTTTATTTAATCATTTGAGATTAAAGGCTGGCTCACAACCGCCCGAGAATGGTAACCAGAACGGAAATGAGAATGGGAAGCAATGCACCATGCAAGATATTGGTTCACAACAGCCCGGTAATGAGAACGGCAATGCATATCGATCACAAAGTGAAAGTCGATTTTGCACATTGGGATTTCATTTGTTTTTAACTGACCAATGACATTTTTTCACCTACTTCCAATTTAGCCAAGCCAATGTCAAAATTTGATAGAGTAAACAATATCTAAATGTACATCCATTACATTTCCAATCCCTCTTTCTATGCCAATCTTTCATTCCTTTATTTAATGGCATACATTAAAATTGTTTATTGTTCTTTTTTCATTTCCACCGGTTTTAGCTGTTGTTTGTAGCTTTTGCCTTTGTTTTTTTTAGTTAATAGCCAGTTTTGAGTTGCATATAAAACTACAAGTGACCCCTTCACCAGAGGACCAATGCTGATTAGATTTGCGGGTGTCGGAATGAGGTTAGGAAGCGCATTTACTACTAATTCCTTCCAGCTTCATGTTTCCAGCTAGTGACTATAGAGAGCACTAGTGGTGTTTCATGTCACGGCCGCCTAGAATAATAGACTGAAGAATCTAATATGCCGTGCCCGGGAATGAGAACAAGAAGTTAAAAGTTGGGCAACTCTTCTTTTCCATTCCCGGGGCCCGGGAACGCTTCCCATCGATAGTGAACACTCCCATTTGAATGCATGTATTTCAATGTTCTCATTCTGGTTACCGTTCTTGTTGGTTGTGAACCAGCCTTTAAGAAGCCACCCATGTAATATTGAGTAAGCCAGCTATGAGGGATGTTTGGAAATTATATACAATTGTGTTATTTTAAAAATACTACTCAATTTGGGCACATCCTCTTGTGGGACGATAAACTGATACCAGTGCACCATACAGATGCTAGATGTGAACTGTGTATAGTGAATTTTGAAAAGCAGGGTTTCCAAGAGATCAAGTCATTGATAGTGAAGAAAATGATGATGAGCAACAAGAATTACAACACTACATCAGTGAAGTTGCAATGCCAAGGAATATGTCAACATAGTGATGTGCAAACTGAAACAGACACAACGGACATAGATGCCTTAATTGAGAACCATACACAAAGTTGGAAAGAAGAAAAGGAGGCAGAGGAATATGGCCCTGAGTAGGAAGAAGAGTGTAGGCTAAAGACTTAACAAGTTGATGTCAAAAGTTTAAAGGAACTGCAGTAATTCACCCTATGAGAAAATGATTCGGGTATGTTTGGTGTTTTCTCAGGCTAAGGTGTTTTTGGAAAGTCGAGCAGCTTAGCAGCAATGTGTGCAGAAAACTCTCCTTGACTACTAGAAAAAATAAATCGAGTGTACAGCTATTTTTTGTTCATTATAAGTTTTGGTGTGTATTATGTCGTTGCAGAAGACAGGTTATACTGTATTATAAATCATTTCCAAACGCCCCTGGTAGTTGAGTAATATAATTGTAAAAATATCTAGTGTGAAATGCAAATGTTGATTCCTGTGAAACAACAATGCATGTAAAAGGTTTTAAATTTTGAAAACTATGAGACCATTCACAATGAAAACAATTAGCATAACGTAAAACTTAAGCAATATGTTGCCATTCTCAACTACATACAGAAACACAAACAGCAGCCAATCACAAGAGAGCATGGAACAGCTGAGCTAACCTGACAGTCTGCAAAATGACCATATACAACAAAAGTGGTTATGTATATGTATCAAAATAAACAGGAGCTAGCTACCCGGTTAAAGGGCATTCAAGTCATAAAACTATCACAATTTGCTTTGCTGCAGTTTTTAAAGATTTCCTTGTCCGTGATCTTACACAGAAAGGCAGTTAGCGATTCAACACATGGCGACGAAAAATCTGATGTGAGACAGCACTTGGTCGCTAGCCCCAGTGAGAGGTTACAGATGGTAGGTCATGATGCTTGGATGAGTGTGAAATAAGTACCAGGGATTCCATAAAAACCGTTTGCTATATTATTTGGTAAATTGAAGGAGGGAGGGTGTCTGTTGTGCAAGAAGTTAACTCTACATGCTTGTGACTCACCTGAGTAAATCTGGCAGGACTTGCGCACTAAGTTTAAAGATTTACTAATTAGGTTGGGGTATGGAACTTGAAACTGACATAGCCTCTGTGTTGCAGCTGGTCATGAAGAGAATTGATAGAGTTGACCCACTTTTGTGGTCAATAAATACATTTCAGAGGGAGAGAGCAGCAATCCTGTCCTCATTGCAACTTCCTGGATCAAACTCCACACAGGGTCACTACAATAGAGTTGCTCTCAGATCACATGGCTAGTTTCTTAAATTTACTTTCCCTAGCACATGAAGGTATTGCATTCTACTCAAAAATTTGATATCAAAATCTCACCAGAAATACATATTTTGAGGCCCACTGAATTTTAAAAAAAAGGCTTTTTAGAAATACTACTCTATGTGGGTGTGTGCATGCATGCACGCACATGTGAACAGCATAACTCAAAAACGAAAAGTGAAATAAATACCAAACTTGATGTTTAGTTCAGTATCTTCCAACGATTCAACACAGTTTTCAAGAAAATCCCCCACCCCAAACTATTTTTTAGGTGGAATATTTTTCTAAATTTCTTATTTTCCCAAAAATGGCTCTAACCATTTTCATTAAAATACCGTATGTTCAAGATATTTGCATGACAAAATATATATCTTGAATTTTCTGGGAACAGCCTGTGAAGTCCTCTTCATTTGGAAGGAATTTTAAAGCCATAGCGAGCTGCTTTTAAACACCTGTCTATCAATTGAGTTTCCTGTATCCCTTTTCTACCTACAGCAAAATGTGTAGTGAAACTATTTCTGCAAATATTTATTTCAATCAAGATGAGGCAGATAGAAAAAAAAATTCTGTGCTTTAAATACACATGACTTGCTTTACCCTCTATCGCTTATTAGTGGGTATACAGATTATTCTTACAAAAGTTTATTTTTCTGTCTACTTAATTTTAATCAAGATAAACCTTTGCAGAATAGCTACATTACACATTTTGTTATAGATACAAAGAGAACAGCGATAGTCAAATGTTTAACAACTGGACGCTATATGCTGACCTTAAAATTCCATGACATCGCGAGAAACAACTGAATGCAGAAAGGACTTCAAAAGAATGACTAAGTATTGAAGAATATGAATCATTAATAACAGATATCTTAGAGATGGCTGATGCCACAAAAAAAGGTTATTTGAAATAAATTTTGTTTTAAACAGATCTAGATTTCTTGTTTAGTACCTTTTTGTGTATCACTCAACATTTACCAGTTGTACAAGATTATACAGAATCTCTCTGAATGAAGAGGACTTCAGGATCTGTTCCCAAAAAATTTCATATATACATTTTGTGAGTAATGTAAATATCTTTAATGTTATTTTAATCAAAATGATTACAGGCATTTTATAGAAAATAAAAAATTTTGAGAAATGTTTTATATAAAGGGTAGTTGGGATGGGGAAATTTTCTTAAAAAGCTTTGTGTCATGTTTTCGGAAGGTGCTGAACGTAAATACCAGCTTCATTTCGTTTTTGAGTTATGCTGTTCATAGATACACACGCGGATCTTTTTCTAAATTTTTTTTTTGGATTCAGGAAACCTCAAAACATTTATTTCCTGTGAAATCTCGACATCAAATTTTTGGGTGAATTTATTCCTTTACTTAGTGTGTGCAGTAGAGAAAGGAATAAATTATGGTGGGTAGAGGAAGTCATTTGAATGTAACATATCGAAGTTTGAGGCAGTGCATTCGTCGTCTCACAATTTGTGTTATTAAGGATACGCGGGAGGGCTAGGAGGTTACAACAGGTGCTTGAGGTTTCTTCTGAATGGTCTCAGTGTGGATATCCCCTGGCTATTGTGTTGGCTGCTCAGTTACATGAATGCACTTGTAGTTCCTTTGTATCATAATGGATTTATTCTTTATAACACTTGCCACCGCGTGATGTAATGAAGATGGTTTGGCTATGGTAATGAAATGTTTGCTCGTTGATCCATAACCATCAGATATGAGGTTTATGAGGCTTATGCAGTCTCACGCCATATGGATAATTTACTACTTGCCAAAAGAGCTTGTGCTGTCTGTCGGATCTCCATGAGCGTGTAATTACTGTCCATTCCAAACCAGAGTTCCCTCTGATGTAAACAGAAGCACGTGCTTCGGCTTGTCACGAACCCAAGAATATACTCCTACGCCAATGTAAATAGTTCCTTAATACATGTATTATGAAATATTACAGCAGGAAAGGTATAGAACTGCACATTTTATTGTGGTTATCATAAGAACTCATCGTTAAAGGTAATGGATATACACTAGCTGTTAAGAGATTACAAAATATGATTTTCGCCTGCTATTGCACTAACGCCGAGAGCATTTTGCTTGTTAATACCAACTGAATGTATGACTGCCACTCTCTTACATACACAAGAAATGCAGCAATGAATTCCCAGAGGTGCTATCTGAATACCGAATAAACACTTTGCGTAACACAGGATATATGATAAGTGAACAGTCATTTGTAATACACTAACAGACATATGCTCAGCTCAGGTCAAATCTTGTGATTTAGTCAGTTGGTATTCGAGCTCACATGGCAGAGAAAGGTGCATGCAGTGCGAATAAACTGTTCAAACACAGAAGCAGGAAACAGTTAAAAAGTGGCTAAAAACAAACAATACTTCATATATTCAACTCACTATTACAAAAATACCCAACACTTGCATTAGTGCATATTACGAAACTAATATCGGATTTTACAGGCATTTCAGTGAGAAGTGTAACGAAAGCGAGCAGGGAATTTAAACAGACATAATACAACATAGATGAGGATAAAATGTGGGAACTTGTTTTAAGTGCGACAGTGCTGTGGAATTGGATAAGCTTGTCATTATTTTGGAGAGTAGTTCTGATTCTGATATGGCAGCTGAGTTATCTTCGGAGGATTCGGATTTGGATGTTGCACTTTTGCCCGAGGATTGTGATTAACGTAAGTAAAATGTTCATTGCCGCATACTTATAAAATCGATTGTTACCTCAGGTTGCATTTTGAACTATGATTCTCACGCAGGGCGCCTTTTTATAGATAAAATAGTGTTCAACAAGCACGTGGGAGGGGAACAAGCTGCCATAATGGGCAGGGATTGCGAACTTCTTTTGCGCGGATAATACAAAGAGTTTATTTTCAGTGAAAGGCACTCTGGTTTGGAATGGACAGTAGTTTGAAGTTACAGACACTGTTACATTGGGGTTTCTCCCTCTGCTGTGGTGCAACGTCTTGGTTCTCGAAGATATTTTTGTAGAGTGTTCTTGCCAAGAAAAACCTAAAATCGCCATGACATGATTTTCCCCTTCTGTCATTCCTGATTTAGCTTTCTCTAGTCATGTGATATTATTTCTGTGAATTTATTTGCTCATCGAAATTATGATATTTATCCTGGTTTATATTTTATTAAACACACACAGATGTTTAGGTTCCCCACACTGGCTTCAAACCCGAGCTAAGTTATGTACGTATTGTTCTGAGTATGTAGGGATGCACTACAAAAGAACAGTGTCTGACTTGCCGGTATCCTTTTTAGGAAAAGGGGCAGACTATCTGCTGTTTGTTCGCGAGGACTGACCAGATGTTTAGCGACAGTACGGGCAGAATCTCCTTTCCGTGCTGGTATTTTATTTATTCGTTCTTTGAGTTCATATTGCTACTAATATTCTTTAATATGCCTATCTGCCATCTTCTTATATTATTTTAATATATGTAATAATGAGTTAATGGCCAGAGTGTACGGTCTCTTATGTTTTCATGATTCATTGTGAATGGTTGTATTACAATAATACCATTTAAGTTTACATTATGCTTAAGGTGGTAATGTAATGTTTTACAGCTGTATGAAGATTTTGCTAAGCCTTTCAACTTATGGGAGTCAAAGTTAGCCATTATCCACTGTTCAGGACATAATGATGCTGCTCTTGTCGAAATGATATGGACCAACATAATTGAAAGTGAACTGCGAGCCTGTCCTTCCATTGGTGCTAATGATAAGATGGCAGTTCTCATGAGCAAAGTAAAGGCTTTGGGTCAACAGCATGCAGCTGCGCCTCAGTGCTTCCCTATTGGTAAGACACATTACAATGTTCCACATACAAGGGGCATTCTAAAAGTAACAATGGCCAAATTTCTATAATTACGTGTGGTCTCATTGATGCCTTATTCACCAATCAAAATCAAACTTAATAGCACTCACTATTCCATTAGCCAATGATGGGTAGAGTATGGTAGACAATCAAAGCCATACTACACTGATAGTATTTCATTGTGATGCATTTGTTTTTAATTTATTTATTTATTTGTACTAAACCACCATATACAGAATATGGCTAATATCAGCCTAGGCTGTTATCACGGCCATACTCTGAACTCAATTTTCCTTGTATCTAGTACTACTACCACTACAAAGATAATAGTATTAACAATGATACAATGTTGCTAATATTATTTATATACTAGTCTTCGTAACATTGCTCATAAATAATAGTAACAATAATGATGAGGGTTTAAACGTGTGCAGTGTTCAAATTAGTGCTACTAAACTTTTATTTTCACACCATTCCAATCTTAAGTCTCATTTTCTTCTCTTCTTAAGGACCACAACCATTTCTTCCTAATTTAAGTTAAATACTCACCTGTCTTTGCTAAAAAGCTTAATTAAACCTTTTCTGTCTAATTTAAACAATTTCTCACTTAAACACTCTTTCCTCCAAAGCTCTGTCCCTTTACATTCAAACACTATGTTCCAAATCTTCCTTCCCTCCACATATTGGACACAAGTTCTGTTGGAAACCTTTTTTCATCCCTTTTAACCTCCACACGCCCACTCAAACCCAAGCAATACTCTCTCTTTGTTCAATTTGTCCACATATCCTCTTTCCCATGTATTTTTTATTTTTACATATGATTCTAGTGATCTTTTATCCCCTATATTCCTAAACAACTCTTGTATTTCTATATCTTCAAATCTCCTCCTAACTTCTTTCCAAAACCCATTTACATTCTCCAGACATCGCCCAGCCCATTTTTCTCTAATATAGTTTGCATACTGTAACTGCATCCACTATTCCTTAAATTCTTTTCCTGGAAATCCAGGCATTGTCTTAACAAATTCCTTTCATCTAGATTTAGTATTCTATGCCAGTATTTAAGGGCTCTGTCCATAATCATACCTTCCCTTCCCACTTTTCCTAATTCAATTTGAGCAACTTCCTTTACTGTTGCATTTGGTAAACCTAGCATTTCTCAACAAAACATTCCGTGTACTTTATCCACCACTTCCCATCCACCATCCAGTCCCCATATTTCAGCTCCATATAACATTTTTGCTTCAACTACCATATTATATATTTTTTCTAGCCAATTTACATTTATGTCTGGTAACTTGTATTTACACCCTGTAACCGCTGCCAATGCTCCCTTCCCTTTTGCTAAAGCCAACTTCTACTATTTCTCCCATTTCCCACCTCTATCAATTTTAACCTCTAAATACGAGGGCAAATAAAAAAGTCTTTGCCCCTATTTTTTTTCTGGTAACATAAGATACATACAGCCAACTAAACATGTAGATATTATTCCTTGTACCTTTCACTATTTTTCCACATAGTCCCCGTGCCGGTTGAGACATTTGTCCCATCACAGCACTAATTTTGCAATGTAGCTGTGGTAGAAGTCAGCCATCTGACTACGGAACCACTGTCGCACTGTTGTCTTGACTCCGTCGTCACAAGTGAATCGCTGTCCTGCCAGGAACTTCTTCAGTGGACTGAAAAGATAGAAATCACAACGGGGCAAGATCCAGGCTGTATGGTGGATGCTCTAGAAGTTTCCAGTGAAAGTTCCTTAGCTTGCTGATGGTCTTGTTTGCCACATGTGGTCTCGCATTATCAAGTCAACATCGAGAATCCTGCTTCTTTCTGATCGCAGAAGTGACAGTGTGGAACATTATCTGTCGGCATTGATGGTGGCACCTCGCGGCATGAAATCCAGCACGAGTGGTCCACAGCAATCCCAGAATGCCGTTAACATCACCTTGTGAACAGATGGCGCAGTATGGAATTTCTTTTTCACAGGACACTGCGGATGTTTTCACACCATACTCTGCTGTTTTGATTCCGGCGTGTAATGCAGTACCCATGTTTCATCGCCAGTAACAATACGATCCAGGAAATTGTCGCCCTCCTCGGCATATCGTTGCAGATGATTTAAAGAAGCAATCATTCGCTTGCCTTTCATCATGTCATCCAACTGCTTAGGAACGCATCGACATGAAACCTTCCTGTACCCTAGCACTCATGAATGATGTTGAAAGCATTCCCAAAAGAAATGTCGAGCTCCTAAGCAATGTCTTCGATGTGCATGCGCCGCTCTGCTTTCACCATCGCATCCACATGGGCAATTTTGTCATCAGTCACCGATACATGCAGTCTCCCCGCACGCTCATTATCCTGCAGATTTGCACGGTCATTTTCGAACTCAGAACACCACCATCTCACACTTCTCAAAGCAAGACACCTTTCCCCATATGATGGCTGCATTTCCCTGTGGATGTGGTTGGGCGTTTGTCCCTTACTCCATAGAAAACAGATCATACTTCGTTGCTCGTAAGCCTTGGACGTTTTAAGCACATCTGCCATTTTGAGTGCTCTGACGGTAGCAGCTGGAAACTCTATGAGGACCAGCCTATGAAAAGTGCACTACTTCGAATGTATATGTTGGTTTTTGTTTTATATTCGTAATTTGGCCAAAAAAAAATAGGGGCAAAGACTTTTTGATTTGCCCTCGTATACACTTTCTCTAACCACCTTGTATTGTTTATCTTCTTTCCTCCACTTTTCATACTTGCTCAATTTTGTCCCTTTTTCAAAAACTATAATTTGAGTCTTCTCCTGGTTAACTCTCAGGTTCCATTCTTCATAGTACTTATCTATTTGCTTTAGCCCAATTATTGAGATGGAACATACTAATAAATCATATGCAAATAATAGCCCTGGGATTATTCTACTCCAAGAGCTGACTCCTCACACGTCCTCTCTTTTCCACAGCTAACTTAACACTGTTTTAATTTATATGAATGTATTGTGTAAGATCATGTACGCCGTAACTTCAATAATTACAATTCAAACATGGTGTGCTTTGGTGCTCAAAATATTGCTAATAAAGAGCAGCTGTAGACAAGTTAATCCCTGAAAATACGAAAAAGAACAAGAGTATGCTGTGCAACCAATTTTCATAATTCTGTGCGGTGAGAAATTATAAAATTAACGGCTCAGTTAGTGACAAAGAGATTTTAAGATCCCATGCATTTGTTTCCTTTTCACAAGCCTGTATCATCATCTACAAGACTGCCGCTAGCTATGTAAGTTCATAATAAATCATGTTGTTATCAACAGTAGTAGCACTTGTCTACTAGTTTTCCATGACAGCTTAATAATCATTTCTCGATTGGAAGTAATTATGAAGAGAAACATTCATTCATCTCAATCAAATTGTCAGAAAACTATCAGCCTTTGTGCTACTACTGTTGATAATTTTAAAGCAAGGTGCTCAAAAACTAATAACTGATATTTTTTTATTCTACATTAATTTTTCTCTTTTTTCATTTTCTTTCTCTGCTACATATAGTAAGTAGGAGAAGTATTGCATTCCTCCAAAAATTCATTTTTGAGACTTCACCAGAAATGTTTGTTTTGGGACTGCCTGAATCCAAAAGAAGCATTTTTAGAAAAAGTTGTATGTGTGTGCAGGTGCATGTGAATGCACACATCAGCATAACCCAAAAGTCAGATAAATACTAAACTTGCTGTTTAGTAGACCTTCCAAAGCTGTGACACAAATATTGTCAAGAAAATCCCTCCACCCCAAACATTTTTTAAAATTTTTGATTTTTCAAAAGATGTCTGATGATTTTTTATTAAAATACCATATATTAAAGATATCTACATAATAAATAAAATGTATATCTTCAATTTTCTGGGAATTTCTTGTAAAGTCCTCTTCACTTGGAAAGAATTTTGAATAATCTTGTATAACTGTAAAATTTAAGTGATACACGAAAATGTATTACACAAAAAATTGTAGATCTCTTTAAAAAACACAGTTTATTTCAAATAACTTTTTTGTAGCATCAGCTATTTCCAATATATCCATTATTAATGGTATTCGAATTGTTGAATACTTAATCATTCAGCTGTTTCTTGCGATGACATGGAATTTTAAAGTCTGGTTCACAAGAAAGGAGAACAGTAACCAGAATAAGAATGCCAAAATGAATGTAACATGTCTGATTTACTTTATTCAGGGAGCCTCAAAACATGTATTTCCAATGAAATATCAATAGGTAAGCAACAGAGAAAGTAAAATGTATAGAATGTAATGGAGAATGCAAGTTAATATAATTAAAATATATGTGGTCGCTAATGAAAGCTTATGAAGTAACAATGTATTTCTATAACAACTTCAAACAGAGTAGTGTATTATTTGATAATTTTAATACACAATGCTATACTTTCATTCCTCAATTTAACGTACATACCATATTTATGCGAATATGATGTGCACCTTTTTTGACCAAATGTAGTACTCAAAATCGCGGTGCACATTAGATTTGAGTGCAAATCGTTCCGTGGAATGCCAGTAACTTCATTCAAATTTTTTGTTTATTACATCACAATGGATTGCTGGAGTTAACCTGCATCTGAAAACTTGCTCATTTATCATTGTCTATTATTGAGCGTTTTTAGTTACAATATGGCGGGCAAGGGCAAACAGAGAGGAACATCTTATGACGCTTCTTTAAAGTGCAAAGTAATCCTTTATGCTGAAAAAGATGGTAATAGAAAGGTAGGAAGGAATTTCAATGTATCAGAGAGTAATATTTGCTTGTGGCGAAAACAGAAATTGTCATTATTTGCTACTGAAGCTAGTAGGAAGAAATTTACTGGTTCTTGCAAAGAAGACACCCTGAAGTTGAAGAAAAAGTGTTGGAATTTGTGCGTGAAAGGAGGAAGAATGGGCTAGTGATGTTATACGAAAGAAAGCTAAAGAGGCGACTGAAGTTCCTGGTATTCTGAAACAAGAGTTTAAGGCTAGCTGTGGATGCGTGTATCTCTAAGATGCCATACAACAATGTGCCAGAATCTTCCTGCAGATTTTGAGGACAAACTACAAACATTTCACCGGTATGTCATTTCACTTTGGAAGAAAAAACAATTTTTCAATGCGGCAAATAGACAGTGCTGATGAGATGCCAATTTGGTTTGATATGCTGTGGAACCACATTGTTACTGAGAAGGGGACAAAGAACGTTATGAAAACAACAGGGTGTGAAAAACAGCACATAGACTAATTTTGTTCTTTAACAATGTGTCACCTAACAATAGGGCACTTTCAATTCTATAATCTGATGTTTTATATATATGATAAATCCATTATTGCATTAAATAAATTTAAATAAAATACGTATTTTCTGCCATTGATGCACTTTACATTTGATACAAGCCCTTTTTTCATAATTTTAAGTTTCATATATGGGGTGCGCATTAGATTCGCATAAACACAGTATTTTGTTTTTGTGTCTTCTCACCAAGTAGTACATAATTTGCTTTTGTACCATTGACTGCACCTTGTGCAAAAAGCTTAAAAATGTAAAATAAAGCAACAAAGGTATTTAATTATTGTCATTGCAGCATTCCTTGTGAGGCTTCTTGAGGTCAAGGCTTGCCAGCTGAAAGCAGACCCAGGCCATGTACACGCCACAATGCTCAAACTTGGAATTACCTTTGTTAATCTCCTCAGTATATATGACAGGTATGTTATGCTCAAATGTAAATACTGTTAAAACTAGGATGAAATACCCATGTAACATTTTATTTATTTCAGATTGAATTTTCAAGTGATTGGTTCTTGGAAAACCCTGTTTAATTAAATAAGTCTTTTCTTAATGTTATTGTGTGGCTTTTCTTTCTTTCTTTCTTTCTTTTTTTTCTCCCATAATTTTTATTTAAGCAAAAATGACTTAAACATTTGGATAATCTTTCACCCTTAAATGTTTTTTACAGTCTATATATTTCTAGAATTTTGAAGATTGCTTCAAGGGAGGGAATGGCGGAGGCTAAGATTAGAAATACGAAATATGCTGGTATTGCATTCCCATTTCTGTGAATATCAGTGATCATAGTTATGGATGGGATGAGAATTTTGTGAAATTATAGGTCTAAGAGGCAATGATGAGAATTCAACACAAAAAAAATCTTCTAGATTATTGTGCAGTAATTTCATAAAGAATACACAGAATAAATTTAATTAAATCATCATTAGAGATTTAGGAGCAAATTTATAGTTGTCGCTTATTTCAAGGAGGTCCTTAAGCAGTGATTTTCAATTCATAGACGTTGCTCTTTCACAAATAGGAAGCTTATATATAATAAGGAGAAGAGATGCCATCTTGAATCAACGGAAGTTAATAACAGTAGTGATTTCGTGAAGTTTCATAACAAAATTGTACTGCGCAGTAATGAGTAGTACTTGTGTCAATATCAGAAACATATAGTGATGCTGAATTTAAGAAGTGGTTTACCAAAGCTGCTAAACAATGTAACACTAACAAACAAGGTCACAACGTGCTTACTTGAAAAGATGATGCATAGAATCTCAGTGCTGTAACGCTATATTATAATGTTTTCCAATTTATGATTGGTTTTTGCTGCATTTATTTGAATCATTCAATAAAATCCTAAAAATAAAATGCAGAAATAAACAAGAACATGTGTGCAGTGCTTTTCTCCATCAATTTGCCTGATCACTATGACTGCAATGGATCATTTAACATGTCACATTTCTTTACCATTAAATCACAAATATACATTGGGTTTAAAATAGAGAGTTGAGGGTTGTTACACTACATCACTATAATATTCTTACTTGAACACTATATTATAGTGATGTAGTGTAACAACCCTCAACTCTCTATTTTAAATTATGACACATCATTGTTACTAGCTTCTAAATCTTCAAAATTAGTCAAGAATCTGATTGCCTGCACTCTGCAATGTCTTTGTATCTCAGCATCAACTCTTTCTTTCCTGCCCGCCAAGGTGTTTTCCTTTTCACATGTTTACGACCTAACTAATGTAACTGTATAGTACAAACTTTAACTAAATTTACAATCTACCCGATTTTAAAATGAAGTAAACTAATAAATGTACTACTAAAAACTTGCAAACTTTTACCACATGCTCAACAGCTCTTGTGAACAAAACAATAGGGAAATGGCAGCTGGCTACGTCATCACCTGCCTGTTCATTTACACATTCCTTTGTGCATCTGAGTGGCTGCAAAACAGCTGAACAATGTTGCCACATGTGTTTTGGAAATGAGTAAGCATTTAGTGCTGAGCATATAAGTAACATCTGCAAATACCAAACAATAATAAGCATTTCCGCACCAAAAGGAAATACTTATTGCTGAAGCATCTCGCTTACGTATAAGCAACGACTATGAATTCAATCCTTAAAAAAGCACCTGTGCAGCATTGCGTATGGCAGCTTGCAATAAACGTAGCGTCATATTATGGCTGTAGAAACAAAGCAATAAAGATGTTAACCTAGCCAAACCACACATAAGAATACTGCTACATTGTTACTGCAATTTCAAGGCAATAGACACCCTATTTTATCTTTGGTCCTTCTCCACTCTCAGATATATGAAACTATTGAAAACATTGGCTGTTTCAGGCTGATATCAGCAAATGACAGAGTTTGGCTAACTGAAGGAAATGAGTTCCATCTCATAGAAGCTGTGGCCTGTCTAGTAGAAGATTTTGCCTTGCAAGCTCCGTCAATGACTGCAGTAGAAAGGTAGGCATAGTTTAAAAAGTAGAGTAAAATAAACATAAAATAGATTGAATTTATTGAAATTTCAAAAATACTCTTACTTTAAAATAAGTTTACTTTTTCAATTAAACATAGTCCCAGAAATTTGAGTCCTGGTAACTTGACCTTCTGTGAAACTCCAAATTAACCTAAATTTTGAGACATTGTTTTAGCTGATTTTGGTTTTTAAACTTCCATCATATTTAAGTATATTTGTGGGGATTGCAAACAAAATTGGTCATTTTCACAAAAATTAAAAATTGGATTTTTTATGGTTTCATTAGCTTTAAATAACAGAAATGATTTTGTTCAAAAGGAAAAGTAGTATTTTTTAATCAAAAGCAGACAATTCTGCAACACAATGTGATAATTCTCTATTTATTTGTTTTGCATCATAACTGGACAATTTCATACCATTACACACACATGTTTCCATTCAAAAACAGTCATTTCCTTGTGCTTGCAAAACCTTTCTTTTCTTACTGTGCAGGCACTTTAATTTTTCTTGTTGGAGAAATCTTATCAGCAGATCTTGCTGCTTTTTCACACACAACTCCTCAACAATAGATTCAATAATATTAACAAACACAATGACTCGGTTGTTAATTATATTTCAAATGTAACCCCATCCACAACCAAAAGTACCATCACACCGGTTATTTTACTTGGACCCTCCCCATCCTTTATCATGGATTTAAGAATACCAAATATGTTATATGGGTCTAAGTTGATATTTATTTAAACAGTGAATAAATAACAGAATGTTGTACATGCAGTATCACAGTTTCCATGCCAGGTTGTGCTTTATTGGCACATTTTTAACTTCTATAGTATATTTAACCCCTTATAGCCTGGTGTACCATATTGGATACAAAGATTTTTTTCTTTCTCTACGATGTACATAATAGGTAGAGAAGCTATTGCATTCCACCCAAAAATTCAAACCACGATTTTGCCAGTAATACATGTTTTGAACCCCCTGAATCCAAATAAAGCATTTTTGGAAACATGTCCTTGTGTGCATCTGTGAACAGCATAACTCAAAAATGAAAAATCGGATAAATACCAAACTTGGAGTTTAAGTTCAATATCTTCCAAGGATGTTTTTTGGTTTATTTATTATCATCCTTTTAAATACATTTAAAGGACACGTCCAATTACAAATATAAAATAATTTAACAAGTTCAGCTTATAATTTTACATTACTTTTCATTAACATTTACCTTAAGTATCAATTATCCTTTTACATTGCATTTACATTAAGTTTACCTTATACATCATTTTCACTTTACATTGCTTTACCATGTCTAAATTCATCTATACTATAAAATTCATTTTCTTTTAAGTATTTTTTTATTGTTTTCATCATTACATTTGGCTGGTTTATGTTCTTTATTTCTCTAGGTAATTTATTGAATAATTCTCTTCCTCTAACTTCTATGGCACGATTATTTAGAGTTCCCCTTAATGTTATTCTATAATAATCATCATTGTTTCTTAAATTATGGTTATGTACACTGGAATTTTTTTGCATATTTATATTTATCACAGTTTTTATGCATTCATATATACACATGGCACTGTTAACAAGTTTTGATTCTTAAACACCCCCCTGCAAGTTTGTTTGTTTTCCATTTTGCTTATTATTCTAATGGCTTTTTTAGCAGTTTAAAGACTTTATCCATTTCTCTTGCTGTAATATTTCCCCGTAATGTAATTCCGTATTTTACATGCGAATATATAAAGGCATAATAGAGCTATTTCATTGTTTTATTGTCCATTATTTTAGTTAATTGTCTCATTACATAAATGCCCTTATTTATCTTTTTTCTAATTGATGCTACATGAGATTGCCAATTTAAATGTTTATCAATTATTACTCCAAGAAATTAGTGCAATTTATTTCTGATATTTTTCCCCATCTATACTTAGTTTAATACTACTCGGGTTAAGTTTTATTAATTCAAATTTAATACATGCTGTCTTTTGTGTATTTATTATCATAATAATGTTTTATAATTTGTAAAATTGCTTGCTGTAATTTCAACCTCTGTTACTGTTTGACCTTTAATTATGACAGTCATGTCGTCTGCATATCCAATTGTGATGCCTCCATTTTCTTGTATGACCTCAAAAATTTCATATATATATATATATGATTTAAAAATGGCCCCAATTTTGAACCTTGCGGGACCCCTTGTCTTACTATTTTGAAATCTGACTTATCTTTCTTATGACACCATTTGTATTTGGATGATTTATTTCGACACATTGTGTTCGATTTTCCAGATATGTTGATATCCAATCCAGCACCAAACCTCGAATACCATATGTTTCTAATTTATTTAGTTATATTTTTATATTCATACGATCAAAGGCCTTTGATAAACCTATGAAGATAGCCACCACTGATTCATAGTCATTTGTTGCAACTGTATTATATATAAACCTTCCATTACTTTTGATATCGCAAAACATAGAGTAATTGGCCTATAATTTTCTATGTCTTTTTTACTCCCCTTACGTTTAAATATTGGCCTATTACCTTCTTTAGCATATCTGGAAAAATGCCTTGCATTAATGATGTATAATGTGTGTTAGGATTTTGCTAATTTCTTTGATTTTAACTTATTTATTTCATTTTTTACACTTTAACATACAGATTTTCAAGAAAACCCCCCCACCCTAAACTACCCTTTACATGGAACATTTTTCATAATTTTTAATTTTCTAAAAAAATGTCCATGACAAATAAAATGTGTGTGGCCCGTGGCTCAGTCGGTAGAGCACCTGCCTGTTGTGCTAGGTTCAATTCCCGGCCGGGGGTGGGGATTTTTCTGTAGCCAAGGTTATTCATTATCCTCCCCAGAGTCAGAGTCTGGAAATGTGAATATGTTTTTGATCTAATGATTAAAAACCAAAATTGCAAAGGAAAGGCTGCCGATAAAACCATTGCAGTTAAAGGCAGGGTATAAATGGAACTAAAAAAAAAAGAAAGTGTATGTTCAATTTTCTAGGAATAGCCTAAGATATGCTCTTCATTGAGCAGGAATTGTGTATAATTGGTAAATGTTAAGCGATAGACGAAAACGTGCTGCACAAAAAAATGTAGATCTCTAAAACACACAATTTATTTCAAATAATTTTTTGTAGCATAAGCCATTCCTGATATATCTATTATTAATGATTTGAATTCTTCATTTCTTGGTCATTCTCTTAAAGCCCTGTCAACATTCACTTGTTTCTCGCGATGTCATGGAAACAGTATGGAATTTTAAGGCTAGCATATAGCGTCCAGTTGTTAAACATTTGACTATCGCTGTTCTATTTGTATCTATAACGAAATGTGTAATGTAGAAGTCCTGTTTGTTTTTTGCATTGTTATGGAAATAATATGAAATTTAAGGTGAGCATATAGCATCGAATTCTAAAATATTTGTCTATTGCATCTATAATAAAATGTGTGATGCAGCTATTTCTGGAAAGGTTTATCTCAATTAAAATGGAGTAGATAGGAAAATGAACTTTGTAAGAATATGCTCACTAATAAAAATGGAGGGTAGAGAAAGTTAAGCAAATGAAACACACATGGGGCGGGGGCTGCATATAAACTACAAGTGATGCTTTCATTGCACTTTTCCACAAGAAGACACCTTTCTTGAAATTTCTTTCAGTTTTGTTTAGCTCTGTTTCATGTCACAGCCACCTTGAGTAATTTCTTCAGTAATCAGTCTAATATGGCGTAAATGGTATGGGTGATATATGGTTAGGACGAGAGGGTATGTTGACAGGATTCTGGAAATTAGTTAGATGCCAGTTGGGAGATATGAACAGACAGAATCTATGAGCAATTATGGAGAAAAAAGTTCTCTAAAATGCTATAAGGATTTCGGAAAAGATGTACATGGAGGGGTGTAATAGAGATCAAAGAAAAGATACTGCATGGTTTAAACTGGGAGTTTGGAGGTTAAAAGGTTTCAGGGGAGGGACGGAAAAAGGGGTCTGCCCTACATGTAGGGATAAAGAAGATGTAATCCATATTTTATTACAACGCAAAGGCACAGATATCTGGAGGAAATATTTTATCCAAATAAATGGTTGAAGATAGCAAAAATAGTAGTAATTCAAAAAAAATTTTAGTAAACAATCTCAAATTATTAATTTAGGAGGGTTCTTAGGGTTAAGAAGAAATGGATCTGGTCAGTAAATTAAACGAATACGTAGCACAAACTAATTTGTTAATTATAAAGTATAATCACACTCTGGTAACAGGAATGTATAAGCTAATAGTTATAGAAAGTAGTGTTATTAATTATCTTGTATGCTACCTCAGGTTCTACTCCAGGCCATATGGATTCTGTAAAAGGCTTAGTACAAATAAACTAGTAGAAAAAAATAAATGGTGTACCAGGGAATGAGAATGAATAAGTTAAAACTTAGCCAAGGCTTCTTTCCCAGGACTCAAAAAAGCTTCCTGTCAATTGCGAATGGTCATGTTATAATATATGTATGAGGCGTGTTTTTAAGTACTGGTAATTTTTCAAAAACTAACAGAACATTGTTTTCCAAATACTTCATTATTATTCATTACCTTACCCTTAAACTACTTTCCACATAGTCACCGCTATTACTCAAGCACTTTCTGTAATGGGAAACCAGTTTTTGCATCCCTCGTCAAATATGATGTTGCCTGTGATGAAAGCCAAGTCTGCACTTGTTGTTTCACAACATCGTCATTGTTGAAATGTTTTCCACCAAGGAATTGCTTCAGATGAAGAAACAGTTGAAAATCGCATGGTGCCAAATTTGGGCTTTAGGGAGGGTGGTTGAATTGTTCCCAGCCAAATGATGCAATCACATCTTGAGTTTGTTTGTCTGTGGGCATTGTCACTCGTTTCCCCATAAACCTTACACAATTGGCAATGAATGTTTGCTGACGTAACATTTCTTGCATTCAAAAAAACAAATCACTGTTCTGACTTAACAGTTGGCAGGTCGTTTGAATGTTTTGAATATTTGGAAACACTCTAACAGGAAAACAGTAAGTGATGATTGCTCACAGCTGTGTCTGCCTTCCATAGGAAATGATTGTGTGCATGCTCAAAATCGTGATTGCAGTGGCAAAATATTAAAATGGTACTTGTCTTTAAAAAGACACCGTGTAGTTTTACTTTATCATTCTGGTTTCTGTCGTCGCTTATCATGAACCAGCCTTTAGAAATTATAATTCTTCCACCCTTTGTATCTCAATACTCAATATTGTTATATACCAGGGTGAGGCCAAAAGATTTGCAGATAGGTATTAAATTTTAGTTACATCAGCATAAACATTGGGGACGTAACATCAGAGGCAACGAGAGGACCAGGATCTTAACTACGCATTTCAGAGCAGGCATACGATAGTTATCACAAAAATACACAGAATTTCACATTAATCACATCTGTGGTTTATTGAATATTAAACACGGTGCCCCTCATCATACACAAAAGATTAAAAAGACGTTGAAGGGAGGTATTACACACACCCTTGCATGCCAGACACTCGACTTGAAGTAAGTGAAGCCACGCTACGCACCACACAAAGAACTACTTCCCCCCTCTCTCTCCACCTGTGGCTAGGAGGTTGGGAGAGATGCCACACTGGATGAAATTCAAAACCCAAGCCGAAAGAATTACATCAAAAAAATTCATTAAGACTATAAAATGGGTTAGCAGCAAGCCAGACTTTTAAAGCAACTTTAAATTTATCTAGGCTAGCTGAATAGGCAGTTTTTGCTAATCTGTTAAAACATGTTGATGATTATGTTATTACACCATTTCTTAGTCAACCTTACTTTGTGTGTGACAATAAAATAATTATTTCTAGTATAATGTTAATGTTGTTGATGGAGAAATACATTATTATTAAAGTTAGACTTAATAATTACTAAGCAATTGTAAATATATTATTAATTACTGTCAGAATTATAAAATATTTAAATATAGGTTGAAAAAATGCATCAAACGATTAACCAGATATAATTCTTAAGGCCTTTTTCTGCAGAGTTAATACTTTGTATATATTCGCACTATTACCCCAAACATGGATACCATAAGAAATTATGCAATGAAAGAAAGTGTAATAAGTTTGCTTAAGATGGTGTCTGGGAATGTGATACTTGACAGCTTCTCAGTCTAGATTAAATCAAACTTCTGGGACTACTGTGTTATTTTATTAGCCTCTCTGAACATGGCTTGGTTAAACTGTATTACCTGTAATACTTCCGGCCTGAGAATGGGTCCTAACATAAACAATGCATGTAGTATTACTCCATACTTTGATGTTTCATGAACACATGGCGGAGGTCCCCCTCCACAGCTGCTGCTCACCTGTTTACTTTTGGAAGCTCAACAAACTGCCATTATTACCTCCCAATGTGCTACCAGCACTGACTGTTAAACAAATACATATGCCCATACTTGGTAAACAAACTAAATGTACTAATTCAAGAAAAAAAAGTTACGAAATACCTTTTATTAGTAAAACCTTGTGTGTTAATTGAAGTCCTTGGGTACTGCCACAATACCTGTTATACGGTCCAAATCTCTTGATGTTTGATAGCAAATAGCAGTAGTGTGGCATTGCCTCATACGGATGGTACACCTCGCCACTGGTAAAACTCTGAATTGCTATATCATGTGCGCGCATGCATATTTAATATTTCAGAAAAGCAACCAGTAGCTAGTTATCTTTCATGATGTTTAAACAGAGACTTTTAGTTATAGTTACGCTTGTAATAGTAATAAATCCATTGCTGTCGTGGTTATTTTATATATTGCTAAGTCATAGACATAATTATCACTTAATAATGTGCAATTCTCTATGTCCTAAATAAATTTAGAAATAGCTATTCCACAAGGTTTTCTAATACAGCTACAAACTCGTTATGAAAATCCTTTCGAAGCCGTCTGACGCAGCTCTAGAAAACCATACATGACGTTTTTTTAATAAATAACGTCATGTATGGTTTTGTTTCACAGAATAATACCGTTGGCAAACCGATAATTAAGTGCACTTTAATGGTTATTATGCTTATTTCTGCATGATGCAAAGTCCTAGAATCAACCATGTATCCGTTACGTGAGAAGAGCATGTTGTGATTTTTAGAACATTCAACACCTTGTTACTTGGAATGCACTACCCCAAAAAATAAATAATAATAATAATAATAATAATAATAATAAGCCAACAGCACTTTAAGCAAAGAATCAGCAACTGCTATCACATTCTTGAGGAAGCATCAACAATGGAATTCATTGCACCATTGACGTGATAGCTGTAGGTTAAAACAAACACTGATAAAGCACTGGTGTACTTAATTCTTACAGTGATAGGTTTGTCCTAGCGTTTAAAGTTAACTCTTTCATAAAAATGTCACTTAGTAAGCTCCGTAGTACCAGTGGATATAGCAGTAAGGTTAGGGCTGCTGCCTTCATTGTGTATAATTTCTTTAAAAAGTATGCCAACAAAGAAAACTGCAAAAATCTTAACTTCACAAAATTTCAAGAACTTGCAGCTGAGGCATGCTCATTAAGTACATCAACTGTTTCACATATGTGTGTAGGGAAGCGAAATTATTTACATCACTGAGAAAGCTTACTTAAGAGAGTGACAAACTTGGACGATCGAATAAGATGTATGGCGCAGTGTTGTTTAATTTTATAATAAATGTGATATCGAGGACGATGAGGGTATCCCATTATCTGCGCCAGTTGAATAACAAAGAACGCATTTAAGTGAACATTGCTATAGAATTTACAACAAACACGTAACGTTCTGGCGAACCCAAGTGAAGTGTGGCAACCTTGCGGCCACTCCGTATTGGTTGTCGCAAAACATCAAGAGATTTGGACCTCACAGTAGTTGAGTATGATATCACTTGAGGCAGGCCTGGCTTGTTTTACAGAGTAACCAACGTACTGTTCATGACAAGCAGAGGAATGGGAGGCACTCTTCCTAATTTCCGTTTTCAGGTCCTCTCAGGGTGGCTTCTTCAGTATGCATCTCTGTTGCCTCGTTGAGAATGTCCCACTACTCTGTCACTGTTTTAATACTGTGGAGAGGATGGGGTTTATGACCACCAGCAGGAAGTAGATCTCAGTCAGTTGGTTTCTGGATACGGAGCAGGTGAATGAATCTTACTGCTGCTGAGTTTAATATTTCCAGATATGAACACTATATACATATTCCTGGCACAAGGGTACCTAGCTGTCTGTCGAGAATTTTCTCACTATGATGCTATATATAGCATTTGTCCGTATACAGTTTACATGTTACATTATCACCCAATTGAACATAGTGTACATATTAATATGTCAATTTCCACGGATACCTTACTTCAGCTGCTTTTGCTCACGTGGCCTTTATTAACACAAGGCTTTGTGTCCTCGCAATAATGGTCAGTTATTTTACTCACCGGAATGAAACCAGTGTATTCCTTGGTCACTTTCACAACTCTGGTTCACTCTCGCCACAAAATCTTTGAGATAGTTTTCATGGGAAACCTTTAAACTAAATGCCGTGGATTTTGCATTGCTTACATCGTGAAGACTGGGGTACCTAATCCAAATGTTGATAGCTTTTATAAGCTACACCCCTACACTAAAAACAGCTTATTTTTGCGGCCCAGAAGCAGAAGCGTGGGTTATGAATGATTTTACATGATAGGCTAAAGTCTCAGATAACATGGTACATTCTCTTACATCATACAGAACTTTTCAGATTTATACACTGTTTCTTTCTTCCCGCAACTCTGGTGGCATCTTTTTTTGATAGCAATGGTAGAAAATGAATTCACCACCCTGCCTCGTAACAAAAGATTGCAGCTAACCAGGGTAATAAAACTAGTTGAGTTTCCTCCAATACATACACTTTCTACACGTCCGTCTTGCCAGGAACATCTTAAACATAGGGAAAAACTACATGAACGCTAAAATATTAATTACATACAGAATATTAAAGAAACCATATAAACATATGTATTACATTGAACACAATAAAAAAGCCAATAAAATTTAGTAATCATGGGGAGTAGGTATTTCCTGCTTCATACTTGAAATGTGTTCTAGATTTACATTTGCCTGTTTACACTTGGTCATAAAGTATTCCCAGACACACCAGTTGCTTCTGATGTTAAACAAGAAGGTTATAATGCTCAAACAAATGGTTGTACATATTTTTACTTTCTCTACTACGTATAGTAAGTAGAGGAATTATTGTATTCCACCCAAAAATTCGATACCGAGATTTCACTAGAAATATATGTTTTGAGGCCCCCTGAATACAAAAAAAGCATTTTTGGAAACATGTCCATGTGTGTGTCTGTGAACAACGTAACTCAGAAACAACAGTCGGATAAACTCCAAACTTGGTATTAGGTTCAGTATCTTCCAGAGATGCAACACAAAAGTTTTGAAGAAAAGCCCCCCATCCCAGATTACCCTTTACATGGAACATTTTTCGAAAATTTTAATTTTCTCAAAAATGGCTCTAACGATTTTGATTAAAATATCATATGTTTAAGACATTTTTATGCCAAATAAAATGTATATCTCAAATTTTCTGGGAATGTCTCCAACAGTATTCTTCAATGTGAACGACTTTTGCATAACTGGTAAACCATAAGAGATAGACAAAATTTTAATACACAAAAAATGTAGATCACGTTAAAATATACAATTTATGTCATATACGTTTTTGTTGTTGAGTGAACCATTTTCGAGATATTGCTTGTTATTCTCTTAAACTTTCCAATACTTATACTTTTTCTCAAATGGGAATTCATTATTCTTTTTTTTTTTATGTCCTGGACATACAAAGAGAATGGAATGCGCCACATAGCAACCAGCACTTAAAACATTTGACTATAGCTTAAAGCCTACCATATTCCCCTTGCATCTACAAGAAAATTAACAATAAGATTAACATCTCGATTAACATGAAGCATATGGAGAATAAGCGTTTGTAAAAATAGTTTGTACAAGAGTAGAGAAAGTCATGTGAGTGTAACACATCAAATTTTTTCACCACTTTTAAAGGCTTTGCCACTGCACAGATCTCTAAGCATCCAGCCATGCTTGCAACATAAACATTACTGATTTTTATGTTTGTCATATGACTTAGTGTGTGGGCTCAGCCAACCCCAGTGTTGCACATTCGATCAGCAGTACGTGCATGCAAGGAGATCGAATCTAAGTGCTATTTTACGAGCAATTGATAACTAATCTTTTCAGGGTCATATGAGGCCTATCAAGAGACAGTTCTGCAATAGCTAATAAACAAAACAAGAACTCCATTTTGTTATAATTACGTAATACTTTAACATACATGTAGGTAGTTTTATTCCAAGGTAACGGTATCGTCAGAGTCACTATCTTCTAAGTTCACAATGATAGATTCTAATATTTTGTCTTGAAACACAATGAGCTTGCCTGACTGCAAATCATTGAAAATGACGTTTTCATTAGAAGTGTTAGGTTCTTGTTTTACATTTTGGTACTGGACTCTTTAAAATGTATATTTACCAAACATATACCGGCGCAAAGTAGCGACACTCCAGTTCAACATCTGCCGACATTACTGGAATATTACAAAACACTCCACAAGATAGCTACTGCAAGACCAAATTATTGTTTGACATTGAAAGCTAATTGTGTTTGCATAACTAGTTATATGTATAACCAAATCGTAGAAATTGAACTAATAATGCTAGAAACATGGGGTTTACCAGTATGTGATCTCTGTGTACAGAAGTACAGTTTTTCCGAAGCTATTAAAAGTTTTCAGCGCACTTGTAATATTTTAATTACATTCCTCAAAGCAGCAATACGTACATATTTAACTACGCAATGCAGCGAGAATCTCAGTGGCTAACAGTGTTTATGGTGGGAAATAGGCCACGCCCCCATTGACTAAGTCAGCTGACAAACATAATAGCACAACTTCAATAAATATTGCAGGAATAACAATGTCTGCACGGTCATGATAATACAGAAGCCAGTTATTTAAGTTAACATTTAAATGGAACAGTTATTAAAATACTGTCTTTATTATATGACATACAAAATGGGTGATAATACATGCAGTGCAGTAACAAGTTATTTGAAAGGTGTGCTGTGGCATTTGTTTATAGCAGGACCCTTTCTTGAGCAGGATGGAATATAAATGAAGTTAGTTATTGGATTCTCAAATTTCAAGATTTAGTAAATCCCTCACCCCCAATCCTCTCTCTTAAGTATTCTTAATTTGTGAATGTCTTTTTGACAGACGATCAACCAAGGCCAAGGCGTCAGACGTCGTATCCAACTGTCTTGCCATATTATACAGCAAACCAGATATTGCACCGTTAATTCATCGCCTACGTGGTATTCACGCCAAACTCAATAGATTATGATAGTATACCATTTAACATTTTTATAAGAATATCTGTGTTATATAGTTTTTAAAACCAATCACATTTGTAATTATAATCTGTGAGGAAGTGTGGGAAATTCTTCCATTTTTGGTACATTAGATAAATGAAGAATGCATGTTCATGTGTGTATCAAAAACGTTTGGGATGTAAGCTAATATTTATGTTTCATATTAAAATGCAGTTTAATTCTTTAGAGTTTGTTTTTATTGCACCATCCTTTTTGTCAAATAACTTGATTCCAGTTTCCTTCCATTTGACACAATATGTACAGAAACCTTGAGAGATAAAAATGTTATGTTAGCTGAAATAAAAAGAGCATCTCCTGGTTAATTAATGGCATGGTGCCATTCGTTGCAGCTGCATTAAGATGCTAATTATATTCTTGAGAACTGCAGAGCAGTAATTTTTAGTGATTAATAGAAGTGGGTTAACAGTTCTTGAAGCATTTCAAAATTTAGTAGTAAAGGACATCAGCATGTATATTGGATTCTAGACATCCCTTTACATCAGTGTATACAAGGACAATTCGGAAAGTAAGTTCTGTTAATTTTTTGTGTAATATAAATGCTCTTTCTTTTTGGAACTTTTATTACACACAAGTGATTTTTCAACATAATTTCAGTTTCCATTCACTTTAAAATCCCCTCTGTATAAAATTGTGCCGCCTCTGATTGTAGTCATCCTTGTGAGCTCCTGATCTGTTTCAAGCCGACATGACTCAAGTCACTTGGGGCCAAGTCAGGACTCTCCCACTTGAACTGTAACAGGAGATTTTGAGTGCATGCAGCAGTATCAAGGAAAAAAAGAACCCCAGAACTCAACGTGCTACATTGTTTAATCTGAATTGTCCTCGTAAGTTTGGTTGTTGTCTGACAGTAATTGTCACTCCACCTTCAATACAACTTGTCCAAAAAATCAGTTTTCACGAGGTTCTTTGTTGAAAATGTTTGAAGGGAGTTGATCTGAACCTATCCCATTGACCATTATTTTGTTTCCACGTCTGATCTCTTGCAACAATCTGGTCAAGAAAGAATGTTAGTGTGCTCCCAAAATTAAATTAAATTAAGTTTTATTTATGGGCACTCTTTAACTACTGTGGTTCTTAGCGTCCCATTCTACATTGGACATGAAAGACTGGTAATTTTGCTCAGAGGCATCTTTATCACGCTTGAGGTAAATCTATGACACCAGCTTTACTTCCCTTCCAAAGGAAGCCATGCTTACACCCGAAAAAATCCATTGCCCTACACCGGGTTTGAACCTGCAACCTCGGGAACTAGAGGCTAGCATGGTAACCACTTCACCACGAGAATGACAGTGTGCTCCCATCCTCATGGTTTCTTGGGCTTCAGACAGAAGTTGTGGTAGCCTAACCTTTATGTCACCACTTATACAGAATAGTCTTACTGATTTGTGGAAAATGCTCATGGAGTTGTGAAGTGGTGATTTTGTGTGACCACATTTGCAACAAATTTGTTGTTCCAATAGATGGTCATCCACTTTGCTCTTCATCACGATGTTAGTGTGTCCTCTTGGAATTGATGACAATTTCCTCATAATGTTCTTGTACACTGCAGTAATGTCACAATGAATTGCATGCACGTACCTCACACTTGGCAGCAACTTCTATTGCTGCACAAGCTTGGTAAAAGAAACAGACGAATGTAAGCTCAGAGTGATCCTGTCTGAACGAAGCTACACAGTGAATCAAGAATAACGCTGCTACTGCCTCCTCTGCTCATGAATGGGGAGATCGGAACTTACTTTCTGAATTGCTATACTTCCTAGAGGTCTGTCTTCCTGGTGTTAGTCACATACACTTCAGAAGAGTAGCAAGAAACTCTAGTGAAATGTTGCTGCTATGTGATCCAAACATTTGAAAATGAGGTCCAGCAGGTGATGAATGCTGAGTGTGCCACCTAAAGAAACTGGCAGCTTGTATGTTTCTGGGTGAGAAATATTCCATGAAAATGAGAACACAGACAGCACTACCATGAAAAGTGGTCGCTTTCTTCCAGAAAAATAGATCTGCGAGCAGTCTGTTGGAATAGAGGAAGTCTGTTACTGCTGGTTAATATATGCGTAGTGTTAAGGAAACGTATGAGAGATCACCAAGGTCTCATATACCGCAACAATGAACCAGCACACACTGCAGTGCAAATCATTGAGTTTCTGGAGAAGGCATTTCTCTAGCTCCACATATTTTGTTATTCCCAGAAGTGAAAGAAGATGCTTACTGCCAAGAAGTTGCAAAAATACCACAAGAGGACTGCATGGGTGCTTCTAGAAGTAATTTCAAAGGCTACGAAGTTTCCACTCATAGCTTTCCTATATTTGGAAATTAAGTTACTGAAAATGGCTTTAATGTTGTAAAGTCACGCACCAAAATGTTTGTTTTCCTTTCTTCTTGGTACCCGTTAATTACTTTCTCTAGCACTTACCTGAGTTAACAAAGTAACGAATTTTGTTCAGAGAACTGGTTAATGTTGGTTCCAGCTTGTGTCATTTGTCGCTGGCCTACGGCATGTTTGGAGAGATAAAGAGAGAAGCATTATCGTCCGACCCAAATTCCAGAAGTGTTGTCAAGTCCCAATGAGGTATTCCTGGAAAATTTCTCCCCATCTCCTCGAAGCTCCTGCAAGTATTTATTGGTGAGCATGCTCGCAACAATCAGTTTTGCTGTTAATGTGATGTACAGTGGTGGTTATGCAGTGCAATCTGCAAGTGTCGCCTGCTATACGAAAGAAGAGTCCTGTGTTCAATTGTTAGTGAGTGACCAAAAGAGAGAAGTCCTGTGTTTGAAGCTAGTGAGCGACCGAAGAGAAATGTCCTGTGTTTGAAGCTAGTGAGCGACCGAAGAGAAATGTCCTGTGTTCGACAGCTAGTGAGCTATCAGTAGAGAGAAGTCCTGTGTTCGAAATTAGTCAGCTACTGGTAGAGCACAACCGGAAGAGAGAAGTCCTATGTTTGACAGCTGGTGAGCTACCAAAAGAGGAGTCGTGTGTTTGACAGCTAGTGAGCTACCGGAATAGAGGAGTCTTGTGTTTGACATCTAGTAAGCTACCAAAAGAGAAGTCCGTGTTTGACAGCTAGTGAGTTACCTGAAAATGTCCTGTTTTCGACAGCTGGCCAGCAACCAAAAGAGAAGACATGAGCTCTACATTTGACTTTAGTGAATAGACAAGAGAGAGAAGAGGCTGTCTCACATGTGTTTTATTACATTGCATGCTAAAAAAGAAAATTGAAGTAACAGTGAAAACTGAATAAGACATTATTAAATATCAAGCTTAACCAGACACGTTTTAAACAAGCTAGGCAGAGATTTTCAGGAAATTCCTTCCACCTCAAAAACCAACATAGGAGGGTATTCTAAGAATTCCCAACCTGATTCAGAGATGTTGCAAAGATGAGCAAATTACTATGAAAGTTATCATCCTTTAGAGGGCGCAGTATAAAGTTTCAAATGCATAAGTTGACTTGTTTGTGACAATCATGTAAACAGACTAGTGTTAACATTTTCTACAAAATGGATCAAACTGAAATATGACTGTGATAAAGTACTTCATTATGAAGTGTTTAACCCAACAGAAATACAAAAGGAGTTAGATTTAACATTAAAGAATTCTTCCACTTTGTTTTCGACAGTTGAATTAAGTGTGGATGTACATCCATTCAAGAAAGTCCTCAGAGCATCTCAAAACCGCTACGAGTGATGAGATCATGATAAAAAGTTCACAATACTATATTCAGTTACTGCTGATTGAGGTACAGAACTTGGCCGACATTGCAAAGATCTCAATAGGCCATATCCACGTCATTTTACACAACATTTTGGGTATGACGAGCTTCCTCCTTGCCGCATTTCTTAACAATGGACCAAAAACACATACAAGAGTGTATAGAATTCAATTAAACCAATTTGAGTTAATTTTTCCGACGTTTCATGACAATAGGTGAAACATGGATTCATCACTACATGCCAGAGACTAAGGAGCAGTCCAAACAGTGAATGATAATCCTTGAAAGTCCACCAAAGAAAACATCTGCAGGAAAGTCGTGACTACGTTTTCTGGGATTCTCATATGTGGTGCTGATAGGCTACCGCGAGACATCACTGAGGAGTATTACGCACTATTGGACCAATTGAAGGATGCTGTTCAGGCTAAACATCCATACCTTGCAAAAAGCATCTTCTCTTTCATTATAATTATACATTTTTACACAGCAAAACTGCATGACCTTTGCTTCCAAGTGGTTCCATATCCGTCAGTTATTTTTTATTCCCAAACTCAAAGAAATAGAAGGTTCACATCAAGTGATGAAATTGAAGGTGAGACAGATAATTATTTTACACAGTTGTACTAACTGTATTGATTTACAAGGCGACTATGCCTCTTAAATGTTTTTTGTAAATAGCCAATTAATTCTTTATTCTCACTCAACTTTATGCATCTGGGAAGTCTTAAACTTTTTCATGGCATTAAACATTTTGAATGTATTCATCATGATCTTAAATGTTTCCAGGTTGAAGTATACTTTGGTTCGCCTCTCTGCACAAACAATGGGTATGTTTTACAGAATGTCTGCTTAGTATAATAAAAAGCCACTGTTCTATAAATAGTTAAGTGTTATTCCCATATCCTGCATTTTACAAAGTCTGTGTGGTCTAGTTTGAAAGCTTTCCAGGGCTGGAAACTGACAACATAGAGGAACCATGTTTTTTACAACAAACAAATGTGGATACAAAGAATTTTATTCTATACTATTTATGCATGTTTAGCAAGTATGGAGCATTACAGAAGCCCAAGCCATAACAGAATTTCCTGTATTTAAAGCTGGTAGGGAGTCTTCCACATCTTCATAACAGATTTAACAATGTTCACATCACAACCTACAGGAAAATATGTTGTACATTTTCAAAATCTTGTTCCAGGTAAGTAAAACAAGTTGCTATTTTATTATACGAGGGCTTTTCAATAAAGAATGATTACAATTTTTACTTACTCTACTGCATACTTAGGTAGGGAAGGTGTTGCATCCACCCAAAAATTGAATAGCGAGATTTCACTAAAAATAAAAAGTTTTGAGGCCATTGGATAGCAAAATAAACATTTTAGTAAAGATCCATGTGTGGATGTGTGTGCAACAGAGAACAGTATAAATCAAACATGAAAACTTGGATCAATACCATACTTGGTATTTAGGTTCAGTAACTTCCAAAGATACGACACCAAGATTTTCAAGAAAATCTCCACAACCCCAAAGTACCCTTTACATGGAACATTTTTTAAAAATTTTTATTTTCTAAAACGTGGTTCTTAATGATTTTGATTAAAATACTACATATTAAAGATGTTTACATGACAAAATGTATATCTTGAATTTACTGGGAACAGCCTGTGAAGTCTTCATTTGGAAGGAATTTTTATAATCTTGTATAACTGGTAAATGTTAAGCGATAGACGAAAATGTATACACAAAAAATGTAGATCTCTTTAAAACACAGAATTTATTTCAAATAACTTTTTTGTGATATCAGCCTTTCTGAGATATCCATTATTAATGATTTGAATTATTCAATACTTACCATTCCTTTAAGTGCTATTGATTTTCAGTTGTTTCTCGCGATGTCATGGAAACAGTATGGAAGGCCAGCATATAGCGCCCAGCTGTTAAACATTTGACTATCGCTGTTCTCTATAACGAAATGTGTAATGTAGCTGTTTCTGTAAAGGTTTATTTCGATTAAAATGTAGTAGATAGAAAAATAAACTTTCATAAGAATAATTTTTATATCCACTAATAAATAATAGGATAGTCCTCAAAGAAGTTTCATTTGAATGCAATATGCGTGTCCTAGTGTTTTTGCCAGTCTGCAGAAGCACTGGAAACCATTTTTGACAGGTCCTTCAGAATTATCTTTGCAGCCTTCACTACTGCTTCTGAAGGTGAAAAATGTCTTCCTTAAAGATGTTTCTTCAGGTCAGAGAACAGAAGAACATCACATGAGGTACCCTATATTGATTTTTGCGAGATATTCAGTAACAACATGTGCTATGTAGTGCAGCATCCAGCTTATTTCATGTATAAGTGGCCTTTTGCACTGAGGGTGTTGTTGCCCCATGTATGGGAGCCAAACTTGCAGGGGTTTAATTGTTGTGGTTGCACCATGTATTGTGGGAGATATGTTTCTTGGAGTGTTCGCCCCACATACAGTACAAACTTTCCAGTGCCCTTCACCCCACATTTTAAAATCAACTTTGTATTTTAATATTTATTTATTATATATGTATATATACCTTGGCTGCATCATTAGTAACTTATAAAGCACGTATCTTTTAGCAGGGCTGGTATGGCTAAAGAATGAAGGCTTACACAAATTATAATTGTATTGTACTTTGTTTTATTAATCCTTCACACGATTAAATAAATAACACGTCACTGATGTATCCTCCTATAGAGCTGTGAGATTATTAATTGCACTTTTAACACGTAAACTTTAGATTATTCTCACCACAATAAAATGTAATGTCTCACACTGAACACGTACTGTACCGATCAGGTATGCAATCTTGTAGCGTCTGCCGCCTGAATTTGTACTTTTTCTCTATTTTAAGTCTCTGATTGGCTAAGTCTACTCCAATAAAATACTTTTGTTTAACTTAAGCTTTTTCTAGTTTTTGATTGACTATTTATAAACTGTTTTATATAGTACATTATTATTGTTCCAAGAATTATTAGTAGCCTTTATTAAACTTTCTAATATATTTTTGTCTCAAGGTTACCTCATTGTTAGCAACTTTCAGCTTCTACTTTATAATTCTGTTTGCTACGAAAAGCAGCTTGCTTCTATTCTCACAGCTCCTATATTGTTAAACTACGTAATACATTCACATAACATTATTATATATGTACACAATAATATAAACACAATACAATGACTGTTACATTCATTTTATGTATAATATTATACACATATTGCTTTAAGGCGGGCTGTTATTATACTTTATATTATATAATTAAACTGATATCGTTTTAAGTGTTAAAAATAATGCCTCAGCACCTAATATGGTTTTGCAGAATTTTCAGCATATCTCTATAGTACTGTCTAGTTACTGTAAACCAAGTCATTCTCAAAAAATGAGAGCCCACATTTGTGGTATATGTTTAACATCTCTCTCTCTCACACTCAAGAGGTCCTCTGTACGAATCTCAGGGTGAGTTAACTGGATAAGGTTTTTTCTTTTATCAAATGTTGGGCAAGTCTAAGCTAAAGGAACCCTGGGCTCATTTGAGCTCCAATATCCTACCAGTTAAAGGATGTTAATTAATCATCCAAAACAAATTATATGACCAACTTTCCCAGCAGAAGTAACCACTTTCTTTCTGGGGGATTGGTGATGAAGGAGATTTCCACGCAAGAGTTTTGCTGTTTGCTCTCAGGATGGAAATGATGTAGTCATGTTTTATGAGCAGAAATTCTTCATCTTCCTGTAACATCATCTTTAAGTGCATTAAAATAGCACATCCATTTTTTCAGGAATCATCCGTGTTAGAACCCACCTGTCACCAAGGTGTGGGTGGCATCCAATGAAAGTTACATATTTCAGGAAATGTTCTCAAGGTTAATTCGTCAATCTTCTCTCACAGTGACAGCAGTGGTGTTGATGATTTCTTGCATAAGAGCAGTAACTGCAGCACTGGGTTCACCTTCTTTGACAGTCTTCCCTCTTTAAACAATTTAAGGGGACAAGGTACTCTAAAATGGTCAAAAATCACTAATAAAATCTCTATTATTTCCAGTTTAAGAAAATATATGCTCTTTGGGGGTTAAGAGGTTTTTAAGATATTTAAATACCATCTTTCAACAACGAACGACTATATCACGCCCAGTGAGCAGTTCAGCAGAGGCCAGCACCAAGAGAACGCAATCAGAAAAGCTGAAGCAATCCAGGAATGAAGGTGGAGATGATTATGATCCTGGAATGTACTGAAGTGTGTCAGAATTTTAATGTTCAAACTTTAAATTCAGTTTTCTCAAAACAACATTTTTTGGATACTTATGTATACAACACACAGATAAACTTTCTGAACCACAATCATGACTTTGTAATGTACATTATTGATATTAAGAAGGTAAAAACATTGCAAATTTTCCACATTTTTACTTTTTTGACTTTGCAAATAATTTTGTTTCAATTTCTAGTGAACTGCTATACATAACTAAATAATTGAGGTTCAGAAGATAGCTGATTATACTAAGAACAAGCATGCAAAAGTGTGATTCTGTATTGCAAGTATATCAGAGAAAAAGGTACATGAATTCACATGTTTTAAGAATAAATCTTAATATTTTTCTGCTGAATGAAATAATTTTTACGGACTCAACTACATAAGCTAACAATGCAAACAACCATTTGAAATAATCGTCATGATTTATAGAATAATTCATAAAAAAAATTCAGGAAAAACCGGTGAGCATTGGTAATTTAACATACTTAGACTACCTTGTCCCCTTAAATCTTCTTTGAGCTGTGTTATAGGGAAGAGCAAACTCTCCATAGGCCTCAACTGAAGATTTGTTTAGACAGATGAAGAATTTTATTGCAGCATATTGTTTTAATTTTTTTTTAAATATGGATGATTTGATGTTAACACTAAAACTTCACTTAAATCAATTTGTAAGTGTAAACATTGACTCGTTCATATTTAAGAGAAAATGAAAATAACTTCACAGTTAATAGTGTTTCTGTTTTCAATATTTATGGCAGTGTATTGTTTGTCATGTATCACTTCCATTTTTGCCATAGGTGATACTGAACATGTCTGAGCTTGCACGTCTCTCACTGGAATCACGATTGCTAACAATGAAACTATACAATGTGTCCATTATGCATTAAGCTAACAGACTATCTAAGTTTAAATTTTAGCATGAGAAATTATGAGTGAAAAAAGATTATGATCCTTCTTTAGGTGTTGTGACAGCTAGGATACAGACACCATGCGTAGTATATCTTAACATAGCATAAACAACCTAAAAATGAGTATAAATTAATATAATTCTTATATAGGGATTGGAAAAATGTGACATTCAAGGGCGGATCGAAAAGTAAGCACAATTTTTTTCTGCCTTGGTATTGCAGCTAGAATGTTGTAATTTCACACAGACAGTTTGAAGTTTTCACTACAGAGGGTATTTTTTGTTTCATGTGCAGCTCTAGCGAGAGAAGTGTGAACTATGCAACAAAGATGGCGTGCATGTTACTGCCACCCACGTGTGAAGAGCAGAGAGGTGTGGTTCGATATTTGTAGGCCAAAGGGCATAAACGAGTGATATTCACAGGGACATGCATGACGTGTATGGGGATGATTGTATGGACTGTAGGTGGTGTGCATTCTTCCTAGAGGGCCATGTGAACCTTAGTGATTCGCCATGTTCCTGGAGGCCAGTAACAGCTGCAGCCCCAGAGAATGTCAGAGGCATTGAGGGAGCAATTTTGAACGACTGGCAGGTGCAACTGCAAACCTTATCACAACAGTTCAACATTTCCTATGATGCAGTATACGATATTGTTCATGACACGTTGAAATTTCGTAAAATTAGTACTTGCTAGGTGCCTAAGAACCTGACAGACAACCAACCACAAGGGCCAGCAAATGATGACGAGCTTGGATTACTAACGTGGTGCACCACAGAAGGTCATGACTTTCTGAAAGGAATCGTCACTGGTGATGAGTCGTGGGCATACCACTACACGCCCGAAACCAAGCAGGCAAACATGGAGTGGAAACATGCTGTGACTCAATCTGCTAGGAAAGTGCTTGTGACGGTGTTCTGGGATATGCATGGTGTTGTATTGCTGAACACGGGATCACTGTGAATGCTGCAGCCTACATGAAAACTTTGGTGAAGTTGCGTCGTGCCCTTCGTGACAAACGCCACAACATGAATGCTGACAATGTCAAAATTCTTCTTGACAAGCCTACTGCTGTTCGTCAGAAAATCACCAAATTTGGTTGGGAGGTGCTCCAGCATCTACCATACAGTCCGGACCTTGCACTGTAGCACTTTCATCTGTTTGGTCCCATGAAGAAATTCCTGGCCGTCCAACACGGCAGATGCGGAAGTGAAATTAGCAGTCCGCAGATGGCTACACTCCAAGAAAACGGACTTCTATGAACAGGGCGTATTGAAACTGGTATCACGATGGGAGAAATGTGTTGAGAAACTTGGTGACTATGTCGAAAAGTAGGTAAAAGGTGTAATTTCATTTGCGATTTTTTGTTGTTTTAACTATTAACTTTTTTGTAAGAAAATTATTGTGCTACTTTTCAATGCACCCTCGTATTAAAGAGAAAATGTATAACTGAAAAACATGTAATTAAGCTTATTTTAAGGGACAAAGTTTGATGCCTAAAACATTTAGTGTATATCTGTGAAAAATGTAGAAGTGAATAACATATAAGTGAGGTTCAATTCTATATACTTGTTTGCTCTAATTTTTCTCTTTTCACATTCTAATTTAGTAAATGCTTTAATGCCACAATGGACTAATATTGTGTCTGGTGCCATCACGACTGTTGCTAATTCTTCTGCCAGCTTGAGTATGAAAGTCACAGAAAAGGTAAGAAAAAACTTTATTCATAACCCCTGTTGTCCAAAAGAAGTCTGATGGAATGTCACAACCAAGGTACAGTCGAGTATATGTAATTGTGGCTATATGACACGTAGTGGTAAGGAAACACTAAACCTGGTTCTAGCACTTCATTTAATGTGTTCATGAGTGCCAGACATTTGTAAAGGTAGAATCAGACTGAAAAATTCAGTGCCACAGCTAGGATATGAACCAGGATCTTCGGCTTTCCATGCCATTGTTCTAAACATCTGCCTTACCATGTCAACATACCTGCACAACATTAAATTCCCCAATTGACTCACATTTTACCCGTAAACCACAAGGCATTCCTGAAATTCATGTTGAGATAACATCCCAATCACAACTTACAATGTTGTTAAATTCTTTAATTCTGGACTTTCATAGTTAATCACTAAATTGCCAGGCTTTTGACATCTGCAATACAAGGAGGACTCATCCAGCAGCTGATGTGGATCGTCGTTGCAAAGCATGTCCTCCAGCCACTCAGGCGAAATGTATCTGTACTGCTCCCCTTTCGCCACTCACCTAGGCTTGACCTTTCTTCATAGGCAAATGCATATGTATAGAATGAATAAAAGATTGGCTCACTTAGGGCCAGTGTGGAACACAGATGATAATGAGGTTCTGCCAACATTAAACAAAGAAAAACACTATAGCAAACCAGAAGTATCATCACGTTTCCATGGTTATTCTAAAAACTTTATTAGTGTATGTGGTGCCTTGGTTAAGAGGGCAGGTTCACCTTCCGGCATGAAACACTCAACATTCTTTTTTACATTCTCTGCTATCTGTCAGTAAGTACAGGAAGTATCGTATTCCACCTAAAAAAAAGTTAACACTATACACGTTCTGATCCTCCTGAATCCAAGAAGAACACATCTCGAATAAATATCAAGTTTGGTATTTAAGTTGAGTACCCTCTAATGATGTGACACAAGGATTTAAAAGAAAGGCCCCCACCCCAAATTATCCTTTACATGGACTTTTGTTCGTTTTTATTTATTTCTCCGCAAAAATTGCCACTAACGGTTTGAATTAAAATACCACACATTTAACTCACTTTCATGGCAAAATGCATTTCTTGAATTTTTTTGGAGCAGACTGCGAAGTTGTGTTCATTTGGAGAGAATTTTGTAATACTCATAAGGGATAAGAGATTGCAAAAACTTAGTAAATAGAAAATGTAGAACTTTTTAAAAACACAATTTATTTCAATTTTTTGTGCCATTACCATTTCCGATGTATGTTATTGGTTTGAATTTTTTAAACATCTTTTTAGTGCTGTAGTTATTCAATGGTCATGGGAAGAGTACGGAATATCAAGGCCAGCTTATAGTGACCCACGATTTTAAACATCTTACTATCGATTCTGTTTCCTCCATCCGTCTAGAACAGATCCACAACGAAATGTGTAATAAAAATTTTTCTGGAAAGGTTTATCTCCGTTAGTGTGAAGTAGGTAGAAAAATAAGCTTTCTTAAGAATTTTTTTTCTTTTCTTCCTTTGCTTGAAGTGTAACTTTCTTAAACCGGGTAGGTATAACGGACTCTGAATGAGAGAAATGCTTGAAATGATGCTCAAATGGGCCCAGGATCCCTAGAGCTTAGACTTACCTCATATTTGCCTTTTCAGAATTAGAGAAAACTCCAACTAAAAGCTTATCCTGATAATTCGCCTTAACCGAGATTCAAACTCGGGACATCCTGAATGTGAGGCAGATATGCTACCCCCAACGGAGCTGGACTAAGAATAGTTTGTAGAAGGTATATAAAAATAAACGATAGTGAGTAGGGAAGGTAATGTGAATGTAATAAGATTTTTAGCAAAATGTGTGCGTGAGATAGGCAGACAGAGATAACAACTCAAAAACGTAAAGTGGGTTAAATACAGAACTTTATGTTCAACGCCTTGCAAGGATACGACACGAACATTCTCAACAGAATTTCCCCCACCCTTGTCCCTTACGTGCACAAATTTCTTTATTTTTGATGTTGTAATAAAGTGTAGATCTCGTTAAAAAACACAATTTTTGTCAAATGAAAGTTTTTGTGATATTAACCATTTCCGAGATATTCTTTGTTATTGGTTTGAATACTTATTTCAAGTTGCAAGTCGCTTTTGGTTTTTTCTTGTGGTCATAGGTATATAAATACCACCGGGCTTTGGGCTGACTACTCGGACATCACGAGACATTCTCGTAGGGCAGCATCTATCTTATACTCTACCCCCCCCCCGCACCTGCGTGACCGAGATCGGAGCAGGACACCAGGCCTCCCTTCGCCCCTGCCACACAAGGACGGAAGTGGATACGCGCGTCAAGCCAATAGGAAAACCTATGAGGGAGACAACCGAACAAACTCGGTGGGGGCGACTGTTTACCAGCTCTCGCTCGTGGTTGGTACCGGAGAACCAGCCAGGCGTACCCAATCCCCCATGGGTATCGGAAACCACTGCCCCGCCGAGTTCAACCCAATCCGAACAACTCCCCCACAGGCCATAGAGTTCTTAGGCGGCTCATTACTGGAGCTGCTCAGGGAGGATGGTAAAGGTGCAGACAAACGGAATGGGCCCGAAACTGGGACAGCACCGCACACAGGGTAGTCGGTCCCTTGTGCTTCTACCCTCGGGAGTTAGGGATGAAGGGCGCAAGTGCAGACGGGGTCCCTAATGTTTCCAGATAGAGCGCCGCTCGAGCCTCCGGGGGTTCCCCCGAAGGAGCTCCCGCCCGAAAGTACACGTCCACCGTCGCCTGATCCTACAACCCTGAAACAGATGACAAGCAGTAGCGTAGCCAGAAAAATTATTAAGGGGGGATGTTTAGTTTATAAGCAATTTGTATCAATTCAAATGATAAATATGAATTAACCCTGAGTTAAAATATTTAAATAAATCAATTTTATATTCACAGATTAAGGTGCAGCAATTGGAATTAAAATTAGGATAGGATGTTTTGCGTATTGCAATTGCAAATGTGTTGACATGAGAATTGATGACCACTGTCAAGTATTGCATATTACCACTGTAGGCCATGTTTTGTTCTAAACTGTGAGATACTGCACTCATTTGAAAGCCACTCAAATTTAGCACCTGAACGAAAACATGCCTCGTATCTTAACATGGTTATTACCAGCGCCATCTAAAGTACAGTTTGTTAGCTTTGGTGATAAGACACAGCGCTGTGGTTACGTTCCCACCAACCTAGAAACATGCTATTATTTTAACGAAGCTAGTTTTGCTATTAATATTTACATTTTTAGCAAGGGGGATTCTAACTCCCTCCCTGCCTACGCCTCTGATGACAAGAAAGATGAAGGGACAGGAGAGTCGTGGTAGAAGATGAACCACCCCAGCATTCGCCTGCCGACCCGGGGGAACCACGAATATCCTATGGTCAGAGTGGGAGGTTGCCATGCTAGCCTCTAGTTCTTCTCGAGATCGCGGGTTCAAACCCGGCGGAGGGTGATGGATTTTTTCGGCGTAAAAATGTTATGTTAATCATAACTTTACCATCATTTTTCACAAAAAAAATCATTTCAAAACAAATACATGTTAATATTACTTTATTCTTTATCAGAAATTCTTACCTTGCACCTGTTTTTCAATGCAATATATTCCTACTGAGATTTTGCTGGCAGCAGCTAGCTCCTATTCAATGTTTCTGGCTCGGATTCATATTTTCTGCCACAAGCTTGTTCTTTAGAAACGAGCACTTAGATAGCGCACTGCTATCTTCATCCATTTCCTAAGAGGCGTTAGTACGGTTCATAGCGTAGGATTCAGACGGCTGTGAGAGGCAACAAACGACTGATTATGCATCTTATACAGTACTTATATTAAGTGTGTTTATTTAATTTAATATAATTTATGGAGAGTTTTCACTAAAGTTATTGTATGCACCACGTACGCAAAAGTTTTAGCATACTTGATACATAAACATTTATTAACGTGTCATTTGAGTTTTATGGCATTACTTATGCACACAAGCTTATTCTTGTGTTTATACAGATAAACTTCCATTACATATTTCCTTGTACGTATAAGAAGAATGGAATAGGCTAAAGCGATAGTCGAATCCTTTCAAAGCCGGCCGCTATATGATGTCTTTGAAATTCCATGCTAGACTATCGTGAGGTCCCGGGTTCAATTTCCGTCAACCGCTCACACTGACATTCGGTTTTTCGTGGTTTTCACTGGTCGGTAGGCGAACACTGCGATGGTTTCACTTCTACCACGATTCCCTGACGCTAATCTCCCTTTCATTCCATTACCTTCTCATGTTTAAGGTGGTTTCATCCTCTCTGGAACGAGCGAGGTGTGCGACTAGCATTTGGGAGGTCTCCCGGTTAACATTGAATTGAGTTTTATTTATGGACGCTGTTTAACTGCTGTGGTCATAAGCGTCCCATTCTATATTGGGCGTGAAAGACCGATAATTTTGCTCAGAGGCCTCTTTATCAGGCTTGAGGTTCTTTTACGTGCCGTAAATCTACGACACGGGACCACCGGCTTTACTTCCTTCCGAAGGAAGCCATGCTAAGAATTTTTACGCCCGAAAATATCCATCGTCCTCCGCCGAGTTTGAACCCGTGACTTCGGGAAGGACGACAACATGTTAAAGAAACATGTTCTACTTCATACACTTACGAGGGCGATACTGAAAACTTTCCGAATGCCATGCTTCTAAAAACAAATAAAATTTATTTATATTTGACACCTACTTTGTAATGTTTTGGTAGTTTACTGCCGTGTAGTTTGTTCGATTTGCTATAATAGTTTGTTAATTATCATCATTTAAACATTTTATGTTCAAAAAAATTAATTTAATAAAGAACACTCCCGTGATATATTTTTAAATCGTCATTAACGCCTAAACAATGTGAATATCGGCTTAGGAATGCGTTTGGCGAATAAGCCCCATCTAAGGCAACAATTTATAATTGATACAGCGAATTCCAAAGAAATTGGTCTTCTCCTAGTGATGGTTTTCGTGAAGGACGCCCAAGAACTGCTGTTGCTGATGAAAATATTGCCGCTTTTCGAGCAAAGCTTGAAGATCAACGGACATTTTATGCGTTTATTCGGGCAACATTGGGCATTGGTATTACTCAAATCCAAAAAATTTTACATCAACAGTTACACGTGAGAAAACTTTGTTGACGATGGATGCCACATAAAGTGACTCAATCAAAAACAACGCATTGATTGGTGCAGGAAAACTGGAAAAATTCCAATGCGGCACTTCATATTTGGTTTGGAATATCGTTACTAGTGATGAATCGTGGATTTATTATGATCCTGAAAAGAAAAGTCAATCGGCTCAATGGGTCTTTCGAACAGAACCTAAGCCTACAAAAGTCCGACGAATTTGCAGTGCTGGTAAGAAGAGGACTGCTAGTTTTTTTTGTTCTAAAACGGGCCATATTGCTACTATAGCATTAGAAGATAGACGTACCATTACTGCCGATTGGTACACAAATGTGTTTACCGCAATTTCTTGAAAACGTTCGTGAAAACGCCCTAAAGGAAACAATGTTACATATGACAACGCATTCAGCAAAACTAACTAGTATCTGGATGCTCTAAAGGTCAGCACCATGGACCCTCCGCCATACAGCCCTGACCTAGCAGCTTGTGATTTCTTTTAGTTTCCAAAAATCAAAGATAAAATGTGTGGAATCACTTTTTCGTCATCAGATGAAGCTATAAACACCTGTTTCTGAAGTGTCTCAGGAAGAGAGTCATCATTGCTTTAAGGACTCGTTTCATCGAATGCAGAAATGTATTAGTGTTAAAGGGGAATATTTTGAAAAACAATAAAATCATTTAAATTCTTGTTTGATTTTCAAAAACTGTTCAGTATCGCCCTAGTATAATGAAAAATAAAACCAAATGTTAGGTGGGTGCCCTCGGCGGCGGTCGCACTACACATTGAAACTTTGTTTATTTTATGCCGGATCAACACGTTCACTGGCAAAGAACTTCGTACGCGTTGTGAACACAGCGTTCTCCGATCGACTCAGCTTGTACACTCCTGGTCAAAAAACATATGGCGTGTTAACATTCATATGACTTTCTCTTCTCTCCTATAAGCTATTCTTACAAAAGCTTGTTATTCTGTCTACTTTTCTTTCAGTTTAACGTCCTTTAACCTTTTAGGATGAATAAAATGGGTGAAATGTTGCTTAAATGAGCCGGGGTCCATAGAGATTAAAGTTGCCCGACATTCGCCTTCTCAGAATAATGGTAAACCCCGGCAAAAACGTTATCCGAGTAACTCGCCCTAACCGAGATTCGAACTCGGGACCTCTTGAATGCACGGCAAACACGCTATCCACACGTCACAGAGGCGGGCTTGTCTTTTTGTTAAAACAGATAAACTTTCATTACACACTTCGTTGTAGGTAAGAACAATACAGTTCAATACCGCTAAAGCGATAGTCACATTTTTATGTGATGGCTTTGAAATTGCTTGCTCTTTGTATAACCACGAGAGAAAAAAATAACGATTTACCACTTGAAGAAAGTAAAAGTACTTGAAATTAATTTAATATAAATTTTGTACTTTAACAAGATCTCCGTTTTTATGTAGTAAGATTTTGTCTTTCTCTTACGATTTACCAATTATACAAAAGTCATTCAGAATAAGAGGACTTCAAAGGCTATTCTCAGAAAATTCGAGATACGTATTCATTTGCTTTGCCATGAAAAGATCTTAAAACATATTTTAATAAAATTAGTCGGTTTTGAAAAAATAAAAACTAACGTTTTTCCATGTAAAAAGTAGTTTGGTATAGGGGGGTGCATCTTCGTATTTTAGTTATGCTGTTCTCACAAACGGACCTTTTCTTAATTTTTTGTTTCCATTAAGTTTGTAGAGAGAATAAAAAACGAAATTGACAAGGTGTATCGGAAGTGGATTTATCCCCACCTGAGGGGTTTAAATGGATTCCCCAGCTTATGCAATATACGCACTGGGTGTGAGGGACGTTTTCACTTTCGTGGGCCGAAAGAAGTGGGTCAGATGAAGAAGAGAGTTTAGTCGGTGTTCGTACCCCGTGTAGTGATAACGGCATCATGCGGAGCTTCTCTTTCGGTGAGTTATTCTATATTCAAGGTCACCAAGAGTCGGGGGATGTGCCCTGGGGCGGCTTGTCTTACTACAGACACAATTTGCTGCACTTGGTTTTGTTTTGTTATAAACATCACTTACTTTCTCTACCAATACCTAGAGCAAGTATTTCATTCCATTCAAAAATTCCATGTCGATATTTCACCGGAAATACATGTTTTGAGACCCTCTAAATCCAAAACATTTGTAGAAAAATTGGATATTTAAGTTCAATGTCTTCCAACGACGCAAAACGAAGATTTTCAAGAAAATCCTGCAATCTCAAACTAATATTTACATAGAGATATTTCGTTATTTTTATTTTCTCAAAAATAGCTAACGATTTTAATTGTCATGCCGTATATTAAACACATTTTCATGACAAGATGCATATCTTGATTCTCTTGGAATAGCTTGTGAAGCCCTCTTCATTTCGAAGGAATTTCGTATGATTAGTAAATCGTAACAGAGAAGCAAAATCTTAAGATCTCTTTAAGAAATACAAGTTATATCAAATTTTTTGGCATTAACCATTTCCGAGATATTCTTTACTATTCGCTTTTTTTTCATGCCTTCCCTCATGGTCATGCAAAGAGCATGGAATTTCAAAGCCATCACAGCCCCTTTTAAAAGATTTGATTATCACTTAAACCTATTGTGTGCTTCTTACGTTACAACATAAGCTTTAACACATTAGTTTTGTTAACATTGTCTCCCATAACGTGAAAAGGTAATGAAAGTTATACATAATACAAACAAAATAATTGAAGAACGAAACTATAAACATTGAAGTAAATTTCGTCATAGGTTTGTTTAGTATATGTGCAGTCTGCAATGAAAAGATTTATTGTTCTTGCCTGAAATGTTTTAAGAGAGGATGGAGAGCGAAGTTAAGAAAATGTCTCAACTCGAAAAACAGAAATATTTAGGTTCCATTTCAGAATGGCTGCGAAACAACTGATCACTTACACTTGAAAATTTTAGAGAATATAAATTAGGTTTATATATAAAAATCTTATATTACATTCACATGACATTCTCTACCATCTATCGTTTATTAGTGGCTATACAAACTATTCTTACAGAAGTTTATTTTCCTATCTACTTCATTTTAATCGAGATAAGCCTTTACAGAAACAGCTACATTACACATCTCGTTATAGATACAAAGAGAACAGCGATGGTCAAATGTTTAACAACTGGACGCTATATGCTGCCCTTAAAATTACATTGTTTCTCGCGATGTCATGGAAAGACAGCTGCAAATCGACAGGACTTTTAAAGAATGACTTGAGCAATTCGAACTATTAATAACGGATATATCCGAAATGACTTATGGGCCAAAAAAGGTTACTTGAACGAAATTATGTATTTTAAAGAGTTCTACATTTTTTTGTGTAGTTGCATGTAAAGGGTAGTTTGGGGTGGGATCTCCTTGAAAATCTTCGTGCCACATGGTTGGATGGTCTGAATCTAAATACCAGGTTTGGTATTTATTCGCCTTTTCTTTTTTGAGCTATGCTGTTCAGACACACACAACAAGGATCTTTTTCTAAAGAGGAGGACCTCAAAACATGTAATTCCAGTGAAATCTCAGTATCGAATCTTTGGGTGGAATGCAATACGTACTACGTTCTCTGCCTACTGGGTACGGGTAGAGAAAGTAAAAAGGTAATTCTGGTTGAAATGAACAGTTTTCACCTCAACCTTTGCTTAAGTTGGCGTACAAAATATGTGAGACGTATATCATGAGATTATAACTCAGCTGAAGACAAACCTTTCTTTGATTTAGTGCGGTTGTTTACCCATTACTGTGCTGTGTTTTGCATGACTTGGTCTTTAAGAAGCGAACACCAATATTATTATTGACCTTATGCACATAAAATATCCCTTCGGTGACTACAATAATGCCAACAATGGCAATGCGCCGATGGTTATGTTTTTGTTTCATTTAATAACACCCTTTAACTCCACATTGAAGTCTTTGACTTAAGAAACAACTGATGGTGTTATTGTTCCCTGAGCTGGAGGTTATGTTGCTATAATGTTTTATAAATCGCTGTACAATATTGACTATTTAACGTATTGCGTGTTTAACACGCAAGAGAAAGAGATAATATGCGTTACTCGTAGAAAGTCTTCCGCTTCGTTATTCACAACACCTCCCTGTATTACTTTCTATCAGAAATAATATACATCATTATTTGTCTTTTGCTTCTTCTTTACCAGTAGAACATCATTTGAGAAACAAACCAAACTTTTGCTTTCTGTATTGCTTACGTATAGTAAGTAGAGGAATTAGGAGTAACCAGACGGGTACCACAGTGGGCCCTTTGTGTTTCCAACGTGATACCTGGGAGGAAAGGAAAACTGTTTAACTATTCCAACATGGTACCAATCCTTAGCCATCTTCAGCCTGGGGGTCCAGGGTGTAGACAAGACAGCTCCCGGCGCCATGGAGAAATATTTCCAGTTCGCAAATTTACTGTCCTGCCGCAACACAGCAACCGCCGTCGCCTGGTCCTACAACCTCGAAACAGCAACCCCAGCATTCGCCTACCGACCCGGGGAAACCACGAAAAAAAACGCATAGTCAAAGTGGCTGGCCGACGGGAATCGAACCCAGGACCTCCCGAATGCGAGTGTTACGATCTCGCTCGGAGTAAGTTTAGGAAGTATTGTATTCCATCCAAAAATTTGATGCCGAGATTTCACTTGAAACAAACATTTGAAACCCCCTGAATGGGAAAGGTCCGTGTGTATATATGTTTGTAAAACAGCATATTTAAAAACGAAATGTCGATAAATGCCAAACTTTATTTTATCCTCAGCATCTTTCAAAGATGCGAATGAAGCTTTTCAAGAAAATCGCCCACCCCAAATTACCCTTTACATGGTGCTTTTTTTTTTTTTTTTTTTTTTCCTTTCCTTATTTTTTTCTTTCTTCGACCATTTTAATTAAAACGGACTCGTGAACAGGAACTCTGCGGTTCAAATCCCACCAGGATCATCTTCCTGACAGGCTTTTTCCAGGTTTTCCTCAGTCTACCTAATTGCCAAATGCCGGGGAGGCACCCTAAACTTAGGCCTGGAAAGTTTCCTTTTCAAATTTCATTTCCCAATTATCATTCTACTTATATCATCAGTGTCCAACGGCTGTGATGCCGTATACAGCAAGAACGGGCGTTGAACGTCACTAGAACATTAAAATACCGTATATTTAAGACATCAAATAAAATGTATTTAATTCTCTGGGAATGGCCTCTGAAGTATTCTTTATTCAGAAAGAATTTGTATAACTGGTAAACCATAAGAGGTCTACTTCATTTAATGCAAATAAACCTTTACAGAAACAGCTACATTACACATTTCGTTATAGAGAACAGCGATAGTCAAATGTTTAACAACTGGACGCTATATGCTGGCCTTCCATACTGTTTCCATGACATCGCGAGAAACAGCTGAAAATCGACGGGACTTAAAAAGAATGACGAAGTATTGAAGAAATCGAGCCATTACTAACGGATATCTCGGAAATGACTGATGCCACAAAAAATGTTATTTGAAATAAACTTGTTTAAAAGAGAACTACATTTTATGTATAGTACCTTTTCATCTATTGCTTAACGTTGACCAGGTATATAGTACTAATCAAAATGCCTTCCAAATGAAGAGGACTTCACAGGCTATTCCCCCAAAATTGAAGAATGTGCATATATTTGTCATGTAAATATCTTTAATCAAAATCTTTAGCCATTTTTTATAAAATCAGAAATTTCGAAAAATGTTCCATGTAAAGGGTAGTTTGGGGTGGAGGGGGGTCTTCTTGAAAAACTTCGTATCGCGTCTTTGGAAGATGTTGAACTTGAATATAAAGTTTGGTATTTATCCGACTTTTTGTTTTTGAGTTATGCCGTTCACAGGCCACACACACGGACCTTTTTCTAAAAATACTTTTTTGGATTTATATACCTACTACGTATATACGTGGTACAGAAAGTAAAAAAAATGTAGATATCTTTAAAACACAATTTGTTTCAAATAACCTTTTTTCTGGTATCAGCCATTTCCGAAATATCCGTTATTCCTTTGAATGTTTCATTACCTTGTTATCTTTTTAAAGTGTTGTCGCTATTCAGTTGCTTCTCGCGATGTCATGAAAATAATATGAAATTTGTAGATTGGTTTTTAAACATTTGGCTACCGCTATCTACCGTATATAGTTGTATAAAGTGAATTGCACGCCACTGAGAAGAAGGTGAAAGGAAGAAGTACTTTCAAACAAATGGGCCACAACCGTGAACTTGAGTACCCACAGTCCGTGACGCTGGTTGGCTCTCGGTTTTTACAGTCACGTACGAGGGGCGATACATTTATTGCAATACTTTCCAACATTTTAATGTCCTCAGTAAAGTAAGATTTGTCCAAGTGTACAAAATGAGCCTGTCTCTTCATCCGTCCAGCCGTTTGGTGACAAAAAGTAATCGCTGGGAGGGAATTGTGGAAGTACTAGGAAGCGAAGGTCATGCAGTTTTGTAGCAACAATCCCAGAAATGTGTGAAAGTGCATTATCATGATGAAAGAGAACTTTCTTTTTCTCACGGTATGGACGTTTATCCTGAATAGCATCCTTCAATTGGTCCAGTACTGAACTCTCATACTCACTGGTGATGGTTCTGTCTTCCTGAAGGTAGTCTATGAGCACCACACCATGAGAATACCATAAAACCGTAGCCATGACTTCACCTTCACCGTGTTTGGTGCACTTTCACCACTGTTTGTTGTGCTCCTTCGTCTCTGGCGTGTACTGACGAATCCATGTTTCATCTACTGTTACAAAAATCGGAGAACGTTTAAACAATATAAATACTCTTAAAAATGCTAGTTGAAATGTCTTTATCCGTTATCGGCGAATGATGAATACTCTTTGAGAATGTTTGTCACCATATCGTCGGTTGTAATGCGTTTGGGATGCCCTGAACGCTCATCATCTTGAATGGATGTACGACCACGCTTAAATTCAGCAGCCCAAAGTAAATACATATTTTGAGGCCCCTGAACGCAAAAACGTGATTTTTAGAAAAACACCCATATGTGTGTGTGTGTGTGTGTATCTGTGAACAGCATAACCCGAATAGGTATAGGTTCAATGTCTTCCAAAGATGCGACACGAATACTTTCAAAAAAAATCCCCCACCTGAAACCACCCTTTATGTGGAACATTTTTGGACATTTTTGTTTTATTTTCTCAAAATTGTCTCAACGATTTTGATTAAAATAGTATACGTTTAAGATATTTACTTCACAACTAAAATTAAGAGATAGACAAAATGTTATTACACAAAAAATGTATATCTGGTTAAAGCATACAATTTGCTGTAGTAGTTAAATGTTTCCGAGATATGCCTTGTTATTGGTTTGAGTTTTCAAATGCTTTTACTTTTCTCAAATGGGAATTCGTTATTCCTTCCATCTTTCTTTTCCTCGTGGTCATGCAAAGAGAAGGAAATTTCAAAGCCATCACATAGCGAACAGTTCTTAAAACATTTGACTCTCGCTTAAGTCTACTGTATTCCCAATGTACCTACCAAGTAACATGAAGTAAAACCATTTCTACAAATGTTTATTTCGATTAGATAGAAGCAAGAGGGAGCAGTGTTTGTTAATGATTGTTTGTTTACTTTGCAGGAAGCTCAGCTTTACATATATGGTATATGACGATAGTGCTGGGAACGTTTGCAGAACCGAGCAGCAGAGAATCAGGTCTGTATACCATCTCTCCTTCCTAGGTTATCCGCGAGAAGTCACTCTTACCACCATTACAAGAACAATTATCATTATCATCAAGGCATAGGTTTTGACTACCTAAAATATTTTGAAAATGACCTAAACTGAGATTTGTGTAATTCATTAAAATTAATGTATATAAAGTTATAAATTTATTTATACATGGATATAACTGCTATATAAGCAAAAAGATGAAGTATAGGAATAAAATGAGATAATTTAAACACTAATTAAAAATACAGGAGGATGCGGTTACGTATGGATAAAATAAAAACACTGTAAAACATTTACACTGAACTTTATTTCTTGAAACTTTGTGTATACAACACTGAGAGATGGGAGATTCCTCCGTGGTGTAGTGGTTACCATGGTAGCCTTTAGTTCCCGAAGTCGCGAATTCAAACCCGGTGGAGCGCGATGGATTTTTTACGGGCGTAAAAATCCTTAGCACGGCTTACTTAGCCGGTGGTCCCGTGTCGTACATTTACGGCACGTAAAAGAACCTCAAGCCTGATAAAGAGGTCTCTGAACAAAATGACCGGTCTTTCACGTCCAATATAGAATGGGACGCTAAGAATAATAGTAATTAAAGATCGTGCCTTAAATAAAAGTCAATTTCATTTAAAGATCAGTAATTGGTTTTTTGAATGCGAGAAATGTTACGCCAGGAAACATTCATCGCCAATTGTGTGAGGTTTATGGGGAAAGAATAATGAGTGACAATGCCCGGCCACACACAGCAAAACTAACTTAAGATCTAATAGCATCGTTTGGTTGGGAACAATTCGACTACCCTCCTTACAGTCCGGATTTGGCACCAAGCGATTTTCAACTGTTTCTTCATCTGAAGAAATTGCTTGGTAGAAAATATTTTAACGATGATGTGAAACTAGAAGTGCAGACTTGGCTTTCATCACAGACGGCATCATTCTTTGACGAAAACATACAAAAAACTGCTTTTCCGTTACAAGTGCCTCAATGATGGCGGTGACTATGTGGAGAAGTTGTGTAAGGTAATTAATGATAATAAAGTATTTGGAAAATAATGTTTTGTTGTTTTCTAAAAAGTTATCTGTATTTAGTTTAAAAACATGTCTCGTATTCCATTACACTAAAAGCATCTATATGCAGGTTTCACCAGAAATACGCGTTTTGAGGTCCCTTAAATCTGTGAACAGGACAGGATAAAACTAGTTAACGGAGGATCCGATGAGGTGAAGGAACCGCAGGAGACGTGTGGGTTGCAGAGCGAGGCCGGCGCAAGTCAACAGAGACGCGCAGTTTCCTAATAGGCTTGACCACCCGGCTACGGGAGGATCGCTCGGAGACGCCCCTCTTAATGGGATCGGGAAAACACGTCCCAGCAGTGGAGGCTCGACAGGCTTTCCTCTAGCAGGGCCGAGAAGAAATTGCAAATCGCAAGTCCGCGCCATCTGCCCGACACCGACCGAAGTCAACCTCAAGCATGAAAGGGAAATGAAATGAGGAAATCCGTGGTAGCATATCCACTCCAGCATTCGCCTTGTGTCAACCAGGGAAAATCTATGGTCTAAGTGAGCGACCACCGGGAATCGAACCCGGGACCTCCCGAATGCAAGTCTCACACGCTCTGTGTGAACAGCATAAGTCAAAAACGACTTTTGGGTATTTAGGTTCAGCATCTTCCAAGGATGCGACACGAGGTTTTTCTAGAACCCCCCCCCCACCCCTCGCAGCGTAAATTACCCTTCACTTGGAAAAATGTTCGTTATTTTTTTTTTCCTCATAAATGGCTAAGATTTTTATTACAGTATCATAGGTTTAAGATATTTGCATGCAAAATAAAATGTACATCTTGAATTTTCTGGAAATAACCTGTGAACCCTTCATTATGAATGACTTCTGTATAATTAGTAAACGTAAGGGATTGACAAAATCTTACCCACAAAAAACATAGACTTCGTTAAAGCACGCAATTTATATCAAATAGCATTTTTTGTGGCATTAGCATTTTCCAGATATTCCTCGATATTTGTTTGAATTTTCATACACTTCATTTTTTTTTCTCAAGTGGTGAATCTGTATTCGTTTTTCTCGTGGTCATGCAAAGATCACGGAATTTCAAAGCCATCGCATGAAAATCTGACTATCGCTTTAGCTTACTGTATTTTTATACGTACAACGAAACGTGTAAATGAGTCATGAAAGTTTATCTGTATTAACAAGAAGTGAACCTTCGACATACAAACGTTACTTCACTCCAGTAACGAGGTTGCATGTTATACGAACTGTACCGTCCAACAAGGCTGTGACTTTGACTTTCTACCGAAGGATGTGAAAGTGTCGACCGGGAATTCCGTTACATCTCGAGAAAGTTTCTCCAGGTTTTACCCCTTTAAACCAACGCCTGCCTTTTTTCACTTTCGTAATCGACGGAAAAAGTGTTCTTTATGGCACGATCAGCACAAAAAGAGGAGCCTAGTACGTTGGTATCGGAAAGAACGTCAAAATGTGAACTTTCAGATTCTGAGCTACGCCTAATATCTCGCTTAGCCGACGTTGCGCGATTAACTCTTTAGCTCTAATTTCATTTACTTCGCCCCCTTCTTTATAAAATCATTGTACAATGATCTATAGGATTTTTACGGCCAATCCTCCCCTTATAATTGTAATTTAGTACTTTCGTACAGCACGGGCTGGATGAAAACTCCCCGTCAGTTTTCCAAGTTCCGAAAATGCTACATACCCTTTGGTGGTGCAACAATCATCGGTGGTCAAGTCATTTTTAGATAATTACAGCAGGTGAAATAAAAAACCTTTGTACCTTCTCGTTGGTCCCATAGTTATTTAATAACATTAAAGGTACACAGTTTTCACATAATACAGAAATCCTTAATATATACAACGAAATGGGTGAAGTTGGTGAATATGTAGATATCGCACTCCCAGGCTGCGAGTCTGCGACCATCAGGAAAAATAATCTTCTCAGTTATTAATTGTAAAATATAGATTCACTGGTTTCTAATGTTAGCAATTATCCCTCTTTGACAATTTTTACCATGTCCTGCTAATGAACTTGATTACAACGTAAATACAAAGGAAACGTAACAAAACTTTCGTACACGAGGATTACTTGAAGGTTTTGGCATCCAGAAACTCCAGTGCATACGTCTATAGAATTAGAATAAAGGTTATGACACTGTTTCATTATAGATCGAATGTCGCTTTTTAAGCCCTGTCTTCTGTTTGTTTAATTGTTACTCATGGCCATCTATGTATATTGCTTGGAATAAAATATTATTGGCTTTTGTTTTTATACTCCGTGGAGTACAGCAACCATTTTCTACTCCATGGCATTGACAACGAAGATTTTGTAAATCCTTTTTATCTTTTAGTAGCTTATAAAGTGAAATAAGATGATGTTTTATAGTGCCATGTCCATCAGACAGAATAGAACTTTTTAATGGTGAAAGAATTATCAAAATCGGTTGAGTGGCTTTTGAGATTAACCTACATATAAATTTTCTCTCGTTATAATATTAGTACAGATCAATAAAAACTGCGCGCTACGTAGCGCTGGCTGATACTTGCATGCGGGCCATAGTAACGGGACTTGCACAGAAAGTGATGTCAGTGCGCAAGTTTTCATATTTGGATCTCCATGACTGTGTCACTCGGAGAAACCGGGGGCTCCCTAAACTGAATGCAATCGTCGCCTCCGTCTCCCGGAACTATATCGCATTTCAGATTACTTGTATTTAGTTTTTGTCTTTAAAAGGGATTTTGTGAGTCCTGGAAATAAGATACTTACAAACGCACACATGCATAACCTAATGAAAATATGATTTTATTTTCTGTACCACATACCTGGGGTATAGTAAGTACTGCACTCCAACAACAAAATCGATATAATATTTCATCGGAAATGCATGTTTTGAGGCCCCCTTAAGTCCAGTGCCTTCCAAAGATGCGACACGAAGACTTTAAAGAAAATTCTCCACCCCGAACTATCATTTATATGGAAAAGTCGTTATTTATTATTTTCCCAAAATGCCTCTAACAATTTTGATTAAAATACCACATTTTTAACATATTTATGTCGCAAAATGTATACCTTAAATTTTCTACATCCAACCTGTGAATGAATTTAGTAAGTATAATTGGCAAACTGTAAGAAGTAGAGAAAAGTTAATACGCAAAAAATGTAGATATAAAAACACAATTTATGCCAAACATTTTTGTGGCATTAACCAGTTCCGAGATATTCCTTATAATTTGTTTAAATTGTCAAATACTTATACTTTTCTCAAATGGTAAGTCACTATTCGTTTTTTACTTTCTCTACTACGCATAGTAAGGGAATTATTGTATTCCACCCAAAAATTCGCTGTCGAGATTTAACCGGAAATACGTGTTTTGAGGCGTCTGAAAAAGGTCCGTGTATGTGTCTGTGAACAGCATAGCTCAAAAACGAAAAGTCGGATAAATACCAAACTTGGTGTTTAAGTTTAATATCTTCCAAAGATGCGACACGAAGATTTTTACGAAACCCAACTACCGTTTACATGGAACATTTTTCGAAATGTTTGACTTTCTAAAAAAAAAAAAAAATGTTAAAATACCATTTATTAAAGATGTTTACCTACATGATAAATAAAATTAATGTATATTTTTTCTGGGAATAGCCTGTGAAGTCCTCTTCATACAGAAGGAGTTTTGTATAATCTTGTATAACTGGTAAACATTAAGCGATAGACGAAAACGTACTATACAAAACCTGTAGAGGTCTTTAAAACACATAAAGTATTTCGAATATCTTCTTTATGTCAGAAGCCATCTCTGAGATATGCGTTATTAAAGGTTCGAATTGTTTAAGACTGTCATTCTTTTAAAGTCCTGTCGATTTTCAGTTGTTTCTCGCGATGTCATGGAAACAGTATGGAATTTTAAGGCCAGTGTCCAGTTAAACATTTGACTATCGCTGTTCTCTTTGTATCTATAACAACGTGTGTAATGTAGCTATTTTTGGAGAGGTTTATCCGGATTAAAATTAAGTACCTAGATAGAAAAATAAGCTTTAATAAGAATAGTTCGTATACTCACTAATAAAGATAGAAGGCATAAAATTTTGTCTGTAGTAATAAGAAGTACATAGACTAATAAGCATTTATAATAATAGTTTGTAGAAGAGTGACTAGAGAGATTAAAAAGCCCCAACCGATTTTTTATTAGCTATTATGCAAGGATCCGGTCTTACATTCAAAGGTGGCTACAAATTATGCACGGGTTCAGAAAGGTTGCAATACCGATAAGCTGCTGGGATAAAGGACGAAGCTGTTGCAGCACAATGACGACCAGAGTCAAGAGTATGTTCAGCTAAATGAAGTTATTTATTTTTGTTGCAGGCAGAGCAGTAGTATTTCCTGACCAGGCTTCAGTGACAGGTGACAGCTGGCAAAGAGCGCGATGGCCTCCAGATGACGACGCCAGGTTAGTGCTGTTGATCAAACTTACATATGCATGTTGAAGGTAAGATATGACGTTGAACAAGTATTTTGTCTTCCAGCTTACTGCAAAGGAACGCCCGAAGCAGTACAGAGGAGGCGGAAGAGGGCGAATCGGGACGCCACCTTTTGGAGCCCGGTAACCTTGCCACCATCTCTGAGACATTGGGAGCCATCAACACCCTGGGGCAGTACCTGGTGAACATGACGCGGGGCGAAAGTTCTGACGTGGACGAGGAGCCCGAGGTTCCCGGGGCCCTCTACACCCTCAGCAAGAACGTCCTAGGTTCCAACGTGACCGATGTGATAGCACCACTGGTGCGCGAGGTGGCTCTGGAAGCCAGAAGACCGTGTACCACTCCCAGTGGTCAACCCGGACAATGTGACGATCTCAGCAACTGTCCTCAACTGTTGCTAGACTTGAGTGGCTTGAGACAGTCCATTTGCTTCAAGAGTCTGTTCGTGCCTGGGGTGTGCTGCCCTAGGAAAGAGAACACGTCAGTATATGTGCAAACCTTGCCGTTTAAACAACATGTGGCTTGTGACAGTTGCTGGAGGGGTATATTTCCCTTCGCCTACAGGCAGCACGTTGCCCTGTTACATTAAATTATACTATGTGGTTTCCTATTGTTTAATAGCGTTCGTTTGCATTTTCTTTATTGTCGTTATTTACTGTTTATTGTTGAGTGGTCCTGAGCACTTCCCGTGGTTCCTTATGTTTCGTTCGAGACTACCATGAGGCAATCAATGCTACAACTTTCAGGGGATGATTCCAGAAGTTTACGTAACACTTCCCTCCAGCATGAATGAATGATTGAATTTAGCCATACTGTCCCTTAAAGGGCAAGACCTCCTTTTAGAAGGGGTGGCTCATTTCTCGCTTGGTGGGTCATTCCAAGCGAGGTGACATCCTGTCGGTCTGCTTAACTCGAGAACTTATGTCCTATTAACTCTACACTGTGGCCTCATTGACTGATGGCACTTTGGTCCTGTTTAACTACAGTTTAATGTGATAGACTACGTCCTAGTTCTTTCCACTGAGTTCTGTCTTTTGCCTTTCTTGACCACTGTTTTCATGATCATGTCTGCCCATCTAAGCCGCGGTCTTCCCTAATTTCTTCTTCTGATGTGTCAGTCCCACATCGTGGTCGCGTTCTGCTCCGTCAGATGTTCGTTCTTTTCAGGTTGGTGTTAGACATTTTGTCTTTCAGTGTGACTCCCAGTGTTCCATCTTTCTCTGGCATGTTTGTATTTTTGCGAGTTGCTTGACTGACAGTCCATATTTGACATCTATAGAAGATTATTAGGAAACCTTAGCCTTTGGTTGATTGATTTGTCTAATATGCCTTCCAAGCGATGATATCCTTGTTTTAACTGGAGGTTGGTGTTCTGCTTGAAGGCCACATGATGTCCGATGTATTGTAGCTCTATGCCATTCAATCATGTTGTTGAGATTCCCTGTCCATTAGTTACCATTACTTTCTCTACCACATACCTAGAGAAGGTATTGTATTCCATCCAAAAATTCGACACTGAGATTTCCCAGAAATATACGCTTTGAGGCCCCTGAATTAAAAAAAAAATAAATTAGATAAAATAATAAAGGTCCTGTGTCTGTGAACAGCATAACTCAAAAACAAAAAGTAGAATAAATACCAAACTTGGTATTTAGGTTCAGTACCTTCCAAAGATGCCACACAACGATTTTCAAAAAAATCCCCCCCATCCCAAACCAGCCTTTACATGGAACATTTTTCGAAATGTTTGATTTTCTGAAAAAATGGCTAATGATTTTGATTAAAATGACATATATTAAAAATATCTGCATAAGATGTGTATCTTGAATTTTCTGGGAATAGCCTGTGAAGTCCACTTCATTTAGAAGGAACTTTCTATAATTTTGTATAAGCAATAGATGGAAACGTACTGCATAAAAAATTTAATTCTCTTTAAAACACATAACTTTTTTGTGGCATCAGCCATTTCCGAGATATCTGTTATTAAGGTTCGAAGTGTTCAATACTTTTGTCATTCTTTTCAAGTCCTTTTGATGTTCAGTTGTTTCTCGCGATTGCACGCAAGGAGTATGGACTTTTAAGGCCAGTGTATAGTTCTAAACCTTTTGACTATCACTATTCTCTTTGAATCTTTAATGAAATGTATAATGTATTTCCGGAAGGTTTTATCTCGATTAAATGAAGTAAATAGGAAAGTAAACTTTCATAAAACAATTTGTATACCCAGCAATGAGTAACAGAGAGTAGAGAAAGCCATGTGAATGTAACACATCAGATCTCTTTTTTTTTGTGTGTGTATGTCAAATTCCAGCATAGTGACGGATAAAGCTCCTTGTTATTTTGTGCTAGAAAACATCTTTCTAACTTAAGATTATTTTATTTACAAAAAAAAAAAAAAATACTGGCAGCCACCTCTACTTTATATTCACTGCAACTGAAAAGTAATTTGAGCTACATCGAACCCTATAACAGATTATAAAATCTGATTACTCTCTACACATTTGCATGCTGCAAAACTTACAAATGGCATGTATTGTGATGTAATAGTTCTATTTTACAAGAATGTGATGAATCTAATTTTATAAAGTTCCATATATATTCAGGACAAAATTTGTTTAAGTAAATCCAAATAATTGACTTTAGAATGCTTGCAAGCAGGGGTTATGTTGTATGATTTTTTTTAAGGGTAAATGATCACCCCAGGTTCATGAAAGTTCGACACATAGAGAAATTATGCAGTTCATGTTGACGATGTTTACGTAAGAGTTGAAGCTATCACTTGGTCAGTTCGGACTGTAGTGTAGTTTCAGACGCCCTCGTCACATGCTTAACTGGACTCTGTGTCAGTCGTTCCTTTAAACTATTCTGTTAAACTTGCAGTTTTGCGCTGATCTCCAAAACACCAACCAGTATATTCAAAATCTGTCTAGGTCTCTCCTTCTTGCAATGTAGTTTAGATTATTTATTGGAAAGATTAAAGGCCCCTCTCACCAATCGAGATGGCTCAGACAGTAATATAGCATTATAAACATTGTGCTCTGTATTTTAAATATAAAAAGTGGGAAAACATTATGAATAAAATTAGCTTCTTTATGCATTGAACAACCTGCAGTTTACAATCCTAGGTCTGACTGTTACGGGCTTAATAAATGCACAACTGACAAGTACCCTAATACAACTTGGCAATGCAGCTCTCCCATTTCTCCGCTTCGAGTGAACTGTCACAAGTCACATATTGTTTAAATGGCACTGTACGTATTTCTGTATCTTGCTGCTTGTACTATATGGCTGTCGTTTGTCTTGCAGAGTTCAGGCTGTTACCACCACAACTACAACAACAACCACTACGAGACGTCCCATAGTGACGTTTACCACACGACCACCTGCCATCATCACTCGTCCCCCGCCAACTGTCGCTCCCAGTGAAGGTAAGGCTCATTCTATATCTTCATTTTTTGCGTCCTCTGCCATGTACCTAATAGGTACAGAAGGTATTGTATTCCACCCAAAAATTTGCAACGGTAGGTGCTTGTTTGCGTGATAAGTTTTTGTGTATTTGTAGCCCCACGTTGTGGAGCCAATTTGCGAGAGAATTAATGTTGTCTATACTTCATGCGTTGCCATCTTGTGACGTCATTCATTTGTCTGGTTTGTTGCTCCATCTGGCGTAGCAATTTGCATTAGTTTTGAAATAATTCACTTTAAATGTCCTCCAGCTAGCTATTTGGGTCAAACATGTATCTCTTTTGCAGGTTGTGAAGCGGAAAGGAATCTTTTATCCAGAAATTATACTGATGAAGAAAATTAGTCTTATAATTTTTATTGCCGAACACGTTCACTAACACTTTTACATATCGATTTAGATACTCGCTAAACTGAAACTGTTTGTAATAACTTCTTACTTATCACTTTTAACTCACGTACTTCAATTTTGTGTATATTTAACTGTATAATACTTTAGATTCTCTTAATTCTGCTGCGCGTAACTTATGACGAACTGACTGACTGCAGACGTGTAACGTGCTAGAAATTTTGATGAACTGGGCGACCGACGTGTAAGGTATTGAGAATTTTGTTGAACTGCGGGGCGATCTACCTCGGGCTCGGTTTTATATACTCCCACTCCTCGACATGCCTAAAGATTATAAATGAACTGCTATTGGCTAATAAAACGCGCCAACATTAGCGTCTATTTTAATATCCAATGAAAACCACGAATACATATGCTTTAGGAAATATTCTAGAAATTTCTACCGAAAGCGCCCGAACATTACCTAACTTCCTTGTTCCCGGTAATGATAAACAGCTCACCCCATCGCTGCATTATTGCATTATTATTGACAGTTTCAGTAAAGCCGTATAAACTTATTTCCCAATAATAATTACAATTAACAAACATCTGAAATCAATGTCACATAAAAATACATATTCATATTACAATCATTATTTACATTTAAATAATTTGTGATACAAATTACCGTATCATATGCCCCACTAGAAACATAATTATAAATATTTACAACTTGTTTGGAAATTTTATAATTGGGTTTTTAGTCTCCTAACTCTTGGAACACACGCTATCACTTTCACTTAACACTTCACACGCATTTAACACATGACATATGTTTTTTTTTTTTTTTTTTTTTTTTTTATCTCGGCACTACTTACTGGCTTTGGTTTAATTTGTTTAGACACTAATCTGACCTTACAAAAATTTTTTTTATAGCAACTACTTTACCTTAAATTATTTGATTACTGCTACCAAATTGTTTACTTTCTTAAGTTGACAAAAATTTATACATTTAAGATTTTTGTAATTATGACACATATTTACCAAAATATTCACCCTCTACACAAATATTTACATCTCTTAAATCTAGGTACTGTTTCACATGTTCTGTTTGCTACATAAATATTTGTTTTAATTATTTTTACCCATTTTTGTTATTTTGTACTTATTTTAACAATACTCTTGGAATAGTATTTATGTACTTTACTTTAATATAACATCATGCTTTATTTCACATGTTCAGTTACTAATAAAATGTTATTTTCCTCTCAAACATTTAGTCATGTCCAAAATTTATTTCTCCTTTCCTATGACGTACATATTTATTTAACCCTCTTACGTTCCAATACATTGCTCTGCATTTCGTCTTTAACTATCCAGCATTTACTATTTATCATCTTTGTCTTTTGTTTCACCATGATCTTCATGGTTGTATGGTTTCAGCATCTCAATATGGAACTTTCCTATGCTTTTTCGAGTTGTTGGATTACATAACTCATATGTATTAGTTCCATATACTTCAACAACTTCATATGGTCCATGGTATTTGAGAAACATTCGCCAATAAAGTTTATTTTCTTTATCTGACAATTTCTTGGTTTTAACCAAAACTAAATCTCCTATTTTGATCCTCCATTCCTTTCTCTTCTTTTCCTCATGTTTAATTTTTCTTTTTATGGCCTTTTTCTTCATCCTCTCGAATGCTTTTCGGAACATCTCTTCTTCTGTTGGTGGTATCGAATGTGCATCTGGAATGGCTTCTGGAATTTTTTTACACATTGTATTGATCTTCTTTCCTAACTTAAGTTCACATGGTTTGTCTCCTGTCACATTGTTTACGGTTTCATTTAGTAGATTCTGAACGAAGTTCACGTATCCATACCATTGGGTGTGTTTTCGATGACACAATACCCTTAAATAATTTGAAATTTCCTTAATTTCCCTCTCCACTGGGTTGGAGTTCGGTCTGTATCTTGACGAAAAATATTGTTTAATGCCATTTTCTTTCAGTCCATCCATAAATTTTTTTCCTGTGAAATACGAAGCACTATCGCTCAATACAGATTGGATAGGTCCTTCTTCTATCACATATGACTTAAGTAGTCTATTCAAACATACTAAACCTGTAGGTTTTCTCAAAGGGTAAATTCTTACATATTTGCTGAATATATCATAACAGACAAATATATATTTATTTCCAAATTGACTTGGAGGCATCGGACCATGAATATCAATACTAATTACACATCTCGGCTTATCCCTTATAACCGAATTAGTTTCAAATGCATATGCTGCATTTATTTGCTTTGCCTTCTGACACAGGTTGCAGCACGATATAAATTTCCGAACTTTCTGACGCAATTTGGATATGTATAAATTCTCTAAAATCATAGAAGTTGTTCGGTCCGTCCCTGAGTGTGCTAACCCTTCATGAAAATTCTTAATTAGTTCCTTTTCCATACTTTTCGGAACCATTACCTTCCAACTAGGCATTTCTTTTCCATGCTTCTTATATAATGTCCCATCTCGAATTGCTATAATTTCTTTCTTTGCCTCCTCAATTAATGGTGCATTTTCTTTAAGTTCAAATAATTTTGCGTCCTCATTTTGGATTTCCCCCATATTTTTCAGTTTTCGAATCATTTCTTTGCTTAAAGGAATTTCAATTGTCAATATTTTGACTTCATTTCTAGGCCTTTCAATATTTTCGGGAATTTGTGTGTTGTAGTTCAATCTTGATAGCAAATCACTGAAGGTATTATTTTTGCCAGGAATGTGTATAATCTCAATATCAAATGCAGATATTGCATGAATGTATCTAGCAAGTTTTCCACTACATAATCTACACCGTTGTATGAAAGTTAAGCTGATGTGGTCTGAATATACTTTCACCTTTTGCTGATAAATATAGGTTTTGAAACGAATTAATGAGAAATATAGTTCTCCAATTTCTAGCTGAGTCACTGAAGAATTCCACTCAATATTTGTAAGTCCTCTAGAAGCTGTACTAATGACGTGAAAGTCATTGTTGATGTCTCGCTGCCCTAAAATTCCGGCGTATCCTTGCATTGATGCGTCGACATAAATCTCATATTCCAAATCTTCTCTGGGCCTCTCGAGTAATATGGACTTAGCAAAGAGTTCTTTTACTCTTTCAAAACATTTTTGATGATCCTCTGTCCATTTCCACTTATTGTTCTTTCGGAGTAGCTGCCGCAGTGGTTCTATTTCAGCCGAATATCTTGGTACGAACTTACTCTGAAAGTTCAATACCCCTAAGAGACGTCTAATTTGTTTTACGTTCCTTGGTGGTGGAATTTTCATTATTGCTTCTATTCTTTTCTGATCAGGTCGCTGCGGGGCGATCTACCTCGGGCTCGGTTTTATATACTCCCACTCCTCGACATGCCTAAAGATTATAAATGAACTGCTATTGGCTAATAAAACGCGCCAACATTAGCGTCTATTTTAATATCCAATGAAAACCACGAATACATATGCTTTAGGAAATATTCTAGAAATTTCTACCGAAAGCGCGCGAACATTACGTAACTTCCTTGTTCCCGGTAATGATAAACAGCTCACCCCATCGCTGCATTATTGTGTTATTATTGACAGTTTCAGTAAAGCCGTATAAACTTATTTCCCAATAATAATTACAATTAACAAACATCTGAAATCAATGTCACATAAAAATACATATTCATATTACAATCATTATTTACATTTAAATAATTTGTGATACAAATTACCGTATCAAATTCGATATTGAGATTTCACCGGAAATACGTTCTTTGAGGTCCCCGAATACAAAAAAGAGCATTTTTAGAAAAATGTGAACAGCATAACTCAGAAACAAATAATCGCTGAAACACCAGGTTTAGTATCTTCCAAAGATACCACATGAAGATTTTCAAGAAAATCCCCCAGCCCGAACTACTCTTTACATGGAATATTTTTCGAAATTTTTTATTTTCTAAAAACTTGGTGTAACAATTTTTATTAAAATACCCTATATTAAAGATGGCAAATAAAATGTACATTCTTGAATTTTCTGGGAATAGCCTATGAAGTCCTCTTCACTCGGAAGGAATTTTGTATAATCTTGTATAACTGGTAAACCTTAATGGATAGATGAAAACATACTACACAAAAAATGTAGATCTCTATGAAACACAATTTATTTCAAATAATTTTTTTGTGGCATAAGCCATTTCTTATATATTGGTTATTAAAGGTTCGAATTGTTGATTATTTGGTGATTATTTTAAAGTCGTGTCGACATTCAGTTGTTTGTCGTGATGTCATGGAAACAGTATGGAATTTTAAGGCCAGCATATATCGTCCAGTTGTTAAACATTTGACTATCGCTGTTCTCTTTGTATCCATAATGAAGCGTGAAATGTAGCTGTTTCTGCAAAGGTTTATCTCTATTAAAATATAGTAGAAGGAAGAATAAGCTTTAGTAAGAATAGTTTGTATAACCACTAATAAAGATAGAGGGTAGAGAAAGTCATGTGAATGTATTACATCAGATTTTTACTTTCTCTACAGTAAATCTTTGAGCAGCAAAACTGAAAAACGAAGACTCAATTAAACACCGAACTTTAGATTTACTAACCTCACGGAAGTTCAATTGCATTACCTTACGTCATTTGTTTTCCCACGTATTCTTAATAGCGGGATCGTCACACGCATTATAATACTACTGTTTTTTAACGTTGTGTCAAAAGAAACCTTTCATGGCTAAAAAGAAGAAGAAGACACCCAGAATGTCTTTAGGGTGTTATTTAGCACGTATTAAAAGCGGTTAGTAACAAACCGGTCACCTAAAGTAAATAATTTTTTTCGGTGATAGTGTTATTTTATCCACTTAGTGTTTATGTTGTCATGGGGAAAGTTCAGTCTACTGCATTCAGTGCTGGTAACCTAACCTACCCACAAGTTTTGCCTACTTTACTGCACATATGTGCATGAATTATATTAAATGTTCTGTCTAAATTGTTGTACATTTATTACTTCAGATATTGAACAAAATAATGTTTGATAGTTGAATTTAATCTTATCTGCATCTTTACTTACTTTTTATTTGTTAATATTTACTTCACGATTTAACATTGCTGATGACCTTGCTACTGGAACCACCATGCTCAAGAGGTGTTAGTAATTGCCATAGAATCCTGCTTAACCAAACTATAGGGGACAGAGCCTTTCGGATAATCAGTGATAACGATTTTTATTTCACAAAATCAGTAATTTTTGTCTGAACTTTCTTCTCGCAACACTTGCTGTCACTGTTTGACAAGCATTATATCTGTTGGTGTTGATTCACTGCTTTGTTCTACAAAATGCAAGGCAACCTAAAAACAAAACGTTTTGCGTTATTGATAGTGTCATAATTCAATATTTCTTGTTAAGATTCGAATATGAATTTGTAGTCTCTTTTACCTCTAATGCCTCGAATTCTTCATCTCCTGTCAGCTTCCAGTTTCTGTTCAATGCTTATTACAACATGCTTTCCTTTTGCCGACATATTAAACCATGCTGACCAACACCAACAGTAAAATACAACCTGTTAACACTTGATATAATGGTGCAATATTTCTTGTAATGTGGGGATGAGTATTAACTGCATAGAGTACCAAGTATTGGAATTTAGAGCTGGGGCAAAAGAACATTGCCAATTGTCACAGCAACATTGCCAGTTGTTAGAGCTGTATTCTTGAGGAAAATCATATTGGGCGGGAAAGAAAAATGTACGAAAAGAATACTCAGATAAATCTGGGGTTCATAGAGATTAAAACGTTTTTCCGGTATAAGTAGTTATAAACAAAAGTTTACAATAACTTATTTGATTTATAGATATCCGTGCACTTGTTCAGTTTTCTATAAATTAATTATATCGATAGATACAGGAATGATTGTGATCTGTTTTCAGAGTGCGGGAAACCTGAAGTGCCAGCTTTCCGAGTAGTAGGAGGAGAGGAGTCTCTCCCTGGGAGGTGGCCTTGGATGGCAGCCATTTTCCTTCATGGCACACGGCGCTCAGAGTTCTGGTGTGGAGGTTCCTTGATAGGAACTCGTCACGTCCTAACTGCTGCTCATTGTACCAGGGACTCTCGTCAGCGTCCGTAAGTATCATTCTTGTGGCCAAGCTTTGGTGTTCGAGTCGAGTCTTGGGCATGGGTGTTTCAAGTAAAACAAAAACCAGCAGATGGAATTAGTCAGGTGGAAGAGGTCAGCCCTTTGTGACTCTCGTGACCTCTGGGGGAAGCAGAGACCAGATCCGGTTATACAAGCACAAGGGAGAAATCTTTACCCAGTGCCGAGTCCACCGTCCTGCCGCCACACACCAACCACCTGGTCCTGCAACCCTGAAAAAATGATGAGGACAGGAAACTCGTGGTGTAACAGGAATCACCCCAGTATTTGCTTACCGACCTGGGAAAACCACGAAAAAACCTTGGCCCGACACAAATTTAACCCGGGACGTGCAACTCTCACACATTACCACAGAGCCATCACGCTCCCGTGAAACAAGTAGAAAAAAAAATTTAAAATAAAATCTTATGTGTTACATTCACATGACTTTCTCTACTCACTCTTCTACAAACTATTCTTACAAAAGCTTGTTTTTCTAGAAATAGTTCCATTACACATTTGGTTTTGGGTATGAGAGAGATAGGGGAAACCTAATTGATAGTCAGATGTTTAAAAGTGGGTCATTCAGTGCTGGCCTAAATATGATGTTTTACATTCACAGAACTTTCTCTACCCTCTATCCCTTATTAAAAGTATACGAATTATTCTTACCTAAGTTTATTTTCCTATCTACTTCATAATAATCAGGTTAAACCTTTCCAGAAATAACTACATTACATATTTCATTATAGATTCAAAGAGAATAGCAAGTCAAATGTTTAAAAGGTGGACACTATATGCTGGCCTTAAAATTACATGACATCGGGAGAAACAACTGAATGTTGACAGGACCTTAAAAGAATAACAAAGTATTGAACAATTTTAACCATTTATAACAGATATCTCAGCAATGATTGATGCCACAAAAAAGTTATTTGAAATAAATTGTGTGTTTTAAAGAGATATACATTTTTTGTGTAGTATGTTTTTGTTTACTGCTCAAAATTTACCAGTTGTACAAGATTCTACAAAATTCCTTCCAAATGAAGAGGACTTAACAGGCATTTCCAGTAAATTCAAGATATATACTTTATTTTTCCTCTAAATATCTTTAATGTATGGTATTTTAATAAAAATCATTGCAGCAATTTTTTAGAAAACTTTAGAGAAATGTTTGAAAAGGATCCTTTGGGTTGCGGGGATTTTCTTAAAAATCTTTGTGTCGCATTTTTGGAAAATACTGAACTTAAATGCCAAGTTTGGTATTTAAGTGACATTTGGTTTTTGGTTTACACTGTTCCACACACACACATAGGATTTAGGGGACTTCAAAACATATATTTCTGGTGAAATCTCAGTATTTAATTTTTGCATGGAATACAATACTTTCTCTACTTACTATAGTAGAGGAATACAATGTATTACAGTCATATAAATATCTCTAGCTGCTGTTCTTTATTTTAGCATATTTTTCTAAAAGTTATTCACATAAAACCTTATTTCTCTACCTATTTTATGATGTTAGCAGATATAATTTCATTATTCAATTTGTTGTAGGTGCAGAGTAGCAGTATTCATTGCCTGATTTTCATGCTGTCTTTAATATTGCATACTCTTTGAATGACCTCACAAGAAACAAAATAATAGTGATTTAGCACTTCCAAAAAATGTATTAGGTACTTAAAGTACAAGAGTTGGCTGATAAGTCCCAGGCCTCTCAACGAAAACATTTTAAAAAAAAATTATTTTTTATTTCTCAACAAATCTCCAGAAAGGCTAATACATTTGTCATACTAGTGTTCTAATTTATTAAACCATCTCTGTAGTGTGATTTATCAAGGTCCTCAAAATAGCGGTTTACCGCATCAATGGACTCCTCGTTGCTGTGAAATCTTCGTCCTCCAAGAAATGTTTTGAGATTAGGGAACAGTTGTTAGTCACTGGATGCTAGATCTGGCAAATAGGGTGGATGTTCAAGTAATTTGAACTTTAATTTGCAAATTTTCCCCATTGCAATGACTGAACGATGGGCCAGAGCATTGTCGTGATGAAACAAGATTTATTTTTTTTTTCCCAAATGGGGTCTTTGTCTTTTCACCTCATCACTCAAACGTTGCAGTAAGCTTGCGTAGTAGTTACCAGTGATACTTTTACCATTTTCCAAGTAATCAATAAAAATAATTCCCTGTGCATCCCAGAAAACACTCGCCATAAGCTTGTTAGCTGACAAAATTGACCTTGCCTTTTGTGGAGTTGGTTCATCTGGCACAATCCACTGTTTTGACTGTGATTTACTTTCTGGAGTGTAGTGATGTATCCATGGTAATAAGCCGTCTCAAAAATACATTGGGATTTTTACGGTAGAGCTCCACATTCTTAACAGAAACAGTTTTTCTATGCAACTTTTGATCAGGTGTCAACAAACGTGGTACCCACCTCATACAGACCTTGTGAAAGCCCAAAACATTACTTAAAATATTACCTGCACGTTATTTTGATACGTTTACAGCCTCTGCTATCTCAAACAACTTTAATCTGCGGTCTTGCAGTACTAAACAATGAATTTTTTCAATCATCTCTGGAGTTGTGACTTGCACAGGGCATCCAGAGCGAGGCTCATCACTAGTGCTTGTCCCATTTTAAACTCTGCAACCCACCTTTTAATCATTGAATGTGAAGGGGCAGAGTCTTTCAATGAACTGTCCATTTCCTCCTTGATTTCTTTAGGCGTTAAGCCTCTCAAATGGAAGTATTTATTCACTGCTCGTTTTTCCAAATCCTCCATTTTCGTGAAAACTCTAAAGTTGTCTTGTTTAAAATGCTGCCATTCAAAAACTAAACAAGCTATTGACCTGTAACTATGGATACAAACTAGTCTAGAGTAAAACTATACGATGCCACTGTCTAACTGGCCTAGTGGCGCCATCTCTGTGTGAGGCCCGGGACTTGTCAGCCGACCCTCATATTTGAAAATGGAAATAAACAACAGTAAATATCTTGGAAAACAGTCTAGCAGTGATATAATATAGCGATAATCCGGGACCACATTCTGATGACAAATCATGTTTTAATTACATCATAAGCATTGTTAACGTGTACATGTCCCAGATTATAAATATACCATTTATTAGGTCATTTTTATTTTCTCTACTACATATAGTAAGTAGGGGAAGTATTGCATTCCATCCAAAAATTTGATACCGAGATTTCACCAGAAATACATGTTTTGAGGCAAAAAGCCATTTTTAGAAAAAGGTCCGTGTGTGTACAGCATTCCTCAAAAATGAAAAGTCAGATAAATACCAAACTTGATTACGTTGATATTGTAATGAAAAGAAGCTAGAAACAGTGATGTGTATTGAATTTATTAAAGGTGAGTCGGAATTGTTACACTAACATCACTTAAGTTTACTCACTTAACATGTTTCGGGAAACCGTTGTTCCCATCCTCAGAAGGTTAACTCGACTGGCCCGTGTTGTTGGTGTTTCCGTTTTTTGGACTGGATCCTGTGGTGGCATCTTGTGGTGGAGAAATGTACTTCCAGAGAGGATTTGGTGGCGGCAAATCAAAATTCATTAGATGTGTGTTGTGTTTTAGAATGGTGATCTTCTCCCATGCATCTAATTCGGCTGCAAATTTGGCTGGTTTGACTAATGTAATATTGGGTTTGATGTTGTGATTAGTGATCCAAAAATGGTGTGAAACTGCAGATTTGTCCATTTGTTTGTATTTAATACATCTCATGTGCTCCTTTAGCCTAGTTTCTAGGTTTCTTTTTGTCTTACCTATGTCTTACCAAACTTGATATTTAGGTTCCGTATCTTTCAAAAATGTGACATGAAGATTTTCAACAACCCACACCAGACTACCCTTTACATGGCATATTTTTTCGAAAATTTTGATTTTCTTAAAAATGGCTCTAAAAATTTTAATTAAAATATTATATATTTAAGGTATTTTCATGGCAAATGAAATATATATCTTGAATTTTCTGGGAATGTCCCCAAAAGTTGTCTTGATTCTGGATGGCTTTTGCATAAGCGGTAAACCGTAAAAGATAAACAAAATTTTATTACACAAAAAATGTAGATCTCATTAAAACACACAATTTATTTCATATAGATTTTTTTTTGTGGAGTGAACCTTTTCCGAAGTATTCCTTGTTATTTGTTTGAATTTTCCAATACTTATACCTTTTCTCAAATGGGAATTCATTATTTTTTTTTTATGTCCTGGACATACAAAGAGAATGGAATGCGCCACATAGCAACCAGCTCTTAAAATATTTGACTATAGCTTAAAGCCTAGCAATTCCCGTTGCATCTACAAGAAAATTAGCAATAAGGTTAACATCTCGATTAACATGAAGCATATGGAGAATAAGCGCTTGTAACAATACTTTGTACAAGAGTAGAGAAAGTCATGTGAGTGCAACACATCAGATTTTTTATTTATAATGCATTATTTTGTTATATTGTCGCGGTATCGTCATGTTATCTTATTTGCTGAGCGCCTGTTATTGTTTTACTATTTTGAATTATGGGTTCTTTGTCCTCCGGCTAGCTATTATTACTCAGTCGAGCAAATCTCTTGAACAGGGTGTGTAAACGGAAAGGAGTCGTTACTAAAATATAACACTGATAAAATAATTTGTTTTTACACTTTTATTGCCGTGACACTTCCTTAATTTCACATATTTACTCTTGATACACGCCCGACTGAAACTGTCATATTTTCGAATGTAACTATAATCACTTATTTGCCACACATTATTAATTTGAGTATTTCACATTTTTGTAACTTGCTTTACGACGCGAGAGATTCTGTAGAATTGTGCGACGTGTAACCCGTGAATGATTCTGTTGACGACGTTTGCCTTGTGAATTATTCTGTAGAACTGTGTGACGTGTAACCAGTGAATGATTCTGTTAAACTGTGCGACGTTTGCCTTGTGAATTATTCTGTAGAACTGCGCGACGTTTGCCTTGTGAATTATTCTGTAGAATTGTGTGTTACTTGTCTTTGACACAGAATTTATACTCCCTCACCCCGATATGCCTAAACATTATAACAGAGCTGCTATTGGTTAATAAAGCGCGCCAACATTAGTGCCTATTTTTATATCCAATCAAAATTATGAACACATATGCTCTAGGGAAGATATTCCCTCCATTTCTAAAGAAAAGTGTGCTACTCTAACGTCATTTGTTTGTCTCTTATAATTGATAAACAACTCACCCCCTCGCTACATTGTTACCTGCTCCTATTGTCAGTTTCAGTGAGGCTGTGTAAACTTATTTCCTAACAATGCTTATAATTAACAAACATCTCAAATCATTGTCATACAATAATGCTAATTTACACTACAATCACTCTGGCATTTACAATGTTGTGATATAAAATACTGCCCCAATATGTTTGCCCTTGCTGCTTTATTTAGTCAATAGCTAGTTTTCTAATGTAGAGTCAACTGAAAAATTCAATGCCACAGCCAGGATTTGAACACGATTCTCCCGCTCTCTGTGCAGTTGCTCGAACATGGGATTTGAGAAGCAGGAGAACTGTGTTCAAATCCCGGCTGTGGCACTGAATTTTTCAGTTGACTCTACATTAGGAAGCTAGCTATTCACCAGGCTAAGGTCTCTAAAAAGTATAATTAATTTCAATTATGTGTATAATAATTAAAAAGAAAAAAAAATAGCTAGCTGACCTAACATTGCACAGCTACCTGTTTAAACTCGTGATGAATTAATTAATGTGATTTACCTCCCTCCCTTCTTTAAGAAATTATTTTACGTGATCTGGAGGTTTTTTATAGTGAATTCTCCCCTTTACCCCTTATAATTGTACAGTCTTAACTGTTATTCCAAATAACAATTGAAACATTCCCCAATGTTCATGCAAAAGTATGTGAAACATCGGTGGAACGTCTTCCCAACAGTCTTCCATTCTGGAAATGCTGCACAGCCTATAAGTACCCTTTGGTGTGAAACAAGCCTCTATCAGAATGGTCAAGTCACTTTTAGATAATTATAGTTGGTTAAATTTTAAACCTTTGTACCTTCTTTTTGGTCCTTTAGTTATTTAATAACATGAACGCTATATAATTTTCACACACTGCAGAAACCCTTAACATATACAACAAAATAAGATTCTGCACTCCCAGGCCACCAAGTTAACCTCTTTGGAAAAGTTACAACCTGCTGTTCTTCTCAGTTAATATGAAATATTGGTTCATTGATTTCTAATGTTCTCTCTTTATACAATTATTTAATATGCCCAGCTAACAACCTTGATCTCAGCATAAATAGAAAAAAAAATACAGCAAAACATTCTTAGATGAGGGAAATTATAAGATTTTATCATCCAGAAACTTCAGTACATACATATCTGCAGTATTTGATAAATAGCAATTAAAGAAACAAATATAGCACAGGATGAATTGTTGCCTTTTAAACTCTGTGCTCTGTTTGTTGAAGTGTTACATCATGGCCATCTGTGTATATTCCTTGCAATAAAATGTAACTTACTTTTATTTTTAAACTGTGTGGAGTGCAGTAACTATTTATATTCTGTGGAGTAACAACTGCTATTTTTCTACTCCATGGCATTCTCTACTAAAAGTCAAGGCCTTCTTCGTGAGCATATACTTTTTTATAACACTAATGTGTTTGTATTAAGTACAAGGGTTTTGTAAATCCTTTTTAATCTTTTAGTCATTTATGAAATGAAATGAGAAGGAGCTTTATAGCCCCATGTCATTAGAAGGAAGTGGGCTTTCCAATAGTGAAAGAAGTATCAAAATAGTTGAGTGGTTTTTGAAATTATCCTACATACGCACACAAACACAGAAATTTTCTCTCTTTATAATATTAGTATAGATTTTCTTCCATTGATTATATAAATAGTTTTTATTACTGATATTTTACATAACGATAACTTCTCAAGGATCAGAAATTTCACTATTCAACTAAATAAGTATGACTTTGGACATCTTTACATGCATTGTTGGGGAAAAAAATCACATTCCTATTTAATGGTTATTCTGGAAAGGGTTGCCTGTGGGTAGAGGAGTGGCTATTGCCAGGTGAGCATGTCCCAAACTAGGGATAGACAGGTCAGTTTTCCCTTTTTTTACATTAATGTTTGTGTACTGTCAGGTTGCTTTTGTCATAGGCTGTAAAGTCCTCACCATTTTGTATAATCTGAGAACTCAAAAGAGTTATGCTACAGCTTTGTAAGATGTACTTCAAAATAATTTTCTTTTCAGATTCTTCAAATAACATGGAACAAATTCATGTGTAATTAATTTTCTAAATTATTTAATCATTATTCTTATAGATAACTAGTTTTTCTATTTATGTAGCAGTTAAACCCCAGCCCTGTAGTTATACATGGGCCACATAGGAGCAAATTCTTAGGGGCGGCAACATTGAGAAAATAATGAAATATACAGTTATTCAAAAAGAAGAAACAGATTTTAAATATTAATTTTTAATGAATGACAATAGATAGCAACACATATGACACATCATTGAATAGAGGAAAGTTCAAAGTTTTAAGCCCCACCTATTAGTTCCATTCAGTGCCTACAGCAGTGCTGTGCTTGTTGACGAGAAAATGGTGACACCACAGGAAAAGTCGTTTTGTGTGATGCATTATGCAAAGAGTGAATCCATCGTTTCTTGCAGCATGCATTTTCCTGTAAGTTTAACAACGAGCCGCCTCATCATAAAAAATTTACAATTGATACAATAAATTCGTAGAAGATGGTTGTGCATGAAAACAGAAAAGCACTGGTCATCCTCGCATAACAAATGATGCTCATTTTGAACACATAAAGTAAAATTTTGAACTTTTCTGTATTCAGTGATATATCGCATGTGTTGCCATTTATTGCCATTCATTAGAAATAAATATTTAAAGTCTGTTCCTTCTTTTTGAATAACCCTGTATATATATATAAAAATTTTCACATGCGCTAAAAAAGAGCAGCAATGGTATTAGGAATTCTTATTAGTGAGAGGGAAATTGTTGGTAGACGATGGAGATCTTGCATGCATGGTGCAACTTGCAACATGTTGCCTGCACTGTTTTTGAGCGTCGTTGTGCAGACAGGGGGCGGAAAAATTGTTGGGCTCATAGGTGTTACATTACCTAAATACGGAGCTGGTTATACCCATAACAAATTAATTTATAACCAAATTTAATAAATTATATAAACCTCAGTGTTTAGGTTATTTTTTGTAATTATTGCACTTTCTTTGTAAATTTTAAAGTAATTTTATAGGTAATTTTTCAAACATTTTTAGGTTATGAAAACCCGAGACCTGGTCATAATCGTATGTGTGAAGTACCCAACTGCAAGATGTGCACTTATAAATATGTTATGATTTGTTTGCAGGTTCAATCCACGCCAACTGACGGTGCGACTGGGAGATATAGATCTGCGCAGAGATGATGAACCTTCTGCCCCAGAGACATACCGTGTAATAGATATAAGGGCTCATCCTCGCTTCTCCCGAGTGGGGTTCTATAACGACATTGCAGTCTTGGTGCTGGAAAGAAATGTCAGAAGGTCCCGGTTTGTTATTCCTGTGTGCCTTCCAGGACCCTCTGTCCGTCGACAGGACCTTGTTGGACGTAAACCCACTGTTGTTGGCTGGGGCACCACCTACTATGGTTAGTGCCATTAGTAATATTTCAATGTAAACAAGCACATCTTTTTACTCTCTCTCTAATACATATGGTAAATATGGGAAGTATTGTATTCCAACCAAAAATTTGATACAGAGATTTCATTGGAAATATATGTTTTGAGGCACCTTAACTCTAAAACCACTGTTTTAGAAAATGCACTTTTTTTTAATTTAAATACCTATTTACTGAATAACATTGGCATCGCCCATTACACAGTAATATTATATACATTACATTAATTTCCAGGTGTTATCATGTTTTCAATGTTAATCACCTTATTACGCTAATAATAATGACAATGATTACATTAATAATAATAATAATAATAATAATAATAATAAGAAGAAGAAGAAGAAGAAGAAGAAGAAGAAGAAGAAGAAGAAGAAGAAGAAGAAGAAGAAGAAGAAGAAGAAGAAGAAGAAGAAGAAGAAGAAAACAAAGAAATTAGTATGTACATTTTGCTTATTCTACAATATTTTTATCATGGAATTGTTTATACTATATCCAGGGGTACCCATCACCACCAAAGGCTATGACACATCCCCCCACATCCACATCTATACTGAATCATTATGGTGTTACTCTTCTGTGTTACTCATCTAAGTATGATCATTATCACTACCTGTCATAGTCCAAATATGTGTGTGTGGGGGGGGATGCAAGCGTTAATTTCAGCATCTTCCAAGCATGAGGCAAATTCAATCACATGACAATTATGCTTTGTATTTGCACATGTTTAATAATTTGACTTGGTTTGATTAGGTTTTACTTTTCATTATGTCTTTTTAAACAATTAATTCTCATGGCGGCCACATTATCTGTTAATATAAATCATAATACTTCAGTTTAACACAATTCGTTGTGGAGTTAATCTATACCTTATATTGCCAGCTCTTTGATCTAAAATGTTATTCTTTTATCTAGTATAAAGATTAAATGGCAACAATTATGAATTCAGAAGAAACTGAAATGAAAGAGCCAGGTGAAATTACAGAAGCTGCAGAATGAATAACACTAGAACTACTTACCCAACAAATCGTGAAAGCAATATGATATAGCATTCAATTGCTTCATTGCCTGGTGTAAGGCAAAGCATTTTGAAAATAATTTCACTGAAAATGACTGCTAGCACATCAATAAAACATCGACATGTTGCTGCACATGAAAGTTGATATTCTAAGTATCATTCCTCTTAGTTTCAAGAATCAGTATAACATTATTTTATTAATATTTTACAAATTTGAGCACTGTCTAAAAAATAGTATATGCCACACGTGTTAAAGGTGGTTTTATTTTGCTATACATTACATAGCGATCTACTTTTTAAAAAACTATCACTTTAGGCTACTGTATTGTTCTTATACAGAGAGAGCCAAAAAACTACGAAACGGCTGCGTGGTGTTTTTCCTGTCCACGTCCTTGATGCTCGTTGCCGTCTGCCACTATTATAGAAAGGCACGGATGAAACCATATTTTTAAAGGCTTTACTTACCAACTTTATGAAAGGAGATGCTGTTTTAAGAGAATTAACAGATAGGGAGCGTGATTTTGCCTTTTTTCAACAAGACTCTGCAACAGCCCATATGGCCAATATTTCAGTGAGAACAATTGAAAGTGTGTTTGAGGACAGAATTATAAATAGAGATTTGTGGCCCCCTTGGTCCCCTGACCTAACCCTCTGTGATTTCTATCTCTGGAGTAACTTAAAACATAAAGTGTACAAGACAAACTCACGCACCCTGGAAGAATTAAAACAAAATATCCGTCAGGAAATTGCCAGCATTTCTCAATGTGAACTACAGCGAGTGATGGATAGTTTCCTAAAGAGGTGCCAAAAATGTATGGACAACGACGGTAGCCAGTTTCAGCATCACCTTTCATAAAGTTGGTAAGTAAAGCCTTTAAAAGTAGTTTTAAAAATGTTGTATGGTTTGATCCACACCTTTCTATGATAGCGGCAGATGGCAACGAGCGCTGAGGACTCAGACAGGAAAAACACCATGCAGCTGGTTCATAGTTTTTTTGGCTCTCCCTGTTCTTTACAACAAAATGTGTAAATGTGTAATGAAAGTTTATCTTGAGGAAAGAGATGTAGATAGAAGAAGGATTTATAAGAATAGTTCATAGAAGAGTTGGAAGAGAAAGTCACATGAATGCAACACATCAGATTTTTCATGTTTGGCAGGAATACCTAGCGTCATTCTCCCTCCTTGGTCAGCATTTATCTACAGATACAGGTCTTGTACATATAACATGCTGACCAACATCACCTACTTTGTTGCAGGTGGTAAAGAGAGCACGGTGCAGAGACAGGCACAGCTTCCTGTGTGGCGTAATGAGGACTGTGATCGCACTTATTTCCAGCCAATCACAAGCAACTTCCTTTGTGCTGGTTATCCAGAAGGTGGCAAAGATGCTTGCCAGGTCAGTTGAAATAGATTAAAACTCTATATACTTGAATTATGTTTTGATCCACTTCTCATTCATGGTTGCCAGATATCTGTAGCCAAAATAATGACAGATGCATCCCCCCCCAATGTGCAAGTGAGAAACATTTATGGCAGTATTTACAAAATACTCTATACTTAACGTCGCCATTCTAACCAATTGCTAAACTCAGTTTGGTTTTCCCAATCCTTACACAGCGTTTTATCTTTTTTTATGGGTTTCAAATTCCTATCCATTTCCATTATTACTACACATGCAACAAAATAACTACTTCACAAACATCCTTCATTGTTGAGAGAGCAGTCGGTAATAATGAGGCATCATATCCGCCAGGCTTGCCAACTTTGTACACAATGAACCAATTGTAAGTGGCTCAGTACCAACACTATCAAGTGTTATAACAGGGTAAAACTTACTGGGAATTATAAGAGAATGTGGCTTTCACAGCCGGAGTCAGTATAACTGGAAGTTATTTCTGGGCTGTTTTGCGAGAAAACAAAGCGAGCCAATCAGAAGGTAGCAACACCTTTGAGGCAGCTGGGCTCCTCCCATCATCCGACTGGCACCTGGACCAATCAGCAGAGAGCCCTCTTAGTATAAATATAGCAGCACGAACAGCCGGCATTTCAGACGCAATGCAACCTTCTCCTAGAAGACTTCGACAGCGCCATTGAAGATGTCTACCATAGTTGTAGACGAAATGTCTGGAGCATCTATCTCCAGCAGACCACGGTAAAACAGCTCAGAAATAACTTCCAGTTATATTTACTGGGAATTACCTTTTACAGTATAAAGAAATATACAAGGGCTGATCAACGAAGACTGAGACTCATTTTTTTTCACAGATATTTATTACTTCGTTTCAATGTTGACATGATCTTTTTCAAAGTAGTCCCCTCCTATTTGAATGCACTTTTTATAGCGTCTCTGCCAGTCCTCGAACACATGGTATAGGCCATGTTTGTCAGGTCTTAGATAATCGCCTCACTTTTCCTCAGCACTGCTTCAGTGATCTGAAATCAAATGCCCCAGAGCTTTGCCTTTAGTGATGGGAATAAAAAGAAATCACAGGGGGGCAAGATCGGAGCTATAAGGCGGATACAGCACACAGGTAATGTTGAATTTAGCCAAAAATTCCTGGACTTGATTTGCGACGTGAGACCACACGTTGTCGTGATGAAGTCGCCATCCAGTCCAATGAAGTTCTGGACGTTTCCGTGCAATGTGCTTCCTCAGTGTAGCCAATACTGACATGTAGTATGCTGCTGTAACAGTAGTGTGAGGGGGAACTGCGTGCTGGTAAATCATTCCATTGCAGTCGAAAAATGTGAAACACCAGGCTTAGCACAGAGGACTCGTCCTTCTTTGAAGTTCTTGAACCACCTAAACACTGTTGACAAAGTAGCTCGCTTCAGCTTTTCGAAAGTTTCAGAGGCTGTATGATTTAAACGAAAACAAAATTTTATTGCACTCTATTGCTCCTCTCGTCATCTCCATTTTGTGGTGTGTGAAATTCAAGTAGAGTCAATAATATACAGCATGGTAGAGACAGGAAACTATCAAGGAAGCTACAAGAAAAAAATCAGTCTCAGTCTTTATAGATCAGCCCTCATAGCAGTTAGTTTTACCAGCTCCAGAGGTGAAAACATTACTTTTTTTTTCCAAGTTCCAAAGTGCTGTCCCATATAGGAACCGTCCAGGATGCAGGACATTTAGCACAAATCAGGACTGTCCTGTAAAATCAAAAATGTCTGGCAACCCTGGCTGTCATTGTGAAAAGTTGAATTTCCTGCATTAATGTTGGTAACTTAACCTACCTACGTGCTTTGTCTATTTTACTGCATGTATGTGCATGAACTATATTTATCATTGCCGACATGAATATAAACATATTTGATAGTTGAATTTTACATTTAAATCTTACCTATACTTTTATTCCTTGTTATTGACTTGTCATTTAATTTATGCAGCAGCTAAGTATGACCAGTTATTGATTGTTTTAAGGTTAACAACCAGCTGTTGACAATCAAGCACTACCAAGCTTAATGTTGATGACCTTTCTCTGGAACCACCATGTTTAACAGCTGTTAGTAATTAATTTTATTTTTGTGTAACTATCATTTCTATTATTCATTCTCCAACAATGCAGTTGTATTGCACTATACTATTAATTCAGTGGGTTATCTTTTGGGAAAAAAAAATTAAATTGAGTTTTATTTATGGATCTCTTTAACTACTGTGTGTCTTAGCGTCCCATTCTATATTGGGCGTGAAAGACCAGTAATTTTGCTCAGAGACCTCTTTATCAGGCTTGAGGTTCTTTTATGTGCCGTAAATCTATGACACAGGACAACTGGCTTTATCTCCCTTCCAAAGGAAGCCATGCTAAGGATTTTTACGCCCAAAATATCCTTCGTCCTCCACCAAGTTTGAACCCATGACTTCGGGGTTATGTTTTGGGAACTCTACTTCCAACTTCAGGTAAGATTCAACTGGCATCTGATAAAGCTTGAAAGGCAGCTGAAACTCCATTAATTTGTCAGAGTTAAATGGGTTTTCACTGTATTAAATGTTACAGATTTTATTCTAAGCTGCAGGACTTTTGACACCTTTAGTAGTTTTCCATGTGGGTTTAATTCATATTCCAATACAACATTGGAAGCCAGCTGGGCATTAGCTCATCAAGGGTCCAGCAGCTACTGAAGCATTTTCTATTAAATCAAAATAAATGAAGGATATAAATGTTTCAATTGACGCAGTTTAACTTCCTATAATATGAGGGCAGATTGAAAGGTAACGCACAATAATTTATTTACAAAAAAGTCTAATAATTAAAACAATATAAAAAATCACAAATGAACTTACACCTTTTACCTACTTATCGACATAGTCACCAAGTTTCTCAACACATTTCTTCCATCGTGATACCAGTTTCGATATGCCCTGTTTGTAGAAGTCTGTTTCCTTGGAGTATAGCCATCTGTGGACTGCTGATTTCACTTCCGCATCTGTCACAAAGCGTTGGCTGGCCAGGAATTTCTTCATGGGACTAAACAGATGAAAGTCCGACGGTGCAAGGTTCGGACTGTATGGTGGATACTGGAGCACCTCCCAACCAAATTTGGTGATTTTCTGATGAACAGCAGCAGCAACATGGGGGCGAGCATTGTCGTGAAGAATTTTGACATTGTCAGCATTCATGTTGTGGCGTTTGTCAGGAAGGGCACGACGCACTTCCCCAAAGTTTTCATGTAGGCTGCAGCATTCCCGTGTTCAGCAGAGTCCACCAATACAACACCATGCATATCCCAGAACACCATCACAAGCACTTTCCTAGCAGATTGAGTCACACTGGGGAACTAACATGTTTCCACTCCATACTTGCCTGCTTGTTTTCGGGTGTGTAGCGGTATGCGCATGATTCATCACCAGTGATGATTCCTTTTAGAAAGTAATGCCCTTCTGCGGTGTACTGCAGTAGGTGATCCAAGCTCGTCATCATTCGGTGGCTCTTGTGGTTGTCTGTCAGGTTCTTAGGCATCCAGCGATCCCTAACTTTACGAAATTTCAACGTGTCATGAACAATATCATATGCTGCACCATAGGAAATGTTGCAATAAGGTTCGCAGTTGCACACGCCGGTCATTCAAAATTGCTACCTCAATGCCTCTGACATTCTGCGGTGTTGCAGCTGTTACTGGCCTCCCAGCGCATGGTGAATCACTAAGGCTCACACGGCCGTCTAGAAGGAATGCACACCAACTGGAGACATTTCTATGGTCCATACAATCATCCCCATACACGCCACACATGTCCCTGTGAATATCACTGTGTTTATGTCCTTTGGTCCAGAAATATCGAACCACACCTCTCTGCTCTTCACATGTGGATGACAGTAACATGCGTGCTATCTTTGTTGCGTAGTTCACACTTCTCTCGCTAGAGCTGCACATGAAACAAAAAATACCCTCTGTAGTGAAAACTTAAAGCTAGATCTGTGTGAAATAGCAACATTCCAAGACAGAAAAAAATTATTGTGCATTACTTTTCGATCCGCCCTCGTATAGTGGTACTTCACTTTTTCTAATTTCTGAATTTCAAGTTAACTAATCTTTATTTTAGGGAGATTCTGGAGGGCCACTAATACTGAAGAATGAAGGTTCTTGGATGCAGATTGGAATAGTATCATTTGGGAACAAGTGTGGGGAACCAGGTTACCCAGGTGTCTACACTAGGGTCTCGGAGTATGTGGACTGGATACATAACAATTTGCTTTGATGTGTGAGTGAAGCAAAAATGTGAGTATAAGAGAGCAACAGCTGGTGTTGCCATGGATAAGTGTCACAAAGGAAGAAGATGTGTCTAAAGAGGCTGCTGGTCCAGAAGGTACTATATAACCTGGCTGTGATGGAGTGGAGTAATGTATCAGATACAGAAATGAAGTTCATGGAACACAGTTTTTCTACCTAAAGCTGGAACAGATATAATGTGTTATAAATGATGATTGCGCTGCAAGTGCTTGGAGCTAAACAGCTCAGTTTAAATCATGATAGATTGATTTATGTTTCCGTAAATCAAAATACCACTACAACCCAAGTGTGTTAGTGATATTAAGTGCAGCTTGCGCCAAAGTTGTGGACATTTTGGTTCTTAGAGAATCTATAATTTGAGGGGTGTTCAATAAATAATGCAACACATACACATTTTTTTTTCTCAAAGCAGGTGGGTTTTATTTCAGGTTTACATACATCAATCTTTGGCTACAAACCCTATTTTTCAACATACAAGGTCTGTTCAAAAAATTCCGGAACTTTGTCCACAACATTTTTCTACACTTAGCTCCTTTGAAATACTCTCCTCCACAATTGATACACTGCTCCCAACGCCGTTTCCACTTCCAGAAGCATTGGTACATCTCTTTCTGGATCACACAAAGCTCTGTCTGTGAATTTTCTTTTATCTCGTCTATCATTGCAAATCTTCATCCTTTCAACACGGTTTTCAACTTTGGAAATAAAAAAAGTCCATGGGGCCAGGTCTGAAGAGCACGGAGGATGAGGCAGCACAGTGATATAATTTTTTGTGCAATAGTCACGCACCAACAGGGATGAATGTGCAGGTACGTTATCGTGATGCAAGAGCTATGAATTGTCTCATCACTCTCACATTATCTCGCAGGCGTCGCAACATGCACCGATAGTCAATCTTTGATTGGCACGCACAATTTCATTGAGCATCGTCGGTAGATGTCGAAGGGCGTCCTGAACGAGCGTCTCTTTAACTTCCATCCGGCCATTTTTAAACCACATGAACCATTTGTAACACTGAGTATGGCTTAAGCACTCATCACTGTAGGCTTCCTGCATCATTTAGTGTGACTCTGTAAAGGTTTTCTTGAGTTTCACACATAATTTAATGCAGACGCGTTACTCCTCTAACTCTGCCATCTCGAAATTCGCAAACTGTGCAACAGAACTTCTACTCAATACATCACTGAACAGACAGAGAATAACGAAACTTCCGCAGTTACACATTAAACACAAATGTGTGCAGGGATGCCAACCACATTTTGCTTCCACACTCCATTGGCACGAAATTACGAATGTTGCGGAATTTTTTGAAGAGACCTCGCCATCTCCATGCAAGTCTATGGGAGCTCATGGTATAATGCTACTGGTCTGTGTCTCAGACAACTTTTTACTGCAACAACTTCCTCACTGACAAGAGTATCTGTCAGTGGAAGTCAGAAAGTGCGAGGTCCAGGCTGTATGGAGGATGAGTAAGAACTGTCCACCAAAGCTTTGTGATCTGCTCTCAGCTGCAGAGACTTGTGTATTGCTGCGTGGAGTCATGGTGAAGAAGAATTTCATTCACCTCATGCAGCAATAGGCTTTGAAGTTGATCATTTTTGACCATGCGTGGGTACGTCCATCAGAAAAACCTCTTCAGAATACCAGAAGACCAGTTTTGAACTACTTCTTCCAAAAAGACGTGTGGTGCTGGTTCAAAGTGATGCACCCATGTTTCACCGCCTCTGAAGATGTTTGACAAAAAAACATCACCTTATAACGAAGAAGCAATTCGGCACACATACCCTTCTTTACTCTACATGGCCTTCTGTTCAAAGGCAAAACTTTGAATACTGTGACTGTTGGACAAAATGTTGGCACTATCAGCATAAATGTCAAGTTGTTTGTGTCTGCATGTTGCAAACTTGCAAGCATCACAGAAGTGTGCAGGAGACAAGACAGATTTCCTTCTGATGATGATAGACACCTTGTCCGTCTCATCGTGCTTTTATCCACCATAGACATTCTGTAGGCACCTCTGAACATTTGTGATGGTCTAGTTTTCCGCCATAGGCAGTGCTACCATCTATAGGAAATTAATGAAAATACGTGAGATGATGCAGGATATTCGAATATCCTACACCAAATTTTAAATTTTTTTAACCACAATTGGCTGAGGAAAAAATGTATTGCATTACTTATTGAACACCCCTCATATGTTCTCAAGTTGCGACTTTTTTCATAAAGAAATAAAGTTTCATTTTAAAAGTAAAATAATGTTTTACCACTTCAACTACTTTATACAGTTTGCTGTGCACTTTTGTATTACTTGTTAAAAATATTGTGTCAGGTAGAAGAGTAGACCTGATTAATATCCATATGTATGATTGTGGCAAAGAATTATAACTCATAAGATAAAACCTGCTAGGAACTCGTGTAACACTCTTCTTGTGGTAATCCTAGCAAAGAAACTATTTGCAGCTAGTTTTCTGGTGCCATTCTTTAGTAAACAAGTGTGTGTTTTCAATGACTGCATTCTTTAAATTTATTTATTAAAGCCGCTTCAACCGGAAAGTCATATCACGGCCACATGTACAGCTATAAGTATTGTTAACATGTGATTTAACTTTTATAACTTATGTTACATGGTGCACGTTAATGGTGTACCTAAATATAACTTATTACCTTCCTAAAACTGATGGAATCTCCTGTGATCCTAGTGCAATGGACAAGCTGTAACTAAATGATGAACTATTAGTACGTGAGTATGAGTTATGGCAGTGTGTCGAACCTGATCTCTCCTGGTAAGGATAGTAACGTTGGGAGTGGGAAAGATGTCGTGTAACTTGCTGGTTGAAGCTGTCTCCATTGGTGGGTTATTCTTCGCTTGAGATGGTTCAGAAAGTGTTTATATGGATTCTTGAGATCGTATACTAGGCCTGCTATCAGCTAGCATATATTTTTTGTTAGAATAAATGTTTGAAATCTTGAAGTTAATAACTTTAAGGAAATTTCTATGAAAATTAAGTTAGTGCTTCTAAAAATGTTATTATGGAAAAGTTGCCCTATTTAAATACAGAAAACTGGTGTTTAATTTCAGGATTGGCTTCAAAGATAAATATATGAAATATGCAGTGTTTTTCCCCTCATACTGTGGCTACCGCTCGGCAGCTGGTTGCCTCGGATCGGTCTACCACCAAAAGAGGTATAATATGCCTGCAAGGCCTCACATTCTCGTACCTACAGTTAAAATTACAATGATAATAACCACATACCTTATCATGTCCTTCTGTATCTACACATTTCTGGTTTCAGGAAACTTTCATTCACACTCGTGAGTTGAATATTGAAAATTGAATGAATTTCTTGGCTAATGTTTCTTATAGTTCTTTCAGTGTATGCACAGGCGGCGCCGTGGCCGAGTGGTTAGACTGCTTGCCTCTCACCGAGGCGGCCCGGGTTCAATCCCAGGGACCCACATGTGGGATTTGTTGTGGACAAAGTGGCGTCTAGGTGGGTTTTCTCCGGGTTCTTCAGTTTCTCCCGCCATTCCTTCCACCAACTGCTCCATAATTGCCTTTCCTTTCATCCATTATCATCATTTTGTTTCATCTACTTCCTTCCTCCCATACCAGGCATCGGGCTGATCACCGATCCTGGATATTCTGTCTGATCCTCGACGGGCCTCTGACTCCAGGCGCCCTCCTGTAAGTCCTACATACGAGGAGGTTAAACAGAGAAAAAAGAAGAAGAAGTGTATGCAGGTTTCTCTTCAAACTTTCCTGAATTAAATTTAATGCTCATCAGCTGTATGTGACAGATTCTTGTTGGAAAAATCCAGAATGACATTCAGCTGTTCAAAAACTAGTGAGAGTCATCCCTATACCTCTCTGCATTGTTAAAAAAATATACGTCCTATTATTCATGAGTTTTGTGTTGTGCAAGAGAATCTTGCGTATAAAAACAGGTTTCTCGGTACTCCAGTATTTGTAATTTTGCAACAAATGGGCATATAAATCTTTTTTCAATATGTAATTACAGAAATTCACCCAACTCTGATGATCACATGAAAAATAAAGTGTACGCAACAAACCGCACACATTGTAACAACTAAAAGAAGACATCAGGCAAGAAATTCACTCAATTTTAGTTATGGAACTCTCGAGTTTGAATGAAAATTTTCTGAGAAGATGTCAGAAAAGTGTGGTTAGAGAAGGGCAACATTTCCAATATCTCTTATGATAAGGTGTGTGCTTATTATCACTGTAATTGTAACTATGAGAAAGTGAGGCGGTTGCAGAGATATTATAACTTATTTAAAGGTGAGTCGGAATTGTTACACTAACATCACTTAAGTTTACTCACTTAACATGTTTCGGGAAACCGTTGTTCCCATCCTCAGAAGGTTAATTCGACTGGCCCATGTTGTTGGTGTTTCCGTTTTTTGGACTGGATACTGTGGTGGCATCTTGTGGTGGAGAAATGTACTTCCAGAGAGGATTTGGTGGCGGCAAATCAAAATTCATTAGATGTGTGTTCTCCACCACAAGAAGTATCCAGTCCAAAAAACGGAAACACCAACAACACGGGCCAGTCGAATTAACCTTCTGAGGATGGTAACAACGGTTTCCCGAAACATGTTATGTGAGTAAACTTAAGTGATGTTAGTGTAACAATTCCGACTCACCTTTAAATAATTCAATACACATCACTGTTTCTAGCTTCTTTTCATTACAATATCAACGATATTATAACTGTTTTGGCACAGGACTGAGCTGCGGCAGGCGGTGCGTGAGCAGCCATACATTGGCCACAGTGTGAAGGAAAAGTACTGTTTATTCTCATCAAAAGAAATACATTGACTACTACATGTTTTAAAATGGGGATCTTCAGTGTCTAATTACTAGAGCAAAGCCCCCAAATCAACTGAAAAGTGTGAGGTAGGTGAATAACTTACTTTATGGATCATTAGGTTTTATTACTTTTAAAGAAATATAAATAAGTATTAAAGCAACGTATTGCTCTGTGCTGCACAACCAAGATGCTCAGACCTGTCCATGCAGCATTGTGTGAGTAGATGGAAGGACAAAATGACAGTGGCATTGCACTTTGATGATTGAATCATAATTTGTGATGTTGTGCTTCTATTTTTATTAAATAGTTTCAAATCATGTGGTTAGTTTTTTAAGCAGTTATGAACATAAACACATTTTCTGTAACGTCATTGAACAAACGGAGGAGAAAAGAATATTTGGGTAACAATCTTATGTGAAACGTTTCTAATAAAATGATAAATGTTATACCAAATATTAAATCAAATAAAATGTCCATATCATTTTTTGCAGTTGTAATTACCATATTCACGTGAATCTAATGCGCACCCCATATTTGAAACTTAAAATTATGAGAAAAAGGGTTTGTATCGAATGTAAAGTGCATCAATGACGGAAACTATGTGATAGTTATTTTATTTAAATTTATCTAATACGACAATGGATTTATCATATATATAAACCATTACATTATAGAATTGAAAGTGCTCTATTGTTAGGTGACATTGTTAAAGAACAAAATTAGTGTTACGCACTGTTTTTTGCACCATGTTGTTTTGATGATAACTTCCTTTGTCCCCTTGTCGGTAATAGTGTAGTTCCACGGCATATCAAACCAAGTTGGTGTCTCATCAGCATTGCCTATTTGCCCCATTGACTTTTTTTTTTTTTTTTTTTTTTTAATGAAATGCCATATCACTGAAACATTTGTAGTTTGTCCTCAAAATCTGCAGGAAGCTTCTGGCCCATTGTTGTACAGCATCTTAGAGATAAACGTGTCTGCTGCATGAAATGATCCACTCATCCACGGCTAGCCTTAAACTCTTGTTTCGGAACACCAAGAACTTTAGTCACCTCTTTAGCTTTCTTTCGTATAACATCACTAGTCACAGGTTGCTCATTCTTCCTCCTTCCATGCACAAATCCAACTTCAGGATGTCTTCCTTTGCGAGGATGTGTAAATTTCTTCCTACTAGCTTTAGTAGCAAATAATGACAATTTCTTTTTTCACCAATGATAAATGAGTGGCCAGCTTGTCACGAGTTTCCAGATGCATGTTAACTCCATGTTACCTTTTTCTCCTACTTTTTTTTTTGGGGGGGGGGGTTATCTATAACTCTGCTTTGATTCAACTAGGGATCTAGGAAGCCCATTCTCATGTTCATTATTGGTAGTCCATACAAACTCTGAAAATGGCAAGATATGGTAATATGCAAATTCTTCGTCTTGTTCTGTAATGGATTACCCTCCACATTGTAGGACTTACAAGCCAATGTCTTGGGTTAAGCAAACTCTGTGTCATAGCTTATACAGGAAGGGTGATGACCCAATGCCTGGTATGGCGGTGAACAAGAAATGTAGTGATGAAAGGGATCATAGGAAAATTTAAGGATCAAATTATCCAAACCAGCATTTGCCTAGCAACCAAGGAAAACTATGAAAAAAAGCTTCTGTCAGTGTTTGACCCCAGGGATTTTGAGTTTTCCACTGAATGAAATTACCTTCGCTGATTATATTAAAAGTACTAAAACATGACATTGTTGTCGCATTGTAATTATCTTACCAAATCCTCTTCTTGATTATAATTTTTTTAGGTAATTTATTGAACTTTCAAAGTCATGTTTATTTCCGTATGTATTGTAATGAAAAGAAGCTAGAAACAGTGATGTGTATTGAATTTATTTAAAGGTGAGTCGAAATTGTAACACTAACATCACTTAAGTTTACTCACTTAACATGTTTCGGGAAACCGTTGTTCCCATCCTAGAAGGTTATTAACTCGACTGTCCAGTCGAGTTAATAACCTTCTAGGATGGGAACAACGGTTTCCCGAAACATGTTAAGTGAGTAAACTTAAGTGATGTTAGTGTTACAATTTCGACTCACCTTTAAATAAAGTCATGTTTATTGTCAATAAATAATTATTTATTAACATCAATTAAATTACCAAAACATTATCAATACTTGTGGTATTACTGAAGATTTATTCTTCCTTTCAACAACAGCAAATTAAACTATTATTGCTGAACTACAGCAGCAATGAACTACAATTAATTGTGATGTGTATTTCACTAATATAATAGTACTTTGTTTTCTTAATGATTTAAAGTTAAATTCTTCCCCACAAGGTTACAAGAAACAAATTTGGTTTTAACGTATTGGAATAAATTTTCACAATCTCATAAATAATTATAATTTTTGTGTGTTTATTTATATACAAAATTACAATATTTACACATGTTCTTATTTCTGCATTCAATTATTTCTCCCAGGTGGACACCATTCCCAAACTTTTCTGTAATTCCTTCCTATAGCATTCTCCTGATGAGTCCATATCATTTTAGTTGTTTATATCTTAGATATTTTACCATAGAATTCTTTACTTTCATTTCATCCTTAATAACATTATTCCTAATTATGCCTTGCTGACCTTAAAAAGTCCATAGACAATAACTTTGATGTTAAACCTTTATTGAGTTTCTAAATTTCAGCCCCACTTTTCAATATTGATTTCTTTATTTGCAATGTAGTTTCTTTGGTCCCATAAAACACTATTCAACATGGCTGTTGTTGCTCTACATTTGTTAATTCTGTTCTTTATATCGCTCTATCTTCTTTATTGATTCTAATTCCCAAGTACTCAAATTCTTCACCACCTTTTGATCTACCAAAATTAAATCTTCAGCTTCCTATACAAAATATTTTATTTCAATTTAATTTTAAGCCCCACTTTTCATATTTTTCCAACACCATATCTTCAATATCCTGTGCAGTGACTACCTGAATGTCCGCAGATAGCATTTATGTATTGATCACTTGCAAACAGGTATTTACTTTCCTGAACATTTCCTTATCCAATCCAAAATTACTCTTTGTAAGTGCATTTTAAATAAGGTGGATGACGTACTGCAATGTTGACGCAGGCCCTTAATTTCTTTTGACATTAATTTTGTAATGTTTACTTATGATAATCATAATTAGAACTTAATAAATAGGACTGTCATTAGTCAAAGAGATGACAACCATCTAAGGGTTGGGTATCCTGATAGAAAACCCTGCTAGACCGATTAGGCTGCCACCCTACTTGACCAAAGCTAGGGTGGCAGCCCCACTCTATGTAGTACTCGAAATGCAGCTAGAGGACATGGAAATTACTAGTAGGCCTCAGAGAAAAAGTGGTCTGCTAATAGGAGGAAATCTAGACCACAGCAACAGAAAAGGGATAAAAAATAAAACAATACAGAGAAAGCATTTGCAGAGGATGGACAAAACCTGATATCCCAAAGTTACATCCATAAGGAAAAAGAGATAATGGAAGATGGAAAAAGACATGAGGTTGGAACACGAGATATCTCCTAATTGATGAAGAGATGAGTAATAATAATAATAGTAAAAACTTTTAATGATGTTAGTGTTAGTAATATGTACTCATCATTGTTTAATAATAAACACATCAGTATTTTTAATCTTCTCAATATAATACATCATCATCATCATTATAGGCTGCAAAGACTGAGCTTACTAGCCCATTCCGTCCTCTAAGTCCCTCCATCTTGTGCTGGGTCTTCCCTGTGGTTCATACAATAGTATTTGATAAGGAATTCTTCTCACTACATGATGACACCGGTCTATTTTCTTTTGCTTTACTTCTTGATTGAGGTTCTTCTCCTTCAGCTCTTTGTGTATGTCTGCACTTCTTTTTTATCTAGTTTGTATAGCCAGCCACATATCATAGAAACATCATTTGTCTTTCATCACTTCTTTTCAAGGGCAGTGTTTCACTTCCATACATTAAACAGGAACAGCTAAAGCTTTATAGAACTTTAATTGCATATCCTTTCTTGTTTTATGACCTAATGTTCTTTTAATAGTTTCACACATGTTGTACAATACAATAAATAAATATTAAATTTTGTTTTGATCCATCAATGCCACTTTTAACATCAGCAATGATGTTCACTTGTTTACTATTGTGTATCTTTTGATTTTCTGCATAAACACACACACACACACACACACCCACACGCACACATACATTTGCACTCTCACTAATACTTCCAGACTCTAGACAGGATGAGATATAATCCTGGCTAAGGAAAAACTTCCATCTACCAGCACGGAATCGAACCTGAGACCTCTGGACTTGGAAGCTAGCATACTAAGTACCAGACTACAGAGGCAGTCAAATAAATATGTTAATTTATGATAAAAACAAAGTTAAGTAACATTAATTATAACTCCAAAGATAGGAAACACTGTTAAAACTTCACTGAAATCAGAAAGCATTTAAAAAGAGCAATTTTTACTTTCTCAACAACGGACCTAGTAGGGAGACAAGGCACCTATTGCATTACACCCAAAAATTCAATATTGAGATTTCACCGGAAATACTTGTTTTGAGGTCCCCTGAATAAAAAAAAGCACTTTTAGAAAAACATACATGTGTATGTCTGTGAACAGCATGACTGAAAAATGAAAATTCAGATAAATACCGAACTTAGTATTTAGGTTCACTACCTTCCAAAAATGCAACACAAAGATTTTAAGAAATCAGCCACCCGAAACTACCGTTTACATGGAACATTTTTTAAAATTCTTTATTTTCTAAAAAATAGCTCCAATAATTTTGATTAAAATACCATATATTAAACATACTTACATTACAAAAAAAAAAATGTATATCTTGAACTTTCTGGGAGCAGCCTGTGAAATCCATTTCATTTGGAAGCTTTCTATAATCATGTTAAACATTAAACGATAGATGAAAATGTACTGCACAAAAAATGTATATCTCTTTAAAACACACAATTTATTTCAAATAAGCTTTTTTGTGGCATCATCCATTTCTGAAATACCCATTATTAATGGTTCAAATTGTTCAATAATTTGTCATTCTTGTCAAGTCCTTTTGATATTTGGTTGTTTCTCGTGTTGCCATGGAAACAGTATGAAGGCCAGCATATAGCGTCCAGTTGTTAAACATTTGACTATCGCTGTTCTCTATAATGAAATGTATAATGTAGCTGTTTCTGTAAAGGTTTATCTCGATTAAAATGGAGTAAATAGGAAAATAAGCTATTGTAAGAATAATTTGATACCCGCTAATAAGCAACAGAGGGTAGAGAAAGTCATGTGAATGCAATATCAGTTTTTTTTTTTATGAAAACGTGTTAGGAATTTGCGTTTGTTATGATAAATAGTTACTAGATTAAGTAAATGTTTTCTGTGTGATGTAGAGCAAATTGTAAATATAAATACTGTTTTATATTAATTTATTATCACGTAATATGTTCTCATTTTTTATGTTATTTGTGATAAAAAATTTTTTAACTAATTTATACTGCTTATTTTGATTATGAATGGCACCAGAAAACTTCAATCTTATCACTCTAGTTAATGCAGTTAAAAGTTTTGATGTGGCACAAAGCTACATTGCATTATTTAACCAAATTTTATATTAATTATGCACATTAGATGTTAGTGCACTGAATGTGTTTTGGATATTTATTTCTTAAATTTAAAAATATTGAGTTATTTAAAAAAACTGCAACAAAGAATACTGATTTATACTATTTAAAAACCTTTATCTGCCTCTCAGTAATATGTTAAAATAAATAAACTTAAATCTTAATATCAAATAAGTTGTATTAATTACGTAATGGCTGTGTTATTAAACTTCTTGTTGTAATGTAGTGAAAGCTTTTACCCTAGATGCGTAAATTCATCCTTCTAAGTGACATTTACATAATGAAGGGGTGTATGTATTTAATTGAATTACAAACAGATATGAAAACTATACAAGGGAGCATCTATAGGAGACAGTTACATCATGAACAAGTCTGTGTATTACATAGATGTATGTATAATAATTAGAGTTAACTTTACTTCTAATTTAATTTAAGGGGGCTCTTGTACTGAGGATCTGTGGTTCAATCCCTGGCTAGGGGTGGTGATATAGTCCCCCATCCTTATGATCCTCAGAACCTATTATAAATCTATTTAGCTCCTCTGCGAGTAAAAATCAAAACTATAAACATACATACATACAAGCTGCTGCTGCTGTGTTGTTCACCAACGGCACAGGGTATTAATTGATCTACATCATTTTCCCTCGCTTCCCAATATAAAGTCTCTAAGCAATCACTTTTAAGGCCTTTGCATTTGGCGAGATGTTGTTTGTTCAGGATGACTTCTTCACAGAGAGTGCACTTGGGTGTAGGTAGGCATCCTATCTTGTAGAGATGTTCTGTGAGGCAATGGTGGCCAGTTGCCATCCTAAATAATCTTTATCTTTTAATTTATCTTCTTCATCAAGTCTCTGCTGTCTTTTGAAATGTTGTTTAATGTTATGTAATTGTTTATTTATTTCTATTTGTCCTACAGGTTTTATATGTTGTATTGCACCTTTCTTTGCTAATTAATCTGCATGTACATTGCCCAAAAGTCTGACATACATACAAGTAGATACATTGGTTATGTACATAATATAGAGTGATCCATTTGAGATGTGAGAAAAGTAAAATGTTATATATCAGAGGACAATGCACACATCTCTGAACAGTTTGCTGTAATATAAGCAGAAAGGATGTTTCAGACTTCATTCACATGGCATGGCAGCTATTGTGCATAGGAGACAAAATGGTGATCATGGCATGACAGCGCACTCAGTGTGTTGTATGGTATGTGAAATGTGTGTATGAGATGTGTGGGTTCTCGGTTTCCCAAATAATGTGGTATGAACATCTTATGATATACATCAATTAACTTTCTACACAAGACAAACATTCACCACCATTTTTGAGAAAATAAAAAACAACAAAACATTTTCCGTATAAGTAAAGGATAGTTAGGGATGATGGATTTTTTTTGCATATCTTTGTATCGCATCTTTTGAAGATACTGAACTTGAATATAAGGATTGTTTTGTAAGATTCGTTTGTAAGTTATGCTGTTATGTCCAAAGCTTTTTCTAAAAATTTATTTTATTTTATTTAGGGGCTCCAAAATACATGTCTATTTTCTGGTGTCAAATTTTTGGGTGGAATACAATGTTTTTGCTACCTGCCATACATAAGCTTAGAGAATAATAATTTATTCGTCACAAACATTTACATAGGTTGGGCAAAAGCCCAGTAAACTGATGACTATCTAAGCTAATACTATAAACAGTTAGAGTAAGAAATATCATATACAGTGCTATTAACATAATTTTGTACATATTTAACAGGTAAAGTAGAGACTATGGTCCTAGAGGCTGTCTTCCATGTATTCTTTTACAGAGTAATAAGCATTTTCTGTTAAAGTCCTTTTTAATGTGATGAGAAACATGTTTTTCTCTTTAATTTCTCTATATTTGTGAGGTAGTTTGTTGTAAATTTTGATACCAGAGTAGAAAGTAGTGTGAGTCTATGGGCTGGTACTTTCAGATAATTCTGTGTTATGGTTTCATGCTTATGTGCATTCTGTTTAATATAATATTTATCAAAATTTTCATAAATGTGTTTGGCTAATTCATAAATGTACAGTGAGGGCAGAGTAAGTATATTTAGTTTCTGAAATAAGTTCCTACAAGAGTTTCTTGGGCTAACGTGCATCATAATGTGAATAATCTTTTTTTGTAATTTAAAGATTTTGTCTGAACCAGTTGCTGCTCCCCCGAGAATGATGCCATATACCATTCTATAGTATACAATTTTTCTGGTTTCTATGTTGGTAATTTTAGTTAGACAATACATATTGAAACAGGAGCTATGTAACTCCCATTTTAGTTGTTCATTAATGTGTTAATAAAAGCAATGTGGCCCTTTTTTCTGCATAATAATGGGGGAAATCTTTAGGAGGTTTTTCTTCTTACTCTTATTTATTTTCTGATTTCTTTATACTTAAATTGAAGTTGATTGATACAGTTTGTACATACCATTAAATGTCCCTCAGAACAAATATAAAATACCATTAATGGTTTCCGGCTGTACTGTAATTTATAGCTTGGCACAATAGGTGCTAATGAACTTAAAATAGGCGCTAGTAATAGAACAGTACAGAAATATAAGATATCCCACATGCCAAATTTGCCTAATTTCACTATTCTTTTAATACACTGTAAATTGTAAATATTATTTCTTTACGTTTGGACTTCTCAGTTACTATGTATTATTTTTTTTTATCATGCTTTAAGTAATTTCTGTCTTGAAGATATTTTACACTCCCACCCTGATTTGTAATTATTATTGTTAAAAGGCTATTGTTGCATTTACAATGAAATAAGTTTAGTCATTTTAGGTCAGTACTCAGTAGTGGCTCGGCTCGTGATTATACATTTTGGGCATTCACAAAAGTGAAGTAGAGTCAGACAGCCCTGAAAATGTGAAATAGGATCTGCTACATAATAGCTGTGATTATAAACAAATTTATGCTGCACAACAACAATAATAATGTATAACTTGTCTTAAGGTTGTTTTGTGGGTGTTTGTTGTTGTAACTACAAGAACCAAGTAATGTGTGCATTAAACTGTAATTGATGGTCTGAAATAAGCGCGAGAAGCTTCCGCGCTCGTGCACATAACCTATTTCTGCCATAGTGGCATTAACTTAAAAATGTAGTGATAATGTGGAAGCGGGAGAAGCTTCGTGCACGCCTTCAAGTGTGCACCACCCGCAAGTGTTTGGACCATGAGATAATTACGTCATACCGGTTGCGCATGCGTAAAAGCTCCTTAAAACGTGCACAAGTCAAGATGTGCTAGCGACCCTGGTGCCACATTTCATAGAGTTTAGAGTAGCCGGCAGATTTTAAATTACCGCACGTATCTTACGTTTAATAGCATTCAAATAACCAATAAATCTGCAAGGTGTCAAAAATTGGGATGTTGATATGCTCTTACACAGCAGCTGCCACTGTCAATCCTATGTTTTCACCCACGTGGGAAGTAGGTGGACAACAAGAAAGAACAAAGCGAAGAGTTAATACTAAAATGGTCGAGTTCCCAATCCTAAACCAATAGTTTTTTTGTAGTTGAACATTTACGTACGTCGGTCTGGGTGGCTTCGTTGGTTAGGCCTTCTGAAACCAAGGTCCGGGTTCAAACCCGCTCCTGGTCGATGGTTTTTAAGAGTGCTTACAGTAGATTTACTAGTATTTAAAAGAACTCCTGCGAGACGAAATTCTGGCTACCGGCGGCACTGAAAGCATCGTAAACAAACAAAATATGTTTTTGTTTTTAATTACCGTACGCTTTCTTGTGATAAGTAACCACTACTTTATATTACACGAAACAATGCCAATGCTGAGGTTGGAAAGGAATGTCGGTATTACAACATTCCCCTGCCTGATCAACAATGGCTCGGAGCGCGAAATTTTAATTGCAATGCTAAGGTTAACATCGCATTAATCAATAACTGTGAAAAACAAAAATAATAAAGCTACGGAGCTGAAAACCTTCATAACACCTCTCATTACCCCAAGCCATAATAAGACTTAAGCCACGAAAAGGCACACACTATGAAAATGGCGAATTATAGGCGCTATAAAACTAGTATAGTTTACTCCAGTAAGCATGAAACAAAGTCTACGATTCTAAACAAAGGAACAAGACAAATGCCGAGCTCTAGCAATAATAGATGGTGGTTGGTAAAGGATAATCACTTCATCCTCCGGAAACCACACTATCCTCAAATGAGATGGAAGACGACAGATTCAGTTGAGGTGAAGCACATCCGGGTGGCGACAGTAACACCGCCATTTACATGGCTGAATTTCCCACATGACTCACTTCTCAGGGAATCTGACCGCGTTTCTCGTCCCGGAACCGGATCTTGCAAATGCTGCAACTCTATGCAGATTACAGAATCTCAACATTATCACCCATAACATTTGTGTTACGCGTATTAATCAGCCTTTACTAGTTGATCCGTGCGAATAATTCGCATAACTTTGACAAATGGTTTGTGCTTTACACATTATACAAAATCTTCCGAATGAAGAGCACAAAATTCAAGATATGCATTTTATTTGTCATGTATATATCTTAAATGTACGGTATTCTAATCAAAATCGTTAGTCATTTTTGAGAAAATAAAAAATATCGAAACATTTTCCATGTAAAGAGTAGCTTGTGGTTGGGGGAATTTTCTGGAAAATATTCGTGTCGTATCTTAGAAATATACTGAACTTAAATACCAACTTTAGTATTTATCCGACTTTTCGTTTTTGAGTTATGCCGTTCACGCAGACAGATGTATTATTATTATTACTATTATTATTCAAGGTGCTTTAAAACACGTATTTACGGTGAAATCTCAATATCGATGTTTTCGGTGGAATGCAATACTTCCTCAACCTATGTGGTACAGAAAGTCAGTATTATTTGGTGTTGAATCTTGAAGTATAACAACTAGAAAACATTGCAAATTATGACTGATAGAAGCATACTTAGGGAAAATACAATTGAACGCTTTTCAATCAACGAACCAGTTTATTGATGCTGAACTGACCAATGAGGATCGAATGATAGCGATAGTACATAGCATGGTGCTCATAAACCAATAATCGATAATATTTTTCTTCTATGCGCATTTGCTTTATTTTTAGAAGCGTTTGTTTCAAATGGCCTCTGCTTTCAATTCGCTTGTTACTTTCTCTACCCGTACATAGTAGGTAGAGAAGGTATTGCATTTCACCCAAACATTCGATACGAAATTTCACCTGAAATATATGTTTTGAAGCACCCTGAATCAAAAAATCTGATGTGTTACACTCACATGACTTTCTCTACTCTTGTACAAACTATTTTTACAAACGCTTATTCTCCATATGCTTCATGTTAATCGAGATATCGAGATGTCAATCTTATTGGTAATTTTCTTGTAGATGCAAGGGGAATATGGTAGCTTTTAAGCGATAGTCAAATATTTTAAGTGCTGGTTGCTATGTGGCGCATTCCATTCTCTTTGCACATCCAGGACATAAAAAAAATGAATAACGAATATGAGAAAAAGTATAAGTATTGGAAAATTTAAGGGAATAACAAGCAATATCTCGAAAACCGTTCACTCAACAAAAAAAATGTATATGACATATATTGTATATTTTAACGCGATCTACATTTTTTGTGTAGTAAAATTTTGTCTCTCTCTTATGGTTTACCAGTTATGCAAAAGTCGTTCACAATGAAGAACACTTTTGGAGACATTCCCAGAAAATTCGAAATATACATTTCATTTGTCATAAAAATATCTTAAACATATGATATTTTAATCAAAATCGTTAGAGCCATTTTTGAGAAAATTAAAATTTTCGAAAAATGTTCTATGTAAAGGGTAGTCTGGGGTGGGGGGATTTTCTTGAAAACCTTCGTGTCGCATCTCTGGAAGATACTGAACCTAAATACCAAGTTTGGTGTTTATCCGACTGTTCGTTTTTGAGTTATGCTGTTCACAGACACACACACAGACACACACACACACAGACACACACACACACAGACACACACACGGACATGTTTCCAAAAATGCTTTTTTTTGATTCAGGAGGTCTCAAAACATGTATTTCCGGTGAAATCTCGGTATCGAATTTTTGGGTGGAATGCAATACTTCCCCTACTTACTATACGTAGTAGAGAAAGTAAAAAAGGGGGGATTTTTAGAGTCTGTGTGTTTGTTTGTGTGTGTGTGTGTGTGTGTGTGTGTGTGTGTGGACCAACATAACTAAAAATCGAAAAGTCGGATAAGTACCAATCTTGGTATTTAAGTTGAGTATCTTCAAAGGATGCGACACAAAGATTTTCAAGAAAATCCCCCACTCAAAACTACCCTTTACATGAAACATTTTTCGAAATGTTTTGTTTTCTAAGAAATGGCTCTAATGATTTTGATTAAAATACAGTATATTAAAGATGTTTACACGACAAATAAAATGTAGGTATATCTTAAATTTTCTGAGAATAGCCTGTGAAGTCCTCTCCATTCGGAAGGAATTTTGTATAATCTTGCGTAACTGATAAACGTTAAGCGACAGATGAAAACTTATTAATGCACAAAAAAATAATGTAGATTTCTTTAAAACACACAATTTATCCCAAATAAGTTTTTTTTGGCATAAGCCATTTCTGAGTTATCCGTTAATAAAGGTTCAAATTGTTCATTACTTGGCCATTCTCTTAAAGTCCTGTCAACATTCAGTTGTTTCTTGTGATATTACGGAAACAGATGGAATTTTAAGGCCATCGCTGGTTGACTATAGCTGTTCTCTTTGTATTTATAACGAACTGTGTAATGTAGCTATTTCTGCAAATGTTTATTTGGATTAAAATGAAGTGGATAGAAAAATAAGCTTAGTAAGACGGGGTTTATATACACACTAATAATGATAGAGATAGAGAAAGTCATATGAATGTGTATCACAGAGTTTTTTCTGAACTCACCAATGTTAGTAAAAATGCAGCTTATCTTCGTTGCTATGGATTCATTTGTTTTTCTGCTAACAACAAGCGCTTGTTTTCAAGCAAATAATGGTTGAATTTTGAAGCGACAACAGAAATAAATGAAACCAATGACAACTACGAACACCAGGAAGAATTAAGCGATGGTTTGGAACCAGTTTACAGTATAGGTATGTATTTATTAAAGCATAACGATTGTATACCTACAGTGCAGTTTAGCTTTTAGTGTAAATATCATGTTCGGCTAGAGAAAATGAACTGGAAACTGCAGAGAATTTGCTATTGGGAATTTTGAGTACCACCCACAATAAAAGTTACACATACCTATACATATAGCAAGCATAGAAGCTTCTTTTACGTTTTCTTAACGCATTTATTTACATTGACTGACGATAACATAAATTTATAATATGAACAAGAAGTTTGCAAGATTTCATGTTTAGGTATGTCTACATTCGTCTACATCAAACATAAGAAACTAGCCAATCAGGATTCTCATCATGTATTATTGTGGCATCTCCGTTGCCATGTGTTGACTCGCTAATTTCCTCTATGTAAGATCGCGGATCAGGAATCACTGGGACATCTAGAACAATTACAGGGGGAAAAATTGTGAGGGTAGATGGTAATTTTCTGTTTGTAGAGGGTCCTGGTTGTACCTCATTAGTTTGCGTTTCCGCCAGTAGGGGGCACTTAGTGCCGCTCGTACTTCATGCCGCAAACATTTGAGTGAAAAACACGGCCAGATAGAAATTACGAGCTGTGTTGCATGCCCTCTTTACTAATTAGTTTGTACAAAAATACAGCGTGGAAGGGAACTTGTTACATTTCTTCTAATGTGTACTTCACAGAGGTATTACAAACAAAAAAGTATAATTTTGTTCTGTGGTCAGCTTTTTTTTTAAATTGTTTTTTCCAAATAAGATCGTTTATCCACTAGAACGTATGAAGATAATAGTTTATTACTTGTAAAATGAGTAAAGTAACCTATTTGTGACCTAGTTTTGATAGTAACCAGTGACATCATACAGGGTTTTGAAATTAAATTGAGTTTTATTTATGGACGCTCCATAACTACTATGGTTCTTAGCGTCCCATTCTATATTTGGCGTGAAAGACCGGAAATTTTGCTCAGAGGCCTCTTTATCAGGCTTGAGGTTCTTTTACGTGCCGTAAATCTACGACACGAGACCATCGGCTTTACTTCCCTTCCGAAGGAAGCCATGCTAGGGATTTTTACGCCCGAAAAAAGTCCATCGCCCTCAGCCTGGTTTGAACCCGCGACCTCGGGAACTAGGAAAGAACCTCAAGCCTGATAAAGTGGCCTCTGAGCAAAATTTCCGGTCTTCTACGCCGAATATAGAAGGGACGCTAACTACAGCGGCTATAGAACGTCCATAAATAAAACCCAATTTAATTTCATTTTTCCCTAGCGTCCCATTCTATATTGGGCGTGAAAGACCGGTAATGTTACTCAGAGGCCTCTTTATCAAGCTTGAGGTTCTTTTACGTGCCGTACATCTATGACACGGGACCACCCGTGTGGTGGTGGTGAGATAAAGAAATTACATTTCTTGTTGTAAGTTTGTCTATTAAAGTTTAGCAGTTATACAAAAGTCATTCAGAATGAACAGAACTTCACGGGCTATTCCCAGAATATTCAAGATATAGGTTTGATTTTTCATGCAAATTCTTAAACACGTGGAGTTTTGATCAAATTCGTTGGAGCCATTTTTGAGAAAATAAGAAATATGGAAAATTTTCGTGTCTCATCTTTGAAAGATGTGGAACTTGCGCACATAGATTTGCGTTTTGGATTCAGAGGGCCTGGAAACATACATTTCTATTCGACATCGAATTTATGAGTGGAACGCAATACCTCCTGTACCTGCTAATGACACATCCATTTCATATGGAAATACCCAATGAGCAGGGGTTTGTCCATTACGTATTATATTAATTATTTGAGTAAAAGAAATGAGTTGTATGTGAGGGGAAACTTATATTAGAATTAACCATACAAAAATACGTAATAAGCACATAATTTCATGCGGAGAATTAAAACCGCGCTGTACAGTGTAATTTTGCTTTCAAGGCTACACGCATCCCGTCGGTGGTTCAAAGTGATTTGACAAATTACTGCTCTGTGAGGTAGTACAGGAAGTTGCTGGCAAGTATGAAGATATTTAACAAGCCATTTCGTGTTTCAAAGAAGCCGTCAAGAACAGCACCTTGACCCGACCAAATGTCTTCTCCTGTAGGCTGTTTCTTCATTGTTTCGAAAACTCACTCATGTCTCCTAATGGATGGGCGTGGCTTCATGTCCCCAACCAAGGCACATCGTAACACGAAAGTGAGAGTGTCGCATATTGGCATCCTTTCTCATCTCCCTTCAAGGACTGAAACATTCCGGTTCTAAAACTGCTCTGCTTACCTCATACTTGCCCTTACTTCTTTTTATTGACTTATGCTGATGCATTTTGTTGAAGCAATCTGGCAGTATGCCTACAGTATTAAGTCTTGACGAAAGAGATAATCTGATGTTTTGCATTCACGTGGCTTTCACTACTCACTCTTCTACAAACTATTCCTACAAAAGCTTATTCTTATATCTACTTCCAAGATAAATATTGGTAGAAATAGTTTCATTATACATTTCGTTGTGGGTACAAGGGGGACACAGTAGGCTTAAGCGAAAGTTAAATATTTAAAAGCGGGTCGCTATGTGATGGTTTTGAAACCCGTTCTCTTTGCTAAACCACGAGAAAAACCAATAGCGACTTACCACTTGAAAACTGTATCAAGTATTTGACAGTTCAGAACAATAATAAAGAATATCTCGGAAATGGTTAAGGCCAAAAACAGTTATTTGTCATAAATTTTGTGCTTTAACGAGATCTGCATTTCTTGTGCAATAAAGTTTTGTCTATCTCTTTTGGTTTACCAGTATACAAAAGTCGTTCAGAATGAAGAGGACTTCACAGGTTATTCCCTGGAATTTTAACATTGTTTATTGCATGCAACTGTATTTTTATAAAAATCGTTATAGCCATTTTTGAGAAAATAAAAAATATAGAACATTTTTTCCATGTAAAGGATAGTTTGGGGTGGTGGATTTTCTTGAATCATCGGTTAGGATGAATTCTAACTGCAAGTGAGCTGGTTCACCATCTTGCTGATATAACGTTTGTCGACGAATGTATGATACAGATATCTTCCAAGAACAAATTTGTAGATTAATTTGAAATTGTTGCACCGGGAGCACATTTCCGGACATGTGTTCCTATTCGCTCTCCTCTACGAGTTTAACGCCCTTTGATCGCACAGTTCGCGATTACTTCTTCCCAATAACTTAGCTAACGTGCTCATTTTAGACGCCGGTAACACCTACACTAAAACCTTAACGGTACTGTGCCTACCTAAATGACGTAAGAGAAGGTTATGTCACTTTACATTGCATGGGTTTCCCAACACCTAGGCCATCTCAAAGTGGGAAGAGGCGCGTTTATGCAACGTTAGCTTTGGGCTTGCTGACGCGAAATTAAAGTTCGCATAGACAAAAGAACCCTTTTAGGTTCACACAAAGATCGTAACACTGGTTTACATAACATGTATATACATTATGACAGTGAGTGAATATTTAGAGCGATTGCGATAGCGTTTTTGTGCAATTCTAATTTCTAAAACTATCAATTAGCAGTAATTTGTTTTTGGCTTATGATTCTGCATTGTTATGACGTAATGATTTCAATAGACAATTTTTTTTTATGGTTGCCAAGGCGACATTTGTTTGTTTTTGTTGGTGTAGGTATACGATCTGGAAAGTTTTGATAAAACACAGGTTAATTCAGTAGATCTCAGTTATAGTGGTCGTAGTAATATCTCGATAACCTTTTCAAATGTGACAAATTGGAGTTTAATATCTAATTTCTTGTTTTTGTTACGTTGAAGCTTGTTTCGAAGGCTTAACACTAATTTAATAGGTACGTAGATAAAGCAGATAAGTGTTTTGTTTTTACATATTAATAATAATAATAATAATTGATTATGTGTTGTTTCTTAATGAACAAAACAATTGTCGTATTTGAATACTTTTCATGGCGACTGAAGATTCTAGTTTGTTCTTATAGGTAACTTGTATGAAACTGTGTATGGAAGGTGGTTATGACGTCATTTCCTTAGCAACGATTATTTATCATTCTGAATGTGATAACTACCTAATAATAGTACAAGGATTCTCTAAAAGAAATTAAAGCATATTTTGTTGTAAAAGCGTATGAATCAGTAAATACACATTGCACGGCAAAATGATCACGATGATGATATTACTTATTATTACTTTTAATATTAACTTTAACAAAACAGAATATTTATTATAATCAACAATTAAGAACACGGATGAAAAATTAGAGGTTATCGACGAGAAAGTTACAATGGTCAATATATTATTTGGGTTCAATCATAGAAGCAGATGGAACTAGTAGATTAGAAATATAAAAAAGAAAAAATGAAGGAAGGAAAACATTTGGAATGTTGAACTCGATATTAAGAAGCAGAAAGACTTTAAATAAAACTAAAATTAATTTATAATTCAGTAATACAAGGTATATCACTCCATGGCGCAGAAACGTGGACAATGAAGGGGCAACGAGAAAGAAAATTATTAGTATAGGTTATTCAACGGATGGAGACAACTCTCGCGCTGCGACCTATAGATCTATTGAGGCTACAGGCCGCATGCAGACAAGCCACAGTGACGCGCGGAAGTCCCTAACATTGCCAAGTTCGAAGATCCGTTCCACTGCTGGAGGACGATGAACGACCCACCAACCAAGCAGCCCTCTGGTGTCCACGAGGAATACTCTTTCCTTTGAGCAAGCATCCGCGCCATCTGTCCGGCACCGTCATACACCACGAAACCTAGAAGCCCACCTGAGAGATGAGAAGGAAACGGAATGAAAGGAAATTGTGATAGAAACGAAACCTCCCCAGCATTTGCCTTCCGACCCAGGGAAACCACGAAAAACCCAAGGTCAGAGTGGGTGGTCGCCGGGGATCGAACCCGGACCTCTCGAATGTGAGTCGCACACGTTACCGCGGCGCCACCTGTTCGGCCAAGAAAATTATTAACAACAGATGGAGTTTTGTCGGGCTTCTAGAATCTCAAGAAGGGATAAAGTTCAAGAAATAATGGGTGAATTAGAAACAACAGAAGAGAGATTAAAATGGTTCGGCGATGTGAAAAGAATGGGGAACGATAGAATAGTAAGAATGGTGCCAGAATGGGAAGCTGAAGGAAACAGGACGGGGAAGACAAGAGAACAATGGATGGATGGTTTCAGAGGAAGCATGGCATCTGGAGGGCTAACAGATGATATAGAGGAGAGGGATTAGTGTAGAAATTAAATTATGGGTTGTAGGAAAGCTACTGTGTGGTAGATAATTCCTAAATAAAGATAATTATTAATAATAAACACAATGGACGTACTGACAGCTCTAATAACTTTAAAGCTAAGAGATTGTTATGATGGTGTATCATTGGAATATAATATTTTAAAGGTAACTTCTGTAGGAAGAAGGAAGATTAATTAATTAATTTGTGTCATCTACCTGAAGTTAAGACGTGCACCAAATTAAAAGAACTTGTTTCTGATGCAGCTGATACAATGTGAGGTGGGACATGAAGAGTGCTAAAGAAAGAGCTAGCGAAGTCCTCCCTCCAAGATTCTGAAAAGCACTAAATAAACAATACACTTTGGATGACCATAATTTTGGATATATACGTATATGCCTTAACGGGAACAACCGAGTGACGGACGATAAGAGAGCGCTAGCAACGTAAATTGATGAATTCAAGCTGGTGTAGTCATGCTGATTGCAAGATACACAGTGCGGAGTGATTTTACTTTCATACCATGAGATGTAATGAATGATACTGAAGCACGTTTATGCAGGGAAGTTCTCTAGAATTGATATATTCTGTAAGTCCACCTCAAGAAAGAAAGAAAGAAAGAAAGAAAGAAAGAAAAAGAAAACAAAGGCCAAAAACCTTTGTAACTTGTTAGGTTGTTTTGGAATGCCACACTTCTAAGAACTGCATAATGTTTCGTGTTTTCATTGTATCACCGACTTTAACACACACATCTGTCTATAAGATTTAGGAAAGTCTTAATTCACTGTCGTTGTCTGGAAATAGATTTTCTGTATAATATTTTTTCCTTTCCCAGATTTATATTTATTTCCTTTTCTCTTGCTTTATTATGAGAAGCTTTTGTACTTTTATCGTGGTGCTGATATAATTAAAACTGAAATCAATTTTAAAAATTTAGTTAGTTGTGTTCAAATAACTAAAGTTCCAACTTTTCTGAATTTGCCCTCTAGGGCAGATTAACTGGGTGAGATAGCAGAAATTCGCTGTTCAGATAGCCCTTATTGTATCTCCAGACAAATGATTCTGGGAAAGATGGTTGGTTGTTCCGAAGAGAAGGCCACGTGCGTGAGGTGGACCTTGTTGCCAGCCGTGGGTGAGATCCAGTCAGTGTTAACAAGGTGAGAGAACATGCAAGACGTGATGCTGCTCTTATTGCTGGTGTTGCTGAGTACCTGTGCTGGCCAACAACAACTCTTCAGGACAGAGTTGTTTCCAGAACAACTGGAGCAACAACAGGTCCAGTTCCAGCAGAGGTTGATACAGGATCAACTGCAATTGCTACAGAGACAGCTACAAGTGGCAGTGACCCCTCAACAGAAGGTCAGTTCAGCAATGTTCCAAATACTGCAACCTATCGTTATCAATTTTAATTTTTATTTTTAGACAAGTTTAGTACATCATCTTAATCTAATTACTTTTCTCTCACTTTTCAACATAGTCTCCATTTCTTTGCACACATTTTCCCCAAGTTTGAAGATTTCCTTGCGATAGAAATCCGTTTCAGCTGCCCATAAGAAACTGACGAATGTCCTCCAGCGTCTCGTGACGTTAGCCTCGCAGCAATTTCTTCACAGAATCGCAAAGATGGTAGTCAAGACTGTAGAGAGGATGGGGAAGAGTTTCCCACCCAAATGTCCTGATTTTCCCCACAGTGACAGGGCAGTGTGAGGTCGCGCTGCAGGATGACCCAACCGGTCGATAACCCAAACTTTGAACCATTTCGTGCACTGCACTACTTCATATTGTAAGTTTTGTTGCAATGATATGTCTATCTTCTCATTGAAATCTTTCACCCATCTCCATATGCACGCTACCAGCTTTTTGCCTTCTCTGCTTCGTACGTGTACATAGTGGGCAGAGAAGATATTGCATTTCATATAAAAATTCGATATAGAAATTTCATCGAAAATACATGTTTTGAGGCCGCTGAGTTATGCTGCGAACAGCATAACTCAAAAAATCTGATGTGTTACACTCACATGACTTTCTCTACTCTTGTAAAAACTATTTTTACAAACGCTTATTCTTCATCTACTTCATGTTAATCAAGATAAACATTTGCAGAGTCTATCTTATTGCTCATTTTCTTGTAGATGTAAGGGGAATATATATTTACAAGGGCAATATAGAAATACAGTAGCCTTTAAGCACATACATATCTCTTAATAGCTGGTTGCTAGGTGCAGCACCATTTTCTTTGCCACAGATTAATACTCTTTGCATATACAAGACAAAAAAATGAATAACGAATTCCCATTTGAGAAAATAAGTATTGAAAAATTTAAGGGAATAGAAAGCAATATCTCGAAAGTGGTTCACTCAAAAAAAAATGTATATGACATAAATTGGTATTTTAACGCGATCTACATTTTTTGTGTAGTAAAATTTTGTCTATCTCTTATGGTTTACCAGTTATGCAAAAGTCGTTCACAATGAAGAACACTTTTGGAGACATTCCCAGAAAATTCAAGATATACATTTAATTTGTCATAAAAATATCTTAAACATATGATATTTTAATCAAAATCGTTAGAGCCATTTTTGAGAAAATTAAAATTTTCGAAAAATCTTCCATGTTAAGGGTAATCTGTGGTGGGGGGATTTTCTTGAAAACCTTCGTGTCGCATCTCTGGAAGATACTGAACTTAAATACCAAGTTTGGTGTTTATCCGAGTGTTCGTTTCTGAGTTATGCTGTTCACACACACACACACACACACACACACACACACACACAGGACATGTTTCCAAAAATGCTTTTTTACTTTCTCTTCTACGTATAGTAAGTAGGGGAAGTATTGTATTCCACTCAAAAATTCGATACCGAGATTTCACCGGAAATACATGTTTTGAGATCCCCTGAATCCAAACAATTTTTTTTGGAAACATGTCCGTGTGTGTGTCTGTCTGTCTGTCTGTGTGTCTGTCTGTCTGTCTGTCTGTGAACAGCATAACTCAGAAACGTACAGTCGGATAAACACCAAACTTGGTATTTAGATTCAGTATCTTCCATGGATGCGACACGAAGGTTTTCAAGAAACTCCCCCCACCACAGGATACCCTTTACATGGAAGATTTTTCGAACATTTTAATTTTCTCAAAAACGCTCTAACGATTTTGATTAAAATATCATATGTCTAAGATATTTTCATGACAAATAAAACGTATATCTTGAATTTCCTGGGAATGTCTCCAAAAGTGTTCTTCATTGTGAACGATTTTTGCATAACCGGTAAACCATAAGAGGTAAAGAAAATTTTACTACACAAAAATGTACATCACGTTAAAATACACAACTCATGTCATATACATTTTTACTTTCTCTACTACGTATAGTAAGTAGGGGAAGTATTGTATTCCACCCAAAATTTCGATACCGAGATTTCACCGGAAATACATGTTTTGAGACCCCCTGAATCCAAAAAAGCATTTTTGGAAACATGTCCGTGTGTGTGTCTGTGTGTCTGTCTGTGTGTGTGTCTGTGAACAGCATAACTCAGAAACGAACAGTCGGATAAACTCCAAACTTGGTATTTGGGTTCAGTATCTTCCAAGGATGCGACACGAAGGTTCTCAAGAAAATTCCCCCACCCCAGAGTACCCTTTACATGAAACATTTTTCGAAAATTTTAATTTTCTCAAAAATGGCTCTAACGATTTTGATTAAAATATCATATGTTTAAGATATTTTTATGACAAATAAAATGTATATCTTGAATTTCCTGGGAATGTCTCAAAAGTATTCTTTATTGTGAACGACTTTTGCAAAACTGGTAAACCATAAGAGATAGACAAAATTTTACTACACAAAAAATGTAGGTCGCGTTAAAATACACAATTTATGTCATATACATTTTTTTAGTTGAGTGAACCATTTTCGAGATATTGCTTGTTATTTCCTTAAATTTTCCAATACTTATACTTTTTCTCAAATTCGTTATTCAATTTTTTATGTCCTGGATATGCAAACAGAATAGAATGCGCCACATAGCAACCAGCGCTTAAAAGATTTGACTATCGCTTATAACCTACCAGGTTCCCCTTGCATCTACAAGAAAATTAGCAATAAGATTGACATCTCGATATCTTGAGTAACATGAAGCATATGGAGAATAAACGTTTGTAAAAATAGTTTGTACAAGAGTAGAGAAAGTCATGTGAGTGTAACACATCAGATTTTTTTTTTGTTGAGTGAACCATTTTCGAGATATTGCTTGTTATTCTCTTAAATTTTTCAATACTTATTTTCTTAAATGGGAATTCGTTATTCATTTTTTGTGTTGTATATGCAAAGAGTATTAATCTATGGCAAAGGGAATGGTGCTGCGCCTAGCAACCAGCTATTAAGAGATATGTATATGCTTAAAGGCTACTGTATTTCTATATTGCTCTTGTAAATATATATTCCCCTTACATCTACAAGAAAATGAGCAATAAGATAGACTCTGCAAATGTTTATCTCGATTAACATGAAGTAGATGGAGAATAAGCGTTTGTAAAAATAGTTTGTACAAGAGTAGAGAAAGTCATGTGAGTGTAATATAAGATTTTTTTGGATTCAGGGGGTCTCAAAACATATATTTCCGGTGAAATCTCTGTATCGAATTTTTGGGTGGAATACAATACTTCCCCTACTTACTATACGTAGTAGAGAAAGAAAAAATGAAAAGTCAATTATACACCAAACTTGGTATTTAAGTTCAATATCTTACAAAGATGCGACACAAAGTTTTCAAGAAAATCCCCCCATCCCAAACTACCCTTTACATGGAAATTTTTCGAAATTGTGTCTAACGATTTTTATTAAAATACCATATATTTAAGATATTTACATGACAATTAAAATTTATATCTTCAATTTTTTGGGGAATAGCCTGTGAAATCCTCTTCATTCGGAAGGAATTTTGTATAATGTTGTATAACTGGTAAACTTTAAGCGAAAGGCCAAAACGTGCTACACAAAAAAGTAGAGCTTTTTAAAACACACAATTTATTTCAAATAACTGTGGCATCAGCCATTTCCGAGATATCGGTTATTAATAGTTCGAATTACTCAATACTTAGCCATTCTGTTAAAATCCTGTCTATTTTTAGTTGTTACTCGCGATGTCATGGAAATAGTATTGAGATTTTAAGGTCGGCATTTATAGCGTCCAGTTCCAAAATATTTGACTAGACAAACTTTAGTAAGAATGATTTATATTCCCACCTCTACGATAGAGGTAGAAAAAATGTTGTGAATTAACCCATCACATTTTTCCTCTTTAACAAGGAATTCAATGGCAGCACGCTGTCGAAACGAAGCATCGATATCGACATTTTGTAAATATTGCCTGTGGTCACGTCAGAATGTGTCAACAGATAGTGCCCCATTTATGCAAGCGATTTCGTGTCGCGCGACAAGTGCGACACATTCTGAAAGCATATTGAGTTTAATGGGAGCATTAATACCACGCGACGCGACAGTCCCGCAAAATTGAGTCAAAACACGTCGCATGGTTATTCAGTCGCGCGACGCTCGCGACAGTCGCATGACCTCAATATACATGGGTGTATGTGGGCGTGTTAATGCACGTCGCGTTGCCCAGACAGTTGAGTCAGCAAACCCACAGCTGTAGTTTACATTCTTACTTTCTCTATCGCCTACCTAGGGCAGGTAAGGGGAAGTATTGCATTCCATCCAAAAATTCCATGCCGAGATCACACCGAAATACGCGTTTTGAGGAACGCTGAATAAAAAGTACTTCTAGAAGAAGGTCTGTAAGTGTGTGTGTGTGTGTGTGTGTGTGTGTGTGTGTGTGTGTGTGTGTGTGTGTTTGAACAGAATAACTCAAAAACGAAAAGTCGATTAATCATCAAACTTGACATTTCAGCTCAGTAACTTCCAAAAATGCGACACAAAGGTTTTCATGATAATTCCCCACTCCCAACTACCCTTTACACGGAAACGTTTGGATTAAACGGTTCTAACAATTATGATTAAAATACCAAAGGTATTTTGCATTACAAATGAAACGTATACTTGAATTTTCTAGGAATAGCTTGTGAAGTCCCCTTCATTCTGAATTACTTTTGTATAACTGACATGCCGTAAGAGATAGGCAAAGTCTTACTACTAAAGAAAAGGTATGTCTGGTTAAAAAAGGATTTTTTGTGTTTATTGGTGACGTTAACTATCTCCGAGATATTGCATTTTCAAATACTTATACTTTTTCAAGTAATAAGTCGCTATTTGATTTTTCTCGTGCTCCAAAGAGCACATGGAATTTCAAAGCCATCATACAGCGACACTCTTTTAAAAATGCGACAATCACTTTAGCCTACGTATTCCTCTTATACCTACAACAAAATGTGTAATGAAAGTTTATCTGTATTAATAAGAAGTGGGTAGATTTAAAAGCTTTTGAGTGAAGAATAGAAGAGTGAGTAGAGAAATTCATGCGAACGCGATATATCAAATGTCTTTACTGATCTAATGAAAATCTCCACGCGTCTCAGTTTTCAACATTTTGGAACCAAATTTAAATATTATCATACGATTTGCAAATAAAGCATGAATTAGTTTTAGGAAACAAATAAAAAATGGATATATCTTGCTTTATATGATGTTTAATTAATAAAAATTATTTCTGTGGGTATGTACTTTGTCATTTTTACTTTCTTGAAGATTTCCAGCCATAAACTATATTTATTATCATCTTAAATATCCTCGGTGAAATTTTCATAGTAATTGGTAAACGTTCTGCACCGTAAAGATCAATTTGAGCGATAACGAACACCGAAAAAAAACAATGAAAAAATAAACCACTTTTAAGGGAAGAGAGATATATTAGATCAAAGTTGCCAATTAAATAATTTTAGTGGCTGCATCATTATACATATACCCATCCCTCTTAAATACACTAAAATTAATTAGTAGATAAATTCTTGGTTCTATTGAGTTTGCATTTATCTTTATTCCATAGACGTTACTTCTCACGTAGTTCAAGTAAGATACTTCAGCAGACAGTTTTAAAATGTCTTTCTTCTTTCCTTCTCACCGGATTTTAGCAGGACCCTCTGGATAGACGGTCCTGATTTTAGGAAGATAATTACACGCGAGCGCCTTTCAGCCATGTGCGGTCTCATTGGTGCCTTATTCACCAATCAGAATCGAACTTAATCGATAGTTTCAAAACACGGAGCTCAAAAACTAATAACTGACATTAATTTACAATTCCTATAATCTCTGCTTCGATTCGACTAGGAAGCCTATTCTCATATACATTTCCTTGTTCAGTGTTGGCGGTTGGTACAAACTGTAAAAATGTCGACATTTGGTGATCTACGAATTCAAAATATAGAAGAAGTATTAGGTACAAGATGTATCGCCGCATAATACGAGATAAAACAGGTAAGCCACCTCAGTTATATTAGAACTACAAAAAATGGCAGCGTTCTCGCATTGAAATCACTTCAGTGGTTATACTAAAGGTATAAAAACATGGCACCGTTTTCACAACGTAATTATCTTACCGAATCCCCCTCTTGCTTATAAGTTTTCTTAGATAATTTAATTGAGATTTCACACCCATGCTCGTTGTTTCGACCTTAGGTCTCGAAATAATTATCATGACAACAAGCACTTCCTAACCTCAATTAAATTACCGAAAAACTATCAGCACGTGTGCTATTACTGAGGATAATTTTGTGTGTCTTCCTCCTTTGAAGATATATTCTCGAAGAAGAGAAGATATATTATATTACCTGTACGATCATTTGCAGAGAATTAAAAAAGACTAGCCTTCGTCATAGCAATTAAATAAACTGTTTATTAATACGTTGCTAAGCGATACGAGTTTTCTGCATAGAGTAATTATTCGTAGGAATATAGACAGACCTATCGGCACATAAAAGATGAAACAACACTTTTAACATCAAAAGAAGTAAAATTGTACGATTAAGGAAAGTAAGCATTTATATAATAAAAGAAAGTTAATAAATATGTACATAAATAAACATTATATAAAAGACAGGTAAAATATGTTTTATATGTCATATATCCTTACAATTTTCAGATGAAAAATATTTGAAATAGTTGAGATTCCACAGAAAGAACCCTAAGTGGCTCTAATTTTAAGCAGAAAGTGCACTCACTCTGTGTTTTCTAAGGTAAAGTGTTGCAGTAAACATACGTTGAGAAGTCGCAACTACCAAACAGATACCAATCATGGTTGTGTTTTTGTATACCTACTGCTTAGGTCTCGAAGCGGGCGTGTTTCTGGACTTCGCCGTCAGTGAAGTACTGCTGCTCTGAGCCATCATTGCTGTACTTTTGCAATAAGCATCTAGATTTACAAACAGAAAAATCTAACGTGTTGCAATCGCTTGACTTTCTCTGCTCACTCTTCTACAAACTATTTTTACAAAAGCTTATTCTTCTATCTACTTGTTGTTAATCGAAATTACACATTTAAACATTGCGTTGTAGGTATAAAAATCTGATGTGTTACACTCACATGACTTTCCCTACTCTTGTACAATCTATTTTTACAAACGCCTATTCTCCATATGCTTCATGTTAATCGAGATATCGAGATGTCAATCTTATTGGTAATTTACTTGTAGATGCAAGGGGAATATGCTAGCTTTTAAGCGATAGTCAAATATTTTAACGCTGGTTGCTATGTGGCGCATTCCATTCTCTTTGCATGTCCAGGACATAAAAAAATGAATAACGAATTTGAGAAAAAGTATAAGTATTGGAAAATTTAAGGAAATAACAAGCAATATCTCGAAAACGGTTCACTCAACAAAAGAAATGTATATGACATAAGTTGTGTATTTTAACGCGATCTACATTTTTTGTGTAGTAAAATTTTGTCTATCTCTTATGGTTTACCAGTTATGCAAAAGTCGTTCACAATGAAGAATACTTTTGGAGACATTCCCAGAAAATTCGAGATATACATTTCATTTCTCATGACATTATCTTAAACATATGTTATTTTAATCAAAATCGTTAGAGCCATTTTTGAGAAAATTAAAATTTTCGAAAAATGTTCCATGTAAAGGGTAGTCTGGGGTGGGGGGATTTTCTTGAAAACCTTCGTGTCGCATCTCTGGAAGATACTGAACCTAAATACCAAGTTTGGTGTTTATCCGACTGTTCGGTTTTGAGTTATGCTGTTCACAGACACACACACACACAGACAGACACACACACACACACACACACACACACACACACACACACACACACACAGACACACACGGACATGTTTCCAAAAATGCTTTTTTTGGATTCAGGAGGTCTCAAAACATGTATTGCCGGTGAAATCTCGGTATCGAATTTTTGGGTGGAATGCAATACTTCCCCTACTTACTATACGTAGTAGAGAAAGTAAAAAGAAGTAGGTAAAGCGATAGTCAGATTTTTAAAAACCGTGTCGCTATGTGATGGGTTTGAAATTACATACTCTTTGGGCTACGACAAAAATGAATAACGACTTACCACTGGAGAAAAGTATTTGAAAATTCAAACCAATAACAAAGAGCATCTCGGAAATGGCCGACCCCTTAAAAAGTTATGTGAAATAAACTGTGTGTTTTAAAGATATCTACATTTTTTGTGCAGTAACTTTTTGTCTATCTCTTACGATTTACAAGTTATACAGAATTCTTTCAGAATGAAGAGGTATTTGAGTTATATTCTCAGAAAATTCAAGATATACATTTTCTTTGCTATGTAAATATCTTAAATATACGAAATTTTAATCAAAATCGTTAAAGCCATTTTTTAAAGAATAAAAAATAACGAAAAATGTTGTAAAGGATAGTTTAGAGCGAGATTATCCCGCGGTAGCGTGTGAGACTCGCATTCGGTAGGTCCTGGGTTCGATTCCCATCGACCTCTTATTTTGAACTTAAGATTTTTTATGGTTTTCCCTGGTCGGTAGGCGAATTCTGGGGTGGTTTTTCATCTACCATGTTTTCCTTTCCATCATTTCTCTTTCATTCCGTTTCCTTCTCATGTTTCAGGTGTTAAATTAAAAATGTAATTTAATTTTATTTATGGACGCTCTTTAACTACTATGGTTCTTAGCGTCGCATTCTATATTGGGCGTGAAAGACCTGAAATTTTGCTGAGGCCTCTTTATCAGGCTTGAGGTTATTTTACGTGCCGTAAATCTACGACACGGGACCACCGGATTTGCTTCCCTTCCGAAGGAAACCATGCTAAGGGTTTTTAAGCCAGAAAAGATCCACGACCTCGGGAACCAGAAGCTAGTATGGTACCACTAGACCACGAGGACGATTGTTTCATGCGTGCTTCTAGGTTTCGTGGTGTATGGCGGTGCCGGACGGATGCTTGCTAAAAGGAAACAGTATCCCCCTAGTATTTACTAGAGGGCTGCTTGGTTAACGGATGGTTAGTGGGACGGGTCTTCTCCAGCAATTGTTAGGGACTTCTGCGCGTCTCCAGGACTGTAGCCTCGTGTGGTTTCTTCACTTCATCTGTTCCTCTTACGGGTGGTAGCCGCAATAGATCTGCCGTAGATCACAGTGCACGAGCTGTCCCCTCTATTGTATATCCTATCGCTTGAAAATCTTGGAAGACGCTGAAGGGAATGCCAAAACGTGTATCTCCGGTGCAATATCGGTATTGCATTTTGCGTGAAATACAATACTTCCTCTACGTACCTACTATAGATATGTGCAGTGCCATCATTTTATGGTGAGGCCACGTGTATGCGTGCTCCGCACACTGTCTATTACCCTGGGTGTTTTCGTTCCGTAACTCCCGCTTTACTTACGAGTGATAGTAACATACACTATAATGAATATGTACTAACTTGTTGGAAGTGGTGCCCATCCTCGTGAGGACATTCCTGGTATCTTTCGATGAAATTTCCATTCACACGCATAAGTTCTTGCGTAATGCTCATCATTTCTGGTTTTATACTCTCCTCAAGTTCGTCTATGGTGCGGGGATTGTTCCTATAAACTTTATTTTTTAGGGTTCCCAACAAACAGATGCACCAATTTCGTCAATTTTTTTCCTCCGTTAGAACATCTCGTTTTCGCTTCTTAAGTTTAGTTTCGTTTCCCGTTGTTCTAAATGTATAACCAGACGTCTAACAGTTTTTCTACTTGGAACTGGAATGCCAGGAAATTTCTCCTGAAATTGTCTACATCATTCTTTTTTACATATGTATGGTACTTAAAAATCCGTTGCTCAAATGTGAATTTGTCGGCAGGCATTGTAGTGGACTAATAATAAGACATTAACACTTACGCAAATCACACACAACACAAATGTCTTGAATAAACTTTCACCTTTGAGATGCACAACTCTCCTTACAGAACGAAAAACAAAGCAGCGACTGAAGTACAGCTGAACGCGTCAGGCACCGCCAGTGCCAGGTCACTGCAGTACAGTGTGCTACACATATAGTCGGCTGTGCCTCACCTTAAAACGCCCGCAAGGTAGATGGAGTGGCAGAGAACATAAAAATACTTTATCATGTCACAATTTGAAATAACGCTTCATTATTCACGTTATGTTCTTTTTCATGAGGGGAGGGGGCTTAAGCGTGGGCTCGAATTAGTATTGTTTGGTCTCCCATCCGCTGGGTCCAGGAGCAACGAGCTCAGCTGCTACAACAATAAAACTTAGACATGAGCACAGAGGTTCTTTTCATGTTATCTGAGTGCACGCGTTCACATTGGCTGCCGTTGACATAAATCTATAACGTACACATAGAAGTTTGCAAGCTTCAAGCTCTCACGTTAAGGAATTAGCCAATCAGAGAACGATTCTTATCACGTGATCTTCTGGAATTACTGGGATATTTATAAAAAATACAGAAAAATAAACTGTAATGGTATATGGTGCTTTTTGTGGGTTTAACATATTTAACCGGGTAGCTAGCTCTTGTTCGTTTTGATACATGTTCATAACCTCTTCTGTCGTGTGTACTGTACACTATTGCTGAGTTTGATCCACAATCTATAGAAAAGTTTGTCGTCTGGACGTTGCTCAAACTGGATTCTCGTGTACAGGCATCCATTCATTTAATTCCGAGATTTTCTCTGATCTAGGTTTCCTGCCCTCGCGAATGACAGAAGTGCAATAACCTGGTGAATCTGAAGTTGGAGTGATTGAATCTAAAATATCGGAAAATGTTCCCAGACCAGCTGCAAATTTCAATAAGTCTACATCATTTCTTCAAAAGATTTCACCTGTGCCAGATGCCAGCAAACGTAGTCTTGAAGGCACGGAGAAGCGAAATCCTTACTTCAAGTCCGTTCAAACAGTAGTTGCAAGCCAAACACAGTGAGAAAATGGCAAAGGAAACAACCAAATCAGCTAGACCTACGCTTCACACTTGATTTCGGAGGTTGTTCAACAACTTATTACAGAACAAACCAGTCGCATTGTATGGTGAGAGTTTTGATGAAGACTGGATTCGGCGTGAAGAGTGCAAAGGATGAGCCCAGGAAAGCTGCACAAGTGTGGAAGGCGCAGATTTGTTTTATGAGTGTGATATGTGCCTTAAAGCTTAGAAATAAGGGCGTTATTGTTCCGGAACAATAACTTTATTGACTACACACACAATTTTGTGTCTTTTTTTAATTTAGCCGTAATTTTCTTTTCCTTTAGCCCTGCTTAATAGCACATTACCTATATTAATAACATAAGAAGTCCACATTATTCTAAGTTGTTTGCAAGATTTTATTGGAAATACTTTCTTTTAATACTATAGAACTCAATACTCTCCACTAAAAATATTTTTTCATACAACGTGTAAAGCTGGGAATAGACTTCATTTCGGCAATACTCAGCAGGTCTGAATACAATTATTATTCATACAAATGTTCTCTAAACATACACATTACAAAAGATGTTCCCTCTGTCCGGTCCTACCGGATAATTTTCGAGATTCATGGAAAATGGAAGGTAAACACATTTTTTCCTGCTATTTAGATGAAAGTTCCTGTTTTAACTGTATTCTATACTATACTATAGGCTTTGGAGAGCACTCAGGAGTATTTTTCCATTTGAAATATCATAACATAATAGCAGTATGGCAAAAAATCAATAGTGTCCGGGCCTACCGGACTCTCCTAACCTCTTCTGTCATGTGTACTGTCATAGGCCGTCATATTGATTCAGCTATTTCACGCTGTTTTGCAATTGGCTGCTGTTTATGTTTCCGTTTGTCGTTTTGAATGGCCCCTAGAGATGCAGAAGCACGGCAGCACATCTTTAAGACTAGGAAACCTTCGCCTGTGGAGATTATCAAAGTTTAAGTGAACTGTTGTATTACAGGCGCTGTTACTGGAGCAACAAGCTGGACTCTTACAGAAATTCAGCAGCAGAACGTCTTGAAGACTTAGCTTGTGGAGATTATCAACGTTTAAGTGAACTGTTGTATTACAGGCGCTGTTACTGGAGCAACAAGCTGGACTCTTACAGAAATTCAGCAGCAGAACGTCTTGAAGACTTAGCTTGTGGAGATTATCAACGTTTAAGTGAACTGTTGTATTACAGGCGCTGCTACTGGAGCAACAAGCTGGACTGCTACAGAAATTCAGCAGCAGAACGTCTTGAAGACTTCGCTTGTGAAGATTGTCAAAGTTTAAGTGAACTGTTGTATTACAGGCGCTGTTACTGGACCAACAAGCTGGACTGTTCGCTTGTGGAGATCATCAAAGTTTAAGTGAACTGTTGTATTACAGGCGCTGCTACTGGAGCAACAAGCTGGACTGTTCGCTTGTGGAGATCATCAAAGTTTAAGTGAACTGTTGTATTACAGGCGCTGCTACTGGAGCAACAAGCTGGACTGTTACAGAAATTCAGCAGCAGAGCGTCTTCAAGACTTCGCTTGTGAAGATTGCCAAAGTTTAAGTGAACTGTTGTATTACAGGCGCTGTTACTGGAGCAACAAGCTGGACTGTTCGCTTGTGGAGATCATCAAAGTTTAAGTGAACTGTTGTATTACAGGCGCTGTTACTGGAGCAACAAGCTGGACTGTTCGCTTGTGGAGATCATCAAAGTTTAAGTGAACTGTTGTATTACAGGCGCTGTTACTGGACCAACAAGCTGGACTGTTCGCTTGTGGAGATCATCAAAGTTTAAGTGAACTGTTGTATTACAGGCGCTGCTACTGGAGCAACAAGCTGGACTGTTCGCTTGTGGAGATCATCAAAGTTTAAGTGAACTGTTGTATTACAGGCGCTGCTACTGGAGCAACAAGCTGGACTGTTACAGAATTCAGCAGCAGAGCGTCTTCAAGACTTCGCTTGTGAAGATTGCCAAAGTTTAAGTGAACTGTTGTATTACAGGCGCTGTTACTGGAGCAACAAGCTGGACTGCTACAGAGACTGAGAGATGCGGAGGTGCAGCAGCAGGAGTTACAGAGACGTCTTCAGGAGCGTCTTAACGGTGTACAGTTCCCCATATTACCGTCGCCTCCAGTACAGCAACAGCTGAACTTGTCCTGTCAGATCGCTAACGGGGATCCTGGTCTGTGTCGTCCCTTGATACAGTGTGTCAGCTTCTTCGGGGACGTGTCTGAGCTGAGGAAGCAGACCTGTCGACTGGCTAATGAGGATTTGGGGGTTTGCTGTCCACTCAGAACCAGGCCTCAACCTACAAGTAAGTGATATACACTACTTCTTGTTGATCAAGATGAACCTTCATGACACATTTCTTTATGGGGTACGAACATTTAACAATTCAAATCAGTAGCATAGAATATCTCAGAAATGTCTAACCCATAATTAAATTGTGTGCTTTAACGAGATCTCCATTGGATTGTGTAGTAAGACTTTGAATATCTCTTACGGCTTACCAAGCCATTCAGAATGAAAAGGACTTCACAGAGTTATTCCCTTAAAACTCAAGACATACCTACATTTTATTTGTAACGAAAACATCTTCAACATATGTATTTTAGTTGAAGTCGTTAGAGCCATTTTCGAGACAACCAAAGATTTTCTAAATAATCGGTAGTTTGGGGTGGGGGATATTTTTGAAAATCTTCATGTGGCATCCTTGGAAAGCTTTTAGTTTTTGGGTTATGCTGTCCACAGAGAGACAGACACACTGCAAGCGTCAGAATCTCTTTCTAATGCTACTTTTAATTGATTTGGGGACCTCAAAACAATTACTTTACGTGAAATCTCGATATCGAATTTTTACGCTGATTTCAATACTTCCGCAACCTCCTATAAGTAGATGCTAGATTAAGTAAACAAACTATGTGCTACATTCACATGACTGGGGTCATTGTTAGGGCCAATTTTTTTCGAGTCAACAGTTGACGCCCGCACATACGTGAATACAATTTTGGCCCCCCCCTTTTTAGAGAATTAACAGACAGGGAGCGTGATTTTGCCTTTTTTCAAGAAGACTGCATTAGCTTTTACGGCCAATATTTTGATGAGAACAATTGAAACTGTGTTTGTGGACAGAATTATTAGTAGAGATTTGTGGCTCCCCTCGGTCCCCTGCGATTTCTAGCTCTGGGGTAACTTAAAACATAAAGTGTACAAGACAAACCCACACACCCTGGAAGAATTAAAACAAAATATCCGCCAGGAAATTGCCAGCATTTTTCAACGTGAACTACGGCGAGTGATGGATAGTTTCCTAAAGAGGTGGCGAAAATGTATGGACAACGACGGTGGCCAGTTTCAGCATCTCCTTTCACAAAGTTGGTAAGTAAAGCCTTTAAAAGTAATTTTAAAAATGTTGTATGGTTTCATCCGCGCCTTTCTATGATAGCGGCAGACGGCAACGAGCGCCGAGGACGCGGACAGGAAAAATACCGCGCAGTCGGTTCGTAGTCTTTTTTTACTCTCTCTGTAGAATGGGACGCTAAGAATCATAGCAGTTAAAGAGCGTGCATAAGTAAAACTCAATTTAATTTAATTTTTAGAACTCCACACTGTTTCCACATCGCGAGAAACTACTGAATATTGGCAGGACTTTAAAAGAATGACCAAGCAATGAACAATTCGAACCATCAATAACAGATATCTCAGAAATAGCTTATGCCACAAAAAAGTTATTTGAAATAAATTCTATCAAAATGAAGTAGATAGAAAAATAAGCTTTAGTAGGAATAGGCGGAAGACGGCGAGCGCCGAGGACGCGGACAGGAAAATCACCGCGCAGCCAGTTCATAGTTTTTGGCTCTCTCTGTATCTCCTCTCTTAAATTATTGATGCCATCTACAACGAGAATCTCAAAATTCATAAAGTGTCCTTTATATTTTGTGATAACAATATTCTCCCATGTATCAATACGAAAGGTTTCTTTACGTGTTTTAACAATTTAATTCCTGGTTCAGTGTTATGATTCTCTGTCCAAAAATGATAAGCCATGGCCAATTTATCAGTATATTTGAATTTTAAATTTCTCACATGTTCTTTCTTTCTGGTGTCCAAATTTCTCTTTGTTTTCCCAATATATGCCTTTTTAAAATCGTAACATAAATCCCATAATTTTATTTCCGGTGTATTATTTTTCAAACGATGATTTAATAAATTCCTGATGTTGTATTTGTTTTATGGTGCTAAATTAACGTTCAATTCCTTGAAGATATTTTTAAATTTGCAAAAATATTTTGGACAAATGTGAATTTACAGTATTTTAGTTTTGATTCCTCTAATTTTTCCAAAGTAGTGATTTCCTTTTTTATTTTTTTCATTTTATGTTTGTTAATTAAATATTTATGAAACTAGGATCAAGCTTGTTCAATTTTGCTAGCTGGTGTATATGTATATATTTCATTTCTGTGAACAGGATATTAATCAGAATTACTCTATGAACCAAACTATGAAAAATAGCATATTGATGTGGTGTTGGTTAAACATTTTACAAACTTTGGTACTTATCCAACTTTTCGTTTCTTAATTATACTGTTCACAACACACACACACACACACACACACACACACACACACACACACACACACACACACACACACACACACACACACACACACACACACACACAGACCTTTTTCTAAAAATGCTTTCTTTTGGATGCAAGGGGCCTCAAAATATGTATTTCCAGTGAAATATTGAATTTTTGAGTGGAATGCAATATCTTCTCTACCTACTAGATACATGGTAAAGCAAAAAGTATTTTTAAAATAGTGTGTGTTTGTATGTGTGAACAGCATAATTCAGAAAGTAAAACTTAGATAAATGCCAAACTTTGTATTTATATTCAGTATCTTCTCAAAATGTAACACAAATATTGCCAAGAAAATTTCCCCCCCAAACAACCTTTTACGTGGAAAATGTTTCATTATTTTTTATTTTCTCAAAAATGGCTCTTACAATTTTTATTAAAATACCATATATTAAAGATATTCACATGGAAAATAAAATGTATATCTTGAATTTTCTGCGAATAGCCTGTGAAGTATGCTTCATTTGGAATTATATTTGTATAACTGGTAAACTGTAAAAGATAAACAAAATCTTACTACAAAAAATGTAGATCTTGTTAAAGCACACAATTTATGTCAAGTAACATGCTTTGTGTTTCCAACATATTTATTAATATTGGTTTTCCTTTCAAGTAGTTATATAAGGTCACTCCAAAAGTTTTGAGATTGGACACATTAAAATATTAAAAATTTAGATCTGATCATTGCATCTTTTCCAAATATTCTTCATTGCATTCTATCTCATCCTTTCAAAACCATTTTTCAAATGCTGAATGCCATTCTTCTTTGGAGAGATTGTAAATACATTCTTCGTAAGCAGGTACTGCGGCTTCAGGTGACTCAAATTGTTGACCTCGAATTTCTTCTTTCATTTTGGGGAATAGAAAAAAGTCACATGGGGCCAGATCTGGATTCTAAGGAGGATGGGACAAATATCTGACTCCTGCAGAAGTTGGGTTGTTCCTTGTGCAGTGTGGGCAGAGGCACTGTCATGGTGCAATAAAATTCCACACAGACCAGTCTTAGGGCTTTTCTCAGCTCATTGAACACTTGTGGTGTACCATCTGGCAGTGACAGTCTTTTGTCCCTCAAGTGGAATCGTCACAATGTGGCCACTTGCAGAAGAAGATACAGATGATCTTCTTGCCAACATTTCTTGTTTGCTTCACTTTTGTTGGGGAATTTTTTCCTGGGAAGACCCAGACCAATTCCGTCATTTAGTTTGTGGATCATACTGGTAAATCCAGCTTTCCTCACCTGTTACAGTGTTAAATATGTTTTTGAATCTTCCTCCATTGAATTTTTCAATCATTTTCTGGTACCTTGCTCATTTGTGAGCTGGTGGGGGATCCAGCGACTGCAGAGCTTCCTGATGTCAAGTTTTTATTTCAGGATTGTTTTCACTGCTGCCAATCCAATATTTAGGGCTTGTTGAATCTCACCATATGTGCAGTGATGATCTTCCCACAACATGCTCTCTGCTTTCACCACATTTTCATCCATTGTTGCTGTAGCCAGCCATCCTGCTTGGTCTTCATCTTCAAGGAAATCCCTTCAAGGCATTCTCTCTCCCCTAAAGCAACATAAAAAATCATAACATGGAAATACTCTTGCTTGAGATCCATCCTAGCATATGGCATAACAACACCTGCTATATATACCCACGTGGTGCACGATGCACATGTTGCTATCTGAACTTCAATCTAAAGTTAGGAAAAGCTGCCTTTGGCTTACCAGTCTCATTGTTGCCCATTCTCGAAACTTTCAGAGTGACCTTCATACTCTTCTCAACTAGTCATGGTCATGCAAAGATCATGGAATTTCAAAGCCCTCACATTGCAATCTACTTTTTAAAAATCATTTTAGCCTACTGCATCCTTCTTACATCCACAACGAAACGTAATGAAAGTTTATCTGTTTTTTTTATGTATTTGATATCGTTTTAACTTACAATATGGTAGTCGTGTTGGTAATGGTATTTAATGGTAAATAATTCAATGTTAGTGTAATACAATTTCATGAATTTCAGTAAGAGGATGTGTTACATTATATTTCATTATACAAAATTATTAGTTTTAAGAAATTAATTAGTGTTTTATTGTGTGAAGATTGAGGGTTTCTTGGAGGTCTGATAATGCATTCTGCTCACTAGTGTTGATATCTCTGAGAGTACAGATGGCTAGATGCAAATGTGTCCAATCAGTAGTCTGGTGATAACAAACTAGTCCTTCTGTCTGAATTTCTGCAGTGGATATGATGTTCTGGAATTCTGTTTAACTTTGTGTACTTTGCTGGGAGGTGATTGTGCCCAGAGGTTGTACAATCCTCTAGATACATATTTTGCAATATCTTTGTGAAGTAACAATCTTACACTGTGGGACTTGTGGCTTTCTTTGCTGGTAAATCTGCATGTCTGTTGCCTGAAATACTCTGATGAGAGACTAACCATATTAGAGCTATTTTCCTCCCTTGTTTCATCAGAAGTGTAGACAATTTGTGAATTTCTTGGAGTAATTCATTTGCAGAAAAGATGTCTTGTAAACATACAGGATTTAGAATCGCCATGTATTAGGTAAGATTCATTTTTATCTGTCTTGAATATGTGCAGTAATTATCTGTAGTAACCACAAGTAGAGAAAGTCACGTGAAAGTAACATGTGACATTTTCATGTCCACTTTCTTTAGGATTTGTATGGACATGGAGAAATTATGTGAACAATTTTGTTTTCCTTAAATGGAGAGGGATGCATGTGAGAGTTTCTCCAAACTTGGAGTATACAGTAAGAAGCCGTATCTGTTTCTTAAAAGCATTTCCCACTAAATTTTGTGAAAACTGTAATGAGGTGTCACAAGGCACTGTATTCAATCTCACCTAAGAAAGGGACTGGTGTAAACAAATGCATATGCTTTTGCCACAGCACACCTTTTAAGGAAATAAAAATAGTTTGTTGTTGCACTAGATGCACTTTCATTCTTTTTGTACTTCAAATGGTAAATAAGCATAGTTTCATTTAAACAATAATTACTTTCCATTTATTATCATGGCCATGTTGTTTACTGGAACAAAGAAATGGTCATGCTAATGCAGTATTGTTTACGTCACTATCATGTCGTCCTCCGTGGTGTAGTGGTTACCATGCTAGCCTCTAGTTCCCGAGGTCATGGGTTCAAACCCGGCGGAGGGCGATGGATTTTTTTGGCCATAAAAATCCTTGGCATGGCTTCCTTCGGAAGGGAAGTAAAGTTGGTGGTCCTGTGTCATAGATTTATGGCATGTAAAAGAACCTCAAGCCTGGTAGAGAGGCCTCTGAGCAAAATTACCAGTCTTTCACGCACAATATAGAATGGGACGCTAAGGACCATAGCAGTTAAAGAGCGTCCGTAAATAAAACTGAATTTTTTTTCGTCACTATCGTGACTGAGGAACTTGCAAGTCGTAGTAGAAGTGGCAAAGCCCTTAAAGTGCTATTCTGAGTGTATTAAATTAAACATCTTGTTTGAGCATTACTGTTAAGGATGTCATTAAAATAGCATTGGGATCAACATGGATGCTGTTTCCATGGGAGGAAGGAAGTGTCATCTGTTCTTGAATTAGTACATTTATTTATCAAGTATAGGCATACACATGTATTTCTTTAACACTCAATGCTGGTAGCATGTGGTTAATATAACATTGGGAGGTAATGTTGGCTCCCAAAAGTAAATAGTTGGGGTTAAGAGGGAAGTTCCTCCATATGTTCACAAAATGTCAAGAGCAGAGTGTGGACACAATCTTGGGCTGAAAACATTATAGGTCAGGACATGAGTTTGTTATTGCTTGCAAGTCTTTTCACTTACTGCATTATACCGACTTTATGAAATGAATGTGAGGTTATTAGGAAAAACACCCTCAAAAGATCCAAAAGACACTTCTTGTTTAACTAAAATGAAACATTTGGTTTTATTCTTTATTTTGTTACAGCTTATAAACATATAAATACACTTTAATACTTTGTAAAAAATGAAGTTAAAATTGCAGCTTGAACAGCAGACAGACACATACATTTGGAAAACCTGAAACACACAAGACACAGCAATCATTAGATGAGTGACACCAACAATCTGTATAATTTATTCTACTGGTGGGGAGAATAGATTGTTACAAAATATTTAAAATATTTGCAACATAACATTCTAGTTACACATATTTTTAGAGGTCATGTATTTCAGGTGTGGGATTGATGCTGCTAGTTTGGGGGATATACATTCAAAAAAGCTAACAGTACGGCTTATTAATGAGTCAAAAAAGTCACAAATTATGCCACATAGATGAGAAAATGAGAAATATTTCTAAGACTGCTAAGGTACAAAAACATGCAAGCATATAATCTTAAATAATATGCATATGTTATTGTTCTGTATTATGAGGGGCATCCAATAAGTAAGTTTCCCTATTTTATAAAAAACATTACACACAATTGATCATGTAGAATTGATTTTATTTGTATTGTATAATCCTTCCATTACTTTTCTACATAGTTAACATGTTTTTCCAAGTATTTTGGGGGACATTACACAAGTTTTTCCAAGCCAGTGTTGCACCAGGTCGGGTCCTGTGCTCGCAACCAGCTGTTCACTGATTTGACTTCATCATCGGCATTAAAAGTGCTTACCTTTGAGTTGGAGGAACATGTGAAAATCACTTGGGGCAAGCTTTGGTGAATACAGAGGCTACGAGAAAACTTCCAAGTTGAATCTTGACCCAGGCGGAGCTCAGAAGATTCAACTGGGAAATTTTCTCACATTCTCCATGTACACCAGATGTTTTCCCAAGTGATTTTCACATGTTCCGCTGACTCAAAGGTCATCACTCAAAGGTAAGCACTTTAACACCCTGACGAAGATCAATCAGAAGTGAACAGCTGGTTGCGAGCACAGGACCTGACCTGGTACACCACTGGCTTGGACAAACTTGTGTCACGTCCACAAAAATGCTTGGAAAAACATGTTGACTATGTAGAAAAATAACAGAAGGATTGTACAATATAAAAAAAATTAATTCAACATGATCAATTGTGTGTAATGGTTTTTATAAAATAGTGAAGCTTACTTATTGGACACCCCTCATATATCTAGGAGATAAGCGTAAGTAATTTAACATAAAGTAGTGTTATTTCAAGAATTCCTAAGGAATAAGACAACCTTGTGTTAGATATGGTTTGACTATTTCAGCAAATAACACAAGAGCAGAAGTTAAACATAAATCTAAAAAGTAACAGCTTATAGGATATATTACCAAAATGGCAAAAAATGTTATTGTTTTAAAAGAAACAGTATCTTCAACATGTCTGGAATACACCCAGTAAATATTATGTCTGAAAATTGATGTAATCGAAATTGATAAGTGAGGAGCAACAACTGTCTTCCTAAAACACTTTTTATCCATATGGCAATTTTTATTCTTTTTTGCAGTAAATATTGATGAATCAGGCTGAAGTTTTCAGGGCATGCAAAATATAACTTGAATATAAGAAACCTGTGCATTGCTTTGTTGATTACGCTCATGCATACATGTATATGCCTTCTTACTCTCTCTACCACGTACCTGGTAAAATTCAATACCAAGGTTTTACTGGAAGTACATGTTTTGAGGCTTCCTAAATCCAAATAAAGCATTTTTGGAAACATTTTCATGTGTGCACAATTATAGTGATGGAATCTCTTTCTTGTTATTAGAAATGGAAGTGGAACATGTTGATGTACATTCTCTTGTAGGCTCTGGATTCTGCGATTGTTTGATTATTCTTAAATGATGCTCTTCATTAATTTGTTACTGTATTGATAGTTTGGTCAAAGAAATTATGTGCTGAGATATGTTTCACTGCAAATTTTAACACTGAAACCGGCAACTGTGTTTGTCTTGGCATCACTGACTGGAAGCCATTGATAATCAGGACCATGAGCTAAATAGTTTTAGAACAATTTGAAACTGCTGTAGTCTTTATCATCCCATTAGACGTGAAAGACTGGTAATTTTGCTCAGAGGCCTCTTTATGAGACTTGAGGTTCTTTTATGTGCCGTAAATCTATGATACGGCACTACCAGCTTTACTTCCCTTCCGAAGGAAGCCATGCTAAGAATTTTTACGCCCAAAGAAAATCCATTACGCTCCACCGGGTTTGAACCCGTGACCTCGGGAACTAGAGGCTAGCATGATAACCACTACATCACGGAGGACGATGCCAATTACTGTGTTGCTTTAGGCTAATATAAAGTAAAGAAATTCTGCTTTTTAGCTCAGGAAATTGAGACTTTTACTTTCTCTACAATGCAGTACCTTGTAGGTAGAGGAAGGAATATCAAAATTTCATAGTAAATAACATGTTTTGGGACTACCTAAGTCCAGAAGAAGGTCAAAGTGTCTGTGTGTGTCAATGAATAGCATGACCCAAAAGTGAAAAGTTGGTGAAATCTTGGTATTTAAGTTTAGTATTTTATAAAGATGCGAGAAGAAGATTTTCAAGAAAATTACCCACCCCAAACTACCTTTACATGGCAAAATTTTCAATTTTTTTTTTTTTATTTCTTTAAAAATGCCTCAAAAGATTTTGTTAAAACACATATATTTAAGATATTTAAACGACAAATATGATGTAGATGTTAAATGTTCATTCTGAATGACTTTTTAATAATATTTTATATAACTGGTAAAACATAACAGAGAGATAAAACATACAAATCTTGTTAAAACATACAATTCATATAAAGCTTTTTTGGGCATTAGACATGTTCATTGTTTTTTTGTTTTTTAATTTTCAAATGCTTTCTACTTTTCTGAAGAGCTCCAGTTACTATTCTGACAATGTTGTGCAAAGAGTGACATTTCAAAGCCAAGCATACAGAGAACTGCTTTTAAAAGATTTGACTATCACTTCATAATGAAAAACCTTTGTGAAATACTGGTTTGTAAACCACACTTATGACGACACTTACCTAATAATGTTTAGGCTTCATTTCCTGTGTGCTGTATCACTACTTCATTTGAAGGAAGCTGAACCCAGAATTTACCAAAGGTCTGCACAACTGTGGTCCTGAATAACACAGAAAAATATTCTGTCAGTATTTTCCAAGAGAGTTAGTTCCAGGAGGTGCATCATCAAAGTAAAATCATACTTACTTGAAGACTACAGTAGTGCTTCTTTGTGGAGGCACCCAAGTTAGACTGAAGCTTGAGATGGGACGTCGACTAATGTAACTGGCAGCATTCTGAAACAAAACACAGGACCAGATATATCAATGTGGCTTTCTTTCTTTTTGTCAATTCTTGTGCATTGACATTTTTTTAATTAAGATTCTGAAGTTTGCAATCTGAACTCCAACCAGAAGAGCCCTTTAAAACGTATTCTTTAAACTTCTACACCTCATTTAAGGGGATACTACAGAGAAACTTAATATAAACTGACATTTGTATTCCTTCTTCTTCTTCTTCTTAAACAGATTACCCTCCTGCTTACAAGCCATTGCCTGTCGACGAACAAGCAAACTCTGGATCATAGCATATCCAGGATAGGTGATCAACACAATACCTGGTATGGCGATGAAGAAGGAAATGAAATGTAGTGGTGAAAAGGATGATAGGAAGATTTGGGGATCAAATTACCCAAACCAGCATTCACCTAGTGACTGAGGAAAACTATGAAAAAAGTCTTCAGTCAGTTTGATCGGCCCCAGGGAATTGTACCCGAGACCTCCCAAATGCAAGTGCCACCTCACTAGGTATATTTATTACATGACGCCCCCCCAAAAGAAAAACTTAAACCCTATAATTTTGAAATGCATTTTGAATTTTGGTATTATGGACATCTATATATATAAATAGATTTTTAGAAATTATATTTTTAGCACATTCACTTTTTCAAAATGCTCCACCTGATGTGGTTTTCATTCAATTGTTCTAAAATTTTGCATGTAGATTCTCAAATCACAAACAATTAAAACTGCAACATAAAATATATGTCCTGCGAATGGTTTTTACGTTATTCCTTTTTAAAGCAATACAAAACTTTAAAAAAAAAAAACAAAGACTAGAAATTTAAAATGACAGGAGTTTAAAAATGATTTCTTTTAAGCTAAAGCTAATACAAAAGTTATATTACAGTTCTGTGCACAGACAGGTGACATAAGCATTTAAAAAAATGGTTTGTTTCTAAAATTTCATAATGTTGGGCATTTGGCATACGATAATAAAATTCAGCTTTGAAATGCAGTAACTCTGAAACTAAAATGGATATCAAACTGATATTTAAAACTGTTGAATATTTACATAAGACAACATTAAAAATAAATTTTCAGCTGATTGGCTGATGCAAGGCTGATATTACTGATATTATTTTTGGATTCTATATGACATTTTCAATCAGAATAGCCTATGCACTAAAACTTGAGCTTTTAACAGGAGTCACTCGCACTAGAAGCTGAACAGTCCATTGTTACCAACCTTGTTTCTTGCAATGGAAATTTCATGTATAATAATCGGAGGCCTTGTAATGCCAAGACTATTTGAATGATTCCAAAATGGATTCAGCAGAACCACAAAACATTTTGTAAGCAGCGGAGAGGATAATGTTGGGATTCTTACCAAAGAAGTACAACATTGCATACAGCAGATGTGTAAGTTATCATGTTAGCATTGTGGCCACGAAGGTCAAACAACAATGAAAACCATAAAAACAGACTGGAGCTCACCATTGCACGTGTCTGAATATTTCCACACAAATTTCAGCTGGATGCATGTTCAGTTGAGGCAATTTACAGAGAGCTAGCCCATCCAGATCTACTCCAAAGGTGCATACATGTTGGTCACAAAATCCAATAATATAAGCTTGACCAGAATGTGTTTATGGGGTTAAAAATACATGTTCTGGAAGCTGTTCACTCCTTCAATATGCGGAATATTGGAAGAGCCAAGGTCCAGCAACAAACTTGAATTGATCTGGGTGTCAAGATGGATGCTGCAAGACTCAAAGTTGCTCAGTTAGCAGATACCAAGGATGCAAGAAATAAGAGAAGAAATGGAGGAAAAAAGGAAGAGGCAAGACCCTGATTATGGAGCTGGGATGTTCTAAATGTACAAAAAGTGCAATTACTTTATGTTTAAAGTTTAATCTCATTTTTTTGTGTTCAATATTTTCAGAACTTGAGGTAGGGTTTTCAAATTCTGCAATAATAACTACAGTCAGCAAATATTGTACAACGTCTTTGATAATGTTTTTTCTCAGTGAACATTTAATAAGCCAAAGTCCTTTCACTGCTGTGTTTAGGACCAATACTTTTTTTTTTGGAGGGGGCCTTGTAGTTTTAATTTCCTTTAACCAGATTAGGTCATATCGAATGGTGAATGAACGAATAAGTTGAAATGTTGCTCAAATGAAATTGGGTTCCCTTGAGCTTAAAGTTAACTGGCAGTCATCTTCTTAGAAGAGGCAAATACCGTGGAGAAAAACCTTATCCAGGTAACTCACCCTAATTGAGATTTGAACTCAGGAGATCTTGGATATAGGCAGACATGTCTATCCCCCCAACACAAAGGTGAGCTGGACTGTTATTGAAAAGAAAAGCTGAACAATTTTCAGCAGTTTGAAGCACCTTTTGTCCGAATAATTGCTGAAAAAGTTACATCACCTAACCTAAAAATGCTGCTCTGTCGTCTACCGAAATATTTCTCTCTCTCAAGTTCAACATAGAATTTTTGGGTCATCCTCTGTGGTGTAGTGGCTATCATGCTAGCCTCTAATTCCCGAGGTCATGGGTTCAAACCCAGCGGAGGGCAATGGATTTTTTCGGGCATAAAGCTCCTTAGCATGGCTTCCTTCAGAAGGGAAGTAAAGCCGGTGGTCCCATGTCGTAGATTTACTGCACGTAAAAGAACCTCAAGTCTGATAAAGAGGCCTCTGAGCAAAATTACTGGTATTTCACACCCAATATAGAATGGGACGCTAAGGACCACAGCAGTTAAAGGGCGCCCATAAATAAAAAAAGCTCAATCTAATTTAGAATTTTTGGGTTGTTTAGAAAGAGTTAACCAATTGAATGCAGTAGTTCATTATATGGCTTCATCCATTTGCTTATAAACCCACTAAAAACCTGTTTTCTGGATTTTTAACTGGGAGTTACATTAAAAACCTGATGGTAAATTGGATTATTTGCTTATCCTAACTTCAGGTACACTCAGTGTGAAAATGCTCCATAACAATAATTAATATTAAACTACCATTTTTATTAAATCAATTAATGATTATCAGAAAACTTAGACTTTGAAAAACTTATTAACTTGAAAACTTTATGCTACATTTTTTATGTTTGGAAAAAAATCAATAAAAATAAATAAAATGAATGACAGAAATTTAATTATATTTAATAAGTAGTAAAAGATACATAAATATTAAAGTCAAGCTTCATCTCCTCGGGTTGAATAGTTTAGGAGGTAAGTGTACCAAAACTTTCTTATTTGAGGCAATGTATCTATGGGAATTTGGCAAAAAATGTGACAATTTTTATGTTGTTTTTGTTTGCATTGTTATTCTACTTATAACTCGTACTTTCATGAAGAAAATGTTTTTTTTTAATATAAACAATTTTAAAGCCACAAATGACTATTTAATTGGTCCTTTACCATTCAGGTAAAGCACGACATTGGACTCTAAATTCCATTTTTCACTGTTCAAAATGCTCCATAGACCACAGTTTATGTTTTTATTAGCTTGAAACTTTCAGGAATTACAGATTTAAAAATTGTCATACTCTAGTTAAACAAGGAGACTGGGGGAATACAGAAGGCTTGAGCAATACTCAGTTATTTCTATGTGTTGGCTTTGAAATTCCGTTCTCTTTGCTTGATCACAAGGAAAAATTTCTGATGTGTTACATTCACATGAGTCTCTCTAACCCTTAACACTTATTAGTGGGTATACAAATTATTCTTAAAAAAGTTTATTTTCCTATCTTCTTCATTTTAATCGAGATAAACCTTTACAGAAACAGCTACATTACACATTACGTTATAGAGAACAGCGATAGTCAAATGTTTAACTGGACACAGTGTACTGGTCTTAAAATTCCATGCCATTTGCATGCAGTGCGAGAAACAACTGAATATCGAAAGGATTTGAAAAGAATGACTAAGTATTGAACAATTCAAACCATTAATAACAGATATCTTTGAAATGGCTGATGCCAGCAAAAGAGTTATTTGAGATAAACTGTGTGTTTTAAAGAGATCTAAAATTTTTGTCTATCATTTAACGTTTACCAATTATACAAAATTATATAAAATTCCTTTTGAATGAAGAGGAGTTCACAGGCTATTCCCAGAAAAGTCAAGATATACATGTTTTTTGTCATGTACATATCTTTAACTTATGGCATTTAATCAAAATCATTAGAGACATTTTTTTAGAAAATTAAAATTAAAAAAAAAGTTTTATGGAAAGGGTAGTTTAGTTGGGGGAGTTTCTTGAAAATCCTCATGTCACATCTTTGGAAGATAGTGAACTTAAATGCCAACTGATGTTTTGCTTTTGAGTTGTACTGTTCCATGTATGTGTCTCCAAAACTGCTTTCTTTGTATTCAGGGGGTCTCAAAACATGTATTTCCGGTGAAATCTCGGTATTGAATTTTTGGGTGGAATACAATACTTCCCCTACTTACTATACACAGTAGAGAAAGTAAAAATTCACTAACATGTGTATAAATTTTTTTTCTCTTAAACTAATTAAAATTAAGGAATACCTGCAGAACAATTTGTTTATGTTTGCTTGCTGAGCCCAAATTAAAACTTTGGGAGCGATACAATAATAATCCGTAGATTCCAAGCAGCATTTTATATTACCATAGCAAAAAACTATTAATTATGAATGGAAACAATAATATCTTAAGAACCATTTGACATAGCTCGTTAACAATTTTTTTTATGGACACTCTTTAAGTGCTGTGGTCCTTAGCGTCCCATTCTATATTGGGCATGAAAGACCTGGAATTTTACTCAGAGGCCTCTTTATCAGGCTTGAGGTTCTTTTTTGTGCCGTAAAAGTACGACACGGGACCACCGGTTTTACTTCCCTTCCGAAGAATTTTTACGCCAGAAAAAAGTCCATCGCCCTCCGCCGGGTTTGAACCTGCGACCTTGGGAACTAGAGGCTAGCACGTTAACATTTGTTATGCTCTGAATATATGGCAGAATGGTCAAGGCAGTCGCAAGAAAACTATCAGATTTTTGTATTTTAATAGATACACTGCGTTAACATTGCGTAGCCAGGAGGCACCCGCCATTCTTACACAGTACCGAACAGGATGACTCAGGGGGTAACATCTGTGGCGCGCATTCGGGAGGTCGTTGGTTGATTCCGTGGCCGAATATCCTGATCCAGGGCTTTTTTGCGGGTATTTCCCCGGGTCGCCATCCCCCGAAGTTCCTACCCCTTCAGTTCACCTTCCATCTGGTTGGTCTCTTGCACGTTGCAAGTGTCGGCGTGAGGTCTCGGCAGGGGAAACCTTCGTCCCCGAAATGGCTGCACCAGCCACCACCCGGGGAGTGCCTCCTGGTCTAGGTACAAAAGATGGAGTTACTAAGTGCCCCTCCTACAAAGTGATTCACTTACATTTGTTCCACCGGGACAGGAGGAGATGCGGACGTTCTCGTTGTCTGAAGGCAGGAACTCTCCCACGGGCTCGTCAGTGACGATGTCACGAGCTTGCACGTACAGGCCTCTGAACTCGTCCCCTTCAAACTTCACTGTTAACACAACATGTCCGATTATTTAAGTTGAAGCTACACAAAATCCCTTTACATACAACAACTTCTCATTTTTTTTCTCAAAAAGTGCCTCCACATTTACATGCAAATAAAACGTTTATGTTTAATTTTCTGGAAGTTCTCTTCATTCTGAAGCAATTTTGTATAGGTAAGTGGTGAAGCATAAGAGATAGCAAAAGCTTACTTCACAGGAAATATTTCGTGGCATTAGCCATTTCTGAGATATTTGTTGTTCGCTATTCAGTTGCTTCTGGCGATGTCACGAAAACAGGCCAACATATACCGACCCGCTTTTGAACATTTAACTATCGCTTGTGTTTCCTATTCCAACTACAACGAAATTGCCATTACAAAATTTAAAAAGAAAAATTCCTTCCGAATGAGGTCTTCGTGAACTATTCTATGAAAATTCTATACTTAGATTTTGTTAATCAGTAAAACATGTCAAATATGTATTTTAATCAAACTCATTAGAGTGATTTTTGAGAAAATAAAAAATAATGAAACACTCTTCACATAAAGAGTAGCTTGAGGTGGGAGATTTTCTTGAAAATCTTCGTCCCGAATCTTTGGAAGATGTTTAAAAGTAAATAGGTACTAAGTTTGGCATTTGTCCAACATTTCGTTTTTGAGTTAAGCTTTTCGCGCACACACACACACACGCACACACACAGGACCTTTTTCTAAAGGTTTTAATTTAGGGGACCTCAAAACATGTACTTCCGGTGAAATCTCGGTATCGAATTAACTTGCTCTGTGATAGTGAAATTCAGAATGAAGAAAACGACTTATTTAAAATATTATCGCATACGAGGGCTTACTTAAAAACAGAGGCATAGCTGGGTTTGGGAGTTGCTAAAAATGTGTAAAAATGAATAGCTTCGTTAAAATGATAGAATGTTTCTAGGTTGGTGGGAACAAGATACATCACTGGTAGCGCTATGTTTACCTTAGACTTCTCCCAGTTTAGAACATAACAGAAACCATGTTTTGTAGTGAAATAAAATGGAACATCATTAATTCTCATATCACAACACATTTGCCACTTAGAATACCATAACAATCTATCCTAATTTTAATTCGTGTACCTTAATCTGAGAATATAAAATCGATTTATTTAAATACTTCAACTCAAGCTCAATTAATCTTTATCATTTGATAAAAATTGTTTAAAAATGAATCCCGTTAATATTTTGTGTCTACCCTACTAACAAAAGAAAAGAGAGAAGTTGTTGAAAATGGTTTCACACTTACCTTCGACGGTGTCGCCATTGTCGGTGCGGACGGTGCCAGGAGTGGCTGTGATGGTGTAGGGGGAGGGCGTTTCGCTGGGCTCGTTGTTGCCATGCTCCGGCCTCATACTCTGGCAGACAGAGCTGGGCACATGGTCCGGTGTCAGGACGTAGTGTGACGTAGTCAGCTCTACAGGGACGCAGTTAGCTGCCCCAGCAAGCACGGCGATCACCACAAACAACTTCATTCTGTCAACAGTAGCACAGTCAGCTTTGTAACAACCCATTTCAATGTTCTAGAGCAGCGGTTCTCAACACGACCCCTTCGCTGCTTAATCATTAATTTACAAGTTAAAGGATAAATTAATTGAGCTTTCTTCAGACCAAAGTTTAAAACTGACTTTCCAGAAGGAAGATGTGTTCTGGCTAGCAAGAAGAACAGTGTCTGCCGCACTAAACGTGCTTATTCACCTCATATCTCGTCAATGATGAACATCTAGGAATAGATAATGTGTGCAAATAATATATAGCCAGACATTGAACGATTAATTGATAGCAAACAGGCTCATACTTATCAGATAGGATACCGCGGCCCCGTTGAGGGTCGCGACCCACAGTTTGGGAACCGTTGTTCTAGAGGATGAATCTTCCGCTATACACCTTATAATAGCCCCGGCTATTCCTAATAACGGCTGAAAAATCCACTGAAGTGCACACAAAACGACGTGAAACATCGGCGGAAAATCTCCCTCCGACAGTGTTGCAAGTTCTGCATAGCATTGGAACAATCATCGGCCGGAATGGTCGAGTCATGTTTCACATAATCAGAGTATGTGGAGTTTTAAACCTTTGTTCCCCTAGTTATTAATTAACATAAAAGGTACACAGTTCTCATATAATGCAGAAACACAACGAAATAGAGGTGAAGCTGGTGAATATGTAGATTCCCACCAAATTAATATCTGTGGAAAAGTCGCATAGTCTGCGCTGCGAGTTCTCACTTGTTAATTATATAAAATCGGTTTCACTGATTTCTAACGTCTTTGTACAATTATTTAGCACGCCCTGCTAACCAACTTGATTACAACACAAGTACAAAGGAAATAAACCAACATTTTCTTACACGAGAGTTACTAGAAGGTTTTGGCATCCAGAAACTTCCGTGCATACATCAACATTATAGAATTAGAATAAAGGTTATTCAGATGTTTCATTACACACACATCTGCAGTATTTGATAAGTAGCAAATGAAGAAACAAACTAACACAGATTCGTACCCATATAAATAGGATCGATTGTCTGTCTTCTGTTTGCTTAAGCGTTATATCATCACCGTTTAGTATAAAATATAATCGACTTTTGTTTTTCCACGTATTTTTTGCGGAGTACAACTATTTTTCTGCTCCATGGCGTTCTTAACGAAAGTTTTATAAATGCTTGTTAATAGTTTAGCTATTTGTGAATTGAAATTAGAACATGTTTTATAGGCCAAGTTCATCAGAAAGAATATAGCTTTTCAATGGTGAAAAAATTATCAAACTCGGGTGCGTGATTTTTTAGGTTACCCTAGGTATAAGAAGAATACAATAGAATAAAACGATAGTCACATTTTTATTTAATGACCTTGAAATCCCATGTTCTTTACATGGCCACGTGAGAAACCTAATAACGACCTATCACTCGAGAAAAAAAAGTGTAAGTATTTGAAAATTCGAATCAATAACAAAAAATATCTGGAAAAGGCTTGACGACACAAATTGCTTGCTTTAAAGAGATCTACATTTTTCGTGTAGTAAGATTTTGTCTATTTCGCACAAATGTCGCTTAAATAAAGAGGACTTCACAGCCTATTGCCAGAAAATTCAAGATATATTAGTCCAACTACGTATCGTCGTTAATACTTAATAAGTGCCACTTCATAGTCATTTAATGGTTGGAACCGTGTTAACTGAGGATGACAAAGATACGCTAAATGTGCAAGAATGCTTGGCACTCGAAACATTACGAGTTAATGTGCACTTAAAACGGTTTCTGTTAGTGCCATTTTAAGTGCATGTTGTTTTGTGACCCGGAACAGCGTATGTCCAAAATAACTAAAAAGCAAACCAGAAAAACGCAAAAAAACTAGTTAAGCAGGGCTATAAAGTCTTATAACCAGCACTTAACAATAATAATAATAATAATAATAATAATAATAATAATAATAATCTGATGTGTTGCACTCACATGATTTTCCCTGCTCTTGTACAAACTATTTTTACAAACGCTTATTCTCCACCTACTGCATGTTGATGGAGATATACATTTGCAGAAACTATCTTATTGCTAATTTTCTTTAGGCGCAAGGGAAATATGGTAGGCTTCAAGCGATAGTCAAATGTTTTAAGAGCTGGTTGCTATGTGCAGTATTCCATTCTCTTTGTATGTCCAGGACAAAAAAAAATGAATAACGAATTCCCATTTGAGAAAAAGTAGTATTGGAAAATTTAAGGGAATAACAAGCAATATCTCGAAAATGGTTCACTCAACAACAAAAAATATATATGACATAAATTGTGTATTTTAACGCGATCTACATTTTTTGTGTAGTAAAATTTTGTTTATCTCTTACGGTTTACCAGTTATGCAAAAGTCGTTCACAATGAAGAGGACTTTTGAGGACATTCCTACAAAGTTCAAGATATATATTTCATTTGCCTTGAAAATATCTTAAAAGGTGTGATATCAAAACCGTTAGAGCAATTTTCCAGAAAATAAACACTTTTGAAAAATGTTCCATGTAAAGGGTAGTCTGGGGTGGGGGGATTCTCTTGAAAAGCTTCGTGTCGTATCTTTGGAAGATACTAAACTCAAATACCAGGTTTGGTATTTATCCGAATTTTCGTTTTTGTGTTATGTTGTTCACAGACGACATGTTTCCAAAAATGCTTTATTTGGATTCAGGGCACCTCAAAACATGTATTTCTGGTGAAATCTTGATATCGAAATTTGGGTGGAATGCAATACTTCCCCTACTTACTATACGTGGTAGAGAAAGCAAAAATTGATGTGTTGCGTTCACATGTCTTTCTTTAGTTACTGTTCTCTTAAAAGCCGATTTTCTATTGACTTCTTGGTAATACAGATAAACTTTCATTACACACTTCGCTGTAAATAGTCAAGCGATAGTCACAGCTTTATGTGATGGTTTTCAAATTCTATATTCTTTGCATGACCACGAGAAAACAAGCTTCCGTATACTTGTTGTTAATAGTGTTAAATCTTCACTACATATTTACAAATTTCGTTATAAGTATAAAAAGAATACATAGTCAACTCGTTTAAAAGTGTGTCGTTATGTGGTGGTTTTAAAACTCCGTTCTCTTTGCATGAACATGAAAAGCAAGCAGCCCCCTCCAAAAAAAATCATAATAACGATTTGGAGTTGAACATATGAAATGTTTCAAAATTCAAAGCAATATCGAAGATTTCTCGGAAATGGTTAACGAAAGAAAAGGCATACATATGTGTACTTTAACGAGATCTACATGTGTGTGTGTGTGTGTGTGTGTGTGTGTGGTAAGGTTTTGCCTATGTCCTACAGTTTACAAATTATACAAAAATCATTCATAAAGAAGAGGACTTCACAGACTATTCCGAAAATTCAAGATATACATTTTATTTGTGATGCAAATATCTTAAGCATATGGTATTTTAATCAAAATCTTTGTCATTTTTTTAAACATTAAAATTTCCATGTAAAGTTTAGTTTGGGATGTGAGGGATTTTCAGTGGAATACAGTTTCTCACCTGCTATGTACGTGGTATATAGAAAAAGTAAAAATCAAAGGCTTTTAGCTTATTCTGCGATGCGTTATATTTCACACAAAAAGAGAAAAATATAATGTTCGTATTAAGAAGTTTTCTTTTTAGAAAACGTGATAAGCAATTTTCATGAAGGTATTTTGCTGTCTACAAAAGTATATTTCAAATGTCTATATCTGTTGAAACTGTTGGGACAAATTTGTGTATAGATACGTGAAATTCTGTATCCAATTTTGATAGTTAAACTTTACAAGTTTTTGATACCATTTTAAAATGATTTCTTTAAGTTTCTGGACTATCAAAGCACAGGGAAATTTTCAAAGTATATGGTGTGATGCATTCACATGACTTTCTCTATCCTGTATTGTTTACTGGTGGGTACACAAACTATTCTTACTAAAGCTTATTACTTTTTCTACTACGTATAGTAAGTAGGGGAAGTATTGCATTCCACCCAAAAATTCGATACCGAGATTTCACAGGAAATACATGTTTTGAAGTGCATGAATGCATATAAAGCATTTTTGGAAACATGTCCGTGTGTGTGTGTCTGTCTGTGAACAGCATAACTCAGAAACGAACAGTCGAATAAACACCAAACTTGGTATTTAGGTTCAATATCTTCCAGAGATGCGACACGAAGATTTTCAAGAAAATCCCCCCACCCCAGATTACCCTTTACATGGAACATTTTTCGAAAATTCTAAGTTTCTCAAAAATGGCTCTAACGATTTTGATTAAAATACCTTAAGTTTAAGACATTTTTATGGCAAATCAATTGTATATCTCGAATTTTTTGGGAATGTCTCCAAAAGTATTCTTCATTGTGAACGACTTTTGCATAACTGGTAAACCATAAGAGATAGACAAAATGTTACTACACAAAAATGTAGATCGCGTTAAAATACACAATTTATGTCATATACACTTTTTGTTGTTGAGTGAACCATTTTCGAGATATTGCTTGTTATTCCCTTAAATTTTCCAATACTTATACTTTTTCTCAAATGGGAATTCGTTATTCATTTTTTTTGTTCTGGACATACAGAGAATGGAATGCGCCACATAGCAACCACCTCTTAAAATATTTGACTATCGCTTAAAGCCTACCAATTCCGCTTGCATCTACAAGAAAATTAGCAATAAGATTAACATCTCGATATCTCGATTAACATGAAGCATATGGAGAATAAGCGTTTGTAAAAATAGTTTGTACAAGAGTAGAGAAAGTCATGTGACTGTAACACATCAGATTATTTTTCTATCTACTATACTTTAATCCAAATAAACCTTTGCAGAAATAGCTACATTGCACATTTCGTTATACACACAGAGGATACAGCCACAGTCAAATGTTTTAGAACTGGACGCTATGTGCTGGCCTTGAAATTTCATACTGTTTCAATGGAATCGCGTCAATTACTAAGTAATGAACAATTCGAATTATTAATAATGGATGTCTCAGAAATGGCGTATGACACAAAAAACTTATTTGAAATAAAAGAGATCTACATTTTTTGTGCAGTACGTTTTCGTCTATCGCTTACTGTTTACAAGATTATACCAAATTCCTTCAGAATAAAGAGTTCACAGGCTACTCCCAGAAAATTCAAGATATTTATTTTATTTGTTATGTAAATATCTTTAATATATGGTATTATAATAAAAATCGTGAAAGCTATTTTTGAGAAAATAAATCATTTCAAAAAATCATCCATATAAACGGTAATTTGTGTTGGGGAGATTATGCTGAAAATCTTCGCGTTGCATCTTTGGAACGTACCGAACCTAAATACCAAGTTTAGTATTTATCCGACTTTTCATTTTTGTTATGTCGTTCACAGACAGACACACGCGCACGCACGCACACACACATGCACACAGACCTTTTCCTAAATATGTTTTTTTTATTCAGGGGGTTTCAAAACATGTATTTCGGGTGAAATCTCGGTATCGAATTGTTGGGTGCAATGCAATACCTTCTCTACCTACTAGGTAGTGGCAGAGAAAGTAACAATTAATTTTAACAAGGAATCTTGAGAGTGCGATTAAATATATATTATATACAGAAATAACCCCAAGATCGCAAAACAAGGTGCTAATATTTGTGAATAATGACTATACCAAATAGTTAGTGCATGACTTTGAATGTTGAGGAAAAATGTGATTTTGTTAGTTATAAATCACAGACTACTTTTCCTTGTATACGATAAAGATGCTGAACCTACCTGATTCTCTGCAAGTGTGTCGTCTTGTTGTGTGTGAGGTGTCAGACAGCCAGTCAGTTTTATATGCCGAGCAACAAGGAAGGAGGCCCCAGCCTACACAATCCGGTGCATTCCCTCCAGGATCATGCTACAAATGACCTTTATCTGCGTCTTATCATCTACAAGCCTAATGAATTAAAAACCAGCAGCTGTTGCTATATTAGGATAAACAATAGCGTAGCGAAACAAAAACGTTTTCTGTCACCAGTTGATGACGAATATTCTCGTCACTGGGGAGAGAGAGAGAGAGAGAGAGAGAGAGAGAGATATGTCAGACAAATAATGATTAGGGTGGTGATTTTTAGCATTTCGGAATAAAAATTTTAGCAATTTGATTTCTACATTTAGTGTTTCGTATCGTTTATACATTTGCAGTTTAGCATTTTATAGCATACAGATAGCGTGTTTTGACATAGTGTTAATGTAAAATTAAAATCACATTTGTAAAGTATTAATAGTGAAATAAGATAGTACTGTGTTCCTCTCACGAGAACGTGTCTGTAAGGAGTGTGTCGACATCAATAATTCTAGCGCTATCTGAGAAAGACTACGGCGCTACTTTCAACATATCAACAAGGCTTAAGGCCTCTTTGAAATCATACGCTCGTATGCTATCTACGCTGAATAGCCAGTTGCTTTTGTTTGTTTTGCTCGTCACAGATTTTAACAATGTTAGCAACTATTTCTCTGAGGTTGACTGTGTAGAGTTCTTCCTTTCCTACTGGGCGTTGTAAATAACTTTATAAATCACTATAAAACAGTTACACATTGCTCCAAGTGAAACACGCTGCAATACTAACGTTGCGCGATGTTTTTAATATAGATATTAACGTTGCGCGATGTTTTTAATATAGATATATATATAGTAACATCATCGTGAGGTGCCACTTGGTACTGTTCCCCCTCACTCTTCCGGAGGGTAAAACACCCCGCAAACGTTTTCTCGCCAGAGGCCTACAGTTTATCTGTATCTTGTTTCAACGTTAAAAAGCAGTATAGAGGTAAATGGGATATATCTGTCTCTATCTAACGCATAGATGTTGCCATTGTTTCGTCCTTTTCTACTGTCACGCTGTCGCCAAGCTGCTAATAAGTAATAATATGCTGTAAATATTCATTTGCTATAAATTTCAGCTCTGATCTCATTACCCTTTGCAGAATGTTTTTGTCTATCAGATTATATACTTCTAGAGCCTGTATAGACTTTTGTGAGCAGAAATTTCTAAAGAAAACGAGTTATTCAATAAAGTCAGACATTTGCTGTTTGTATGCTTATCAGGCAGTAACTAATAAACTAAAGGGTACAATGCAACAATATTTCTTTCATAGCTAGAGTAAACCAGTGAGCTGATACCTCCCAGTTTGAATTCTCTATCTTTAATAAGATGAAGGACATAATCTTTTAAAGTAAACATTTTCGGAAAATTCTATACCTATGCAGTAAAAAAGTCAGCCAGCGAGAAACGTTTTCGTTATTGGGTTTACAACGGAGACCAAGCGAGAGAAAATGTTAAGGAGGTTGGAGACAATTTTTAAAAAGAGGTTAACATCAGTTGTAAGCAAGTGGGTACGTTTATAGTGTGTAGTGTTATGTAGGTTATTTAACATTTTGCTTAAATATTTACGCTTATGGAGGGAGAAGCTAGGAAGAGACGAAATTTTGGTAAATTAAGGAGAGAAATAATGAATGTGTTAGATTATCATTCAAGTAAAATGAGTGTTAATAAGGCAGTAAAAGAAGCATCTATTGTCCGAGTGTTCAGAAACAGTATTGTAAATATAGGATAAAAAAGGAACGAATTAAAGAACCTCTAAGGGCCCAGAAAAAGAAGGGGGTAAACAAAAACATGTTTTAACGCAATATAATGGAATAGCGCAAAGCGGAATGTGGCGTATTCTTCATTATTTGCTGTTTGAAAACATTCCTCCCACGTCGAATGTAACTTTGTCAAGGGTGATGATACCTTGCCAAATTATAGTAGCCTTATCATTTTATATGTCCATATTTCTTTGATAAGATATATTTTATGCCTGTAAAATCGAATTTCGAAGTACGAGTGCAAATTCATAAGTTGCGACTTTTTAAAGAAAATAACAGTTTTTTTTTCAAAAAAATCAATTTTATTTCTCAACATAGTCTCCTTTCAATTCAATACACGTTGTCCAACGTTTCTGCATTTTTTCAAACCCTTCCAAAAAATATGATTTTTCGAAGTGTGCAAAATATGAGGTTGTTTCTGCCATGATGTGTTCACTGGACGTGAATCTCTTCCCAGCGAGCTAATTTTTCAGGTTTGTGAAGGGAAGAAGTCGCTCGGAGCCGAATCTGGAGAATATGGTGGGTGAGGTAGCAGTTCGTAGCCCAATTCCACAAATTTTGCGATGGTAATGACTGACTTGTGTGGTGTGCATTATTCTGGCAAAAGAGAACGCTTTTCTACATCAAGTGGGGTCATTTCTTTAACAATTCCTTGTGAAACTGATCCAGCATTGCGGTTTAATATGAACCTGTGATCGTGTTACCCTTTTCCAGGTAGTGGATGTCTATCACCCCTAGTGAATCCCAAAAGACAGCATGATTTTCCTGCCGACGGAATGGTTTTCGCTTTCTTTGGATCAGGTTCGCCGAATTTGATTGTTGTTTGGTTTCATGTTGATAGTAATGGATCCAAGTTTCATCAACCGTGATATAAAGCTGCAAAAACTCATTTGGTTGCGCTGGATCAAGTTCAAACATCCCTGTGAAATGGCCACACGCTTGTTCTCAACTGTGAGCAGTTGCAGCATCCATCTTGCTGACAGCTTTCTTATACCCAAAAATTCGTGTAGAACATTATACACCCGTTCACTCGAGATGTTTACGGTCTTGGCTATCTCACGGATTTTCACTCAGCGGTCTTCCAACACTTTGTTCACCATTTCTTCTGTTGTGACCTCAATCGGCCGTCTTGTGCTCGAACGGCCACATTGAAATTCTGTGAACCACTTGTGAACCATGCCATGTGATGGAGCAGAGTCCCCATAATACTTGTTCAGCTTTTCTTCCGCTTCCTTCTCCGTCTTACCACGCAAAAAGTAGTGCTTTATCAGAACACGAAATTCACTTTTCTCCATTTTCTATGAAGCAACACACATCTGCTTATTTTAGGCGCTCTCAACAATGTTCTAAGAAGTAAATGGCGACGAATTTCTGCGATTATACCCAGAATAAATGTAAGACTTGGGTGCAAACAAGAAACCTGTGATTAGAACGCTATCTCTGGTCAAAGTCATGGACTTACCAATCCGCCCTCATAGTACAAATACAAAGAGGAGACGCAAAGCCAAGTGAAAGTTAAAAGTGTTCAAATTGCCTTAAAGCAGTGCAGTTATTTCACTATTTGGTGATGTATCACTCACAAGATGACATTAAATTGATAGATCGATTGCAGTTGGGCGCCTAGTTTGCGAGCGTATGCACAGTACATGTGGCAACAATGGCCCTATTTAACCTGTACCGTGTTTAAAGCTGAGACGCGATATATAAACACGAGCTTCTGTTCCGATGAGCTTCAGTGTCCTTTACCGACTCTCCATCGCCACAGCACTAACAGCCAAGTACAACCTCTAAGTCATCTGGTTACTTTTCCATCTTTCTGAGGACGGGTCGAAATATTTTACGTATTTTATTCGAAGCTTCGTTTTCATAATGAATAGAGTCGAATATGTTACTCTCCGTATTAGATTCGTCATATATTGATACACAGGTTTAAAAGTGACAGATAGACTCAGTGGGCGATATACAGTCACCGAGCATGCGCAGTAGCATTCTGAAGGTAGACATGTGACAAGAGGTGCTAGAAGCAAAGTGAAGGTAGCAGTGCTCTGCCTTATCAGAAGCAGGGTAGACACACAATGAAATGTCTATCGACAGGGACAGCCAGGTTATTTCTGTGCAATAAAATACATTAGTTATATTTAAATGCCACGAAAGTCCAAAAAGAAAATCAGTTAAAACAATGTTTGTCCCAAACTACAGGATAGAAAGGGTATATCCTTACGCTACGCCACTGATAACCTTATTGTGGTTCTGTCTAACAAATTAGAAACGACGAGGTCAGCTTGCGAGAGTGTGTGCCAAGAGATGTTACTGTACTGCACAAGCCCTGGTAACGGTTGTTCGACCGCAACAACATCTCAGGGGTTGAAACATCTGAAGGGAGTTGTAAAACTTCTTTGGCTTACCAAAAAAATACAAGGTGTATACTTTCTCTATTATTTATCTAAAGTATGTATTTCACCCAAAAATACGATTTCACAGGGAGTGCGTTTTGAGGTCCCGTGAACCACAAAAAGAGCATTTTTAGAAAGAGGTCGACGTCTGTGTTTGAGCAACATAACTCAAAAACGAAAAGTCGGTTAAATGCAGAACTTTGTACTTTAGTCCAACGCCTTTCAAAGATGCGATATAAAGATTTTCAAGAAAATTCCCCCACCCCAAACTACCCTTTACATGGAAAAGTTTTGGCTATTTTTTTTAATCTCTCAAAACTGGCTCTAACGATTTCGATTAAAATATCATATATATTCTGAATTACGTTTGCATAATTGGTAAGACATAGACAAAAACTTTCTGTACAAAAAATGTGGGTCTCTTTGAAACACAAGATTTATTTCAAATAACTTTTTGTGTGGCTTCAACCATTTCCGAGATTTCCATTAATATTGGTTTGAATTTGTCAATACTTTATGTAAGGTTTGAAGTACTGACAACCTCTGTCATGGGAGGACCATGGAATTTCAGGGACAGTATATAACGACCAGTTTTTAAGCATTGATCAGCACTTTTTCCTTTTGTATCTACAACGGTTGAAACTCTTTCTGCAAAGGCTAATTTCAATTAACTTGAAGTACATATAATATTAAACATTTGTAGATTTTAATTCGTGGAATAGAGCCCATAAGGCAAGCAATGTGGATGTTTTGTCACTCGCGTCAATTCTAAGAGATCTAGTGAGCAAAACAGGTTGATTCATATGAATAATGCTAGCATCTGTCAGTGTCGGGCCAACCGCCAAATTAAATTCTACGAGGCATATACTATCCTCTTGATCTAAAATCGAACCTATATCCCTGGGCCATGAAAGCCAGTGTTGAATCACTTGCGCCATCGACGCTAGCAAAGTTAGTAATACAGGATGATTTATGAAGAACTGACACATTTCTTTCTTTAATTATTCTGTTCGAAATTCACTCAATGCCCCAATTTTAGCGCCAAATTAAGCAGAATGTTCTGCAGTTTCGATTGCCTGTCAGGTGTTCATGTTTTATTCGTAATTGCTAGTTTTATTGTCGGCAACTGTTTTTGAGATTTTGTTCTCAACATGAAAATGGAGTACACATTGAATGAACGACTCTTCCTTGTAAAGCAATACTGGATTACGAATTCAATTACAGCTACTCAAAGGGCATATCAGAGAGAATTTGGTGTTCGGAATCCTCTCCAAAGAAGCAAAATACTAGGACTGGTAAACACATTGGAAACAACTGGATCTCTGGTGAGTAAAAAAGGCAAAACTCGTTCATCTAAGCTTCCCACGATTGTTGTTGACGTAACAGCACGACTGGATCAGTCATTAAGACGTTTGTCGCAGGAGACAGGGTACAGCTACTCAATGTGTCAGAGAGCTGTGAAAAGTGCAGGTCTAAAGCCCTATAGGATTACGGTTGTCTATCAGTTACAGGAACCAGATAAGGATAGACGACTCAATTACTGTCGTTGGTTTCAGGCGTTCATTGTGCAAAATCCTGCCATATTGTCCATCACAGATGAAGCATGGTTCCATTTATCCGGCTATGTGAACTGAAATAACTCAAGCTATTGGGCCTGCGAAAATCCACATGTTATTCATGAAGCAACTATGCACCCGGTTAAAATCAGAGTTTGGTGCGCAATATCCGCACAGAGAATAGTGGGACCAATTTTGTTTTTGAAAACAATGTGAATACTGCAGAGTACCGACGGATTTTCATGGAGTTTGCTGAGCAATTAGACGATGTAGAGCTGAGTCAAGGACGGCGCTAATGCCATACATCAAATGAATCCATGGCACTAATGGTAAGTTTCTTTGACGACCGGATAATTTCCAAGAACCTGTGACCACCCAGATTTGAAATCGCCGGACTTCTTTCTATGGGGTTACTTAAAAGACAAGGTTTATGTCACACGTCCCCAGACATTGGACGATCTGAAGCACAACATTACACAGGAGATTGACAATGGAGTCCTCCAACGAGTGGCCATTAACATGTTGAGTTGTGCCTTATGCAGGATGGAGGACATTTTCAACATTTGCTATTGAGGTAAATAATCTCCCAAAATTCCTCTGCATTCCAGTTGTCGCTAGCATAACTCGTTTTGAAACAAAGAAATAAATGTGCCAGTTCTTCATAAATCATCTTGTATTATTAACAAATCTGACATATGTGTTTCTCCACTCATTCTTCTACAAACTATTTTGGTTAATGCAGATAAATCTTCATTTCACTGTAAGCTTAAAGGATAGATAGAGGTTACTCAACGGAGGGGGAACCTCGCGACCTACATACATCTATTGCGGCTACCATCCCCCAGGAGTAAGGGATGAGGTGAAGGAACCACAGGAGGCGCGCGCAACTCCCTAACACTTCCGTCCCACTGCCTAAAGAGGGCGATGAGCCAAGCAGCCCTCCAGTGCCCACCCCTTCCTATCCGCGCCATCTATCCGGCACTGCCATACGCCACGAAACCTAGAAGCACATCTGAAACATGAGAAGGAAACTGAATGAAAGGAAGTCGTGACAGATGAGAAACAACTTTGTGTGATTTAAAGGGAGCTACATTTCTTTGTGTAGTAAGATTTTGTCTATCTCTCACAGTCTACCAATTACACAAAAGTCATTTAGAGTGAAGAAAATTTCTCGGGCTATTCCCAGAATATCCAAAGTATACATTTTTGTTTCTGTTGCAAAGTCTTAGCCATTTTCTGAGGGGGGGGGAGGCAAACGACAAGGATAGTTTGGGATGGGGAATTTTGTTGAAAATGTTCGTGTTGTATCCTTGGAAGAAACTGAACTTAAATACCAAGTTTGGTATCTGCCTGAATTTTCTTTTTGAGTGATGCTATTCACAGGCACACAGACCTTTTTCTAAAAAAAAAAATGTTGTTTTATTATTCAGGGAACCTCAAAACGTATATTCGCAACGAAATCCTTCATTTTTACTTAAAAAGAATGTAGAACATTTTAATGAACGCAGTGGGGGAGACAATTTAGTTTTGCAAGACGATTACGTAAATTCTCAGAAGCAGTCTGTTTTTTTATGTTTGCTTGAAAGCGTCACGTTGATTATTTTGGAACTCCTGCAGTGTTTTGTTTCAGTTGGTCTCTGTGGACCTTGAAACAGCTAGTGTTTTTCCTGCTCCGTTTCATGGAAGCGACTATCGCATTGCAAGTGAGTGAACGTTTTCCTTACATTACTTCATGGCTTCTGACTGTACACACAGGAGAAGGAAACGTTTGGCCTCATCATTAAATTTAGTGATGTATACACCATGTATTGTGCTTCTCTACTCACTATCGTTTATTTTTCAATAGCTTTTACAAACTATTCTTACAAAACCTTATGTGCTTCATCTTAATCAAGATAAACTTTACAAAAATGTTTAAAAGTTAGTCGCTATATGCTGGCCTGGAAATTCTATACTCTTACTATGACATCGTCGCGAGAAACAAGAGAATGGCGACAGCACTTTAAGGTAATGACAAAAACGTTGAGACATTTAGTCAATAATAAAGGATGTCTCTGAAATTGCTGATGACACAATAGATGGTGTATTTTAAAGAGACATGTTTTTTTAGCAGCACTATTTTGCCTAGGTTCACTAGTTATATAAAATTATAAAGACTTCCCAGACAATTCAAGATATACCTTCAATAGTTTCCTTATGCCACTGTGTAATCAATATGAGGATCTGCAACTCAAGTTAATAGTGTGGTTTAATTCAGAATAGAGTGTTCAGAGCAATTTTTAAAATAAAGCCTAGAGATTCATTAAGGCATGTTTTCAAGGATTGTAATTTTTTTTACTGTCACTAATTTATTAATATGGTATAATGCTGCACTGTTCTATAAAAATAACTCATATTTATTCAGTTTAAATCGTGATGTTCATAAACCATTTTACGAGAGGCACGAATGGCGTATATGAAGGAAAATACTAAATATTCAAAATGGTCAGTTTCTCTCACTAGTAAAATTGTCAGTGCTCTGCATCATGAGATGATGAAAGCAGATGATACTTGTAAATTTAAAATATCACTGCAGTTGTTTTTAGTTTATAATCTATGTGAGTCTATCTGTACAGTGTGTGGCAACAGACAAATTTGTATTGCAAGCATCTTAAATATTTTAATAAAACTCGCTAGAGCCATGTATGAGAAAACAAAAAAATAATGAAAACTTTTGTTTGTAAAGGATAGTTGGGTGGAGATATTTCGGGGGATTATTTAACTCTATAGCAAATGTTGGAAATGTCCTCCATCCTGCATAAGGCATGACTCAAATATCGTTCCATGATACTGGCCACGCATTGGAGGACTCTGTTGTCAATAGCTTGAATCTCCTGTGTAATGTTGTGCTTCAGATCGTCCAATGTCTGGGGACGAGTGAAATAAACCCTTGTCTTTTAAGTAACCCCATAGAAAGAAGTCCAGTGATGTCAAATCCGGAGATCTCGGTGGCCACAGGTTCTTTGAAATTGTCCTGTCGTCAAAGAAACTTGCAATTAGTGCCATGGATTCATTTGACGTATGGCATGTAGCGCCGTCCTGCTGACTCGCTCTACATCGTCTAGTTGCTCAGCAAACTCCATGAAAATCCTTCGGTACTCTGCAGTGTTCACATTGTTTAAAACAAATTGGTCCCACTATTCTGTGTGCGGACATCTCGCACCAAGCTCCGATTTTAACTGAGTGCATATGTGAGTTCACATAGCCGGATAAATGGAACCATACTTCATCTGTGATGGACAATATGGCAGGATTTTGCACAATGAACGCCTGAAACCAACGGCAGTAATTCAGTCGTCTATCCTTATCTGGTTCCTGTAACTAATGGACAACCGTAATCCTATACGGCTTTAGGCCTGCACTTTTCACAGCTCTCTGACACATTGAGAGGCTATACCCTGTCTCCTGCGACAAACATCTTAATGATTTATTGGGTGACTGATCCAGTCGTGCTCTTACGTAAACAACAACCGTGGGAAGCCTAGATGAACGAGTTTTGCCTTTTTTACTCACCAGAGATCCAGTTGCTTCCAATTTGTTTACCAGTCCCAGTATTGTGTTTCTTTGGGAGGATTCCGAACACCAAATTCTCTCTGGTATACCCTTTGAGTAGCTGTAATTGAATTCGTAATCCAGTATTGCTTTACAAGGAAGAGTCGTTCATTTAATGTGTACTCCATTTTCAAGTTGCATAGAACAAAAACGGTTGCCGACAATAAAACTAATAATTACGATTAAAACATGAACATCTGCGCATTTAGTGACAGGCAATCGAAACTCCAGAAAATTCTGCTTAATTTGGTGCTAAAATTGGGGCATTGAGCGAATTTAGAACAGGATAATTAAAGAAAGAAATGTGTCAGTTTTTCATAAATCATCCTGTACACTGGGCGTGAAAGACCGAGAATTTTGCTCAGAGGCCTCTTTATCAGGCTTGAGGTTCTTTTAAGTGCCGTAAATCTACGACACGGTACACTGGCTTTACTTCCCTTCCGAAGGAAGCCATGCTAGGGATTTTTACGCCCGAAAAAATTCATCGCTCTCCGCCGGGTTTGAACCCGTAGATCTCTTAAAAACACACAATTTACTTCATATAACTTGTTTTGTGGCATCAGCCATTTCCAAGATATGCGTTATTAATGGTTCGAATTGTTTAATAGCCATTCTTTTAAAGTCCTGTCGACATTCAGTTGTTTTTTGTGATGTCATGGAAGCAGTATGGAATTTTAAGGCAGCATATAGCGTCCAGTTGTTAAACATTTGACTGTCGCTGTTCTCTGTAACGAAATGCGTAATGTAGCTGTTTCTGTAAAGGTTTTGTAGAGTTAAAATGAAGTAGATAGGAAAATAAATTTTCGTAAGAATAATTTGTAGGCCCACTAATAAACGATACAGGGTAGAGAAAGCCATGTGAATATAACACATAATTGTTGGGGGAAATGTTTAATGCTCATTCTTATCGCGTACGTCACCGCAGACGTGAAATTAATGAATATGAAATGAAATGATGATAATAATAATTGGTGAAGGAAACGTTCTAAACCTAAGTCCAGGATATATCACCGACATTTCCCGGTTATGAGTACTGAGGAAAATGTGGAGAAAGCTCAGCCAGGGAAGACAGTCCTGGCAGAACCGCAGACCTCCCATTCACGAATCAACGCCTTAACGACCTCGGCTACCCGTATCGGTGTAACAGAACGGTGAATTGCTAAACAGTGGAAGCGACCCACTTTCTTTTCATCTAGCATTGAATGATTAATCCACGCTGATGTTTTTGTTTCTAAAGCGGGATTTCCCTGCGGGAGATTACTGCTCTATGACCCGGAAACAATATCTCGTGTCCCATAATCTTGATATTTATGTCATATAAATCAACATTCAAGTTCACTTTTTAACAAAAAAATTGTTATCTCACATTCCCTTGACTTCATCTACCCACCATCGTTTATTGTTATGTAACCTTTACGAACTATTCTTGCAAAAGCTTATTCTTTTGTCTATTTAAGTTAATTACTCTTTCCGTGGCATCGCGAGAAATAAATGAAGATTGGCAGTACTTCAGAAAATGAACTAGAGAATTGAAAATCCAAACCAATAACAACGATATCTCGAATATCTCAATAACATTATTTGATATGAATTGCGTGTTTTAAAGATGTCTTTGTGGAGTTTTTGTCTGTCTTATGGTTTACCCGCCATACAAAATTATATAAAGCTGCTTTCGAATGAAGAGGACTTCACAGGCTATTCCTATTAAATTCAAGATATACATGTTATTTGTCATGTATATGTTTAAATATATGGTAGTTTGGATCAGCTTTGAGAACATCAAACATTTCTTGCACTTTTCCATGTAAAAGGTAGTTTCATATGGGGAGTTCTTTTTTTGAAAATCTTCGTGCGGCATCTTTAAAAGATACTTTATCCGACTTTTCATTTTAGTATGCTGTTCACAGACACACGGACCTTTTTCTAAAATTTATTTTTTTTACAGAGTTTAAAAAGTGTATTTCCAAAATGTTGGGTGGAATGCAATACTTCCTCCACCTACTAGGTACTGACCGGCGTCTGAGAGACGGGAGCTCAAATCGGATACTTCCGTGAGCGCTCGGGACAGCCAAGCTTTGTTCACAACACTGCGTTCGAGTATGTTCTTGTAGTAGTTATAATGGGGAACACAACAAAATAATTCATATACGGGGATTTCAAACAGGCAGATGTTTCAAAGTGTTTGAACACTGAATATTTGTAACCAAAACACACTTTATTGATTTATGGTTCTCAAGTGGAGTATGACTAAAGCTCGTTACTGCAGCACTCTTAGCTCAGTGGTAGACAGTTCTCTCCTTGAGGTCGCAGGTTCAAATCTCCGTGGAGCTATTCAACTTTTTCCTCCTTTCGTTCTAAATGTATGGGACGTTTATTTAGTAGTCCGCCATACTGGTAGATGGCAACCATGACATTAACTTATCGGTTGGGAGGAGTTTTTTTATACTCAAGTCAATTTAATTTTATAAGTACAAATTTCACCGCCGTTTGGAAAATTGCAACACCAAGAAAGAATTTCCCGAATAACTCCAAACTTGGTGTAGTGTAGAAGAGTGTGCAAGCAATAAATGATTAAGTTTGCAGAGAGATGGCTGAGCAGAGCCCTCTCGTGCCGGTCCGACAAGGTCAGTGTAGTTCAGTGTAGAGCTGTCAAACAAGGTGGAAACAATAAAAGTGCCAGTATGCCTCGTCGACGTCAAAGGGGGCCATATCGGCATGTGAGTGAGTGAGTTCGAACGGGGCAGAATGATCGCTCTCCGGGAAGCGGGTTTGTAGGCTCATACACGGCAGGCTGCTACGACAGTGATGCGTGTGTGGAAGCAGTGGGTAGAGAAAGGTCGTACGCAGCGAAGAGCGGGTACTGGACCAGAGCACGGGATGACCGTCATCTTGTCGCATGGCCATAACGGACCGTACAGCTTCATCCACAGTGTTGGCTCGACGCTGGAGCACTGCATCAACGGTTCGTCGCCGTCTGCTGCAGGTTGGACTGGTTGCAACATGCCATTGCGTCGGCTTCCATTGTCCAGAAACCATAAGCTCCTCCGACTGCAATGGGCACGTGAACACCGTCACTGGGGTGCTGAGTGGCGAAATGTAGTCTTTTCGGACGAGTCCCGCTTCAACGTGTCCTACAGTGATGGCCGCATACGTGTCCGGCGGTACCGTGGTGAGCGCAACCTGGATGGCTGCATTGTTGAGCGGCATAGCGGACAAACACCAGGTGTGATGATTTGGGTCGCCATTGGTTACAACAACCGATCTCGCCTCCTACGAATTAAGGGCACTTTGAACAGCAACCGGTAGCTAATGGTGGTGGTAGAGCCTGAGGTATTTCCCCTGCTTCAGGCATCTCCACAGGCCATATTTCAACAGGACAATGCCCGGCCACATATTGCGAGGAATGTACAAGCCTTCTTCGAAGAGCGACGGGTACCATTGCTTCCCTGGACTGCACGTTCGACTGACATGTCACCCATCGAACATGTCTGGGATATGATTGGTCGGTAACACGGTCCTCCAGTAACCAGTGTCGCGGATTTGTGGGCTCGAATACAAACTGCGTGGAGGGAAATCCCCCAGGAACTTATTCAGAACTTTTTGATTCAGTGCCACGGAGTATAGCAGCTCTACTTGCAGCGCATGGAGGCCACACCAAATACTGAATATTAGGGCTCAAAGGTCATGTATAGATTTGTTACTTGTCATGTACCTAACCTGTGCTATTAAATTCGTGTGTTTCCTTCTTGGTGTTGCAATTTTTACAAACGGCAGTGTATTTGTAAGTAAAATGAAGTAACACAAGCAAGCAACTATATTACAGTAAAACGATTTAAGGTAATCCACTACGGAGGATCGAACTCGAGCTGCTTAAGTAGCTTAACCACTACTCCATAGCACGAAGTTAGCCCAAATCAGTGCCTTGTTTTAATTATAGAGTTAGTCAAAGCGGCGCACAGAAGCTGACGGTTGTCAACCGCGCGCTTGAAGGGTCTTCAAAGGCTCTTCCCAGAACATTCAAGATATACATTTTGTTTGTCGTGTAAATATCTTTAATATACGGTATTTTAATCAAAATCGTTAAAGCTATTTTTTAGAAAATAAAAAATTTCCAAAAATGTTCCATGTAAAGAGTAGTTGGGGAGGGTGGATTTCCTTGAACCCTCATATCGCATCTTTGGAAGATGTTGAACTTAAATGTAAAGTTGGTATTTAACCGATTTTTTGTTTTTAGTTATGGTGTTCACAGACACGCAGATTTTTCTAAAAATGCTTATTAGAGGGGTTCAGCAATGTACATCGAAATTTTGTGTGGAATACAATACTTACTATACGCGGTAGAGAAATTGATAAGGTTTCGTAGTAACTATATAAAATAGCTATAGAAGGTAGAAAATGCCATATGAATGTGAGGAAGTGAGGTAGGTTGAGATTAGGCTGTCGATGTGGATAAACCTGTCTATAGCTAGATAACGGTCCTGACCTGGGCCAAGGCAGTTCAACAGCCTCTTGAGAAGCATCGCACGCCTTATACCGAAACTAAAAACACTAATTAGCTCTGCAGTAAATGAGATATATCTATAGCATGTATGTTGCCATTAGCTTCGTCCTTTTTACTTTCGCGTTGTCGCTATATATATTCAATTGTTATAAATTTAAGTTTTGAACATATTATCCTATACAGAATATTTTTCTCTGTCACATATCATTTTAGAGCCTTCATATATTTCTAAAGAAAACGAGTTTTTCAGTAATAGTCCTATGTTTGCCGTTTCTATACTTATTACGCAGTAACTAATAAACAAAAGGGTACACCGCAACGATATATTTTTCTTAGCTAAAGTAAATTATAGTGCCGGTACCTGCCAAGTTTCAATTCTCCATCTTTTATAAGCTGAGCATTATAATTTTTAAATTAAATAATTGTATACCTGTGCAGCAGAAAAATTAGCCAACGACAAACTTTTTTTGTTATTGGGCTTACAACGGAGACTAAGCGAGAGAAATTGTTGAGAAGGGTTGGAGACAGTTTTTAAAAGAAGCCGGAATCCTTTAACTTCGTGCAATTATTATGCATGACAAAGTCATCCATCTATCCAGCTATTAGGCGCCAAGCGCGAGGCAGAAGGCAGTAAAGGTTAATATCAGCCGTAAGAAAGTGTGTACGTTTTTACATATGAGGTGTTATGAAGGTTAGTTATTTAACACTTTACATAAATATTTATAGCTATGGAGGGAGAAGCTAGGAAGAGACGAAATGTTGGTAACTAAATAGAAACTCAAATTAAAAACGAATATGTGAGATTATTGAAGCAAAATGGGTGTTTGTAAGATAATAAAAGATACGGCTGAGGGTACTGGGTGTTCAGAAAAAGTAGTGCATAGGATAAAAAAAAGTGACGAATGAAACGACTTCTAAAGACGCAATAAAAACAAGAATGCAAAAAGGATGGGGGAAACAGAAACACGTTAGATTAACACAATATGATGGAATAAAGCAAAGCGGAGTGAGGCAAGAGTAATCAGTGATGATAACCTACCAAATTATAGCTTTTATTATTTTATATCTCTATATTTCTATGATAATATATATTTGTTTATGCCTATAAAACCGTGTTTGGAAGTAGTAAAACTACAAAGAGGAGAGATATAGTGCAGGTGAAAATTAAATGCTAAAAGCAGCGCAGATATTTAACTACTTGGTAATGTATCATTCACAAGATTTCACTAGATTGGTATACGGATCGCGCCAAAGTTGCGAGCCTGGCAATAGTGCGCCCCATTTAACTTGCACTGTTCTTAAGTGTGAGACGCGATATAGCTGGATTCTTTATATTTATAGAATATGCAATTAAACACGCAGGATACAAACTTACAGAAAACTTTAAGCACTAGTATGGTCAAGTTACATCGGTGTGGCATGTAAATAAAGACGTTATGATTTTAAGTGTTGCTGTTTCTCTACTACTTACCTATTGTATACCACACAAAAATTCGATACTGAGATTTCACCGGGAATATGCGTTTTGAGGTCCCTGAGTCCAAAATGAAAAAACATTTTCAGAAAAAATATATGTATGTGATTATGAAGGGTATAACTCAAAAACGAAATGTAGGATATATACGAAATTTGGTACTTAAGTTCACTATCTTCCAAAGATGCAGCACCAAGATTTTCAAGAAAATTCCACAATGTCAAAGTATTCTTTACGCGGAAAAAATGTTTGGATATTTTTTTTATTTAGAAAAATGAATAACGATTTTGATTAAAATACTATGTGTTTAAGACATTTTAATGACAATTAAATGTGTATATGAAATTTCTGGGAATATCCTGTGAAGTTTCCTTAATTGAGAATGCATTTTGTATAACCTGTAAACCATAAGTCATAGAAAAAGGATGGCAGCACAAAAAGGTAGATCTTGTTAAAACACACAATTTGTGTAGTGTATTTTCTTGTGGCATTAACTATTTCCGAGATATTCTTTATAGTTAGTTTAAATTGTCAACTGGCAAGTTGCTCGTGGCCATGCATAGCGACCCGCTTTTAAAACATTTGACTTTCACTTAAGCCTGCTGTATTTCTCTCGTGCCTTGAACGAAATGTGTGATAAAATCATTGCTTCCAACGCTTTAGAAATATAAGAATTATTTGAGAAGAGAGGGCAGAGAAAGCCATGCGAACGTATCATACCAGATTGGGGAGGGGGATTCGGGGGAGCTCAGAACGTCTTTTCCAGTGAAATCTCGGTAAAGAATTTTTGTGTGAAATGCAATACTTCCTCTACCTACAATACGTAAGTAGTGAAGTATGACTAAGGCAAGGCGTCGCGTTTGGTAGGTCCGAGTTGGACCGCCCACTGTGCGTTGGAGTGGTCCATTTTCTACCACGACTCTCCTGTCATATGTTTCAGGGGTGCGGCTGTGCGCTTTATAGAGCTTTCTTCCTGACGTACTGCTCGGCTGGACCACGCCTCTGGTGCTTTCGGGCAGGAGCTCCTTCAGGGCTCAATCTCGAAACATTGGAGCCGTCGTCATTCAGATCTGGTCACCCTTCATCCCTCCCTCCGGGGGACAGGTAGAAGCTCTGCACCGGTTTCGAGGGCCGCGTCCGTACCTTTTACCACTTCCAGGAAGGAGGGATGAGGTGAAGGAACCGCAGGCAGAGACGCGCAGAAGCTCCCAACGATTGTAAGCTGCAAGACCCGATCACAGAAGTCTTTCCTTTGGCGGAGTCAGGGAGAACTCGACAAGACGGCACGACCTCAAACTGTGAGGGGACAGAAAATTCGTGGTAGGAAGGAAGCACCCCATGACTTTCTCTACCCTCTATCTTCATTAGTGGATATACAAACTATTCCCACTAAAGCTTATTGTTCTATCTACTACATTTAATCCAAATAGACATTTACAGAAACAGCTACATTACACATATCGTTATAGAGAACAGCGATAGTCAAATGTTTAACAACTGGACGCTATATGCTGCCTTAAAATTCCATACTGTTTCCTTGACTACGACTGAAATTCGATGGGACTTTAAAAGAAAGACAAGTATTGAACAATTAAAACGTTTAATAACGAATATCTTAGAAAGGCTTATGCCCCCCCAAAAAACTTATGTAAAGTAAATTGTGTGTTTTAAAGAGATCTGCATCTTTTGTATGGTACGTTTTCATCTATCGTTTTAACGTTTACAACTTATACAAGATAATATAAATTCCTTCCGAATGAAGAGGACTTCATAGGCTATTCCCAGAAAATTCAAGACACGTATTATTGGCCATATAAATATCTTTCATACGTGGTATTTTAATTAAAATTGCTAGAGCCATTTTTAGAAAATGTTCTATGTAAAGGATAGTTTGGACTGGAGGGATTTCTAGAAAATCTTCATGTCGCATCCTTGGAAGATACTAAACTCAAATACCAAGTTTGGTGTTTATCCGACTTTTCGTTTTTGAGTTATGCTGTTCACACATACACACAGACATGTTTCCAAAAATACTTTATTTGGTCTCAGGGTGCCTCAAAACATGTAGTTGTGGTGGAATCTCGGTATCAAATGTTTGGGTGGAATGCAATACTTACTATACATAGTAGTGGTGAGAGTGGGGCCGACCCGAAGCGAGCCCGGCTAGTAGGGAAAGTAAAAATGTCAGCTCCTGAGACAGTATTTTAATGGAATATATCAGTAACTACACTGTGTATAAGCTATCAGACATTGCATCTCTGTTCAACACAATTTTAACTAATAGGTGCAAAGTTTGCGAAGAACAGCGTGATGGAAATAAACAAGTATCTTCGGGATTCAGAATAAAGATATTTTAAACGTACCATACAAAAACAACATGTGTAGGCATTTTTCAAATTTGTTACACTGGCCAATGATCCGGGTGCATGGAACATTTTATGAGGTTATCACTGTTGATAGGTGGTTTTGGCGTGATGCAATCAGATCAGCCTTTATAACATCTCCATATTTAAATGTTTATTTAACACAAGTTGTGTCATAGGTATCGTACAAAAATGTGGTATGACAGAGAAACCTAATTATACAGGGATAGCCAAAAGACTACGAACCAGCTGCGCGGTGTTTTTCCTGTCCGCATCCTCGGCGCTCGTTGCCGTCTACCGCTATCATAGAAAGGCGCGGTGAAACCATACAGCATTTTTAAAACTACTTTTAAAGGCTTTACTTACCAACTTTATGAAAGGAGATGCTGAAACTGGCCACCGTCGTTATCCATACATTTTTGGCACCAACTTTTTTGGAGTCAATAGTTGAAGCATACGTGAATACATTTTTGCCCCCTGTTTTAGAGAATTAACAGACAGCGAGCGTGATTTTGTTTTTTTTCAACAAGACTCTGCAACAGCCCATACGGCGACTATTTCGATGAGAAGAATTGAAAGTGTGTTTGAGGACAGAATTATTAGTAAAGATTTGTGGCCCACTCGGTCCCCTGCAATTTCTATCTCTGGCGTTACTTAAAACATAAAGTGTACAAGACAAACCCACACACCCTGGAGGAATTAAAACAAAATATCCGCCAGCATTTCTCAACATGAACTACGGTGAGTGATGGATAGTTTCCTAAAGAGGTGCCAAAAATGTATGGACAACGATGGTGACAAGTTTCAGCTTCTCCTTTCATAAAGTTGGTAAGTAAAGCCTTTAAAAGTAGTTTTAAAAATGTTGTATGGTTTCATCCGCGCCTTTCTGTGATAGCAGCGCCGAGGATGCGGACAGGAAAAACACCGTGCAGCCGGTTCGTAGTTTTCTGGCTCTCTCTGTATAACTACGTTGCTCCCGAACCGCCGTCCACTTTATTCGAACAGGCAACCCAAATGGCTATGTTAGATTATGTAGGACTGTTGTGGTATTGCTAACAAGTGTATTTCGTGTACTAACATCGACATACTGTTTGTATATTATCAGTACTAATGTCATGAATCATAATCTAAGATAGCTGCTTTGTATGCGAGTGGTTAGGGCGGCGGGTTTCTAACGAAGAGCTTCCGAGTTCGAATATCATTCTCATCTGCACAGTTTTATATACACTGTACATGGCTATCAGGAAGCGGAGGCGAATTTCGACACTTAAACGCACAGTGCTGCTGGAGGATAGAGTGAAGCAAAGCGTGGCAGGTGGGATCTCTTAACGACTCCAGATATTACATCCTGAGGCATGACCTCTCACACGGCAGGAGTCTCTCTAAGAGCCCGTCACACACCGAACGAACTCCAGCAGCATACGCCTTGCCTGCCTTATTCTTCGATTCTTAAACGTGATAAGGAGATGATATGAGAGGAAATGGGGGGGGGAGGCAGGAGGATTATATAATTCGCGGCATTAATGTAATCCACCCCAATATTCTCCTACGAAGCAGCGAAAACCGGCCCAATGAGAATCGAACATGGGGCCTCTCGCTCGTGTACTTGACTATACATGTTTAAGTACAGAACTACAACTCGTAACTAATTTAAATTTGTACTACCCCTGAAACCCCTGCAACATACAACCAACATTACTGGCGCGCCGTTTACAACTACGACATAACTTCAAGAAGTGGACTGGGATTCTGGAACACTGCGCACAGTGTTTTTCTTCCACACTCTGGCCACCGCACGGCTGCTCGCGCGCCAGCCGCCGCACATCGGACTCCTGTCGAAGCAATTATAACAACGACCTCGCGTTCTCATAGTTACAATTACAATGACAGTAAGCACACACCTTCTCTATCCACACATTTCTGGCATCTTCTCAGGAAATGTTCATTCACACTCAAGAAACTGAGTGAATTTCTCGCCTGATGTTTCCTTTTAGTTCTTTCGATGTATGGGGGTTTGTTGCATACACCTTATTTTTATTTCATCATGAGAATCGCGTAAATTTTTATAATTAGATTTTGCGAACTGTCAATGATTGTGATCATTGAGTAAGTGACCGTGCTTAATATTCTTCTCTGACGAAGCATTATTCATATACATGGTTATGTTCCGCCGAAGCATAGAGAAACCATGAGATTCCCTTGTAAATTTGTGTGTGGTGTACAGTAAATCCATACAAAGTAATAGGACCTATATTTTCTGAAGTACAGAGAGGTGCAAGAATGAGTACCACAACTGACCGACGTTGAGTGTCAGTGTGGATTTTTCCAACAAGACTCTGCCACCGCGCACACAGCTGATAAGTCGTTAAACTTATTCTGGAAATACTTGAAGATATGGGATTATGGCCCTAAAGATTCCCTGATTTAGCTGTATGAATGAATTTTAAAAATAAAGTGCGTGCAACAAACTCCCGTACACTAGAAGAAGACATCAGGCGAGAAATCCTGTCAATTTCGAATATTCAACTCTCGATTGTGAATGAAAATTTGCTGAGAAGAAGCCAGAAATGTGTGGACGGAGAAAGACAGCATCTCTTATGATAAGGTATGTGCTTATTGTAATTGTAACTATGAGAACGTGAGGCGGTTGTGGGGAAGCTTATGCGGGAGTTCGAGCTGCGGCAGCCGGCGCGCAAGACGCCGTGCGGTGGCGGAGTGTGAAAGAATGGCACTATAACTGGTAAACCATAAGAGATATACACACACAGTAGTTAAAACATGTAGATAGCTTTAAAACACACAATTTGTTTCAAATAACATTTTTTGTAGCATCAGCCATTTCTAAGATATCTTAATGGTTGGTTTGAATGCCAATTTTTAAACTGTTGTCACACTTTAATTAATTCTCGGGATGGAAAGAGTATGGAATTTCAATTGCGTGTCGATACAACGAAATATGTAATCAAAGTGTCTGAAAACGTTTATCTCGAGCAACATGAAGCAGATTGTGAATGTAACGCATCACATGCGTCTTAAAGGCATTTCTCCGTACTTATTGTTGCATGTTTTACGGGAACCTTGCAGAACCGGTTAGGAAGGAAAGATCTCTTGTTAAGGAAAATACAACTCTCATCCTCAAGTCAGTGGCAGGATGTGTATCCTGTGCACGTGACTTATAGAAGCTTGCAGTCCATTCTTTTGTTACGTAGTGTCGTTAATGATTTAAAAATGTTTTGTATAAACATAATGTACATAAACTTGTATTAAGAAGTTGATGCAAGCAAAGTAACAAAGTGTGTCAAAATTGCTACATTTATTGGACCCAAAATAGTAAATACGATGTTCCCCGTCCACTTCTTGAAGTTACCTATATATCTCATGACACGCCGTAATGTTGGTTGTATGTTGTAGGGGTTTCACTTACGATCGTGACTCTGTACATACATGTATAAGTAAAGTACAGTATGTATTACAGATATAAAACTCTGCAGACGCGAGCGGGATTCCAACTCGGAATCTCTTCATTAGAAACCCGCCGTCCTAACCATACCTTCATATGTCTGATTCATGACATTAGTGTTGACATAAACATTATGTTGGTACAGTAAATACGCTTGCCACTGACAATACCAAGACAGTCTTACGTAATCTTAATATACAAGTACATAAAAGAGTTAATGTAGACATATATGTGTGTATGTATGTACGGTAGTGGAAATCAGTATAAAGGCACTGCGTTTCCTACTGAAAGGTAGTAGGTACAATTTCTTAGCCATATGTATTAATTTATTATGATGTGAGCAGTATGAAATGTATGACAGAATTAGTTTCTATCATAAAAGGTGTAACAAAATAAGACATTTGCATTTCTTTGTCCTATGGGTTATTACAGTGTTAGTACTTTGTCGAACCACTTTATTCTTAGATACATTAAGAAGTATCTTAGACACTTTTGGTGGGTTTTTTGACATTTTGGCCCACTCTTTTGGTATTGCTCTTTTCAACTCGGATATGGCCTGAAGTTGCCTTGCAAGTGTTCGACAAAGGTTTTCCATGGGATTCAGAACTGGGCTACATGCTGGACTGGGCAAGACAGTCTCTATTTCTTCAAACATTTTCGCTATAACGGAAGAATGCACTGATGCATTATCTTGTTGAAAAATTATACTTTCTTCCCCTGGTCCCTTATACATTTAAAACAATTCTGTCTCTAGCATCTTAGAGTACATGCTAGTTCATTCTAGTGTTCAGCCAAGCAATGCACCGTTTTCCTTTAGCGCAGAAGGATTTCCAAATTCTAACATCTCTGACGCCAACATTTTTTCTCATTCTTATTTGCTGCTCTGTTCTAAGATCATGCTGATAATATTGAAATATATTAGGCCCATCTAAATTACACTTCTTTTCATCACTGCATATCACTTTCTTCCATTCTGAAGTCCATGACATACTTTTACGCAAAAGCCAATCAAGTATTCTTATGAGTGTCAGAGCTGGGTTATGCAGTTGTTTCTTGAATTGAAGATGTTTCTCATTTGACAAAATTTGTCTTACACATCTGGCAAATTTAAAGCAGTTGGGTTGGGAAGAATTAACAATTTTGGACCCTCTTTTGTTCAAAAGATACCTCAGGTAATTTTCTACTTTGCACATAGCTTATGTACTTTCTATATTGTGCATCCATTGTAACAAAACTATCAATCATTTAACTACAAGGGTTCAACTTCATGGCATCGGATGACTATACAGTTCCCATTTTCTTGTACACTGATTTTCTCTCTTTCATCACATGATAACCGTTTCCCACATGGTATTGTCTAAATAATGATTTATGCAATAGACGTCAAGCAGTCACTAGTGGTCTGTATACTGACTGCAGTAGAAGCATATATGCGAACCCTAACACCGCAGAGCTCTGACTGCCTTTGTACAAATTTCCACCATCTACCACCTGAATAGTTGATTGCTTGTCATACTGCACTACTGACTTCAACTGAGATACCATTTGAATGCATTTGTCAGTGTACTCAATCTCATACTATTGTAGATATAATGTATGCAACAATATTCCAACGGAACATGTTCATTTTACGATAAATATCTATGCTTTTATACTAATTTCCACTACTGTATGTAGGTAGGTAGGTAGGTGGGATTTTTTTCTTTCTTTATTGAACGTTAACTGCATGGCCCATTAGAAGGTAATATTACATGTATTGACTTACATTGATGCATGTGGAATACATATTCTAATACGTTTTAGAATTCATTCATAATGGCTTGCAGTATGCTAATATTAGTTTATTTTTGCAATTATTAATAGCAAGGCTCTAGAATATCCATTGTGCAAGACTATTTAACATAATTATTGTTTACAAATTAATTGAATGAACGAGTTTACAAAATGCTTTCAAGTTATTATTCACAAGATTCTGATTTGTCACTGGCCAGGGTCCACCATCTATTAGTTTACACCCTTGTTGCCTTATGTCCCTGCACTCATATATATGACGATTCACTGTTTGTTGTGGGTTATTACAGGTACATTGAGGGTCATCTATGAGGTGAAACCTTTGTAAGTAGGCGTTGGTTCTTCCATCGCCTGAAACTATAGCTGTGAAGGTCGGTGTTAAGGGAAGTTTTCTCTTAAGTCCGTCTTTTATTGAAAGGAAGAATAAGGGCGCCTTTGTTCGTGCTATTCCATCTCTGCGTCATTGTTGGTGTCCTGCTTCTTCTACTTCGGTTTTGATGGTAGATTTTGGAACCTTGTGGTATATGCTCTGTAGTTCAGCAATTTCTTTTGCCAATTTATCCGTCAGCTCATTGCCACTAATACCTACATGGGCTTTCACCCAACTGAAGTGTATTCTCCACTGGTTTCGTTCTAAAAGTTTGAATATGCTAAGGGTCTCCTCTGCTATAGAGTTATGTTTACTGTTATTCTTCAATATGGCTAATGCTACTTTGCTATCTGTGTATAAGGCTGCAGTCTTCTCTTCTTCGGCGTATCATTCATGGTTTGTAGTACTTTCAGTATAGCCAGTTGCTCCGCCTGGTTGTTGGAGCACTTTAATTTCAGCTGCCGAGTTAATGTGTCATGGTTATACAAAACTGCTGCAGCCTCTACTTTTCTTTCTGATATGTTCCCGTCCGTGAAGATTCTGAAGGCATATGCTGCATCATCAGCCTCCTTAATGTGAGGACTTTCTGCCGGATGGTGGTAGGGGCGCATTGTTAAGTTTTATTTCCCCTTGTATTGTTAGGTTAATGGGTTGGATACCTGCGATAACACAAGAAGCTTCATATGAAATTGTCCTATATTCTTTTGCAATTTTTATATTGAACAATCTCTGAATTATCTGGAATTTTCTCATGTTCTTCTGCTTTTGTAAGGCAGATCACCACAGGGGAGCTCCATATGTCAGTACAGGTTCGATTACCCCTCTATATATGGTTTCAAGAGTTTTATTTCCCAGTTCGTAGGAGAATTTTTCCGATTTGGATAGGGTATGTAGAAGGCGTATCACCTTGTCATTTACTTGATCTATATGGTGGTCAAATCGGAAGTTCTCATCGATGTAAATACCGAGATATTTAAGTACTTCTATTTGTTCCAGAGCTTTGTTATTCACACAGATGCTGATTGGCTCATTATTATTATTTTTCTTCTTTGATATTACCAAAACTTTGGATTTAGAGTCCTTGAATTTAACTTTGTTTTCTTCGACCTATTATTCACTTTTCTTCAAGTCCTGATTTGCAAAATTTTCAGCATCTAGTACGCTTTTCCCGTTTGTCATGACAAGTAAATCATCGACTAATGCTATTACTTCTGTCCGCAGTGTGAAGTCTATATTCAGCAAGGAATTGCAGAAGATATTCCAATATCCAGGCATGATCCTTGTGGGCAGCCTTCCTTGACTTGTACTTCTGTCTTGAATTCATTGGTCGACAGACTTGCTTTCCTGTTTTTAAAATAATTCTGTGTAAGTTTGTATACATTTCTTTGGCACTGTATCTCTCTTAAGTTATTTAAAACACTGGGCCACCAAAAAGCATCGAAAGCTCCTTTCACGTCCAAACCCACTAAGACAGCGTACCTAAGCGATTTTAATTTATTGTCAGTGAATGCCTTCATCGCCATTGCTGCGTCTACTGTGATTTAAATCCAAACTGTTTTGCATTGTAAAGGTTTCTCGTGCTGATATGAAGTTCTATCTTGTTTATCATTAATCTACTAGAACTTGTTCAACAAGCTGATGGGTCGATATATTGTTATAATTTTGCTGTTCTGTTTTCTTTTCCTGGCTTTATTTTGGGGACTAGCAGGGCTGTCCCAGAAAATATATAATCAGAGGGGGCCAAGTCTGGCAAATAGGATGCATGAGGAAGCAATTCGAACTTTAACACATTGATTCTGGCCAAGGCGATAATGGATGTGTGAATTGGTGCATTGTCTTGGTGAAACAGAACTTTCTTTTTCGCTAAATGTGGCCGTTTTTGCTTGATTTCATCATTCAAACGCGGTAATAAGTTGCATAATACTCGTCATTGATTGCTTTTCCTTTTTGAGGATAATCAATTAAAGTTATCCCAGGCGCATCCCAAAAAACTGACGCCATGACCTTGCCTGGAACTCTCTTCACCTTCTTTGGAGTCGATTCTCTCCTCTCAGTCCACTGTTTTGATTGTTCTTTCGTCTCAGATGTGAAGTGATGGACCACTGTTTCATCGATGGTTATGAATCGACGCAAAAACTCGGCTTTATTGCAGCGAAACATCATCAAACACTCGACTGAAACATCCTCATGACGCTGCTTTTCTTCCATTGCGAGTAAACCACCCATCTTAAGCACAGCTTTCTCATGTTTAAATTTTAAGTCAGTATGCGATGTACAGCACTTTTTAAAATTCCTACGATGTCTGCTAGCTCGCGCATTTTCAGTCGACGGTCATCTAATACCATTTTGTGGATTTTCCTCAATTTCTGGCGTGGTCACCTCATTTGGTCGCCCACAGCGATGTTCGTCTTGGCAGCTCGTACGGCCTCGCTTAAACCCTGCCACCCAATATTTTATTGTTGTAAACGAAGGAGCAGACTCCCCGAAAGTAGAATCTAGCTCAGCTTTAATATTAGTTGAACTAAGACCTTTCAAATGAAAGTATTACATCACATAACGATGGTCAGTTTTATCCATGTTTACAAATTCACTGACAGTTCACTATTAATGGCTGGCAAACAATTACTAAACAACATAGCATCGTCAAACCTCAAACTTAAGCTTCATAAGGTTGGTACTTTCTCCCATAGTCATTTGTTGAAACAACAACCGCTATCTATACGTCAGGTCGGGTACTTCTGGGACTGCCCTCTTATAACTGTGCGCTTCCATGTTTCGGGGAACAGCCCGTCTTAGAGACATTTATTATATATTGCTGGGAAGAAACATCTTAAAAGCATTTAATACAATTTCACTAGTCATCCCATCTTCCCCCGGTGACTTTTTTGGGTTAAAATGCCACCAATATTTCTGAGTTGTAAATTTCCTATCATGTGGTGTATCTATTGGTTCCTCTGTCGCTCAGTATCATGCTGTTCCCTGTCTTCCGGAATAAAGTTTTCTAGCATGTGCTTGGAGTATCTTCGGTGTAGGTTCCGTCTTCTTTTTGCAATGTACTAAGTGAATTCTGAACTCCTATTTTACCAGCTACGATTTTCTAGATAGCAGAACATGGGTTTGTCCCATCAGTTGCATTACAAAATTCCCTCCACGGTTTGAGATATTGCTGATTGCCTTCCAAATACTGGTGTTCATCTATTCATTATTAATAGTTCGTCGATAGCGGCGTCTTAGTACATTCACCCATTTTCTCAATGTGGTTAGCTTGATCGTTTACCAGTTTGCCTTTAAGTTCCTGCTTCTTGCTTCTGCTTACTCTTAAATGCTGCGCTGCAAGCGTCGTTTATACTGTTGCGGGATGCTCGACGTCTGTGCGAGCTCTCCCTCTACTCAGCCAATTGAAATTTGTAATCAATTTTTACTTTCTCTACTACGTATAATAAGTAGGGGAAGTATTGCATTCCACCCAAAAATTCGATACCGAGATTTCACAGGAAATACATTTTTTGAGGTGCACTGAATGCATACAAAGCATTTTTGGAAACATGTCCGTGTGTGTGTCTGTGAACAACATAACTCAGAAACGAACAATCAGATAAACAACAAAATTGGTATTTAGGTTCAGTATCTTCCAGAGATGCGACACGAAAGTTTTCAAGAAAATCCCCACATCCCAGGTTACCCTTTACATGGAACATTTTTCGAAAATTTTAATTTTCTCAAAAATGGCTCTAACGATTTTGATTAAAATATCATATGTTTAAGATATTTTCAAGACCAATGAAATTTATATCTCGAATTTTCTGGGAATGTCTCCAAAAATATTCTTCACTGTGAACGACTTTTGCATAACTGGTAAACCATAAGAGATAGACAAAATGTTACTACACAAAAAATGTAGATCGCGTTAAAATACACCATTTATGTCATACATTTTTTGTTGTTGAGTGAACCATTTGCGAGATATTGCTTGTTATTCCCTTAAATGTTCCAATACTTATACTTTTTCTCAAATGGGAATTCGTTATTCATTTTTTTGTCCTGGTAATGCAAAGAGAATGGAATACTGCACATAGCTACCAGCTCTTAAAATATTTGACTATCGCTTAAAGCCTACCAATTCCCCTTGCATCTACAAGAAAATTAGCAATAAGATTAACATGAAGCATATGGTGAATAAGCGTTTGTAAAAATAGTTTGTACAAGAGTAGAGAAAGTCATGTGAGTGTAACACATAAGATTTTTCTAATAGTATATTCTCAAATGTTTTGTAATTTTTTGCGTTATCTATATGTATACCGGATTCCTTTTAGTGTGCGTGTCTGCGTCTGGATAACATTTCCTATTCTGAAAGATATTATCTTATGGTCAAAGCAGCTTTCTTCTTCTCCTCCAGCGGCCCATTCCCTTATATCTCTGAGAAGTTTATCATTCACAATAGTGAAATCCACCAAACTCCTTCCATTTTGAGTTTCAAATGTTGATACTCCGTTATTTTCATTCTCGGTGTATAGATGTGTACTGTAATAAATCCCCCCAAGGGTTCTGTCTCGTTGTTTAGTTGTTATATCATACCACAGTTTGTTCCTGGCGTTGATATCTGCTATTATTGATGGTTGGAGTGAAGCATTTTAAGATAAGTAAAATATATTTAATGAAGTAATTAGTCCATTTAAGACGAATTAAACAAAGGCATCGTTAACAACGAAAATATAAAATGCATGTATAACAAGATGAAGAATAATCTAGGTGTGTTGAATAATAAAATATATTGCTGAGTTAGACAATAAAGCAATCCTGCCAACCTCAGAATCAGAAAAAAGAAAATCTGGTTGATAATCACACGCTAAATGCAATACCGATATTACAAAAGTGTCTATAAATAAAGGCGAAGAAGAATATCTTTCTCAACGTTAATCTAATAGATCGAACATTGCCAACATAAGAATAATTATTTAGGCTTTCACGGCCTCACAAAGTAACAAAGGAGCATGGTGTTCACACATTATTCCTTATCTCCTCTCTGACATTGAGCATGGAGTAATAACACAGTTAAATAAATAGTTACAACAGCAATGCCACCTATAGCTATGCTTGCGATAAAGACGCTACAGTCGCTTGGTTGAAAAATTAACATAATGTCGAACTGGATTATATTAGACTGTGATAACAGCAACAGCATCAAACCAGACTAAATACCACGGGTTCTTATTATTTATCTTCATATGATTATTTATTAGGTATTGATATAAAATAACACAAAACGATTCAACATAATCGCAATGAGTATAAAAGTCTCTATGGTGCTCAAGAATTGCTAATATAAGAGTAATAAATAGGCCGAAGTTCATATCCATTCATTCTGTGATCATCTTCTAAGTTCGGATATTCACTGATTATAATTTGTAGCTTAACATTCTTCTTCTTCTTCTCCTTCTCCTCTTCCCCCTTTGAACGTTAATTTAGACTTTCTTTTGTTTTGTCTTTCTTGTTTTTCTTAGTAGGTTTATGCGATTACTAATAATAGACAAGGTTACATTAACATTACTCAAACTACTGTTGCTTCTTCCCCACTGAGATTTTGTCTATAAATAGCAACAATACTATTTGGGAGCACCGCAAATGTGTATGGAGAAAATCCAAAAAACAAAATAAATAGGGACCATAATAAAAAAACTGCGTCTCGTACTGTATCATGGACGTATTTCTCGATCCCGAGAAACTCTTATGGCAATTTGAGGAAAACGCATCAAGGGAGTCATGATTATGCGGTATAATGTGTTTTCCTATTAATAAATTGTTAATTTGAGACGAAAATGAAGCGTTTTAAAGACATAATAATTTCGTGTTTTGCTTTGCGGTAAATATTTTGAAAGAAACGTTTCTATTTATGGACGCTCTTTAACTATTATGGTCCTTAGCGTCCCATTCTATTTTGGGCGTGAAAGACCGGTAATTTTGCTCAGAGGCCTCTTTATCAGGCTTGAGGATCTTTTACATGCCATAAATCTACGACACGGGACCACCGGCTTTACTTCCCTTCAGAAGGAAGCCATGATAAGGTTTTTTACGCCCAAAAAAAATCCATCGCCTTCCGCCGGGTTTGAACCCGCGACCTCGGTACCCCCAGACCAGGGAGGACGACATAATCTTTTGGAATTTAACAAACATGCTGCCATCCGTTATTACATGTCAATATCATGAAGCATTATCAGTGAGTAAAGAACAATACGTTTATTATGCAACACAACAGCAGTACTCAGTAGGCGTTACTTGATATGTTTAGGGAACTGCTTCAATGTCCGGACATAGGGAGGGGATAGAGCCCCCTACCCCTATGGCATTACATAACTTAAGGTGATGGTGTTGCTTTGGTAAAATCAAAACCAACAATTTTTATTTCTAAGCTATTTACTTAAACAGATGATCACCTATTTGTTCAGAGTGAGCGAGTAGACGTATCTCACAGCACGTTCCACTTATTTGGTGAAGAAAAAGAAACAGATATGCCTTACATTTACTAGTAAATAACTTCTGAACAAGAACTAGGAGCAAAGGTTTTCTAAACATTTAAATTCATCGCGGATAACTTATGGGATATTTGAACATCTAAAAAGACAAAGTGTTCTGTTACTGAGAACACTTTGCTCATTGTTAATGTAAGCTTCAAAGTGAGTTGGCCCCTCACTAAACGAGTCCTGGATCTTCCTCTGCCCGTACGATCAATGTTGTTAGTGTCTTTGTCACGCAGTAGCAACTTACGTGCTTCGTAGCCAATCAGCAGCTTCAGAGCGTGTTTGTGGTTGATCTTTAACAGCGAAATTGAATAATTTGGAGCGATAAATCAACTCCATTGTGCGGACAGCTTCAGGGTTCCAGCGAAGAACACTAGCATAGGTGTCAGGGGCGGCTTCTTAATATGGTAGCACGTTTGCGCTACAACCAAAGTTCTGGCTCTCCCTTTAATGTAAATAACGTATACGATTCATACAGTTCGGTTATCATTCTGACATGATCTTGTGGAGTGGACTTCGGCAGGCGTTGTATTGTTTGCAGGTGCCAAGTAGTACACTCCCGGCTGCAACCCACATTGGTATAATGGTGAAGTATAGGGAATGACGAACCATCGGAGCGCAGTGGTGTATTGGGGTGGAAGTGAGGGGCATAAGCTGCATGTTGTGTTGTTGGTTAACCGGTCTGAACGGGAATTATTCTTCAAAACCGCTCTTCTCAATGCCCTTTCTAAGGGTTCAACATATCTCATTGGTGGTGATTTTAACTGTACTGTTGCTGCCAAAGATCAGCGTGGGTTGCCCAACCTTAGTCCTAAGCTCAAGCAAATCGTGACGCATTTTGACCTTGTGGATGCCTGGGAGTCCAAGTATGGTTCTCGTGTGGACTTCACCTTTGTCCGTGGATTGTCGGCTTCTAGAATTGACAGATTTTATTTCTCTCGTACCTTGGTTCTTACGGTCCATGATCTTCGAGTGCATCCCCTTGCGTTCAGTGATCACCATGCAGTCGTCTGTCGGATTACACAAATTGCACCTGTTCCCACCCCTGGGAGAGGTTACTGGAGGATTCCTGTATCCATTTTCGCGGAGGAAGATTGCCAACGAGACTTCCGCTTACTGTGGGGGAAGTTGCGGCCCTCGTTCCTCAATTCCCACAACAAACTTTCCTGGTGGCTTTATAAGGCTAAACCAGCAATTATTTCCCTTTTTAAACGGGCAGTTCTCCAACGAGCTAGGGAACGGCGAGAGCTGCTGGATTTCTATTATGCTGCTTTACAGGATCTCGCTGAACCGCAAAGAGCCGGTCATGATGTGTCCCAAAGTCTGCATGCTATTAAGGAACAAATTTCGTTAAAGCAATTGGAAATGCTCCGCCTTCGAGACGTCTCCCATCGTCGACATATGGCTGCAGAGGAAACCTTCTCCCTTTTTCATCTTGCCGGAGAGCGCCAGCAGGGCAGGCAGCGTTTTATACCTGAACTTTGTCACGATGGGCGGGTAATTTCTGGATCCTGTGCTATCATCCGCTGCTTTCATGACTATTTCAGTGCTCTGTTTTCCAAAGTTTCCGATACTGGTGCCGCCTTGTTCCCGCTGCATTATCATCTGCCTTCGCAGAGCGGCTCCTCTCTTTTGCAACCTATTACCTCTGCAGAACTAGCGACTGGGTTGCAGAGTGTGAAGCAGAACACTGCTCCTGGTCCGGATGGTATTCCGTATGCCTTCTATTCCACGTTTTGGGACGTCATTGCTACCGAACTCACAGTGGTTTTTGCAGAAATTCAGCGCTCCTCTGAGGTTACCGAGAAGTTTGTTGAAGGTGTAATACTACTGCTTCCGAAGCATCGATGTGCGAGAACCGTTACAGAGTTTAGGCCGATTACCTTGCTCAATTGCGACTACAAGTTACTGGCGAAAGTGCTTTTTTCAAGGCTGAATCTGGTTTATGCAGCAATTCTCTGCAACGTCCAGACTGTGGTTCCGAGTGGCAGGAACATCATCCAAAATATTGGCTTATTGAGGGATGTGATTTGTCATGTTGAAACCGAGAAGCTTCCAGTGACATTGGTTAACCTTGACTTTGAGAAGGCCTTTGATAACGTTAGTCATTCTTACCTATGGTCGCTTATGCGGCACTTGGGGATCCCAGGGTGGTTCCTTTCATTATTACAAAACCTTTATGCTGCTGCGACATCCAGGATTCTCTGCAACGGATACCTTTCTCCGATTCTCCGCATAGAGCGGTCAGTCAGACAGGGTTGCCCATTGTCTATGGGTTTATTTGCGTTGAGCCTCGATCCCCTTTTGAGACAACTACAGTCATCCCTCGGCGGCATAGAACTGCACGGTCAGCGATTCCGACTTACCGCCTATGCGGATGATGTGACTGTCTTCCTGGCAAACAACGCGGACATGGCCACCTTACATCGGTGTCTACGCGACTATTCTGTTTCTGGTGCCCAACTAAATTTTACCAAGTCGGAGGTGTTACAGTTTGGTCATTGGCCAGAACCCCTGAACCTTCATGGTATGCGGACAGTAAGCCGCACGAAGATCTTGGGCGTTGTGTTTACGCAGTGTTTTCGTGAGACTGTGGCAGTTAATTGGGCTGACAAGCTGACGAAGTTACGGGTGCTCTTAGTAGAGCAGCGGACTCGGTCACTAAACCTTTTCCAACGAGTGTGGTATGTGCATACTTACGCCCTCAGTAGGATTTGGTACATTGCTCAAGTGTTGCCTATTACCAAGCAATTTTCTCAGAGGATCGAATGCCTGATTGGTTATTTTCTCTGGTCCGGGGCTGCTTATTGGGTTTCCAGGGAACAACTACGTCTACCAGTTAATAAAGGTGGTTGTGGGTTGATCGCAGTGGATGTGAAATGTCTGGTACTTCTTGGGAAAACTATACTGCGTGTTCTGGACGGTGAGGGCCTTCCGCTACAGCGATCGCTTTGGGCAGCTCAACTTCGTCTTCCAGATAGGCGGCTACCCGAATTTCGGCGGTGGTGGAAGACATTTGCGGACCTACCCACCATTACTACGCAGAGGTTGGCCTTCACTCGGTCAGCCTTCTTTTACAAACATCTGATGTCTACCACCAGTGTTCTACCGCGGGTACAACAACACTATTCGCTTAGACGATGGAGTACAATTTGGGAAAAATTTCAGAATCCGAAGATCCTTACTGACTGGAAAGCTGCGGTTGTTCCGACAGCTGACAAATTGTGGCGACATGGCAGAGCACCATCAAATCTCTGTCTCAGGTGTTCTGCGGTGGTGACATTGAGTCACAAGTTGGTGGATTGTGCCGTCGTACGCCCAATATGGAACTGGATATATGGTCGCATAGGAGTGATTTGTAGTGGCGTGCAGATGTTTCCACGGGAGGTCTATCTGAATCTCGAATTCAAACACGGTGACAAGAAACTGACAGATGCCCTTACTTGGCTCATCTTTGCCACCTATTTTTGGGTACTAAAAGTTGGGGACGCAGTGAATCTGCAGGCTTTCCAGAGATTTATCCGGAAGGAACTCTGGGAGTTGGACAAAAGGACCACTTTGGCCTTGGATCTCCCGCATTTAAGGAAGCTCTAAGTGTCCACTGCAGGAGGGCATATGCTAAGAATTGGGATAAGAAGAAGAAGAAACAAAAGTGATCTATCCTTCTTGTGTAGTAGTTTCCATATTCTCCTAAAAACCTATCCCAAAATAAAATAAATAAATACATTGCGCAAAAATTAAAAAAACAATATAAAAACAATAAATAAATAAAATAAAATACTAAAAAAAACTAAAAAAAAATAAAAAAATAATAAAAAGTTAGCCTTGGCAGAGAACTGCCATTCAATTACCGCCCCCCAAAAATAAAAAAACCTAGTAGTCAGAGAGCATAGAATAGGATGATCAACTTTTCGTTTCGTCCCATACACAGAGCCATCTATTGAATTCACAGTAAAAGTTTATCTCACTTCCGGTCTTCTATCTACTGAACTGCATCTCTGACTATGCTCTAGTTACCTTGCATCTCTGATAATTACGTTGCCTGTATGCCACGTAGTTTGTGCCGTGTTGTGTGTATTGGGTTTTAATTTATGAATCAAAGTTGTTTATTTAGCTAAATACAGGTGAACGTTGCTATAAGGGGAAACAATGAATTCCATTCAGTCTCTTTCAACGGTAAACTTGGAGGAAAAGAATGAAATTAAACGCATTGGCAGGCCCATACCATCACTCAGGTAGTTCAAACAAAAACAAGAAGTTTTAACAGGAATTTTAACAGCGATGTATATGAAAAATATGACTGGATAAGTGGTTGTGATATTAAAACGCCCTGTTTTGCTTTCCTTGCGTTTTGTTTGGTGGTGAAGATACATGGAATGATCTGTAGCATCTTCATGAAATGTGCATGTTTTATATATTGTGTTTATTTGCGTAAATTAAGCAGCCTATAGTGAGAAACTTATTCCGTATTTATTACTTAAAACATTTCAAATTGCAAGGATAATGTGAACCACCAAACTTCAGGGTCACCAGCCGCCCCTGATAGGTGTTAAGCTTTAACAACAATAACGTTTGCCAAACCACCGCGTGCCTTCGTTCATGACGGGGACTATAGGTTCACCTACTAAACCGACCGAAAATTATCGATAATGCACTGGAGTCGAGAATCCAAGAAAATTTGACCGTATAGTAACTGTGACGAGAAGGATATAAAGCAAAATAAAACTACAATCTTGGGTTCTTTAGGTCTGGCGTAAAGGGTTGTAATTATGTAAATGGATATACATTTGATGAGTTGAATCACACTTGAAAAATGCAATGGCACTCCATGACGGGGACTTACAACGGGTTTTAAAATTATGGGTTAGATTCCCCTTCCCACGAATGTACTTTCTTGAAGTTTACCAAATGTATCTTATGCTTGTTCAGGACCAACGCGTCCAAATGACAACGGCGTACTCCGTCCACCGCCTCCACCGCCAGTGGTTATTCCGCCGTTCACTCCCCAGCAATTGAACCAGGCTGCCAACGTCGCTCTGGAGAAGATTCGACAGAGGTTGGAGTTCGTAGCCCAGCTGTTCGCTAACAATGTTGTCGTCCAGGTGGGAACTCCAGCAGCGTGGCATCAGGAATTCTTCCAGACGACAAACGCTACCCTTCAACGAGGAGAGGAAGCACAGAAAACTGTGGAGGCCAGCGTTGCTCTTGTCAACGAGTAAGTTCCTCTACTACATAAATACAAACTGATAGTTAAGTTCAGCCTCTACGAAAATTTGTAAGAAAATTCTCACACTTTAACTACCCTTTACATGGAACATTTTTCATTATTGTTTATTTTCTGAAAAATGGCTCCAATGGTTTTGATTAAATTACCACGTGTTTACCTGATAAATAAAGTAAAATAGCTTATTTATCCTTTAAATAAACAACATTTCAAGGACACTTCAACATTTCAGTTTATATGTACCTAGGTCAAAGTAAAAGTCGCCGGTTTCTTGAGCAGCGAAGCTTTTCAAAGTCCCTTCTTCGAGCGAGCGCGCGGTTTACAACCGTCAACTTCTGTGCGCCTCTTTGGTTAACTCTAAAATACAAGACACAGGGCACTGACTTGGGCTACCTGTATACCGTGGTGCAATGGTTAAGCTACTTTACTTCTACGCAAGCAACTCGAGTTCGATTCTCGATAGTGAATTGTCATCTTTCTTTTTTTTACAACCCGTTTTACTATAATATATTTAAATAATATTTCTTGCGTTACTTAATTTTACTTACACGTATTATTACAATAATATTGAAATTTGTGGTTATAAAATTAAGTTTACTGAGTATAAAAGCTCCACCCGACCGATAAATTAATCTCATGGTTGTCATTTACCGGTGTGGCGGACCTCTAAATAAACGCTACATACTTAAAAATTCTGATGTGTTACATTCATATGACTTTCTCTACTCTTGTACAATCTATTTTTGCAAACGTTTATACTCCACTACTTCATGTTTATCGAAATGTTAATCTTATTGCTAATTTTCTTGTAGGTGCAAGGGGAATATGGTAGGCTTTAAGCGATAGTCAAATGTTTTAAGAGCTGGTTGCTGTGTGGAGCATTCCATTCTCTTTGTATGTCCAGGACATAAAAAAAGAATGACGAATTCCCATTTGAGAAAAAGTAAACGTTCAGAAAGAAGAGGAAAATTGAAGATATGCATTTTATTTGTCATGAAAATATCCTAAATATATGATATTTTAATCAAAATCGTTAGATCATTTTTGAGAAAATCAAAATGATTGAAAAATATTCCATGTAAGGGGTAGTCTGGGGTGGGGGATTTTCTTGAAAATCTTCGTGTCGCATCTTTGAGAGATACTGAAGGTATTTATACGACTTTTCGTTTTTGAGTTATGCTGTTCACAGACACACACATAGACCTTTCTCTGATAAAATGCTTTTTTTGGATTCAGGAGGCTTCAAAACATGTATTTCCGTGTAATTTCGGTATCGAATTTTTGGATGGAATGCAATGCTTCTCCACTTACTATACGTAGTAGAGAAAGTAAAAATGAAGAAAACGTGTTAGTCTTTTACTCATGTATATAAAATGTCGTGACCGAGTGATTAGACGGCTCGTCTGTTACCAAGGCGGCGCGGGTTCAACCTCAAGGGCCCACATGCGGGATTTGTGGTGGACGAGGCGGCGTTTGGGCGGGTTTTCTCCGTTACTCATGGATGTGGATGTTGTGGATTTTCTTCATTTGTTTCATTCATTTCATAGCATCTTGTTCTTGATTCTCATACCTGGCTACGGGCCGATGTTCGTTCCGGGTTTTCCATTTTCTGATTCAATGCTCATCTGCTCCTCGACAGGTCTCTGAACCCTAGGCACGGTTGTAAGTCCTAGGGAATATAAGCCCTACATACGAGGAGGATAAGCCGATTAAGTAAGTGAATATTTAAAATGAAAAGGGAAACAAGTTGAGTAGTTCCACGGAGATTTGAAGTTGCAACCTCTGCAATCTCTTTACCCTCTGACAAGAGACCATTAATGTTAACAAAACTTGAAACAGATTTATATACCATCCAAAAGAGCGCACTGAAATATGCAAAACCCTCGAATATTACATCCTATCGTGCGTATATATATATATATATATATATATATATATATATATATACGAGTTAGATGATGGTAAAAATGTGCGGGTGGGGGTAGTCAGTGTCCAATCGGAGTGTTGAATTGCTAGCGCGATGTGTTGGGAAGTAGGCGCACTGATTGTGAGTGCAGTGAACCTGGGGCACCACGAGTTGTGTGCGGGTTGTTCAGAATCAAGCTTCTGCCTGTAAAAATAACTCTCTGAACATAATGAATCACTTTAAAGAAAAGAATTTCTAGCTCTCCGTTTTAAGCAAAGAAGATGAGACAATATTTCAGTATTTTTAGATGCATTAGAGTCCGATACAAAAATAATATATACACAGACTTTAAATATCAATGAATACGAACCAGTATCTGAAACAGTGTTAGTGCCTGACAAATGCGAATCTCCATTAGAACAGTAATCAACATCAGAAGGTCCACAGAGCTCGGAGCCCGGAGAAACATACAGTAGGGTGGTCATTGTAAGAAAAAAGAAAAGTTAGAGTGCAAAGAAACGGAAGGAAAGCAAACATTTCCTCACTTGTGATGGAACTCTATGAAAAAACAGGTATCTTCGATTGCAGCACGAGATGCAGTTGTACCGCTTTAGGGAAGATATTGCAAAAGCTGATTCTATTGGCAAATTATTTCCTAATTTAAGTCACAGGTTAATACAAGCACTTGTACGAGTTGGTGTTTACGAAATATGTTTACTCGATAAGTGCACGATATTAACTTATAAGAGTGGGCCCGTGAAGAAGCCAAATCAGTTGATTCAAATGCAACATTGGTAGGTATTTCAGGCAACATTTTCACATAGGACCACGAAACATTACGCAGTTAGTCACAAGAAAATGAAACTACTAACAGCATATCTCATTCCTGGAGAGAAGAGACAGTATGGTAGTAGCAATTTGTATAATACAGGTAAACCTGGCATCAATAAAGAAACACTTGATCGCCGTGGTGTTACAAAGCGCATAGACAGTTTCATTCACTATTATGCCAACTGTGTCGTTTCCTTACGCATCTGTATATGCAGCAGGGTATGTTTATTTAACTGTGCAGTTGTCGAAATCTGCAAAAATGACAAAATACCCTTTCCGCATATTTCTAGAGTTAACATATTTACCTCACACTGATTCATGGAGGTACCGGCTTGGGGATTTTCTACCGCTGGGAGACCTGGCACGTTAGGTCTCTGAGGGGCCAAACTGAGGAAGGTACCACGTCCCACCCTGCAGGACTGCACCCCCTCATTACACCTGTTGTGGGGGACACAGCTGTTGCGCTATGGAAACCCTGCTGTATGAATTGTTTAATAGTTATTCTAATCATTTCAAACTGTTATTACACACATCTGCAAAGTGCACAGTTAGCTCCTTCGTTGGTGCTAAGTATATCCTAACAAGTTCACCGGAAACGTCTGCCATTGCTAAAAAGCAAAAGCTGGAACATGATTCGAGCTTTGCTTTACAAAACCGATTTTCTGCTCTATAGGAAATGTAACATGAATCAGCTGATGTAAGTACCAATGCAAATACTAAGCGAATCAAAGATACCCTTGCACCTATTTATGTCGCTAATATTGTAGATATGAATAAGATTATAACAGCATTACATAGCCAAAATACATGACTGTAAGCGAGAAAAAAGTTAAATCCACGTTCGAGACAATCGAAAACTATAGATCACAGTCAGATATTTAGAAAACAGAAAGGCTGGATTTTCTACATACCAGTTAAAAACCGGGAAAAAAAGCTTCAGAGTTTTATTAGAGGAAATTTCTGATTTTGGCTGTCAACCTGCATGATACTCATTCACCATCCAGTAACAAAAACACCCCTACCTTTGTTTTTCTTAGAGACCCAACTCCAATAACGAGAATATTTATGAAGTCAACCGCCTATATGGCGCAGTAGTCAAGACTGAGCCACCTAAGCACAAACGTTCCATAATTAGTGCATAAACTGCGAATAAGGACATAGTAAAAACTACTGTTGTAAGACTTCAATAAGTTGATAAGCAAATTATTTGGTACCTACCATTTTGTTTTTTCAAACTGTTTCTTCTGAAAATATGAGAGGCGTTTTCGTCAACTCGATAGATACAACTTTTATGAAATTCAGTTATATACGAGGGCTGTTCCAGAAGTACCTGACCTAACAAAGAAAACACAAAATTTTGGGGGAAAAACATCTTTATTTCTTTACATAGTGTCCTTTCAGCTCATACACTTTTCCCAGCGATGTTCAATAGCTTCGATACCCTGTTTATAGTGAGAACCGTCGAGTTCTGCAAAATAGCCATCAACTGCAAACTCCACCTCTTTATTGTTGGTAAATCTTTTACCACCAAGCCATTTCTTCAACTTTGAAAACAGAAAATAATCAGAGGGGGCTACGTCTATCGAATAGGCTGATTGAGGAAGCAATTCAAACGTTAACTCATTGATTTGGCCATGGTGATAATGGATGTGTGAACTGGTGCATTGTCTTGATGAAACAAAACTTTCTTTTTCGCTAAATGCGGCCATTTTTGCTTGATTTCATCATTCTAACGCTGCAATAAGTTTGCATAATACTCGCCATTGATTGATTTTCCTTTTTGAATATAATCAATGAAAATTATCCCACGCGCATCCCAAAATAATTCACGCCATGATCTTGCCTGCAGATGGAACTGTCTTCGCCTTCATTGGAGCCTGTTCTCCCCTTTCAATCCACTGTTTTGTCTGTTCCTTCGTCTCAGGTGTGAAGTGATGGACCCATGTTCCATCCATGGTTATGAATCGGCGCAAAAAAAACTCTGGTTTATTGCAGCGAAATATCGCCATACACTCTACTGAAACATGCTCACGGCGCTGCTTTTGTTCCATTGTGAGTAAACGCGGCACCCATCTTGCGCACAGCTTTCTCATGTCTAAATTTTCAGTTAGTGTGCGATTTACAGCACTTTTTGAAATGCTTACGATGTCTGCCAGCTCGTACACTTTCAGTCGACGGTCATCCAATACTATGTTGTGGATTTTCTTCACAATTTCTGGCGTGGTCACCTCATTTGGTCGACCACTGCAATGTTCGTCTTGGCAGCTCGTACGGCCTCACTTAAACTCTGCCACCCAATATTTTATTGTTGTAAACGAAGGAGCAGACTCCCCCAGAGTATAATCTAGCTCAGCTTTAATATTAGTTGGACTAAGACCTTTCAAATGAAAGCATTGTATCACATAACGATGGCCAGTTTTATCCATGTTTACAAATTCGCTGAGAGAGTTCACTATTTATGACTGCCAAACAATTACTAAACAAGTTGTAAGGGTGGTACTTTCTACCATAGTCATTTGTTTGAAACAACAACCGCTATATATACGTCGAGTCGGGTACTTCTGGGACTGCCCTGGTACATACAATAATATTCGCGTTAAGCATGATTAATTGAAACGAGATTTTGTATATTTCCAACTATGTCGTGTATAGATAGTAAGAAATAGTTCTTTAAAAATGTGATAGATGCACCCACTCGCATAATACAAAAGTGAGAGATGGAATTAGTTTGTAAGCATTGTGTAATCAAATTATATTCAGTGAAATCAACGTGAGTTTGGTGCTTTCTTGGAATTCCTGCTCATTTTAAGCGGGGTGGAACTATGAAAATCTTATCTTTTTTTCTCTCTGTTGTCCATAGAAGTAAATTTAATATATTGCATGTGCAAATGGCATATAACCCAGTAATAAAACATTCATCTGATTCATGAACTACATTAGGGGACAAAAAACGAAAATACAGGTATCAATAGAAAGTGCCATAACGGCACATTCTTTTACATAAAAACCTGATTGTGTTCTTAATGAAAACCGCTGAACTAGTGTTTCAATTAATGTATCCAGCAACACAAAGAACACCCACATTTAAATTTGTTGTAGAGTATGCTGTCTCATTCTTTGGTATGCAATAATCAGTTAATCACATACTCACTGGTTACCATCCATCAATATGGCGGCCGCTCGCTTTTTGCAACAACGAAATGTAGTATTATAATTGGTGTTAAGTCACAGTGGACGGGCTCGTAAACAACTCGGAATGTAAACACTGCCACGCGAAGTCATACGCTCACAAAGTACGAGTAGGAAAATAATGTTCAGTGTATTACAGATTTGTCAAGAAGAAAAGCGTAGAGGTCTAACTATTCGTTATGTACGTTGTGGTCAGACTGTACTGTCCTCTCGTAATGCGAGGTTAGTTTATAAGCATTGAATGACCACACGTGGTAATGGCAACAAGGCGGCTGTTACCATAGCAACGAGCTTGTCGCGCTCACTTGTTTTTCCGACTGCAGCGCTTATGTCAGATCCCCAACTAATAAACAAAATAGTCGATGTATATAATACGCTTCTGTCATTCATTCCAATTCAAAGGCCACTCAGGCCATCATAATTTCAATTGATAGTGAAGAGCGTTTAAGAGCTAGTTGCAAGTATCTTAGTATCACAGTGTTTCAATATACAGTATGTTTATGTGTCATGTAAATGTTGCAATGTCGACGAGACAACCATCAATCCGCTCCGAATTGAGACGTGCAATCGATAAATTCGGAAGTGATATCGTTGACATAAATAATGGGAAGGTTGTGTGTAAGGTGTGTGAAATTGAACTGAAAGTTAGAAGCACGCGGGCTGTTGAAAAACATTGCAATAGTAAAGCGCATAAAAAGCGAGTTGAACGCAAATTAACATGCGGCGGGCCTTGTATACAATCAGATACAAAGGCAGCATTCTATAAAGACTTATGTAACATGATGGTGAGTGCAAATATACCATTTAATAAACTGAATAACCCACATTTTCGAGGCTTTCTTGAGAAATACACAAATCAGGACATTCCAAATGCATCCACACTGCGTAAAAACTATTTACCCGCTTGTTATGATGACACCGTTAGCAAAATCAGAGAACAAGTCGGTGACAATAAAATCTGGGTATCGATTAACGAGACCACTGATTCCGAACGCAGATATCTTGCTAATGTGATTGTGGGTATTTTGTCGCCTACACACGTGGGAAAGAAATATTTATTAAAAACTGAATTTTTGGAAAAGGTGGACCATTCAAACATTGAAGCTCTTTTTGAAAGGTCAGTGTCTCTTTTATGGCCTCTTGGTGTTCAGTTTGATAACGTGTTACTGTTTATAACGAATGCTGCTCCATACATTGTGATAGCAGCCAAAACACTACAACTCCGTTACACAAAAATGGTCCACGTAACTTGTCTTGCTGACGGGCTGCACAGAGTTGCACAAGTTATATGTGAGTCATATGCTGACGTAGACACCTTCATATCAAACATGAAAACAATATTTCGGAAAGCTCCTTCCAGAATAATGAAGTTTAGAGAAATGGCACCAGAAACACCCCTTCCCCCTACAAGGTGGGGTACCTGGTTAAGTGCTGCCTGCTATTATGCAACACATTACAGCACTGTTAAGAGAATACTTTTTGCTCTAGATAGCAAAGACTCTTCTGCGATTCCAGTGGCGAAAGCACTAATGTCAGAAAAATTATTTGACAGTCTGCAGTTTATAAGAAACAACTTTGGACTGGTACCAAAAGCCATTGCAAAGCTTCGAGACTGCAATTTAAAGATGTCCAAAAGCATTGCTATAATTGAAGAGGTATGTGAAAGCCTTGAGCAGGCAGTTCCGACATCAGTCTCTGAACGAGTGAAGCAGAAACTGCACAGTGTTGTGCGCAAGAACAGCGGCTTGTTAGTGATGAGGGACATCAAAAACAGACTGATACAGAAACAACAGATATCAGAACTTGAGACATTTTATTTATACGCACCTTTAACATCCTGTGAGGTAGAAAGAACATTCTCAGAGTACAAAAAGTGCTTGAGTAACAATCGCAAAAGGTTCACAGTGCGAAACATAAGTATGTACATGATTGTTCACTGCAATGCTAACGCCTTCAACATCGCTGAGGAAGATGATGCAATGTGTGAGGTATGTTTACAGAACTCTATAGTAAAGTTGTTAACTTTTCCTGGATCCTTATAAACCATTGGACATATACAAACACTTACCACATAAAAAATGTAGTTCTCTTCAAAATACGTACACAATTTATTTCAAACAACTTCAGTAGAACCCTGCTTAACAGAACTAAAGAGAACACAGCTATTTCAGATAGTGCTTTTTTTGTATAATCAATGGTAATGATTTTAAACAAAGAAAGGAAGAAAGTAATTGTCTTACAAATGCATATATAATGTTAACTACGAGGGCTGTCCCAAAAGTACCCGGCGTAACAAAGAAAACACTAACATTTTGGGAAAAAAACATCTTTATTTCTTTACATACTCTCCTTTCAGCTCGATACACTTTTCTCAGTGATGTTCAATAGCTTTGATACTGTGTTTATACTGAGAACCACTGCAAACTCCACTTCTTCATTGTTGGCAAATCTTTTACCACCAAGCCATTTCTTGAACTTTGAAAACAGAAAATAATCAAGAAAGGGCTAAATCTGGTGAATAGGGTGCATGAGTAAGCAATTCAAACTTTAACTCATTGATTTTGGCCATGGCGATAATGGATGTGTAAGCTGGTGCATTGTCTTGATGAAATAGAACTTTCTTTTTCGCTAAATGTGGCCGTTTTTGCTTGATTTCATCATTAAGCGCTGCAATAAGTTTGCATAATACTCACCATTGATTGCTTTTCATTTTTGAAGATTCAATGAAAATTATCTCATGCGCATCCCAAAACACTGACGGCATGACCTTGCCTGCAGATGGAACTGTCTTTGCCTTCAAATGAAAGCATTGTATCACATAACAACATCCAGCTTTATCCATGTTTACAAATTCGCTGAGAGAGTGCACTATTGATGGCTGCCAAACAATTACTAAACAACATAGCATTGTCAAATTTTAAACTTAAGCTTTATAAGGGTGGTACTTTCTACCATTGTGATTTGTTTGAAACAACAACTGGTATCAATACGTCAGGTTGGGTGCTTCTGGGACTGCCCTTGTATAACATTACTACTGTATATAGTATTAAAATATGCATTATAAAGGCTATATCAGTAATTTTATTGTGAACTTTCTTCTTGCAACGCTTGTAGGCAGCTATATCACATTACTATTAAGCAGTGATCATTCACTACTTTGTTGTAGAAAACGCAAGGCAACCTAAAAGCAAAAAATGTTGTGTTGATAGTGCTGTAATTCAATATTTCCCTTAAGATTTGTAGTCTCTTTTTATCTCTAATACTTTGAATCCCTTTGGTACTGTTGGCTTCAAGTTTCTCTTCAAAGCTTATTATAACACGCTTTCTTTTTGCCAACATTTAAAACACAAATAAATCACACTGACCAACAGCAAAGTGGAAACATTTAACACTTGTTATAATGATACAATATTTCTTTGAATGTGGGTTAGGGGGCAAGGATTAACTGCATACAATACCAAGTACCCGTGTTGGAATTTAGGGTTGCTGCAAAAGAACATTGTCAACGTGAATTTGAGCATCTTGTATTTTCCCCCCCCCCTCCATCATTTCAGTTAAGCAGGGTTTTATTGTATTTTTGTGAGCAGCTATTTTCAAGATACCTGCTTCCTATTACTGGTTGGAAAGTTTAAATTCTTTGTCAAATTATTAAAGTGCTGTTGCTATTGAGTTGTTTCTCATGATGTCATGGAAAGAGCAAATAGTCACGTGCTTTGATTTCCTTATCTCCCTTGCTATAAGGTTTATCTCGATTAACATGAAGTAGATAGAAAAATAAGCTTTCATAAGAATATATTATAGAAGGTGTATAAAAATAAATGGTAATGGGAAGAGAAAGTCTTGTGAATGTAATGCAGAATGTGTTTAACATCTTAGTTTCAATTTCCTTTGATTTGCCAGTGTTCATGGAGAAAGGTGTAAAAAATAAAAATGGAGGAAATTATTTCCAAAGAAAACCTCATTGCTTGAGCACATACTTAACAGTAGTACCAATCTGTAGAGCAAAACTTCTGTAAAAGATGGGCTAAAGTTTACCTTTCTATTTCAAAGTGTGTTTTTTCTGTGAAGTGGTGCAGAATTTGCAGTAGAAAATGGGAGATGCAGTTGTTTTAAAAATATATTTAAAATATAAATATTGTGTAATATATATCACATTAAAGAGGAAATGTCAATTAATAACACTGTTTTGGCAATTTGCTCTGTGTTGCCCCCCTAAAGTACAGCTGTTATAGCATTTAAGGTATAAAACAACAGAGCTATGTTTCCAAAGAGAGTTTAGATGATTCATTTACTAAACTAAACCTGAATGCATGAAATGTTCTAAGTAAATTACGTTACTGAAAATAGCATCAGCTCCTGATGAAGAATTTTCATGTTTGAATAGGTTCCAACTGAGTCCTGATCAAGGACGTTTTGCCTTGCCCACCTTCAGTGTACTCAACACTGTCATAGCAGACAGCTGTCCTCGACCTGCAAACTGTCAGCCATCCAAGTACAGGTCGGCAGATGGTTCATGTAATAATCTGGCCAATGAGAGATGGGGGAGCGCAGGATCTGCACTGCAGAGGATTCTTCCCCCAAAATATGGAGATGGTAAGCAAATTGAATGTCTTTAGTAAGTAGAGGAAATATTACATGCCACCCAAACATTCTATATCAAGATTTCACCACTTTTGAGACTCCCTAAATATAGTAAAGGCATTTTTAGAAACAAAATTGAGTGTGTCCGTGTGTTTGACAAGAGCATAACCCAAGGATGTGACATGAAGATTTTCAACAAAATTCCCCACCCCAAAGTTCCCTTTACATAGGAAAATCTTTCATTTTTTTCTCTCTTCAAAAATGGCTTCAGCAATTTTTATTAAAATAATAAGATGTTTACAAAATAAATAAAATCTACATTTGAATTTTCTGCAAAAAGGCTATAAACTCCAGTTCTTTCTGAAAGAATTTTGCGAAACTTGTAAACTGGAAGAGGTACAAAAAAACTAACTGCACAAAAGATGAAGATGTTCTTATAATTTATGTAATTGGTCTGATGCATTAATCATTTTTCAGTCATTCTTAATTAATAGTTTGAATTGTCAAATATTTCATAATGTTTACTTTCTCTACCATGGACATAGCAGGTATTGTATTCCACCCAAAAATTTGATACCGAGATTTTACCGGAAATACATGTTTGAGGTCCCTCATGTCCAAAACAGCATTTTTAGAAAGAAAGAAAAAAACGATCCATGTGTATGTGTTTGTGTGCGTGTTGTGAAAAGTATAACATAAAGACAAAAAGTCAGATAAATACCAAACTTGGTATTTAGGTTCAGCATCTTCCAAAGGTGCAGCACAAAGATTTTCGAGAAAAACCCCGCACCCTAAACCACCATTTACATGGAACAGTTTTTGAAATTTTTTATTTTCTAAAAAATAGCTCAGGCAATTTTAATTAAATACCATATATTAAAGATACTTACATGACAAATAAAATGTATTTCTTGAATTTTCTGGGAATAGCCTGTAAAGTCCTCTTCATTCGGAAGGAATTTTGTATAGTCTTGTATAAGTGGTAAATGTTAAGCAATAGACAAAAACGTACTACACAAAAATGTAGTTCTCTTTAAAACATACAATTTATTTCATTTAACTTTTCTGTGACATCAGTCATGTTCGTGATATCTGTTATTAATGGTTCCATTTGTTCAATAGTTAGTCATTCTTTTAAAATCTTGTCAACATTCAGTTGTTTCTCGCGATGTCATAGAAACAGTATGGAATTTTAAGACCAGCATATAGCGTCTAGTTGTTAAACATTTGACTATTGCTGTTCTGTTTTTATCTATAATGAAAGGTGTAATGTAGCTATTTCTGCAAAGATTTATTTGGATTAAAATGTAGTAGTTAGGAAAATAAACTTTAGAACAGTTTGTATATCCACTAATAAAGATAGAGGGTAGAGAAAGTCATATAAGGAAAGCATTAAAGAACAAGATGGCAAGAAAAACACAAATGAAATTTTATAACGTAATGACAGTGCCAATGGCAACTTCTGTAGTGAAAACTGGACTATGAACAGGGCAGCAGAAATGAAATTCCTAAGAGCAGTAGCTGGATATACCCTTCTAGATAAATGAGGAAATCTGAAAACAGTTAAATATATGTAATCTAAATGAAAAACATTAATGAAAGCAAATCAAATTGGTACCAACATATATTAAGGATGGAAGAGGAATGAATACCAAAAATGTTATTAAATTATAAACCTACAGGATATCGCCAAGTTGGTAGACCAAAACAAGATGGAGTGATATGTTTAATTGAGGAGAAAACAGGTTGACAGTCCTACATCTTGTGGAAGAAGAAGAAAGTCATGTGAATGTGACATCACATTTTTTCAACTGCTAAGTTGCTATTCATGTTTTTCTCATGCTTATCCTAAGAGAAGAGAATTTTAAAGCCAGCATATAGTGACCCAGTTTTAAAAGTTTTGACTGTCACTTAAATGAAATGTGTAATAAAATAATTTCTGTAAAAGTTGATCTTGAATAACAAGAAGGAGATAGAAGAATAAGGCTTTATAAGAAAAGCTTGTGCAAGAGTGGGTAGAGAAAGTCGCATGAATCTAACACAACACAGAGAGAGAGAGAGAATTTTTTTAAGTGCTGTCACTATTCATTTTTTTCTTGCAATGTCATGGAAAGAGAGTGGAATTTCAGGTCCAGCATAATAACAACACACTTTTAGACATGTGACTGTGGATTCTATTTCCTCTATCCTGATTAACATGAGGTAGATACAAAAATAAGGTTTTCACAAGAGTAGTTTGTGGAAGCTATACAAAAACAAATGATTGTAGCTTGAGAAAGTCTTGTGAACGCAACACATCAGATTTTTTTATAGTTGATTATAAAAATTGTCTTTTTATTATGCATTTAGATATTGCAGGTGAAATTATTAACCACAAAAGATCTTACATGATGAAATTGAATGGCTATAAAAGTATAGGATCACAAACTTAATCTGCAAGAGAGAATTAGAAGGTTTGAAAGTTACGCAACAGTAATATTAATTATCCAACAGGAGTGAATGCACCAAGGACGCAAGCTGCAGATGGAGAACCACTTCCCAGCGCACGTCTAGTGAGCACAAAGTTTGCCAAAGATATGGACCATCCTTCTGACAATCTTACAATGATGGTGATGCAATGGGGACAGTTCATGGATCATGATTTGACGCATACGCCAATCAGCAAGGGAACCAGCGGCTTTGGCCTATCTTGCTGCAGGGATGGTAATATTCTCAAGGGGGAATTGCGCCACCCAGACTGTTTTCCAATTGCTTTACCTGATGATGATCACATCTTCTCCAAATTCCAGGAACATTGCATGGAGTTTGTGCGCTCCCTTCCAGCACCTCGACCTGAGTGTAACTTTGGTCCCCGTGAGCAGGTAAGCTTATTGTGACAAACTCTTTATGAAAGTTAACAATAAATAATGGAGACACACAGTAATTAGTTACTCTGTAACAAATAATAAATATTTTTTTAACGATGCTGTCAATAGCCAGGATGATACCACTGGTGTGCTGGAACTTTGTCTCACAGGTGCTCTTTTACTTTTGTAATGAATCTATTGACATGGTGTTGTTGTCAGGGCTGTGTTTGAACCTGCAACCTTGGAATAAGAAGGCCAGCACCTAACCAACTGAGCCACCCAGACTAACAGTTACCCTGGTGACATTCACTGCTTGTGCATTAGTATTGCTTGTTGGGAACTGGTTACACATTATCAAACTCCTCCACAAGAGACCTTGAGTGGCATTGTGATCTGGCGAGAAAAATGTTTACTAATTATATGCTTTGCTACATATTGTCTGACAATAATGTCTAATGTTTCTCTTCTCTAGTAACATCGCCTTTCAAAATGTTATTACCATGTTTTATTTAACGTCCTTCGATAATAGTTAAGTTGTTATATGCTTAATTTGAGCTATGTTGATGTTGGCAATACTGATGTATTTTCCTTTGCTATGTCTGCATCATGTGATGTTTATATTTAGAACCCCATATAGCTCAGTTCGCCGTACTAACTGTGTATATGTACAGGTGTGAATGCATTTTATAATTATAAACCATTATAGCAATCAAAGTGTTGATAAACGTCTTTATAGATTACATGAAATAATAAAGTAACTCTGTATCGACATTGTTCATAGTGACATACAATAGTTACTGGTAGCCATTAATGTAATGTGACTGCAAATGTGATAACTTACCATTGACTAATAAATGAATTACAACTATCCGGGATGTAGGTCGTGGTCTAGAAGGCATCGTGGATACCAACATTTCGCCAAGTACAGCGCTTGGCATCTTCAGGGTGAAGTAATTCATTGTCTGCAGTGGTCGTACTTTTATGTTACTAATTTCAAACTGTTCTTCTGCACTTATCTCTTCAAACTGCATTATATTTTTTACATCTAAGTTGCATTTTGCAAAAATACATGACCCTCCCTTCTCTTTATTTGACCTACAGTAGCTAGAAATTAATGAGTAATTAGGTATATTTATACAACTCATCTGTTTCTCTTAACCAGTGCTCTATGAGAACACATTAACATCTTTAACGTCACCTAATAGCAGAGGAACTAGTTTATTGAATAGGCTTTATACATTATGATGCAGTAGTTTTAGTGGCTTTTGTTGCCTGTTTGAGTGATAATATCTTTCTTTTGGGTATACACATATACGAGGGCTGTCCCAGAAGTACCTGACCTAACAAAGAAAATACAAAAATGTTGGGAAGAAAATCTTTATTTCTCTACATAGTCTCCTTTCAGCTCAATACACCTTTTCCAGCGATGTTCAATACCTTAGATACCCTGTTTATAGTGAGAACCGTTGAATTCTGCAAAATAGCCATCAACTGCAAACTCCACCTCTTCATTGTTGGCAAATCTTTTACCACCAAGCAATTTCTTCAACTTTGAAAACAGAAAATAATCAGAGGGGGCTAAGTCTGCCGAATAGGGTGCATGAGGAAGCAATTCGAACTTTAACTCATTGATTTTGGCCATGGCGATAATGTATCGTCTGGATGAAACAGAACTTTCTTTTTTGCTAAATGCAGCCCTTTATGCTTGATTTCATCATTCGAACACTGCAATAAGTTTGCAAAATATTCCCCTTTGATTGTTTTTCCTTTTTGAAGATAATCAATGAAAATTATCCCACGCACATCCCAAAAAACTGACGCCATGACCTGCCTGCAGATGGAACTGTCTTCGCCTTCTTTGGAGCTGATTCTCCCCTTTCGTCTCAGGTGTGAAGTGATGGACCCATGTTGCATCCATAGTTATGAATAAACGCAAAAACTTGGCTTTATTGCAGCGAAACAACGCCAAACACTCGACTGAAACATCCTCATGATGCTACTTTTGTTCCATTGTGAGTAAACGCTGCACCCGTTTTGCGCACAGCTTTCTCATATCTAAATTTTCAGTTAGTATGCGATGTACAGCACTTTTTGAAATGCCTATGATGTCTGCTAGCTCACACACTTTCAGTTGACAGTCATCCAGTATCATTTTGTGTATTTTCTTCACAATTTCTGGCATGATCACCTCATTTGGTCGACCACTGCAATGTTCGTCTTTGCAGCTCGTACGGCCTCGTTTAAACTCGGCCACCCAATATTTTACTGTTGTAAACGAAGGAGCAGACTCCCGCAGAGTAGAATCTAGCTCAGCTTTAATATTAGTTGGACTAAGACCTTTCAAATGAAAGTATTGTATCACATAAGGACGTCCAGCTTTATCCATGTTTACAAATTTGTTGAGAGAGTTCACTATTAATGGCTGCCAAACAATTGTTAAACAACGTAGCATCGTCAAACTTCAAACTTAACCTTTATAAGGGTGGTACTTTCTACCATAATCATTTGTTTGAAACAACAACTGCTATATATACATCAGGTCGGGTACTTCTGGGACTGCCCTAGTATATTACTACTAACATCCTCAGATCTATTAGGCTTTCGTGCCAATGCATCCATCTCAACTTTTGCTAGTTTTTCTGAAATACCGAGCTTATTGTATTACACAGCAATTCCCCAAATTTATGTGACCCCTTTGTATTCAAGTGTATGCCATCTCTCCCAAAATTATGAGCATTTAGGCATCGACCATCGACAATTTGTAGTCTTGTACATCCAGTCTAGGTCCTGACATGTTCCTCATACCTGCTCAGGATACCACTTATGATAATCTTTGTTCTTGCATGTTTCTCCAGAGAACTTCAACATTGAGTCTCTTTTTAATGTGTTGTAACTGTGACAGTTATAACCGTTACCCGAAAGTAACTGTTAGTCACATTCCTATTCATGACTATTGGCAAGTGATTAACGCCAACATTGTAAAATTCTGTGAATGCTATGTTTTTCCTTGGAAGATAAACACAGCTGTGACAATTCTAATACCTACCTTATTTAATGTAGTAATCAGTTGCACAAGTAAATATTAAATGCTTTAAAGAGAGGGAATCATTTAGTGTATTAGACAAACAGCTCGTGGTTAATTGTCTCATTATATTCTATTATAAATTACAGATGAACCAAATCACAGGCTTCATAGATGGCTCTAATGTTTATGGTTCAAGTGCAGACTTCCAGAGAGGTCTCCGTGAAGGACAAGGGGGGCGTATGAAGGTGCAGGATGTGGGAGGACGCCAAATGCTACCACCCAACCCCCAGGAGTGTTCTGACTTTACACAACGCTTCACATGTTTCAGAGCTGGTGGGTAACATTCATTTAGAAGTATGGCATTGCATGGTGTACTTTAACTCACAGTTACTGGGAAAATGTTACAAGTGTACCTGTTGGGGATTTTCTATTATCTTTTCAATATTTATTGTTGGTATTTTTTAACACTAATTACTTTCTCGGCCACCTGGTATAACTGCGTAAAAATTGGTGTTGGCTTCACCTAAGAAATCATTTACAAGAAAATAGCAAAATTCAAGAAACAGAAACACATCAAGTATACCACAAAGCTCGTCCCCCCAAAAAAAAATTCCAAAAGTTCACTTTCCACCCAAGCACTCGCTATAAAAACATATCTACCTAGCTCAGCAAAATAAATTCAGTTTAGAGAAATTACTCTGCAACAAATTGAAGGGTCAAATACCTCAGAATAAAAAAGCAAAATCTATCAAGTGAGATGCCCAAAATGTGACCAAATAAAACTAAAAGAAATTTAGAAACCAGATTAAAAGAGCATATGAGACACATCAAGTACAAACTACTGATGAATCTGCAGTTGCATACCACTTTTGGATGACCAATTACATAACACTTCTAAAACCTACAAAATATATAACAGAGTTGGATACTTGGTAAAAGATTTTAATCTCAAAACAAACATGTGTAATGAATTTTTAATTGCCGTCACCAAATCCACTATGGAAATTCACCATTCCACTGGTGGATGTCACCACACACAAACACATACCAGACAACGCCACCAGGAACCATCAGCCGCTTCTGATGATAACAGCAAGACAAAAACATGCATGTGATTTTTAAAATAGAGAGTTGAGGGTTGTTACACTACATCCTATGATATTCAAAATTAGTCAATGCATGTGATGTTAAGTGTTTTAACTCCAACTCAGTTTTGCTATAATTTCTAATTCACATCACTGTTACTAGCTTATCCAAACCTTATATTAAAAGGTCCCCATGTTTGTCTGAACATCATAACTCAAAAATGAAAATTCAGATAAATACTGAACTTGGTATTGAGATTCAGATTTTTCCAAGGATGCAACATGATCCTGAAACTACCTTACGAGTATATATGGAAGGATTTTCAATATTTTTTATTTTCTCAAAAATGTCTAAAGATTTTAATTAAAGCATCATATTAAAGATTAAATACAGAAGCGTTATTAACAGTGAAGTATTCATCATGATTTAGATTGAGTCACACTTTTATACACTCACCTTCACTAATTAAAGTTACATCAAACAGGAAACGTTTTCGAGGGCATTCGTCCTCATCGTCAGCGACTGGGTGTCACCTAGTCGCTGACGATGAGGATGAATGCCCTCGAAAACGTTTCCTGTTTGATGTAACTTTAATTAGTGAAGGTGAGTGTATAAAAGTGTGACTCAATCTAAATCATAAAGCATCATATGTGTAAGATATTTGGTGACAAGTAAAATGTATATCTGTATTTTCTGTGAATTATTCATTAAGAAAGAGTTTATAACTTTGTGTAACTGTAAACCACAAGGGACAGATAAAATCTTACTGCACAGCTCATTGAAAGAATTTATTTCAAATAACTTTCAAAAATAGAGATGCAGATTTGGTTAAAACGCAATTTATTTAAAATTACCTTTTTTCCTGTGGTATCAGTCATTTTGGAGATATTTGTTGTTATTGGTAATTTTTCAGTACTTTAGTCTTTGGTTTTTAAAGTACTGGCACTATTTGGTTGTTTCTTGCGAGTCACAGAAAGAGTATGGAATTTCAAGGCCAGCATTTAACATCCCAGTTTTAAACATGTATCAATTTGGTACCTACAGCAAAATGTGTGATGAAATTACTTCTCAATTAGCAGGAAGCAGACATTAAAAGAAGCTTGCATAAGAATAATTGCAGAAGTTACATAACATTAAATGATAGTGGTTAGATAAGTCATGTGAACATAACAACATTAGATTTTATTTTACATTATATGACACGTTAACTAAAAATTACAAAATGTATGTATATAGAGAAACACTGCTAACAACTTACAGGTGATTCACGAGCGAATGAGCAAGTTGAATTGACAGTAATGCACACACTATGGATGAGAGAACATAACCGTGTGGCCAAGGAGCTGGCAAAATACAACCCAACTTGGAATGATGAGACGCTATTTCAAGAGGCAAGACGAATTGTCATTGCTGAGATCCAGCATATCAACTATAATGAATTCCTGCCAATAGTCCTTGGTAAGTGCTAGCTAACATAAAGTTTAGTGTAAAACGTTTGAAAATTGGGTCAAAATTGAAAAGCCTTATTATTTCTGACAGACATGGTCTATAAACATCTTATTTAATTAGTGAAAAATTAAAAAGGATTTACAGAGCCTTGCACAATGAAGTTATAAAGAATATGCTTGCAAAGAAGGCTTTGACCTTTGGTTGAGAATGCCATGAAGTAGTTGTTACTGTATATAAAATTCAATTCCAAGGAATATATGTGATCCTGATTTGGCAACTAAGACACTGTAAAACAAAAGAGAATCAAAACTGTACGATACCAACATATTTTAATAACCCTTATGCACGAAAGCTTTGCTTTATTTCCTTGTATTTATGGTGTATCAAGTTCATTAGCAGTGCATGCTAAATAATTGTATAAAGAGATAAAAATGTGTCTGGCTAACATTAAAAATCATTGAACAGATATTTTATAATTAACAACTCAGAAGATTATTTTTCTTGGTGGTTGCAGACTATGTCTTTTCCAAAGAGGATAACTTGGTGGCGGCCTTGCAGTGGGAAATCTTTATATTTGCCAGCTTCACCTCTATTTCATATATGTTAAGCATTTCTGTATTATGTGAAGACTTATCAGGGCCATTCTGTAACTTCATTATTAAGAATGTGACTACAATTATTTGATAAGCTTAAAGAACTGCTCTCAACAAATGTGCCACTATTTGGCATTCCGTAACTTGTTTGTTGTTGTGATATTTCTTTGCTTGCAATAGCCCACTGGAGTGACTAATCCAAAATTTGTGTGCTCTGCGATAGTGTTTTGTTTTCATACTGCCATCAGCGCTGGAATACCCACTGCTGAGTGCTTTTGTCACTTTTCCTTGGCAAGTTGGAAACAAAGTGTGCTTGAAAATTCACACGAAAAATATAAAATATATGTGCATTTTTAAAATTTGCACCCTTGCTTAGAATAGCAAGACATACATCTTCTTGTGACCCCAAATAATTAGACTTTTTAATTGGGAAAGCTCGCCAAGCTGTGGCAGTGGCTCTGTAAAATGAGTGCAATTTTAGGTTAGGAAAGGCAGACAAAAGAATTAGCAACAAAGTTTGTAACGGTATTACTTATAATGTTATTACTTGTGATGTTTGTGTATGTGTGTTTACTTCATGTGAAGCCATCTTGTGACGTCATTCATTTGTTCGGTTTGTAACTCCATCTAGTGTTAGCAATTTGCGGCAGTATTAGTTTTTGTTTGAAAGAATTTTAATTTTATTTTTTTTATTTAATTCTGTTTCACTGTCCTCCGGCTAGCTATTATTTCTCGGTCGAACATGTTTCTTGATCAGGGTGTGTAAACGGAAAGGAATCTTTTATCCAAATATAACACTGATGAAGAAATTTGTTTTACACATTTATTGTCGAACACGTTAACTATCACATTTATACATTGATCTTAACACTCGCCAAACTGAAACTGTTATAATAACTTCTTACTGATAATTCTTTTAATCCACGTACTTCAATCTTTTTGTATAATTAACTTTACCATACTTTTAGATTTTTCATAATTCTGCTGCGCGTAACTTGTGAATCTATATCCGATTTATGCCGTACTAATACTTTCGACGAACTGACTGACTGAAGACGACGTGTAGTGTACACAGATTTTTGATGAACTGAACTGAATTTACCTCTAACCTACTGCTTTTATACCCATACACACCGATATGCCTAAAGATTATAACTGAGTTACTATTGGCTAATAAAACGCGCCAACATTAGCGTCTATTTTTATATCCAATGAAAATTATGAATACATATGCTCTAGGGAAATATTCCAGAAGGTTCTAAACGGAAAAACGCGCCAACATTACGCAACTTCCTCGTTTCCAATAATGATAAACAGCTCACCCCCTCGCTGCATTATTGCACGCTATTATTGACAGTTTCAGTAAGGCATTAAAAACTTACTTCTCAACAATAATTACAATCAATAAACATCTTAAATCAATGTCACATAAAAATGCATATTCATATTACAATCATTATTTACATTTAAGTAATTTGTGATACAAATTACTGCATCAAGTTTCATATTGTACTGATGCAAGTTTTGCTAATTCATATCAACTGCTATTATTGCTTAATTTTGTTTATGGTTTTTGGCTTTTAATTATACTTTTTAAAGATACCAGTTATTATGCAGATTTTTCTGGACACCACCAAGTATATAAGTTTTATTATTATAGCTTCACTTTTAGCAGAAGTTGCCTCCATCATCAGCCTGGATTCACTGCTGTGACTGGTAGATGGCAGTCTCTGGTTTGGACATACTGGGTAATGAGATCTTTTTCACATGGGACATCAAAGTTTAATATATTGTGCTTCTGAAAATGAAAATGAACGAGGAGTAGGAAAACTCATTTACACTCTTCACTTAAGTGGAATTACCCGGACATGTTTCAACCTACTGGCTGGTGGTTGTTTGATTGTCTTGTATCTGCTTGTGTTGACCATCTAGTGAGGGTTTGATGTACTTGCTGGGATATCGAAATTCATTGCAATGTTCTTGTTCTTCCAAGTGGATAGTTCCATAGGTTTTGAGACTTCTTTTAACAGTTTGGCATCCAGGTCTATTTCATGGGTTTTCTCCCAAAAATGATTCGCAACAGCAGATTTTTCAAATTGTTTTTGGTGAATGTTCCTGAAGTATTCTTTTTTGCACATTTCAATATTTTTCCATGTTGCAATAATTATTGTGCTTCTTCTTATGTATGAATAATTTTTCCAAAATGGAGAGTTCTGCTGCTTTTGTAGGGGCCTTTAAGAGCTTCAAAGTGTGCATAGGAAGACAAAAGGTTTAAAGAACAGCTGAGAAATGTGAAATATAAACAAACAGAAAAATCTGCAGCTGCAGAGCATTTTTGGTCCACATATCATCAGCTGGAAGAGAAATCAAAGCTCTTAAAGGCCCTTAGAAAAGCAGCACAACTCTCCATTTGGAAAAAAATTATTCATTCATAAGAAGAAGCACAATATATTAAATTTTGATATCCCATGTGAAAAGGATCTCATCATACAGTACATGCAACTAGAGACTGCCATCTACCAGTCGAAAGAGGAAGAATGGCAGTGAATCCAGGCTGATGATGGAGACACGTCCAGTAACTTCTGGTGAAAAAGTGAAGCTATAATAATAAAAATCTTAATTTGTACATTTATAAAAACTTCACTGTGATTCCCAAAATAGTTTTAAAAACAACCTATTATTCATGATTTGGCAATGTTCAGCTTTAGTTCAGTTCTGTGGATCTTAATCTTTGAATGAAAATCATTATTGGTAGGTATCTTGAGAATATTCAAATTATTTTAGGCATTCGTTAAGCGGAAGGTGTATTGAAAAGAAAGGTTAGTTTCACTACTGTCCATTCCAAACCAGAGTGCCTTTCATTGAAAACAAACTCTTTGTATTATCCGTGCGAAAGTAGTTCGCAATCCCCGCCCATAATGGCTGCTTGTTGAACACTATTTAATCTATAAAAAGGCGCCCTGCGTGAGAATCATAGTTCAAAATGCAACCTGAGGTAACAATCAATTTTATAAGTATGCAGCAATGAACATTTTACTTACGTTAATCACAATCCTCGGGCGAAAGTGCAACACCCAAATCCGAATCCTCCGAAGATAACTCAGCTGCCATATCAGAATCAGAACTACTCTCCAAAATAATGACAAGGTTATCCACAATTTCACAGCACTGTCGCACTTAAAAGAAGTTCCCACATTTTATCCTCTTGTATGTTGTATTATGTCTGTTTATATTCCCTGCTTGCTTTCGTCACAGTTCTCACTGAAACGCCTGTAAAATCCGATATTAGTTTTGTAATATGCAATAATGCAAGTGTCAGGTATTTTTGTAATAGTGAATTGAATATATGAAGTATTGTTTGTTTTTAGCCACTTTTTAACTGTTACCCGCTTCTGTGTTTGAACAGTTTATTCGCACTACACGCACTTTCCTCTGCCATGTGAGCTCAAATACCAACTGACTAAATCACAAGATTTGACCTGAGCTGAGCATACGTGTGTTAGTGTATTATGAATGACTGTTCGCTTATCATATATCCTGTGTTACACAAAGTGTTTATTCGCTACTCAGATAGCACCTCTGGGAATTCATTGCTGCATTTCTTGTGTATGTAAGAGAGTTGGTATTAACAAGCAAGATGCTCTCTGCGTTAGCGCAATAGCAGGCAAAAATCATATTTTGTAATCTCTTAACAGCTAGTATATATCCATTACCTTTAACGATGAGTTCTTATGATAACCGCAATAAAATGTGCAGTTCTATACCTTTCCTGCTCTAATATTTCATAATACAATACATGTATTAAGGAACTATTTACGTTGGCGTAGGAGTATATTCTTGGGTTCATGACAAGCCGAAGAACGTGCTTCTGTTTACATCAGAGGGAACTCTGGTTTGGAATGGACAGTAGTTGTGTTGTCTGGGGAAATGTTAACAGCTACAATTATTTTATTTTGGATTATTTTTCATATGTAAATGTATTAAATAAGAATTATTATTTTATACTCAATTGACTGCCTTCTATTATGCTCTTCCTCTTCCAGCAGCATCAGTATAAATTCAATTTTTTATGGTTACAAGAGGTTATTATGTAGCTTTCCACTAGTCACTTCTTTTAGCAGATTGGAAATTATGTTAAAATGATTCTGGAAAGGAAAACATATCGCTGTGTTATCCTACAGCTCTCAAAAGTACTCAGTTCCTAATCTTAACCAAAAAATGAAGCAAATCAACACAATGTTTATCATTTGCTGCACCTAAAATTCTTAAATCAATAACTGTTACCTTTTATTACGATAGAAGATTATACAACATTTATTTTTCTATTAAAATGCATCTCTTAAAAGTTATGTTGTGAGCATCATTTACCAATTCTATCACATGTATAATCGGTAACATTTATATTTTACACTAAAACAAATAAACAAACATATGATAATTAAAATGTCAAGCTTTTGTCATAGTTTTCCTCTTACAGCAGCATTAAAACGATATCAATGCAAACAAATGCGTTAGCATGAGGGTCTTGGGGTTTGTTGCATTCAACAACCAAATCTTTATTGTTAACAAAATATTGTTTTGCTACGAAGTTAATGCCAATCAGTTGTTTAAGCCTTAACAAAACTTTACAGAATAGTTGCGAATGTTATTAAATAAGTACAAGACCAAAGTGAATGATTAAACTTTCACATATTGTATCTAAAGAATTTGATTGACCATTGTTCTGCCGATGTTTGTGTGGATATCAGGGAATTTTCCATATGTAATTACGAATAGCCGGACTGTAGGAAATTGGTAAAGTGGAGGACTCACCATAAAAATCTTGTAATCATTGTACAATAAGAACAGAGGGAGATAAATGAAATTATTCACCATTTGAGTTTAAGAAGTAATCGTAACTCAGCTACTGACTACATAAATTAATGACTAAATATTGTGGATTCTAGTACAGATGTAGCTGTGAAAGTTCTCGTGGGGCATGGTGATGAGGTATTATTTAAATTATGGAAGTGACAACACATTTATGTGAACGTAAATTAATTTTTTTTCTCCAAATTATCTGGGTTAGTAGATTTTTAGTGTGTGATATATTTAAATGTCCTTGTAACAATAATTAAATACTTTTGCTGGTTTATGTTCATTGTAGACATTTTTACAAATAATTTACTATATGACTGGATCTAAGTTTTCTCTCCCTAACTGCATTTCAAAACTATGACTTCTACTAATTTTTGCAAGTCTTTTACGTCCTTTATATTACTTTATGCTCGACCATGCCAAAATGTAGTGTTCATACGACTGGTAGCACTACTTTAATGGGCCTCATTAAATTACACCTGTTCATTAAAGTATTGGTATTCGACCAATCAGAAGTGGCCACGTAACATTGTCAAAGCGCAAGTATCAATTATTCTGCGTAGTACGTCTCACAACGCTAGCAACTTTGTTTGACACAGATGCTACAAGGTCATTGTATTGTAACCATAGATAAAGGAATAACGATTGTAACACATCACTCAAACCAGAAACGAATACTTACGAAACCTTTAATTTAGATACATGGTCGAGCAGAAACAGTCGTATGAAACTTGACTATAATGGAGATTAAAAGGCTCGTATGATGATCGCTTTGCTTGCCCGGTTAATAATAATACTCGCATTTTAATTACTACCATTATAGTCTCGTTGCATAATATACTATTATTTCATTTTATTTTATTTTACTTTTCTGTGAAGAGAGAACAAATATCAATATATCATTGCGACTAAGGCCAGCGAGTGCAGGATAATTAATATCTACTGTAAGCTTCTCTCACTGAGGATGATTCATTTGATCAGTTAGCTTCAGATTCAGATTTAATCATTAGGGACCCCAGATTGTCGGTAAATAAAATATTGTAATATCGGTGTAAAAATATTATAGTGAGCGGTGTTTTGGGCGGTAAATAAAACTGCTTAATGGTGTTATCTCGTGCAAAAAAAGGGAAAAAACAAAAACACAGTTTAAACTATTTTACTGTGGAACAAAGGGCACCTTGCATGTAACTTAAAAAAGAGGAGCATGAAAATATTTACATAGTATACATTTCGACTGATTTACTTTGTTAGAGACAAAGCCACCATAAGTTCGGTGTTCTCTGCCTTAAGATTTGTTCTTAAGTTTGTCATGATGTTCCCATATGCAGAGAAAAGTCTTTCACTGTCCACATTGGACATGGGTACCCACAATAGTTTCATACACTTCTCACTGAAACACAAGTGGTCACATTGAAGTCCAGAAAGTAAATCCAGTATGTTCACTTCAGCATCATCTAATTTCTCACACACTATGTTCTTCAGAGCAGCATAATCTTCCTTGAATGTCTTCTCTGGCAAGTCTCGCAGAAAAGGTAGCATTCTTCTTGCTTTTTCTATAGTTATATCACTGGATGCCTCATTTGATACTATTTTTCGTACATCAAACAATTTACCTGCAGAATGAATAATATCAGCAGCTGGATCTGCTGACATTAAGGAATTCAGCTTGGTAACTGACTTTATGCCCAATTGCTTGAACTGACTGATAACATAAGACTTCTTGAGGGTTGGCAGTCATGAAGTTTTCTCTCCAAACGAGCCCTCAGCTACTATTGTGAAGCCATTTGATATATCTTTAAGTTTGCTATATAGTTTATGAACAAATGGATATTTAGATCCCTCAAGCACTTCAATAAGGCAGATGGTGTCTTTGCAGTGTTCAAGAAGGAAAGATGCCTGGCAGTTTATTATATTTTGAGACCGCATTGAAATACTACTGTAGAATCGGTTTGAATTCCCATGTGCCGCAAAACTAAACTGACCTGGCAACGTCTTTGCACATGCTGTCTGTACGGTGCATGAACGGCACGTTGCCAACTCCACCGTCAACTGAATTGTGCATGCGCTAGCTTAATTTGAAATGTGGCTCCACCGGCATAATTCCTTTTCTTTTTCAGAGCAGAAGGTAAACAGACTCCTTGCACTAAATTGTAACGTAATTTAAAGAATATAACTTGACTCCAAACGAATCTTTCAGTATAGCGGACACAAAATATACCTAGACATGCGTTCACATTATGGCAACGTCGCGAGACAGCAACAATTTTCGTGCGAGGGGTACAGAAAACGGAGATAGTGATTGGTAGAAGAGGCTGTCTACTGTCAGAATTGACTTGAACCAGACTTAGAAATTCATGCATTATTTAACGATACTTTTGCGACAGTCTTTTCCAGCCGGCATGAAATGGGGCGATGCAAGCACGAATCGTTAAATACGGCATTAGAGAAGAATTGCAGGTAGTATTGTCATTTAAATCCAAAGAATAATTTGAGTGAAATGAGAAATCCGTCACAGATGCGGTGTTGCCGAGTTCCGATAAACATGGCATTCCTTTTGTTGTGCATGCGATAGGTGAAGAGTGAAGGGGATGGGGTAGTCGAAGCAGTAGCGATGTTTGCCGAAACTCTGGTTAAATCACAGTGCAGTTTGGTGTTCTGTGCCGTGCAGCATGGCCGTAGCGAATGACAATACACGTATCCGTAAATGATTGATAAGCCAAATATCTGATTGTTTATGTGAAAAGGAGAGACAAACGCCAAAAAAAAGGAGAGAGAGAGAAAAATTTTGGGTTATTTTGCACATTTTTTCATAATGGTGTTATTTCGCGTTTTCGCGATATAGAACTAATGTCGCGTTATTTCGCGACTCAGAATGGATATATATGTGTAATTTAAAAATAATTGATTAAAGGTTTTCCTTATTGTTGATTTTTGGCCAATTTCGCGAATTAACTACTCGCGAAAAGTCAGGGTCCCTATTAATCATCATTAGAAATCATACAAACTTATTGGTTTCGTAAGGAAATATAAACATATGTGCAATAGCATAAGCCTACTCAAAATATGAATACAATAAAATACATTAACAATTTTAGTCTTATAATGTTTTGAATGTAGTCTTCAGGTAGTCGCTTGCTCCAATGTATTCAATGCAGATAGAATAAAACCAGGAATCGTATAACAAAACAAGTTCACAACACATATTTATCTAGGGAGTAAAATTGATTTTTAACAAAGAACCTATACAATTCTGCCTTATATTTATTTTACATTACATTACATATTTATTCACCATAAGAAATCATACAGAGTTATAGGTTTCGTCCACAAGCATATACAAGGAAAACATATGTACAAGTTGTATTAAGAAAAACAATATGCAGGTAGACAAGCTCTTGTCAATCCATGTATGTCATCATTTAAGATAATCTTGAAGATTATACAATGGTTTCAAAGACAGACATCCTCTTGGCCGAAGTGGCTCCCTCAGATGAAACAAATGAGTTCTCAAGATATGTAAATATTTAAGTTTTGCTCATACAGTATTCCACATATTCATCTAAAGAGTAAGACTGATTTTTTCCAAAGAACTTATGTAATTCTACCTTATATTTATTTGACAAGGTTATATTTTTAAGGTACCTGGGTAAATAGTTATATAATTTTAAGCCGTTATACTTAAAGGATGTTTCAAACAATTTGGTTTTGTGAGTGATCGAGTGTAATTTGTCCTTATTCCTTGTATCATGTGAGTGAATTTCACCATTTGTGACATAATTTGAAATATTCTTCTTGGTGTAAATTAGCAATTCTTTCATATACAAACTGGGTAAGGTCAAAATGTTCAAGCTGTGGAAATATTCTCTGCAGCTTTTCGTTTTTGGGATACCCGCTAGTATTCTTAGTGCTCTTTTTTGAAGTTTAAATATTTTGATACTATTTGTAGTATTTCCCCATAAGGGTAGACCATAGCTATAAGGAATAAATGTTGACTCTCAACTGGTGATGACTTTTACCAGCCCTGGCATGTATGCACTCATCACTGGTGTTATTCCATTGTTCCTCATTTGTATTTCTCATAGTTTGTTTACCTTGGCTACAACATTTACGTATGATTAAACCCAAAGTCAATTGTTTACATAAGGTCCACTGCAAGAAAAAGAGAAAGTGCAAATAAGAAGTAAAAGGGCCAGTAAGTTGAACTGCTACATGAATTGTACTTCTATTAATTATAACTGTTGGTTTATTCCATTTTAACTTTTAATCTTTATCTGGGCGGTACAATATTCTGTATATTATCCAACTGGGGATTTCGGTTAATCGCTATAGCAAACATCAGTAAATTCAAATAAAGGTGCTCATGTTCACTGAAAGAGAATCAGTAGTCATGCCTCACTTACCTCAGGTAAATCTGTCCTCTTTGTCGTTGAACATGAAGATCCAGATACGTGATATGGATGAAATTTTTCTGTGTAGAAAACCTTGGAGAGTATGATAGCTTTCTTCTGTTCACTCATGTGCTCTTATGTTTAAATTATACTTATATATTTGTTTTACCATTTCCATAATGACTTTTGCTTATATTCTCATTTATAGGTTTTATACATATAATGTCAAATTATAAAACCAGGCACAATACAACACTCTTGCAGCATATAATATGTAAATACTTCAGGCAAGAGTCCTCCTTCAGAAACACAGACAAAAAAAATCTGATGTGTTACACTCACATGACTTTGTCTACTCTTGTACAAACAATTTTTACAAATGCTTGTTCTCCATCTACTTCATGTTAATCGAGATAAACATTTGCAGAGTCTATCTTATTGCTAATTTTCTTGTAAATGTAAGGGGATAATATATTTACAAGGGCAATTCGGAAATACAGTAGCCTTTAAGCACATACATATCTCTTAATAACTGGTTGCTAGGTGCAGCACCATTCCCTTTCCCACAGATTAATACTCTTTGCATATCCAAGACAAAAAAATGAATAACGAATTCTCATTTGAGAAAATAAATATTGAAAAATTTAAGGGAATAACAAGCATTATCTCGAAAATGGTTCACTGAACAAAAAAAATGTATATAACATAAGTTGTGTATTTTAATGCGATCTACATTTTTTGTGTAGTAAAATTTTGTCTATCTCTTATGGTTTACCAGTTATGGAAAAGTCGTTCACAATGAAGAATACTTTTGGAGACATTCCCAGAAAATTCAAGAGATACATTTTATTTGTCATGAAAATGTCTTAAACATATGATATTTTAGTCAAAATCGTTAGAGCCATTTTTGAGAAAATTGAAATTTTCGAAAAATCTTACATGTAAAGGGTAATCTGCGGTGGTAGGATTTTCTTGAAAACCTTCGTGTCGCATCTCTGAAAGATACTGAACCTAAATACCAAGTTTGGTGTTTATCCAACTGTTCGTTTCTGAGTTATGCTGTTCACAGACAGACACACAGACACACACACGGACATGTTTCCAAAAATGCTTTTTTTGGATTCAGGGGATCTCAAAACATGTATTTCCGGTGAAATCTCGGTATCGAATTTTTGGGTGGAATACAATACTTCCCCTACTTACTATACGTAGTACAGAAAGTAATAAACACATGTAACAATGTGTGTTGAATTATATATAGATTCATATGTGTATTTGTGTATTGATTATGCCTTGACTTATTGTATTTCCTATGGCTGAAAGTAAGTTGAGTTGAATAGAATTTAACCTTTTTACTTTCTCTCCCAAGAAACTAAAGCTTGTTTGTTATAACTTTGCCCCATTGACATGTATTCTTCTGTGCGCTGTTCCCTTTTCCCTGATTGGCCCCAAAGGTGTGGCTTTCACACTGTGTGGAAACCTGCCGTAAACTTCATGATTGCCAGGAACATAAATAAAAACATTGAAATAAAGATGTGAAGGCTACAAAAATAAAATTTTATAATGAAACTTAACTCTCATCTCCAATTCTCGTTGTGATATACCTATGGATGCTGTACCACTTACACCTGTAAGTTCAGAACAGAGCCGCTCGACTTCTCTCGCTAGCAAAGACGGATTCTTCTCTGTGAGTGCATTAAATACATGCACCATGACCTCTTAGTAAAGCTTTACCCTTTTGATGCTTTAGCAAAAAACGTGCAGTAGATTCTGTTACTATGCAAAAATTACATGCGCAATAAAAGATTACTAATTTTGCACTCAGTACAGTACACATTTGAACAGCAATGTATGACAAATTCTGTGCACTGCAAGGTAAGATATAATAAAAGAACATACTGTATTGGTCCAAAAATAAGCTGCACTTTTAGTCCAAATTTGAGCAGCAAATAATCGTGTTGCTGTTTATATTCTCTACATTAGCTTTTTACGTAACTTTGCTGTTGATATCCATGCTCATTTGCAACAATACAGCTAGCCAAGACTGGCTGCATTTTATTATGCAACAGGACAATCTTTTACCGGTATTTTGGCATTAGCATTGTGTATATTGTTTCATTAATAATATACTGGATAGCAGTAGATGTATTGTGGGAGGAGAATGAGAAACACAGTGAGATTGATGAGGTGAATATAACGTAAAATATGTCAATGCGTGTGGTAAAAATGAAATTAAGTTTTATTTATGTATGTTCTTTAACTGTTATGGTTCTTAGCATCCTATTCTATGTTGGGCATGAAAGACCAGAAATTTTGCTCAGAGGCTACTTTATCAGTCTTGAGGTTCTTTTATATGCCGTAAATCTATGACACGGGAGCACTGCCTTTACTTCCCTTACAAGGAAGCCATGCTAAAAAAATTTACACCCAAAAATATCCATTTCCATCTGGGGGTTTGATCCCGTGATCTTCGGAACTAGAGGTTAGGATGGTACCACTAGATCACAGAGGACAATACATTTGGTGCCAATGTAAAGTACCATATGCTAGGAAAAAGGTTTACGTACATGTAAGTATAAGAAAATGTACATTTATACTCGGTTTTCTTGCCTCAATCCAGATGTGGCTTATTTTTGTGCAATTTCTTTTTTTTTTCCCTTTGATCCTGGAATTTTAAGAGTGTGGCTTATTTTCAGGCTGACTGTCATGACTCATGATCAGGGCCCGGATTTTTAGGCTTTAACCTATATTTTTCCTCGCTATTTAATCAACACTTTCAAAATATATACTTGTTTCACACTTCCTGAAGCAGAATATGCAAATTTAATTACACCTAAAACAACCTAAATGAGGGTTTGACACCTAAAATAACCTAAATAGCTGTTTTTCCTTTACAAAATGAAGAGTGTTATTTTCGGATTGAAACTCATTGTAAAATTATTTCCACCACTTACAGCCAGTAGATAGTTGAAGTTACTACAGTTAAACACAGACATGTGACATGGTGACACCTGGATGCAGCTGATAGGTCAGGACTTGGCTGTCTGCTGCCATTTACTATGCCGAGCACTTAAAAGTCGTTAAAAAGTCAATGAATTGGATGAAACAGAAGCTTCCTTCATTGCCAAGACTAAGAAATCACTCGAGTGCCCCACTCTTGCCGCTTCCCTTGCATACATTAAGACATTTTTGTTTTATACCAAAAGCTACTCTCCAGTTGTAAAACACAGCTTTGCCACTGAAAGATGTTTCCAGTAAAGGAATACCTGGGAGTTAATGTTCTTCGAAGTTGCAAAATATTCTTCAACGAAATCCTGCTTTTGAAGATATGAAAATCATCAATTCAGTATTGCAGGAGAAAAATATACAGGAGAAGTACCCCTAGAACCTTCTGCACTGACATCTATCTTCTACACTCCAATGATGTCATGTTCCATTGAAAGAACCTTTTCTTCATACAAGAATGTGTTACGTGATAATAGGAAATTGTTTGCGCCAGAAAATTTAAGAATGTATGTATCTACTGCAATGCCAAGATATAAATCTTACAACTAATACCAGAACAGCAAAATTATTGATACCTGTATTGATCCACAAAGCAAACCAAAAAAACTATTTTAATCAAGGAAAACCTAAAAATAAAACCTATTTTAAGCATATAAGAAACTTAAAATGAAGGTTTATTCCACCTAAAAATCCGGGCCCTAGTAATGATAGATACATGTTTGTTGTCATACTGAGAGACAGGTTTGAAGAAAATAAACCTCCTATCTATCTCATGGTAAAAATATACATGCATTAACTCTGTTACGTAATATATTTGATTCATACAATTATGAAAATGTAAATTTGCCAAATGTCCTTGAATATATTGGGGTAAATGATGATGTTAAACAAGGAACTAATTTGTACCGCACAACAACAGGCAATCAGTGCACATGACTTTAAGATATGTGAAACAGATCTTAGTACGTAGAGGAAGTAAGAATTTGATATCGAGATTTTAATAGAAATATATTGTGAGTCTACCTCAATGAAAAGGTGTGTGTCTGTGAACAGCGTAACTCAAAAGTGAAGAGTCAATTAAAGACCAAACTTGATCACCATTCTAAAACACAACACAAATCTAATGAATTTTGATTTGCCGCCACCAAATCCTCTCTGGAAGTACATTTCTCCACCACAAGATGCCACCACAGGATCCAGTCCAAAAAACGGAAACACCAACAACACGGGCCAGTCGAATTAACCTTCTGAGGATGGGAACAACTGTTTCCCGAAACATGTTAAGTGAGTAAACTTAAGTGATGTTAGTGTAACAATTCCGACTCACCTTCAAATAAAACCAAACTTGGTATTTAAGTTCAGCGTCTTCTAAGGATTTGACACAAGCATTTTCAAGAAATCCACCTCCAGTTGCTATTCATTCTTTCTTGTGTTCACGCAAAGAGCATGGAATTTCAAAGCCATGTGCTTTATAAAAAAAATCCTTTAGCCTGCTTATTATTCTTATACCTACAATAAATGTGTAATGAAAGTTTATCTCAATTAACAAGAAGTTAATAGAAGAATAAGCTTCTGTAAGAATGGTTTGTGAGTAGAGAATCTCTTGTGAATGTAACACACAAGATTTATGTGTATTTATTTTCTGTTTGTTCAGGAAGGAGCTACATGGAGAAAGCTGAATTGTTACCTAAAGACAGTGGTTATTCTCAACTGTATGATGAATCTTTGAATCCCTCCATCACAAATGCTTTTGCTACAGCTGCATTCCGGTTTGGTCACAGCTTGGTGCAGGGCAGTCTTAAGTGAGTACCTGTTATTATTGCACTTGCAACTTGTTAGCAGTCCTTTGTCAAGTAATTAAAATAATACCTTTCTTCTTTGTTGCATAAATAATGTATACAACTGGAAATGAAACGCTTTGCTCTTGCTCGCTGTTGGCTGAGAGTCTCAACGTGGCTCTGGGGCGTCAGGGAGGATCCTGAGTTTTTACCATAAAATGGTCCAAAATTCAACATTTGATTTTTCCCCCCCACCTTAAAATCATATCCCAACCCTTCCCTCACATAGGAATATAACTATTTTTCATGTGTGGCAGTTTTTAAAGGTCATTTTAAATTACTCTGCACTACCTGCTAATAGCTTATACCTGCATAAAAAATTCACTTTTTCTCTAAACATTTTCTCCCAGATCTTTTGAAACATTGTATAACGTCTTATGTTGTGCATAAATTTTACAATGGGCATAAAGATGTATGCTTACTTAAAGAAAAAAACGTGATGTGTTGCACTCACATGACTTTGTATACTCTCCATATATTTAATCGAGATAAACATTTGCAGAAACTATGTTGTTGCTAATTTTCTTGTAAATGCAAGGGGAATTGGTAGGCTTTAAGCGATAGTCAAATATTTTAAGAGGTGGTTGCTATGTGGAGTATTACATTCTCTTTGCATTACCAGGACATAAAAAAAATGAATTACAAGGAATATCTTGGAATTGGTTCACCGGCCCCCCCCCAAAAAAAAAAAAAAATATATATATATATATATATATATATAACATAAATTGTGTGTTTTAATGAGATCTACATTTTTTTGTATAGCAAAATTTTGTCTATCTCTTTCGGTTTACCAGTTATGCAAAAGTCGTTCAGAATGAAGAGGACTTTGGGGGACATTCCCAGAAAATTCAAGATATATACTTCATTTGCCATAAAATATCTTAAACATATGAATCAAAATTGTTAGAGCCGTTTTGGGAAAAATCAAAATTTTTGAAAAACGTTCCATATAAAGGGTAGTTTGGGATGGGGGGATTTTCCTGAAAATCTGTTTGTCGCATGTTTGGATGATTGTGAACCTAAATACCGAGTTTGGTATATTTATCCAACTTTCGTTTTGGAGTTATGCTTGTACATGCGCACACACATTTTTTTATTCAGGAGTCTGAAAACATGTATTTGCAGTGAAATGTTGGTATTGAATTTTTGGGTGAAATGCAATACCTTGACTATGTATGTAGTAAAGTAAAACTGCGCACCTCACTGGTATATTAATCTATTGTTTGCTATGACACGCTGTGTAATGTGATTTCAAATTAAACCTTTTCAGTTAATTTAATGTTTTGCTGCATATCAAGCACTTTGCAGCAGCTCCTTCTGTTGGAGAAAAAAAAAATCTAATGCATTACATTTCCATGACTTTCTCTACCCTCTTCATTATTATTGGATATACAAAAGTTCCCAAGTTTTACAAGTGTTAAAAAAAAGTTTATTTTCCTTTATACTTCATTTTAATCGACATAAACCTTTCCAGAAATAGCAGCATTATTACACATTCCGCTATAGACACAAAAGAGAATTAATTAATTTTGAAGATTGAGAAGCTAGTAACAGTGATGTGTCATAATTTAAAATAAAGAGAGTTGAAGGTTGTTACACTACATCACTAAAATGTTCTTACTTGAATGCGTTTCGTGAGAACGGTTTGCTCCCATTGTCAGCATGTTTTCAACTGCTTTTGCCGGTTATTGTCTGGGGAATGTGTGTGGCTAGTGGTGTTCTCTGATGAACCTCCAAAGGCTGCTGGGTGGCAGTAGTTCAAAATTCATTAGGTGATTTCTGTGTTTGACGATATGTATTTTTTCCCAGATGTCCAATTCATTGCTGCTGTTGATCAGTTGTAAGAGTTTTATGTTAGGAGTGATATCATGGTTTGAAGACTAGAAATGATGTGCTACGTCTGTTTTTGGTAAATGCATCTCATATGCTCTTTAAGTCTTATTTCAAGATTTCTTTTGGTTCTTCCTATGTGTACCAGGTTGCAGTCATTACAAACAATTTGATATATATCAGCTGATTTATCGTTGGGGATAGGATCTTTTGTTCTGTTGCATAGTAGTTTCTGTATTATATTGTGGTTATTCTGTGGAGACAGGGTGATGTGATGTTGTATTTCTTGAAAATCCATTGAAATTTATGATGTGTCCAAGGGTGATAAGTGAATTTCCTATACGCTTGTGGTTTTTGTTGTCTGAGTAAAGTAGTCGTTTGTTGGATGTATTTCTGTCTTTCAAACTTTTTTATCTTCTTATCTATTGTTTTTTTCTGGCTATGTTGATAATGTGTTGATATTCTTTCTGGTATTCCTCTTTCTCCAATGGTATATGTACTAACCTGTTTGTAATGCTATTTAAAATTGCATGTTTGTGACTTGTAGGATTGTAGCTATTGTTACTTTCTCTACTACGTATAGTAAGTAGGGGAAGTATTGCATTCCACCCAAAAATTCGATACCGAGATTTCACCGGAAATATATGTTTTGAGACCTCCTGAATCCAAAAAAAGCATTTTTGGAAACATGTCCGTGTGTGTGTCTGTGTGTGTGTGTGTCTGTGTGTGTGTGTGTGTCTGTGAACAGTATAACTCAAAAACTAACAGTCGGATAAACACCAAACTTGGTATTTACGTTCAGTATCTTCCAGAGATGCGACACGAAGATTTTCAAGAAAATCCCCCCACCCCAGACTACCCTTTACATGGAACATTTTTCGAAAATTTTAATTTTCTCAAAAATGGCTCTAACGATTTTGATGAAAATATCATATGTTTAAGATAATGTCATGAGAAATGAAATGTATATCTCGAAATTTCTGGGAATGTCTCCAAAAGTATTCTTCATTGTGAACGACTTTTGCATAACTGGTAAACCATAAGAGATAGACAAAAGTTTACTACACAAAAAATGTAGATCGCGTTAAAATACACAACTTATATCATATACATTTTTTTTGTTGAGTGAACCGTTTTCGAGATATTGCTTGTTATTTCCTTAAATTTTCCAATACTTATACTTTTTCTCAAATTCGTTATTCATTTTTACTTTCTCTACTACGTATAGTAAGTAGGGGAAGTATTGCATTCCACCCAAAAATTCGATACCGAGATTTCACCGGAAATACATGTTTTGAGACCTCCTGAATCCAAAAAAAGCATTTTTGGAAACATGTCCGTGTGTGTGTCTGTGTGTCTGTGTGTGTGTGTGTGTGTCTGTGTGTGTGTGAACAGCATAACTCAAAAACGAACAGTCGGATAAACACCAAACTTGGTATTTAGGTTCAGTATCTTCCAGAGATGCGACACGAAGGTTTTCAAGAAAATCCCCCCACCCCAGACTACCCTTTACATGGAACAATTTTCGAAAAATTTTAATTTTCTCAAAAATGGCTCTAACGATTTTGTTTAAAATATCATATGTTTAAGATAATGCCATGAGAAATGAAATGTATATCTCGAATTTTCTGGGAATGTCTCCAAAAGTATTCTTCATTGTGAACGACTTTTGCATAACTGGTAAACCATAAGAGATAGACAAAATTTTACTACACAAAAAATGTTGATCTCGTTAAAATACACAACTTATGTTATATACATTTCTTTTGTTGAGTGAACCGTTTTCGAGATATTGCTTGTTATTCCCTTAAATTTTCCAATACTTATACTTTTTCTCAAATTCGTTATTCATTTTTTTATGTCCTGGACTTGCAAAGAGAATGGAATTCGACACATAGCAACCAGCGTTAAAATATTTGACCATCGCTTAAAAGCTACCATATTCCCCTTGCATCTACAAGAAAATTAGCAATAAGATTGACATCTCGATATCTCGATTAACATAAAGCATATGGAGAATAGGCGTTTGTAAAAATAGATTGTACAAGAGTAGAGAAAGTCATGTGAGTGTAACACATCAGATTTTTTTTAATATAATTTCCTGTGTGAGTTGGTTTTCTGTAAATGCTGAACGTTAGTTTGTTGTGTGCATTATATCTGATGATCCTGATGTCTAGGTAAGGAATTGGCCATTTTCTTCTTTTTCTATTGAGAATTTTATAGATCTTTTTTGTAAATTCAATAATTTCAAAGCGTCTTCTGAAAGCTTTTTTGGAACAATAGCAAAAATATCATCTAGTACCTATACCAAGTTTTGAATAGATGTGGGAAAGATTTAGTAATATGGCATTCAAAATGGCTCATATATAGTTCTGCAAAAAATGGTGAAAAGGAGTTTCCCATAGTTAGGCCTGTGTTTTGTTTAAAGATTTTGTTATGGAATGAAAAATTCTGGTCCAAGCATAATTTTGTTAGTTTTAAGTAATCTTCTGTTTGTGCTCTAGGTGTGCCATTGTTTAATATCCAAGTTTCTAGGAGTGGTAATAATTCTTCTTTTGGTACATTTGGGAAGAGTGCAGTGACATCAAATGATACCATCATGTCTGTGGGTGATATATTTATATCTGAAAGTGACTGGTTAATTCTAATGAATTTTTTATGCTTAGACTTTTGAATGCAGGTATGGAGTTGAAGGTATTTGAAAGCCATTTTGCTAGTTTATATATGGGAGAGTTTATGTTATTCACTATGGACCTCATTTTGTTGCAGAGTTTGTGTATTTTTGGTAGTGCATATAACCTAGGTATGGTGGGAAAATCTGGTTTAATTCTGGATTTTTCGGCTTTTGTTAAAGTTTTGGTTCCTATCAATGTGTTTTGGAGTGACTTGGTGCATTCTTTTAATGGATTTTTGTTGATTTCTATGTACTTTGGGCTATGTAGTAATTGCATAACCCTAGATTCATAATCTTCTTGGTCTAATACCACTAATGTGTTTCCTTTGTCTGCTTTGGTGTATACTACAGGCTTTGACTTCAGAGATTTGATAATTTTTTGATGTGGTATGTAGTGGTATTTTTGGGCTTGTATCTGGTCCAACATTGTGATTTTATTATTCTTTTATCATTATCTGTTAGGTGATTGAAGGCTATTTCGATATCAGCAACAAAGTTTTCTGTATTTTTGGTGAAGTTTATACAGGTTTATAGGCCATTGTTCAAGACAGATAACTCAGTGTTGGTGAATCATTCTTTTGAGAGGTTAACTACATATTGGCCTATTGTGGGTTCATTGTTCTGGTTGTGTTTATATGTTGCCTTCATTTTTGGTTATGTCTAGGGGATTTTTTCCGGTGTTCCAGAGGTTTTTTTGTTTGTATATTAGGTTGTTTAGTTTCCTTTTTAGTTTCATTGTTTTGGCGCTCATTTTCTTGCTAAGTATTGTAAGGAGGTTCATCAGCCCAGCACCAGAGAACATCACTAACTACACACATTCCCCAGACAATAACCGGCAAAATCAGTTGAAACCATGCTGATGATGGGAGCAAACACGTTCTAGAAAGAACATTTTAGTGATGTAGTGTAAGAATCTTCAACGCTCTCTATTTTAAACAAAACAGAATAGTGATAGTCAAATATTTAAGAGTTGGAAGCTATATGCGACCTTAAAATTCCATAGTCTTTCCTTGACATTGCGAGAAACAGCTGAGAAAACCCACTGGACTTGAGACGAATGACTAAGTATTGAACAATTCAAACCATTAATAGCAGATATCTTGAAAATGGTTGATGCAACAAAAAAGAAGGTATTTGAAATAAATTGTCTGTTTTAAAGAGATCTACAGTTTTTGTGTATTACGTTTTCGTCTTATTACTTAAGATTTACCAGTTATACAAGACTACACAAAATTCCTTCCAAATGAACAGGAACTTACAGGCTATTCCCAGAAAATTCAAGATATTAATTTTATTTGTCATGTAAATGTCTTTAAGGTATTATAATCAAAGTTTTATTTTTTTATTCTATTATTTTATGTCGCTTTAACTCCTTGGTCATATTGCGACGGATCTGTTGGTGGATATCTCTTAGAACGATATGTGATGGACAGTTAGCCTTCTAGGTCTCATTCCTGTAACCAGTTGGCATTAGGGTGCCGTCCAGTCTAACCACTGCCCTCACACAGAAAGGCGGACAGTTAGCCTAATCAAAGTTGTTAGAGCCACTTTTTAGAAAATAAAAAATTTGGAAAAATGTTCCATGTAAAGGATAGTTTGGAGTGGAGGGATTTTCTTGAAAATCTTCCATGTTGTACAGGGTGATTTAAGAAGAACTGATACATTTCTTTCTTTAATTATTCAGTTTGAAATTCACTCAATACTTCAATTTTAGCACCAAATTAAGCAGAATGTTCTGGAGTTTCAATTGCCTGTCATTAGATGCACAGATGTACATGTTTTATTTGTAATTGTTAGTCTTATTGTCGGCAACTGTTTTTGAGATTTTGTTCTAGTCAATGTGAAAATGCAGTACACATTAAATGAACGACTCTTCCTTGTAAAGGAATACTGGATTATGAATTCAATTACAACTACTCAAAGGGCATACCAGAGAGAATTTGATGTTCGGAATCTTCCCCAAAGAAACACAATACTGGGACCGGTAAACAAATTGGAAACAACTGGATCTCTGGTGAGTGAAAAAGGTAAAACTCGTTCATCTAGGCTTGCCACGGTTGTTGTTGACATAAGAGCACGACTGGATCATCACCCAAAAAATCATTAAGGTTTGTTGCAGGAGACAAGGTACAGCTACTCAATGTGAAAAGTGGAGGCCTAAAGCCATATAGGATTACAGTTGTCCATCAGTTACAGGAACCAGATAAGTATAGACGACTCAGTTATTGTCGGTTTCAGGCATTCATTGTGTAAAAATCCTGACATATTGTCCATCACATGGTTCACAGATGAAGCATGGTTCCATTTATCGGCTATTTGAACTCACATATGCACCCGGTTAAAATCAGAGTTTGGTGTGCAATAATATCCGTACGGAGATTAGTGGCACCAATGTTTTTTTAAACAATGTGAACATGGCAGAGTACTGACGGATTTTCATGGAGTTTGCTGAGCAACTAGATGAGTAAAGCTGAGTCAAGGATATTTTCAGCAGGACGGCGCTACATGCCATACATCAAATGAATCCATGGCATTAATTGCAAGTTTCTTTGACGACCGGATAATTTCCAAGAATCTGTGGCCACCGATATCTCCAGATTTGACATCGCCGGAATTCTTTCTATGGGGTTACTTAAAAGGCAGGGTTTTTTATGCCACATGTCCCCAGACATTGGACGATCTGAAGCACAACATTACATTCAAGCTATTGACAACAGAGTCCTGCAACGAGTGGCCAGTAACGACGTGTTGAGTTGTGCCTTATGTAGGATGGAGGACATTTTCAACATTTTCAATCTCCCAAAATTTCTCTGCATTTCAGCTGTTGCTAGCATAACTCGTTTTGAAACAATTAAAGAAATAAATGTGTCAGTTCTTCATAAATCTTTGCAAAGTTCTGAACCGAAATACCAAGTTTAGTGTTTTTACCAATTTTTCATTTTAAAGTTATGCTATTCAAACATACATGGACCTGTTTTCTAAAAGTGCTTATCTTTTTATTCAGGGGGTCCTCAAAACATCTATTTACAGTGAAATCTCGGTATTGAATTTTTGGGTGCAATACCTTCTCTACCTACTATGTATGTATGTATGTGGTAGAGAAAGTAAAAATAAATGCTCCCACTTGGGCTTTGTTCTGCCGCTAGCCTCAGCCATCTCTTCACCATGAACGTAGTATAGGTAGTTTCTCATATCATGGTTAGGATTTGAGTGGCCATTCATTCATTCATTTACAACATAATTCATAGGAATTATATACATATCTTGTGTAAGAGAGAGAGAACGGCATAATTCAAAATACAAAAAAGGAGGATAAACACCAAATTTGATATTTTAAGTTTATTGTCTTCCAAGGTGCAAGACAAAGATTTTCAAGAAATCCCCCCCCACCCCAAACTACCATCCACAAGAAAAATGTTCATTATATTTTATCTCAAAAAACGATCTTAACAATTTTAATTAAAATGCCATAAGTTTAGGATTTTACATGTCTAAGTACATATATGTTGAATTTTCTTTGAAGTCCTCTTCATTCTGAGTGGCTTTGAGTTTTGTATAACTCATAAACTGTAAATGTAGACAGAATCTGACTACACAAAACATTTACATCTGATTAAAGCACGCAATTTACATAAAAAGATTTTGTAGTGTTAACCATTTCCAAGATATTCTTTATTATTGGTTTTCAGTTGTGAAATTCTTACATATAGTAAGTAGGGGAAGTTTTGGATTCCACCCAAAACTTCAATATCAAGATTTCAACAGAAATACAGGATTTGAGGACCGCTAAATCCACAAAAATAATTTTTAGGAAAAAAGTCTGTGTGTGTGCGTGCGTGCGTGCGTACGTGCGTGCGTGCGCGCGTGAGGGAGAGAGAGAGAGAGCTCACAAAAACCAAAAGTCTGATAAATACCAAACTTGGCATTTAGGTTTAGTATCTTCCAAAGATGCAACATGAAGATTTACAATAAAATCCCCCACATCAGACTACCCTTTACATGGAACATTTTTTTGTAAATTTTGATTTTCTCAAAAATGGCTCTAATGATTTTGATTAAAATGCCATATGTTTAAGATACCTTCATGGCAAATGAAATGTATATTTTGAATTTTCTGGGAATGTCCCCAAAAGTCCTCTTCATTCTAAATGGCTTGCATAACTGGTAAACTGTAAGAGATAGACAAAATTTTAGTACTAAAAATGGAGATCTCATTAAAACACACAATTTATATCATATAAATTTTGCAATACTTATACTTTTTCGCAAATGGGAATTTGTTATTCGCTTTTTTATGTCCTGGACATACAAAGAGAATGGAATGCTCCACATAGCAACCAGCTTTTAAAACATTTGACTATCACTTAAAGCCTAGCAATTCCCCTTGCACCTACAAGAAAATTAGCAATAAGATTAACATCTCGATTAACATGAAGTAGATGGAGAATAGCATTTGTAAAAATAGTTTGTACAAGAGTAGAGAAAGTCATGTGAGTGCAACACATCAGATGTTTTTAAGCTGTTATTTCTTTTTTCTCATGGTAATACAAACGGCATAAAATTTGAAAGCCTCTGACTCACTCTTTACCTGTTGTACCCTCCTTATACCTACAACAAAATATTTAATGAAAGTTTATCTCGATTAACAGAAGTAGATAGAAGAAAGAATAAGCTTTTGTATGAGCGAGTGAGTGAGTAGAAAAAGTGATATGAATGCAACAAACACTTTCAAAATATCTGATTCTGCTTTCCATTGTTTGTCTAACACGTAGGCTAGAGTGAAATATACACAGATGCCTTTATTAAAATTAATCAATCCCTAACTATGTTGATGGATCAATCAATTCAAAACACTGAGTCTAGAAGTACTTACTTGTATTGAATTTTTGTTTGTTTTTTAGAAGCTTTGTAACAGTGAAAGCAACATTCAGTACTTAAGTAAACTAATTAGTAGTAGTCAAATCTGGGACACATTTGCTTCACTTACTCTGTAAATTATTATACAGGACACATTTCAGAAGCTTTTACTTCTTCCATCATCAGCTAGCTGTAGGTAGGTCAACTGGTGACACTGGCGTCATCTTCATTCTGGTCTCTAAATTGAGTTTTATTTATTTATGGATGCTCTTTAACTGTTTTGTGGTTCTAAGTGTCCCATTCTATATTGGGCGTGAAAGACTGGTAATTTTGCTCAGAGGCCTCTTTTTCATGCCCAGTATAGAATGGTATGCTAAGAACCATAGCAGTTAAAGAGCGTTCATAAATTAAACTCAATTTAATTTTTAATTTTAGAGACCAGAATGAAGAGAACACCAGTGCTGCCAGTCGAGCTGATGCTGATGATGGAAACGAAACATGCCCTGTATGAAGAATTACAGTGTAAGTGAAGCAAACTTGATCCAAAATTTGACTTGTAATGCTGAAGTACACTACTTGTAACATTTAGATCTATCTATCTCTTACTGTATAAAATTATGGAATACTTCCTCTACAAACATGGTACAGAAAGTAAAAGGATATCTCTCTGTTGCAGGGGCTACAGCAGATTTGGGAACGTACGTGAAAACCTAGTCCTTAGTCAACATCAGTTTGCACCTTTCCCACTATACAATGATGGTGCATACGACAACTTCCTGCGTGGACTGGCCACGCAATCCTGTCAACGTTTTGATCACTTCTTCTCCAAAGAGCTGACTGACAAGCTCTTCCAAGGAGATTTGGACTTTGGTCTGGATCTGGTAGCCCTTAACATACAGAGAGGTAGAGACCATGGTCTGGCTCCATACAACGATTGGAGAGAAGTGTGTGGTCTTTCTCGTGCCAAGTCCTGGGACAGTCTTCATGAAGTCATGGATTCTCAGGTAGTAACATCATTTGGTTAACTTTGTGTACAGAAATATGTTCAGCTAATGAATGCAAAGAAATGGCACATAGATGATGTTAACTTCATATGGAGTGAAACACAGCATTGCAACATCCTCCTGTTCTCTCTCATTCAGAATATAACTCCCTCTGTAAGTGACAGACAGTGTGTTTGCATGTGTTGAGAAAAAGTGTATGAACATAGATTCTGCACACCTTGCCAAAGACCGCAAATATCAACTGTGGGGTTTTCTCCAGGTGTGGATTCTTAGTTGGAAAAAACATGACAATGTTGCTTTTTGCAACACTGAACACCTTCATCTTCTCAGGCGGCTTTGAGTAAGTACCATAATAATAGTAAAAGTTCATTTCAGCATGTACTTACTTATTCATCACTTTTTCAAAGCACAGTGAAACGCAAAAATGAATATTGAACAGAACTTTAATAAACTCAACTTCACTATTGTTACAGATTACTTTTGAACCTGTTCCATAGATAGGCATCATCAGTTTTGACCACTGATGATTGATTTTCCTGGATATATTTGAAATTGAAAACATTCTTTTGGGAAACTTGAGATTTATAAGCCGGTTCTTGCTTTTCTGTATTAATTAGTTTATCGGAAATGGTAAACTCAATGAGTTTTGACTCATTTTTGTTAATTGTTTAATTTTGCTCATTATGATTTGTTTCCAAAAAGTATATCCTACTGCTGTTTTTTGTGTTTTTATTTCATGTGTGCCTTCCTTCTATAATCACCTCTTTTACCCTCACCCCTTATTAACACATTCCCCCTTCCTAAACCCCCTTGCCTCCCTAAAACCCTAGCCTTCTGTAACAACCACCCGCCCAAACCACCTCCCCTCCCAAAAGCCCCCTCCTTAACACCTCCAACAAAACGTTCCCCTTCCCAAAGCTGTGCTCCCGACAACAACTCCCTCCCCAACCAAAACTGGCACGAAACCCCTCCAAAGAAAACCTATCCATCACACCCCTCCCCACTGAACCTTCCTAACCCACCTCTCCTTTAAAAAAAAAGCCCTAGACCCCCTTCCATACCGCACTTTTTTTTTTTTTATTATTATTTTATTTATAGACACTTTAACTGCTTTGGTCCTTAACGTCCGATTCTATGTGGGACGTGAAAGACTGATAATTTTGCTCAGAGGCCTCTTTATAAGGCTTGAGGTTCGTTTACCTGCCGTACATCTATGACAAGGGACCACCAGCTTTACTTCCCTTCCAAAGGAAGCCATGCTAAGGAGTTTTACACCCGAAAAAATCCATCGCCCTCCACTGGGTTCATACCCCCTGAAAAAACCCTGCCCTCCCCTCCAAAAACAACCCCCTCTATACCACAATACTGTCAACAGTAAGTACCAAACCCCCCCTTACAATCCTTAAAATCCCTACCCTACACAAAATCCTCCTAAAGCACACACTCATACGAAAACCCCCTCCCTAACATCACCCTACCCTCCTTAACAGCCCCTCCTATCCCATAACATCCTTCTCCCTTACTCAAACCTCCTCCCTAAAACCCCCTGCTCTCCCTCCTCCAAAATGCCCCTTATCAACCTAAAATCCCTCCTCCCTTGCCCACTTAAACACCATAACCCTTAGCACACCCTTCCCTTTCTCACACCTACCATAAAAAAACATACCTCAAAAATTTGCCACCTCCTCCTCTACAAAAAAAAAAATCATACCTCCTCAACAAAAAAAAGCATACCTCCTCTAAAATTTGCCACCTCCTTACAAAAAAGCATACCTCCTAAAAAATTTGCCACCTCTTTACAAAAAAAAAATCATACCTCCTCAAGAATTTGCCACCTCCTCAACAAAAAGCATACCTCCTCAAAAATTTGCCACCTCCTCTAAAATATGCCACCTCCTCCTCTAAAATATGCCACCTCCTCAACAAAAAGCATACCTCCTCAAAAATTTGCCACCTCCTCTACAAAAAAAAAATCATACCTCCTCTAAAATTTGCCACCTCCTCAACAAAAAGCATACCTCCTCAAAAATTTGCCACCTCCTCTACAAAAAAAAAAAAATCATACCTCCTCTAAAATTTGCCACCTCTTTACAAAAAAAAATCATACCTCCTCAAGAATTTGCCACCTCCTCCTCTACAAAAAAATCATACCTCCTCAACAAAAAAAAGCATACCTCCTCTAAAATTTGCCACCTCCTTACAAAAAAGCATACCTCCTAAAAAATTTGCCACCTCTTTACAAAAAAAAAAATCATACCTCCTCAAGAATTTGCCACCTCCTCAACAAAAAGCATACCTCCTCAAAAATTTGCCACCTCCTCTAAAATATGCCACCTCCTCAACAAAAAGCATACCTCCTCAAAAATTTGCCACCTCCTTACGAAAAATTTGCCACCTCTTTACAAAAAAAAAAATCATACCTCCTCAAGATTTTGCCACCTCCTCAACAAAAAGCATACCTCCACAAAAATTGGCCACCTCCTCTACAAAAAAAAAATCATACCTCCTCTAAAATTTGCCACCTCCTCAACAAAAAGCATACCTCCTCAAAAATTTGCCACCTCTTTACAAAAAAAAATCATACCTCCTCAAGAATTTGCCACCTCCTCAACAAAAAGCATACCTCCTCAAAAATTTGCCACCTCCTCTAAAATATGCCAACTCCTCAACAAAAAAGCATACCTCCTCAAAAATTTGCCACCTCCTCTAAAATATGCCAACTCCTCAACAAAAAAGCATACCTCCTCAAAAATTTGCCACCTCCTCTACAAAAAAAAAATCATACCTCCTCTAAAATTTGCCACCTCCTCAACAAAAAGCATACCTCCTCAAAAATTTGCCACCTCAACAAAAAGCATACCTCCTCTACAAAAAGCATACCTCCTAAATAATTTGCCACCACCTCAACAAAAAAAGCATACCTCCTAAAAAATTTGCCACCTCCTCAACAAAAAAAAGCATACCTCCTAAATAATTTGCCACCTCCTCTACAAAAAATAAAAAAAAAATCATACCTCCTCAAAAATTTGCCACCTCCTCATACCTCCTCAAAAATTTGCCACCTCCTCAACAAAAACCATACCTCCTCATGAAAAAACACACCTATATACTTACTACCTCCTCACAAACATGTATCACTAGTATCTCACATATAGTTACTACCTCCTCACAAAGATATTCTGCTAGTACCTCACATAATTACTACCACCCTTGAATCAGCCAACAAATAATATAAATGTCTCCTGAGATGCCTAATTAAACTTATGCAAATGCACAAACTCCATTGATTTAGTTTTAAGGGATATTCCGCCGTCATTGTATTACAGATTGTGCAAACACTTCAATCATTGTACAAATCTGTGGACGAGGTTGATCTTTTTGTGGGTGCTGTGGCAGAAATTCCTCTTCCTGGTGCTCTCGTAGGTCCAACATTTGTATGTCTCATTGGAGATCAATTTGCACGTCTCAGAAGAGGGGACCGTTTCTTCTATGAGGAAGATGGACAGATCTCTTCCTTAACTCAAGGTATGGGCATAATATGATTGCCTGAAAAGTAGATTAAATTACACCAAGTAAGTGTTTAAGCATTTTCACTTTAATACTTTAAGTATAATAAGTATTTCATTCCACCCAAAAATTTGAAACCTAGATTTCACTAAAAACACATGTTTTGAGGCTCCTTGAATAGAAAATTGTGGCTGCCCCTCTGTTTGTGAATCACATAACTCAGAATCAAAATTAGGATTTACTTAAGTTGAGTCTGAATTAGTTATACAGACATCACTTATCTTTACTCACTTAACATGTTTTGGAAAGGTGTCCGACTCTGATGATGGAACAAACTGTTTCCCAAAACATGTCGAGTAAGTATAACTGATGTTAGTGTAATTAATTCCGACTTGCCTTAAATAAATTCAGAAGAAACATATCACTGTTTCTAGCTTTCTTTCAATATTATTGCTGTTAATACAATTAGGATTGTGTAATGTTATATGTATTTTACATGGTCGCTTATGACCTAGTTGTTCATGTGACTTAAAATAAAATATAAATCAAAATTAGCATCAATATCAAACTTGCTATTTAAATTCATATCTTCTAAAGTTGCAACATAAAGATTTTGAAGAAAATTTCTGCACACAAACTTACCCTTTAAATGAAACATTTTTTATAATGCATTATTTTTTCAAAAATGGCTAATATTTTTGTGTAACTGAAGAAATAGACAAAAATGTAGACACCAAAACACATCAGAAGACATTGAATTTTTCAAGACTTTGTCATTTTTAAAGTGCTGTTGTTATTCAGTTGTTTCTCGCAATATCATGGTTCAGCGAGTTATTTTACATGGTTGTTGGATTCTCAGAGCATTGTTACAGGTGAGATTTTATTGTATAAATAATTTAATTCCTTTAATTTTCTCAACTTAGTTTCTTTTTATTTGGTAAATTTCATTAGCATCTATAATCATCTTGTATCCATAATGACAACATTCGCCGACTTACTCAGACATCATATATATGGCCAGAATTGATAAGAAGTATGTTGTGAGTGCTGGTAGAGTACTGACTTTTTTTACCAGAAGAAGGTTCTCTTATTTCACTTTGGCAATGCTATTTTTCTATTTACTTTTCCATGGCTATCTGAAATGATGTTAATTTTCCTTATTTATAAACTTGGTGAGGGTTAGACATGACATGTTATATTAATGTTCATATCAATAAAACCAAATATGTGTGCATATAAAATTCCAATGAACAACTCCTTTAACAACCATCATATACATACATAACAGGTAAGTCAAAATACATTTTCCTGTCACAATGAAAAAGAGTTTGGAATTTCTAGGCCAGTATATGACGACCTGCTTTTAAACATCTCTCTTATCAATTTAGTTTCCTGTATCCTTCTTGTGCTTACAGTAAAACGTGTAATTAAACTATTTCTGTAAACGTTTATCTTGATTAATGTGAAGTGGATAGAAAAACAAGCTTAAGAATGGTTTGTAAAAACTATATAAAAGTAGACGACGATAGGGGTAGAGAAAGTCATATGAATGTAACAACAGAAGCCCTTAAATTTTTTTTTATATGCCACCTTTACCATTTAGGGTCATATCGGGGCCTTGTGTCTTTTAAAACAATTACTCATCAGCAATGATGTTCACTTGTTTACTATTGTTTATCATAGATTTTCTTTTTTAAACATTAAATTCACACACATTTACACTTTCACTCATACTTCCAGACTGTAAATGAAGAAGGATGGGAAATAAAGATAAATGTCCATCCTCCAGCCTGGAATCAAACCCATACCTCTCTGGATTTGGAAGCTAGCATGGTAACCACCAAAGCACGTCCCATTAATGTTATTGTCAACTGAAGCCATGTATATACTAAAACATGCCTTGTTCAGCAATTTATAGGCTTTGTTAACGTTTTGTTTCACAGAACAGCTTAACCAGATAAGGAAAGTGAGCTTGGCAAGGATTCTGTGTGACAATTCAGATGACATTGCTCTCATGCAGCCTCTAGCATTCTTCCAGGCTTCACTAATGTAAGTATTTGTGGATCCCAATTCATTTCTTCAGCATACACTGCTCTGTTTCAGCAATAATCGCCCATTAGTTTTACAGTGGAAGTAGAAGTACAAGGATATTTGCCCTTCCTAGTAGACATCAAAATAATTGGAGAACAGCAACACCTAACAGTTGGCATATACAAAAACCAAAACCAACCTATACAGACATACCATGTACGCAGATCTTGCCAGTATGAGAGCATGCCAGCCCCTTTAGAACAAATGGCCCAAGCAAGAAACCTCCTAGTGCACTCCCCACCTTTATGAAAATTTCCTTGGTGGTAGATTTGAGAAGCCGCCCCATAGAGAACATCCTGCTTTATTGAGGGGCTATATAAGGGAGCTGTTGTTGAGTTCAATCAGAGAGATGGTTGAGTGCAGCTGAGCATCTAAGTGAATAAAGTTTGGCAGCATTTGTTACATTGGTGTCAGCAGTGGGATTGAATGACATGATGGAGGCAATGATAAAAGAATTACTAGCTCAAATCAAGGACACTGAAATGTCCAAGATGAAGCCGGAGCTACTGATCAAAATTAATGAACAAATTTGCCAGCATGATTGATTACATGGAAGAGCTTGGCCTATGTATTAATGCCATGGAGGACTTTGGGGAAAGCTTAATCTCCTGGAAAGAAAAAGAGTCAATGGCAGCGCCAAAGAACTCAACGCCATACTGAAGGTCAAGACGCCAGAATGTGACAATATCTGCATGTGTCAAGCCTCCCAAATTCAATGGAATGTAAACCTTCAAAGTCTTCCACGGACAATTTGCCACTGTCACGCCCACAACTGATGGTTAGCAGAGGAGGAAGCCGCACAGCTGATGATAGCCAACCTCCAGGTATGGACAGCAGAGGTTTTGAAAGTGACTGATGTCCATGGGGTCCAGACACATCTGGGAGGTCCTCTAAAACTGGCTCAGGAACCTACAGTAGTCAGCTCTAGTAGTGAGGGGAGACGCTGCAATCGAACAGCTAATAAACAAAGCTCTAGTGAACCTTCCACCCAGTTACGCATCCCAGGAAGCTGCTTATTCCTTTGTCGATGGAGTGAGTGCATGATGCCACAATATATGACAGAGTCTGATACTTGGCGACAAGAGCATCCACAAGGCACCAACGGCCATGTTGTGAGAATGCTCCCACCTTGAAGACCAATCTTATACCGTAGGGACAGAGGATCAAAGCAGAGATGTCAATGATCTTTAGGTGGTGTGGCACCTTAGTGAAGCACTGTCCACGACAAGGCAGCGGAAAACGAATAAGGACTGGTGTGGCAAGGGGCCTGTGTCATCACAACCCCCTCAAGTGACTCTGCATGTCTTGGGCAGAAAGTGGATGACAGCCTCATCCGTGGTCTAGGGGTTCAATCCTGGGGAGGGTGAAGGATTTTTTTCAGGCATAGAAAAATCCTTAGCATGGCTTCCTTTGGAAGGAAAGTAAAACTGGTGGTCCGGTGTCGTAGATTTCTGGCACGTAAAAGAACCTCAAGCCTGATAAAGAGGCCTCTGAGTAAAATTTCCAGTCTTTCATGCCCAAAATAGATGGGGACGCTAAGAATCATAGAGTTAAAGAGTGTCCATAAATAAAACTCGGTTCAATTCAGCCTCATCACAGAGGAGAGCTATGCTGTTGGACACAGCTGCAGCCATGGTCTTAAAATCAGACCTGATGTGGCAAATTGCCATCAAGGAAACCGAATTGGCCCTAACAGCATCGGGCAATACCTTGCCTGTGGGTGGCTGAGGTCATGATACCCTCAGGAACCATCAGTAGGAGGGTCTTGCGACTCGGCCAAAATGAGGTGGCGCTCCGGAGCCCCAATGAACATCCGGGGATCTGCAGAAGGATGTGGTTGTGCCCACAAGAAGCAAGATGGTTATGAAGGTGCACCTGGAAAGCCAGCAGTTTTGGATTGGAAGACACTATATTGCCAAGGCATTGTTGTTGCCTTTGAGACCGCTGAATCCATCAAACACTGATCAGGGGCTGCTTCGTGTGTGTCCAATGCGCCATCACAGGAAAAGTGTGAATAACTGAACAAAATCACAATATAATGGGGCAGTCAGTCCTACCAGGGGTGAAATTATATTAAACTATACAATTGAGTTTGATGTAGTAACACATAACATTCTTTGATAAAAAAAGCTGAGAGTGAAGCATTATTTTATTGTGCTGATACTACATCAGACTAAGCTTTCACATTTTTACTGTTAAAATTATAAGAAGGATAAATTAATAAGCATTCCGAAGAAGAGTGGGTAGAGAGAAAATCATGTGAATGCAACACAATAATAGACTTTCAGCTATCATTCTGCTAGAAGGTAAAGTTTCTGAACCGTTCGTTATATTGCACTCCTGTGAGTATGGAACGTTGTTAGTTTCCCTGCTACGTATAGTAAGTAGGGAAAACTGCATTCCACCCAAAAATTCGATATCGCGATTTCATCGTAAATACATGTTTTGAGGTCTCTGAATCCAAAAAGAGCATTTTTAGAAAAAGGTGTGTGTGTCTGTGAACAGCATAACTAAAATATGAAAATTCTGATACCAAACTTGGCATTTAGATTCGGTATCTTACAAAGGTGTAAGTAACACGAAGGTTGTCAAGAAAATCCCCCCACCCAGATTGTCCTTTACATGGAAGATTTTTTTAAATTTTTTATTTTCTAAAAATGGGCTGTAATGATTTTGATTAAAATACCATATAATATTAAAGATATTTACATGATAAATAAAATGTATATCTTGAATTTTGTAGGAATATTCTGTGAAGTCCTCTTCATGTGGAAGAAATCTTGTATAACTGGTAAATGTTAAGCGATGGATGAAAATACAATTGTTAATAAATCTGTGATTTGCTCCACGGATTTCTGAGCATTGGCCATAAAAAACGTTGCCTGATTTAATCGTTGTACTTCATAAAAAATGTAGATCTCTTTAAAACACACAATTTATTTCAAATAATTTTTCTGTGACATAAGAAGCTATTTCTGAGATATCCATTATTAATGGTTTGAATTGTTCATTCTTTTAAAGTCCTGCCAACATTCAGTTGTTTGTTGCAATGTCATGGAAACAGTATGGAATTTTAAGGCGTCCAGTTGTTAAACATTTGACTATCGCTGTTCTCTATAACGAAATGTGTAATGTAGCTGTTTCTGTAAAGGTTTATTTGGATTAAAATGTAGTAGATAGGAAAATAAGATTTAGTAAGAATAGTTTCTATGTCCACTAATAAATATTAAAGGGTAGAGAAACTCATGTGAATGTATCACATCAGATATTTTATTATATTTATAGAAACCAGCGTGTGAGCTGCAGCAGCCCATCAATACCGCAAGTGGATCTAAAGTTCTGGTCTGGTGAGAGAGTTTCACAGAAGAGCTGAATTGTTTTTGTTTAAAAATTCGCTATGAGCAGCAAAACTTTGATTTAATATTCTAGCTGTAATTTATATATATTTTTTTCATAAATTGGTAAGGCTGGCTCACAAGTAACGGGCAAGAAAAGCTTGGTAAAGTTTTAACTTCTTGTTTTCATTCCCAGGGATGATGGCACATTAGGTCCATTGATGAAGGCTCCGAGGTAGTTAACTGGGTGTTTTTATTTGTCACAATATTGTGCATATTATAAACTCTTCACTAGAGAAATTGTTCAATGTGGCTGTGAGATGAAACAGCCACTAAGAGGTCCCTCTAGTCACAAGCTGGGAAAATGAAACTGCAACAAATGTGCATCCTGACCCCCTCAGTTCTAGCAAAATTATCACTAGTAGTTGTTTGTTTATTATATGCAACTCAAACAAAACTACAAAGTACAACAAACAAGCTTAACAGTGATGTGTCATAATTTAAAATAAAGAGAGTTGAAGGTTGTTACACTACATCACTAAAATGTTGTTACTTGAACGCGTTTCAGGAGACGGTTTGCTCCCATCGTCAGCATGCTTCCAACTGATTTTGCTGGTTACTGTCCGGGGAATTGTGTGTGGTTAGTAGTGTTCTCTGATGAAACTCCAAAGGCTGCTGGGTGGCGGTGATTACTGTGTTTTGACAATATGTGTATTTTTTCCCACATCACCCTGACTCCACAGAATAACCACAATATACAGAAACTACTATGCAACAGAACAAAAGACCCTATCAAATTGTTTGTAATGACTGTAACCTGGTACATACAGGAAGAACCAAAAGAAATGTTGAAATAAGACTTAAAGAGCATATGAGATGCATTTACCAAAAACAGACATAGCACATTATTTCTGGTCTTCAAACCATGATATCACCCCGAACATAAAACTCTTAAAACCGATCAACAGCAGCAATGAATTGGACATCTGGGAAAAATACATATTGTCAAACACAGGAATCATCTAATGAATTTCGAACTGCCACCACCCAACAGCCTTTGGAGGTTGTTCAGCCCAGCACCACTAGCCACACAATAACCAGCAAAATCAGTTGGAAACATGCTGATGATGGGAGCAAACCGTTCAAGTAAGAACATTTTAGTGATGTAGTGTAACAACCGTCAAGTTTAATATGCACTATTAATAAGGGAATGAAGCTTGGCACAACTAGAGGAATAGTAATGGATGGATATGTTTATTGAATTTTGATGTTGGCCAAATTAGAAGCAGGTGAAATAGTATCACTGGTCAGTTTAAAACAAATAAATGATGCTCTAATATGCATTCCTGGGTTATTGTGAACCAGCCTGTATCTATAGTCTATTGAGCTTGGCTGCAAGCTTTATTGTGAAGATTGTCAGCTAGCTATTTCTGCTAATCAAAGTGATAGTCCACCATGCATGAAAGAAAGAAAAATGTACAGAAGGAATCACAATTATGCATTAGTTCAACATTGCTGATGAATTGTTAAGGTATTCATAAAAGTACTAATGAAACTATGTATTTGATGCAAAATAAAGGTAATCAATTACAAAGAAATGTTTGCTTCAAGCATTCTTATTTTATTCTTGCAAAAAATGGAACCATTTCTTACAGGATTTCACACACAATCTTGTACTTAATTGTGACATTTAATATTTGTTTGTACAAGCAAGGAATGAATGCTTTTAAAGTAAGGTTGTGCAATAAAATGAGAGCTACTTAATAAATTAGTTTGGTTTAATTAATAATTACCACCTCTCTATAGTAGAGAAACTATTGTATTCCACCCAACAAATAAAACCTTTTTAGAAGAAGGTTTCTCTGTGTATATGTGTGTGAAGAGCGTAAGTTGGAGGCTGTTGCAGCTAGAGACTGTGCACCTTCACCAGGATCCGGACCGTACATTGCCAGGAATAACCTTTACCTCGCTCACAAATACACGTGGAGTATGCAGGACTCTACTTTGGTTGTTTCCCTTCCATTCCCGGCGAAATAAGCCAACTGCATCTCCCTTCCAACTCCTCTTCTAACAGCAATGCTATGAATCCGTGGTTTAAACCACAGGTTACATTGCTATGACATAGTGAGCCTAAATCACTAAAGATATACGAACCGACAACCTGTCATTTTTATTTGTATTAGTACACCAAAGAAAGCATTAATTTTTTTTTAATATAAGTAAATTAAAAAAAAAAGTCAAGTCAGGCAATAGTATTCGAACGCGGACACTTTCGTTGTCGAAACATTGCCTTTACCCACTCGGCTATACCGCAGTTATCATACAAGTTCAATTTTAGCTTTATTAATTAACTGAAGCAGAAATTATAAAAAACAAATAAGTTGACGCACGCAACAGTATTCGAACCCGGAACTTTTCGTTGCCAAACCATTGCCTTTATCCACTCGGCTATACTGCAATTTTGGTATTCAGCACAATTCTCATCTTCATTACTACACTAAAGGTTAACTTGAAAATAAAATTTAAAGCAGGAGACGGGACGCGAACCCAAGATTCCTAGTCCATGGTCTGTGACTCTCACCACTACACCACGGCACATTGCTGAAATAACACTGTTTCTGTCTGATACTTATACTCTCTCTTATCATTTTGCAAATTTGAAATTTCAAAATCCTGTATAATTTAAAATTTCGTAAAACTCAAACCAGATCTGAATTCTGCTGATCTTCAGCTTTCCAACGAGCTATCATATGACTCGATTATTCCTTTTTACACCGAATTATTGCACTTGCAAGTTTTGCTAAGTGCACACGTTTTGCTTCATAACTTCTTTATAAATTCAAATATCGAAATTTTAAGACTGGTTCCGAATTCTACTCATCTTCAGCTTTCAAATGACACCGATAACTCGATTTTTTTTTTCGGACGCCAAAAAATGGCAAGGCTTTAGACTTGGATTTTCGACCTGTTTTCAAAACTTTCAACGTGAATAACTCGTGAACGGATAAAGATAGAGACTCCAACTAATTTTTTATGGAAAGCTAATTTTTTTGCAAATTTTTTGGTACCTTGTAATGTGCAAAATGTGGTCCAGAAGCAGAGATATTAACACTTTTATTTTTCAGAAAACAGCCAAAACCAGCGTTCAGCCGGGCTAGTTTGAAAATGACCATCACCGATTGCGATGACATTTGGTATACTTATAGTTTAGAACCCCAGGATCACGAATCTGGCCTTAGTTTTTCGAAATTCTTATTTGTTTGCGTTTTATGACGTGTCAAAGTTTAGCACAACCCACTTTAAAGAGCTGTAATTTCACTACTAGTAAGGCTAGGACAAAAATTTAAACTGTTTTGTGACCTGCAGAGTGTAAAGAATGCTCCTGATGCAAAATTTTTGAAATCTATTTTTAAAATACAAATATATAAAAACAAAACCCCAAGGTTGCGTAGCGAACGCGAAACTCCGAACAACGAAGCCCGCACGCTGACCACTCAGCCAAGAAAGCGACCTTCAAACCCCAACTAAGTTTTGTATATATTGCCTGCGTTCTGAATCCGAAATATCGCGGTCAGTTTCTACACGTGGAAATGTAGTTTTATATGACAACATACAAAGTAAAGGGACGTATAAAACACTGACCCATTAACTTTATTTTGTATAATGCAAACTGGCACAAACACTCGTAACAATCCCAGGACGTTTTGTATGCACCACATTCCTTATTTGTTATACTATTCACGGTATAAAAGTGCGGAACAAATACTTGATTACCAAGCAAGATTCTAAAACAACACTCAACTGTTTATTTTACAAGCAGATTTTTGTTCGACAAAATCTCATGCCAGAAAACAAGAAAACCGCTATATACCAAAATGCCACGGAAAAAAATCTGATGTGTTACACTCACATGACTTTCTCTACTCTTGTACAAACTATTTTTACAAACGCTTATTCTCCATCTACTTCATGTTAATCGAGATAAACATTTGCAGACTCTATCTTATTGCTAATTTTCTTGTAGATGTAAGAGGAATATATATTTACAAGGGCAATATAGAAATACAGTAGCCTTTAAGCACATACATATCTCTTAACAGCTGGTTGCTAGGTGCAGCACCATTCCCTTTCCCACAGATTAATACTCTTTGCATATCCAAGACAAAAAAATGAATAACGAATTCCCATTTGAGAAAATAAGTATTGAAAAATTTAAGGGAATAACAAGTAATATCTCGAAAATGGTTCACTCAACAAAAAAATGTATATGACATAAATTGTGTATTTTAACGCGATCTATATTTTTTGTATAGTAAAATTTTGTCTATCTCTTATGGTTTACCAGTTATGCAGAAGTCTTTCACAATGAAGAATACTTTTGGAGACATTCCCAGAAAATTCAAGATATACATTTTATTTGTCATGAAAATGTCTTAAACATATGATATTTTAGTCAAAATCGTTAGAACCATTTTTGAGAAAATTGAAATTTTCGAAAAATCTTCCATGTAAGGGGTACTCTGTGGTGGGGGGATTTTCTTGAAAACCTTCGTGTCGCATCTCTGGAAGATACTGAACCTAAATACCAAGTTTGGTGTTTATCCAACTGTTCGTTTCTGAGTTATGCTGTTCACAGACACACACACGGACATGTTTCCAAAAATGCTTTTTTTTTTGATTCAGGGGATCTCAAAATATGTATTTCCGGTGAAATCTCGATATCGAATTTTTGGGTGGAATACAATACTTCCCTACTTACTATACGTAGTAGAGAAAGTAAAATGATATTTGATAAGTGTATAATTTCTTCTACACTACATTTTTGTTGTACTGTCTCTGTTTAGGATGATTTCATAGAACATTCAAAATAACACGTTCTATCACGCCGATATCTCAAAATCGCTGCAATCATTTTGTCAAAACTTTTCTATTTAAAGGGGAGGTTGGCTTGAATTTTGCATAAAGAGGTTCTTCAAGTATAATGATTACTCTTCATTTTGTATTGCCCCAATCTAATTTAACGTGTGACAAACTATCTTCATGATATTTCAAACCTTCACTTGAAGCGGATGCGTACAGACACAAAGCGACGCTAAATATGTGTTTCGACTCGCATTCGGTAGGTCCTGGGTTCGACTGCCCACTGTGACTCATAGGTTTTTCGTGGTTTCACCGGATCGGTAAGCGAATACTGGGGCGATTCCACCTCCACTACGACTTTCCTGCTGGGCGCTGGAGTTGCAACTTGTAGAGGTTTCCTTCCTGGCGGCAGAAGGGACTGCTCAGTAAGAACTGGAACCGTCAGGGATCCCGTCCATCCGGATCTGGTATTTCCCCTCATCCCCCCTCCCACGGTAGAAGCACAAAGGGTCGAATGACCCACGAATGTTGCTCTGCCCCTGCTTTACCTTTTACTTGCAGTTAGTATTTAAAGGGGAACGTGTTTTATTTATGCTAATATTGTGAAACTTGCAACACCACGAAAGAATTTCGCGAATAACTCCAAACTTGGTGGAAGTGTAGAAGAGTGTGCCAGCAATAAGTGATTAGGTTTGCAGAGAGATGGGATACACGTCGAGCCCTCGACAAAGTCAGTGTTGCGCCCAGCGTAGTCACTGCAGAGATGTCAAACAAGGTGAAAACAATAAAGTGAGTGCCAGTATGCCTGGTCTCCGGGAAGCGGGTTTGTCATACCGTGACATTTCGGCTCGTACAGGGCATGCTGCTACGATTGATGCGTGTGTGGAAGCAGTGGTACTGGACCACAGCACGGGATGACCTTCATCTTGTCCGCATGGCCATAACGGACCGTACTGGTCCATCCACAGTGTTGGCTCGACGCTAGAGCACTGCAACAGGTGTGAACTTGTCTGCATAAACGGTTCGCCGCCGTCTGCTGCAGGCTGGACTGGTTGCATGCATGCCATTACGTTGGCTTCCATCGTCTAGAAATCGCAAGCTCCTCCGACTGCAATAGACATGTGAACACCGTCATTGGGGTGCTGAGTGGCAAAATGTAGTCTTTTCGGACTAGTCCGGCGGTTCCGTGGTGAGCGCAACCTGAAGGGCTGCATTGTTGAGCGGCACCAGGTGTGATGGTTTGGGGCGCCATTAGTTGCAACAACCGATCTCGCCTCCTACAAACTGAGGGCACTTTAACGGTGGCTGAAGAGCCTGAGGTACTCTCTGCTTCAGGCATCTCCACATATTGCGAGGAATGTACAAGCCTTCTTCGATGAGCTACAGGTACCATTGCTTCCCTGGCCTGCACGTCTGGTGCGTCACGGGCTCTAATACAAACTGCGTGGAGGGAAATCCCTCAGAACCTTTTTGATTCAATGCCACGGCGTATAGCAGTGCCACACCAAATACTGAATATTAGGGCTCAAGTTTATCATTTATTACTTGTCATGTACCTAACCTGTGCTATGCGTTTCCTTCTTGGTGTTGCACAAACGGCAGTGTATACAGAGGGAAAATGTGTGTCAATAAGAAAACCACTCATCCGATTTTGATAGTTCTTTCTCCATTGAAAGACGTACTCATCTAGATGTTCACATGCTATATAGGTTTCCAAAGTTTTGAAAACAGGAGTTAGGGGCAGTAAAATGTTAAAATGGGGTGTATTTTTTAAACAATTTGTATCAATTCATATCATAAATATGAATTACTGCTGAGTTAAATAGGTCGACGTTCAACATAGTGCGCCCTAACTTAAAGCTTTACTTTATCGCACTGGAGCGATACATTTTTATACCACTCCAACTTTGCTTTCAAGCTCCATCACTTGGCAATTACCCTTTGTATTTCTACATGTTTAATAGCTCGACTTGCTTTCATTGTGCATTTTTACACGATTAATTTCATTATCGTCATACTTCAATTTGTTGTGGCAGACTTGTGCCTTCTTTGATCTAAAACGTTGTTATTTTATCCAGTATAACCTACATAAAGATTAAATGGCGGCAATTATGAATTCAGAACAAAACTGAAACGGTAGATCCAGGTGAAATTACAGAAGCAATAACACTAGAACTACTTAACAAAAACAAAAACAAAAATCCAGAAAGCAATATGATATAGCATTTAATCGCCTCATTGCCTGGCGTAACGAAAAAAATGTTGAAAATAATTTCACTGAAAATGACTGCTAGCGAATCAACAAAACATGTGACAGTTGATCTCGTTCTCTTGTTTCAAGAATCTCCCTATACAGGTGAGTTGATCTCGTTCTAAACGTGTTTTCTCTTAGTTTCGGGAATCACTATAATATTACTTAATTCATATTTTACAAATTCGAGCGCTGTCTAAAAAATCTGATGTGATACATTCACATAACTTTCTCTGTCCTTATTAGTGCGTACACAAACTATTCTTACTAAGGCTTATTTTTCTATCTATTACATTTAATGTAAATAAACGTTTACAGAAACAGCTACATTACACATTTCGTTATAGAGAACAGCGATAGTCAAATGTTTAACAACTGGACGCCTTAAAATTCCATACTGTTTCCATGACATCGCGAGAAACAACTCAATGTTGACACGACTTTAAAACAATGACAAAGTACTGAACATTCAAACCATTAATAACGGATATCTCGGAAATGGCTGATGCCACAAAAAAATCTGATGTGTTACACTCACATGACTTTCTCTACTCTTGTACAAACTATTTTTACAAACGCTTAATCTCCATATGCTTCATGTTAATCGAGATATCGAGATGTCAATCTTATTGATAATTTTCTTGTAGATGCAAGGGGAATATGGTAGGTTTTAAGCGATAGTCAAATATTTTAACGCTGGTTGCTATGTGGCGCATTCCATTCTCTTTGCATGTCCAGGACATAAAAAAATGAATAACGAATTTGAGAAAAAGTATAAGTATTGGAAAATTTAAGGTAATAACAAGCAATATCTCGCAAACGCTTCACTCAACAAAAGAAATGTATATGACATAAATTGTGTATTTTAACGCGATCTACATTTTTCGTGTAGTAAACTTTTGTCTATCTCTTATGGTTTACCAGTTATGAAAAAGTCGTTCATAATGAAGAACACTTTTGGAGACATTGCCAGAAAATTCGAGATATACATTTTATTTGTCATGACAATATCTTAAACATATGATAGTTTAATCAAATTCGTTAGAGCCGTTTTTGAGAAAATTAAAATTTTCGAAAAATGTTCCATGTAAAGGGTAGTCTGGGGTGGGGGGATTTTCTTGAAAACCTTCGTGTCGCATCTCTTAAGATACTGAACCTAAATACCAAGTTTGGTGTTTATCCCACTGTTCGTTTCTGAGTTATGCTGTTCACACACACAGACAGACACACACACGGACATGTTTCCAAAAATGCTCTTTTTGGATTCAGGGGGTCTCAAAACATATATTTCCGGTGAAATCTCGGTATCGAATTTTTGGGTGGAATACAATACTTCCCCTACTTACTATACGTAGTAGAGAAAGTAAAAAAGAACTGTGTGTTTTAAAGAGATCTATATTTTTTTTTGTAGTACGTTTTCGTCTATCGCTCAGCATTTACCAGTTATACAACATTATACAATCTTCCTTTCGAATGAAGAGGACGTCACGGGCTATTCCCAGAAAATTCAACATATACATTTTATTTGTCATACGATGTATTTAATATATTTTAATTAAAATCGTTAGAGCCATTTTTTAGACAATCAAAACTTTCCTAAAATGTTCCATGTAAAGGGTAGTTCGAGGTGGATTTTTTTCCCTTGAAAATGTACGTTTCACATGTTCGGAACGTACTGAACTTAAATAGCAAGTATAGCGTTTATTCGTTTTTGAGTTATGTTGTTCACAGTTACACACACCGATCTGCTTCTTTTTATTCCGGCGGCTTGCTCAAAACGTGCATTTTCGGTGAAATCTCGGTATGGAATTTCGGAGTGGAATGCACGTATATGTAAGTGGTACACAAAGTAAAACGCTTCAAATGAATAACAAAGAATATCTCGGAAAAGGCTGACGCCACAGAAGATTTGAATGAATTGTGTGCTTCAACAAAACGTACAGTTTTTCTGTATCTGTTACCAAATATACAAAACTCATTCACAGGCAGATATACGTTTTATTTTCCATGATATTTTAATACAAACCCTTAGAGCCATTTTTGAGAAAACAAAAACATTGGAACATTTTCTATGTAAATGGTAGTTTTGGGGTGGAGAGATTTTCTTGAAAATCTTCATGTGCGTTCTTGGAAGATACTGAAATTAAATACCAAATTTTGTATTTAATTTTCGTATTTGAGTGATGGTGTTGACAAACACACACACACACCTTTTGTTGTGTTTAGGAACCTCAAAGCATGTATTTCCGGTATGATCTCGGTATCTACTTTTTGAACTTCCCCTACTTGCTATAGAAGTCACATGGTTCTTTCTTATCAGTTATAAATGGATTTAAGCTGAAACGTTTGAAATTTGATGTTCAATAATACGTGAGGTAAGTGATTAAGGTACGATAGTTGCCGAGAGATGGCAGGACGTCAGCAGTGGTTGGCGATTCAACTCCGTGTCATCCTACAGGATGTAATACCTATTTTATGCTACCCTACCGTTATAAACAGGTTGTTATGCCTCATGATGGTCAATAATAGCAATGACGTAGTTGCAGAGAGAGAGGATATTCTTTTCTCTGAACAAACACCTGTGTACATTATTAAATATAGAATGTGAATTTATAATTACTTACCATGCTGCGCTGTTCACTTGTCTGCCAGGAAGGGGACCAGTGCACAACTGTGGTAATATCCTAAAATAAAGAAGAGTTCCTACATCAAAATGAGCATCGTTTGAGCACAAATGGGGAAACCACAGAGGTTGAAGGACATGTGACATTATCGGAAAGTGGACCTTCAACCTCTTCGGCCCCAAACTAATAAGAGCGGATCTGATGTGTCGCACTCACCAAGATAAACTTTCGTCACTCATTAACACATTTTGTTGTACGTATAACAAGAGTACAGCGATAGTCAGATCTTTTCAAAGCGGTCGCTAATTAGCTTCTCTTTGCATCAACATGAAAAAGAAAAAACAGTAGCGATTCGCAGCTGAGAAAAGTATAACGTACGAGGCGTATTCCAAAACTAAGCTCCGGTGAACAATATTTAACGGATGGTAAGCCTGAATGATGTTTCACGCCGCAGCGCTGTCTACCGATTCCTGAGGAACCCACCTCAGCGTTGGTGTGACGCAGTAGGCGTTTGCCGATCGGTGAGAACAGATCGCAATGGCCCGACAATCGTAGATCCCGCCAGTTGTGAAGTGTGCGGTGTGATTAGATTTTTGCTGGCAAAAGGACCGTCAGCTGCGGACATCCATCGTGAGTTATGCCTCTTGCATGAACTGGACAAAATGAGTGACAAACAAGTCCGACACTGGTATCCAGAATTTCCAAATGGCCGCACAAATGTGCACGATGAACAGCGGAGTGGTAGGCATCGTTGAGCAAGTGAACCAAAAACTTCGAAGCGATCGGCGTTTGACGACTAGTGGTCTGGACGATGAATTCCCATATGTTGCTCGAACCTCACTTTACAGGATTGTCACTGAACAGCTTCGATATCTGAAACTTTGTGCCAAAACTGCTCACCGGTCAGCACAAAGAGCAACGAATGCGAAGTGCACGACAGTTTTTGGAGCGCTATAGACAAGGTGGAGATGTTTTGTTTTGCCACATTGTTACGGGCGACGAGACACCAACGCAGAATCGATGCAGTGGCGCCGTTCCGGTTCACCCAAACCAAAAGAGTGTAAGCACACGAATCGCAAAATGATGGCTACCGTGTTTTGGGACGTAAAGGGCGTTCTTTTGATTGATTTAATGGACCGTGGGCCAACAATTACAGCTGACGTGTACTGTGCAACGCTTACCAAATTGAGACGAGCGATACAAAATTGATGCCACGGGGAAACTGTCGTCTGGCATCATCCTCCTGCACGACAACGCACGCCCGCGCACCGCTGCCAAAACCAAAGAGAAGATTCAAGAGTTTCGTTGGGAACTCTTTGACCGACCTCCGTACAGTCCCGACCTGGCACCGGTGGCTGGGTGGACAACGATTTCAAACCGACGATGAACTCAAGACGAACGTTACCAACTGGTTCAAGTCCCAGGCCGAGGGGTTAGCAGCGTCACAGCAAGTATATAGATGTGAACGAGATTATGTGGAAAAGTAAAGTATATATGTAGGCATATGTTACTTTCAACAAAAACCTTGTCTCATGAGCGATGTTGTTGTTATGGCCAAACGGAATACGCCTCGTATTTGGGAATTCACACCAGTAACAAAGAATAGCTTGGAAATGGTCAACGTGACAACATTTATTTGACATAATTGTACATCATTAATGCAGTAACATTTTGGCAATCTCTTGCGGTTTACTAAAGTAAACAGGCTGGTATCAGAAAATTCAACATACACATTTTATTTGTCATGGAAATATCGTTAGTATATAGTATTTTAATCAAAATAGTTAGAGGCATTTTTGAGAAAATCAAACTTTTCGAAAAAATTTCAATATAAAGCGCAATTTGGGCCGGGGAAATCTTCTTGAAAAGCTTGTGTCGCCCCTTGGAAGATGCTGAACTTAAATACCAAGTTACCGAGCGGTAACGAGGTCCCGGGTTCGATTCCCTGCTGGGGGAGTGCTTCATCGCCCTCTCTAGGAAGCTCCAGCCTGGAACTGTTAGGGACTCCTTCCTCCTGGAGGTGATAGCCACAGTCGCGAGGTGTCCCTACACTTATAGTATCTATGTTAGTGCCCCAAAGACAGAAGATCCCAACAACCACTCAACCAATTTGCCCTATTGCTTGTCACGGACTTGGTGTGTAAAATACCGTCTAATTTCATTTCATAAATTACTAAAATATTAAAACGGTGCTTGAATACCAACACGCTGCATTATAAAAGAAGAAGGCCTTGACTTTTGGTTGAAAATGCCATGGAGTAGAAAAGAGTTGTTGTTACTCCAGAATGTGCACGTAAAATAAGACAAATGCCGCGGACATTGTATTCTCTATCCATAAAAGAAACCGAGTTGTCTATAACGCTACGTTGCATTTAATAACCCTCAAGTTTCACTTCCTTTGTACGTTATAATCCAGTCGTTAGCAGGACATGCTAAATAATTGTGTAACGAGAGAAAACTGTGTCCAGCCAACATTAGAAATCGGTGAACTGACATTTTATAACTAACACCTTAGACTATTGTTTTTCGCTATGATTAGAGACTATGTGTCTTTTCCAAAGAGATAACCTTGGTGGCTTCACCCCTGTTTCCTGTATATGTTAAGGGTTTCTGAACTATGTAGCTTTATTAAATAACTACGTGACCAAAGAGAGGGTACAAAAGTTTAAAATATTGCCTTCTGTGATTATCTAACAAATTGCTCGACCATTCCGACCGATGATTGTTCCACCACAAAAGGGTAGCATTTCCACAACTTGTAAGACTATGAGGGGGAGGTTAAGAAAGTGAGACGTTTCACATCTTTTTGTGGGAATATAAGGGAGATTTTCATCCGTTGTTAGGGGTAGCCGGGATTGTAGCAAATTTCAGTTACAAGGGGTAAATGGGAGAATTAACAGCAAAAATTGTACAATAACTTCATGTAAATGGAATTTGCTGTAACAACTTATCAATAGCAGACAACTATTTACATTCATGGCAATGGCCATGCGATGTTCCCGATTGCTTGCGGTTAGAATCACGATGTCAACCGAAATAAAGGTTTCATCGTTTGAAACGCGTTAATCAATATCTGGTTAATAAGTATAGAAGTATTGTCAAGTGCAAAAAGCTGACGGTCTTACATTAAAGGATAAGATTGCAGCCTGGGACAAAATTTAATTGGAATGAACGCGTTTCTCTTAAATCGAGTAAGCAACGACAATTTTATGCACGTTGGGTGCGAAGAGCGTTTAAAACTGCTGGTGGACACTGCATTCAAACTAAAGTGGACGAAAATGTGTTATCTCTGATTAATCAAGCACACCCGGGGAAAAAACAATAATACTGTTTGCTTCTTGAAGCAATTGCTTTGGAAAGCTTCCGGATAAACCCAGCTTTGGAAATTCCAACATATCACAAGTAAACGAAAAATGTTAGTAGCATAAAATCTAAGTACCTAATTAACACTTAGGAAAAAGAGACATGCTTCTGTTGGTAGTATTCTAACCTCTCGTATTTCCCATAAAACCATGCACACGACCCCTTGGACAGTCGACATTGCTTTAAAAATTCCTCCTTTTGCAGGTTTCAGATTTATTATGACGTACGACTACTCTTCTATTAGGAATGACATTCAAAAATGCCAGTGGTAGCAAACTTGCATCAACAGTTTGGTTTGCGGCAGTCATTTTCCAATTTTTAACATTTGTTAAACGCCTGGCGATGTTAACTTAACACCTACTTCAATACATTGTTAAAGCTAACATTGTTTGATGAAACAGAATTTGTGTTAACTTCAGTGTTAAATCAGTTTAACACTGTGTTAACATTTAGCATCTGTTGATGAAACCGGAGATAAAAATTGTAGATCTCGTTAAAGCAAACAATTTGTTATATCCTTTTTTTTTGTTTAGTGAACAATTTCCGAGATATTCCTTGTTATTGGTTTGAATTTTTCAATATTTTCTCAAATGGGAAGTCGTTATTCGTTTTTCCTCTCCTCCTGGTCAAAGCCATCACATAGCGAGCAGCTCTTGAAACATTTGACAATCACGTAAGTATAGCCATTGTGCCTACAAGGTAATGCGTAATAAAACAATTTCTACAAATGTTTATCTCGATTAACATGAAAGTAAAGAAAGTCGTGTCAATATAGCACATGAGGGTTTAACTAAGAAGAGAACCTGCTCCAAAGCTTACAGTATAACATGTTTTGGTTTAAAAAATATATATTTCATAATGCTTTGGAGCTTCTTTCTTCACATATGACACTTACGTTAGCGAACTATTTGCATCTCAATATGTCCACTTGTTGCACAAACTGCTCTTGTGTTATTACAGTAACGTATACTGCCATCCAGCTTTCTCATTCCATTTTTTCCCCTAATTGTCCTTCTTTGATTTCTTAGTTGGAGATTTCCGGTTAGTGAGGGACACTCAACTGGTATCAAATTAAGCTTTCTTTTTGCCAATGCGATTTTTCCATTATAAACTTGAAATTATCGTGATTGATTATTATTTATAGGATAACTATAGGTACAAAACTTTAATGCATGTAATTAGTATATTTCAATGTATTATTTAATTCTATCGTATACAGAAATGGCCAACTTAGGATACATAGGTATTTTCATTACAACACCCACTGTTTTTAAATTTCTGGACTCAAAATATAGAAATCTCCCCCCCCCCCACACACACAACTATTTTTGATGTTCTGCAACATTAATGTGGTCATACTAATTGCAATAAAATACGTATTTTTGTTTTTAAAAATAAATCTCCCTGCTGGGAGACTTGCCTTATTCTTAAAGTTTTCAGTTTGTACATTGAAAAGGTAGATAGGATTAAAGGTGTGTGACAGTTTGAGCGGTGGTGAAAGTTGGACGATATTATCGCGCGTGCCCTGTCAATGACCGAGAAAATCTCCACTAAATTCATTGTATTGGTTCGTTTCATAACATTACCTTCTCTCCCACGTATACTGCATTCCACCCAAAAATGTGACATCGAGATTTCACCGGAAGCACATGTTTTGAGGTCCCCTGAATAAAAAAGGTCCTCTGCATGTGTGGAACAGCATAACTAATAAACGAACATTCAGTTAAATGCTGAGCATCTTCCAAAGATGTGACACGAAGGTTTTTTTTTAAAAAATGATATTTAGATGATAAAATTCATGTCTTGAATTTTTTGGGAATAGCCCATGTATATTCAATCAGAAGCAGTTTTATATAATCTCGTGTAACTGGTAAACGTTAAGCATAGGCGAAACCATACCACACAAAAAATGTAGATCACTTTAGTTATTTCAAATAACTTGTTTCGTGGCATCAGCCATTTCCGAGCTATCCATTATTAATGATTTGAATACGTCAATTCTTTGTCACTCTTTATTTCTGAAAAGTGTGTCTCGATTAAAATGAATTAGATAGAAAAATAAACTTTCGTAAAAATACTTTATAAAAAGTATTCTTTATATAGACATAAAGAAGTAAAGACATAATGTCGTTAATAAGACGTTTATAAAAGATAGAGGGCAGAGAAGTCATGTGAATGTCTTAGACTCATAAGCCGACTCCTAAAGCAAAGAGAGCAGAGCTTATTTCAGTTTGGTGAATACACTCAAGGGGGTGTATTTGGGGTTTAAAATGAGGTTCATAGCAAGTTTCAAAAGATGCAAGGTAGTTGCTGGGGCCCGAATTGTAATGTACATCTTTTGCTCACATCAATTTTAAGTAGGTTATATTAATTGTAGCTATGTATTAGACGGTGGCGGCTTATAAGCTGCAATAGTGTCCAAGTATGTATTGCTCCTATTTCAAGCAGTGCATCTAAGAACATGAACAGAAAGGGAGGACACCTTACTAAAGGTTAAAGGTACCCAAAAAATTTGTTGTGGCTGCAACAGCATAAGCATTGAAAGGGGATATACCACACATAGACTATAAATCAATATTAAACAAGAATTGTACATAATAATATAATCCACCAAGAAACATGTTAGAATATTTAACAACCAGAATTGTACAAAAGCAGATTGTAACTCAGATAAGTAAGGAACAGGCGAGCTAGCTAATTCTAGGTAGAGCCCACCTTTCAGGGAACTGGTAGCAGTAAGGAGAAATAGAAAGAGACAGAGATATTGAATCTTCATCACTGGCACGCATATGTGAAATCTTTTGGAGCAGAATATTCTCATACATAATAAGGTAACGCGGTCTGAGGACCAATTTGAAACGTCGTTATATTTTGAGGCGCGGAGGTACGCGTCACTAGGCTTAGGTATAAAAAGGGGAAGAAAGACCCAGATTTTCACTCTCTCTTATAGAATCTCGGCGACACACAGTGATACTCTCTGGACAACAAATGCATGTGTGTGGGTGGGAAGACGTGTGCAGTCAGACCAGGCTCCTAATTTATTCTAATGGTGGGAATTGTTATAATGGGAAAAGCTAGCCGTCCATAAATATTTATTGGATAATAAACACATTGTTAAGGGAAATGCAGTGTGTTTTAATTTGCGTCAGCTACGAAAACCCTGAGACCCGTGAAATTAGCTAGATAGGTAATGATTAGGAATGGAGAAACCAGCAGCAACAAGAACACTGTATCAACCAGAGGAACAACGTTACAGCATACACGGTGTTCACTTCTTGAAGTTATACCTCGTAGTTGTGTAATGTTGGTCGAATGTTACAGCAGTGGTACAAAGTGTGGCTCTGTAAATACATAATATACAGCAGCTATAGACAGGAGCGGGAAACTCGTAGAAAGCGCCGCCAGTATGTCGATGTTAGCAATACCACAACAAACTGCAACATCTACCTGATCGATACTTTCTTCAAATCCACTAGGTATATTGAGATCCATATCAGTCACCCTCCATATTGATCTGCAAACACTTAGTGTAATTTACGATCAGGGAACACCTCGACCCACCACCAGGAGCAAGGGATGAGGTGAAGCAACTGCAGGAGGCTGACCGACAGATTCCAAGCTTCCCTCAGAGAACGCTTCCCTCTGGTAGTAGGAGAGAAACCACCCCTGCAGTCGCCTTGCCAGCCAGGAGTCGAACCCAGGACCTCCCGAATAGCAGTATGAGCTAAGTGTTATACTGTACGGAGTGGCAGTGCCATATCTTGACGTCGGGCACTTCTGGTTAAATTCGGTTTCCAAGAATCATTTATCGTGTTTGCTTCTTGGTAATTAATTATCAAGTTAACTTATACGTCAGTAAATTGTTTTCATTTTTCAGCTGCTCGACTCCATTTTGTCATACAAATATGCACATGACTTTCTCTACTCACTCTTCTGTGTGATTGATAATGTACGAGACTCCGCAGTATTTTATTTCATTTTAATGGTATCCCTCCTTGTCCATAGCGTGTGAGGTTTCTCGTGGGTTTCCTAGATCAGTAGTAAGCGAATCATTTCTCATCTAACACAATACCCCTTTCTTTCAGTTGTGCTTCTACGTTTCGTGGAGTATGGGGGTGCCGAACACACGTGTGAGTGCTTGCTCATAGCCCTCTCCAGGCAGCTGCAGCAGTCCCCCACGCGTCTCAGTCAACCTGTCTGCCTCTTGTGGTTCCTTCACTTCATCCCTTCCACCTAAGGGTGGTAGCCATAATGGATCTATGTAGGTTACAGTGCACGATGAGTCCCCCTATACTTATACTGTCAGCCTTTCCTTGTCCATATCTAAGTCAGCCCATCACAATCTCTCGTTTTCTATATCTAATGTCAGCCTCCCATTGTCTATATCTAATGTCAGTATATCCCAGTCTCTCGTTCTCTTTATTTAATGCCAGTATATCCCAGTCTCTCCTTGTCTATATCCTAATGTCAGCCCATCCCAGTTTCTCCTTGTCTATATCTGTCAGTATATCCCAGTCTCTCATTGTCTTTATTTAATGTCAGTATATCCCAGTCTCTCCTTGTCTATATCCTAATGTCAGCCTATCCCAGTCTGTCGTTGTCTATATCCTAATGTCAGCCCATCCCAGTCTCTCCTTGTCTATATCCTAATGTCAGCCCATCCCAGTCTCTCCTTGTCTATATCTAATGTCAGTATATCCCAGTCTGTCGTTGTCTATATCCTAATGTCAGCCCATTCCAGTCTCTCCTTGTCTATATCCTAATGTCAGCCCATCCCAGTCTCTCCTTGTCTATATCCTAATGTCAGCCTATCCCAGTCTGTCGTTGTCTATATCCTAATGTCAGCCCATCCCAGTCTGTCGTTGTCTATATCCTAATGTCAGCCCATCCCAGTCTCTCCTTGTCTATATCCTAATGTCAGCCTATCCCAGTCTGTCGTTGTCTATATCCTAATGTCAGTATATCGCAGTCTCTCCTTGTCTATATCCTAATGTCAGCCTATCCCAGTCTGTCGTTGTCTATATCCTAATGTCAGCCCATCCCAGTCTCTCCTTGTCTATATCCTAATGTCAGCCCATCCCAGTCTCTCCTTGTCTATATCTAATGTCAGTATATCCCAGTCTGTTGTTGTCTATATCCTAATGTCAGCCCATCCCAGTCTCTCCTTGTCTATATCCTAATGTCAGCCCATCCCAGTCTCTCCTTGTCTATATCCTAATGTCAGCCCATCCCAGTCTCTCCTTGTCTATATCCTAATGTCAGCCTATCCCAGTCTGTCGTTGTCTATATCCTAATGTCAGCCCATCCCAGTCTCTCCTTGTCTATATCCTAATGTCAGCCCATCCCAGTCTCTCCTTGTCTATATCTAATGTCAGTATATCCCAGTCTCTAATTGTCTTTATTTAATGTCAGTATATCCCAGTCTCTCCTTGTATATATCCTAATGTCAGCCCATCCCCGTCTCTCCTTGTCTATATCTAATGTCAGTATATCCCAGTCGCTCATTGTCTTTATTTAATGTCAATATATCCCAGCCTCTCCTTGTCTATATCCTAATGTCAGCCTATCCCAGTCTGTCGTTGTCTATATCCTAATGTCAGCCCATCCCAGTCTGTCGTTGTCTATATCCTAATGTCAGCCCATCCCAGTCTCTCCTTGTCTATATCCTAATGTCAGCCTATCCCAGTCTGTCGTTGTCTATATCCTAATGTCAGTATATCGCAGTCTCTCCTTGTCTATATCCTAATGTCAGCCTATCCCAGTCTGTCGTTGTCTATATCCTAATGTCAGCCCATCCCAGTCTCTCCTTGTCTATATCCTAATGTCAGCCTATCCCAGTCTCTCCTTGTCTATATCTAATGTCAGCATATCCCAGTCTCTCCTTGTCTATATCTAATGTCAGCATATCCCAGTCTCTCGTTGTCTATATCCAATGTCACCTATCGCAGTTTCTCCTTATCTGTAATCATGCTATAGGAAGGTTATTTCTTGTTCTGAGAGGGATTAGCATCGCCTGTGCATCTTAAAGGACAGTTTAGTCCAGAAACGGTTTCACACTTTTCCTTTCCTTGCTGTATTGTTGATAACCTAGGTTACAGTTATAATTTCTATTGTCATTCGTGAAGCACACAACGATAAAGAAGATAAATAACCCAACAACAGGGGGATACTTTCTAACCGATAACACTTCAAAGTTTCTAAGCTTTAGGTTGGCTATCAACATCGCCAAGGATACCAACAAATTATAGAGTGCAGATTGCTGGTAATGAAGGTGTTTTAACCTGTCAGTGATAATAACGCATTATCTTTGTTGTTTAGTGCAGGACCTTCCTCTCCCAGCAACGTAGGCCAAACACATAGCACGGTTTGTCTCTGTGTTCTGGCTTTTCTATCCAGAGGACTCGTGTTCGATTCTCGGCTAGGACGGGGAGGTTTTCTTTAAGGGAAAACAAAATGGCGAAAATTGCACAAAGAAATGGCATTTAAATCTTGTTGATTGGAATTTCCTGCACCATTTTATACGTATTTTACCATTGTGGACGCAATACTTGTATTTTAAAATGTTACTGCATCTGTCATTTTGCACTGTGAGCTCTGCAACACGTCGCGGAAAAGAAAATCACTGTAGCCAACAAATTGACACTACTCTTAAGTATAGCAGTTTCTGTGTGTTTAAGCCATATCGTTTCCTTTTTTGTAAATATATACCAGCTTCTTTTCTACATTTCTGCTTTGAACAGATTTTTCTCCGAGAGACATTTGCTGGTACAAATGACGCCTGCTGTTTAAGAAACTATTGAATATAGCTAAATTAAATTTTAGGATGACAAAACAACGTATAAGTGCTGTTGTGAATCTACGTTGCTCTTAAAAAATATATGATTGCTGTTAAATGTTCATAAAAAAAATTGTATACTTAAGAAATAATGCTACAAACTTGGCTTATCCTGTGAAAATTCAGTCTCATATTTTGAATAGTTACTGAGGTTAACCAGAAACATTTCCTGTCCCCCACTATGTCAGTGTGTTTAATGGTAAACAAGTAATGTCATTGTTTCCCGATATGTCGTACTCAACCTTCTTTTCTCGTTCATCTACAAACCGTTGTTATGACAGCTCGTGTTTCTACCTGCCTCACGTCAATACATTTCGTTGAAGATACAAGAGGGGATATAGTAGACCAGTCAAGTCCAACCTCTTCTCTAAACAGTCCTTGGCAGCACGACCGGAAACTCCCTTCCTCCGATACTCAGCTTTCAAATTCCGTTCTCTTTGCATGATCAAGAGAAAGAAAAGTCTTGATGTGTTACATTCACATTACTTTCTCTACCCCCTATCATTTATTAGTGGGTATACAAACTATTCTTACTAAAGGTTATTTTTCTATCTACTTCATTTTAATCTAGATAAATCTTTACAGAAACAGCTACATTACGTTATAGAGAACAGCGATAGTCAAATGTTTACCAACTGGACGCTATATGCTCCATACTGTTTCCTTGACATCGCCAGAAACAACTGAATGTTGACACGACTTAGAATGACCAAGACATGAACAATTCGAACCATTAATAACGGATATTTCAGAAATGGCTCATGCCAAAAAAACAACAAACAAACAAATAAACAAAAAACTTATTTGAAACAAATTTAAAGAGATGCACATTTTTCGTGTGGTACGTTTTACCAGTTATACAAGATTATACAACATTCCTTCCGAATAAAGAGCACTTCACAGGCTATTCCCAGAAAATTTGGGATATACATTTTATTTGTCATGTAAATGTATTTAAATCAAAATCGTTATGGCCATTTATTACAAAATCAAACATTTGAAAAATGTTACATTTAAAGGGTAGTTTGGAGTGGGGGACTTTCTTGAAAAACCTCGTGTCACTTCTTTGAGAAGTAGTAAAACTAAATACCAAGTTCGGTTTTTATCTGACTTTTCCTTCTTTTTTATGCTGTTCACAGACACTCACGCTGTTTTTGATTGAGGGGGTCTCCGGTGAAACTTCGATATCGACATTTTGGGTGGAATGCAATACCTGCTCGTACATACATGGTAGAGAAAGTAAATGTTATTTATTGCGTTTAAACGATATGTACACTTTTTGTGTATCTCTTACAATTTACCAGTTATACGAAAGTCATTCGGAATGAAGAGCACTCGTGGAAATAATCACTCTTTAGAGCTATTGTTTAGAAAATGAAAACTAACCAAACTTTTTCCAAGTATAGGGTAAATGTCTGAAGGGCAGGCATGAGACCCCCGTGAGGGAGGGACGACGGGTGCAAGCTCGGGACCCCTAATGTTTCCAGACTGAACACATTCACCCAGCAGGTCCTTGGAACGATGTCAGGAGAAACCTTCCACAGAGCGCCCAGCCGCCAAACACCGTCACCTGGTCCTACAACCCTCAAACAGATGACAAGGAAGTTGATGGGTGCAGGAAAGTCGTGGTAGAGGATGAACCGCCTGCCGACTCGGAGAAACCAGGAAAAAGCCATGGGTCGACGGGAAGCGAACACACGTTACCGAGGCGCTCTGTAGAGGGTCGGTCGCATTGTTGGTAATAAGCCGCATTTGTGTTTGAGTTCAGACACGCACATGGAGCCCCTGAAATACAATACTTGACTATAGGTGGTTGGTTCGCTGTGCTTCTCAAACCTTAATAGTTACTTGAGCACGCATAAGGCATTATCTTAACGAGAATGCCTTGTTTAATTATTGCATTTTGTTAAAACAGTAATAGCTCGCTTCAGAAATGAAATGTCTCCTTTTACTAACCGGGATATATGGCTCTCTCTTAAATGCAGATGCACGAACAAGTCATCGATTGCTATGTATTTCATTAACTTTGCTTTTAAATTTAAGTTTTCATTATGCAAGGCAAAAATGTTTAAGAAAACGATAATTTGAAGTATCCCTTGCCAGATGTGTTTGGATTTGGTTCGAGTTTGAGCAGATTGCTATTCCATGCGATTAAACAAGTCTCCGTGTCAGGAGCTGCTTCCGTTAAGGATAATGTGATCCAAGACATGCAACTATAGGTACCTCGACACGAGGCGGATCTCTCTCCTGTGTGGATATTGTACCTATGTCACGCCCCCGGGAGGGAGGAGACACTGGAACCAGGAGTGACAGGGTCCCTACACTTTCCAGATTGAGACGTCCCGACATTCGGACAGGCAGACCCACACAGAGAGTCCAACGCCTCTTTCTTAAGGGGCAGTTCTTATATCCTGGTAACCAACCGAAAGCCGAGGAACGGAGAGCATCCTTTATCCCTGCCACGTCGCACCGAAACACCATCGCCGAAACTTCCAAACCTGAAACAGACCCAATGGTCGCCTGACGGGCCGGGAAAACTCCGGCAAAAAGCATGGGTCACGCGGATCCAACCCCGTACTCTGGCGGCGTAGAGGAGAACTGGCAGCTTAGATAGGGCCCAGAAGAACTCTTCAACGAGATAGCATCTGCTGACACTGCACAGCCTCGAACAGGGAGGTTCAGTAATTAATGCAATTGCAATAGTGGTTCAAAAATCGTAACATTCCCGACTAATCTCATGGGTTTTCATTCAGTTCCGGTAATCAGCGTCCGTAACGTTTTGGCACGGTAAACGAGAGATGCCTTGTCTACTGAGACCAGCGATGTGCAGATGGTGGCAACACACACCACTGCATGACTGTACGTAGGCAATTAAAGCAACAAATTTGTTACAAAGAAAAATGTGTCAACTTGTATAAAGATTTCACGTGTTCATAGTCACGCTGGAAGGATGCTGAGTACTCAGGTAAACAGCAGTGACGAAAATGTGCAACAGGAGTAGACTGGCAGACTTGAACCTTAAACGTGTTCTACAAATACATTCAGCTCAAAACAAAACTTATGTAATTAATGTACAATATCATATATAGTTTTCATTCTGGTTTAAAATGCTTGTTCCGATAATTATTATTTATGGCAGTGGTTGAACAGTAAAATGAAAAACAGCGCTCCAAAGGGTAACTTGCTGAAGGTGATCGCTAGCCCATGGACGGCTCTATATAGCCAAGGGTATTCAAAGGTTTGTGTCTCAAAGCCTAACGGAAGCAAGGATAGCTTACTCTCACCATTTCTCGTCGAACATTGTCACAGGAGATGAAACCAAAACGACAATCCATGGAGTCGGCAGCACACGATGCCTCAACTGTAAAATGATGCTTACAGTCTTCTGGGACTATACTCCATCATGGTCAAACAATCAACTTCAAAGTCTCATAGAAAGCTGCCACAAACTCACCCTTCTCCTGACACCCCGAACTATGCTCAAGTGTGGCATCCGAGACATCACAAAACGTGTGCGACTCGGCAGGCGAATGCTACTACGACTTTCCTGCCCCTCATTTCCTCTACTCCTTATCGTGTGTTTCAGGGTTGTAGAGCCAGGCAACGGTGTTCGGCGCTCTGTACAGGTTTCTTGCCTGACAGTTTTATTTAATTTATTTATGGACGCTCTTAAACTGCTGTGGTCCTTAGCGTCCCATTCTATATTGGTCGTGAAAGATCGCTAATTTTGCTCAGAGGCCTTTTTATCAGGCTTGAGGTTCTTTTTATGCCGTAAATCTACGACATGGGACCACTGGCTTTACTTCCCTTCCGAAGGAAGCATGTTAAGGATTTTTACGCCCGAAAAAAAAAACCCATCGCCCTCCACCACGGCCTCGGGAACTAGAGCTAGCATGGTAACCACTACACCACGGAGGACGACTTTCTTGCCTGACGTCGTTGCGGAAATGCTCAGTTAGGAACAGCCACCGGATGCTCTAGGGCGGGTGCCCCTTCCCGGGATCCCCGGCTTGTGGGTGGGCCCGCGGATGCGCCCCATTTGGAAGCGTTAGGGACCCCGTACATGCCTGCGCACATCGTCATCCGGATCTGGTCGCCCTCCCAGGGGTTAGGATAGAAGCAAAAAGGGCCGTTGTGGCTTACTTGCACCTTTTACAGCCCGGTCCTCGCACCTTCTGACTTCCACTGAGGGATGCTCTCAACACTGACGACCAGAGCATGAAGTTGCCTGAGACACGCACGCTTTCTGTTTTACATTCCTGCCATGAATAATCGAGAGCGTGCTCCAGGACACCACTAAACACATAATGCAATGCTACCTCAAAAGTAAATAAATCATACATTTACAAACGACGCAGCCGTAAAATCTCCACACGCTTGCAAAACTAAAACACGCATAGCTACATAGGTTCAGCAAAACTTGGATTGGACTGGCATTCAATCACAATTTATCAAGCTTGTGCCAATTATTCGCAGGGTTTGTTTCTTCAACTTGCGACCCTTCTGAATAATTCGGACGCACATTCACCATATAAACATATTATTTGAAAAAGCTCCCTTTTAAATAGCTGCGCTCTTTATGAAGAAAAGTACGAAAGAAAGAATTTCTTGCCCTTTTTAACGATTTAATACATATACTAGGTCAGGCAATGTTTCCGAAGTAAAAAGAGGGACGTATCGCACATCAGCACTGGCAGTTCCCGCTGTGTAAACACTAAATAGTGTGCACTAATTATACCTGCCGGAGTATCTGCAAAAAATTAATTCCGTCCCGATTAGCATGCACGCTTAGAACAAGCAACGAGTCAATTTGCATAAGCAAATAACGTTTTTTTTCTTCTTTCTTTTTTACCTTCTGTACTACTTACAGCAAGTAGAGAAAGTGTGGCATTCCACCCAAAATGACTTCACCGAAAATATGTCTTGAGGCTCTCTAAAAAGTACAACAAACAGTTCAGAAAAAAGGTGTGGCTGTGCGAGTATATTTGTGAGCAGTTTTCCAAGGTGCAGCACGAACATCTCCCACCCCAAACCACCCTTTACTTGGTCACAAGCTCGGCAGAAGAGTGGGTGCCGGGTCATAGTGGCACAGAGGGAAATGAACTTACAAGACAAGGAGCAGCTTCACAATTTATTTAGTAAGACAGGCTATTAAGTACATCATAACACCTGGCTCAAAACAAACATGGTAAACTGTTTGTAAGAAAACAGCTGAAAGCTTACTAAAATGTAACAATTATTGCGTTTCTCACAGGACATGCTGCTGTGAAAAAGGGAGTGTTTCAGGGTAACTTAGATTGCATGAAACATGTCACTGCGAGACTTTGGCATAGTGCAGGCTTTCAAACGACCCAAGCCCAAGGCGTCCGGAAATCTCTATCGAACACTTTACATGGAACATTTTCATTATTTTTCATTTCGTCAAAAATGACTCACACTTTCATTAATGTATTACTGAATATATTTACACGACAAACAAAGTGTATATCTAGAATTTTCTGTGAACTTCTCTTCGGAAAGTCTTCATTGGGAATTACTTTTGTCTGATTGGTAAACCGTATGAGATAAACAAAACCACACCATTTATGTCAAATAACATTCTTTCTGTGTTGAGCATTTCCGAGATATTCTTTATTATTGATCCGAATGTTCAAATACTTATACATTTGTCAAGTGGTAAGTCGCTATTCGTTTTTTTTCTCTCGTAGTCATGTGAAGAGAGCGGAATTTCAAAGCCATCACACAAATATCTGCCTAATGCTTTAGCATGTAGTGTTCTTCTTACACCTACAAGGGATGGTGTAAGTGTTAGTAAAAGTAATAAAATTACATTATTTATTCTATCATTAACCCTTTTAGATCAGGTATCCTACTTCCTCATGATTATCTTTTTTATCGAGTAAACGAATTTTAAGATCATTCGACTAATTAGAATAAAATTGTTAAGGTGGGTCAGGATTATATGTAATGAAAGTTTATCTCTAATAATAAGAACCTTGTGGAAGTCAGGTAACTGGCTTACGCCAGAGTTTTTCTTAAGAATACTAAAAACTATGCGGGATTAGAAACGAATGAACCATTACACTGTAAGTTTAGAAAAGGAAGCCTATCTATTTCTGAATGAGTGGCGGAGAAGGAAAGTTGTGCTTAGGTAGATAATATTCGGATGCAGGAAATATAGTATCCAGTCTCGGAAGTGTGAGGAAAACCCGGGGCGACCAGTTTTATCCCCTTCCTCAAATGTGCGTGCTGTAAAACGCAGTTTACATGACAAGTATTCACAGTTCCTTAAATTCAAATTATAAATACAATAACCAAATAGCGCAACTTGTTCACCAATCTGTCACACCTTTCAACAAAATTCGTGTTAACGTGGCCACAGAGCGATCATTAGCATTTTCCAATTGCACAAATTAACTCTACTCACATTATCACGGCTATGTTATAGGGTTTTAATTTTAAACGTGTAATGGCAATCCAAGCCGAGGTATGTGAAACTCCTGTGCAAGTATTCTCACAAATATCTTTGGACTTCGTTCTAACTCTCCCCCGATGTCATCCAGTCTCTGCTTTGTAAGAACACGGCAGTTTGTTATCGAGAATAGATTCCGTTTCCCTAAACGATTCATAGGATTACGATGCGAGGTGCATGACAAGCAGGAAATCTGTCTCACTTCTCTACAAGAGTTAGTTGTCACATAGGAATCATACATGAAGATTCTGTGTGCTGGCATTATAACAACAGGGAATCTGTGTCACTTCTGTACAAGAGTTTGTTGTCACACAGGAATCATACATGAGGATTCTGTGTGCTGGTATTATAACAACAGGGAATCTGTCTCACTTCTCTACAAGAGTTTGTTGTCACATAGGAATCACACATGAAGATTCTGTGTGCTGGCATTACAACAGCAGGGAATCTGTGTCACTTCTCTACAAGAGTTTGTTGTCACATAGGAATCATACATGAAGATTCTGTGTGCTGGTATTATAACAACAGGGAATCTGTCTCACTTCTCTACAAGAGTTTGTTGTCACATAGGTATCATACATGAAGATTCTGTGTGCTGGCATTACAACAGCAGGGAATCTGTGTCACTTCTGTACAAGAGTTTGTTGTCACATAGGAATCATACATGAAGATTCTGTGTGCTGGCATTATAACAGCAGGGAATCTGTCTCACTTATCTACAAGAGTTTGTTGTCACATAGGAATCATACATGAAGATTCTGTGTGCTGACATTATAACAGCAGGGAATCTTTCTCACTTCTGCACAAGAGTTTGTTGTCACATAGGAATCATACATGAAGATTCTGTGTGCTGGCATTATAACAACAAGGAATCTGTCTCACCTCTCTACAAGAGTTTCTTGTCACATAGGAATCATACATGAAGATTCTGTGTGCTGACATTATAACAGCAGGGAATCTGTCACACTTCTCTACAAGAGTTTGTTGTCACATAGGAATCATACATGAAGATTCTGTGTGCTGGCATTACAACAGCAGGGAATCTGTGTCACTTCTGTACAAGAGTTTGTTGTCATATAGGAATCATACATGAAGATTCTGTGTGCTGGTATTATAACAACAGGGAATCTGTCTCACTTCTCTACAAGAGTTTGTTGTCACATAGGAATCATACATGAAGATTCTGTGTGCTGGCATTACAACACCAGGGAATCTGTGTCACTTCTGTACAAGAGTTTGTTGTCACATAGGAATCATACATGAAGATTCTGTGTGCTGGCATTACAACAGCAGGGAATCTGTGTCACTTCTGTACAAGAGTTTGTTGTCACATAGGAATCATACATGAAGATTCTGTGTGCTGGCATTATAACAGCAGGGAATCTGTCTCACTTATCTACAAGAGTTTGTTGTCACTTAGGAATCATACATGAAGATTCTATGTACAGGCATTATAACAACACGAATCTGTCTCACTTCTGTACAAGAGTTTGTTGTCACATAGCAATCATACATGAACATTCTGTGTGCTGGCATTATAACAACAGGGAATCTGTGTCACTTCCCTAAGAGAGTTTGTTGTCACATAGGAATCATACATGAAGATTCTGTGTGCTGGCATTATAACAGCAGGGAATCTGTCTCACTTCTCTACAAGAGTTAGTTGTCACATAGATATCATACATGAAGATTCTGTGTGCTGGCATTATAACAGCAGGGAATCTGTGTGACTTCCCTACAAGAGTTTGTTGTCACATAAGAATCATACATGAAGATACTAAGTGAAGGCATTATAACAGCAGGGAATCTGTCTCACTTCTGTACAAGAGTTTGTTGTCACATAGGAATCATAGATGAAGATTCTGTGTACTGGCATTACAACAACAAGGAATCTGTCTCACTTCTCTACAAGAGTTTCTCATACAGGACTCATACGTGAAGATTCTGTGTGCTGGCATTATAACAGTAGGGAATCTGCCTCACTTCTGTACAAGAGTTTGTTGTCACACAGGAATCATACATGAAGATTCTGTGTGCTTGCATTATAACAGCAGGGAATCTGTGTCACTTCGGTACAAGAGTTTGTTGTCACTTAGGAATCATACATGAAGATTCTATGTACAGGCATTATAACAACACGAATCTGTCTCACTTCTGTATAAGAGTTTGTTGTCACATAGGAATCATAGATGGAGATTCTGTGTACTGGCATTACAACAACAAGGAATCCGTCTCACTTCTGTACAAGAGTTTGTTGTCACACAGGAATCATACATGAAGATTCTGTGTGATTGCATTATAACAACAGACAATCTGTGTCACTTCCCTGCAAGAGTTTGTTGTCACACAGGAATCATACATGAAGATTCTGTGTGCTGGCATTATACCAGCAGGGAATCTGTCTCACTTCTCTACAAGAGTTTGTTGTCACACAGGAATCATACATGAAGATACTGTGTGCTGGTATTATAACAGCAGGGAATCTGTCTCACCTCTCTGCAAGAGTTTGTTGTCACATAGGGATCATACATGGAGATTGTGTGTGCTGGCATTAAAACAACAGGGAATCTGTCTCATTTCTCTACAAGAGTTTGTTGTCACACAGGAATCATACATGAAGATTCTGTGTGCTGACATTATAACAACAGGGAATCTGTCTCACTTCCCTACAAGAGCTTGCTGTCACATAGGAATCATACATGAAGATTTTGTGTGCTGGCATTACAACCGCAGGGAATCTGTGTCACTTCTGTACAAGAGTTTGTTGTCACATAGAAATCATACATGAAGAATCTGTGTGCTGGCATTATAACAACAAGGAATCTGTCTCACTTCTCTACAAGAGTTTGTTGTCACATAGGAATCATAGATGAAGATTCTGTGTACTGGCATTACAACCGCAGGGAATCTGTGTCACTTCTGTACAAGAGTTTGTTGTCACAAAGGAATCATATACGAAGATTCTGTGTGCTGACATTATAACAGCAGGGAATCTGTCTCACTTCTCTCCAAGAGTTTGTTGTGATACAGGAATCATACACGAAGATTCTGTGTGCTGACATTATAACAGCAGGGAATCTGTGTCACTTCTCTACAAGAGTATGTTGTCACACAGGAATCATACATGAAGATTCTGTGTGCTGGCATTATAACAGCAGGGAATCTGTGTCACTTCCCTACAAGAGTTTGTTGTCACATAGGAATCATACATGAAGATTCTGTTTGCTGGCATTATAACAACAGGGAATCTGTGTCACTTCCCTACAAGAGTTTGTTGTCACATAGGAATCATACATGAAGATTCTGTGTGTTGGCATTATAACAACAAGGAATCTGTCTCACTTCTCTACAAGGGTTTGTTGTCACATAGATATCATACATGAAGATTCTGTGTGCTGGCATTACAACAGCAGGGAATCTGTGTCACTTCTGTACAAGAGTTTGTTGTCACATAGGAATCATACATGAAGGTTCTGTGTGCTGGCATTATAACATCAGGGAATCTGTCTCACTTCTCTACAAGCGTTTGTTGTCACATAGGAATCATACATGAAGATTCTGTGTGCTGGCATTATAACAGCAATGAATCTGTCTCACTTCTGTACAAGAGTTTCTTGTCACATAGGAATCATACATGAAGATTCAGTGTGCTGGTATTATAACAGCAGGAAATCTGTCTCACTTCTCTACAAGAGTTTGTTGTCTCATAGGAATCATACATGAAGATTCTATGTGCTGGCATTATAACAGCAGGGAATCTTTCTCACTTCTGCACAAGAGTTTGTTGTCACATAGGAAACATACATAAAGATTCTGTGTGCTGGCATTATAACAACAGGGAATCTGTGTCACTTCCCCACAAGAGTTTGTTGTCACATAGGAATCATACATGAAGATTCTGTGTGCTGGCATTATAACAACAGGGAATCTGTCTCACTTCTGTACAAGAGTTTGTTGTCACATAGGAATCATACATGAACATTCTGTGTGCTGGCATTATAACAACAAGAAATCTGTCTCACTTCTCTACAAGAGTTTGTTGTCACATAGGAATCATAGATGAAGATTCTGTGTACTGGCATTACAACAGCAGGGAATCTGTGTCACTTCTGTACAAGAGTTTGTTGTCACATAGGAATCATAGATGAAGATTCTGTGTGCTGGCATTATAACAGCAGGGAATCTGTCTCACTTCTCTACAAGAGTTTGTTGTCACATAGATATCATACATGAAGATTCTGTGTGCTGGCATTATAACAGCAACGAATATGTGTCACTTCTGTACAAGAGTTTGTTGTCACATAAGAATCATACATGAAGATTCTATGTGCTGGCATTATAACAGCAGGGAATCTGTCTCACTTCTGTACAAGAGTTTGTTGTCACATAGGAATCATAGATGACGATTCTGTGTACTGGCATTACAACAACAAGGAATCTGTTACACTTCTCTACAAGAGTTTCTCATACAGGACTCATACGTGAAAATTTTGTGTGCTGGCATTATAACAGTAGGGAATCTGCCTCACTTCTGTACAAGAGTTTGTTGTCACACAGGAATCATACATGAAGATTCTGTGTGCTTGCATTATAACAACAGGGAATCTGTGTCACTTCCCTACAAGAGTTTGTTGTCACATAGGAATCATACATGAAGATTCTGTGTGCTGGCATTATATCAGCAGGGAATCTGTGTCACTTCGGTACAAGAGTTTGTTGTCACTTAGGAATCATACATGAAGATTCTATGTACTGGCATTATAACAACACGAATCTGTCTCACTTCTGTATAAGAGTTTGTTGTAACATAAGAATCATAGATGAAGATTCTGTGTACTGGCATTATAACAGTAGGGAATCTGCCTCACTTCTGTACAAGAGTTTGTTGTCACACAGGAATCATACATGAAGATTCTGTGTGCTTGCATTATAACAGCAGGGAATCTGTGTCACTTCGGTACAAGAGTTTGTTGTCACTTAGGAATCATACATGAAGATTCTATGTACAGGCATTATAACAACACGAATCTGTCTCACTTCTGTATAAGAGTTTGTTGTCACATAGGAATCATAGATGAAGATTCTGTGTACTGGCATTACAACAACAAGGAATCCGTCTCACTTCTGTACAAGAGTTTGTTGTCACACAGGAATCATACATGAAGATTCTGTGTGATTGCATTATAACAACAGGGAATCTGTGTCACTTCCCTGCAAGAGTTTGTTGTCACACAGGAATCATACATGAAGATTCTGTGTGCTGGCATTATACCAGCAGGGAATCTGTCTCACTTCTCTACAAGAGTTTGTTGTCACACAGGAATCATACATGAAGATTCTGTGTGCTGGTATTATAACAGCAAGGAATCTGTCTCACCTCTCTGCAAGAGTTTGTTGTCACATAGGGATCATACATGGAGATTGTGTGTGCTGGCATTAAAACAACAGGGAATCTGTCTCATTTCTCTACAAGAGTTTGTTGTCACACAGGAATCATACATGAAGATTCTGTGTGCTGACATTATAACAACAGGGAATCTGTCTCACTTCCCTACAAGAGCTTGCTGTCACATAGGAATCATACATGAAGATTTTGTGTGCTGGCATTACAACCGCAGGGAATCTGTGTCACTTCTGTACAAGAGTTTGTTGTCACATAGAAATCATACATGAAGATTCTGTGTGCTGGCATTATAACAACAAGGAATCTGTCTCACTTCTCTACAAGAGTTTGTTGTCACATAGGAATCATAGATGAAGATTCTGTGTACTGGCATTACAACCGCAGGGAATCTGTGTCACTTCTGTACAAGAGTTTGTTGTCACAAAGGAATCATATACGAAGATTCTGTGTGCTGACATTATAACAGCAGGGAATCTGTCTCACTTCTCTCCAAGAGTTTGTTGTGATACAGGAATCATACACGAAGATTCTGTGTGCTGACATTATAACAGCAGGGAATCTGTGTCACTTCTCTACAAGAGTTTGTTGTCACACAGGAATCATACATGAAGATTCTGTGTGCTGGCATTATAACAGCAGGGAATCTGTGTCACTTCCCTACAAGAGTTTGTTGTCACATAGGAATCATACATGAAGATTCTGTTTGCTGGCATTATAACAACAGGGAATCTGTGTCACTTCCCTACAAGAGTTTGTTGTCACATAGGAATCATACATGAAGATTCTGTGTGTTGGCATTATAACAACAAGGAATCTGTCTCACTTCTCTACAAGGGTTTGTTGTCACATAGATATCATACATGAAGATTCTGTGTGCTGGCATTACAACAGCAGGGAATCTGTGTCACTTCTGTACAAGAGTTTGTTGTCACATAGGAATCATACATGAAGGTTCTGTGTGCTGGCATTATAACATCAGGGAATCTGTCTCACTTCTCTACAAGCGTTTGTTGTCACATAGGAATCATACATGAAGATTCTGTGTGCTGGCATTATAACAGCAATGAATCTGTCTCACTTCTGTACAAGAGTTTCTTGTCACATAGGAATCATACATGAAGATTCAGTGTGCTGGTATTATAACAGCAGGAAATCTGTCTCACTTCTCTACAAGAGTTTGTTGTCACATAGGAATCATACATGAAGATTCTATGTGCTGGCATTATAACAGCAGGGAATCTTTCTCACTTCTGCACAAGAGTTTGTTGTCACATAGGAAACATACATAAAGATTCTGTGTGCTGGCATTATAACAACAGGGAATCTGTGTCACTTCCCCACAAGAGTTTGTTGTCACATAGGAATCATACATGAAGATTCTGTGTGCTGGCATTATAACAACAGGGAATCTGTCTCACTTCTGTACAAGAGTTTGTTGTCACATAGGAATCATACATGAACATTCTGTGTGCTGGCATTATAACAACAAGAAATCTGTCTCACTTCTCTACAAGAGTTTGTTGTCACATAGGAATCATAGATGAAGATTCTGTGTACTGGCATTACAACAGCAGGGAATCTGTGTCACTTCTGTACAAGAGTTTGTTGTCACATAGGAATCATAGATGAAGATTCTGTGTGCTGGCATTATAACAGCAGGGAATCTGTCTCACTTCTCTACAAGAGTTTGTTGTCACATAGATATCATACATGAAGATTCTGTGTGCTGGCATTATAACAGCAGGGAATATGTGTCACTTCTGTACAAGAGTTTGTTGTCACATAAGAATCATACATGAAGATTCTATGTGCTGGCATTATAACAGCAGGGAATCTGTCTCACTTCTGTACAAGAGTTTGTTGTCACATAGGAATCATAGATGACGATTCTGTGTACTGGCATTACAACAACAAGGAATCTGTTACACTTCTCTACAAGAGTTTCTCATACAGGACTCATACGTGAAAATTTTGTGTGCTGGCATTATAACAGTAGGGAATCTGCCTCACTTCTGTACAAGAGTTTGTTGTCACACAGGAATCATACATGAAGATTCTGTGTGCTTGCATTATAACAACAGGGAATCTGTGTCACTTCCCTACAAGAGTTTGTTGTCACATAGGAATCATACATGAAGATTCTGTGTGCTGGCATTATATCAGCAGGGAATCTGTGTCACTTCGGTACAAGAGTTTGTTGTCACTTAGGAATCATACATGAAGATTCTATGTACTGGCATTATAACAACACGAATCTGTCTCACTTCTGTATAAGAGTTTGTTGTAACATAAGAATCATAGATGAAGATTCTGTGTACTGGCATTATAACAGTAGGGAATCTGCCTCACTTCTGTACAAGAGTTTGTTGTCACACAGGAATCATACATGAAGATTCTGTGTGCTTGCATTATAACAGCAGGGAATCTGTGTCACTTCGGTACAAGAGTTTGTTGTCACTTAGGAATCATACATGAAGATTCTATGTACAGGCATTATAACAACACGAATCTGTCTCACTTCTGTATAAGAGTTTGTTGTCACATAGGAATCATAGATGAAGATTCTGTGTACTGGCATTACAACAACAAGGAATCCGTCTCACTTCTGTACAAGAGTTTGTTGTCACACAGGAATCATACATGAAGATTCTGTGTGATTGCATTATAACAACAGGGAATCTGTGTCACTTCCCTGCAAGAGTTTGTTGTCACACAGGAATCATACATGAAGATTCTGTGTGCTGGCATTATACCAGCAGGGAATCTGTCTCACTTCTCTACAAGAGTTTGTTGTCACACAGGAATCATACATGAAGATTCTGTGTGCTGGTATTATAACAGCAAGGAATCTGTCTCACCTCTCTGCAAGAGTTTGTTGTCACATACGGATCATACATGGAGATTGTGTGTGCTGGCATTAAAACAACAGGGAATCTGTCTCATTTCTCTACAAGAGTTTGTTGTCACACAGGAATCATACATGAAGATTCTGTGTGCTGACATTATAACAACAGGGAATCTGTCTCACTTCCCTACAAGAGCTTGCTGTCACATAGGAATCATACATGAAGATTTTGTGTGCTGGCATTACAACCGCAGGGAATCTGTGTCACTTCTGTACAAGAGTTTGTTGTCACATAGAAATCATACATGAAGATTCTGTGTGCTGGCATTATAACAACAAGGAATCTGTCTCACTTCTCTACAAGAGTTTGTTGTCACATAGGAATCATAGATGAAGATTCTGTGTACTGGCATTACAACCGCAGGGAATCTGTGTCACTTCTGTACAAGAGTTTGTTGTCACAAAGGAACCATATACGAAGATTCTGTGTGCTGACATTATAACAGCAGGGAATCTGTCTCACTTCTCTCCAAGAGTTTGTTGTGATACAGGAATCATACACGAAGATTCTGTGTGCTGACATTATAACAGCAGGGAATCTGTGTCACTTCTCTACAAGAGTTTGTTGTCACACAGGAATCATACATGAAGATTCTGTGTGCTGGCATTATAACAGCAGGGAATCTGTGTCACTTCCCTACAAGAGTTTGTTGTCACATAGGAATCATACATGAAGATTCTGTTTGCTGGCATTATAACAACAGGGAATCTGTGTCACTTCCCTACAAGAGTTTGTTGTCACATAGGAATCATACATGAAGATTCTGTGTGTTGGCATTATAACAACAAGGAATCTGTCTCACTTCTCTACAAGGGTTTGTTGTCACATAGATATCATACATGAAGATTCTGTGTGCTGGCATTACAACAGCAGGGAATCTGTGTCACTTCTGTACAAGAGTTTGTTGTCACATAGGAATCATACATGAAGGTTCTGTGTGCTGGCATTATAACATCAGGGAATCTGTCTCACTTCTCTACAAGCGTTTGTTGTCACATAGGAATCATACATGAAGATTCTGTGTGCTGGCATTATAACAGCAATGAATCTGTCTCACTTCTGTACAAGAGTTTCTTGTCACATAGGAATCATACATGAAGATTCAGTGTGCTGGTATTATAACAGCAGGAAATCTGTCTCACTTCTCTACAAGAGTTTGTTGTCACATAGGAATCATACATGAAGATTCTATGTGCTGGCATTATAACAGCAGGGAATCTTTCTCACTTCTGCACAAGAGTTTGTTGTCACATAGGAAACATACATAAAGATTCTGTGTGCTGGCATTATAACATCAGGGAATCTGTGTCACTTCCCTACAAGAGTTTGTTGTCACATAGGAATCATACATGAAGATTCTGTGTGCTGGCATTATAACAGCAGGGAATCTGTCTCACTTCTGTACAAGAGTTTGTTGTCACATAGGAATCATACATGTACATTCTGTGTGCTGGCATTATAACAACAAGGAATCTGTCTCACTTCTCTACAAGAGTTTGTTGTCACATAGGAATCATAGATGAAGATTCTGTGTACTGGCATTACAACAGCAGGGAATCTGTGTCACTTCTGTACAAGAGTTTGTTGTCACATAGGAATCATAGATGAAGATTCTGTGTGCTGGCATTATAACAGCAGGGAATCTGTCTCACTTCTCTACAAGAGTTTGTTGTCACATAGATATCATACATGAAGATTCTGTGTGCTGGCATTATAAGAGCAGGGAATATGTGTCACTTCTGTACAAGAGTTTGTTGTCACATAAGAATCATACATGAAGATTCTATGTGCTGGCATTATAACAGCAGGGAATCTGTCTCACTTCTGTACAAGAGTTTGTTGTCACATAGGAATCATAGATGACGATTCTGTGTACTGGCATTACAACAACAAGGAATCTGTTACACTTCTCTACAAGAGTTTCTCATACAGGACTCATACGTGAAAATTTTGTGTGCTGGCATTATAACAGTAGGGAATCTGCCTCACTTCTGTACAAGAGTTTGTTGTCACACAGGAATCATACATGAAGATTCTGTGTGCTTGCATTATAACAACAGGGAATCTGTGTCACTTCCCTACAAGAGTTTGTTGTCACATAGGAATCATACATGAAGATTCTGTGTGCTGGCATTATATCAGCAGGGAATCTGTGTCACTTCGGTACAAGAGTTTGTTGTCACTTAGGAATCATACATGAAGATTCTATGTACTGGCATTATAACAACACGAATCTGTCTCACTTCTGTATAAGAGTTTGTTGTCACATAGGAATCATAGATGAAGATTCTGTGTACTGGCATTACAACAACAAGGAATCTGACACACTTCTGTACAAGAGTTTGTTGTCACATAAGAATCGTACATGAAGATTCTGAGTGTTGGCATTATAACAGCAGGGAACCTGTCTCACTTCTCTACAAGAGTTTGTTGTCACACAGGAATCATACATGAAGATTTTGTGTACTGGCATTACAACAACAAGGAATCTGTCTCACTTCTCTACAACAGTTTGTTGTCACACAGGAATCAAACATGAAGATACTGTGTGCTGTCATTATAACAGCAGGGAATCTGTCTCACTTCTCTACAAGAGTTTGTTGTCACACAGGAATCATACATGAAGATTCTGTGTGCTGGCATTATAACAGCAGGGAATCTGTGTCACTTCCCTACAAGAGTTTGTTGTCACATAGGAATCATACATGAAGATTCTGTGTGCTGGCATTATAACAACAGGGAATCTGTGTCACTTCCCTACAAGAGTTTGTTGTCACATAGGAATCATACATGAAGATTCTGTGTGCTGGCATTATAACAACAGGGAATCTGTCTCCCTTCTCTACAAGGGTTTGTTGTCACATAGATATCATACATGAAGATTCTGTGTGCTGGCATTACAACAGCAGGGAATCTGCGTCACTTCTGTACAAGAGTTTGTTGACACATAGGAATCATACATGAAGGTTCTGTGTGCTGGTATTATAACAGCAGGAAATCTGTCTCACTTCTCTACAAGAGTTTGTTGTCACATAGGAATCATACATAAAGATTCTGTGTACTGGCATTATAACAACAGGGAATCTGTCTCACTTCTCTACAATCGTTTGTTGTGATACAGGAATCATACACGAAGATTCTGTGTGCTGACATTATAACAGCAGGGAATCTGTCTCACTTCTCTCCAAGAGTTTGTTGTGATACAGGAATCATACACGAAGATTCTGTGTGCTGACATTATAACAGCAGGGAATCAGTGTCACTTCTCTACAAGAGTTTGTTGTCACACAGGAATCATACATGAAGATTCTGTGTGCTGGCATTATACCAGCAGGGAATCTGTGTCATTTCCCTACAAGAGTTTGTTGTCACATAGGGATCATACATGAAGATTCTGTTTGCTGGCATTACAACAACAGGGAATCTGTGTCACTTCCCTACAAGAGTTTGTTGTCACATAGGAATCATACATGAAGATTCTGTGTGCTGGCATTATAACAACAGGGAATCTGTCTCACTTCTCTACAACGGTTTGTTGTCACATAGATATCATACATGAAGATTCTGTGTGCTGGCATTACAACAGCAGGGAATCTGTGTCACTTCTGTACAAGAGTTTGTTGTCACATAGGAATGATACATGAAGGTTCTGTGCTGGTATTATAACAGCAGGAAATCTGTCTCACTTCTCTACAAGAGTTTGTTGTCACATAGGAATCATACATGAAGATTCTATGTGCTGGCATTATAACAGCAGGGAATCTGTCTCACTTCTGTACAAGAGTTTGTTGTCACATAGGAATCATACATAAAGATTCTGTGTACTGGCATTATAACAACAGGGAATCTGTCTCACTTCTCTACAAGCGTTTGTTGTGATACAGGAATCATACACGAAGATTCTGTGTGCTGACATTATAACAGCAGGGAATCTGTCTCACTTCTCTCCAAGAGTTTATTGTGATACAGGAATCATACACGAAGATTCTGTGTGCTGACATTATAACAGCAGGGAATCTGTCTCACTTCTCTACCAGAGTTTGTTGTGATACAGGAATCATACACGAAGATTCTGTGTGCTGGCATTATAACGGCAGGGAATCTGTCTCACTTCTCTACAAGAGTTTGTTGTCACATAGGAATCATACATGAAGATTCTGTGTGCTGGCATTATAACGGCAGGGAATCTGTCTCACTTCTCTACCAGAGTTTGTTGTGATACAGGAATCATACACGAAGATTCTGTGTGCTGGCATTATAACAGCAGGGAATCTGTCTCACTGCTGTACAAGAGTTTCTTGTCACATAGGAATCATACACGAAGATTCTGTGTGCTGGCATTATGACAGCAGGGAATCTGTCTCACTTCTGTACAAGTGTTTCTTGTCGCATAGGAATCATACACGAAGATTCTGTGTGATGGCATTATTACAGCAGGGAATCTGTCTCACTTCTGTACAAGTGTTTCTTGTCACATAGGAATCATACACGAAGATTCTGTGTGCTGACATTATAACAGCAAGGAATCTGCCTCACTTCTCTACAAGAGTTTGTTGTCACATAGGAATCATACATGAAGATTCTGTGTGCTGACATTATATCAGTAGGGAGTCGGTCTCACTTCTCTACAAGGGTTTGCTGTCACATAGGTATCATACATGAAGATTCTGTGCTGACATTATTACAGCAAGGAACCTGTCTCACGTCTCTACAAGAGTTGGTTGTTGTCGGAAAGGAATCATACATGGAGACTCTGTGTGCTAAAGTATACGGACTTTTTGAGATTATAACAGTACTAACACACTGTAACTCTGAAACACGTGTTCTCAGAACGTATCAACCTTTGTACAACACAAACTGATTAGCCAGCATACAGAGAGGGAACAGTATCCTTTAGAAACAGCGCAGTGCAAGGCAAACAATTCCCCGTAATAGAGCCCGTCCAACAAAGGGGCTGTATTTATGGATGTTATTTCACCTTGGAAAACGTTGGTTGCATTTTGCGTCTGTTTCAGGATTTCTACAACGTTTAATCAGATATGAGTTACGACTATGTACATACATGCATATGTAAAGTACAGTATGTGTTACATATTTAAAACTCTGCAGAAGGGTATGACATTCGAACTGGGAACCTCTTCTTTAATAACCCACCGCCTAATCACAGGTACAGAAAGCAGCTACCTTAAGATGTCTTATTCATGGCATGAGTATTTATATTATAATAATACACAATCACAATGAAAACTAAATGTTTAATACACCAAATACACTACCGGTGACAGTGTTACCAATAGGTACGGAACGCTTTTAAACAGAAGCAAGTAGCCTAGGTAATGCAACTATAAACCTGCAAAGATCCAATGAATTACGAACCGGCTGAGATGTATTTTTTCACTGGGCGTGTGAACACATGATTCCGCACTGCTGCTGCAATCAAGGTCACGCTACTGACGCGGCTTTGTCCTGCTCTGGCTCTGAGCTCTGAGTTGGAGGTGATATGGTGTAGTTCAGTTTTTAAGAGTTTTTACTATTTTATCTCAGTATGTGTTTTCTACTGCACAGCGTGTATTTATTTATGATTTGTATGTGTTAACTCAGTCAGCTCGTCAAGTGAAAATACGATTTACAGAAAGGTTTCTGGCTGTAAAAGTTCCAGACCTTACAACAATCCATACACTTTATAATACATTTCAGGCCACAGGAAGTGTTTAGTCTAAGAAAATTAAAAGACAGCGAAGGGTTCTTACCGAAGAAACATTAGACACACCGGTCATCGTTTGCAGACTCCCCGCTTTCACAACAGGCAGGCATTTCTTATGGGTGTGTGTAACCAACATAATCGTTATTGGAGCTCTGACAAGCCTAATATTCCTCAATGGTGTATGGTGCGCCATGAGCGGAAAACAGTTATAGGGCCAATTATTACTTTTTTTTGAGTCACAGTTGACGCCCCAACATATGTGAATACGATTTTGTCCTCTTCGTTTTAGAGAATTAACAGACAGGAAGCGTGATTTTGCCTTTTCCCAACAAGACTCTGTCACAGCTCATACGGCTAATATTTCGATGAGAACAATTGAAAGTGTGTTTGAGGACAGATTTGTAGGCCCGTTGGTCCCCAGACCTAACCCCCTGCGATTTCTTTCTCTGGGGTAAATTCAAAGATAAAGTGTGCAAGACAAACCCACACACCCTGGAAGAAACAAAACCAAATATCCGCCAGGAAATTGCCAGCATTTCTCAACGTGAACTACGGCGAGTGATGGATAGTTTCCTAAAGAGGTGCCAAAAATGTATGGACAACGACGGTGGCCAGTTTCAGCATCTCCTTTCATAAAGCTGGTAAGTAAAGCCTTTAAAAGTAGTTTTAAAAATGTTGTATGATAGCCGCAGCCTGTATTTTACCATACCTTGGGTTGTCTGTTTTCTCTTTCTCGACCATTTATGAGTGTGTGAAAAACATAACTTAAAAACGAAAATTCGTATACGTACCAAAATTGGCGTATAAGTTGGGAGTTTCCAAGGCTCAGATGAAGATTTTCAAGAAAATCACCCAACCCAAATTACAATCCGAAAAAGGTTCGTTATTTTTATTTTATTAAAAACTGACTAACGCTTTTGATTAAAATGTATAAGTTTAAGATATTAGTGTATTATCTTGAATTTTCTGCGAATAATCTGTAATAACTCCTGTATAACTGGTAAGCCGTAAGAGACAGACAAAAACTTACTACACAAAACTTGCAGATCTTGTTCGAGCACACAATTTATATCCAATACATTTTCTTAATTAACCATTTCTGAGATATTCCTTATTGGTTTGAATTTTCAAATGCTTATACGTTTCTGAAATGGGAAGTCGTTATTCGTTTTTTTTTCTTCTCTCGGCCACACAAAGATGACATAGTTTCAAAGCTCTTAAAAGATGTGACTATCGCTTGGTAATCCCACTGCACCTACAAGGTAATATGTAATTAAACAATTTATACAAATGTTTATCTCCATTAACATCAAGTAGATAGAAAATGTTTGCAATAATAGTTTATTGAAGAATGGGTGGAGAACAACATGTAAATGTAACACATCGTGGCCATGCAAAGAGAATGTAATTTAAGTCATCACATAACGACATATCTGACCATCGCTGACTTCAATGAAACGTGAGTGTGCCTTATCTGTTATATTTGATTACTCACTTTAACTGTTTGGATTGTGGAGCGGAGCGGATTCGGCAGCGATCCAGGAAGGATACTGCATCGACACCCCGCGAGGTTGCGGCCGGAACCAGCAATGACGGCACAGCTTCCACATTGAGACGTCAGAGGGTCGTTATACCCAGACACGCCGAACACAAACCCACCCCGAAACAGACCCAACGGGGTCAAGGATGAAGGAAATGGAGGGACAGGGAATCATTCGCTCGATGCCCCGGGACCTCCCGAACGCGTTACTGCGGCGTTCGGTTTTAATCGTATACTTGGATAACATTGTTACGAGCAAGAGAACATGTTTAGCTTGTTTCAAATTGGTTTCTTGACTGACGAGTGTTGCACCATTAGGACGATATCGTGTTTTAGACGAGCCAAATCCGACTTAAATACATTGTGGAACCAACACTGGGTGAAAGGGGTAGACGAAAACCCGAGCGAAGTGTGGTCCCATTACGTCATAGGTCCGCACGGATGTGATAACACGAGTAAGGCGAGGGGAGGGGGGTGAAACTGTAGGCATATATTTATTGCGGCAGAGTAACGTCCGCCACACACAAGTCAGAATGTTGTGGTTACTCGCCGCCTTCCTGGGCACAGTAGCGGGATCGGGTCTCGGCTTGCAACCCTCGTGTTACAGGTTAGTTCTTTTATCAGTCTGTGTCGTGTACGTACTTACAGCAAGCATTGTATTCCACCCAAAACTTCCCCCCCCCCCCGTGCCTGTGAACAGCATGACTCAAAAACGAAAAGTCAGTTAAGTTCAGTATCTTCCAAACATGCAACACAAAGGTTTTCGTGAAAATGTCTCCAAACTAAATTACCCTTTACATGGAACTGTGTTTTGCAATTTTTTATTTACTCTAAACCATTTTGATCAAAATACCATAAATATATTTAAGACATTTATATGACAAATAAAATGTATATCTTCAATTTTCTGGGAATAACCTAGGGAGTACTCTTCATTCTGAATCACTTTCGTGTAATCGGTAAACCGAAAAGGATTGCTAATTTTCTTGTAGATGCAAGGGGAATTGGTAGGCTTTAAGTGATAGTCAAATGTTTTAAGAGCTGGTTGCTATGTGGAGCATTCCATTCTCTTTGCATTACCAGGACAAAAAAAATGAATAAGAATTTGAGAAAAAGTATAAGTATTGGAAAATTTAAGGGAATAAAAAGCAATATCTCGAAAATGGTTCACTCAACAAAAACATGCATATGACATAAATTGTGTATTTTAACGCGATCTATATTTTTTGTGTAGTAAAATTTTGTCTATCTCTTATGGTTTACCAGTTTACCAAAAGTCGTTCACAATGAAGAATACTTTTGGAGACATTCCCAAAAATTCAAGATATACATTTTATTTGTCATGAACATATCTTAAACATATGATATTTTAATCAAAATCGTTAGAGGCATTTTTGAGAAAATTAAAATTTTCGAAAAATCTTCCATGTAAAGGGTAATCTGGGGTGGGGGATTTTCTTGAAAACCTTAGTGTCGCATCTCTGGAAGATACTGAACCTATCCGACTGTTCGTTTCTGAGTTATGTTGTTCACAGACACATGGACATGTTTCCAAAAATGCTTTTTTTTTGGATTCAGGGGGTCTCAAAACATGTATTTCCGGTGAAATCTCGGTATCGAATTTTTGGGTGGAATACAATACTTCCCCTACTTACCATACGTAGTAGAGAAGGTAAAAACACAAATCTCCTTAAAGCACTAATTTATGTCCACGTTCACCATTTCCGAGATATTCTTTGTTACCGGTTTGAACTTTCAAATATACTTATACTTTTTTCAACTTTCTTTTTTTCATGTTCATGCAAAGAGAACAGTTTCAAAGCCATCACATAGCGACCGGCTTTGAAAACATTTGACTATCGCTTTACCCTACTGTATTCTTTTACACCTGAAACGAAATGTGCACATGTGTGGCTAAGGTTTATCTCTATTAACAAGAAGTGGATAGAATAGTAAACTTTTGTAACAATAGTTTGTTGAGAAAGTCATATGAATGCAACACATCAGTTTCTTTTTACTCTTTCCATGACATCGCGAAAAACAATTAAATGAATAACTCAAACAAGTAGGAAAGAAATGTCTCGCAAATGGCTGATGCAGCAAAAAAAAATCTGATGTGTTACACTCACATGACTTTCTCTACTCTTGTACAATCTAATTTTACAAACGCCTATTCTCCATATGCTTCATGTTAATCGAGATATCTAGATGTCAATCTTATTGGTAATTTTCTTGTAGGTGCAAGGAAAATATGGTAGCTTTTAAGCGATAGTCAAATATTTTAACGCTGGTTGCTATGTGGCGCATTCCATTCTCTTTGCATGTCCAGGACATAAAAAAAATGAATAACGCATTTGAGAAAAAGTATAAGTATTGGAAAATTTAAGGAAATAACAAGCAATATCTCGAAAACGGTTCACTCAACAAAAGAAATGTATATGACATAAGTTGTGTATTTTAACGCGATCTACATTTTTTGTGTAGTAAAATTTTGTCTATCTCTTATGGTTTACCAGTTATGCAAAAGTCGTTCACAATGAAGAATACTTTTGGAGACATTCCCAGAAAATTCGAGATATACATTTCATTTCTCATGACATTACCCTAAACATATGATATTTTCATTAAAATCGTTAGAGCCATTTTTGAGAAAATTAAAATTTTCGAAAAATCTTCCATGTAAAGGGTAGTCTGGGGTGCGGGGATTTTCTTGAAAACCTTCGTGTCGCATCTCTGGAAGATACTGAACCTAAATACCAAGTTTGGTGCTTATCCGATTGTTCGTTTTTGAGTTATGCTGTTCACAGACACACACACACAGACACACACACGGACATGTTTCTAAAAATGCTTTTTTTGGATTCAGGAGGTCTCAAAACGTGTATTTCCGGTGAAATCTCGGTATCGAATTTTTGGGTGGAATGCAATACTTCCCCTACTTACTATACGTAGTAGAGAAAGTAAAAACGTTACTGTTTGTTTTAAACAGGTCTACATTTTTGTTTAGTAAGCCTTTGGCTCTCTCTTGTGGATTATTAGCTACTCAAAATTATACAAAATTCCTTCACAGGCTATTTATTTGACATGTACCTATCTTGAATCCAAAAAGTAACGAAACATTTTTCTATTAAAGGTAGCTTAGAGTGGGGGAATTTTCTTGAAAATGTTCATGTTGAACGTTTGAAACATAATAAACTTAAATACTAGTTCAGTATTTCTCGGGGTTATTTCCGATGAAATGTTTTGTGTGGAGTGCAATATTTGCTCCTGCTAGGTACGCGGTAGAGAAACTTAAGCTTGGGTGCATCATATTTGTGATTTTTATAAAGCTTCTATTTTCCCATGTTTTTACATTAGGTTGAATATAAATGTTACGTAATGTGAGGCTATTTTGTTAATACAGATTAGCTGAGAGACTGGGAAAGAGCGCATATCTGATTTAGCAATTTTATTTTCCTTATCTGTTTCCGCTTACTGCTTACAAGCCTTTGATAGCTCGTTTGAAACCTTTCCGCTTCTATCACATAGGACCTCGCCATCATCTAGCTAGGTCATGCGTGTGTTTCGTGTTCCTACGGGCTCGTAAATATTTGGGTAATTATTACTTTAGCGCCCCGTGACCGATTTGATTCAAACCTCTTTTAATATGTGCTAGGAGGGGGACTTCGCACATCCACTTACGCAGATCTTTTGTACCTAGTCCCTGGGAGGGATGAGATGAGAAGAGACAGCAGGAGGTCACGAAAGGGAAAGGCAGTGCCCCTACCGTTTACAGATTTAAACTCCCCATGTGCTAGCTGGTGCAACCGGCCCTCCTCCCCCATGTGAGCTTACACATCCCCTACAGACCGCTCTCAGTCCCGGGGACGAAGGTTTCCTAAGAGCAGCCTTTTCCCCTGTCATTCACCTGCCGAGACCTCCCGCCGACACTTGCAACCCTCGAAGAAACCTAGCAGATGAAGTGAAATGAGAATGGGGATGAAATGGAGGGGCAGAAAATTCGGAGGACGTAATGATCCTTCCCAGCATTCGCCTGGCGAACCGGAGAAGCCCCGAAAAAACCCATCGGTTAGGAAGGTGGCCACCGAAATTGAACCCACGAGCTTCCGAATGCGGGCCACAGACGTTATCGCCTGAGCCATCCCACTGGGTTAATACATGCTAAGTAATAACTTAAAAACGTTTTGTGGCGTTTTTGGGAGGTACAAAAGTCTAGTTTAGCCGCAGTAAATGTTTGAAACCTGCAATATTACTACGCGCATGCGTCGCGGAGATCCTGCCATAAGCATACACAGGAAGACAAGAGACGATCCCCAGGCCTGAGGTTATTTCTCTAAATGCAATATATTTGCCATTAAGATAATCTAGGTCAGGGTCAGTTCTGCTTCTTCACCGAGTGTTCACATCTGTTGCAACACTTCGTTAAGGGTTTTCTGCACCAATATATAGCTCACAATTGTAAAAGTAACCAGCTGTTTCAGAGTGTTATCTATACTAATATCATACAGGGAGAACATCTGTGTATAATCTCAAAATCACTCCGCCGATTTTGATAACTCTTTCACCATTGAATGGTGACATGGGGCTATAAAACATCATTTCATATATTACTACAATGTTAAAAAGGCTTTATAAAGTCCTTGTACTTGAATAAGAACACATTGGAGTTAAAATCTGATGTGTTACACTCACATGACTTTCTCTACTCTTGTACAAACTATTTTTACAAACGCTTATTCTCCATATGCTTCATGTTAATCGAGATGTTAATCTTATTGCTTATTTTCTTGCAGGTGCAAGGGGAATATGGTAGGCTTTAAGCGATAGTCAAATGTGTTAAGCGCTGGTTGCTATGTGGCGCATTCCATTCTCTTTGTATGTCCAGGACATAAAAAAATGAATAACGAATTCCCATTTGAGAAAAAGTGTAAGCATTGGAAAGTTTAAGGGAATAACAAGCAATATCTCGAAAATGGTTCACTCAACAAAAAAATGTATATAACATAAATTGTGTATTTTAACGCGATCTACATTTTTTGTGTAGTAAAATTTTGTCTATCTCTTATGGTTTACCAGTTATTCAAAAGTCGTTCACAATGAAGAATACTTTTGGAGACATTCCCAGAAAATTCGAGATATACATTTCATTTGTCATGAAAATATCTTAAACATATATTTTAATCAAAATCGTTAGAGGCATTTTTGAGAAAATTAAAATTTTCGAAAAATGTTCCATGTAAAGGGTAATCTGGGGTGGGGGGATTTTCTTGAAAACCTTCGTGTCGCATCTCTGGAAGATACTGAACCTAAATACCAAGTTTGGTGTTTATCCGACTGTTCGTTTCTGTTCACAGACACACAGACGGACATGTTTCCAAAAACGCTTTTTTTGGATTCAGGGGGTCTCAAAACATGTATTTCCGGTGAAATCTCGGTATCGAATTTTTGGGTGGAATACAATACTTCCCCTACTTACTATACGTAGTAGAGAAAGTAATACAAAATGTGCTTGGAAGAAGGCGTTAACTTTTAGTTGAGAATGCCATGGAGTAGAAAAACGTTGCTACTCCACGGAGTATGGATGTAAAAGAAGAGAAATGCCGGACATATTTCTTTCCAAACAATATGGTAACGATTTAACAACTAAATAAAATACAGAAAAACAACAGAGAATCGAATTTGCTTTCAATATGCGATACAAATGCCAGAATATTTTAATAAGCCTCATGTAAGAAAGTTTTCTTTTTCCTTTGTACTTACATATGTTGTAATCAACTTCGTGAGGATGACGTGCTAAATAATTGTGACTGCTATCATTAGAAATCAGTTAATCGATATTTTACAATTAGCAACTGAGATCGTTATTATTTTTCTCGATGGTGTCTTTTCCAAAGAGCTTAACTTGGTGACCGGGAGTGGGAAATCTACGTACCTCGTTGTATATGTTAAGGGTTATGTGAATGCTATGTAGCTTTAAAGTTATTAAATAATACGGGCCCAAAGAAAAGGCACAACGGTTTAAAATGTCACCTACCGTAATTAGCTAACAAGCTATTTGACCATTCCAACCAAAGGGTATTTATAGGCTATGCAGCATTTCCACAGCTTGGAAGACTGAGGGAAGTCACTCACTCCACCGATGTTTTTTCATACGTTATTAGGAATAGCCGGCCTGTACGAAGTTACAATTATAAGGGGTAAAGGGGAGGGCAAGGTCGAGGAGGCTAGAAGTTTTGCTATAAATCTGTGTTTTGGCAACTACAATTCAGAATTGGTAGAGGTTACAAATGTAGTCACCGTGTCTGGTTGAAATTTCCGATTAAGACGTTACTAATGAATAAACAATAAAATAACATATTGCTTAGTTAAGATTATTACATACCATAGTCATACGTAACACGGCCTTCCACAAAGTTTCCTTCGTTTATTTATCTTACAAATCAGAAACAATTGCGAATCAGCCGCGACAATCAACAAACCAGGCGCGACAATCTCATTTCAGTAAAATTTCAATGGTAGCTAGTCTAACGTGATTGGTCAAACTGACATGGGCTACGATCTTGATTGGTCAATATTGAATGCGTAGCCTTTGAAGGAATTAGTCAGAGAATATCTAGTAAGCAATGGAAACGTCAATGATACCGAGTTGAAAAGCTTGCAAACTTGAATGAAACGAGTTTTTGTGATTCTCTCGCTGTCGGACATTCATCGGGCGTGCTCACGTATATTGGACCTCCCCGGAACGAACTTTAAAATTAGGTTTGTTACCGGTAGAAGCGCGCTTGCTCGTCATTAGGACGTGATTACACTGCACCGTTATTAAGTTAGTAACGGAACATTTCAGAAAAATTTATAATGGCAGAGACATTGACGTCAGTATTACGTTAATTTCAAACGTTACTTCCTCTGTAGCTTAAGTACTTGAAGAAAAACTGAACTTATCCAGAAATTTCTTGTGGATATTTCCCCGGACATACATGTTTTAAGGCAACCCATACTCAAAAACGCATTTTAGAAATAAAAAATGTATATGTGAACACATATCTCAAAAACGGAAAGTGAAATAAATACCAAACTGGGTATTTAAATTCAGCGCCTTCCGAAGACGCGACACCAAGATGTTCAAGAAAATTCCTCTCCCCTGACAGAATTAACCTTTATAGGGGTATATTTTCGATTTTCTCAAAAATGGTTCTAACCATTTTTATTAAAATACCATATGTTTAAGATATTTGCATGACAAATGAAATGTTATCTTGAATTTTCTAGCAATAGTCTGTGAAGTCCTCTTCATTCTGAATCACGTGTCTATAATTGGTAAAAACAAACTCTTACTACATAACAAATGTAGATCTCGTTAAAGCACACAGTTTATCTCAAATAACATTTTTGTGGCGTTAGCTATTTCTGAGATATTTTCGTTTAAATTTATTTTCAAATACTTATACTTTTCAAGTGGTAAGTCGCTATTCGTTTTTTCTCGTGGTCAAGCAAAGAGCATGAAATTTTAAAGTCATCACATAGCGACATAGAAATATTTGACTATCGCTTTAGCCTACAAGGAAATGTGTAATGCAAGTTTATTTCGCTTCATAAGAATAAGATTTTGTAAGAATAGTTGAGAATGTTTATGCTACTCGTGAAAACTAGCACATTGCTTATCGCTGATAATTCACTAGCGACGTAATCTAAAGGATCGGTTATCGATGTGCTCCCGTTATTAGATGACATCAACTGACCTAAATGTTCAATTGTGTATCTTGTTATCTCAGCACTTATCAACCTCTTTTTAATTTCTCTACAACGCACTTACAGCAAGTAGAGGCCATACTGCATATACCCAAAGATGCGACAGGAAGATTTTAATGAAAATTCCCCCACCCCATCTACACTTTACATGGAACATTTTTGAAATTGTTATTCTTCTAAGACTGGCACTAACGATTTTCATTAAAATCACATTTAACAAAAATATTTACATGACAAATAAAACTTATTCTTGAGAACAGTCTGTGAATCCTCTTCATTCGGAAGGAATTTTGTAAATCTTTTTTTTTTTCTATTTTATTTTATGTCGCTTTAACTCGTTGGTCATATCGCGACGGATCTGTTGGTGGATAACTCTTAGAACGATATGTGGCGGCCAGTTAACCTTCTAGGTCTCATCCCTGTAAACGCCTGTTTCATGCCGTCCAGTCTAACTGCTTACATTGTGAGGATAGATGGCATAGCATTCGCTATTACCACTTTTTTCCATTTTACTGTTGTTTTTAGACTTAAGATGGAACTTTGGGTCGTGGTATTAAATATCCAATCCGGTATTTACCTTGGCGACTGAGGAAAACCAGGAAAAAACCTCAGAAAGATTGGTCGGCCCACGGGATTTGAACGCGGGACCTCCCGAATGCGGTCCACAGACTTCTACCGCCTGAGCCATTCCGCTCGGTTGTATGATCTTGTACAACTGGTAAATGTTAAGCGACAGATGAAAACATACTTCACCGAAAATGTAGATATCTTTAAAATACACAATTTATTTCAAATACGGGTTTTTTTGTGGCATAAGCCATTTCTGAGATATCCACTAGTAATGGTTGGAATTGTTCATTACTTGGTCATTCTCTTAAAGTGCTGTCAACATTCAGTTGTTTCTCGCGATGTCATGGAAACAGTATGGAAGGACAGCATATAGCGTCCAGTTGTTAAACATTTGACTGTTTCTGTAAAGGTTTATCCGATTAAAATGAAACAAAATTAAAGTTTCGTATGGATAGTTTGTAAATAGTTGGCTAATAAACGATAGAGGGTAAAGAAAGTGATGCGATTGTAACGCATCAGATTTTTTTTTAAATTGCTAACTCGCTATTCGTTTTATCTCGTAGTCGTGCACAGAGAACAGAATGTGATGCATTTGACTGCTACTTGTACCCGCAACGAAATGTGACATAAAACAAGAATCTTTTGTGGAAGATTTGGTAGAGAAATTGGTGTGAATGTGCGACGTAAGATTTTGCAGTATTTGATTTGCTCAGCGTTATCTTCCTAATCAACAATTGGCCGCAAGTGACACGGTGACGAAGTGTCACGTTCCACCCCGTGGGTCGTTGCCCAGCTGCTGATACAACACATTAATATCTAATTAGAGAATTCCTTGCATTCATCACGCTTAAGATACAAATGAAAACCATTCTTTGCATGTAGTGCAGCGGCTGCAATTCCTACGTTCTTGTCTATGTTTACCTATAGTAGGTAAAGCACTCCCAAAAATTCAATACCAAAATTTCACTGAGAATATACGTTTTGAGGTCCCCCAAATAAAAATATCTTTAGAAAAGCGTGTGTTGTCTGTGAATACGTTGACTTAAAAACGAAAAGTTCACTAAATACCGAACTTGCTACTTAAGAAAGGTGCAATACGAAGATTTTTTAAGAAAATGACAAGGTATTGAAAAAATTCAAACCAATATTAACGGATATCTCGAAAAGGCTCATGTCGCAAAACAGTTTTTTGAAATAATTGGGGGGGGGTTAAAGAGAGATAGTTTTTTGCGCACTACGTTTTCGACTATCTCTTATGGTTTACCATTTATACAAAATTCATTCCGAATGAAGACGACTTCACACACTATCCCAAAAAATGAACATATACATTTTATGTCATGTAAATAATCAAAATAACTAGCCATTTTTGAGAAAATTAAAAAGTGTTCCATATAAGGGTAGTTATCGCATCTTTGGAAGACAATGAACATAAATACTAGGTTTGGTATTTAACCCTCTTTTCGTTTTGGGTTATGCTGTTCACATAGAGACATACGCGTTCGCGCGTGAACGTTTTTTTTTTAAAATTGCTCTTTTTGGATTCAGGGAGCCTCAAAACATGCATTTTCCGGTGAAATCTCAGTATAGAATTTTTAGGTGGAATACAATATTTCCTCTACCTACTACGTACGCGGTAGAGAAAGTAATAAATAATAATAATAATTATATTATTACTACATTTTTCTAACGCTTACGTATCGTAAACAGAATGCTATATTTAGTGGATCTCAAAACATGTAGTTCTGGTGAGCTCTTGATACAGAATTTACTATAGGTGTAAGTAAACATAAATGATGGCAACAATCGTCAGCATACTCTACCCATTAACTCGTAGTTTTTATAGATGTTCTACCATTCTAGATTTCATAATCAGAAACAGTTTAACCGTGAGAGATTTTCATGACTATTTTACTTGACGGGCCAGGTATTCAATACTGACTAATCCAATTCACAGCCCGTGTCAGTTTGAGCCAATCATTGACTATCTTTAGTAATACCACGAGTGCTGATAGTTTTTGATAATTTACAATTGAGGTTAACGAATGTTTGTTGTCATAATTATTTCCAGATCGAGACCGAGACATAAATTATATAACAAACATGAGTTTGAAAGCTTAAATTACCTAACAAAATCTATAAGCTGTGTGGCGGGTGGGGATTGGGGAGATAATTACAATGCGAGAACGATGTAATTTTTTGTACTATTAGTATAAACATTGAAGTGGTTACAATGCTAGAACTTTACCATATTTTTGTACTTTTAGTATAATCACTGAAGTGGCTTACCTTGTTGCATTATTTGGCATTAGATTTGTACTGCTTTTGTTATATTTTGAATTCGTAGACCACCGAATCTCACCATTTTTACAGTTTGTACCAACCGCCAATAGTGAACAGAAAATGCATGAGCAAGGCCCTTAGCCAGCCTTCTTAGATCCCTAGTCGAATCGAAGCAGAGTTCCAGGAATAACAAACGAATCGCGTTATTAATTTTTGAGCGCCATGCTTTAAATATATCGATTAAGTTCGATTCTGATAGGTTAATAAGGCGTCGATGAGAGCGTACATTGGTTGAAAGGCGCTAGCGTGTAACTATCACTGAAATCTTTTCGAAAAGAGCTTGTCGCACCTGATTCGCAAAAATTATTTCTCATTTGTAAGCTAAAGCAACGAAGAAAAGTTTCTTAAAGAACATAGAAGGCTGTATATAAAATACCTATGTTATTTCCAATTTATTAATACTGTTTATTAAATGTTTCATCCAGTAATCACCACGAGTGATATCGAAATTAGTTACGCTCGGGCAATTATCGACAATATCGTACTCACTCGTAATATTAATTGTAACAACCCCAAACTACATACAGCTTATATCGAAAACGTCGTATGTTTGAGATATTAATGTAAAAAATCAAAATGTATATATTGAGTTTCTGGAAATAGCCCATGAAGTCCCATTTCTTTTCATAGAACTTTTTAGAATTGTACATAATGAGAAATGATAATATGAGGCAGACAGAAAAACATGAAGTGGTTATAATGTATAAGTCAAGTAAGCGTTTTTTTATAGATCTACCCATTTCTGATGCGCTACAATCGCACGGCTTTCCCTGCTCACTAAAATGCATACATTCTCATACCTACTAAACAGATTATTCATGCGAAAGCTTGTTTCGTTTTCTACTTCCTGTTTCTACGATAACGTTTCAATGTACGTTTTGTAGTATAGTTACATACTCTCTGACTGGAAGCCAGTTTTCGTTCCAATGAATTCCAAAAGGAGATCCGCAATATTTACAAAGATACTTTATGCTCGCTTATGACAGTTCAGCCTTGAAACATTTAAAGATGTAACAACAAATATGTCGAAAACGGCTAGTACCACAAAAAAGGTTATTTGGCATTAGTTGTATATTTCAAATTTCCCGCGTAGTATGTGTTTGTCTTACCTCTTATGGTTTATCATTTGTATACAACATAATAAAAATGAGCATTTTACAAGCTGTTAACAGAAAATTCAATATGTGCATTTTATTAGCTTAGAAAATACACTGGTGTGCAAAACCTATGGACGAAAGTAATGTTCGCATGCTGTGACACATATCTCGATGAAACTTGAATCATACATAGAGGGAGCTGCTACAGTAGACAACTAAACGAAATATGCAATGAGACGAACAGAGATGCCACTTTTATTCATAGACCATAGACTACACTAAAGTCAATATGACCTATGATGGCTCTCTAGATTTACAGAAACACATACATGGTGCTTAAAAGGGTGTATGGTCATCATGGACAGCAATGCATGCTCTGCATCGTGCTCACATGCTGGCAAGCAGTTCTTGTGGTAGGGCGTTCCATTCCTCCACCAGCACTGTTGACAACTGTTGGATGGTCGTTGGTGCATGTGGATGTGCTGCAATGCGTCTCCCCAAAACATCCCACACGTGTTCAATGGGATTTAAATCGGTGGAACGGGCTGGTCAGTCCAGTCGCCGAATATCCTCTCGTTCCAAGAGATCCTCCACCTGCGGTCGCGCATTGTCATCCACAAAAATGAAGTCAGGGCCGACTGCACCCCTGAAAAGACGCACATGGGGAAGGAGTACAGTATCACAATAACGTTGACCAGTGAGCGTACCGTGTTCAAAGATTTGGAGGTCGGTGCGCCCATGCAACAATATGCCTCCCCAAACCACAACACCCGGACCACCAAAACGATCGTGTTCAAGGATGTTCCTGGGTTCATTACGTGTTCCCACCTCTCTCCAGATGAGGGTACGTCGAGAATCATTACTTAGACTGAATCTGCTCTCATCCGAGAAGAGCACGCGAACCCATTCCTCGTTGGTCCAATTTTGATGCTCTTGGGACCATCGCAAACGGTGCCGCGGATGTCAATGGAACACAACGTACTGGCCGTCGGGCAAAGATACCACTTCTGTGTAGCCGCCGTGCCACTGTGTATCGTGAGATTTTGTGCCTAGCTTCCTGTTAAATGTGGTTGTAATTGCACCCGCTGTTTGGCGTGGATCCCTTCTTGCCTGTTGCACAATGTAGCGGTCATCTGCTACTGTAGTTGAGCGTGGTCGACCACCACTTCTCCTTGGGACAGCAGTGCCTGTGGTTTGGAAGGATCCCCATGCACGTGAAACAATGCTGTGAGCAATTCCTGAGCAACACTCGTCACACTTCGCCCTTCTTCCAGTTTTCCGATGATTCTTCCCCGTGTGAAGTCATCCAAATGGTGTCTACGGGCCATGTTGCAATGAAGAACACCATTACAGTGCACCGTAACAGCTCGCTAATTGCCACATACCGTCTTGTCCTGTTTCGTCAACTGCCCCGTGTTGCAGGACCTGACCCACTTGGCACTAAAGGCTCGCTACACTCACGCCATGTGACATTCAGCTTTCTGTGTACGTGTGAGAGACCTCTGGCAACATGCTCCCGCTCCACCAAGTAGTTTGTTTGTTATGTTACTTTACCCATCTCGTCCTTAGGTTTTGCACACCAGTGTATTTTAAACAAGTGGTAATTAAGAAAAGCGTTAAATACCATACTTGGTATTTAAGTCCACTATCTTCCAAAGATACGACACGAAGACTTTCAAGAAAATCTGCCCACCCCAAACTACACTTTACATGGAAACATCTTAGTTATTTTTTATTTTCTCAAAAGTGGCTCTTAACGATTTTTATTAGCATACTCTGTTATATTCGCATGTCAATTAAAAAGTAAATATTGAATTTTCTGGGAATAGCCTGTGAAGTCCTCTACATTCTGAATGACTTTTGTAAGAGACACAAAATCTTACTACACAAAAATGTAGATATCGTTAAAGTACACGGTTTATTACATATATACATTCTTTGTGAGGTAACCATTTTCAAAATATTCTTTGTTATTGGTTTCAACTTTCAAATACTTTTTTCCTCAAGTGGGAAGTCTTCTACAAAGAGCATGTAAATTCAAATCCACCACATAGCGACACGCTTTTTAGAAATATGACTATCCTTTAGCCTGCATTCTTCTTATAGCTATAACGAAATGTGTAATGAAAGCTCGCTTAACAGGAAGATGACAAGAATAAACCTTTGTAAGAAGAATTTTAAAAGAATTAGCAAAAAAGGTATGTGAATGTGCAACACATCAGTTTTTTAATTTTTGTAAACAATGTTACTGAGAGTATAGAATAGCACTTACTGTATACTCTTTGGAATATCCTAAAAATTCGTTTGTTTTACTGCATTTAGAATGACTGGTACGGCGCACGTCATACATATTGTATTATATTTTCTTACATTAAATCGCCAAACTGAATTAGTGCTGTTCAGAGCGAACGCAAATAAAAGGTAACAGTCGCAAATTTTCTTTAGTGTATGAAGTTTAGTACTACTAACCATTTTGATATTATGTCGGTATATGTGATACTTTGGTTTGAGCCCATATGAAGGTATTTCCTCTTACGGCTGCTTTCGCTTTTGCAAGCTAGGGAGTGTGGTACCGCAGAGGTTAGAATTTTGGATAATGCTTCCATGTCCGCTTAACATTAAGACAGTATAAAATAATAGGTAATTTATGGAACAAAAATGCATGAATATGGATTTAAGAGGAGATGTGAACACTTATACGTCCTGTAACCTACCCACCACCCCTTTTTAAGGCAGCTTCTTATGTATAAAGTAAATTCATCGCGATGTCAACAAAGTATTCCATTTTGTCAATACTGCGCATGCGCAGAGGAAACTGCCAATCCAACTGTGTTAGCGTAAATCCCGAGAAGTTTTAACGTCCTTTAACCTGGTAAGTCATATCGGATGATGAATAAATGACATGGATGAAATTATGTTGAGATGAGCCAAAAGTCCACAGAGCTTAGAGTTACATGACATTCATCTTCTCAGGATTAGAGAAAACCTCGGATAAAGCCTTATAGGATAACTCACCCTAACCTAGATTCAAATTCGGAACTCTTAAATATGAGTCACTACGCTATCCCTGCACCACGGAGGAGGGCAGCGATTCTTTTTACTTCTTTTGACATACTCGTTACGAATTCAACTGTATGCATCATCAGTAAGCTGAAGATTAAGGTCTCTTTACAGCGCAGTTTCTCATATCATACCCATGAAACTAATTCGAAACACACTATCATCATCAGCTTATGCACAAGTTCCGTATTCTCAGTGTCCAACCTTCTCTATCCTCCCTTAGGTTTTTAAGCGATTTCTCCTTCAAGACCTCTTGGGTCTGCCTCTCTTGTTTCTGCTCGGAGGATTCCATCTGAAGTTCTTTGGTAATCTGTCCTTCCTCATGCTTCTCATATGACCATACCATGCAAGTAGTTTTTCTTTAATTTTGTATATTATAGTGTATTGCACTTCCATTTGTTATCGGACTACTTCTATTTGCTCTTCTCCAAAAGTGTATTTCGCTCTGCCGAGAGAGCCGAGCTAACATGCACACGTGTCCTGCAACGCTCCGAAACAAACCCAAAAAAGTGCGGAAATCTGCAAAAATCCTGAAAGGCTTTATCGATACGGTACTAAACAACCATCCGAGGCTTTGTATATATAAATAAACAATTATGCGTGCGAAAGGAAGATTGTGTGAGTGTGTGTTCTTTGTTTAGTGTAAATTAAACCTGAAGATAAACTGGAAAAGTCAGGTCAGTACTTTCTGTAAATGGTGTTTGTGTTTGTAGCGGTATTAATGTTTGTGTTCGAAAGATGCTACTGTTTATTTGCCGCACGTATGGAATACAATTTGTCGCGGTCACTTCGTGTTATCTTTTACTGAGCGCCTGTTATTGTATTTGATTTTGGGTTCACTGTCCTCCGGCTAGCTATGATTTCTCGGTCAAGCACTTCTCTTGTACAGGGTGTGTAAACGGAAAGGAGTTTTTATCCAAAGATAACACTGATGAAAGAATTTGTTTTACACTTTTATTGTCGTAACACATTATTCACTTTCACCTATTAATCTTGACACTCGCCAAACTGAAACTGTTATAATAACTTATTTACTGCCCATTATTAATTCGCGTACTTCAATTTTTTGTGTAATTAACTTTACGACACGAGAGATTTTTCATAAATTTGCTACGCGTAACCTGCAAATCGATAAACTGTGCGATGTATTCACCATGACTGCTTCTGTTGAACTCATCGATGTCTTATACGCGAATGCTTCTGTTGGACTACGTGAAACTTGACTCTGACACGAATTTATACTCCTTCGCCCGATATGCCTAAATATTTATAACCGAGCTGTTATTGGTTAATAAAGCGCGCCAACATTAGCGTCTATATTAATATCCAATGAAAATTACGAAAACATATGCTCTAGGGAAAATGTTCCCGCAAATTCTAAGAAAAACACTCCACTCTGACGTCATTTGCTCGTCTCTAATAATGATAAACAGCTCACCCCCTCGCTACATTATTGCACGCTATTATTGTCAGTTTCAGTAAGGCCGTATAAACCCACTTCTCAACAATGCTTACAATCAACCAACATCTCAAATCAATGTCACACAACAATGCATATTCACACTACAATCACTCTGACATTTACATTTTTGTGATACAAATTACTGCGTCATATGCCCCACTAGAAACATAATAATAAATATTTACAACTTGTTTGGAAATTTTATAATTGGGTTTTTAGTCTCCTAAATCTTGGAACACACGCTATTTATCACTTTCACTTAACACTTCACACGCATTTAACAAACGACATACGTTTTGCCTTTATCTCGCCACTATTTAATGGCTGTGGTCTAATGTGTTTATATACATACATCTGACATTACAATTTTTATAGCAAATACTGTACCCTGAATTATTTAGTTATTGTTACAAATTGGTTTACTGTCTTAGGTTGTTGACAAAAATTTATACATTCAAGAATTTTTTATCTGGTTCATTTTGTAATTATTGAACACATTTACCAAAATATTTATCCTCTACACAAATATATTTACAACACTTAATTCCAGACACAATTTCACATATCTGTGTGCTACATAAGTATTTGTTTTAATTATCTTTACCTTTTTTATTGTTTTGTACTTTATATTCAAAATACTATTTGAATTATATCTACATACTTTTACTTTAATATGACATTAAGTTTTTCATTATTACATGTTTCATTTCAAATGCTGTAACAGTTTACTGAATTTTTTTTTTAAACATTTACTTTTGTCCTGAATTTATTTCTCCTTTCTCATGACATAAATGCATAGTTAACCCTCTTACATTCCAATACTTTGTTTTGCAGTTCAGCTTTAACTACCCTAAATTTACTTACTATTTTTTTTTAGCGGTCATTGCTATTCCCCCTCCTGGATCAAATTGTCTATAGCTAAGCATTATCGTAGCTGTATCATAACTTTCCAAAATGTTCATGAATAGCCTCTTAAAAAATTCATATGAAATTTCTTGCCCTGATAACATTTGAAACCAATCTAAAGTTTTCTGAACAACACATCTTTTAACAACTATCATTTTCAATTCTTCTGCTATCTTTTTAATTTGAGAGTACTCTGACAAATCTGTAATAAACTGTACTGGATTGGAGTTTTCATTTTGAACATCTTGGTGTTTGTTAATTTCAGAAGTTAGCTTTTGATTCAAATCTATAGACAAAACTTTAACTTCTTCAGACAATTTACTTCTTTATATTTCTGACTCCTTCTGTATTTCAGATATCTCCCCTCTGAAATTAACTTGCACCTGAATTAAATCTGCATTCGTAGCCTCCATCATCTCTCTTAACTCACTTGAAATGCTACTCATTCGGCTACCTAACTCTGTACATTTTACATTAACATGCTCTATTTTATTATTAACCTCACTTTTTTGGTTAGATATTTCCCTACTCATGTCTAACATTTTCTTTGAAACTTCCCCTATCTCATTTGCTATCATTTCCTGATTTTCATTTCTCATTCTCATCATACTACTATCTAGCTCCATGAATTTCTTTTCAATTTCTTCCCTGTTTTGTTCTAAGCTCTTACCAATATCCTCTCTCAATTCCCTATTATTCTTTTGCATATCTTCCCTTAATTGATCTGTAATACTCTTACTAATATCTTCCCTCAATTCTTTCTTATTCTTTTCTAATTTCTCAGTTAGTTTTTCTTCTAATTTCTCATTATTCTGATCTAATTTTTCACCCAAATTTCTCAACATTTCCATAATCATACTAGCATCAAAATTAACATTTCCTGCTATTCTATTCTGACTTTCTTCACTAACATTTCCTCCCTCAAATCCTACATTGTTTGAGCTATTTTCTGTAACCTGTATTGAATTACAGCTAACTGTTACATTATCCCCTTCCATAATTGTTTCTTTAGTATTATTAGTAGACATTGTTTTCTTAATCCTGCCACTTCTCAAGTACATTGAAATTTTCACAATTTTGTTGTTTTTTTAGGATAAAAAAATTACTATACTCTGACCTTTGTGATGCTGTCTGTTGATGTTGCTTTGATGTCCAGCTTCCTGCCCCTCTCTCCTAGATGTATATGTCGCTTCTGCGTCGTATTATGATGAATCTACGTCGTCTCGATATTTTTGTGTCCTGTAGTTGAATTCCCCTGTTGCCTTTTACTCTCGGAATTACGATGTCCACTCATCCGCGTCGTCTGTCGTTCCTGTAGTTGTTTCTGGAATCTGCGTCTTGTAATTCAGTTCACTGCTCCATTCGCTCCACGTCCTGGTTCCTTCACCCCTTCCTGGTTATTTCGCTCCTTCCTGGTTAATTCGCCCCACGTTCTGGGTGCCAATTTGGGGCGGTATTAATATTTGTTAACCCCACGTTTGGGAGCCAATTTGCGGCGGTATTAATGTTTGTTGTTTGAAAGATGCTACTGTTTATCTGCCGCACGTATGGAATACAATTTGTCGCGGTCACTTCGTGTTATCTTTTACTGAGCGCCTGTTATTGTATTTGATTTTGGGTTCACTGTCCTCCGGCTAGCTATGATTTCTCGGTCAAGTACTTCTCTTGTACAGGGTGTGTAAACGGAAAGGAGTTTTTATCCAAAGATAACACTGATGAAAGAATTTGTTTTACACTTTTATTGTCGTAACACATTATTCACTTTCACCTATTAATCTTGACACTCGCCAAACTGAAACTGTTATAATAACTTATTTACTGCCCATTATTAATTCGCGTACTTCAATTTTTTGTGTAATTAACTTTACGACACGAGAGATTTTTCATAAATTTGCTACGCGTAACCTGCAAATCGATAAACTGTGCGATGTATTCACCATGACTGCTTCTGTTGAACTCATCGATGTCTTATACGCGAATGCTTCTGTTGGACTACGTGAAACTTGACTCTGACACGAATTTATACTCCTTCGCCCGATATGCCTAAATATTTATAACCGAGCTGTTATTGGTTAATAAAACGCGCCAACATTAGCGTCTATATTTATATGCAATGAAAATTACGAAAACATATGCTCTAGGGAAAATGTTCCCGCAAATTCTAAGAAAAACACTCCACTCTGACGTCATTTGCTCGTCTCTAATAATGATAAACAGCTCACCCCCTCGCTACATTATTGCACGCTATTATTGTCAGTTTCAGTAAGGCCGTATAAACCCACTTCTCAACAATGCTTACAATCAACCAACATCTCAAATCAATGTCACACAACAATGTATATTCCCACTACAATCACTCTGACATTTACATTTTTGTGATACCAATTACTGCGTCATGTTGCATGTTACATATAAATAAGGTGCAGTGCGGTGAATTATTCTTTCAAAACAAAAACTGTAAACCAAGCTCTGTGTCGTTATTGCACGCAAACGAGTGGTAGACTCCACGCCACTCTCTCCGACATGGCTTGCATTCTGCAGGAGGGAAGGGAGCGTTATTATTGGCAACGATTAGCCGGCTACACGAACAGATCCACACTCGACATGGAAATGACAGATGCTGAGATTACAAAGTTTCAATACTTGAAAAAGAACTGGAATCAAGAAATTGAATCAACAATTCCAACTCTTCCCTTCAGGCTCCACAAACTTAGGGAAGTATGCCTATGAGATCGGCGAATGTTATAAGCAACACGCGAGCTAGTGCTCTTAACAGATGACTGGCGGCCCTCACAGCGGTCAGTCCTCCGACAGCGAGGCTGATAACAACGAGACTACCGAACTACGAGACAAGAAGAAGCAGAAAGCGTACACAGAAACTGCAACAGCCGCCAGCAATCGCTTCGCTGTACTGACCACCGACGAACACGCCGGAGACGACGGAGAGGGGGAAGAGACAGTAGAGGAGGTGACTTCCAAGAAATCCACCTGAGCGAAGCCTAAAAAGCAAAGACCATCCAAACTAAATCAGATAAAACCCAACAAACTCACCCAACACAAACAACACACCTGCATCAAAGGCTGCCCCTACCACAACTCCCTCTACGACCTCCATCTCCAGTAAAAACAAACACAGACAACCCCAAACGATCCCCAAGAATCATCCCGACCCAAAACACACTATCATACCACTGGTTATCCTAAGCACGAAAGTGCCGCCCAACACATTCAAAACACAGGTGACACGCGACTGTGCAAAACTGTTTCTCGATAACATGGCCGACGCTGCGGCATTCATGGATATCCTGAAAACACTGGAATTGAATATTACAGCTTTATGCCGCGCTTCGTGTTAAAGCGCCTGCCCACCGATACGGAGGCCGACTACTTCAAGGAGGACCTCACGTTACGAGGCTTCACGGGAGTCCAGGTTCGCCACCTGCACTCACGAGTAAGGCCCCTGCCAAACTTCCAAGTGACTCTCGATATAACTCATAAAAATCAAAGCAGTGTGCCACATGATGGTCACTGTGGAGGTCCTGAAAACTAATCAAAATATCACGCAGTGTTTTAACTGCCAACAATTGGCCATACGTACCATGATAACACGGCGCGTCCTCTGCAGCAAAACTCACCGCCTCGATGACTGTCCTAAGAGGAACAAGCAGGACACTACACCTCGATGCGCTAACTGCGCCGAGGCACATCCTGTTAATTATCGGGCTGTGAATTATTCCAAAACGAAAGACGCCGCCGCCAACCGCTAACTCAAACCAGGGCACTCTCAGGTCCTGCAGCAGCGACGCCGAACCCTATTCTTTACCCGGCTTTACTATCCTATCGCTAATGGTGTAACGGCCCCTGACATGATGCCATTGACTGACTACGCACCACCAATAGCTTCCCCCTCCCAAGGTCCCGCTGGTGACATGGGAGGACTAAAAGAAATTTTCAACTACTTTAAAGCATTGAATTTACCGGCAAAATCACCAAGGTACAACCTTTCCTTATCACATTTAAAAGTTGCACAGCAACCTGGGAGAAATTCGAAGCTATCATGAATTATCATTTATTCGAGTAAGTGGCTACTCGACGGGAAGGTACAACGCAGATGGCGTCCATAGTCAGCAACACGAACTGGAAAATTACCTGAAACGTAACAAAATTGATATTGCATTTATTTGCGAAACAAAAACAAAACTAGCGCAGAATTTCAAGCTAAAGGGGTACCGCATATTTTAGTACGACAGAATTGGCAGACTAGGGGGAGGGACAGGCATGTTTCTAAAACAGGACATTGCTTACGCTTCTGGCGTTGGAAGCATTGAAATGTTCAGCAATCAAAACTCAAATAAGCGGTAAACTGGTTGTGATGGTGGCACTTTATAGGCTCCCCTCGTTCCCCTTATTACATATGTGACCTCAAGAAAATCCTCGCTATGGAGGAACATGTAATAATTGCAGGAGACTTCAATGCCCGGCACCTCATGTGGAATTCACGTCAGGCAAACACGGAAGCAGATCTACTGATCGAATTTATAACTAACAATGACGACTTAGAGGTACATGCCCCACAAGGTCCCACCTTTTGGAATAAAACGGAGTTATTTAACCCCGAGATTTTGGATATCGTTGTTTAAAAAAAAACATGCTGCCATTTCATAAAATCTAATCGTTAATCGCAGCCTGGATTCCGATCACCTTTCTGTGCACTTGAAATATGTGGAACTATTGCTTCCGGTTTTGCTGGACTCAGGAAACTGGTTTCAACAGACTGGAGTAGGTTCACACTTGAAATGCACAAGATGGCACGGTTCAGGCTGTCATACTACAGCGTGAGAGACATTGATGCCCCATTGACAACTTCACTGCCTTGCTGGTTATGGCTAAAAGAAGCGCCACCACATATACCACAAAACCACCTAGTTATTGCACGTTCCCAGAGGTGGAACAATATTGAGTTTTATTTATGGACGCTCTTTAACTGTTGTGGTCCTTAGCGTCCCATTCTATATTGGGCGTGAAAGACCGGTAATTTTGCTCAGAATCCTCTATCAGGTTTGAGGTTCTTTTACGTGCCGTAAATCTACGACACGGTACCACCGGCGTTACTTCCCTTTCGAAGGAAAACATGCTAAGGATTTTTACGCCCGAAAAAATCCAACGCCCTCAGTCGGGTTTGAACCTACCCCAGAGGTTGAGCGGCTCATTGCTCACCGGAGGCGACTGACGAAGCTTTGGAGGCAAACACGCTAGCCGGAATACAAAATTGCTGCGCAATGGCTGCGCAGAACCATTCGGCATCAAATCAGGACAAACAAAATTGAACAGTGGGAGAATACAATGATGCCTACCACATTCGGACCATTCTTTGTGGAAACTGTTAAGGGAATCCAAAGCTTCGGCTAGCGTTAACACCGGCACTGTGGCGCTCCACACTGCACGCGACTTGTACTTCTTCCCCGCGGATAAAGTTGACGTGTTCGCGGTCGGTTGCCTGCAAAATAGGTTTACGGAAAACCCAGCGGCAAACCCTGTCATAGAACGGGAAGTTCAAGAATGGGTTCAAACTTGGACGACACAGGAGCGAGAGCAACAGCTAAAGCCAATCACATCTCAGGAACTTTACAGGTCCGTTAGAAAGCTTCCTAATGGAAAAACAGTCGGCCCAGAGAGGGTGACTAACAAGCACCTAAAACATCTTCCGGAAAAAAGCCCTGGTGCAGCTTACAAAGATTTTCAACGCATGTTTACGCTTCAATCACTTACCACCAACTAGCCAAGGTCACCATGCTCCCGGAGCAAGGGAAGAACACCAGGCAACCTCAAAATTATCGCCCCATTAGTCTCTTGTCCACTATTGGAAGATTGTTCGAGAAACTCAATTTACTTCAAATGCAAAAACGAGTTTCGGAAATGAATGAACTTTCAAAATCACAGTTTGACTTCGACAAGGGTGTTCAACAGAATTACAATTACTTACACTAAGATGACATTACCGAACAATTTAACAATTCCTGGACTAGTTTACAAGCTGCATCACCGTCTTCCCGGCCTTCAAAATTTTATGTACCTGTTGCAAAGTTTTCTGGAAAACAGACACTTCTACATCCGGCTGGACAATTCTTCCTCAACTGAGTGACCCATGCAAGGTGCCGCAATCTGCAGCCACAGCAAAAATCCCTTTTCGGCCTACTTGAAATGCAGCGCTTTCGTGGCAATACGATTGAAAAATTAAAGTAAATCCTACAAAATGTCAGCTGATGTATTTTTCACAACGGCTATGAACCTAACGGTCGCCAGCATGTCAAATGCCAACAAAGGGCGGGAGCGATTAAATCTCCCGCCTTCCACAGCAAGCGAGTCAAATTAGAAACTAAGCTTGTGTTATATAAGTAGGTGGTCCTGTACACGTGTGTGGTATGGGCCAACTACTCCAAATAAATACATAACATCTCACTTCGTAAAATTCTGCGCGTACCACGTTTTACATCCAACCTCACCATAAGAACTGAACTCTGGAGGAGGCGATTGCCCATAGAGCTACTCCGACGTGCGCGCAATCAGATGTCACACAAATACGCCGATACGCAACATCGGCGAGCCCGATGGACGTAAACATCGTACAGTGAAGGTCTTTTAGACCAACCTGCGCACCACGCGCCCTGGTAGGGGCCCTTGTAAAGAAGTGCATAACAGTGTAGTGCTTGTTTGCGTGTTGTACATAGTATATGTTCCTGTAAGTATGTTGGTGTGTGTATCTGTGGGCATAGAGTGTAAGTGTGATTTGTAGATATGTATTTAAGAGCGAAAAACCGATGTTAAGTATGCATCCCCAATTGCCCAAATAAAAGTACAACACAACAAAAACCAACTGTTCTCGCTGGCGCCAAGAAGGTGATTTGGTATGTGCTGGTTGAAAAGCCTCGATCATGTTTGTACAAAAGCGCAAACCTGTATATAATGCCAGTACTTGTTTGTAAGCCGGCACCAAGCCTCAATAAAAAATCTGATGTGTTACACTCACATGACTTTCTTTACTCTTGTACAAACTATTTTTACAAACTCTTATTCTCCATCTATTTCATATTAATCGAGATAAACATTTGCAGAAACGATCTTTTGACATGCAAAGAGAATTACATTTTACGCATAGCGACCAGTTCTAAAAATATTTGACTATGACTTAAGGCCTACTATGTTCCCCTTGTTTTGTATTTACAAGGGCAATATAGAAATACAGTAGCCTTTAAGCATCGACATATCTCTTAATATCTGGTTTCTAGGTGCAGCACCATTCTCTTTGCCACAGATTAATACTCTTTGCATATCTTAGACAAAAAAAATGAATAACGAATTCCCATTTGAGAAAATAAGTATTAAAAAATTTAAGGGAATAACAAGCAATATCTCGAAAATGGTTCACTCAACAAAAAAAAATGTATATGACATAAATTGTGTATTTTAACGCAATCTACATTTTTTTGTGTAGTAAAATTTTGTCTATCTCTTATGGTTTACCAGTTATGCAAAAGTCGTTCACAATAAAGAATACTTTTGGAGACATTCCCAGAAAATTCGAGATATACATTTTATTTGTCATGAAAATATCTTAAACATATGATATTTTAATAAAAATCGTTAGAGCCATTTTTGAAAAAATTAAAATTTTCGAAAAATGTTCCATGTAAAGGGTAATCTGGGGTGGAGGGGATTTTCTTGAAAACCTTCGTGTCGCATCTCTCGAAGATACTGAACCTAAATTCCAAGTTTGGTGTTTATCCGACTGTTCGTTTCTGAGTTATGCTGTTCACAAACACCCACACACACGGACATGTTTCCAAAAATGCTTTTTTGGGATGCAGGGGGTCTCAAACATGTATTTCCGGTGAAATCTCGGTATCGAATTTTTGGGTGGAATACAATACTTCCCTTACTGTACGTAGTAGAGAAAGTAAAAATCCTTAAAAAGTGTATTTCTGTTGCTAATAATTTTCTTTCTTCTCTTCTTTTTATTGACCAAATTTCTGAACCATATTGTATTATTTTCTCATAAACATACTGTTTTTGCCCTTTCATGGTATGTTTGTCCCTTTGAGTAGGGACATCGCTTTCCTGCCCTGAGTGTTTCTATTCTGAATTTCCTTTTCCATTCCATCTTTATAAATCGTAATGCCAAAATATTTGTAGTTCTGTGTGCAGTGCGGCTGTTGTGTAAGAGCACGCGAACAACACCTTGCGGAGTTATTTAACGTAACGCATATCTGGTAATTTAAAATATACGGTGTTCAAATCCGCCGCATTACTCCTCTGAAGTCGACGGTCGCTAGCACAACTTGCCTTGTGCACGTTTTAGGGAGCTTCTGCGCAACTCCTATGACGTAATTACATTACGGGCTGTGTAAACTTGAAGGCGTCTCTGTTTCCATCCTATTACTACAGTTTGACTTTAATATCACTAGATGATAGCACTGAAGCAGAGGTAGGTAACGCGCACGAGTGCGGAACTTCTCCCGCTTATTCCAGACCATCCATAATTTCAATTACAATTTAATTTACACAGTACTCCGTTCTTGTCCTAACACGATGTACTTAATTATGTACACAACAGCCCTTCCTTTGGCAGACAATGTATACATCATTATTGTTGTTACTAGGAGCGGCTGAAGTTATAAAAATTCGTTCATAATGACAACAAAGAGTGACAGTTTTATGAGGTTAAGTCACCTTGTACCGTAGCCTGTTTATGTTGTAAAGAGTCTACATGTAAACAAGGGGGTGCCTGCAGTGCTCACACACACATATACGTACAACTGCTGTTTGTGAAAAGTGCAACACCAAGAAAGAAACGCATGAATTTAATATCACAGGTTAGGTACACGACAAGTAACAAATGATAAACTTTTCAAATCTATACGTGACCTTTGAGCCCTAATATTTAGTATTTGTGTGGCCTCCATGCGCTGCAATTAGAGCTGATATACGCCGTGGCATTGAATCAAAAAGGTTCTGAATAAGCTCCTGAGAGATTTCCCTCCACACAGTTTGTATTGGAGCCCGTGACACTGGTTACTGGAGGACCGTGATGCCGACCAACCATATCCCAGACATGTCAGACGAACGTGCAGGCCAGGGAAGCAATGGTACCCGTCGCTCTTTCGCTCTTCGAAAAAGGCTTGTACCTTCCTCGCAATATGTGGCCGGGCATTGTCCTGTTGAAATGTGGCCTGAAGCAGGGGTAGTACCTCAGGCTCTACAACCATCGTTAGGTGCCGGTTGCTGTTCAAAGTGCTCTCAATTTGTAGGAGGGGAGATCGGTTGTTGTAACCAATGGCGCCCCAAACCATCACACCCGGTGTTTGTCCTCTATGCCGCTCAACAATGCAGCCCTCCAGGTTGCGCTCACCTCGGTACCGCCGGACACTATGCGGTGATCACTAGCACACGTTGAAGCGGAGCTCGTTCGAAAAGACTACATTTTGCCACTCAGCACCCCAGTGACGGTATTCACGTGCCCATTGCAGTCGGAGGAGCTTGTGGTTTCTGGACAATGGAAGCCGACGTAATGTCATGCATGCAACCAGTCCAACCTGCAGCAGACGGCGACGAATCGTTGGTGCAGACAAGTTCACACCTGTTGCAGTGCTCCAGCGTCGAGCCAACACTGTGGATGAAGCTGTACGGTCCGTAAATTGACTTTTATTTATGAACGCTCTATAACTGCTCTGGTCCTTAGCGTCCCATTCTATATTGGGCGTGAAAGACCGGTAATTTGGCTCAGAGGCATCTTTATCAGGCTTGAGGTTCTTTTACGTGCCGTAAATCTACGACACGGGACCACCGGCTTTACTTCTCTTCCGAAGGAAGCCATGCTATGGATTTTTACGCCCGAAAATCTGTCGGCCTCCGTCGGGTTTGAACCCGCGGCCTCGGGAACAAGAGGCTAGCATGGTAACCACTACACCACGGAGGACTACGTACGGTCCGTTATGACCATGCGGACAAGATGACGGTCATCCCGTGCTGAGGTGATGTTCCGTGGTCCAGTACCCGCTCTTTGCTGCGTACGACCTTCATCTATCCACTGCTTCCACAAACGCATCGCTGTCGTAGCAGCATGCCCTGTATACGAGTCGAAATGTCACGGTATGACAAACCCGCTTCCTGGAGACCGATCATTCTGCCCCGTTCGAACTCGCTCACATGCCGATATGGCTCCCTTTGACGTCGACGAGGCATACTGGCACTCACTTTATTGTTCCACCTTGTTTGACGGATTTGCACTGACTACACTGGGCGCAATACTGACCTTGTCGGATCAACACGAGAGGGCTCTGCTCGGCCTACGTGTACCCCATCTCTCTGCAAATCTAATCACTTATTGCTTGCACATTCTTCTATACTTCCACCAACTTTGGAGTTATTCGAGAAATTATTTCTTGGTGTTGCAATTTTCACAAACGGCAGTGTATATAAAGTGAATGCTACATTGCAGTGGACAGTTATGTACATGCGGAAATTGTGGAAAGTGAACGTTCTCCGTCTCGCACTTAAACGAAAGCCATATTGTGAGAAACTCCCTTCGACATCGCAAGAGGTGTATACGAACAATACACTTCATTATGCTCTCTGCATCGGTAACTTGAAATCACGGAGCAAGTCACTCTAATCCGCTCTCTAATCATAATGATTGTGCAGCAGATGCAATTTCACATTTTCAGGGTTACCTATCTGACTCTAAAATTTTCTGAACATTCAAAATGTATACTCACGAGCCGCTACTGTCTCTGTGTTTTTAATAATCAGGTTATTATTCAGTGTTTCATCTTGTTGAGTTCTCCCTGTGTATGTGTGTGTGGGTGGTGTATTTCCTTATTGATTGTCAAACCACCCTTCTTATGTTTTGAAATTAACTTCCTTGTCCAATATCTACGAGGCGCATGCACAAAGTAAGTTTCCAGATTTTTCTTCCTTTAAAGTAAACGTATTGCGCATGCGTAACAATCATATGCCGGGCAAGTCGCCTGGTGCCAGTAGCGCGGCAGCAGTGGTCGAAATGACGGCTCTTATTCGTTCTCCCGCCGCCTGCGAGGTTCAATCAGTGATAAAGTTTCTTACTGCACAAAACATAGCGCCGATCGAAATTCATCGTCAGCTCTGCCAGGTCTACGAGCCGAACATCATAAGCAAACAGATGGTGCGTCGCTGGTGTAGGCAGATTTCCGAAGGTCGTCAGAATGTCCAGGATGAAGAGTGCAGTGGGCGACCGTCCCTTATCAATGATGACCTTGAGCTGGTGCGGCAGCGCATCGTGGAGTACCGTCGCTCCACGATTACTGAGCTCAGCAGTTATTTTCCGCAGATATCGCGATACTTGTTGCATGAAATTGTCACCAAGCACCAGCTGTTCAGGAAATTATGTGCCAGGTGGGTGCCCAAAAACCTGACATCCGAGCACAAAACGAAACGCTTAGAAGCAACACTGACATTTCTGCAGCGGTATCATGATAACGGCGAGAGTTCCTCGACAGGATCGTCACGGCGATGAGATGTGGATTTCGCACTTTACCCCGCAAACCAAGCAGCAGTGTATCTCCGGTCACCACGAAATTCAAACAGACTGTGTCGGTGCAGAAAGTGATGTGCAAGGTGTTCTGGCACAGGGAGGACATTCTGTTCATTGACTTCCTACCCAGAGGTGAAACAGTGAACGCTCACCGTTACTGTGAAATACTGCGGAAATTGCGACGTGCCATTCAAAACAACAGGCATGAAATGTTAACTGCAGGTGTTGTGCTGCTTCATGAAAATGCTCGTACATACGGCTCGGCGCACAGCAACCGTTCTGCAGGAGTTCGGCAGGGAGCTGTTTGATCATCCACCATACAGTCGTGATCTTGCTCCCAGCGATTTCCAACTTTTCTTGCACCTCAAGAAATTCCTGTCCTCCGGTCAGCGTTTTGACAACGACGTAAAGCTGAAGACGACTGTCACACGCTGGTTCCATTCACAGGCGGCAGACTTCTACGACACAGGAATACAACAGTTGATCCCACGATATGACTATGTCGAACAATAGCTCAAGCAATAAAGTTTTTCATGCAACTATGTTTTCTTTGTTTTAAAAAAAGATAGGAAAACTTACTTTCTAGATGCTTGTGCCATTACCACTTGGTCATCCGAAAATTTAATGTACAGATCATATCATCTTCTATGGGTTTATACCAGGGCCGTATTTAGAAGGGGGTTTCTAGGGTTCAACCCCTCCGAAACTTCTGAAAGCTTTATTTATTTAAATTCATAGCAAACCAATATGGGAAAATGTCGTTAGATAACAGCAGGTCTATTGCTAGTAGCACATTTACAAGAAAAAGGGAAACTTAATATCGTCGCCTTACATAGGTAAGGTGACCATACATTCCGGTTTTTGAAGCAGTCTCCATGTTTTGTGCTGTAAGGTGGAACATCTTCATTCTGGTGAGTTTTTCTTGTCTGTATAATGTCTCCAAGCACTTTTCTTATCCATGTAACGTCTATATACTACGGAGTAGGTACATGGTAACTGTGTGGGGTACTGTTAAGTTTAGATCTACTTGTGGCAAACCTTCCCGAATTTTTTTTCTAGATACGGACATCGTTTATACCCAACTCTTTCGGTAAACCTAACCTCGGGTAAATCAGAAACAAGAGGACGTTGTCGATTCACTGGGTTTCTTCCTTTCTATTTTTATTTTTAAGAGGCATATTCAATGACTGCAACACTTTTCATTTCGCTGTCGCGGTGTTTTCGTTGAAACTTTAGTGCATCTTCAGCATAACTGCAACGCCAACCAACGGCCAAACCGTGAACTAATTAGTTCAGTGGACATGGAACTAAGTCCTAACTTTGTAATATAGCTAACATTAAATTTGTTACTGAAGGTAATACGTTTTTGCTTAGGATACATGAAACCAGCATTAAGGATATTTTGATGCTGTTACAGCTTGATCTACTGCCATGGACCTCTGTTGCACACGATTCAAATGGCACACCTCTACCAAGACTCCAAGGAATTCGTGGACAAGAAACAGAAACAGCATCCGAACGAGACTTTCCAGCTCTTCCAACAATTCATGAATAGCACCGGAGGGAAACCCAGTAAAACTCAGGTACGATGATTTCGGGCTTGCTTCCATACTTACCCTTGCTGATTAGTTTACGCTTCGGCCGCTTTGTTGCTATCGTAATTCATGAAGTTTATCCTGAAGGTTCACCAACATTTGAGCGAAAAATACTGCGAGATTGACATTACTATAGGAGTAACGAGTCGCAGTGAATCCAAGGGGTTCTGTGTCTTAACCCGACGTAAGCGTTAGGTTTAGTATCTGTATATAAACTAATGTCACTTTCTTAATGCGTATGGAGCGGGAGGCCAAGAAACTACGAACCGGTGCGCGGGTTTTTCCACTGGGGTGCGGAAACATGATAACGCACTGCTGCTATAAACAAGGTCATACTGTTGACGTGGTTTTACTCTGCAGTGTGAAGTGCGGTATTGAGTCGACGGTGATGTGATGTAGTTCAGTTATTACCAGTTATTTATTGTTTTGTCCTGTACTTCTCACAAAGTATATTATGGCTAAGTATATGTTTTCTACTGCACAGCGTGTATTTATGTATGATTTATGATTCGTCAGTCAGCTCGCCATGTGAAAGTTCCAGACCGTATAACAACCCATGAACTTTACAATAAATTTCAGGCTACAGAAAGTGTTCAGTCTAAGAAATCTAAAAGACGGCGTGCGGTTCTTACCGAAGAAACATTAGACGACATCGGTCATCGTTTGGAGAATTCCCCCCAAAAATCACCCAGGCGTCTTTCACAACAGGCAGGTATTTCTTATGGCTCTGCGCGAAGAGCTATCACATTGCTGAAGTTAAAACCATATAAAATAATTGTGGCACATGCTCTTTAACTAGGTGAGTGGAGTCTCAATAGTGTACACAATGCCGAAATAGACCCATATTTAATATTTTTCACGGACGAGGCTTGATTCCGCCTTCATGGATATGTTTGTACACAAAATAATCGTTACTGGAGCTCTGACAAACCTAATATTGTTAATGAAGTACCCCTTCATGACGAAAAAAATTGGTGCATGGCGCGTCAAGAGCGTAGAAAGAGTTATAGGCTAATTTTTTTCGAGTCAACATTTGACGCCCGTACATACGTGAATACAATTTTGCCGCCCCCTTTTTTAGAAATTTGACAGGAGCGTGATTTTGTATTTTTTCAACAAGACTCTGCAACAGCTCTAAGGCCAATATTTCGATGAGAACAATTGAAAGCTTGTTTGAGGACAGAATTATTAGTAGAGATTTGTGGCCCCCTCGGTGCCCCCAAATTCTATCCCTGGGGTAACTTAAAACATAAAGTGTACAAGACAAACCCACACACCCTGGAAGGATTAAAACAAAACATCCGCCAGGAAATAAATTGCCGGCATTTCTCAGCGTGAACTACGGCGAGTAATGGATAGTTTACTAAAGAGGTACCAAAAATGTATGGCCAACGATGGTGGCCAGTTTCAGCATCTTCTTTCATAAACTTGGTAAGTAGAGCCTTTAAAAGTAGTTTTAAAAATGGTGTATGATTTCATACGCGTTTTTTTATAATAGTGGCAGACGGCAACGAGCGCCGAGGACAGGAAAAACACCGCGCAGCCGGTTCGTAGTCTTTTGGCTCTCTTTGTATAATATATATAAGAAAAGACATAGCTACTCTCGCGGACTACGCTAACAGGTACACTTGGGTTTGCATTCTTCCGCGCAAGCGCAATATTAACAAAATGGAGTACTTCGTTAACATATCGTGAGATTTTACTGTATAAAAATCTGCTGTGTTGCATTCAAATGTCTTTCTCTATTCATAACTTTCAATGTACATTTCCTTGTAGATAGGCTAAAGCGATAGTCAGCTTTTTGAAAAGCGTCCTTCTATGCGAGGGCTTTGAAATTCCATGTTGTATACATGACTATGAGCAAAAATCTGATGTGTTACATTCACATGACTCCAGTGGCGTAGCTTGACAGTGTGTTTCGGGTACACTAAACTTTAAAAATTGAAATTGGAATTTTTTAAGTGCACAAATTCCCATATATTGGTGTTTCATAAAGTAGTGTGAATTCTCCATATCTATTGTATTATTATTATTATTATTATTATTATTATTATTATTATTATTATTATTATTATTAGGTTGTTGTTTTAATAGTCATTAGCATCACCGAAATTCACTGAACATACAACATTTTAAACTAAACTAGATTATAAAATATAGCGTTAGGTGTAACTTTACAAAATGCTCACAAAGCATTGTGTGACTATAAACCATGAAAACAATGTAGGTACTCACATTTCCTTGTATATAAGCTGCAGTCGGCGATTTTTCTTCTCCGCGAAGATGTCAATCACACGTTCTGTAAAACCATGGTCACCACACATTTCACTTAATAACTGTTTTTTCAATTGCTAATGTCGCTAAACATGAGAGTCTTTGGTTCCTCAAATAAGTTTTAACTCTTTTATGCGTGCTCATACTACGTTCACTGCTGGCTGTAGTGACAGACAATGTCAACACTAGTCGCAATAGTGGTCTCTGTGTACACCTTATCCAAATTACTGTTCACCAACTAACTCTAATCTAATAACTCTAAAAACTGCCTCTGTTGCTCAGTTTTTAATAAGTAATCCACTAAATCGATGGAATTGTCCATCTTTCTAAAATCACATAAAAAGCATGCACAATGAAAACAATACACAGGTTTACGTAAAATTAACACTTCATGCACTGCACGGCTGCACGCACATAATGCTGGTTCACCAATAGCTGAGGAATTAAATGTTTGTTACACTGCCTTGCCCTACTCTTGCCTCCAGCCCTAATGTCGTGTTAACTCTCTGCTGTTGCCTTTGTGCCCTTAATGCACAACAAAACATAGCATGTCTTCCTACAACGAGAGGTCGAAATTTAGTGGGAAAAGCTATATAAGCCCACACCTGATGAGACTTGCACTCGCTCAGCCATTCCAGTCTCTACTCGACTTTGCTGCTACATCATGAGGCTTCGAAGCTGCCTAAGAACGCAGCGTTACAATCTGACACTTAGCCGTAGGGGTTGGGGTAAGCAGCGGCGAAGGTGAATGTATTAATTGGTTTTCCATCACTTGTTTGAGGCTGTCTTTATTTATATGTTTAAAATTTTACTTACTTTCTTGGCAATTTATTTAGGTAGACTCAGTCTCAAAGTCTACCCTAACGCTACGCCACTATTGGACAGAGGACATCTCTTTTGATAAGGTGTGTGCTTATTATCATTGTAATTGTAACTTTCGGCGGGGGCAGGTGCGGGCACGGTCGCATAATGAAGGAAAAGCAATGACAACACATGTTAACAGTGATTTTGTTTTGCGAGTAGAATTGCTACTCAGAAAACAAAACTCCAATTTGAACACTTGCATCATAAATATTTTCAAGTGGTTATGTCGCTGTTCGTTTGTTTCTTGTGACCATGGTTTATCTGCGAACTTGGTGGGAGAATGTAAATATCAATGCCTAGCCTTGGGAGACAGACTGCGTAATTTGTGATTCACTTTTCGTTTTCTTCTCCACTGACCGACATGAAGTCACTGCAACAGTAGTGCTCTCTTCTTCTTCTTCTCTCTCTCTCTCTCTCTCTCTCTCTCTCTCTCTGTTTGAAATTCGTCCACTAGCGCCAAGACTGCCCACTACTCTCTTTTGAAAAAAGGCTAGAAATTGGAAACTCTACTACTTTTCTCAAAATGTAGTGTTAAGTGCTTAAACCAAATTTGAAAAAAAAAGAAGATAGACTTCCAATTTTCAAATCTTTTTTACTTTCTCTACCATGTAACTAGTAGGTAGAGGAAATATTGTATTTCACCCCAAAAATTCGATATCAAGATTTCACCCGAAGCACTTGTTTTGAGATCCCCTAAATCCAAAAAAAATCATTTTGAAAACTATCCGTGTGTCTGTGAACAGCATAATTAAAACGCGAAACGTTCCATAAATACCAAACTTGGTAGGTCTAAACCAAGCATCTTCCAAGGATGCGACACGAAGATTATGAAGAAAATCCTCCACCCCAAATTCTTTATTTTTTATTTTCTCAAAAATGGCTCTAATGATTTTGATTAAAGTGCCATAATATATTCAAGATATTTACATGACAATTGTTAAAATGTTTATCCATGATTTTCTGGGAACAGACTCTGGGTCTTCTTCATTCTGAATGTTTATCTGTTACGGTTAACAGAATCTTACTTTACAAAAAATGTGGATCTCGTTAGAGCACATACTTTATGTTTAATACATTTTTGGTGATATTAACCATTTCCGAGATATTCTTTGTTTTGAATTTCCAAATAATTTTACAGTAGAACTCCGCTTAACCGAACCGAAGGAGGCGTAGCCGTTTCCGATAATAGAGTAACGATTTTAAGCAGCGAAAGAAAGAAACTGGTTGTATTTTAAGTGCATCTAATAATGCGGTTAAGACAGTATGGCCTAAACGCAGAACTTCTAACACAGTGCCATAATCTTCCTTGGTTTCAAGTGACAGTTACCCTTAATTGTGTTTGCATATGTTTAATAACTCGACTCGGTTTCATTAGGTTTTACTTTCCATTGTCTTTCTACATGATTAACTTCTCATGGTGCTTGCATTATCTGTTCACAATACAATTCGTTATCCTTGTGCTTTCTTTTGATGTAAAACGTTATCTGGTATAACCTACATAAAGATTTAATGGTGAATTCAGAAGAAACTGAAATGGAGGTGAAATTACAGAAGCAGCAGAAAGAATAACACTACAAATACCTACCCCAAAAATCCAGAAAGTAATATGATACAGCATTTAATCACTTCATTGGCTGATGTAAGGTAAAACATGTTGAAAATGACTGCTAACAAAACATGTGACACCTCGCTTTTTAACGCCATTTCTCTTGTTTCAAGATCCGCGTTCTAAACTGATTTCTCCTAGCTTCGGAAATCAATATAATATTATTGATATGTTACAAATTCGAGCGCTGTCATTGTATATGCCACATGTGCTAAAAGTGGTTTTATTTTGCTGGTAGGAGCAAATAAAACCCTACTTTTGTCCCTAATAAACAACCACTACTGTATAGAGTATTGAAATATGCATTACATTATTTACAAAGACTATTTCATAAAATCAGTGATTTTGTTACTTCTCACAACGTTTGCCAGCACGCTATACCACGTCACCGTTTGATAAACTTATATCTGTTGGTGTTGGTTCCACAAGGCAACCTAAAAACAAGTTTCGTGTCATTGATAGTGACGTAATTCAATATTCCCCATTAACATTTACCTCTAATACTTTGAATCCCTCGTTCGCTGTCGGCTTCGAGTTTCTGTTCAAATACAACACGCTTTCTTTTGGCTGACATCTTAAACCACACTGACCAACACCAACAGTAAACACTTGTTATGGCGGTACAATATTTCTTGCAATATGCGGTACGGGGGAGGATTAGTTGCATAAAATACCAAGTATTGTATTGGAATAACCTAGGGTCGGGGCGAAGGAACACTGCCAACTGTAGCAGTAACGTTGCCAGGGAGAATTAGTTGCATAAAATACCAAGTATTGTATTGGAATAACCTAGGGTCGGGGCGAAGGAACACTGCCAACTGTAGCAGTAACGTTGCCAGGGAGAATTAGTTGCATAAAATACCAAGTATTGTATTGGAATAACCTAGGGTCGGGGCGAAGGAACACTGCCAACTGTAGCAGTAACGTTGCCAGGGAGAATTAGTTGCATAAAATACCAAGTATTGTATTGGAATAACCTAGGGTCGGGGCGAAGGAACACTGCCAACTGTAGCAGTAACGTTGCCAGGGAGAATTAGTTGCATAAAATACCAAGTATTGTATTGGAATAACTTAGGGTCGGGGCGAAGGAACACTGCCAACTGTAGCAGTAACGTTGCCAGGGAGAATTAGTTGCATAAAATACCAAGTATTGTATTGGAATAACTTAGGGTCGGGGCGAAGGAACACTGCCAACTGTAGCAGTAACGTTGCCAGGGAGAATTAGTTGCATAAAATACCAAGTATTGTATTGGAATAACCTAGGGTCGGGGCGAAGGAACACTGCCAACTGTAGCAGTAACGTTGCCAGGGAGAATTAGTTGCATAAAATACCAAGTATTGTATTGGAATAACCTAGGGTCGGGGCGAAGGAACACTGCCAACTGTAGCAGTAACGTTGCCAGGGAGAATTAGTTGCATAAAATACCAAGTATTGTATTGGAATAACCTAGGGTCGGGGCGAAGGAACACTGCCAACTGTAGCAGTAACGTTGCCAGGGAGAATTAGTTGCATAAAATACCAAGTATTGTATTGGAATAACCTAGGGTCGGGGCGAAGGAACACTGCCAACTGTAGCAGTAACGTTGCCAGGGAGAATTAGTTGCATAAAATACCAAGTATTGTATTGGAATAACCTAGGGTCGGGGCGAAGGAACACTGCCAACTGTAGCAGTAACGTTGCCAGGGAGAATTAGTTGCATAAAATACCAAGTATTGTATTGGAATAACCTAGGGTCGGGGCGAAGGAACACTGCCAACTGTAGCAGTAACGTTGCCAGGGAGAATTAGTTGCATAAAATACCAAGTATTGTATTGGAATAACCTAGGGTCGGGGCGAAGGAACACTGCCAACTGTAGCAGTAACGTTGCCAGGGAGAATTAGTTGCATAAAATACCAAGTATTGTATTGGAATAACCTAGGGTCGGGGCGAAGGAACACTGCCAACTGTAGCAGTAACGTTGCCAGGGAGAATTAGTTGCATAAAATACCAAGTATTGTATTGGAATAACTTAGGGTCGGGGCGAAGGAACACTGCCAACTGTAGCAGTAACGTTGCCAGGGAGAATTAGTTGCATAAAATACCAAGTATTGTATTGGAATAACTTAGGGTCGGGGCGAAGGAACACTGCCAACTGTAGCAGTAACGTTGCCAGGGAGAATTAGTTGCATAAAATACCAAGTATTGTATTGGAATAACTTAGGGTCGGGGCGAAGGAACACTGCCAACTGTAGCAGTAACGTTGCCAGGGAGAATTAGTTGCATAAAATACCAAGTATTGTATTGGATTAACTTAGGGTCGGGGCGAAGGAACACTGCCAACTGTAGCAGTAACGTTGCCAGGGAGGATTAGTTGCATAAAATACCAAGTATTGTATTGGAATAACCTAGGGTCGGGGCGAAGGAACACTGCCAACTGTAGCAGTAACGTTGCCAGGGGAGGATTAGTTGCATAAAATACCAAGTATTGTATTGGAATAACCTAGGGTCGGGGCGAAGGAACACTGCCAACTGTAGCAGTAACGTTGCCAGGGAGAATTAGTTGCATAAAATACCAAGTATTGTATTGGAATAACCTAGGGTCGGGGCGAAGGAACACTGCCAACTGTAGCAGTAACGTTGCCAGGGAGAATTAGTTGCATAAAATACCAAGTATTGTATTGGAATAACCTAGGGTCGGGGCGAAGGAACACTGCCAACTGTAGCAGTAACGTTGCCAGGGAGAATTAGTTGCATAAAATACCAAGTATTGTATTGGAATAACCTAGGGTCGGGGCGAAGGAACACTGCCAACTGTAGCAGTAACGTTGCCAGGGAGAATTAGTTGCATAAAATACCAAGTATTGTATTGGAATAACCTAGGGTCGGGGCGAAGGAACACTGCCAACTGTAGCAGTAACGTTGCCAGGGAGAATTAGTTGCATAAAATACCAAGTATTGTATTGGAATAACCTAGGGTCGGGGCGAAGGAACACTGCCAACTGTAGCAGTAACGTTGCCAGGGAGAATTAGTTGCATAAAATACCAAGTATTGTATTGGAATAACTTAGGGTCGGGGCGAAGGAACACTGCCAACTGTAGCAGTAACGTTGCCAGGGAGAATTAGTTGCATAAAATACCAAGTATTGTATTGGAATAACTTAGGGTCGGGGCGAAGGAACACTGCCAACTGTAGGAGTAACGTTGCCAGGGAGAATTAGTTGCATAAAATACCAAGTATTGTATTGGAATAACTTAGGGTTGGGGCGAAGGAACACTGCCAACTGTAGCAGTAACGTTGCCAGGGAGAATTAGTTGCATAAAATACCAAGTATTGTATTGGAATAACTTAGGGTCGGGGCGAAGGAACACTGCCAACTGTAGCAGTAACGTTGCCAGGGAGGATTAGTTGCATAAAATACCAAGTATTGTATTGGAATAACCTAGGGTCGGGGCGAAGGAACACTGCCAACTGTAGCAGTAACGTTGCCAGGGAGAATTAGTTGCATAAAATACCAAGTATTGTATTGGAATAACCTAGGGTCGGGGCGAAGGAACACTGCCAACTGTAGCAGTAACGTTGCCAGGGAGAATTAGTTGCATAAAATACCAAGTATTGTATTGGAATAACCTAGGGTCGGGGCGAAGGAACACTGCCAACTGTAGCAGTAACGTTGCCAGGGAGAATTAGTTGCATAAAATACCAAGTATTGTATTGGAATAACTTAGGGTCGGGGCGAAGGAACACTGCCAACTGTAGCAGTAACGTTGCCAGGGAGAATTAGTTGCATAAAATACCAAGTATTGTATTGGAATAACTTAGGGTCGGGGCGAAGGAACACTGCCAACTGTAGCAGTAACGTTGCCAGGGAGAATTAGTTGCATAAAATACCAAGTATTGTATTGGAATAACTTAGGGTCGGGGCGAAGGAACACTGCCAACTGTAGCAGTAACGTTGCCAGGGAGAATTAGTTGCATAAAATACCAAGTATTGTATTGGAATAACTTAGGGTCGGGGCGAAGGAACACTGCCAACTGTAGCAGTAACGTTGCCAGGGAGAATTAGTTGCATAAAATACCAAGTATTGTATTGGAATAACTTAGGGTCGGGGCGAAGGAACACTGCCAACTGTAGCAGTAGCGTTGCCAGGGAGAATTAGTTGCATAAAATACCAAGTATTGTATTGGAATAACTTAGGGTCGGGGCGAAGGAACACTGCCAACTGTAGCAGTAACGTTGCCAGGGAGAATTAGTTGCATAAAATACCAAGTATTGTATTGGAATAACTTAGGGTCGGGGCGAAGGAACACTGCCAACTGTAGCAGTAACGTTGCCAGGGAGAATTAGTTGCATAAAATGCCAAGTATTGTATTGGAATAACTTAGGGTCGGGGCGAAGGAACACTGCCAACTGTAGCAGTAACGTTGCCAGGGAGAATTAGTTGCATAAAATGCCAAGTATTGTATTGGAATAACTTAGGGTTGGGGCGAAGGAACACTGCCAACTGTAGCAGTAACGTTGCCAGGGAGAATTAGTTGCATAAAATGCCAAGTATTGTATTGGAATAACTTAGGGTTGGGGCGAAGGAACACTGCCAACTGTAGCAGTAGCGTTGCCAGGGAGAATTTGAAAATCTCGGTCTTTTTTTGGAGGGGGGTTTTAATCGCTGTTAACTTTTTTTCTCCGCTGTTTCGGTTAAACGGGAGTTTTATGTAGGTTTTTTCCTCGTGTCCATACAAGGAGCATGTAATTTCAAAGCCATCACATAAAAATGTGAATATCGCTTTAGCCTACTGTATTCTTCTTATAGCTACAACGAAATGCGTAATGAAAGTTTATCTGTGTTAACAAGAATAAGCTCTTATAAGAATATTTTGTAGGTGAGTATATTATGTTTCAGCTGGAGAAGTTTGTGGAACAGGCATTTGAGGACGGGGATGAACTGGAGTATTGGAGTCCGCCCGATTGGAAACCCAATCCACGTTTCCTAAACGACATCGAAGACCCAGCTATGAGAAAGTGGGGCCAGGATCTTAACAATTTCTGGAGGAACCTATCCAGGAGGGTCAAGGACGATGTGCTGGATCATCAAGACCATTACTCCCTCATCTACGTGCCCAATGGTTTCATTATCCCTGGTAAGATGCAGGATTACGAAGCCTTCGTTTGTACGCGTGGCCGGCGGAGTCTACAATAACCACGTAGATGTTGTCCACACAGTTTAATAACATTTGTATTAACATGGCCACAGAGCGATCAGTAACATTATCCAATTGCATGCATTAACTCTACTCACATTATCGCAACTACAGTAATGTTATAGGGTTTTAATTTGAAAAATTTAGTGGCATTCCAAGCCGAGGTTTGCAAAATTCCTGTGCAAGTTTTCTCAGAGATTTCTTTGGACTTCGTTCTAACTTTTCTCGGGTCCTCGTATTTTTTCTCTGTAAGAACACAGCGGTTTCTTATACAAAGAATTGTTATGTGTTACATTCACATTACTTTCCCTACCCTCTATCGTTTATTACTGGTATATAAACTTGTCCTATCATAGCTTCTTTTCCTATCTCCTTCATTTTAATCGAAATAAACCTTTGCAGAAACAGCTACATTACATATTTCGTTACAGATACAAAGAGAACAGCGATAGTCAATTGTTTAACAACTAGACGCTATACGCCACCTTAAAATTAAATACTGTTTCCATGACATCACGTGAAACAACTGAAAATCGACAGGACTTTAAAAGAATGACAAAGTATTGAATAACTCGAACCATAATTAAGGATACCTACTACAGAAATGGCTTATGCCACGAAGAAAGTTATTTGGAATAAATTGTGTGCTTTAAAGAGATCTAGACTTGTTTGTGTAGTACGTCTTCGTCTGTCGCCTAACGTTTAACAGTTATACAAGATTATACAAAATTCCTTCCGAATGAAGCCAATTTATAGGCTATTCCCAGAAAACGCAATATATGTATTTTATTTGTCATGAAAACATCTTTAATATACGGTATTTTAATCAAAATCATCAGAGCCATTTTTGAGAAAACCAAGAACTTCGAGAAATGTTCCATGTAAAGGGCAATTTTGGGTTGGGTGATTTTCTTGAAACACACGAACAACAGGAATCTATCTCACCTCTCTGCAAGAGTTTTTTGTCACATAGGAATCATACATGAAGATTCTGTGTGCTGGTATTATAACAGCAGGGAATCTGTCTCACCTCTCTGCAAGAGTTTGTTGTCACATAGGGATCATACATGGAGATTGTGTGTGCTGGCATTAAAACAGCAGGGAATCTGTCTCATTTCTCTACAAGAGTTTGTTGTCACATAGGGATCATACATGGAGATTCTGTGTGCTGGCATTATAACAACAGGGAATCTGTCTCATTTCTCTACAAGAATTTGTTGTCACATAGGAATCATACATGAAGATTCTGTGTGCTGGCATTATAACAACAGGGAATCTGTCTCACTTCTCTACAAGTGTTTGTTGTCACATAGGTATCATACATGAAGATTCTGTGTGCTGGCATTATAACAGGGAATCTGTCTCACTTCTCTACAGGTGTTTGTTGTCACATAGGTATCATACATGAAGATTCTGTGTGCTGGCATTATAACAGGGAATCTGTCTCACTTCTCTACAAAGTTTGTTGTCACATAGGAATCATACATGGAGATTCTGTGTGCTGGCATTATAACAACAGGGAATCTGTCTCACTTCTCTACAAGAGTTTGTTGTCACATAGGAATCATACATGGAGATTCTGTGTGCTGGCATTATAACAACAGGGAATCTGTCTCACTTCTGTACAAGAGTTTGTTGTCACATAAGAACCATACATGAAGAAGCTATGTGCTGACATTATAACATCACTAACACACTATAACGTGAAACACATGGTCTCAAAACGTATCAACCTCTGTACAGCAAAGACTTCGCGTCAACTGATTAACCGACACACGGTGAGAGAACAGAACCGGTTAGAAACAGCGCAGTGCAGGGCAAGCAATTTACCGTAATACGGCCACGCATCCAGACGAAGGTTCTGTAATTTACTCTAATTTATAGTCACCCTTGGTGTGGCAGTTTGCAGTATTTTACTTACTTGATTCTCAATGTTGCAGGAGGAAGATTTAGGGAGTTCTACTACTGGGACACCTACTGGATCATACAGGGACTACTCTTGTCCGAGATGACGAGCACAGTGAAGGGCATCCTGCAGAATTTTCTGACAATGGTACAGAACTACGGTCACATACCAAATGGTGGCAGAGTGTACTACGTCATGCGTTCCCAGCCCCCACTTCTTATTCCTATGGTCAAGAGCTACCTGGACGCTACTAGAGACACGGCTTTCCTGCGGGATAACATCAAACTTCTGGACAAAGAGTTCCAGTTTTGGATGGACAATCGTATGGTCCAGGTCACTAAGAATGGTCGGACTTACAACCTTGCTCGGTATTTCTCTCCCTCTGTTGGACCTAGACCAGAATCTTACAGGTATCATCTACTCATTGAGCTTATTAAATACAGAGCATTCGTTTGAACGCGTGGCCGTATTACGGGGAATTGCTTGCCCTGCACTGCGTCTAACGTTTCTGTTCCCTCTCCGTGTGCCGTGTGATGCGAAGTCTGTTCTTTATAGAGGTTGTGAGACCAAGTGTTCAGTGTTATAGTGTGCTAATGCTGTTATAATGCCAGCACACAGAATCTTCATGTATGATTCGTATGTGACAACAAACTGTTATAGAGAAGTGAAACCGGTTCCCTGTTGTTCGTACGCCTCACATCGTAACCTTGTGAATAGATTAGAGAAACGGAATCTATTCTTGATAAGCAATCACCGTGTTTCTAAGGGAAAAACTCGATGACATCCGAGAAAAGTTAGAACGAAGTCCAAAGAAATCTGTAAGAAAGCTTGCATAGGAATTTCGCAAACCTCGGCTTGGAATGCCACTCAACTTTTAAAATTAAAACCGTATAAGATAACTAGTTGAGGAATTGCAAGTATGTGAGTAGACTTAATTTCTGCAACTGGGTGTTGGATGTTAGTGATCGCTCTATTGTGCCGTGGCCATGTTAATACAAGTGTTGTTAAAAGGTGTGCGAGATGTGTAGACATGTTCTATTGGTTATAATTTGAATTTAAGAAACTCTGAATATCCGACTCCGCCGACAAACGGCGAGCCGGCGTTAGGCCGGCCATAAGTCCAAAAGAAGGCTTTGCAAATAAGTACTCCTTTATCTGCTTGTTTCTTCTGTAATGTACATTTTACTTTTTCCCATCTATGATAGTCTACACGTCAATATTCTTCGTAATAATTAATTAGATTTTGTTTTTTATTACTTTTATTAATTTTAGTGCGATGGGCAACTTGGAAACTAAGTTCTGTAAATTTGTTTTAAGAAATACTACTTCGTTTTAGAACTTTTATTACAGAGAAGTGAAATGCAAACCATTAAATGTTTTTGAACATAATTTCCATTTACATTCAGCCATTTGTGCATCACTACACAAGCTTTGAAATTTGCTTACAACTCTGCCGCCTGGACACTCCTTGAGCGTCCCACGTTATTTCATGTTTGGGAACATGCGGCAGTCACTCTGTTACCTGTAACTGTAGCCACACTGTGACACTCTTCATTTACTTCAAACTGACGTGACACAAGACATTTCATGTTTGGGAACAGGTGATACTGACTCTGCTGCCTGTGATTGTAGCCACTCTGTGACACTCTCCTTGGGCTCTCATCCATTTCAAACTGACGTGACACAACACATTTCATGTTTGGGAACAGGTGATACTGACTCTGCTGCCTGTGATTGTAGCCACTCTGTGACACTCTCCTTGGGCTCTCATCTATTTCAAACTGACGTGACACAACACATTTCATGTTTGGGAACAGGTGATACTGACTCTGCTACCTGTGATTGTAGCCACACTGTGACACTCTCCTTGGGCTCTCATCCATTTCAAACTGACGTGACACAAGACATTTCATGTTTGGGAACAGGTGATACTGACTCTGCTACCTGTGATTGTAGCCACACTGTGACACTCTCCTTGGGCTCTCATCCATTTCAAACTGACGTGACACAAGCCAGCTCTTCATGTTTGGCAACAAGTGACAATCACTCAAAGCCAAGTCAGGAGTACACTCTGGATGAACAAAAACCTCTCACTTGAACTGTTGCAGGAGGTTTTAAGTGCGTGCAGCAGTATGCGGCCGAGCATTATCCGAAAGAAAACCCCAGAGCTCAGCATACCCGTCATTTGTTCTGAATTGTTCCCCTATTGCCCAGGTTTATTGCTGTGCCCCGTCAACAGTTGCCAAGAGCTTCTTTGTTAAAAATGTCTGCAGACATGTTTGTAGTTTTTTTAAAAGAACGGTGTGATCCCTAACCAATGGCTGTGTTTTATTTCGAGTTTCACGCACCAAATCCACGTCTCATCTCCCGTGACAATCTGGTCGAGGAAGTCTCGTAGCGTCGAAGAAATGTCAGTGCTGCTCTATACCTCATGGTTTTTTGAGCTTCAGATAGAATTTTCTCCAAAAATCTTGCGATAGCCTAACCTCTGTATCACCATTTCATAATGAACAATATAGTTGATAAAAGCTCATGGAATTCTGAAAGTGAAACGGCGATTCTGTCTGACCATATTTGCAACAAGTTCGTTGTTTATCATAGATGTGAGTCCACCTTGGAATTGACACAATACTGCCACTCGCAGCTGCTCCAGTGGCGGCTCGTGAAGTTGGTAATGGGGATTCAAATTTTCAATTTTTGCGTCTACAAACAGCCATTTTCCCGTATCCATGGATACGAATGAATTTCAAGAACGAGTAACAATAAATCAAACTGCAATTTATAAAATGAACTCTTCACGAAAACCAGAAATATGGGGAGTGGATGATGATATTGTTCAATGCAGCGGAAATCTACACACGTATTATTCAATAGAGAGCATTGCCAAGGCCGTTAAACGTCATTCTCCCATCGATAACATAGCGATTTTTTTCTGACATCATTATGTACTGCATAAACTCTGTGTATAGTTTTCTCATATCTGTTTTACCAAACATTGCAAGGTTCAGCGTCGAGTTCTTATAAACCAGAGTTGTTTTTCTTTGTTTAATTTTTTTGAGTCAGATGACATATCACACACATCCGTTTTCACCCAGCTAGTGAAGGGTAAACATGGAAAACGGAAAAATCTGCTTCTGGCAACACAACCATATATCTCTTTACGTTTATAAAGTTTGGGCTTTAACACTACAAAACGATTTGCCGTTTTGTACAGTGGGCTCTGAGAAATGTTAAAAAGTGCAAGCGTCCTTTCCAAAGTCTTTGTCTTAATTTTTTACTCTAACTGAAGGCCTGAAAAGTTGCATTTCCTGGAGAACACCAACACCATTTAGAACATGCGCACAGCATCGGTTTTCACAAGCAACAGAAATACATACAGTAAGAAAGAAAACTTATAACTCGCTTATAAATACTGGAAGAGTGCAGTTTTCTTATAAATTCATCGGCTCCCCCATCGCATTCTCAAAAGTATGTAAACACAGCTGAGGAGAACCAGGTTCAAACCCGGCGGAGGGCGATGGATTTTTTCGGACGTAGAAATCCTTTGCATGACTTCCTTCGGAAGGGAAGTAAATCGGTGGTCCCGTGTCATAGATTTACGGCACGTAAAAGAACCTCAAGCCTGATAAAGAGGCCTCTGAGCAAAATTACCAGTCTTTCACGCCCACAGTAGAATGGGACGCTAAGAACCATAGTAGTTAAAAGAGTGTCCATTAAAAAAAACTGCTTTTCTTTGCTGATTCTTCCAGGTACTGTAGGGTGCTGGAAGTGTTTGAGCCACACTTTCTGTAGCGGCTTCTGCGTTTTGTTAAACATACTTTACCTATACTTCTAAATGTGGGTCCTCCGCCTAGGGCTATTTTAAAGGCTTTTGCTGATTCACCCACAGTGCAGCTAGACATTCCACAACTGCTATAACCCACATAAGCCAATCTCTCCTGATTTTACTCTTAGCAGTATACTAACCGGGAAAATCTGTGGCATTTGAGTGAACCGAATGGGAAGTCGCCACAGAAACGCATTACTTCTATTGTTACGCAATGCTATCTTGGTGAAAGAAACAGTCGAGTTACAACTTCACACTCTCTGGACCAAGAATACCGCCTCTCCTGCTCGTGAACAATGATGACAAACTGGAACTTACTTTCCAAATTGCCCTGGTATATACCTTTGCTCACAGCAGCCTCATTTAATTACCCTTGTCTCGTTTTACTTGCCAGTGAGGACTATGAAGAAGCAGAATTCCTTCAAGATGAGCAATCCAAATATGAATTCTACTGCGACATTAAGTCTGCTGCAGAATCAGGTTGGGACTTCTCTTCCAGATGGTTCATCAAGGATGGATCAAACTCAGGTAGTTTCCTTTACTAACTGTTACTTCAAGTACTGATTACATACTTGCCAACTTTCAGAAATTGAAACATCTTCCAGCAAAGCCTAATAATTTTGCGATGACATAAACTTTAGAATGTATAAAACATTCCGTGCAGTAAATGTTAAAAAAAATTCAACATAAAATGAATGAGAATTCCATTTTGTAAGAATTGTGAAGACCTGCTTGTTTCTGTTACACACGCTGAAACTCTTCCTGGTACACTCGCTTCCATTTATGCCATCACCCTCAGCTTCCGACAGCACCCTACTGGCCTTCACAGGTGGAGTATGCTACATATAGCAAAGAGGTGTCTGTGTATATGTCTACTTACCTTTTCGCACATACAGTGGCGTTGTTTTACTTGCACAGTTTAGATAATTGACATATGAATATACAACCTTTACTTGTGATCACTTATAATAACCATGCTTAAATATATATCTAAATAAACCCTATTTCGTACAATATCTCCACGAAAAAATATTTTAACGGAACCTGAAATATGTTGTTTTACTCTCAAAGAGGACACATTTTCTAGACATTATTTTATTAATCTGTCCACGCGAATGGTGCATGGAATTGACCTAGCAACGTCTTCAGATGGCAAACTGCCTTCCCACAATTCTTCCCCCGATGCACCTCCAAAATATCGGCATACATTGCATGAGCTAAAGTTAACACACACCACTGCTTAGTCAAACAACAAAGGCAGAGTATTCCAGATACACCCTCCCTGCTATGTTCGTGCCCGCTGAGAAAGTTGGTAAAATGCCTTCTGAAGCTGTTGTGAAGGCATAAATGGAAGTGAGTGTACCGCAAAAAAAGACATAATCAAGCAAAGAACACCGATTCCTAGGCTATACACAGATTTATAGTCCATACTTTAGACTTCACAAATTCAACTATGAACAAAAAGTGTCACAAAAATGGAAAACTTATATTACACAGCCACAGAACACAAATAAAATAAACAAATTACCTGAGGGAGTTGACTCCATAATTAGCATCATCTATTACTGAAAGTTCAAGCCCTGGTTACTAGAGGTCACTTACCGGTGCACACTATACATTATATTGGTCCAGTGAAGGGGGACCATGATCATACTGAAGGATAGACACACAGATAAGCTCTGGTCTATCATACAGTACTGTATACCATTTACTAGAGGTCACTAGTGGTGCTATACATTTTGTTGCAGCCCAGTGAAGAGGGACCATGATCATGATGAAGGATAGACACACAGATAAGCTCTGGTCTATCATAGCACTGTATACCATTTACTAGAGGTCACTAGTGGTGCTATACATTTTGTTGCAGCCCAGTGAAGAGGGACCATGATCATGATGAAGGATAGACACACAGATAAGCTCTGGTTTATCATAGCACTGTATACCATTTACTAGAGGTCACTAGTGGTGCTATACATTTTGTTGCAGCCCAGTGAAGAGGGACCATGATCATGATGAAGGATAGACACACAGATAAGCTCTGGTTTATCATAGCACTGTATACCATTTACTAGAGGTCACTAGTGGTGCTATACATTTTGTTGCAGCCCAGTGAAGAGGGACCATGATCATGATGAAGGATAGACACACAGATAAGCTCTGGTCTATCATAGCACTGTATACCATTTACTAGAGGTCACTAGTGGTGCTATACATTTTGTTGCAGCCCAGTGAAGAGGGACCATGATCATGATGAAGGATAGACACAGATAAGCTCTGGTTTATCATAACACTGTATACCATTTACTAGAGGTCACTAGTGGTGCTATACATTTTGTTGCAGCCCAGTGAAGAGGGATCATGATCATGATGAAGGATAGACACACAGATAAGCTCTGGTCTATCATAGCACTGTATACCATTTACTAGAGGTCACTAGTGGTGCTATACATTTTGTTGCAGCCCAGTGAAGAGGGACCATGATCATGATGAAGGATAGACACACAGATAAGCTCTGGTTTATCATAACACTGTATACCATTTACTAGAGGTCACTAGTGGTGCTATACATTTTGTTGCAGCCCAGTGAAGAGGGACCATGATCATGATGAAGGATAGACACACAGATAAGCTCTGGTCTATCATAGCACTGTATACCATTTACTAGAGGTCACTAGTGGTGCTATACATTTTGTTGCAGCCCAGTGAAGAGGGACCATGATCATGATGAAGGATAGACACAGATAAGCTGTGGTCTATCATACAGTACTGTATACCATTTACTAGAGGTCACAGTGGTGCTATACATTTTGTTGCAGCCCAGTGAAGAGGACCATGATCATGATGAAGGATAGACACAGATAAGCTCTGGTCTATCATAGCACTGTATACCATTTACTAGAGGTCACTAGTGGTGCTATACATTTTGTTGCAGCCCAGTGAAGAGGACTATGATCATGATGAAGGATAGACACAGATAAGCTCTGGTCTATCATAGCACTGTATACCATTTACTAGAGATCACTAGTGGTGCTATACATTTTGTTACAGCCCAGTGAAGAGGACCATGATCATGATAAAGGATAGACACAGATAAGCTCTGGTCTAACATAGCACTGTATACCATTTACTAGAGGCCACTAGTGGTGCTATACATTTTGTTGTAGCCCAGTGAAGAGGGACCATGATCATGCTGAAGGATAGACACACAGATAAGCTCTGGTCTATCATACAGTACTGTATACCATTTACTAGAGGTCACTAGTGGTGCTATACATTTTGTTGCAGCCCAGTGAAGAGGGACCATGATCATGATGAAGGATAGACACACAGATAAGCTCTGATCTATCATAGCACTGTATACCATTTACTAGAGGTCACTAGTGGAGCTATACATTTTGTTGCAGCCTAGTGAAGAGGGACCATGATCATGATGAAGGATAGACACACAGATAAGCTGTGGTCTATCATACAGTACTGTATACCATTTACTAGAGGTCACTAGTGGTGCTATACATTTTCTTGCAGCCCAGTGAAGAGGACCATGATCATGATGAAGGATAGACACAGATAAGCTCTGGTCTATCATAGCACTGTATACCATTTACTAGAGGTCACTAGTGGTGCTATACATTTTGTTGCAGCCCAGTGAAGAGGGACCATGATCATGATGAAGGATAGACACACAGATAAGCTCTGATCTATCATAGCACTGTATACCATTTACTAGAGGTCACTAGTGGTGCTATACATTTTGCTGTAGCCCAGTGAAGAGGGACCATGATCATGCTGAAGGATAGACACACAGATAAGCTCTGGTCTATCATAAAGTACTGTATACCATTTACTAGAGGTCACTAGTGGTGCTATACATTTTGTTGCAGCCCAGTGAAGAGGGACCATGATCATGATGAAGGATAGACACACAGATAAGCTCTGATCTATCATAGCACTGTATACCATTTACTAGAGGTCACTAGTGGAGCTATACATTTTGTTGCAGCCTAGTGAAGAGGGACCATGATCATGATGAAGGATAGACACACAGATAAGCTGTGGTCTATCATACAGTACTGTATACCATTTACTAGAGGTCACTAGTGGTGCTATACATTTTGTTGCAGCCCAGTGAAGAGGACCATGATCATGATGAAGGATAGACACAGATAAGCTCTGGTCTATCATAGCACTGTATACCATTTACTAGAGATCACTAGTGGTGCTATACATTTTGTTACAGCCCAGTGAAGAGGACCATGATCATGATAAAGGATAGACACAGATAAGCTCTGGTCTAACATAGCACTGTATACCATTTACTAGAGGCCACTAGTGGTGCTATACATTTTGTTGTAGCCCAGTGAAGAGGGACCATGATCATGCTGAAGGATAGACACACAGATAAGCTCTGGTCTATCATACAGTACTGTATACCATTTACTAGAGGTCACTAGTGGTGCTATACATTTTGTTGCAGCCCAGTGAAGAGGGACCATGATCATGATGAAGGATAGACACACAGATAAGCTCTGATCTATCATAGCACTGTATACCATTTACTAGAGGTCACTAGTGGAGCTATACATTTTGTTGCAGCCTAGTGAAGAGGGACCATGATCATGATGAAGGATAGACACACAGATAAGCTGTGGTCTATCATACAGTACTGTATACCATTTACTAGAGGTCACTAGTGGTGCTATACATTTTCTTGCAGCCCAGTGAAGAGGACCATGATCATGATGAAGGATAGACACAGATAAGCTCTGGTCTATCATAGCACTGTATACCATTTACTAGAGGTCACTAGTGGTGCTATACATTTTGTTGCAGCCCAGTGAAGAGGGACCATGATCATGATGAAGGATAGACACACAGATAAGCTCTGATCTATCATAGCACTGTATACCATTTACTAGAGGTCACTAGTGGTGCTATACATTTTGCTGTAGCCCAGTGAAGAGGGACCATGATAATGCTGAAGGATAGACACACAGATAAGCTCTGGTCTATCATACAGTACTGTATACCATTTACTAGAGGTCACTAGTGGTGCTATACATTTTGTTGCAGCCCAGTGAAGAGGGACCATGATCATGATGAAGGATAGACACACAGATAAGCTCTGATCTATCATAGCACTGTATACCATTTACTAGAGGTCACTAGTGGAGCTATACATTTTGTTGCAGCCTAGTGAAGAGGGACCATGATCATGATGAAGGATAGACACACAGATAAGCTGTGGTCTATCATACAGTACTGTATACCATTTACTAGAGGTCACTAGTGGTGCTATACATTTTGTTGCAGCCCAGTGAAGAGGACCATGATCATGATGAAGGATAGACACAGATAAGCTCTGGTCTATCATAGCACTGTATACCATTTACTAGAGGTCACTAGTGGTGCTATACATTTTGTTGCAGCCCAGTGAAGAGGGACCATGATCATGATGAAGGATAGACACACAGATAAGCTGTGGTCTATCATACAGTACTGTATACCATTTACTACATGTCACTAGTGGTGCTATACATATTGTTGTAGCCCAGTGAAGGTGGACCATGATCATGATGAAGGATAGACACACAGATAAGCTGTGGTCTATCATACAGTACTGTATACCATTTACTACATGTCACTAGTGGTGCTATACATATTGTTGTAGCCCAGTGAAGGTGGACCATGATCATGATGAAGGATAGACACACAGATAAGCTGTGGTCTATCATACAGTACTGTATACCATTTACTACATGTCACTAGTGGTGCTATACATATTGTTGTAGCCCAGTGAAGAGGGACCATGATCATGATGAAGGCTAGACACACAGATAAGCTGTGGTCTATCATACAGTACTGTATACCATTTACTAGAGGTCACTAGTGGTGCTATACATTTTGTTGTAGCCCAGTGAAGAGGGACCATGATCATGATGAAGGATAGACACAAAGATAAGCTTTGGTCTATCATAGCACTGTATACCATTTACTAGAGGTCACTAGTGGTGCTATACATTTTGTTGTAGCCCAGTGAAGAGGGACCATGATCATGATGAAGGATAGACACAAAGATAAGCTTTGGTCTATCATAGCACTGTGTACCATTTACTAGAGGTCACTAATGGTGCTATACATATTGTTGTAGCCCAGTGAAAGGGGACCATGGTCATGATGAAGGCTAGACACACAGATAAGCTCTGGTCTATCATAGCACTGTATACCATTTACTAGAGGTCACTAGTGGTACTATACATTTTGTTGCAGCCCAGTGAAGAGGGACCATGATCATGATGAAGGATAGACACACAGTTAAGCTCTGATCTATCATAGCACTGTATACTATTTACTAGAGGTCACTAGTGGTGCTATACATTTTGTTACAGCCCAGTGAAGAGGGACCATGATCATGATGAAGGATAGACACACAGATAAGCTCTGGTCTATCATAGCACTGTATACCATTTACTAGAGGTCACTAGTGATGCTATACATTTTGTTGTAGCCCAGTGAAGAGGGACCATGATCATGATGAAGGATAGACACACAGATAAGCTCTGGTCTATCATAGCACTGTATACCATTTACTAGAGGTCACTAGTGATGCTATACATTTTGTTGTAGCCCACTGAAGAGGGACCATGATCATGATGAAGGATAGACACACAGATAAGCTCTGGTCTATCATAGCACTGTATACCATTTACTAGAGGTCACTAGTGGTACTATACATTTTGTTGCAGCCCAGTGAAGAGGACCATGATCATGATGAAGGATAGACACACAGTTAAGCTCTGATCTATCATAGCACTGTATACTATTTACTAGAGGTCACTAGTGGTACTATACATTTTGTTACAGCCCAGTGAAGAGGGACCATGATCATGATGAAGGATAGACACACAGATAAGCTCTGGTCTATCATAGCACTGTATACCATTTACTAGAGGTCACTAGTGATGCTATACATTTTGTTGTAGCCCAGTGAAGAGGGACCATGATCATGATGAAGGATAGACACACAGATAAGCTCTGGTCTATCATAGCACTGTATACCACTTACTAGAGGTCACTAGTGATGCTATACATTTTGTTGTAGCCCAGTGAAGAGGGACCATGATCATGATGAAGGATAGACACACAGTTAAGCTCTGATCTATCATAGCACTGTATACTATTTACTAGAGGTCACTAGTGGTGCTATACATTTTGTTACAGCCCAGTGAAGAGGGACCATGATCATGATGAAGGATAGACACACAGTTAAGCTCTGATCTATCATAGCACTGTATACTATTTACTAGAGGTCACTAGTGGTGCTATACATTTTGTTGCAGCCCAGTGAAGAGGGACCATGATCATGATGAAGGATAGACACACAGTTAAGCTCTGATCTATCATAGCACTGTATACTATTTACTAGAGGTCACTAGTGGTGCTATACATTTTGTTACAGCCCAGTGAAGAGGGACCATGATCATGATGAAGGATAGACACACAGATAAGCTCTGGTCTATCATAGCACTGTATACCATTTACTAGAGGTCACTAGTGATGCTATACATTTTGTTGTAGCCCAGTGAAGAGGGACCATGATCATGATGAAGGATAGACACACAGATAAGCTCTGGTCTATCATAGCACTGTATACCATTTACTAGAGGTCACTAGTGATGCTATACATTTTGTTGTAGCCCAGTGAAGAGGGACCATGATCATGATGAAGGATAGACACACAGATAAGCTCTGGTCTATCATAGCACTGTATACCATTTACTAGAGGTCACTAGTGGTACTATACATTTTGTTGCAGCCCAGTGAAGAGGACCATGATCATGATGAAGGATAGACACACAGTTAAGCTCTGATCTATCATAGCACTGTATACTATTTACTAGAGGTCACTAGTGGTGCTATACATTTTGTTACAGCCCAGTGAAGAGGGACCATGATCATGATGAAGGATAGACACACAGATAAGCTCTGGTCTATCATAGCACTGTATACCATTTACTAGAGGTCACTAGTGATGCTATACATTTTGTTGTAGCCCAGTGAAGAGGGACCATGATCATGATGAAGGATAGACACACAGATAAGCTCTGATCTATCATAGCACTGTATACCATTTACTAGAGGTCACTAGTGATGCTATACATTTTGTTGTAGCCCAGTGAAGAGGGACCATGATCATGATGAAGGATAGACACACAGTTAAGCTCTGATCTATCATAGCACTGTATACTATTTACTAGAGGTCACTAGTGGTGCTATACATTTTGTTACAGCCCAGTGAAGAGGGACCATGATCATGATGAAGGATAGACACACAGTTAAGCTCTGATCTATCATAGCACTGTATACTATTTACTAGAGGTCACTAGTGGTGCTATACATTTTGTTGCAGCCTAGTGAAGGGGGACCATGATCATGATGAAGGATAGACACACAGTTAAGCTCTGGTCTATCATAGCACTGTATACTATTTACTAGAGGTCACTAGTGGTGCTATACATTTTGTTGCAGCCTAGTGAAGGGGGACCATGATCATGATGAAGGATAGACACACAGATAAGCTTTGATCTATCATAGCACTGTATACCACTCAGCCTGTTATGTTAAGTTACAATATAATGCAACAGTATTTTCTGCTTTGTCATGTCCGTGGTGAAAATCTGTAACACTTTGAATCTGACCATAAAGCCGTAAAAGTTGGCAAGTATGAAATTCTGAAAGCATATTTGCCTTGTGTCACAATGGTACATCTACGTGTTCTAGGGAACCTGACTGATATACATACTAGATACATCATTCCTGTGGATCTGAACGCCTTCCTGTACAGGAATGCTGAACTAATGTGCGAGTTTCACAAGAAGATGAACAACAGGCGTAGTGCTAAAGAATACTGTGAAATGGCTGAAAAGATATTAGAAGCTGTGACGGCCGTCCTGTGGAACGAGGAGGTCGGTACCTGGTTAGATTACGATATGCTCAACAACAAGGCCAGGGACTATTTCTATCCCTCCAACCTGGCGCCGCTCTGGACAGGCTGTTATAATAAGGTACATTTGTGCACAGTGTCTTAATGAAAATTAGCTCCCAAAGTTTCTCAGTCCATAACAACCAAAGAAAATAAGCTTTTCAATCAGAGCCTTCATTTGGACGCTTGGCCGTATTATGGGGAATTGCTTGTTGTGGTTATGTTCCCTCTCTGGGTGCCGGCTTATCAGTTGACCTGAAGTCTGTGCTGTACAATGGTTGACACGTTGTGAGACCATGTGTTTCAATGTTAGTGCTGTTCCATGAAAAGTTAGAATGAAGTTCAAAAAAATCCCTGAGATAGTTTGCACAGGAATCAAGAACATTGCAAAGCTCCGCTTGAAATGTCACTTAAATTTTAAACTTAAAACCCTGTAGTTGAGGAATTGCAATAATGTGATTAGAATTAATTTCTGCAATTGTGTGTTGATAATGTTAATACAAATTTTGTTAAAACGGTCGGAGTTATTTCAAACATCTTCTGTGATGAAGGTGTGTGGTTATAATTTGCATGCACTTGAATTTCGGGGCTATGAATATCTGACTCAAAGAGCTTGCTTCTCATTAGGCTGGCCACAAGTCCAAATGAAGACTCTATACTGCATTTAATGATAAGATGATGCACACAGATTCTCTGAATGTGCAGGAATATACTGATCACTACGCGCAGAGAACAGTAGACTACATCGACAATGAGCAGCTGCTAATGTTTCTTGGTGGTATACCAACATCGTTAGAGTTGTCCACACAACAGTGGGATCTTCCAAATGCCTGGCCACCTCTGCAGATCATCATCATACAGGGTCTGGAATACACAGGTGTCAAAAAGGCTATGGATGTGGCCGAGGACTTAGCTGCCATCTGGATCCACTCCAACTACAAAGGATACCTCAAGCAGAGCCAAATGTTTGAAAAGGTAGGTAAACAACTGAAGAGAGTAAATGCCATTTAAATCATAATCTGGAGTTCCTTGAAGCGGGTACAGTAACATTTGTTGCTACAAAAAGTTCATAAAATGTTTGAGTTATACTTTTCTTAGTAGGTACATGTTTCGTGTCCCATCATCAGATGTGTGCCAACCAGTAGCATAGCCAGAAAAATACATAGATGGGATTATACATAAGGATCCATTTTTAAGCAATTTTGTATAAATTGAGATGATAAGTATGAGCTAATCCTAAGTTGAAATATTTAAATAAATAAATTTTATACTCATAGATTAAGGTGCGGCAATTAGAATTAAAATTACGATGGAATGTGTTGGCATGAAAATTAATGATCACTGCTGCTGCAGACCATTTTATTTCACTGCAAAAAAGGTTTCTAGTTGTGTTCTAAATTGGGAGATGTTGCATTCATTTGTAAACCACTGAAATTTAACATCGGAACAAAACATGCCCCCATTGTACCCACGTCATCTGAAGTACAGTTTCTGTACTTGGCGATATTGTCCAAGACAAGTGGTTTAAGTATAGAGCTACTAGTGAAGTATCTCCTTCCTGCCAACTTAGAAGCATGCTGTTATTTTAACGAAGCTGTCTTTGTTATTGATTTTTACAGTTTTTTTTTTAGCAAGGAGCAGGGTTCCAGTCCCTAAAACCCCTCCTAGCTACTTCTCTGGTGTTGACTGTCGGTTAGTGAAGCTCCTATTTGCTGCCTTTAGTTCCTCTGGAGGTTTCTGGATGACATCAACATCTAAGGTGTCAAATTTCATAAGCAACTCCTCATATCTTTTCCCAAACAGTTCACTATGTTTTTCAGCCAATTTTAATAAATGGATTTTTTCTTTGATTTCATGGTTTTGGTTGCACAAGTGGGCTGTGACTGTTATATTTGCCTAGCTATCTGACCGAGTGTTAGGTTTTGAACTCAAATAACAAACTAATCTTATAATTGTAATTTCATACAGCCCTGGCTATGACATCCTCCATGCTGTAGTGGTTAACATACTAGCCTCTAGATCCCAAGGTCACGGGTTCAAACCCAGCAGAGGGCGATGGATTTTTTTCAGGTGTACAAATCCTTAGCATGGCTTCCTTCGGAAGGAAAGTAAAGCCGTGGTCCCATGTCGTAGATTTACAGTATGTAAAAGAACCTCAAGCTTGATAAAGGGGCCTCTGAGTAAAATTACCAGTCTTTCACGCCCAATATAGAATGGGACGCTAAGGACCACAGCAGTTAAAGAGCATCCATAAATAAAACTCAGTTGAATATTTTTTTTTTTTGATAATGTGATTATTCAGAAATAAACACAGCTGATGTGAATTTATGTTGACCAGGTGGTTCAGCTCAGAAGCTTGTGTCTCCAGATTAGTAAATCCAAAATTGTATGGTTTAACTCATGATCACTATGAAAATGACAACCCCAAAGTTCTTTTTTCACTGTGGGAAATATGTGGAAGTCACATGATGTTAGGTCTGATGAATAAGGTGGATGTGGCATCACCTCAATGCCTAATTCTGTGATTGTTTCTTGAGTCTTCATGGCGCATTATCCTGATGAAGGATCCATCCCATTTGAGCAAGGTTTGGTCTTTTCCCTCCTTAATGGTACTTCACAAGCAGTAATAGTACATTGTTTATCGTACACAAAGCCTTGCTTATCGAAAAAAACAGGGTGCATCATTTTTCCTGTACTTTGGCCTTTTTGGGTCTTGAGTTGAAGGCTGTTTTCATTGGACACTTCCCTGTTTTGTCTCTGGGCCATATTGAAGAAACTAGGCTTTGTTGCGTGTGATAACTGTCCAAAAAAATCCAGTTTTCGCCGAAGCCTTCCTTTCCATTGTTGACATGGTATCACACGTGAGCCTTCTGTTTATCACTTATCACACGAGGCACCCACTTTGCTATAGCCTAGAACATTTCATACAATGTCTTCAGCTGATCCATAGGATATATTCATAATCTCTGCAATCTTTGCTAATGATAAACGACAGTCTTTCTGCAACATGGCTTCAATTATATTGACATTGATGCCAGTCTTTAAAGTTCACGGTCTTCTGCGGCATGGAACATCCTCAAGGTCATTTTAACCCTACTAAAATTGCTTATGCCATTCAAAAACTTGCATTTTTTCCATGGCTTGTTGCAACATTTCCAGTGCTTGTGATGGAGTTTTATCAATAGGAACACAGAATCTAATTGATGCCCACTGCTGCATGTTGGGTACAGTTAACACGCTCTTCTACTTCACCTGCTTCCCTACAGCCAGGTGAATGATGCACATGGCATTTTGCCAGACATTTCCAGTGCTGTCCACACCAGATTACAGTTCGGGTGCATTACAACGCAAAAAATTAATTCTAGCTTAAGGAAGGAATGTTTTGTGTCATGTTTGAGTGAATGAACAAGCTATCTACAGACAGGAACTGATTTAATTTCAATGACTTCTTTCCTCTTAATATTTTATTGGTATGTAGTGAATATCTGGTGCTTATAGGGTTTTTGGAACAAGATAGGACTAAAATCACACCATTTCTCGAGTATTTTAGTCAATAAAAATAAATTATAATTGCCCTATAGCAAGCACTCTGCTAGGAACCCCATTATTACGAGCAATACAGAAATCATTCATCTACAAAACAGAATGTACAAACTGTAATAAAATCTACATGGATAAAACTAAAAGAAATATCAGGTTTAAAGGCACTGAATAGGAGCTTTATCAACAGACATGTGCTGATGACGGGGGCACTGGCCCTTGAAAGTGCAACTCGAAGATTTCACAAATTTATTCAACTGTATTGATTCATTTTAATTAATTGAGAAATTTCATCAGCTATGTTGCTTCAACACCAATCTCTGAACAAACCAAAGAATACTTGTGTTTAATGTCTGTTGTACAGTATGATGCCAACACTCCAGGAAAGTATGGAGGAGGGGGCGAGTACGCAGTTCAGGCAGGATTTGGTTGGACCAATGGCGTCATCATGGAGCTTCTTAACATGTACAGCAACAAACTCACTGGATACCCAGGAATACGAAAGGGCAGCATTTTCAAAGGTAAGTTGCTCTTATAATTGTATAACATACCTGCTACCTTCCTGAAATTGAAACTTTCGCTTGCCCAGCAAAGCATAAAATGTTCAGTGCGGTAAATGTACAAACATTCCATGTAAAATAAATGAGTATTCTGTTTTATAAGAATTCTTTAGGACCTGGTAGTATTAAAGCTTCCTAGGAGTGCACACATTTTACACTTCATAACTTCAACTACAAAAGAAAACTGTCACAACAGCCACAGAACATGAATAAGATAAACAATTTACATGAGGGAGTTGACATTGTCCATTACCGAATGTTTGTGCCCTGCTTACTAGAGGTGAACTGCATGCTGTGCATTTTGTTGCAGCCCAAGGAAGGTGGACCAAGATTGTTATGAAGGATAGACACACAGATAAGCTCGGCCCTATCATACAAGGGCAGTCCCAGAAGTACCCGACCTGACATATATATAGCAGCAGTTGTTTCAAACAAATGACTGTGGTAGAAAGTACCACCCTTATAAAGCTTAAGTTTGAAGCTTGACGATGCTATGTTGTTTAGTAATTGTTTGGCAGCCATTAATAGTGAATTTGTAAACATGGATAAAACTGGCCATCGTTATGGGATACAATGCTTTCATCTGAAAGGTCTTAGTCCAACTAATATTAAAGCCGAGCTAGATTCTACTCTGCTCCTTCGTTTACAACAGTAAAATATTGGGTGGCAGAGTTTAAGTGTGGCCGTACGAGTTGCCAAGACGAACATCGACCATGCCATAAATTCTGAAGAAAATTGACAAAATGGTATTGGATGACTGAAAGTGTGCAAGCTAGCAGACATCATAGGCATTTTAAAAAGTGCTGTACATCGCACACTAACAGAAAATTTAGACATGAGAAAGTTGTGTGCAAGATGGATGCCACGTTTACTCACAACGGAACAAAAACAGTGTCATGAGGACGTTTCAGTCGAGTTTTGTTGATGTTTCACTGCAATAAAGCCGAGTTTTTGTGTCGATTTATAACCATGGATGAAACATGGGTCCATCACTTCACACTTGAGACGAAGAAACAGTCAAAACAGTGGACTGAAAGGGGAGAATCAGCTCCAAAGAAGGTGAGACAGTTCCATTTGGAGTAAGGTCATGGCGTCAGTTTTTTGGGATGTGTGTGGGATAATTTTCATTGATTATCTTCAAAAAGGAAAAGCAATCAATGGTGAGTATTATGCAAACTTATTCTAGTGTTTGAATGATGAAATCAAGCAAAAACTGTCCATTTAGTGAAAAAGAAACTTCTGTTTCATCAAGACAATGCCCAGCTCACACATCCATTATCGCCATGGCGAAAATCAATTAGCTAAAGTTCGAATTGCTTCCTCATGCACCTATTTGCCAGATTTAGCCACCTCTGATTATTTTCTGTTTCCAAAGTTGAAGAAATGTCTTGGTGGTAAAAGATTTGCCAACAATGAAAGAAAATTGAGTTTTATTTATGTACGCTCTTTAACTACTGCTGTGGTCCTTAGCATCCCATTCGATATTGGGTGTGAAAGACCAATAATTTTGCTCAGAGGCCTCTATCAGGCTTGAGGTTCTTTTACGTGCTGTAATTCTACGACACGGGACCACCAGCTTTACTTCCCTTCTGAAGGAAGCCATGCTAAGGATTTTTAGCCAAAAATGAAGAGGTGGAGTTTGCAGTTGATGGCTATTTTACAGAACTTGACAGTTCTCACCATAAACAGGTTATCAAAGCTATTGAACATTGCTGGGAAAAGTTTATCGAGCTGAAAGGAGACTATGTAGAGAAATAAAGATTTTATCCCCAAAATTTTTGTGCTTTCTTTGTTAGGTTGGGTACTTCTGGGACAACACTTGTACCACTGTATACTGTTCAGTTTGTAATCCTAAGTTACAATATAATGCAATAGAATTTAATGCCTTGTAGGTCCGTGGTGAAAATCTGTAACACACTGAATCTGCTCACAAAGCTGTAAAAAAAAGCCTCTACTGCTGTACATTTATGGGGAAATCATAAAAGTTGGCAAGTATATAGTAAGTGACCAAAGGTGTTTAGGCGTGGATCCTACACAGGAGAGGTATCTCAAGGAAGGTGCTAGTAGCTAGAGTAACTAAGGGTGAGCCCATCTAATATTACGCCCAAGAGGTTTAATCTATCTACTATCGGCCCTAAGTCTAGCCACTTCAGCAAATGCACACACCTGTGAGAGCTCTAGCTGGTCTGATTGTTCACAAAATAAAAGCTTATATTGCTTTTTGGTGCTTAGTACAAGAAACATCAGCATTCTACTGTCACAAATTCCTGCTGCTTGTCCACACCTTGGCATGGGATCTTTACACTATAAAAGAGTTAACCTTTTTTTAATCTAAAAGATATTTATATTCTATACAAGGTTTTAGTAAGTTATCAATGCTAATATGTATCATACATTGCTTTTTTCTGCAAATGTATTTTGTAATTTTGTATTGACGTGTCCATTATCTTCTACAAGATAGAAAGGATGAATTAATGGGATTTGGAATACACTTGGACCCTGAGACGTAAAATGCAACAGAACACACCATGGTGGGTTAGGAGTAGGGATGGGACCTTGATACTGTCGATACCTCAATGCTTGGTGGTATCGAAGTATTTCTAATACTTTAAGATAAACTTTCAATACTTTTTTGTTACTTTTAAATGTTTAAGTTTTGAAAGTTATTGCATTTAACTTTATGCCAGATAAGGAATGAAAGGGGTCAAGACTTCGCATCATTGCCTTACATGTGTCCCGAAGGAGTTACTGGACTATAGTTCTTGGTAGACCTTGACAGTGTTTCCTGTGTGTGAATCAATGCTACATTCCATACACTCTTGTGTCTAAATGAAAACACGCAAAAGAATGGGGGAAAGAGTAGAGGTACTCGTGTAATACGAGTTGTGAATGAAGCTGACGCACTAAATTGCTTGGTGATTCATTCTCAATCATTACATTTACCTAAAACAAAAATCTGTGAATCCAGCAGGAACTTAAGGTGAGATATTTGTTAATTTTGGTTGTTTGAGTTTCATGAAAAATATATATTAGTTAATATTTTCAGATTGTAAATTAAGCACTGTTGTATTTTTGTGTTTCTATAAGTAGAAATTCCTTTAAAAGAAAATACAAAATATAGTTACATAAAAGGTAAGCAAAGAAATTATTATTATTATTATTATTATTATTATTATTATTATTATTATTATTATTATTATTATTATTATTATTAGCCTTGACTAACAATAAGGAATATATAGATTACATGTGCTTATACACAGAAAACTACTAACAAGAACAAGCTATAGCGTTTACAGTATGAGTATCGGTATCAAGAACTAGTTGTATTGTCCCATCACTAGTTAGGAGCATTCACAGTGAGAAACTGAAACATACACAGCAGCCAATCTCAAGAGAGAATGAAACAATTGAACTAATATGGTGGCCTGTGAAGTAACCACACATGAAAAATGAGGCTATGTACATATTTCAAAATGAACAAGAGCTAGCTGCCTGGTTTAAGGATGTTAAAGCATCACAATTTGTTTTGCTGTGATCTTACACTGAAAGTCAGTTAGCGAGTCAACTTATCGCCAGAGAGATGTCAGAATGATCATGTTTGACATAAACATGAAAGCTTGGACCTTGCAAACTTCTATGTTTCAGCTTACGGCCATCTTTATGTCAATGTCAGACAATATGAATGCCTATGCTTACTTACATCTAAGTGTCATTGATAATGGCCCCCCACTCTGCTAGGATCATGTTATGTGACAATTATCACTGCCCACCAACACAAATAGACAAGGTCATTAAGGCATGGAGGCCAACACTGTTTTGCTCAGACTCATAACTGGTAAATGCCCTAAACTTCGGCCTGGAACATTTCCTTCCCCAATTATACTTTTATTTCACGTATCATCAGTATGGTGCTGTTTGTAGTAAGAATGGCTATTAAACACTACTTAATCCTCACCCACAATACTTTGTTAACAAAATGTTTGGTCACATTACAAGCTGTTTACACGATGACTTGAAAATGCATACATAACAGTTTTCAATATCCTTAACTCACTCACTGACATCTATTTAAATATTCTCAGGTTAACAAAGCAAACGGCTCCTCAGTAACATGTGAGGTCCCAGGTTTCATTCCTGTCGACTGCTCACTCTCATCTTGGGTTTTCCCTTGTTGGTAGGTGAATGCTGGCACGGTCCATACTTTCGCTTTCATTCCATTTCCTTCTAACCTTTCAGATGTGCTTTTAGGTTTCATGTGTATGGCAGTGCCAGATGCTCGCTTAAAGTAAATCGTACTCCCTGTGGGCACTAGAGGGTCTTCTGCATGTCCCTGTGGCCTGTAGCCCAGGGGGTGTTAGCTGCAATAAATCAATGCACGTTGCTGTGCACGAGATGTCCCCCTCCATTGTATTGCCTAACCTCATAAATCTGATTTAAATACTTGTTCAGCTGTGAGAATGTGTTGTTAAGTTTAAAAATTCATTTAAAATCAACCAATATAATTTTTTTCCTGAAATTTGCATGAATCATACTGGAATCATTGACTCAACAATTTTTATGGCCTGATTGGGTATAGTAGATCTTACAACAGTTCTCCAAATAAAGGATGACATAACACTTTTGCATTACTAAGCTCTTCCCCCTCCCCCCACTGTAGCATACAATACATCTTTGTTCTTGTCTGTGAGTGTGCTTTAGCTTGCAGTCATCATGAACATGGGTAGTGTTAAACACTGAGGCAGCTAATAAACGATGCTGGTTCATGTAGTTACTGTTGCAATCTTGCAAAACACAGTGAAACAACTGAATATGCACATGTCTAGCTGTGCGTCACATTAAAGAAACAAAGCTGTTGCTTGATGTTACAAATTGAAACCTTTCATTACCTTCTGGTACTCAAGGGCGCGCTTTGATTTCTTTACCTCCTCTGGGTGTCAGCAGCTTCGTGTTACATTGATAGGAAATAATCATCTTTGTTATCCTTCCCTTTCACACCAGCACATTCTGTCACGCATCACTTTATTATGAGCTATATCAGATTTCTTTGATGGTACAAACAGCTTTAACTTTTCTGTTCATCTGCCTTCTAAAGACTGAATGCTGTCTATTAGTGTTAAAATATATAATTTTATTAGCCAGCGCACACTTGTAAGCAATTTTAACACCATTACTAACTTGTTTGTTTTGGACAGTTCACAAAACAGCATGAATGAGCGCCCAGATACATGGCTGGCAGTTTCACATTGCACAGGCTATTTGGTACAACATAGTGACACAGTGTTGTCTAAAAGTACTTCACAAGGAAAATATGGATGTTTGCTCCTTTCAGTTGCATTTATACCACTGCAACTCAAAAGCTCTCAGAGATGGGACACATGCACAGTAAGTGAATCCTGTCAGCAGATAGATGAGACAGCTGCCGAGCACTTGCAGTACTGACGTTTACTAGAAGTATGCTGGACTGAACAGCCCATTAGGGAGTTCTTCGGACCGGCTTGGCAGTGAGATTGCGAGACATTTTATTCTCCTCTGGTATCAGCCTGGAGAGCTGGCCCTGTGAGGTTTTTGGTAGTCTTCCCCTTTAGGGCTGACATGCATAAGTGGGATATCCACTTCCATCCCTACAAAAGTGGGGGAGCCTTTTAAAAAATCAGGTATTGGCCAGAAGGAAAAAAACCCAAGAAGAGAGAGCCACTCAGTTGGTGTCTTTCCCTAGGCCTCAGAAGCGGAGTTTTGAATACGGATAGACCTTTTCACACTCTTTCTCTGAAGAACCCTCAATTTTGGGAGTGAATTTCCAAAATTAGAGGAGCTTTCAACCATCATGGTACAGTCTGATTCAGTTCACCGTGAAAACATCAAACTTTTGGATTGCTGACAAGACAGGATGCATAATAAATCTCGAAAGGTTGCAGCACAAGACAATGTTGTTGGCCCCCCCTATCAAACTAAACTAAGCGACCCGATGATGTATACTCTATACATCATTACAGTTCAGCTTGTTTTCCTCAAAGTACGGAATGTGTACCAACATGGCTGTCATAAAATATATACATGGCCTGTACAAATAATTTGCACAACCCACACAAATACTTAAATACGTTTAAATACTGGACTTGTATGACTGACACAGAATATAATATAATTGTATGTACAGTTTTTCTTGGGAAATTGAGGAATAGTACACCAATCATTTCGTAAAGAAATTCTTGGCTACCAACTGTGGCTGTACAAGAAATTGCTCAAATAGAAATGGAAAGAGCTACAAGAAAAGGTTTGATTATGAGAGAGTTTTAAAGTACTGCTACAGAATTTTAAACCTAAATGAAAATAGTGTACTAAAGGAATGTTTAATAGAGTAAGAATCATATTTAATTAAGGGAGGGCTGAGTAGTCTAAGAAATATTTTAGAGAGTAATGGATTAAGGTACATAAGGAGAAAAAGAGAGACAAATGCTAGAGGATTTTGGAAAGAGACAGGAAGCCATTTTGAAGATATAGATACAAAAATTATTTAGTAATTTAACTGGGAAGACATTGCTGGAACGTTATGTTAGGATGAAATGGGCATAAGAAAGAGAAAAATTATGCTGACAAACCTAAAACGGAGGAAAGAGAGGATATAGCTTGGGCGAGAACAGGTGTGGAAGTTAAAAACTAAAAGAGAAGGCTTTACTTATGCGGAATGTTCATTATGTGGAGGGAAAGAAGACTTGGAACATACAGTGTTTGATTGTAAGGAAACTGAAAACTGGAGAAACAATTTCATCAACTTTAAAATGGACAAAAGAGCAATGCTGAATAAGATATTCATAAAGGAGCGTCGGACAGTATTTATTAGAGTCTATGAGATTTAACTTGTCCAGTTTGGTTGTGTCTAAATTCTTGGAAGGCACATTGTCTGTTAAATAGCTACATGCACTTTGTAAATACCATCATCTAAGATCCACGTCAATGCCTTCTAAAGCAAAGAAGTGTGAGAGCCGAGTAATTGCTATTGAGTTGTATTCTACTGTGCAGCTAAGAAAAAGGTTTCAATACAAGAACTTAGCTTTAGTATTGAATGTCGTTCTCAGATTTGTACTTGTTTTAGAGATAGTTCAAGGTGGTGTTGGCAGACAGGAAAAAGCTGTGAAATCAGGGAAGTGATATTTAATGTTTACAAGTTTTTTGTGACAAACATGAAGCATTAAAATGTGGTATGCCGACCATATCTGTGTCCAGTGTGGTTGAAAGAACTGCAGCAGCTACAGGTGTTTCTTCTTGCACTGTTAACAGAATCTTAAAGGAACAGAAAAAAGCTCAAGAAAGTGGAGCTGTTTTATGTACTCCAAACACAACAACCACAAAAACTGCAATCAATTCATTTACTGCTGCTGCCATACAGTGCACTATTTATTCATTGTAATGCAATAATTTTCTGCCTAGCTTAAAAGATATAAATGATGGCTTATTGGTGTCGGCATTTGGAGCTTAAGGCATATTCTGAAAAAAATAAATTTCAGATTTGTCAAAAATAAACAAGGCAGGAAATACTTAATGAAAAGGCCTGACGTTGTCACCAAGAGATTCAGTTTTTAAGAAGAATGAAAGAACTTAGAGCCACAGCTCGATCTATTGTTTACCTTGATGAAACATGGAGGCCACACAAAAAACAAAGTGTGGAAAAGTGAAAAGAATGATATCAATTTTCCATTAAGGACTCCAATTGGATTATTTTACATGCTGGATGTTCCACTGGGTTTATTCCCAATGCACTTTTGAGTTTCAAATCAAAATCAACAAAGGACTATCACAAAGAAATGGGCAGCAACATGTTTAAGGATTGGTTCATAAATAAATTGTTACCTAATATTCCTCATAACAGTATTATTGTAATGGGCATTGCCTCCTTCCATTATATTGAGCTCAATAAAGGTCCTACTACTTCATCACTGAAGGCTCCAGAATTTAATCTGCAAGCAACTGAACCAGTATTATATCAGCTTATAAAATTTAAAAAATTCAGTCTTAAGCAGTATGAGATAGATTGTACTGGTGAAATGTATGAATATTGCGTAGTAAGGCTCCCTCCACACCATTCTGATTTGAAATCCGTAGAATTACTCTGGGCAAAGATAAGGAACGATGTTGCAAAGCATTACATATCTTTTAAACGTAGCGATGTAAAAGAATTATTTGATAGCGCTATTGGAAGAGTTACAGCAGAAAACTGGAAAATGCTTGCAGGCATGTTAAAAAGCTCAAACAATTTTATTGGGAAAAAGATGCTTTGGTGGACAAAGTTTGTGATAACTTTATACATGATTTGGAAGACTCAGAGGAAGAAAATGAAGATTCTGAAATAATTAAAGTATGTGACATCCATAGAGAAAATGAACTAGAGTCCATGGACGAAGATGTACCACCACTAAACAACCTGGCTCAATGGAAGGAGTTTCAGCCTTGTCCCCGTCACCGCAGGGTAAGTGCTTCTGTTTTGGACCCGACAAGTTAAATCTCTCAGAGTATAAGACTTAATAAAGAAGTAAAAAATGGACAGTGAAGAGAAAACAAGAAAATTATGTGGAGTGTTAGTGGCCAGGGCCACCAAAGTTAAGTAATCAAGCTTACAAACTGTAAATTTCTTACCAATAAATAAATATACAGTTTTATGTACTGCCATATTTAATAAACAACAACAGAGTGCAAAATCTTCATATAAACATGAGGAAAAACCTGATGTGATGACTTTCTCTACCTTTTATCTTTTATTAGTGGGCATACAAACTATTCTTACTAAAGTTTACTTTTGTATCTACTTCATTTTAATGTAAATAAACCTTTACAGAAACAGCTACATTACACGTTTTGTTATAGAGAACAGTGATAGTCAAATGTTTAACAACTGGACGCTATATGCTGCCTTAAAATTCCATACTGTTTCCATGACATCGCGAGAAACAACTGAATGTTGACACGACTTTTAGGAGAATAGCCTAGTAATGAACAATTTGAATCATTAATAATGGATATCTCAGAAATGGCTTAAGCGACAAAAAAATTTATTTGAAGTAAATTGTGTGTTTTAAAGAGATCTACATTTTTTTATGTAGTACGTTTTCATCTATTCCTTAACTTTTACCAGTTATGTAAGATTATACAAAATTCCTTCCAAATGAAGGTATTCCCAGAAAATTCAAGATACACATTTTATTTGTCATATAAATATCTTTAATATGTGGTATTTCAATTAAAATTGTTACTTGTTTTAGAAAATCAAAAATTTCTAAAAATGTTCCATATAAAGGCTAGTTTGGGGTGGGGGGGATGTCTTGAAAATCTTTGTATCATAACTTTGGAAGGTACTGAACTAAACAGCGAGTTAAATGTTCGTCCGACGTTTTGCTTTTGAGTTATGCTGTTCACAGACACATACACAGAAATGCTTTAAGCATGTATTTCTGGTGAAATCTTGATAAAAAATGTTTGGAGCACAATGCATTACCTTATCTCCTACTAGCTATGTGGTAAAGAAAGTAAAAAGAAGTCATCACATTTAACACCTTTTTTGTATATATTATATAGAATTTTTCTTGAGATAAGGTCCATGTGCTGCATCCTTAGTGTAAAATTGTTTGAATGAAGTCACCATAAAGTAACTTCTTCTTGTTTTGCTTTTTTGCAGTAAGTAATTACTGCTACAGGCTTCCTAATTAAAATTAATTACATTAAATGTGAATAATTTACATGCTATTAAAACTGGGCATCATTCAGACACCACAAACACAATCAAGAAGGTAACCAACTGAGATTCAAATCTAGATCTTCTACCAGTCCAACCCAAGTATAAAAGGTCTGGGTGAACCTACGTGATCTGCTCATGCATACCTATCCATGTGAAGATTTTACAGCTGCACTGTATGATAGGATGTTTTGAGATTCCGCAGTATTTTATTAACTTTTAACGAAAGCACTGTGTTAATCCACGCACTTGAGCGCATGTCATAACAAAAGATGTAAAATACAAAGTGTAACAATTATGGTACTTAATGAGGTGTCAAATGAATGAGAATAGAATTAACCATTTGAGGATTAATAATAAAAATAAATTACCATCTATACCTCCGCTGTTGAAACATTGCACTTGACAGCTAGAGTTTAAGTTGGTACACTCGCAAAGAAACAGAGGAAAAGCTATAACCATTAGACTTCTTAAACCAATCACAAGACAGCATTTTGGGTGGTCTATGACAAAGCAGAAGCAGCTCTGTTGCTGGATGTAGCTATTGCCAACCACGTGTTTCAGTTTGTAAATCTCTAGCACGTGCGTCGAATTGTTCTTTGCAAGCTAATATTGTTCATTGTTATTTATATTTGTATTTATTGTTGGTGTTCATTTATACCTATGTATATTTATATTTTTATATATATTTCATTCATATTATTTATACAAGATTTGAAGTGCAACAATGTCTCAAAAACGACATCGATCACAGAGTGATGATTCATGAAGTGAAAATCCTTTGTGTCGAGATGTGCCACTTAATAGTCAGGCATTGGTACTGTTAAGAAGGACCTGGCAATTCTTTGAACAGGAGGAGGTTCGTGGGAATCCCTCTATTCCTGCTGATAAAGCTGTACAACAAACTGCAGCAGTTTTTTAACTAATCATGAGAACTGTTATTTACAAGGGAGTGAAACTCCAAGAGAAAGAAGACAAAATTCCTGAACATCTGGAGCGCAGCATGAGTGAAAATAACTTTGTTATTGCAGCTTATAATTTGTTTTATTTCTCCTCATTGCATGCATTATTTTGTTTCTATATTGTCAAAAGTGCGTAATTTATTCTACATACGTTGCAATGTTTATGCCGAGTTATTTTCAATTAACAATAATAATACAAAACAGCTATTATTCAATGATGTTCGCTACTTACGTAAACTTTTTGTATGCGGCTTAGACATGATAGAAAGGAGAAGAATCAGCTGTTGTTGTTTACTAACCACTCTGGCAATGTCAATCACAATATAGCCAACGTTACGCGAAGCCACACAAACTGTCAAGTGCAAAGATTCAATGGCAGGGTAGTGAAACCTGGTCATTCAGGTGCCACGCATGACATGTAAGTTAATGAACCATAAAGGCACATATCACAATGGCTCCTCTGGCAAAGCAAACTTTGGAAATTTATTGTAATAGGGTGTCATTGTTACAGTAGTCATAAAATGTTACATGCCCTGTGTCCTAACACTTCTAATGAATTTAAAAAATGTCTGCAATCCTAGTAAAGCAATATATACAAGATCATTACAAGGAAATAAAAGAGAATTTTTTTGTTTCAGAACATCAATGGAATAAGAACCAGACTGGAAGTCCGTAAAGTTCCTGAGCATCTTTAATTTTGTATTATTTATATTACATTCTTGTGATTATACCTGTGTGATTTGTTACAATAAAATAACTGCTATGATTTATAATTTTCGTTTGGTCGCAGTCAACTGTTTAGCATAGTTCTGAAATTTAATAAGTCTGCATGAAATCTATAAAACTTTCCCTAGTCCAACAAAGTGTAATCATTTTGCAATGAGATGCAATTTAGAAAGCTTAAAAGTTCAGTACAGAAACTTCATGTAAAATAAATGGGAATTCCATTTTATAAGAATCCTTGAAAACCTGGTACTACTGAAACTCTCTTGGTACCAAAATAAACATGTATTAAAGCAAAGAACACCACTTCCAAGGCTATACACAGATTTCTAGTCCATATTTTACACTTCATAACATCAACTATAAACAAAAACTGGAAACTTATCCTGCAGCCATAGAATGTGAATAAGATAATTTACGTGAGGGAGTTGACTTTACAATTCACATCATCCATTACTGAATGTTGTGTACTATACTCGGCGCCAATCAAGAAGGTGATTGACAGTTACTAACCACGTGGCAGAAAGCTTTAAATGAATAGGAGGGGATGAATACGTCACAGCGGTCGTCATAGCAACCATTAGAAGGACCAATTAGAACTCAGACGTTTCTATAGCAACGATAGACGCAAATGCGTTGTTGCGATATCGTAACACGTGATTGGCATGACGTGCTGGGCGAGCAAAACCAGAACTGAAATCTTATCTTCTGCTGTCGATGAAGTTATACACAATTCCTCCTTTTAGCCCCAGCTTGCTTGCGTGTTTATATCAGTTTACAGATTGCCTGCGTACTGAAAAGTTCTTTTGGGTCGTGCTATTTGTATGGTATTTGCCTTGTGTTACGTGTATTTGTGCGTGTGTGTGTTGTGTGAGCATTTATAATTGTGTTTAATGGATATTTAACAATGTCCAAAAATAGTGACAAAGATAGCGTAGCCAAACGAAAAACTGGGCGCACTCGGGAACCAAATAAAACTGTATTTGGTAAAGGTATCCCAATTAAAGGACAGGCGCAGGAAATAATATGCTCTGTGAGAGAATATTTCGAAGAGGAGAAATTGAGCAGGGGGGCCTCTTATTCCATTCTCTAATGTACTTGACAGGACCTCGCATGGTGTAGGAATCAGTAAGAATACTGTGGTTTAGATTGGGAAAGAAAAATATTATAAAGAAGAGAATCAGGCATCAGGGTCTAAATTAGAAACTCCTGGAAAGAAAAGAAAAGATGTAAACGTGTCACCAACTTAGATCCTTTCCAGCAAGATGCAATACGCAGACACATTTATTCCTATTATAGGAGAAAGGAGCATCCCACTATTTTCAAGCTCCATGTGTCTTTAAAGGGAGCCGAGCTATTTGAAGGTAGCAAGTCTTCTTTGCGTAGAATAGTGAAGAAGTTAGGTTTTCGTTACAAAAAAGTAAATGGCAGAAAATTGCTAATGGAAAAACCTGACATCTGTGCTTGGCGCTGTAGGTTCCTTTAGGAGATTCTTACGCATGATTTTGAGAACATTGTTTGGCTCGATGAGACGTGGGTATATGCCAATCATTCTCTCAGCAAAGGCTGGACAGACGATACGTTGGAAGGAACAATGAATGTGCCGTTAGGTAAAGGAGGCAGAATAATACTCTCCATGCTGGAACTGCATCAGGGTTTGTTCCCAATTGTTGTCTTCTTTTTAAATCAAAAAAGACAATGGATTATCACGAGGAAATAAATCATAACACTTTTCTTAAATGGTTCAAAGAGCAGCTTCTTCCAAATTTACCCAGACCATCTGTAATAGTAATGGACAATGCCAAATACCACTCAGTAATTTTTGATAGAGCACCAACAATGGGAACAAGAACAAATGAAATAATTCAGTGGCTTGTTCAACACAATATATTGGTGAAGGAGGGACTGAAGAAAAGTGAGCTACTGGAACTTGTGAAAGTAAACAAACCGTGGTTTCCAAGTTATGTAGTCGACGACATTGCTGCAGAACATGGTCACAAAATACTTAGGCTTTCACTGTGTCGTCAGTAATACAGCTTACAGAAGAAGCACTAACAGCAGTGACTCATACAAAGGCTGTAATAAGTGCAGCTTGGGAAAACACTACTATAGAAGAGCTTGTTATTTCCGTGGGGAATTCTAGCAGCTCTTCAGATGATGACAACGTTGTCTATCAAGCAAGCAGCAGCAACAACAGCGATGCAAGTGATTCGGAAATCGGTGGCATTTTTCCATTAGAATAAGCATCAATATTTCATGGGTATGTTTCTTCTGTTAACGCAGATCTTTACACTAATATATTCTCTGCACGTAGATTCATTATTTTACAATTGTCTTCGTATACGAATATAAATAGTATCTGCTCTACAATGCAGGCGCAATGCAGTCTCCTTCGACACGCTTTCCATGTGGTTGCGATGAGCGACGTCGCCTCTCTCGCTCCGTGAAATGTCAATCACCTCCTTGATTGGCGCCAGGTATAGAGAGTCATCTTCTGTGGTCTAGGGGTATCATGCTAGACGCTGATTCCCAAGGCACGGGTTCAAACCCGGCGCAGAGTGATGGATTTTTTCGGGCGTAAAAATCCTTAGCATAGCTTCCTTTGGAAGGGAAGTAAAGCCAGTGGTCCTGTGTCAAAAGTTGTAAAAAGGCCTCCACTCCTGTACATTTTATGGGCAAACTGTAAAGTTGGCAAGTACGAGTCTGTGATGTTTGTTCAGTGTTGCTATACACAACATGTTTAACTTGGTGGCACAGGAAAAAGGAGTTGGTAGTGCTTTACTGGAAAGTCCTTGCCGTTGAAAATTATCCCTTCAGCAAATGTCTTAATCAGTTTATCATTACTTGGCGTTACTGAGATAAATATTTCTGTGCAATTGTCTAGCAAAAATATGTTATAATTACTTTTTTACTCTTGGAATAATAAATTAATTGTTCTACAATTTATAAAAACATCTATTGTAAATAAACCAAAAGAGACACAAAATTATACTTCTGCTTCTGAGTCAATTAATGATCAATGTACACAATTTCAGACTGATTTCGTTATCCAATGTTAAAAATACTCTGATATCTTGTTTGCTAACATAATGTTAAAACTCTTGTGTTTCATCAAGCCTTTATAGCAAATTGTTAGCTAACATCTTGTTAACATAAAGAGATAACTGGAGGGGAAAAAAAAAAAAAAAAAAAAAAAAAAAAAAAAAAAAAAAAAAAAAAAAAAAACCAGCTTTCAATAAGGTGATGACCGAACTATACAGCTTCTGAATACACTTTTGTCTACACATCACCACGCTCTCTGTTTCAGTGGCAGAACACCAGTTACATTCATAGACAATTGTCATATGATTTTTTGAGATTAGAATTTCAATGTCAACTGAAAAATACAGGTGCACAAGAACTAATGTTTCACCATTTCGAAAGATGTTAATTATGGCACTAGTATACAACAGTTATTATTAAGTACAAAAAAAGCTGATGGATTTAAATTAAAGGAGAAGGAGACAGCCTGGGAGAAAAATCAAGGAGGGATTTAACTGCAATCTACACATTTCTCCCAGTCCAATAACTGCAACAGCAAAGTCAGCAGGTGCAAAAAACGTTTACCATTGTGGTGGACTCTATACTAAACTAAAGTGTGTTATCATTGGTTAAGGATCAGCAGACCCCAGCTTGCTTCTTGAAGCAATTGTTTCGGAAACTTAACAGATAAACCCAGAAACAGTAGCTACCATCGTATCTCAAGAGTAATTAACACTTGTAGCACAGGAGAAAGAGGCATGTTTCTCTCTCATATTTCCTCTACAACTCTGCTGACGATCGCTTTGGACAGTCTGTATCAATTTAAAAATTTCCGCTTTTGCACGTTTTAAAGTTTAGTATGACGCACAGCTCTTTGATTAGGAATGACATTAAAAAATGCTATATACAGCGAACTCTGTATCAATAGCTTGATTTGTGACAGCAACTTCTGACATGTGTTAAATGCCTTAACATTACCCCATGCAATTGTAAGGGAGGTAGCTCAAGTTGAGACCAGGAGACTGGCAATGTTGGTATAGGATCCTAGATCTGGATAAAAGTATCTTAAGACAATGTTTGGAGTATCAAGAGAAGAGCTTAAGAACCAGTGGATGAGGAAGTAACCTAGGAGAGGTATGAAGGAGGAGGGAAAATAACACAAAGGGATTTTGGAAGCCTGCAAGAAAAAGATTTGAAGACATAGAAATACAAAAACTCTTTAATGCAATAGCAGATAAGAGCTGCTTGATTTTCTTTACTCAGATAAAAAGTACATGGGAAAGTGAAACACATGTAAATAAAGGAAGCAGAGGGCATTGCATGGTGTTTGGAGATTAAAAGGATTTAGAAATGGTATACCCCAGGACCAATGCCCCTAATGTGGCAATAAGGAGGATACTAACATATTACACGGGGTGATTTATGAAGAACTAACACATTTCTTTCTTTAATTACTCTCACCCAATGCCCCAATTTTAGCACCAAATTAAGCAAAATGTTCTGGAGTTTCGATTGCCTGTCACTAGATGCACAGATGTTCATGTTTTATTTGTAATTGTTAGTTTTATTGTCGGCAACTGTTTTTGAGATTTTGTTCTAGTCAATGTGAAAGTGGAGTACACATTGAATGAACGACTCTTCCTTGTAAAGCAATACTGGATCATGAATTCAATTACAGCTACTCAAAGGGCATACCAGAGAGAATTTGGTGTTCGGAATCCTCCCCAAAGAAACAAATACTGCGACTGGTAAACAAATTGGAAACAACTGGATCTCTTGCGATTGAAAAAGGCAAAACTTGTTCATGTAGGCTTCCCACGGTTGTTGTTGATGTAAGAGCACGACTCAATCAGTCACCCAAAAAATCATTAAGACGTTTGTCGCAGGAGACAAGGTACAGCTACTCAATGTGTCAGAGAGCTGTGAAAAGTGCAGGCCTAAAGCCGTATAGGATTACGGTTGTCTATCAGTTACAGGAACCAAATAAGGATAGTCGACTGAATTATTGTCGTTGGTTTCAGGCATTCATTGTGCAAAATCCTGCCATATTGTCCATCACATGGTTCACAGATGAAGTATGGTTCCATTTATCCGGCTATATAAACTCACATATGCACCCAGTTAAAATCACAGTTTGGTGTGCAATATCCACACAGAGAATAGTGGGACCAATTTCTTTTTTTAAAACAATGTGAACACTGCAGAGTACCGACGGATTTTCATGGACTTTGCTGAGCAACTAGACAATGTAGAGCTGAGTCAAGGATATTTATAGCAGGACGGTGCTACATGCCATAGATCAAATGAATCCATGCCACTAATTGCAAGTTTCTTTGACGGCCGGATAATTTCCAAGAATCTGTGGCCACCGAGATCTCCGGATTTGGCATCGCGAGAATTCTTTCTATACAGTTACTTAAAAGACAGGGTTTATGCCAGACGTCCCCAAACATTGGACGATCTGAAGCACAACATTACACAGGAGATTGACAACAGAGTCCTCCGAGTGGCCAGTAACATGGAACGTGTTGAGTTGTGCCTTATGCAGGATGGAGGACATTTTCTACATTTGCTATAGAGGTAAATAATTCCCAAAATTCCTCTGCATTTCAGGTGTCGCTAGCATAACTCGTTTTGAAACAATTAAAGAAATAAATGTGTTAGTTCTTCATAAATCACCCTGTATTTGAATGTAAAGTTAGCAGAAAATGTGCTATGAGTGATCTGTTCGGAAATACAGTAAGAAATTAGGTCAGCCTTTAGACAAAGTGGAATTGGAAGAGAACATGTATAGCTACTACAGTACAGAGTAGATCTTAAAAATGTATTTTCAGAATGTAAACAGGGAATGGGCCTGGGCTATATGCCATGTCTCATTCAAATGTAACTTGCTTAAACTAAATGAATGTCTTAACACAAGGGTATGACAATGTTAACTTAACACAGAGTTTATCACAATGTTACAGTATTTACGTTAAGTTCAGTGGTAAATCAGTTCAACATTGGTTGGTGAAACAAGCCCTTACATATTTCAGAGATCAATCGCCTCTGCTGTTGGGCGAGTTGTAGCCTTCCAGGAACTTGTTGCTCGTCCATACTTTGTTGTACTGCATCCTACGCTGTTGCAGGGGGTCAGTGAACAGTGCTCATACCTGTGTTACAATAGCCAAGCTTTGCCAAATCCTTTGTCACTGTGTTCAGAGAGATGCGGACATGGCCTTGTGAACGGACTCTAGTAACTGTCGAAAAAACAAATCACATGACTTTCTCTATCCACTATAGTTTATTTTTATACAACTTCTACAAACCACTCTTACAAAAGCTTATTTTTTTTATTACATTGAGGACATACAGGGAGATAAAGTGTGGGGCTGAAAGAATTATGTGGATAAAGGCAACCAGAGGACGAGGGAAGGAGCTGCAATGGTCCAAACAGGGGTAGCAGTATTGAAAGGAATAAGAGAGGACCTGAAAATAGAGGAATGTCCAATGTGTGGAAGGTAAAATAATTATTGGCATGCAATTCTGGAATGCAAAGAAAACATAATGAGAGGAGAGCTTAGGATTGAAAAATGGGTTAATCTACCAATAGAGATAGTTGATGAATTTGAATTCAAGACAGGAAATCTTAGAGTTTGGGGAGTAACTAGGCAAGGTTAATAGAAAATGGAGGAGGAAAATAAACAATCATGGGAATCAGAAATATAATCTAAACCGGATAGAGCCTGAGTATACTTTAAAGATAGGTGGGCCCGACAGTAGAACAACCGCAAGGTTAAACTAGATGGGCCACTTGTTTACACAACTCTCGAGAAAGAGCCAGTAGTATTTAATATTGTAGGATTTACTTTGCTTGGTCAAGAGATTGTAAAGTACTATTATATGTATTACTTTGTGTTACTCGCAACAAACCTTTGCAGAAATTACACACTTCATTGCAGATACAAGACGGATAGAGAAAACCAGTTTGACAGCAAGATATTTAAAGGTGTGTCGATATAAGCCTGGCGTTCAAGTTCTATAACCTTTCTATGGCATTGCAAGAAATAACTGAAAATCAAAAGCACTTTAAAAAGTGACTAAGTAGTAAAAAATTTGAAGCAGTTTAAAATTTGGATACCTCTAAAATGGTTGATACCATAAAATAAGTAATTTGAAATAAATTGTTGCTTTACAGAGATCTATACCCCAGCTGTTGAAATGTTGCACTTGACAGCTAGCAATTAAGTTGGTACACTCGCAAAAAACGATGAAAAGCTTTAACCATTAGACATCCTAAACCACACACAAGGCAGCATTCCGAGTGGTCTATGACAAAGCGAAAACGGAACTGGAAGCGGCTCTGTTGCCGGATGTAGCTATTTCAACCATGTGTTTCAGTTTGTGAATCTCTAGCACACTGCATTGAGTTGTTCTTTACAAGCTAATACTGTTCATTGTTATTTATATTTGGGGTTATTGTTGGTGTTTGTTTATACATATATATTTCATTCATGTTACTTATAAAAGGTTTGAAGTGCGACATGTCTAGAAAACAACGCCAATCACCAAGTGATGATTCATGAAGTGAAAATCCTTTGTGTCGAGATGTGCCACTTAATAGTCAGGCATTGGAACTGTTAAGAAGGACCCAGGAATTCTTTGAACAGGAGGAGTACGTGAAGGTTCGTGGGCATCCCTCTATTCCTGCTCATAAATCTGTACAACGAACTGCAGCAGCTCTTGAACTAACCATGAGAACTGTTATTTACAAGGGAGTGAAACTCCAAGAGAAAGAGGACAAAATTCCTGAACCATCTGGAACGCAGTGCGAGTGAAAATAACTTTGTTATCACAGCTTATAATTTTTTTTATTTCTCCTCATTGTAGTAGGCAAGTTTGCATTATTTTGTTTCTATATTGTCAAAAGTGCTAAATTTATTCTACATATGTTACAATGTTTATGCTGAGTTATTTTCAATTACTAATAATAATATGAAATAGTTATTATTCAATAACATTCCCTACTAATGTACACTTTTTGTATGCGGTTTAGACATGATAGAAATGAGAACAATCAGCTGTTGTTGTTTACTAACCACTCTGGCAAAGTCGCAACCACAATATAGCCAATGTTACGCAAAGCCACACAAACTGTCAAGTGCAAAGATTCAATGACGGGGGTTTACATTTTCTGTGGAGTACGTTTTTACCTATCTCTTATAACTTACCAATTTACACAAAAAGATACAAAATTCCTTCAGAATGATGACTTCAAAGAAAATTCAAGACTGATTTTATTGCCATGTAAGCATCTTAAAGATATGATATTTTAATCAAAATCATTAAGAGCTATTTTTGAGAAAATAAAACATATCAAAAAGTTTTCCATGTAAAGGCTAGTTTGCAGTAAGGGATTTTCTTGAAAATCTTCTGTATCTGTGGAAAATACACAACTTGAATACCAAGTTTGGTCTTTATCGGATGCTTCATTTCAGAATTATGCTGTTCACAGGTACACATATGTACCATTTTCTAAAAATGCTTATTTTGGATTCAGGGGTTTCAATGCATGCATTTCTGGTGAAATTTAAATATAGAATTTTGGGGTGGAAGGCAATCCTTCCTATACTAATTTACAGGCAACTAATAGAGAAAATAATAAGCAACAGACAAAAAATAAACCTCAGAAGGGGATATCTATCCTTGTTTTTGAAACCTGCTCAATGTATTTTGAAGGAAATCATCAGAAAGGAGGACAAGAAATCAATCTAGATAGATTTCATCTCCAGGAAAACCATTTTAATGGACTTTTTAAAACAAATATTACAGGGTGATTTATGAACAACTGACACATTTATTTCTTTAATTGTTTCAAAACGAGTTATGCTAGCGACAACGTATTATACCTGAAATGCAGAAGAATTTTGGGAGATTATTTACCTCTATAGCAAATGTTGAACATGTCCTCCATCCTGCATAAGGCACAACTCAACATGTTACTGGCCACCCGCTGGAGGACTCTGTTGTCAATAGCTTGAATCTCTTGTGTAATGTGCTTCAGATCGTCCAGTGTCTGGGGACGTGTGGCATAAACACTGTCTTTTAAATAACCCCATAGAAGCAAGTCATGTCAAATCCGGAGATCTTGGTGGCCACAGGTTCTTGGAAACTATCCAGTCGTCAAAGAAACTTGCAATTAGTGCCATGGATTCATTTGAAGTATGGCATGTAGCGCTGTCCTGCTGAAAATATCCTTGATTCAGCTCTACACCGTCTAGTTGCTCAGCAAACTCCATTAAAATCTGTCAGTACTCTGAGGTGTTCACATTGTTTTCAAAAAAAATTTGTCCCACTATTCTCTGTGCAGATATTGCGCACCAAACTCCGATTTTAACTGGATGCATAGCTGGATAAATGTAACCATGCTTCATCTGTGAACCATGTAATAGACAATATGGCAGGATTTTGCACGCCTGAAGCCAAAGATAATAATTCAGTTGTCTATCCTTATCTGGTTCCTGTAACTGATAAACAACCGTAATCTTATACGGCTTTAGGCCTGCACTTTTCACAGCTCTCTGACACATTGAGTAGCTGTACTTTGTCTCCTGTGACAAACATCTTAATGATTTTTTTGGGTGACTGATCCAGTCGTGCTCTTACATCAACAACAACTGTGGGAAGCCTAGATGAACGAGTTTTGCCTTTTTCATTCATCAGAGATCCAGTTTCCAATTTGTATACCAATCCCAGTATTGGGGAAGATTCCGAACACCAAATACTCTCTGGTATGCCCTTTGATTAGCTGTAGTTGAATTCATAATCCAGTATTGCTTTACAAGGAAGAGTCGTTCATTTAATGTGTACTCCATTTTCACATTGACTAGAACAAAATCTCGAAAACAGTTGTCGACAATAAAACTAACAATTACAAATGAAACATAAACATCTGCACAACTATTGACCGGCAATTGAAACTCCATAACATTCTGCTTAATTTGGTACTAAAATTGGTGCATTGAGTGAATTTCGAACAGAGTAATTAAAGAAAGAAATGGCCAGTTCTTCATAAATCACCCTGTGTAACTGTAAACAATTGTACATAAAAAAAAGTAAACCTGGCAAAAGTAGTTACTCATGACCATACATATGTCGTACAGAGAAATGTTATAAACTATTTAACTTTGATCGTTGTTAGTTATCTATATATACAATCTAAGCAGAGTCAAGCAAGCCCTTATGTTTAGTTTTAATATGGTTCGTAAATTTTATTACTAGGTAAGTTATAACATTTATGTATTAATTGACATTTCAAGGATCTTTATTAACTTATTTTATCAAAGCCCTACATGACTTTAAATGTTATAGGTGGCAGTACTTATGTCATACAGTTGCAATCATTAATAAGTAAATCCATATAAAATGCTATGCCGTGTCTCTTGGAAGCAAAACGAGGTGTGATCAAAAAGTAACGGGAATTTTTGTTTTTCTTAAAGAATTTTTATTTAATCAACTTTGTCCCCTTCAAAGTAATCCCCCTCAGGTATAATACACTTGTGCCAGTGCTTTTTCCAATGTTGGAAGCACTTCTGAAACTCACTTTTCATTATAGTGTTCAGCTCCTTCAGCGATTTTGTTTTTATCTCATCAATGGTGGCAAAACATGTCCGGCGAATATGGTGGCTGAGGCAGCATAACAGTTTTGTTTATTGCCAAAAAGTCACGAACAAGCATTGAGGTGTGAGTGGGTGCATTATCATGATACAATTTCCACAAGTGGTTTTACCACAATTCTGGTCATTTTCTTAAGATTGCTTCACGCAAACGACCCATAACTTCCAGGTAGTATTCCTTATGACTGTACGACCATAAGGCAGGAACTCCTGATGCACTAACCCATTGTAATCGAAGAAAACAGTGAGAAGAACCTTCACATGTGATCAAACTTGAATTTTGTTCCGGTCTTGGCTCTTCGGGCAGCTTCCATTGAGACGATTGGGCCTTAGTTTCAACGTCATACCCATATACAATGTTTCGTCACCTGTTATAACCTTCTTTAGAACTTCTGGATCATTTTTGACTTCACTCAACAATTCCTAAGCGATGTCTACGTGACATTGTTTTTGGTCGAAATTCAACAATTTCAGAACAAACTTTGCTGCTACATGTTTCATGACGAAAATACTTGAAAAAGATTGCTTGGCATGAGCCAAAGGATATGCTGACATCATCAGCAACCTCTCTGACGATGATAGGGCGATTTTCCAGAACCATTTCCTTTACTTCTTCCACATTGTCATCAGTAATTGATGAGCTAGGGCGTCCAGGTGGTCGTCATCTTCAACGTCTTCTCGAACCTCTTTGAAATGTTTATACCACTCACAAACTCTTGTCTTACTCATAGTAGATTCGCCAAAAGCCACAGTCAACATTTCGAATGCAGTGCTGCATTTTATTCTGTTTTCAAGCAAAATTTAATGCAAATTCTTTGATCCATCTTTTTTGAAAGTAAAAATTTGCTGAGCACTCGAACACACACATAACTTTTTCGACTGTCAACAATAAACTAAATATTCAAAACAGCTGAAAATGCAAACATACATCAGGAACATGTCTACCAACAAGATAAAACAAAAGTCTTAAACATTCAGATGTATAAAGCTTGCGCAATTAAAAAATTCATGTTATTTTTTTATCACAACTCATATACGAGGATTATACTGAAAGACACGCACAACGCATTGTTAAAATTCAAATACCAACAATGTAACAACAACTGCAGGATGATAATCTACAGAAGACTTTACAGCACATGTTGCTATATTGTGATGTCATTAGCTTCTATCACGTGACCATAGGCAGTATTTCCAAAATGGCAGGCATCAACGTTTCGTTTCAAAGTGTACTGTCATTGAATTCCTTGTTAAAGAGGAAAACTAGTGCTGAAATTCACCTCAGACTACAACGTGCATATGTAGATGTCTGCATGGCCGCCAGTAGTGTTAGGAGATGGGTGAAACATGAGTCTCATAGCAGTCACCTTCATGGAACACAACAAGAAAACAGTTGATGAAAGACAGGTGTATCGCTGCAAACCTTGCACTAGGACATAGTGTAGTGCATGAAATGATTGAAAGCCTAGGTTATCGAAGAGTTTGTGCCCACGTTTATTGACCAAAGACCACAAACTTCAGAGAAGAACCATTGTGGAGAAGATCAGGACATCTGGATGGGAAACTCTTCCACATCCTCCCTACAGTCCCGACTTGGCACCCTCCAATTACCATCTTTTCAGTTCTGTTGAGGAGCAGATACGAGGACAACTGTATGAGATGGTGAACGATAATTAGGAAGCAATGTGTCAGTGTCTTCTGGCAGCTGGAATGGAGTTCTATCGTAAGGGTATTTTCAAACTTGCAGAATAATGGGAGAAACGTATGCAAAGAAATGGAGACTGTGTTGAAAACTGACAAAAAAGTCTGTAGATTAGATGATATACTTGCTTGGTTTGTCTAAACAATAAAGATCAAGATTTTTAAAAATGTTTGCCGAAGTCTATCAGTATAATGCTCGAATAACATTGAAGAGCTAGAAAAAATGGCTTCAACAAAGAAGTGGTTGCATAAGTTCAGGCAACAAAAAAATAAGAAGAAAAAAATGCAAGTTGAAAAATATATATATATATACATACATACACAGCGAGAGGCAAAAAACTATGAACAGGCTGCACTATGTTTTTCCTGTCTGTGTCCTCGGCGCTTGTTGCCGTCTGCCGCTATCATAGAATGGCGCGGATGAAACTATACATTTTTAAAACTACTTTTAAAGGCTGTACTTACCAACTTTATGAAAGGAGATGCTGAAACTGGCCACCATCATTGTCCATACATTTTTGACACCTCTTTATGAAACTATCCATCACTCACCGTAGTTCATGTTGAGAAATGCTGGCAATTTCCTGGCGGATATTTTGTTTTAATTCTTACAGGGTGTGTGGGTTTGTCTTGTACACTTTATGTTTTAGTGACCCCAGAGATAAAAATCGCAGAGGCTTAGGTCGGGGAACCGAGGGGGCCACAAATCTCTACTAATAATTCTGTCCTCAAACACACTTTCAATTGTTCTATCAAAATATTGACTGTATAAGCTGTTGTAAGAGCCTTGTTGAAAAAAGGCAAAATCACGCTCCCTGTCTGTTAATTCTCTAAAAACAAAGAGCAAAATTGTATTCACGTCTGCAAGGGCTTTAACTATTGACTCAAAAAAAATTGGTGCCAAAAATGTATGGACAACAACGGTGGCCAGTTTCAGCATCTCCTTTCATAAAGTTGGTAAGTAAAGCCTTTAAAAGTAGTTTTAAAAATGTTGTATGGTTTCATCCACGCCTTTCTATGGATCTGCCGCAGATGGCAACGAGTGCCAAGGATGCAGACAGGAAAAACACTGTGCAGCCTGTTCATAGTTTTTTGGCTCTCTCTGTATATATATTAATCTGTGTTACATTCATATGGTTTTCTCTACCCATTCTACAAAAACTATTAATACAAAAGCTTAATCTTGTATGCATTTCATGCTAATCGAAATAAATATTTGCAGAAATGGTTTTAATGCATTGTTTCCTTGTAAGTACAATGGAAACAGGTTTAAACAATAGTAAAATTTTTAAGAATGGGTCGTTATGTGATAACTTTGATCTCTGTTCTCCTTGCAATACTCCGAGAAATAAACGAATGGTGATTTTGCAGTTGAAGGAGTACAAAATATTTGACAACTCAAACCAAAAACAAAGTATATTTCTAACATGGCAGAACTCACCTTCTCTGCCTTCTCCCATTGCCAGCACTCGAGGATCCACATACTCTGGGCGTCGCCCTGTCAGCCAACCTGTCAACTTCTGTAGCAGAGATGTTGATTCTGGGACAAACATTGGCAATCTGAAACCACCACAGGGATACAGTTAAATCATTTCCTCACTTTTCAGAATGCATTAATTTCAAAACAGATTCAAAGGAATTAATAAGCCCTAACTTCTAAATACTGGTATGTCCTATAACTTCAGATTTTGTCACAAAAAGGACGCACATAACGAAGCACAACTGATTCACATACGTAAAACACAGTGCTATCAATTTATGGTGAGGCCAAGGATTATGCAAAAGCATACTCCACACACGGTCTATTACACTGAGGGTTTCTCGTGTTACTTACTCACTAGTGATAGTAACATACACTATAATGAATACTAACCTTGTTATAAGAGGTGTACATCTGTGTGAAGATATTCCATTCACAAACAAGTTCTTCTTGTGTAAGGTTCATAATGTTGTCCTTAAGTTCGTCTATGGTGTAGGAGTGTTCCTATAAACGTTTTTTTTTAAGACTCCCCACAAATTGATACACCAATTTCTTCCTCTATTAAAACATTTTGTTTTTGCTTCTTAGGTTTAATGTTTACTGATCCCATTGTCCCAAACTTATTAACCAGTTTCTCTACTTGGCACTGGAAATTGTCTACATGATTTAGTTTTTACATATGTATTGTACGAGGGCAAATCAAAAAGTAACACACAATAATTTTTATACAAAATAGTTAAAACAACAACAAAAAAATCATAAATGAACTTACACCTTTTACCTACTTTTCGACATAGTCACCAGGTTTTTCAACACATTTCTCCCATCATGATACCAGTTTCAATATGCCCTGTTTGTAGAAGTCCGTTTCCTTGAAGTATAGCCATCTGTGGACTGTTGATTTCACTTCCACATTTGTCACAAAGCGTTGGCCGGCCAGGAATTTCTTCATGGGACCAAACAGATGAAAGTCTGACAGTGCAAGGTCCTGACTGTATGGTGGATGCTGGAGCACCTCCCAACCAAATTTGCTAATTTTTTGACGAAGAACAGCAGCAGCAGCAACATGGGAGCGAGCATTATCATGAAGAATTTTACATCATCAGCATTCATGTTGTGGCATTTGTCACGAAGGGCACAATGCAACTTCACCAAAGTTTTCATGTAGGCTGCAGCATTCACAGTGGTCCCGTGTTCAGCAAAGTCCACCAATACAACACCACGCATATTCCAGAACACCGTCACAAGCACTTTCCCAGCAGATTGAGTCACTTTGAATTTTTTCTTCACCGGGGAACCGGCATGTTTCCACTCCATACTTGCCTGCTTGGTTTCGGGCGTTTAGTGGTACGCCCACGAACTCATCACCAGTGACGATTCCTTTCAGAAAGTCATGCCCTTGTGCAGTGTACCGCTTTTGGTGATCCAAACTCGTCATCATTCGCTGGCCCTTGTGGTTGTCTGTCAGGTTCTTAGGCACTGAGTGAGCACTAACTTTACAAAATTTCAGCTTGTCATGAACAATATCGTACACTGCAGCATAGGAAATGTTGAACTGTTGTGATAAGGTACGAGCCTCCCGGAGCGTGACGAATCACTAAGGTTCACACGGCCCTCTAGGAAGAATGCACGCCACCTAGAGACATTGCTACGGTCCATACAATCATCCCCATACACACCATGCATGTCCCTGTGAAATCACTCAGTTTATGCCCTTTGGCCCACAAATATCAAACCACACCTTTCTGCTCTTCACACGTGGACGACAGTAACATGCATGCCATCTTTGTTGCATAGTTCACACTTCTCTCACTAGAGCTGCACGTGAAACAAAAACTACCCTCTGTAGTGCAAACTTCAAACTATATTTGTGTGAAATTGCAACATTCCAGCTGCAATACCAAGGCAGAAAGAAATTATTGTGTGTTACTTTTTGATATGCCCTTGTACATAAAAATTCCTTGTTCGAGCAAGATCTTGTTGGCGGACACTGCAGTAGACTAATAACACAATACTAAGTAAATCACACAGAACACAGATGTCTTGAATAAACTTTCACCATTGAGATGCACAACTCTCTTTACAGCATACACAGAGCTGATACAGATGACCTTCAATGAGTCACGCACCACCAGAAAAGTACCGAGGTCACTGCAGTACACCCTGCTACACACACAGCCGATCCATGGCCTCACCTTTAAACACCTGCACGGTACAATGTATTCATTCCATCCTACTATTAATTCATTTAACCACACTTTGTATTTCAACACATGAAACTGATAAACACCTTACATTTAATTATGAGGGTCATCCAGAAAGTAACAACCGTTTCAGTTTAATGTATTCAGAAAAACAAAATTGAAGCTTACTTTATTTTTCCACATAGTCACCTGTGTTATTTACGCATTTGTCATATCTGTTTGAGTTTTAGAATTTCCGTGTTATATTCAGCTGTCCATTAAGTCATGTTCGGACACAATTTCACCAAGCAAAGAACAGGAAATGTTTAAGAAAGAAGTCTGTAAGTCATCTAGGGTTCTTCGTCTGTCTTGTACAATTTTGTGGTTCACTTAATTCCTCTAATCATCTGTGATGAGTGTCAGACACCCTGGTCGAGTTTCACCATATAAATTTGTACGTCCATTTTTGAACATTTTACATCAAATTTCTTTGTTCATTACTGTATCACCATATACTTTGTTAGGTTGACTAAATTTCTGCAGGTTTCAATTTCCAAAGATTCAAGCATCCAATACTTCTCACTTCAGTCAGTGGTAATGTAGAAATGGTCATTATTTTCTGGATTAGCATCGGACATTTAATTTTACAATATTTTTGTATTTTACTTTAGTTTATTCAACAAATGTCTAAAATTAACTTATTCTTTCACCTTCTGCTTTAAATTATGATCTGTGATCAAATCTTCATTGGTAAAATGAAAAAGTAGCCTACAAGGAAGGTTTGCTGATACATTAAATAAATTAATAAAAGATAAATTTTAAAAAAATCATTCATATCAGAATATTTGTCATCTGCTCATAAAGTATGCATTGAAGCAAAAGGAACATTATAAGGCTTGGCTAGATTGCTAATTAAAATCACACAGGAAAAGTTCATTAAAAATGTTTTTGATGTGTTACATTCACAGGACTTTCTCTACCCACTATCATTTATTTTTATATAGCTTATACAAATTATTCTTACAAAAGCATATTCTTGTAACTACTTCATGTTAATTCAGGTAAACATTTGCATAGTTCCATTGGACATTTTATTGTAGATCAAAGGGATACAGGAAAACAAATCAATGGATGTTTAAAATGGGTCACTATATACTGGCCTTGAAATTTCATACTCTTTCCACTAAAACACAAGAAGCAACTGAATAGCAGCAGCATTTAAAAAAATCTGATGTGTTACACTCACATGACTTTCTCTACTCTTGTACAATCTAATTTTACAAACGCCTATTCTCCATATGCTTCATGTTAATCGAGATATCTAGATGTCAATCTTATTGGTAATTTTCTTGTAGATGCAAGGGGAATATGGTAGCTTTTAAGCGATGGTCAAATATTTTAACGCTGCTTGCTATGTGTCGAATTCCATTCTCTTTGCAAGTCCAGGACATAAAAAAATGAATAACGCATTTGAGAAAAAGTATAAGTATTGGAAAATTTAAGGAAATAACAAGCAATATCTCGAAAACGGTTCACTCAACAAAAGAAATGTATATAACATAAGTTGTGTATTTTAACGAGATCAACATTTTTTGTGTAGTAAAATTTTGTCTATCTCTTATGGTTTACCAGTTATGCAAAAGTCGTTCACAATGAAGAATACTTTTGGAGACATTCCCAGAAAATTCGAGATATACATTTCATTTCTCATGGCATTATCTTAAACATATGATATTTTAAACAAAATCATTAGAGCCATTTTTGAGAAAATTAAAATTTTCGAAAAATGTTCCATGTAAAGGGTAGTCTGGGGTGGGGGGATTTTCTTGAAAACCTTCGTGTCGCATCTCTGGAAGATACTGAACCTAAATACCAAGTTTGGTGTTTATCCGACTGTTCGTTTTTGAGTTATGCTGTTCACACACACACAGACACACACACACAGACACACACACGGACATGTTTCCAAAAATGCTTTTTTTGGATTCAGGAGGTCTCAAAACATGTATTTCCGGTGAAATCTCGGTATCGAATTTTTGGGTGGAATGCAATACTTCCCCTACTTACTATACGTAGTAGAGAAAGTAAAAATGAGTGTCGAAACTTTAAAACCAATAATAATGGATATCTTGGAAGTGGCTTTCGAGTAATGAGGACTTCACCAGCTATTCCCAGAAAATTCAAGATATACATCTAATTTGTCATGTAAATAACTGTGAATATATGTAAGCAAGAGATATCATTTTAATTAAAATGGTTAGAGCAGTTTTTGAGAAAATCAAAACTTTCAAAAAATGTTTCCATGTAAAAGTAGTGTGGCATAGGAGGATTTTCTTGAAACCTGTGTTGTTGCATCTTTGGAAGATACTGACCTTAAATACCAATTTTATGAGTTATGCTGTTCACAGACAGATGGGCCTTTTTCTAAATTTTCATTTATGGATTCCTGGGACCTCAAAATGAGTGTTTCTGGTGAAATCTTGATATTGAATATTTGTACAATACTTCCCCTACTTATAGGCAAGTAGAAGGGAAAGTAAAAATGTTGAAAGAAAATATGTACTCAAGTTGCACGCAACAGGTTCGATTCCCGGCTGGGGGGTGGGAATTTTTCTCTAGCCAAGATCCTCCCCAGAGTCTGGAAGTATGAATGGGTGTATGATCTAATGATTAAAAACCAAAGTGCAAGAAACCTAACGACAAGCGTTACTGATAACTTCCAAAGGAAAGGCCACTGATAAGACCAATGTGGGTATAAATGGAACTAAAAAAAAAGGGGGGGACATTCTATAACATCTGCAATATGAAGCATAAATCTACACCACACAAACACTTCTTTAAAATATACAGTTGAACCTCATTTATACATTATTCACTTCACATTTTTTGTAGAAATAAGTAAAATTTTTAGGAAACGAACTTTAACCATTAATATATAACTCAATTATAGAGTGATAAATGAGCACGGGAAGAGGAAGGTTGTTTTAGCAAGGAGCTCTCTCACAGAAGAAGAAAAGTGAAACAAGGGACAATGGGAGTTGAAATTAAAGTATACAGAATGAGAATTGGATTGTTTATGGCAAAAAAGCTTTCCAAATGTAAAACTGATCAAATCACAAAGGTTTTTGGAAGAGTATTAGAAGAAGATTTGAGAACATCGAGATACAACAATTATTTAGTCAGGTAACTGAGAAGAGATCTTTGATTTTTTATGTTAACATAAAAAAACACTGGGAAAGAGAGAAATATGTAGACAACACAAATAAAGAAGAAAGAGAAGGTATAGCATGGTTAAGGGTAGGAATATGGAGGCTAAAAGGGAAGCGAAACGGCTATGCACAAGGTGAATGTCCATTATGCGGGGAAAGTGAAGATATACAATATATTATATTTGAATGCAAAGAAACAGAGATTTGGAGAAAAGAGAGTTTATGGTATGGAATGAATAGGAATAAAGATATACATACAATTCTAGATAAAAACTGTAAAAATATGGGTAAATACTTAATGAAAGTAAAAAATGAATGGTTATGGATGGTTAAAAGAGGAAAACTAATGTAAATAAAAATAAATATAAGAACTACTAAACGTATCAACATGTAATTGCAATTCACGATGACTGCTCATCTTAGTGGCCAGGGCCAAATAGAGAAGGCAGTCTAAATATGTAATAACTTAGTGCTCAAATAAATTATTCATTATTCATTCAACTCAATTACACGGTTTTACATTCTTTTGTTCCCCAAGTATTAATTTACTCATTTATGCATTATGTTTGAGCTATGGTCAAATGATTTCTATATACTGCATCCTTGATGTCACAACAAAATAGTAGGCATGTTGGGTGAGGCATCAATATTATTACTACTACACGTTAACAATATGGTCATTCTTCCCCAGGTTATATCTGATGATGACGAAGTAGGCCTAAATTATAAAAAGTGTTCCCATATGCATGAGGCAATTCAACCTCTAGAAATTACTCAAAGATTTCTACTGTTGCAAATCCTAATGATAATAGCATTTCTGTAACAAAATTGTATAGTCAACTAGTGTATGACCATGTGGAAAAATCAAAGACTAAGCAAAGAACACTGATAATTTTTTAAACCAGTGTAAAATACAAGTACTGTGACATTTGTTTTACTTTAAAACATGAATAACCATACTGTCTTGCATTTAAGCATTCTAAATAGATATTATGTTAATTGAATGAATGGATTTATTGTACAATTTGTTCTACAGTTTAGTTTACAATGTATATTCGTATATCACTATGCCCCTACACCTATTGTACAATTTATCTGTTGCTTATTTTCTTATTGGGCCACTCAGATTGCTTGGCTCCCTGGCCTTTTCACTCACTGAGTGGCCCTTGCTTCTCTTACCTTGCTATACCATTTTTTTCCTTAATATTCTCCCATGTCCTTGATTTTGTTTCTTATAACCTTTTATTGAGTCAGTCAAATCTTTAAGATTTCACCTTCCTTCATTTTCCTACATCTAACAATTTTTTTTTACTTCTTTCTACTATTGCCTACTGATGCAACCTCTTGTGGTGCTGCTCTTAGTAGTCCAATTAATTCTTTATAAAACATTCTCAATTTTCCTACTTCATCTCTAATTTCCCCGCTATTACTCAACCTTACTCCTAAATAGTCACCCAGTTCTTGACCACCTAGATACCATTTTTCTTCTTTTCTCCATTTATCATTTAGTACTTATTTATATTTATCTTACTTCCCCATTTTTCACACATTCTTGAATTACATTTATTGCTTTTGTAACCCTAATTGATATGGCACCTACCGTAAAATCGTCTGCGTATAATGAACCTGGAATCTCCTTATCTCTTATTACTGGACAATGCTAATTTCTTATTTTTACTCCTTGTAATATATCATCTATGCATAGGTAAATACTATTGAACTCAGTTTACATCCCTGTGTTATTGCGTGTCAATTTACTCCTTTTCCCTATTTGTTCTTTGTTTTATCCTGATAAGTAAATTTCTCCATTGCTTTTCTAAGTCTAGTATGCCTGGATACCAGGTCGACACTTTCCTCCCCTTGTAGCATTACTTTCCCTTCTCTCAAATCTATTATTTTATACCCTCCCCCCTTCTTGCAATTTCTTCCGCTTCACTAACCATTCTCACTCGTATCATTCCCTCCTCCGCATACGCATTTCTTGCTGCACTGTTAATCAGCTGTTCTCTTGGCTTCTCCCCACTTTTTCTTTGCATCTCTTCTTGCCCCGCCTCTGCTACCAATGTTAGCTCCTCCTCCTCCCTAGCTGCTGGTTCTTGCTCCTTATTTTCTTCTGTTCTCCTTTCATGACTGTTTGTTGCGTCTGTCGAGTTTGTGATTTGATCAGCTGTTTTCTGCTCCTTTCTCCAAGCTACTGACTTGGCTATTCTCTCGGTTCTTTAACTTGTGTGTGTCCTGGGCCATTGCTTCTGCTGATGTTCACACATTTTTTCTCGTTCATTCCTCCGTATACTCATACTTAATTTTAAACCTTTCAAAAATGCCTTTTTCCCAGCTGCTCTTGCTTCTTTCATCCTGGCTATTACTTCTTTTTTCAAAATTTGTTCCTCTCTCGTATAGTCCTGCTCTATAAAACTTCTTGTGTCTCTTAACCTCCTGGTGTTCCTTAAAATTTCCCTCTTTTTTCCACTGTCGTTATCCTTATAACAATGGGTTATTCTTATAACTTTCTTCCTCTTTTTCCAATTCAGTACATGTCCTCTGTCTCCCAACCAAACATTTTTATACCTAGTCCTTCTTCCATGATCCCGTACACTACTTCTTCTAGGTTGCTGTCACTCCGAAAATTACGCAGTTCTTTCTTCTCTGTCCTGCTTCGAATCCTTTCTCTATATCTTCAATTTTTTTCTTGCTATCCATTATCTGCTGCACCATCTCTTCTCTCTGCTTCTTATAACCTTCTTGAGTTGTCTTGAATTTTCCTCAGATTCTATTAGCTGGTTCATTTGTGCCGGTCCTGTTTTCACCTCCACTCTGCCAATTATTCAGCTCTCACTCCGAACAATCTTCTCCTACCGCTGTCGTCAGCACCAGACTCCCATTATGTTAATTTATTCAGAAACTTTCTAACAGTGAAGGCGAGGTTAATTACTTGAGCATTAGGAGTTGAATTTGGGACACGCTTCACTTACTCCCATTATTATACAGGACATGTTTCAGAAGCCTTCACTTCCATTATCAGCTGTAGGTCGAACTGTTCTCATAATGCAACATTCTGTAACTTACAACATTGTTTTTATTTATTTATGCACATAGAATATCCCAATGAGCTGAAAGCTATAAGGAGGCTATGGCGGCTAAGCTGCTATTATAAATGAAAAACAAACCAACAAATAAACACTAGATTAAATTACTATAAATCTAAGCATGTTATACTACACAAACATTGAATATAATATGTAGACTAATCTTTTTTTTGTTGTTATTAACTACTTAAGTAAAATCCAGTACTATAAGATGCAATAGTATAATTACTATTAATTATTTACACGTTAATGTATAGAATTTATTAAATGAATGTATTGATTTCTCCTGCATTTTTTTTCAGAAAATTTAAAGCAAGTTCAAAAGACTTAATTTGACTGTGTAAAACCTGAGTAAGAAATTGGTGTACATACTAGCTTATATGTTAAGTATATTGCTACAATTTAACAATTTATGCAATTAAGCATTTAGTTTGGGATGCTGTATCTGTTCATTAGGTGCTGAAATAATTTATTTTTGAAGTGATGGGGTTAGGAGAGTTCTTTATGTTTATCGGCTGGTGGTTCTATGTTTTGGCCGCACCAAACAAGATGTTTTTAGGCCATATATTCTGGACTTTACCAATTTGATTGGTTAATCTGGTATTCTAGGAATAGACATGTTTCTTGTGTTGGTGAATAGACTGTTTTCTATCTCATACAGGAATAGAGATACCAGGTTTACTATATGCGGGCTATAACAGTATTTGGGCTACAGAAAGAAATCAACGGAATACATGAATTCTGCAAAGAATGGGGAATCAAAGTAAATAAAATAAATCAAAAGTTATGGTATTTAAAAGAGGAAATAAACTAAAAAAGAAGAGAAATGGCAGATGTGGGGTTTAAAGTTAGAAGTTGTCAAGGAGATGGATTATTTGGTGGTCAGGATGAGCAGTAATGGTGAATGGGTGGCACATAGCAGGAAGGTTATGGCTAAAGGAAAGGTGGCAATAACAGGAGTAACGATGTGCAAATACAAATTAGAAATGCCAACTAAATGGATACAAAGAATGTATGAAGCAAGAATGCTGTATCCAGTTGAAATTTGGGGGGGGGATCTGAATTAAGTTGAAAAACAGACCAGAGGTATAGAACATTCTGTAAAGAGCTATTGGGGTTACCAACATCAGCACCAGGGGAAGTAGCATTAGTGCAATTAGGAACAACAAGAAGAACGGGAGTGATACTGGAAAGGATATTGAAAATTTGGTTTGGATGCCTGAAAAAAGATGAAGGGGAAATGTTAAAGATATGTGTGGAACAACAAAAGAGTACGAAAAATAAAAATAGGTGGTGGACAGGGGTAGAAAAAATTATGGAGAAGATAGGAATGGGAGATATTTGGAGAGCAGAAGAAAGAAATAGCAACAGTAAGAAACAGAGTGGAGGACATAGAAAGACAAAGAGATCTGGGGAAGCTTAGAGAATAAAAAATCACTAGGGTTCTGTAGATTAGTAAAAAGGAAATGGGGAAGAGAAGGGTATGTGGATTATTGTAATAGAGCGGAAAAAGAAGAGTTTGCATGGATGAGAGGGCTAAGAGGCAGAAAAAGTGGAATTTGTGAAGTATGCAGAGGTAGTGAAAGCACAGAGCATTATATCACAGAATACAAAGAATTATCAGAATGGAGACAAAAAGTATAGGAGGAAAAATGAGAAAAAATGGATGGAAAATAGTAGCAATTAAAATGTTAACAAGAAAAGAAGAAAATGAAAATATGAATATGGGGGAGTTCTTAAAGAAAGTAAAAGAGAAATGGATTAGAAAAGTAGAGAGATAAGAAAGGTGGAAGGGCAAACGAAGAGGGAGAGCATGGATCATAGGTGATTAAGGGTAGCAAGGGCTGCTCGGCTGAGCCATAAGGCCAGGGTGCCACGCAAAATGAGCAGCATAGCTGGCAAGAAAATTTGTACATAGGTTAAGTTAGTTTATAAGTGGAATATTGTAAAAAGGATTGTGTATAAAAAAAAATGTACAAATAAAGTTTATTCATTCATCTCATACAGGAGAAGAGATTCACTACACAGATGAAGTACAATATTAGTTTCCTGAGTACACTTCAATTGAAGGTTTATAATAACTTTTATTACTCTTTTCTGTAGGATTTCTAGTGATTTTACTTGATCTTTATGATACACTTACATCTTGTTATGATGTCCAGCTGAAATTGGCATGTGACAGAGTCCATAGCCGCGTACTACATCATTTCCAAACACATCTAATCCATACACGCTCACAACCAACTGCGGCCCTAGAAAGTGAAAAATATAATGTACATTTAACAACAGTTTTACAATCACACTATGACAACTTCTATTACTTGTATATTTGTAGACTCAGTATTTTTTAACACTTCGTCCTTACACTTAAATTTGAGGGACTAGTTTAAGGAGGCATTGCTTCCATTTTCAACCTCAAGGGATTCAACTGCCATTGTGGGTTGTAGTCAACTGTAGCCTTCTCTTTGGTGGTGGAACGATGAACTTCTTCACTAAGATGTCAACAGGCGGGACTTCAAAATTTATCAGATGGTCTCTGTGCTTCCATGTTTTCCTTTGTTGTGAGTTCATTGTGGATGTCATGCTTTTTAAGTGGTTTTAGATTTGGGTCTACGTAATGGCTTTCATTCCAAAACTGAAATGCTACGAGGGCTCTCCCAGAAGTACCTGACCTAACAAAGAAAACACAACAATTTTGGGAAAAAACATCTTTATTTCTCTACATAGTCTTCTTTCAGCTCGATACACTTTTCTCAGCGATGTTCAATAGCTTCAATATCCTGTTTATAGTCAGAACTGTTGAGTTCTACAAAATAGTCATCAACTGCAAACTCCACCTCTTCATTGTTGGCAAATCTTTTACCACCAAGCAATTTCTTCAACTTTGAAAACAGAAAATAATCAGAGGGGGCTAAGTCTGGCGAATAGGATGCATGAGGATGCAATTCGAACTTTAACTCATTGATTTTGGCCCTGGCGATAATGGATGTGTAAACTGGTGCATTCTCTTGATGAAACACAACTTTCTATTTCACTAAATGCGGCCGTTTTTGCTTTATTTCATAATTCAAACGCTGCAATAAGTTTGCATAATACTTGCTATTGATTACTTTTCCTTTTTGAAATAACTAATGAAAATTATCCCAAAATACTGACGCCATGACCTTGCCTGCAGATGGAACTGTCTTCGCCTTCTTTGGAGCCAATTCTCCCCTTTCAATCCACTGTTTTGACTGTTCCTTCATCTCAGGTGTGAAATGATGGACCCATGTTTCATCCGTGGTTATGAATCGACGCAAAAACTTGGCTTTATTGCAGCGAAACTTTGCCAAACACTCGACTAAAACATCCTTACAATACTGCTTTTGTTCCATTGTGAGTTAACGCGGTACCCATCTTGCGCACAACTTTCTCATATCTAAAATTTTAGTCAGTATGCGATGTACAGCACTTTTTCAAATGTCTACAATTCTGCTAGCTCATGCACTTTCAGTCAACAGTCATCCAATACCATTTTATGAATTTTCTTCGCAATTTCTGGCGTGGTCACCTCATTTGGTCAACCACTGCAATGTTTGTCTTGACAGCTCATACGGCCTAGCTTAAACTCTGTCACCCAATATTTTACTGTTATAAACAAAGGAGCAGACTCCCCCAGAGTAGAATCTAGCTCAGCTTTAATATTACTTGGACTAAGACCTTTCAAATGAAAGTATTGTATCACATAACGATGGCCAGTTTTATCCATGTTTACAAATTCACTGAGAGAGTTCAATATTAATGGCTGCCAAACAATTACATTAGCATTATCAAACTTAAGCTTTATAAGGTTGGTACTTTCTACCATAGTAATTTGTTTGAAACAACCACCACTATCTATACATCAGGTTGGGTACTTCTGGGACTGCCCTCGTACCTGCTGACTTGTCTTTTTGTTCTAACCTAACATTCTTGAAGTTTTCTTTGGTTTTGTCTATATAGAACTTTTCAATAAAACTTTTAAAACATAGCATGTTTCTTATGGAGAATACGTTTACGGGAGCCAAGATTATATGTTGTCTAAGATCTTTCTGAATGCTTTTGGGTATAAGTGAACCTCCAGAATGTGTATTTACTATCTTTTTCTGTGGATAGGATGCTTATTTCTTTTATAGTTTTCTTTTGCTTTGTTTTACTCATCTTTCTGTATACAAGGCTTTTGTGGTATCCATTTGCTTCTACAATGTAAGTTATGGTTTTTTAATTCTTTGTTGAATTCAGCTTGATCCATAGGTACAATAACTAATCTATGTAGTGTTAAAAAAAAAACTCCACAAATATACAAGTATAATTTGGATGTCACTGTTTCTAAATTCCTCTAAACATAAATTCATCAATTTCTACCCACTTGAATAATAATCAAATGCAACACCTTTTCCTTTCTCTACCACATATGTAACAGTGGGAAAGTATTGAATGTTTTGAGGCACCCTGTGTCCAGAAAAAGGTTCTCTGTTTGTGAATAGCATAAGTCAAAAACGAAAGTCAATTAAATACCAAGCTTGAAACATCTTCTAAAGATGCAGCACAAAGATTTTGAAGAAAATTCCCTCTGCCACAAACTATCCTTTACATAGAAAATGTTTCTTTATTTTTTATTTTCTCCAACATGCCTGCAACAATTTGCATTAAAATAACATTCAAATATTTGCATGACAAATAAAATTTATGTCTTTAATTTTCCAGGAATATTCTGTGAAGTCCTCTTCATTCTGATTGACTTTTGTATAATTGGTAAACTGTGACAGATAGACAAAAAATGTAGAATCTTGTTAAAACAAGAATTCATATTAAATAAAATTTTTTGTGGTGTTATCCATTCCAAAATATCCTTTGTAATGCGTTTGAATGTTTTAATGCCTATACATTTTTTCAAGAGGTTAGTTGCTGTTGTTTTTTCTCGAGGTCATGCAAAGAGCACCGAATTTCAAAACCATCATATAGTGATCTGCTTTTTAAAAATGTGACTATCACCTTAACTTACTGTATTCTTCTTATAGCTACAACGAAATGTGTAATGAAAGTTTATCTGTATTAACAAGTGATACTCTGAAAAATGAGCTTTTGTAAGAACAGTTTGTAGAAGAATGAGCAGAGAAAGTCATAATAATGCAACATGTAATTTTTCTGTACAATATCTAGGATTTTGTTATTTTCTTTGTTGTCCACTTCAGTATTCAGGAACATTTCAATAAAAGTGAATACAGATTAAAAATTCTTCTTGAAATATTTTATAAGTTAAAAAACATAATTTCATCCCAAAATAGAACAAATCAAATTGATAGTTGTTTATGTGTAACTGAGCTATACATACAAACAAAAGCCTTCTCAAGACAAACTCATTGGATTATCTAGAGAGTTGAAATGAATCAGACTGTAATTAAGATGTCTTAATTTTCTGAAGTATGTTATGTCAGGATTTCAATGAACTTTACTTAATGTGACAAGACGTAATGATCCTACATTAGTAGTTGATTAAAAAATGTTCTCTTTGATTTTGGGATAGTTTATTATACAGCAAGAGCCAAAAAACTATAAACTGACTGCGCTGTGTTATCCCTGTCCACATTCTCGGCGATTGTTGCAGTCTGCCATTATCATAGAAAGGTGTGGATGAAACCATACAACATTTTTAAAACTACTTTTATTTACTTACCAACGTTATGAAAGGAGATGCTGAAACTGGTCACTATCATTGTGGCCAGAAACAATTACAGGGCCAATTTTTTTCGAGTCAGTAGTTGAAGCCTGTGCATACATGAATACATTTTTGCCCCCTGCTTTTAGAGAATTAACAGATAGGAAGCGTGATTTTGCCTTTTTTCAACAAGACTCTGCAACAGCTCATACAGCTAATATTTTGATGAGAACAATTGAAAGTGGTCTGAGGACAGAATTATTAGTAGAGATTTGTGGCCCCCTCGGTCCCCTGACCTAACTTCCTGCGATTTCTATCTCTGGGGTAACTTAAAACAAAGTGTACAAGACAAACCCACACACCCTGGAAGTATTAAAACAAAATATCCGCCAGGAAACTGCCGGCATTTCTCAATGTGAACTACGGCGAGTACTGGATAGTTTCCTAAAGAGGTACCAAAAATGTATGGACGACGGTGGCCAGTTTCAGCATCTCCTTTCATAAAACTGGTAAGTAAAGCCTTTAAAAGTAGTTTTAAAAATGTTGTATGGTTTCATCCACGCGTTTCTATGATAGCGGCAGACGGCAACAAGTGCCGAGGACGCGAACAGGAAAAACACTGTGCAGCCAGTTTGTAGTTTTTTGGCTCTCCCTGTACATGTTAACATTAGCTATGTATCCAAAATCACATAATTATTACCGGAGAAATGTCAATGATTATTGCATTATAATTAAGCTTAGAATCCAATATAGAGATAAAGTTACTTACAGCCATAAGGATTTGTGCTTCGGAAAGTGATTTCCAGTGGAAAGTTCCAAACAAGTAACTGCTCATCATCACTACCTCTTTTTGCAATCTGGGAAATGCCTTCCTCCAGACCCTGTACATTCAAATGAGGATCAAGTTTAACATTCTAAACCATTTCTTAAAGCATCATAATCATTAACATTAACATGCTCAAATATCTCCAGTGACCGCAAGCATTCTCTTGCTTCATATTTAGCACAGAAAGACTACATATGCCTGGCCTTGTAGCTCAGTCGGCATAGCATCTGCCTGTTGTGCGAGGGGTCCTGGGTTCAATTCCCAGTTGGGAGTGGGAATTTTTCTTTATACTCCCCAGATTCTGAAATTATGAATGAATGTGATCTAAAGAATATAACCCAAAGTTTAACAAAAATCAAACAAGAAGCAAATACGAGTTAACACCGTTGCCTATAAGCAATAATATGTTGCAAAGGGAAGGCCGCTGACAAGACCATTGTAGTTAAAGGCGGGGTATAAATGGAACTTAAATAAATAAAAAAAAAAATTCTTACATACTATCATTATGTTAATCACACATTTACTTCTATATGTTTTACAGATATACAATAAATGTTTAGGTACCAGACTTTGTCCACTAATACGAGGGCGGATCAAAAAGTAATGCACAATAATTGTTTTACAAAAAAGTTAAATAGTTAAAACAACAAAAAAATCACAAATGAACTTGCACCTTTTACCTACTTTTCGACATAGTCACCAAGTTTCTCAACACATTTCTCTATCGTGATACCAGTTTCAATATGCCCTGTTCATAGAAGTCCATTTCCTTGGAGTATAGCCATCTGCGGACTGCTGATTTCACTTCTGCATCTGTCGCAGCGTTGGCCAGCCAAGAATTTCTTCATGGGATCAAACAGATAAAAGTCTGATAGTGCAAGGTCCGGACTGTAGGGTGGTGATTTTCTGATGAACAGAGGGCGAGCATTGTCATGAAGAATTTTGACATCATCAGCATTCATGTTGTGGCATTTGTCATGAAGGGTACGACGCAATTTCACCAAAGCTTTCATGTAGGCTGCAGCATTCACAGTGGTCCCGTGTTCAGCAAAGTCCACCAACACAACACCATGCATATCCCAGAACACTGTCACAAGCACTTTCCTAGCAGACTGAGTCACACTGGTGAACCAGCATGTTTCCACTTCATACTTGCCTGCTTGGTTTCGAGCGTGTATGGTATGCCCACGACTCATCACCAGTGACAATTCCTTTCAAAAAGTCATGCCCTTCTGCAGTGTACCGCGTTAGGTGATCCAAGCTTGTCATCATTCGCTGGCCCTTGTGTTTGTCTGTCAGGTTCTTAGGCACCCAGTGAGCATTAACTTTACGAAATTTCAAAGTATCATGAACAATATCGTACACTGCACTAAAGGAAATGTTGAACTGTTGCGATAAGGTTTGCAATTGCACACGCTGGTCATTCAAATTGCCACCTCAATGCCTCTGACATTCTGCGGGGTTGCAGCTGTTACCGGCCTCCCAGAGCATAGCGAATCACTAAGGTTCACACGGCCTCTAGGAAGAATGCACACAATCTGGAGACATTGCTATGGTCCATACAATCATCCTCATACACGCCATGCATGTGCCTGAGAATATCGCTCAGTTTATGCCTTTGGTCCACAAATATCAAACCACACCTCTCTGCTCTTCACACGTGGATGATAGTAACATGCACACCATCTTTGTTGCTTAGTTCACGCTTCTCTCGCTAGAGCTACACATGAAACGAAAAATACCCTCTGTAGTGAAAACTTCAAACCATATCTGTGTCAAATTGCAACATTCCAGCTGCAATACCACGGCGGAAAAAAATAATTGTGCGTTACTTTTCTATCTGCCCTAATATTTAGCTCAATAAAACGTCACATTTTTCTGATCCCCATGTATGAAATATATTAAACTCATTTGCACACAATGTATACTCTACCCTTGCTGCCACTGCCATGTTGGATGAGGCATCAGTATTTTCAGAATGCAGTATTGCTGCACGCATGTTAACAATATGGTCAGCAAGTTCATTCTTTCCCAGTTGTATCTAATGATGACGGCGAAGTACTAGATCTAAATAATGAAAGTGTTCCCAGTGTGCATGAGGCAATTCAAGCTCTAGAAATTACACAATGATTTCTATAATCACAAAGCCTAAATGATGACAGCATTTCTGAGATTTGTGTACGACTATGTGGAAAAATCAAAGTAGCAAAGAAAAACTGACAATTCTTTTTAAACCAGTGTGAAACACAAGTACTCTGAAACCTTTAACTTTGTTTTAGTTTGAATTATGAATGACAATACTGACTAAGAACTCTAAATGGTGTGTTGTGTTTCTTTTTAATAAGCTTGCTTAATTTATTGCTTTCTTATGTTAAACAATCCACAATTAGGTGAGTGATAATATAATAAAATAGTTACAGTTCCATAAGGAAGTTCACTTTTATATTTTCTTATTTATACATTATTTAAGCATCTCCCTTTGGAAATGCATAACTGAGGTTATACTATATATGTAATAAAGCAGCTTCTGCAGTTGGGGTTATTGGTCAATTGAAAGGTAGGTTACAGGTTCAGAACAACCCAAGAACGGGAATGCATATCAACATAAAAGTGAAAATCTGATTTTGCAAATTGGGACGTCATTTATTGTTGATCTAATGTGCAGGATTTTGATCCATCAATTTTTCCCTTGGTAGTCAATATAATTGTGTATCTGGTACAGCTTTCCTTAATTCTGTGCATTCTAGTAGGTGTTCTCCATTTAAAATCTTGTCAGCATTGCAAATCTTACATGCTTTCATTCATAAAACCAAATCTATATAGATGTTCAGCCAGACAGTCATGTCCAGTGACTAATGTGAAGTGAGCAATGGCTTCTTTCCTGGAACATTTTTTATTTTTTGTACTATTTCTTTTATGTTGGAGTAATTTTTGTTAGTAATTTCCTTTTCAATATTATGTTGGTATGTTTGTTCTATATTAATTTTGACATTTTTTAGTTTCATATCTAGTCCATAAGACTTTATAGGTTTTGAGTATAACACTGCACCATTTTTTGTCAGAAAGTCTGCTGTCTCGTAACCATTCACTCCCACATGTGCTGGTATCCACAGTAATATTATCTGTTGAAATTTTGTTTGTAGTAATCTCACTTCCTTAATATTATAAGATTCATCTGGGCTATCATATCGTTCTATTGCTTGAATGGCAGAAACTGATCTGTGAGAATTGTCCTGTAGTATATTTGTTCTAATGCTTGTTGTATTGCAACTACTTCACCATCAAAATTTGTGGATTGTCTAGGCGATGTAAAATAATGTGAAAAGTATTTACAGTATATACCACCTCCCACATTATTTCCCAATTTATCTGCACAACCATCTGTATAAATTCTAAGCCACTCTGTTTTCGGGGAATTGATTATGCAGATGTTCAAGTGTAGCAATTCTGCATACTTCTGGTGAGTCTTCTTGTTTATTTAGTTGTTCTATCAGCTCTTCATTTGTTACTATCTTGATAAAATACATTGGATTAGTTCTAGGAGGATGAGGAGTGCATTTTTCTGATAAATATAGGTAATTATAATTCTTCTCCAAACAGGATTTGTTTGTAATCTGTGTTTTTAGCTTGTATTCTCTAGGTAGTTGTTGAAACCATTGATGTTTGCTTGGGTTTGTTTTAATTTTACATATAATTGTGCAGCTTGTATTGTTGTTTATAACTGACCAATGATGTTTTTTTCAATTGCTTCCAATTCACCCAACATAATGGAGGTTAGCCAATGTCAAAATTCTCCAGACAGGAATATGAAATTTCAATTCATTTCACATTCCCAGGAAAGCTTCCTGTTAATTACGAATGCTAAGATTATAATACCTGGTTTTAACTTTATCATTCTGGTTACCTTTGTTTACTGTGAAACAGTCTTACTTCCACATATACGTATTAAGGCTATAGGTATAATATTATTTATTTCATTTCATAAACGTTATATGGGGACATAGTACAAAAAAGGAATCCACCACTTCAAGTAATTCAAAATCCTGCAATACCAAGCAAGATGGTTCTGCAGTAAAGTGTGATGCTCACATTCGGAAGGTGCGCACTTCAAATCCTGCATCCCTAAGTGAGTTTTCTTCAGTCCTCATAACTGATAAATGCAGGAGAGGTGCTCTAAACTTAGGTCTGGATTGTTTCCTTCACAAAATTCCTTTCCCAACTATCATCAGCATGTAATAACGGGTGTTAAATACTACCAAAATAATAAAATCCTGCAATGAAAAGAATGTATGGATTTCACTTACATCAATTCTGCTATTCTATAAATATATACCCATGCTACGCAGAAACCACACACAACTTTAAGTCATATTTGGGTAATCAAATATGGTATTACGGTATCAAACACAAGCTAATAAAGTATTATAACAAAATTCCTATTGAAATCAGAAATTTAAATGCCTTTATCATAACAAACTTTGTAACTCAGGCCAATAGACTGAATATTGAATTTTATAATTAAAAGTATGGGAATGGTGTTGAAAATAACAATGTTTATTATGATAATATATCTGTGATGCGGTTTATTTTATAAATTACTGTAATTAATGCTACTACTGTTAGGTATATCATTATCAGATATTATTATGAGTCTATTTCAAGATTAAATGAAAAATGTATAAATTTCAATTAGGCTACCACTGTATCCGTTGTTATTTGTTAAATTTTTAAGGAAAGGACATGTTTTTTGTACTTCCTGCTTAAAAAGAGCAATGTAGCTTATGGAGCTCTCTGAAATAAATAAACACACTTCCATATATTTTAAATGCTCTAAGAGCAATGTATCTTTAAAATTAGGAGGGGCCAAGGTATTTTACAATACCTAGTTTGATTCTGCTTGTTAGGTTAAACTAAGCTAGCTTATTTTGAACCATAATCTGAAAGGTTATCAAACAATCTTCTATGTAACACAAAAAAAGACAAATTATATGTTATTGGAATTATGTTCTAGAGAAATGGCATCAGAAATTAGTTTAATTGTAAATGATGTACAAATAACTAAAGTGAAACAACATACTTTTTAGGCATAATAGTGGATGAAAAGTTAACCTGGGCAGAACATATTAATTATGTATGCAAAAAAATTAGTAAATCAATATATCTCTTAAGGCATTTTAAAGTATTTTAAAATCAGTATATTCTTTGGTTGTTATATTATGGTATAATTTATACAAATTTATTATATGTTATATAGGTATATATGGATAGATTATTCATTCTTCAAAAGAAGTGTATTAGGATTATAAATAATGTCGCCAAAAGAATCATGTAGAAATGCATTTATAATCAATAATGTACTAACGCTCTATTCGCTATATGCATATAAGTCAATACTATTTGTAAGGGAAAGAAATCTAACAACAAACAATAATGTATATAACTATAACGGAAATTGCCTTTCTTGGGCCCACCTAGATAATGCTGAAGGAAGTGAGAAATAATGGAATAAATTACCTTATGAGTGAATGTGGAAGTAGATATGAAGTGTTGAACATCAGACACCCGCCTGCCCGCCACTTTTTTTGTGCCTTACTGATATGGGGAAATTGAGAAACGAACTAGAAAAAACGTGGCCATCTTCACAGTAATACTGACGCTCTCAATTGGAAGTGCCAGCTTAATTAAGAAGCTGGGAATCCGCTAAGTATGCGATGTGTTGTTACTTGTTCTTCTTATTATTATTCATATGGTATAGCCGCTAAAAAAAGCACCACACATTCAGAGCAAGCTTTGGTGTTCTGTGGCAAGCTGTGCATGAATTTCGAAACGTAAGCTTATATAAAAATAAAACCTAACCTAAGGCTAACCTTACGTGAATTCAGAAACGTAAGCTTATATAAAAAAAACCCAAACCGAGAGAGTTGGGGATATGTCTCCACCTTTGGGGGCATTAATTATTCATGTGTTGCCAGCATTGCGTTACAGCCAGAGAATGACATACAGTGACATCTGTTGGACATATAAGACATCGTTTAGTCGCTAATAAGGGTCCAAGAATGGCAATTTACCCACTATAACATTAGAAATAAGGCATATTACAGTAGATTTAGTAAAGTATCTACTGAAAACGATGTATACGTTATGGGAACTATTTTTTTTCAACAAATTGCCAAATAATATAAAACTTCAAAATGAACCTAGATTTAAGAAGGAACTTAAAAAAATACTTAATTAAGAAATGTATGTATTCCATGAAAGAATTGTAATTATGTTTGATATTTGGGGTAAGTTGCCTTACTTGAATTTGCCCTTAAGAAACTTCGATCCCATTTCCGGTATACCCCTTTACACCGTCTATTTCACTTAGTTACAACACAGTCTGGTGTTTAGGCGAGACAATATTTTCACCGTCTACTTACTGCAGTTACAACCCAGTCTGGTCCATAAGTGAAGCAATATTTGCAATAAACATCATCAAAGTCTGGAAACTGTGCACTTTCAATCTGACCCGCTACAGATAACAAAAACAAACCACCGCTTTCATCAGCCATCATGCACTCTACCGCAAACACTTGCTATCTCACACAGGACATAACCATAACGCATTGCGCAGATGTGAATTACAAGGATGACAACATACGGCTTTAGTTTTCACGTTAATACATTTTAAAGTTATATATCTACAGCTCGATTTATATTTTTTGAAAATTATTAAATCCTTTAAATTTTATACCTTATTCAGACATTAAATGAAGTTGGTAGACGTAAATAAAGTATATTGATTTTTTGTCTTCCTTCTCAGCTGTTGGTTGTACTGCTCTCGTCTCTTGTTTATGTATTTAATCGAAAATCGAACAATTTTATTTGTATTGTTTTGATCATGGCGGCTCTAGTTAGGTTGAAACGACGTTTAGATGAGGAACCTTTGGAAGCATTGGTACTTGCTTGTAAAAGAAAGAAAACTGAAGAAGATGCAGCTGCAAAAGATGAAACTCCCATTACAGCAATTCTCAAATTCGCTGGCACAGTGAAAAACCAAGTGAGTAAAACATTTTGTAATGACCGAATAATGGTTAAGTAACGCAGAAAATAGTTTTTATCCTGTATCATCGTTTTTATCTTTAAGGAAGAAGATGTGACAGCACACATAAATAAAAACTTGCGAAAGGGAAGTTCGCGTAATGATTTGAGACATGTAGCAGACATCAGTGGTAAGATCCGGGCAGAAACGAAGCAACTCTCGCAACAAAATAGGTTTAAGGTATGAGAAGCTCAACTATTTGTCTCAACTCGATGAGTTAACGGTTTGAATGAAATCCTTAAATTGAGTTCTTGTATTTCCAGGTTGTTAACTGTTTTAGAGCCCTGAAGGAATCAGATGCTGCGCAATCCGAGGCAGGTTTACCAAGCGAAAAGAATGACAAACTCCTGACCGTTTTTGATGTTGTTAGTCATTCAGAAGATGAGGACAAGAAAAATAAAAGTGACTCTGTAGATTCTAAGCAACAAGTAAGTTTTACATACTTATTCATTATAACTGCTGACAACGGCTATAGCAAAATAAAAGGAATTCGGGATTTTGGTGCACAAGTGTAGTTTGTGTAATCATCACTTCTGCCGAGAACTAGTGTGATAAATAATTACAGCAACATACACTATCCTAGAGTGAAGACTGGCAATCATAGAATGCAATGAGTTCTTTGCAGTTAAGCAAATCGAACAATAGTGTAGAAGAATTTAAAGCAGCTTGTTTGTCTTGTTCGTTGATCCTTTAGCGAGCGATTCTCTGGGATATTGATACATTACTAGTTTTAAACCAACACCAGTCGTGACCTACTCATCATCACAACAGCGAGTGAACTGCATTACATATTTAAAATAGTTTCATATCCAGCTGTGATATCCCCTCGACAATAGCACATTATGGTAAAATAGCATCAACTCGGAAATTGCAAAGCAGATCTAGTGAGAAAGTAATTTTGCACAGGAATACTTGAGAATTACGAGGGTGGATCAAGTATAAACTGGAATTTATGTTTTGATAATTTGTTCCATACTTACTTTTACTTATTAGTTTATGGTTTGGCCAGTAGTGGATATCATAATTCATGGAGTTCATTCTGAAGGTATGTCAACATTTGAGCGAACAAAACCAAGAGGTAGAAATGATATATAGAACGAGTATGTGGCAAGTTTAGGCCATCAGGCAGTACTGAGCCACAGTGAAACCCAGGTCTTTGTGGTTTCGAGATTTAACCTGAAGGTTGATGTGTGTGTATATATGAACTGGATTGAAGTAACAGGTATGATATTGAAGTGATATGCTGAAGCAATAATAATATATAAAGTCTATTTGTGTATCATCTAAATAAATGTAGAAACATCTAACATATCTTTATAAGATTGTACAGAGTAGGTATACGCCGGGAAGTAAAACATACCGTTAGGGGATCAGAATGTCAGCTGGCTGAACATTCCTTTTGTCTAAGCACACATGCGTGAGTTAGGGAAACAAGGCAGGCAGAAAGTTAGGGTTAAGAAACCTTCAGGAATGCAAACCGAAGGGTAAATACAAGCGCTTGTATTCTGGGATCTGATGTGAGCAGACATGTGAAACGCCACGGGCTATCATGTGGCTATAGCTTGATTTGGCGATGGTGTAGTTAAATATATTTGTGTGGCCGGATTGATTGCGGGAAAGGTTTTAAGGAGGACAGAATAAAATGTATAAAATAATTTAAATGTCATCGGTTAACACGACCCGAGATTAAGAGAACCCTACCTATATCCATGCACTTCTGATATTTCACCGATCCCCTCCCTTTCCCGCTGCAAAACCGATACCATACAAATATAACACACAACAAAGTCTGTCCCAATATCAGCGACTGGGCATTTGTCACCTCTTAACATTCCTATTCTTGCAGATTACACTAATATGGCTGAGTTGGCAGTTTCCTCTGGACATGCACTGTATTAATCAAATAGAGTAATTTGTTAATGCATGGCGATTATTTTACTGTTTAAGAAAGTATCTTAAAATGGGTGAATGGTTGTTAGAGCTCTTAAAGCCACTATTACATGCATTTCTTTTTCTAAGTTACTATTTTTTACTATAACTATAAGATAAGTATGAAACTAAAGCCATTTATTGAACCAATGAAAAGGTACAATAACAGCATACATATACTTTTCAACATAGCTTCCTAATTTCAAAATAGCTTTTCCCAATGAATGTGTAGTTTTTTAATTCCTTCTTAGAAGAAGTTAGGAGAACGTGTTCACTGCCAGTTGCACACAAATTCCCCCACTTATGCACAATCTTGAAATTGCTGCCCCCCCCTCGCAGTACCTCTTTAAATGGTCCAAACAAATGATAGTCGCAGGTGGGGGGATAGATCTGGACTGTAAGGAGTATATAGCAGAGTTGTCCAATGAATGTTAGTGCATTTTGGTGTTAACCTTGGTCAAGACCAAGCAGTAAACAACCTGCACATGCCTTCTGCTATACAAGTCAAGTTTAAACACAAGAAGTAATCTCTCACACATTTCACAATATTATAATGAGGCAATACCTCCACATACTTATTTCATGCATGTACTTGCATTTTCTTGTTAATCTTTGAGTATATGAAGACAAACTACTGTTTTAAACGCAGTACTAATTTCTGATGCAATATATGGTTATGCGTCCAGCAACCAATAGGAGAAAACTAGAAGTACTGCTTTTGTTTACCCATTGGCGACTTAGTTAAATACCCTGGTGTCTACCTCAGGAATCTGATTTAAATCCCTGTATAGCTGTGCGAGTGTGTTTTAAAGTCTAAAAATTCATATAAAATCACTTCCCTGAAATGTTTTGAACATGGGAAACATTGACTCAACAATTTTGTTGCCTAAACTAAATATTGGGTGTGGTAGATCTCAAAACAGTTCTACAAATGAAGGGTGACAACTTTTTTTGTGTTGCTATTTTTCTCCCTACTATAGAATAGAATACATCTTTTTGTTTCTTGTCTGAGGGTGGAATATGAATGTTTTAGATTGCAGTCTCAATTGGGTGAAGGTCGACCAGCAATCCTGAAAGTGTTACACTTTGAAGCTGGTGATGATCAACATTGGTTCTAAAGTCCATGTATCTTGTGAAACACAATGAAACAATTGAATGCGTACATGTCCAGCAGCAGAAAAAATCTTCTGTAACTTTTAACCGTGCATTGCATTATACGAAACAAACCTGTCTTTACAAATTGACACCTTCCATTCCCTTCTGTTAGTCAAGGGCATACTTTGGTTTCTTTACCTTCCTTCTTCTCATCTTGCCTGTTGCGGTAATGTCAGCAGCTTATAGGGAATAAACATCTTTGTTATCCTTCCATTTCATACTCGTCACATTTCATTTATTATAACATATCCCTCTTTATTTTTCTCATGTAGTAACAGTAGCAGTTGGTTTATTGCCATAACAGTACAGTATAGCAATGCAAGTAAATTAGAAGTTCATTTTTTGCTTCCCCAATTTCATATTAAAGTCACTATTATAAAATTTGTCTGTTATACATAGGATTTAACATCAATGTATTACATACCAATCTCTTATAAGAATTTAAAGACATACTCATAACTTAGATAGTAAGTTATTTTAGAATTTATAAGACATGTATAAAACACTTTTTATCATCTTACTATGTTTACATTTATGTATACAAATATTGTCCTTGTATGGTGTGATGAGCACTTCATATTGTCCTTTAAATTAGCCCTAGCATATAACAGACAAGACAGTACGTACATCAATAGTAAAGTAAGTATGCACAAATTGTGGCTTGGAGTGTGTTCTCGGAGGCATCCCTGTATATAATTCTAAGAGCTCTCCTCTGCAGAATAAGTAGTTTATTGGCTGAATGATATTTGCCGCACAAGAGAGTACCTTAACTTAGGTGACTATATATTTGTCCATAGTAGACCATAATTAATGAATCTTTATCATTTTACTGATTATGTGGAGCACACATATACCATTAGTAATCTTGTTTGCAATATATTCAATATGATTACTCCATCCTAAACCAGTCTCAAGATGAATGCCAAGAAACTTAGTAGAACAACAGTGGTTGACTGCTTAGACATATTCAAAGCGAATTGTAGATCAGCAGTTTTAATGGCGTTTATGCCGAGTTCATTGGCACTACACCATTCATTTATCTTAGATGATAATTCATTGACTTTGATATCTAAAGAAATATCATTATGAGAAGTAACTGTAATTACTAAGTCATCTGCAAACAGATAATTACTGAAAGATTTGCTGTCAATGTTGGCTGAGAGATCATTAATATAAATAATAAATAAAAGCGGTCCAAATACAGACCCTTGTGGGACACCATGCAAGACAGGCTTATAATGGGAAAATTTATTTTTGTAATAAACCGTCTAATATTTTCCATTTAAATATTCTAAACAGTTCATGGCATCATTGTTAAAACCACAAAAGTTCACCTTCTGAAGGAGAATGTTGTGAGATATGGAGTCAAATGCCTTAGTAAAATCGTAGAAATGCTCATGAAGTTGCATTCCTTTTTCTAATTCAACACAACACTTTTGAATCAATTTTACAACAGCTTCAGTGGTACTGTGTGCTGATCTAAAGCCATACTGGTCACAAATAAACAACAATATTAGCTTTTCCGTTCATTAATCTTATAAAGAGACATGGAGATTGTTTGAATGCCACCTGTAGTTCGACATGCAAATATATGGGGTAGTTAAATTATATTCGAACCCACTCACATCCTCTCTCTGCTATGCGAGACAGCTGGCAGTTGCTGGGGAAATTACACCGGCAGAGGCAGACTAAAATACGTTATAATAGATGCTAGAAATGTTGACCTGGTCTCAAATAGGCAGCATATCTTATGTAAATATTCTCGCTCACTCTCCGAAGCTCAGCAGCAGGAATTCCTGTGATTTCTTGCACAATGTTTTCTCTAAGTTCCTGTAGTGTGCGAGGATTGGAAACATATACTTTGTCTTTTAAAGAACCCCATAAATAAAAATCACAACTCGTTAGGTCAGGAGAACGAGGGGGTCACAAATCAACACTAATTATTCTGTCATCAAACGCCTCTCTTATTGCATGTAATGATTCGGCAGCCATATGTGCTGTTACAGAATCTTGCTGGAACCAAACCATCCGATTTCTCTTCTGTCAAGCGATAGCAAAATGGCCTCAGAATTAACCTCGGATATTGCTCTGCATTTATTGTTTCATCAAAGAATATGGGCCCTATTATTCTTCTAGCACTTATCGCACACCACACATATTTTCTGATCATAATGAGGCGTTTCATCACAAGAATTCCTGCTGCTGAGCTTCGGAGAGTGATCGAGAATATTTACACGAGATATGCTGCCTGTTTGAGAGCAGAAGGTCAACATTTCCAGCACCTATTATAAGGTAAAGATTTTTAGTCTGCCTCTGCCGGCGTAATTTTCCTGGTGACTGCCAGCTGTCTCGCGCAGTAAAGAGAGACTGCAAGTGGGTTCAAATAAATTTAACTGCCCTATATATAGTTTTATGGGCCAGTGCACACTTGCAAGCACAGCTTATGATATGACATGATTCACCATTTATTTGTTGTTTACAGGATGAGGTAATGGCAGAGGAGGATTACGTGTATGATCTGTATTACACAAATATGACTGGATCAGATGGCCTGGTGAGCTTGGATGATTTAGTTGGAGTACATGCCTACAACAACTCCGAGTGGGACCTACGCGACTCAGGAGACTCGGATGAATCCATACCTGGAGCTGATGATGAAGATGACTCAAATGATGAGAATAACTGGCGCAACGACTATCCTGACTCAGACCACAGGTACAGCGAACAAGATTTGGTTTCATGGTTCTTGTCAGTGTATACTTTGAGGTGTTGTGGACTGGGAAAGTAAATGACTTTACAGACTAAATTGTGTCTCTGGAGTGCTTTTTGTAGCAATGCCTCTGTTTTACAGCAAAAACAATATGCTTCAGCCTTACAACACTTTGTTATGTGGAGATATAGTGCACTGCAGAAAACTAATTAATTATTGTTTTATATATAATATTTTATTTCAATCAAATTAAATCTTATACACTCACAATGCAGTAGCATTGGTAAAATGAATTATTGTGGATATTTACAGAAATAATTACAAAAGCATTAGAATTTTTTTCGAGGTTTTCTGCTTAATACCCTTAATTTTGTCTGACTTCAACCAATTGTATTGATAGATCCTCTTCAAATTGATACATTTCAATTTCAGCACATATGAGGGCTGTCCCAGAAGTACCCGACCTAACAAAGAAAACACAAAAATTTTGGGAAAAAACATCTTTATGTCTCTATATAGTCTCCTTTCAGCTCGATACACTCTTCCCAGCGATGTTCAATAGCTTCAATATCCTGCTTATAGTGAGCACCATCGAGTTCTGCAAAATAGCATCAACTGCAGACTCCAGCTCTTCACTATGGAAATCTTTTAGCACAAGCTAGTCCTTCAACTTTGGAATTAGAAAATAATCAGAGGGGGGCTAAATCTGGCGAATAGGGTGCATGAGGAAGCAATTCAAAATTTAATGCATTGATTTTGGCCATGGCGATAATGGATGTGTGAACTGGTGCATTGTCTTGATGAAACAGAACTTTCTTTTTCGCTAAATGCGGCTGTTTTTGCTTGATTTATCATTCAAATGATGCAATAAGTTTTCATAATACTCGCCATTGATTGCTTTTCCTTTTTGAATATAATCAATGAAAATTATCCCATGCGCATCCCAAAAAACTGATGCCATGACCTTGGCTGCAGATGGAACTGTCTTCGCCTTCTTTGGAGCCGATTCTTCCCTTTCAATCCACTGTTTTGACCGCTCCTTCGTCTCAGCTGTGAAGTGATGGATCCATGTTTCATGGTTATGAATCAACACAAAAACTCGGCTTTATTGCAGCAAAACATCGCCAAACACTCAACTGAAACATCTTCACAATGCTGCTTTTGTTCCATTGTGAGTAAACGCGGCACTCATCTTGCGCATAGCTTTCTCATGTCTAAACTTTCAGTTAGTATGCAATGTGCAGCACTTTTTGAAATGCCTACGATGTCTACTAGCTCATGCACCCAGTCAGTAGTCATCCAATACCATTTTGTGGATTTTCTTTACAATTTCTGGCGTAGTCACCTCATTTTGTCGACCACTGTGATGTTCATCTTGGCAGCTCGTACAGGCTTGCTTAAACTCTGTCACCCAATATTTTACTGTTGTAAACGAAGGAGCAGACTCCTCCAGAGTAGAATCTAGCTCAGCTTTAATATTAGTTGGACCAAGACCTTTCAAATGAAAGTATTGTATCACATAACTATGACCAGTTTTATCCATGTTTACAAATTTACTGAGAGCATTCACTATCAATGGCTGGCAAACAATTACTAAACAACGTAGCATCGCCAAACTTCAAACTTAAGCTTTATAAGGGTGGTACTTTCTACCGCAGTCATTTGTTTGAAACAACCACCACTATCTATATATCAGGTCGGGTATCTGGGACTGCCCTTGTATGTAGCAATCTGCCTAAAAGTGTAAATGGTAAATTATTTAATAATTATTACTACAGATTCTATTTTACGTTAAATACAAGTCTTAAATCTTGGTTTTAAAATGCTATTATTTGCATTTTGCGTAAGAAACAAAAAAATCGAATGTGTTGGTCCACGTGACTTTCTCTACTCGCTCTTCTACAAACTATTCTTACAAAAGCTAATTATTCTATCTACTTTTGTTAATTGAATTAAACTTGTATTACACATTTCATTGTAGCATACAGTAGGTAAAGGGAGTCAGATTTTTAAAGAGCATGTTACTAGTTATGGCTGTGAAATTCCATACCCTTTGTGCGATCAGGAGAAGAAAACGAATTAAACTACCCAGTTGAGAAAAGCATAATCAATTGTGTGCTTTAGTGGGACCTACAGTTTTGTGTAGTAGATTTTGCATATCTCTTACGGTTTATCAGTTATACAAAAGTCATTTAGAATGAAGAGGACTTTGCAGGCTATTCCCAGAAAATTCAAGATATACGTTTCATTTGTCATAAAAATATCTTAAATACACAGTATTTTAAGCAAAATCTTTAACATTGGTTTTTGGGAAAATCAGAGTTTTCGTTAAAGAGTATTTTGGGGTGGGGATTTTCTTTAAAATATTCATGTCACATCTTTAGAAGATACGAACGTATCAATTTTGGCATTTATCATTTTTTAGTTATGCTGTTCACAGACACACGTGGACCTTTCCTTTTTCCTCCTGGGAGCCATAGAGCTTGTACTTGCAGTGAAATCTCAATATCTATACTTTTATATGTAGATGCATTAGTGTTTTGAGGACTGACATCCACTTTAACATATGGCTACATTCTGTTTTCTGTTTGCTTATCTTAATCATATGAGGATTTGCCATAAATATTGGAAAGCTGTGGTTCTGGATTTCAGTAATGCAAAGAACAGCTGGTTTAGTTGAACATAATATCCATGTATTTTTAATTAAATTAAAAACAGGAAATGTTTTTCAATTTTAGTGCCATTTATTCAGAGTAAAACAAACATTTGGCAGTATTTCATTGCATGACCTCTATTCTTTGTAATAAAAATGTTTTGTTACATCATTAGTTTTATAATTTATTTATTATTCAGGTGACCATAAAAGCATGTTACAGATGATTTATCGGTTTGCTTGCATTTAATATTTCTAAAATACTTTGTAACTCCACATCACCAAATCCTTCCCGTTGATATTTAAAACCTAGTTCAGATGTGTAATGATGTTTTGGTCGTGATGCTAGCAAGACAAATCACACAGGAATCAGAGAAAGAAGAATTCCTTCCATACCTGGATCTGAAGCAGGATGTAAGCTAGAAACTAAAAACGTCTCAAAAATTCACAAATCAACATTTACATTTGTGCAAAATTCTACAGTGAATTTTCCAAATGAGCTTTGCACTTTCCAGTAATTGTTTATCTGGAATGTCTATTTTAGAATCAGATTCATATTTTCATTTTTCATCTGACTAGGGCTCCATTCCCTTTACTTTCTTACAACAAATGTATCCATTGCTTCCAGAAAGGTCCTCTCGTATAACTGATGGGAATAATTGAACCACATAAACTTTTCAGATCAAAAATGAACACTGCTAGCCAGGAGAGAACATTTATTTTAAGCTCTAATAATGGTTTCGTGCTACTTTAAAGGTTAACATGCAGTTTGCCTTTGCTTTCATTGGTGCAATGTGAAACATCAGCAACTAACAACAATACACCTGAGAGGATTCTAAGAAGCAAAGCACAGTGATATGGTTATTAAGGAATCCATCCCTCCCCCTCATGCAGACTTGCCACACAAAGCCTATTTGCAATGAAAATACAAGTTTTTTTAGAAACATTTTCATCGGCATCACATAGAAGAACATAAAGTAGACTCATCATTATCCAAGCTAATTGGGCTGAAACTACTTCAGATAATGAGATAATCTCTTCCCCAACTCACCTTTATCCGTTTTCATTGTGTTATTTTGTTTCCAGAGAAACAACACATCTTACATTTGCCTAGAATAGGCCTACATAGATTTAAACATCACCGTAACAATCACATATATGTACAATGCTGGGTACCATTCAACTAGTCCATTGCCACTCTGATACAAAAAATATATATCTTTACTTCTAACAACTCCCTCGGTTTGTTAGTCGGGATGATTCAGTTGGTCATAGGTTGAAACCTGGGCCACACAAGGGTTTTTAAGTGTGCTTAAAAGCGATAGCCCCATGTCAGTAAATTTACTAGCATGTACAAATTCCTGCAGGATGGAGCTCCAGCACACTGGCAACACTGATGTGATCCTGGCAATTGGGAGTTTCGTTAACAAACAAACAACAGTCGACACAATAAATACCTAAAAATTAAATACTGTTTTGTGAAAGATTGTTGTCACATTTTTATATATTCTGTTTTAAAGTTAATTGCATTTCTTGATCGTGAGTAGCCAATAATTTAAACCCTGACCTAAAGATTATCAGAAAACAAAATAGCTTTGCATTTGACATCTATTGAAAACACTCATATACAAGCAAGTTATATTAAAAGCAACAATACTTCATGTTCAATAGTTTTGTACATTGGCAATACAAAGTGTGGTTTTAACTCTAATCATAAATGACATTTCAGAAGCAAAACAACAGAACATCAAATTACACACAACCCTCTGCACATGAGAACCACAAAGGCAGTTCTTCAAATTCACATACCACCATCGTCTGAACCATATTACTTTAACCCTCAAAATAAATACGCCATACAGAGTTTGCTTGCTTCCTCAGTAAAAGACAAAGTACCACAAGAACAGAAGTCAGACATTTACATTATAAACTGTAAAGATTGTAACTTTGTTTATGTAGGAAGAACAAAAAGAAACATTGGAATCAAAGGAAAAGAATACTTTAGCAAGCAAACCAAGACTTCATACTACTACAAAATAACACATCCGTTTGTGAAAGTATCCACACCATTAAACACAAAGAACATGTTATGAACTTTGGAATCCTGCAGTTGGAAAACTTGAGGAGTTTCACTATGGAAAATCCACAACTCCAGCATCCTCAGTCAGACCAAAGCTGAAGATGGAAGTATAAGCTTCCAAAACATATAACTATAAAAATAAAAAGTGAAGCCAAAATGTCCAACCAATTTCAACATTGATTAGTTGTAAAAACTTAGCAAGATATGGGACTTTGGAGTTTTCTTAGTGGATGCTTTGAGATGATCTGTGCATTATCATTCAACACAGATTACAGCAAAATGCTGTTGTGATAGTAATTTTGTTACACTTAAAGATTTCAGCACTATTAATGCCAGAACATTCAGCGGCTCTCAAGTGTTATATTGCCTCTTGGTAAGTGGGCTTTGTTCAGAAACCAAGCAGTGAAAAGAAAGGCCCATGCCTCTTGTGCATCTTCTAATGACATGGCTGTGGTGATACTATGATGTTCCATTTTCTCACATTCAAACACAGGTCTATCTTCAAGGACAATATCAGTATAAGCCTTGAGAAACATTGCACAGTTTTTCAGGCAGAAGTATTTGCTATCCTGAGCTGTGCTCTAAAGGACTTGGGAAAGGTTTTCATGGTAAACGAATTCTCATCCTCACAGACAGTCAGAATGCTTTTAAAGCACTCTTCTCAAACCAGGCAAAATGAATGCTGGTATGGGAATACCTAAATGTCTTGTAACAGGCCAAAATGCAGTGGGTACCATGGCATCTGGGCATCTATGGAAATGAAAAAGCTGATCAGCTGGGTACTGAGATACCTTACACTAGCCCTGCTCAGATGGCGCCAGGAAACTGCTTTTACGAGGGCTGTCCCAGAAGTACCCAACCTAACAAAGAAAACATAAAAAGTTTGGGAAAAAACATCTTTATTTCTATACATAGTCTCCTTTCAGCTCGATACACTTTTCCCAGCGATGTTCAATAGCTTTGATACCCTGTTTATAGTGAGAACCGCCGAGTTCTGCAAAACAGCCATCAACTGTAAACTCCACCTATTCATTGTTGGCAAATCTTTTACCACCAAGCGTTTTCTTCAACTTTGGAAACAGAAAATAATTAGAAGGAGGCTAAATCTGGCGAATAGGATGCATAATGAAGCAATTCAAACTTTAACTTATTGATTTTGGTCATGGCAATAATGGATGTGTGAAGTGGTGTATTGTCTTCATGAAACAGAACTTTCTTTTTCGCTAAATTCAAATGATGCAATAAGTTTGCATAATACTCACCATTGATAGCTTTTCCTTTTTGAAGATAATTCAAAATTATCCTAAGCACAACCCAAAAAAAAACTGACACCATGACCTTGTCTGCAGATGGAACTGCCTTCACCTTCTTTGGAGCCGATTCTCCCCTTTCAGTCCACTGTTTTGACTGTTCCTTCATCTCAGTGTAAAGTGATGGACCCATGTTTCATCCATGGTTATGAATCAGCGCAAAAACTCAGCTTTATTGCAGTGAAACATTGACTGAAGCATCCTCACGACGCTGCTTTTGTTCCATTGTGAGTAAACGCGGCACCCATCTTGCGCACAGCTTTCTCATGTCTAAATTTTCAGTTAGTATGCAATGTACAGCACTTTTTGAAATGCCTATGATGTCTGCTAGCTCGCACACTTTCAGCCGACAGTCTTCCAATACCATTTTGTGGATTTTCTTCACAATTTCTGGCATGGTCACCTCATTTGGTCGACCACTGTGATGTTCATCTTGGCAGCTTGTACGGCCTCACTTAAACTCTGCCACCGAATATTTTACTGTTGTAAACGAAGGAGCAGACTCCCCCAGAGTAGAATCTAGCTTAGCTTTAATATTAGTTGGACTAAGACCTTTCAAATGAAAGTATTGTATCACATAACAATGACCAGTTTTATCCATGTTTGCAAATTCACTATTGATGGCTGCCAAACCAATGTAGCATTGTGAAACTTCAAACTTAAGCTTTATAAGGGTGGTACTTTCTACCATAGTCATTTGTTTGAAACAACTGCTATCTATATGTCAGGTTGGGTACTTCTGGGACTGCCATGGTAGGGCCATGTAATCCTCATCTCTCCTGAGATTGGACAGAAGAGGAATAAGGAAAGTAGTTGAACATGGTCACTTCAGGAAACTCTACATAAAGTTGGACACTACAGAGATGAACCCATCTTAGCATAAGTACACTGCCTCATGTATCCTGTTTGATTGCTCACTTCTGGCAAGTAAAAGATTTACGTTTCTATAGCCAGGGAAGATGAAGGAAAGGATGCTGGTATTGATACAAAAATATTCTTTAACTCGTTCAGGGAACACATTTTGGGAAACAATGAAAGCATCTTTTCCAATGGGGTTACGTAATAAGCCTCTTAGGCTGATGTGAAGGAGGTTCGATAAAACTCCAACAAGGAAGAAGAAGCTGAAGATGTAATCAATAGTTTACAGAACATGTTCCTTTTGAATTTGTATTTTAAAAAGTATTAAGTCCTTTAGTTTTAAAGATTTTGGAGAAGATGCTTATAAAGAATACATTTATTATAATGAATTTTGAAACATTGCCGATTGAAATTTATCAATAAATTTTGTTTATTTCCAGTAGAAAGCGCTAATATCAAAAACAGTTTTTCACCTAATATCCTAAACGTCCTCCTGTTTTTAAATTTAATTGAAGCGAGCTATTCATCACTATAGATTGTAGATCTATTTTGTAGCATTTACTGCACTGTTAGTGCTTGCATGTTTCATGTTGTGTATGTATCACACTTTATTCAGACTTCAAACAAGTTTTTCTTTGGCGGGGTAGGTCATATTGGACGATGAATGAATGAAATGGGTGAGATGATGCTCAGATGAGTCTGGGATCCATACAGCTTAAAGTTACCGATGTTCATCTTCTCAGGATAAGGGTAACCCTGGAGAAAAACCTTATCCAGGTAACTCATCCTAACCGAGATTCAAACTCGGGACCTCTTGAATGTGAGACAGACCTGCTACTATCACACCAGAGAGTTGAGCTCTTCATTTTTTAACATTTCCGAATGAAGTATACCATTAAAGTCTCTTTGGATATGCAGGGTGAATTTTACCAAACTGCTTCCCCTGTGGTTATGTGTAAAAGTAAATTTAAAAGTTGAATGTTAATGATATATCTTAAATCTTTTTATTACCAAACTTTTAGAAATTAATTTAAATTTTTAAAAATTCAAAGTACCTCGTCCAGATACAACTTTCCATAAAACATCTGTTGGCTTACCCAATGTAGCGTGGTTAGCAATGATTTAAATTTACCTCCCCCATACCTTATGAAATTATTGCACAGTGACCTAGAGGAATATTATGGTGAATCCTCACCTTTACCATTATAATTGTAATTTTGTACAACCCTGGCTACTCTAATGACATACAAAAAATCCTCCGACAGTCTTTCAAGTTCTGGAAATGCTGCACAGCCTATAAGTACCCTTTGGTGGAGGAAGAATCATTGCTGGAATGATCAAGTAATTTTTTTACATAATCACGTTAGGTGAAATTTTAAACCTTTTCCTTTTGGTCCCATAGTTATTTGATAACATAAAAGCTACATAATTTTCACCTAGTACGGAAACTCTTAACATATGATATGAAGATTCGCCACTCCCAGGCCACCAAGTTAACCTCTTTGAGAAAGATACATAGTGTGTGACCATGGAGAATAATAATCTTCTCGGCTGTTGTTTATAAAATATTCAATTATTATGTCCTGATAATAAAACCTTGTTACATTAGAGTTATTAAACTATTTTGGCACTGGCATCGTAGCATTATAAGCAGATACAAATGTCTTTTGTTTGCTGCATCTTCTGTTTTTTTAATTGCTAAATCGTGGCTATCTATTTATGTTGTTTGGAATGAAATATCCATGGCATTTGTCTTATTTTACATGCATTTTCTCATGGAGTAACAACTATTTTCTGCTCCATGGCATTCTCAATGAAAATCAAAGGATTCTTTGCAAGTATGTTCTTTTGTAACTTCAGTGTGTTTGTATTTTAGTACATAGACTATGTAAATCCTTTTTAGTATTTTATGAGTTGTAATTAGCAGTTTAATAGACCATGTCCATCAGAAAGAATAGGGTTTTTCTAAATGGTGAAACAATTATCAAAATTGATTCAATGGTTTTTCGGATTACCCTATACACACACACATGCATACAAATTTTCTTTCTTTATAACATTAGTATAGATAATTATTGAAAAGCTTAATAAGTACTACATAATATGTAATTTTCTTTTAAAAGGAGCTCAAAATATTACAGTAATGTACATTACAAAGTTACGCAATGAAGTGTTTATACTTAGAGGAAAGTAATTTCTGTTTTTGTAAGTAATCTACCCAGACTAACCTGAATTCTGTTCTGATTTTATGCAACCAATCATATGAAGATCTATCCCATACCTCTCTGCAAAAGCTGATACTGTGTTAATCCATTTTTCTTAATCAGGAGAAAAGCATCAGAGTATATGTCTTACCTTCTGAAATTAGGAGCTATGCATATTTTAATGTATTTTTGTATGTAGTATTGCAAAATAAAAGCTGTATATGTGTAGAAAAAATATAGCTTCTTGTAAATTACCTTGATTCCTTCACAGTTTCCATTAGCATAGAATGTACTCCTGTAATATAACCAAATCTCTGAATATTATAACAGAAGATAATGCATTAGGATTTTTTTGTTTATCTTGCAGTATTGATGAGGATGACATGAGGATGGCAATCCAAGATATGAACATAGGTGGGTGGCTTCTTTGTTACAAATTATACAGTGTGTGGCAAAACAAACAACACTAGAATGTTAGTTAATTGCATTCTTAATGTTTCTCAACATGTTGCTGTAAAGATGCTATCTTCTTGTGTAGTCCGGGAATATTACCGAGGTCACAGGTTCAAACCTGGCGGAGGGTGATGGATTTTTTTCAGGTGTAAAACTCCTTAGCGTGGCTTCCTTCGGAAAGGAAGTAAAGCCAGTGGTCCCATAAATGAACCTCAAGCCTGATAAAGATGCCTCTGAGCAAAATTTCTGATCTTTCATGTCCAATATAGAATGGGATGTGGAACGTTAAGGACCACAGCAATTAAAGAGCATCCATAAATAAAAGTCAATTTCGGGAGTATTTGTAGGTGGGTTGTCTGCCTCAAAAACGATTCTTTCACAATGCCCCATATGTAGACATCAGTGGCCGTGAGGAGGCGGATATAGGACATTTATTAAACATTTCCTCCATTGTGGCTTTTATATCCAACTTCTGAAGTTCCACGAGAAATTACTGATCTCCAAAGTGAACAAATCCACCCACTTCTTTAAACTTAAATTGAGTTTTATTTATGGACGCTCTTTAACTGCTTTGGTCCTTAGCATCACATTGTATATTGGGCGTGAAAGACCAGTAATTTTGCTCAGAGGCCTCTATATCAGGCTTGAGGTTCTTTTACGTACGTGTCATAAATCTATGACACAGGATCACCAGATTTACTTCCCTTCAGAAGGAAGCCATGCTAAGGATTTTTACGCCTGAAAAAAGCCATTGTCCTTCGCCGGATTTGAACCCACGACCTCGGGAACTAGAAGCTAGCATGGTAACCCCTACACCACGGAGGACGTCCAGTTCTTTAAACATGTGCCAAACAGACCTGTCATTCAAATCAAGTTTCAGTGACGTCTCTTAACACCTGTTGGAGTAGTCCCTGATTGTCATTCTTGGGTGACCTCTCTTTCCCCTTTTGTTGGCATGGGAATGATCTCGTATGACAGCTAACATTGTTTTGTTATTCGGTCCATTCTGACATTCTACTCTGTATGAGATAATGTTCCACAAAAACGTTTCTTCTGTTGCGAGAACCATAATTGCAGAAATGAATTCATAATGTGTCAAACTATTGTATACAGTAAATAAGTACTTCATTCCTATGGGAGCTTGGACAGCAAATATCGATAATTTCAGTGTTATTTGTTTTACTGCATTTTGGTTTTCAAAAGAAGGTACTGTTACAGCTGTGGCATTGATCTGGATAATCTTCTGTATGAAATACTATTCCCTTTCTCATTTTGTGGTAAACATTTATATTTACCTTGAACAGTATAAAGTCTATTAACTTATTCTCTCAGTATTGAAAATAACACAGAGCATAATAATACTCTCTAGGAAACTGAAACAGTAATACATGCTTACCAACTTTAACAGTTTACCTGTAAAATGTACAGGAGCGGAGACCTTTTTACAACTTTTTTGGGCATATTCAACACAGGCATACAAATTATTAAATTATATTGTAACTTAAGATTACAGACTGAATGGTATGCAGTGCTTTGATAGACCAGAGCTTATCTGTTTGTCTATCCTTCATCGCGATCATGGTCCCTCTTCACTGGGCTACAACAAAATGTATAGCACCACTAGTGATCTCTAGTAAATGGTATACAGTACTATGATAGACCAGAGTTTATCTGTGTGTCTATCCTTCATCATGATCATGGTCCCTCTTCACTGGGCTACAACAAAATGTATAGCATCACTAGTGACCTCTAGTAAATGGTATACAGTACTATGATAGACCAGAGTTTATCTGTGTGTCTATCCTTCATCATGATCATGGTCCCTCTTCACTGGGCTACAACAAAATGTATAGCACCACTAGTGACCTCTAGTAAATGGTATACAGTACTATGATAGACCAGAGCTTATCTGTGTGTCTATCCTTCATCGCGATCATGGTCCCTCTTCACTGGGCTGTAACAAAGTGTATAGCACCACTAGTGACCTCTAGTAAATGGTATACAGTACTATGATAGACCAGAGTTTATCTGTGTGTCTATCCTTCATCATGATCATGGTCCCCCTTCACTGGGCTGCAACAAAATGTATAGCACCACTAGTGACCTCTAGTAAATGGTATACAGTGCTATGATAGACCAGAGCTTATCTGTGTGTCTATCCATCATGATCATGGTCCCTCTTCACTGGGCTGTAACAAAATGTATAGCACCACTAGTGACCTCTAGTAAATGGTATACAGTGCTATGATAGACCAGAGCTTATCTGTGTGTCTATCCATCATGATCATGGTCCCTCTTCACTGGGCTGTAACAAAATGTATAGCACCACTAGTGACCTCTAGTAAATGGTATACAGTGCTATGATAGACCAGAGCTTATCTGTTTGTCTATCCTTCATCGCGATCATGGTCCCCCTTCACTAGGCTACAACAAAATGTATAGCACCACTAGTGACCTCTAGTAAATGGTATACAGTACTATGATAGACCAGAGCTTATCTGTTTGTCTATCCTTCATCATGATCATGGTCCCCCTTCATTGGCCTGTAACTAAATGTATAGCACCACTAGTGACCTCTAGTAAATGGTATACAGTGCTATGATAGACCAGAGCTTATCTGTTTGTCTATCCTTCATCATGATCATGGTCCCCCTTCACTGGGCTGTAACAAAATGTATAGCACCACTAGTGACCTCTAGTAAATGGTATACAGTGCTATGATAGACCAGAGCTTATCTGTTTGTCTATCCTTCATCATGATCATGGTCCCCCTTCACTGGGCTGTAACAAAATGTATAGCACCACTAGTGACCTCTAGTAAATGGTATACAGTACTATGATAGACCAGAGCTTATCTGTGTGTCTATCCTTCATCATGATCATGGTCCCCCTTCACTGGGCTGTAACAAAGTGTATAGCACCACTAGTGACCTCTAGTAAATGGTATACAGTGCTATGATAGACCAGAGCTTATCTGTTTGTCTATCCTTCATCATGATCATGGTCCCTCTTCACTGGGCTGTAACAAAATGTATAGCACCACTAGTGACCTCTAGTAAATGGTATACAGTGTTATGATAGACCAGAGCTTATCTGTGTGTCTATCCTTCATCATGATCATGGTCCCTCTTCACTGTGCTACAACAAAATGTATAACACCACTAGTGACCTCTAGTAAATGGTATACAGTGCTATGATAGAGCAGAGCTTATCTGTGTGTCTATCCTTCATCATGATCATGGTCCCTCTTCACTGTGCTGTAACAAAATGTATAGCACCACTAGTGACCTCTAGTAAATGGTATACAGTGCTGTGATAGACCAGAGCTTAATCTGTGTGTCTATCCATCATGATCATCGTCCCCCTTCACTGAGCTACAACAAAATGTATAGCACCACTAGTGACCTCTAGTAAATGGTATACAGTGATATAAACCAGAGCTTATCTGTGTGTCTATCCTTCATCATGATCATGGTCCCTCTTCACTGGGCTGCAACAAAATGTACAGCACTACTAGTGACCTCTAGTAAATGGTATACAGTGCTATGATAGACCAGAGCTTATCTGTGTGTCTATCCTTCATCATGATCATGGTCCCTCTTCGCTGGGCTACAACAAAATGTATACCACCACTGGTGACCTCTAGTAAATGGTATACAGTGCTTTGATAGACCAGAGCTTATCTGTTTGTCTATCCTTCATCATGATCATGGTCCCTCTTCGCTGGGCTACAACAAAATGTATAGCACCACTAGGGACCTCTAGTAAATGGTATACAGTACTATGATAGACCAGAGCTTATCTGTGTGTCTATCCTTCATCATGATCATGGTCCCTCTTCACTAGGCTACAACAAAATGTATAGCACCACTAGTGACCTCTAGTAAATGGTATACAGTGCTATGATAGACCAGAGCTTATCTGTTTGTCTATCCTTCATCATGATCATGGTCCCTCTTCACTAGGCTACAACAAAATGTATAGCACCACTAGTGACCTCTAGTAAATGGTATACAGTGCTATGATAGACCAGAGCTTATCTGTTTGTCTATCCTTCATCATGATCATGGTCCCTCTTCACTAGGCTACAACAAAATGTATAGCACCACTAGTGACCTCTAGTAAATGGTATACAGTACTATGATAGACCAGAGCTTATCTGTGTGTCTATCCTTCATCATGATCATGGTCCCTCTTCGCTGGGCTACAACAAAATGTATAGCACCACTAGTGACCTCTAGTAAATGGTATACAGTGCTATGATAGACCAGAGCTTATCTGTGTGTCTATCCTTCATCATGATCATGGTCCCTCTTCGCTGGGCTACAACAAAATGTATAGCACCACTAGTGACCTCTAGTAAATGGTATACAGTGTTATGATAGACCAGAGCTTATCTGTGTGTCTATCCTTCATCATGATCATGGTCCCTCTTCACTGTGCTACAACAAAATGTATAACACCACTAGTGACCTCTAGTAAATGGTATACAGTGCTATGATAGAGCAGAGCTTATCTGTGTGTCTATCCTTCATCATGATCATGGTCCCTCTTCACTGTGCTGTAACAAAATGTATAGCACCACTAGTGACCTCTAGTAAATGGTATACAGTGCTGTGATAGACCAGAGCTTAATCTGTGTGTCTATCCATCATGATCATCGTCCCCCTTCACTGAGCTACAACAAAATGTATAGCACCACTAGTGACCTCTAGTAAATGGTATACAGTGATATAAACCAGAGCTTATCTGTGTGTCTATCCTTCATCATGATCATGGTCCCTCTTCACTGGGCTGCAACAAAATGTACAGCACTACTAGTGACCTCTAGTAAATGGTATACAGTGCTATGATAGACCAGAGCTTATCTTTGTGTCTATCGTTCATCATGATCATGGTCCCTCTTCACTGGGCTGCAACAAAATGTATAGCACCACTAGTGACCTCTAGTAAATGGTATACAGTGCTATGATAGACCAGAGCTTATCTGTGTGTCTATCCTTCATCATGATCATGGTCCCCCTTCACTGGGCTGCAACAAAATGTATAGCACTACCAGTGACCTCTAGTAAATGGTATACAGTCCTATGATAGACCAGAGCTTATCTGTGTGTCTATCCTTCATCATGATCATGGTCCCTCTTCACTGGGCTGCAACAAAATGTATAGCACCACTAGTGACCTCTAGTAAATGGTATACAGTGCTATGATAGACCAGAGCTTATCTGTGTGTCTATCCTTCATCATGATCATGGTCCCCCTTCACTGGGCTGCAACAAAATGTATAGCACTACCAGTGACCTCTAGTAAATGGTATACAGTCCTATGATAGACCAGAGCTTATCTGTGTGTCTATCCTTCATCATGATCATGGTCCCCCTTCACTGGGCTACAGCAAAATGTATAGCACCACTAGTGACATGTAGTAAATGGTATACCATGCTATGATAGACCAGAGCTTATCTGTGTGTCTATCCTTCATGATGATGGTCCCCCTTCACTGAGCTACAACAAAATGTATAGCACCACTAGTGACCTCTAATAAATGGTATACAATGCTATGATAGACCAGAGCTTATCTGTGTGTGTGTGTCCTTCATGATGATGGTCCCCCTTCACTGGGCTACAACTAAATGCACAGTATGCAGATATCAAATTTGATTCTACCAAAGCCAATTCCTCACGTAAATTGTTTATCTTATTCGCATTCTGTGGCTGTAGTATATAAGTTTCCCATTTTTTGTAGCAATTTTTTTTTATAGTTGATGTTATGAAGTGTAAAATGTAGACTTGAAATCTGTGTGTCCTTTGCTCTAATATGTGTTTATTGTGGCACCAGGAAGAATTTCTACAAAAAGCATTACTACCAAGTCCTCAAGGATTCTTAAAAAACGGACATGGAATTTTTGTACATTTACTGTGCCGAACATTTTAAATTTCATGTCATCACAAAATTATCACACTTTGCTGGATGAAGGAAAGTTTAATAGATTTCAGTTATAATATAATGCAATAAAAGTTAATGCTTTGTCATGTCTCTAATGAAAATCAGTAATATGTTGAATCTACCCACAAAGCTATAAGGTGTTAAAAAGACCTTTGCTTCTGTACAGTTTATGGGCAAACCATGAAGTTCGGCAAGTATGCATTCGTTAGATAAGTTAAAGTAGTAGTAATGTTTACACATCCACTGTCTCAGTGTACCTTTTGTTACAGCGGAAGATGACTTATCCAGTGATGATGCAGCTGATGATTTTATTTTTGGAGTCACAGTTGATCCAAATGAGGTAGAACTTTTCGGAGAAGGTTATGCAGCTTTCAAAGCAAGAGTGTTAAACGAAGGTGATGAGCAAGGAGCGTACAGCAGAGAAGTGTATGACGACGAAGATGCTGATGAAGATCCCGTGTTAAGGTTTATGTAAACTGGGAAACATCACATTCTGTAACCTATGTATGTGTGTGTATATGTTGTGAGTTTATATAATCGCCATATTACAACTTATTGTTTGAGACAGCTCTGGCATGAGTGAAGTGATGGGAGAGCTGCGTTGCAACCTTTTGCATGGAGGGGAACAGGAGGATGGAAAGCTACCTGGCATGCTCAGTTGAGAATACTAACAGTTCTTGGATTATACTGCAAAACTACTAAATGCTATTATCAACTACCGTTACTAATTATATATTTAATTATAATGTTGCAAGGTGAGAGAGCGGGAAGAGGGTAGGCTTCATGTTATTTGTGTGTAGTGTTTCTGATGATAGAACCAAATTAACACATAAGAAATGCTGTAATGAGCGTGCATAAAATGCCTTACATAATAATTTAATTTTCATGAAGTAACAAATGTATTTCTAAACTCTGCAAAAAAATTCGACAAATACCATATGCCATATTCACTAAGTGCTCAAAATCAGTGACAGAACTCAATGCTGAAAACTAAAGATTTGTTCCATCCTTGCACACTTTTGCATATTTCACTTCATTATTACTAATAACACCTGACTACTGTTTAACCCATATTTAACGAATCTCAGGGGGAATTAAAATATTTTCCTTAAAAGGGGATTAGCATAAGGTTGAGCCAGAAATAATATGCAAATCGCATTTTTAAGTACTTTAATAGCAAAGCTTATTATTTTCAGAAATTTTAAATCATGTATACATATAATACTAAGAAAGGAATTTAAAGATTAATGAGCAAAATGCAGTAAATTAAAATGCTACAACAGCTATAAATTTATAGTAGTTTCAAAAACAGAAAACACTGATATTAATACTGCTTCATGATCAGCCATTTGCACTTAATCTGCAACAAACAAAATGAACGTAGATATCAGGTTTACATGTTTATCGTTAGATATGATTGTTCAGTATTATCCGGTAAAGTTACTATCGTTCATTTCTTAAAGAAATCCTGCCCAGGTATCTGACACTTACAATCCTGTGATTAGCCCCTCATCAATAGGGAAGGAGCACCCTTCCACTGCTGCTATTGCAAATGTTGGTACTGTGATAACTCTTCTCCTGGTTGATTCAACAATGTCCACACATGCTTCTGAGGTTACGCTTGTGCCCCTCTGCATACAAATTTCTTCGGTATCATTGTCCTCGAGCACATTGGTGCAAGAACCAAACATATGCATGGCCTGAAGTGTATTCAAATGCATATCTTGCTTTTTTTCTAAGAAAGTAATAGCTTGTTGCATCAGGGCTTCCCAAGATGGCTGGCACAGTTTGCTGGTAAAAAGATCACCTTTATGTTCTGCAAGAATGATGGCTCTGATGGATGAGCTGCACGCCTATCTCAATCTTTTTTCCTTGAGATCCCATTTTGGTACCCAGGCTTCGTAGATATTTAACAAAGATTTCTGAAGTCATCCATGATCTTTTCTGGAAATCGTATTTGTACGAAACACCTTGTACTTTTCTAATTTTTCTATGATTAGCGGAGGTAACTTTACTGAACCTTTCTTTGCTCTTTTTCCTGCCATACATTTTTCAAACTGCATAAGTCCTGTTGGGTAACAAATTGAAGAATACTCCCGTTTCGTTCACATTGAAAATGTACTTCGCATTGTAGCCAAGGTCTCCTTCTTTAACATTCACTTTCACCGCACATGCTCTTCCATGAAAGGTGATGCTGTTTCTTGAAACAATCAAGCCAACCATGTGAGGCGCAAAAGGTTGTCCACGTACAAAGTTAGCTCTATTTGGCAAGCTTTTTCTTTCAGGCTGTTTCCAGCAATAGGAACATTGTTGCTTCTTCTGGCTTCAAACCATTTCATTAAAATGTTTTCGATTTCTTAAAACAGAGTGCTACAAAAATTCTTTCGCTTCCACAGCCAGAATAGCATCTTTCTATTTAAGTACCCCATGCAACATGGTATTGGTCAAAGAAACTGTGCTGCTGTTTGTCACATCTTGAATTATTGTAATCTTGTCATGGATGGTAAGCTTCTTATGTTTAGCAGCCATTTTTTTTAAATGAGAAATATAAATCACTATCTCAAAGACAACACAACTTAACATGCCACCCAGTAAACTTTAAAATGGAAGCGGAAATCAAACAGAACTTGGAAGTCAGAGATGTGGAAGTTAACAGGTTTGAAAACGTGATTACAGAGCTGCTAACTGTTGCAGTTTAATGTGAACTAAAGCGGAACATGAAGTGATGCGCAGAGGCTAATGAATTTGAAGGCATCCCAAAAGACGTAACGTTGTCCATTACAGTGGAGGTAGCATTCTGAAAATCTTAATGCATTAACTATGCAGAAGAAGCTGCACGATCGCAAATTCAAGAAAAATATTTTTGTTAACGCGAGATTCATAAAAAGCAGGTTTAAATAACATTACACTTATGGGACTTTTAGTTCATTAAAAATGGAATTTCATTATAAGCAGGTTTGTTAAAATGGGATTCTACTGTATATATTACATCAAGGCCGTGTCTATTTTTTTTCTACATGTATTGCAACTTGCCAGCAGTATAAATAAATGTGTCAACAGTGGAAGTGTTATGTTATGCTGGAGGGTTGAAGGGCAGTATCAAGAATGATTGGCTCTCACACACATAGCTGCAGTGACTGAGCTGTCCAAGGGACAAGTTATGATACAGTGATTGTAAATCCTTGTGATCTGTCTCTTTAAGTGTTTGTACAGTTATTTTCAGGAGTTTTTACAACAACAAAAAAATCAATAAATGGAAAAAATAATAATTAATACCACTGCACCTTGTGATTTGGGGATTCCACAGAGAATGGGACATTACTTAAACACTACTTCTCTAGTCTATTTGAAGAATTATTTAAACCATATTTTTGAGAATCTCTATAATAAATAATACAAATTACATGAGCCTTGTCATTTTACAGTATCATTGTAAACAGTTTTGGTAAAGCTGAAAATTAAATGATTAATTAACCAATTAGCAGTGCTTAAAGTTTTATAAATGCAAGCTTTTTATACTGGCCTAAGAATATTGAGATACTAAACACGATGGCAGTTCAATTTTTGAAGATTTAGAAGCTTGTAACAGTGATGTGTCATAATTTAAAATAGAGAGTTGAGGGTTGTTACACTACATCACTATGATAATCTTACTTGAACGCGTTTCGGGAGACGGCTTGTCCCCATCGTCAGCATTCTCTCTCAGTTGAGAGAGAATGCTGACGATGGGGACAAGCCGTCTCCCGAAACGCGTTCAAGTAAGATTATCATAGTGATGTAGTGTAACAACCCTCAACTCTCTATTTTAAACGATGGCAGTGTTTTTTCCTTTATCCATTTCCAGTTTTTAAAGATACAAATTTTAGTATAACAATAAATGGTTTTACCAAGATTCTTATAGTACACCTAGAGTAAGGTATATTGTATGCATTCCACTCAAAAACTCAATATTGAGATTTTACCGGAAATACATATTTTGGAGCTCCCTCAATCCAAAAAAGGGTATTTTCAGAAAAGAGGTGTGAGAGAGAGAGAGAAAACAACGTAACTCAAAAACAAAAAGTCAAATAAATACCAAACATTGTGGATTGAGTAACAATGAGAAAGCAGACATCTTAGCAAAAAAGGGAACCAAAATTCAAAGTAAAGTGCAACCAGAAGTACCTCTGGAATCAGTTAAGCGTATCATTAAGAAGAAAATCAATAATGATCATACGAGGGGCAACCAATAAGTAAGTTTCTCTATTTTATAAAAAACATTACACACAATTGATCATGTTGAATTAATTTTATTTGTGTTGTACAATCCTTCTGTTACTTTTCTACATAGTCAACATGTTTTTCCAAGCATTTTTGGGGATGTGACACAAGTTTTTCTAAGCCAGTGTTGTACCAGATCGGGTCCTGTGCTGTTCACTTCTGATCGATCTTCGTCACAGTGTTATTAAAGTGCTTACCTCCATGATGAACTTTGAGTAAGGGGAACATGTGAAAATCACTTGAGAAAAGATCTGGTGAATATGGAGGGTGCAAGAAAACTTACCAGTTGAATCTTCTGAGCTCCACCTGGGTCAAGATTCAAATTAGAAGTTTTCTCGTATCCTCCGTATTCACGGAGCTTGCCCCAAGTGATTTTCACATGTTCCTCCAACTCAAAGGTAAGCACTTTTAACACTGATGATGAAGTCAAATCAGTGAACAGCTGGTTACCAGCACAGGACCCGATCTGGTACAATACTGGCTTGGAAAAACTTGTATCACGTCCCCAAAAATGTTGGAAAAATAAGAGAAGGATTGTACAATATAAATAAAATTAATTCAACATGATCAATTGTGTGTAATGTTTTTTATAAAAGAGGGCAACTTACTTATTGGACGATCCTTGTAACTGAAAATTAACTACAAATATATTAAATTCCAAAGGAGAGAAATTAATAAAAAAGCCCAAAACTACCTCGAAAAACAGCTGATGCCATGTTCAAACTTACCACGGGACATGACTGCCTCAGCAAATATGCACACAAAGTTGGATTGCTACCATTTGTCTGTTATGCAATAAGGAAGAAGAAATGAATATGGTCATTTGTTAATCTTGAACAGACCTGACCTCTACATATTGGGAAGCATGTTGGAGAATGGCTTTGTTGCTAAACCCTGAGCATGAAACACATTTATCGATGAAGAGTAGCAGCGTCTTCACTCATAACAAGCTATGTATACTTACTGCACAATTCATAGGGATACCAAGAACGTAGGTGTAGAAAATTAATAAAATATTCTTATTTTATTATATAAACACAGACAAATCATTATAACAATGACTTGGAACATTACATAGGTACAATAAATAAATACATAATATTTATTACGATAGAAGTTTATAAGTGTAAATAAATTAACAAATGAAATATTACTGTCATTTTTAATTAACTCATATGCCAAAGCATGTCTTGCTAATTTGAAAATGATAGTGACGTTTCTTATGTATTAAATGCATACAATAAGATGGGATGACTCTGGCCCAAAGTTACGAAACGTCAGCCTGTCTTACAGTAATACCACAGTCTACTATGTACAGTCTGGTAGCTGTAGAGAAAATGCATCGTTTTGATACTAGCGCTCCTGGTGGATCATCACTAGGATCATCTCAGCAGACAATAAAATACAGTGAGAGTCAAAAAACTAAGAACCGGCTGCAGGGTGTTTTTCCTGTTTGTGTCCTTGGTGCTCGTTGCCGTCTGCTGCTATCACAGAAAGGTGCGGATGAAACCATACAACATTTTTAAAGCTAAATTTAAAGGCTTTACTTACCAACTTTATGAAAGGAAATGCTGAAACTGGCCACCTTCGTTGTCCATACATTTTTGGCACCTCTTTAGGAAACTATCCATAACTCGCCATAGTTCACGTTGAGAAATGCTGGGAATTTCCTGGCTGATATTTCTTCCAGGGTGTGTGGGTTTGTCTTGTACACTTTATGTTTTAAGTTAGCCCAGAGATAGAAATCGCAGGGGGTTAGGTCGGGGGACCGAAGGGGTCACAAATCTCTACTAATAACTCTGTCCTCAAAAACACTTTAAATTGTTCTCATCAAAATATTGGCCTTTTTCAACAAGACTCTGCAACAGCTTATATGGCCAATATTTCGATGAGAACAATTGAAAATGCATTTGAAGACAGAATTGTTAGTAGAGATTTGTAGCCCCGCCGGTCCCCCGAACTAACCTCCTGTGAATTCTATCTTTGGGCTAACTTAAAACAAAGTGTGCAAGACAAACCCACACACTCTGGAAGAATTAAAACAAAACATCCGCCAGGAAATTGCCAACATTTCTCAACGTGAACTATGGCGAGTGATGGATAGTTTCCTAAAGAGGTGACAAAAATGTATGGTACAACAACGGTGGCGTTTCAGCATCTCCTTTCATAAAGTTGGTAAGTAAAGCCTTAAATGTAGTTTTAAAAATGTTGCATGGTTTCATCCACTCCTTTCTACAATAGTGGCAGATGGCTACAAGTGCCGAGGACACGGACAGGAAAAACACCGCACAGCCGGTTCATAGTTTTTTGACTCTCTCTATATTTTTGTTATCATGCTCTTTTGAAAAACCAAACACTATCCTTCCATTATATAAAAATTCTAGAGCATATACAAACTGAAGTGATCAGTAATATCGTATGCAACTTGCATTCAGGAGGTCGGGTTCAAAACCCCAGTGCTGACCAATCTGATGGAAAGCTTTTTCCATGGTTTTCCTCAGTCACCATACAAATACTGGGTTGGATAATTTGATCCACAAATTTTTCTACTTTCCTTTCATCACTATATTCCATTTCCTTCTTTATCGCTATATCAGGCATTGGGCTGAACACCCATCTTAGATATGCTATTATCCAGAGGTTTGCTTGCTCCTCAACAGGTTCCGGACCCAAGGCTTTGGCTTGTAAATCCTACCAAGAGGATTGAAGAAGGAGGAGGTTGAATAAGTGCCGTGTTGCTTGGATTCCTTTTTGTCTATAGAATGTACCTACTTTCTTGTCCACCAAGTCTCTTAAATCTATTGTTCATTGCATTTTCCATTATTTTTTGGCACTCTGTATTGTACGGGGGCAGATCGAAAAGTAACACACAATAATTTTTTTCTGCCTTGGTATTGCAGCTGGAATGTTGCAATTTCACACAGATATAGTTTGAAGTTTTCACTACAGAGGGTATTTTTTGTTTCATGTGTAGCTCTAGCGAGAGAAGCGTGAACTACGCAACAAAGATAGTACGCATGTTACTATCCACGTGTGAAGAGCAGAGTTGTGGTTCGATATTTGTGGGCCAAAGGGCATGCATGGTATGTATGGGGATGATTGTATGGACCGTAGCAATGTCTCCAGGTGGTATGCATTCTTCCTAGAGGGCCGTGTGAACCTTAGTGATTCGCACGCTCTAGGAAGCTGGTAACAGCTGCAACCCCGCAGAATGTCAGAGGCATTGAGGCGGCAATTTTGATCAACCAGCGTGTGCAACTGCAAACCTTACACAACGGTTCAACATCTCCTATGATGCAGTGTACGATATTGTCATGACAAGTTGAAATTTCGTAAACTTCGTGCTCAATGAGTGCCTAAGAACCTGACAGACAACCACAAGGGCCAGCAAATGATGACGAGTTTGGATCACCTAATGCAGTACACCACAGAAGGGCATGACTTTCTGAAAAGAATCGTCACTGATGATGAGTCATGGGCATACCACCACACGCCCATAACCAAGGAGGCAAACATGGAGTGGAAACATGCTGGTTCCCCAGTGAAGAAAAAATTCAGAGTGACTCAATCTGCTAGGGTGGTGCTTGTGACAGTGTTATGGGATATGCATGGTGTTGTATTGGTGGACTTTGCTGAACATGGGACCACTGTGAATGCTACAGCCTACATGAAAACTTTGGTGAAGTTGCATCGTGCCCTTCGTGACAAACGCCACAACATGAATGCTGACGATATCAAAATTCTTCATGATAAGGCTCGCCCCCATGTTGCTGCTGCTGTTCATCAGAAAACCGCCAAATTTGGTTGGGAGGTGCTCCAGCATCCACCATACAGTTCAGACCTTGCACTGTCGGACTTTCATCTGTTTGGTCCCATGAAGAAATTCCTGGCCGGCCAACGCTTTGCGACAGATGTGGAAGTGAAATCAGCAGTCCGCAGGGGGCTATACCCAAGGAAACGGACTTCTACGAACAGGGCATATTGAAACTGGTATCACGATGGGAGAAATGTGTTGAGAAACTTGGTGACTATGTCAAAAAGTAGGTAAAAGGTGCAAGTTCATTTGTGATTTTCTTTGTTGTTTTAACTATTCAACTTTTTTGTAAAAAAATTATTGTGTGTTACTTTTCGATCTGCCCTCGTACTCAAGTTTGTTTAGGGGAACTTTTACAAGTCTATATGTTAAACTGTTGATCACTGTGTGTTTATGTGGAGTTGGATTAAGCCATGTGTTTCTTTTCTGAGTATGCCAAAGTCAGTTTTCCTGTTGCATTCTGTAATTTAAGATCCAGGAATGGAAAGCTCCATCGATTTCTATTTCCAATGTTAAGTTCAGTTTTAGCAATGTTTGTGTATTTAAACCTGACTCAATGTATTATTATTATTATTATTATTATTATTATTATTATTATTATTATTATTATTATTATTATTATTATTGAGCATATTTAATATGATATTTTAAGAAATTACACCATAAACATAAGAAGCAATAGCAATAATTTTCAGGTGTTAGGCATAATGACATTTACTTAACCACGAGCAGTTGTTTTCATTGTCATACGCAACTGGGTCATTAGGTAACACATATTTTTACATTTTAATGTAGGTAGAATGTGTTACGAACTCATCTTCCTGGAAGAAGGATAATTCTGGCCTTTTTTCTTACTGCTAGTGCAGTTTATAGCACTACAAATGTCTCTTTCTTGTCCCATATTACATTCTTAACTATATGTGTTCTTCTCCCAAACAGCAAATGAACACAGCTGCTTGGTTAAAACCATTCCTCTAGGAGCACTGTAATCACACCACCTCAATCTTCATGACTGTATGTTACTAGAGTGTGGTAATACCAAAATTATCTAAATCTACTTAATGAGCTATCATTCAAAGCACTGCAAATATAGGATGAACTTGACAAATATAGTATCTTTTTTTTTTGAGTAGAAGGTGACTCAAATTTTTGAGAATGATCAACAATAAGTTGTGATAAGCCAATGCAAGTTTTCCCAGCTTTACATTGAAGTTCAGATAGCAATATGTGCATGCTCCAAAGATGTAAAGTGTATGTACAGAGCTTTCGTTTGTACTTGTGGCTGGCCTAATGGGAAGCACCTGTATGAGTCGGATATTCATAGTCCATTAAACTCAAATTATAAGTACAATAACCACATAGAAGATGTTGTCCATACATCTCTCACAACGTTTAACATGGCCACAGGTCAACAGAGCGATCATTAACATTATCCAACACCCAATTGTACAAATTAATCTACTCACATTATTGCAGTTATCTTATAGGGTTTTAATTATAAAAGTTTATTGGTATGTTGTTGTTCACCAATGGCACTGGGGATTAATTGATCTGCATCATTTTCCCTCTGGCTTCCCAATATAAAGTCTGTAAGGTATCACTTTTAAGGCCTTTGCATTAGGCGAGATGTTATTTGTTCAGGATGACATCTTCTTCACACAGAGAAGTTTAGTGGTATTCCAAGCTGAGGTTTCTGATTCCCATCTAAGCTTTCTCAGAGATTCTTTTGACTTCGTTCTAACTTTTCTCCAACATCAATGAGTTTTTCCTCTGTAAGAACACAGTCTTATCGAGTTTGTTGTCACATAGGAATCATACATGAAGATTCTGTGTGCTGGCATTATAACATCACTAACACTGAAACACTGGTCTCAAAACGTACCACCCTCTGTACAGCACAGACTTCGCTGGCACATGGAGAGTGCCGAGCAAGCACTTCCCTGTAACACGGCCACATGTCCAAATGAAGCTTCTGTATATACAGGTGTTGTGACGCCATATTCTAGGATGGACCTCAATCTATGATATGATTTTCAACTAAGTGGGTTTAGGGAAGAGAGAATGCCTTGAAAGACTGATCGCACATTTGGTGATCTTTGGCTTTTGCAACCCATCATTTATTGATGGTTTGCAGATTTTAGAAGTGGAAGGGATTCCCTCAAAGATGAAGATCAAGCAGGATGGCCTGCTATAGCAACAATGTTCATAGAAAAAATAAATTCAAAGAGGTCAATAGTGTTAATTTTTTTAAACAATCTTTTGAGTAATAAAGTTCCTTTAACTGAACGATACAGAAGTTAAAAAATCTTAATTTCTTTACTTCTATTAGTTCATATCATTAACAGTCAAGTTTGCCCTTCATATGCACAACACCTCAGTTAACTCCTTTGATATAAACTATAACCTTTACTACATAAGTGGTTTATTTATTGGCTTTTCATTCACATCATTCAGGCATTTCTGATCTATGGGCCATTCGTAATGAAACTTAACATAAGCATAGAAGTCTGTTTATGTTACCTTAATGCATGCGTTCACATTGGCTGATGTGAAGTTTGCAAGCTTATGTCTACTTTAAATGTAAGAGAGCAATTCTCTGTACACCTCATCACGTGATCATTCTCCCATCTCCGTTGCCATGTGTTGACTCGCTAACTGATTTTCTATGTAAGATCACTATAAAAATAGCAGCAGAACAAATTGCGATGGTAGACGTTGCTTTTTGTGAATTTAACATCCTTTAACTAGGTGGCTAACTTTGATACACAACCTCTTTTGTCATGTGTGGTCGCTTCATAGGCCACCAGCTGCTTCAAGCTCTGTTGCGATTGGCTGCTGTTTATATTTCCATTTGTCAAAAATAACAACATTTTGCGTTAATTTTATGCTTAAGTTAAGCGTTACAAATTTTTATCATGAATGGCCCTTTAAAGAAATAATTCTGAGGTGTTTCCCTTTATGGCAGGTATGACGTTTAAGAACATGCCTGTTCTATTTTCTCAGATTGATATAGTATATAGCTGCTGCTTAAAATTAATTTTTTCACCAATAACTTTTTCTTTTTAGTTTTTGTAAGTAATTATTGTATTTTTATTCTTAGTTTTTCCTTAATTACATTTATTAATTTACTTTGGCTATCATTTAACAGTATGATTCTCATTGTAAATGTATGCATATATAATTATCAGAAGTAAAACTATGAGAAACTCACCAAGTTAGCCCCACTAGACAGTGTGTTCACTGATCTGCGGCTGACCTTTAGTCAACGTCCTAATCCAATGAGTCACATATGTATGTGGCGCTTTGAAATAAAATTTGGTTATTTTTTAATTTCCCAAGAGAACTTAAAATAATACTTTTAACCTATAATGTTTTTATTAAATTAACAGTCACTCATATATGTGTACTTGAGTATATGTGCATGATAACTATAACACATTATGTACATTTTGCATTTATGAAGCACTCCAAATAAATTTTGTGTTTAATTATAACTGCTGGGGAGTAAATGGTTTTCCATTCAAGTTGATGCTTCTTTTCAAGCCAGGTAAATTAGAAAGAAAGAGAAACTTCTCCATACTTGCCAACTTCTTGAAACTGAAACATGTAAAACTTTCCCTTGTCCAGCAAAGAATAACAATTTTGCAATGATATGAGACTTAAAATGCGTAAAATGTTCAGTGCAGTAAGTGTACAAAACTTGCATGTAAAATATAAGAATCCTTGAAGACCTGTGAAATTCTTCCTGATACCACAATCGACATCGCTTCATAGGCTCTACACAGATTTCTCGTCCATATTTTACGCTTCATAACATCAAGTATAAACAAAAACTATCACAAAAATAGGAATCTCATATCCCACAGCCATTGAATGCAAATAAAATATGTGAGTTGATTAATTTTGAAGATTGAGAAGCTAGTAACAGTGATGTGTCATAATTTAAAATAGAGAGAGTTGAAGGTTGTTACACTACATCACTAAATTGTTCTTACTTGAAAGCATTTCGGGAGAATGGTTTGCTCCCATCGTCAGCATGTTTCCAACTGATTTTGCTGATTGAGTAGCTAGTAACTGTAATGAAATCACATCAGGATCATCAGAAATAAAGCACACAACAAACTAATGTTCGGCATTTACAGGAAACCAACTCACGTAGGAAATTATATTAAAAACAATAGCTATAATCCTACAAGCCACAAACATGCAATTTTAAATAGCATTACTAACAGGTTAGTACATATACCAATGGAGAAAGAGGAGTATCAACACATTATTCACATAGCCACTATGAATGGATACCAGAAAAGAGCAATAGATAAGAAGATAAAAAAGTTTGAAAGACAGAAATATATCCAACAAACGACTACTTTACTCAGAGAACAAAAACCACAAGCATATAGAAAGTTCACTTACCACCCTTGGACACATCATAAATTTCAAAGGATTTTCAAGAAATACAACATCACCCTGTCTCCACAGAATAACCACAATATACAGAAACTACTATGCAACAGAACAAAAGATCCTATCCCCAACGATAAATTAGCTGATATATATCAAATTGTTTGTAATGACTGTAACCTGGTATACATAGGAAGAACCAAAAGAAATCTTGAAATAAGACTTAAAGAACATGCGAGATGCATTTAACAAAAACAGACATAGCACATCATTTCTGGTCTTCAAACCAAGAAATCACTCCAAACATAAAACTCTTAAATCCAATCAACAGCAGCAATGAATTCTGGGAAAAAATACATGTTGTCAAACACAGGAATCACCTAATGAATTTTGAACTACCGCCACCCAGCAGCCTTTGGAGATTCATCAGCCCAGCACCAGAGAACACCACTAGCCACACACATTCCCCAGACAATAACCAGCAAAATCAGTTGGAAACATGCTGACGATGGGCACAAACCATTCTCCCAAAACGTGTTCAAGTAAGAACATTTTATTGATGTAGTGTATGTGAGTTGACATTACAGTGCACATCGCCTATTGCTGAATGTTCATGCCAATAGCGCTGCAAATCCGTATGCTATGCATTTTGTTGCACCCAGTAAGGGGGGGCATGATTGTGATGGAGGATAGACACACAGATAAGCTCTGACCTATCATAACACTGCATATCATTTAGTCTGTAATCTTAAGCTACAATTTAATGATTTGTTGTGTCCGTTACTTGAATCTGTAAAACATGTCTCTGCTCCCATACATATTACAAGCAAACCATAAAAGTTGGCAAGTATGCATACTTTAACCCTTTTGCTGCCAAGCTGAAATGCTATGCTACTGCTTAAACTACCAAACCTAAGTAGGGTGAAACATGAGGCTTCCACTTTCGATTTTGAAGCTGTTGAGTTCAAATTTTTTGCATTGGCTCTTGATATATTGTTCCACATTTCCACATACTTTTAAGGATGTTACTTGAGCCCTGATTTATTAAAAAAAAATTTAAATTTTGAATTTTTATCATCTCCAATCAAAATGTCACTACAACTACCACTTTCCAGCAATGCTGCCTCAAGTCCCTCAATGACTTCTTGTTCTGCGTACGGTGCACCACAGTAGCTGATGTATGACAACCTCACAAAGAAAATTGAAATAAACAGGAAAAATGCTACCAACATGCAGTTTAAATATCATAGAGGTATTCACTTACGGCATCTGTTGCATGAATTATAAACTATTAGAATGCAAAAACCAACCACCGCAGATCGGATCTTGGCAGTTTATGCATCCAAATTGCATCAGCTCGCATTGGATCTTGGCACCCAAAGGGTTAATACTGTCGCTTTAAATGCAGAGTACTCCTCCAGTAAGCAGGTCTAAGTATATGCAGATGTAAATTTTAAAAATGACACACATAGAACAATTTTAAATTCCATTTTGGATTTAAATGGCTATTACGTACGAGCGCTGTCCCAGAAATGCCCGACCTAATAAAGAAAACACAAAAACATCTTTATTTCTCTACATAGTCTCCTATCAGTGATGTTCAATAGCTTCGATACCCTGTTTATAGTGAGAACCGTCGAGTTCAGCAAAATAGCCATCAACTGCAGACTCCACCTCTTCATTGTTGGCAAATCTTTTAGCATCAATCCATTTCTTCAACTTTGGAAACAGAAAATAATCAGAGAGCCTAAGTCTGGTGACTAGGGTGCATGAGGAAGCAATTTGAACTTTAACTCATTGATTTTGGCCATGGCGATAATGAATGTGTGAACTGGTGCATTGTCTTGATGAAACAGAACTTTCTTTTTTGCTAAATGCGGCCTTTTTTGCTTGATTTCATCATTCAACTGCTGCAATATGTTTGCATAATACTCCCATTGATTGCTTTTCCGTTTTGAAGATAATCAATGAAAATTATCCCACCCGCATTCCAAAAAACTGACGCCGTCACCTTGCCTGCAGATGAAACTGTCTTCGCATTCTTTGGAGCCAATTCTCCCCTTTGAATCCACTGTTTTGACTCTTCTTTCGTCTCAGGTGTGAAGTGATGGACCCATGTTTCATCCATGGTTATGAATTGATGCAAAAACTCAGCTTTATTGTAGCAAAACATCCCAAGCACTTGAATGAAACATCCTCACGACACTGCTCTTACTCCATTGTGAGTAAACACGACTCCCATCTTGCATACAACTTTCTCATGTCTAAATTTTCAGTTAGTGTGCAATGTACAGCACTTTTTGAAATTCCTAGCACGTGCATTTTCAGTCGATGGTCATCCAATACCATTTTGTGGATTTTCTTCACAATTTCTGGCGTGCTCACCTCATTTGGTTGACCACTGCTATGCTCGTCTTGGCAGCTCGTACGGCCTCACTTAAACTCTGCCACCCAATATTTTATTGTTGTAAACGAAGGAGCAGAGTAGAATCTAGCTCAGCTTTAATATTAGTTGGAGTAAGACCTTTCAAATGAAAGTATTGTATCACATAACAATGACCAGTTTTATCCATACATACAAATTCGCTGAGAGAGTTCACTACTAATGGCTGCCAAACAATTACTAAACAGCGTAGCATTGTCAAACTTCAAACTTAAGCTTTATAAGAGTTGTACTTTCTACCATAGTCATTTTTTTGAAACAATTGCTATATATACATCAGGTCGGGTACTTCTGGGACTGCCCTCATAACTTCCTTGGTGCATCGGGTATAAAAAATTTAACTTATGCTAACACCACATACAATGTTTCTCGTGTTTCTGTACTGTAATCCTCAACCTTTCTTAGACATGGCTAATGTAAAGTGATTACAGAAACTGTTTATAATTTACATAAAGTTGTTTTTCCTTTCTTTAGGGCCGTAAAGTTCTAATCCTAACATACCTAACTAATTCCAATATATGGTTAATATGACATTGCTAACATAGATGTATGCTTGAGCTGGTAAAATATATCAAATGTTTTACCATTTTTGTTAATAAACAGCATTATTATGTGTTAAAATCAATTAGCCATGTTCCCAACAGTATAGAAAGTACCCTATTCTGTTTCTCAACCTCAAAGGTAGAAGGACATTGTTTTAAACATAAAATTGTGCTTGTGTTATTTGAATTATACTGAATCAGGCCTGATTTAACAAACGCTGCTGCAAGGGGCTAAAGGTGAATCATTGCTTCTCCCCTTTCATTCCTTATTCTCAAACTACTTCCCCTCATATGAATGTACGTGTTAGTATCTGCAGGAGGTGAAGTATAGCTGAAATTGAAGAGCTGCTGGAGCATTTTCATTTCCTTCTTATTTTATTTCCTTCCTTTTTACTTCCTCTGCCATGCACCTAGTAGGTAAAGGAAGTATTGCATTCCACCCCAAAAATGTTGTCAAAATTTCACGGAAATACATGTCTTGAGGCAACTTGAATCCAATGGTGTGTGTGTGACTCTGAACAGCGTAACTCAAAAACAAAAAGTGGTTCAATATCAAACTTAGTATTTAAGTTCTGCAACTTTCAAGGATACAACATGAAAATTTTCAAGAAAATCCCCCATCCCAAACTACTGTTTATATGGAAGAATTTTTGTTATTTTTGATTTCTTGAAAATGTCTCTTAATGATTTTGATAAAGATATTTAGATGACAAATGAATTTTCTGGGAATAGCTTGTGAAGTCCTCAATGACTTTTGTATAACTGGTAAACTGTAAGAGATAGACAAAGTCTTACTACACAAAAAATGTTGTCTCTAATATACACCCTAATGACCTTTGGGGTCATCCTCCGTGGTTACCATGCTAGCCTCTAGTTCATGAGGTGCGGAGAGCAATGGATTTTTTTGGGCGTAAAAATCCTTAGCATGGCTTCCTTCAAAAGGAAAGTAAAGCCGGTGGTCCTATGTCGTAGATTTACGGCACGTAAAAGAACCTCAAGCCTGATAAAGAGGCCTCTGAGAAAAATTTCCGGTTTTTCACACCTAATATAGAATGGGACGCTAAGGATCACAGCAGTTAAGGAGGGTCCATAAATAAAACTCCAATTTTATGACCTTCGGGGGTTACCTCATTCCACCAAGCAATGACTGGACCCATTTCTAGGTAGATGGTGGAGTCTGTTACCTTCAATGGTAGGGTGATGATGAGGATGGCGGTGAAATGAGAGGAGCTACAGCATTTACCATGGACTCTGAACCACGCTGGACCTTGGGGATACTCCACATAAGCAAGTCAGGCATGAATAGGGCCAACTTAAAATCACAACCCCAGAGCCAGGAATCGAACCATGGACCCTGAGAACAAGAGCCGGAAATAAAACTACTGCACTACCCTGCCACCCTACATGAGAAATGTAGATCTCCGTAAAACACACAATTTATTTCAAATAACTTTTTTCTGTGGCATCAGTCATTTCCAAGATATCCATTATTAATGGTCAGCATTGTTCAACACTTTGTCATTCTTTTAAAGTCCTGTCAGCATTCAGTTACTTCTCGTGATGTCATGAAAAGAGTATGGAAATTTAAGGCCAGCATGTAGCGTCTGGTTCTTAAAACATTAGACTATCTCAAATTGTGTTTGAATTTTTCATTAATCCTTGTTTTTTAAAGTGCTGTTACTATTTAGTTATTTCTTGTGGTGTTATTGAAAGAGTAGGGACCGGTTTCACCAACCGATGTTAAAAATACTCTTAACATCTTGTTTGTTAACAAGGTGTTCAAAGTTTAACATTAGGTTAAAACTTTTGCATTTGATCAACCTTTTACAGCAAATTGTTAGCTAACATTTTGTTAACGTCAAAGACAACTGCGAACGCTAGCTTTCGAGATGGCGGTAGTCAAGCTACACTGCTTCTGAATGTACTCCGATGCAGTTTTGTGCCGCTGTGCTCTCTGTGTCAGTAGCCAACAACTATTTACATTCATGGCAATGGCCATGTGATGTTCCCGATTGTTTGAGGTTAGAATCACGATGTCAACTGAAATAAATGTTTCACCGTTTGAAACACGTTAATTAACATCTGGTTAATAAGTATAGATGTATTATCAAGTACCAAAAAGTTGACGGTCTTACATTAAAGAATAAGATTGCAGCCTGGGACAAAATCGACAAATAATTTAATTGGAATGAACGCGTTTCTCTTAAGTTCAGTAAGCAACTATGGCAATTTTATGCTAACATAAAGAGCAGCACCAGAACGTTAGGTACGAAGAGCGTTTAAGATGGTTTAAAACTGGTTGTAGACACTGCATTGAAACTAAGGTGGATGAAAATGTGTTATCTCTGATTAATCAAGGAAACCTCCCCCCCAAAAAAGTACTGTTTGCTTTTTGAAGCAATTGCTTTGGAAACCTTTCAGATAAACCCACAAATGGTATCTTTGGGAATACCAACATTATCACCCATCAAGTGAATGAAACATGTTAGCACTATAAAATCTAAGCACGTAATTAACCTTGTAGCATAGGAGAAAGAGGCATGCTTCCCTTAGTAGTATTCCAACTTCTCATATTTCCCATAAAGCCTTGATCATGACCCCTTGGACGGTTTATATCACTTTAAAAATTCCTCTTTTTGCAGGATTTCAATTTATGATGTATGATGCTCTTCTATTAGGAATGTCATTCAAAAATGCTAATTGTAGCAAACTCGCATTAGCAACAGCTTGGTTTGCGGCAGCCATTTTCCAGCTTCTAATATTTGTTAAATGCCTTAACACAGAGGTATGGGGATGTTAAGTTAAACCGACTTTAACACATTGTTAAAGTTAACATTGTTTGGTGAAACAGACTGATTTAACATTGCGTTAAAATTTAGCATCTGTTGGTGAAACCGGCCCTAGGAATTTCAAGGCCAGCATAGAGCAGCTAGCTTTTAAATATCTGACTATCAATTCAATTCCCTCTGTATCTTCAACAAAATCAAGTTGTTTCTGCAAAGATATATCTCGACTATCATGAAGTAGGTAGAAAAACAAGGTTTTGCTAGAATGGTGTAACATGTTTGACTTATTATTTATTTTGTAGTGTTTAACAATTCAGGTTTACAGAAATGAGAATGAAATGAGTAAAACTGGCCTGAGTTATACTAAGCTAAAACCTAATATTTATCTTCTGAGGATAAGAGAAAGCCTTATTAAGACAATTCAGTCTCGATCTTGGGCCCTCCACAACATACAGTGTCAGTTTCTATAGAAAATTTAATAAATTTCAGTAATTTGGCTCTATGTAAACATTGGAGAAATAGAAAAATGCCCTTCTGTTTTTGAGGTCCAGATTTCCTAAAAAAAAAAGAGAAGCAGAGAGAGACACCTTTTAAAAATTGATGTCAAAACCTGCTGAATGGTCAGGATCAACTATTGTTTCGTCCTGAAGCACGAAATCCTAAATTGTAATACCTGAGCTTAACATTAAAAACAGTTGACCTTACATAGAGTAATATCTGCAGGTTATACAGTTATTGTACTGTCTATAATTTGTTGAAATCTGCAGTCTTCATTATTTTATATGTATTTAATGAGACTAAAGAAGTAATAAAAATACCACAAGTTTCTTTATTTCCTAGGACTGAATCACTACGTTACGCTAACCTCCAATATTAATCTGCAAGAAATATTCGACTGTGAGCAGACATCGACACAGATGGTGACGTGGGACCATCCTGTGCTATAGAGACAAATCGAGAAGGAATATTGTATCTTCTAAGAAACACATGTTGTGCCTAATGGTAATAAAATGAGGTTAAGGAAGAAAACCTTTATTACTCCAAATGTTGCATCTGCCCTGGTTCTTGTTCACTTCCTGCTGATGGGTGTTCTTGCATTCCAGCTCATACCTTGCTGCAAAGATAAGGAAAACAAAGTTTTTATGCAAGTTACTCTTGGTTGCATATTTCCAATATGTTCCTAGTATTTCACACAGTAAAGGCTGGTTCACAATATCCCGGGAATGCATATCGATAGCAAAGTGGAAAGTCGATTTTGCACATTGGGACGTCATTTGTTTGACATGTTTTCACCTGCTTTCAATTCTGCCAATATAATTCAGGTTAGCCAATGTCAAAATGTGATAGAGTAAACATTTTCTAAATGCAAATCAATTCCTCTAGTCATACCAACCATAATTCATTTATCACCAGCATACATTGGAGTTATTTGTTGTTCTGTATTGTTCTCTGTTAATTTCTATTAGATAGAGGCCGTCAAAATACAAGGACAGTCCCAGAAGCACTCGACCTAACAAAGAAAACACAAACATTTTGGGAAAAAACATCTTTATTTCTCTACAGTCTCCTTTCAGCTCGATACGCCTTTCCCAGCCATGTTCAATAGCTTCGATACCCTGTTTATAGTGAGAACCGTCGAGTTCTGCAAAATAGCCATCAACTGCAAACTCCACCTCTTCATTGTTGGCAAATCTTTTAGCACCGAGACATTTCTTCAACTTTGGAAACAGAAAATAATCAGAGGGGGCTAAGTCTGCCGAATAGGGTGCATGAGGAAGCAATTCCAACTTTAACTCATTGATTCTGACCATGGCGATGATGGATGTGTGAACTGGTGCATCGTCTTGATGAAACAGAACTTTTTTTTCGCTAAATGTGGCCGTTTTGCTTGATTTCATCATTCAAATGCTGCAATAAGTTTGAATAATACTCGCCATTGATTGCTTTTCCTTTTTGAAGATAATCAATGAAAATTATCCCAAGCGCATTCCAAAAAACTGACGCCATGACCTTGCCTGCAGATGGAACCGTCTTCACCTTTTTTGGAGCTGATTCTGCCCTTGCAGTCCACTGTTTTGACTTTTCCTTCATCTCAGGCATGAAGTGATGGATCCATGGTTGTGAATTGATGCAAACACTCAGCTTTATTGCAGCAAAACATCGCCAAACACTCAACTGAAACACCCTCACTGTGCTGCTTTTGTTCTATTGTGAGTAAACGCGGCACTCATCTTGCACACAGCTTTCTCATATCTAAATTTTCAGTTAGTATGTGATGTACAGCACTTTTTGAAATGCCTACAATGTCTGCTATCTCATGCACTTTCAGTGACGGTCATCCAATATCATTTTGTGGATTTTCTTCACAATTTCTGGCGTGGTCACATCATTTGGTTGACCACTGCGATGTTCATCTTAGACCTCGTACGGCCTTGCTTAAACTCTGTCACCCAATATTTTACTGTTGTAAACGAAGGAGCAGACTCCCCCAGAGTAGAATCTAGTTCAGCTTTAATATTAGTTGGACTAAGACCTTTCAAATGAAAGCATTGTATCACATAATGATGATCAGTTTTATCCATGTTTACAAATTCGCTGAGAGAGTTCACTATTGATGGCTGCCAAACAATTACTAAACAACGTAGCATTGTCAAACTTCAAACTTAAGTTTTATATGGGTGGTACTATAGTAATTTGTTTGAAACAACAACCGCTATATATACGTCAGGTTGGGTACTTCTGGGACTGCCCTCATAAAGAACTTTTGCCTGATGAGCGTGTATATCAGCCCAATACCATCAACATTCAAAACCATCACTATATGTAGTAGAAGTACAGTATTTATAATCACTATTAACTTTTATACTTATCGTATTGCCCCGAAAATAAGCTGTCTTCACATATAATCTGCATCCTTAAAATTTGAGGGGAAAACAAAAATGTTTCACACAAAAATAAACCACATTTCAATCTCCTGAGTGAATTCCTTGTTGAAACATTTTCCCATGTTTCTTCTGAAGTAACCCAAGTCGCTCATTAGATTTGTCCAGTTCATACTTTTTCCTGGATTCTCTGTTAGTGTGGTTTTAGCATAAAGCACAACTGCAAGGTTGAAGCTTGTATTGTAACTATGTCAAATACGTTGGCTTATTGATGCTTTTTGCTGTAAATAATGATTCATTACAGCAAAAAACAAGCTTTCTTACTGGTGTGCAGCTTCTCTGTAAATCCGAACTGAGTTAGGTAAAAATGTTAATGCCAAAACACCAGTAAAAGTTTGCATTGTTGCATATGCCAGCTTCGGTTCTAGATGCTAGCTATATTGTTGCAAATGAGCATAGATTTTAACAGCAAAGACATGTAAAATGTCAAGGTGTTGAATAAAAGCTGCAACCTTACTTTGTCATTGAAGTTTGAACCAAAAGTGCAGCTTGTTTTTGGGCCAATACACTATTTCATTAGCCACAAAGCAAACATTCAGTTGTCGTGTTGTGCAAGGTCAACTTCCTTAGCCAACACTAATTTTAATTTCTCAGTATACGCTGGGATTTGGGTGCACTGTCTTTTCAAATGCTTTTCTCGTTGAAAGAGCCTGAATTAATAAAAAATTTTTACTATGAAAGTGGTTTGTTTTGAAGATCTTTATCTAATGGTACCTACTGACCCCACCTGGCTGATTGATAAAATCAGATTCAAGTGAAAGTTCACCTGTATTTTAGTTATAAATATTTTTGTCTTCAAAATTTTAATGGCGTATTTTCCAAAAGAAATTACTGGTCCGGTTCATCCTGTGTTACACCATTATCATAATGCTAGTGGATCTTCAGAATTATTTGGTCATTGCCACCAGTATATTGTTTGCGCAGGATGTCAGTAATTTGAAGTGAGGCCCATAGTGAAACTCTCCCACATATAAACTAGCAAAAATGGCTTTCAAATACCTTCAACTCCATGCCTGTGTTCAAAAGTCTAAGTATAAAAAATTCATTAAAATTTACCAGTCACCTTTCAGATATAAATATATCATATACAGACATGATGGTATCATTTGATGTTACTGCACTCTTCCCAAACATACCAAAAGAAGAATTATTACCACTCCTAGAAACTTGGATATTAAACAATGGCACACCTAGAGCACAAACAGAAGATTACTTAAAACTAACAAAATTATGTCTGGATCAGAATTTTTTTTCATTCCATAACAAAATCTTTAAACAAACCACAGGCCTAACTATGGGAACCCCGTTTCACCATTTTTAGCAGAACTATATATGAGCCATTTTGAATGCCATATTACTAAATCTTTTCCACATCTATTCAAAACCTGGCATAGGTACGTAGATGATATTTTTGTTATTGTTCTAAAAGATATTTTAGTAGATGCTTTGAAATTATTGAATTTACAAAAAAGACCTATAAAATTCACAATAGAAAAAGAAGAAAATGGCCAATTACCTTAACTAAACATCAGGTTCATCAGAAATAATGCACACAACAAACTAACATTCGGCATTTACAGGAAACCAACTCACACAGAAAATTATATTAAAAACAATAGCTACAATCCTACAAGCCACAAACATGCAATTTTAAATAGTATTACAAACAGGTTAGTAGATATACCATTGGAGAAAGAGGAATACCAGAAAGAATACCAACACATTATCCACATAGCCACCATGAATGGATACCAGAAAAAAACAATAGATAAGAAGATAAAAAAGTTTGAAAGACAGAAATACATCCAACAAACGACTACTTTACTCAGACAACAAAAACCACAAGCATATAGGAAATTCACTTACCACCCTTGGACACATCATAAATTTCAAAGGATTTTCAAGAAATACAACATCACCCTGTCTCCACAGAATAACCACAATATACAGAAACTACTATGCAACAGAACAAAATATCCTATCCCCAACGATAAATCAGCTGGTATATATCAAATTGTTTATAATGACTGTAACCTGGTATACATAGGAAGAACCAAAAGAAATCTTGAAATAAGACTTAAAGAGCATATGAGATGCATTTACCAAAAACAGACAGATAAATCAGCAGTAGCCCATCATTTCTGGTCTTCAAACCATGAAATCACTCCAAACATAAAACTCTTAAATCCAATCAACAGCAGTAATGAATTGGACATCTGGGAAAAAATACATATCGTCAAACAAGAATCACCTAATGAATTTCGAAATGCCACCACCCAGCAGCCTTTGAAGGTTCATCAGCCCAGCACCAGAGAACACCACTAGCCACACACATTCCCCAGACAATAACCAGCAAAATCAGTTGAAAACATGCTGACGATGGGAGCAAACCGTTCTCCCGAAACGCGTTCAAGTAAGAACCTTTTAGTGCTGTAGTGTAACAACCTTCACTCTCTCTATTTTAAACTTTGAAGTGAGTTTATCACCAGTGCCACTGGCAGAAGACTAGCGAAAGAGAATGAAAGGGGCGGATGTCAAAAGTTTTTAAGTCACCTTAGTGCAATGGAACTTGTATCCTACCTTTCCAGTATTTGCATTTGGAACTTCTTTTGCTTGCGTCTTGTAAATTTGCAATCTCAGCATGTATGGTGATAGGTAACTCAAATAATTTGTTTTTGTAGCGTTGACTCTCTCGGCTTTAATGGAACAACTTTAACATTTTTAATAGAAAACAACTGAAGCAACCTTTATCAATATTTTAAAATACCATATTTACACGAATCTAATGCGCACCTTTTTTGACCAAATGTAGTACTCAAAATCGTGGTGCGCATTAGATTCGAGCACAAATCCGTTCCATAGAATGCCAGTAACTTCATTCAAATTTTTTGTTTATTACGTCACAATAGATAGCTGGAGTTAACATGTATCCGGAAACTCGTGACATGCTAGTCGCTCATTTATTATTGGCCTATTGTTGAGCTTTGTTAGTTACAATATGGGGGGCAAGGGCAAACAGAGAAGAAGTCTTATGATGCTTCTTTTAAAGTGTAAAGTAATCCTTTATGCTCAAAAAAAAAATGTTAATAGAAAGGCAGAAAGGAAATTCAATGTATCAGAGAGCAACGTTCGCTTGTGGTGAAAACAGAAATTGTCATTATTTACTACTAAAGCTAGTAGAAAGAGATTTACAAGTCCTCGCAAAGGAAGACATCCTGAAGTTGAAGAAAAAGTATTGGAATTTGTGAGTGAAAGGAGGAAGAATGGGCAACTGTGACTAGTGACACTATATGAAAGAAAGCTAAAGAGGAGGCTGAAGTTTCTGGTATTCTGAAACAAGAGTTTAAGGCTAGCTGTGGATTGGTGGATCGTTTCATGCAGCAGATGGGTTTATCTCTAAGACGCCCTACAACAAAGTGCCAGAAGCTTCCTGCAGATTTGGAGGACAAACTAAAAACGTTTCAGCAGTATGTCATTTCACTTCAGAAGAAGAAAAAAATGTTCAATAGAGAAAATAGGCAACGCCGATGAGATGCCAATTTGGTTTGATATGCGTGGAACTACACTATTAATGAGAAGGGGACAAAGGAAGTTATCATCAAAACAACAGGGTAAAAACAGCTCGTAACACTAATTTTGTTCTTTAACAATGTGTTACCTAACAATAGGGCACTTTCAATTCTATAATCTGATGGTTTGTATATACGATAAATCCATTGTTGTATTAAATAAATTTAAATAAAGTACCTATTCCTATTTTCTGTCATTGATGCGCTTTACTTTCAATACAAACCCTTTTTTTCATAATTTTAAGTTTCAAATATGAGATGCACTTTAGATTTGCGTAAATACAGTATTTTATTTGTATTTCCTGTTTTGTTAATAAAAAAGCACTATTTTTTGTTTTTTTATCATGTTTTGTCTTGCAATTTGATGAAATTCTGGACAAGAATGGAGAAAATCATTCAGACAGCAGCCCCTCCCCCCTTGTATCCTTCCAGTTCAGAAGTATCAATGCAAATTCTGTGATTGGTGCCCAGTTCCATCTCACATACAAAGAATGCACAAAATGTCCTAGTGAATAAACATTCTGAGTTGCATCAACCTCTTTACGAAGCCAGAAATGCATGCAGTCTGAGGTTCAATTCCACGCTTCCCCTTTGAGACAAGGGTAAAGGCCAAATAAGTCTGAATACCCATTATAAATAAAATGAAACACATTTAGGATGACAGCTGACTCCATAGTACCTACCTCATGAACTGATGGTGCTAATGGAGTCGAGCCGAAGCTCTAAGAGCTCTGCCCCACGACTGGGGCTGGAGCTCACCAGTAGTTGTGTGGGAGATGGTGGTGGTTGTGGTTGTGGCTGAGGGCTGTGTACCGGTGTACATGGGTCAGATAACAGAGGCTCTGTGTCGCTTCCTTTCCCCATGTCTGTGCTGTGAAATCTGCATGGCGAAGACATTGGAGAGGCAGATGGCAGCACCAGTCCTGAGCACAAGAACAGGAACCAATTCTGCAACACAACATATTAGTTTTACTAGTCGATAGAGGAAATACTGCATTCCACCCAAAAATCTAATATTCAGACATCACTGAGGCCCCTTATACAAAAATGTGTATGGATTTCTCTGTTAACAGTATTACAGAAACAAAATGTTTGATAAACGCCAAAATTGGTGTTTAGTTTCAGTACCTTTCAAAGATGCAACACAAAGAGTTTAAGAAAAACCCTCCATATCCGAAACAACGCCTTACATGGAAATGTTTTCATTATTTTTGATTTTATTAAAAATGGCTCAAACAATTTTGATTAAAATGACAAACATTTATACATATATCAGGAAATAAAATATATATCTTGAATTTTTTGGAAGTAGGCTGTTAAGCCCCCCTTCATTCAGAAGGTATTTTGCATAACACTTAAACCATAAGAGATGAATGAAAGTTTACTTTAGAAAAAAATCTTATGTGATACATTCATATGAGTTTCTCTACCCTCTATCTTTTATCAGTGGACATACAAATTATTCTTACTAAAGTATATTTTTCTATCTACTACATTTTAATTGAGATAAACCTTTACAGAAACAGCTACATTACACATTTCGTTATAGATACAAAGAGAACAGCGATAGTCAAATGTTTAATAACTTTAGTTTTAGTTTTTTTTTTTTTTTAAATTTATGGACACTCTTTAACTGCTGTGGTCCTTAGTGCCCCATTCTATATTGGGCATGAAAGACCAGTAATTTTGCTCAGAGGCCTATTTATCAGACTTGAGGTTCTTTTACGTGCTGTAAATCTACAACATGGGACTACCGGCTTTACTTCCCTTCTGAAAGAAGCCATGCTAAGGACTTTTACGCCTGAAAAAAAATCCATTGCCCTCCACCAGGTTTGAACCCACAACTTCGGGAACTAGAGACTAACATGGTAACCAATACACCACGGAGGATGACAGCTTAAGAACTGGACACTATGTGCTGCCTTAAAATTCCATACTGTTTCCATGACATCACGAGAAACAACTGAATGTTGAAAGCTCTTTAAGAGAATGACCAAGAAATGAACAGTTTGAACTTTTAATAATGGATATCTCAGAAATGGCTTATACCACAAAAGAACTTATTTTAAATAAATTGTGCTTTTTAAAGACATCTATATTTTTTGTGTAGTTTGTTTTTGTCTGCCGCTTAACGTTTACCAGTTAATATAAGGTTATACAAAAGTCCTTCCAAATGAGGTAGACTTCACAGGCTATTCCCAGAAAATCCAAGATATGCATTTTATTTGTTATTTAAATATCTTTAATATGTGGTATTTTAATCAAAATCATTACCCATTTCTTTAGAAAATCAAAATTTTTGAAAAATCTTTCATGTAAAGGGTAGTCTGGGGTGGGGGGATTTTCTTGAAAAACTTTTTGTTGCATCTTAGGAAAGTACTGAAATTAAATAGCAAGTTTGGTAATATAGAGTCAACTGAAAAATTAAACGCTACAGCCGGGATTTGAACATGGTTCTCCCACTCTCCATGCAGTTACTGTAACCATTGAGCTACTGTGTCAACATGCCAGTGGAACATTGAATTCCCCAATTGACTCAAGTTGTTTCTCAGACAGACCACTAAGCATCTCATTCGAGATGACAATCTTAGCAGCGACCTGCAATCGCAAGTACTTCAGTGCTGGGTAAATGTTTTTTTTTTTTAATATGAAACTTGCCAAGACCAGGCTAAGGTCTATTAAAAGTATAATTAATTTATATAATAACAATAAACCAAGTTTGGTGTTGATCTGACTTTTCATTTTTGAGTTATGCTCTTCACAGACAGGCACACAGACATGTTTCCAAAAATGTTTTCAGGGTGCCTCAAAACATGTATTTCCAGTGAAATGCAATACTTCCCCTATGTAGTAGAGAAAGTAAAAATGTAGATCTCTTTAAAACACAACTTATTTCCAATGACTTTGTTTGTGGCATCAGCTATTTTGGATATATTATTTTGTAAATGTTCGTCTGGATTAACATGAAAAAAAGATAGGAAAAATAAACTTTTATAAGAATAATTTATAGAATATACATAAAAATGAATGATAATATGTAGAGAAAGTCATGTAACGCATCAGATTTGTTTTTTATTTAATGACTGGTATATCTTTACAATATGACTGGCTGGCTGCCTGCCTCATGTTACAAGGATAACATTTTAAACTCAAATGATGATTTAATTCCATTTTCCTTCCCCTGTTCTTTATGAAATTATTGGACAATGATGTATGAATTGTTTATAGTGAATCCTCCCCTTTTGTTTGTAATTTCTGACAGCCCCACTATTCCTACTAATACATGAAAACCCCCTGATATTCACGCAAAACTATCTGAAGCAGCAGAACGTCTGACTTCCTTAAATTTGCCCTGACAGTATTCCAAGTTGTGGAAATGCTGTATAACCTAGAAGTACCCTTTGGCAGTAGAACATTCATTAGTCAGAATGGTCCCATAGTTATTTAATAACTTATGAGGGTGACTTTTTAAAGAAAATAACAAGTTTTTCCAAAAAATCAGTTTTATTTCTCAACATAATTTCCTTTCAATTCAATACACGTTGTCCGATGTTTCTGCAACTTTTTTAGCCCTTCCAAAAATATGATTTTTCAAAGTCTGCAAAATATGAGGTTGTTTCTGCCATGATGTGAATTTCTTCCCAGCGAGCCAATTTTTCAGGTTTGCGAAGAGGAAGAAGTCGCTCGGAACCAAATCTGGAGAATATGGTGAGTGAGGTAGCAGTTCGTAGCCCAATTCCACAAATTTTGCAATGGCAATGGCTGACTTGCGTGTGGAGCATTATCCTGGTGAAAGAGAACCGTTTTCTTCACCAAATGGGGTCGTTTCTTTAACAATTCCTTGTGAAACTGATCCAGCACTGTGGCATAATATGAACTTGTGATTGTTTTACCCTTTTCCAGGTAGTGGATGTCTATCACCCCTTGTGAATCCCAAAAGACAGCTGCTATGATTTTTTCTGCCAACGGAATGGTTTTTGCTTGCTTTGGAGCAGGTTTGCCGAAGGAAATCCACTGCCTTGATTGTTGTTTGGTTTCAGGTTGATAGTAATGGATCCAAGTTTCATCAACTGTGATATAACCCCGCGAAAACTTATTTGGGTTGCACTGGAACATGTTCAAACATCCCTGTGAAATGGTCACATGATTCCACTTGTTCTCAACTGTGAGCAGTTGCGGCACCCATCTTGCTGACAGCTTTCTCATACCCAAAAATTTGTGCAGAATGTTATACACCCGTTCATTCAAGATGTTTACAGTCTTGGCTATCTCACAGATTTTCACTTGGCGGTCTTCCAACACAATATCATGAACTTTGTTCACCATTTCTTCTGTTGAGACCTCAACTGGCCGTCCTGTGCGCATAGCAACTCTTGTGCTCGAACAGCCACATCAAAATTCTGTAAACCACTTGTGAACCATGCCATGTGATGGAGCAGAGTCCCCATAATACTTGTTCAGTTTTTCTTCCATTTCCTTCACCATCTTACCAATTTATCAAAACACAAAATTCACTTTTCTCTATTTTCTATGAAGCAACACACATCTGCTTATTTTAGATGCTGTCAACAATGTTCTAAGAAACAAATGATGAATTTCTGTAATTATGCCCAGAATAGATGTAAGAACAGATGCAAACAAGAAACCTGTGATTAGAACGCTATCTTCGTCAAAGCCATGGACTTATCAATCCGCCCTTGTATAAGATATGCAGTTTTCACATAATACAGAAACCATTAACATATATAACAAAACAGAGATGAAGCTGGTGAATTTGTAGATTCCTCACTCCTAGGCCACCAAGTTTATGTCTTTGGAAAAGACATGTAGTCTGTGACCATCAAGAAAGTTAATATTGGTTCACTGATTTCTAATGTTAGCAACTTTCTCTCTTCGTACAATTATTTAGCATGCCCTGTTAATGAAGTTGAATACACCATAAGTACAAATGAAATAAAGCAAAAGTTTCATACATGGGGATTATTAAAGTATTTTGGCATTGATATTGCATGTGTATCGCAGCGTTATAAACAGATTTGATTCTCTTTTGTTTTGCTGTCTTGGTTGCTAAACAGTAACCTCTACATGTACATTGCTTGGAGTGAAATATCCGCGGCATTTGTCTTATTTTACATGCATATTCTGTGGAGCAACAACAACTATTTTCTGCTCCATGGCATTTTCAACTAAAAGTCAAGGTCTTCTTCATAAGCATATTATTTTATAACCCCAAAGTGTTGGTATTCTTGTACATACACTTTGTAAATCCTTTTTAATCTTTTAGTTATTTATGAATTGAAATTAGAAATTGTTTTATAGCCCCATGTCCATCAGAACAAATAGGGCTTTTCTATAGTTAAAGAATTATCAAAATTGTTTGAGTGGTTCTTGAAATTACCCTACACACACATTTTCTCTCTTATAATAACATAGATACATATGTTAATAAGGTGATACTCACAAAGAAAATGTTAGATGCAGCAAAGAGCAGAGGAAAGACCAGAGTTTTGTGATTCTCAAGTGAGAGAACCGCCAGGAACCAAACAATTGCAAACAGTGGCAGCAATATTACAGCAGCCCATAAGGAGCGCCTCAGCACTTCGCCTTCTTTCACATGTTGCTGCGTAAGGATTCTGAGACCCAACACTGACAGAATTGCACTTGCCTGAAACAGTCATCACATCTTACTTACAAAGTAATATACTAGAATGAAAATATATTCTGATAATTGTTCTTTCATTCTGACTGTGTGTAGAATAGCAGAGTTCCCAGCAAAAATATGAACCTCGCTTCCCTGACTTTCCCTAACCACAATTACCTATTTGCACAATTTTTAACAGCCTCCTCCACTCCTATGTAATGCCTGGTGCCTCATATTACTGAGTTGGGTAACAGTTCCATAAATACCCTGTAATTCAAATGCAGCAGGAAGATGATTTATAAAAGGAAACTGTGTGTTACATACTTTAAAAGGAGATGTGAATGGTTCTCTTATTCCCGAGGTCGCGGGTTCAAACCCAGCAGAGAGTGATGGATTTTTTCGGGCATAAAAATCCTTAGCATGGCTTCCTTTGGAAGGAAAGTAAAGCTGGTGGTCCCATGTCGTAGATTTACAGCATGTAAAAGAACCTCAAGTCTGATAAAAAGACCACTGAGTAAAATTTCCAGTCTTTCACGCCCAATATAAAATGGAATGCTAAGGACCACAGCAGTTAAAGAGCATCCATAAATAAAACACAATTTAATTTTTTTGTTTTGAGATGTGAATGGTTAGAAAGCTTATGTCCCACCTGGCCACCCATTTTAAGACTCTTTCTTATATACAAAATAAATTGCTAAATGTCAGCAAAGTGCTCCATTTTGTTACTACTGTGCAGCAAAGTGCCAACCTATGAGTACTATGAAATCTGCAAAAATAGAGATACTTTAGTTCTTCCAAACACACCCTTACCTACTGTATCTATCCCACCAAATAAAGTGTCGTTTTTCTTCATTTGTGTTTAGCCTCACAGATCCTATGGCGATGCTCTGCTGCACTCCTCTATTTATAAAAAACATCCCTGGGCTACACTTTGTGGCTTAAGGGCCCTAAATCAGTCATTCTTGTAAGGTTTGCTGTTTTTTGTTCAGATGTTGGCAGCTCTTCCATATGAACAGTACAACTACAAAGTGCCTGCTGCATGAACTAATTTCTGAAAGGTAGACTAGAATGAATGTATGAATAAACTTTATTTGTACATCTTTTTATGCACAATCCGTTTTACAATATTCCACTTATAAACTAATTTAACCTATGTACAAATTTTCCTGCCAGCTATGCTGCTTATTTTGCCTGACACCCTGGCCTTATGGCTCAGCTGAGCAGCCCTTGCTACCCTTAATCACCTATGATCCATGCTCTCCCTCCTCCATTTGCCCTTCTACCTTTCTTATCTCTCTTACTTTTCTAATCCATTTCTCCTTTACTTTCTTTAAGAACTCCCCCATATTCTTATTTTCATTTTCTTGTTAACAGTTTAATTGCTACTATTTTTCCATCCATTTTTTCCCATTTTTCCTCTTATACTTTTTGTCTCCATTCTGCTAATTCTTTGCATTCTGTCATATAATGCCCTGTACTTTGACTACCTCCTCATAGCTCACAAATTCCACTTTTTCTGCCTCTTAGCCCTCTCATCCATGCAAATGCTTCTTTTTCAGGTCTATTACAATAATCCATATACCCTTCTCTTCCCCATTTCCGTTTTACTAATCTACAGAACCCTAGTGATTTTTTATTCTCTGAGCTTCCCCAAATATCTTGTCTTTCTATGTCCTCCACTCTGTTTCTTACTGTTATCCAGAAACCATTGCTATATCTTTCTCCTGCTCTCCAAATATCTCCCATTTCTATCTTTTCCATAATTTTTTCTATCCCTGTCCACCAGCTATTTTTATATTTCGTACTCTTTTGTTGTTCCACACATATCTTTAACATTTCCCCTTCATCTTTTTTCAGGCATCCAAACCAAAATTTCAATATCCTTTCCAGTATCACTCCCTTTCTTCTTGTTGTTCCTAATTGCACTAATGCTACTTCCCCTGGCACTGATCTTGGTAACCCCAATAGCTCTTTACAGAATGTTCTATAGCTCTGGTTGTTTTTCAGCCTAATTAGATCCCCCCAAATTTCTACTGCATATAGCATTCTTGCTTCATACATTCTTTCTATCCATTTAGTTGGCATTTCTAATTTGTATTTGCACATTGTTACTCCCGTCATTGCCACCTTTCCTTTAGCCATAACCTTCCTGCTATGTGCCACCCATTCACCATTACTGCTCATCCTGATCCCCAAATAATCCATCTCCTTGACAACTTCTAACTTTAAACCCCACATCTGCCATTTCTCTTCTTTTTTAGTTTATTTCTTCTTTTAAATACCACAACTTTTGATTTATTTATTTATATTTACTTTAATTCCCCATTCTTCATAGAACTCATATATTCCGTTGATTGCTTTCTGTAGCCCAATTACCGTTATAGCCCCGACCATAAGATCATCTCCGTATAGTAAACCTGGTACCTCTCTATTTGCTATTATGGGACAGTGCAGATTTTTTCTTTCATTCTGGTAGACTAGAAACAAAGTCCCTGAGTTTTCTGTACACTTTACAGTAGGCTTCAAACTGATTGCCCAGTACATCACCAAACTCTTAAATGATGAAATGAAATTGAGTTTTATTTATGGACGCTCTTTAACCGCTGTGGTTCTTAGCATCCCATTCTATATTGGGCGTGAAATACCGATAATTTTACTCAGAGGCCTCTATCAGGCTTGAGGTTCTTTTATGTGCCATAGGGACCACCGGCTTTACTTCCCTTCCAAAGGAAGCCATGCTAAGGATTTTTACGCCTGAAAAAATCTGTTGCCCTCCGCCGGGTTTGAACCCGCGACCTTGGGAACTAGAAGGTAGTACGGTACCATTAGTCCATGGAGGACAACTTAAATGCTGAAGCCAGCCACTGTGTTTTTTACCAGGCACCAAAGTCTTATGATGGAGTAAATCAGTCTGAAACTGTAGTCACAAAAAGGTGAACAACCTTATCTCTATAACATGTGTGAAACTATTTATATACATATCAGTTCCTCTGCATTTAATTTGAAACTTGTCACTTCAAGGGTTGGGAGGGGATTTTAAGGAGCAAACAAATGTTGTAATTCTCCTTAATATGTAGTCTTTTATCAGTGTGAATTAACAGGATGTGATAACCTTGAACCAATTTCCCTGAGTTTCCAGGTTGCTGAGAATGCTGAATAAAGTTAACGATTTCAAATCTGAATCCATACAATAGAATATGCTGTTTCTAAAGCTTAAAGCAGTTGAGATTAATTCTGGAGCCAATGGGCATCAAGGAGTTGACAGATTATGGAACAGGATACTGATATATTTATTTTGGGTTCAAGAACTACCTAATGTTGTGAACATATCCCTGAGATATGAAACGGAATAAGGTGGTTCTTCAGATAAGCTTGATAAAAATCACAGGAAATAAATACTATATGAGAAATAAACTAGGGAAAGAGATGGACATGAATGTTGCAACAGCAAGTTTGCCCTTTAGTATGTGCCATGCACCACAGATTTCACAGACTGTCCACAATTTTATGGTAAGTGAAAATGTCCAGGCTGAAAAGACAGAAGTCTGGAGTTTTGCTATATTTAAACTCAACTTCAACAAATTTAATGCCTTTTGAGTGGAGGTCAAGGATGATAGATAGCTTTAAGAATTTGTTGTAACAAAAGAAATCAGTTGACTTCACTCATAATTGCATTTCTAATGAGCATTGCTAAAAATTGTTGGATATTATTTCCCCATTCTTGGTCATAACCCGATGTAGAGAGAGTTTTTCTCTCATGAGTGCTCAGTGGAGAGAAGAAAGGAATAGGTTAACAGTAGAATAATGTTGCAAATACAATACAGTAGAAAAATATAAGTTGTTGTGACTTTCATAAGATTATTGTGAACAACACCAGATTCCTTTTTTCTGTTCCAGGATCTCAGAAATGCGATTGGTATAAAAAACTTAAATGTTCACACTGAACACATTTTTGATAATAAGTGCATACTTAAGGTTAAATACAATAAAGCTGTCCTTCAAAGCTCTGGATTATTAATTAAATGCACATTTCTACTATATTAGGGCTCCTTATTCCTCAAAATTTATTTCCTTAAATTGATTAAACTAGTGGTAAGAAATGCCCTGGTTTCGGATTATCAGATCATGCCAACCCTAGGTAACCATTGTTTGTTCTTTTTAAGAGTAAATCACATGATTTGCAGTAAAGCAGATGGCCTCTGGTATGAAAAGGAGGCTGAGAAGAACTCTCTTAGCTAATGACCGTGAAAGTACCCTGTTTGTTGTGATCCACGAGGTTTGAAATATGAGAAGCATGTGGTTGATTCATGTTTTGTGAGGGGGTACACTGCTGTTAGAACACCATATAAATAAAGTTACTTTCAACTTAAACAGTTACCTTTCGAACAGTAAGCTTGTTTCAGAGTTCATTGCTCTGCTGGCCAGCAACACAAAAAGGATAGTTGAGACAACTGGGAAATGGCAAAACGGACAGGGATGAGCAACAATGGTCATAAAACCTACATGTCCACCCACCATCACCCTCTTCAATCATGCTCTTATGTCATGGAGTCAGCCACAGATATCAGCAAGAAAATTAGGGTTTTATGACGAATGCCTGATTAAAGCAAATTAGAGAAGAGTTGCTTAAAACTGAGTTAAGAGGTTTTTGTGTTAAAATTGGCTCATATTTTAGAAGAGGGTTTTGAAGGGAAGTAAGATTAAGAATGGAAGACAGGTTAGACAAATTATATTTTTGTAGATTGGGGAGAAAAGTTCATTGACATATTACAATTAAAAGATGACTGAGACAGGATAAGTACATTTTAATTTGTAAGGTAAATGAAAGATAGGTTTTAATTAGGTGTTTGGAAATTAAGGGGAATGAGGGGAGGATGTTATCATAGGGTGAGGTGAGAAGGAAATCAGCCAAGCTTGACACATGGGAGAAAATACTCTCATAACCGTCAAAGCTACAGGCAATGCCTAGTATTTTTATAAAGCAATAGCCTGTATTTGACATGAGTATAAGCTATACACCATAGGAAACTGAGCAAGATAGCTCTACAGTAACATGCAAGGCTTGCATTTGTGAGGTCCCAGGTTCAATTCCTGTTGGGCCCACCACTATGGATTTTTTTTTTCTGGTTTCCCTGAGTTTGTAGGCAAATTCTGTGGTGGTTCCCCTTCTATCACAAATTTCGGGTCATCTGTTTCAGGGTTGTAGGACCAGGCAACATAGTTGGTATGTTGCGGCAGGACATCAACTTTGCGCTCTGAAAAGATTTCTTCCTGGCACTTGGGGGACTTCTTGTTTTGTCTTACTGATACAGATTTCTGTCATTGCTTCAAGCTTGGGCTTATTGTAAGCCAAAGCCTCACATGAGCATAGAATGTGCCGGGCTGTTTCAGTTTCTTTCTTGCACAATCTGCAGTCTAAGTTACCCTGAAACGCTCCCATCATGTTAAGATGCTTTTTCATAGGAGCATGTCCTGTGAGAAATGCAGCAATTGCTCTCAGCTGAAGCGTGTTACATTTAAGTAAGCTTTCAGCTCCTTTCTTTTCTAATAAATAGTTTAGCATGTTTGTTTCCTGGAGTTTTAAGGCAGGTTACTTGGTGGGACTTCTGGGGAGTGTCTCATTTATTCCTGGGGACCCTCAGGTTGTACGTGGCTAAGGCATTACATTGGAATCATTATGGAGCCTGACCTTGCTAGCGTAAGGTCATCCAGATCTGGTCTCTCCTTCATCCCAGGGTTCACATTGGAAGCAAAACAGACCCACTATGCTCTACGTGCAGTGCTGTGCTCCAGATACTGGAGACCCTTCCATTCTGACTACTCCTAACTCCCAGGAGTCACATTGGAAGCACAATGGACCCATTATGGTCTGAAATGGAACTCAAACTACATAACCTCACAGGCTTACTTATGAGTATATTTATATGTTAATTGGGAATCTTAAAATGTGTTCATATTTATTGTTATTGTTGTAATTTTTATTTTAATTTCATGTGATTGATATTATTGTTGGAATATGTATGTTGTGGAATTAATTTCATAGTAACATAACCAGTATGTTGACATGCATGCTTGTTTATACTTTTGTTTTAGTAATCCAGTTCAAATTTAGTAACATAACCTAAAATTGTAATGGGAAGAATTAAATTAATTACTGTAAATTTGGAACATGAAAGGAAAATATTAAATTAAATAATAAAAACATAGAAGGAGTTATATAAGGCCACGGAAGTGATCATTGTTGACCCTAAGAGAGCTAAGTGGAAGGGAGGTTACTATGGAAACCTATGGAAAATTTGGGCAAACAAGGAAATTGCTGCCTAGAGGGTGGTAAGCAAAGACACTAAGTTTGTCAAGTGAAGCCAAGCTTTGTTAGAAGTTGTCTGTGTGAGAGTGTAGGAGAGTGACGCCAAGCTATACTAGGTGGCTGGTGCAGCCATTAATGTCTGATGTAAAAGTTTTGTTTTATTTGTGAATATTATGTGCTGTGTATACGTATAATCGATTGGAAGTGTGAGGGAATGAGTTTGTAAACCAGCAAATAAATAAATTCAACAAATTTCTGCTGCAAAACCTAGAATTTATTATTTCAACTATATCTTAGCAGTAGCAGACTCCCAGAGATCTACCTGTGAGATACAAGAAAACAGTCTCTACAATGCTCACCACAAACGTATCATATAATAATAAAAAAGCCTGCCCTAGGTCTATCTGTAGTGCTGCACTCCCTCCATCTGACTGACTAACTAGTCACAATGCACCCACTATGCTCTATGCACGGTGCTGACTTCAGTTACTAGAAACCACGCCGTCTGACTACTCCTATACCTTTTTTCACTATAAGCTGAAAGGAGAAGTAAACAAAACCACATGACAAGACAGCATCTCATTGGCTGGTGGACAAACTACAACGTTTCCCGCTTAGCATGTCGTCTCTTCCTCTACAAAAAATCAGTTTGGTTCAGATAATAACATTTTTTGGTTATTCTCATGCAAAGAGATTTAAAAAACTCATTATTGTAAGAGTTCAATTTATGAAACTAAATGTGTTTGTTCAGATTCGCCTATAACTACATGAACCATTACAGCAGAGGGTTTAAGAGGCTATGTGCAGGCGCTGCAGTTCGTTTCCAGCTGAGAATCTTCTGCCATGTAGAAAACATAAACGTGGGAAATGGAAAGAAGACAATTGTGTTAAATGCTTTTAACAAATTCTGTGAAAAGTACCCACCTTTAATCAACAATGAATATGGTTGGACATTGTTTAGTAATAATTGAACTTCTTTGTTAGTGGTGCAGAATTGTTGCTCGTATAGCTTGTGTTGCATTTGTTTTCTGTTGTGTTTTAACCTATAGTGCTAATCGTTATTTAACTTGTCTTATTAAAGGTTAAAGCAAAATTGGTATACTGATATTAGTCATTAAATGAATGATTTCTAAACCCTGAAGTTAACAACAGTTTAATCCAGTAGCTTTAATCACAGATTGGGAACTGTTCAGGTACAACTTTTATTTGTCTACTCTAGTATTATGTGTTAGAAGTTTAGGATGTAAGACAAAATATAGGAACAAGACAGGCAGTGTTTAAAAGCTATGCAATATACTGTATTCACATTCTGTCTGAAGCAATTTCCTCTCACGTCATCCTCCACGTGGTGTTGCCATCTGCTTGGCGGAGTGATACATTTAAGTTTTGTTTACTTCTCCTTTCAGCTTATAGGTCTAACTGCTACCACCACAGAAATTCACTATTACTGCTTGTCTTACTTTGGTAAATGTTTGCTGAGAGAGAATAACATATGACTTACCAGAATGAGTGAAGCCACTGGAGCCATATAAGAGAGCAGCATTCCTCTTTTTACAGACAGCCAACAGTAATTCCTTGTCTCGTAACCCAGAGGCGTTATTGCATGGCACACCTGCAATGCAAAGTTATATGTTTATGTACTTGCATCTCTGCATACACTGCAACGTACTATCAAATAAAATAATATTTTTCTTCTATCTGAAACCGCAGCAAGAAGCTATCTGAGGTCTACCCTTTTAAGGTGCTTTCTAATAACCACAGAACTAAATTCATGTGAAATAATCATGTTCTATAGTGTTTACATTTCCACCAGTCCACCCAAAGCCATTTTCCCCCCTTGCAACTGCTCAGTGCCCCTCTTGCAGTAACAGTAGTATTGTTGTGGCAGTAGTCTTTAATGCTGTTCTCAAGCTTTGAAGAAGAGAGGGACTAGAGGGGAAAACTATAGAAAGAGACAATATACAGAGTGAGAGTGTGGATTACCATGTATGACCTTGACTGGACTGGCCAGAGTGAAACCACTATAGTGACTATTTTTATTCATATCAGAAACAAGGTTTATTAATGGTCTTTAAAACTTCAGTTTAATTACGTTGATATTGTAAACTTAAGTGATGTTAGTGTAACAATTCCGACTCACCTTTAAATAAATTCAATACACATCACTGTTTCTAGCTTCTTTTCATTACAAAACTTAAGTGATGTTAGTGTAACAATTCCGACTCACCTTTAAATAAATTCAATACACATCACTGTTTCTAGCTTCTTTTCATTACGAAACTTAAGTGATGTTAGTGTAACAATTCCGACTCACCTTTAAATAACTTCAGTTTAATGTTTTTCCCTTGGTTTAGTACAAACATATTCTTTTTTACACATTATTTTCCCAATAATATTTACACAGAAGGAAATTTGAAATCCCAAAACATTCATTTCCAAGGAAATCCATGTCTGCCAACATAAATTTGGTGGTTGCAATGAGACAAAACATATACTAGGGCAGGAAGTAAAATACAACCAAACTTTCCATGCTTCTTCAATATGTGTGCCTTCATAATACATGTCTCTGACTTCAAATTCTTCTTGAAATACTTAATCTGTATTATTGTCCAAACAACCCACTTTGAATCACGATATCAACCATCAAACAATTGACTCAAAGCCTCCTAAGTTATAGTATCTTACTAAGCCACTGTATAGTTACAGCTGTTGAATTGTCAGCATTGCTTTACTGGATATTTGAGGTGGCAATGTGTAGGTTCATTAGAAATTGTTTTTTTTAAATTAATAATCTTTTCATAAAAATTACAAGTGGTGTTCCTCAAGGCTCAATACTGGGACCCCTGTTTTTTTTTACTTTCTCTACTACGTATAGTAAGTAGGGGAAGTATTGCATTCCACCCAAAAATTCGATACCGAGATTTCACCGGAAATACATGTTTTGAGACCTCCTGAATCCAAAAAAAGCATTTTTGGAAACATGTCCGTGTGTGTGTCTGTGTGTGTGTGTGTCTGTGAACAGCATAACTCAAAAACGAACAGTCAGATAAGCACCAAACTTGGTATTTAGGTTCAGTATCTTCCAGAGATGCGACACGAAGGTTTCCAAGAAAATCCCCCCACCCCAGACTACCCTTTACATGGAAGATTTTTCGAAAAGTTTAATTTTCTCAAAAATGGCTCTAACGATTTTGATGAAAATATCGTATGTTTAAGACAATGTCATGAGAAATGAAATGTATATCTCGAATTTTCTGGGAATGTCTCCAAAAGTATTCTTCACTGTGAACGACTTTTGCATAACTGGTAAACCATAAGAGATAGACAAAATGTTACTACACAAAAAATGTAGATCGCGTTAAAATACACAACTTATGTCATATACATTTCTTTTGTAGAGTGAACCGTTTTCGAGATATTGCTTGTTATTTCCTTAAATTTTCCAATACTTATACTTTTTCTCAAATTCGTTATTCAATTTTTTTATGTCCTGGACATGCAAAGAGAATGGAATGCGCCACATAGCAACCAGCGTTAAAATATTTGACTATCGCTTAAAAGCTACCATATTTCCCTTGCATCTACAAGAAAATTATCAATAAGATTGACATCTCGATATCTCGATTAACATGAAGCATATGGAGAATAAGCGTTTGTAAAATCAGATTGTACAAGAGTAGAGAAAGTCATGTGAGTGTAACACATCAGATTTTTTTAATGTATATAAATGATTCACCAAACCACACCCAACAAGCTGATATAATTCTGTCTGCAGTGACACCAACATTCTTGTAAAAGGAGATGATAAAACAGAACTACAAAATAAAGTAAACTCAATAATGAAAAACCTCAGAAACTGGTTTAGAACAAATGAACTAATCATAAATGAAGAAAGAACTATTGCAATGACATTTCATGCATGTCAATGTAAACATAGTATTAAACGACAAATTATACACGATGGGAAAAATATTGAGTACAAAGGAGAAACAAAATTCCTGGGTATATATCTGTGAATGAAAATCTTAAATGGGACACACATTCATCATCTAGCAACAAAACTCAGCTCTATCTGTTACATGCTTAAATGTCTAAAATGCACACTCAGTTTACTAGGATTGATAAATGTATGTTTTGCTCAATTTCAAAGTTGATTAAAATGTGGAATAAAATGTTGGGGAGAAAAATGTAAGAGAATACTTAAAATCCAGAAGAGAGCTATAAAAATAGATAGCAGGAAATCCTGCAGACGTTATTTTAGGGAACATAATATATTACATTAGTGTGTCCCTTTATAGTAGAACGTATTAAAAGATATCAAAGAGAATTATGTGGTAGTACAGCTACCACAAGAAGAAAGAATGACCTTCATGTTCAGGTGTGCAGGACAAATATTCTAAAAAAATATTCTCACAAGTTTAGGTGCTAAATTATACAATAAACTGCCAGCAAATATTAAAGAAATAAATAACTTAAAACAATTTAATAAAGAAGTTAAAACCCTTTTACTACAGTATACTTTTATTCAGTAGGTGAATATAGCTGTAATAATGCGTATTGTAAAACTATTTATGTGTATTATATAGTCATTTTGTGTCCATATCATGTAATGTGATCCAAAGTGTGAATAAATAATAATAAAATAAAATAATAATAATAAAACACATGATTGTGCAAAAACTAGTGGTTAATACATGTGTGTGAAATTCATAACAGAATTTCAGAAATAGAAAAAACTCAACTTTGTTTTGTCTTTTCAAACTATTCCTCAATTTCGTAATAATGGATTTCCCACACTCATATCATGTACTATTTACAATTCTTTTTAAGTTATTTTTTGGACAATAGTATGTTTTATCATTTTTATGATAAGGCTGCCATAATTGCAAGATGATCTTACTGAATTCAGAGTTGCCAACCTATGTAAGCATGCTGTAAGTAAAACCATTGCCTTCTATATAAGCAGTAATAAATGTAAAATTCATCTGCACAAAAGGAAGTCTTAGTTAAAGTAGAAAATAAATTATTACATTTGAAATGCACTTAACTTTTTCCTATTTGTATTTAGACCTTTCTGGTATTAAATAAACATGCCCAATTTTCCGAGCTTCTTCAATTCCATCACACCATCATGTTATACTTGACTCTTGTCAGGATCTATTATTATGTTAACTAAATCACTTACAACATTTGTCAAGCTGCTCACATCTGTCAGCTGTTCATGTTATAAATATTAATACTTTAAAACACACTATCATACAGCAATTATGGTGGGAAAAAATCCAAGCAATGTTTTGGTGTTTCCTGAATGTCCAAGAAGGGAAACAACTCGAGTGAGCAGTTTTATGCTATTATCTATGAACTACTGAGTTAATGATGCACATTACAAGGTTGTGAGATTGTGTTAACATATGCAGAAACTTCACTATATTATTGACTAGCTGGCTGCCTAACATTGCACGGTTATGATGATTTAATTAATTTCATTTAGCACCTTACCCCCTCCCCTTATTGTATAATGATGTAGAGGATTTTTATAGTTATCCTCCCCTTACCCTTATAATTGTAATTTTGTACAGATTTGGCTATTCCTAATAACAGATGAAAAATCTTCTGATATTCAGACAAAAAGATGTCAAACATTAAGTAAAGCAATATGGAATGTAATAAGAACAGAGTTAGGCTCCACTAAATACAAAGAAAATATTCAACTACAGCAAAATGGGAAAAAAATAATAGAACCTATAGCAATAGCCCAAGCATTTAATAAATATTTTACAACTGTAGTAAATAAACTAATTGATATCCCCTCCAATCCTTTAACAAAGTGCCATTCTGCAGCCATACCCTTGAGTAGTAAAACAATGTTTCTAGTACCAGCAGACTCTCAGGAAATATTAAATATAATAAATAACTTAAAAAATAAATCCTCCTTTGGTGTAGATGGAATTCCCTGCCTTATTATTAAGAAATGCACAAACAGTATAATTAATCCTCTTGTTGACATTTGTAATCTTTCCATCTCCTCAGGTGTCTACCCAGATGCATTTAAAATGGCAAAGGTAATACCAGTCTTTAAAAAGGGAGATAAAAGCAACATCAAAAACTACAGGCCCATATCACTTCTGCCTGTGCTTTCAAAAATTCTTGAAAGAATAATGTACCAGACTTACTTCATTTTTAGAAACAAACGGTTATTTTTCCTCCTTCCAATTTGGTTTTAGAAAGAACAAGTCTATTAATGAGGTTATATTTGGTTTCATTAAACAAGTCATAGAAGCAAAAGATAACAAACAACACTCTGTTGGACTTTTTATAGACTTCACTAAAGCTTTTGACTTAGTAAATCATGACATTTTGTTAAACAAATTAGATTATTTGGGAATCAGAGGAGTAGCAAAAGATTGGTCTGCATCCTACCTAAAAAATAGAATACAAATTGTAGTAATTGACACAGTTCAATCAGAAACACTAACAGTAAATCATGGAGTGCCGCAAGGTTCAATCCTTGGACCACTATTGTTCCTTATTTTCATAAACGATCTTCTAAAAGCGCATACAATAATGTTTGCAAATGATACAAACCTTGTCTTCAGCAGTGAAAACTCATTATAGTAAATAAAGCAAATAATAGCTTACAATGTTGGCTAACAGAGAACAAACTTTTATTGAATGTACAAAAAACAATATATCTGTATTTCCATAACCAATCAAAAAACAATAATTTAGACAATGAATCAAACTCCCATAGTTAAGAAATGCTTAACAAAATTCCTAGGAATCTGGATTGATAACGAATTCTCATGGGAAACCCATATACTACAACTGAACAAATTATGTTGTGCTGTTTGTAAATTGGCTAATTTCTTTGTCCTCCAAAGAAATACCAAAGATAGTGTATCACAGCTGCGTTAAGTCCCATTTTGGGATTCCTCTCCAAAAGCAACACATATTCTCACAATCCAAAACAGAATTTTAAAGGCAATTCTGAAGGTACTCATAAGAACACCAAGTAGATACATATTCAATGAACTTAACGTTTTGCCTATCCCATGCCTATATATTCTTGAAACCTTAAACCTCATTCATAATAATATAACTATATTTCAAAAGAACTGAGAATATCACAACTACAACACAAGAAATCTCAATAACTTACATTTGGATACCCACAGGCTTACAAAAAGCCTAGCAAGCATTTCCCATCTGGGTATCTTAATGTATAACAAACTAGATACTTCAATAAAAAACTTCAATAAAGAATCTTTTAAAGGTAAACTAAAAAAGCTACTTCTAAAAAGGCAATATTTGCATATAAATGACTATTTAAATGAACCATGTTTTCCATAATCACATAATTAAAGTACATAAATTATTTAATTTTGTTATTCTGTGACATAGTATTTTTGTAAAGAAACTGACATGTAATTATCATTAAGAATTATTTTAGTATTACTTGGTGTAATGTAAAATTTCAACATATCCAATCCTGACGTGTCCAAAAATAATGTAAGTTGTTCTCAAAGGATGAAATAAATAAAAAATAAATAAAATAGATCATCTGACTTCCTTAATCTCCCCCTAACAGTCTTCCGAGTTCTGGAAGTGCTGCATAGTCTGTAAGTACCTTTTGGTGGTGGAACAATCTTCAGTCGGAATGGTTGAGTAATTTTTTTTATTACAGTAGGAGAAATTTTAAACCTTTCTACCTTCTCTTTGGCCCCATAGTTATTTAATAACATAAAATGTACGTAGTTTTTCCGTAATGCATAAACCCTTAACATATATAATGAAATGGAGGTGAAGCTGGTGAATATGTAGATTCTGATTCTCAGGCCACAAAGTGAACCTCTTGGGAAAAGACACAGACTGTGAGCAATAAGAAAAGTAATATTCTGAGTGGTAATTATATAATGATTTGCAATACTAGCTGGACACAGTTTTATCTCTTTATACTATTTAACATACCCTGCTAACAATCTTGATTATAACACAAAGGAAATAAAACAAAACCCTCTTATTGGAGGTTTATTAAAATATGTTGGCACTGGTAAATGCAATTCCTTGTTTTGCTGTCTATATATTCTTTGGAATGAAATATCCACAGATGTGTCTTATTTTACTTATATATTCTGTAGAGTAACAACAACTATTTTCTACTCCATGGCATTCTCAACTATAAGTCAAGGCCTTCTTTGCAAGCATAACTGCAATGTGTTCGTATTCAAGTACAAGGGCTTTGTAAATCCTTTTCATCTTTTAGTAATTTATGAAATGAAATCACAGTTGTTTATAGCCCTATGTCCATTAGAAAGAATAGGGCTTTTCAATGGTGAAAGAATTATCAAACTTGGTTGAGTGGTTTCTGAGGTTACAATTTTTCTCTCTTTATAATATTAATTATTGAATATGTCAGGTGACGAAAGTGAAAGGTGTTTACCAAGACAAGCAGTGCAGGAAGCAACCAGATAATAGTACAGAGCAGCCCCTGATATTGTACAGGTTTGCTTCTAAGTCTGCAATACGCCAGCAGACCCACAGAGAAGAGCCAGCCACAGCTCACCAAGTGCAAGTAGTGTAACAGAAGAGCTATCAGCTCACACCACCATCTGTCGGCTGTTGCCTGAAACATACATCATTCATAATTAACTACACATCTTCAGTTAACTCTTCTCCTTCATTGACTCATAATCTCTTTAACCCATTCACTGTCAGCCATTTTAAGCACACCTAACTGCAGTATGTCAGCCAATATTGGTTTAAATCCCAGCTGGCTATTAACACCACACAAGTTGATTAAAATGCAAATTATTGTTATTTTTTTATATATTACAATGAAACAAACAAAAAAAAACCACATTTATACTTAAACTGTAACCAATAGTGAGGTCTACTGCCCAGAGGTTTAATACTCCAGGATATTTCCTGTATAAGTTTTGACAAAATTCCAGTGCTGCATCAAGACATATGCAATAAAAATGCAACAGTATTCCAATGTGTGTTGTGGTTAACTTAACATCTTTACTGTTTTATTTGTATCCACAGCCACAATATAAAACTGTGTTCATTACTAGCTGCCATACCCGATGTTGAATGTGTTGCTAAATCTCTATAGTTGATTTAATTAAAGTTACTCTCTGTACTCTTTATCAAATAATTATTGTACAATGAACTAGAAGGTTTTTTACGCTGATTTCTCCCTTTACCTCTTAGAACTGTAATTTCATAAAATTCTCATCCAATGCTGTTCATAGTAATGGACCAAAAATTCACTATATTCAACAGAAATGGGACTGAAATATCAGAAGATTTTGTATTTCTAATCTTATCCTCCCCTGCAACAATCTTCAAAATTCTGGAAATGTTGTAAGCCTGTAAAAACATTTTAGAAGTGAAAAATTATCCAAATGTTGAGGATTTTTACATAAGATAAAAAAATTATGAAAAAATATCATGCAAAACAATAACATTAAAAAATACTTATTTGATTAACAAGATTTTCCAAAAACCAATCACCTAAAATTTAATCTGAAATAAATTAGTATTATATGGATATCACATCTAAGTTTTCCAGTATGTAATTGCTAATTCCTTGAGCAGGATGACTGAGATGGTAACATTTGTGACTCATATTCAGGAGATTGTGGGTTCGATACACGTGGCCAACCTTCCTGACCCATAGGTTTTTTCAGCAGTTTTCCCAAGTTGCCAGGTGAATGCTAGGTAGGATCACTACATCCACCAAATTTCCTGTCTCTTCATTCCATCTCCATTCCTGTTTCACTTCACCTTTCATCTACGACGGCGGATCGAAAAGTAACGCAGAATAATTTTTTTCTGCCTTGGTATTGCAGCTGGAATGTTGCAATTTCAAACACATATAGTTTGAAGTTTTCACTACAGAGGGAATTGTTTGTTTCATGTGCAGCTCTAGCGAGAGAAGCATGAACTATGCAACAAAGATGGCGCCATGTAACTGTCGTCCACGTGTGAAGAGCAGAGAGGTGTGGTTCGATATTTGTGGGCCAAAGGGCATAAACTGAGTGATATTCACAGGGACATGCATGGCATGTATGGGGATGATTGTATGGACTGTAGCAATGTCTCCAGGTGGTGCGCATTCTTCCTAGAGGGCCATGTGATCCTTAGTGATTTGCCACATTCCGGGAGGCCGGTAACAGCTGCAACCCTGCAGAATGTCAGAGGCATTTAGGCGGCAATTTCGAATGACCAGTGTGTGCAACTGTAAACCTTATCGCAACAGTTCAACATTTCCTATGCTGCAGTGTATGATATTGTTCATGACAAGCTGAAATTTCATAAAGTAGTGCTTCTTGGGTGCCTAAGAACCTGACAGACAACCACAAGGGCTAGCGAATGATAATGAGCTTGGATCACCTAACACAGTACACCACAGAAGGGCATGACTTTCTGAAAGGAATCATCACTGGTGATGAGTCGTGGGCATATGCCCAAAACCAAGGAGGCAAGTATGGAAAGGAAACATGCTGGTTTCTCAGTGTGACTCAATCTGCTAGGAAAGTGCTTGTGACGGTGTTCTGGGATATGCATGGTGTTGTATTGGTGGACTTTGCTGAACATGGGATCAGTGTGAATGCTACAGCCTACATGAAAACTTTAGTGAAGTTGTGTCCTGCCCTTCGTGACAAACGCCACAACATGAATGCTGACGATGTCAAAATTCTTCATGACAATGCTCGTGTCCATGTTGCTGCTGCTGTTCGTCAGAAAGTCACCAAATTTGGTTGGGAGGTGCTCCAGCATCCACCATACAGTCCGGACCTTGCACTGTCGGACTTTCATCTGTTTGTTCCCATGAAGAAATTCCTGGCCAGCCAACACTTTGCGACAGATGTGGAAGTGAAATCAGCAGTCCGCAGATGACTATACTCCAAGGAAACAGACTTCTATGAACAGGGCATATTGAAACTGGTATCACGATGGGAGAAATGTGTTGAGAAACTTGGTGACTATGTTGAAAAGTAGGTAAAAGGTGTAAGTTCATTTGTGATTTTCTTTGTTGTTTTAACTATTAAACTTTTTTGTAAAAAAAAAATATTGTGCATTACTTTTCAATCCGCGCTCGTACTTGGTTTCTTTCAGGGATGCAAGTCCCAGCGTGAGGTTTTGGTATGTGCATGGCAGGGGAAAAGGATACTCTAAGGAAACCTTCATCCCCCGGACTGCGAGCAGTCTCCAGATCCCTGCTCCCCAGGGGATGTATAAGCCCACAAGGGGAGTAGCAGAGCCGGCTGTACCAGTCACCACCTGGGGAGCCAAAATCTGTAAATTTAGGGACCCTGCCCTCTGACGTCATGCCTCCTGATCCAGCCGCCCTCTGTCTCCTCTCAACTCATCCCTCCATCCCTGGGGTGCTCTATCAGGGGCCTAGGCACAAAAGATCTGCATAAGTTGAGGTACTAAGTCCCCCTCCACTTCTAGTTATATGGTATTGATCCTAATCACTAATTCCAGAAGAATTTCAGTATATCCAGTATGTAAGAATAATTCAAGTACATTTCCAGTAGTAGCAGACACGCTGGAATAAGAATAAACCTACTAAAACTAAGTACTGATTGGAGCTGTATTTGTTGATGGTAAAATAAATGTTTAATTTGCCTTTAAATGCAGTGTGAACATGAATATTATCAAATGTGGTGAATGTGGCAATCATCTTTCTTTACATTAATTTTCTTAAGCCAGAGTTTTGTTAATTCTTACAGCCATCAACCAAAATAGTCATGCTGTATATGTTTTTTCTAAGGCACATATAATATTACCAACCTGAATGCCTAGCATGAAAACAAGACTTGTTGGTATAAGTGAGAGCTGAGTGTTGAGCAACACACAAGTTGCGGGATCTTGTGAACTGAAGCGCAATCTTCGTAATGCTGTGGCCAGACACAGAAATTCTGCCACAAGAGAGATAGCAGCACCTATGATTAGAATCTGCAATAGAACATTAATTAGCGTTATTTGTGTGTATATAGTTTTAATTCATTTTACAAGGGAAGTACAAAACCCTTCATGCCAACCAAATTATTTGTTTACAAAATTGATTTTTCATAAAAGTGTAGCATGCACATCATTAGCTGGCATTTGTAACTGCAAGGTCCTAAAACCAAGCACCAAGTCACCCATTTAAGGGGAGACTAAATGGCAAAAATTGCCAAAATATCAAATCTCTAGTTCTATAAATTGCAATTTCCTCTTTAATTTGATAGATGTATTTTATTGTTGTAGTACAATATTTATATTTTAAATAGCTTTTTTTAAATGTTACTGCAATTTCCCTTTTCTATGGCAAATTCTGCAGCACTTCACAGATAAAATAATCACAACTGCTATGTGCTCTGGAGTAGAGTGGTAAACTAGCAAGTTTTGTTTTAGTAATTGGTACTACTATTAAGTATGTCAGTCGACTTATGTGTACTCAAGCCTGTAGTTTCTTTCTTTGCAACTATATGTGAGTTCATTTTCTCTAGTGTTTCTTTCAACAGGCTTTTTCTGATATAAATTATGGTTTTCTTAGAAACAAGTGAAGATAGCAAAATTAAATTTCAGGATGACAAAAACAACCTATAAGTGCTGTTGTGGAATTACTTTGGTGTTAACAATATGTTTCTTTTATATACTGAACGGACAATTTAAGTTGAGACTGTACAACATCTCCAAAACTAAACATTGTAGAAAGAAATGTCTTTAATAAAAGTTGTTTGATATTATGGAGGGAAGTAAATGCCATTAGTCATTCCCATTTAAAAACATTAAATTGACTCTAAAATGACCATCAGAAGTCCACCAAACAAAATACAACTAATGACATTTACTTTCCCCCATAATATCAAGCAAGTTTTATTAAAGACATTTCTTTGTACAACACTTAGTTTTGGAGATATTGTACAGTCTCAACTTAAATGGTCCATCCTGTAAAACTATCAGTCTGATACCTTGAATAGTTTATGAACCAATGGGTCATGAATTTAGCAGATTTAGCATTGATGAAATAGAGGTGCCAGGATAGCACAATGGTTTCGTTTTCAGCTCTCTTACTGAGGGTCCAGGGTTCGATTCCCAGCCCTATCCATGACTTGCTCATGTGAAACATCCCCATGGCCTAACGTAGTTTGGGGTCCACAGTAAAAGCTGTAGGTCCTCTCGTTTCACTGCCATCCTCATCATCACCCTACCATCAAAGGCATTCCATGCTCTGAGTGCTCCACCTCAGAAATGGGTCCAGTCCTTACCAAAGGTGAGCATTAAAAATGACGACATTGCTGGGATAGTGTTTATAATCTCCCTTTAAATTGCAGAGAGGCACAAATACTTTGACTTGTAAGTTCATGTCAGGAGTAAGACAGGCAAGAGAAATCATATGACAGTTCTCACACCATTTTGCTTGCAGCATTGCCATTACAGGATTCCACATTCAATTTTGAAACCTTGCATGGTGATGTGGCCAAACAAATTTCTTGCAAGGGACCTTTGGAAGCCAAATATACCAACTTATCTGATGTTGTAGAGGTAGCTTTTTAAACTCAAATAATTATTTTCCTCTCCTCATTCTTTATGAAATTATTCTACAAGATCTAAAAGATTTTAAAGGTGAATCTCCCATTTACCCGTTATAATTGTAGTTCCAAACAAAACTTGCTATTCCTAATAACAGAATTTACTTGGTGGTGACCATGCACCATTTTGTGGTAGATCTTACTTGACTGTCAGCTGTTGGCTCCACTGTGACATGTATTAAATTTAAATTGGTAAGATGCTTCCTTTAGGTGACAATGTTTCCTGTTTATGATTTAGCTTTAAATTACTTGAGTCTGCTTACCTGTCTGCCTGCTCCACCCTGGGCTCGCGAAGGACGTCCAAAGTATATGTACATGACACTATCAATGACATCATGATCATGTAAATCAGTGTCGGCGAGGCTGTCATCGGGTAATGCAACCTCCACCTCTTCTTCCTCGTCGTTTAAATCACTGCGACGTGCTAGATCAATTCCTGGGTCAGGTATCAAGCCTGGCTCCACAACTACTTCAGAAAGTAACAGAGGTGCATATTAGTTATAGAGAGACAAAACTAAGTAAAGTACAGACACAAGAAAATATCTCATGTGTTGCATTCACATAACTTTCTCCACGCAGTCTTCTTAGAAATGCTTTTGTTTCTATCTCCTTTATCTTACTTGAGATATGCATTTGTAAAAATGGTTTTATTATACATTTAATTATAAGTATAAGAAGAACACAGTGGCTTAAAGCGATAGTCAAATCGTTTAAAAGTGGGTCGTTATGTCATGGGTTTGAAATTCAGTTCTCTTTGCATGACCATGAGAAAAAAATTAATCATGACTTAGCTGTTGAAAAAAGTAAAAAGCATTTGACAGTTCAAACCGATAATTAAGAATATCTTAGAAATGTTTAGTGCCACAAACAAAATCTTTTGTGTAGTAAGGCTTTGTCTATCTCTTAAGGTTTACCAGTTATACAAAAGTCATTCAGAATGAAAAGGTCACGTAAATGTATTAAACATATGGTATTTTAATTAACATTATTAGAGCAATGTTCTGACAACATCAAAAATAAGAAAAATTTGAACATGTAAAGAGTACTTTGGAGTAGGGAACTCTCTTGAAAGTCTTTGTGCTTCATCCTTGAAAAACACTTAACTCAAATACCAAGTTGGTATTTAACCAGCTTTTCATTTTTGAGTTACACACGGACAGACACATGTTATAAAGAAATATGTAATCAAACTACACTGTTGTTGCAGCCGGCTAAGTGACCAGCAGAGTGCAGCATGTTATGCAAGAAAGAGACTCTGATCAGCAGACATAACATGTTTACTTAATGCACTGGTGAAAACAACAAAAGCAATAATAATAAAACACAAACCTGTGTATTAAGCAGTGTTGAAAATGTCGCTCAGCAACAATATTTGGATGACACTCCCATATGAAATTCCCATTAGCTCCTGAGACATAATTACAGCAATTTGTTTGTGATATTTACTTTTAGATCCGCAGTTGTGTGTGGGTTGTTCTTTAAGTTTCCTCATAAATAAAAAATAACAAGGCGTCCAATCAGGGCTACTACCAGTGGGTCACAACTCAGTACTGATAATTCTGTCCTCAAAACTCTCGGCAACCAAATCAAGTGTTTCGTAAACGGTGTGTGCAGTAGGTAAGTCCTGCTGGAAGAGTGACTGCCCACTTTCAATGTCTGTCAGTTCTTTGAAGAAAGGCTGTAAAATGTCTCTTTGATATCTTACACTCTCAATAGTGCTTTCAAAAAAGTTGACGCTTTGTTATTTTTATTTATGGGGAAACTTAAAGAACAACCTGCATACAACTCAGGATCTAAAAACAAAAGTTAATTCATCATGTTTTGTCTTTATATATCTTCATTTTTCTCTTTATATTTATTAATTTTGTATATTTTCTTTTATTCTGTAAATATTGTATTTGACATGTCCATCATAAATTTGTATAGTTTTTTATGTACCTTGTTATTTCATTTCCTATGCATTCTGAATTTTGTTTAAACTTATATCTCTGCATTTGTAATTAGTTATGTATCTTGATTTAATTTCTTTGTATTTTGAACTGACATGTCCTATAACATATGTATTGTGTTTCTATGGATGAAATAATTACAATATAATAGAATTTCTGCAATTACATCTCAGGAGCGAATGAAACTGAATGGGATTTCATATGCACATGTCATCATGTATCGTTGCTGAGGGACATTTTCAACACTACTTAATACACAGTTAGTGTTTCATTATTATTATTATTATTATTATTATTATTATTATTATTATTATTATTATTATTATTATTATTATTATTATTATTATTATTATTATTATTATTATTATTATTAGTATTATTATTATTATTATTATTATTGTTGTTGTTGTTGTTATTATTATTATTATTAACTAATAATGAATTACAACTATCCGGGCTTGTAGGCCGTGGTCTAGAAGGCATCGTGGATACCAACGTTTCGCCAAGTACAGCACTTGGCATCTCCAGGGTGAAGTGATTCAGTGTCTGCAGTGGTCGTAGTCATTATTATTGTTATTATTGTTATTATTATTGTTATTTGTTATTGTTCTTCTTCTTATTATTAGTATTATTGTTGTTGTTTTCAGTAATGTGTATAGTAAACATTTTACGCCTGACGATTTGGAGTCTCTTTCTTGCGCAAACTACCATGCTCTGCTGGCCATTAGTTGTATTAACAACTCTGTATTATGCAAACATTTATCACAATTAAGTTGATGTAGGTGGATAGAAATATAACCTTTTGCAAGAATATTCCGTACAAGCTATATAAAAATAAATGATAAGGGCAGGAGAAAGCCATGTGATTTTAAAATTAAATGGAGTTTTATTTATGGACACTCTTTGGCTGCTGTGGTTCTTAGTGTCCCATTCTATATTGGGCATGAAAGACCGGTAATTTTGCTCAGAGGCCTCTTTATCAGGCTTGAGGTTCTTTTACGTGCTGTAAATCTACGACACGGGACCACCGACTTTACTTTCCTTTCGAAGGAAGCCATGTTCAGGATTTTTATACCCAAAAAAATCCATCGCCCTCCACCAAGTTTGAACCTGCAACCTTGGGAACTAGAGGTAGTATGGTAACCACTGTACCACCAAGTGACTGTGATATACCTCTAGGATTGGCAACATTTGAGCTCCAACTTGGATGTCCACAGTTAAAGCCACATTTCTACTTTTTAGCTGTAGTTATATCATGTATTTATAGAAATTATATTGTACAGGTTTTAGTGTCTGCCTTTTACACATATTAATAACCATTCTTTTGCCAACTCTGTACAAGGTACGAGCAACACCAAGACGTCAAAGTAAACAAGAATTACTTAAGTCAAATTGTAGTATACAGAGTCCATCAGTACATTAAAACAAATATTTAAGTAGAATATGATAATTAAACAAACTGTAAGTGGTACACTTAATGCTTCACTAACTGTTTACTTACAGATAGAACATGTTTCACAGACATTGTGTTACATTCGACTGCCAGAATAATTAGATGTGTTCCCTCTGGAATCTTGAGACTCTCCTACTGGACCTCTGATGAATCTATGGAGTGGGTGGTCTTCAGCAGGGATTTCAAAATTCATTAGTGTTGACTCATATTAGCTGTGGAGATTGCGAGAAAATGTACATAGGAAAAACTAAAAGGAACATCAAAACCTGCCTCAAGGAACACCTTAAGTACACAAAGCACAAACACACAGAAAATTCAGCAGTAGTATACCAGTATACCATTTTTGGAACTCTAGCCACAACATTGAAAACAGCTTCCATCTTTTGAAACAAGTACAAAGACCAATAAAACTTGAAACTTGGGATGAAGATTTTGTTAAAAAAATCTTATGTGTTACACTCACATGACTTTCTCTACTCTTGTACAAACTATCTTTACAAACACTTATTCTCCATATGCTTCATGTTAATCGAGATATTGAGATGTCAATCTTATTGCTAATTTTCTTGTAGATGCAAGGGGAATTGATAGGCTTTAAGCGATAGTGAAACATTTTAAGAGGTGGTTGCTATGTGGAGTATTCCATTCTCTTTGCATTACCAAGACAAAAAAATGAATAATGAATTTGAGAAAAAGAGTTAAGTATTGGAAAATTTAAGGGAATAACAAGCAATATATCGAAAATGGTTCACCCAACAAAAAAAATGTATATAACATAAATTGTGTATTTTAATGCAATCTACATTTGTTGTGCAGTAAAATTTTGTCTATCTCTTATGGTTTACCAGTTATACAAAAGTCGTTCACAATGAAGAACACTTTTGGAGACATTCCCAGAAAATTCGAGATATACATTTCATTTGTCATGAAAATATCTTAAACATATGATACTTTAATCAAAATCGTTAGAGCCATTTTTGAGAAAATTAAAATTTTCGAAAACTTTTCCATGTAAAGGGTAGTATTGGGTGGGGGGATTTTCTTGAAAACCTTTGTGTCGCATCTCTGGAAGATACTGAACCTAAATACCAGGTTTGGTGTTTATGCGACTGTTCGTTTCTGAATTATGCTGTTCACAGACACAGACATACAGACGGACATGTTTCCAAAAATGCTTTTTTTGGATTAAGGGGGTCTCAAAACATGTATTTCCGGTGAAATATCGGTATCGAATTTTTGAGTGGAATATAATACTTCCCCTACTTACTATACGTAGTAGAGAAAGTAAAAATATGAGTCAACGCTAATGAATTTTGAAATCCCTGCCAAAGAAAATCCATTCTATAGATTCATAGAGGTCCAGAGGAGAGCCTCAAGATTCCAGAGGGAACACATCTAATTATTCTGCCAGTCTAATGTAGCTGATGATGCAGACAATGCCTGTGAAACATGTTCCATGTGTAAGTAAAAAGTTAGTGAAGCATTGAGTGTTAATTTTGAAAGTCATATAAGTTGAAGTTTAATATCAAAGACTATAAGAATATTATGCAGAGGTTAAATCACTGATCACCCAAAAGTGACATGCAGAGCCTTCATTAGGACTTGTGTCTGGTCTAACAAGAAACATGCTGTTTGAGTCAGATATTCATAGCCCCTTAAACTCAAATTATAACTACAATAACCACATAGAAGATGTCTACACATCTCTCACAACTTTTAACAACATTTGTATTAACATGGTCACAGAGTGATCATTAATATTATCCAACTGCACAAATTAGCTCTACCCACAGTTATCTTACAGGGTTTTAATTTTAAAAGTTCAGTGGCATTGCAAGCCGAGGTTTGTGAAATTCCTGATTCCTGTACAAGCTTTTTCAAAGATTTTTTGGACTTGGTCCTAACTTTTCTCTGATGATGTCACTGAGCTTTTCTTCTGTAAGAACATGGCAGCTACTTATCAAGAACAGAGCCTGTTTCCCTAAATTCATTCACAAGATTACAAACTGTTTCTCTGTGAGGCGTATGAATCCGTCTCACTTCTCTGCAACAGTTTCCTGTCACATACACTAGCGGCTCGTGGTTATACATTTTGGGTGTTCATAAAATGTGAACTAGGATCTGCTATTATAAACAAACCGATACAACTGCTCCCAATGACAATAATTAAGCTGTCTGATGAAAGAAAGGTTTGTGTTGTCTATGTAATGAAGTACAGCATTTAAGGCAATTGTCGAATGTATGGATGGTCTGCAATAACTGGGAGAAGTTGTCACGCTTGTGCACATTAGCTACTTCTACCAGAGTGCTACCATCTAGTGGCATTAACATAAAATTGCAGTGATAGTACGGAAACAGTCTGAGAGAAGCTTCATGCATGTCTTCAAGTGTGTACAACCTGTATGCATTTGGGCCCATAGGATAGTTACATCATACCTGCATATGCACAAAAGCTCCTTAAAACATGCAGAAGTCAAGATGTGTTCCAGACCCTGTTGCAATATTTCATTGAGCTTAGAAGAGTAGTATGGTAGATTTAAACACTGTAGGTTTTAAATTGCTGCATGTACGTTACATTTAATAGCATTTATAGAAAACCTAACCAATAAATCTGCAAAGTGTCAAAGGTTAGGGTGTTCACATGCGCTTGCACTCTTATACAGCAGCTGCTACTGGTCATATGAACATACTGTGTGCTAAAGTATACACACATTTTGACATTAGTGCAGCACTAACAATCTCACAATGTATCAACCTCTGTACAGCACAGACTTCACATCAACTGATCAGCTGGCACATGCAGAGGGAATAGAATTGGTTAGAAACGATGCAGTGTAGGGCAAGTCTTTAATACAGCCACATATGCACTCTTTATATAGGTATGAGGGCAGTCCCAGAAGTACCCGACCTGATGTATAGATAATGGTTGTTTCAAACAAATGACTATGGTAGAAAGTACTACCCTTATAAAGCTTAAGTTTGATAATGCTATGTTGTTTAATAATTGTTTGGCAGCCATTAATATGAACTCTCAGCGAATTTGTAAACATGGATAAAACTGGTCATTGTTATGTGATACAATACTTTCATTTGAAAGGTCTTAGTCCAACTAATATTAAAGCTGAGCTAGATTCTACTCTGGGGAGTCTGCTCCTTCGTTTACAACAGTAAAATATTGGGCGGCAGAGTTTAAGTGAGGCCGTACGAGCTGCCAAGACGAACATCGCAGTGGTCGACCAAATGAGGTGACGCCAGAAATTGTGAAGAAAATCCACAAAATGGCATTGGATGACCGTCGACTGAAAGTGCGTGAGCTAGCAGATATTGTAGACATTTCAAAAAGTACTGTACATTGCATACTAACTCAAAATTTATACATGAGAAAGCTATATGCAAGATGGGTGCTGTATTTACTCACAATGGAACAAAAGCAGCATCGTAAAGACATTTCAGTTGAGTGTTTGGTGATGTTTCACTGCAATAAAGTCGAGTTTTTGTGTCTATTCATAACCATGGATGAAACATGGTTCATCACTTCACACCTGAGATGAAGAAACAGTCAAAACAGTGGATTGAAAAGGGAGAATCGATTGCAAAGAAGGTGAGACTGTTCTATTTGCAGGCAAAGTCATGGGTCAGTTTTTTGGAATGTGTGTGGAATAATTTTCACTGATTATCTTCAAAAAGGAAAAGCAATCAATGGCGAGTATTATGCAAACTTATTGCAGCATTTGAATGATGAAATCAAGCAAAAATGGCCACATTTAGTGGAAAATAAACCTTTGTTTCATCAAGACAATGCACCAGTTCCAAAATCCATTGTTGCCATAGCCAAAATCAATGAGTTAAAGTTTGAACTACTTCCTCATGCACCCTATTTACCAGATTAGCCCCCTCTGATTATTTTCTATTTCCAAAGTTGAAGAAATGGCTTGGTGCTAACAGATTTTCCAACAGTAAAGAGATGGAGTCTGCAGTTGATGGCTACTTTGCAGAACTTGATGGTTCTCACTATAAACAGGGTATCGAAGCTATTGAACATCGCTGGGAAAAGTGTATCGAGCTGAAAGGAGAGTAGTAGAGAAATAAAGATGCTTTTTCCCAAAGTTTTTGTGTTTTCTTTGTTAGGTCGGATACTTCTGGGACAGCGCTTGTATATATGCACATGTGTGTGTTCAGTATTCTAAACAAGTTATTGTACAAGGACAGTTTGGAAAGTTCTTGGCCTGACAGTATCAAACAGCAAGTCCTTTAAATGACATTACCTGCAATTTCATACATGTGTGTTATAGTGCTGCAATTTAATTAACTGGGGTTTCTTCCAAAAAAGGAAAAAACAAAATGTCATGTAGTGATTAAATGCTTTGTATTGCAAGGTTTCATATCAAACAAAGTAGAAAGGGAATTACATTCTGCTTTAGAAGATGTTTATCATTTGAATAAATGGATGCAGAGTTTAAACATGTCTGTTCTTCCATTTTTTATGAGAAACATCCAGGATGTCCAGTTACCATTATGACTGAGGAAAACATTGTGAGAATCCACAATACCGTATAAACAACAGCTGAATGAGTTTGCACACATTAGAACATGTCTGGAACATTTTGCATTAGCATTTGTACATGTGAAAACACAGAGCATGGTGGATGCCACGTTTGTTAACTACCAATCAGAAGCAGGTTTGAATGAATATCTCAAGAGTGCTTGGTACAGCTTGATCAGACTTTTTGTGATGCTACATCATTGTTGATGAAATATGGATATTGGATACAAGCAGCAGTCCAAACAATGGGTGCAAAAAGAGGGTGAAAGTGTGCCAAAGAAGGCCAATGTTCCTTCCTGTAATGCCTGGGATGTGGTGTTAGCAGACTGTCTGGAAAAGGGTAAAACCATCAACAGAGAGCACTATGCAGCTTTGCCACAGCAGTTCAAGGATACTGGATACTGTAAAGGGCAAACAGTCACATTTCTTAACGAAAATTCTTTTCCACCAAAAAAATGCACCAGCAAATACTCTTGTGATTGTAAAGTTGTATAACTTGCACTTTGAACTGCTGCCTCACCCTGATTTGCCTCCCAGTGAGCTTTTCCTCTTCCCAAATCTAAAGAAACTGCTCACTGGACAGAGATTTATCTCAGAGGTGGAGATCACAAACTTTTATTTAACAGAGTTGCACAAATCATTTTATAGTGAATGTATAAATAAGTTAAAGAGTATCATTGGTCCAAGTGTACAGCGTTGAATGGTGACTAGCTATGTTGAAAAATAAAAAAAAGTCTGATGTGTTACATTCACATCACTTTCTCTACCCTCTATAGTTTATTAGTGGGTATACAAATTATTCTTATAAAAGTTTATTTTCCTATCTATTTCATTTTAATTCAGATAAACATTTCTGGAAATAGCTACATTACGCATTTTGATATAGATACAAAGGGAACAGCGATAGTCACTTGTTTTAGAACTGGATGCTACATGCTGGCCTTAAAATTCCATACTCTTTCCATGAGATCAGGAGAAACAATGAAAAATCGACAGGTTTTAAAAGAATGGCTAAGTACTTAACAATTTGATCCATTAATAATAAATTTCTTGAAAATGGCTGATGTTGCAAAAAACCTTATTTGAAATAAATTGTGTGTTTTAAAGAGATATACATTTCTTGTACAGTATGTGTTCGTCTATTGCTTAATGTTTACCAGTTGTACAAGATTATACAAAATTCCTAACGAATGAAGAGCACCTCTCAGGAAATTCAAGATATACATTTTATTTGTCAATGAATATATGGCATTGCAATCAAATAGTTGAGCCATGTTTTAGAAAATCAAAAATTTTAAAAAATGTTCCACATAAAGGATTGTTTGGAGTGGAGGGATTTTCTTGAAAACCTTTGTATCACATCTTTGGAAGGTACTAAAACTAAATAACAAGTTTGTTGTTTATCTGCTGTTTTGTTTCTCAGATTGAGAACTGTCATGATAATAAATGGCCAACCTGAGTTATTGATGACATCAGAATATTCGTAAGCATTGTAATATTCCATATCCTCTGTGTTCCATGACACTGGTGGAGCCACGTGTTGTCTCTTTGTAGTCCCATTGCCTGCAAACATAACAACGTTACCACGTACATGCAAGTATCTGCATAAAATTGTAAACAATTCATTTCTTTCTGCTTTTTCCTTTTTTCGTTCAATGGATTAACTTGAACAAGTTGATATACATCTTTTCTAACATTTTAACCACTTAATTTAATTTCTGGAATAATCATGAATTACAAAATTATAAAAACTAAATTCATCATTTCAAGCTCCTCAAGCTAATTTCTTCGATGAATGTTATTAAAAAGTAATAAACTTTACTGCTTGCATTGCTCAACCCTGGTTCCATTAGTAGTATTACTATAACAAGACTTCTTGCTTCATTTTAGCAGCCGCGGTTTACGACACCTCAGTTTAAATAAAGGAGCGCCAGCAAAAAAAAGTAACACAAGATTCAGAAGGTTTTTATTGAAACTTCAACCAAGAGCCAAGCCTTACCTGTAGAACATAGGTTATTATATGCAGCACCTCATACATCTTGGCTTGTCCATCTTTTAACAACACCAGTGTATCATTAAATTGCATTCTTCAAGGAAAATGCTGGCTCCAAAAGAGTATAGGATTATTTCAATTAAAGAGTTCATTACAACAATATCAAATTTAATAATTTTCAGTTTTGTTCTATTAGCTCTAGGAGTTCTGCCCATTGTTGCAGCCACCTATCCAAAAGTGAATTTCTCTATCTTTCCAACACTTTATCTAATATAATCTGATTTGTTACATTCACTTGACATTCTCTACCCTGTATCATTTATTAATGGATTTAAAAAACTTATGTTGTAAAACCTTATTTTTCTATGTACTTCATTTTGATCAAGATAAATCTTTGCAGAAATAGCTACATTACACATTTTGTTATAAATGCAAAGGGAATAGTGATAATCAAATGTTTAAGAACTGGACACTACTTGCTGGCCTAAAAGTTCCATATTATGGACAATTGCAAGAAACAACTGAATATTGACAGGATTTAAGAATAACAAAGTATTGAACAATTTGAACCGTTAATAAAGGTTATCGCAGAAATGGTTTATACTACAAAAAAATTATTTGAAATAAATTATGTGTTTTAAAGAGATCTAAATGTTTTGTGCACTGGGTTTTCGTCTATCGCTAAACATTTACCAGTTATACAAGATTACACAAAATTCCTTCTGAATGAAGAGGACTTCACAGGCTATTACCAAGAAATTCAAAATATACATTTTGTTTGTCATGAAAATGTCTTCAATATATAATATTTTAATCAAAATCACTACAGCCATTTTTGAGAAAATTGGAAATTTCAAACAATTTTCCATGCAAACGGTAGTTTGGGGTGGGGAGATTTTCTTGAAAATCTTCATGTCACATCTTTGAAAGATATTGAACCTAAATACCAAGTTTGGTATTTAACCAACTTCAGATTTTTGAGTTATGCTCTTCACACACTCACATTGACCTTTTTCTAAAAGTGGCTTATTTTATTCAAAGGGCCTCAAAACATGTATGTCTGGTGAAATCTCGGCATGAAATTTTTGGGTAGAATGCAATACTTCATCTGCTTACTACAGGTAGTAGGGAAAATAAACATTTATTTAAAATATTTTGTGTTACATTCACATGACTTTTATGTACCTTCTAGAAACTATTCTTAAAAAAGCTTATTACTTTCTCCATTACATATTTTCAGTTAGAGAGCAAGCACTGTATTCCACCAAAAATTTTAATGTTGAGATGTCACCAAAAATACATATTTTGAGGTCCCCTTTACCCCTAAAAAGGCATTTTTAGCAATAGGTTCAAGTGCATATCTGTCTGTGAATAGCATAACTTAAAAATGAAAGGTTCAAGGATGTGACAGAAAATTTTAAAGCAAATCCTTCCACCCCAAACTGCACTTTACGTGGAAAATGTTTATTTCCTCAAAAATGGCTCTAACAATTTTGATTAAAATACCATATGTTTAAGATGTTGTCATGCACTGGGCAGTTGGAGATAAACAGCGACAAATAACGCTCGCCAGTGTAAACTCCGGGAGCGCTATCTGGAGATAACCAGTTTTCTGCAAGTTTCTTTACCCTCCTCCAGAACGCGCGTCTAGCTAGTTCTAGAATGTTCTGTAGAAGATTCCATCGCCTACATAAGCAAGCGTCCTCGCAAGTCAGTCAATCAGCGAGCGAGCGGGGTGGTGCTGTTCTCCGAGCGAGAGATTGTGGAGGCCTTCTTTTCGGCTCTCCAGCGAGTGAACCGTCCGGAACAAGAGGCTACGTCACGAAGGAAGTGAAGTGAGGAGAACTGAACCAGTTCACCTTAGTGAAGTGAACTCCCAGTGAAAGCTGAATCAGATCAAAACACTTAAAGAGTGACAGTTGAAAAACTGGACAAAGTCACAATATTTTCATAACAAACTGAATGTATATCTTGGATTCTCTGGGAATATTCTGTGAAGTCCTTTTCATTCTGAATTACTGTTGTATAATTGGTAAACCGTAAGAGATAGACAAGCTCTTATTACACACCAAAAAAAAAACAACTGATGTTACACTCACATGGCTTTCTCTATTCTTGAACAAACTATTTTTACAAACGTTTATTCTCCATCTACTTCATGTTAGCAGTCTTATTGCTAATTTTCTTGTAGGTGCAAGGGGAATATGGTAGACTTTAAGCGATAGTCAAATGTTTTAACAGCTGGTTGCTATGTGGAGCATTCCATTCTCTTTGTATGCCCAGGACATAAAAATGAATAACGAATTCCCATTTGAGAAAAAGTATAAGTATTGGAAAAGTCAAACAAATAACAAGGAATATGTCGGAAATGGTTCACTCCACAAAAAAGTGTACATGACATAAACTGTGTATTTTAACAAGATCTACATTTTTTGTGAAGAAAACTTTTGTCTGTCTCTTACGGTTTACCAGTTATGCAAAAGCCATTCAGAAAGAAGAGGAATTTTGGGAGCATTCCCAGAAAATTCAAGATATACATTTTATTTGTCATGAAAACATCTTAAACGTATAATATTTTAATCAAAATCGTTAGAGCCACTTTTGAGAAAATAAAAAATTTTGAAAAATGTTACATGTAAAGGATAGTCTGGGGTGGGGGAATTTTCTTGGAAATCTTCATGTTGCATCTTTGAAAGATACTGAAACTAAATACCAAGTTTAGTATTTATCCGACTTTTTTAATTATGCTGTTCACAGACAGACACGCGGACCTTTCTCTAAAAGTGTTTTTTTTTTTTTGGATTCAGGGGGTCTCAAAACGCATATTTCCGGTGAAATCTCGGTATCAAATTTTTGGGTGGAATGCAATACTTCCCCTACTTACTATACGTAATACGGAAAATAAAAATTTAAAGCACACAATTTAAGTCAAATAATTTTTTCTGGCGTTAACTATTTCCAGGAATGTTTTTATTAATGGCTTGAATTTTCAAATACTTATACTTTTCTGAGGTGGAAAATGTTATCCCCCCCGTTTTCCTTCAGGTCGTGCAAAGATAACCACATTTCATAGCCAACGCACTTTTAAAAGATGACACTATTGCTTAAGCTTACTACAGGGTGAGCCAAAAGACACCGAACCGCCTGCGCGGTGTTTTCCTTGTCCGCGTCCTCGGCGCTCGTTGCCGTCTGCTGCTATCATAGAAAGGCGCGGATGAAACCATACAACGTCTTTAAAACTACTTTTAAAGCCTTTACTTACCAACTTTATGAAAGGAGATGCTGAAACTGGCCACCGTCGTTGTCCATACATTTTTGGCACCTCTTTAGGAAACTATCCATCTTGGAATTTTTTTTTGGGGGGGGGGGATTTTCCAAACGATGACTGATGCTGTCTAATGTTTCTTCGGTAAGAACTGTAAACCGTCTTTTATATTTCTTAGCCTGAACACTTCCTGTGGCCTGAAATTTACTGTAAAGTTCATGGATTGTTGTACGGCCTGAAACTTTTATACCTGGAAATCTTTCTGTAAATCGTATTTTCATTTGGCGAGCTGACCGAGTTAACACATACGAATCATAAATAAATACAGGCTGTGCAGTAGAAAACATATACTGAGCCACAATATACTTTGTGACTAAGTACAGGACAAAATAATAAATAACTCGTAATAACTGAACTACATCACATCACCGTCAACTCAAAACTGCACTTCACACTGCAGAGTAAAACCACAACGGCGTGACTTTGTTTATAGCAGCAGTGCGTTATCATATTACCACACGCCCAGTGGAGAAACACCGCGCAGCCGGTAATATTGTTCATAAAATACCCTTTTGGGGTAACTTAAAACACAAAGTGTGCAAGACAAACCCACACTCACTGGAAGAATTAAAACAAAATATCCGCCAGCGTTTCTCAACGTGAACTACGGCGAGTAAAGGATAGTTTCCTAAAGAGGTGCCAAAATGTATGGACAACGACCGTGGCCAGTTTCAGCATCTCCGTTCATAAAGTTGGTAAGTAAAGCCTTTAAAAATAGTTTTAAAAACGTTGTATGGTTTCATCCGCGCCTTTCTATGATAGCGGCAGACGGCAACGAGCGCCGAGGGCGCGGACAGGAAAAACACCGCGCAGGCGGTTCGGAGCCCTTTGGCTCACTCTGTATATTCCCCCTTGTACCTACAAACGAAATGTGCAATTTCTGCAAATGTTTATCTCAGTTAACACGAAGGAGATAGAAAAATAAATATAGTATGTTGAAGAACAGGTGGAGAAAGTCATTAGAATGTAACACAATGGAATCGATCAGCACAACAAAGTGCCATGCAGATCCGGAAGCAAAGGATCAGATAAAAGCACAGGCCATTATCACATTAGGGATCTTGTTGTTCCGAGGCGCTGTCAGAAGAGGGCAGCGAGCCCTGGCCCGAGGAACTGCAATCTAAGGGCCAGACACCACAACATGAATCAGCCTGAGAACGAATATGGTACTGGTTCATGATATAACATGAGTGTGAATCGTAAAACTTTATTTTGGGACATCTGTAGACGCAGCAGCTCGCCCCAATTCGGACAGTGGTAGCACTAGGGTTACTATTGAGACAACAAATCATGCATGCTCACCTAAACGCTTTGCTTATCTCGGCACTACATGCAGCGTTCCATCCACGCCGCTGTTGCCAGCGCTACAAAATCGGTTCTCCATAGTAGGGAACAAAAACAAATCATAACATAAACAGAGCGCAATTCTAACTGATTCCCTAAGCACTCTTCACAGTATCCGAGATCGCTCTACTGGCGTAACATTAATCCAAAGTCTTTACAACCAAATTACTACAAATAACCAAGAAGTTATATTCTTCTGGATTCCGTTCCACCGTGGAATATCAGGAAATGAGGAAGCAGATAGGGAAACCAAAAAAGCAACTTTGCTACCTCCAGTGGAAGAATTGCCAGTGCCCTACAGAGGTGCTCAAAGTTTTATTTATTTATTTATTTTTAAGCAGACCGACTGTCAAATGGAAGCAAGACTGGAGCATTAAAACATAAAGAAACTCCACATAGTTAGGAAAGACTCCATAAAACTCTGCACATTACAGACTCTAAAAACAAAACCAACTGATTATATCACGTTTAGGAATAGTCTATTCACGCCTAACTGATTCCTTGTTACTCGCCAAAGAAACCGTTCCTCACTGCGAGACCTGCAACTGCCGTATCACCATCGAACACCTCATCCTAAATGCAGATGTTATACCACGGAGAGAAGAAAACACAACATCCCTGAATATATAATTTTAGCTTTAAACAACCCTACTCATTTCAAAAACATAATTTTTTCCTGAAAGATATCAAGCTGTATAACAAGATGTAAATATAACACATCAACTAAAAATGTTTAATATATAATCGGTTGTTCTGTTCTAGCTGTGTTCAGTACTTAATAATGTAAAATATGTTTATAACAATGTGTTGCAATTATTGTATTATTCAATCAAGTAAAGTATACAATGTGTTATTATTGTACTCGTATGTATGCATATAGTCGCGATATGACGTAGTAGTCAAAGCGAATATAAATAAAAAAAAAACAATTCGCATGGTGCCAAGTCGGGTGGATGCCTCAGTTCCTTGTATAAACTCCATTGTTACATTAGCGGTGTGTCGTGATGCAACAAAATGTCCCTCACTCCTGTCTTTGTATTTTCTGGAACACTTTCGGAAGGCAAACTTCTGGGTACCGATTTGCAGTAACAGTTGTGTGATTTTCGAGCACAATGGCTGCCACATGGCCACTTGTGGAGAAGAAAGAGGCAACCATTTTCTTCCCCTCTTGACTATGACGGGTGCCTGGTCATCAGAGAAAATCCAAACGGAGGACTGGCGTTCTGTTTCTGGATCAAACTGATATGGATATGTTTGGTAACTAGAATTTAGTCCTGAAAAAGCGGGATTTTCTTGAATTTTAGCACAAGGAAAAGAGTTCGTCCCGATTTTCAACAAATCCTCGAATGCCCTGAATAACGAAAATCTGTTATTCTTGTATTTCTGTAGCAATGCAAGTAGACAAATCGCTGTGCTACTAATATGAGAACTGTCGCCAAGAGTTACTATTAAATTCTCGTTGGCTAGCGCTATTTGCCGTATGCCACTCTCTCGTGTCTTCCATAAAAGAGTGAGAATCTGTCTCTGTAATTGAGGTTATGAATTCTAAAACATAGGAATGACCAACATTTTCTCCCTCTTACTGTGAAAGACGTTTAACAACTCAGTCATTACCGAGCGGGATGGCTCAGATGACGTCTGTGGTCCCCGGCGACCGTCCACTCTGGCGCATCGGCTTTCGTGGTTTACCCTGGTCGACAGGCGGTGGTTCATCTTCTACCACGACTCTCCTGTACCCATCATCTTCCTTGTCATGTGTTTCAGGACCAGGCGACGGTGACTTGCGCTCTGTAAAGGTTTCTTTCCTGGCGTACCGCTCAGTTAGGTCTCTCCCCCGAGTGGGCTCCGCCCCGGTAGCTTGTGGGCAGCGATCGGGTGGCGTCAGATGCATTCTGTCTAGAACATTTAGGGACCCCACACATACTTGCGCCCGTCGGCATTAGGATCTGGTTGTCTTTCGGGTCTTTCCCCTCATCCTTCTCTCCTAGGGGTCACGTTGGAAGTAAAAAGGGCCATTAAGACCTACTTTCATTACTCTGCTCCGTTTGTCGCCCTCCGTGGTCTAGGGGTACCATACTAGCCTCTAGTTCCCAACGTCATGGGTTTAAACCCCGCGGAGAGCGATGGATGTTTTCGGGCCTTCGGAAGGGAAGTAAAGCCGGTGGTCCCGTGTCATAGATTTACGACAAATAAAAGAACCTCAAGACTGATAAAGAGGCCTCTGAACAAAATTACCGGTCTTTCACGCCCAATATAGAATGAGACACTAAGGACTCAATTCATTTTTCTTTTTCGGCGCCGGTTCCGGGGGCCCGTGCGTGATACGTTCCTTTACCTAACCCAGACTTTTGAACAAGAACCAAAAATTGCTGTATTAGTTATATCAATCATTTACGAAAGTGGTTATATTCTTTCACTGATTTCAAGTGTTTCAATTCGTTGTATACAGAAGGCACTGTTAAATACTTAATAAGCAATGTTACAAAGTTGATGACTCATTAGCACTGACCCAATCAGTGAGTTTAACAAACTTTCTGAAAGAAAAACTGAATGATCCTGAAACTGGCACGCGCGCGTGTGTGTGTGCATAACTGAAAATAGAAAACTCGGTTAAGTACCACACTTCGTATTTAAGTTCAGCATCTTCCAAGCTACTGACAAATGAATGGAAGAATAGTGAGCAATATTCAGAACTACGAAAGATAGCCCAGTTGTATTTCTAATGCAGATGTGGAACATTCTTCATTATGAATGCACAATGGACAGATGACAGGAATACGCTAAAAATTAAATCCATTGGAGCAATTCTGGTGGTTCAATATAATTTGTAAACCATGCCAAGCTTAGAATTTCATGAATATCTCATGGAAAGCAATGTTCTGATGAAGAATTCGTCTTCATAAAAATCTGACTGCAATAAGACTAGCAATGATAATAAAGCAACACACTTGCTGATGCATTCAAATATGACATTTGTAGCATTTGCACATACATGCATTGCAAAGTTTCTGTGTGTTTTTATGACCATGCAAAAATTAAATACTAAATTACAATACTTTGGGATAGAGTCGTGAATTCTCGTCTCTCCCGTAACAATATCTGAAACACGCCGAGACTTTCTACAGTTAAATGTTTGCACCATTCCACTGTGTGGACCTCCTGTGCTTCAGACAAATCCTGAGGCACGAAGGATGGTTGAAACACTCGGCGAGCTCTTGGATCTTCCCTGATCATTGTTTCCACACATTACTGTTGTTGGTCTCTTCATCTTTAAGGCCTTGCCGCCCCTCTTAAATTCTCCAAACCAGCACGTGAAGCAGAAAAGCCTCCTCAAACACTCACGTGACGAGTGTTTCATTTAAGCTACTTTGAAATCGTACAGTATCATCAGGCGATAATGCTCTCTCTGGATCCCCATTGCACTTGCAAGGACGTTCACATCTTCCACACTTAAAACATAAAACGCAGGGAAATGAATGGTACAGCAGAGATCTGCCTGACACCAGGGCAACACCAAAGCCTTCCCTAGGGGTGGATAATGTACTTTAGTGAACCTCGTATGTAAGCAATGGAAGCTATACCATAAGTAAAGGGTGATTTGCGACTGAGAAAACAAGGTACAGTTTGCGTATTCTGGAGTAACACAAGTTTAATTTGGAGGTGATGTGAGAGGTCAAGTGGACGCTCAGGTATGTAATATTGCCACCTGCACGCTTCCAGAGCATGGCAAGGTGACAGCAAGTGAAACACCAACATCATAATTTCGCATTTTTTTGTGATTTAAGGCAATCCTATGATGAAATTTCCAAAATCCATAGTTCTTAACCAACTGTTTTGAAACGTTAACTACATGCTTCGAAGATTATGTTATAACTGAGTACAAACTTTCATGCAGGTAGTGCAAATACTTTAGCAGTTATTAATTATTGATTATATAAATGTTCTTAGTTAAATAAAAGTCCTGCACGTCAAATTATTTAATTTGGTACAATAACATTTTTCTTGGCATTAGCTAAGACCTCAAATCGGCCTTTTTCCCATAGATGTTTAACTATAGACAAAAATTTCTTTTTCTTCTGTTCTACAGAAAAATTCTACAAAAATTCTCTTAGTTGACAATTTATACAATATTATTTGAGAATGCTTCACATATTTTTTTAAAAGCGGATTTTTGAAGCGCTTTTTTCTATGTTCTGTATGCCTAGCTTGCAAATCTCTGAAAGATTGGTGAAAAATTGCATTGTGGGAGACATTTAATGTGTCTACTGAATCACGTGGAAAATGTTGTTTCTTAGAAAATCAACTATAAAGATTAACATGCCACTATTTTGTGTTTCTGGGCTTGATATGGGGTCACGAGTTGCTCCGTTAAGGCCGTAAATGACATACCTTGCTATATGCTTTACATTATTAGAAAATGCAAAAACAAAAAAGCTTGAAACAATTTTCAACCAAAATCTCACCACAGGGTTGCCTTAAACAAATCCTCCAGTTTTGAAAGCAAGACCCTAGAGTATTGAGGGATCTATATAATCTTGGAATTGCAGTACCGAGTCATAATGTATAACAAAACAGCGACGTGAACATGTGACAAGCGCGGCATATCACTGATGAAGAACAGTGCATTTAACCAAACGTGTGAGAATTTCTCCTACCTGGTGGGAGAAGTCAAGCTTAATAATATGAGAACCTAGCTTCTAATAGCACAGAATTTAAGCTAAAGATAGGTAACATGCAAATCAGGTAGTTTTAAATGACACATTATTGGGCTATTTATGCCTGCATTTCGTTTCATCCCATTTCTCTGAGGCAGTGGGGCCGAAGTTGACGGGAAATGAAACGTCTTGTACTAAGTTAAACGTGTTGTATGCGCCCTCGTTTTGGGAAGAAACAAGAAAACTGAGTTACCTACCATTAGATGGCGGTAATGTAGATCCCAGGGCGAAGCGCGACGTCAACAAAGTTGACATCAATATCATCGCCTTGATGTCCATCTGGAAAAAATAAATAAATGCATGGCCCATTACAATTCAGAAGGCTCATAAAAACAACAAATACATTATTTATTTGCTTTCTTTCTTTATTTCACCTCTGCCCCTTGTGTGCGTTTAAAATGCACGAAAACAAACTAATAAGATCAAACCTACGAGGGCAGTCCCAGAAGTAACCGACCTGACGTACACTACGTGATCAAAAGTATCCGGACACCTGACTGAAAATGACGTACAAGTTCGTGGCGCCCTCCATCGGTAATGCTGGAAGTCAATATGGTGTTGGCCCACTCTTAGCCTTGATGACAGCGTTCACTCTCGCAGGCATACTTTCAATCACGTGCTGGAAGGTTTCTTGGGGAATGGCAGCCCATTCTTCACGGAGTGCGGAACTGAGGAGAGGTATCGATGTAGGTCGGTGAGGCCTGGCACGAAGTCGGCGTTCCAAAACATCCCAAAGGTGTTCTATAGGATTCAAGTCAGGACTCTGTGCAGGCCAGTCCATTACAGGGATGTTATTGTCGTGTAACCATTCCGCCATAGCCCGTGCAGTATGAACAGGTGCTCGATCGTGTTGAAAGATGCAGTCGCCATCCCCAAATTGCTCTTCAACAGTGGGAAGCAAGAAGGTGCTTAAAATATCAATGTAGGTCTGCGCTGTGATCGTGCCATGCAAAACAAGGGGTGCAAGCCCCCTCCAGGAAAAACACGACCACACCATAACACCACCACCTCCAAATTTCACTGTTGGCACTACACACACTGGCAGATGATGTTCACCGGGCATTTGCCATACCCACACCCTGCCATCGGATCGCCACATTGTGTACCATGATTCGTCACTCCACACAATGTTTTGCCAGTATTCAATCGTGTAATGTTGACGCTCCTTACACCAAGCGAGGCATCGTTTGGCATTTTCCTGCGTGATGTGTGGCTTATGAACAGCCACTCGACCATGGAATCCAAGGTTTCTCACCTCACGCCTGTCATAGTACTTGGAGTGGATCCCGATGCAGCTTGGAATTCCTGTGTGATGGTCTGGATAGATGTCTGCCTATTACTCTTTACGACCCTCTTCAAATGTCGGCGGTCTCTGTCAGTCAACTGACGAGATCGGCCTGTGCGCTTTTGTGCTGTACATGTCCCTTCACGTTTCCACTTCACTGTCACATCAGAAACAGTGAACCTAGGGATGTTTAGGAGTGTGGAAATCTCGCGTACAGACTTCTGACACAAGTGACACCCAACCACCTGATCACGTTCTAAGTCCGTGAGTTCCACGGAGCGTCCACTTCTGCTATTTCACGATGTCTAATGACTACTAAGGTCGCGGATGAGTACCAGGCAGTAGGTGGCAGCACAATGCACTTAAGATGATAAACGTATGTTTGTGGGGGTGTCCGGATACTTTTAATCACATAGTGTATATATAGCGGTTGCTGTTTCAAACAAATGACTATGGTAGAAAGTACTACCCTTATAACGCTTAAGTTTGATGATGCTACGTTATTTAATAATTGTTTGGCAGCCATTAATAGTGAACTCTCTCAGCGAATTTGTAAACATGAATAACACTGGCCATCGTTATGTGATACAATACTTTCATTTGAAAGGTCTTAGTCCAACTAATATTAAAGCTGAGTTAGATTCTACTCTGAGGGAGTCTGCTCCTTCGTTTACAACATTAAAAAATTGGGTGGCAGAGTTTAAGCGAGGCCGTACGAGCTGCCAAGACGAACATCAAAGTGGTTGACCAAATGAGGTGACCACGCCAGAAATTGTGAAAAAAATCCACAACATGGTATTGGATGACCGTCGGATGGAAGTGCGCGAGCTAGCAGGCATCGTAGGCATTTCAAAAAGTGCTGTACATCGCACACTAACTGCAAATTTAGACATGAGAAAGCTGTGCGCAGGATGGGTGACGCGTTTACTCACAATAGAACAAAATCAGCGTCGTGAAGATGTTTCACTCGAGTGTTTGGCGAGTTTCGCTGCAATAAAGCCGACTTTTTGCGTCGATTCATAACTATGGATGAAACATGGGTCCATCACTTGACATCTGAGACTAAGGAACAGTCAGATTAGTGGATTGAAAGGGGAGAATCGGCTCCAAAGATGGCGAAGACAGTTCCATCTGCAGGCAAGGCCATGACGTCAGCTTTTATGGGATGCGCGTGGGATAATTTTCATTGATTATCTTTCAAAAGAAAAAGCAATCAATGGAGAGTATTATGCAAACTTATTGCGGCGTTTGAAAGATGAACTCAAGCAAAAACGGCCGCATTTAGCGAAAAAGAAAGTTCTGTTTCATCAAGACAATGCACCATTTCACACATCCATTATCGCCATGGCCAGAATCAATGAGTTAAAGTTTGAATTGCTTCCTCATGCACCCAATTCGCCAGATTTAGCCCCCTCTGATTATTTTCTGTTTCCAAAGTTGAAGAAATGGCTTGGTGGTAAAAGATTTGCCAACAATGAAGAGCTGGAGTTTGCATTTGATGGCTATTTTGCAGAACTCGACGGTTCTCAGTATAAACAGGGTATCGAAGCTATTGAACATCGCTGGGAAAAGTGTATCGAGCTGAAATGAGACTATGTAGAGAAATAAAGATGTTTTTCCCAAAGGTTTTGTGTTTTCTTTGTTAGGTCGGGTACTCCTGGGATAGCCGTCGTATTTATCAATGGTTCCCACGCATTTTCCCAAATGTGCCTTCTCGAATATTCAGTTTCTCCGAACATTCAATTTTCCGAATCTACAGTCCCGAAGGCATATTTTCGAAGCTACAACTCCAAATTTGAATGCTGCTAAAATCATACAACGATCATTTTATACTCGTGTTATGTGAAAATCTTAAACTTAACATGTTGGTAAAAAGGTTTTCACTGCGGTAGACATTTGGTGGAGATATTTACCGGAGGGGGCCACTTCGTTCGCCACTGTGAACAACTAGATCTATTGTGGCTACACCCCAGGGAGGCAGGGATAAAGTGAAGGAGCCGCAGGAGGTCGCAGGTCTGCAGGCAGAAAGGATTACAGAGATGCACGGAAGTTTCTATCATTTCCAGTACGAAACACCCGCACTCGGCCAGTAGACGTGGAGTCCCGCGAGAGGGCGACGAAGTGGCCCTTCCAGGCAGGCAAGGCGCCCTGTCGTTGGCGGGGAGAAATCTTTCCAAAACGCAGCAACCATGCCATCTGTCTATCACCAGACGTACTACGGAACCCGGGGACACTGCCTGAAAGATGAAATGAGCAAAAGGAGAAATCGTGATAGAATACATCACCCCAACATTCGCCTAGGCGACCAGAGGAAAACCACGAAAAACCCCACGGCCAGAGTGAGCGGCCACCGGGAATCGAAGCCGGGGTCTCATACGTTACCGCGTAGCAATCTCGCTCGCCCGTTATGTATGATACTGGTATCGAATAAGTTGAATTAAATAATATTGTACAAAATAACAATGTTGCTTTAGTTTTATTAATATTGTTTATTAACCGTTTCATCCAGCAAGTAAGTGAGACAATATCAGACTCGCTGGTGACAATGATTTAAACGCGGATGTTGTTCCACTGAGCTAAAATGCGTCCGGAAGGTAATTTATCGATCGTGATGTGAAGTGACGTCACAGCTGTTGCAATGCGAGTCTTACCTGGCAGTTCATTTACCTGCCCAGCGTTAAAGCAACAGCCAGAATCCCGCGAGGCACTTCTCAATTTCTCCACCACGTTCCTAGTAGGTATTGCATTCCTCCCAAAAATTCGATACCGAGTTTTACCGGAAATGCGTGTTTTGGGGTCCCCTGAACCCAAGAAAAGCATTTTTTAGAAAAAGGCCCTATGTATTTGTGAACAACATAACTCAAAAACGAAAACCCAACTTTGTATCTAAGCTCAGTATGTTCCCAAGATGCGACACAAAAATTTACAAGAAAATCCCCCACCGCAGACTATCCTTTATAGGCAAAATTCTTGTTTTTCTAACAAAATTGCTCTAACGATTTTGATTGCATGGAAGTTTTAGAAAATTTTTGTATTTCTCAAAAATGATTGAAACACCGTATATTAAAGATATTTACATGACAAATGAAATGTATATCTTGAATTTTATGGGAATAGACCTTGAAGCCCTCTTCATTGGGAAGGCATTTTCTATAATTTTGCATAACTAGTAAATGTTAAGCGATAAACGAGAAAGGTATAGACCACCGCAACGACCCTTTTTGCTTCTACCGTGACCCCTGGCAGGGAGAGATGAGGGGACCCGAAGGGCGGCCAGATCCGGATGACGACGGGCACAAGCATGGACAGGGTCCCTAACGTTTCCAGAACGAACGCATCTACCGCCACCCGGGCCCACACACAAGCCTCCAGACCCTAGCGTCTCCGGACTCATTCAGAGGCGGGTCCTAACCGCCCAGCCGCAACCCGCCGAACACAATCGTCTGGTCCTATAACCCTGAAACACACAACGATGAAGATTATGGGTACACGAACGTCGTGATAGAAGAGGAACCACCCTAGCATTCGCCTTCTGACCGAGAAAACCACGAAAATCCCATGGGTGAGAGTGGGCGGTCGACGGTGATCGAACTCGGGACCTCCCAAATACGAGTCGCAACCTTGCTCAGTCGACAGACGAAAACGCACTATACAAAATATGTATATCTCTTTAAAGCGCACAATTTCTTTCACATAACTATTTTTGTAGCATAAGCCATTTCCGAGATATCGGTTATTTATTTTATTGTTCGTTTACACTCCGCCTTTAACTGAAATGGTCATATCGGCAACCTTTTACCTCTGGAACATATTGTCTACCCGCAATGGCGTTTACTCTATACAGTTGTCGTAGTGCTTTTTATTTGGATTTTATACATCAGATCACACACACACACACACACACACACACACACACACACATTCACAATCTCATTCATACTTCCAGCCTCTGACAGGAAGGGGACAATCTTGGCTACAGAAAACCTCCAACCCCCAGCCGCGAATCGAACTCAGGGCCTCTCAGTGGTCTACCGACTAAGCTACGGGACCAGCTTATATCGGTTATTAATAGTTCGAATTGTTCAATACTTTGTCATTCTTTGCATGTCCTGTCGACATTCTGTTGTTTCTCTCGATGTTATGGAAACAGTATGGAAGACCAGCATATAGCGTCCAGTTGTTAAACATTTGACTATCACTGTTCTCTATAACGAAATGTGTAATGTAGCTGTTTCTGCAAAGGTTTATCTGGATTAAAATGAAGTAGATAGGAAAATAAACTTTCGTAAGAATAATTTGTATACCCCTAATAAACGACAGAGGGGTAACGAAAATAATGAACTTAACACATCAGATTTGTTTATTATGTGCTTGTTTATTAACAGGTACAATGTGGCATACTAGACCTGTAAGAATAAAACAGTTACAGAAAACAAATATGAGACATCGATATTACTGTTTTGAATATCTGGGAGGCGGGCTTTAGCCCCCTAAGGCCCCCACCCTGCTTAGCCCCTGAAGAGTACCGGAGCCTCAAGGTCAAGCAGGCGGAGTGACGTAAGAGGACTTCACCAGGTAGTCAGCTGTCGTGATGAGAGATGAAGGAGGGAGAGAGAGGTGGAGAGGAAGACGTCATTATGGAATCCAGCACTGTGTCAACACCTCGTGCAAGTATTAAGAACTTGACGAGAAGCCATGTGTATTCTCGGCAACAGCAAGAGGTCTGAACCGAGTCCCACAACAGCTCATACTGTGGTACCCGATTGTTTAAGTTGTTTTTAATGAAATTATTGTGCAGTCATTGTTACTATTAGCAGCCCACTGCTGCATGTGGTGTGAAGGAACTCGTGTTCGAATCCCAGTACTTTATGGGGATTTTTTTTATGACAGGAGATTCCTTCTGCTGATCGCCTCCCAGTTGAGAATTTGGATACCACAGGTCGAGTTTAGAAAGAGGGGGTCGGTGCAGTTAAATTGGTTAGTTGCCCTAAGTTTTTACGCAGGTATTTACTAAAATTAAATTGAATTGAGTTTTATTTATGGACATTCTTGAATTGCTGTGGTCCTTAGCATCCCATTCTAAATTGGGCATGAAAGACCGGCAATTTTGTTCAGAGGCCTCTTTATCAGGCTTGAGGTCTACGACATGGGACCACCGGCTTTACTTCCCTTCCGAAGGAAGCTATGCTAAAGATTTTTACGCCCGAAAAAATCCATCACCCTCCGCCGGGTTTGAACCCGCGACGTCGGAAACTAGAGGCTAGCATGGTAACCACTACACCACGGAGGACGATGCAGGTATATTTACTTCTCTTTGCTTTTAGGAGTTTGGTGGTATAAAGCATATAGTTCTTCTAAGAACAGCTAAAAGTATTTTAATTTATGGACTTATCTGATGGAAGGTCTTGCCGTCTGTATGTCAAATTATGATAAAGGGAAGTTCCACCTCTAGATCAACATCATTGTTGACGCACCATCATGTGAGAAACATTTAAGACATTTTTTTAAATATTCTTCGACATACCATTTAACTGGCGTTGATACAAGCGATCGACAATCGTTAATGTCAGGTGCGTCAAATTAACTCGATTATTTCATTGCGTGCGGCAAAAACAAATCTATTCGGTACTAACTGGTTAACCTAACGTTGCAGGGTATCTTTCTAAACTCGAATGACGAATTAATTGATTTCATTTATCTTCCACTTCTTTATTATTATTGTACAATGGTTAGAGGGTTTTGCCCCTTATAGGTAATTGTAATTTCGTACAGACCCGGCTATTCCTAATAACGGATGAAAAATCCCCTGATATCCACACAAAAGGACGTGAAATATTGGCGGGTCGTCTGACTTCCTTAACCTCTCTCCGACAATCTTCCAAGTTCTGGAAATGCTGCACAGCCTACAAGTCTCTTTTGTACGTAGAAGAATCCTCGGCCGGAATGGTCGAGCAATTTTTTTAGATAATTATAATAGGTTAAATTTAAACCTTTGTACCTTCTTTTTTGTCCCATAGTCACTTAATAACATAAAAACTACACAATTTTCACACGGTGCAAGAAACCTTAACATATACAATGAAATAAGATTCCGTACTCCCAGGACACGAATTTAACCGCTTTGGAAAAAACACATAGTCTGCAACAATCGAAAAAAATAACCTTCTTGGTTGTTAATTATAAAATATCGGTTGAATGATTTATAATGTTAGCAGTTTTCCCTCTTTATACAATCATTTAACATGCCCAGCTAAGCAACTTCATTGCAACATAAATACAAAGGAAATAAAGTAAAACTTTCTTACATGAATGCTATTAGGTTTTGGCATCCAAAAACTTTAGTGCATACATCTATAGAATTAGAATAAAGGTTATGAGTTTTTTTTTTTCAATGCACACACATCTGCAGCATTTGATAAACGGAAATTAAAGTAACAAATACAAAACAGTATTGATTGTCACTTTTAAAGCTCGTCTTCTGTTTGCGGAAGTGTTACGCCATGGCCATCTATGTATATTCCTTGCAATAAAATGTAACCGGCTTTTACTTTTATAAACTGAGGAGTGCAGCAACTGTTTATATTCTGCGGAGTAACAACTATTTTTTTTATTCCATGGCACTCTCAACTCAAAGTCAAGATCTTCTTCGTAAGCATGTTCTTTCTCTGTGTTCGTATTCAAGTGCAACGGCTTTGTAAATCCTTTTCAATATTTTTGTAATTTATGAAATGAAATTAGAAGGTGATTTGTAGCCTTACGTCCATCAGAATGAATTGGGTTTTTCTGTAGTGAAAAGAATTATCAAAATTGGCTGAGTAGTTTTTGAAATTACCCTGCACACACACACACTCTCTCTCTCTCTCTCTCTCTCTCTCTCTCTCTCTCACAATTTTTCTCTCTTTATAATAATAGCATATTAGTATCGATTATCGTATCCCCGCCATAGGTATTATGAAGTTGTTTTCTGTTCAGTAAATTATTAAAATTTCATCCATACATAGAAATAAAATTGATTTGGTTTTAAAAGAGCCAGTGCATGTTTTACGGCGTTTTATACAGGATCTTTCAAATAGAATGAACCGATTTCGAGGCTTTATTTCGCAGTACCCAAGCAACGTTGCGGAACGGGTCGCATGACATTACACAGAGCTTATTTTCAAGTTTCGAATAGTTACCGGTAGAGTGCTCTGTCGTGCCCGTTCCTCCCGACCCAACCCTACTTGATGCTCATTGCATTTGTCGCATGGGTTTTAGAATGGCAACAAATTAACTTTAATTGCTGTTGTCCTAATCGTCTCATTCTATATTGAGCGTGAAAGATGAAAAGTTTGCTCAGAGGCCTCTTTATCAGGCTTGAGGTTCTTTAACGTGCCGTAAATCTACGACACGGGACCACCGGCTTTACTTCCCTTCCGAAGGAAGCCATGCTAAGGATTTTTACGCCCGAAAAAATCCATTGCCCCTCCGCCGGGTTTGAAACTGCAACCTCGGGAACTAGAAGCTAGCATGGTAACCACTACACCACGGAGGAGGACTCAGAATGGCAACGCCTCAGCAAAAAGCGTTCTGTGTTGTTGAGTGGATGTTTGTGTAAGGGAAAAAGCCCTGGACGACCGCGAACTTCAGAAGAAAGCGTGAGGAGAATCCAAGAGGTTTTAGGGGATCCCACGGGGACATATCTAAAGCTAGCCGTGTTCTGCTGTCGGCGTGTTCTGAGAAGATCAGGCACACAAGGGGATGGAATTCTGTGCTGGGATGCTGGACATGGAAGGTGACGATGGTATAATGGCAGTGCCAATCGTCACGGGGGAGCCGAAAATCCATGTGAAACAACTGAGCACGAACACAGAACGCTTTTTGCTGAGGTATTGCCATTCTGAGACTCCCGCGGCAAATGTCGGTTTGGGTCGGACTGTAAACTCGCCAAAAGTGGTACTTTAGCGGATGGCCCGGGCGAGATCTGTGGCCCGTGGCCGCTCACACCGACCATGAGGTTTTTCGGGGTATTACTCTGGTCGCCTAGGCGAATGCTGGGGTGGTGTACTCTATCACGATTTCTCCTTTTCCTCATTTCATCTTTCAGGCAGTGTCCCTGGTTTCTGTGGTACGTCTGGTGATAGACAGATGACATGGTTGCAGCGTTTTGGAAAGATTCCTCCCGCCAACGACAGCGCGCGTTGTCTGCCTGCAAGGGCCGCTTCGTCACCCTCTCGCGGGGCTCTTCGCGACTACTGGCCGAGTGCGGGTGTTTCATACTGGAAATGATAGGAACTTCTGTGTATCTCTGTAATCCTATCTGCTTGCGGACCTGCGACCTCCTTCACTTTATCCCTGCCACAACAGATCTAGTAGGTCGCAGTGGCGAGGTGTCCCCCTCACAGTACTGTAAACAAAATACAGATGGCAGTGACCAGTCTTACCAACTTTAATAGGGTTTTAAACAAAATACATGCTCATAAAACAAGAAATATAAGCCAACATTGCTTTTTTATGTTTAACTTCATCAGCATGTTTCGTGTAAATAAGTCAGTATCACATCTTCGTTCACAAGAGTTTACCTTGCACCAGTCTTCTTCCCATACTGCTAGCGATTCTGTCTTGGACTGAAATTTCCTCGGGATCTTCACCATATTTTCAGTCACAAGCCTGTTGTTTAGAAACGAGCGCTCAGAACAAGCACTGCTATCTACATCCACATCTCGTATTGTTGCGTCAACGATTCCTAGGAGGTCGGTCTGGGTGGCTCAATTGGTTAGGTGCTGCCCTTCTGATCCCAAAGTCGCGGGTTCAACACCAGCGCAGACTGATGTTTTTAAGTCTGCTTAAAAGCGATAACCCATGTCAGTAGATCTACTAGCATGTACAGCAACTCCCACGGCACACGGCGGCGCTGATAAGATCCTAGCAATTGACGTCGCGAACAAAATATTTTGCTTCCTAGGAGGCGTTGGTACTGTTCATGGCGTAGGATTCAGGCGACTGTGAGACTGTCACCAAATGACTGCCTATGCCTTTATATTTATACAGTACCTATATTACATTTATTTTATTTAATATAATTTAGAGAGCTTTTACTAAAAACTAGTGCATGCGCCACGTGCACAAAAGCTCTATCGGTCTAAGTACGAGATTTCGGACGAGGCGTTTGCGTACTTGATACATAAATAGTTAAGTGACAATGGAAAAGTTTCCTACCAGAAAATCTAGAAAATACAGAATGATTTATGAAGGACTGACACATTTATTTCTTTAATTGTTTCAAAACGAGTTATGCTAAAGATAACTTATTATACCTGAAATGCAGGGGAATTTTGGGAGATTATTTACCTCTATAGCAAATGTTGAAAATGTCCTCCATCCTACATAAGGCACAACTCAACATGTCATTCCATATTACTGGCCACTCGTTGGAGGACTCTGTTGTCAATAGCTTGAATCTCTTGTATAATGTTATGCTTCAGATCGTCCAATGTCTGGGGACGTGTGTTATAAACCCTGTCTTATAAGTAACCCCATAGAAGGAAGTCCGGCGATGTCAAATCCGGAGATCTCGTGGCCACAGGTTCTTGGAAATTATCCGGTCGTCAAAGAAACTTGCAATTAGTGTCATGGATTCATTTGATGTATGGCATGTAGCGCCGTCCTGCTGAAAATATCCTTGATTCAGCTCTACATCGTCTAGTTGCTCAGCAAACTCCATGAAAATACGTCGCTACTCTGCAGTGTTCACATTGTTTTCAAAAAAACATTGGTGCCACTATTCTCTGAGCGAATATTGCCCACCAAACTCCGATTTTAACCGGATGCATATGTGAGTTCACATAGCCGATAAATGGAACTATGCTTCATCTGTGAACCATGTGATGGACAATATGGCAGAATTTTGCTCAATGAACGCCTGCAACCAATGACAATAATTCAGTCGTCTATCCTTATCTGGTTCCTGTAACTGATGGACAACCGTAATCCTATACGTCTTTAGGCCTGCACTTTTCACATTGAGTAGCTGTACCCTGTCTCCTGCAACAAACGTCTTAATGATTTTTTGGGTGAGTGATCCAGTCGTGTTCTTACGTCAACAACCGTGGGAAGCCTAGATGAACGAGTTTTGCCTTTTTCACTCACCAGAGATCCAGTTGTTTCCAATTTGTTTACCAGTCCCAGTAATGTGTTTCTTTGGGGACGATTCCGAACACCAAATTCTCTCTGGTATGTCCTTTGATTAGCTGTAATTGAACTCGTAATCCAGTATTGCTTTACAAGGAAGAGTCGTTCATTTAATGTGTACTCCATTTTCACGTTGACTAGAACAAAATCTCAAAAACAGTTGCTGACAATAAAACTAACAATTACGAATAAAACATGAACATCTGCGCATTTAGTGACAGAACATTCTACTTAATTTGGTGCTAAAATCGGGGCATTGAATGAATTTCGAACAGAATAATTAAAGAAAGAAATGTGTCAGTTCTTCATAAATCACCCTATACATACTTGGTTATTGTAATGAAAACAACTGCCAAAATTATCGTTAAAAGACTGAGTAATATTTCATGCGAGATTATTAATCATAAATAACATAAAAGATCATTATTACTATTTTCAGTAAGCAATGAAAACTTTATTACTTTATAAAACCAACACAGTTATATAAGAAAATTGTTTAATTGAATCTACTATTAAAACATTTTGATGCATATTTTTGCATTTTAAAGTATATTTTCAATTTTTACTGCATGGATACACGCATACATCCATGAATTTAGTACATATAAATCCGCCCTCTATTACTAATACATTGATCGAGATGTCCGGGTTTGACTCCGAAATCTTTGGGTCTGTTTTAAGCCGGACCTGGCAACCCTGCTCTATCCCCGTATACTTTACGACAAGTAAAGTTGGCAAGTATGTCTAGTTATATACTCTTTTTGTATTATCCCTGGAGGCCGCAGGTTAAATTACATTTCGAACTTACCTTTTTTATGCGATATTTGATGATTGTATCAGGAGGTCAACACTGAACTGAACTTTTTGAACATAGTTACAATATCCAAGCACTATAGAACACGCTGTATAAGGGAACTGATTAATTTTTATAAACAATTATTTTATTCACGATAAAAGAGTGAGCGAGATGCAGAAAACGCTAGGTTTAACCCTTGCATTGTCGTTTTAAATTATGATTTGCGTATACATATGCGTCGTCGAGTGTGACCCCTGACCTTTCTGGCGCCGATCACAGTCGCTCAATATCTGTCACAAACACACCGGATTACTCTCTGTCCGTCACAACGGCCACCTTACCTGCCTGCTGCCTTTTTGGCCGCTGCATCACATCCTTGAGCACGTGGGTCGATACCTATCCTTTCATTATACATCTTTGCAAAGCTTTATTGGGTGACTCAGAACTACAGAAACTCATGTGCTACATTCATATGATTTTCTCTACTTACTATCGTTTATTACCTTCCCTACAACGTACCTAATAGGTAGAGACGGTATTACATTCCATCCAAAAATTCGATATCGTGATTTCACCGGAAATACATGTTTTGAGGCACCCTGACGTTTAGAAAAGTATCCGCGCACGCGCGTGTGTGAACAGCATAACTCAAAAAGAAATGTCGGATCAATACCAAACTTGGTATTTAAATTTAGCATCTTCCAAAGATGCGACACGAAGATTTTCAACAAAATCCCCCACCCCAAACCGTTTATTAGGAACAATTTATGCATTTTTTTATTTCTTTAACAATGGATCAAACGATTTTCATTAAAATACCATGTATTAGATATTGCATGACAAATAAAATGTATATCTTGAATTTTTTGGAAATAGCCTTTGAAGTCCTCTTCATTCTGAAGGAAGTTTGTATAATCTTGCATAACCGGTAAACGTTAAGCGATAGACCAAAAAGTAGTACACAAAAAGAATTCTGATGTGGTACATTCACATGACTTTCTCTACTCTCTATCGTTTATTAATGGGTATAAAAACTAGTATTATAAAGCTTATTTTTATATCTACTACATGCTAATTGAAATAAACCTTTGCAGAAATAGACATTTCGTTTTAAATACAAAGAGAACAGCGATAGTCAATTTTTTAAGAACTGGGCGCTATATGCTGCCTTAAATTTCCATATGTTTGAATGACATCGCAGGAAACAATTGAACGTTGAAAGGACTTTAAGAGAATGAACAAGAAATGAGTAATTCGAACCTTTAATTAATAACAGATATCTCATAAATGGCTTATGCCAAAAAAATACGTATTTAAATAAATTATGTGTTTTAAAGGGATCTAAATTCTTGTGTAGTACGTTTTCGTCTATTATTTAACGTTTGCCAGTTATACAAGATTATACAAAACTCCCTCCGGATGAAGAGGACTTCACAGGGTATTCCCAGAACATTCACATATATGTACATCTTATTTGTTATGTAAATATCTTTAATAGATGGTATTTTAATCAAACTCATTAGAGCCACTTTTAGTAAATAAAATTTTCGAAAAATATTCCATGTAAAGGGTAGTTGGGGTGGGATTTTGTTGAAAATCTTCGTTTTGCATATTTGAAAGATATTGAACCTAAATGCCAAGTTTGGTATTTATCCGACTTTTCGTTTTTGAGTTATGCTGTTCACAGACACACACAGACATATTTCCAAAAATGCTTTACTTGGATTCAGGGCGCCTCAAAACATGCATTTCCGGTGAAATTTCGGTATCTAATTTTTTGGGTGGAATGCAATATTTCCCAGGTTACTATACGTAGTAGAGAAAGTAAAAACGTACATCTCTTAAAACGTCGTCCTCCGTGGTGCAGTCGAGTTCCCGAAGCCGCGGATTCAAACCCGGCAGAGGGCGATGGATTTTTTCGGACGTAAAAATCCTTAGCATGGCTTCCTTCGGAAGGGAAGTAAAGCCGGTGGTCCCGTGTCGTAGATTTACGGCTCGTTAAAGAACCTCAAGCCTTATAAAGAGGCTTTCACGGTCTTTCACGACCAATATAGAATGGGACGGTAAGGACCATAGTAGTCCATAAAAAAATTAAAAAAAAATCTCTTTAAAACACACAATTCATTTCAAATAACTTTTTTTGGGGGGGCATAAGTCATTTCCGAGATGTGTTATTAATGGTTTCAATTGTTCAATACTTTGTCATTCTTTTCAAGTCCTGTAGATTGTCAATTGTTTCTCGCGATGTCATGGAAACAGTATGGAAGGCCAGCATATAGCGTCCAGTTGTTAAACATTTGACTATCGCTGTTCTTTATAAGAAATGTGCAATGTAGCTGTTTCTGTAAAGGTTTATTTGGGTTAAAACGAAATAGATAGAAAAATAAAATTTCGCAAAAATAATATGTATGCTCACTAATAAACGATAGAGAGTAGAGAAAGTGATATGAATGTGACACATGAGAACTGTTATTACTGTTGCTACTCTCTCTCAAAGTAGAGAAGGTGTTGTATTCCACTAAAACTTCGATAACGAGATTTGAAGGGTTGCCATGCACATGTTCGATATATCAAGTTCAGCGTCCTCTAAAGATGCCCACCCCAAACTATGCTTTACATGAAACACTTTTAAAAAAAAATTATTTTCTCAAAAACGGCTCTCACGATTATCATTCAAATATTTGTATGACAAATGAAGTGTATATCTTTAATTTTCTGGTAAGGGCTCCTAAAATCCTCTTCATTCTGCATAGCTTTTGTATAATAATTAGTAAACCGTAAGAGGGGGTTTCTCCAAAATCATCGTGTCGTATCTTTGCAATATATTCAACTTAAATACCAAGTTTTGTATTTATTGGACTCTTCATTTTTAGTTATGCTGATCAGATATACACACATACGAGCCTTTTTCTAAAAATGCTTCTTTTGGGTTCATGGGACCTCAAAACATGTATTTCCGGTGAAATCTCGTACCGAATTTTTGGGTGGAATGCATTGCTTCCCCTAGTTACTGAAAGTACTTAGAAGAGAAAGTCAAAATTAGAGAGAGGTGCGCGTGTGTCAGATAAATACCAAATTTCATATTTGAGCGAGCCTGAATTAAAATCGCACATACTCGTCAGTTTTACTGGAAATATTTCCAGACTCCCGCAGTTGCCAGATTGTATATTTTAATAAACAGATTTCAACCAGAGAACAAAACCAACAGAACTAAAAGACATGGCATAGGAAGGCGACTAAGGCCACCTGTCGGGCACCACCAAGTACGTGTACCGGTCTCCATAAAAAAGGCAATTCCAAGAAAAGTTATCTTTCTTTATTAAACCAATAGGTATAAAACAAGAAAATTTAAACAAAAGTAGCTAAAATAATATCTCTAAAATTGAACTGATGAGCTTTGTGTCTTACACAGTTAGTTACATATGTGTTTAAAAATTATCGTGTTATACAGTGTGTTGAGTATGGAAATATTGCTAGATAACTGCTTAGATATTCATTTTATAAATATAGAGTACAAAAGTTGTTGGAAATATCCAACTAAAACTTATGGCAGTAATCTCACAAAATGATTGATTCTTTTACAACAACTTTTCTTTTCGTAATACTCCCATATTTACCTTCGGTTAATTTGGTAAAATACTAACTTAGGGAAGGAAAATATAGTCATTAAGAGCAGATGTGAAGACTTAAGAAAGCTCCCTTAAACTACGTAGTATGTAGTGACACAGTAGTACTTGCGGAATTTCCCGACAGTTGCCACTTGCTGAGCTTGCTTCACAACTGCCAACATACGCCATTCTTCCGCGAATAATGAATACTCCTTGCGCCCCTTTATTCGCAATAGCGGCCTTAATACACTGGTGTGCAAAACCTAAGGACAAGATGGGTAAAGTAACATAACAAATGAACTACTTGGTGGAGCGGGAGCATGTTGCCAGAGGTCTCTCACACGTACACAGAAAGCTGGACGTCACATGCCGTGAGTGTAGCGAGCCTATACTGCCAAATGGGTCTGGTCTCTCAACACGGGGCAGTTGGCAAAACATGACAAGACGGTGTGTGCCATTTAGCGTGCTGTTACGGTGCACTGTAGTGGTGTTCTTCATTGCAACATGGCCCGTAGACACCATTTGGATGACTTGACACGGGAAGAATCATCGGGAAACTGGAAGAAGGGCGAAGTGTGACGAGTGTTGCTCAGGAGTTTGCAATTGTTTCACGTGCATGGAGAACCTTCCACTGCTGTCCCAAGGAGAGGTGGTGGTCGACCACGCTCAACTACATCAGCAGATGACCGCTACATTGTGCAACAGGCAAGAAGGGATCCACGCCAAACAGCGGGTGCAATTGCAACCGCATTTAACAGGACAGCTAGGCACGCAATCTCACGATACACAGTGGCACGGCGACTACACAGAGGTGGTCTCTGTGCCCATCGGCCAGTAAGTTGTGTTCCATTGATATCCGCACATCGGCGGCACCATTTGCGAAGGTCCCAAGAGCATCAAAATTGGACCAACGAGGAATGGGCTCGCGTTCTCTTCTCGGATGAGAGCAGATTCAGTCTAAGTAGTGATTCTCGACGTACCCATATCTGGCGAGAGGTGGGAACAGTAATGAACCCAGGAACATCCTTCAACATGATCGTTTTGGTGGTCCGGGTGTTATGGTTTGGGGAGGTAAATGTTGCATGGGCGCACCGACCTCCAAATCTTTGAACACGGTACGCTCACTGGTCAACGTTATTGTGATTCTGTACTCCTTCCCCATGTGCGTCTTTTCAGGGGTGCAGTCGGCCCTGACTTCATTTTTATGGATGACAATGCGCGACCGCAGGTGGAGGATCTCTTGGAACGAGAGGATATTCGGCGACTGGACTGGCCTGTCCGTTCCACCGATTTAAATTCCATCGAACACGTGTGGGATGCTTTGGGGAGACGGATTGCAGCACATCCACATGCACCAACGACCATCCAACAGTTGTCAACAGCGCTGGTGGAGGAATGAGCGTCCTACCACAAGAACTGCTTACCAACCTTGTGGCCAGCATGGGAGCACGATGCAGAGCATGCATTGCTGTCCGTGGTGATCATACAAGCTTTTAAGCGCCATGTATCTGTTTCTGTAAATCTAGAGAGCCATCATATGTCGTATTGACTTTACTGTAGCTTATGGTCTATGAATAAAATTAGCATTTCTGTTCGTCTCATTGCATATTTCGTTTAGTTGTCTACTGTAGCAGTTCCCTCTATGTATGATTCATCGAGCTATGTGTCACAGCATGCGAACATTACTTTCGTCCTTAGGTTTTGAACACCAGGTACATATTACTACTCCTTGCACCTCTTTGGGGGGCTCTAACCCAATGCTCTTTACACTCCTACGTGATTAGCATTTATTTTCATTAACATCTGCGGAAGAAAAGCAACATCGCCAGGCTAGCGGATTTGCCTAACTACGAGCATGCGCACTATCGACAATATGGCGAAGTTTATTGCAGTTAATCAAGAAATTTGCTATAAAAAAGGACCCTTAAACGGTTGGGTGGGTCACAGGCTCTGAAAGTGTCAACATCAACCTCAAAACACAATTCTAAGGTAATCTTACCAATCCTTTTACGTTCTAACACGATTTAACGTGTGACTACATACTACAGTTTTAGCGAAAGCTCTAAGCCACCCAGCTGCCCATTTTAAGACACTTTCTTAAACGCTAAAGTGATCGCGTTGTCAAAAAATGACTCCATTTTGCTAACACTACACCATATTAGTGTAATCCGCGATAGAGGTGGCAAATGCCCAGTTACTGTTATACCCAACTGATACCTTGACCTGAGAGCTACGCTCGCCTCTATGTGAGTATTGTTGGCGGCCCTTCACGAATCACAAAGCACCCAACATTAACCTAATCAGCGAAGGTAAGTGTGGTTCTGTTTACAATTACGTTTTATATAGTTGAAATGTTACGTACCAATTGAAGTTGACACCCTCTTGTAAAGGTTTTATGTAACAAAATGAATGATCTAACTGAGCTACACACTAGGTATGTGTTTAACAACCGAGCGGCAACGTCTGTGGCCCGTTCGATTCCTGGTGACCGCCCACTCAGACCCTAGTTGGTACGGCGAATACTGGAGTGTGTCTTCTATCAAGGCTCTCTCCTCTCCCTCTTTCACGTTACAGGTTGACTCCGGGGTTGTGTGTCGGTCGGCGGCGGACAGATGGCGCAGGGGCTTGCGCTTTGAAACCCATTCTCGGCCCTTCAGATGGCAGCCCATTGCTGGGTCTAGCTTTCTCCGGACTCCGCTGGAGTGGAGCCTGTGAGCCGTCCTCCAGTACCTTGGGAGGGTTGCCACCGAGCGCTCTCCGGCCGGGTAGTCAAGCTAGTAACTATTAGGGAACTCTGCGCCTGCGGACCCTTCATCTCATCCATTCCTCCCGGGGATGCACGCACAAAAGATCGAGGTGCTAGACTTCACCCCCCACTAACCCTAATTCTATGCGTTTAAAAAGTAGAACATTATCTTACATAAACACCGCGACCGTTACTTTTTAAGACTGTAAACAATCGCTTTTAGAATCGAAAACACAAATATAATGACTTTCTTTAACAATGGAAGTAGAAACAGAACTTTTTTTTATTTATATAACCTTACGATAAAATGTTGCTTTTAATATTATCGAAATTATCAAACAATTAAATATTTAAGAAGCTGCAAAAGGAAGTTTCGAAAACAGAATTTCATACGAACATTGTAATTGTCTATACCTATGTTATACACGTTCCGAGGATGATTGTAATCAGGCAATTAATAACCTCACCATCACCGTCAGATTAAGAGTATCCCAAGACAAGACACTGCTTCATCAATTCACGATCAAAGTTCAGCACAATTGGTCAGCTCAACCGGTATCATCATTAAATTAAAAAGTCCAAGAGGCTTTCAAAGTTTGCATCTCTAAATTGGTTCATTTTCATTTTATACTCGTAGATTTTCGACATAAAATAACAACAAAGGATTTAGCTTAAAACTTATTTCCTTTGTCTTAAACCACAGAATAATAATTAGGAATGCTTCAAGTTACAGATAATAGTCACATGTACGTGCGCGAATCACTGTTCGTTATGCGAAAGATGGCTGAAAAATTTTACGAGCATGATTTGGATTTACATATACTGTTTATAGACTTCAAACAAACATTTAACAGTATTAATAGATATAAAATATTGAGGTAATGACTCGTATGGGAATCCCTCAAAAACGGATAAGATTAGTAAAAGTGACTACGAGGAATACTAAAGCAAAAGCCAGGATCGATAACAGAAAGTTTTAAATTTAACAGAGGGAAACAAAGGGATGGATTATCTACTGCTTTGTTTATTCTAGACCTGCACTATGTTATAATAAAAAAAACCGGGACCAAAGAGGTACAATAGTTATTAAATCAGATACTAGCATATGCGGACAAGGCAACCATTGTAGCAAGATCTAAAAATAAAGTAATCCAAGTTTATGAGGATCTGGAGGAAAGAGCACGGTAGATTGCATTAAAAGTAAATATGTACAGAGAGAACTAAATATATGGTCATATCAGCCTCAGAAGCAAGGGGGGCATCAAAGAACGCATGAATACGACAAAAAAGTGTTTGAAGGAGTATACCAACTTAAATATCTGGGGAATATAATTGACAAGGAAGCTAAAATAAGCAGCACTATTATAGGAAGAATTAAAGAAGGAATAAAACATATTTTGCAAATTTACGGTTAATAAAAAGTGAGCTCATAATGAGAACAACAAAAATATAAACGCATACTCATATAAAACACTAATTAGACCAGTGGTCACATGTGGAGCTGAAACATGGCAGATCAAGAAATGCTGAGAAAATTCAAAAGGAAAATATTTGGTCCTATAAAAGAACAGGGTAACTGGAGGATCAGATATAACTTTGAAATTGAACAACTAATAAAGAGGAAGGATACAGTAAGATTTATTAAAACAAGAAGGCTACAATGACTCAGTCATGGAAGAAGGTAGCATTGTTAAAAGAATGATGGAAGTAAGGAGAAGAGGAAAGCCCGGGTTAACGTGGTTTAACAGTGCTCTGCAGGACCTAAACATTACGACGGTGACAGATGGAGTGAGAAAGCAAGAGATTCGATAGGAGGATTTTGAAGGAGCCCAGGGCTCACGTAGTGCTGATGATGATGATGATGATGATGACGTGCCCGAATCCCTCAAAGTTGTTTACATTATTGGAAGCAAACTAAAACGGCTGGTGTAGGGGTGGCGTTCTGCCTCACATTCAAGAGGTCCCGAGTTCGAATCTCCGCCAGAGTAGTTACCCGGTTAAGGTTTCTTCCCTTATCCTGAAAGATGAGTGTCGAGTAATTAAACTCTATGGACCCCGGGCTCATTTCAGCCATTTCATTCATCGTCCGATATGGCCTAACCAGTTCAAGGACGTAAAACCTAAAAATTGCAATCATTTATGGTAATTTTTGGCACCCAGTAGCCGATTTGTTTCCAATCTTGTTTAATATACCTATGTTAAATAATGCCCTAACGTGGTTTTAGGGGTGAAAGTTTACTTTGGTCACAATAAATATTTAAAAGCAGTACTATTATAATGAGCATGCGTGACGCTATTCCGCCATAAGAATACACGAGAAGACAAAATACGATCGCAAGGCAGTGAATTTGGACTTACCTGAGGCTTATTTCCCGGAAATGCAATATATCTGCCATTATAAGATAAAATAGGTCAGGGTCAGTTGTGCTTCTTCACCCAACGTTCACATTTGTTCCAACATTTGCCCTTCTAGGTTGTTAAGGGTTTTCTACACCGATAGATAACGAATATTCTCTTGTTCACAATTCTAACCAGTAACCGGTTCTTTCAGAACGTTGTCATTTATAAAAACTGCAAAATGAAATGTCATCAAGAAATATATTTCACACGAATCACAACTCAGTTCGGTTGAAATGGTCAGCATGAAACAATATTACTGTCGATATTCTTTTGTTTTTCAATTGCTTGCGTACCTTCAGTATATTTGACAAAGTATTATATGCATTCAAATTAATATTTTCTCACAAAATAACATATAAAATGATATAATTTTTTTTTATGATTCGCTTATAAAACTATGCACCTTGCACGGGGGAAAAATGGCCTCATGGACGAATTTGAACGTAAAAGTGAATATAAAAACCCAATGTTATTGGAAGCTTAGGATTGTAGCGTGACGAAAAGATCGCTGACGATCTACATATTCCCCCGTGATACCAAAACAAACGTAAGCGGCAAACATTGGGATAAGGTTCAGGGGTAGGGGGATGAGAATGGGAGGAAATGAGGATGAAGGTGTATGAGGTGCAGGAAGCAAGAGTGTTGGTACATTTTTATTTATTTCCGAATGTAACGTTTTGCCCCAAAATATCATTAGGGTATTATTTAGTGCATACCAAGCATGGTTTGAAGCAGGTCCCTCAGAAGTGCTAAAGTAAATTATTATCTCTGTTACTAAATTAGAATATTCTTCCGATTTTATTGCTAACTTTCATTTAATAATAAACAGGATGGAAATCAAAATACTGGACATAGGAAATGCGTTTTACTCCAATACCGGCTTCCTCTTAACTTCAAAGAAAGATCTTACCTACCAGTGTATTGTAATAAGAGTTAAAAGATGAATTAAAATACATTATATTTTATTTATTAATCCTATCAGCAATAGTTCATTACAAACATTAGTTACTTTTTATTACACACATATGAGTTATATAAGTTCTCGTAATCTGATTCTCATTTGTTACAAACTTGTGAGTCATGGCCCACGATAATGAAACAGAATTAACAAAAGTTGCTATATTACTATTTTCTCTAAAATAAACAATTAACTGCTGCTTTTGAACTCTTTCCTTCTGGGGAGAGAGTATATGAGAAAAAAATATTTCTCATATTAAATGCCTATTTCCACCCTGTATATCTAATAAGGAATAGCAAAGTGTACACGCATGACTGCAAATAGAGTAAGTGGTTATGAAAACTATACACAAATGGTACCCCCTTCATCATTGAGGTTATTTCCCGCCTTCCCTTACAAAGCTAAGCACAATTTTAATTGCATTGCTGTCTGAATCCCAGAATAATAATAATACGGAAGTAATAATGCTAATTCGATACCTGTCAAAACTCATTCCATTAGAAGATGCACTCGTGGAACAAATGAGCACTACTTTGTTTCAAATATCACATCTGCTCTCCACAAAGAGCTCCTGCTGACTAGGGCGGCGCCTGGCATTGGCGCAGCATCCCCAGCGGTCCAGCGCAGGACAGGACAGGCCGGCGCCAGCTATACCTAACAATCAATTCCGCGCAGCCAAAATGAAATCATTGACTACAGTATACCGCCAAATAATTCTGCTGGAGTGGACGGACGGGTGTGATTTAGAGACAGCAGTGCCATGATTGGTGGTTTGACCGACTCAAAACTATTGCTGACTCTTCCAATAACTGTTTGGCTTCCAGCTTGTACATCTATTGTTGGCATGTTTGTTATTTGCCAGCAAAACGTCCAAATACAGAAAGCGCTACCAACTCTCCCATCTACATATTATCTCTCTAATTGAATCAGTAGGTAGTTTTTGGTAAACATACACAACCTTCGTTTGGACGTGTGGCCGGCGGAGTTTATAATAACCACACTCCTTCCTCATAGAAGATGTTAGAAATGTCTTCACATCTCTTACACCTTGTAACAATTTTTTTATTAACGTGGCCATGTAAGTAAAACCACGTGGGTCAATAGTGATCATTAACACTATCTAACACCCAATTGCAGAAATTAGCTCTACTCACATTACCACAATTCAACTACAGCTATCTTATAAGGCTTTAATTATAAAATGTTAGTGACATTCCAAGTCGAGGTTTGCAAAATTCATGTGCAAGCTTTTTCAGCGATTTCTTTGTAGAAACGAAACGGTTTCTTATCAATAAGAGATCCCGCTTTCCCTAATGTATTCACAAGATTACGATGTGAGGCGCACGAACAGCGGGAATCTGCCTCACTTCTCTATAAGAGTTTGTTGGCACACAGCAGTCATACTTGAAGATTCTGTATGCTAAAGTATACAGACTTTTTGGCATTATAATAGCACTAACACAATATAACACTGAAACACACGCTATCATAACTTCGTGTCAACTGATTAGCCAGCACACAGAGAGGGAACAGAACTGGTTAGAGACAGCGCAGTGCAGGGCAAGCAATTCCCTGTAATACGGCCATGCGTCCAAACCAAGGATCTGTACTTGCAATCGGTCGACTTGAACGAAGTGGCGCATTCATGTGTTGCTGTAAGCGGAGTACACAAAAAATGAACAGCACTCAAAACACGTAGTTCTACACTGCAGCTTTAGGTGCGTTCGCTACTGCGGAGCAACTATTAGTGTCGCTTTGTCCGTGTATACGCAAGAAACACCCAAGTACCGCTACATGTACAAAGTTGAGGTTTTATGATGTGGCGTGTATTGTCACGCCAAACACATTATTGTGTCGTTGGCGACAGTATTATTAGTGTAATTCTTTCGACTGGAGTTTTGAAGTTCGTTTGGCGTGGCAACTCCCCACTGTCTTACTGGTGATCCTACTAGCGGTGGGTAGTGAGAATTATTTCCTTTGTGTGGTGTGTGTGAGCGTCATTTCTGGTGGGGTCGCCCTCCGTGGTGTAGTAGTTACCATGCTAGCCTCTAGTTCCCAAGGTCGCGGGATTTTAAACCCGGCGGAGTGCGATGGATTTTTTCGGGCGTAAAAATCCTTAGCATGGCTTCCTTCGGAAGGGAAGTAAAGCCGGTGGTCCCGTGTCGTAGATTTAGGGCACGTAAAAGAACCTCAAGCCTGATAAAGAGGCCTCTGAGCAAAATTACCAGTCTTTCACGCCCAATATAGAATGGGACGCTAAGAACCACAGCAGGTAAAGAGCGTCCATACATAAAACTCAATTTTATTTAAACATCCAATACTCATTTACTCCTTTCGCTGTACGCAAAGAAGAATACAGTAAGCTAAAGCGATAGTCAAATCTTTTCAAAGCCTATCGCTATGTGATGGCTATGAAATGTTGCTCTCTTTGCATGAACATGAAAAAGAAAGAGAGAAAAACAAGGAATAACGATTTGTAGTTGAAGATGCATGAAAATTCAAACTATTAACAAAAACTATCTGGGAAAACATTAACGCCTGAACATTTTTGACATAACCTGCGTACTTTAACGGGATGTACATTTATTTGGTAAGACTTTGTCGATCTCTTACGGCTTACCAATTATACAAGTCTTTCAGAATTAAGAGGACTTTAAAGGCTACTCCCCAAAAAGTTTTTGAGAAAATAAAAACGGATAATTTTTCATGCAAAGGGTAGTTTGGGGTAGAGGATTTTCTTCAAAATCTGCGTGTCGCATCCTTGATAAATCCAAAACTTAAATATCAAGTTTCCTATCTAACCGACTTTTCGTTTTTGAGTTATGCTGTTCATAGACACACATACATACACGGACCTTTTTCTAAAAACTTTTTTTTTTTTTGGATTTAGGGAGCCTCAAAACACGTATTTCAAGTGAAATCTGGAATTTGGGTGGAATACAATACTTCCTCCGCTTTAAATTTTTAGTAGGAAAAGTAAAAATAAATTAATGTGGATGTGATGTAAAAAATATTTTATTCTGCTTTCTATGCGTTGTGTTTGGTGACGATAGCCACTGGTCAATAAATGTATGATGGATTTAGTTCACGCGAGTGAAAACATTGTTACACGAGTAGGTATCTTTATTGATATGCTGCTTGGTAAAATATTTGTAAAATTTGCTGTAGCCCAAAATTTGATCTGCTAATAATAGTAGTACTGCATTATACATATTACTTCCCCAAACAATTTCAAGTAGCGCTGGTACATGCTCCAGCCGTCACTGCCTGCAACAGTTATTAACAGCCAATGATCACATGTGGGCTTTTCGTCAAAATCCCTTCCCTTGTAACCTCAACAATGAGATAGGGCGCTAGCGTACGCTTACCGAGTATACTCTATTTTTGAGTGAAGTGAGCGCTGCTCTCATCCTGTGACCAACGATAGTTAAAATTAGCAAGTGCATTATTTTATTCATTGATAACAAAACTTTGCCTTAAAAATAGAGTAGACAAATATTTATTTGTGGTTTTATGAAAGTATACACTGTGGTCCGATTTGCCCTTGATCACACTAGCATATTTCTTACAGAGTTGAACAAATTATGCATAAAATTCATAATTTAAACACTACCAGTAAACTGTGTTACACCCAAAAAGAAATTAAGCTAAAAGATTTACTAAAACTGATTCCTCTGGATAAAACACTAACTTAAACCCAATACTCGCAGACATTAGCATACCCATTACTGGAAGAATGTGTTCTGTTCTGTCCCAAATAGCTAAGGTTATGTTTATAGTTAATGATCTAGATTAGAAACAAGATATCGCCATGCAATTATTTGAAGTTCACTATTAAGCAAACTACTGTGCATATAATAGCATTTTTTTTACTTACCATGATAGTACATGAAAATATACAACACACTGACGAAACGTTCCACAAACATATAGTCAAATGACAATGATCTGAACATTGTTGAATGCGCGGGCAAATCTGTAATAAAGCTCTGGGAGTCTCCGATAGTTTGCGCCACTCTACCAGTCTTTAAAATATACAAGAGAAATTCTGCTCTGGCCAGAGGTCCTGTTATGTCCCCGTTCTCTAATCGCTTAAGTATCTTTCGAAAATGGCTAATGCTACAATAACGTTGACATAAGCTGTTCATTTTAACGAGCCGTACATGTTGTTTGTAGTTTTATTCTAGATTTCACAGGCTATGAACAAAAAATTCAACATATGCCTTTGTCATGGAAATATACCTAACACATGATATTTTCAGGAATATCGTTAGTCACTTTTTGACACGTCCCAAAGCAGTTACATTCACACGACTTTCTCAATCCAGAGTCGTTTATTTTTATATAGCCTCAAACTATTCTTGTAAAATCTTATTTTTTTTATTTACTTCCTGTTATTCAGATAAAAATTTGCAAAAATAGTTTCATTATACATTTCGTTGAAAGGTACAACGGGGATACAGAAGACTGAAATGAGTCTGATATTTAAAAGCGGGTCACTAAATGCTGGCCTTGAAATTTCATGATTTATGTATAAAATGAGATATCCCTAACCATTAAGGGGTATCTCGCAAATGGCTGATGTTATAAAAAAGTTATTTGAAATAAATTGTGCTTTAAAGAGATCTACATTTTCGTCTCTCTCTTATGGCTAACCAGTTACACAGAATTATACAAAATTCCTTCCAAATGAAGCTTCACAGCTATTCCCAGAAAATTCAAGATATACATTTTGTCATGTAAATAAATATATGGGGTTTTAATGAAAATCGTTAGTTGTATCAAACATTTTATGAAATTTGGCATTTATGTAATATTTTGGAAATATAAGTTTTGAGACTCCCCGAATCCTAAAAAAGCATTTTTAGAACAAGGTCCGTGTGTGTGTGTGTGTGTGTGTGTGTGTGAACTGTGTAATCTGAAAACAAAACCTGATAAATAGTAAAATACTATTATTATTACTCAGCTTTTTCTAAACGTGCAACACAAAGATTTTGATTAAAATACCATATTAGATATTTGCATGACAAATAAACTGTATATTTTGAAGTTTCTGGAGACAGCCTGTGAAGTCTTCGTTCTGAATGAGCTTTCTATAGTTGGTAAACTGTAAGTATTACAAATCAGCCATTTCCGAGATGTCCTTTATTGTTGGTTTAAACTTTTCAATACGTCATTTTCTAAAGTGTTGCTATTCAGTTGTTTCTTGTAATGTGGAGAGAGTGGAATTTCAAGGCCAGCATATAGCCACTTGCTTTTAAACATCTGACTGTCTCTCTTGTACCTACAATGGAATGTATAATTAAACTATTTCTGTAAATGTTCATCTTAATTAACATCAACAACAAACCTTGAAATACAAAGCTCTCCAGGGAAACCAACTTTGTTAAATAACATTTCTAACGTCATATTTGTTGCTAGTGTTTAAGTTTCTGCACATTTTATACCCAAAGTGTTTAACGTTCATTCTTTTCTACCTTATTAGTTAGTGCCTGATAGCAGTTGACTACTGTTTCAGCCTGCTAATCCCTTTTGAAATGTGCATTTCTGTACACATATCCAGAACTACTCTAATGTATACCAACCTGGAATTTGTGAGTGAGTGACAGGACAGGACGGGATGGGATTTGATTCACTCATTCTAATAAAAGGTTAAAACAATTGATACTGTAATATTTTTATTCATTCTCTCTCAAAGAATAATACACAATACTATCATGTGGCAACTCTGCTCTTTTTCATACAGCTTATCCTATTAGTGTGTGTTTATACATAGCCTCAAAAATGTAACAGCTAAATTTTCAGGGCATCTATTATTTTGAGTGTATTTGGGGTCAATGAGTACCTTAAAAGCTGATAATCGAATGTACCTAAATCTGAATCCTTACAACATCTCATATCTGATGTGAGAGAAGAGATACACCAGCTTCTGGCAATAAAATGTTTTCTGTTCGCAAGCAGCAGGGCAATTATGGTATTTATAATGTTGTGAATTAGACACAGCGTAGTTCTCCAAAAACCTTCACTTCTGAATTTAAAATAAATATTTTATTTCTGTATCCATTTCACTGGTACATAATGGGTTCTAATCCCAACTCTCTTGAGGTTCTCTGCCAAGAAGATAGAGGTCAGCATAATTGGTATACTGCGATTACATGAATTTAACTGATATTCATAATGAAACCTCCCTTTCCTCCTCAACTGAATGATATCCTGGAAGACAGACCTCACAGATGATGTTTGCATACTCTCCCATAATTTTGATGAAGTGAATACTCTATTAGAAGCAATAAAGGAGACTCATATGAAAATATAAAGAAAACTAAAGAAAAACAGTAAGAAAACAAACACAATTATAATAGATAATTGATACTGTTCACAATTCAAATATCTAGGTGGTATAATTGATAAGGGTGGTGGAGTACCTGAAGATGTTAAGAATAGAATAAAGAAAGCAAATGGTGGTTTTGTTTTATTATATCCAATCTGGAAAACTAACGTTATATTAAGACGTACTAAAATTAAAATAATTCAAGAAGAATTACAAGAATAGGATGCTCAAATACCTTTGAAATTTAGAATTATGGAAACTTTAACAAATCCAAAAGAAATTACATTGTACCGCCAACCTGGCTAGAGTCAACTGCCTTTTACTTCTTATTTCCTCAAAAAATGTTTCTTGGAAACCACATGCAGGTGTTTTAAGTTGGGGCCACAGACCAGCTATGTGCATAGCACGTTGTATTGCAGTGGCCTCAGTACTTTTCCGATGCACTACTGGCAGCGCATAACACGTTCAAGGTTATCTTTATCATCTGTGCTCCAGTCGCTGTTTTGTGTTTGTGCTGTAAAGAGAGTTGTGCATCTCAAAGGTAAAAGTTTATTCAAGACATCTGTGTTGTGTGTGACTTGCTTAACAGTGTTATATTCTTGTTATTAGTCCACTGCAATGCCTGTCGATAAATTCACACTTGAACAAACAATTTTTTATGTACGATACATATGTAAAACCAAATTGTAGACAGGTGTAGACAATTTCAGGAGAAATTTCCTGGTATTTCAGTTCCAGGTAGAGAAACTGTTAAGACATCTGGTTAATAAGCTCGGACAAGATCACTAAAACACTAACCTAAGAAGCAAAAATTAAATGTTCTAAAGGAGGAAAAAATTGATGAAATTGGTGCATCATTTGAATGCTGAAAAATAAAATTTTACACAAACAATCCCCATAACATAGATGAACAAGGACATAATGAGAATTATGCAAGAAGAATTTATGCATGTGAATAAAAATTTCATTGGAAGATACCAGGAACGTCTTCACACAGATGGACACCACTTATAACAAGGTTAATGCATGTTACTATCACTTGTGAGTAAGTAATGTGAAGATTTACAATGGAAAATCCCCCAGTATAATAGAGAGGGTGCCCTGCAATATAGTGAATGCTGTGTATAAAAAGTTTCAAACATTCAATTATGAACTTCCAGCAGAAGGTAGTTTAAACACAAAAATCACCAACCCCACACCAGATGATGCTACATATACCCCATGAAGAAGAAGAAGATATGAAAATCATTGGTTACTCAGCCAGCAGTCAAAAATGGGGACAAAAGGTCCTCGAAACATGAATTGATAGTAAGTGGAGCAATACGAGTGCTTGACTTCAATTCATTTTCCATAATTTAACTACACAGTTTTGTTAAGTATTTAATATTGACTAATACGCTATAGTTAATTGCCCTTTAAGTATGAAACATAAAAAGTGATCAGCTGTAAAAGAGTTCCAAGGATTCTGGGGTCTCTGTATAATAATTATTTAATGTTTTCTTTTTTTAACTCCATATGTTTTATGGCAGTTTATCTCGGTGGTGCCTCGAGATTTGCAAGTTTGGAAGGGTGGCAGGTGATGTTTTTGTATTAAACACCCTTACACAACAGGTTTTATTCTACAATTTACCAAAAAAATGTATATAAACAAAACCACCATATAAACCAAAATATTCTGTATGTAATTTCTTGTTCGGTTTAATGCAGATATTCTTCAGTACATACCAAATCCTATGTATTAGTGCAGTTCAGAAATAAGACATGCAATAAAACACATCAGAGCGAGCATAAATTAAACTATATTAATAATTATCCCTTCAGTAACAGGAACCCTTTTATTATTTATATTATATGGTGCTCCCTTGTGTTAATGAATATCGGTTAAAATTTCAGTGGAAAACACATGGTTTTATAACAAACGGCTATTCAGTGCTTTGTTTTCACAAATCTTAATCAGACATACTTATATATAGATAAGTCAGTGTTACATGAACATATTTCCTACCTTCTATAATAATATTCATTCAGACGTCAAAATAAGAACATAAATTCTTAAGGGGCAATGTGTTTGCTGGTTGCTCAAGTTTATTTTATATTTAAACATGTATGCGATGCAAGTAATCAACAACACGCATTGGAAAAATGTTCAGGAGTATAAAATGAACCGTAAGAAATTTATTATGCATCTTGCATCTACTTGCCTTCAAATAAAATAAACCTTGACTATAACTAAACTAACCTGATTAATATTCTGTAGGTGAAATCCATTCTCCTCTCCTTTTGTTCAGCAAAATGGTTGAAACCAGGGCCTTCTCAATATAACATGAGGATAAAGCATTAAGTCTATATTTTTGCTATTTACACTGTTAATTACGATTTCTTAACTAATAAATTTAACTTCACTTGTACCAAATTAAGCAGGTATTTCACACAACACATGCTTCTGAACCCTGTATGCAACTAACCTCTACGTGTGAGGATGCATACACTGTGATTATGTGACATGCAAACATAAGGCACCAACATAGATTGTAGTATGAGGGGAATTATTTATTTTCTGCTCTGAATCGTTTTAATTCTACAATACTATATTTTAAATTGCAGTATATTTAAGAATTTAATTAAATTTTAAATCAATTCATATAATAGAATTCAATTTTAGACAGGACTGAGGACATTCTTCTTTTTTTATATGATGGTAGCAGTGAAATTGAATGACTCCACATGGAGAAAGAACCAATAGCAGTTTCGGACTCCACCAAACTGTTATTATCTCTCTGCACCCCTCGCCCTCATTCTAAGCATTCCTCTCCTCACATCTCACCTCTAACAGTATCTACAAATGCAACCGTTTCCAGACAGACTAGTCTGAAATACACTCTGTAACGAAAACATCTGTGCTACTCACTGTATAAGCGTTGCAAAAACTAAACAAAGTCTATGAAACTAAATTGGGGAGTGCAGAAATTAATACTGCAATGATATCTGATGTTATCCTTCCTTTCCTGTTTTTATTTTTTATTCTACAGGCATTTGTTTATGGGGAGTGCACCGTCCTAGAGTCCTCCATTGCCACTGCCACTGGTCTAGCTGTGAAATTTGGCACAAAATGTGAAAGTGCTTTCTTTTTTTCTTTTTGTATTTTTATTATATTTGTGACTTGTACTTTCATGCTACACAATTGGTTATTCACTATCAAAAATAGCTATTCTGTACCAACTGCACTTCCAATTCATTTTTTTCACCATTTTTCACTGTTCAAAATGCCCCTCAGACCACAGTTTATAACCCATTACCCTGAAATTTTCAGCAGAGCTTGAGGAATTACAGATTTAAAAATTGTTGTCAACTAGTTAAAAAATGCTAAATATGTCAACTGAATTTTTTTTCCATAACACTCATGAAAAAGTTGAAAAATAAAATTTGTTTCTCTTAAATTAATTAAAATTAAGAAATGCCTGCACAACAATATCTTTACGTTAATACACTAAGCTCAAATTAAAAATTTGGATGCGATATCATAAACCACAGGGTCCAAGGAGGATTTCAAATTACCATATCAAAAAGTGATTAATTATGAATAAAAAAAATGAATATTGTAACAAAGGTTTGACATAGCCTGTTAACACTTTGTGTACACTATGTTATGTTCTGAGTATGTGGTAAAATAGTCGAAACAATCGGAAGAAAACTAGATTTGGGATTTTCTCCCAATCACAAAACATCGTAAGAAAGTCATTAGAAAAATATTCTTAACCGATGTTAAAATGTTTTTAATACCTCAGCATGAAAACGTATGGAAAAATGCAGTGTTGTACAGCAATCGGCCCAAAACTGAAATTAAATATTACTTTGTAACTTATATTCAAATAAGAAACTCAAGTTTGCAATATTTTGATGTATGGTTATGTATCTTTACAGAAGTTGCTTATAATACTGAAAGCCTGACAGTCTTTAGTTGCGGCTGATAATATGAAATAGCAACAATCAACATGTCATACCACACCAAAACCAAACACAATATGCCACATGTAAAAGTGACCAACTTAAAGCTCTGTGGTGGACTCTAGCCTGGTTGACAGTATCACCAAACACCTGTTTATAGAACTAATAACAATATTCTTTCCACCAAATTACAACTTTGATTTGAAAGAGAAACACTTATTGCCATCCAAATTTGAAAAGCAACAGTTATGAACCCAAAATACTGCAATTCTGAAGACAAACCTTTCAGAAGTAATTGATGGCACATTTGTATTTAAAAAAATCCTCTTAAACAAATGCGGTTCTATACTGCTGGCCTATGCTTCTCCATGATTTTGTTGTTGCAATGCATTTATATAAGAATTTATCTCACAGTAATCAACGTTTCTATTTTTCCCACTAAAATCAGTTTTTTTAACTGATTTGTTGAAATGTGATATTTACTAATATGTAATTCCATCTCATTGTTTCACTTATGAAGTAAGTTATTTTCTATGATTAAGTGACAAATGCAAAATTACAAGATTTGACTTTAAAGAATTTAGAGATGGCTCTCATGATTTAAAAACAGTTTAAACAACAAACCTGTCAGAAGATTCCAAGAGAAATAATTCTAAATTTTTGGAGAGATGCATACCACAAAAACTTAATGTAAAACTTCTTACATAAAAAAACAGTATGTCTGCATACAAACGAAGCGCAAAAAGCCAAACTGCTTGGAGTGTTAAAAAACAAAGTGTGACATCTCTGAGAAAAGCCCAATTTTCAATTTAAGGCAAAGATCCACAGTGTAGAGCTTAACAGCTGTTTTTCTAAATGATGATCACTGAATTCAACTGGTTATTTATTAAAAATGCAATTGCAATATGTTATGTTAAGTACTCATTATTGCCAGTTTTTTTTAATTCAACTTCTTTAACATTAGCCAGCATTAACACAAGATTTACAGTCCTATCCTGCCAATGTTAAATCTGCTAAATTAATGACCAATTATCTCAGACACTATTTAATATATCAGACTGACATTTTTACAGAAAGTAGATGCACACCTTCCAAGTTCACTGATATACTTCTATATGAAAGATGTGCTTTCTTAATTATTATAACGTTTTGATTAAAAGTTATCAATTATTATTTTTATAAATTAACCATCTTATTTACACTAAAGAAGATGCACCGCAGCATTACAGACCTATCATCCTAAAACTTTGTTTAGCTATCATTTATATTGGAAAATGTCATTCACAGAAAAAGCTGTTCAAACTAAAACTGTAAAATAAAGAAACCACATGTAATGGAAATACGGAAGGAAAAGATAGCATATTTTGGAAGCAGGCATAAACTTAGCAGTAAATTTAATATTGAACTGGCATGAGCCAACAAGTTAATAATGAATGAAACTAGAACTGTCGCATTAAACTTTCAGCGTAAAAATGGGGGAAAAAATCTCTAAATCCTTTGGGCAAAATTGGAGTCATTCCAGTTAAATATGGAGATAATACAAAGTACTTAGGAATATGGGTTGATCGATATCTGTGCTGAAATGCTCACATTGAAAAATTGTCCATGAAACTCAAAGTGTTTTGTTCTTTACCAGCTAACGGCCAGGATAACATTAAATACTCTGCAAACTTCCACTCACATCTGTTGTATGCTGCAACAGTATGGGGAAATTCCATAAATGGTATAAAGATATTTATATTACAAAAGAGGGCTATAAGTCTCATCATGGATACCTCATTAGGGTAAAGTTGTAGACTGCTATTCAAAAACTTAAATATTTTACCGCCATAAATCTATGGCACAGGACCATCAGCTTTACCCCCCTTCCGAAGAAAATCATGCTGGGTTTGAACAAGCGATCTCGGGAAGTAGAGACATTATTATATCCTGTATTGTATATATGCTTACATTGTATTTTAACTTGACTTGTCCTATTTCATGAAGATGATCTGTTGGATGTAATAAATATAGCAGCATACCAATTGTAAAGCTGAAATTTACCAGTGTTCCGAAGAGTATGGAAATTATGAAGTTATGTAAATACTATATTTTGTGACATAGTGCTCTTCCCATTAACCTGCACACCTAATTACCAATGTTAAATGATTCATTACTATACTTAAAACAAGACAGTGTATAAAGCCTGTAACTCTGTGGACAAGTATATGAATGAGAGCATGACATATTGATGTATAACTTTTAATATAATTGATATTAATTTAAATGATCTCACATGCACACACACACACATTTTTTAAAACCTTTCTATTTGGGAACCTTAAAACGTGTATTTTCCTGAAATCTCTGTATCTACTGTTTAGGTGGAATACAGCACTTCCTCTACATACTATAGGCAAGCAGTAAGGAAAGTAAAAATACGACAGATATTTCATTAAAATAATAGCTACTGGAACATGCATGCCTGGCAAAACACTTGTATACACTAAACAATTTAAATTCTGACAAATATACACTGCACGTGCACTCTTCCTAATTCAGTTATGGATAAGGAGCATTTGTTACAGTGTACTATTTTGGATTAAAAAAAAATACTTGATAACACTTTACTGCACTGCTAGAAGAAGCAGCAATATAGAACGAGTTACTGCTGACCAGTAAGTACGAGTTCAACTGTGAAACATTACGAGTATGATAGGGGGCAAAGCTGCCCTGCACTATGACCTTTACACATCTATTGAGCATCCCCATATCACTGATCCAGAAGTCTGACATTCAGAATGAACTGAATAAGACTGGACTGTGATGGTTGAAAGCTTCTCCAATTTTGAAAATTGACTCTAGTATGCAGGCAGCATTCACTTGCTGTCCCATTCTGTGCAGGTGCCCCCTAAGGGGACAGTGTCCTGTAGAGACCGTTGTCCCTGCTTACTTTTAGCACTTCTCGTGACCTTCTCTGTATGAGAACTTTGGAATGACTGAGCCCTATAGATGAGTTCTAGTGATAGCCACTTAACCGGTCCTGATGATAGTTCCAGTACTGGTTCAGGTTCAATAAAAGGTTACTCAGTACTCTTCTTAGCAGGATTCATCTGCTCTTTTGTTGCCAAAATCTGGAGCTAGTGCCGTGAAGGATTCACAGCATTCCGTGGTTATTCAGGGCCTTCAGGCTTGCAGAGAGTATAAGAATCTGTTTATGATGTGTGAATCGTTAACTTAACTCCTTAATAACTAATGTTGCAAATTTGTATCATACCAAATAAATTTTGTTTCAAAAGCATATACATTTAAAACCGTGAATTGTAGAAAGTCTCTGTGGGCAAGAAAAAGCTACAACAAGAAATATGATGCACAAACTGTCTGGAAGTAAGACTACAGGGCTAGAAATGAAATGTTATGTCGGGGGGGAGGGGTCTAACAAAGTCTAGAGCTCATGTATATCCAAATATGCTGAGTAGGTCATTTGCATTCTGTAAGTGAAATAAATTAAAATTCTATAAGAATTTTCTTCACAGCGAAGAAAACAATTCAAGTAATGCATAAAATTCCACAAATCAGACCAAAATATCTGCTTTTAGGTACGAGCAAACTTCCCCAAACTGCTATAATAATGCCAACTTTAGTTTGTTTCTTCAAACTGAATTTAAGTCCGGTATTGAGGGGTTAAGTAGAAAGTAGGGTGAACGTGAAAACAGGGTGCTTTGCATAGGTTTGGGAAGTAAGAGATTTTGCAATCTCTGAAAAAACTGAAAATCAGCAAAAGGTTTGTCCACTGGACAATCAAACAATTCACTGGAACACAAAGTATGAAAAGATCTTCCGGGCTGTATGGCCATGGTCGAGCTGAAAAATGCCTTCTTCCAGACGTTTCGTCTCCGTGGCTGCAAATTAATACCTCAGCTGAAGTCATCAACATTCACTGACGACTGGAGGAGTGCGAGTTTCCCTTGTATTGTATGTAAATGCTACATAATGAATCTGCAGGTACCTTTGAGCTCAAACATCGTATAGGAAATGTTTTACAAAGTGACAAGAAAAAAAAAATTGTTACACGTTTTTAATGTCCTTTTGGAAAGAAATCCAACTCTATCAACATGGCAAATTGAATTTACAGTTTTAATGTTGGCAGTGTAGGGAAATCCTGAAAGGAAATTAAAACAACTGGAAAGTAGTTGCTCTGTTATCACGGAATCAGATTCCAACAGGGAAGGAGTTGTGCCACAAGCGAACACTCTGTAATGCTAGGTTAAATATTATTTAATAATTGCATGCTTCTGGCATTTCATTTGTTGAGCGCGTGTGTTGTTCAATTGCAGCTATGTCTTCCGTTGGTCCCACGTCTCCACCGTTAGGAAATGTGCACTTTATGGCACAAATAGCTTTAACCAATCAGAATAAAGTAGATGCAGAGTAACACAAGTTTGGTATGTTTACATACGAAGTAAGCTTAGAAAATACAGGGTTTAGTTTCTCATATAAGGCTTTTCTTGAAGTTTTTCCATATCCTGAGAAGATAAATATGCTTTCTCACTCTCTCACACACACTAAAATAAATAAATAAATAAATAATATGTTGTAACATTTTCTAATGGAAAAATGAATATGGAATGTTTTCAACAGACAGTTTGTAAAAATGGATTTGTGAAGTGAAAAAAATGGTTTGTTGGTATTTAATGTTGTGCGTTGCCTTGCTTGCATTTTTGGTGTTACATTCGAAGTGGTGATAATCCAGCTTTGTTTTGGATTATTAGAGGTAATTGATACATGCTTATTAATGTCCAGTGCATAGAGTAGTATAGGCATTAAATATAAATTTACACGATCATGATATAGGACAATATTCCTAGCAAATCACAATTACTTTTCATAACGTTTCCATTAGGTCCATTGTTGTGTGCCGTTTTGTAAAATGCGAACAAAAGGAATTAGTTATCATGAATTTCCTGCAAATCAAGATTTAAAGCGACTCTGGTTAAAAGCAGTTCCCTGGTTACACTTCAAACTAAACAATGCATTGCAAATCGTCTGTAATTTGAAGTCACATTTTAAAAGCAATTACAAACCAGACTGTAAAGTAAGAATACTTATGGCTGGAGCAGTACCAACTACTTTCCAAAGTACCCACAGCAATAACACCACGGAAAGAAGTTGTAAAAGTTGTCATCCTATACTAGGAAAGATAACCGTAGCCCATCACTGCAAAACAACCTTGCAATATACTGATACTCATTTACCAGAAAAAGTTTTACGACCTTTATGACATTAACTTCTTAATATTCTTTAATTTATGAAAATTTTAATAAAACCCTGCTTTTAGAGGAACTTTCTTCTGTTATTGCAATTAAAACCCATTCTTTAGTTACTTAATCAGTTTTAATATCCAAACAATAGAGGAATTCTCTTTACTATCCCATTTCTCTTAAAGATTAGCATCAAAATATGACCTAAAACATGTATTCTAAATATCTAGGATGCACATATGTGTAATGTAATATTTATTTCATCATTATTACAATAATACAAATAATGTTTACATCTAGTGCACCACTTTTCTAGCTCCCCCATATTTAGCCCCTAGGCTGTATATATGGGATAAAGCTACTATAGCATCTCTCCACTTTCCAAACTATGCCCATTCTGCTGTACCTTTCTTGAGCTCCTTATCCACTTGTGTTGCCTAAAAATGTCCCTATCATTTTAATTGTTTCTACTTTTGTGCTTCCCAACATTCTTAATGCTACTGCTTCTTTGTTTAGCTTGTCCCATTTTTTATTCCATATAACCTCTCTCCACCTTTTAACCTTATCACATTCTATTAGACAATGAAAAGTACTACCCGATTCATCACACATAATACATCTCCCCAAACAATTATATCCATTCCTTTTTAAAAATATCACTCCTGTGCGCATCCACGCAAGACCTATTCTACCAAATTGATTGCATATATCTACATACTTCTCCCTTCCCCAATTTCTTTTAACTGATTTATACAAGATCAATGATCTTTTATCCTCAAAACTAGCCCATTTCTCTTGTTTCTCGATATCTTCCACCCTCAATCTCACTTCTTTCCAAAACCCACTGTTATTATATTTATCATATGTGTATATGTATGCATAATGCACATGAAAATAATGTTGGACAAAATTATTCTATATTGGCAAAAGCAGAATTTCTTCTAATCAAATATTTTAAATTTAATTTCCTAAAGATTATCATTATTATATGTTTTATCTGGATGTCGGTTTTCTTTAATAGCTCCGAATGATGTATTAATAAACTTCGTCTTTCATCCCTGGCTTATAGAGTAGGATTTATAGCGAAGAAAATAGTTGCAAAACTTAGTAAACTGCAGTATCTATTACAGATTGCAATTCTTCTCTCTTAAACCTTGTATACAAACGGGATGAAAATTCAAGATTCCATTATCCTTTTCCAAATTTTATAATAGTTATGTCAGTGCTAAAAAAGTTTGTGAATGCTACAACGGCGAATCAGAAACTTTGCCCCTATTTTTTATTAGCCAAAATAAGGTAGATAATGTAATTACAAATGCATGTACTATTCTACGTACCTTACACTATTTTTCCAAGTAGCCACCATACAGGTTCACACATTTGTACATTGCAGTACTAAATTTGAGATGCCCCTGTAGTAGAATTCGTTCGGCTGACTAAGGAACCACCGTCGGACTGCTGTCTTGGCTTCACCGTTGCATATGAGTCGCTATCCTGGAAATCTCTAGGGGTAAGGTCTGGACTGTATGGTGGGTGGTCCAAATTTTCCCAGTGAAATGCCCGGAGCTTGTCAGCAATTCTGATTGCCACATGTGGCCTCACATTGTCGTGTAGGAGGATCACGTTCTCCATATCGAGAATCCCTCAGCACTTTCGCTTGATGGCAGCCTGCAGACACGACAGTGTGGAGCAGTAACAGTTGACATTGATGTTTGCGTCTTGTGGCATGAACTCCAGCAGGAGTGGTCCACAGCAATCCCAGAAGGATGCTAACATCACTTTCCCAGCAGGTCACAGGTGAACAAGGATGTTCTGCTGCTTCAATTCTGGTATGAAATGCAGTATTCACGTTTCATCGCCAGTAAGAATACGGTCCAGGAAACCTTCACCCTCCTTGGCATATGATTCAGTGAAAGAATCATTTGCTTGCCTTTCATCGTGTCATGTGGGTGCTTAGGCACTTACATGGAACCTTCCTTACCCTAAGGACCTGTGAACGATGTTGTAAACACTCCCATACGAAATGCCAAGCTCCCAGCAAATTTGAGGTGCACACGTCAATTCGCTTTCACCACTGAATCCATGCAAGAAATGTTATCTGTCAGCGACAACCAGTCTCCCCAAACGCTCATTCTCATTCAAGACTTTTGCTAACTCACACAACCACCTCCTCACACTTCTTAATGCAAGACAGTTTTCCTCATATATGGGCTGCATCTCAATGGGTGTTCGTCCCTTGCTCCATAGAAAACAAATCACACTTTGTTGCTTGTGGATGTGTGAAGTACAACTACCATCTTCAACAACCGACAGCAGTGCCAGCTACCGGCAGATAAGGCTGGGCCGTTCCAAGAAAGGTCCACTGCTGGGAATGGACATGTTCACTTCGCATTCACAGCTGTAATTTAGGGGCAAAGACTTTCTGATTCGCACTCGTACATCAAAACTGCCAAAAGTCGACAGAAACACCCTGCAGATATACGCAAAATCTGTATTATCTGTTATACATTTTCTTGTGTGAAGAAAGTTGAGGTCATTCACAGGTAATTAGTGAACTAATATGCGAACATTTCATTTCTGTGATTCTCAGCAATTTTGCTGCGACTGCAACAGAAATGATGGAGAAGCCAAAACACTTGAATTTCAAGCCTCAGAGTTGGAAATTTCTCTGATTATAATGTTACAACAGTAAGCCATTGGATGGACGATGGTAGGTGTTCAGCGCCAATCGGTAAGTAGTGGAACTATTACCTATAACAAGAGAGCAATCAAACTGCTGAGGCTCTTAAGCGCAGTAGCAGGCTATGGCGACATCACAGGGTGTCTACTGCCTTCAAGGTTTCAAATTCCAGTATGCCATCAAGTCCTAATGCAGCAATGTGTGTTGCGGCTAGCGTAACATCTTTACTGTTTTGTTTCCTCAGCCACAATCATTACTAGCTGCCATATCTGATGTTGCACAGGTGGCTTTAAATCTGTACTGATGATTTAATTAAATTTACTCTCTGTGCTCCTTATGAAATTATTGTACAATGATCCACAAGATTTGTTTACGCCAAATTCTCCCCATTACCTCAGAGAACTGTAATTACATAAATCTCCCATGCTAGTCATTATAATGCACCAAAACTTCGCCAATATTCATAGAAATGGGAGTGAAATAGCAACACACTTAAATTTAATCTGAAATAAATCAATGTTATATGGATATTTCATCCAATTTTGTCAGTTTCACCCAGGTATTTACTTTCCTTGTGCGCACCTAATTACTGATAAATCATTAGTGTTTTCACATGCTAACTACATTCTTCCTGAAATCCCACTCCTAAAAAAGCAAAAGCTTCAGTTATCTGCATTTATTAACCTGTTTCGTAAACGCATACTCAGTGAACAGAATGGCCACATCTACAAGGGGTGTCCAATAAATAAGTTTCCCTATTTATTATTTAAGAACAGTGACTAAACAAAGTCATGCAATTGAAATGCAATTACTTACTTATGTGAGTAAAGCAAGTCATATGATGCAAATAAATTAATCACTGCATACTGATACTATTACAGTTCAGTAACAAGCTGATGTTTTATTTGATAAAATAACACTGTGATTGGTCAATATTCCAGTGTTATTGGTCAATATCACAATAAATAGAATGTTCAAATACATAGGACTTTAGATCTTACTGCTTAAGTCTAGCTATGGGCTTGGGTTTCAGTGTGTAAATGCTAGTGTGAAGAGCATAATAATAGCAAATAAAATTACAGATGCAATGTTTCTTTTATAAACAGTCAAATACCGTTTTAATGAATGCCACTTTAATGAATATTTCACTTCAAATAAAATATATGAAATCCCCTTCTATATCTCCTAAGTATCTATGTTAAATTATTTCAATTGTACTATGAATATGTAACCAATCCAACAAATTTTTAAAATCTTTTCTTCACTTACTGAACAATAAAATTAGTGTCATTTCCTGATTCAGAGAGTAGATGTTTTATCATTGACCATAGAATGCATTTCATAGTCTGGCAGTCTATTTAAAAGGTAAACTTTTGTTTTGTGTGCTTATTGTTGTCTCATGTGGTTTCATGAACGTAAGATGGGAATTACAGTGTGCTCAGAGCAAGTCTGGTTCAAACAATGTCAATCAACGGAGTAGAGAAAGGTAAAAGAAAGCAGTTTCCTTTAAAAGAAAAGTTAAAAGAATCTTAGAAGTTGACAATGTTACAAAAATTGCAAGCTACATTGCGAACTACTTGGAGCAATCAATTGTGAAATGTTCTATCCAGAAAAAAAATTTGAGAAAAGGTCTTAAAATGAAAACATTTGCAATATGGTATATAAGTTTACTACATATCAATTTATTGTATAATGTTGAAAGTTTAATGCTTTAAATATGAAATTACTTTAGTAGTGAAATTTGAACGGTATTGTTTCCTTCCATAAATATATGATGTGTGTGTGCATTGTCATGTTGGACACAATATTGCTGTTAGCAGCAGCATTGTTGATGTAATTCTTTCAGTTTGGGTTTAGAATTTCATCCGATGGCATCTCTCCCCACCTCCCGGCCAGAGGGGGGGAAGTAAGCGTTACTAATTCTTTGTGTGGTGCATAGTGTGTCGTCAGTCACTTCAAATTTGATGTCTGGCATTGAAGCGTGTGTGTAACATCTCACTCTAATGTCTTTCCTTTAATCCTTTGTGTACGATGTAGGGGCACCATGTTTAATATTCAATAAACCACAGGTAATGTAATTAATGTGAAATCCTGTGTATTTTTGTGACAAATATCCCACGCCTGCTCTAAACTGCACAGTTAAGATCCTGGTCCTCTTGTTTGCCTCTGATGCTATGCCTCCCAATGTTTATGCTGGGGTATCAAAAGTTTACATCTGCAGAGCGGAAGTAGTTCTGGTAAAGTAACGCTCTCGACCCACCACTATTTGTTTCACACATTTTGGCGTCAAGCTTTACTTTCATCTTCATTTCCCTATTCAAAAGAACGAAACATCTAGAGTGGAAACCAACTCCTACAAGGTATATACCCCAAACAAAATGTATTTATTAACTTCTGTTTAGCAACAGGAATACAAACTTCACTCTTGTCGTCTATAGTTCTTGCTAAAAAGTCAAGCTGCAATGTTTTAACCAGTGTAAGGAAGTTTATAAAGCAAAGAATTCATCTGAATATCTGATAAAGCATTTCTGCATTAAGTCAGGGGATTACTTCTTAGTTCCGGAGTGTACTCTAGCAAAGTGTTCATGGAATGCATTAAATACCTGTTATAGCTATACTATAATGGGCATATGAACACAACATTTAAAGCAATTCAACAGCCTGCACATTTATCTAAAAGTTAGATTAAAAATGCATACAACTTCCACATATTCATAATCTGGAAGATTATGCTCTAGATTAACTAACCGAAAGGTCGAGCAATGGCAGATAGAGATTACAGAAAAGCAAAGATGGCTGTGCATAATACTGGATTTGTAACCTATAAGCTTTAGCAGAAAGGTATGCTCTATGTTTCAGAAAGTAAATGCACACATTTTGTGGACCATTATCATTCAGGCAAGCTTCTATGGAATTTAAATGAATCATGGTAGAAGTCAATGCAGCAGGTTCCCCACAAAACTCTGTAACTTTACTACTGAATAAATCAGAGGAATGCGGTGGTGTTTTAATTTCAGTGGAACAAAGTTGTTACTGTATTAGAAGCTAAACTTGAACTGGTATGTTAGCTGAATGGTTAAAATCACGAGTGCTTAAAGAAACTCCTTGCTTAGGGTTTGTTTACCAATATACTTGTCACGTGCATAAAATGTCATTATTCCTGTTACTTACTTCAAGCGCAATTGTGTGGAAACTGATAGTAATCAGTGGGATGAAATAAAAAGTTATATTTATCATTCATTATGCAGAATGATACCACTATCTTTTTATACTGATTTTTGAACACTAATACTTGATATCCATTTTAAAAACTGTAGCCTGTTCACTGAATTATGCACTGATTAGTAATTTTCTGTGTATAAACACATATAACCAATTTTGTGCTGTATGCTAATTCTGAAACTGTTCCTGTTTGACACATTCCAATTGGAGCAATTCTTTTATCTTGATAATACTGCAGGTTATACATCCCTTATTACCAGTCAAGCCTAATAATAACAATTTCTTTGCCACTCTTTATATGTAAATATATTTTGTGCTGAAAACTTTCTTTTAAAGGATCTTCTATCCATATTATGGAAATTAGTCACACAATATCCTGTAATCCACACTCGTGACTTGAGTTTGACTTGCATAAATATAAACTAACAGATGGAAGGAAAAAACAAATATTTCCATGCCTTGTATTATCTCACATTTCTACTGGATTCAAGATTTTGGTCACCAGAGTAGGTAAATCTTTTGACTGAGAATGAGTCACCAAACCAGACTATTACAGAAACGTCAGCTAAATCAGCTTCATTCACAACTCAGTTAATGCTGCATGTTACTCCTCTCTCCTTCCCCCATTGTTTTCATTTAGACACAAGAGTCTATGAAATCTAGTATTCATTCACCCACAGGAAAGGAAACTCAGTCAAGATCTATCAAGAACTATAGCCGAGCAACCCTCTGGGGACACGTGCAAGGCAAAACTTTCATTCCTTATCTACCATAATGTTAAAACTCGACAACTTTCAATAAAGCAAAACTTAAAAATCTAGAAGTATTAGACATAGCTTAAATACCACCAAATATTGAGAGAACCAAGGTTCCGTCCCAACACGGAACTGAGATTTTGTTTTCATTTCTATTTTATTACATTTTACAACGCAATATATTTACCCTGAAAATTAATTTTACTGTTTCTTCTCATGAAGCAAGAGCATTGTTTCCTTCATTGGAGCTTTAAAGTTTTACATTAACAAAGGTGTTACTGCTGAAATATTTAACATGGAAAAAAATGGAAGGATACAAATGAGTGGTGTCGTACTTAGGTTACAAGCCCAAAATTACATTTCATGTTGAATTATGGCCAACGTAATACAGTAGACTCTCAATTATCCATGGGAGGATTAACTGCAGCTATCTCAAAGCATTCTTAGTAATATATACCTCAAAGTGTTACGACAGACTGTGATTTGCTAAGAACTGTACAATAGCTTTAACTTTTACAGTACTTTATTGTTCTATGTCCATTCACCCTTTAAACAGAAAACCCTTGGTCAGAAATGTAAAGGAACAGAAATATTTGCCTTCTGCATTAAAGGTTGTACCCAGCTGTGAAAACGTGTACAGAGAGAACATTCAACAAAAGTTTATGGTTGACTGACAAACAAATTTTGATGAGCGCGGGAAGAATAATGAATCTAGTGATGATCCTCCACTCGTCCCAGAAAAGCTTGAATGGACAGACAATTTGCTAGCTAACCTTCAAAACAAAAGTCAACGAACACTTTCTCAGTAGGATTTGAAAGACCTTACTGCTGCGTTTGAGTGTAAAGGCTGGTTCACAACCAACAAGAATGCTGACCAGAACGACGACAAAGTTGAAATGCATGTATTCAAATGGGAGCGTTCACAATCAACGGGAAGCCTTCCCAGACCCCGGGAACGGGAAAGAAGAGTTGTCAAAGTTTTAACTTTCTCGTTCTCGTTCCCGGGCATGGCATATTAGATCCATATTGTGCATAATAGACTCTTTACTGTAGAGATTATTCTAGGCAGCCATGACATGAAACAGCTGCTAGTGTTCTCTATAGTCGCAAGCTGGAAACATGAGACTGGAAGAAATTAGTAGTAAATGTGCTTCCTAACCCCATACCGACACCTGCAAATCCAATAAGCGGTGGTTCCTCTGGTGAAAGCGTCATTTGTAGTTTGTTTATATGCAACTCAAAACTGGCTATTACCTAAAAAACAATGGCAAACACTACAAAATTAGCAAACACTGGTGGAAATTAAAAAAGAACAATAAACAACTTAATGCGTGCCATTAAATAACGGAATAAAAGCTAGGCACAACTAAAGAGATCAGTAATGTAATGGATATACATTTAGATAATGTTTACTCTATTAATTTTGACGTTGGCTAACCTGTGTTATGTTGGCTAAATTGGAAGTAGGTGATAAAATATCATTGTTCAGTTGTATGGTGTATTGCTTCCCGTTCTCGTTTCCGTTCTGGTTACCACTCTCGGGTGGTTGTGAACCAGCCTTAGATACAGTAGAATGCATAGCATAGTTCCTATGAAGTGTAAGTAGCTTGTTTTTAGTAAGAAAGTATTACAATATTACGTTGATATTGTAATGAAAAGAAGCTAGAAACAGTGATGTGTATTGAATTTATTTAAAGGTGAGTCGGAATTGTAACACTAACATCACTTAAGTTTACTCACTTAACATGTTTCGGGAAACCGTTGTTCCCATCCTCAGAAGGTTATCTCGACGTCGAGATAACCTTCTGAGGATGGGAACAACGGTTTCCCGAAACATGTTAAGTGAGTAAACTTAAGTGATGTTAGTGTTACAATTCCGACTCACCTTTAAATAAAATATTACAATATTTTTTAAAAACACTTGGTGTGCACAATGAATTAACAATAGGTGCCTGCTGATGAAACCATCTACAAAACGGTGACTTAAATAGTAACTTCTGCTCTGTAACTATCTTAATAGCATAAACAGATTTCACATGCTATAGGGTTAGGACAACTTTTGGATTAACGGCTGTTTCACTTTATTTGCAGTAGTATTACCTTCCATTACCACAGATAATTGAGAGTCTACTGTAAAACTACTAATGCGTTAGTTAAAATCTGTTGGTAGTACAGGAGAAAACACTTATCTTTCAGCTAGATAAACCACAGTGAACATATCTAACCGTTTATCTGGTGATCATAGTACAGACCTTTAGACCAGGTTTCATGGCTTATGCTTTGAACTGGGTTTAAGCTGAGGCTTAAGCTATAATTGCACAGTTCAAGTGAAGTTATATGTGACTTGGCTTAAACTGTACTCAACTGTGGTTTAAACTAAGGTGTCACTGTGTTACCTGAAGATGACGATATAGTGATGAGGAATGCAAATTATTTTATCCAATAAGAAAACCATCTAGAATGTTTAAAATGCATTTTTGCATATGGAAATGACAGAGAATTCTACAAGATTTTTCGATTATGTAAACAAACGGCAATGATGAAACCAGAAATTATTGACTGGTAAGAAGCAAAACTCGCATCTAATTTTAAATGTGTACTTCATAATTTAAAATAGAGAGTTGAGGGTTGTTACACTACATCACTATGATCATCACTTATCATAGTGATGTAGTGTAACAACCCTCAACTCTCTATTTTAAATTATGACACATCACTGTTACAAGCTTCTAAATCTTCAAAAATTGAGTGTACTTCATACTTTTATCGTATACACTTCCGTCACAACTACCTACAATGTATTGCTTTATGTTTCAGTAACAAAGTCCTCTCGTCAGAAACAATGCTTCTCTTAACATTCACGTTATATGCAACTGCAGCAGGTGATTTTTCCGGCACCTCAAAACTTACAGCATGCAGAGCTGTCAAAATTTGTTTCACACTATTCTAACCACTCTTCACAGCACGTCGTTTGGTTTTTCTTATTCCATAGCAATCCATCCGATTGCTTGCACTCTATTACACGTTATGCTGCTACACAGTTTCTAGGAGAATGCTGACTTTTTGAGAAGTAAAGTTGGCAGTATATTTTGACTTTGTTTTTCAATCATTGAAAGTTTGTTGCTGAATGACCAACAAAAGCTTATTTTACGAACAGCTTCGCCATAAACAAACAATGAGAATTCATTCAATGCATATGTGCAAGCAACTTTACTGTTCTGTGGAATTTTCGTAAAGCCCAACCTGGTTGCCCAGCTGTGAAACTCGCAAAGTTTAAACCACCTGTGGCCTACTATAGCTTTGGCTTAAGTTTAAACTGTGAAACCAGCCCTTAGTTATAAAATGATGAAAACATCAAGGTTTACCTATGACTGAATCATCTTTATTCATGTTAAGTTTTTAAGTGTTCTTTTATTCCAAAAGCTTATTTCTGTATCTGTACAAATTCTCCACATCTGCATATGTTTATTTTAATATCTTTTATACATGGATCTATGGGATAATGCAACATTCATTACTTCTAAACCTTATTATATTGTAATATATTTTTTTTCTTTTATACACACCTTTTGGGCGATATATTATTTCCAATTTGGAAATAAATTACACTTTTAACACCTGAATGAGTTAGTATAAAAATTTGTTCCACATTGCAATATTACCTTGCATTGGTTTAATTTCACAGGATACAGGGGAAAAAGTAGCTGTTACATGATTGGGGGGCAAACAGAGAAATTTGTCACATATTTAGACACACTTGATAATTGAAAGAGTGTTTGGAACTTATGAGATTTTTCGAAAGAGTTCAAGCTGAGCTGAAGAAGATCAGAAGAGCAGTGTTACCCAAGAATATTTGTTAACATTTCAAGGAATATAACGATAACTCTGTTGACATTGAAATATTAAACTGCAATACTATGCAATGATCTGCCTGAGTATTATTTTGTTCCCAGGCACTTGCTTCTTCTAACACAGAGGAATAGAGAGATGTGTGTGGGATAAATTATGTATAAAAAGTATTTTGTTTTACAAAGTTCTGCCTTTTACAGGACACACTATAGGAATGGGGGATGGATAGAGCACAGAGAATATTACATTCATACACATCAAAGTTACAAAAGGAAAACAATTCTGTGTGCACTTTATCACTTTTTATATAAAACTGCCAAATTCACACCAAGCTTCTTTCTATTTACATTCATTAAAATAAAAAAAAAAAAGAAAACAAAAAAAAATTAAAAAAAAAAGAAAGAGTAATGAAGTACTTTTAAGTTAATCACCTTTAAATTAACATTTCTAAGAGTTCAGTATTATTTATCATTTTTTCATTCTTTTTCTCCTTTTTTTTTTACAATTTTTTTTGTTTTAACGGTGAAAAATGAAATGTACAGTACAGCATTTTTCACAGTCACTATGAAAACGCCAACACCCACGGAAAAAAAGTAGTGCCTTCTTTATTATAGTGGGTGGAAAAAAAATGGAACAGCTGCATAATCCTATGCCACAAGTTTCCACATACAAAGAGGAACAAAATGCCACTGTCTTTCTTCCTTATATACTTTTCACATAAAACATACTTTTGGCACCAATATCATGGTGCTGCAGGAAATCAATAGGGTATGTTGTGCAGTCCACGAGCCATTCGTCAATTCTTAATAAAGCAAACTTTGTGGCAGCGACCAATATTACTTCCATTAGACACGACTTATTTAACATTCTAAAGAAATGTCTAAGTCCCACATTTCTGATCAAAGCAGATAATACATTCTGCTTCAATAAGAAATTCATGGCTAAAATATTTTTTCCCCGGTTAAGGTTTAGTTAATTTCACTTTTAACGTTGATGGACCTGTGGCAACAACACAGCCTCAAGCAGCATTTGTCAGTAAATGGAATGTTCATCCTCATTAACGTCCAGCAGAAGAACTGTCCTGTTCATTTTATATTCACACGTCACGAAAGGACATTTTAAGAAGGAAAAAATTACGACAGGCCTATTTCTTCTCCTGGATTCTACTTACTATTTAATGATGAAATGAGATTGACGTCCATGCTGAATGGTCATGTACAAATGTAGCCCTCCTGAAGTGTATTTGTCTCCTGCAAATAAAACAAGCAACATCAAATCTAAGATAAAGCAGGACATACAGATGGACCACCATCAGAAGGTAAGCGAGAGGAATGTGCTACGTAAACATTTTCTACCATCCCATCATGTTTATGCATCCCAGTATCATATAAAATGCAAAGTGTCCATGACTAGAAGTCACGCAGTTGTGCAAGATACGAGTCTGAGAAGTCCTCATTCTCGCTGTTGCTGCTGCTCTCCGTATCTTCTGCACTAGGCTTCCAACAGATATAGCAAAATTGTCGATGCCTCTTTCACCAGTCCAACCTTTTGCCTAAACTCATCCTAGAGGTTCTTATACCCCTTCTGTTGAATCTTTGCACTTGACAGTTTGTGTGGCTTTGCGTAACGTTGGCTATATTGTGGTTGCGACGTTGCCAGAATGGTTAGTAAACAACAACAGCTGATTGTTCTCCTTTCTATTGTGTCCAAGCCACATACAAAAACTGTACGTAAGTAGCGAACGTCATTGAACAATAACTATTTCGTATTATTACTGTTAATTGAAAATAGCTCAGCATAAACATTGCAACGTTAAAGATAGAGCTAATATATAAAAAATGCCAAGGAAAACTGCAGTGACCTTATTTAGGATGGCAACTGGTCACGATTGCCTCGCAGAACATCTCTACAAGATATGATGCCTACCTACACCCAAGTGCACTCTCTGCGAAGATGTCATCCTGAACAAACAGCATCTCGCCAAATGCAAAGGCCTTAAAAGTGATAACTTATAGACTTTATATTGGGAAGCCAGAGGGAAAATGATGCAGATCAATTAATCCCCAGTGCCATTGGTGAACAACAACATTGCAACGTATATAGAATTAATTAACACTTTTGACAACATAAAAACAGAATAATGCAAACTTGCCTGCTACAATGAGGAGAAATAAAACAAATTATAAGCTGCGATAACAAAGTTATTTTCACTCAGCTGCGCTCCATATGGTTCAGGAATTTTGTCCTGTTTCTCTTGGAGTTTCACTCCCTTGTAAATAACAGTTCTGATTAGTTCAAGAGCTGCTGCAGTCCGTTGTATGACTTTATAGCAGGAATAGAGGGTTGCCCATGAACCTCCACATACTCCTGAATTCCCGGGTCCTTCTTAACAGTTCCAATGCCTGACTATTAAGTGGCGCATCTTGACGCAAAGGATTTTCACTTTTGAATCATCACTCAGTGATCAGCGTCGTTTTTGAGACGTTGTCTCTTATTTGTAAATATAAATATATATACATGTATAAATGAACACCAACAATAACCACAAATATACTAACAATGAACAATATTAGTTTATAAAGAGCAACTTGACGCACTGTGCTAGAGATTCACAAACTGAAACACATGGTTGGAAATAGCTATATCCAGCAACAGAGCCGCTTCCACTTTGTCATAGACCACCTGAAATGCTGCCTTGTGATTGGTTTAGGAAGTCTAACGGTTAAAGCTTTTCATCTGTTTTTTGCGAGTGTACCAACTTAATCGCTAGCTGTCAAGTGCAACATTTCAAAGGCGGGGGTATAGTGTGCCTAATATGGCCCTCCCTTGCAATAGAGTTCACTGAACTTTCACACACTTGCTGTAGATTTCTTAACGACAGGTCACCAATTACATTACGCTCTCGTACATGTCGCCCATTCCAATTTTATAGCATTCAACTCCCATATTATTCAAATTGTACCATATACCGTTAAACATGTTAACAGTGAGAGCAAACAATACGTAATGCCTATCACAGCAGTTACTTTTGATCTGACAGCATGGATGGTTCATATACATGCATTTTGTAGTAAACAAATCAGCTAAGTGAGCAGATAAATAGTTCAAACCCCTCTCGCCTTCTTCTGGTGGTCCAACAATACATAGTAATTCATACTTGCCAACTTCCTAAAACTGAAACCTGTAAAACTTCGCCATCTAGCAGAGAGTAATAATTTTGCAATTACATGAAATTCAAAATACGTAAAATGTTCAGTGCAGTAAATGTACAATGTTTTATAAGAATACTTGAAGACCTGGTAGCACTGCTTCTTGCTGAAAATCTTCCTGGTACCACAATAAACATGTATTAAAGCAAAGAACACCATTTCCTAGGCTACGCACACATTTTACACTTCATAACATCAACTATAAACAAAAACTGTATCACAAAGAATGGAAAACAAATCCCACAGCCATAGAACGCGAATAAGAAAAAGTTTATGTGACAGAGTTGACTTCACAGTTCTCATTGCCCATTGCTGAGTGTCTGCGCCCTGGTTACTGAGGTCATAAGTGGTGTACATATGCATTTTGTTGCAGCAAGTAAGGAAGGATAGACACACAGATAAGCTCTGGCCTATCATAGCACTGTACACAAACTCCGTCTATAATCTTAAATTACAACAAGCTGCAACACTTTGAATTTGTCCACCAAGCTGTAAAAACACACCCATTGCCATAAAGTAAAAAAAAGACCTCTGCTTCTGTACATTTTATGGGGAAACTGCAGAAGTTGGCAAGTATGAGTTTCTCTTATTATTCTGCTCTGAGTTTAAGCAGAAAACATTTTCATATAAACAGAAATTTAAGTTCATATATTTTTTAAACAAGTTAAAAATAGAGTTTTACTTCATTGTTTACAACCTTAGAAAAAAATTTAAATTTTGAGTTTTGCATAGATTTATTACGTTAAAATACCATTTTCTATACTTTTATTCATGAGTAGAGGTTATAATCAAGTCTTTAACTCCTGTGTTGTAGATTTACGGCATGTAAAAGTACCTCAAGCCTGATAAAGAGACCTCTGAGGAAAATTAGCGATCTTTCATGCCCAATATAGAATGGGGTGCTAAATACCACAGCAGTTAAAGAGCGTCCATAAATAAAACTCAGTTTAATTTAAATCTTTAACTAAAGCAAAATAATAATTACAGGAAAGGCAATACCAATTAGGAATTTTAGTAGTAGTAACTTTTAAAAAACCCCAATTATTCAATATATAAAAATGACACTTTTTCAAGACAGCTGATAAAAGGCATTAGATCACTGAAAGCCAATAACTGGGAGAGAAAATAATGACATGTGAAAATTATTGACCAGAGCTAGAGATAATCAATTTTCTGCCACATTGAAAATTTTCTCCAAGCATGAATGATGTAGTTTCATTGGGCTGGATCACAAATAGCTCCTTGAAATTAGGTCAAATAGATTTTCTCTATGCTTAAATTGTAACTCTCAATTCCAGTAGAGGCTCAGTTTTTCTACTGAAAGCTGTCACCTAACTCTAAGGACAGGTTTCATCAACTGATATTAAGCTTTAATACAATGTTAAAGTGATTTAACATCGCAGTTAACGTAAATTCTGTTTCACCAAACACTGTTAACTGTGACATTATGTTAAACTGGCATTTAATAAATGTTAGAATTTGGAAAATGGCTGTCACAAACCAAGTTATTGACACAGAGTTGCTGTATTTGGAGCTTTTTAATGCCATTCCCAACCAAGGAAGAGCTGTGCATCATAATGAGTTTGAAAACTTGCAAAACAAGACATTTTTAAAGCAATACAGGCTGTCTAAAGCAGTTGTGAGCAGGGTTTTAAAGGAAATATGAAACAGAAACATGTTCTCTTTCTCCCATCTTATTTTTCATTTAATGGTAGGTGATAGTGTTAAATTTCCAAAGCTACCATTTGTGGGTTTCTGAAACAATTGCTTCAAGAAGCGAACAGTATTTCTGATGGGGCATGCTTGATTCTCAATCAGTGATAACACACTTTTGTCCACTTTAGTTTCAATGTAGTGTCCACCATCAGGCTACATTCACAATGAAATGTAAGCGCAGGCGTGAGGGAACACCACTCACAACGCAGCCATAGGTGTAACACAAGTTTGCATGGGGTTCTAGATCCTTAAACTAATTGCGGAAATGTTCCGAGTGCACCGTAGGTTTCAAATTGAATAATATAACCCAACAATACCAAATAACAAAGTTCACTCAAAATTTTATAAATAAGTAGGTAAAAAAAAAAAAAAGCATGTATGCCCAACAGCCGCCCGTAGCGTTAGTGACATCACGACTGTTTACCAAAACATTGAAAGCAGTTGTGCAAGTACTATGGAAACAGGGCCATTATTCTGTACATGGATAGTGAGCACTTTCGTTATCAATATGTAACACACGCACTTGCATCAAGTTAGCATTGCTGTCGTTGGCATTCTGCTGCCAACATTGTAACATCGACAGCCCTGTGCCGCAAGGCGTAGCTAGGGATTGAGGACCCTCAGCCTCAACATATAGCCGAGGGATGTTTTTAGAAGGAGAGGAGTGGAGTAGCTGCGACGACAGGGCGTAGCCGTAGGATCTGCACGTCTTAACTCGAATGATCCACTTTAGCTACATTTTCCTTGCTTCGCGACATTCTGTTAACCATATTTTTTTTCATCAGGTTCGCAATATCTTCTGATAAGATTTCTGCAAAAGCTAAGCGGTCGCCAGGAAGGGCCCAATATTTTCAATAAAGCAACAATTCCTATACAATTTAATAAGCCAGGATGCTACACAATCAACTCTGAATATTAAAAAACCCTGATTCCGTAAGTTTCTTAAAATTTCATACCTCCTTTCCACATACGGAATAATGTCCAGAAACGGCAGCAAGTTATGTTAATGCAATATTCATTATCTTTTCGTGCCTTATGATTTGTGAGCCAAGAAATCCAGGCACAGATGTCAGGTTCATCCACTAAATGAAAGAGGATTCAGTAAGGAGACTACCATAACCTCTTGAGAGAAATGAGAGATGGTGACCCACAATTTGTATGGCATGGTCTAATGGAAGAGTGCACGCATGTAAATTAGATGGCTAAAGTCTCGCATCGCGATCGTCTACTGTTGAACAGCAGGCAATGCAAAGAGAAAGAAATGCAGAATTCTTACTCTATGCATGCAATGCAAGCATAAAGTTTGGAGTTTGCAAACTCTTGCGTTGCATTACTCTATGTGAATGCTTCCATCAAATAACAGAAATGCAAAGTCTTGCGCTTATGCTACGTAGCGCTTACACTTCATTGTGAATAGGGCCTTAGTTTTAAACCGTCTAAACAGTCTTTGCACATGGCCTTTTTCTGCTATGTTTTATATTAGCATACAATTGTTGCAGTTACTGACCTAGGAGAAATGCATCATTGCAATTCCTTGCAGATTTTCTCCAGGGTTGCATCCTTCTCCTTCAATTTAAGTCTGTCGTTGGCTTTGTTACACTTGATAGCTCCTCTATACTTAATAGCCAGTTCTACAATTAACTGTTTTTTGAACAGTGAAAAATTAATTCCTGTGCACCTAGATTTTTTCAGTTGACATTGAGATTCTAACCTCAAACAATCAGGAAAATCACATGGCAATTGTCTGTGAACATAATTGTCTACTACTGAAATGGAGTGCGCTGCAATGCATACACAAAAGCTGTGTAGTTGTCACTGCCTTCTTGAAAGCTGTTGTTTGCAGTTGACTTTGACATTAATAAATGTTACCTAATAATTCACTGTAAAAGCTTGATTTAAAGCAAGAGTTTTAGCAAACAAGATGTTGAGTATTTTTAACATCAGTTGATGAAACTGGCCCTGTGTGCAGGAAATGAAACAAGTTACGTTTGTGCTTAAGACTTATTAATACAAAAAGTTAGGTGCTCAATAGCCAAAAGCACCTCAGTAAGTCAGCTACAGTAGTGTATTGTTATTAAGTTATTGTTAGCATGTATCCTTACAGGTACTGTGGATTCTGATTGCCTGTCTTCCGTCGTTACCAGTCCCTGGTCTTCAGCCGAGTTGGAATCATCCCCACAGTGCACGACGATCGAGTTGCTTGGAGAATCGTCACCCTACAAATCAAATTGGACGTTTACGCACTGACAAACTTTTAAAGCTACAAAGCTCAATACACCATCCATAAGAGTGTTACCTGATTAGAGTTTTCTTCTCCTGCTGTTTTGGCTTTCTTGTTGGTTGTTTCTGACGCACTATCCGAGATGCGTTTCTTGTTCACCATGTTGTTAGCATTGAGGGCTTCAACAGTGGACAGAAGTGCTGCGTTACTTGCCCCATTACGTTGCTGTGGTGGTGTATGGGAGGGAGTGGAGTTAGACTGAAACAATAACCATCCATAAGATAAGTTCTCAAAATCAATACTAAAAAGTACATAAAAATGGCAATTTAAAACAGATCAGGGTTAAGAATCCTTAGAGTATACTTAGCACCCAATGTGATAATGGGTCTTAGAAATTGCAATTTCCCCTTTAATTATATACATACCAGGTGAGTCAGCTGCCCCTAGGTATTCGTATCTATGCAACCCGCAGTTTATAATCTAATGTGAAAACATTGACCCTTTTAACAAACAGTTATTGTAGCTCTGCCCTTTTATTCGATACTATATGCAACTAGCATTCATGATTAAACGCCTTATTGAAAACCAAAGAGCTGCAAAAGCCTTAAAAAGAGACTGCATTTCATGGATATAATGCTTGCAAGGAGACAGAGGAATGCTTTCCTGAAGAGTGGGATAGACTACATGGGTTCTGGCAGAGTGGTTTAGCTGCCGGAATGTGGTGAAGCAAAGGTTTGAAGTTTCGGAGGTTTGAATGTGATACAAACATCAAATTGTTTTAGTTCTTTTTTTCTCTCCTTATGTTTATTTTCTTTATTTTAGTGTACTATTTTATTTATATTTGTTACTGGCTCTCCTGCGAGCCAAAGACACAAGAATTACAATCAGATAATTGTGTACCATGTTTACCCTAATAATCCGTACCATATCTGGTGTTGTAAACCGTGTTACTTAGTTAGCTTTCATTCTTTTGGGCACATATCGACGATATTAAATTAACAATTTTTGTTTCATATTCAAATCTTTTGTTTCACCTCTTCTATTGACAAAGGAGTTGTAAATGTGCTAAGTTCATGGGTAAGCAGAATAATAAATTGTTAAAGAGTGTGGATTTCAACAATGAAGTAAATGTTCAAAATGACGCCCCCTTTATTAATGCACATTTGTGTACGTTGCTGGAGAGACCTTCTTGCATGCTGTAACATGCGCGGTGTAATCTGCCTGCATTCTTCACGTGTGAGTGTGCCCATATATGATTTGGGCTTTGCAGTGAAAAACATGACGATTATTCTGTTTTGTACACACTTATAATGTTATCAAAAATTTTATTTATATCGTAATATCAAATTATAGGCCCAAAGAGATAAAACTCAGTCATTACAATTACTGTATGATCTGAAATATGCCATACTTTGTGACATAAGTGAAATTATCTACCTAATACTTAGCATTTTCTGACAAGGCTGTACAACACTGACTGACAGTTTAAATCCAATTGGTCGCACTGCATAGATCTGCCATTTTGTTTTCAAATGGTTTCGTCAACCCATGCATGTGATAAGTTGTTCCTTCAGGAGTGTTTTCAAAGGTGTGCATGAATGTATGCTAAATAATAAAAGTTTGTAAAATTGGCTAAAAGTGCTACTGCAGCTCTGAGTATCAGGGGGGGGGGATGTTTTTTGTATCGGCATACATAGCGATTGCATTCTGTCCTGTAAAATACTTATGCACTGAGTTATCCATTCCTCCTCAGCCATTAGAAGGCATTCAAGAAAGGTGTAAGTCAAATATGTCGCTTAGTACGTTGCATAAATTAAAAAATAAATAGGGGCAGCTGACTCACCTTGTATATATATACACACTACCCCTGAAAAGTTTCCAGACAAACCTCTAATGAAACCTTATACGACACTAATGATGGTTTCAGCATAGAATGAATTCTAATTTTATTTAAAATTGAAGCAGCATTTAGAAATATGGGCCCATTTTTGGGACACTTTTTACATTACATTCTATATTTACCTGTACGCGTTTTGGGAACTGTACAGGTAAATATAGAATGTGATGTAAAAAGTGTCCCAAACACCAACCCATACTTCTAATTGATTATATAACATCACAGTTACTAGCTTCTACATCATAAATTGAAGCAGCATGTTTTTTAAATGGCCAGAACAGCTATTTGCATAGCTGTTAGAAAACTTAAGACAGGTCTACTTAAACAGCCAGAACTGTGCACTCTGCTAATACGATTAGGAGACCAGGGTGCTTTTGACCATGTTTACATACTTCCTGGTGTTTTGCATGTCTGGCAGAGTGAACAGTGAGTTACTGTTGTGGCAGTGGAAAGAAAACCTCATCAGTGCAGCATAATCATGGGCAAACAAGAAGGAATTAGACGAGAAACAAGTTGCAATTGTCACACTAAGGAGCGAAGGGTACACAATTAAACAAAATAGTACGAAAGTGGAAGTACCTCAGTCTACAGTGTATAGGACTGTTTGGGGACATGAAGAAACAGGCCAAAATAAAACCTTGCCACATTCAGGAAGGGCTAGAGGATAAATGCACTGTGTTGGTTTCTAAGGTAGAGATGCTGAAAACAGTTTCTGAAGTTCAAGCTCAGTTGAATACAACTACGCTCCAAACCTGTCAGCTATGAAACTGTACGATCTTACCTTATTGAAGCAGGACTTTATAGCCATGTTGCTGCCAATAAACCACTTTTCAACCCTCAAAATAAGAAGAAAAGGTAGTATCTTTGGGCTAAAAACATGCAAAGTGGTGATTAAACGAATGGAAATGAGTTTTGTTTACTGATGAATCTCAGTTTGAACTCCTTATACTACCGCTGCTTTATATCTGGCTCTGACATGTAGCGCGACCGAGAGAGGTAGTGTTGCCAATTCTTACCTCTACTGTGAACACATGTCTATACCTGTGCCATCTCTTCATACAACGAAATATTGCCTATGCTAGAGTATTTAAAGTATGGAGATAGCATTTAAAGGAAACTTAAACAAGGGTAATGCAGTAAATCGCATGCGCACAGAAAACAAACTTCACCTGGACTAAAGGAAACAGCTACTGGCAACACGTGCTTCACTTTCACTAGAGAATCGGCAACACAGGCTAAACTGCAGTGGATGCGTATGGAGGCTCGCTCCCTGCCTGCAATTGGTCCTAGCAGACAACTTCCACCCTTTGCTGTGCGAGTCAACCCAGCACTGCAAACCTTGCCGGATTTTTTATTGTTTTCTTTTGTGTTGTGGTTTACATTCAGCCAAGCTCTAAGCAACAGCAGTAGACTATATTTATTACAGCCTCACAAGAAATCAAATTACAGTCCCGATTTATCTGTTGAAGTGAATGAGAATAGCTTCCTTTAATATGGAAATTCACAGCGCTAGTATTGCTAAAGGTGGCCATTCTGATATATACCTATCTCTTTCTTTACCCTCATGAAATGTCAGCGCCGGAGATACAACGGTGTAGGTATAGTTACAAACATTGTCAGTTTGTAAAGGCATTTGAAAGGAGAGAGAATGCCGCCCAATGTGTAGTGGACGTGAAAGTGTAATGATTTGGGGGTGTTTTGGCAATAATTCTGTAGGAGACTTAGTGCCAATCAGTGGAACACTAAAGAAAGAAGGGCATCACAATATCTTGTCCAAACATACCATCCTTAATTGAAAGAAATTAATAGGCAAAGGACTTATGCAACAGGATAATGATCCTAAGTACTCTTCCAAGCTTTGTCGTGCATATTTGGCAGAGGAGTTAAAAAAGGAACCAAAGAATATGCTTTGGCCCCCGCAATCACCTGACTGTAATCCTACTGAATTAGTTTGGGATGAGTTGGATCGAGTTATTAGAACCAGAACGTGCAATTAAAATGAGCTTCTAGAGATTTTACAACAAGAATGGGCAAAAATAGGTGCTGATACCTGCAAAAACTTTTGGTGAGAATGCCTTGTGTGTGTAAAGCTGTTCTGAAGACAAAGAGAGGATATTTCTGAGGAATCCAAAGTGTAGAAAATAACCAAATTATAAATTTCAGTTGTATATTTTTGCAGATAAACAAGATTTTGTTATAAATTTGTATGTTATCATGGAAAGGTGCTTTATGTTTAAATAAATTACTTTTGTGTATTTCTTATATGTACTTAATTATGAATTAAATTCGTGTCCGGAAACTTTTCAGGGATAGTGTATGTATAATTATTGTAGTAACAATGCTTATATTTTGTACTCTGAATTCTGCATCACTTCCCAGAACAAATCTTAACTCCTACACTCTTTGTAGTAGAGAGGCACATTTTAGCTCAGCTTTTATGGGAAGTTTTGCTTTGCAAATTGGTACTACTTGTTTCTGCTGTGAATGATAAGACATTTTCTGATATAAGTTACACGCTTCAACTACTATGGAATAGTGAGGACAGCTAAATGAAATGTCGCATATTTGATACTGACCAGTAACATTTAGCAATGGCAACCACAATCCTTTATCTTATAATACACTTTCAAGGATACTATTTTATTGGATAAAATGTCAGCTTGTTACTGAACTATAACAGTTTCAGTATGGACTTCAGTTTCCATTATCAAAAACCTATAAGTTCCTTCAACTTGTAACATTAAAAATTGTGTTTTTAATCAATGCACATTCAAATGGTGTCAATTTCAAAATAAATGATGTTCGAAAGAAAAAAACATGGCTGTATTGCATTCTGATTTTAGCTTATTTTGAGGTTAACTATTTTTTCATTCCCACTGTTGCTGACATTGGTTGGTACTCTGTAACACATTCCATTGTTTATTCATTTAGATTGCTGTGATCTGACAAACTGACACAATGGTGATTTGATTTTAAACAACACAAGTAAGAAAGTAATTATTAAATAATCTCCTACTTTCAATTCATGGAAAACACCACCACCTCAATGCTGTTACAGATCTACTTTGGTTTTATAAGTTGACTAATTATGTTTTGAAAATCAATTGCTGATAAATTTCAATAAAACTGAGTAATAAGAAAAGAATCCTAGCTTCCTTAATGAGTCAAGTTATTGTATAAAAGTAGTTCAGTGAACTTAGAAGGTCTGCATCTATATCCTGTAAACATTTCAGTCTAATATAACAAGTTTCCGAGACAATGGATCGCAAATTTAACATTGGAGGGATAGACTTTTAGTCTCTCCTTAAAAGCGCATATTTTAAATATTTTTATTACATTATTGTATGCATATTTTGGGAGTGTTTGGGGCCTTTAAATTCTCAGCCTAGTCGTAACCTGCTTTTTTGTAACTTATTTTAGTTATTTACTTACCTTCTTATCTTTCTTCAAAAGGCTTGGTGATATATACATGTGCAACTGTTTCCTGTAAAGAGCAAAATGTGTTATTTTCTATTATTTTAGCAATTAAAATTCTAAAGGCACTTTAGTGACTTGTAATACAACTGACCACACAGAATTCCTAAGTTATGGATACCTATACCCGTTTCACTGTAAACCTTAATGTTTTACTTTATTGTATACATTCCAGCTACATTTACACATCATATTCCTACTTTAATATGTACCTTCCTTTGTGTTGCAGTCAGTATAGCTCCCTGGCCTTCAGCATTGCTGTGCAACATTTACTTCCCTTTGATAAAACCTCAGTTTATCTTATCTCTCTTCCCTCTTATTCTCCTTGACTTTACTCATCCATTTTTCTTTCTTTCACTTTTATTAAGAAATCCCCTACTTTCCTATTCCTTACCTCCTCTTGATTGTTCACATTTCCAATGCAACTAAATTACCCCCCATATTGTTCCACTTCTTGTCCTAGATTGTTTCTCTCCAGTTTTTTAAATCTTCACATTCAGTTACATAATGTTTTACACTTTCCACACCATCACAAAATTCACACATTCCTTTATCACTACCTCTTAAGCCATTTAAGGATCTGTTCTCATCAAGCTAACCCTTCTTTTTATCTTTTATTACACTGCTCTATATATCTTTCTCTAACCCATTCTCTTTTTATTTTCCTGTAAAATTTCTAAGTTTTTTTTGTTTTCTATACTTGCCCATATATCCTGCCTTTCCATATCCTCGTCATCCTCCTTGGTGTAGTGATTACCATGCTAGCCTCTAGTTCCTGAGGTCGTGGGCTCAAACCTGGTGGATGCTGATGGAGTAATTTTACTCAGAGGCCTCCTCATTAGGCTTGAGGTTCTTTTACGTGACCTAAATCTATGACACAGCACTACCAGCTTTACTACTCTTCCAAAGGAAGCCATGCTAAGGATTGTTATGACCGAAAAAAATCCATTGCATTCCACCGGGTTTGAACCTGCAACCTTGGGAACTGTGCTTTTAGTATAATTTAAACTTTTTGTTTTTTCAAAACTAAACCTGAGATCAGAATGAACTCTGTATAACTGTAGCTTGAAGCACGCTCTATTCAATGATTAAGGACAAAACATTTCTGTTTTCACAATTTTATGTAAGTAAACAAAATGACATTACTACTTTCCTAGAAATACCTTGCAATATCTGATTTACTGTAGAGTCTCGCTAATCTGAGGTAATGGGGAGTGAAGGTACTTTGGAATTGGGATAACTCAGACTATACCGAGCACCATAGCAAAACTTATTAAAGACGAAATGAAACTAATAACAAATCAAAAAGTTTTTGTAAAGAAATGAACACAATATGTACATACATACATGGGGTTATTTTTTGAAAACGTCTTCAACCATCTTCTGTTTCAGGATACTGAATCACTTTTGTACGTCAATGTCGCACCATCATTTAAGTAACATGGTTCTGGTTTAAAATAGAGAGTTGAGGGTTGTTGTTCTGGTTCTGAATGGTTCTGGTTGTTCTACATAGGGCAATGTTGCCTCCAACACAGCAAAAAAACCCTCATTACGACTCATCTTTGCTATTCTCTCTTCTATGTCTTCCTCCTCACTTTCTTCTGTTAGCTCATTCAACAATTGATGTTTCTGTAAGCTCAAGCTGTTCATCACTCTTCTTCCATTCTGTAACTTCACTTTTACTACAACCTGGAAGCCATACAATTTGGTGTGACAGGGGTACTAATTCATTCTCACCAGTCAATTTGCTCTCTAAAATTTCTTCCACGATTTCATAAGTGTCTCAGACTTCACTTCATCCCACAACACTGCTAACCAATACACTACGTCCCTCATGGTTACTCGTTTTAGAAAATTACTGATGTTTCCATCCTCTTTCATTGCTTGTAGAAGTGACTGCAACAGGTGGCGTGGAAGTATTCCAAAGCCGCCTGATCCATCGGTTGTATCATACTTGTGACATTAACGGCAAAAACAAAGCCTGAATTCCATCACACTGCAGTTCCTCTTCATCTGGATGCGATCCAGTGTTGTCCATCAGTAAGATTGCTTTACTAGACAAACCATTTTTTTAGTTTCCGGCACATATTCTTCGTGAAACCACTTCTTAAATATTCCTCTGTCCATCCAGGCATTCTTTTGGTTCTTGTAAGAGATAGGCAGTGCAGACAAGAAAATGTCTTTGAGAGCTGTAGGCTTCGCAGACTTGTCTATGACAACAAGCTTTAATTTGTGTGTACCTGTTGCATTTGATGCCACGTGTACTGTCTCTCTTTCTTTACTTTCTTTTTGCAGCCAGGAGTACGTTCTTTGCATTAAGTGTTTTAGAAGGTAACATTTTAAAGTTGAGCCCTGTTCCGTCACAATTGTATAACTGATCATTTGTGAGGTTTTCACTTTTTCTGAGCTGTTCAAATTTTTTATAATTCACTACAGTTTCAAAATCACCGGAAAGTTTTTCTCCACAAATCTCAAGCTGTTGTACATCATACCTATTCTTCCATCTCAGTAACCAACCTACACTCGCACTGAAATCGTCTTCACCTACTTTAAACTTGTTTCTAAAAAAAAATTGCTTTCTCTTGCAACACTAGGCTGGAAGTTGGACTTCCCATCTGCCTTTGTTGACTGAACCAGATAAACAATGCTTCACTAGTTTTTTTGTACTCTGACCTCCTCATACACTTTCTTTTAAAAGAGTTATCTGAACACTTTATTGAAGAATACTTGTCCAGTTTATCCCTGTTTTGTTGCCAGTCTCCAACTGTTACTTCCCCAACACTGTATTCTGCTGAAAGCTTTTTTATTGTCTCCCCTTTGTCTAGTCTTTTTAAAGCTTGTAACTTCACGTTTGATGGTACAAATTTCCTCTTACATTTAGCACTCATTGTTGAAACAAATTAGGAATAAGATATACAACCACTTCTAATGTACTCTTTCCACAAAGAAGGCTACAAACATACTAAAATAAAACACTCCTTTAACTTGGCACAACCCTGGCTTGCTGTTTGGGTTGCAAGAGATACTTTTCCTCTCAACAAAACATATGTTAATAGCTGCTTTCTTATAATAGCTGTTAAACAATTACAGTCTTAAGACTAGTCAAGTGTTATTATTGCAGCTGAAAAGTATTTTTGGCGGGGAATGTTTGCTACAATGTATGTACATAATATGGAAGGATTTTCCCAGTTTTCAACTGGTCCCTAATTGAAAGGAAGTTAATCCTTGCCAGGTAACACACTCTCTATAGACGAGAGGTTTGAGGTGCAAAAGTATGTAGAACGTATCAGGACCGTGTAAACTGATGACTAGCCTCTGGTTAAAAAAAGGTGTCTTTAAGTAGCTCGGATTTAACGGAACCTCGAATTTGCAAGACTCTACTGTAGTAATGCTCACAGCATTCTTATCATACATTATTTAAGTATTGTCTGACTTAACCACAAACATTAATTTCAAAGATTAAAAACAGAAGCGTTATTAACAGTGAAGTATTCATCATGATTTAGATTGAGTCAAGCTTTTTTACACTCACCTTCACTAATTAAAGTTACATGAAACAGGAAACGTTTTCGAGGGCATTCGTCCTCATCGTCAGCGACTGGGTGACTAAGGGTCGCTTTCTCCCATGTCCTCTTCTTCCTCATCCTGCGAATTCTGACCCTGTTGCCATCTGGTGTTGGGGGCACAAAATTTTAACACATTGCTTACAGGCGGGATTTCAAAATTAATGACGTTGTTGCTGTTTTTGACGATGTGTATTTTTTCCCAGATGTTCAATTCTATTGGTGTGGTGAGGGGTTTAAACAACTTTATACTTTGGCCAATGTTGTGGTTTTCAGTCCAAAAATCCGCTGTATCACACCATTTTTGGACTGAAAACCACAACATTGGCCAAAGTATAAAGTTGTTAAAACCCCTCACAAGTACACATCTTCAAAAACAGCAACGTCATCAATTTTGAAATCCTGCCAGTAAGCAATGTGTTAAAACTTTGTGCCCCCAACACCAGATGGCAACAGGGTCAGAATTCGCAGGATGAGGAAGAAGAGGACACGGGAGAAAGCGACCCTTAGTCACCCAGTCGCTGACGATCACGAATGCCCTTGAAAACGTTTCCTGTTTCATGTAACTTTAATTAGTGAAGGTGAGTGTAAAAAAGTGTGACTCAATCTAAATCATTAATTTCAAAATCACTTTAATTTCAAGATAATTCCAAAATAAATTAATATCCCTTAAATTTGCTCTTACTGCTGAAATACTAAAAATTAATAATAATATTTTATTGATACAAACTTAGCTGAGTTACTATGAAATCACTTTTAAGAAATCTTTTGCTGCATTCATCAATGTCAAACAGAATGCATTGTTACATAGCATATGATACTGAACTGTACTTGGCCATTCACTTACCTTTTCACATGCCTTGCTTCTATTTTCATACCGTCCTTTAACATTTTGATTTGCAGTGCTTGTCTATGAACTGAAACAAAATAAACCAGATTACTTACTTGTTTATTTAGATTCATACAATAAATGTACACCCTGTAGTTATTCTGGCTTGTGACTTGGCAACTGTCTGAGATTCAGACAATGCATACATAGATTAGATTAAGATATATTAAAGCCTGGTTCACAATATCTGAGAACTGAAACATGAACGAGAATGACAAAGTTAAAATACACACATTATAATGTAACCTTTCACAATTAACAAGAAGCTTTCCCGGGTCCTAGGAATGGGAAAGAAGACTTGGCCAAGTTTTAACTTTCTCGTCCTCAGGCCACGGTATATTAGAACCATATTGTGCATATTAGATTCTTCATTGTAGAAGTTATTCAAAGTGGCTGTAACATGAAACTGCCACTAGAGCTCTCTCTAGTCGTAAGCTGGGAAAATGAAACTGGAAGAAATTCTAGCAAATGGGAGTCTGGACACAGTTCCCGAGTCCCTCGAATCCATCGAGTATTGATTTTTCTACAAAAGTGCCTGCTTTATTGTCACCAAACCAGTGCCCATTGAGGTTTAAAAGCCAATTTACTGAATTCTTATTGGGTATTTTGTCATCATGATTACTAACGCCAAGCAGTTTCTATCACCTTTGGGATAATGCCTCACATCTGTAAATTATGTGAGCACCTGATTCCTCCTCCTCCTTGCATAACTGCAAAGAGGGTTTTCTTTATACATTCCTACTGTATGGAGCTGTTTCCTGAGATTACAGCGGGCAGTTATAAGGACAATAACTAACCTTATCTGCATTTCTTAAAACATGTACACACATTGCTTCACAATTATGTAGAACAGTCAGAGGGCAGTCGCTGTATGGTGGGGCCACAGATTGCATGTATGCATTGCAGTGACCTTGGTATTTTTCCTCTGCACACTAGTGGTGAATGACCCGCCAATGCTGTGTTTATCAGCTGTCACCTTTTGACATCGTCTCAAATATCTGTTGTTGATTCTTCTGCCAGCTGCTAGTGGTTGGTTATGAGATCTTTCTCTCAGAGTATGTGTGGACATATTTTAAAAGGATAACACCAGTTTAAATTGACTGAGAAATTTAATGTGGTGTAATACTTGAGCTATTGAACCAAGTTGCCGACCGTTTCAAGACAAAGAATGAAACTGATTATGAATCGTGGCAATAGAAGCTATAACAATTGACTTATTGTACCTGCTAACTTCTGCAGTGTCAAATTTTATGGTTTGAAATAATTGTTTCCACAATAAAAGAAATTAGAAGCATAATTTGCTGTCAGTTGCTAAAATGCTACTCGGAAAGATCCCTCCCACTAAATCTTTCCAACATCAGCGCTTCACTGAGCACTTAAAATAATGCATGAGTAAGTCAATAATTAACTGAATAAGTCTCAAGAAAGAGTGTCTGATTTAGAATGTACACCCTTTTGTTAACTCAACCTCTGACTACCTATTGTTACCCCACCATTACTATTCAAGCGGCCTAATCTTAAAAACTCTGGACAAATCTTTTCAACTCAAGCTTATTACATTATACATTGATTTAATATATGGAAATTATTTATTGCAATTATTTCTCTATTTAATTATTTATATTTTCTTGGCAATAATTATGGTACTGTGTCAGTTGATACCTTCTGTCCGTGCTGTAAGCACTAGAGTTTGTGCATTGTGCATCTGAAAAGTGAAAGTTTATTCAAGACATGTGTATCGTGTGATTTATTAAGTGCTCTTGATACTGTTGCTGTTCTTGTCTTGTTATTAGTCCAATGAAATGCCTACCAACAAATTCACACTTGAGCAACAAATTTTTATGTATGATACACATGTAAAAACTGATTCATGTAGACAATTTCAGGAGAAATGCCTGCTTTGCCATAGTCATAAAAAGGCCTCTGCTGCCATACATTTTATGGGCAAACGTAAAACTTGGCAAGTATGAATATGATAATTTATGCAGTAGTGATGGTAGTATATTGTCCACTGTGTAATACGTAGTGTTGGGAAGTGTTGTATTTAACACAGTGAATGCTAGATGTTTATATTATAGAATATATCAATATAATACTGAGCATTTCTCTCCTCTTGTATCTAAATGAATCAATTTTCCCACCATATATCGATGCAGCTTCAACCTAAATTTTGCAAAGCTGCTTGCTAGAATGCCATGTTTCTCAGAAGCATTTTCAAAAAATGTCCTAAATGTTGGTATGTGCTATAAAATATGACCCTACCTGAATCTGTGAATGACTGTATGTCATACGTGAGATCAACATTAAGATTTTCTGTTTTGGCAAATACAAGTCCTATAAACCACATGGTGCAGTATTTGTCTGGTTCTGGTTCCAACTGAGAGAAGCACTCTGGATTAACATGCGCCAACGTGATGTGCTGATTCCTTTCTAGGTTCCCAATCAAATGGCGCACTTTAGACTCCACAAGACCACACCACTCAAGCTGATCTTCTGGAGATGAAGAACTGGCCAGTAAAACTATAAAATGCCTGTAAAAACAACATGCCTCACTATAATCTAAGCCCATAACAAAGTATGGTTTTTCATATGACAATACTTGTCCTCACTTGTTTTACACATTTATACAACTATTCTCAAAGTACAGTCAGTAAAAACAACAATCCTTATGAAGTGCAGGTATTGCAGTAATAACATAACATCCAAGGAGCATCATTTCAAATCATATTATGTCCAAAAAACATTTTACTGGAAAGAAAAAAAAACAGATTACTCCTAATCTGGATAATTTTTGAAAAACTGAAACATGTGAAGTTGTTATACTCGATATAAACTTCTAGGAACTTAAACAATGAAATCACTTTTCAATTCTGTTCTTCAAATTGAAGGAAAATGTGTTGGACATAATGTCTTGATCCGCTAATTATACTTATGTAATAAAACCCCGTTAATATCATTATTTTTATTATTAAAGAAAAACATTATTTTGTTCCTATAAAATTACAATTTTCACATTAAACATTTTGATACCAGGGTGTTCATACTGCATTCATGAGTTAAATAAATGCATAAAAACCATTATTATTGTCAAAATATTAAATTGCTAATATGTACTACAAATAAATCTACACTTTAAATAAATTTAGATGTAACTCTACAGGATGTTTATAATATCCATCCTACTGGATTCATCTGTGTGAATTTTTTTCATGCTTTTCTGTATTCCTCTCCTCCTCCTCTACAGAAGAATTTGACATACTACCACCATTTTCATCATAACAGCAACTGTATCGTTATTGTATGCAATTTTTTGCTTGCTTTTGCCCCTTTCTGCTTCCTTTTGAACTGTCACCTACAATAATGTCCCATATTGGAAGCATCTTCTCTCACACACATCTCACAAGGAAAAGACATTGGTATTGAGTAATGTAGCACTGTAGAAAAGTGTGTCCAATAAAGAAATAAATAAATATATAAACAAATAAAATAAAAAGAATATTTTGTTTGTTAATGATGCTGTTAATAGACATATTTCACATGGTAGTAAATCTACTGACATGGAGCTGTCACTTTTAAATGTGCAAAGGTGTGTCAGATTGTCAGTATAGCCAAGAATAAGAAAGTAATTAACTTTACTTGTACCATTTTATAACATGAATATTGGACATAATAAGATCTGATATCACAGTGCATAAGATTGCATTCTGAAACTGCATGAAAATGTATTGTGATATAGTGGCTATGGCTCAAGCTTACTGAGAGATAAACAGACATATACCCCCGCCGCTGTAACGTTGCACTTGACAGCTAGCGTTTAAGTTGGTACACTCGCGAAAAAACAGATGAAAAGCTTCAACCGTTTGACTTCTTAAGCCAATCACAAGGCAGCATTCCGGATGGTCGATGACAAAGCGGAACCGGAACTAGAATCGGCTCTGTTGCCGGATGTAACTATTCCCAACCACGTGCTTCAGTTTATGAATCTCTAGCACGAGCGTCGAGTTGTTCTTTGCAAGCTACATATTGTTCATTGTTATTTATATTTGTGATTATTGTTTGATAGTTTTGTTATTGCTTGTTTATACATATATATATTTATCTATTTTATATATACATATATTTCATTCATATTATTTATTTAAACAAAACTTAAGTGCTACAACGTCTAAAAAACGACGCTGATCGCCGAGTGATGATTCACAAAGTGAAAATCCTTTGCAACGAGGTGTGTCACTTAATAGTCAGGCATTGGAACTATTAAGGAGAACCCGGGAATTCTTTAAACAGGAAAAGGACTACGTGAAGCTTCATGGGCATCCCTCTATTCCTGCTGATAAACCGTACAATGAACTGCAGCAGCTCTTGGACTAAGCACAAGAAATTTTATTTAAAAGGGAGTGAAACTCCAAGAGAAAGAGGACAAAATTCCTGAACCATCTGGAACGCAACAGGTATTTCTATCAACTCCAGGGAAGAAAAAAAGGCAGCCTCATCCAGTCACAAATCTTGATGCTTTCCAATTAGATGCCATTCGTAGACACATTTATGCCTATTATCATAGAAAGGAGTATCCGACCATACCAAAGCTGCTTATATCGCTTATTTTCAATTAACAATAATAGTACGAAATAGTTATTATTCAGTGACGTTCACTACTTACGTACACTTTTTGTATGCGGCTTAGACACGATAGAAAGGAGAATAATCAGCTGTTGTTTACTGGCCACTCTGTCAACGTTGCAACCACAATGTAGCCAACCTTACGCGAAGCCACACAAACTGTCAAGTGCAAAGATACAGCGGCGGGGGTATAGTAGCGCTATCGCCCAGCATGAACACCAGAAATGCTATCAAAAGATAACCACAATCTTCTGGAAGTTTCCTTCTCCCTGCTTCTAGAACATTCTGGAACTGTCGACTACATAAGCCAATACTCTTGTAAGTTTTTCTAGCACCAACTTATAGCAGGTAGAAGAAGTAATGCATTTCACCTAAAAGTCATTACTCAAAAACAAAAATTCTAAAACAATACCAAACTTTGTATTTAAGCTTGTTCCATAGATATGACAAGAAGCTTTTCAAGAACTACACCACACCTTAAACTACTTTGCATTGAATATTTTTTGTTAGTTTTTATTTTTTCTAAAAACTGGCTAAAACAATGCATGTTTAAAATATCTACATGACAAATAATATGTAAATCTTGAATTTTCTGGGAATAGCCTGTGAAATCTGCTCTACTCTGAATGACTTTTGTATAGTTGATAAACCACATCAGAACACACATTTAATACAAATCTCTCTTTAAAACAAAAGTATTTCTTCTTTTTTTTTGTGAGGGGCATTAACCATTTTCAAGATATTTGTTGTTGGTTCGCATTACTTTTTGAAGTGCTGTCATCATTCAGTTGTTTCTTGTGATGCCATGGAAAGAGCAGAGAATTTCAGAGCCAGCATAAAGTGGCCCCCTTCCTTGGTGATGTACTGCTATTTGCTTTACTTCTTACTACAATATACAACATAACAAACTACTGAAACACATCTAAAAGCCACTAGCACTCAACCTATGGGAAAAGATATTCATTATAAAGGATCTGAGGTGTTACATTCACATGGCTTCTGTACACATTCAACAAGGTATTACAGTAAAACCTGTCTTCAGTGGAATCATACAGGATGTTTGAACATTTCGTTTAACGAAGGTAGGCCTAGGCTATTAACAAAATTAAACCATGACATACCTAAATGGAGATGCTGAGATGAGTTTTCTGCATACATTGCTGCTTAGCGGCTCGACTTTTCACAAACACTTAGCCTGAGAAAGCACACCAAACATACCCGAGTCACTTTGCCATAGGGTGAATTGCTGCAGTTCCTTTAAACTTTTGACAGCATCTTATTAAGCCTTTAGCCTACACTCTTCTTCCTACTCAGGGCCATATTCCTTTTCTTCTTTCCAACTTTGTGTATGGTTCTCAATTAAGGCTGTTTCAGTTTGCACATCAGTGTTTATGTTGCAACTGAAAGCAACTTCACTGATGTAATTCTTGTTGCTCATCCTCACTTTCTTCACTATCAATGACTTGACCCATTGGAAACCCTGCTTTTCCGAAACACTTCTGGTAGCAATTTCTTTACAGCTTGGCTTATCCAAATTACTGCATCTAGAACTGACATAGTTTTGGCCAGCTCAGAGGAGATGATGTGGAATCTATATTAGCAAGCAAAGACTGCATTAAAAGTTTACAAAAATGTACATTCTGAATGATGCCTTGGTCCAATGGTTGAGTAACACTTCTGGTGTTTGGAGGGAACCAAGCAAGTCGGACACCTGAAAGTTCAATGCATGGGTGACATGTTGCATTATCCAAGAAAAGTAAAACATGCTCATTTTACATCTTCATTCTTCCATTATCTGCGACATCATTCACACTAATCAATAGGCAGGTTCCAAAGGTCGATGTTTTTGAAGCATCTTGGTCTAGCAGCCTTACCAATCACTAGAGGTTTTCCCATTTCACCTGACAAAAACTGCATAAAAAAACACACAATCTTTCCTTGGACAATTTTCCTCTTTTCAAACACAATGATTCATTCTGTAACAAATGGAAAAATAGTCCCATTATGTTTTCAGGTTCATATCCTTTGATTATTGAAGGTAGTTTAGCAATCCAATCAGCGACGGTTTTGATATTAACAACACTCGATTCAACACAAGTTTGTTAAAAACTATCTGATGTCTTTTGCAAAAACTCTATAAATATCCATTGGATGCTTTGAATTCAGTCTTACCCAGTTTTACAGCTACTGTTTTAGCATATTTCTGTAACATTGGCCCTCATATGCAGTGATTTTCTGCCTGACACTAACAAACCACTTCCACATTATTTCATTAATGCCGTGGTTTTCAGTTTTCTTAAGTTCTCTCTTTATTTTTCCATTAGCACAGTTTTCCCACTGCTTCAGAATTTCCATTTTCTTCTTTAGAATCTTGTAAACTTGAGTTTTGCCTATCTTGAACCCTCCAGGATCTGTTTTACACTCTATTTATTACGTTCACCAGCATAAATCACTTTTACTCTTGTGTTAACATCTAGCACAACCCTCATTTTCGAAGCCATAGTGACCACTGCTGAACCAAATCACCCCCCATGTAAGTTTAGAGGAGTACCGTTAAGAAGCTCTATGCTGTTTGACAAGCCATTAGAGCGTGAATTGGAAAGGACAGAGACAATAAAAATCAGCCATGCTTACCTACCATCAATTGCATTCACACCATCATTAGCACACCCCACCCCTAGACCAGCCAGGTATCAGTAAAATGGTTATGTCTCAATTTAAGTATCACATACTGTAGAGTAGACAATGCAAACTTTCATAGGGCACCTGAAAATGTTCTAAATGCTGCATTTCAGAACTGGAAATTTTCTGTTGCTACTGTAAGATAGTTTCCATTTAACAAAGGAAATTTAGCATATTTTTCATGCCTAAATTCATGGGCCATAAAATATTTCTATTTAAGAACATATTTGCATTTAACAAGAGGTTCGTTGAAAGCAGGTTTTACTGTACAGGGTTATTCTAAATTAGTTACCTGATGATAAAGCTAAATTATACATAGTTATCTTACGCAGTTTATTTCCATTTCCATTACATACATTGACATTAACATTGTTTTATTTGCAATGTTTACAAATGATCAATGTGACTCCCTTTTGTCACTCGGCAGAGGTTGTGGAATGGTCAACTCCAAACTTGCTGTAGTTGTAGACTTCTTTGGAATTCGTACATAAGTTCTCAGGACTTCCACAATGTGGCCTGCTACAGGAGGGCGTCCCTGTCCTTTCTCTCGGTGTCCCACACAACCTGTTTCTACGAATCGATCATACCATGTTTTGATAGTTTTCTCCTGCGGGGGAATTTTTTGATACTTTGTATGAAAACGTCTTTGTGTGGTAATTTGCGATTTCGTTTCATGAAACCACAGACAACACTGCGCGCGCTCCGCACCGCTGTAAGACTCCATGGCGACTACTAACTAGGCTCCAGGTGTTGCGAGTGCTACACATTTTCCCGCCAGACGAGCGAGCAAGGGCATGTAGCGCAGTCTGGCGACCATGTTTAAAACTTGATGATATGACATAAGGTTTGATGAACATCGGAATAAATTTCCGTCAACAGTTTCGAAATAATTCATACTTTCAGGTAACTAATTTAGAATAACCCTGCATTACAAAAGCTTGCTCTTCTATCTACTTCATGTTAATCAAGGTAAACGTTTGCAGAAATGGTTTTATTGCATATTTCCTCGCGGGGATTAGGGGAATACCAGGCTTAAGAGATAGACAAACCTTTTAAGAGCTGGTTGCTGTGATGGCTTTGAAATTCCGTTGTCTTTGCATGACCACTAGGAAAAAATAGTGATTTTCATCTTAAGAACAGTCTAAATATTTGAAAATTCAAATCAATGACAAGAAATATCTCGAAAATGATGAATGCCAGGAAAATTTTTTATTTGGCATAAATTGTGTGCTTTAACGAGATCCTATATTTTTTGTACAGTAAGATTTTGTCTATCTCTTATGATTTACCAATTATACAAAAGTCATTCAGAATGAAGAGCACTTCACACGCAATTCCCAAAAAATTCAAGATATACATTTTATTTGTAATGTGAATATACGAGGGCAGATTGATAAGTCCATGACTTTAACAGAGATAGCGTTCTAATCACAGGTTTCTTGTTTGCACCCAAGTCTTACATCTATTCTGGGTATAATTGTAGAAATTCATCATTTGTTTCTTAGAACATTGTTGAGAGCGTCTAAAATAAGCAGATGTGTATTGCTTCAGAGAAAATGAGAAGTGAATTTCGTGTTCTGATAAAGCACTACTTTTTGCATGGTAAGATGGTGAAGGAAACAGAACAAAAGCTGAACAAGTATTATGGGGACTCTGCTCCATCACATGGCATGGCATGGCTCACAGAATTTCGATGTGGCCATTCGAACACAAGAGATGCCGTGACACAGGACGGTCGGTTGAGGTCACAATAGAAGAAATGGTGAAGTTCACGATATTGTGTTGGAAGACCGAGTGAAAATCCGTGAGATAGTCAAGACCATAAACATCTCGAGTGAACATGTGTATAACACTCTGAACAAATTTTTGGGTATGATAAAACTGTCAGCAAGGTGGGTGCCACGACTGCTCAGAATTGAGAACAAGTGGAATCATGTGATCATTTCACAGGGATGTTTCAACATGTTTCTAATGCAACCCAAATGAGTTTTTGTGGCGTTATGTCATGGTTGATGAAATTTGGATCCATTACTATCAACCTGAAACCAATCGACAATCAAAGCAGTGGATTTCCTTTGGCAAACATGCTCCAAAGAAAGCGAAAACCATTTCGTTGGCAGGAAAAATCATGGCAGTTGTCTTTTGGGATTCACAAGGGGTGATAGAAATCCACTACCTGGTAAAGGGTAAAATGATCACAGTTTCATATTATGCCGCAATGCTGGATCAGTTTTTACAAGGAATTGTTAAAGAAACGATCCCATTTGGTGAAGAAAAAGATTCTCTTTTACCAGGATAATGCACCCGCACACAAGTCAGCCATTGCCATTGCAAAATTTGCGGAATTGGGCTAGGAACTGCTACCTCACCCACCATATTCTCCAGATTTGGCTCTGAGCAACTTCGTCCTCTTCGCAAACTTAAAAAATTGGCTTGCTGGGAAGAAATCCACATCCAGTGAACACATCATGGCAGAAACAACCTCGTATTTTGCAGACTTCAAAAAATCATATTTTTTGGAAGGGTTAAAAAAATTACAGAAACGTTGGACATGTATTGAATTGAAAGTAGACTATGTTGAAAAATAAAATTGATTTTTTCAAAAACATTATTTTCTTTAGAAAGTCATAGACTTATCAATCCACCCTTGTATTATGCAGTTCTCTCTTTCTCTCTCTCACATGCATGCTTTTACTAAAAATTCTTTTTTTTTATTATTATTTATTAAGGGGACCTCAAAACATATATTTCCAGTGAAATCTTGGTATGAAATTTCAAGATGCAATACTTCCTCTGCATACTATAGGGAAGCATAAAGAAAGTAAAAATGAGAAGAAAATAATTATTACGAACTTTGAAATCCTGCTGGTGGATGTCATTAGGCCTACAAATAAGATAAGACTGCACCAGTTGACGACCAACTGATGGGGACAATCTCTCTGTGAAGTCCCTTGTTACCCACTGTTTCTTTTAATCTACTTACGTTACTTACCTCAGAAAATGATTAGCAAAAATAATTATTAACATAGTTGAATGCATTTAAAGGTCAATCCTTACTTGTACTTAAGGAAGAAATTTGGTGGTTCAAACAGCTTGTCCCAAGTGGCTTTGCCAACCATTATGTCCTCTGTTATTGCAAGTCCTTGCTTGAACTCCTCCTGCATAATAGTCCTTGTTGACACTGACACATTGAAGGTGGAATTCTGTTGAGGATATGCTGGTGTAATAATAGGCATCAAATGATACCTATCAGCTATGTTAACCTGGACAAAAAACACAATGGTTGGGATTAATTACATTATACTGAGTGTTCCCATCTTTTACTGAAATGATGGTGCGCACACATGTAAAGAGAAGGGAGGTGGAGACATGTGCACTAAGATTGGTGATATACAAAAGCATGAAGTACAGCAACTGTTTTACAAGAGCAACTTTAGGATGTGTAAAGATTCTACCCCAATTCTCTCACCACTGGTCTTTCTCACACACGGGATTTCAAAGCTTGCAAAGTGGTACAACAAATGTTGAATATTAATGCAAGTTATGTTGAAAAATAATTTCACAGTTTACTTTTCACTTATGTGTAACAAAAATTCCAAAAATTAAGTAGCATTCCTTTAGAAAATTAAAAGAACTTACTTTTCAAATTACCATCATATACTTTCTCATATTTCCCTAAATACGAGGGCAGTCCAGAAGTACCTGACCTAACGTATATATAGCAGTTGTTTCAAGCAAATGACTATGGTAGAAAGCACCACCCTTATAAAGCTTAAGTGTAAAGTTTGACGATGCTATGTTGTTTAGTAATTGTTTGGGAGCCATTAATAGTGAATTTGTAAACATGGATAAAACTGGCCATCGTTATGTGATACAATGCTTTCATTTAAAAGGTCTTAGTCCAACTAATATTAAAGCCGAGTTAGATTCTACTCTGGGGAGTCTGCTCCTTCGTTTACAACAGTAAAATATTGGGTGGCAGAGTTTAAGCGAGGCTATATGAGCTGCCAAGACAACATCGCAGTGGTCGACCAAATGAAGTGACCACGCCAGAAATTGTGAAGAAAATCCACAAAATGGTAATGGATGACTCGACTGTAAGTGCGCGAGCTAGCAGATATCGTAGGCATTTCAAAAAGTGCTGTACATCGCACACTAACTGAAAATTTAGACATGAAAAAGTTGTGTGCAAGATGGGTGTCGTGTTTACTCACAACGGAACAAAAGCAGCGTCGTGAGGATGTTTCAGTCAACTGTTTGGCGATGTTTCGCTGCAATAAGGCCAAGTTTTTGCGTTGATTCATAACATGGATGAAACATGGGTCCATCACTTCACACCTGAGATGAAGGAACAGTCAAAACAGTGGACTGAAAGGGGAGAATCGGCTCCAAAGAAGGTGAGACAGTTCCATTTGCAGGCAAGGTTATGGCGTCAGTTTTTTAGAATGTGTGTGGAATAATTTGATTATCTCCAAAAAGGAAAAGCAATCAATGGCGAGAATTATGCAAACTTATTGCAGCATTTGAATGATGAAATTAAGCAAAAAGGAGACATTTAGCGAAAAAGAAAGTTCTTTTTCATCAAGACAATGCACCAGTTTACACATCCATTATCGCCATGGCCAAAATCAATGAGTTAAAGTTCGAATTGCTTCCTCATGCACCCTATTTGGCAGACTTAGCCCCCTCTGATTATTTTCTGTTTCCAAAGTTGAAGAAATGGCTTGGTGGTAAGAGATTGGCCAACAATGAACAGGTGGAGTCTGCAGTTGATGGCTATTTTGCAGAACTTGACGGTTCTCACTATAAACAGGGTATCGAAGCTATTGAACATCAGTGGGAAAAGTGTATCGAGCTGAAAGGAGACTATGTAGAGAAATAAAGATGTTTCTTTCCAAAAATTTTGTTTTCTTTGTTAGGTCGGGTACTTCTAGGACAGCCCTCGTACCTTCATACAACCCTGTCTCCAGTTATAGGGAACAAAGGCTTATTTAGGTTACCAAAGAACAAACATGGCTGAATGCCATATGTCAGAGTGGTGAACATTTTAACTTTAGCACTAGATATATAACCAGAGAAATTACTAGACAACCTATTTACAAAAGACATACTATTTTGGTTTTCTGTTAGTATTATGAGGCAATATCATGTATTTCATGCCATTATCATGTTAAAATTATAAGTATATAATTGTTATTAGTTCTTTGGTACATCTGTATACATAAAAAAATTGCCTGTTGCTGTGCTTTGTGTTTGCGCGCGCGTGCATGCGTGTGTGTGTATATTTTTTTCTCTCTAGACCATGGCTTTAGGTGCATTTTTCAACTTTATGTCTGCATACATGTTAGACAAGACAAATGACTTTAGTTCTATAGTCTAATTCCTATAATACTGAAAAGTGGTGAAGGCTGTGTGGTCGGCTATGTGTGCCATATATTTTATTGTCACCAATTTCATGTGAGTGGTGTTTGAAACAGTAAAAAGATCCCCAGACTTCCAGAATGCAAGCTTTAAATACCATTGACATATAACTAGAGCAGGAGATATCAACATTCTGCTCTATCATGCACAGCCAGTTCTTTGAAATAAGTATACAATTGAGGGGCCCAGTGAAAAGGGGGCACATGCCACCTGTGTAAGTGATTTTGATACAGGGAGACAGTCGATGCCATTTAGTATCATAACTAGTGACTCCTAGCAGAGTGGTGTATGCCATTCTTTGAAAGAGAGTGTTATATATTTGCTACTTTAAATGACTGATACATTCCCAGTTGAAAAGAGAACCATGCCATTCATTTTATGAGTCAATGCTTCGCATTGGACAGCTTGGTTTCAAGCAACCAATTAGAAAACATTTCTCAAAGTTTATAAATTTCCAAAATGGCAGCAAGAGGTGTTGAAGAAGAAACAACAAGCAGTTATAGACCCAAGTAACATGAATTACAAAACGTTTAAATCTCTTTAATTCCCAATTTATCTGCCATGATTGTGTCCTAAAACCTTACCTACAAGCGATTATGTAACTGTGAGAACAGTCCAAGGCTTTCTTTTTAATTATTTATTTTAAATTGTTGTAAAATGATGCAATACCAAACCAACATTATCTAATATTTGCACAAAATCAATTAGTTTACGTAACAGTAACAACCACTTTTCCACTGGGTCCCTCACATAGAAATAAATACATATAACACACTTAAATTCCACCTGAACATTCATTGGCCCTGTAAACTCCTCCAACTATACATCAAGATACATTTTACTGGCTCTTAGAGGGGGTTAAGATATGAGAGAGCCGAGCTTCAGTAACTAAAAGATGTGCAACTCCTACTACTATATATAAAGGGCCCAATCTAACAGGTACTAACCTTCACAATACATGTAATTCGTGCATATTTGAGGAAAAGTTACCAGTTATCAGATTCTAGTGACTGATCCCATAAAGTTGTACTTTAGTAAGTTTATGTAAACATTTTACATCTCAACGCTCTACCTCTGCATAAAGTTCTTACCCGTGGGTCCCAGACAGGGAATCCGAGGTTAACATTATCTGGAGGTTTCAGCAGAACAGGCTGAGGCCATTTCCACTGCGAGAACACCAGAAAGAATTTATGGACAAGCGTTGCAGCTACAGCATTTGGATATAACTGGCAAGTGCGAGCAACCAGCATTGCCCACGATACGCCACCAAGATATCCCAGTGCATTGCTATAAATACCATGTTCTGAAACAAAAATGCATGCACACCTGTAACACACAAAACTTTAATCTCTAACTTTTTCACCTCATCGCATTACATTAAGATATCTGAAAAATCAAAATTTATTTTGTTTGCCTCATGCATTTTATTTTGAATTAACTTCTACAGTATACTCTCAATTATAATTGCGTGGTTTATCCAGTTTTCAGATTACCAGTGCATGGATTACGCTTGAATAATGATTAATATAAATGACAAAAAGTCATAACAAATTTATAGAGCAATTTTATTAAAAACGGTAGGTTGTGAACTAAGTTTGATGAGAGGGTGGATGAGGGAATCTGAGCTGTAGACGTACCTGCTTCAGATTGTATGTACACTTGCTGGCTGAGAGGTATTCTCACTGCAGTCTTCTGTTATAATCATGTCACAAACTTTTAAAAATGACTAATGTCAACCTGGATATGGTTGTTACCATCACTAAGGAGAGTTATGAACAAAGTGAAACACTATGAATGTATTTCTCACACTGAGGCTTTACAATGTGTCGATACTTTGTTGCATTGTTTGGAACAACACAGTCACTGCAGCATGCAAAGTATAAATGCAATAAGCAAATGCATTATCAAAACAGAGAATTGATAATACTACTTCAGGGCAAATCATATAAGTTGATGCTGTAAACAAATACAGCAAAGGATCAGAATAACATCGAATAATTTTAAGGCATGGTTCAGAGGTTCTATTGAGTATTTTCTTATAAGGAATGTATACCTGTGAAGCTCTTGTTATCAAACTAGAGGGCATTAACATTTTTCAAACACTGCGTCGATTAGGTGAAATTCTGCAAAATAGATCCCTGTTCCCCCATGGCATCAGAATATCGCTTATACTTTGATTTCTTTGCATTTTGGAATACCGCTTTGTTCAGTTTTTAACACTGTTCATATCGCCATTAACCTACAACCTGCATTTTGTTATTTAAGTGGTCAGGGAATCTGTCGCACATTATACAGCACTTTCGTGGCTCCTACAACAAGCATAGGTTATCAACTCAGCTATCAGATCATACTAAAGTTCACCGTTTACTGGAAGGATTTAAAGTTTTACAGCCTATTGTAAGTATGTTCCACTTTACGTATGCAGAACTAGCAGACATGCATTACATTTATGTGCTGCTTGGGGAAACGGGAAACTCGAAAACGGCACAAGATGTTTATCCAAGGAGTCATTTGCCTCATCACAGCACCTTTACTGCCGCAAGAAACAGGAACTTTCCAAAAACAAGCGCATCATTCGGGAGTCCAAAGAAATGTAAGAACAGTTGCTCTAGAAGAGAAGGTTCTTGACTGGGTCAGCAGAGCAATAGCGCATGCCATGCACGAAGTTTTATTTATGGATGCTCTTTAACTGCTATGGTGCTTAACGTCCCATTCTATATTGCCCCTGAAAGACTGGAAATTTTGCTCAGAGGCCTCTTTATCAGGCTTAAGGTTCTCTTACGTGCCATAAATCTATGATATGAGACCACCAGCTTTACTTCCCTTCCAAAGGAAGCCATGCTGAATTCTGCGCAAACACAATTACATCCTTATCATCTCACCTGAGTTCAAGCACAACAACTTTGGAGCCAGACGACTTTCCACCCCACAAGTTTGTCGAGTAGTTCCTTCATAAATGCATTGCTCAACCAAGATTTCTTATAACCATGTTGTGAATGGACAAGAACATTTTTACACGAGAGCGCATATTTAACACACATAAGCCATTTTTGGGCACAGGAAACCCCTAGACTATTAGAGTTCTAAATTACCAATACCGGTTTGCAGTGAACATTTTGGCTGGCATTGTGATTTGGACTCTATTTACTGCCTCCATGTTCGACCAGGCAGATTCACCTACAGTTTTTACAACATACTTTGCCAGAACTTATGGAAGATGTTCCTTCAGGAATACACCATTAATGAGGTACTTGCGCTTTATTCTGCTAACATATGTATCCTGATCGGTAGAGAGCACTGAAATCATGACCAGCATTTTCACCAGATCTAACCCCTTTGGATGTTTTCCTTTGAGGACATGTTCAGACTCTTGTGTATGAGATGCCGGTTAATAGTGAACAGTAGCTGATATTGTAACATTTGATACTATTCATGATATTTTTGAAAGAACTTGGCAGTCTTTATGACACTATCAACTATGCTCCAAAGTCAACGGTCGGTATTTTGAACATATTTTATGAATGAATGATTTATTGTCTGCTTTGAACTAAACATAATTGCTTAGTATTTTTCTTCCCCTTATATTTAACATTCTGTTATATATAATGTATCCACCATTTAATTTTTTGCCTTGTTAACCTTTTTTCATATTTTTCCAATTTGCTTCACGTCCTTTTACCATTTTAAGCTTATTTTTCCTAAATATTTCTCCATATATACATTTGATCTTGTATTGAAAATCTTTCTAACTTTTACCTCTATTGGTAAATTTTTTCCATTTCTCAAGTATTGAATTCTCTCTTCCTTTATCTGTATCCTTAAATTCCAGAATATAATGCTCATTGTCATGTAATCCATTACATTTAAAATAGAGAGTTGAGGGTTGTTACACTACATCACTAAAATATTCTTACTTGAACGCATTTCGGGAGACGGCTTGTTCCCATCGTCAGCATTTTCTCTCAACTGATTTTTGCCGGTCATCGTCTGGGGGATGTGTGTGGTTTGTGGTGTTCTCTGGTGCTGGGCTGATGAACCTCCAAAGGCTGTTGGGTGGCGGCAGTTCGAAATTCATTAGGTGATTCCTGTGTTTGACAATATGTATTTTTTCCCAGATGTCCAATTCATTGCTGCTGTTGATCGGTTTTAAGAGTTTTATGTTCGGAGTGATATCATGGTTTGAAGACCAGAAATGATGTGCTACTGCTGATTTATCTTGCTGCTTTTGGTAAATGCATCTCATATGCTCTTTAAGTCTTATTTCAAGATTTCTTTTGGTTCTTCCTATGTATACCAGGTTACATTCATTACAATCAATTTGATATATACCAGCTGATTTATCGTTGGGGATAGGATCTTTTGTTCTGTTGCATAATAGTTTCTGTATATTGTGGTTATTCTGTGGAGACAGGGTGATGTTGTATTTTTTGAAAATCCTTTGAAATTTATGATGTGTCCAAGGGTGATAAGTGAATGTTCTATATGCTTGTGGTTTTTGTTGTCTGAGTAACGTAGTCATTTGTTGGATGTATTTCTGTCTTTCAAACCTTTTTATCTTCTTATCTATTGTTTTTTTCTGGTATCCATTCATAGTGGCTATGTTGATAATGTGTTGGTATTCTTTCTGGTATTCCTCTTTCTCCATTGGTATATGTACTAACCTGTTTGTAATACTATTTAAAATTGCATGTTTGTGGCTTGTAGGATTGTAGCTATTGTTTTTAATATAGTTTTCTGTGTGCGTTGGTTTTCTGTAAATGCCGAACGTTAGTTTGTTGTGTGCATTATTTCTGATGATCCTGATGTCTAGGTAAGGTAATTGGCCATTTTCTTCTTTTTCTATTGTGAATTTAATAGATATTTTTTGTAAGTTCAATAATTTCAAAGCATCTTCTGAAAGGTTTTTTGGAATAGCAAAAATATCATCTACATACCTATACCAGGTTTTGAATAGATGTGGGAAAGATTTAGTAATATGGGATTCAAAATGGCTCATATATAGTTCTGCTAAAAATGGTGAAAGGGGGTTTCCCATAGTTAGGCCTGAGGTTTGTTTAAAGATTTTGTGATGGAATGAAAAGAAATTCTGGTCCAGACATAATTTTGTTAGTTTCAGGTAATCTTCTGTTTGTGCCTTAGGTGTGCCACTGTTTAATATCCAATTTTCTAGGAGTGGTAATAATTCTTCTTTTGGTAAGCTTGGGAAGAGTGCAGTGACATCAAATGATACCATCATGTCTGTGGGTGATATATTTATATTTGAAAGGTGACTGGTTAATTCTAAAGAATTTTTTATGCTAAGACTTTTGAACATAGGCATGGAGTTGAAGGTATTTGAAAGCCATTTTGCTAGTTTATATGTGGGAGAGTTTATGTTATTCACTATGGGCCTCATTTTGTTGCCGAGTTTGTGTATTTTTGATAGCATATAACCTAGGTATGGTGGGAAAATCTGGTTTAATTCTGGATTTTTCGGCTTTTGTTAATGTTTTGGTTTCACTGAATTTCCTCTTCACCGGGGAACTAACATGTTTCCGCTCCATACTTGCCTGCTTGTTTTCGGGTGTGTAGCGGTATGCCCACGACTCATCACCAGTGATGATTCCTTTTAGAAAGTAATGCCCTTCTGCGGTGTACTGCATTAGGTGATCCAAGCTCATCATCATTCGCTGGCCCTTGTGGTTGTCTGTCAGGTTCTTAGGCATCCAGCAATCCCTAACTTTACGAAATTTCAACGTGTCATGAACAATATCAAACGCTGCACCATAGGAAATGTTGAACTGTTGCAATAAGGTTCGCAGTTGCACATGCCGGTCATTCAAAATTGCCACCTCAATGCCTCTGACATTCTGCGGTGTTGCAGCTGTTACTGGCCTCCCAGAGCATGGCGAATCACTAAGGCTCACACGGCCGTCTAGAAGGAAACATGTTCTTTTTCCTCAATCTTTCGCTACTCCAAAAATTATGATATTTAACTTCCTATGTCCTTGCTCTTCCCTCTCCAAATTTGTTACTCTCTGTTCTAGTATTCCCGACTCCTCCTTGTATTCTTCTTTGAATCCTTTTATTGTTCCTGTTTGTCTATTTTCTCCATCAGTTTGGATTCCAGTCTTTTCTCCATTTTTTCTGATCTCTATGAATTCCCCATTCATTTTTTTCAGTAAGCCCATCACATTCTGTTCCGAAGATCCAGGCCCTGGGTTCGTTTCTATCCCTCCAATTATTAGTAGTGTGGTCACTACTATTAACAGCAATACCATTGATGTACGTCCTTCCATTTTCTTCTGGTAGTTCATACATCTTGCATTAAACATTCCGATTCTTGCTTGGTAAATTTCTGCAGATACCCCATGCTTCCTTTGTGACACATATGGAGCTATTCACGGACACGTCCCTTTGCTACACTTGCTCAACTGCAACATCTTTTATAACATTTATGCACTTGTTCAATTCTTAGTTTAACTGTGTTTGAAGCCTTTTAAAAACATATGTTTGCATCATTTAACATTATTTTAACTTTTCTCGGGTGGAGAAATGCGTATGTTATTGACAATCTGTATTCGCAGCTGTAGATTGGTTAAAATAAGTTTTCACCTATTTCAGAGCACATGGGTTTAATACCATATAATTAAATAAAGATCCACAAGTTACTAAATCAATTTAAGAGAGTTTAACATTGTTTAAAATTAAAGGTATGTGGTTACTCTTATTTCAAAACTCTCCCAATGCCTTGTAGCATCCTGTTAGGCAGAATTTCATCTGACCCGACGCGGCAAAAATGTTAATGCCCTCTAGCTCAGTAACAAGGTGTCTATGGGCATACATTCCCTAAAAGGAAATACTAAATAAAACTCCTGAATCATACTATAAAATTATTCGGGGTTATTCTGAATCAATCTGTATATGTAATTTTATATTCTAATTTTCATCTTATGCATAAATTACCTGCTAATTGTATCACAGTATATACGTTATGAAATTATTCAACTTTCGTATTATCTAGGCATCTATTCTCAGTGATTAGCCCAGATAATTGGGACTATACTATACTTGTGTTTGGTGAAACTTGTATTTTATGTAAAATGTAACAAATACTTGCATAAGCACTCACACTTGCACTTTTTAATTTATTGCAAATCATATATGGAAATGAACATTAAAATTTGCCAACAATCACATTGCGTGACTCGATTCAATGTTGCTTTATGCCTGGTTAATAGTATAACCCAAAACATTTTCTAAATGAAGATCCATTATTGTTTCTGATTTCTCTTGTCGTACCAAGTGTCATTCCTTTATGAATAGTGTACTTAAAGATATTTAATAATTCCTACTGGTTTTTGCTCTTAAGGCATTAGCAGCCGTGAGTTACATATAAACAAACTACAGATGACAGTATAAAATATGGATAAGCTAGTAACAGTGATGTGAATTTGAAATTTTTTCTATAGGTATACAATTACAGATGACACATTTGCTATAATCAATGCTCAATGGATCTGAGGGACTCAGGACACACATTTTTTGGAATTTCTTCTGGTTTCGTTTTCCCAGTTTGCAACTATAGAGCTCTTAGCAACTGTTTAGGTTATGGTTGCCTTGAATAATTTCTACACTGAAGAGGCTAATATACAAAATATGGATCTAATATGCTGTTCACGGGAACAAAAATATTAAAACTTGACCAAGTTCTTTTTTCCCGTTCCCAGGAAAGCTCTCCGTTAATTGTAAACACTCACATTATAATACACGTATTTTAATTTTACTGTTCTTGTTCTGGTTTCTATTCTCGGTTATTGTGAACCAACTTTTAGTATTAAACAGTGCTCAACATTAACTTTCCATTGTTCTTTTCCTTCTATCTGAACAGTACTCTTGAAATAATTATTAAAGACTAAGTTTAACTTCCAGGCTATCCTTAGCAGACAATCACTTACTTTTGGCCCAAAGTTTAATAGCTCTGAGAGCAAGACGAAAATTTTCAATATTTGGAACCAGCCTCAGGATTTCATCTGTGACCCTGCATCCATTCAAACTTCTTACACACTTCTGGTCCAGGTTTTTTAGCAAGCAGTCATCTCGCAAATCCTATAAAATATATTAAACAGAAGACAGTTAAAGCAGTTATTAGAGAGAGAGAGAGAGAGAGAGAGAGAGAGAGAGAGAGAGAGAGAGAGAGAGAGAGAGAGAGAGAGAAATGTGAGGAGGAAAATAAAATTAATTACCATTGTGTCTGGAATTTCCTTTAATGCTAGTCTTGCAAAAAGCATATCTATCTCTATTCCATCAAAGTTCATCTTTATTACAGGGACAAATGCTTCTTCAACCGACTGCAACAGAACAAATGTATATGTATTCAAACATAAGTGCAATTATAAACTGAACACATGCAATTCTACAAAAACAATATGCCACGCAAGTCACCTAAAATTTCCACTGCAAACATCGCTAGTGACAGACTTAAAAAATCTGACTATTGCTTTAGCCTATTGTATTCTTCATACCTATAATGTAAATGTGTATTCAAAACTTATCTCTATTAATAACAAGTGGATAGAAGAATACGCTTTTGTGAGAGTAGTTTGTAGAATAGTAGAGAAAGTCATGTGAATGTAACACATCAGATTTTTCTTAAAGTGGAAACCATTTATTGTTTTTGATACAATAACATTAAGAATAGCATTTGTTGCACTGCAATAGCTCAATTATATCAAGAAAAATTGTAGACCTTGATATACAACAAAACCCACAACAGTTACACATTATAAAGTTCAACTGCATTGCTGAATCTCGAGTGCAAACTTCATGTTGCACTTAACCACAAGGTGATTCGAGTGTATCACACTTGCTTATATTTATCGGCCTATATCATCTACTTTAATGAGCACCCCCCCCTACCTTCATACCGTCGTTTTTCAATTGGTATTTTTATTTCCGATTTATCTACAGTGGTAGGTTTAGACAGAACACTCACCCTAAGATCCGTGACTTCTTTCTGCTGTTTTAGAAGCTCAAAGAATGACGCAAAGTAATCTGAACGATCGATGTGTCTAGGAGCCACGCACAGAGCATCTATATCAGCCCCCTTGTGGTGAACTCCCAAGCGATACGAACCAAAGGTGTATATTTTACCACCAACTTGCTCTGCTACATTTGGTGGCATGTTACGCTTTATTGACGCCTCACATATCCACTCCTTCACTAATGAATTCAGCTTACTGAGAATTTCCATCCTACAAATAAAAAAATCAAGTATATTTGCATGTATAAAATGTAACAGATTATATAAATGATAATCACCATTGTATAAGCTGTCAGATAATGGCATACTAAATGAATGATGTCTTACAGAACTGATGGATGATGTAACCTATTAATCACTGTATACTGATGCTATTACGATTCAGTAACAAGCATCCTTGTAAGTATATCAAGCATCGTGGGCTTTATGATTTAAACAAACTTTCTACAGAGTACAGAGAAAATCTTATTTAAAATCAGGTGGAGAAATTGATGCAATCCACAGTGCTCTTAAATATCTGTTTGTTTGGCTATAAAAATGCAAAAATATTTGTTATTTTATCGGATTCTAGAACTGAAATTCAAGCAATTCCATTAACTCAGGATCAAAAATAGAAAAAATAAAACAAATTCACTGTTTGGTTACAACAGTCTTCCTTCCTTCAAATGGATACTTGCACATTGGATTCAGTAATAATGAGAAAGCACATATCTCAGTAAAAAGGCGGCCAAAACTCAAAATAAAGTACAACCAAAAGTACCACTGGAATAAACTAAATACAGTAGAATCTCGTTAGTACGTTTTTGCAGGGACCTAAGGATTTGGACGTCATAGGCGGGAAAACGTGTTAACAAAAATGCAAAATCTGCAATTTAAGAACATAGGTAATAAAAATCTAATAATTACTACGTCTCCATGGGCAATTTAAATTGATTTTGAGTACAATTTCATTCTGAATACGATCCGCGTTTCCATGTTAAATTCAATATGTTTAAATGGGTTTGGATACACAAAGCCTGAGAATAAATAATTCAAGCTTTTATTTTGGTCAACTTGGATTTTTTAGGTTATGAATGTTTTTGAGAAAATAAATTGCGAATTGTGGAAGCGGCAATAGTGGTTTTGCTGTGTGTTTTATTACACACGTGATAACAATTTCTGCTAAAAGAAAAAATTATGAGCGTGCATCGTGTTACGAGTACAATAGAGGATATTACCTTTGGTGTATACAAGACAATTTGAACACGGAGGGTTTCCATGCAACAAATTTCATTCCGGTCCTCTTCTGATTCTATTTTCCAAGAGAAAAGTTTTGTTTTAGTATTTTTCCCTTCTTTAAAAACAGTTTCAATCAATTTAGGTTTGCTAACAATCGTGTTTAAGGTTGAGGGAGGAATGTTTAACTTCCGCACTATATCGACATGTTTTATATTTGGAGTGTACTACATCAAGGATTTTCAGTTTTTCATTGTTGGTTATTTACCTACTACACTTTCTTTTTTTCATTGTAAATGAAAAGTTAAAATACAATCTACGGTTGTTTGGTCATCACTCAACATTAGAAACTATCGTTAGCGTTTACCGCGCCAAGGTAAAGCATTCTCTATCCCGCCCACAGAAATCGTGTCTCACAAATATTTAAATGCATGTATGTGATTGGCTGCCGATATCCACCCCGTGACCAAGGATTGACCAAAGTAGCAATGAGGACGTCAAACTATGAACGTGTTAAATGCCTACATCCACTGTACCGATCAAGGATTGGCCAAAACAGCGAATGAGGACGTCAAACTTCAAACGTAGTAAGCGGGACCGGGAAAACGCACTAAGCAAACATTATTTATTATATTTGGTGATTTGGTACCAGGACTTTTATAATTCAACGTAATACACGGGAAAACGTGTTAATGAGGAACGTGCTATCGAGATTCCACTGTATATCATTAAGAAGAAAAATGATGATTATAACTCTAAATATATTAAGAAAAATTCATAAAATGGCAAAAACTAATACCCGAACTACTGGACGTGATTGACTCGCAAACGCTACTCAAAACTGGATTGCTACCATCTCCAAATTGTATGTTATGCATTCAGGAAGATGAAATGAATACCGAACATTTATTAATCTGTGAACAGTTTAAATCATATCCAGACTTAAATCTCAAAATATTGGGAAGCAAGAGGGAAAATGGCTTTGTTGCTAAACCCTGAGAGAGAGAGAGATACAAAATCAAATCTAAGGATGTCACGAAATCATAGTGTTTGTATTTGTTCTGTCACGTAACTTTAATCAAATTCTTTCACTTCCTTTTCATATCAGAGTTAAAGAGATGGCATTGGACCCATTAAAACAGACAGATACCAGATGAGCAGCAAACCAAAATCTAGGAAGTTTCTAGCAATGACAGCTATACAGAGTGTGTCAGTGCTGAACATACCTATGATTAAGTTCTTCATCCGTTTCAAAAACATTGTATGGTTTAAGCACTTCTTGCAACTCCTGCGTCCTCTGAAAATCAATTGGCTTTGGTCCTGCCAAACTGATGGCTGAGGTCATGCCCAGAGTGCGCAGATTTGGTTGCGGCTGCTGCGGTTGCTGCTGCTGCTGTTGTTGTTGTTGCTGCTGCTGCGTCTGGGACTGCATCTGGGCGGACCACATTCTACAACCAAAAGCAATCTAATTTCCGAAGTCTTATGGAGCTCCTCAGTTCACAAACAATTAAATTAAAACAACTGCAGGGCCTAAAACAGATACAAGTTTATTCTGAGACCTTAAATAACAATAAATTCTATTATGTACACTCCCTCACTCCAGACTGTGACACCTTATGCTGCAAAGTCTTATTCCCCTCACTTTAGCTTTCAGAACCACAAGTAAAATATCCAAGGTTGGTTCACAATCCCAGGAATGCATATTGATGACCATATCGATAGCAAAATGCAAAGTCAATCGTGAGTATTGGAACATCATTTGTTTGTAACCAACCAATCACACGTGCGCGTGTGTATGTGTAGAAAAATGCAATGTTTATTGTGCATATTATAATAGAATTTCCAATTGCTAATGCTTATTTGATTTCAAGGCATTTATGCTCACACATAAAATCTGAAGCACTCCTTTTTGTTTTCAAACTAAATATTGTATTCCTAAATGAAGAAGAGAATAAAAATTTAATTAACTTAATATCGGATGTGTAAACTCTCTGCCTCTATTACTGCCCCCATTCTACCGACATGGATGATATCAAGGATACTTCCTCCCAAGCATCCTGTATTTGATCCCAGAAAACCTCTTTTGTCTTGCAGACCAACTTAACTCCAAAACCATCTTCACTTGTGCCCATACATTTTCAGTAGGATTCAAAACTGATGAGGATGGAGGCCAATCAATCACTGTGATATCTTGCCTTTGTGAGAACCAGTTTGAAACCTGCTTACTTGTAGAGACAGGGTGGTTATCTGCTGGAATTCAATTATTCCATTGGGATATCTAGTCCATACAGAAGGAAAACATGATGTTTTTTGATTCTTTATACTGCTGGTTGTTCAATGTGCCATCAACCTGGCACAACAAACGTAGACCATCATGTGAAATCCAACCCCATCACAACACATATGCACCTTTGACAGTCCATTTGTGTCATGTATTTTGCATCATGTTTTCATCTGGGGTGGTAGACAATTACTTTTTCTCCCATTTATAGATGAAAATGTCACCTCGTCTGTGAATATAACCCCATTCCAGTTATGGTTGACAGTTTCTTCTGCAAATGCAAGGCAACATAATCTGTGATTGTCTGTACGACCCTGCTACAGTCAAACAATGCTAGGTTATGCAGTTCGATCAAGGAAAATTAGAATTACTTCTAATTCTAGACAAATGCTGGAAGGGATTATTGTTTGCCTGTTCTAGAAGCGCAGTGTCCTGCTGAGGAGTGGACAAATGTTTTCCATCCAAACCAGTTGATGAACTATCCCTTCCCTGGATAACCGCACCCACATCTAAGTCTTTTTTTAAATGAACGCTCTTTAACTGCTGTGGTCCTTAGAGTCCCATTCTATATTGGAAGTGAAAGACCGGTAATTTTGCTCTGAGGTATCTTTATCAGACTTGAGGTTCTTTTACGTGCCATAAATCTACAACACGGGACCACCAGCTTTACTTCCCTTCCGAAGGATCCATCACCCTCCACCAGGTTTGAACCTGCGACCTCAGGAACTAGAGGCTAGCATGGTAACCACTACACCACGGAGAACAATCCCACCTCATAGCCATAGATATACAGACTTCAAGTGTTCTCGCAGCCTGAGACACAGAGTATCCAGCCATGTTCACTAACATAAGGAGAGATCTTTATGTGTGAGCTCAGCCATGGCAAAAGTTAGTAGGTTGCTAACATATGCACAACTCCAAGGCTATGAGGTGCATGCGCATGATCATGCCAGTGCCATTCATAACTGAAGAATAAGACAGATTGTATGCACATCCAATATTAAATCAATTAAATATCTGGTTTAATTTTTCACTTTAGAATTCTTATTAATATGGCATTTATTCTGAAAATGAAAAGAGTAATTTCCTTGCGTTTTCATGCATTAATGTCTTAATGTTAATAGATATCTTATGCATGGAAAACACATGGTATTGCCACATATTTACCAAATTAGAATTTAAGTAACAAAAAAATATACCAAGGTATCGAACCAGGGTTGTTCCAATTACGAGGTACACGCTACCATGAGTACAATCCAACTGAAAGGCATCTTCCTACTTATCGCATAGCTTTAAAATGAACGCAGGGTGGTATTAAGTCATGTATTGTGAACAAGTGTCAGTAAATGCTTCCAGTATTTTCTGAATCGAACTCCCTCTCTGGCTGTTGCTCATTTATTTTATCTTAGACTGTACAATATGTATCTAACAGGCCACGCCCAAGAATGAGGAAAGGTAAAAACTTGGCCAAATTGTCTTTCCAGGAAAGCTTCCCATCAACTGTGAAAGATCACATTACAATTCATGTATTTTAAATTTGTTGTTCAGGTTTTCATTCTGGTTATTGTGAACCAGCCTTTATCCTCGGTCAGCACAAAACAACCACATTTGACTTAATTTCTCAGCAATTAAATCAGTTTCCAGATTATGTAATACTAGTGCGGCAATCACATTCCAGAGGGGTGGCTGCAAGGGTAGTTCCTTGTGGACTTCAGTTAAAACAAAATAGAACTGCACATTATTTCATAAAGGTTCATACTTGCCAACTTTGTGTAATTTAAACCCATAAAACTTTCCCTCATCCAGTAAAACGTAATTATTTTGCGATGACATGGAACTCAGCGCAATTACTGTACAAATATTCCATGTAAAATAAATTGGAATTCTGTTTTATAAAATCCTTGAAAACTTTGTAGAACTGCCTCTTGCTGAAATTCTTCCTGTACCACAATTAACACGTATTAAAGCAAAAAACACTTCCTAGGCTAAACACACATTTTATACTTCATAACAGCAACTACATACAAAAACTGTCACAAAAATGGGAAACATATCCTGCAGCCATAGAACTGAATAAGTTCATGCTTTGGTTACTAGAGGTGCTATACATCTGCTGCAGGCTAGTGAAGGGGAACCATGATTGCCAGACACACAGATAAACTCTGGCAGCACTGAATCCATCCCCACAAAGCCGTATAAATGCCTTCTTTGCCATTAAGTCGTGAGAAGGCCTCCGCTCCCTTACATTTTATGGACAAACTGTAAAAGTTGGCAAGTACGCTATTATTCTTTAAAACTATTTTGGGATTCACAGTTAAGTTTTTATAAATGCACAAATTAAGATTTTTATTATTCTAGCTTCACTTTTTTCACCAGAACCTGCTGGGACATGTTTTGGAAACCATTGTCTCCATCATCAGCCTGGATTCACTGCTGTGACTGGTAGATGGCAGTCTCTGGTTTGGACATACTGGGTAATGAGATCTTTTTCACATGGGACATCAAAGTTTAATATATTGTGCTTCTGAAAATGAAAATGAATAACTTTTTCCAAATGGAGAGTTGTGCTGCTTTTCTAAGGACCTTAAGAGCTTTGGTTTCTCTTCCAGCTGATGATTTGTGGACCAAACATGCTCTGTAACCACTGATTTTTCCGTTTCTTTATATTTGTCAGGTCTTCTTTAAATCTTGTGTCTATATTCCTCTTTGCCGTCTCTCTCCACTCTTTCTTACAACCCTGACATCCAATTTCATAAATACCAGAAGTTTTTCTCACTGGAATTTTGTCCTTTGTATTGATCCTGAGTATGTTTTTTAAGGAATATTTGTTAACTGGGGCTAAGGTTATATCATATTCTTTGAATATTTTTGTGAATTTTGGGAAGGCCCATGGGTGGAAAGTTAATTTTTTTTAACTTTTTAGTTTCTTTAATGTTATTTGTTTCTTCTTTTGGAATTTCTGTATCTTCCTGTCTACTATCTCTTTGGTGAACTCATTTTTATGTATGATTTCCAGGATCTTGTTCTATTCTTTTTTGTACTTATGTTTGTTCATTGGTATGTTTACCAGTCTGAAGGTAACGCTGTTCATTATAGCATTGTGTTCCCTGGGGTTGTAGCTGTCACTTTTAACATAGTTATCTGTGTGTGTGCCTTTTCTCTGTATACCAAAACTTATTTTATTTTGATACGCCATTATTTTTATGTCCAGAAAGGGGAGCATGTTATTGGCTTTAGTTTCTATTGTAAATTTTACTAATGTATCTTGTAAGCTGAGTAGGGATGTTATATCCTTCATGAACTTCTTACTATTATCACAAAAATGTTGTCTACATATCTGTAGCAGAGTTTATATATGCTGTTATATGATACAACCTTAGCCCCAGTTAACAAACATTCCTTAGAAAAGTATACTCAGGACCAATACAAAGGACAAAATTCCAGTGAGAGAAACTTCTGGTATTTATGAAATTGGATGTCAGGATTGCAACAAAGTGTATGTAGGGAAGACAATGAGGAATATAGACACAACGTTTAAAGAGCACACAAATGTGAAATATAAACAAATGGAAAAATCAGCAATTGCAGAGCATGTTTGGTCCACAAATCATCAGCTAGAAGAGAAACCAAAGCTCTTAAAGGCCCTTAGAAAAGCAGCACAACTCTCCATTTGGGAAAAGTTATTCATTCATTTTCAGAAGCACAATATATTAAACTTTGATGTCCCATGTGAAAAAGATCTCATTACCCAGTATGTCCAAACAGAGAATGTCATCTACTAGTCACGAGGAAGCACAGTGGATCCAGGTGATGATGGAGACACGTCCCAGTAAGTTCTGATGAAAAAGAAGCTATCTTAATATGTGCATGCTAATATTCATTAAAATTCACCTGAATTACTGCACTGTAAGAATGTGTCGCTCAATTTATATTCCTCTAAATATGTGAAAGCTCAAACAAGAAAGCTATCATACAATGGAATCATCTTAAGACAAGTTTTATTGTAGTATAGTACAAAGAAAGCTCAACACTTTTTATTTGAAGCTGCCACTGTTGCACACTGTACAATAATACAATCAACAACCTTGAGTTAAGATGGTCTGATTGGTTTTAACCAACCAAACAGCTGTGTTAATTTTTTGTTTGAGAGAAATAGTGTTGCAAATAATAATAATAATAAATAATATGGGACAAGAAGGAGACGTTTGTAGTGGTATATTGTATAGCAGTAAGAAAAAGAGGTCACATTTATCCTTCTTCCAGCAGATGAGTTCATAAGATATTCTACCTACATTACAAGTGGTGGCTGAAAACAACTGTTCACAGTTACAGTAAATGTCGTTATGTCTACACACCTGAAAATAATAATTGTTATACTTCTGTCTTCGTGTTTATGGTGACATTTATTAAATATGCTCTATAGTGTTTAAATAAAGGGAGGAAGGTGTTTATTTCCCAAAATAACATAACAAAAATTAATTTTGTCATCTACTGAGATGATCCTATACCCAGATTTCTCCGCATGTAAATAAAAGCTTGTGACTAGTTTTCTGTTACTGGTTGTATAACCACTTATTGCAATAGAAATTTATTCTGTGTTTCAAACAGTTTGTCTTCATAAATTTGAAGAATCACAAGAAAATGCCAGCACATGTTTGAAATTCCTATGTGGAGGCATTGGCACATTTGTACATCAGCACCACAGTATTCCGAGGTTAGCTCTTGGCGCTTGGTCACAGATTAATTCCTCAGTTGAGCATAAAGCTGAAGTGAATTAACATTCACTGTTATTCATTGTTTGTATGTTCAAAGAGAATCACAGCCTTCGCTACCTGATCATTTCCTACAATGCCACGATGCTCAAGAATCCAGATAAAGAACACCCAAAAGCCAGCAACATACAGTGCAACTGATCATGGATTTTCTGAACAAGTGGGTGTTGGCTATAGAGATCCCATAAACTAAATAAAGCACTGAGAGAATCAGAACAAATGACACTGGAATGCAGGAAAAAGGAGCGGATGAAAACCTGTAGCTTTAAAAATACAATATACAGTTGAGCAGTATAAATGGAAGTGCTAAGGGGGAAACAAGTCTTGTAAATTAAATTAAATTGCATTTTATTTATGGACGCTCCTTAACTCCTGTAGTTCTTGGTGTTGCATTCTATACTGGGTATGAAAGACCAGTGATTTTGTTCAGTGGCCTCTATCAGACTTGAGGTTCTTTTATGTGCCATAAATCTATGACACGGGACCACTGGCTTTACTTCCCTTCCAAAGAAAGCCATGCTAAGGAGCTTTACACCCAAAAGCTCATTGCCCTCTGCCGGGTTTTTAACCTGCGACCTCGGAAACTAGAGGCTAGCATGATAAACACATCACCATGGAGGAGCAAGTCATGTGAATCAATAACCACAGCACAGCCTACCCCTTGTTCCGTTCAAGAACCATCAATAAATACAAAATGGTATCCAGAAAGTCATGTTTCAAAGCCACAAAAGGGGCTGCATATATAGCAGCAGCAGTAGTGTCCTTGGGCAACTGAGCCAGATCAAGACAACACAGAGGGGTTTGGCGTATCCATGGAGTTTATGCTTGACACATGAAATGCGGCTTTGTCCATAAACATGCATCTATTTAACCATTGATCGTCCACTTCCTGTTGCTATCACATCCTGTGCAAGGCACTTTGAGACCATTTGCCAAGAAAATGTACCAGTGATGGGACATACTGATAGTTGTAGTGAAGTCTGAAAGCTCGCTGGGTCCGTGTTATTTTTAAAAAGTTTGCATACCATATGACACATTGAGTGTGCTATTGCGACATGACCACCATTTTGTCTCCTATGCATAATAGTATACCATGCCATGGGGTGAAGTATGAAACTGATGCGGTATTATTAATGTTATATTTATTTAACATTATTGTAGCCCCACGTTGTGGTAGCCAATTTGCGAGTGTATTACTTGAATGTTTGTTTACATCAGTGTTGAAGCCATCTTGTGACGTGATTCTTTGTTAGGTTCGTAGCTCCATCTGGTGTTAGCAATTTGCGGCAGTATTAGTTTTGTGCTTGAAAGAATTTTAAATTTTGTTTACTGTCCTCCGGCTAGCTATTATCTCTCGGTCGAACATGTCTCTTGAATCAGAGTGTGTAAACGGAAAGGAATCTTTTATCCAAATATAACACTGATGAAGAAATTTGTTTTACACATTTATTGTCAAACACGTTAACTATCACATTTACACATTGATCTTGACACTCGCCAAACTGAAACTGTTATAATAACTTCATTACTAATCACTCTTAATTCACGTACTTCAACTTTGTGTATAATTAACTTTATAATACTTTAGATTTTCGTAACTTGTGAATCTATAGCTGACGTATCTCATACAAATATTTTGACGAACTGACGAACTGAAGACGACGTGTAGTGCACAAAGAATTTTGATGAACTGAGCAACTGAAGGCGACGTGTAATGTATTGAGATTTTCGATGAACTGAGCACGATCTACCCCCAACCCGGCCCCCCCACACACCTTCATCCAGATACGCCCAAAGATTATAACTGAACTACTATTGGCTAATAAAACGCGCCAACATTAGCGTCTATTTTAATATCCAATGAAAATTTTGAATACATATGCTTTAGGGAGAAAACATTCCAGAAGGTTCTCAACGGAAAAATGCGCCAACATTACGTAACTTCCTCGTTTCCAATAATGATAAACAGCTCACCCCCTCGCTGCATTATTGCGCGCTATTATTGACAGTTTCAGTAAGGTCGTATAAACTTACTTCCCGACAATATTTATAATCAATAAACATCTGAAATCAATGTCACATAAAAATGCATATTCATATTACAATCATTATTTACATTTAAGTAATTTGTGATACAAATTACTGCATCAAAACATAGCTCATTGTTAAATTCCATCTTGCAGCAAATTGCTCGGAGATGTGTGCATTAACCTCTAACAATTAAATTTTACTTTCCTGACAACTCTAACGGATCACCCTGTATTTTACATTTGTAAGAGTGCATACTGTTACAATTCAATCACGGCTGTGTCATCCATTGGTCCCATGATATCTGCATGTTAGGAACATATTTAGCCAATCAGATTAGAACAGACATGGAGTAACAGAGATTGGTATAAATGTAAAAATCACTGGAACTTTCACACAGGAAAGGAAATAATTAAATCATGGAAAACGACTAGACGTTAAATGCTCACACTGCCTCAATTACCAAATATTGGCAGATGTTTCAAGGACATATTGTCCCCACTTTCGGCTGCTGGTCAACCAACTAGCGATTCATCAATCTTGTTTCTTTCTTGGGTAAATGTAGCATCATCTGGTGTGGGGTTGGTGAATTTAATGATTAAACTATAGTCTGCTGGAATTTCAAAGTTGATAATTCGATGTTTGAAACTTTTGATATATGTTCTTTCCCAGAAGTTCAATTCTACATGGTTATGCATTAATTTTAGCAGTTTGACCTTTTGTTCTATACTGTGATTTACTTCCTAGAAGCGACTGGCTATAACTGTTTGTATCCAATATTTCTGCAGTGATCTTTTAGTCTTGTTTCTCTTGGTTTTTATAATGTAAGTTTTGTTGCATGCAGAGTAAACTTAGAAGATACAGTACCTAGCCACCAGGAGTACTAGTATCAAACTGATGCATTTTCTCTATATATGGAGCTTTGTGACTGTATATATTGGCTGCTGATTTATGTTTATCTGGTAGCTATTTCTCTAGTCCAGGATAAATGAACTTTGCCATTTATAAAAGCATAGGGGAAATGGAGGTGCAGGGACTAGAACATTGGCAAAGAGATGAACCATTGAACAAAAACAAAAAGCTCAGATGTAGCAAAGAGGTAGTAAAATATTTATAGTTATGTGAACTAAATTTACTTGGCATTTAAATGGAAAATATGGAGAGGATGAGTGTGGTTGAATGTACATTTGTAAATAATAATGGCCAAAGTGTAATGGACTACATTTTATGGCCTGTCAGTATTAGCTGCATGGTAAATAATTTTAAAGTTTTAAACTTATGTTCAAATAGTTGTAACTTTCCACTAGTGCGGATATAAAGGCTAGAGATGATCACTGGGATAAAGCAGAGCAGAAGTGTGGGACAATATTTATTTAGAGTTAAACAGAAGTGGAAGGACAGAGAAGAAGAAAATTTGATACATACAGTGGAATCTCGTTAGCACGTTCCTCATTAACACGTTTTCCCATGTATTGCGTTGAATTATAAAAGTCCCGGCACAAAATGCATCAAATGCATTAATAACGTTCGTTTAGTACGTTTTCTCGCTCCCGCTTACTACGTTCGAAGTTTGATGCCCTCATTCGCTATTTTGGCCAATTCCAATGCTTGGTCGGTCGGTATTAATAGTCATTTTTGAGAACATAAAAGTAACAGTCCAGCGGGAGTAGATTTACTACATTCAAAGTTAGACGTTCTCATTCGCTACTTTGGTCAAACCAGGCGGGGTGGAACCGGCAGCCAATACCATGCATGTACGTATTTGTGGGACGCGTTTTGTGTGTGTGTGTGTGTGTGTGTGTGTGGGGAGGGATGCTTTAGTGACGCTCTTTGGTGTTCTGCGGTGACGCTTTAGTTTAACAGTGGCTTGGTGTGGTTAGTTTATGCTGTTGAGTGTTGACGAAACGTAAAAGTATTTTAACTTTTTGTTCGCAATGGAGAAAAAGAAAGTGCGGCAAATAACCAACAGTGAAAAACTGAAAATCCTTGAGGAAGTAGATCGCAATCCAAATATGAAACGTGTGGATATAGCGCGGAAGTTAAACATTCCTCCGTCAACCTTAAACACAATTGTTAGCAAACGTAAACTAATTGAAACTGCTTTTGAAGAAGGAAAAAATGCTAAAAGAAAACGTAATCGCCCTGGCCAGTTTCCAGAATTAGAAGATGTTCTGCTAAAGTGGTTTACACAAGCTAGAGCTTCAAATGTGCCAATAGACGGTACTGTGGTTCGAGCTCAGGCAACACATTTAGCACAGAAGATGGGACTGGATGATTTCAAAGCGTCCAATGGCTGGATTGAAAGGTTCAAGAATCGACATGGCTTAGTCTACAGATGTTTGCGAGGTGAGGCTGCTGCCGTAGATATTGACGCTACACTGTGTGAAAACATAGAAATGTGGAAAAATACAACGCTCCCGTCAATTTTGAAAGACTATAGCCCTAATGATGTGTATAATGCAGATGAAACAGGACTATTTTTCCATCTTTTGCCAGACAAAACCCTGGATTTTAAGGGCACTAAGTGCCACGGTGGGAAACTTAACAAGGAGAGGATTACAGTTTTGTTGTGCTGTAACGAAAGCGGAACGGAGAAATTGGTACCACTGGTTATTGGAAAAGCACGCAATCCGCGATGTTTTAAGAATGTGAGATCTTTTCCATGTAAGTACACTTCCAACACAAAAGCCTGGATAACTTCTGCCATCTTTGAAAATTTCTTACGAGCATGGGACGCAAGACTGGGCATAAGAAGCAAGAAAATTGCACTGTTTATTGATCAGTGTGCTGCTCATCCACCAACTGTTTCAAATTTAAGAAACATAAAGATCATTTTCTTCCCAGCAAACTGCACGAGTAAGCTACAACCTTTAGATCAAGGCATAATTCGGTGCATGAAACATGCGTATCGTAAGAGACTGGTACAGAGAAGGTTGGCTGCACTGAAATCGACGACAAGAAAAATCACCATCTTAGATGCCATGCATTTTATTAGAACTGCTTGGGATTGTGTGACGCAAGATACCATTAGGAACTGCTTTAATAAAGCCGGTTTTTGCCGAGTTCTTGGTGATGAAATTACGCAGGAAGACAAGTTTTCCGAGAGTGAAGAATGGCGCCAAATAGCAGACGATGCCGGCGTGTCTTTCGAAAACTATGTAAACATTGACAATGAAATTCCAGTGTGTGAAACAGCGACGATAGATGAAATACTTGAAGAACAAGTGAAAGATGAAGCATTAGTGGGAGACGAAAGTGACGATGAACCAGATCCTGAGCCAGTACCTACAGTGTCAGAAGCCATGCAGGCAATGGACATAGTGAAGCGATATGTGTGCAGTTTCGAAGTTGATGATGTAATGACTTTACTAAACAAGATGGACAGTAAAATTTTGGCATTAAAACCAACAAAGCAATCAACTATCGATATGTATTTCAAACCAATGTAAATAGTGTGTATTTCACATCCGTTTTTGAGGTAAGATGTATTATTAGATTTTATTACATAAATATGTTCTTAAGTTGCAGATTATGTATTTTCGTTAACACGTTTTCCCGTCTATGACGTCCAAATCCTTGGGTCCCCGCAAAAACGTACTAACGAGATTTTACTGTATATACTGGGTGATCAGCATAGAGCAGAACAGGTTTCATGGCTCTTAGCCGGTTGGTGGTGAAATGCAAGACTTCAGTATGCTAGTTGAACTCTTGCAAACGTGGCATGTTTTGTTAATTGACACAATACAGTGTGTATTAAGCGAAATTGCTCTATTTGGGTACCAGTATTCTGTTCCCCAAAAAGTATTCATTTATGATTCATATGCCCCTAAAGAATTTGTAAGAGATTATTTCAAGGGAGATTTCCTAATGTTCAAGTTCCAGGTTGAACTACGATTCATAGATTAGTAAATAAATTATGTCAAATGGGAAGTCTTCTTGATAAGAGACTCTAGATAACATGGACACCTCTGGAAAAGTCTCCAAGAAAATCACTTTGATGCCTTTCCCAGCAAATAGAAATTTCCTATGGCTGTGTTCAAACGGCTACAAAGTTACTCAAGTTAAAGCCTTATAAAATTACTGTAGTGCAAGAACTTAAAACAGGGTGTTCCTGCATTAAGAATGGGATTTTGTGAATATGTTTTGAATTGGGTATATGATGCTCAAATGGGTTCTAATCTAATTTTTTTTTCAGACAAATTGTAGTTCCACCTAAGTGGGTACATTAATACACACAACAATTGTTATTGGAGTGTTGGAAAAGGCTAACCACCTTCACCAGAAACAGGTGCATGATCAAAAACTGTGTCTTACGCTATTAAGGGCAAGAGAATACACACACACACACACACACACACGCACGCACGCACGCACACACACACACACTTTTTTTTTGTGTCTGTGGAAACAATTACCAGTCAAGAGGTATGTGCAAAATATTTTGTGATCATTTGTTGGCAAATTAACTGAGAGGGAAAGAAGTTACGCGACTTTCCAGCAGGACTCTGTGATGGTACATACAGCCAACTTCTCCTTATAGGAATTCCATGAAGTGTTTCAAGATAGTTATCACTAGAGACCGGAAGTTTAGGCATTATAAAGCATTAAAATAGGTAGGCAAAAAGGCATTATAAATAATTAAAATAGGCAATAAAAGGCAATTAAAAAAAACATTTATTTAATAGATTACACTATTTAATAACTCGATCATGATATTTTAAAGAACTTAAAAGTTTTAAACAAAATGCTAGTATTGTAATTGACACGAAAATACAACATTTTTTTAAAAAGGCCTGTGTATTGCAATGCCTTATTCATTGCACATGACAATCAAATGTTTTTTTAAGTTCTCTGGGGTCATGTCAAGTCTCTTGTTAGATAACACATTTTTCATATGAGAAAGTGACCTCTCAACATCGACAGAGGTTATTGGAGCAAATCTAAAACATAGCATCATTGTAGGATCCATTTCAACTGCAACAGAAATGTCACCTTGTAGAATTTTTTAAATGTTTCTAAGTTTATGCAGATCACAATTTTTCGATAGCACTTTTTTACACTCTTCGCTAACTAAAGAACACCATTTCCCTGGTACATTGCGCTGCATCATCCACAATTTTCACTGACTACGTTAAAGGTTGTCCTCTTTCTGGAAGCTGACAGATCACTCGGCCACAATGAAAGTTAAGTCATTTTTCACTTCCGAAGAGTCAAGAAGTTTCTTGGCTGCTACAATTGAAGATGCTTCATCCTCCAGAGCATTCACCACCTCAGTTATACTCTGGAAATTCGAACCGTAGTAAAGTGCTGCTGAGATCCACGTCCCCCATCTTGTTATGATAGGTTGGGTGGGGGGGGAGGGGCAGAGGTACATCTGGTGCAATGGATTTAAATGTCAGCATTCTTGATGGGGCTTTCACAAAGCTCTTCTTAATACTGGAAATCAATTTGTCAACATCCGGAACAAGCATCATACCTCTTCTGACACCCCGTGAAAGCCATGTGCTACGCAGGTCACGTGAAGCATGTTTGGAAATAACACTTTTACGGCTATTCCAGCCTTTTTCATATATATGGTTCAGCGTCACTGATGAAAAGTAAGACGTCGTATTGAATCTCTTCAGGCCACAGCAACTTGAATGAACTGGTGAATAACTGTGCGATAGTTGAATTGTTAACTTTCTCAAGATACTGTTGTAAGCAGGAATGATTCATCTTCTGTAGGATCTAATGGTCCAATAACAACATTGGCAATGAAACAACCCATGGTATCAGTTGACACATCGATAGAAATCCAGATCTTATTTTTCATTTTATCTTTAATGATTTTCATTGTGCCATCGTAACATTCGGTTAAGTAACATTTTCGCAAACTTGACTCGCTAGGTACAGTTTGGTTAGTATACTTCTCCAAAAATTGTGATAATGTAAGATTCTGTAATTTTCACAAAGGGATTCTGGCACTGAGGAAAGCTTTACATAAGTCAAATGCAGACTAGGATTTTCGACTTGATGTTGCAATTACTGTTGGAAGCAAAGAAGTCTTCTTCCCAGTAGCCTTGGAAAGTGCGTTTTTGTGTTTGATTGTGCTGTGATATAAAATACTTCTTTTCGTAGTTCACTGTCTGCTCGCATATTTTGCATGCGAGTACTTTACCGTCGGTACAAAATACGTCGGATCCAAAAGTATTAACGTAACTTTGTAATTTACTTCGTAAAGAAACATCTTACTGTTAGCTACAACAACATTGCAATGAAAACTGAAAGAAAAAGAAAAGTTACACCCGCACTCATTATTGCCTTTCAAAATAAATACAAGCGGTAATTCAAGCACTTTCTGTTATCTATACATTTATTTGCGTGGCAGCACTCATTGTTGCAAAGAAAATAATGAACTGAATGAAGGATATCTATGTTGTCTGCAACTTAAAGACAATAATATACATTCGGTGAACTATCTTTCATTGTCACGGACTAATGGTTATTGAAATAAAATGTACCTGAAGGAAATGTTTATTAATTAATAAATAATGAAATAAAGGCAACAGAAAGCATTTATTTTATAAAATAGGCCTTTATATTTAAAAAGGCAGAAAAAGGCAACATAAAACTGTCAATGTATGTATGTATTTATTTATTCTGCAATTGGGTACTTCCCGGTGGCAGAATTAAACCGTACAAAATTTACATCACCATGACTAGCTTACAATAATAATAATAATAATAATAATAAACAAGACTAACAATACAAAATGATTAATTTTAAATATTAACAAAGCTTTTAAAATCCCTAATTACTGAACCATTTATAGTTTACTTAACTATTCACAATTACTTAACTATTCACCATTTACTTAACTATTCTCAATTTACTTAACTATTCACCATTTACTTCACTATTCACAATTTACTTAACTATTCACAATTACTTAACTATTCACAATTTACTTCACTATTCACAATTTACTTAACTATTCACAATTTACTTAACTATTCACAATTACTTAACTATTCACAATTTACTTAACTATTCACAATTTACTTAACTATTCACAATTTACTTAACTATTCACAATTTACTTAACTATTCACAATTACTTAACTATTCACAATTTACTTAACTATTCACAATTACTTAACTATTCACAATTTACTTAACTATTCACAATTTACTTAACTATTCACAATTTACTTAACTATTCACAATTTACTTAACTATTCACAATTTACTTAACTATTCACAATTACTTAACTATTCACAATTTACTTCACTATTCACAATTTACTTAACTATTCACAATTTACTTAACTATTCACAATTTACTTAACTATTCACAATTACTTAACTATTCACAATTTACTTAACTATTCACAATTACTTAACTATTCACAATTTACTTAACTATTCACCATTTACTTCACTATTCACAATTTACTTAACTATTCACAATTTACTTAACTATTCACAAATTACTTAACTATTCACAATTTACTTAACTATTCACAATTTACTTAACTATTCACAATTTACTTAACTATTCACAATTTACTTAACTATTCACAATTTACTTAACTATTCACAATTACTTAACTATTCACAATTTACTTCACTATTCACAATTTACTTAACTATTCACAATTTACTTAACTATTCTCAATTTACTTAACTATTCACAATTTACTTAACTATTCACAATTTACTTAACTATTCACAATTTACTTCACTATTCACAATTTACTTAACTATTCACAATTTACTTAACTATTCTCAATTTACTTAACTATTCACCATTTACTTCACTATTCACAATTTACTTAACTATTCACAATTTACTTAACTATTCTCAATTTACTTAACTCTCTACAAAGTACTTAACAATTTACAAAGTACGTAACTATTTTCGAGGTACTTAACTATTTACAATTGGTCCTTATATTTAGTTACCAGTATTTTCAACCTGGTAGTGTCAACTTTAATAGTATAGTTTGTGAAATGAGTACACTAGTTAATTAACCAACATTTATTCTGCTAATATTATTTCTGAACTGCTTTAAGGTCAGAGGACAGCCCTGAAAGGCTGCTACAGGCAATTCATTCCATTCCTCAATGGTTCTATTAACAAAAGAAAATTTTCCCACGTCGGTTCTGCACTTTCTACCCCTAATTTTAAACAGATGATCATTTCGACCGTAGTGTGCTGGATTCTCTAACCTTTCTCTAACATCCGCCCAAGCATTTGAACCAGTATAAGCTTTAAATAACGCAACTAATCTATGTTTTTTACGCCTAACTTTTAGCGGTTCCCATTCATTCTCTTCACCTTTTGTAAACCCAAAATCTTTACCTCTCCTTATGAATTTTATAGCCCTTCTCTGCACTTTTTCTAAGGAATCAATCTGATTGACTCTGTATGGGTCCCAACATGCTACTCCATATTCCATAACCGGCCGCACTAAAGATTTGTAGGCTAGTTCCCTGGTCTTTGCGCTCCCCTTTTTCAGTATTCTCATTACGAAATGCAATGCTTTCCACGCTTTCCTAGATGTACTATTTATCTGTTCCCCCCATCCAGCATTACTTGACAAGCACACTCCCAAATATTTGCAGCTGTCCACCTGTGGAATTGGTTCCCCGCCCATTTGATAGTTATGTATAATCTTCCCCTTAGTTCTGCTAAAAACAATGGACTTACTTTTCCCAGCATTAATTGTCATTTTGTTTGCTTCGGCCCACCACCTGATTTCATTTAGGTCGTCCTGAAGAGCAGTCTCATGCATGGAATTCCTAATCTTATTGTAAATAATACAATCGTCTGCGAACAGTCTTATCTGGCATTTAATGTTTATATGGATATCATTAACAAAGATAAGAAACAGTAACGGGCCCAGTACCGAGCCTTGGGGCACGTCCGAACTTACGGTCCCCCCTTCTGACAGTTCTCTACCTACTCTTACTCTTTGCGTCCTCCCTTTCAAAAATTGTTCTACCCACAATACAACGCGATTATCAAGTCCCGCATTTGCTAGTTTCCGGATGAGTAAACTATGTGGCACTACGTCAAAAGCTTTAGAAAAATCTATCACCACTGCATCAGTCCTTCCCCCTGCATCCACCTCATCTGCCTAATCTTGAATTAATGAAGTTGTTTGACTTTCACATGAATACCCGGATCTAAACCCATGTTGCGCTTTGTTGAACCACTGTTTGTTTTCTAAATCCTCCCGTATGTATTCTGCAATTAGATGCTCCATTACTTTACACACTACCGACGTTAGGCTAACAGGCTGATAATTATTTATTTCTGTTTTATTACCCCCTTTGTATATTGGAACTACAATAGCGGATTTCCAGTCTTCCGGTAGTGCACGGTTGTTAATTGACATGTTAAACAATAGCATTAGGTAGGGAATCATGGCTTCTCCCCCTATTTTTAATATTTCAGTAGGTACGTTGTCCGGCCCTCTTGATTTTCGATTCTGTAGCATCTTGATCCTTTTACGTAATTTTGGCGCCATTATTTGAAAAAGCGATTCTCCACCACTCCTATTTTCCCGTTCAGGACTATCATCCATTTGATGAAAGACCGATACAAAATGTGCATTTAATATGTTCGCCTTTTCCTTATCATTTATTACGGCAGTCCCGTTAACTTTGAAATCTGGTATGCCTTCTTTATTACCCCTGCGTCTCCTCACATAATTGTAAAATGCTTTCCATCCATCACTTTCCTTATTTAAAATTTGTTCTAAAAACCGCTCCTGCGCTTGCAACTTTTCGTTTTGTAAATTCTTGGTTAATTCTTTAAATTTAATAAAATGCCATTCTGATTTCCTCCTTTTATGATACGCGCGCCTTGTTTTCCTTTTAAGTGACCTAATACGTTTTGTATAAAATTCTGGATCAGCGTTATTTTTCATAACTTTAAAAGGTACATGTTTCATAATTGCTTCCGAAGTAAGTGTTTTGAAACTAGCCCAGGCTTCATTTACACTAGTGGCAGATTTTACGAAAGACCAATATTGCTCGCGTAGAAAATTCTGAATAGCAGCCCCGTCCGCTTTCTGGAAATTCCAGCTAATTGATGTTTGTTCTAATTCAAACCGGTTTAATCGTCCCCCCCAGTTTACTTCTAATTGCACACAATGGTGGTCACTGATACCTGGCAAGACCTCACATTCAGCAAACAAAGACTGAGGCCTGCATAAAAATACATCTAGTAAGGCTGATTGCCGAGTACTTGTGTTAACGACTTGCAACAAACCCTGTTCCCAAACCAGAAAATTAACAAGATTTTGGTCTTCGCCTCCTATTAACTGACCTTTCCAGTTTACATTTGGCAGATTTACATCCCCTGCTACAATAACGTTTCCCTTTATGGAAGAGATTTTTTCTATTAATTTATGCAACGTTTTGTGATTAGTTTCGCTAGGTGGTCTGTAGCAAGCTATTATTGTTATATTATTACCTTCGTTTTTTTGATCAATAATTTCAATTGCCATAATCTCTACATCCTCTTCTACCCATAGCGCTTTGCTTTGTAACTCTGACTTAGCGCAAATAAAAATTCCCCCTCCCCTTCCGTCCCTGTCCCTCCTAAACACCCTGTAATCTGAGCTGAAAACTTCCGCATCATTTATATTAACATTTAGCCATGACTCCGTACCTATAATTACATTTGGATTACATATCTCCATTAAATTCCAAAACTCTACAACTTTATTCATAATACTACGGCAATTTACCTGTAACAGCCTTAAAAAGCCAGCCCCTACCTGTGAATCTTCGTTCCTCCGAGGTTGTTGTCACTGTTGCTTCTGCCGCTTGCTGCCATCGCTCCACGTCGTCACCCTCCCGAACAAAGCTGCCAACTTCGAAGATCCACTTCGGTTTAAGTGCACACCGTCCCGTCCGTAGTCCCAATCTTCAATCCACGAATTTGGGTCCAGAAACTTCGCGCCCAGTCGCTCCGCTACCCATGCATACGAGTCGTTTACCTGCATTATCTTCCTCCAGTTGACATCGCGTCGTCTCAAAACTCCACTAACGACGATCTTCGCTGAGGGAAATAGCTGCCTTGTCCGTTTAACTAAGTCGTACATGTCTCCCATCACGTAGTTTACACTTCTCCGCAGGTCATTGCTCCCAACGTGCAATACAATCGTCTTATAGCTGTCTTCCATCTCCTCTTGCTTTTTCTCGATTTCCCCCAGCAGTCCTTCAGTCCTTATGCCAGGATAGCAAGCTACCTCTGCATTCGGGTTCCCCGCATTTCTCACAATAGAGTCTCCGACTATCAAACATGGTTTCCCCTTTTCTTGTCCATTTCCTTTCCTGAGCTCCCTGAGTTGGCTATTCTCTTCTTCTAACTTCCGAATTTTCTCTTCCGCGCGTTGGAGCTTCTCGTGTAACACCCGTGCTTCTTCTTGCAGCTTCTCCAGTTTCTTCTGATTTGCGATGACCGTTTCAGTTCCCCTGCAGTCCTTACATTCCCAGTTTTCTTCAATGTTCTGGTCCCTCTTAATTTTTTGGCAGCCAAAATGGTACCACTTCGCGCAGCTGCTGCATTGTAGTCCTGTCCTTAAAGCTTTGTTGCAGCTCCCACATCCTTCATCAGTCACAGGTCCTGGGTTTAATTCAACACCTCCTATCACGAGCAAAGTTACTAAAACAAACGCCATAAAATAACACTTGGACGTTACGTTCGTCCTACCTAATACCTGACTACCTGCTATCCACGATCCCCTACCCGTCCGCATTCCGATCCTTGCTCGGTAAACCATCAACTCCACCCCCATGGCCGCTACTTGTTTATACCTGCGTGTACTTGGAACGTCCTGACACGACCTCTCCCCTCAAGGTCTCGAACAGTAATGTGAATCACAAAGGTATAATTTGTACAGATTCACTTTCAAATTGAAGACAGATTTGACACGTTTAAAAAGGCATTCTGCCTAAGTTCCAGTCTCCGATTATCACTAACAACATATGGGAACCGTGTTCCCCCGATTTAACTCTCTGGGGAGGGGTTAAAAGAGAAAGTTACAAAACAAATCCACTCACTTTAGAGGAACTCAAATGCTGCCATTTTTCGAGGGAACTGCAGAGTGTAATGACCAATTTCCTAAGCAGGTGCCAGAAATGTTTGAACAACAAAGGGAGGCACTTCCAACATCTCGTGGCTTGATATATGAGTACTTTTATTTTTAAGTATTTACTTTGTGTTTCCTTGTTAGAAATAATTTACGGGACAAACTGTACTATATTTACTGTGGTAAATGCATGCTGTCACATAGCAATCAGCACCACCAGTTGCAAAACCTGCCCTGCACTATGCTGATCACCCAGTAATAGTATAATAATTTTTGTACGTGGAGTCGACACCTACAGGGCCAAATTTTCAGTAGGCAACTCTATACATTGTAAATTTCTTAGCAAAATAAATTAATATTCATATAAAAGTGGAATAAAGGTATTTTTGTGGCTACCATCAACTCCATGCTATTAAAACTCCTTGATTCACATCATTTCATTTGACTGAATGTACACTGAAAATGAAAGAAGTAATGTCTAAGATCCCCATCTCCCCAAGCAGAAGTGATTTCTATACATTACCATCATGTTGCTATTTTACCTGTATCTGAGAGTAGTGAATATGCCCAAACATCATAATTCAAATGTTAAGATGAATAAGCTATTTAATGATTTCTGCCAATAATGTCCCCATTCCGAGTCCTCACCATCTGAAAAGAAAAGCACATCTTGTTATAAACAATTAACATACAAAGTACAACATCAATAGAAGTTACTGGAAACAGCACTTTTATTCTACTGAAAAGAAACTTTTCCTGTTCTGTTTCCTAAGGCAAGTGTTTAATGTGCCTTAAGAGTTGTAAGTAATAAGATCACAATGATCAGCGAATCTTTTATGAAATGTCCTATACATTATTTCACTAAGGACTGCAAATAGTTTGGAACAAATAACGAGGAAAGTATATAACAGAAAGTACAATTGATCAAGTGTATGAGAGACTGCGCTTGGGACAGTCAGGCTTTGTTCACAAGACACTGTATTCTTGTAGTAGTTGTAATGGGGAATACAACTATAATCACAAAAGTCTTACAAGTAAATAACTGAACACAAGATTTCAAATACACAAGATGTTTCAGTGTTCCATCACTGAATATTTGCAACCAAAACACATGCAACATATTTTTTGGGTTGAGAAACTCAAATGGGCAGGCAATTTAATAAGAATGGGGGAAAATCGAATCCCAAAGAGGGTGCTGTCATGATATTTTGGAGGAAAGCTTGTGGGACTGAAGAGTTTTAGTGCAAGATTGGCTAGGCTGGTGGCGGAAAACGGCACATGTGCCATAGTGGATATGGGATCACTGAGATGTTTTATACTTGGGTTGGACTGGCAGAGGACCCGCCTTCTTCGCTGAGAGCATGTGTCATTCATGGAGGGATATGTGGTGTGTGAATGGACCCAGTTTGAATATATTATATTAGGCCTGTATTCATCAACGAGCCCTTGGATGAAAGTAGACATTTGAAAATAACGAATTATCAATTTATTATGCAGAAGCATAGCCTCGGTGGGACTTTACTTCAAAGTGTAATGTGCTAGACTTTCATCCTGAATTTATGGAGAAAACGATGAAGTTAGTAGCATGTCTTGCCAAAAATATGCAACAAATACAGGTGATTATTGGCAATTCTCATGTTCCTCTGCACATTGTAGGGGATGTACAAAAACCAGGAGAGTTCTACAGGCACAATCAATTCAGATACAGATTTTATACACAGCATGCTGAATGTATTGGCACACATCATACAGTTATTACTTTCACTGCGGTATTATGTCGTGATCATCTATTAGTTTACAGTAAATGCAGTAGATTATCTCATGTTAGTAGTAAAGAGAAGTTACGTTGTAGGCACTTTTCTGTCGCACATCTAAGAGGTCCCAAGTGAGGGTTTTCCCTTATTCTCAGAAGGCAAATGTCGAGCAATTCTAAGCTCTAAGAACCCCAGGATTGCTTGAACATCATATCACCCATTGTAAAGCCAAAAAAGAGTATTCAAGATCACCACTAGAAATGTCATTGCATTATTGCTTTCTCACACATAGGTGTACTCAATATTACAGGCAGGTTTCACATTCTAAATGCAGAGTAGTTATGCTTCTAACACACACAAAAAGGCACATTTTTTCCTCCCCTTTTCTGGCAAATCAGCTGGAAACTCCTCCATTTTTCCAAGGGACTTTAAATTTTTCTTATAAGTTCATAAATACAGTAAGAATCATTACTAATTATGTCATCCTTCTTTAAAAAAACAACTTCACTTAACACAATAGCATATACCTAACCTTATCTCAACCCCTCATGTTTTCCCTACAAACATGTGTTGAACAAGACTGAAATGCAAATGCTTTGACCACTGCCTTCTCTACTGCACTCCCAAGTTGATTTTAGACCTACTAAGGGATGCGATTTTGGAAATTTGTTACCCAACACTGGAACTTGGTCATTAAATCTGAACTCTCTAAAGACAAAGTTGATGCCCAAGAGTAAGACTTTCAGTAAAGTTAAAAATTTCCTAACGAAGCAGTTTATGTAAAGTCATCACTGAAAGTACTGTTTATCAATGCAAGCCTCAATAGCATGTCAATTATTCACGTGATTAGTTTTTATTAGAAAGTCTATGGGGGAAAAAAAAATTACTGACGACTTTATGGTGACATCATTGAAGGCATTTTACACTAAGGATGGCAGCACACACATCATGTTCTACATCCAACACAAAGGTGTAATACACAGGTATCACATGTGATTTGAGTGATGTCATTTACTTTCTTTTTAATCGTGTCTATATGAAGATTTTTAATATATATTTTTACTTTCTCTACTACGTATAGTAAGTAGGGGAAGTATTGCATTCCACCCAAAAATTCGATACCGAGATTTCACCGGAAATACATGTTTTGAGACCTCCTGAATCCAAAAACAGCATTTTAGGAAACATGTCCGTGTGTGTGTCTGTGTGTGTGTGTGTGTCTGTGAACAGCATAACTCAAAAACGAACAGTCGGATAAACACCATACTTGGTATTTAGGTTCAGTATCTTCCAGAGATGCGACACGAAGATTTTCAAGAAAATCCCACCACCCCAGACTACCCTTTACATGGAACATTTTTCGAAAATTTTAATTTTCTCAAAAATGGCTCTAACGATTTTGATGAAAATATCATATGTTTAAGATAATGTCATGAGAAATGAAATGTATATCTCGAATTTTCTGGGAATGTCTCCAAAAGTATTCTTCATTGTGAACGACTTTTGCATAACTGGTAAACCATAAGAGATAGACAAAATTTTACTACACAAAAAATGTAGATCGCGTTAAAATACATAACTTATGTAATATACATATCTTTTGTTGAGTGAACCGTTTTTGAGATATTGCTTGTTATTTCCTTAAATTTTCCAATACTTATACTTTTTCTCAAATTCGTTATTCATTTTTTTATGTCCTGGACATGCAAAGAGAATGGAATGCGCCACATAGCAACCAGCGTTAAAATATTTGACTATCGCTTAAAAGCTACCATATTCCCCTTGCATCTACAAGAAAATTACCAATAAGATTGACATCTCGATATCTCGATTAACATGAAGCATATGGAGAATAAGTGTTTGTAAAAATAGTTTGTACAAGAGTAGAGAAAGTCATGTAGTGTAACACATCAGATTTTTTATTAAATATGGCTTTTAATTTTATAAAAATAAAATTTGCAACTGAACACGTTAATAACACATATACTCCACTTAAGTGAGAAAGTTAAAAACTAGATGCATTTCGGGAAGCTTCCATCTCATCATCAGTTGGCCAACTACGACATTCTTAGAACGTGGCAAAAAAGATATACAGAGTGGAAGTGAAATAGTCCTGCGGACTGGGGGAAGTGGGAGAGTGGATGTAAATGAACAAAACCCTCCAACACTTTCTTTTAATTAAATGCACTGTTAACTACATAATCGTGTTTAAAAATGGAAGTATTTGGCAACGTGGTGCAACTTGTTGATCGAGTAGTCTGCTTCTACTGGCGGCACCTTGAACTATTCCAACACTATAAAACCATTTAAGTAACGTTGGCCATGTATTGAATTCAGATGTCTTATTACTGGCGCACGAGGCACCACAAAAATCCAGGAAAAAGTCAGGTTATTGTTCACTGCACCGTATGTAAACATTACTTTGAATTCTACATTCCCACGTAATTACAAATATTTTACTTGATATCTGGCCTATTTTGTTTGAGAGGCTCATGCTATGATAAGGTAACAAACTCACGTGGAATTGTTACTGATATTAAACAGTTTTAAGGTTTGTGTACACATAATACCTATGTATGTCGTTTAAAGGTACATTTTAATTACTACACAATGCCATGCTGCATGTGACAATGCAATGCTTTACTTGGAATGAAAATAAGCATTCCGAAGGTTATGGCACTCTTATGTGAAACACCTCTTATGTTACTAACACCATTATTCTGTGTTGAATTTAACAATATGGTACTAATAATTGATAAACGTTTAGGAAAGCATAATTTGTAATGTGAATCTACACTCCACTGCAATATGCTTAAAGGAAATTGTTGTGCAATTGTTTATAGTTTTTCCAACCAGGAAATTTACACTTCTACTTAATTTTTAACATACCTGTTTTAAAATGGGACTAATGTGCTTCATACTAGCATGTACAGCTCGTAATTACCGGTCTAATAAAAGGAATGTGTATAACATGATGCAGAAGCTTTTACAAGGAATTTTGCCAACGGTTACTGTAATTATGATTTAACAATAAGCTTATGAGCACCGAAAAACTTGAGTCGGTGAAATTTGCAACACTAACGTTAATGATAAGATTTGTGCGCGTATATGCAACAGACATCAAAATATTTAAAAAAAAACGTAGGTAAACAAAATTGACATTGCTCTTCGTGCCTAATGAATTAAACAGTCGCGGACTACCGCTATTTTCTTGGTAGCTTTAGAAACAGAAAATGACCATAACCTTAATCACTAGCATTTATTATCATTTACAAGTACATGAAAACATTGGGATTAATTTAAAATATCTGAACTTAACTCCAGGATATAAAATTGAAATAAGAGTTTAGAGGAAGTGTTCCATACGCCCTCGATTACGACAACTTGGAATTACACTACCTGTATCACAGGTCCGCTGGCAAATGGCAACAAATCTGTCTGCACTTGGCACAATCCGTTAGGAAATCTTTCAGCACAGAGCCGTTGAGCAGATTGAGAATTGCACTGCATTTCTCCGTAAATTAAGACCATGTCCAGATATTCGGATGTTGAAAATCACGGCGTAGTGTATGTTGTTCTGTAACAAGATTTTCTATGTTTTGTTTTTCTTTTTTTAATTCACGCCTCCTTTAACCGTTCTGATCTTAACTTGTGGCTTTGACGTAAAAACAATTGCATGCGATTAAGTAAACATTCCCCGTGATCTACACCGATATCAGAGGAAAGTAAATGCAGCTGATGCAATGTTGCAAGTTCTAACAGAACTAAGGAGGCAACAAGTTATGGACTTTTCAAATTTAATTTACACCAAAATCGTTCATTCTATTGAAATATGCCAAAAGAAAAAGTTGTCGTTTATTCAATTTTCTATGAATATAGTCATTAATTAAGAACCTTTACTCAACAGTAATCCAGCATGGTGGTGATAGATATTTTGGATAAAAGCATTTTTTTCTTGGAAACGGTGCATTTAATTACAAAAAAAAAAGTTGGAGGTTTTTGTTTATCTACATCCACTGTTCTAGCTCCCCCAGCCCACAGGACTGTTTCACTTCCATCCTATATATTGACAAAACTGAACGTAGCCTGAAAATTAGAATGAAAGAACATTTGAGAAACATAAAGCTTAAACAAGTGAATAAGTCCACCACTTCAGGAATTCCAGCACAAGATTAAACAGTATATAAAGTTGCTGAAACACATCAACAAACCATTAGCACCCGATATATGGAGAAAATATTCATCAAGAACCAGTCACACCTCATGAATTTTGATATCCTGCCAATGGATGACATTATCAGGCTTACTGTAGAACACAGATAGATACTAATAATAACATGGCTGACGATTCAGCTACGTGCTGCTCCAGTTGGTCATGCCTCCCGAAATGTGTCTAGCTTTTTAACTTTCTGATGTAACTGGAGTACTATATGTGTTTTAAATATGTTTGGTTGCAAATTTTATCAACTACTCCACTGTAAGCATTACTCCAAAATCATTCATTCATTTATAAAAATGCTTTACAATAAATACCAAAACTGTATATATGATTATACAGAGGGGTCCAAAATAATGTATACACTATTTGATCATCAATAACTTTATAATGAATAGAGATATGAGGCTCAAATTGGGTGAAGATGTAGCTTAATGTTCAACTTATTGGAATCTTGGTTAGGGCAAGTTAACCCGGATAAAGTTTTTTCTGGGGTTTCCCTTGTCCTGAAAAGATTAATGTTGGGTAAGTTTAAGCTCTATGGACTCTGGGTTGGCATTGCTCAAGGTGTTTGAAGTGGCCACCATCAGCAATAAAACACAGTCGATGTCACCAAACAGTGCCATGAACAACCTGCTGTTGTGCGCCCAGTGGAGTCACTGTACACGATAATTCAATGTTCTCTTGTAATGTGGGTGGCTACACACATCCCTTTAGACGTCTGGGAAGCATGACAGATATTCTACAGCGCCTCCTAGCCCATCCATCATCCAGGGAGAGTTTCATCAAGGTACACTCTGAAGTCTTCATGGTAGTGAGCTGCGGCATGAAATCTCTTGTCCGTATACAGATCACAGCTAAAATTGATGTCTGCAGCTTTTCGAGATAAATTGCACTTGTAACTGTTCTTTCAAAGAATGGTCCAATGAACCCCTGAGGGGACAACTCATTCCATACATTAATCCCTGGTATATTCACGGTTTTTTACATGGGGTCCAGTACATACAATACAGTCCCAGTTTGAATTATCCAGACAATCTGGTGTGCAGAAGCTTCATGTTTTTGAACCACTGACAGTACTAAGTTCATCAATCTGTGCCATCCTCATTCATTGCATGCAGCAATCTTGGGATGTAACCTTCCACGTTTGATGCACACTTTCACCAAATTTGAAACTTTTAACTCAATTCATTACAAAGTTATTTAAAACATCAAACAGTATATACATTATCTTGGATCCTTCTGTATTTAATTCCATGTCAGTCAGGCGAGTCCAGTATTTAAACATGGGTGAATGCATTTAGATATTTGTCCAGGTTGTGCGAATCGTTTGGATACTTCCACTATAGTGGATTACTTTTGGAAATGAATTTGTAAACAGTTACACAGGGGTATCTTTATTGGTGTCATATTTGGGGGATATGTTCCCGACATCAAAACAGTAAAATAAGTTCACATGTACATGGGTCTGAAAATCAACAGTTTCATTGTTATAGGTCAAAGAAGATGTATTCTATGAGTGAACAGATGGATATGCACTACACGTATAGCAGTACAGATGGCTATGCAGCACGAGCACGTGAACTTTATGCAGAAAAGTACCCTGACAGGCTGTTACTGTGTCCAAGAACATTCACCAACGCTTGAGAGAGAATGGCACATTTGAGGGGAGTACTAGGGATGTTGGGAGACCAAGAGTGGTACAATGCATTGAGCTTGAAGAACGAGTTCTTCGTGCTGTGGATGTAGACCCATCACAAAACACAAGACGTATGGCTGTAAGGAAAAGAGTTAGTCATATGACTATCGAGAGAATTCTGCATGAAAATCTTCTGTACCTATATCATCTTCAACGTGTGCAAGGATTAAATGAGGTGGACTTTGAGCCAAGAAGACGTTTCTGTCAACGCATGTTACAGCAGTGCACTGCGTTCATCAATTTCCTAGCCTGTATCTTATTCACGGACGAGGCTGGTTTTACTCACGATGGCATCTTCAATTTTCATAACACTCATAACTGGGCATTTGAAAATTCTAATGAAGTACAACAGGACAACCATCAACAGAGATTCTCTTTCAACATTTGGGATGGAATCATTCATGATCCCCTTATTGGTCCCTATTTCTTCCCTCCGCGTCTGAATGGACACACCTATCTCCAGTTTCTCAAAATGAGTTGCATCACTTAATGGATAATGTGCCTCTGGATATCATCCAACGAATGTGGTTTTTACACAATGGTGCTCCAGCTCATTTCAGTATGATAGTTTGTAAGTTTTTGAATGATCGATTTCTGCAAAGATGGATTGGTCGAGGGGGACCCATTACAAGGCCTGCTCGATCGCCTGATTTGAATCCAAAAGATTTCTTTGTCAGGGGACATTTGAAGTCCTTGGTTTATGCGACTCCTGTACCTGATGTTGACATTTTGAGAGGATGTATGCAAACTGGATTTGACCAAATACAAAACACACCCAGAATTTTCAACAGAATTCGCCAGAGCATGGAACGCAGGCTTACTGCATGCATCAAAGCAAGGGGAAGCCATTTCGAGCAATTTTTGTAACTTTCGATTTTGTGTTGTAACTCTGAAATAAATATTTTCAGACCCATGTTCCTATGAACTTTTTTTTACTGTTTTGATGTCAAGAACATGTCCCCCAAATATATGACAATAAAGATACTACATTCTGTATCTTTGATAGAAGATTGTCTAGTGTTCTGAACTTGTGAAATGCAATATATTTCTTTTTAACTTTGAGTGTAAAAACATATATAGAAATATGTCACATCCAAAAAGGAAGCATTTTGTAGGAATCCTCTTTCTGTATAAACTTTGAAAGCTTCAATGACTAACTAGATTAACTTGAACCATACTTCCAACTGCTATTATATGCAGGCATGACAAAACAAGATTTGCTAAAAAAAATTCCATTCATCTGTAAAATATAAATGAATGGTCTTTAATTCAACAGGACTGTTTGGTTGGAGTGAGTTGAATATTATATAACTTATACAATTTTTGTTAATTTGATTAGGTGAAAAATATTTACTACAAAACAATTTTTATAAAATATCCTCATATCCATCCTCCTTTGGCATCCCTTTAATCCCCAACTGTGGTAAATCTTAAAAAGCGTCCTGTTATTGTTTCTGCAACCATTTAAATTAACAAGAAGTAGATAGATACCAAGGTTTTGTAAGAACAGTTTGTAAAAGAGTGAATAGTCATGTGATGTAACGCATCATATATTTGATTCAAGACTTCAGAGAAAGACATACATCTACAGCTACTGCTATATCACACAGTAGTCCCCAAGTTTCCCACAACTTGTAAGACCTGTAATTCTGAAGTGCCCACAGTATTTCATATACAAGGGCAGATTGATAAGTCCTGGACTTTGATGAGAGATAGCGTTCTAATCACAAATTTCTTGTTTGCACCCAAGTCTTATATCTATTGTGGGTATAATCGCAGAAATTCATCATCATTTGTTTCTTAGAACATTGTTGAGAGCGTCTAAAATAAGCAGATGTGAGTTGCTTTGTAGTAAATGGAGAACAGTGAATTTCCAATAAAGCACTACTTTTTGTGTGGTAAGACGGCGAAGGAAACGGAAGAAAGCTGAACAAGTATTATGGGGACTCTGCTCCATCACATGGCATGGCTCACAGAATTTTGATGTGGCCATTTGAGCACAAGAGATGCCGTGCACAAAGAATGGTCGGTTGTCACAACAGAAGAATGGTGAACAAAGTTCACGATATTGCGTTGGAAGACCACTGAGTGAAAATCTGTGAGATAGCCAAGACCGTAAACATTTCGAGTGAATGGGTGTATAACACTCTGCACAAACTTTTGAGTATAAGAAAACTGTCAGCAGTGCCGCAACTGCTCACAGTTGAGAACAAGCAGAATCGTGTGACCATTTCATAGGGATGTTTGAACATGTTCCAGTGCAACCCAAATGAGTTTTCACTGCGTTATATCACGGTTGATGAAACTTGGATCCATTACTATCAGCCTGAAACCAAACAATCAAAGCAGTAGATTTCCTTTGGTGAACCTCCTCCAAAGAAAGCGAAAACCATTCTGTTGGCACGAAAAATCATAGCAGTCGTCTTTTGGGATTCACAAGGGGTGATAGACACACACTATCTGGAAAAGGGTAAAACGATCACAGGTTCATATTATGCTGCAATCGTGGATCAGTTTCACAAGGAATTGTTACAGAAACGACCCCATTTGGTGAAGAAAAAGGTTCTCTTTTACCAGGATAATGCACCCGCACACAAGTCAGCTATTGTCATCGCAAAATTTGTGGAATTGGGCTACGAACTGCTATCTCACCCATCATATTCTCCAGATTTTGCTCTGAGTGACTTCTTCCTCTTCGCAAACCTGAAAATTTGGCTCAGTGGGAAAAAATTCACGTCCAGTGAACATATCATGGCAGAAGCCACCTCGTATTTTGCAGACTTCAAAAAATCATATTTTTTGGAAGGGTTAAAAATATTGGACATGTATTAAATTGAAAGGAGACTATACTGAGAAATAAAATTGATTTTTTTTTAAAAAATTGTTATTTTCTTTAAAAACTCACTGACTTATCAATCTGCTCTCATACTTTTTACTCTCTCTACTGCGTATAGTAAGTAGGGGAAGTATTCTACACCACCCAAAACTTTGGTATCAAGATTTCACCAGAAATACATGCTTTAAGGCCTCATGAATTAAAAAAAAAGCATTTTTAGAAAAATGTGTGTGTGAACAGCATAACTCAAAAACAAAATGCCGGATCAATACCAAACTTGGTATTTAAATTCAGTACTTTCCAAAGACGCGACGTGAAGATTTTCAAGAAACTCCCACCATGGAAGATTTCTCAAAAATACTGATTTTCTAAAAATGGCTAACGATTTTGATTAAAATACTATACATTAAAGAATATTTATATGACAAACCGTATATCTTGAATTTTCTGGGAATAGCCTGTGAAGTCCACTTTATTTGGAAGAAATTTTGTATAATCTTGTATAACTGGTAGAGGTAAAGCAACAAATGAAAATGTATTACACAAAAACTCTTTAAACGCACAATTAATTTAAAAAGTTTTTTTGTGGCACAAGCCGTTTCTGAGATATCCGTTATTAAAGGATAATTATTGTTCAATACTTTTCATTCTCTTAAAGTCATATTGATTTACAGTTGTTTCTCGCGATTGCATGGAAACGGTATGGAATTTAAGGCTAGCGTATATAGCCATTCTTAAACATTAGACTATCGCTCTACAACATCTACAACAAAATTTGTAATGTAGCTATTTTTGTAAAGGTTTATTTGGATTAGAATGTAGTAGATAGAAAAATAAGTTTTACTAATAAAGATAAGAAAGACATGTGAATGTATCACTCTGATACATTCCTCAAAATCCTTGTATTAATTTAGAATGAGCTGAGTGACTTATTTTAATACCACATTGCTAGTATCAAGCTGCCACAACTTGACCTGCTGATCCTGTAATTACCTTCACATTAATTAAACACAACAGCTTTTAAAATAGTTTCAATTCAGATGCACTCTTAGTTTTCTTTTCTTTCTACTACATAGCTAGAGGCAGAGGGAGTATTCAATTCCACTCAAAAATTTGATACCAATTTTTCACCAGCAATACATGTTTTGATCTCCCCCAAATAAAACAAAAGACCTGTGTGTAAACAGCATAACTAAAAAACAAAAAGTTGGTCAACACAAAGATTTTCAAGAAAATCCCACCACGCAAACTATCCTTTACACAGGAAAATTTTCATTACTTATTTTCTGGGGGAAAAAAAGGCTCTAACAATTTTGTTTAAAATACAATATGTTTAGATAATGGCATGAAAAATAAATAGTCTGTGAAGTCCTCTTCATTTTGAATAATTTTTGTGTAACTGGTAAACCATAAGAAATACACAAAAAATGTGGATCTCGTCTGCATATATAATATATCAAATCAAAAGTTTTATGCCTCTGACCATTTCTGAGATACTTTTTGTTATTGGGTTGAGTTCTGAAATACTTATACTCTTTTCCAGTCGTAAGTTGCTACCCATTTCTTCTCATGGTCATGCAAAGAGCATGTCATTTCAAAGCCATCACATAAAAATCTGACTATCACTTTAGCCTACTGTATTCTTCTTATACCTAGAATGAAAGTTTATCTGTATTAACAAGGAGTAGATAGCAGAGTGAGTAGAGAAAGTCAAGCAAATGCTACACGTCAGATTTTTTATTAAAAAGCCCCATCTGTTTGGAAATAAGAGGTTAACCGTATTTTCCTTATTGAGCTGTAAAACTGAGATGCAGAAATACAACATTAAGCAGCATATGTAACTCATGAGTCAGTTAATAAGAGTCTGCTTTTTGGACTACCAGAGGCTAAGATGAAAGCCATCATCTGTCTTCAAACAGGGGAAATTATATTCAATTCCTTAACACAATTCCAAGTCTGAGTTGTTCATGTGGCCAACACCCGGGTATAGCTCAGGGACATATTTCTTGCAATAAAGATTAAAAACAGAAGCACTATTAACAGTGAAGTATTCATTTTCATGGCTATGGCTTGGGCTATGCAACATTGGTCAGGTATCTTTTTTCTTTGAGTTCTTTGCTGCCATTGGTCGACACTATCAGCTGTTCTTGCCATTTTCCTGGAAGGTGACGATATAAATGTTAATATGCAGTGGCTTCCTCAATTTCTTCAAAATGAATGTAAAACTGTGGATGCCAATAATGAAACATTGAGAGCTTTCTAAGCCTTCAGACCATCAATGCATTCCGGATAAGGCTGCTAAGTTAGATTAAATTGATACTGGGTTGTGTAAGTCCTGTACGCTTCTGCTCACTGCAAACTTAATAGATTCCAAGTTTAAATTAATGTTTCTAATCAAGCTTAAATTTTTCTGGGTAGTAGAGAGGTAATCTGTCACGGGTTGGGGAAAGCAGATTCTGAAAACCGCATTCTTGGACGAGCAATCACTTTGCAGTTGCAAAGTATATGCCTCCCCATTTCTTTCTCTTCTCAGAAGAGACATTTATTCACACTCATCTTGCAGAGATGATTCCTGAGAGGAGGTCGTTCACTATCCCCAACTCCTGTTTACCAAATGTGCCGATCTTTTTTTACCTTTAGGCTGAGAGTTCCACAAACCCTTTCGCATGATTTAGCTTTGGGACCTTATCCTAATGACTTTTACATCTTTTCATTTAGAAAGCAATCTGATACCCTGCAAAAGAGTTCAGCACCATTGAATGTCAGCTCCCTCCTTGGCTAGGCTAACAGCAATTTCACCGCCTTCATGTCCTGGCACCCACATTAAGGTAACTATGTTCCTGTCGTCCTCCGTGTCTAGGGGGTACTAAGCTAGCTTCTAGTTCCCGAGGTTGCAAGTTCAAACCCAGCAGCAGGTGATGGATTTTTTGGGCACAAAAATCCTTAGCATCATTTTCTTTGGAAGAGAAGTAAAGCCGGTGGTCCTGTGTCATCGATTTACTGCATGTAAAAGAAACTCAAGCCTGACAAAAAGGCTCTGTGCAAAATTTCCAGTCTTTATTCGCAAGCTGGTTGTGTTTGGGGGCAGTCCCAACAAGCTGTGGCTCAACAGTGTAAGCACTGAGATTGACTGATAAAATATAAATTCTGGCACCATTGACATTTATGTGCACAGATTTCTATTACATGAATTTCTGCTTGTAATATGGTGGGATTGCTGCCAAGGGTTCATGAATAGGACAAAATTAGATTCATGTACTCCCACACCAGTTTTCCCATCCATTTTAGAGCCATCTGTTACAGGATTGCTGCCAAGGGCTCTTGAGAGGGCAAAATTGGGTGCATGTACTCTCACACCAGTTTTCCCAACCATTTTAGAGCCGTCTGTGTACCAGATGAGTGTCCCTTTATCAGATTTGAACCTTCTTTTATTCCAATGATAATGTTCACTGAGAATTATCTTAAAAGTACGATGAAAGTTGGGTCTCAGTATCATAAAATCCTATAGCATTATATGAGGTTATCCTCTTTAACTTCATGTGACCAGTTAGATCATCAGATTATGTTTCTTTTGCAGCCTGAGAGCACTGGTTACTGCAATATGGAGAGGTGTTAAGTCTATTAAAGCCTCCATGGCTGCTGATCGCACTAGTTATATCAAGATAGGTGAGCCTTTGAATCTATTATATGGTTATTAAGTTGAAGTAACTTATCACCCAGTATCTATAAAATTTTATGTTATTTTGTTTTCAGTAGCAAGGATAGTTGAGATAGCTGAGCCATGCCCATACACATGCAGCAGTATCTTGTAGGCCTCCAGCAAAGAGACAAACATAGTTTGACAGCTACAGCTTAAGGTGGTCAACCAGCAATAATCCACCTCCTCTATCACAGCTTATACAAGTTGGTGAGGAAAATATGATGTTAATTGCTTTACGCATATTTTTTTTTTTTAAATCACATATTGATACTTTTGTAATTTTACAGTAAAATATTAATACTAAGTTATGCATCCTTTCAGAATATAGTATATTTTAGCAAATTTCATTAATATACTATAAAAACGTAAATCAAAATAGATCCAAAACCATAACTTTCTTGCCTCTTCGACTGAAAAAAATTGCTGGGATTCAGAAGTTTTATGTTGGAGCATTTTCATGTCCAACTCAGTAAACACACAATTCCTAAGGCAAGCTAGGCTTTTATCTTGTGCACTGCTTCAGACTGAAAAACCAGTTGTAAATAATACAATCCAAAATAGCGTGTTGTAAATGATGTTGATAACTTACTTTCTTTACCAAGTGCAGAGTAGGTTCAGAAGGTATTGCATTCCACCTAAAAATTTCATTTAGAGATTTCAGCCAAAATATATGTTTTGAGGCCCCCTCAATATAAAAAAAAGCATTTTTAGAAAAAGGTCTGTAAACAGCATAACTCAAAAACAAAAACTTGGTATTTAAAGTTCAGTAACATCCAAAGATGTGACACAAAGTTTTTTTTAAAAAAATCCCCCTTTCCAAACTATGCTTTACATGGAAAATATTTCAAAATGTTGATTTTCTGAAAAATACTCTTACAGAATTTTGATTAAAATACATATATTAAAAATATTTACATGACAAAGCGTATATCTTGAATTTTCTGTGAAGTCCTCTTCATTTCGAAGAAATTTTATAAAATATTGTTTATCTGGTAAATGGAATAGATGAAAATGTATTACTCAAAATATGTAGATCTCTTTAAAACATACGATTTATTTCAAATAACTTTTTCTTTGTGGCATACCTCCGAGATACCCATTATTAATGGTTCACAATGTTCAATACTATCATTCTTTTCAAGTCCTGTGGACATTCAGTTGTTTCTCGCAATGTCATGGAAACAGTATGTAATTTTAAGGCCAGCATATAGCGTCCAGTTGTTAAACATTTGACTATCGCTGTTCTCTTTGTATCTATAACGAAATGTGTAATGTAGCTATTTCTGCAAGGTTTAACTCGATTAAAATGAAGTAGATAGAAAAATAAGCTTTTGTAAGAATGATTTGTATACCCACTAATAAATAATGGAGGGTTGAGAAAGTCATGTGAGTGTAACACAATTTTGTTATGTCATATTACTCACGTCTGTAAAAGTGATAGCTTCTTTTCGACAGAACAAAGCCACATCACTGACATTGTGGTATCTTTTAGAAAACGGAGAGACCTGGGTTTACTTGACAGCGTTTTCTATACCATTTCACACTCCAGATAGAATTTTGTTAATGAATACCTTGTATCAATTCTAAACTCTCTGGAAACTTAAAATTAAAATTCAATGATGCAGATTTATGTTTTGAGATCAGGCACCTGCAACCCTGCTATGTCAGTGTAGATACCACATTGTCACACCCATTATAATGGAACGCCCCAAAATTTGTCACCAACCTCAGCATAAGCTTGTCTTCAGCCCATTACTGACTAGCTACAGGATGTGGAAAAACAATGTGCAGAAAATGTAGAATAGAAAGGCAGTACCAAACAAGCATTTTGAGATTAGGAGCAAGGATGCAGCATGTGCTGCCTGGGACAGTAACTCGCATGACAAGTACATATCAACTAATCAGTACTGTACAAGAGTATGTTTTGTTTACATCTCAGACTCTCATTTAATGTTGGCACTTGTTCCTACCTTGCACTGCCAATCTAGTCTACAATTTTCTGCACATTGTATTTCCACACCATACAACAACCATTCCAAATTGTTATTACCTGTTTCAATCAAGTTGCAAAACATACTGACCTAGATCTCACCTCTGAAATCTAGAAGCACACGACCCAGGGTTTCCCTTCTCTCATTTTTCAGGAATACTTTAGATACGAGCACATTTCGTAATCTTAGTTCTCTCTATCTCTCACACATACAAATTAAGATTAAAACTAAGACTAACCTGAGGATAAATCTAGAAGTACACCACCCATGTTTTGCTCCTATTCATTTTTCAGGGATACTTTATGTAGGAGGGCACTTGGTAACATCAGTTCATAAAATGCACACAAAAACTCTAAGCCTAACCTCAGGTTTATTCCAAATCCACAGGAATCAATGGCTACACTTGCCTACTCTAATTTTAAACTAAAATACAGTGAAACTTGACCAAATCGGACATGAATAAGCCAGTATCCTGTCTATTTTGAAAAAAAAGGTTTGCTCCATTTTTCCTGAATAATGTAAAAACCATCTCCAATCACTTAAAATAGAAATCTGCAACATTGAAGCACATTTGTTTTGGGATATACTGTGCTTCCAAGGAAACTGCAAGTGTTTTATGTATTTTATTTTGGAACTTTCTGTATTTCAGAGGAAACTGCAAATGTAGGTCATTACGGTAAATGAGATTTCTTTATAAATGTACACACCTGAGTACAAGTCGTATCAAGGATGAAATGCAAATGTGTGTGATGAAGGAATACTATTGAGCAGATCACAAACACAGTTGAAGCTCACACACAGATGTATGGAGCTCCAAGGACAACACTCAAGACATGTGTAGTGCTTAGAGTCCTAGTTTGTCAGATGCATGCATTAGTGCAAGGACAAAGAGACTAAGATATGTAGTGTAAGATTTCTTAGTGCTGTGATGAATACATTGGTAAAAGAACAGACTGAAATAATGAAACAGATAGAATGTGTATATGTTTAATAAAATTCATTATACTGAAACTATTGGCATATTGTTTGCAATTAAGCTTAAAACTATGCATAAAAAAAAATCCAGAATATCTAAACATTACAGAAAACTGAGAAAAATATTTTACTTCCAACTTGAACAGGTTTCACTGTAGTAAAAGGTTTTTGGCATCTACTGCCTGTTTCAACTGTTTACAACATAGTCTATGCTGTGTGCAACAACTCAGATTGTGCAAATGCTACTAACTCTTGATCCTCTGTTATGTTAAAATGTTAGATTTTTAGATGCAGAAGTTCTAAAAGGGGAGACATTTGAATTAAAGTGATTAATCTGCATACTTAAGAACATGCCTTTTTGCATTTAGATAAATGAGGTTGAGAAAATTGTTGAAGTACTTTGCTATCTTGATCAATCATATTGTGATCAAATGTTGCTATTTTTTCTTGGCAATTTTAGCAGTAAGGACATATTTATTTGAAATTAACTTATTCTGCAATAATCTTCCAGTGAAAAGAGTTAATTCTGATTTTTTACTGATGTGGTTCTAAAACAATCTCAAGCTATTGTCTTACGGAGTTCCAGTAATGGGTGATTGCTGGGAAGGAGAGGAGAAAGAAATGGCTTACTTTACATAAAACAACTTTAATAGCAAAAATTCAAAGAAAATAAAAAAAAAAAATCAATCAATATTATTATTGTGATCATAAGCTTCCTAAACATTACACACATTTCTAGTACATATTTTACACTTCTTAACATCAACTATAAACAAAAAGTGTCATATATCCTGCAGCCATAGAAGGCAAATAAGTTAAACAATTTATGTGCGGGAGTTGACTTTACAATTCATGTCAACCATTAGTGAATGTTCACACCCTGCTTACCAAAAGTCGCCAGTGATGCAATCAAATTTAAATCTCCACCTATACATTTTGTTGCAGCCCAGTGAAGGGGCACCATGATCGTGATGAATACATACACAGATAAGCTCTGGCCTATCATAGTACTATATACCATTCAGTCTGTAATCTTAAGTTGCAATAGAATTTAATGCTTTGTCATGTCCGAGGTGAAATCTGTAAGATAGAATCTGCCCACAAAGCCATAAAAATGCCTCCTTTACCATAATGCATAAAAGGACCTCTGTGCCTGTAAATTTTACAGGTAAACCATAAAAGCTGGCAAGTAGTATATGAGGTTATCATGGCATGCAAAAATTTGTTGCAATAGCCCAAGTGCTGAGCTTCAAAATTCTAAAACATGCACATTTCCCGCACCCCTTTTCTTATTTAGGTTTATGTATCTATTACAAAATATGAGGGATACCCTATACTTCTTCCACCTCTTATGCTTCTGAATTTAATGAAAGAAATTAAATTTTTGTAAAGCAGAAAGTGTCTTATCTACTGAACATGGACTAGACGATTACACAATTATGCAAAAATTTAAAAATTGCTATTGAGAATTGTTCTGTGCTTGCAAATGCCAAAAACTACAATTTTATGACTGAGGAGAATTAATTCATCAAATTCCTCTTTAACAACGTATTTTCTGATACATTTTTCTTTCAGAAGAGCCTGAGTTGCAGTTATACCTGCACTTTCACAGCACTGTTGATCTGACTGGTTTGATTTCCCCTTTAAGGATTTTAAATTTTTCTTCTTTTTTTACCAAGTCAAGAACCAGTGCATGCATACATTGTAGCATATTTAATCAGTTCTGTAGGAAACCTAGAAGGCAAAACTTTGAATACCTATTACTTTTATAACCTAGATCATTTTAAAGAGGTATTAACCTGAAATTTTACAATATAAAAAAAGCGCAAATGTGCTCTTCTTGTAACTCTGTTGAAAATGTTTATAAAAGCGAAAGGAAAGCAAATAAATTACCTTAGGAGTGAGTTTAGAAGTGGATGTGATCTCTTCAATATCTCGTGCCCACCTGCCCATTCATTTTAGGTGTTTTACTTTTATAGGCAAATCGAGTTATGAACAAAACAAATGTAGGCATGTTTTTGCTAAAGCACATGCAAAGTGGGAATTGCCAACCTAATGAAAATGTGAAATCCCCTAAAAATGCGATGCGCTGTTGTTATTACTACTTCTTCGTTTGTTTCCACTGAAAAAAAAATGCAACGCATTCATAGTAAGAAAGACTATCCACCAAAAGCCTAACCTAAGGCTAACCTTCTGTGAATTCAGAAACTCAAGCTTATATAAAAAAAACCTAACCTAAACCTAAGCTAAGGTTATATAAGATCCCTCGGCTACGCCCTGTGGTCGTTTCTGCAGTTGTGGCACTTTGGCGGCATCAATTATTCATATGTTGGTAGCATAAGCATATGACATACAGTGACATCTGTTGGACATACAGCACATCATTTTCATAGTTGTGGAGGATACAGAAAGAGCAGAATGTAGAAAAAAAGAAACAGACACTGTTCTTTTGGCTAAAAGTTAACCTTGCATCATGTTGCTTACTTTAATTTAATGCTTAATTAGATCATTTTAGTGAGTTAATATGACTCAATGTATTCAAAACTGAAGAAAACGGTCAATGAAAATGTGTTCACTAAAAATGTGCTGTTTTTCTTTCTTTCTTTTTAGATAGAAAATCTAACAAGTCCTCTATCCCGCCCCCATTCATTGTCAAAACGGTGGCAATCCTCGAGTCTTTGTGCAGATAATAACATTTCTGTCTCAGAATTCTGTATAATACGTAGTTATTAATCAAATACCACTCAAAACTTTCAAAGTTTACTATCGTGTAAATGATACTCTACTATATGTTTACTTACATTATGAGACTGTAACCACTTTTTTCTTAGTTTTAGAGCACTTACCATTACTTGAAGAGACATCGAGAATTGGTTAAATTACCGTCCCTTTAGGATGACGTTTCCTATAGCGTTTCCAGGAAACCCACTATTTCCCACAAATTTACTGTTACTTATTCAGACACTAGACAACAAACCAGTTTTCACACAAATCCTGTACATCAACATTGTAAGCAACAAACATATTTGTCAAATATTAAATGCACCCCTTTCACCCTAAACGACACAAAAACATAACTAGTGTACTGATGTTTGGAGTATAGTACCATTAATATACGTTTCAGTACTGTAGCTTGCATGTATATTAATTTTGGGTTTCAATGATAATGTAAGCAACATTTACCTTTCACCTTCTTTGTTTAAAAAAAACGGATGCAGTAATGAATACCAAAATTCGTAAACTACAATGAAGTTAACTTATACCAATATGGCGTCACCATCGTTGTCGATTTATATCGAATGAGACCCAAGTTGTTATAACACAGACAAGAATGATAGCATTGTGAAGCCGACGGCCATTACGAAAATGGGCACAATGAACGTAATGTGCCATAGACGAAAAACATTTCCCCGGAGTGGACACCGCTGCGGAAGTTATTTCTTAAATATGTAATCAACAATTACAGAGAGCTCGTACATACATCACAGTTCCGAAATAGCAGACGAGTCGACCCCAACAACACGCACAAGCCGAATCAGCTAGAGCTGGCCACGTGCAGGATTCTCGGTGACTATTACTTTCTCCACCTCATACAGACTAGTTAGAGAAAGTACTGCATTCCACCCAAAAATTCGATGTTGAGATTTCACCGGAATTACATGTTTTGAAACCCCCTGAATAAAAACAAAACATTGATCAGGATAACTCATAAAGTAAAGGTCAATCAATTACCAAACTTGGTATTTAAGTTCAGCATTTTCTACGGAAACTCTTGTTTTTTTCGACCCTGTAGTATTCGAGGATCATTTCTTGTTCTTTACTATCTATTCTCCTTAAACTAAAACCTTGTCTAGAAGCCTTATGGTGATAGCCCCTTATGGCTAGCAACCAGCTGAAGGAAAGCTAGGTACGTACCTTCCTACTCTACACAATCATTAGTCCAAAGATACAAACGTGTTCCTCTATATAAAACCCTGACAAGACCTATATTGTGCTACGGAAATGAAGCATGGACCTCACAGAAAGCAGATGGAAGCAGGATTATTCCAAATGAAATGAAGTTCATGTTCCGAACACCACGCTATACTGAAGTGCGATAGAAGAAGAAATTGGCAATATTTTCCATGAACTCGCCATAAAACTTATTCCTTGAGGACTATAAACCGTCGTGGTGATGATGATGATGATGATGATGATCTTCCAAGGATGCTCCACGAAGATTTTAAAGAAAATCTCCACGCCACAAACTAACCTTTACATAAAAACTATTTTGTTATATTTTATTTTCTTAAAAATGGCCCTTACAAGTTTTATTAAAATACTATATGTTTAAAAACATTTGGATGAAAAAGAACATGTATATCTTGAGTTTTCTGGGAATACGCCTTGAAGACCCCTTCACTCTGAAGGAATTTTGTGTAGCTAATCCATAAGAAATAGACAAAGCTTACTAACAAATAATGTAGACCTCGCTAAAATACAAAATTTATGTTAATTGCACTTTTTGTGGCATTAACCATTTCCGAAATACCTTTTGTTATTGGTTTGAATTTTCAAATACTGTAAACGGTTTTCAAATGCTAAACCGCTGTTCATTTTTTTTCTTTCTTTCTTTCTTTCTTTCTTTCTTTCTTTCTTTCTTGTATTCATGCAACCAACATGGAATTTCAAATTCATCATATAGTGATCCGCTTTGAAAATGTTTTAATGTCGTTTCAGTCTACTGTATCCCTCTTGCATCTGCAGCAAAATGTGCAATAAAAGCATTTCTGTAAACGGTTTAACGCCAAGTAGAAGATAAACTTCTCTAAGAATAATTTATAGAAGAGCGGATAGAGGAAGTTATGTAAATGTAATAGGTACATCGATTTTTTAGTTTCTGCCCCAATACGTAAGGGGAAGTTAAGTCAATAAGAAACAGAGAGAACATATTTTGGAATACGTATAAACAAAATCAGTAATAAGCTGAAAATGCCCCTGGTAGGTATGAAAGCATAACTTTTCCTAGACATTTAATTTGACGATTACTGAATGTAAGATTCCTAAGTTCAGGTCGACTAACAATCCTGACAGAAGCTGGAGATCAATTATTTTTGGTTATGCACTGACGTTTGGGAATTTCCTCTGGGCCCATTTTATCTTTGGTGTGCTATATGCATCTGCAAGCTCGTCGTAACTTGTAAAGCATTGCACTCGTATGGTCACAGCCTATTATTGCCAGTCCTCTGGTCACTGCTAGGACGAGTCCAATATCTACTATTCAAGGGGTATTTGCTCGTCCCTAGCGAACACTTTGGTAACATAAGTAAAACTGTTTGGTTTAATTTCATTAAACAAAAGCTATCGTGTAAACTTAAATTTAACTATTGGGGCTAAAGCCCAAGTTAGCCCATCCCTGGAACCGCCTCGACGTTCAGAAGGAGGTCCAGATAATGCTCGCTAAATTCGCACAACCTCTGGTTGGTTCGATGTAGGTAACTATATTTGAAGACTGATTTGAGTCGATGCTTATGGCGGCTGAAAAAGGAATTATGGGAACAAGAAATTAAGGCAATTGATGCAGTAATTTGTATCACAAATTATTTAAATGTAAAGAGTGATTATAGTATGAATATGCATTATTATGTGACATTGATTTGAGATGTTTGTTGATTGTAATTATTGTTGGGAAGTAAGTTTATACTGACTTACTGAAACTGACAATAATAGCGTGCAATAATGCAGCGAGGGGGTGAGCTGTTTATCATTATTGGAAACGAGGAAGTTACGTAATGTTGGCGCGTTTTCCTTTAGAATCTTCTGGAACATTTACCTAGAGCATATGTATTCATAATTTTCATTGGATATAAAAATAGACGCTAATGTTGGCGCGTTTTATTAGCCAATTGCAGCTCAGTTATCATCTTTAGGCATATCGGGGTGTATGAGTATAAAAGAGCTAGGTTAGAGGTAGAGTCCGTCAGTTCATCAAAATTCTTTGTATACTACACGTCGCATTCCCGTCAGTTCGTCGAAAATATTTTGTATGATACACGTCGCCTTCAGTCCAGCAGAAATATTACACGTCGGCTATCGATTCACGAGTTACGCGTAGCAGAATTATGAAAAATCTAAAATGTAAAGTTAATTATACAAAAAGTTGAAGTACGCGAATTAAGAGTGATCAGTAATGAAGTTATTATAACAGTTTCAGTTTGGCGAGTGTCAAGATCAATGTGTAAATGTGATAGTTAACGTGTTCGACAATAAAAGTGTAAAACAAATGTGGGGCTCAATAAATAAATACAACATAAATACCACGTCAAATTGGCTCCCAAATGTGGGGCTAACAAATACAAACATATACAAACCATAATATTACTTCACAATGCATATATGAAATTCGGCAAGAAATGTGAAAAACTTCAATTTTTGCGCTTTACATTTTTATTACAAGTTATACCTACCGTAGGCCTCTGACAAGAAAACGTTTACGGGGTGTTCTGCTCTCCGGAAGAGTGGGGGGGATAGTACCACGTGGAGCTCATGATGATATGATAAATAGATATACTATCTACATTAAAAAGATCGTGCAACGTTAGTATCCCGGCGTGTTTCACTCGAAGCAGTGTGTGTTTTCTAGTGATTTATAGGGTTGTTTACAATGCAGTAAGAAAGGAAGGACTCTTCACAGTCAAGCCCGAGAAATAATTGCGAACGTTGTTAAAATCTGTGACGTGGAAGCAAACAAAAGCAACTGGTCATTCAGCATTACTAGCAGAAGAGCGTATGTTTTCTAAGAGGCCCTTAGTCTTGTTGATATACTGAAAGTAGAACCGTAATTTTTCTCAGATAGCGATAGAATTGTTGATGTCAACACATTCTCGTGAGAGGAACACAGAGGTACCATTACCGGTGAGGAGTCAAAGTTCCCTTTGAAGATGCCCAAATCATGGACGAAACGGATGAATTTCCATCTGTTGGATCACAACTTACAATCCGCGAATCTACATTTTATATTTATTTCCCCCCTTCTTTTCTTTTTTAGCTTACGAGATACTTGCTGATGTTGGTCAGAATTGTTTAGTATTTCAAGATACACACTTGAAATATTGTTGTTTGTTTATTTATTTCTAACCAGCTCAATCAAAGAATATAAAAATACCAAATCCAGCATACATGTAGTGCGCTTCTTTTTAAAACATTTAGCTGCCATACTAATGTCCTTTAGCTTCTATGTAAGTGCAGAATGTGTCTTAAAATCAATTTGGAAAAAATTAATTACGATTAATATTTCTTTTACGAATAATTTGCAGGATACGAAAATAAATTATAGTGGGTAAAATTATGCGATTATAACGCCAGGCTTTCTTCTTCTAAAATTTCATTTGATAGTATTTAATTTGCAAAATGAGAAGTGCATACCTATAGAATAGCCAATTATTTTAATTTCTGTATACAATCCAAAATCATACTTAATTTAATAATCCTAAGTAATGTTTACATTAAATTCATTATTGATTAAAGATCCTTTATAGATGGAATCATACGCAGTATTAACAATGCTGATTGATTGTTTATGTGTCCTTAATATAGGGTTGCCTCATACGTTCGTTCGCTTTTCTTCTTTCAATCACTAAGAACGCCTGGGAACACACCTCACCCGCAGCATAGCTACGACAGTGTAGTTGCCGAACTTTCCGTTTACAAACTTTAAACACAAGGTAGTTCAAAAGGTATAAGTACGGCAGTTATGTTTTGTAAACAAACTATTTATTTCCTGCAGTATACACCATTATTGTCAAGTTCTGGCTACAGTAGTACGAGCTAAATTGAGCTCCAAAGCCAACACCCGAGTTGTAATTCGTGGATTGTTGACTATCGTTTCATGAATTCTTTCCACGTCCGTAACCATTGGCCGTCTAGGCCGACGTTTGTCTTTTAGGGAGAAATTCCCAGTTCGAAATTGACTAAACCACTTTTGATATGCTCGCTTCGTTATTGCATCTTCCCTGTAGACAGCACAAAATTTCTGCCGGCATTGTGAGGCGGTTTTACTCTTACGATAGTAAAATAGCATAAGATGTCGGAAATGTTCCTTTTTGCTTTCCATTGTTTGTAAACACAAGTTCACGCCAACGTCAGTCACAAATACACACTGACATATCCAATAGTGAGTCTGGTTGTTGTTCTCTAAGTCATAGGGGTGGTTAAGCAAATAGGATAATTTAGTGTACAGAGGGTTCAGGGTTTGCAGGCGCTATAGCTGGAACTTGCGAGCAAAACAAACTTATGAGACAACCCAATATGACACATGACATGATAAAAGCAAGTGCCAAGTATTATAAGATATTTCCACAATAGCAAGCCTTTAATGCTATATAAAGGAGATTTCTTCACGAGAAAGAAAGTAAGAAAGAATAATAAAAAAAAAACAACACACACGCATCTTGAAAACAATCATTGGATGCATCTATTAATAGGAGGAAGTGTTGAATCCCATATGGAGATTAACACCAGAAATGCATTTTATAATGAACCAGAAGTATTTCTTATTGTGATGTTATATGATAGTTAAAATTTGAGTTGGTATATGTTAATTCACATCACATAAAGGCGCTAGTTGTTACCAAATTTTAAATACCAGAAATGCATTTTAGAGGCCTAAATAAAACTGTTGGATTGCTCGACTTCTTTTTAGTTTTCAACATTTCAACTCGACACGTTTGAACAAACACTACTTTGCATCTTTAGTATAAAATGACTTATGATCTCCGTATCTATGTAAATCTCTAACCGGTGGGTAATTTCTTCAAATTTTGGAAGAAACAAAATCACTGATAGCTAGATTTGGTGAATATAGTGCATATGGTAGCAATTTAGAGCATGTCATGCAACTTTATGCTGGTACTTATGCTAGGAGCACACCTGGCTTACTTTGGACAGCTTTTTACCCTCTTGCACCCGTTGTTTGGACTATGATTCATCACTAACATAAGATACTGGATGCATGTTTCAACAACGGTATGCATACTACACAGAAAAGAAATAGGAATATCTGCAAAACACGCCGTTTCATAAAAACACTATGCTTTGGTGGTTTGCATTTGAGGAGTGGAGCAGTAGCTCCTACTCCCATAATGAATAATATGTACAAAATTGTGACACCATACTCCTGTGCTGCTTATTCTTTTATAAAAGTTATGAAAACAATTTTTTTATATACCTACGTTGTACATATCCTGATGATTCCTATATCACGTGCATGTGGTCAATGGAAGATATTGATAATTGGCAGTTAACAAAAGCGGCACTCGTCACACTACGTGCAAAATGTTCCAGACACGATCTAATGAGATCTTGGCAACGTGAGCAAGCTAATGTACCTTGATTCATCTGCCATTCTAAATTTTCGTAGCGGTAACTAGACATGTTACCAAAATGGAATAATGTCACGTTTGAACTCCGCTGCCGATTTCTTTACCGTAGAAAATTATGAAGAATCTTACCCAAGGAGAATCCAATTCACTTGGCGTTAAACCTTTCAATATAGAGTATTTAATCAATGCATGACATTAAGATTTTATCCATTTTCGGAAGACTGAACTTGTTATTTTGCAACACTGTAACCAAACAAATACATTAAATTATAGGTCGCGCCATCTGATTGTAATTGAGAATGTCCTAGCTATTTGATACTGCCGAGAACTTTACGAACCCCCCCTCATGTTTGTAAGGCATAACTAAAAGAACAACTTAAAATTGATGTCAATTCAATACCTAAGCAGGTAGGTAGTTTTCAACCACCCAAGGTGTTGATATTCACGGAATTTCCCTACTCCAGCTAACACTTTATGTGGGAAATTTTAAATTTTCTCAAAAATGCCTCTCAATTTCGATACATATTCGCGAGAAATAAAATGTACACAATGAATTTTCTGAGTTTTACACGGGCTCTTCAGATTTATTCGGCCATTGCCGCCAGTCACTTGTCTGCTCATGACGTCAATACTTTGAAGCGAGTTTATCACCAGTGCCTCACGGAGAGGATTTGTGAAAGAGAAGTGGAAGTCAACAGTTTCGAAGCCACATTAGTGAAATGGGACTTGTACCTTTCCAATATTTAAATCTGGAACTTTTTTGGCTTGCATCTCGTAAACTCGCATTCTCAGCATGTATGCTAATAGGTACTAACCCACATGGCACGACTGCAACTATTTTAATAAAAAAACAACTTAAGTAATCTTCATAAAATTTTGTTTTTGTAAAAACAACTGTGCTCTTTTTTTTAATCGCGTTTTCTCTCGGGACTTGATGAAATTCTGGACAAGAACGGATAAAATCATTCACACACAGTGGCCAATATCGTAACGAGAGATTCCCCCCTCCCAGTTCGGAAGTAGCACTCCACTATGCAAATTCTGTGATCGGCTGTCACTTCCATCTCGCGGTCAAAAAAAGCACAAAATGTCCTAGTGAAGACCCGTTCTGCAACACCGCAGTATAGCAACATGTATACCAAGTCGGAAACGCATGCAGTTCGAGGTTCAATTCTGCACCTCCCCTTTTAGACAAGGGGCTCGCAGAACTAATGACGTCATTTAAACCGACTGGGGTAAACACTGAATAAATCTGAAGACTGGTTATACCAGAGAAATCTGACAACGTAACACTTCGTTATGTAATTGTCAAATAACATATTTTGTGACTATTTCCAAAATACCTGCTTCTACTACACTTGTTTCAGTTCTTTAAAGATATTTTTGAATTCAACTTAGTCCTACCACAAAATAAATACAACCTAAAACCATGCTGAAATCACTACACAGATAGAATGCCAATGGAAAGGAAACCAAGTGGAGACTGTTTACATTGCCACAAAACATACATTGCAAGAGAAACATAAGCACAGGACTAAAATTAACACTTCAGAAATATCAGATACAAACAGATAAATCAGCTATAGCCAATCACAATATTGTTGAATAACCACATAGTGCTCTTGTGGGAAAGAATGTACAGCAAAAATTTCAAATATTAAATTACAAACTACAAAATTGCAGCAGATGATAGTTTAATCTGTAAATTCGTTCAACCCCACACCAAATGCTGCTACAGATACCAAAGGAAGATCAGGGAATTGCCAGCCAAGAATGGGAACAATAGGTCCTGGAAACATTGCCAATAATTGGAACAAGAGTGCCTAATGTCAATTCATTTTCCACCATTTAATTATATTTGCTTCACTGTGTGCAAGTTCCAATGATCTCAAATTTAACTTGAGTATTTTCTCGTTTCTTTTACACATCTCCTTTATCATTAACACTTGAATTCCTTTCTTTGGTAGTTTTGGTTTCAAACATGGTCACCTACAAATTTGCACTCTCATATAGTTTTAGTCCTGAGGACTGAAAATAATCTTAAATAAAAACTATTTGCTGCAGCTGAAAACAAACCTGAAAATTCTGTGTATACAGGTTACATACTGATTGCAGTTTAGATTACATTTTTATGGATTATATACTTTGAATTTCTAGGTTCACTTGCAATAATGTTCCTTATACAGTATGGAGCCGAGCAAAAAACACACTGAAATGTTACTTAAATAGCATTGGTACAGAATGTGTTCAAATTGTGTACCATCATGTGCCACACATTGTTTATACCAATTCTGAAGATGTTCTTGTATAGTTCAGGAATATTTGTAGGTGGGTCATCTGTCTGAAAACTGATTCTTTCAACGTGCCCATATGCAAGCAGGATAACAGACAGGAATGGAGTTCGAGCAACTAGGAGTGTCATTGCAGAAGGGCAAGAGGCTCCCTTTCTGTAAGATGCTGAGCAAATCCATCCAATTCTTTAAACATCTGCTGAACAGTCTTATCACTCAAACCAAGTTTTAGTGAAGTTCATCGTAGACTGAGCTTTGGTGACGAACACCCGTTGGAGTAGTGGTCCCCAATTCTCGTTCTGTCACCTTCATTGACATAGGGCTGATCCCATACAAATGACGACAGCTAACACTGTTTTGTTATTTGGTGCGTCTTTATTAAACTCTCCTTGTACTGTTCAATGTTTCACGATAAACACCTTCTTTTCTTGTTGATTTTGGAATGATTTTACACAAAGTTTCAATTACTAAGCTTTTAAAACTGGAATGTTTTCGAGGGCATTCGACATCAACAGTAAGGTGACTGAAGCATGTTCCTTTTTCTTTCTTCTCCCTCCTGTCCTGGCTGGGTTGGATCCTGCTGCCAGTAGAGCAACAAAGCTCTAACAACCTACTCATTGACGAGATTTCAAAATTTACAATATTATCTACATCCTTGACAATATTTTCTTCCAAATAGTCAGTTCTAGGATGTGAAAACTGGTTTTAATTACTTTATGGCTTGACAATGTTGTGGTTCTCAGACCAAAAATGTTGTGACACAGGAAATTTTCTGTTTTACATTTCTGGTGCGCTCTTTCAATCTGATGCTCAAAGAACACCAGAGAAAAATCTGCTGTGTGTCACCATTTTTAGATAACCACAACTTTGGTCAAGCCATAAAATTGTTAAAAATCAGTTTCCTCATCACTAGAAAAGATTCATGGTCAAGAACGCAGAGAATATCGTAAACTTTGAAATCTGTCCAATGATTAGTTTGTTAGAGCTCTGTCACTTTACCATTAGATGGCACAGGATCTAACTCAGTCAGGGGAGGAAGATAAGGAAAGAAAGAACATGCTTCAGTCACTTAACTGCTGAGGATGAATGAACGTTCCAGTTTTAAAAACTTGGTAACCAAAGTTTTGTGTAATGAGAGTATAATTCATTCTAAAATCAGCATGAAGAAAACCTAATTGTTTGTAATGCTTCTGTTTTTAATAGCTAACCTTCACTTCTGTTGGGAAAACCATAATTGCAGAAATCAACACAAAACTGAATTCACAAAGTGGAAGATATAGAACGGCAAGATATATGGGGAAGCCTTGAAGATAAAAAATCATTAAGCTTTTATAAATTGATAAAGGAGTGGGGATGAGAGAAGTGTGTTGATTGCTGTAATAGACAAGAAAGGGAAGGTTTAGCATTGATGAGGACAGGATCAATGTATTTAAGAGGGATGAGAGGCAGTAGAAGAGGGACATGCGAGTTGTGTGAAAGTACAGACACTATATGGCAGAAAGTAAGGAAATAAGGAGCTGGAGGGAAAAAGTGTGGGAGAAGAAATGGGGAAAATATGGATAGAAAAATAGTAGCTATAAAGATGTTGACAGCGAAAGAGAACAAAATCAAGGGAATGGGAGAATTTTTAAGGAAGGTAAAGGAAAAATGGTCTAGAAAAGTAAGAGAGACAAGGGCCGCTCAGTGAGCGATAAGGCCTGGGAGCCAAGTAATCTGAGTGGCTGAATAAGAAAACAAGCACCAGACAAATCGTACATAAGATGCAGGGGTACAGTGATGTATATATTGTAAACCAAATTGCACAATAGATTCATTTATATATTTCATTGCTATGGAACCATGGACAGCAGTGTCGTTTGTTTTGCTGCACACTGTGCAATTATTTGCAGAAAATCTTTCAGGAAAATGATGAACATTATTAAAAAGAAAACAAAGCATTTCAGAAGTTTATTCAAAATACAATGCAAAAAGACATAATGTATGGCATATACAATACTCAATTAAAAACTATTAATATACATTCATAATTTTAATATAATATTGGAAAACTATGCACTATCTAGATTGCTAGCTATGTGTTCCTGTACACAATATTTTTAATTATGACACCTTATAGTATGGTACTGAGATCATGAATTTCATTTTCTGAACCTTTTTACTTACATACATGTTACTTCTATATAAAGATTAAAATATCATTTACATTAAAATGTTGTCATGTTCTCGATATCAATAAGCCTCCTGTACACATTGTTTCTTTTATTTAGTACTGACGAGAGGCATAAATATATATCTATGGGTTTAAATTGTACATGCTTGCCTATGCCATATAAATAAGGTGATATCAAGCTCAAAATATTTTAAAAGCAAACACTCTACATTACTCTCCCTTTCTTGAGCAGATTTAAAGGCCAATGAAATAAATGCAAATATGCATTGCAATCCTAAATGCAAACAATTAGTAAAGTGAATGTCTTTTTCTTCACTGAAACAGATCTAAAGAAGTAAATACTATGGAATGAATATACACAGTGCAATGCAAAGGAATATTTTTTTTTCTGTTTCCACATGCACACAAATATGGCAGTCTTATTTTCATTAGTAAATCTACATAATGGGCAAAAGGAGGTTTTAGTCTTTACGCACACAAGTAGAACACTAGGCCCACATACTTAAATGTCCATTTTATAATATTGACACTTCAATCCAACAGTTCACATAAATATATTTCAGAGGAAATGGTTCGATGTATTTGGAAAGGGAATTAATTGCACATCGATACTTATACAGCAGGTCTTAAGCATTGAATCATACAAGAAAAAACAAAAAAACGTTGCTAAAACAATATCACTCTGTTAGGCACTCACAAAAAACAAAACTATCACTCTCTTTGATGACAGTATAATTGTGCTAGTGTCTTAGGCCTTGTTCACACATGGAAAACTGGTAACAGATACACACAATATTCACCCACCCTTTTTCCTCTTCTTTTACGCACACATTGTCCGTATTAACGCATGCTCTTCATAAAATGGATAAAAGTTTTGTGGTATCTGGGAAGAAAAGGAAAAGTGAGGAATAACAGGCAAACATCGGCTGATCTTATTAATCTATTCGCATCATGTGACAAGCTATACTCACATACGTTACTAATACGACAAGCACAGCTCGAAAGTGTGTGCTGACCAATAAAACATTTTTACTTTCTTTGACATGTACATCATAGGTAGGGAAAGTGTTACGTTCCACCCAAAAAATTTGATATTGAGATTTCCTGGAAATACATGTTTTAAGGTCCCCTGAATAAGTAATAATTATTATAAAAAAACAATTTTTAGAAAAAGGTCCATGTATGTTGCTGTGCCTGCGAACAGCATAACTCAAAAACGAAAAATTGGATAAATACCAAAGTTTGTATTTCAGTTCAGAATCATCTTCCAAAGATACAACAAAAAAATTTTCAAGAAAATCCCCCATCCCAAACTACCCTTTATGAAAAATTGTTGATTGCTTCCAAAAGAAAAGATTGTATGCCCATAATAAACAAGAGAGAGTAGAAAAAGTCAAATGAATCTAACACATCAGATTTTTAACTATCAGGTACCATTCTAAGGGTTGCCATATTTCTTTAGAAGACAAACAGAAAACTAATGTTGTTGATACTGTGAGAACAAATAAGGATATGTTATCTGATGTATTACATAATCAAGTGAAATGTGGCGAGTATGAATCATTTGCTGTGTGCGAAATGGAAGGATAAATCTGCTATCAACGAAACATGAAGCTTCTGACATTACAGCAACAGGCAAGCTGAGAAGAAGACACTCAGAGAGGAGGTGTCCTTGAGTACCAGATGCCAAAGGGAATGTCAGTTTGTAAAATCAGGTTTGTTCCTAATGCACAGCTGAAGGGTACAGGAAAATATTTTCCTGTCTGCCAGACACGCGCCATTTTCAACTGTTTCATTGTGTTTCACAAGATGACTGAACCTTAGAAAAAATGTTGATCATCAGCTGCTTCAAAGTGTAACGCTATCAGAGTTTAATGTTAGATATTGACCTTCACCTGCAATCTAAACCATGGGCCCCTTTTCCAATGCACATTCCACCCACTGACAAGAAAGAAAAAATATGGCACAAAAAGATGTGTGCTACAATTGGGGAACATAGCAAAAATTTTAGGCAACACAAAAAGTGCTGTGTCACCCTTCATTTGGATAACTGCTCTGAGATCTACCCACACAACAATCATATTATGCAATCAAAATTTAAGAGTCAATGCTTCCTTCCAGTATCTTGCATACAAACCTTCTTTCAGGAAAGAAATTTTTAAACTTTACAACGCACTTGCACAGCTATACAGGGATTTAAATCACATTCTGAGGTAGCCATTTGGGTAATAGATAAGATGCCAATGGGTTAATAAAGGTTGCAATAAGACCTCTATATTTCATAAATGAAAATTCCTCTGAGATACAAGGACATCAATTACTCCCAGATGTCAACAGGAACTTCTCAATAAAATACCGTTTGCTATCCAAAAGAAAAATACCTAGATGCGAGACTGTACTTCACCACAATTCCAAAACCTTTCCTTTCTTAACTGAATGGGTACTTGTAAAAATGGACTAACCATCATTTTATCCGAGGTAAGAAAAGTCAACCTGTGCAAATTGCCCATAGATTCTAGCATAAATAAGAATAAAACATGTTTTCAATAAACTGTGATAAAATTACAAGCTTTGTATCTCCTTGGAAAGATAAGTGCATTTCATGATATGAGGAATCAACTGGAGAAGCTTTATAATGTCTATATTATGTTTTTTTCTGTACTTGTTATTGAAATATTTCTCTTTAATGGTAAATATCTGCTATATTGCGACAATGTTTTCACTAACCACAAACAGTATTTATATCAAATATTTTCTTTTTTGCTCGTAGTGACAATGCTGCATAGGCTCATGTCTAAGTTAAAAATCTTTACAAGGCAGCAATGCAATGTAAGCAAAACTAAGCACCAAGAACGTGCTTACCAACAATGAACAGTTTATTATTTGTAAGAGGGTACAATTCGGGATTCGCCTTTGTGTTTGATTGCTCTTCCACATTTCTAGCATTTAAATTCTAGCAGTTTCCAGATTCATTGTAGTTTTCTATTAATTGATTTACTATAAATAATTGCTATTTACAATAACCAATGAAAGATTAAAAATCAATGCACTTAGCAATAAAGTTATGTATGATAATTGTACAGTTCATTATGCTATTAAAACATTTTAGTGCATATAATCCTGCCCTCTACTCATCACACAGATGCTGTATTACAGTTTCTGCAATGGATTGAAACATGTAACTTGTTACTTTCTTTACCACGTACGTACATAGTAGGTAGAGAAGGTATTGCATTCCACCCAAAAATTCAATATTGAGATTTCGCACAAATGCATGTTTCAAAGCCCTCAGAATCAAAAAGAAAATGTTGGATAAATACCAAACTTGGTGTTTAGGTTCAGTATCTTCTAAAGATGCGACATGAAGATTTTCAAGAAAATCCCCCCCCATTGCAAACTACCGTTTATATAAAAAGGTTTTCGAAATTTTTTATTTTCTCAAAACTGGCTCTAACGATTTTGATTAATATACTGTATATTAAAGATATTTACATGCCAAATAAAATATCTAATTTTTTTGGAATGAAGTCTTCATTTGACTAAGTTTTGTATTAATTTGTGTAACTATTAAACCACAATAGACAAAAATTTACTACAGAAGAAAATGTGGAGTTCATTAAAACACACCATTCAAGTGAAATAATTTTTTTTTTTTTAATGCTAGCTGTTTTCAAAATATTTCGTGTTCTAATTTTACATTTATCCTGTGTCATCTAACGGACAGGCATGAAGTTATATGATCCTTTGTTTTGTTTTCTTCTTTCTTTTCACCGCAAGCGCTTATTACCAAGAAAGAAACATTTGAATGCAGTTTCCGCATGTTGTAGCTATGCACTTCTTGTTTATATTAAGAAATTGATTTTGTGAATAAATGTTAACATCTATGGTAACTTTATAAAAGATACATTCTGATGAATCTTTTCTCAGCAACTTTTTTGCTTCTAAGGAATGCTGACTGAATCAATTTCCTAACACTCTTCATTTTATTAGTCCTTTATTTGTTATAGTACCATTATCAAGTGTTTCTGTTCTTTCGTTTTCACTGCTTACATTCTAAGACTGTTCATTATGCCTACTAAGAGATGAATCAGGTTTAATTTAAGAAATGTTTTCTGCGAAAGCCACCAAAGTGATTGCTGATTCTGAGAGTCAAAATGATGACATATTTGGAGAGGTTAAAAACACACAGTGCATTAACTGCGTTAGTAAAAATAGTTTGTATTTGCACAAATAAATGATAGAGGGTAAAGAAAGTCATGTAAATGTGTTACATAATTGAAGGTTAGCACGTTTCTATGAGCACACATTTACTTTGTCCACACTGTTATCCCACCACACAGCTGTAGTAAGTTTATAATTACTGAAAACACCTGATTCCATTACGTAACCTCTTCATTAATATTTGACTATAATGCAATGGAATCAAGTGCGTGAAACATCCCGTATTGTGCAATTATTATGTGACTAACATTCTGTATCTCACGTGTGCCACCTGCCTTTTATATGTGTACCTCATATTAATCTTCTATGTGTGAACTTGGCCATACATTCAGCAGAATATACAAGTAAGCTGTTGGACTTCGGTACACACATGCGAGTCAAACTAATCCAGTGTTCTTTTTGCAGAATTCCATACTGTAATCCGAGTCTGACCTTGTCACACACAGTGTATGGAGAGACGTTCACACTCTACCAGCACTGGTCAGTTTTCTCTTGACACACCCAAGGAATGTTGGTGCCACATGTTGCAAACATTCAATTCTTGATAACCGAGCAAGTTCACTCGCATGTCTGTACACACCACTGCCACTGTATGCCTTACTAATCTAAGATACATGCATCCTTAAAACGTTGAATTTTCTTGCTGAAAAGAAACTATAAAGTGTACTCAGTCTGGGAAACATCCACAAATAAAATTCTTAATAATCATATTAAACTTGTTTACAGATAGATGAATGCTGTCAGGCTCATAGTTTCACGTCAGTGCATTGCTAACAAACTGAATGATTTAGAAAAGTCCTTACAAGGGGATGGTTCCAATGTCATCGCAATATTTTAGTGTCAGGCTCATTCACGATGTAGTCGTAGTCATAACGCAACAATCTGACATGGATTTGTAGTGGCATGTGCACCAATCTAGATCAAAGTTTGATCACACTCAATTCAACATTTGACCGCGGTAACTGATTATGGTCAAGTTTAACTGCAGGTGCTGAATCAATCAATTCCGTTGATTGCAGTTGTTACACAAAATGGCTGCCCATTTCGATTTTCTTGAAGGTAGCTAGAACGAGATAATGCACCTAGAATACTTAAATCGGAAGCAACGTCAAAACCAAATCATTGTAGAAAGAGGCGACCCTCTTAAAGTGTATGCAGACAGGAAACTTTAACAGTTTTGGCTATCAAAGAATGCAGCAAGGTAGCTAGTAAATGAAATGATTGAGAGGTTAAGAGTGCCCTACGAACTGCAACAGCCTGCTTCACCCATGAATACAGTCTTAACAAGTAAATCATAGGAGCTTTTAATACTGCGACTAGCGATATTTCTACCATCTACCGAGCAATGGCAGTGTGTATTATCAGTAATGTGTCATAATTGCTTCCTTTTGTCCATGATTTGTATCGCTCCTGTGGAAGGCAGAATTAAGAGCTGTGATGGATCAAAATGATGGATTTCCGGGTGTCGTATGAAATATACACCTGTATTTATTATTCCTTCCATATTTGTTAAACTTCAATCATCAATTTAATAATGTTAATCAAGGCAATATAAACTATAATAAAAATACAATTATTGCATTTGTTAACCTACATTTACATTGCCCCATTATTACGAGTTGAGGAATTCTGCAGTATTATCAAAAAGCTAAATATGCTGCAGTTTACAAATAAATTATTTAATTTCTCAAAAGTTTACACATCAGGACTAACACTATTTTCACAAATAGCAATTTATTTACTTATTTAGTTATTACAACTCGCCTGATGTCATGTTTAAATGCATGACTAAATACATCCATGCCTCCTGCTTGTTATTTAAAGAACATAAGTCAGTAATTTTATTAGAATTTTGTTTTCATTTTCGTTTAGCACCAATTATACAACATTTCAAAATCAAAACGTAAAACGAAGCAATTTTAATTGCATTGCAACCTTGTTGGATACACAATTGGATGTTTTCCTTTCAGTAATTCACGTAGAATCATGGGCACTCAGCAACCTAACACATGGTCAGCTGATGGCGGTTTGTTGAGCAAGATTCAACAATGATGCACCGCAACTACAGTTTAATTGCAGTCAAAGTTTGATCATGTTTCAGTGATATTGATCAAGAATGGTACACATGGTCACAGATCTGTAAATTGCATGCAAAAACCTTCCAAAAGTAACCACAAGCTTCAAATGAAATAACACAAACAATAATGAAATTTATCCAGGCTTTATAAATAAGTAGGACATTAGTAAAGGTCCAATGTCAGCATTTAAAATGGTATACAGTGCTTCTACAGTAGATGGGTGTAAAATCTGGCACTGCAATTGTGTACTGTTCGGAAGTTGTCAATGTATGGAGAAAGAAAGCAGGGTGTCCACTGATATTGGAAAAATTACATGAAAAATATCCATATAACATTGATTTCAGATTACATTTTCAGATAATTGGTTCTTGGATAAATGAAATACAATTTTTTGAATATTGTTGTTTAGCATTTTTTTTATCTTATGTAAAAGTGACTCAAACCTTTGGATAAACTTTCATCCGTAAAATTTTTTTACGGGCTATACAACACTTTGAAGATTGCTGTGGGGGGAGGGAATGGGGGAAGCAAAGATTAAAAAACAAAATCTGCTGATATTTCATTCGCATTTCTGTGAACTTTTGGTCCATTATTATGAATAGCATGGAATGGGAATTTTATGAAATTACAGTTTCTAAGAGGTAAAGGGGAGAATTCAGCATAAAAAAGAAGAATAATTTCATAAAGTGTAGACAGAGTAAACCAACATTTGAGACTTAAAAGCCATCCGTGCAACATCAATGTAATGAATCATGTAGCACATTATATGAATGCAACCATTTCTGCTGCGTCAGCACATGGTTAATGGGGCTTCTTCAGGCAAATCGTTTCATTAAAATAAAATGCTTAATCAAATTCACATATTCTGCAAATTATAAAACAATTGTTTTTACTCGCTGCAGCCAACTAATAAAACAATGCTGTATTTTACAGTTGAGAGGGTAAAGCACACCCCATGCTGTCTAAATAAACATCATGTTAGTTCAAATGTAATTATATTTTTGACCTTAAAGTCATATTCAGAGCCACAGTTGCAGGTGTCTTTAATATACCATATTTACGCAAATCTAATGGGCACCCCATATTTGAAACGTAAAATTATGAATAAAATGGTTTGTATTGAATGTAAAGCGCATCAATGACAGAAAATAGATAATAGGTATTTTATTTAAATTTATTTAATACAACAATGGATTTATTGTATATATAAACCTGTCCGCTGCATGAAACGATCCACCCATCCATGGCTCTTGTTTCGGAATACCAAGAATTCAGCCTCTCTTTCTTTCATATAGTCACAGGTTGCCCATTCTTCCAACTTCTTCCTTTGCGAGGACCAGTAAATTTCTTCGTACTAGCTTTAGTAGCAAATAATGACAATTTCTGTTTTTGTCACAAGCGAACATTGAACCTCCTTCCTGTCTTTCTATTAACATTTTTTTCAGCATAAAGGATTACTTTACACTGTAAAGAAGCATCATAGAACGTTCTTCTCTGTTTGCCCTTGCCCTCCATATCATATGAGCGGCTAGCTTGTCGCTAGTTTCCGGATGCATGTTAACTCTGGCAATCCATTGTGACGTAATAAATGAAATATTTGAATGAAGTTACTGGCGTTCTAAGAACGGATTTGCACCACGATTTTGAGTACTACATTTGGTCAAAAAAGGTGTACATTAGATTCGCAAAAATATGGTACATATTATGTACTTTACGTAACAGTGCAGCATGAAAGAGTTCACACATTTTAGTTTATAACAAAACTGCACCAATTCTTTTTATAATGCCAACAGTAGAGTAAAGTAGGGACACTATTACGTGAAACAAATGCAAACCAGAAGCTTCCTATAGCAGCTCACTAACTGGTTTGTCGCCACGAACGGGTAATGGCGGAGGGGGTTTCCTGCATTGTTATCGAAGTTCCTCGCCAATGAAGGCATAAAACAAGCCAAAATTTTGAGATGGTTCGAGGCAATTGTTTAGACTGCTTTTCTTAGAATTTTTTTGTGACAGTGCACAAACTTTTACTTTCTCTGCCAGTACCTCGTAGGCAAAGGGGGCTTGCATTCCACCAAACAACTTTATATTGAGTTTTCACCAAAAATACATGTTTTGAAACACCCTGAAGCATTTTTAGAAAAACGTCCGTGTGTGTATGTGAACAGTATAACCGTGCCAAACTTGGAGCCTATTTAAGTTCAGTATCTTCCATACATGCAACAAGAAAATTTTCAAGAAAATCCCTTACCCCAAACTACCCCTTAAATGAAAAAATTTTCATAATTTTGGATATTTTAAAAAAGATTAATTTTGGTAAATACCACATATTCAAGACATTTGCTTAACAAATAAAATGTATATTTTGAATTTTCTGGGAATAGCCTGTGAAGTCCTCTTCATTCTGAGGAAATTTTATATAATTTTGTATAACTGGTGAACCATAGGAGATAAAAAATGTAGAACCCTTTAAAATACAAATTAAAATTAATTTCAAACAACCTTTTTTGTGACATCATCCAATTCCGAGATCTCTCTGATTATTGGTGTGTAAATTTAAATACTTCTGTCATTTTTTTAAGTGCTGTCACAATGCAAGCAGCATTTAAATATTCGACTATCGCTTCGGTTTGCTGTATCCTGCTTGTACCTATAATGAAATGCTTCTGTAACAATTTATCTTGATTAACATGAAGTAGACTGGAAAGCAAGGTTTTGTAGGAAAAGTCATGTGATGTAACACTCAGCTTTCTTGTATACTGGCATGCATAAAATGTGTGGAACAGAGTTGTTTATGCTAGTACTGAAGAAATCCAGCCCCACCCCCTACCAGCATGACCACCTGTTATTTTTTAGCATAATTTTAGCCACCGGATTGGCAGGGTACTTTATCTCCCCCAAAGTATGGCTGAACTGCTGGAGGGTAACATTACAACTTAAACCTTATACAGTAAAACCTGCCTTCAACAGACCCCTTGTTAAACGGAAATATTCATTGGTCCCATGAATTTTGCGATGAAAAACATGCTAAATTCCCTTTATTAAGCAGAAACTCTCTTATGCAGACAACGGAAATCAAAGTACGCCTTTTAAAGAAACTTTCCATTTCCGGAGTGTAGAGTTTACAAAATTTTCAGGCACTCCGTGAAAGTCTGCTCTAAGTATATGATGTTTAACTTGAAACATGATCATTTTGCTGTCACCTGACCGGTCTAGGACAGGGGTGTACTAATGGTGGTCCAAATATTGAGAAACCTATCACACTCATTCTTCATGCATAGTTAAGTTAACAATAAGCATGGCTGATTGTCTTTTATTGTCCCTTTCCATTTCCTGCTCTAAGCAGTAGATATAGTTCAGCAATAGTCACCATGGCTTCGAAAACAAGAGTCGTGCTGGATCTCAACATGAGAGTGAAAGTGATTTATGCAAGTGAACATGATAAATTGAGTGTAAAGAAGATCATGAAGGTGTTTAACGTAAGCAAAACTTAAGTTTACGAGATTCTAAAGAAAAAAACAGAAATTCTGAACTGGTGAGAAAATTGTGCTAATGGAAAAATAAAGAGAGAACTTAAGAAAACTGAAAACCAGGACATTAACGAAATAGTGTGGTTCATTAGTGTTAGGGCAAAAAATCACTGCATATCGGGGCCTAAATTACAGGAATATGCTAAAAAGGTAGCTGAAAAACTGGGTAAGACTGTATTCAAAGCATCTACTGGATGGTTGGAGAGTTTCCGCAAAAGACATCAGATCATTTTTAACGAACCTTGTGGTGAATCAAATGACATTAATATTGAAACCATCGCTGATTAGATTACTAAACTACCTTCAATAATCGAAGGATACAAACCTGAAAACATAGCAAATGACGACAAGATGAGACTATTCTTCTGCGTATTACCGAATAAATCATTGTGTTTAAAACGTGACAATACGTGTATGTTTATGGTTTAATTTTGTTAATAGCTTAGGCCTACCTTCGTTAAACGGAAATGTTCAAGAGCCCCTGAATTCTGGTGAAGACAGGTTTTACTGTATTTTCATGCTACACTACGGTTTTTATCATTGTTTAGTAGCGACAAAATTTAACGCTTATCTCCATGTCGCTTATGAAAGCTCTCGTGTATATAAATGCCATAGCTGTTGTTCAAGTTAACCAAATAATTCTTCACCCCTTCCTCTAGAAGGCCGAATTATATTGTAATTAGTTTAGGTTTTCCGTATGTGCCAATCATAGCAAAACTCTTTCATAGAGGTGGTATCCAAACCACCCCTTCATTCCACATAGATTATTAACTTTGTTCACTGGTTAGTGTGTATGTTCCTGTATTGTTTACCACACCAGTCACATACAGAACTGATACAGCTGGGTGGAGTCAAAAGCTGGTCACCTGAAGGTGGAAATCTTATGGAGTGAAGAATACCATGATGATTTAGGGGGAATGGGCCACTTTTTATGCAACGCAGTGTACATGTACTTAGGGTATAATAAACAATCATTTCTACACTCTTGAGCTGAAACAGTTGTTGATTTTAAAATGCAACTTGCCACAGAAATATTTTGGAAAAATGCTGAACATTTCCTTTACAATATCAGACATATTTTATGATAACATCACTCTATTACACAAGAAAAAGAATAATACTCACTCCACCCAAAATTCATGAATTGTGTCTGTGTGCACTTTTATTTAAAAACGTACATAACATAATGGTAAATTCATTTTTCTTTCCTTCCTTCTCTTTTCATTTTAATGTAACAAAAAGTTCCTTTTAGTATCCAGTTTGTACATCCCATTTAGTTTTGGATTTATACATATGCATACTTGCCAACTTCCTGAAATTCAAAACCATAAAACTTTTCCTCATTCAGCAAAGCGTAATACTTTTGCAATAACAAAAAAATTTAGAATCCATAAAATGCTCAGTGCAGCAAATGTATGAAAATTCCATTTTATAAGAATCCCTGAAGACCTGGTAGTATTGCTTATTGCTGAAATTCGTCCTGGTACCACAATAAACACATATTAAAGCAGAGAAAACACACTTCTTGAGCTATACACACATTTCTAGTCCATATTTTATGCTTCAAACATCAAGTATAAGCAAAAACTGTCAAAGAAAATCCCACAGCCATAGAGCACAAATAAGATAAACAATTTACGTGAGGAAGTTGACTTTACAATTTATATCACTGGTTAGTAGGGGTGCAGTCAAATTTTGAATTGCACACTACGTATTTTGTTGCAGCCCAGTAAAGGGGGACCATGACTGTGATGGACAGACACACACATACCTCTGTACACCATTTCACTGTATCTTAAGTTACAATATAATGGAATAGAATTTAATGCTTTGTCATGCCTATGGTGACAGTCTGTAAAACCGTAAAAACATCTCCTTTGCTATAAAGTCATAAAAGGACTCCACTCCCGTATATTTTACAGACAAACTGTGGAAGCTGGCAAGTATGCAACTGCTAAACATCAAGGGAGGATTTTTGGTAGGTTCTACAGCCATCCTGACTAGTGAGAAGTTGTGCACAAATGTTCTGGGTTCAAAATCTGTTGTTTAGTTTTTTCAAGTACACTGACAAGTCCAACATTCTTATCTGTATTTGTTTTTCTTTTTAGCATGAAAAGACAATATAGAAGCAACATACTTGGTGCATTTTATATGGAGAAAGTTTCTCTGCATGCAATAACAATACACTTTCTAATCAATAAAAACTGTCGCTGATATTTCACACTTTGTGCTCTAGGGAATAAATACAAATCTGTGCATTTTCGCAAAATAATAAATATATATTTTTAAAAACTAAATTGCATATTTACATTTATTAACAAACTTCTTCCGGGGGAAAAACAAAAAATAGAATTAAAAAATAAAATGTGCATTTCCAAGTGTTATTTCACAAACAATGAACGTTTTCCTTGGGAGAGGGGAATTAATTTATTTAATGCTAAGATGCAAGAGCTTTGGCAACTAGTCAAAGAACGAGGGAAAATGACATCGCATGCACTGCAGTTTTTTGTGGCAGTGCTACACAAACTTAAATGTAAAAGCAGAGATGGTGTGAAAATACCAAACTGCAGTATACATGCGATATGTTTTCTTTAGTTCCTTCAGTCTTGTTGCTGTAGACCTCTCACTTCTTGTGCTCCTTGTCTCCCTGGGGCTCAAAATTCTTTCTTGCGGTTTTCCTAATTTTTCTGTCCTTAATATATCTACTACATTACACAAATATTTTATTACATTAATGTGAAAATAAATAGAACACCATAAAGTCTACAACGACAGCTATAAATACATGGCAATTCTTTGGAAAGGTAGGACAGCATTACCTTAGTAAATAGATATAAATATGTATTAGCATGTTCTTTCTCAATGCTCTGTACATATTCCTAGGGAATATCCCAAAATGGCCACGCCATTCCAATCCAATTATTCACACAAACGAGAACTTCCTGCACTGCCTCTCTTAGCCAGACAAGTTTTTGACAATAATTATGAAGAAATGTGCTCTGGTTCAAGTTGAAATCAGAAATTCGAGAGCAGCATGGATGTTATTAACTTAGTTTTGCCCTCAAGTATATATGCATAATGAAATTCAACCATTTGGATTTGTACATAACAAAATCAACAGCTCCGAACAGTTAAATTATGAAAAACGAATTGACGTTAAGTACTCATGTTGCTCTACTTACCAAATTACTGACATGACACGTACCCATTTAGGCTGAATTCAGTGATTAAACCATCATCTGCTGGAATTTCAAAGTTCATAATTCAATGCTTGTTTCCCATAAGCTCAGTTCTACATGGCTTTTAGTAGCTTGACTTTTTGTTCTATATTCAGAAGTGGTTGGCTACGCCTAATTTATCTGATATTTCTGAAGTGTTCTTTTACTCTTGTGCTTGTGTTTTTCTAATTCATGTTTTGTTGCACTCTAAACACACTATTTGTGTTCTGATTTCAGCATACTTTTAGGTTGTATTATTTTGCTGTGCGGATGTTGAACTCTTTAAACATCACCAATAATTGAATTACTACTACCCTGGCTTGTAGGCAGTGGTCTAGAAGGCATCGTAGATACTGACGTTTTGCCAAGTACAGCGCTTGGCATCTTCAGGGTGAAGTCATTCGTTGTCTGCAGTGGTCAGAGCCTGAATGCCGAGACCGGAGGATGGCACTCTTATATAGTGCAGGTGGGCGGGGCTTACTGTGAGGTCCTGTGCAGTGATTGGCTCGTATCTCTAGGAGTGGCTGGGTTTGGTGAGGTATTATTACGTCCAGGTGTCCAGGCTTTATGCACACAGAGAGCTTCTTCTTCTTAGATAAAAACAGCAGACGTAATAATACCTCACCAAAACCACCCACTCATAGAGATGCGAGCCAATCACTGCACAGGACCTCACAGTAAGCCCTGCCCACCCGCACTATATAAGAGCGCCATCCTCCGGTCTCGGCATTCAGGCTCTGACCACTGCAGAACTGAATCACGTCACTCTGAAGATGCCAAGCGCTGTACTTGGCAAAACGTCAGTATCTACGATGCCTTCTAGACCAATGCCTACAAACCAGGGTAGTAGTAATTCAATTATTGGTCGTGACGCCGGCTGTGAAAGCCTTAGTATGTACATCTTTTGGAATATGTGAAATGTAACATAACAGATTCAAAACAGAACTAGTTGAGAAGAAAACTAAAAAGCTCAAGAAGCAGAAACATCTGAAATAACTACACTCAGAGGCACAATTGGGGAGGGATTTTGGGGGTTGAAATGCCACCTCTTGCTAAAAAAAAAAAAAAATGAAAACATTAATAGCAAAAATGCTTCGTTAAAGTAATAGTATATTTCTATGCAGGCGGGAAGGAGATAGTTTCTAATTATATCGCTGGTACCGCTATATTTAACTGCATGTCTTAGACAATATCACCAAAGGTTACAGCAACAGAAACTGTACTTTAGATGACGTTGCTACAACCATGTGAAGATATCAGGGGCATGTTTTTGTTCCGGTGCTAAATTTGAATGGTTTTGAAATGAGGGCAATATCTCTCAGTTTAGAACATAACTAGAAACCCTATTCTGTAGTGAAATAAAATGTCCTGCAGCGACAGTATAAAATACTTCACAGTGGTCATTAATTCTCATGTCACAATACACAAAACATCCGCTCCTAATTTTAATTCCAAATGCTTCGCCTTAATCTGTGAATATAAAATTGATATACTTAAATATTTCAACTCAGGATTATCATTTGAATTGATACAAATTGTTTAAAAAATGGATTCCTATATACAACCTCTTAATATTTTTCTGACTACACAGATAAACCTACGTTTAACATACCACCTCTGGATGTTTCACAAATTCCAATACAGAACAAGGCAAGCCCCTGTAGAACTGAGCTTATGTGAAAGAACATATATAAAAACTTTCAAGCTTCAAATTATGAACTTTGAAATCTTTAAATTCATCAATCTGATGCTACTGGGGAAGAAGAAGATTGGTGAATCGCTGCAGCCAAGAATAGAGAGAATAGGCCAGTAGTTTGGTAAATGGAGCAATAAGAGTGCTTAAAGTTAATTTGTTTTCCATAATGTAACCATTTGCTTCAGCATGTGCAAGTTCAATGAATTGAAATTCAGGACAGTTGTTCAGCTACGAAGCCACAAAATAATGCACTATTATTTTATACAAAGTACTGATGACGTTCTTGGTTCTCTCACAATTAGACCAAGGGCTTGAATAGCAAACACCGCTAGCATTGTCATGTATATTTAACAGCAACATGAAAATACCAAATCCTGCTTTATAAAGTTACACAAGCGGCTGAGACAGACAGAGAGAGACCATTATGTATAGATATATACATACAGACCGACTTGACACAACATTCCCTGTACCTCTAGTTCCAAGAGCTGTGCGCTACAAACTCAAATACTGCTTCTTTCATCAAATTTTATATCACTGACGAAAATAAAAATGTCTAACACTAATCTAAATACGCTAAGTGCTCAAGGTAGGGAAAACCAATTGGTCGGCATAACGAGCGCAGCACCACGGAGAGAGGCATGTGAGAACTGTTGATGTACAACATACCCTAAAGCATCAGCTCTGACATCTTGGCCACACTGTCTTCTCTATTCCTAGGAACTAGGCACATTCTCTCCTTACAATGTTGAAGATTATCTTCGCATCTCTAATCTGATTGCTGCAACCAACAAACAAAACACCTGTCAGGTTATCAACATAATAGTGATTCATGCAACTTTTAGATCACAAATGTCACATTCAGATTATCCACAAGTTGGTTACACCATTTTATGCAATGTGCACCTTATTGGAGTAAAATACTTCAGAAGTAACATTCACTAATTAAGTCTGTCCTATGGAAGAAGGTTACTACAGGAGCTCAATTACAATTTACTCTTTTAGTTGCAACTACGGAAGTAAGAGCTCACAATTTCTGGAGTATTGTTTTGTTTGCACGATTTACTTGAAGCAATCAAGGAAATGGATAGGAAAAGGGTGGAAAATGTCAGTGAAAAAGATAAATGTTTGTTGGTGGGGATAAATTAAAATCCAATAAACAGTATAGTACAAAAAACTTGATGTAAAGATGCTGGAAGAGAAATGCCTGCAAATTCATGACAGATGAATTTAATACTTTGACCAACGGGAAATGCACTGAAGAGCAGTTTAAAATTTTTTAGTAACAATGTTACTAATGTTCACATTTACATCGCTGATCACTTGCGTATTGATGGAAAAAGTTCACCATATGAGGTCTGTTCAAAAAATTCCGGAGCTTTTGTAATTTTGCGCCAATGGAGTGTTGGAACAAAATGCGGTTGGCATCCTGCACATGCCTGTATTTAATATGTAACTGCCAGAAGTTTTCATTATTCTATCTCTGTTAGTTATTGTTCAGTGCTGTATTGAGTAGAATGTTGTGTCACACAGTTTGCAAATTTCGAGATGGCAGAGTTAGAGGAGAAACATGTCTGCATTAAATTTTGCGTGCAAGTCAAGAAAACCTTTACAGAGACAAACCAAATGATGCAGGAAGCCTGCGGTGATGAGTGTTTATGCTATACTCGGTGTTACAAATGATTCACGCTGTTTAAAAATGGCCATACCCTCGTTCAGGACATCCTTCGACGTCTACCAATGATGCTCATGTCAGGAATGTCAATGAAGTTGTGCGTGCCAATCGAAGACTATCGAGACGTGTTGCGGCACCTGCAAGAAAATGGCCTGAAATGTGCCGAGACAATTCATGGCTCTTGCTTCATGATAACGTACCTGCACATTCATCCCTGTTGTGCGTGACTATTACACAAAAAGCGATATCACTGTGCTGCCTCATTCTCCGTACTCTCCAGACCTGGCCCCTACAGACTTTTTGTTATTTCGAAAACTTGAAAATCCTGTTGAAAGGACGAAGATTTGCAACAATAGACGAGATAAAGGAAAATTTGCAGGCAGCACTTCGCACGAGCCAGAAAGAGATGTACCAAGACTGCTTCCGCAAGTGGAAACTGCAGTGTATCAATTGTGGAGGAGAGTGTTTTGAAGGAGACCATGTAAAAGCTAAGCTAGAAACATTTTGTGGACAAAGTTCCGGATTTTTTGAGCAGACCTCGTATTCACCACATGGGCACAAAATAGGAGCATGTGTGGTCAAATGCACCCACAATGTGTGGGAAATCTGCAAAGTGAAGAAAAATTGCCTTTTATTTTATAAACACTCATGTATTTTGCTCTTAACCTCAAAAGTGCTCTAACAACGTGATGAAAGACATGACCCACAGGCATACGGTGAACGTTTATAAGATCGTCTGTAACTGTTTGAAATGTTCTGGTACGAAATACTCTCAGAACGCATATCAGTCGCAGTTTGGGTGATACAACTGAATTCCTGTCTGAGTTTTGCAGTAAATGCTCTCCAAGTACGTTTAAAACAAATGTAAAAGATTCTTTCCTAATACCAAAACTCTCTCTGTGATGTGGACCTCGCATACACTCTATTGCATTGCCTGTGTTTTTTGTTTTTTTTGGTCAAGATCATCAACGTAACCGCTGTTTTCTTCACCGAGATCATCATTGTAATACATGCACACGTCCAAATACGATATGGTATTCTAGTTCAATAGACAGGTTAGTTACTCCATCCAGGTCACGAGAGTAAATTCTAACCTACATTTTCACTCTATTTAATCCTATAGTAACTTACTATATGACAGTCTTCTCTGGCATTTACTTCTGCGGTAATTTACTCTGGGAGTATGGGAATGGACTACAATACTTGAGAAGTAGTTTACTCTTGGTTGGTGCAGGCTGCCTTGAGCATTATAAATTGCAGGAAATAAATCAAGAAAAATGCAAATGTATCAAATTTCTCTAGTCACACCAAGCATCATTCCTTTATTAATAGCATTCATTCAGTTGTTTGTTCTTTATTGTTTCCTGAAGCAACAGTCAGTTTTGAGTTGCTACTACTCGTCACACTTTCACTATAAGAACCAACACTCAATGGATCTGAGGGGGTCAGGATGCACTTTGCTGGAATTTCTTCCAGTTTCATTTTCCCAGCTTGCGACTAGAGAGACCTCCAGCACCTGTTTCATGTCACGGTCCGCATTGAGTGAAGTCTAATATGCTCAACATGGATCTATACCAACGCTGTTGAATCTTTGTACTTGACAGTCCGTGTGGATTCGCATAACGTTGGCTATATTGTGGTTGCGACGTTGCCAGAGTAACTAGTAAACAACAACAGCTAATTGTTCTCCTTTCTGTCGTGTCTAAGCTGCATACAAAAAGTGTACTAAGTAGTGAATGTCAATGAATAATAACTATTTCGTATTATTATGAAGTGAAAATAATCCAGCATAAACATTGCAACGTGTGTAGAATAAGTTACGCACTCTTAGCAATATAGACACAGGATAATGCAAACTTGCTTGCTACAATGAGGAGAAATAAAACAAATTATAAGCTGCAACAAAGCTATTTTCACTTATGCTGCATTCCAGATGGTTTAGGAATTTCCCCCTGTTTCTCTTGGAGTTTCACTCCCGTAAATAACTGTTCTCGTGCTTAGTCCAAGAGCTGCTGCAGTTCGTTGTACGGCTTTATCAACAGGAATAGAGGGATGCCCATGAACCTTCATGTGCTCTTTCTCCTGTTCAAAGAATTCCCAGGTCCTTCTTAACAGTTCCAATGCCTGACTATTAAGTGGCACATCCTGACGCAAAGGATTTTCACTTGCTGAATATCACTCGGTAATCGGTACCTTTTTTTTTTTTTTTTTTAACATTGTCGCACTTCAAGTAATATGAATGAAATATATATATATATATATATATATATATAAACAAACGCCAACAACAAAGCTACCAAACAATAACAACAAATATAAATAACAGTGAACAATACTAGTTTGCAAGAAACAGCTCGACGCACATGCTAGAGATTTACAAACTGAAACACATGGTTGGAAATAGCTTTATCTGGCAACAGAGCCGGTTCCAGTTCCGCTTTGTCATTGACCACCCAGAATGCTGCCTTGTGATTGGTTTAGGAAGTCTAGCGGTTAAAGCTTTTCATCTGTTTTTTTGCGAGTGTACCAACTTTATCGCTAGCTGTCAACTGCGTTTCAACGGCGGGGGTATAATATGCCGTCCTCAGGAATGAGAAAATAAAAATCTGACTATGTCCTCTTCCGCTTTACTGGAAAAACTTACCATTAATTAATGCTCACATTTCTAGCAGGAGTTGATGAGGTACAATTAATTCAGAAGCCTGGCCCAAAAAAAAAATAAAAATATATATTCAGAAAGAAATTAGCAAACTGTCAAATAATAATGTAAAAGAAAAATTGAAATTTATAGTGTCACATCAAGAGAAGAAGAATAAGATCATAAAGGCATGTAAAATATAATATGAAATAAATCATATATAGAAAGAAAACACATGTAAAACAAAATCTCAAGAAAAGACCGAAAAAGTAATCATACAAGTGATTTTGATGAAAGTATAGATAAGATATGTTGTAAAGTAAGTAATGCAACTAAGTGAAAGATGCATACATCAAAATAGTACTCGTCAAAGACAAAGAAAATCAAGACAGAAGCCATTGTAATTATATGAACAACAGACACATAAACTTCAAAGAAGAGAAATCTTGTAGAAGAAGATATTTATATTATGTGAGGTAGAGTGGTGATACTGCAATAATGTGTAGAGAAATTATCTACATGTCGAGAAGTACCTGAACTTGATCTGCCACGAGGCAGGATAGAAATTTATAATACATAAAAGTAAAGTAATTAAATATAAAGAACATGGTTCATAAACAAATACAGTGAAAGTAACGTGCGAAACGTAGTAAATAACAACCATTCTTGAGATTTTGTTGCAAAGAAAGGAAGTTTTGAAAGATTGTAATATTCACAGCGTTTAGAAAGAAAATTGTAAAAAACAGTCTCAAAGCTAAAAATGAGCAAAAGGAACCTATATTAATTCAATAAATACTAGCATTGCCATTTCAGTAGAGCAGTCAGAACAGCATCCTAGTGCTAGCTATTAACCGCTCCACATTATAACATCCGTATCTTGACTTTGTTTTCTGGGTTTGCCTTAATTGTTGCTTAAGTAAATAACTAGTTGTCATCCAAACGTGTACTGTGAGTTGATAAACAAGCAAACTTACTCCTTTACACATATCTGATATACACAGGGAAATTTATGTATAATTTTCCATAATATTAGATTATGATATAGGGGGTTAAAGTAGAGTTTTATTTTGCGAGTAACAATGTTTGCAATGGCCTTCGTTTCGCAATCCTACGAGCAAAATAAAACCACCTTTAACACGTGTGGCATATACTATTTTTTAGACAACACTTATCAATAATATATGGATTCCTGAAACTAAGAGAAATCTGTTTAGAATGCGGTTCTTCAAAGAAGAGACATGACATTAAAAAAGCAAGATGTCAAATATTTTGTTCTTTCGTTGAGTTGCTAGCAGTCATTTTCAGTGAAATTATTTTCAAAATGTTTTGCCTTACATCAGGCAATGAAATGATTAAATGCTATATCATATTGCTTTCTGGATTTTTTGGGGTAAGTACTTCTATTTTAAAATAAAGAGAGTTGAAGGTTGTTACTAAAATGTTCTTACTTGAACGCATTTCGGGAGACACTTTGCTCCCATCGTCAGCATGTCCTCAACTGATTTTGCCGGTCATTGTCTGGGGAATGTGTGTGCCTAGTGGTGTTCTCTGGTGCTGAGCTGATGAACCTCCAAAGGCTGCTGGGTGGCGGTGGTTCAAAATTCATTAGGTGATTCCTGTGTTTGACAATATGTATTTTTTCCCAGATGTCCAATTCATTGCTGCTGTTGATCGGTTTTAAGAGTTTTATGTTTGGAGTGATTTCATGGTTTGAAGACCAAAAATGATGTGCTACTGCTGATTTATCTGTCTGTTTTTGGTAAATGCATCTCACATGTTCTTTAAGTCTTATTTCAAGATTTCTTTTGGTTCTTCCTATGTGTACCAGGTTACATCATTACAAACTATTTGATATATACCAGCTGATTTATCGTTGGGGATAGGGTCTTTTGTTCTGTTGCATAGTAGTTTCTGTATATTGTGGTTTTTCTGTGGAGACAGGGTGATGTGATGTTGTATTTCTTGAAAATCCGTTGAAATTTATGATGTGTCCAAGGGTGATAAGTGAACTTCCTATATGCTTGTGGTTTTTGTTGTCTGAGTAAAGTAGTCGTTTGTTGGATGTATTTCTGTCTTTCAAACCTTTTTATCTTCTTATCTATTGTTTTTTTCTGGTATCCATTTATGATGGCTATGTGGATAATGTGTTGGTATTCTTTCTGGTATTCCTCTTTCTCCAATGGTATATGTACTAACCTGTTTGTAATACTATTTAAAATTGCATGTTTGTGGCTTGTAGGATTGTAGCTATTGTTTTTAATATAATTTTCTGTGTGAGTTGGTTTTCAGTAAATGCCGAACGTTAGTCTGTTGTGTGCATTATTTCTGATGATCCTGATGTCTAGGTAAGGTAATTGGCCATTTTCTTCTTTTTCTATTGTGAATTTAATAGATATTTTTTGTAAATTCAATAATTTCAAAGCATCTTCTGAAAGTTTTTTTGGAACAATAGCAAAAATATCATCTACGTATCTATACCAGGTTTTGAATAGATGTGGGAAAGATTTAGTAATATGGCATTCAAAATGGCTCATATATAGTTCTGCTAAAAATGGTGAAAGGGTGTTTCCGATAGTTAGGCCTGTGTTTGTTTAAAGATTTTGTTATGGAATGAAAAATTTTGGTCCAAGCATAATATTGTTAGTTTTAGGTAATCTTCTGTTTGTGCTCTAGGTGTGCCATTGTTTAATACCCAAGTTTCTAGGAGTGGTAATAATTCTTCTTTTAGTAAGCTTGGGAAGAGTGCAGTGACATCAAATGATACCATCATATCTGTGGGTGATATATTTATATCTGAAAGGTAACTGGTTAATTCTAATGAATTTTTTATACTTAGACTTTTGAACACAGGCATGGAGTTGAAGGTATTTGAAAGCCATTTTGCTAGTTTATATGTGGGAGAGTTTATGTTTTCACTATGGGCCTCATTTTGTTGCAGAGTTTATGTATTTTTTGTAGTGCATATAACCTAGGTATGGTGGGAAAATTTGGTTTAATTCTGGATTTTTCGGCTTTTGTTAATGTTTTGGTTTCTATCAATGTGTTTTGGAGTGACTTGGTGCATTCTTTTAAAGGATTTTTGTTGATTTCTATGTACTCTGGGCTATGTAGTAATTGCATAACCATAGATTCATAATCTTCTTGGTCTAATATCACTAATGTGTTTCGTTTGTCTGCTTTGGTGTATACTACAGGCTTTGACTTCAGAGATTTGATAATTTTTTGATGTGGTATGTAGTGGTGTTTTTGGGCTTGTATCTGGTCCAATATTGGTTCACACTGTGATTTTATTATTCTTTTATCATTATCTGTTAGGTGATTGGAGGCTATTTCGATATCAGCAATGAAATTTTCTGTATTTTTAGTGAAGTTTATACAGGTTTTTAGGCCATTGTTCAAGACAGATAACTCAGTGCTGGTGAATGATTCTTTTGAGAGGTTAGCTACATATTAGCTGTTGTGGGTTCATTGTTCTGGTTGTGTTTATATGTTGGTTTCCGTTTTTGGTTATGTCTAGGGGATTTTTTTCGGTGTTCCAGGGAGTATTTTTGTTTGAATATTAGGTTGTTTAGTTTCTTTTTTAGTTTCATTGCTTTGGCACTCATTTTCTTGCTAAGTAGCGTAAGGAAATTTGACCATAAATTTTCCCACAAGGGTTGTCCTAAAACTTTTGGTAACCATAAGTGTAATTCATAGATTCTAAGGTCCAAGTCCTGTAAATGTGCATAATGTTTGTTCTTTTCAATTTCGATTACTTTCTTGTCTGCTATTGTTTGATGTTTTACATTGTTATTAAATTTTACGTATTTTCTAATGAAGTTTGTGTTTTAGGCAAAGATTTAGGAATCTTATATTTGTAGCCGTGTGTTTGTTTTTGATTTCTAGTTTTAAGTATAATTTTATGCCCTGTTTTATTCCAAAGTTGAAATTGTGTAAATCTGTCCTTACCTGCATATTCTTTAGTTATTACATGCAGCAATATCCGTATTTATTCTTTGCTTCTTATTAGACTTGTAAGTTCAAATTATTAATTATGACACATCACTGTTACTAGCTTCTAAATCTTCACAATGAATTAAGAGTTTATATCATATTATCACGTGTTAAATTTAATTTCAAAATGGCAAATGTATGAGAAGAACAGATTCAAATGCAATCTACTTCAATTGTAACATATCTTTGAGTGTTAATATATTCAGTAGATTTGGGGCTGTATGGATTGTTACTTTTATTTAAATCCTTGTTCAATTCCTTTAAACTTTGGTAGTACAAAACAATTATTACTCTGAGGGAATGCTTTATTTCCAATGCATTCTATAATGGGACCGGCATTTTACTTTTGTAGTTTTTTATTTTTTAAGTAATTGTGACTTCTATGCATCGACTAATTCTAAATTGGCCTTGCAAGAGCGTTACACGTTTTATATCAAAGAAAGGAAACGGCTGCTTACATAACATGTAGGTTAACTCTACAACAAATTGCGATAAATTGAAGTATGATGATTTGTATAGTGAACAGATGATGCAAGCGCCATGAAACATTAATCGAGTAAAAAGACAAGGAAAAGTAAAACCTAATCAAGGTGAGTTATTAAACATCTGTAAATATAAAAGGTAACTGCCATGTGATTGGACTTAAAACCAAAGTTTGTCACAAAGAAGATTATCGCACTAGTTCGTGTGCATTGTGCACTTCAAATGTATATAATAACCAGTTTAAAAATAGTATCAAAAACATTACATGGATCCTTTTATGGTGTAGATGAATTTAACAAATTTTTTGAGAAATAAATTTTCAATCCGTTCTTTGTTCAGAGTCCTTTCAGATAATGGATAAAGCAAGATAGGACACCAGTTGCTCGTGCCCAGGTCAGTTCTTTGTGATAGCTTCCCAACATCCTTATCTCCCTCTTCCACTGTTTCAAAATATTCTGAACAAATAATAATAGACTAACAATATTATTACTGTATACTACTATTAACATTATTTATAATTAAACTTGGTATGTAGCAATAAATGAAATCAAATAAGACAATAAAGTGGTAAACTCACCATCAATTATATCCTGTTTCATTTTTGCCATCTCCTTCCTCATTTCTTTAAGAATCTCTTGTTTTAATGAGTCTAAATCTGTAACAGAGGGTGTCCCATCAGGCAAGCCATTCAGTTTTGGGATCTGTTCCTCACTGGCAGAGCCAAATCTCTTTCTGGATGGTTTTGGTGACTCGGATCCTGATCCATTGCCGCCGCCGCCACCACCACCGCCAGCACTAGGAGTGCTACCCCCAAATTTACTACCATTTGCACCTCCTTTATCACTCCACAATTTCTTTTCCTGTGCAGCATCTGCATCCTATTCAAACATACACAAAATATTGAAATGAGATTCAAACAATAAACACCCAAAAACAATGCACAACAAAAAAAAGAAATAATTAAAATTCAATATTATTTTAATAAAACAGGTATCAAGGCAATACAAATGTAAATATTATTAATTTAAGAAAGGTAAAAGCAAAAAAGAAGAAAGAAAAAAAGTTATCAACATTTATATTGAGTCACATCAAGAAACTCTAGAAAATTAATGCAAATAAATAAATTTTTGTAATTATTGAAATGTGTACATAATGTGTAAAAAGACCTACGTGATTTGTTTTAAAGAAAAGAAAAGGAAATGTAAATAAGTCAAAAAAGAATCAATGGGAAAGTATTATAACGCTAGCAAAACAATAGAAAGACAATGTAACTAGAGGTTGCATTACAAGAAATCAACAACAAAAAATAGAAGACAAGAGATTATGTTAGGGAAAGGATCATTGAAGAAAAGTTTTTATTTAAATTAAAAGTAAGGTAGACAGTGGAAACACATCTTAGACAGGTTGTTAATTGGGATTAGTACTGAAGTAACAGATAGAAATACTACAACCATTACAAAGTAGGAGTGATTAAACTCCGTAGAGAAATTGTGTTAACTTACTTGTAACATCCATCACGCAAACAAATTTATAAATTTGAGCCTACGCTAGAGAATATGTGATGGAAGCAGTATAGGAAAACATATACACACCAGGAGTAGCTAGAAAACAATTTAGGTGTTGGAAACAAAATCACACTCCCTGGCTGTTAATTCTGTAAAAAAGGGGGGGAGGGTCATAATTGTATTCACATATGTACGGGCGTCAACTGTTGCCTTTTTTCAACAAGGCTCTGCAACAGCTCATACGGCCAACATTTCGATGAGAACCATTGAAAGTGTGTTTGACTACAAAATTATTAGTAGAGATTTGTGGCCCCCTCGATTCTCCGACCTAACCCCCTGCAATTTCTATCTCTGGGGGTAACTTAAAACATAAAGTGTACAAGACAAATCCACACACCCCGGAAGAATTAAAACAGAATATCCGCCAGGAAATTGCCGGCATTTCTCAACGTGAACTACAGCGAGTGATGGATAGTTTCCTAAAGACGACGGTGGCCAGTTTCAGCATCTCCTTTCGTAAAGTTGGTAAGTAAAGCCTTTAAAAGTAGTTGTATGGTTTCATCAACACCTTTCTATGATGGTGGCAGATGGCTGAGGACATGGACAGGAAAAACCAGTGCAGACGGTTCGTAGTTTTTTGGCTCTCACTGTAGTTAAGTTCCACCAGGGAACATGATCTACTAGCCACAGTGAGGGACTGAGACAGTCTCCGAAACATGTTCCAGTAAGTTTTGGTGTAGAAACCAAATCTCAATCTGTGTATGTAAATGTGAAAAAAACTTCACGGAGATTGCCTAAGAAGTTAAGAATTCATATTTATCAAAATTGAAAATTTACTAACCTGAACGACATCAGAAGGTTCCTTCTTCTCTGCTGCTTTTCTACGTCTGGCTAACGTCTTGGCCATCTCGTCCATCATGCTTGACATGCTGGCTATGCCACCGCGGCCAATTGTCCCATAATTACTGCTGCCACTACTACTTGTGCTTGAACCACTGTTTTCTGCAGATTGCTGAAATATAATGTATGAGATATACACCGCTCTTAAGTCTACTAATGATGCACAGATTTACAACTCTTCATGCAACTAAACTTGGTGCTGGAATTTACACATATATTTATTGGCAATGAAATATTTCTTTTAAATTTTATTTGCTTATTTGCATTCATCACAGACCATATATACATACAGTACTATTTGCTTCTACTTTCTTTACTGCTTACCTATAGAAAGTAGAGAAAACATACAACAAATGCGTTTATACAGCCCTCATTGATCCGGATTGACTTTTCCTTATTTTGCTTTCTTGTTTCTCAAACACATCAAACATTTGAAACAAAAGAAATTTACACGCTATTTCTGATATATGCAATACAGAAACCAAACAACATACCAGACGAAATGAGAGTCATAGCAATAACTATGGAAAATGAAAGATATCCAGAAAAACAATGGCTCCGAATATATACAGATGGATCCCTCATCAATAAAACAAATGCCAGTGCAGGAGTATACTGTAAACATTTTGCACAGTATCTAACATTAGATGAAACATCAAACCACTATGATGGAGAATTAACAGCTATAAAAGCAGCATTACTGAAGATTTTATATGGACCATATGTAAAACAAAAAATAGTCATCTTATCAGACTCAAAATCAGCCATAGACAGGATAGTAAATTACAATAATAAAACAAGAAATAAGAAGCCTAATTAAAGCAGTTGAAACCAGAAATCATGTCACTCTACAATGGATCCCAGCTCATGTCAGACTTTTAGGCAATGAACATCTTGATCAATTAGCAAAGAAAGGTGCAATACAACAAATAAAACCTGCAGAACAAATAGAAATAAGTAAACAATTAAATAACATTTAACAACATTTTAAAAGACAGCAGAGCTTGGACAAAGAAGATAAATTAAATGATAAAGATAGAATTGATATACAAAAAATGCCAATGAAAACTGCAGTGACCTTATTTACGACTGCCTCGCAGAACACCTCTACAAGATACGATGCCTACCCACACCCAAGTGCACTCTCTGTGAAGATGTCATCCTGAACAGCATCTCGCCAAATGCAAAGGCCTTAAAAGTGATAACTTACAGACTTTATATTGGGAAACCAGAGGGAAAATGATGCAGATCAATTAATCCCTGTGCCAATGGTGAACAACAACTATTTCTGAAACTAAAGGTCGGTAAAGTATTGAATTTAAGATGCCAAAAAGTGTTTTTTTTCTTTGTTATTTCTGTTACAGCCAAAATAATTATTGTTCAGATTAGTACTTCATGTTCATTTAATAGTTTCTTTTGCATTATGCAGATTTTTGTTAATCTGGATTATCTCTAGTCCACCTAATCTAGATAAATCAGTTCTTGTGTATTGCATACCACCAAAACATTCACCAAAAAACATGTTTTGAGACTCAAAAAAATAAATAAGGTCTGTGAACAGCATTAACTCAAAAACGCAAAGTTGGTTGAACACCAAACTTGGTATTTAAGTTCGTTATCTTTCAAGGATGCGACATGAAGATTAAAAAAAATTATGAACTGGACGCTATATGCTGACCTTAAAATTCCATACTGTTTCCATGCAATCGTGAGAAACAACTGAAAATTCATGGGACTTCAAAAGAATGACAAGTATTGAACAATTGGAACCTTTAATAACAGATATCTCAGAAATGGCTTATGCCACATAAGAAACTTATTTCAAGTAAATTATGTGTTTTAAAGAGGTTTACAATTCTTGCATGGAAAGTTTTCATCTATCACTTAACGTTTACAAGTTGTACAAAATTCCTTCCGGACGAAGAGGACTTCCTAGGCTATTCCCAGAAAATTCAAGATATGCATTTTGTTATGTAAATATCTTTCATATACAGTAATTTAATAAAAATCATTAGAGCACTTTTAGAAAATCAAAATTTTCGGAAAATGTTCCATGTAAAGGGTAGATGGGATGGGGGGGATTTTCTTGAAAGACACTAAACACAAATACCAAGTTTGGTATTTATCAAAATTTTCGTTTTTGAGTTATGCTATTCACAGACACACACACACAGACATGTTTTCAAAAATGCTTTATTTGGATTCAGGGGAAGCTCAAAATATATATTTCTGATGAAATGTTGGTATTGAATTTTTGGGTGGAAAGCAATACTCCCGCATCTTACTATATGTAGCAGAGAAAGTAACAAAGCACCCCAAAATATCTTTTACATGGAATTTTTTTTCTTTCAAAATGGCTGAACTGATTTTGATTAAAATGACACATGTTTAAGAGAAATACCAAGTTTAGTAATCATCCAACTTTTCATTTTTGAGCTATGCTGTTGACAGACAGAATTAATGGAGCCTGAGAAGTGTATAGCAGAGAAAGTAAAATGTGAGAGCCAGAAATGAGATGCTCTGGTGTTTGTACTTACCTTGTTTGATCTACGTAATTTGGCACTTTGCAGCTGAGCTGCTAAAGAAGATATCTGTTCCTGTCCATCTGAGCTTGAAGATCGAGACATGTTGGGGGCAGGTGGGGGCGGTGGAGGAGGGGGAGCAGAGACTGTTGGAGGTGCTGGGGGTTGTGGAGCGTTACCCAGCCAGGGAGGACATGGAGGGGCTGGAGGTGCTGGCGGGGCAGGTGGAGGACCCACCGCCTGTGGCGATGATGTGGGAGGAGCGAGAGCCATGGGGGGTGGCTGTGGTGCTGGGGGAGCTGATGATGTGCGGTGGTGTCCTTGTGGTCCAGGAGGAGGCACTGGTGCTCCAGGTGACGGGCTTCCAGGGCTTCCCAAAACTATAACAACAATGTTACATTTCAGCAGCACAGATTTGATCCTGTCTGTAATTCATATGTTTAAACTTTGTATTTTTCTAAACTTAACATATAAAAAAGCAAATACTGGGCATTGAAGCATTATGAAATCAACAACACTAAATGCAATATTGAACTGATTGTCACTGTCCATTTTTATAGAGGACAAGTTAAGTAACGTGAAAAACTGTGCGAGTTGGTTGAAACAGTGCCTCTAATGTCAATATAACGTGCAGAAAGAGAATTCAACTGAACTGGCTGATTCACAGACATCTATTGGTAGAAATGCACTTATCAAAAATTGAGGTTATAGCCAAATCTAAATAAAGTATTAAGAACTTACAAAAAAACAAGATAGAATGGATAAATTTGGTCTTTTAAAATATATGCCACTCAGAAATGATAAGCCCGAGTATAAATTCCATTACCTGCTTGTATAGTTTGCATTTCAAAACGATTCCTATGTATCTTTAAGTGTTTTGGTGGACTGTAATTTGCTAAGGACTGTACAATAGATCTAGTCAAGTATTTAAATTTATTGTACAATTTGGTTTAAAATATATACAATGTGTGTTAACATATCACTGTACCCTTACATCTTCTGTACAATTTGTCTGGTGCTTCTTTTCTTATTTAGCCACTCAGATTGCTTGGCTCCCAGGCCTTATTGCTCACTGAGTGGCCCTTGCCTCTCTTACTTTTCTATACCCTTTTTCCTTTACCTTCCTTAAAAATTCTCCCATGTCCTTGATTTTGTTTTCTTATTTCCCTGTCAAACATCTTTATAGCTACTATTTTTCTATCCATATTTTCGCATTTCTTCTCCTACACTTTTTCCTTCCAGCTTCTTATTTCCTTACATTCTATCATAGTGTTCTGTACCTTCTCTTCCTCCCCACAACTCACATATCCCTCTTAAATACATTGCTCCCGTTCTCATCCATGCTAAACCTTCCTTTTCTTGCCTATTACAACAATAACGCACCTCTCTCTTCTCCACTCCTTTATCAATTTAAAAAAGCTTAATGATTTTTTTATCTTCAAGGCTTCCCCATATCTCTTGTCTTTCTATATCTTCCACTGTTTCGTACTACTTTTCAAAATCCATTTATATTTCTTTTCTCCAATTCCCATGTATCCCCCATTCCAATTGCCTCCATTATTTTTTTATTTCTTTCCACCAGTTATAGCCAAGTAAGTTTTCACTTTTGTGGACTTTCACCCTTCAAACCTGAATCCCTTCGTCAGGGACAGAAAGATGTAACCTTAGCTTCTGTATTAAAAGTTGAACCCGGCTGCGGAACCGTGAGTGTGAGAAGAATAGTTTGTGGTTTACTGGTCAGGTCATGTGATGTTGATGCATGCACAGAACGAGAAGAATGATAGTTTACACAAATCCAATGATGATAATGATGATCCCAGATAAACATATCTGTCATTCAATTTGCTAGATTACCCACACAACAAAAGGATTCCTTGCTAACTGAAAAATGAATGTTTCGTAAAGTTGATACAAAAAAGGAATGTGCTTTTTTAAATTAAAAATTTGATTAAAGACTTTTTCTGGCCCAATCTGGTATACTGATGGTTGGCATAGCGGCTGGATTCTCTGGTAATGGTACCAAGACTCTGCCACGCTCTCTTAGAGTTATCTGCTACTTTAGCTAGTATTTGGGGAGAAAATAAGAAGACACTATAGGAATAGACAGATTCTGATAGTCATGCAGGCCGTTAAGTCCAAGTTGGCTACCCACAATTCACTTCAGCTGTGACATGCGAGGATTCTGGACAATGAACTGAGCAGCCTTTTATTGGATCTGAACCAGCAATGGTTACACTCGCTATCAGAGAACACCAGACGTACTGGAACTCCTCTGTATGGTTCAGCCACTCCAAAGCTCTCATGTGGAGATTGTACAGATGCAGGTTGCTAAAATTAAGCAAGGAAAAGCTGTCATGGGCCACAGAACAACTACACAAGATGGGACAGCTCTGCAGAGAGTAACTTTCCAAAATTGAGGAGTTTTCAACCATCACGGTCCAGATGGTTCATTATCAACATCAAGACTCAAGACTGGGGATGCCCAACAGGGCAGCAGAGTTGCCAGATATCTAAAATCAAAATAAGGAGCACGTACATTTTGTCCCCACCACGAGCAACTCAGTATTCACAAAAAACTTTGTACTTATTGTCCCCACTGCATACGAACAAATCACTGAATTCAGTTTATATCTCCCAGTCCTTACAAAAACCACACAGTCTTTTATCTTTTTTTTTAACACGATCATTTGAAATTCCTACCCATTTTTACTATTTACTTCCTGTTTTCCATCAAAATAATGTGTTCATGTTCACTTCACAAGCTTCTAACAAACACCCTTCATTGCTTGACGGATATCAATCCAAAGGGAAAAGTAAGCAAACCAGAGGTTGTTAATTATTGGGCATCATGTCCTCCAGGCTGGCCAACCCCCAAAAATTGCCAAATTTGTAGAGAATGAACCAATTGTAAATGAGTGAATACCAACTGCTATAACAGGGTAAAACTTACTGGGAATTACTTTTTATAGTATAAATAAATATAGCAGTCAGTTTTACCAACTACAACGTGAAACATTGATGCATTTTTTTTCCGCAATTTCAAAAATATTTGAAAGTATGAGAAAATTACCATCCCAGATAGGAACTGTCAAGGATGTGTGACAACCCTAGTTGGCAGGGTGGTGTTACTATATAGTATAGTTTTTTACTATTTTGATAAGAAAGAATTACAACAGGTGCTGATGGGAGTTAAATAGTTATTTCTACATTGCTTATATGTAAACACACACCTTACATTGAGAGGAACATTATTTGAAAGCACTCACTTTGTTGCTGTTGCGGAGGTAGAGGTGGCTGTGGCTGCTGTTGTTGTTGCTGCGTCTGCTGTGACATTCTGCGCTCCTGGATGATTGCCACATCCTCCCGGGTCATTGTCCTGTCAGGAAAACTGCACACAGTCAACATGCCTTAAGTGCAGGAAACAACAACATTCATGGCAGTTACAGCAGGCCTCAAATACTACTGACTGTGTTCCTGTGCTTCTAACATCTATTAGAGCAGTTTCAAGGCAAAAGTAATTATACCTTAATTTCCCATTTAGAAACAGCAAGATAACAAACACTTCCCCTTACTACCTTTGTTATACAGCTCAATGCTTTTCAACTTACAGCATTTTTAAATCACCATATAACTGTATTACAAAATAAATACTGAGAAATATTCCAAACTGAAATCAAAAGCAGAATCTTTTGCACACTGAAACTTAAGTTACTTTTAGCACAGCAGTTTGAACTTTGCAGACTATGTTTTGGGGTTTTAGTCAGTTACAATACATTCTATTTCACATGTCACTGAACACTACAAACCTTGTAATACCAATTCTAAAATAGCTGATGCAACAAATGAGGTACCCAATAACTGTGCATATATATTGTTATTTTTTTTTCACTAAACTTGCAACTTTTTGAAATGTCAAAAAAGGTGTGAAAATAACTTACAAATGTCTACAATCAAATACCTATCAGCTATTTTTCATTATGAATTTTTCTTTCCTCCAATAACGACCATTGCATTAATAATTTCAAAAATTCAATACCAAGATATCAAAACAAACATGTTTTGAAGACCCACCAGAAACCCCCCAAAAAAGCATTTTAGAAAAAGTTTGGTGAGTGTATCTGTGTGCAAACAGCATAACTAAAAAATGAAAAGTCAGATCAACTTGCTATTTAAATTCACTACCTTCCAAACAATCAAATCCCCATACCTCAAACCATCCTTTACATGGATAAGTTTTCAAATATTTTATTTTCTAAAAAATGGCTCTAGTAATCTTGATTAAAATAGCATATATTAAAGGTATTTTTGTGACAAATAAAATGTATATCTTGAATTCTCTGCAATAGCCTTTCAAGTCCTCTTCATTCAGAAGGAATTTTGTATAATACTTTATAACTGTTAAACGATAGAAACGTACTGCATAAAAAATGTAGATCTCTAAAACACACCATTTATTTCAAATAAAATTTTTTGTGGCATTAGCCATTTCTGAGATGTTTCTCGTGATGTCATGGAAACAGTATAGAACTTTAAGACCAGCATATAGCATCCAGTTGTTAAACATTTTCTATGGCTGTTCTCTTTGTATCCATAATGAAACATGTAATGTATCTATTTATGCAAAGGTTTATTTGGAATAAAATGAAGTAGATATAAAAATAAGCTTTAGTAAGACAAGTTTGTATACCCACTAATAAACGATATCAGGGCAGAGAAAGTCATATGAACGTATCATTTACCTTTTTCTTGGTGAAACAAGAAAAAGGTACACATCAAAGAACAAATTTCAACAATTTCCAGATATGGTCTTGAATTTTCACAGATAATACTGGGGAGAAAAGTGGCTGAAAACGATCATCTAAGATCTATTTTTGGCAATTTTTAAGTAAGTTTGCCAATATTTCTTTGAAAAAAAATTATCTCCATCTACACAATACTACAAAATAAAAAGGTGATTGTGGTTTTAATCTACTTTTTGATATGGACAGTCATGTAATTCTGCAAACATTTATCATAGTAAAGCTGCAATATCTTGGAGATATAACCTCAGCAGTAAATAACCTTGATTCTAATAATTTTCCCACTTCTACATTTATATAACACAAGTAATACATATCAGAGAATGTTTTTTAGTTTTTCAACAGATTTCTTTTTTTTACAAATGTTCAAAATCTTTAGGAGTACACCCACAAGGGTTTAAGTGAAAAAACAGCTTAGACTCAAAATGGTAAAATAGTGAAATGTCACACTTATGCTTAAAAAAATGCTCCTCCTTTAAAATTAGGACTTCTGGGCACAATCAGAAGCCGAACACAGTAACAACACAAAATCTCCAGCCTATAAATATACTAACACAACAGCCTTCCAGCGCTTGAGAACAAACAGTGACAAGACACTTAGACAGCTATCTCTGGAACACCATGCAGCACTACACAGCTGCTGTGGATAAGAATGACTTTAGTGTCTGGCACCTGTGTCAAGTAAAGCTGGACACGTTCTAAATGCAGGACCTCACTATTTCAGATTACTCTAGTTGTACTACATATCATTCCTTTATTAATAGCATACAATAAAGTTGTTTGTTAATTTCTACCTGTTTTTGCTGTTGCTTTTAAGCCAATAGCCATTTTGAGTTGCATGTAAACAAACTTCAAATACACTTTCACTAGAAGAAGCAATGCTCAATGAATCTGAGGGAATCAGAATGCAGATTTACTAGAACTTCTTCCAGTTTCATTTTCCCAGCTTCATGTCATGGCCACCTTGAACAATTACTACTGTAATAACTACTGTTGGTTTCACCAACTGATATTAAAAACACCCTAACATCTTGTTTGTTAACATAAGGATAAAACTTTTGCACTTCATCAAACTTTTACAGCAAATTGTTAGCTAACATTTTGTTAACGTCAAAGATAACTGCAAATGCTAAAGTGGTGGCTGAACTATACATGCTCCAGTTCACTTTTGTCTACATATCGCTGCGCAGCAGACAATTATTTACATTCATGGCAATTGCCATGCGATGTTCCCAATTGTTTGAGGTTAGAATCGTGATGTCAACTGAAATAAATGTTTCACAGTTCGAAACGCCTTAGTTAATACCTGGTTAATAAGTATAGATGTATTATCAAGTGCAAAACAGCTGGTAGTCTTACATTAAAGGATAAGATTGCAGCCTGGGACAAAATCCGCAAGTAATTTAATTGGAATGAATGCATTTCTCCTAAGTCTAGTAAGCAACTGCTGCAATATTATACTAACAAAGTGCAGCACCAGAAACATTAGCTGCAAAGAACGTTTAAAACTGGTGGTGAACACTGCATTTAAACTAAAGTGGACGAAAATGTGATATTGTTGATTAATCAAGCAGACCCGAAAAAAATACTGTTTGCTTCTTGAAGCAATTGCTTTGGAAACCTTCCAGATAAACCCACAAATGGTAGCTTTGGAAATACCAACATTATCACCCACCAAATAAATGAAAAATGTTGGCAGCATAAAATATAAGTACCTAATTAAGTAATAAATGCATTATAACTATCCGGGCTTCTAGACCACGGCCTGCAAGCCCGGATAGTTGTACTTCATTTATTAGTTATGATGCCGGCCGTGAAAGCCTCAGTATGTACCTAATTAACACTTGTAGCATACGAGAAAGAGACATGCTTCTGTTGGTAGTATTCTAACCTCTCGTATTTCCCATAAAACCATGCTCATGACCCCTTGGACAGTCTATATCACTACAAAACCTCCTTTTGCAGGGTTTCAAATTTATTATGATGCATGACTACTCTTCTATTACAAATGGAATTAAAAAATGCCAATTGTAGCAAACTCGCATCAACAGCTTGGTTTGCGGCACACATTTTCCAACTTCTAAAATTTGTTAACATAGGGGTATGGCGATGTTAACTTAACACTGACTTTAACACATTGTGTGATGAAACAGAATTTGTGTTAACTTCAGTGTTAAATCAGTTTAACATTGTGTTAAAATTTAGCATCTGTTGGTGAAACCAGCCCTAAGAGTCTAATATGCCATCTCTGGAAATGGGAAAGCTTCCCTTAATTGTGAATGTTCAGATTATAATGCACGGCTTTCTCTTTCAGGTTTCTGTTCTCAGTTATTGTGAACCAGCATCTCCCCTTAAAAGTATGAGTGCTTACTTTATGCCTCAGTCTTTTAATAACTCAGTTTGCACAGTCTTGAAATGTTTGTATCTGGATCACAGTTTTCTGTTCTTGGAATCTCTGAGAATGGGCAACAATGAGTTGTAAGCCAAAGCAGGTCTTCCTAGCTTTAGATTGAAGTTCAGATAGTAACGTGTGGAAGCCTAGGTGCGCTCCAACAATGTGCACCATCAGCATTTCTGAGAATGTGCTTGCAAGTATTGCTAGGATGGATCTCAAGCAACAGCATTTCTGTTCTATAACTTTCTATGATTTTAAAGTCATTTAGGGGAGACAGAATGTCTTGAAACACTGCAGACATTTGGTGATCTTTGCGCTTTGCAAAGTTTACAAGAGGAAAGTATTCCCTTGAAGATGAACTCCATGCAGTCCTTAAAGAAAAACTTCACCTCAGTAACTCTGCAGTTGCTGGATCCCCCACCATCTTACAAATGCAGAATGGTGCCAGGAAACACAAAAAAATTTGATGCGGGAAGCTCAAAAAAACATATTTAACATCGTAACAGGTGACTAAAGGTGAATATACCAGTATGATCCACAAACTAAATGACAGTCATCGGCCTGGGTCTTCCATGCCCCAATGAAAGTGAGGCAAGCAAGAAGTGTTGGCAAGAAGATGATCTGTTCGTTCTTCTCAGCTATTGGCCATATTGTGACAATTCCAAATAAAAGATTGTCAGTGCCAGAAGGTTCACCACTGAGAACAAAGTGTACTAAGACTGGTGTGCTTGGAATTTTGTTGAACAACGCCTCTGCCCATAGTGCGCTAAAAGCAACCCAATTTCTGTAGGAGTCAAATATTTGTCCCTCCTCCCTATAGTCCAGATCTGGTCCCATGCAACTGTTTTCTATTCCCCAAAACAGAAGAAAAAATTCCATGTTAACAATTTGAATCACCTGAAACTGTAGTGGCTGCTTACAAAGAATGTATTTGCAATCTTCCCAAAGAAGGATGGTGTTTGGCATTTGAAAGCATATACAATCGAATGGAGAATACTTTGATCAGATCTAAATTTTTAAAATTTTATTGCATTCATTCTTGAGAAGAGTGACTGGCATATCAACTGAGTTAATTTATTTCCTGCGTACACGCTTGACACACCTTTACAATGTTTCCAAGATCTTATGCCATTTATGCACTACATACACATGACTTAGATTAATACCAAAGCAGAAAAACTTTTCAATGACAGTTTAAAGCAAGAATGAAAGGAAAAAAACAAACAGGAATTAATGGAGAGGTTCCCTAATTGGTGCTGACCTATGAGATGAGGTCAAGTATACTAACTAGCAAATCTTGATGTGAACCATAATGCCACTTCCCTTGCTCAGCTCCACTCTAAGTGGTGTTGGTCAGGTAACAGGAGGATGAGTTCCCTCACATATTCTATGTAATTGTGCATTTTTTGCAATATATTATTACTCTGGGATCTTTTGTATCAGAAACAGAGAATATTAGGGAAGCCAACACACCGTCCTTTTCAAGGACTCGACCTGAAGTAGGCTACAAACATGGGGCACAATGGCCTACGTGCAGAGCCATGTACCAATAATTTTCAACCATCCATTCAGTCAGTACAAGAGGCTGGGGAATCACAACAAGAGCAATAACACTACAAATCACCATAAGGTCATATTATTAAAAAACCTGAATGTTGCAATCATATGACTTTCTTTAATCACTTCTACAAACTACTCTTACAAGCTTGTTCTTCTACCTACTTCTTGTTAACACAGATAAACTTTCATTACACATTTCGTTGTAGCTATAAGAATAATACAGTAGGATAAAAAACGAATCACCACTTACTACTTTAAAAAAGTATAAGTATTTGAAAATTAAAACCAAAAACAAAGAATACCTCAAATGGTTAATGTTACTAAAAAATTTGGCAAACTGTGTGCTTTAACGAGATCTACAGTTTTTGTATAGCAACATTTTGTCTATTCCTTACGGTTTACCGTTATACAAACATCATTCAGAATGAAAATTAAATTGAGTTTTATTTATGGACGCTCTTTAACTACTGTGGTTCTTAGTGTCCCATTCTATATTTGGCATGAAAGACCAGTAATTTTGCTCAGAGGCCTCTTTATCAGACTTGAGGTTCTTTTACGTACCGTAAATCTATAACACAGGACCACCGGCTTTACTTCCCTTCCAAAGGAAGCCATGCTAAGGATTTTTCTACCCGAAAAAATCCATTGCCCTCCGCTGGGTTTGAACCCGTGACCTGGGGAACTAGAGGCTAGCATGGTAACCACTACACTACGGAGCACGACTATTCAGAATGAAGAGGACATCACAGGCTGTTCCCAGAAAATTCAAGAAGTACATTTTATTTGACTTTAATCAAAATTATTAAGAGCCATTTTTGAGAAAATAAAAAAAGATGAAAAGTTTTTCCATGTAAAGGGTAGTTTGGGGTGGGGGAGATTTTCTTGAAAATCTTTGTGTCGCATCCTCGGAATATACAGAACTTCAATATCAAGTTTGGCATTTATCAAATTCTTTGTTTTGGAGTTATGCTGTTCTCTCTCTCTCTCACGCACACACTAACATTTCCAGTGGTGGAATGCAATACTTCCTCTACCTACTTCAGGTAAGTAGTAGAGAAAGTAAAAATGATAGAAAATGGAGTGAACCTTATGTGTCAGCAAATACACAGTTTCATCCAAGCATTACATATAAAGTATACTCATTTCAATGGACAAAATTAAAAATATTTAACCAAATTAGTAATAAAGCAGCACAGACAGGTTTAAATATATCTTACATATGGTAAACATGTACATAGTTTTAGTGAAGTTTGTGTATTGTGGTTGGTGACACTTAATGGTGGCTGCAATTTCAATTTGTTAAACACTGTACCATCAATTTTGCTTTATAATTGTTACTTTTAACAATTTGCCGCTTCCAAGTGTCATCAGCATTATTTGTAACTAGGCTATTATAAGGATGCTACAAATCATTCACACCATGTATCCTTGAATCTTCAATGTGTCTTTACCACCAAATAAAACTCAAGGAAAGCAAAACAGTGCCTTCTTTACATCACACTTCCAGTCGTAATCTGATATACATCGCTGTTTGAACAACTTGTTTTTGTTTTAACAGCTGAGTGATGTTTTAGATTTGGTGTAGGTCTACCAAGACATCTAATTTTGTTTTCCTTTCAAGCTTAATGTTGAAACAGGTGGTGTTAAAAGAGATTGAATGGAATTCATTGTTTCTCATATAGCACCATTGTAGTCTCTCTGAATCATCAATTAAAACATACAACCACGTGCAATGTACTAATGTTCAGTATATAGATGACTGGAAGTGAGACAAAGGCACTGTTTATGTTACAGAAGTCAAAGCGATCATCCTATTAGGTTAACCAGCAGCATAGAGGTTTATGCTCCAACTAGACGTCACCTCGGCTCCCTTATGGTTCATCATGCCCTATACCTAACCATTATATGACTGTGGGTTGCAGCCAACAGTGCACTATTTTGCACCTGCAAACAGTATACTGCTTGCTGAAGTCCACTACATAAGACCAGGTTGGAATGAATCCAAAATATATACACACACTAGTTATTTACATTAAAGGGAAAGCCAGGATTATGGTTATAGCACAAGCATGTTACCATATTAAGCTGCCACTCCTGCTCAGTGTGTTTTGCACATTATTTTTTTATTTTCACAGAAAAATATTTAAAATATATGGTTTATGTACTAACCCTTAAAAAAAAGAATGACAAATTGGATTCATTCCTGTTGGATATCATAAGCTAACAGAACAAACAGTCATATCTTAGCAAACAAACGCTGTCACCATAACAGATCTTACTCTAATGTTTGTCTGCAAAGATAAGATACTTGGGTTTAGTAGTGCACTAAGATTAGCAATACTGTATACACATTGCTCTTGTATATATAAATATCATATTGCATGTGATGCTGTCATGGATGAATGTGGTAGAGCTCAAGGCATTCTTAAGCTTTTACTTATTCAGCCACACTGCATTCCAGTTCAGTTTTGATTGTGAATGTTGAATGTTACGTTTTGGTCCCCGTGTTCGCTTGTAGAAAAATGTCGCCAGTGAAATTATAGTTATCTACTGAACTCAGTATATATATATGTGAAAATGAAGGTGTGCTTACTACAGATGGGCTCATGTTATTTTGCGTTGTGTGTGCACACACTTGTTTTCAAGTGATGCAACATTTCAAAACAGCAAAACATTTAAGAAATGTGTTAAAGACAATCTAATCTGGGTTAGTTACGATGAAACTCCAGATACATGTAAACAATCTGTAATGTAATTATTGGTAAGCTTTGTCAAAATGAAATTTCAAAAGCATATCTTCTAACAGTGGAAGAAATAGCAACAACAAATCATTCCTTATTGCAAAAGTGAGCAATGTTGTTATTGTGAGGGAATTAAATATGAAAATGCAGTTATGTTCTTATCAGATGCTACGCACTATGTGGTTGAGGCAGGTAGGAGACTAAAACCTTTCAATAATACAATGATTCATGTAAAATGCTTGGCACATGCAGTATACCATCTCAGTGAAATGGTGCACTTAAATTTTCCTACTGTTAGTTGTTTAATATCAACTTTAGATAGATAACTTTATTTGTACATTTTCTTACACACAATTCTTTTTACAATATTCCACTTATAAAGTAACTTCACCTATGTACAAATTTCCTTGCCAGCTATGCTGCTCTTTTTGCCTGACACCCTGGCCTTCTGAGCATCCCTTGCTACCCTTAATACCTATTGCCTATCCTCTCCCTCCTCCATTTGCCCTTCTACCTTTCTTATCTCTCTTACTTTTCTAATCCATTTATCCTTTACTTTCTTTAAGAACTCCCCCATATTCTTATTTTCATTTTCTTGTTAACAGTTTAATTGCTACTATTTTTCCATCCATTTTTCCCCAGTTTTCCTCCCATACTTTTGTCTCCATTCTGCTAATTCTTTGCATTTCATCATATAATGCTCTGTGCTTTCACTACCTCCGCATAGTTCACAAATTCCACTTTTTCTGCCTCTTAGCCCTCTCATCCATGCAAACTCTTCTTTTTCAGCTCTATTACAATAATCCACATACCCTTCTCTTCCTCATTTCCTTTTTACTAATCTATAGAACCCTAGTGATTTTTTATTCTCTAAGCTTCCCCAAATCTCTTGTCTTTCTATGTCCTCCACTCTGTTTCTTACTGTTGCTATTTCTTTCTTCTGCTCTCCAAATATCTCCCATTCCTATCTTCTGCATAATTTTTTCTACCCCTGTCCACCAGCTATTTTTATTTTTCGTACTCTTTTGTTGTTCCATGCATATTTTTAAAATTTCCCCTTCATCTTTTCTCAGGCATCTAAACCAAAATTTCAATATCCTTTTTAGTATCACTCCCTTTCTTCTTGTTCTTCCTAATTCCACTAATGCTACTTCCCTTGGTGCTGATTTTTGGTAACCGCAATAGCTCTGGTCTATTTTTCTGCTTAATTCAGATCCCCCCCCCAAATTTCAACTGCATATAGCATTCTTGCTTCTACCAATGCCTCATACATTCTTTCTATCCATTTAGTCGGCATTTCTAATTTGTATTTGCACATCGTTACTTCTGCCATTGCAGCCTTTCCTTTAGCCATAACCTTCCTGCTATGTGCCACCCATTCACCATTACTGCTCATCCAACTCCCTGACAACTTCTAACTTTAAACTCCACATCTGCCATTTCTCTTCTTTTTTTAGTTTATTTCCTCTTTTACATACCATAACTTTTGATTTATTTATATTTACTTTAATTTCCCATTCTTTGCAGAATTCATGTATTCTGCTGATTGCTTTCTGTAGCCCAATTACTGTTACCCGCCACGACCATAATATCATTCGCATATAGTAAACCTGGTATCTCTGTATTTGGTATTATGGGGCAGTGCATATTTTTTTCTTTCACTCTTTCTAGTATGTTATCTATGAATATATTAAATAATATAGGGCGCAATTTGCACCCTTATCTTAATCCTATATTTTGCTCAGTCATTTCTGTAATTCCATTATTTCCACATCTTATACAAAATTTTATATTAACCGTAAAAAAGCTTTTTCTTAAATATCCGAGTAGAAACAATTTGTTAAAACAGTTGGCACAGGAAGTTGCACTTCCTCCTGAACCAATTACGAGATGGGAGACCTGGTTACTGATATTATTGTACCAATTTTGACATTATTGACAAGATACAAGAACTAAATGAAAAAGAAGCAGAAAGCATTCTTGAAGTGAAAAGTGCTAAATATATATAAGCATGGAATAAAGGAGGAATTCATTTGCATTTCAACTGTCATATCAGCACTCGAACAAAGTGTCGTAGCACTGATCACAAATATAAGTGTAACATCTGTTGTAGCCGAACATTGTTTTTCTCAATAGAAATCAATTCTTAGAAGCAACAGAGAATTGTTTCTCTTTTCAAACCTTAAAACAATTGCTGTTTTATACTGTAATGGCAAGAATTAAGTTCAGTTCTGCAGTAGTGCCAGTCCACAAAATCGGCGCGTTTTAGAACAGCATTTTCATTGCATTGGTAGATTATACAGTACGTTAACTTAAGATTAAAAGTAGGAAAACATTTGTCAAGCTGATTTCATGTTAATAAAGGATTACAACAGGGATGCGGTATATCTCTTACATTACATAAAATCTACACAGAAAAAGCTATAGAAGGTTGGAAAAATAAGAGTAAAAATCTGATGATGACTTTCTCTACTCTTGTACAAACTATTTTTACAAACGCTTATTCTCCATATGCTTCATGTTAATCGAGATGTCAATCTTATTGCTAATTTTCTTGTAGATGCAAGGGGAACATGGTAGGTTTTAAATGATAGTCAAATCTTTTAAGCGCTGGTTGCTATGTGTCGCATTCCATTCTCTTTGCATGTCCAGGACATAAAAAAAATGAATAACGAATTTGAGAAACAGTGTAAGTATTGGAAAATTTAAGGGAATAACAAGCAATATCTCGAAAATGGTTCACTCAACAACAAAAAAAAATGTATATGACATAAATTGTGTATTTTAATGCGATCTACACTTTTTGTGTAGTAAAATTTTATCTATCTCTTATGGTTTACCAGTTATGCAAAAGTCGTTCACAATGAAGAATACTTGTGGAGACATTCTCAGAAAATTCAAGATATACATTTCATTTGTCATGAAAATATCTTAAACATATGATATTTTAATCAAAATCGTTAGAGCCATTTTTGAGAAAATTAAAAATTTTCAAAAAATGTTCCATGTAAAGGGTAATCTGGGGTGGGGGGATTTTCTTGAAAACCTTCGTGTCGCATCTCTGGAAGATACTGAACCTAAATACCAAGTTTGGTGTTTATCCGACTGTTCGTTTCTGAGTTATGCTGTTCACAGACACACACACAGACACCAACATGTTTCTAAAAATGCTATTTTTGGATTCAGGGGGTCTCAAAAGATGTATTTCCGGTGAAATCTCGATATCAAATTTTTGGGTGGAATGCAATACTTCCCCTACTTACTATATGTAGTAGAGAAAGTAAAAATATGAGAATTCCATTAGATGATGACTCAACAATATACTTCCTGCAATTTGCAGATGATCAGTTAATTCTGGCCCAAGAATATGAAGACGTAGAATATCTTACACAGAAATTGATTCAAGAATACTACAAATTGGGGCTAAAAGTAACTATGGATAAGTGCAAATATATGGGCATTGAATATGTTCAAGATTTGGTATTGGAAGATAAAATGGGGGTAATTAAACACACAGGGGAATATAAATACCTGGGAGTAAAGATGGGAAATAAGAAAAGGAAATACGATCAAAGATAAACTCAGGAAATTATGCTATATCTACTTTGAATGTGTATTATGGGATAAACAGGTCTCAAAAGAAACAAACCAAAATTTTTAAAACAGTATTACAACCTATGGCTGCGAAGTGTGGACTCTTCAAGTATCAGTTAAAAAGAAAAATTATTGCCAGCGGAAATGGATTATTGGAGATCTTCTAGGATATCTAAAAGAGAAAAAATATATGAATGTTCAAATTCTAAAAGAATGGAAGATGAAAAATTACCCAAAAGAATAATGGAGTGGACGCCACCAGGAAGGAAAAAATGAAGACCGCATAGCACGGGGTTACAGAGGCAATGATGAATTCGGAAATTGAAAAAGATTTATAGTCCAACAGGCAAGATTTGAGAAAACTGACAAGATGATGTTAAAAACTGTAGTCTTGTGTACCAGAAAAATGTTTGTACATTGTAAACCGGAAATATATATGTATCTTTTAACATAACATTTTTATTTAAACGATGGTTCAGATATGTTGACGACATCTTTGCAGTACTTAACAAGAAACTTGCCAAAGATACCTTGAAGCTACTTCAGCTCGGTAAAATTTACACTGGAAATAGAAATCACACAACTAACTCCCTTTCTTGGGTATAATAGTCATCAGAACTAACAATAAACTAGAATTCAGAATTTCAGAAAACATACACACACAGATAATTACATAAAGAACAAAGGATATAACCCAAGACCACTTAAACATGTAATTTTCAACAGTTTGGTCTTCAGATTGGTAAACATACCCTTAAAAGATGAGGAATATAAGAAAGAGCTCCAAAATATCATAGAAGTAACCTACAAAAACAGCTTTGCAAAAGAATTAGTATACAAGAAAATCCAAAAATTTAAAAAAGATAAAGAAAGAAAGCAAATTGCCACACTACAAAAAATAACAAGACAATAGTTCTAAAAAGTTCACATTTCATCCTTGGGCACATAAAAAATTCCAAATTCAAGCAATGGAACATCAAACTAGCACCCATCAATAAACATAGTTTAAATAACATATTAAGGACAAACACAAAAGATAAAATGCCAGGCATTTACCAGATAAATTGTAGTGATTGCAAACTTAAATATATAGGCAAAACAAAAAGGAACATAGGGGTGAGACTGAAAGAAAATTTTAGAAATATAAGACACAAAGAAACTGAAAAATCTGCCATCGCATATCATTTCTGGAATTCAAACCACAACATCCATAATGAAATATATTAAATCAAGTTGATCCAAAATCCAATAGAATTGATGATATGGGAAAAACTTATCATACAAAAAAACAAAAGCTATCTAATAAACTTCAATTTCTCTCCGGAAAAGGATCTCATCTTTAAATACATCAAGCCGAAAATAACTTCAACTTCAGAAAGCGCAACGGCGACCTCTACATCAGAACCGACAGTGGCTCTTAGCTGATGATGAAGACAAGGTGTCTTCGAAACGTGTACAAGGTAATTATCTTGAAAGAGTGAAGCTAGATCTTTATTTATATGTATATATTTATGGGATTTTCAAGTGTAAAAAATAATGGACAAAAAGAACATAATTTTGATATTTTTCATTATTTCATCAGTTTTGTGACGTTTTGGATAGACATATTTTCTGGGTTGATAATGTCTATATACCCCTATTTTAAATTGCGTATTTACATACATATTTTTAATGTACAACTATCCTAGCCCTATATATAATCCAAGTCATCTGTAAGGCTACTGAGCAACATAATAAAACAAATACAGTACAATAATTCACATTAATGTGGTGCTTTTTAATTATAACATTATTCTGGTAATTACATACCAAGAGTTTAATAACTTCGAGCCATTTGTTGGAGTATTAACTCACATTCTGGTTACAAAACTATTATGGCAACAACAAAATAAGTATATTATTCCACTCAAGCACACAAGAGTTCATAGATAGCAGGTTTTTGTCAGTTTCATAAGGAGAGTTAGTAATGCCAAAATACTGAATGTGCATTGACCATTACACAGGTGAAGAATACTAATAGTGAGAGGCAATCCTACTGTGTTTCACCTCTTAGGGCCGGTGTCACAGTTTAAAGTTAAGTGAAAATTTACTAAGCTACAGATGCTGCTTAAGCAAGGTTTAAGCTCTGCAAATTTCACTGTACGGCAACCACATTCGGCTTTACTCAGCTGAACATCTCCACAGAACTGAAAAGTTGGTAACACTTGCACATGCATATCAAGTGAATTCCCATTATTGATTTATGGTGACACTGTTCAGGTTTTTATAGTAAAATTTTGAAAATTGAGTTGAAATTTAAAAAAAAGACTAGTTTCAGCGAGCACCCTCCTGTATCATCGGTTACTGATGCTCTTGTGCTGTGCCAGGGTCTATCAGTAGGCAAGTTGCCAACCGTCTTCTGTTAACTGGATGATGTCATCTAGAGCGGGAATCTCAAAGTTCATAAGCTCTCCTTTATGTTTTGTGATAAACATAAGGGAAAATATTTTTATGAGGTTAGTCCCAGAAGTATCCAACTTGATGTATATATAGTGGTTGTTGTTTCAAACAAATAACTATGGTAGAAAGTAGCAACCTTATAAAGCTTAAGTTTGAAGTTTGACGATAATACATTGTTTAGTAACTGTTTGGCAGCCATTAAAAGTGAACTCTCTGAGCGAATTTGTAAACATGGATAAAACTGGCCATCATTATGTGATACAATACTTTCATTTGAAAGGTCTTGGTCCAACTAATATTAAAGCTGAGCTAGATTCTACTCTGGGGGAGTCTGCTCCTTCATTTACAACAATAAAATATTGGGTGGCAGAGTTTAAGCAAGGTCGTATGAGCTGCCAACATGAACATCGCAGTGGTCGACCAAATGAGGTAACCACGCCAGAAATTGTGAGGAAAATCCACAAAATGGTAAGGATGACCGTCACTGAGTGCGCGAGCTAGCAGATATCGTCGCCATTTCAAAAAGTGCTGTACATCGCACACTAACTGAAAATTTAGATGAGAAAGCTGTATTCAAGATGGGTGCTGCGTTTACTTACAATGGAACAAAAGCAGCGTCGTGAGGATGTTTCAGTTGAGTGTTTGGCAATATTTCGCTGCAATAAAGCCAAGTTTTTGCGTCGATTCATAACCATGGATGAAGCATGGGTCCATCACTTCATACCTGAGATGAAGGAACTGTCAAAACAGTGGATTGAAAGGGGAGAATGGGCTCCAAGTAAGGAGAAGATAGTTCCATCTGCAGGCAAGGTCATGGCGTCAGTTTTTGGGATGCACGTACGTTAATTTTCATTGATTATCTTCAAAAAGGAAAAACAATCAATGGCGAGTATTATGCAAACTTATTGCAGCATTTGAATGATGAAATCAAGCAAAAACGGCTGCATTTAGTGAAAAAGAAAGCTCTGTTTCATCAAGATATTGCACCAGTTCACATATCCATTATCACCATGGCCAAAATCAATGAGTTAAAGTTTGAATTGCTTCCTCATGCACCCTATTCGCCAGAGTTAGCCCCATTTGATTATTTTCTGTTTCCAAAGTTGAAGAAATAGCTTGGGGGTAAAAAATTTGCCAGCAATGAAGAGGTGGAGTTTGCAGTTGATGGCTATTTTGTAGAACATCGCTGATTCTCACTATAGACGGGTATCGGCTATTGAATATTTTATTGTATTATCAATAATTGCTGACTGTTTGCTTAACCGATATCTCTCATACATTAAATTAAATCAAGTTTTATTTATGGACGCTCTTTAACTTCTGTGGTCTTGTGTCCCTCCTATATTGGATGCAAAAGACCAGTAGTTTTGATAAGAGCCTCGGGCTTGAGGTTCTTTTATGTGCCATAAATCTATGACACGGGAACACCAGCTTTACTTCCCTTCTGAAGGAATCCATGCTAAAGATTTTTACACCCAAAAAGGTCCATCACCCTCTGCCGGGTTTGAAACCATGACTTCGGGAACTAGAGGTTAACACGGTAACCACTACACCAAGGAGGACGATATATATATAATTTTCGGTCATTCCATATATAAAAATGGTTTGAATGTATCTTAAACATTCTAGGTCATATGGGTGCATATGGGTTAAAATAATTTGCATTTCTTTGTCACTAACATCATCTTTCACAAAATGGTGACTCCTCGGCTTAAACCACTATTCAGTACAGTTCAGGCAAGTCAAATATAAGCTCAGCTTATCGCTTTAACTATGCACTGCAAAACTCCACTGTAGCTTAAGCCTAATTTGAAGCTTAAACTGTGAAATCAGACCTTAGTTTCTTTAAATATATTTGACAAGAAGCAATACCAGCAGGTCTGTAAAACTTGGGAGGGTTTATAGCAATGAAATATAGTTAATTAAGTCAAGGTAAATGTTGAAGTACACCTTTCTCAAACTGAACACCAAGGACTGCAGAAGAGCCAGTTCAGTTTAACAAAGTTTATTATGTATCTAATAGAATATTGTGCATTCTGCATTCCTTTCAATGAAGCATAGTACCCAAAAATATACTTTCCTTGAAATCATGTGCACTACAGTAGTAAATCTACAGAAAACTTTGAAGAATAAGATAGACTAATAATAATGAATACATAGAAAGAAAGTGTAGAAACATTACTGTACGTATTTCTTGAAGCAGGAGTTGCACATTGACATGTTTGTCTGTCCCAACGTGCTTGCCATTGGAAATGAACAGCTTGTCAGGTTTTCTTCTATTTTGTGTCTTAAAACTATAACCTTTAAGAGAAAGGATCACCTTCACAGTTTCCTGCATTTTGGATCACATAACAGCCAATTGAATGATATAACATTTCCTGGACTCTCAAAAACACATTAACGCTTTCAACTTCCGCACCTGAATGAAATCTCTTGCAATATGGAGCCAGTAAAGTCCACCACTTCTTTTTTCTTCCTTGAAAAGACGTATGTGGCCATGTGAGACAACAAAACTATGAAACAACTTTGCAAGGAGCTCTTGAAGCTAAATCCCTAACAGCCGGTTTCTCCAACAATGATAAAATGGATAAAAGCTGTTAAAACCGTATTCTGGTAAAACAGCTGTTTCAGCAACCAGTGTAACCATTACCAAGGCCTGCAAACCCATTAAAGCACTACCAGCAATCCTCCACCATTTACAGACTGAAATCAACGTTAGGGTAATAAAAACAAAAATGGTGAGGCAATGAGTAATGAATTTGACTAAAGAACAAGACAGTAGTGATGGTGAATATTTGCAGTACAAGAGAAACAGAAGGCAAAGCAATTATTTCAGTGCATATGTATGCAGTTTCCTCTCTCAAAACTATTTGTACTTCTATTCTGGAACAAATAGAACTAGAATTCCTCCCAACATGTACACAGTTAATTCATAAAGAATACAAATTACACTAATAAATTAAAGATTTGTGCATGCCCCACCACTCCTAACCTCTATTTCTCTAATGCATTGTGCAGTATCACTTCTGGTACATGTTCCAATGACCTTTACACATTTGCATACCATCATATTAATTGACTTATATTCTTGACATATTTTTTCTGGTACAATAAAATACGAGGCATATTCCAAAACTAAGGTCCGTTTGGTCACACTAACAGCATCGCTCACGAGACAAGGTTTTTGTTGACAGTAATATGTGCCTACATATATACTTTACTTTTCCACACAATCGCCATTCATATTCTATACACTTGCTGTAATGCTCCTGTAATCCCTCGGCGTAGTAGTCTGCCGTCTGGAACTTGAACCAGTTGGTAACGCTCGTCTTGAGTTCATCATTGGTTTGAAACCCAGCCATAGTTTCAAATGCAAGAAGAGGGAATAGTTGCTTGCTACCAGGTTGGGACTGTATGGAGGGTGGTCAAAGAGCTCCCAACAAAACTCTTGAATCTTCTCTTTGGGGTGGGTGTGCATTGTCGTGCAGGAGGATGATGCCAGATGACAGTTTCCTCATGGCATCAATTTTGGATTGCATTTCACAGTTTGGTAAGCGTTGCACAGTACACATCAGCTGTAATTGTTGACCCACAGTCCATGAAATCAATCAAAATAACACCCTTTTCGTCTTAAAACACAGTAGCTATCATTGTTCGATGCATGTACGGCGATTACTTACACTCTTTGATTTGGGTGAAGCGGAACGGCGCCACTGCATTGACTTGTTGTTTTGACTCTGTGTTGGTGTACACTATTCATGCCTCGTCACCCATAACAATGTGGGAAAACATACCAACTCCATCTTGTCTATAGCGCTACTGTCGTACACTACGCATTCATTGCTCTTTATGCTGACCGGTGAGCAGTTTTGACTCCCTCCTCGCACAAAGTTTCCGATATCCAAGCTGTTCAGTGACAATCCGGAAAAGTGAGATTTGAACAACATTTGGGAATTCATCAGCCAGACCACAAATCGTCATACACCGATCACTTCAAAGTTTTTGGTTCACTTGATCAATGATGTTCGAATACTGGGCCTACCACTCTGCTGTTGATTGTGCACATTTGTGCGGCCATTTCAAAATTCTCAACACCAGTGTGAACCTGCTTGTCACTCATTATATCTGGCCCATATCCGAGGCATAACTCACGATGGATGTCTGAAGCTGACGATCCTTTTGCCAGCAAAAATCTAATCACACTGTGCACTTCACAACTGACAAGATCTATAATTGCTGTGGCCATTGCGATCTGCACTCACCGACTGGCAAATGCTTACTGTGTCACATCAACACTGCGGTAGGTTCCTCAGGAGTCGGTAGACAGCACTGCAGGAGTAAAACATCATTCAGACCTACCATCCATTAAATATTGTTCACCGGACCTTAGTTTTTGAATACACCTCGTATAACCTAACTTTTCAGTTTCCACCTCATGTCTTCCTTTCCACAGCCTGGATATTTATAATGTTTTTATGAAACATCCTGTGTGACTGTTGTAAGTTTTCAGAAGAAAAAAGCAATTATGTGCACCATAGCTATTTTGTATGTGATAAGCTGAAGTTTCAGAACCACAGATACCATTTCATCCATATGAGTTGTTGCCAAACCGCAGCTCTTCAAAAGCAGAACCTTTGCATGTGCTTCAATCACATGCAGTTTTGATGTTCAACATGTGCAGGGAAAGGCATCAACCAAAAGCAGTGGATATTGTTTCTCGTTTGTTATGTATAAGAAATTACAGACCCATATAACCTGAGTTTACAAACTTGTGGTGAAACATGCCTCTATGTTCCAGCAATGAAGACGTATACCTGTTTACACAAACCCTCTTTTATCCAGATTGATTTTTGCTTTCTTTTTCAGTATGAGAATATGTGCATCCTATGATACATACTGTGACTTAGTCCAGTCTTTTCACTGTCACTGTTTTTATCTAGTTCAACTTTCACTGGGACTTCACTTACGACAGCGGATTGGTATGTCAGTGACCTTTTAAAGAAAATAACAATTCTTTTCCAAAAAATCAATTTTATTTCTCAACATAGTCTCCTTTCAATTCAATACATGTTGTCCAACGTTTCTCAATTTTTTTAATCCTTTCAAAAAATGTGATTTTTCAAAGTCTGCGAAATATGAGGTTGTTTCTGCCAAGATGTGTTCACAATTGGACATAAATTTCTTCGCAGCAAGACAATTTTTCAGGTTTGCGAAGAGGTGTTTCAGTTTTCTGCTTTGTCATAACATACATCAGAGTTTGTATTCATTTAACACTTTGTTTCCGGATTATCCAGATTTTTGTTAACCAGATTACTTTCACTGCCATTTAGTTTGGATGGACAACGTTCTTGTTTAACAGGAGAAATTGCTATTGAAGAAATCAGCCCTAAAGTGACCTAATGTTCATTGTAAACAAAACCTCAGGTAACTTGACAATAATTAATTGCTCTTTCACAAAAGCCATGTGTAGGACAAGGTTGGAGAAATGTGAGTCAGTGGGAATTTAAAGTCATGCTGGTAAATTGGTTAGAGCAACCACACGAAAAGTGCAAGACCCATGGTTCAAATCCTGGCTATGGCATTGATTTTTTCAGTCTGATTCTACCTTTCCAACTCAGGTAACTTGATAGAAACCAGACTTCAACCTGGGACTGCAGTTTTACAGACACAATACTCAAACAAGTCCCAGGTCAGCTTTTGTCTACCCAGGAAAAGAAACCTTATAACCCTGACTCTGCAGAAGAATGTTAAGTCAGACACCACTCACCCTACAGGCTCAAAGTTAGAGAAAAGAGGAAGAGTTAGTTGTGTTAGAAGACTTGCATCAAGACTGGTGTACCATACCTTGCTGGTCCGCTGGGGCCAACCTCCATGTGTGGTATCCGCTGAGAGGGAGTCATGACAGCAGTCGTGTGGTATAGCGCCACCCTTGGCAAAGTCACCGTCTGGCTGCAGTGTGCCAAGAGAAGACAAAGCATACAACTTGCGCACTTATTAAACTCATATGCTGCAGTAAGCAGCTGGATTGACAACACAGATAAAACTGCACTGCATGCACTCTCGGCAACAAATATTCAAACTATACAGGCCCAATTTCTTTCTTAATTGGTATATAGGTACATTTTTGGTCAATAAAAACATGGGCAGAAAATAACAATGCTTATAAAAGTAACGGATACAAAATAACTAGTTAGCAAACTAATAAACAGAGTAACTAGTTATACTGTTAACATTTACTTACAACAGAGACAGCTACCAATGTGAGTGCATGTGCATTGGGTCATTCCATTGGGAACTATTTACCACAACTCATTACACAGTGTCAATCTCCTCTGCACCATCGTTCTAGTGAACAATCTGGTGAGAAAAATGCCCACTAGATATCTGCTTTGCCACAAATATAGGCACTAGTATGCTATGTGCATAGGAGCATAAATATTTATGAAAATGCAGAGATGTCAGTAAAAAATGGGGATTTGTTTTATGCATGAAGGAAGTTGTATTCTATTGCTCACCCACCCACCCACTCACTCTTTTTAGCAGCAGTTCTTATACAGAGGGAGCCAAAAAACTACGAACCGGCTGCGTGGTGTTTTTCCTGTCCGCATCCTCGGCGCTCGTCGCCTGCCACTATCGTTGAAAGATGCAGATGAAACCATACAACATTTTTAAAACTGCTTATAAAGGCTTTACTTACCAACTTTATGAAAGGAGATGCCGAAACTGGCCACCGTCGTTGTCCATACATTTTTGGTACCTCTTTAGGAAACTATCCATCACTCGCCGTAGTTCATGTTGAGAAATGCTGGCAATTTCCTGGCAGATATTTTGTTTTAATTCTTAGGGTGTGTAGGTTTGTCTTGTACACTTTGTTTTAAGTTACCCCAGAGATAGAAATCGCAGGAAGTTAGGTCGGGGGACTGAGGTGGCCACAAATCTCTACTAATAATTCTGTCCTCAGTCCACTTTTTTTATTTCAAGTCAATAGTTGAAGCCTGTGCATACGTGAATACAATTTTGCCCCCCATTTTTAGAGAATTAACAGACAGGGAACGTGATTTTGCCTTTTTTCAAGAAGACTCTGCAACAGCTCATACGGCCAATATTTCAATGAGAACAATTGAAAGTGTGTTTCAGGACAGAATTATCAGTAGAGATTTGTGGCCCCCTAGGTCCCTCGAACCTAACCCCCTGCAATTTCTATCTCTGGGGTAACTTAAAACATAAAATGTACAAGACAAACCCACACACCCTGGAAGAATTAAAACAAAATATCTGCCAGGAAACTTACAGCATTTCTCAATGTGAACTACGGTGAGTAATGGATAGATTCCTAAAAAAGTGCCAAAAATGTATGGACAACGATGGTGGCCAGTTTCAGCATCTCCTTTCATAAAGTTGGTAAGTAAAGCCTTTAAAAGTAGTTTTAAAAATGTTGTAAGGTTTCATCCGCGCCTTTTTATGATAGCGACAGAGGTCAATGAGTGCCAAGGACGCGGACAGGAAAAACACCATGCAGCCAGTTCATAGATTTTTGCCTCTCCCTGTATAATGGCTACTGGCAATATTTTGTTATGAAGAATTGCCAACTGCAGAAGAAAAATGTCACTAAAGCATTGTCGCCATAAAGGTAAGAATTTATGCTATCAAGGATCATTGGAGTTTATCCTCACAGATCCTACGGGTATGCCTTGCTGCTGTTCTACAGTTGCGGCCTTTGGCCTCCTTCACTTTTAAGAACCATCCATCGGCTACGCTCTGCAGCTTAGAGTCCTCAATGCTGGGTTATGCCTTTGGCTTTGGATTCTCAATATTGGCAGCAGGAAACACAAACAACACTCCCATAATGCCTTGGGTGGGATGGGAGTTGTGTAATGTGTTAATATGGAACAAAATATAATTAAATACGCTAACCACAACGTCCAGCAGTATTTATGTTCAATAGTGCTAAGAAAGCAATAAAGATAATCCTGAATGCAATTCCTACTCATATAGTACACATTACCACCAATAAAGATCGTACTGGACTGCCTCTGTGGTCAAGCAGTCAGCAATCTAGCTTCTCATGCTAACCGGTATGATTCCCTGTTCCCCACAGAGTTCGGAGGTGTGAATGAGGGTGAATGTGTTTAAAAAAAAATAAATAAAATCAAATTTAAGAAACCTACAGTTCAGCAAGCAATAACACCATTAGTTGTTTCTCAAGTCAAAGCCCCTGATTTGACCAAAGAAGTTATAGGGAGTATATAAATGAAATTATGGCTAACTATAACAAAACAATCTACCATAATAGTACAAACATCAGATATAGCGTATAGTCAGAGTCGAGGTGCATGACAGAGTGAACATATGTGAATTCAAATCATGATATGTCACAGCAGTGGTAAAGCTAGCAGGACGACTTTTGCCATGTTTTTATCGATAAAAATTCTACTATATCATTTAATTTTGAGTCGACATAATATTAAAAGCCTTCACTTACATCATGATGGGCTAGAAGGATGAACGATTGTTTCGAGGCATCTATGGCCTCATCTTCAGCGGGAACTGAAGTCAAAAGAAAAGTATGTGAAGCCCATGAAGTCTAATGGAAGGATCTCAGGTGGAAGTTTCTGGGACCAAAAAACTGCTGTACTGCCCTAACTTGGACACCTTAATAAGTTAATGATGAGGCAAGCAAGCCCGGGGACTTTTATGGATTTTATTCCAGTAACATTTATGCTGATGTAACTTACACTTCAAGGTGTCCAAGAGAGGACAGTACAGCAGTTTTCTGGTTCTAGAAACTTCCACCTGAGGTCCTTCCATTAGACTTCACATACTTTTCTTCTGACTTTGTGAGTTCAGTTCCCGCTGAAGATGAGGCCATAGATGCCTCGAAACAATCGTTCATCCTTCTAGCCCATCATGATGTAAGTGAAGGCTTTTAATATTATGTCGACTCAAAATTAAATCAAATTGCTACTTCATTGTTAATAACATCCCATTGTAACTAAGTTAACCTACCTATATACCAATTTAGAAACTGGGCCTGTCCAGTTGCAATACTTTTCTTATAAAGCTGACTATATTAAAAATTAAACTTAAATTATGAAATGTATAGCATCATTACTCCACTTGCCCAAACCTCCGCAAATGATAAATTATAACAAATAACACCAAATATATTAGAGGGAAGATGCTCTCTTCTAACTAGCTAATCCTAAAACACAGGCAGCAGACTCCCCATTCATTTCTGTATACATGCATTTTGTGATCGTAGTCCTTCTAGAAGGTTTCTGCAGTAAACGTTGGCAAGTATCCCTTAAACCCACCTATTTGTATCACAGTTTACTTTCATCATTGCCCTTAAACTGTTTGATTTAAAAAGTCAAGTCATGGAGTTTTATTTCCTAAATACTATTGTATATTATTAAACACATCAAGAACGAATGGAGGTCCATATCTGAGGTGTGGGCGCAGCATATCTGCCTCACATACAAGAGGTTCCAAGTTCGAATCTCGGTTAGGGTATAACCTGGATACGGCTTTATCTGGGGTTTTCTCTTATCAAAGAGAAGAGATTGTCAATTGGTCAAGAAATGAAAATTTTCCTGTTCAAATGCTACTAGAAATATGTATGTACATAATCATTGAAACATTGCTGTAATGAACTTCCAGAAATGATAAACTATCTTGTGGGAATATAAATCTGATACCTCAAGCTGTTAACTAACATGATATCCTACAAGATACAACTGGAAGTTATCTAATACAGTATTTGGTGTGCTAACTGCCCTCTAAGAGAACCTGGCCTGAGGTACTGCCGTTTGTATACATAATAAGCCTAGGTGTCATTTACTTTTACTGCAATATGTACTACCATGAGTAAACAAATGTTGTATTGATAATTAATTTTGAGCCGAGCACATACTGAAGTTTTGGTATTTTACCTAATATGCATTTCATGAACTAGGTAGGATACCAAAATTAGTAGGACTTTGAGCCTCTGTTCAACTCAAAATTTATTATCTATCTGTGCTTCACTGTGTAAAAGTCACATTAATGTTTCCTTAACGAAACTGTCATACGTTAAAAATTAGTTATGTCTAATAATGCATGTAAGATCTACCACTAGTACAGTGCTTTTATTGCACACTGTGGCCACCGCAGCTCGGACTGCTGCCAAAACAGTTATAACATCCATGTAACCACCTCATGTTCTCACAGTTACAATTACAATGAAATAAGCACATTCCTTATCATAAGAGATGTTAGAAATGTTGTCCACACTTTTCTAGCATGAGAGTTCAATATCTACACTTGAGTGAATTTCTTGCCTGATACTTTACTTCTTCCGATGTATGGGGGTTTCATTGCATTAACTTTACTCTTAAAGTTTCCCCATAGATGAAAATTTTCTACATTTAGATCAGGTGATCTTGAGGGCTATAATAACTTTACTAATTGCCCTATCTTCAAAAATTTACTGAATTAAATTTAATGATTTATCAGCTGTATGCACAGTAGCAAAAGTGTTCAAAAATAATGCGTAAATATTTATCATTTGTTCAGAAAATGCACTCCCCATTATTCTATACACCACACACCAGTTTTCGCATAATGCAAGGGAATATTGTGTGTAAAATTCTGTAAGTTATTTTGCAATAGAACACAACCATGTAAATGCAACCTCAAAGAATATTAAGTGGGGGTCCATTACTTTAACATTAACATTTTGCAAAGTCCAATTACAGAAATTTACTCGACTCTGATGATCAAGTAAAAAATAAAGTATATGCAACAAGCCCCCATACAGTAGAAGTACTAACAGATAATATCACGTGAAAAATTCACCTGTTTTAGATATTGAACTCTCATGTGTAAAGCAAAGTTTCCTGAGAAGGTGCCATCATTTCCAACCTCATCATTGTAATTGTAAATTGAGGTGATATTATAACTGTTTCAGCGACTACGAGCTGTAGCAGCCAGCATGTGAAAGAAAAACACTGTACAGTAACTTATAGCTCATCTTATTCAACCTTTAAATACATTTATTAAAGGACTCATCAATATTCATTACATATTTACAAATCAATTTACATATTTTCAATTAACTAGTTTTAAACTGCATTTGCTATTACTAATGGCTTCTATTTCTTTACAACTCTCCCCATGCTTCTTACATCACAGTTATTTATGTAACCCTAAGGGTTGATCAGAAATATTCATAACTGTTTCTTAAGCAATATGTAGTAGTAGGACTTTTATTGTCAAACAGTTTCACACTACACTTGCAAAATACAACAATCGCATGGGCCTCATACTTTTCTTGTCGCTGGAATCTCACAGCAAGAGTATAGTGCTAAATATACAGATTGGCTTCCTGCATACTAACGTAATGGGGAGAAAAACAAACAGAAAAAGAATGAATTACAGTTACAAACGTAGCATCAAATATACACGAGGTGTAATCAGAACGTACTGGGAATTTTTCTTTTTCTTAAAGAATTTTTATTTAAACATCAACATCAACTTTGTCCCTTTCAAAGTAATCCCCCTCAGGTATAATACACTTGTGCCAGCGCTTTTTCCAAACTTGGAAGCACTTCTGGAACTCACTTTTCGTTATGGTGTTCAGCTCCTTCAGCAATTCTGTTTATCTCATCAATGGTGGCAAAATATTGTCCTTTCATGGTTCTCTTCAGCCTCGGGAATAGAAAGAAGTCGCAGGGGGCCACGTCCGGCGAATACGGTGGCTGAGGCAGCATAACAGTTTTGTTTTTTGCCAAAAGGTCACAAACAAGCATTGAGGTGTGAGCAGGTGCATTATTGTGATGCAATTTCCACAAGTGGTTTTGCCACAATTCTGGTCGTTTTCTTTGAATTGCTTCAGGCAAATGGCCCATAACTTCCAGGTAGTATTCCTTGTTGACCATAAGACAGGAACTCCTGATGCACTATCCCATTGTAATTGAAGAAAACAGTGAGAAGAACCTTCACATGTGATCAAACTTGTCAAATTTTTCTCGGTCTTGGCTCTTTAGGCAGTTTTACATTGGGACGATTGGGCCTAGTTTCAACATCATACCCATGTTTCGTACCTGTTATAACCTTCTTTAGAACTTCTGGATCGTTTTAGACTTCATTCAGCAATTCCTGAGTGATGTCTATGCAACATTGTTTTTTATCGAAATTCAACAATTTCGGAACAAACTTTGCTGCTACACGTTTCATGACCAAAACACCCAAAAAATTGCTTGACATGAGCCAAAGGATATAGCAACCTCTGATGGTGATTTGGCAATTTTCCAGAACCATTTTCTTTACTTCTTTCACATTGTCGCCAGTAATTGATGAGCTAGGGCGTCCAGGTGGTCGTCATCTTCAACGTCTTCTCGACCCTCTTTGAAACATTTATACCAGTCGTAAACTCTTAAAGCCACAGTCAACATTTCAAATGTGGTGCTGCACTTTATTACATTTTTCAAGCAAAATTTAATGCAAATTATTTGATCCATCTTTTTCAAAAATAAAAATTAGCTGAGCACTTGAAAACATGCACAAGTTTTTCAACTGTCAACAATAAACTAAATATTCAAAACAGCTGAAAATGCAAACATACATCAGGAACATGTGTACCAACAAGATAAAATAGAAGTCTTGAACATCAGATTAAAAAATTCCCATTTTTTTATCACACCTCATATAGTGCTCTGACCCTTAAAAGCAATATAATCGTCACTGTTATGTACCCCCCCCTTCTTCCGTTCCCCATAACAATTAACGAACTTCAGCTAAAAATTACCCCAGTCATTACAACCATTAAGTAAGCCCTACTTCATTGCCGTACTTGAACCCAGAAACTGTACTGGTAAATACTGCTTTGTTAATAATTCTGTTTCTCTGCCGGAATATGACTCCATGTTTCCCCTTCACCACAGATTGGACATATTCTCACTCCAGTGTCATCAATTAACCCCCTAATGCCGAAATTATTTCACTACATATGCTGATTTCCTCCAATTCCTAAGCTGGCTTTCATATCCCTTCCACAGGCATAACAACCGAAGCAATTCGAATAGCCATGATCATTACAGTGAGTCAAAACGGACTGACCTTCCATTCAAGGACAAATGTTGCAAGTTTGAATCCCAGTGACTGCAGTAAAGGACAAGGAGAGCCCAGCTTAACAGCGTGTTTGAATGCTGACAGGGTTACATTTGACTGCAGTTTCTTGGATTTTGCTTCTTAAAAAAAACACAGTTTTGTTGAAAAAATTAATATTTTTAAAACATAAAATTTAAATAAATAAAGGAATAAAAAATCTACAAGCTTAATAAAACGTTGTGTATAAATATGCCACAACAGTTGTTGCTTTTCCAGTGCCCAATGTTAGCTAATGCTTCTGTGTTCTCGTGTGTACTCATCTAAATAAGGCTCCCTCCTGCAGCCCCTCACAATTTGATACTTTAAGTTAAGTATTCCAAATATGTCATCTCTGAATTACCTTCCACCTACTGCGCAGGCCCCATTCCTACTTCATTGACCAACACATATTCTCAATACTACTATTTCTTTGCTCATTTATATCTATGGGAACAGTTGAAATATTACAATTCATCCATATAAGTGTTGTTTGTGTACCTTTTCTATAACTCTGAGTGCTTGCTTTTTGTAATTTAAAAACCTTGTTCATGTCTGTTGCTGTGATAACCCCCCTTATAGTAATTTCATACTTGATATGTGAATAAATGAAAGCAGCACAGTAGAGCTGTCTCACTCAGCACAGTAGAGCTGTCTCACTCAGCACAGTAGAGCTGTCTCACTATATTCCTTACTTGTTTTTTATACAGTGAAAGCAGTCACCAGTTGTTCTTTCAAAAAATGGTCGTTAGTACAGGTGGCCGCTAAATTAAGATTATGAAATTTTCGGGGAAGAGGTCTTGTTCATCACAGATTGTATATTGTGTTGTGCTGTATCTAAATTAGTAAACACAAGGGTGTTTTGCCTCAGAAAAGAAAACCACCCTACCCAAACTAGTGACTGTCAAAAATCAGTCTTCACACCCACACCATATTCATAGTGGCTGATTAATTCAGGTCATTTTTTGAAATTTGTGTGGCTACTGACCGTGGTATGAGGTGGCCATTTAAAGGAGAGACTATTAACACGTTCTTTATGGGAAAATTAATCAGTTCCACAGAAAAAGGGCAGTTTACTGAAATGAGGTGACCACCTAAGCAGGTTCGACTGTATATGTATTATATATAGTTTCCAGTTGAGCCGTTGGCCAACTTACGGGGTATTTGGTATAAAACCTGACCACTTGCACAGTGTTTTACATTTGGGTAGCATGACATGCCACAGCCGGGCGAGCCAGCACTGTCTGCACATAGAATTAACTGTCACCTCAAAGCAAATGCTCCTTCCACAACTAACAAGCATTGTACCAAGTAAACACAAGATTTAGTTAGGCCACTGTAATGTTTCCTATTGTTCATATATTTAATTTCCCCCAATGTGTGACAATTTGTTTGGTGCTCCACAAGTAATAATGACAGACCGTTAGACCTGGGAGTGGGAGGGCCACACACTAGCACTAATCACTCTTATCATCAAACACTTCCATAATTATATTCATGGACTCCTCTGCAGTATGAGCAAGTACTGAATCTTGCTGAAACCATGAATGATTTTTCTTCTTCCATTAGCCGACTGAAAGTGGGGCAAGAATATCACTTTGCCACTGCTCTGCATTTAGTGTATTCTTGTAAAAAATTGGACCAAATATGCATATTGCGCTAGTTGCATACCAAATCCCAATTTTCCTATCCTAAAGAGGGAATTTCTCTACACAATATCAATTTTCAGAGCACCAATAGCATGCATTTTGAGCGTTTACAGGCCCTGTTAGATGAAACCACACCTTGTCTGCTAAGGGTCAATTAATCTTTCAGTCACTGATGACAGAAACACACATGTACTGCAGGATTACCTGGTTTTAAATTATGAACATACAAGCTTTTAACAATTTTACTGCTGAATGTGTAGAAATCAGTGTAATCCCAACTTGCTGTGTAACGTGGATAGTGATTTTCACAGGCGAACGTTCCAACATGGTAAGTTAATTTTGTTATATTTTATTTACAGGTTTACAAGAGTACGGATCCAAGAAGTGAAGAGACAGTGCTGGCATGTCATGCTACCCAAACACAAAACCCTGTGGAAGCAGTCAAGTTTTATACCGAAGACCCTGTATTACTATATTTTCTTTCCAGGATAAATTCTCCATCCATTTCAAGTTTAATACAGAGAGAGCCAAAAAACTACGAGCCGGCTGCACTGTGTTTTTCCTGTCTGCATCCTCAGCACTCGTTGCCATCTGCCGCTATCATAGAAAGGCACGGATGAAACCATACAACATTTTTAAAACTACTTTTAAAGGCTTTACTTACCAACTTTACGAAAGGAGATGCTGAAACTGGCCACCGTCGTTGTCCATACATTTTTGGCACCTCTTTAGGAAACTATTCATCAATCACGAATTTTTTTCGAGTCAACAATTGAAGCCCGTGCATACGTGAATACAATTTTGCCCCCTTTTCTTTAGAGAATTAACAGCCAGGGAACGTGATTTTGCCTTTTTCCAACAAGACTCTGCAACAGCTTATACGGCCAATATTTCGATGAGAACAATTGAAGTGTGTTTGAGGACAGAATTATTGGTAGAGATTTGTGGCCCCCTTGGTACCCCAACCTAACCCCCTGCGATTTCTATCTCTGGGGTAACTTAAAACAAAGTATACAAGACAAACCCACACACCCTGGAAGAATTAAACCAAATATCTGCCAAGAAATTGCCAGCATTTCTCAACGTGAACTACGGTGAGTGATGGATAGTTTCCTAAAGAGGTGCCAAAAATGTATGGACAATGACGATGGCCAGTTTCAGCATTTCCTTTAATAATATTGGTAAGTAAAGCCTTTAAAAGCAATTTTAAAAGTGTTGTATGGTTTCATCCACGGCTTTCTATGATAGCGGCAGATGGCAACGACCGCCGAGGATGCGGACAGGAAAAACACTGCATAGCCGGTTCGTAGTTTTTTGGCTCACCCTGTAATAGCTCAAATATGTTGCTCATATATACTAAAAATAAAATGTACCTAGTTTAGAACCTTCCAAAACACCCTGTCCAATGGTTCCATAGAGTGAGCTTACTTTTTCCTTAGATCCCTCTTTTTCCCTGTAGTTAATTCAACACACTGAATTCTATTTTTTGGATATGAACTTGTCCAATGTTTTCCTAATCTCCGAATCCCACTGTGTTCTAGCTACTTAATAAAATATTTATATTCAAACAATTCAAAGCCTTTTACAAGTCTAACAAAATGACAATTAGTTTTTCATGGTTATTTAGTGTTGAAAACAAGCACATCATGTTGAGCTATAATATTATAGTGCAATACCTGTATCCCATGTCCTCCTCAAACTGTCCATTGTTTGTGGGTTGATACATTGGCTGCGTCACTGGCACCAATGGTGGTTGTCCCATTGACCTTGAGATGGCATTGCTTAACACCTGCACGACAACAAAACAAACAAATCTTATATGTTGCATTCACATGACCTTCTCTATCACTATTCTCTAGCTGCAGCTCTTGTTAATCGAGATAAACCTTCATTACACAATTTGTTGTAGGTATAAGAGGAATACAGTAGGTTAAAACAATAGTCAGATTTTTAAAATGCGGAATGCTACAAGGGCAGTCCCAGAAGTACCCAACCTGACCTATAGATAGTGGTTGTTGTTTCAAATAAATGACTGTGTTAGAAAGTACCCACCTTATACCTAAAGCTTAAGTTTGAAGCTTGTCAATGCTACGTTGTTTAGTAATTGTTTGGCAGCCATCAATAGCAAATTTGTAAACATGGATAAAACCGGCCATCGTTATGTGATACAATGCTTTCATTTGAAAGGTCTTAGTCCAACTAATATTAAAGCTGAGCTAGATTCTACTCTGGGGGAGTCTGCTCCTTCGTTTACAACAGTAAAATATTGGGTGGCAGACTTTAAGCTGCCAAGACGAACATTCCAATCATCGTCCAAATGAAGTGACCACACCAGAAATTGTGAAGAAAATCCACAAAATGGTATTGGATGACTGTCGACTGAAAGTGTGCGCACTAGTAGACATCAAAAAGTACTGTACATGAGAAAGCTGTGCGCAAGATGGATGCCACGTTTACTCACAATGGAACAAAAGCGGCATAGTGAGGATGTTTCAGTCGAGTGTTTGGCGATGTTTTGCTGCTGCAATAAAGCTGAATTTATGTGTCGATTCATAACCATGGATGAAACATGGGTCCATCAGTTCACACCTGAGACGAAGGAGCAGTCAAAACTGTGGGTTGAAAGGGGATAATGGGCTCCAAAGAAGGCGAAGACAGTTCCATCTGCAGGCAAGGTCATGGTGTCAGTTTTTTGGGATATGCGTGGAATAATTTTCATTGATTATCTTCAAAAAGGAAAAGCAATCAATGGCACGTATTATGCAAACTTATTGCAGCATTTGAATTATGAAATCAAGCAAAAATGGATGCATTTAACGAAAAAGAAAGTTTGTTTCATCAAGACAATGCACCAGTTCACATATCCATTATCGCCACGGCCAAAATCAATTAGGTAAAGTTCAAATTGCTTCCTCATGCACCCTATTCACCAGATTTAGCTGCCTCTCATTATTTTCTGTTTCCAAAGTTGAAGAAATGGCTTGGTGGTAAAAGATTTGCCAACAATGAGGAGGTGGAGTCTGCAGTTGATGGCTATTTTGCAGAACTCTACAGTTCTCACTATAAACAGGGTACCGAAGCTATTGAACATTGCTGGGAAAAGTGTATCAAGCTGAAAGGAGACTATGTAGAGAAATAAACATGTTTTTTCCCAAAATTTTTGTGTTTTCTTTGTTAGGTCAGGTACTTCTGGGACAGCCCTCGTAAGTGATGGCTTTGAAATTCCATCCTGTTTTCATAACCACAAGAAGAAATGAAGTGACTTATTACTTAAAAAAGTATAAGCATTTGATAATATTTAAAATAATAGGAAAGAGTATCTTGGAAATGGTTAACTCCACAACAATTTCTGTATCATCCGAGTGTTAAACACTCGAGAAGTACACTTCTAGTCTAAGATATTTTGAGAGTACTCACATCAAGAGCATGGAACATTGCACGGGCGAAAGAGTCTGCATCCTCTTTGCTGCTGAAGTTCAGCCCATACACTTGTTTGTTGTCTCGCCACTGGTGAAATGTTGCTGTGGCTTGATTATATTTCAGTCCTTTCAAAATGGCACAATTTATTACTACCTGTAACAAAATTAATAATAGTTTTTATGATTAAGCAAAGCGAACTTTTCTTAAAGAAATCTTTATAACACTTTGAAGAGAGATAACTAGGAACAGGAATTTTATGCTTTAATAATCTCTTTAATATGCAAACAAATATGCCCATATAACAAGTATTAAGACATACTGGCTGCTCAGCGACATTTTAGCTAGTGGGTGGGGCAGCCCTTCCAAGCAGGTAGGGACTTAGCTACTGGAGGGAGGCAGTGAGGCAAAAGACATGCAATAGTGAAAGATGTTGACTGTTTTCCATTGTATGCGTCACGCTTGGCAGGAGTTCAGCATACTGTGTACCCCTCCCACCAACTAAAGCTTTATCTAAGAGATAGGCCACCCCACTAGCTAAAACATCAGTGAACAGACATTAAAATAAAAATTTAAAGTTTATATAATCTGTCCATGAATAAAACTAATTTCATCAAAATAACCTACTTTTCTAGCTCACTTTTTAGTTTTGGAACGATTACATGAAGACAAAGCCTTTTCCATATACAAGCACCATACCACTGAATTCAATAACCCAAAGTTTCAACTGGAGAACCATTATGAACGTGCAGCAGTATTTTCAGAGTTGAATTTCTAAACCTATTAACAGCTGAATATTCTGAACTGCTTTCCTTTGTGCAAATTAGTACATTACATTTCTATAGATGTTAAACAATACAATTTAATATTACATACAACTACAAGCACCATTTGAACTCAACAGTCACCTCCATACCGTGAGGGAACCCAGATATGGCTGTGATTCACTGACGTGATGTGGGCTGCCATCAGCACTGCTAAGTTCAAGACTGACTCAATGATACATATTATTCAGAAATAAATCAAATATGAAGATAAAATAAAAATATATTTATAAAATACGATGTAAAACACAGAAATATGAATCTAATTTGCAAACTGCTAAAACATTAACAAAACAAGCAAAATGTTGTGATACAGCAGCTATTGCCCAAGATTATTGGGAGGACTGAATAACAAACAATAAACAGTGCTGCCAGCGTAAATGCCAGATAAACACAATCTTCTGGATGTATTCCTCCTCACATGTTTGAGAACCCTGTGGAAATGTCCATTGGGTCTATAAACAAGTGCCCTCATGAGAAAAGTCGGTCAGTGAGCAAGTGAGTTTCCAGTGTGACAAGAGGTGCCATTCTCCGAGGAAGTTTGTGGCATACAGCAGAGCGAGAGATAGTGGAGGTCTTATGCCCAACTCCCCAGTAAGTGAACCGTCTAGAACAACAGGCTACGTCTCAAAGGAATTGGAACTAGTTCATCTTAAAAAAGCTGTCAAAGTCACAATATGCAACACAAAATACTGTTTGAATGGTTGGAAATGTAATAATTAACTTACATACCAAGCGAGCGTACTTTCTGATAGCAGAGAACAAACTGTGAAGTGCAAATATAACACTAAATTACAATGCGACAGGAATGTACACTTAAGTTGCTTCACTAACAATTAATCAGCTGAACACGTGATGTTGCCTACATCATCAGCAGATTTCAGACTTGATGTTATCTTGCTGGATCCCTCTGTTGGTCTATTGTTTGCTTGCAATATCACAAGGTGGAACAGTGATGTTTGCATCAAACTTGTACATTTATTCAGATCACTTATTTGGTAGTAGTGTATGGTCAAATGACCTATACTTTGATCATACACGCTGCTTTAAAATTATTGGTTTGCCATTCGCGGAACTGGGCAGAGAGGAGCTGGCTTTCCCTGCATCTAAACTACACTTCTTAGAACGCATGTAAAATACTTTCTTACAAAATATGCTGGTAATGTCGTCATCCCTCATGAAAACAGGCACTGTATTGGGAAAACACATTCTGGTTAAGTCTAAGCACAGAAATGTTTCTGATTTCATTCCTGTTCTTTAGTTGTTCCAGTGTGCGAGGATTTGTCTTGTACACTTTGTCGCTCAGGCTACTCCACAAGTAAGAATTATACACAGCTAGATCTGGCAAGCGAGAGGCCATGCACCAGCACCAATCTTGAAACACTTCCCTAATCTCATTCATACACTCTTCTGCTGTATGAGCAGTGGCTGAATCTTGTTGAAACCACCCATACAATTTCTCTTGTTCTGTCAGGCACTGAAAAAATGGGGCCAAAATATCATTTGGCCACCTCTCTGAACTTGTCTGCTCATGACCAATTATGTGTCTTGTATTAACAACACACCAAACTCCAACCTTCCTGTCTTAATGAGGGAGTTCTTGTACACTAACTTGTACACTTTTCGTTGTGGATCAATTAAACCTTCATTCCCTGAGGAAAGAAAACATTCAAAATAACAAATTCATCTCACTGAATAGTTTGTTTTATAAACAATTGACACGTGCACAATTATAAGGTTTTATGGAATTAATTGTTCTTTCACACAAGCCGTGTGTTGGACAGGGTTGGAAAGGTAGAATCAGATGACTTAAAAATTTAATGACATTGAATTTTATAAGGTTTTAGTTTTAACAACTTTGTTACTGTGTGTAGATGCCAAGGAAACCCCCACTTGTGCTAATTTTGGAAGTGATATTGTTGATGATTGTTCAAGAATATCGTCTAACTTTTCCTCTTTTAAAACTGCATGTTTACACTATCTTTTTTATTTTGCATTGAACCAATCATGTCAAATTTTCCCGTAATCTTGTGAATTGCGGTTCTGGAAGGAGGCAGTTCAGAATATATACTGTGCAAACACAGCACGTTGATGGCAGCACCATCGACATATGACAGCATGTGTGTGTTATTCCTATATTTTGCCTTACATCCTAAACTTCTAACACAATACTAAGAGTAGACAAATGAAAGTGATACGTGAATAGTTCGACAGCTCTCCCTATCTATTCCCTCTGATTAAACTGCTCTTAATTTCAGGTTTTAGAAATCATTCATTTAATCATTAATAGTACAACATTACTTTTGCTTTAAGCCTTTTTGAGCCAATGGGTTAAGACAATGATGAGTATTATAGGTTACAAAACACAACAGAAAAACTGGACGCACGCAATCCAAGCAACAATTCTGCATCACTAACACTGAAGTTCAATTATTGGTAAACAATAGCTAACCACATTCATTGTCAATTAAAGGCGGGTAATTCTCATAGTTTTTTAAAAACATTTATCACAAATTGTCTTCTCTCCATTTATGTTTCACCACAATGACGGAGCAATCTCAGCCGTGACATTTTCAACACGTGCAAACAGTACACTGACAGCTTATACCACAAACTGGAAACAAACCACAGTGCCTGCGCATAGCCTCAAATGCTTCAATATAAGAGTTCAGTTAGTTATACACGAATCTGAACCAACACATTATGTTTCATAAATTGAACTGTTACAATTATGGGCGTTTTACATTTCTCTGCACAAGAATAACCAATAAAAATGTTGTGATCTCAACCAAACTGTTTTATGTACAGGAAGAGATGAGATGCTAAGTGGGAAAAGTTATAATTTGCCCACCATCCAATGAGGTACTCCCTTGTCATGTGGTTTTGCTTACAACTTCTTTGAACTTAATCACTTTAGAAATTGGAACTGGAACTTCTCTTAAAGCCTATGTTTATTAGGAAGAACTCTGGTCTTCAATGTGGAATAAATTATCATTTCCAAGATTACCCTATACACACTGTCTTTCTTACTTCAGGAAATCAAGAGGTAACTGTCGACTCTAATAATAATGATAATCCTGTGGTGTTACAGACTTGCGCCCTGGTACACAAAGCAGAGGTGGATCCAGCCAATACAGGAAGGTAATGTGAGCAGCATCATACATCCCCCAGGTGCAATGTCAGGATCGAATACAGGTCCTCACAATGCTGAGTGGGCACGGTCCTATACCCTCACTTAATTTTCAATTAAATTAACAATTTGGTGAACTAGTTTTGTAATCTGAAGGACCTGTTCCTATCAAAATACAAACACTGCACATAAGTTACAACAATTTAGCTGACATCCAGTACGTACCTCATGATCCTGCAACTTGCGACCCACAACTCTGAATGTGTTGTTAACTTGGTGCTGATAAATATGAACTTTGGAGAGCCCTGAGGAAGTACCACTTGGAATCCATTTCTTGTTCACATCATCATACACCATCACCGACGCCCGCGCCGATGCTATGCTCTGCTCACTGTAATGTAACATAATCACCTATCAAATTCTAAATACCACAAACTCAGTAAGAGATGAACACCATCTGCTTTAAGGCCATTACTGAAAGACTGAACATCATTAATTCAAAACCCAACACATTTGCAGTTTATTTAACAAAACTAACAATTTCTTTCAACATATTTAATTCAGTCATTTTTACTTTCTCTACCACGTAAAAGAGAAAGGCATTGCATTCCACCCAAAAATTTCACACCGAGATTTCACAACAAATATATGTTTTGAGGCACCTGTGAATAGCATGCTCAAAACTGAAGTCAGATAAATACCAAACTTGGTATCTTAAGTTCAGTATCTTCCAAAGATGTAACATGAAGATTTTCAAGAAAATTTTCCACTCTCAAACTTCCATTTAGATAGGAAATTATCTCAAAAATGGCTAACAATTTTGATTAATGTATGAAGTATTAAAGATATATGTATGACAAATAATTTTGCATTTTGTGGAAATAGCATGTGAAGTTATTTTCATTCAGAAGGATTTCATTCTTCTACAACTTGTAAATCTTAAGTGATAAACAAAAACGTACCACACAAAAAAATGTAGATCTCTTTAAAACACACAATCCATTTCAAATAACTTTTTTTTTGTGCCATAAATCATTTCCGAGACATCCGTTATTACTGCTTCCAAGTGTTCAATAATTTTGTCATTCTTTTAAAGTCGTGTCAACATCCAGTTGTTTCTCGCGATGTCATGGAAACAGTACGGAATTTGTTGTTATTGTTCACCAATGGCACTGGGGATTAATTGATCTGCATCATTTTCCCTCTGGCTTCCCAATATAAAGTCTGTAAGTTTTCACTTTTAAGGTCTTTGCATTTGGCGAGATGTTGTTTGTTCAGGATGACATCTTCACAGAGAGTGCACTTGGGTGTAGGTAGGCATTGTATCTGGCAATCGTGGCCAGTTGCCATCCTAAATAAGGCCACTGCAGTTTTCTTTGGCATTTTTTGTATATCAACTCGGCCGGCATATAGCATCCAGTTCTAAAGCATTTCACTATTGCTATTTCCTTGTATAAAATGTGTAATGTAGCTATTTCCGAAAAGATTTATCTTGATTAAAATGAAATAGGAAAATAAAATTTCATAAGAAAAGTGTGTATACCCATCAATAAATGCTAGAGAACGTCATATAAACACATCAGACTTACTTACAATAATGACGTTTTTCTGGAAATATGTACATCGACAACCACACGTAACTTGGGTTCCCTGTTGTTTATTCTTTGTGTAAAGAATGTTTATGTCCTAAACTTCCCTTGCAACAACAGCAAGCTGTATTTCACTACATGAAAATACATTAACTACAATAAGAAGCCAACAAAAATATTTTGTATCAAATAATCTTCTATGCAATATGAAAACAACAAATTATGTGACACTAGCTGCCTGGCTGACATTGTACGGATAGCTTTTTTAAACTTGAATGGCAATTTAATTAATTTACCTCAACCTGTTCTTTATGAAATTATTGCACAATGATTAAGAAGATGGTCATGATGAATACTCCCCTTTACTTCTTGTAATTCTAATTTCGTACAGTCCCCACTATTCCTAATACAGATGATATTCACAAAAAAGATGTGAAACATTGGTAGGACTTTAACCTGCCCCCAACAATCTTTCAAATTCCAGAAATGAACTATAAGTACCCTTTGACAGTTGAAATACCGAATAATTTTTTTGATAATTACAGTAAGTTAAATCTTAAACATTTGTACCTTCTCTTTACCAAGTGGGATGGTAACATCTGTCGCTCACATTCGGCAAGTCCTGGTTTCAAACGCCCGGAACCAATTAATTTGACCAAAGGTTTTTTTTTTTTTTTGGGCAGTTTTCCTTGCATGCTAGGCGAAAGTCCAGGTTGGATAATTTGATCCACGAATTTTCCTATTTTCCCTTTCCTCACTACATTTCATTTCCTTCTTCTTCAGCGCCATACCAGACGTTGGACTGATCACCCATCCTGGATATGCTATGATCCAGAGTTTGCTTGCTCCTGACCCAAGGCAGCTCCTTGGGGGTGTAAGTCCTACATAGGGGAGGGTAATCCATTGAAGAAGAAGTACCTTAGTTATTTAACATAAAAGCTACATAGCTTCCACATAATGCATAAAGTCTTAACATATACAATGAAATAGAGATGAAGCTGGTGAATATGAAGATTCTGCACTCCCAGGCCACCAAATTAACCCCCTTTGGAAAAGACATAGTCTACGACCATCAAGAAAAGTAATATTCTGAGTTGTTAATTACAAAAATCGGTTCCTGATTTCTAATGTTAGCTGGACACAATTTTCCCTCTTTATACAACGCCCTAAAATAACTCTATTTTAAAATATTTAAACCTTCCCATTTAGCTCTTTGAGCTTGAACTTGTTTAAATCTGCAATATTTGCAATAAGGCGCCAAAAAAACAGCCTCCGATATTAATATTCAGTTAAACAAGATTGAAATTTGCAGACATGATTCTGGAAGAAAGAAAGAACAAGAAGAGTAAAAATAAAGCCCTAATTTGGAAACATGATACCACCTGTGACCATCTGGAAGAATAATGTTCTTCAATGATGAAGCAATTATCAAAATTGGTTGAATGCTTTTGAGATTAGCTACACACTTAAATGTTCTCTCTTTAAAATATCAGTGTAGATTAGAACTACGCTCTAGTGAAACAGCTTCAAAAATCAGCTTTGCAGTAAAACTCTGATAATACATTCACATAATGTTCTCTACCCTCTATCGTTTATTAGTGGGTATACAAACTAGTCTTACTAAAGCTTGTTTTTCTATCTACTTCATTTTAATCTAGATAAATCTTTACAGAAACAGCTACATTACACATTTCGTTATAGAGAACATCGATAGTCAAATGTTTTAACAACTGGACGTCTTAAAATTCCATACTGTTTCCATGACATCGCGAGAAACAACTGAATGTTGACAAGAGTTTAAAGAGAATGACAAATATATCAACCATTCAAACCACTGATAACAGGTGTCTCAGAAATGGCAGATGCCACAATGAAACTTTAATTGAAATAAATTGCAAGTTTTAAATTAACAACAGCAAACTGTATTTCACTACATAAAATATGCTAAATACAATAAGACACCCACAAAAACATTTTGTAGCAAATAATCTTCTATGCAATACGAAAACGACAAATTATATGACACTAGCTGGCTGCCAGACATTGTACAGGGAGCTTTCTCCACAAAAATATATTTGTGTAGTATGTTTTCGTCTATCACTCAATGCTTATCAGTTAAACAAGCTTATATACAAAATTCCTTCGAAATAAAGAGGACTTCACAGGCTATGCCCAGAAAATTCAAGATATACATTTTATTTACCATGTAAATATCTTTAATATATGGTATTAGAACCAAAATTGTTAGCCATTTTTTAGAAAATCAAAAATTTTGGAAAATTTTCCCTGTAAAGGATAGTTTTATATGGGGGGGGGGATTTTCTTGAAAGTCTTTGTGTCACATCTTTGAACCTAAATACCAAGTCTGTATTGAATTTTAGGGTGGAATACAACATCTTCCCTATCCATTATGAACATGAAGAGAAAGTAAAAATGAAGAATTAACAAATGTGAACACACATAAAATTTTAATGTAATAGGATAATAATTTAAACTGGAGGGAACACATTATGTAATAAAATTAGTAACTTAATATATCTCTATAAGGCATTTTAAAATGTTTACAAGGAAACTATTTTTTTTGTATAATGTTGTTGCCACTTAAATTGTTCATAGGCAGATATCAACATAAACCTCCAATTTATACAAGTCCATTATATAGTACAGCCGTCCTCCATGGTCTAGTGGTTACTTCCATTTCTGAGGTTACGACTTCAGAAGTAAAAATCCTTATCATGGCTTACTTTAGTTCCATGTTAATGTTTATTGCACATAAAAGAACTTCATGCCATAAAAGAGAAGGTCCCTGAGCAAAACTGTCAGCCTTTCACACCTCAGTGTCCTGCTTCCTTCCCTTGGTGTTACCTATGGGCGGTGGGCTAATCACCTGCCACTATGCATGCATAAGTGGAGAATCAATGATTCTACAAAACTATTATATGGTTTGGAGATATGGAGAACAGCAGCAAATGTGTATATGGACATTTTGTAAAATTAATTTATTAACAGTATGAAACCCACTGAATCTTGTAGAAATGCTCTCATAAACAATTACATACTTACACTGTACTCTTTAAACACACAAGGCAGTACAGTTCATACGGAAGAGAGATTTAATAGCAAAAACATGCACAACTAAAACATTACAAATTTGGTTTTAATAAAGCAGCTAATGAAAACAATGTATATGTTATGGGAACTATATTGTATAACAAATTACCATTAGGAAGGAGTTAAAAATATATTAACAAATATCTGTAATGAATTTTAAACAAACGTATAGCTTATTTTTACAATATTTGACACTTGTGTAAGGTGACTCTATTGGCAATTTATTATTGTTATATTACGACTTGCACTCGTGCATTATAAGCAGTGTAATGCTGAAAGTGTAGATGCAACTGCATGATTACTTCGGAGTGTGTTTCTTGACCCCTCTGCATGCCCTCATTTGCCCCTTACCCTTATTATAAGTCCAAAATACTTGAGATGCCTTACTGTGGGTTTTATTTCTTCCAGTACGGAGCTATTAGTTCTTTTGCTATCCGAGGACTTCTGAGTAGTCTCCTCCATGTCCATTGTTGTTCTTGTCTCTTACTTGTGGTCACTGAAGGAAATACCAATGTTTCCACCATTTTTATTTTAAAGTGTGTCCTAACAAACTTTCTTCCTATTGCTATCCTTCTCTTCATTTCCTTTTAGCTATACCTATCTTTAGTAATAAATTATGTGTAACTATTTGTAATTTCTATCTCAATTCCATTTAATTGAACTTTGTTAATATCTGCCGTGGTCATTAAGCTTGGTCTTTTCCAGTAAAGCATCAGGCAACTTTTCGCTTTCCTCTAGTTCTCTTAACAATATCATGCTGTTTTTCGGCTAGTATTGTACAATAGGGTCACCTGCATAATTTACGTTCTTACTTCCTACTCTTATTCCTGGACATTCTCATTGTGTATTCTCGGTAGCAATTGAATTTCAAGCCCTTAAAACGCTAAACACAGTGAATTATGCCGATATGTCAAAAATTCAATTTCCATAAAAAAAAATCGATATTGCACTAGGTTTTGGAAATGTGCGCTTTTCCTACATTACTTCCTATATAATCCTAAGTGGAGGATTCCTAGAGTTCTTACTGTCGTAAAATACAAACGGGAAAACGCAACACTATAGTCTGTAATATAAAATCTAAAACCTTTACGTATTGCTTTATGTGCTGAGTAACTATGGTCTTTACTGCTCTGGAATTCAATATTATATCAGGTTTTTATTTTAACATGGCAAATCTGTTTATAACTTTCAGAAAATAAAATACGTCATTTCCTTCCCTCTTATCTCTTCACCTATCAACATAGGTGCCGCTTCCCGCACACTTTTGAATTTCTTTTAAATCAAACTCGGCATTACTGAAAAGTCCGCTAGTTCTTTTTCCTGTATTTGCTTCCTATAGCCCCAACATTCGTTTCGTTATCGTCAGATCATGTCAGCATCATTGGTTCGCTTACCTTAGAGGTTAGGACCCAATCATTGTCGCAGTCACGTTAGAAAAGTGTATTATCCTTCATTTGGAATAAAGCCAATAAATAAAGTTATAAAAATAGTTGGCGCTGCTTTCGCGGAATACAAGTTGAAATTTTCATACAAAATTAATAACCTTCAACGACCTCCGCTGTCAACCTTACTTATACAATGCATAATATATGTTCTAAATCTGCACTGTCCGTTTCTTACGAAACATTCAACAAACACGTTACGCTACATACCATGACCAATATTCTTTCCATTGTTGCATCTGTCCAGCAGAAACATCATTCCAATTTTCGTAGTTCTGCCCCATGGCACAAACCTACAACTAGAAAACGCACACTAGTCATGTGGAAAACCAGCGTACTCACTGAAACAGTGGAAGACCAGCGCCCGCCTGCCAGGTGTTCCTAGTGTTCCCCACTTCTCTCCCTCTCACTCTCTCACCGCGGAGCCGAATTAGCACTTCGAGTGACCAGGGGCACAATGACTAATAGCTGTCGTGGTTTAAGACCTTGGCTACACACCATCTTAACGCACAAATAAGTGAACACCTGTAGCATTAAGTAGACGCAAATCTATCAAATTCTGTTCAACTACCAGCGCTCCAATTTTCTTCCAATAAAACGTACTAAAAGACCAACTTTAAGAAAACCTACAGTTCGAGTAATAATTGATCTTCAGTTGTTTCTCAAATCAAAGCCCCCGATATGATTACAATAGTTAAAGGAGGCTATACAAATGAAATACAAAAAAACATATTATGAATGATTCGTTAGTTTTGAGAATATTTTCCAAAACAAACTCGCCACGCAATACAAAAACCCGAAACAAGCATTTCATAGAACAAAGAGCGATAATGATGACAATAATAACGGTCGCGAAGTTAATTCGAGGTAAACGTTCCCAGAAACGGTTTCTTCACTCATTTCGTTGTAGGTGCAAGAAGCAGCAGTCAAATCTTTTAACAGTAGGTCGTTATATGCTGGCTTTGACATTTCATATCATGTCCATCTCATGGCGACAAACAACCGGTATTTCAAAATCTCTAATGTGTTATATCCACATGAATGTCTCTACCTTTATCGTTTATTAGTGGGTGTACAAACTATTCTCAGGAAAGCTTTTTTTTTTAATCCACTTCATTTTAATGTGATAAACTTTTGCAGAAATAGCTACATTGCATATTTCGTTATAGATACAAAGAGAACAGCGATAGTCAAATGGACGCTATATACTGGTCTTAAAATTCCATACTGTTTCCATGACATCACGAGAAACAACTGAATGTGGACAGGGCTTTAAGGAATGGCCAAATAATGAATAATTCGAGCCTTTAATAATGGACATATCAGAAATGGCTTATGGCCATAAATTGTGCGTTTTGGAGATCTACATCTTTTGTGTAGTATGTTTTCATCTATCGCTTAACGTTGGCCAGTTATACAAAAGTTCTTCCCGATGAAAAGGACTCCAGAGACTATTCCCATAAAATTCAAGATATAAATGTTATATTTCATGTAAATATCTTTAAAATATGGTATTTTAAACAAAAACTTTCGAGCCATTTTTGAATAAATAAAAAATTTCGAAAAAAAGTTGCATGTAAAGAGATTTTCTTAAAAATCTTCGAGTTCCTGAAATATCAAGTTTGATATTTATCCAACTTTTCGTTTTTAACTTATCATATAGACACCTAAAGGGGGCTGGCACGGAAGCATGCATATGACCAAAGCCGACGCGTATCTCAGTGGGAGTGTACCAATGCGATAAGCACCAAAGCAAATATCCTCAATCGCGAACCACCTGCAGTTTTCGCTTCCCAATGTTAGGACCGTTTCTCTTCTACCGCTATTATTAGGGAGTAGCAAAGGTTTTTACAGAATATGGCGTTTAAAAAATGCGCAGAAACTGAACGCCAGGGAAGAATAGCGCTAAGATTCTTTCTGCTGATCGCCAGCGTTACTGTTACAGGAAACGGCGTGAACATCTCTGCTAACGGAACAGGATGTAAGCATATAAGTGATTATCTTTCCACATTTCTGCCGGTGTTATCAGTCATGGGCTATAGTAAACGTGCAAAATGTTTCTAACAGCGACTTACTCGACGTTGCACGGGTGGCTTTTTAAGCTAAATTTAGACGAATTAATTGCACTTACCACCTCCCGTTCTTTACGAAATTATTATGCAATGATCTCTAGAGGACTTTTATGGTTAATCCTCCCCTTTTACCCTTACAATTTGTAATTTCGTACAACCCCGATTATTCCTAATAACGGATGCAAAATTCCAATATTCACGCAAAAGGATGTGAAAGTCGGAACGTCTGGCTTCCTTAAGCTCCCCCGACATATTCCAAGTTCTGGAAATGCTGCATAGTCTGTAAGTACCCTTTGGTGGTGGAACAATCATCGGTCGGAACGTCTGGCTTCCTTAACCTCCCCCCCGAGTCTTCCAAGTTCTGGAAATGTTGCATAGTCTATAAGTACCCTTTGGTGGTGGAACAATCATCGGTCAGAATGCTCGAATCACAGTATTTGAAACTTTAAACCTTTGTACCTTCTCCTTGGTGGCAGAGTTTAAGCGAGGCCATACGAGCTGCCAAGACGAACATTGCAGTGGTCGACCAAATGAGGTGACCACGCCAGAAATTGTGAGGACAATCCACAAAATGGTAAGGATGACCGTCGACTGAGTGCGCGAGCTAGCAGATATCGTCGGCATTTCAAAAAGTGCGTACATCGCATACTGACTGAAAATTTAGACATCAGATAGCTATGCGAGATGGGTGCCGCGTTTACTCACAATGGAACAAAAGCAGCATCGCGAAGACGTTTCAGTCGAGTGTTTGGCATGTTTCGCTGCAATAAAGCCGAATTTATGTGTCGATTCATAACCATGGATGAAACATGGGTCTATCAGTTCACACCTGAGACGAAGGAACAGTCAAAACAATGGATTGGAAGGGGAGAATCGGCTCCAAAGAAGGTGAAGACAGTTCCATCTGCAAGCAAGGTCATGGCGTCAGTTTTTTGGAATGTGTGGAATAATTTTAATTGATTATCTTCAAAAAGGAAAATCAATCAATGGCGAGTATTATGCAAACTTATTGCAACATTTGAATGACGAAATCAAGCAAAAACTGCCGCATTTAGTTGGAAAGAAACTTTTGTTTCATCAAGACAATACACCAGTTCACAAGTCGATTATCGCCATGACCAAAATCTATGAGTTAAAGTTTGAATTGCTTCCTCATGCACCCTATTCACTAGATTTAGCCCCCTCTGATTATTTTGTTTCCAAAGTTGAAGAAATGGCTTGGTGGTAAACGATTTGCCAACAGTGAAGAGGTGGAGTTTGAAGTTGATGCGTATTTTGCAGAACTCGACGGTTCTCACTATAAACAGGGTATCGAAGCTATTGAACATCAATGGGAAAAGTGTATCGAGCGGAAAGGAGACTATGTAGAGAAATAAAGATGTTTTTGTGATTTGTTTGTTAGGTCGGGCACTTCTGGAACAGCCCTCGTACCTGTGTTTCAACTTTGTCGTTACCGTTCCCAGTTGTTGTGAACCAGCCTTCAGAAGTAATAAAGACTACAAATTCGTATTCAAACCTCAACGGGAAATATTGAATTACGGCACTATCAATAACACAAAACTTTTTGTTTTTAGGTTGCCTTGAGTTTGTGTGAATCAACACCAAGAGATTATAAGGTTTATCTAACGGCGATCTGATATAGCTGCTCACAAATGTTGCGAGAAAACTCAGAAACACATTACTGATTTTATGAAATAGTCTTTGTATATGCTGTAATGCATATTTTAATACTGTAGGCAGTGTCGTTGTTTTATTAAAATTATTACATGCATTCGGAACACAATTATTCTCTTCCTTTCGCTGAATAAGATAGATGCACTATCCAAACGACTCTGTCACCTTTACTTCGGTTAAGCAGGGTTGTACTGTAGAGAAATTAAACACGCGTAGTTTGTGTTCATATGCTCCAAACTCTAACAAAATGTCGCAAGCAGATTTCACTCGAATAGCAAAATTCCAAATGACACAATAAAAGATAAAATAACAAAGGAATGGGGTGGAGATGTCGTTAGCCTATTATGTGGTACGTATATGTACCGCTGTGTTTGCGGCAGATGCTATCATGGTTTACGTAACATGAAAGTAGGCTTTGAATCCCGCCTTGTAAGAACCAGGCCTTTATTTTGGTATGTTGAGGTTTACTATAATAATCGATCTAGGTCTGTAGGAAAATGATATAATTCTAGTTCAGAATAATCAATTACTACGTTTCCATGGGGAATTCAAATCGATTTGAGTACACTTTTGGTATCGAATACTGCATGGAAACGTGGATTGGATCGTATCGAGTTCGTTTTTCGAAATTTTGTTGTATGGAAACACCTACTGTGTTCAAATCGTTTTGGATACGCCAAACTTAGTATCCTCTACTTGAAGTAGAATTCGTTTTACATTATTTGCAGCATTCTTTGGGCGCCAAACTTGTAGTAGTTGCAGCACCACGTATGGGAGATATGTTTCTTGGAGTGTTCGCCCCATGTACGATACAAACTTTCCGGTGGCCTTCGCCCCACGTTTAAAATCAACTATGTATTTTAATGTTTATTTAAATATTTTATATGTATGCCTCGGCTGCGTCAGTAGTAATTTTCAGAACACGTATCTCCTAGCAGGGCTGTTACGGCTAAAGAACGAGGCTTACACAAATTATAATTGTATTGTACTTTGCTTATTAACCCTTCACACGATTAAATAACACTTCACTGATATATTCTACTGTAGAGCTGTGAGATTATTGTTAATTGTACTTTTTAACACGTAAACTTTATATTCTCACCAAATAAATTGTTGTCTCACACTGAACTTGTACCGTACCGATCGGGTACACAATACTTTTATTTAACTTAAGCTTTTTCTAGTTTTTGATTGGCTATTTTAAACTGTTTTAAATATTACATTATTGTTCCAAAAATTATTAGTAGCATTATTAAACTTTCCAATTTATTGTTGTCTCAAGGTTACCTTATTGTCAGCAACTTTCGGCTTCTATTCTCACAGCTCCTACATTGTTAAATTACGTAATGCATTCACATAACATTATTATACATGTACATAATAGTATAAACAGAATACAATGACTGTTAAATACATTTTATATATTATATTATACACATATTGCTTTAGGGCGGGCTGTTATATTTTATATTATATAATTAGTCTAGTATCATTTAAGTGTTAAAAATACTGCCTCATACTATACTCGTAACACGCTGCACGCTCGTCATTTTGTTTTTATTAACGCAAATCGTTAATCACATGTGTAATAGAACACACAGCAAAGTCACTTTTATCGCCTCCATAATTCGTAATTCATTCTTCTCAAAAACATTCACTAACCTCAAAACCCACTTAAAATATACAGAAAAGCAAATCTAAATCCAAGTTGACCAACATAAAAGCTTGAATTATTTTATTCTCGAACTTTGTGTATCGATCTCAATACGTATTGAATTTAGCATGGAAACGCGGATCGTATGCAGTATGGAATTGGACTCAAATCGATTTCAATTCTCCATGGAAACGTAGTGAATATGGAACTGGAAGTTATGCGAGACGCACGGAACAGTATGACGCATAACTGCAGAATTCTTTGCTTGCTCAGTAAAGCAGCAAACTTTTTTACTACAAAAACTCACTTCACGACTTCCCTGAAGTTGCCCCCCCCCCCCCGACGCGGCTGCCAGCCAGCTCATCCAAGTTGCGTGTCTGGCCAGTTCTTATTCACCTGTTGGCGGACATGGCTGTTAAAGGAATGGTCATGGGAGCGGGATGTGGCGAAACTGTCTTCTTTCGCCGAGACAGTAATTTGCATAATACCACCACCTAGCAGCAATGTAGCGACACGCTTTTACACATTCGGTTTCCTTTATTCCTCTTGTAACTACAATGAAAGTGTTAACAAAGAGTGGATAGAGGAATAAGATTTTCTAAGAATAGTTTGTGGAAGTGAGTGGAGAAAACCATGTGAATTTAACTTCAGATTTTTATCGCTGGGATTCGAGTTGTGTTCCAAGTAATGAAGCCAGTGGCTGCCCTTATCGCGTGTGCTTATGCATCTTGCACGCCGCCTCGAGGCTTTTGATTACTAATTTATATGAGCCGTTGTGATCATTTTCGCGCGTAAGGTTGAACTAACGGGTCGGTTGTAAATTAAGGAATTACTCTAATCTGACCTCACGAATGCCCCTATCTAAGACTGCTCTAGTGACACTAAACTTCTATTTCTGTTGAGAGAAACACCTCAAAGCTACTGTAAAACTTCTTCCAAAAATTCCTAAAGTAAAAGACCTTCTAAAAGGTGTCCTTCAAAAGAATTGCAACTTCTTCGTTACTTACCTCCCGCAAAAACATTGTTTAAAGGAGAACTTTATTTTTATATTTATTTTCCTAAATAGTTTCATTGCGTACAAAGGAAACAGCAATAGTCAATCGCTAAATATGACCTTGGAACACCATACTCCATCCGCAAGCTGCACACCGTGCAGAACAGGACGTTAAGGATTCCCGTCTCATGTCCTCCACGCCTACTCCTGTACCAACCAGCTGGTGCACACCCTGGGACACTACGACCACAGGGCGCCAAGGAGGAAGAGCTACCGTCTGACCAAGGACGCCTTGAGGCCTCTGGACTGCAACTTCTATCCATTCTAAACCCCCCGTTAAGCAGCACTGGGCTCGGTCACCGCTGGGCAGGTGACCGGACAGCAATGCCCCGCCCACTTATTTGACGTGGCAACCCAATACTTTTACCTCATTCCTATCCTGCTGTAGCCACGCAAGCGACCGACCAAGTTAAGCAGCTTTGGGCATGGCCACCACTTGGACGCTAACCGCTCAAGTAGCCCGCCACGCCCAGGCCATAGCAACGCAGAAGCTACACAACGCCAATAGAATCACAGCTTGCGAATAATCTTTATACCTTTTATAACGCAAGGTGAAGGCGCATTAACTGTGGCGATTTACGTTCTTGATTGCTGTATTTCCATGAAATTGCTAGAAACAACTCAACATTGGCAGCACTTCAACTTCATATGACTTTCTGTACCCTCCACTGTTTATTACTACTCTAACAAAAGCTAATTTTTCTATAGATTTAATTTTAAACGAGATACCTTTACAAAAACAGCTACATTACACATTTCGTTATAGAGAACAGCGATAGTCAAATGTTTAACAACTGGACGCTATATGCTGGCCTTAAAATTCAATACTGTTTCCATGACATCGCGAGAAACAACTGAAAATCGACAGTAGTTTAAAAGAATGATAAAAGTATTGTGCAATAAAAATGTAGTGGAGATCTATATTTTTTGTGTAGTACGTTTTCGTCTATAACTTAAGGGGATAAGGTAGTCTGAACACATAGAAATTACACCTTAAGTGTGTTAAATTACCACTGCTCTTAAAGATCTCAGCGGTTTTTCCTGAAAGTTTTATGAATTATTCATTAATCATGACAATTATTTCAAGTGGTTGTTTGCATTGTAGTCGAGCCCGTAAAAATTATTCCATTCAGCAGAAAAATAATAAAATTTACTTTAAAACATGTGAATTCATGTACCTTTTTGTCTGATACTACTTGCAATACAGAATCACACTTCTGCTTGCTTTTAGTATAATCAGCTATCTTCTGAACCTCAATTATTTAGTTATGTATATCAGTTCACTAGAAATTGAAAAACAATTATTTGCAAAGTCAAAAAATTCAAAATGTGGAAAAATTGCAATATTGTTGATTCTTAATATCAGTAATATACATTATAAAATTCTGATTGTGGTTTCAGAAAGTTTAACTATGTGTTGTATACATGTACTTTAAATTTCAGCTGTCTACCTCTCATACTTTCTGAGAAAAAGGTAAATAAGTATCCAAAAATGTTGTTTTGAGAAAACTGAATTTAAAGTTCGAACATTAAAAGTCTGATACACTTCAGTACATTTCAGGGTCACAATCATCTGTACCTTCATTCCTGGATTGCTTCAGCTTTTCTGATTGCCTCTCCTGAACTGCTCGCTGGGCATGATATAGTCGTTAGTTGTTGAAAGATACAAAAATGTTCTAAAAAGGGGCGTTGCATGACAGCTTTAAAGGAATGCAGACTAGCATTTAAATGTCTTAAAAATCTCTTAACCCCCGAAAAGTATATATTTTCTGAAACTAGAAATAATAGAGATTTTATTAATGTCTAAAACAAAAAAGTGCTATTTTTAACCATTGTCCCCTTAACGTTTACCAGTTATACAAGATTACACAAAATTCCTTCCGAATAAAGAGGACTTTACAGGCTATTCCCAGAAAATTCAAGATATATATTCTATTTCTCACAGATATAAATATTTAATGCATGGTATTTTAATGAAAATCGTTACAACCATTTCTGCGAAAATCAAAACTTTCGGAAAATGTTCCATATAAAAGGTACTTGGTAGTGGGGCGATTTCCTTCAAAATATTCGTGGTCACCTTTGGAAGACCAACTTTGGTATTTACCCGACTTTTCTTTTAGAGTTAAGCTCTTCAGAGGCACACACGGAGCTTTTTTAAAAATGTTTTTTTTATTTATTCAGGGAGTCTCAAAATGGTGTCTCCCGTGAAATGTGGACATCGAATGTTTGGGTGGAATGCAATACTTACGATAGGAAAAGAAACTGGGTTGCAGATTGAAGACTTGATGGACAGTGTCTGACACGTGCAGTCGTGATCGTCAATAATCATTTAATACCAGCGAGGAAAGCTTGCAATATCAACAGATCACCATAAATCGCCTGTCATTTGACGGAACAAGTCGCCGGCCGCGCCACAACTCTCACACGTTACGTGGCCAGCTGTCTCCAAATAACATCTTAACATAACTTGGGGAAACGCTAACAAGTATCTCGCTTATTTCACGTTGTACGGTTAGCTTTATAAACTAAAATGACGAGCTAATTAATTCTAATTAACCTCCCCCCAATCTTTATGAAATTATTGTAAATGATCTATAGGATTTTTATTCCTTATAATTGTAATTTCATACAGCTCCGGTTATTCTAACATCTAATGAAAAATCCTCTAACATTCACGCAAAAGTACATGAAACATCTGACTTCCTTAATCTCCCCTCGATAGACTCTAATGCTGCATAGCCTCTCTTTGGCGGTGGAACAATCATCGGTCGGAATTGTCGAGTAATTTGTACATACTTACAGTACGTTACATTTTAAACCTTTGTGCCTTCTGTTTGGTCCCCTAGTTATTTAACAGCACAAAACCTATACAGTTTTCACATTGTACAACCCTTAACAAATACAACGAAACAGAGATGAAGCTGGTGAATATGAAGACTCCCCACTCGTAGACCACCAAGTTAACCTCTTTGGAAAATACACATAGTCTGCAAGCATCGAAAAAAGGGTCTATGTTACATTCACATGACTTTCTCTACCCGCTATCGTTTATTTCTATCCAACTCCCACAAACTATTCTTACGTTTGCAGAAATTGTTTCATTATATATTTCGTTGTGGGTACAAGAGGGATACAGGAAACCGAATCAATAGTCAGATATTTAAAAGCGGGCCACTACACCATACTATTTTCATGACATCGTGAGAAACAACTGAATAGCGACAGCACTTTAACAAAATTAGAATTCGCGGCAATAATAACAGGACTGAAATCGTGTATTTTAAAGAGAGAGACATTTTCTGTGTAGTACTGGTTTATTAGATATACAAGATCATACACAACTCCTTTAAAATGAAGAGGACTTCACAAGCTATTCCCAGAAAAATGCACGGTATAAATTTTATCCATCACTTTCCTCTACTACAACAAGGATTAAGTGGTGGGGCCTGTTCCGACTTCAAGAATGTTGAGCTGGTCTTCCCATTTTAAGAAACGGTCTGTTTCTGTGACCTTGGGGCTCATAATTGACTATGATTTTCGGGAATCTGGATCTGGTATTCTCGTTGTGTTGATACCGGTCTGTTCCTAATTCATCTATATGTTCACTTAGTTATAGATGTTTAGATTTTGTATAGCTCTTCTTGTTCTCTTCCATTCTATAGTTCGGTAGATCGGTTGAAATTTTTATTTAATTTTGTGTCTATGTCTTTCCATGTTCATACGAAGTAGTGAATCCCATATAATTGAAATGCTGACCTGTTCTATGACTTTATTATTGAGTACTACTTCATATCTTACATGATTTGTCGCATGGCATGTGATTCCTTTTGTTTTTGTATGTGAAATGTTAAATTGTACTTTTTCCCTACTTTGTCTAACCCTACACAGCTTTCTGAAGGTCATCCTCTGTAGCAGCTTGGTCATCAGCAAAAAGTATTGTTTATCTCATATTTGTTGTCATTGGGGGACGTGTTCCTGACATCAAAACAGTAAAAAAAAGTTCATATGAACATGGTCTGAAAATAATTTATTTTAGAGTTACAACACAAAATCGAAAGTTACAAAAATTGCTCGAAGTGGCTTCCTCTTGCTTCGATGCATGCAGTAAGCCTGCGTTCCATGCTCTGGCGTACTCTGATGAAAATTCCTGGTGTGTTTCGTATTTGGTCAAAACCAGTTTGGATACGTCCTCTCAAAATGTTAACATCAGGTACAGCAGTCGCATAAACCAAGGACTTCAAATTCCGCAGACGAAATCCATTGGATTCAAATCAGGCGATCGAGCAGGCCATGCAATGAGTCCCCCTCGACCAATCCATCTTTGCAGAAATCTATCTTTCAAAAACTTACGAACTATCATATTGAAATGAGCTGGAGCGCCATCGTGTAGAAACCCCATTCGTTGGATGATATCCAGAGGCATATTATCAGTTAAGTGATGCAACTCATTTCTGAGAAACTGGAGATAGGTTTGTCCATTCTGACCCGGAGAGAAGAAGTAGGGACCAATAAGGTGATAATGAATGATTCCACCCCAAACGTTGAGAGTGATCCTCTGTTGATTATTATCCTGTCGTACTTCATTAGGATTTTCAAATGCCCGGTTATGAGTGTTATGAAAACTGAAGTAAAACCAGCCTCATCCATGAATAAGATACAGGCTAGGAAATTGATGAACACAGCGCACTGCTGTAACATGCGTTGACACAAACGTTTTCTTGGCTCAAAGTCCGCCTCATTTAATCCTTGCACACGTTGAAGGTGATACGGGTACAGAAGATTTTCATGCAGAATTCTCCAGATAGTCATATGACTAACTCTTTGCCTTACAGCCGCACGTCTTGTGCTTTGTGATGGGTCTGCATCCACAGCACGAAGAACTCGTTCTTCAAGCTCAATGCCTCGTACCGCTCTTGGTCTCCCAACATCCCTAGTACTCCTCTCAAATGCGCCATTCTCTCTCAAGCGTTGGTGAATGTTCTTGGACACGGTAACTGCCTGTCAGGGTACCTTTCTGCATAAAATTCACGTGCTCGTGCTGCATTGCCGTGTGCACGGCCATATCCGTCTGTTCACTCATGGAATACATCTTCTTTGAGCTATAACAACGAAACGGTTCATTTTCAGACCCATCTTTATATGAACTTTTTTTACTGTTTTGATGTCAGGAACACGTTCCCCAAATATAACACCAATAAAGATGCACCCTGTATGTATATCTATAGAGAATAAAGCAGAGGAAAGTGGTCAACCTTGTTTCACTCCTGTATCACTAGGGCCCTCTTCAAATCTTGACACATTGGGACGTAGCGTCAAATGGATGTGGCGGAAGCATTGCTTCTGCTATTAATTCTCAATAAAACACTTTATTGTAGGCTGTGTTTGTTAAGTGGCAAATAAATGCAAGCAGATAAAACACGTATTCTTCATGTTACATGTACAACGTATTGACACTGTGGTGCTAGCTTCCAACGTTCCTATTACTCACTATGGGCTGGTTGGGAAGACAGGGACAATAGTAGTTTCATTTCTGCGAATACTTATGTAAACAGAAAGCTGCTTCAACTGCAGAAATTTTCGGGGGAGTGGACTTTTTTCTAAGGATGGGGTGAGAACTTGAGAAGGGCTGCTTGTCTTCACTCAGTGGTCAGTGATAGCCTGAGGGCAAACGCGTCAGAAAGTGTTGAAGTTAATTTACAAAGTTTTGATGTTTGTGGCAAAACAGATGTCAGCTTTAGTTTTGCATGCACACAAACACACCATTTTCCAACATATCTGGAGCCGAATAGATCACTATAAATTCACCTTCCAACGCCATAAAATTAAAAAAGCTCCATAATTCTGTTTTAAAGACGAAAATACTATTTGTGGGAATGGTATTTTATGTTCATGAACATATTTTGAACAAAAAAGAGTAAAAAATCAAAGTTTTTTCCCTCCGAAAATCGTTCGGAAATGTTAGTGTATCAATGATGTTATTATATAGCCGTCTTTAGGAACATTTTCTTTCTTCCCCTTTCATCGAGTTACTATAATTCACACCGAGCTTTCAGGATCATGCTTTTTCCTCTCTCTCTCTACCACGTAGAGAAGCTACTGCATTCCACACCGGAAATACATTTTCAGGCCCTCTGTATCCAAAAAAGTATGTTAAGTCGGATAAACACCAACTTGGTATTTAGGTTCAGTACCTTCTAAAGATGCGACATAAAGGTTCTCAACAAAATCCCCCACTCCAAACTATCCTTTACGTGGAAGATTTTTCGAAATTTTCTAAAACAAATGGCTGTAATGATTTTGATTAAAACGTCATATATTAATGGTGCTTACAAGACAAAGTGTATATATTGAATTTTCTGGGAATAGCCTTTGAAGTCCTCTTCATTCGGAAGGGATTTAGTATAACCTTGTATACCTGGCAGACGTTAAGTGATAGACGAAAACGTATTACACAAAACACACAATTTATTTCATATGCCTTTTTTGTGGCATAAAGCATTTCTTAGATATCCGCTATTAACGGTTGGAATTGTTCATTACTTGCTCAATTCCTGTCAACATTCAGTTGTTTCTCGCGATGTCATGGAAACAGTATGGAATTTTAAGGCAAGCATATAGCGTCCAGTTGTTAAACATTTGACTATCGCTGTTCTCTTTGTATCTATAACGCAATGTATAATGTAACTATTTCTGCGAAGGTTTGTTTGGATTAAAATGTAGTAAATAGAAAATTAGCTTTAGTAAGAATAATTTGTATACCCACTAATAAACGATAAAGGGCAGAGAAAGCCATGTGAATGTAACACATAAGATTTTTGAAAATTTTATTTATAGTCGCTAACACATCTTATAGCGAGTTTAACAAGGCAGTACATAATTCAGTATGAAGGGTGTTATACAGTTCTCATTAATTGTGTTTTTGGACACATTACGAATACACTGAAACAGTTATATATATATATATATATATATATATATATATATATATATATATGTAGTATTCCAATGTCAGTGAGGAAGATCAATTTGAAATAAACTGACAGGTTTTCAATTGCTGTATTGAGTTCGACGGGGATTCCATATATTTTCCTTTTGTTGACATTTGGTGTCTATGTGTCAAGGTAGCAGAGCAGAAAGGATATTTCGGTGTTTCATCTTTAGTTATGAGCGGCCTATGCGAATGTTTGTTGTATGATTTGATCTTGGCATTGTAAGGAAAATATTTAACTTCGTTATTTGTAGCTATGTGAAGTTTGCCGTTGGAAGAGGAAAGCCAGTGAAACTTGCAATTGTTGCGTAGAGCTCCCTTGAGGCATGATATTAAATCCAGGTGAGACATTTTAATGGAATAATCGACGGAATTTTTAACAACAACTTTTGTAGCCATGGGATCCGCTACTTCATTACCGGTGATGGAATCCAGACGGCAACTACTTAGCAAAACTAGACTGGAAGAGGCGGAAGATGACTTATTACCCAACAAAATTACATTTGTGAAACTAAGAAAAAACACCTCTGTACCCGGCGACTCCACCAATCTTGTCACGCCTATGGATTAATACTTTCCCTACTTCAGGTCATGGCAAACGGGGGGACGTATACTCGCGCAAAACCACGGAATGGAAATCAAGAGGATGACCGGGATTATTATGGAGAAATACAAAAGTTATTTCAATTTTAATAACATAAAATCTTTTACTTTACAAATCACTCATTAAATCCACCTAACAACCCCCTCACCCCGAGCGCTTTACACTATTAAGGTCTCTTAGTTAGAGAGCGAATCAAGCAATCCCATCATTTTTATAATTAATCATCCCCACCACAATACGTCACCCCAAGGTACTCGAATATTCTGGATATTTCCAAACCTTTCTGGAACTACAATGCTGCCAACATTAAGCTGATACTTCCGGTACAGACTCACCAACCCATTCCGGGAGAATCAACCTCAGGTCTACCAAACTAAATCTACATGTGCTCGCCACAGTATCACGAACCAGAGGGCGGTAGTATTGTCATCCAGCTATTTACAAAGAAAAATAGAATTGAGCTACATTACAACACATAGCAAACTTTTAATTATTGAAAAATTAATGTTTATCATTCACTTAAAAAAAGTTTCGTTATCTTTAACTTTGGAAACATTTGTTAGTTGCTTCCCTCAAATCGAAAGTCAAACATATGGTACTTTAATCACGTAAAGGGTAGTTTGGGGAGGGGGGATTTTGTTGAAAACCTTTGTGTCGCATCTTTGGAAGTTACTGGCCTTAAGTACCAAGTGTGGCATTTACCCAAAAATTCGTTTTTCAGTTATGTTGTTCACAAATACACACATTTTTAATTCGGGGAGCGTCAAAACATATTTTTAGATGAAATCTAGATATCGAATATTTTCTCTACCTTACTATATGTTAGTAGTAGAGAAATAAAACAGATTATAATTAGTTTCTGATTGCTTTTACTGAAAAATTATCTACTGTAAGGAACACGTCATGGCCTTTATTTGCACGTTTCATATAAAGACAACATTAAACCTGACTCATGTAAGACATCACTCAGTTTCTGTATTATCTGGCGATACGCTGACAGCTCATGCTCACGAAATCACGCGTGTGAAATCACTCAACACGTCTTCCAGCCTTGGCAGAGAATGGTCTTCAATCTTAGCACAAGCAATCCTAAGCCAGAAAATTCAATAACATATCTAGGCAATCACCTGGAGCTCGGTTTACTCACATAAATCTCATTGCAGAGAAAATAAGCAAAGGCATTTTTACTTTCTCTACCCTGCACATAGCAGGAGACAAGGTGTTGCACTCCACCCAAACAATTCGTTATCGAAACTTCACCGGGAATACATGTTTTGAGCATTTGTAAACAATGGTGTCTGTGTGGGAATAACAACTCAAAACGAAATGCTGGATAAAACAGACGATGTGAGATACCTTGGCCTTAACCTCGACACACTTGATTAAAATACAATATATTTATATGACTGCATTTTCTGGGAATAGCCTTGAAGTCCTCTCCATTCGGAAGGAATAGTGTACAAGCTCGTATAACTGGTACTTCACAAAACATGTGGATCGTCTTAAAGCATACATTTATTTCAATTAGCTTTGGGGGGTGGCTATTTTAAGTCTGCCCTATCCAGGCCTTCACTCTGACTTGCTCATGTGGTTCAGATTACACGGTAAAACCTGTAGGACCCCATCACCCTACCATCGCAGGCAACGGATTCCGTTCGCTGAGTGCCTTCACCTCAGTCGTCGCTTGGTGGAATGAGGTATCCCCGAAGGTCATAAGCTATCTGAGGAGCGTTAGAAACGACGAACAACTTTTGTTTTGTGGGAAACCAGCCATTTCCGGGATATTCGTTACTAAAGGTTCGAAATGTTTAATACTTTATCATTCTTTTAAAGTCGTGTCAACATTCAGTTGTTTCTCGCGATGTCATGGAAACAGTATGGAAGGCCAGCATATAGCTTTCAGTTGTTAAACATTTGACTATCGCTGTTCTCTATAACGAAATGTGTAATGTAGCTCTTTCTGTAAAGGTTTATTTGCATTAAAATGTAGTAGAGAGAAAAATAAGCTTACATAAAAATAGTTTGTACACTCACTAATGAACGATAGACGGTAGAGAAAGTTACGTAAGGCAACACACGATTTTTATGTTAAGTTTGTTTAAGAACACGATGCCAACAAATTCATCCTTATTTGTATAATGTAGTCATATATTTTGTCATTTTAACTGTGGGGCAATCATTCTACAGAAGGAAGGTGTAAGATTAATATGTGGAGCACATCAAAGGCACTAACCTTACCATCAATGTCTGCCGCTTTATGTTAGATGAATATTAGGGTCTCCACATATCCGGCGGAGGGCGATGCATTTCTTCGGGCGTAAAAATCCTTAGCAAGGCTTCCTTCGGAAAGGAAGTAAAGCCGGTGGTCTCGTGTCATAGATTTACGGCACGTAAAAGAACCTCAAGCCTGATAAAGAGGCTCTGATCAAAATTACCAGTCTTTCACGCCCAATATCGAATGGGACGCTAAGAACCACAGTAGTTAAAGAGCGTCCATAGAAACACTCAGTGATTATAAACAGGTATAGTGTCACTGTCGATTTACACGAAAATGGTGTCATTACAAAGAATAACTCATTAAGTAACCTCCCTCAGAGACACTAAATGGTGCTCCACGCTGCAGACATTACCACTTGTGCCACACACGCTCCAATATAACTACAGGGATGGGAAGTCGAGGGCGGCAGTGATACGAATTTGTAATTTGAGGTAATGGTGGTATGTATACAAGATTCTGATTGGATTTTCTTCTTATCACATGCTCTACACCCTTACCTTCGGGAGACAATGCGGCAAAAAAACGACAAAGCTGAAATTGTAGGGTGTTTTTTTTTTGTTTCCTTTATATGCCGCCTTTAACATCTAAAGTCATATCGGCGACTTTTATCTTTGGAACAACTGCTCATCAGCAATGGTGTTATACTGGAGCTAATCTTTGGGTTGGTATTACTTTTGGTTATTGCATTAAATTCACATTACCAGACTCTAGGGAGGATGGGTTATAATCCTGGCTAAAGAAAAATTACCATCCTCCAGCCGGCAATCGAACTCGGGTCCTCCGGATTTAGAGATTAGCATGCTAACCAACAGACCACTGTAGTGACTTTCGTCAATTTTAATTTTAAAAAAATAATTTATAATTATTAGTAAAATACACATATAAAAAGTTTCAATTATATAATAATGAATGATAAGGAATTGTGCGGAGATGAGCTGAAAGAAAACAGTTGTTTTCGGATAAGTGGCCGAAAGAAGATATTTTTTCTCGAATTGGTTACAACCAGTTAAGAGGACGCTGCAAAAGCTAAAAGTAGAGCATGTGATGTTTTGGCGGCAAAAACAACTGATCGTTTCAAACACTTGAAGAATGTAAACGTTACTCTCAGCTAATTAACAAGTACATTTTACTGAGTGTAGCGGCGCATCGCTACAAATTAGTAAGCGCGCCGCTAACCTATGTGACTCAGTCGAATAAACGAGATGGCGCCACCACTCGCTAGCATAGAAGGTATATAAGGACACACAGATAGAAACGGGGCCTCGCCGACAGCCCATCCTCAAGAGGAACAGCAAACTCTATTTTTGATTACTCAGACCTATCTCCCTCAATGCTCGACACTGCTCACTATATGGCACTTTGTTATCGTGGGATGACGAACCCGGCTCGACCTCTGTGAGCCACCTGATTCGAGGAAGCGGTGCCCCTACCACGTAACTGTCCCGATTAGACCTTTGGTAGAGTACGAACCTGCCAGCATGAACAACACAGAAACCACAATAAGAAGTGTACCAGGCCGGGTCCTGTGCTGTTCACTTCTGATTCATCTTCGTCATCACGGTGTTAAAGTGCTTAACTCCAAGATGACCTTTGAGTCAGGGGAACATGTGAAAAGATCTGGTGAATACGGAGGAAAAGTTCCCAGTCCAATCTTCTGAGCTCCGCCTGGGTCAAGTAGTTTTCTCGTATTCACAGGAGCTTGACCCAACATGTTCCTTCAACTCAAAGGTAAGCACTTTTAACACCGATGATGAAGTCAAACAAGTGAACAGCTGGTTGCAAGCACAGGACGCGACCTGGTACAACACTGGCTTGGTAAAACTTGTGTCACGTCCCCAAAAATGCTTGGAAGAACGTGTTGACTATATAGAAAAGTAACGGAAGGATTGTACAATATAAATAAAATTAACTCAACATGATCAATTGTGTGTTATGTTTTTTATAAAATAGGGAAACCTACCTATTGGACGCTCCTCGTAGAATGGGACTCTAAGAACCATAGTAGTTAAAGAGCGTCCATAAATAAAACTCAATTTAAGTTTTATGATGTTCCAATACATACCAGCTACGTTCCTGTGGGTTCGCTAGAACCCTTAAAACGCTGTAGAATTCTCACCAACTTGCATTTAACACAAATTGCTTCTATCCAAAAATGCTAAAATGACTAATTAAAGTGGAAATGCGTACAAGTGTGCATTAGTCTTTTAAGCTGAAATCCATTTTGGTGTTTTTCTTGCAGGATAGGACGTCATATTTAGGTCACGTATTGCACAAGTTTGTTTTGGAACACGTGGACCACGAGTCTGTTGATCGTACCTCTCATCAGCTGGTTGGGTTGGTCCAGCTCCTGACAAATGAAATAGCGGAAACAGCTTTCTTCTTGTGCTGTTCTTGTTTCGGTCAACAATACCAATTAAAACTTTTTGAGATGTTCTTTCTAATGCCCCAGGTTCGTGTAAATCCAACTAATGACAACGATACTACCTGTTTATAATCACGGAGTCACGTTTACAATTTCTTTACGTTTATCTTACACACACACAAACTCTGATCTGTATTTAAACAACCGCAAGCACAGTGCAAAACACAACAGTTTTCTTAAAAATTATTTAGCGGCCCCCCCCCCCAATTTATATTCGGCAGCTTCCTCTTATAGCATTTAAAAGAATGATCCTAGCAGTATTGACTTGATGTTGACAATCCCAATTAAGATGAGTAGCAGAAAGTTTTGGTTAGACGTTTTCTCTCAACTTGCTGACGAATATCCCCGATTAACACGTCACACTAAGGGACAGAGAGAGATGCCTGTTCCGGCGAGCCTCATAGTTTTAGCTTCAGTCTCTCCTACTGACTCTCCATTGCTCTACAAGTATGCAATAGGATAAAACATATTTACTCTGGACTACCTACCTTCGGCTTAAACCACGCTTTCAAAATAATTATGAATTTATCATTATAAAAATTAGTTTTGGCGCAGTGTACATTAATTAAATAATATGCGGTCATGAACGTCCCTTTTTAGTTTCTGTACTACATACATAGTAGGTAGAGAAAGTACGCACTCTACCCAAAAATTCGATACCGAGATTTCACCGCAAATACGTGTTTTCAGGCACCTTGAATCCAAAAAAGTACATTTTTAGAAAAGTTCCGTCTGTGTGCGTGTAACTCAAAAAGGAAAAGTTGGATATATACCAAACGTGGTACTAAGGTTCGGTACCTTCCAAAGATGCGACTTGAAGATTTTCAAAAAAAATCTCTCCACTCCAAACTACCGTTTACATGGAACATTTTCCGAAATGTTTGATTTTTTCAAAAATGGTTCTGACGATTTTTATTAAAATACCATATGTTAAAGATATTTACATGAGAAATGAAATGTATATCTTAAATTTTCTGGGAACAGCCTGTGAAGCCCTTTCTATTCGGAAGGGATTTTGTATAACTGGTAAACGTTAAGGATAGACGAAAACGTACTATACAAAACATGTAAACTCTTTGAAGCATCCAATTTATTGCAAATAACTTTTTTGTGGCATTTGCCATTTCCGAGCTATCCGTTATTAATTGTTCAATACTTTTGTCATTCAATTCCCATCGACTTTCAGTTGTTTCTGGTGATTGCATGGAATTTTAAGGCCAGTTCACAATAGCCCGAGAACGGAAACGAGAACCGGAATGCTCATCGATGATCATATCAATCACAAATTGGATTTAATTTGTTTTTAACTGACCAATGATGTTTTTTCACCTGCTTCCAATTCAGCCAACGTCTACATTCGATAGAGTAAACATTTCTAAATGCAGATGCATTACAATTCCTCTAGCCGTACCAAGCGTTCATTCCTTTACTTAATGGCGTACATTAAAGTTGTTTGTTGTTTTTGCCATTGTTTCTGAGGCAATAGTCAGTTTTGAGTTGCGCATGAACTACACATGACACTTTCATTATAAGAACTAACGTTTAATGCATCTGGGGTGTCAGAATCTGAGGTTAGGAAGCCGTATACTACTAATTCCTTCCAGTTTTATGTTTCCAGCTTGCGACTACAGAGAGCACTAGTGGCTGTTTCATGTCACGGCCACCTATAATCATATCTACAGTGAAGTGTCTAAAATACGCAATATGGATCTAATATGCCGTGTCCAGGAACAAGAACGTTGGGCAAGTCTTTCCCGTTCCCGGAGCCCGGAAAGGCTCCCCGTTGATTGTGAATGCTCCCATTTAAACACGTGTATTTCAACTTTGTCGTTCTCGTTGGTTGTGAACCAACCTTTAAACATTTGACTATCGCTGTTCTCTATAACGAAATGTGTAATGTAGCTGTTTCTGTAAAGGTTTATCTCGATTAAAATGTAGTAGATACAAAAATAAACTTTCATAAGAATAATTTGAGGGTAGAGAAAGTCATGTGAATGTAACACATCAGATTTTTATTTTCTCTAATGCTTGTCTGTAGCAAGTAGAGGAGGTATTGCATTCCAGCTAAATATTCAATACGAAGATTTCAATGGAAATAACGTTTTAGGTTCCCTGAATCCTAAGAAAAGGTCCGTGTGCGTGTGTCTGTCTCAAAAACGAAATATGGGTTTGATACTAAAGTTGTTATTTAAGTTCAACTTCCAAGAATGCGACACGTACAAAATCCCTCCACCCCAAACTGCATTTTACTTAGAAATGGTTTCGAAATATTTGATATTCTCAAAATGGCTCACGACATTTATCCATTTGTTTAACATATTTAAATAACGAATAAACCGTATTATGTAGTTTATAAGCAGACTCGATTCTCCTTTGTTTTGTTGTGTCTTAATTGCTGGATCACGACCATATACGAACATCGCTTGGAATGACACATCGGCGGCATTTGTCTTATTTTACATGGACTAACAGCAACTATTTTTGCTATTCCATGGCACTCTCAACTAAAAGCAACGCTTTCTTCGTATGTTTAACTTTAATACATAGGCTTTGCACATACTTTTTAGTCTTTAAGTAATTTACGAATTGAAACTAGAAGGTGTTTTACAGCCCTTGTCTAACAGAGAGTACAGTACTCGTGAAAGAATTATCGAAAACTATTTTTGAGAGCAGCTCACACACATAAAATAAGTAATGTCCTTTCATATTCTGATTGCTGCCTTGGTCTCACAAGGAAACTGCTCCAGCAGCAGGATGGGCTTAGGTGGCCTAGAGCAAGGCTGTCCAGAGTGGACATGCACCATTTTTGACAAGTCCAGTAGCGAGGGGAGACCTCTCCAAGGTCTTTCTTTTCCACGAAACATAAGGCGTGTCAAAATATATTTCCATGTAAGTCATCAACTGTTCCCCCCACCAGGAAACGTTGATTACGTATGTTCAACACATTCCGATGTCTGCAATCACGAAATTGTTTTAAACGCTGAGGCGCTCCTACAGGCGGGCTGCTTTAGCTACACAAATGGACAGAGCCTCTTCAAATTTCTCGCATAACTACACACAAACTGCAAAATGTGATGTGCATTTCTCTAACTACATTCCTTTATTCTCATATAGCTTATATAAACTATTCTTACATAAGTTTATTTTTCTATCTACTACATTTTAATGCAAATAAACCTTTACAGAAACACCTACATTACACATTTCGTTATAGAGAACAGCGATAGTCAAATGTTTAACAACTGGACGCTATATGCTGGCCTTCAATACTGTTTCCATGACATCGCGAGAAACAACTGAATGTTTACAGGACCTTTTCCCTTCAAAATGAAGAGGACTTCGCAGATTAATCCCATAAAATGCAAGATATACATTTTATTTGTCATGCAAATATGTTAAGCATGTGGCATTTTAATCACAATAGTTGGAACCATTTTTGAAAAAACCAAAATTTCTAAAAATGTCGCATGTAAAGGGGTGGTTTGGGATGGGGTTTTTCCTTCCTGTTGCATCTTTGGGAGATGTTGGACTTAAATACCAAGTATGGTATTTATGGAACTTTTCGTTTTTTCTTTTATTTACATTATTCACTCAAATACAAACACATGGACCTTTTTCTAAATTTTTTGGCATTCAGGGTTTTCAAAACGTGTATTTCCGACGAAATATCGGTATAGAATTTTTGTGTGCAATTCAGTACTTCCTTTACCTACTAGGTATACGTGGTACAGAAAGCAAAAATATATGCGTTCGAAAAGGTAAGAGTCAGTCATCTAAAAACCTTAAAATAAAAGGCGAAGTTTGCTGGTTACTGACTTAAATTTCGCTGAACCTGTGAAGTTCCAAGTAAGTGCATCTCTCTACCTGCAAAATTACGGGTCTTTCACGTCCAATATAGAATGGGACGCTAAGGAGCACAGCCGTTAAAAAGTGTCCATAAATAAAACTCAATTTATTTTTGAGATTTTCTGGGAATAGCCTGTGAAGTGCTCTTTATTCGGAAGAAATTTTGTATAATCTTGTACAACTGGTAAACGTTAAGCGATAGACGAAAATGTACTACACAAAAATAATTGCAGATATCTTTAAAACTTCTCTAAGATATCCGTTATAAAAGTTTCGAATTCTTCATTCTTAGCCATTCTCTTAAAGCCTTGTCAACTTTCAGTTGTTTCTCGCGATGTCATGGAATTTTAAGGCCAGCATATAGCGTCCAGTTGTTAAACATTTGACTATCGCTGTTCTCTTTGTATCTATAACGAAATGTGTAATGTAGCTGTTTCTGCAAAGATTTACTTGGATTAAAATGTAGTAGATAGAAAAATAAACTTTAGTAAGAATAGATTGTATAGCCACTAATAAACGACAGAGGATAGAGAGTCATGTGAATGGATAACATCAGACTGTTTTAAATAACGTTATTAACATCAAAGCAAATCCACAACTTTACTTAGAAGTTGTTTTTATCATCCTATAATTGAATGTAGCTATCTTCAATAGTTTCTGAGAAAACGGGACATGAAAATATCATTTGCACAGAAAGGTGTTCAAAGCAACAATACAGAAAACAAACTCGCATACAATTGCAAAGAAAGAAGCCACATGGTTTGAGAACGCGGAAGCTGTCATACTTAACAGTAGTACAAATTCATAGAGCAAACGTTCTCCTAAAAGTTTACCTCTCTACTCCAAAGTGTGTAGCAATTGTTATTTTTTTTTCTGTGAAGTGTTATAGAACTCGCTGAAGAAATGGCAGGTGCAGTAACAGTTTTAAAAAGTATTTTGCCTACATGGAATATGTATATCCCCTTAAGTTGAACTGCGTGTGTTTTTACTGGAGAATTCTTTTAGAGGAGGTAAATATACAGAAAAACTGTAACAAAAACTTACATAGCAGTTTCCAGATTACCGTTTGGAAATACTGTTTACAGTTTAATAAATAAACTTCGTGAGACCGTCCTGTTCATTAAACTAATTCAGTAACAAAAGAAACTATAAACAAATTGTTCAAAAATAACATTAAACAGGTGAATCTCCGAAGCGGGTGGGGCATCTGGAAATTCTCCTATGAGTGGTTAAACTAATTATGACTGTTATTTGTTTGCTTCCTTCAAGTTGATTCCAACCAGTCCACAACTGCAGCATCTGGGTTACCACCACAGTCCCATATATCGTTTATTCCACTACTGTGGAAGATCACATTGTACTTACGTTTGTAGGAATGAAAGACTTGATAAAATTGAAAAGTGAAATGTGCGCATGCAAGGGGAATGCTGCCCAATAGTTACATGCTGGTAAAGGACACCATAACACTTAAAATAAGAATGAGAATCAATATCGTAAACAGAAATTATCAATTACAGTAAAATGGGGAATTAATATTCATTATAGTATTAGGTAACGCCTTGAAATACATGCATTTAAAGTACGTAAACAAGTAGAGATTCTTCCTTTTAATAAGGTCTTAGAGATGCTCAAATATCCCGGGGTATGAGGTATCGCAGTATTATGTCTTAACAGATATGGATCATCAAGGGCAAATAACACCAGCCGAGACTCTAACTTGGGCTTTCCAGATTCATTTATGTACACAATGTGAGCGGATGTTGGGAGTGCCGTTCCTGTTGCAGAATAACATTCCCGGACGGTGTTCTACCTGGGCACCACTTGTTCTTGGGGAAAATCAGTTCATCCTGCTAGAGGTGCATTGTCCGATCACACCACGCGGTTCCTGGAAGTTACCTCATCTAAATCCCTTCAGTATATCAGCCAATCGCTACACATTAACTTAACGCGAATTGTCATGACATAATGACAAACAGCGGTCAATCGCAAGAGGGCGTCAAACAGCTCAACTGGTGTCATTACACTTGGTCAAACTAAAAGTGGCCGGTCTCTTGAGCAGTTACATTTTTTCAAAGCCCTTTCTTTGAGTGAGCGCACGGTTCTGTACGCCGCTCTGGCTAACCCAATAGTACAAGGCACAAGGCATTGATTTGGGCTACCGTGGAGCACTGGTAGAGCCACGTAACTCCTATGCAAACAGCTCGAGTTCGATTCTGCGTAGTGGATTGTTATATTTTATTTTGACAACTCCTTTTACTGTAATATGCAGGGTGATTTACGAAGAACTGACACATTTATTTCTTTAATTGTTTCAAAACGAGTTATGCTAGCGACAACTTATTATACCTGATATGCAGAGGAATTTTGGGAGATTATTTACCTCTATAGCAAATGTTGAACATGTCCTTCATCCTGCATAAGGCACAACTCAACACGTCGTTCCATGTTACTGGCCACTCATTGGAGGACTCTGTTGTCAATAGCTTGAATCTCCCGTGTAATGTTGTGCTTCAGACCGTCCAATGTCTGGGGACGTGTGGCATAAACCCTGTCTTTTAAGTAACCCCATAGAAAGAAGTCCAGCGATGTCAAATCCGGAGATCTCGGTGGCCACAGGTTCTTGGAAATTATCCGGCCGTCAAAAAAACTTGCAATTAGTACCATGGATTCATTTTATGTATGGCATGTAGCGCCGTCCTGCTGAAAATATCCTTGACTCAGCTCTACATCGTCTAGTTGCTCAGCAAACTCTATAAAAATCCGTCGGTACTTCGCAGTGTTCACATTGTTTTCAAAAAAAACATTGGTCCCACTATTCTCTGTGCGGATATTGCGCACCAAACCCCGATTTTAACCGGGTGCATAGGTGCTTCATGAATAACATGTGGATTTTTGCTGGCCCAAATGCAACCATGTGATGGACAATATCGCAGGATTTTGCACAATGAACGCATGAAACCAACGACAATAATTTAGTCGCCTATCCTTATCTGGTTCCTGTAACTGATAGACAACCGTAATCCTATACGGCTTTAGGCCTGCACTTTTCACAGCTCTCTGACACATTGAGTAGCTGTACCTTGTGTCTCCTGTGACAAACGTCTTAATGATTTTTTGGGTGACTGATCCAGTTGTGCTCTTACGTCAACAACCGTGGGAAGCCTAGATGAACGAGTTTTGCCTTTTGCACTCACCAGAGAACCAGTTGTTTCCAATTTGTTTACTAGTCCCAGTATTATTTCTTAGGGGAGAATATTTCGAACACCAAATTCTCTCTGGTATGCCCTTTGAGTAGCTGTAATTGAATTCGTAATCCAGTATTACTTTACAAGGAAGATCGTTCATTTAATGTGTACTCCATTTTCACGTTGACTAGAACAAAATATAAAAACAGTTGCCGACAATAAAACTAACAATTACGAATAAAACATGAACATCTGCTCATCTAGTGACAGGCAATCGAAACTCCAGAAAATTCTGTTTAATTTGGTGCTAAAATTGGGGCATTGAGTGAATTTCGAACAGAATAACTAAAGAAAGAAATGTGTCAGGTCTTCATAAATCACCCTATAGTTAAATAATATTGCTTGTGTTACTTCATTTTACTTACAAATAAAATTACAATAAGGGTGAAATTTATTGTTATCAAATTAAATTGACTGAGTATGAAAGCTTCTTTTTACAGATAATTTAACGTTATGAAGGCCATCTACCAGTATGTGGACTACTAAATAGACCTTACATACATAAACGTGAAGAAAGCAGTTATATTTTTGCTCATGTATTTAAAATGAAAGGGGGGGGAGTTGAGTAGCTCCACTGAGATTTAAACTTGCAACTCAGGAGCAGTAAGCTAGCTCTCTACCACTGAGCTAAGATATACTCCACTTGAGAATCACAAATCAATAAAGTGTGTTTTGGTGACAAATATTCAGTGTTGAAACATGTGCCTGTTAGAAATCTTGTATATAAATCATTTTCTCGGAAGACATTAGTGTTCCCCATTATAACTACTACAGGAATACGCGCAGTCTTGTGAACAAAGCATGGCTGTCCCGAGCGTTAACGAAAGTACCACATTCGAGCTCCGTTTCGCAGACGCAGGCTGAGTTTTAAATTGACTGGGTGTACATGCAACATGGTATTAAACTCACAAAAACAGCACCATCTATCGTCACAATTTGTTTTGCTGCAATTTTTATAAATATCGCAGTGATTCCTGGTCCATGACCTTACACAGAAAGTCAACACGTGGCGGCGGAGATGGCAAAATGATGAGAATTGCTCTTTAACTGACTGCTATCTGATGTAGATGTAAATATAAACGTTTGGAGCTTCCAAGTTTTGATAGTTACGTTATAAGCTTACGGCCATGTTTGTGTCAATGTCAAGCATCTGAACATGTGCATTAAGATAACATGAAACAGTTTTTGCTTATGCCTACACTAGATTGTGACTGGACCTATGGGCCACCTACGGGAAAGAGAACGAAAACGAATTGCTTGTAGGTCTCCTACTACCAGAGAAAAGTAGGTGCATGACAATGTGCAGTAGAGGTCCGTAACGGGACGAAATTCTTGTGCCCGACCCGGTCACAACCGACCCCAATTGCCTATTTCGGTTTTAAATAAAACTATTTCGTAGTTATTGACTACTATTCGATGAAGCGCTGCTACCTGTGCTGCGAAGTGACTTGGGTTCGATTTCGGTACCGAATTGGGAATTTCTCCCATGATATTGGACCTGGTCTATTGTCCTTGAGGCAACTGAGGATCCAGTCTACAGAAATAGTGGTGACTGAGCTTCTGGCAAGGAATCCTCTCTTGTCCTTGAGACAACTGAGGATCCAGTCTACAGAAATAGTGGTGACTGAGCTCCTGGTAAGGAATCCTCTCTTGTCCTTGAGACAAGTGAGGATCCAGTCTACAGAAATAGTGGTGACTGAGCTTCTGGCAAGGAATGCTCTCTTGTCCTTGAGACAAGTGAGGATCCAGTCTACAGAAATGGTGACTGAGCTTCTGGCAAGGAATGCTCTCTTGTCCTTGAGACAAGTGAGGATCCAGTCTACAGAAATAGTGGTGACTGAGCTCCTGGTAAGGAATCCTCTCTTGTCCTTGAGACAAGTGAGGATCCAGTTACAGAAATAGTGGTGACTGAGCTCCTGGCAAGGAATGCTCTCTTGTCCTTGAGACAACTGAGGATCCAGTCTACAGAAATAGTGATGACTGAGCTCCTGGCAAGGAATGCTCTCTTGTCCTTGAGACAACTGAGGATCCAGTCTACAGAAATAGTGGTGACTGAGCTCCTGGTATGGAATCCTCTCTTGTCCTTGAGACAACTGAGGATCCAGTCTACAGAAATGGTGGTGACTGAGCTTCTGACAAGGAATGCACTCTTGTCCTTGAGACAACTGAGGATCCAGTCTACAGAAATAGTGGTGACTGAGCTTCTGGCAAGGAATGCACTCTTGTCCTTGAGACAACTGAGGATCCAGTCTACAGAAATAGTGGTGACTGAGCTCCTGGTAAGGAATGCTCTCTTATCCTTGAGACAACTGAGGATCCAGTCTACAGAAATAGTGGTGACTGAGCTCCTGGTAAGGAATCCTCTCTTGTCCTTGAGACAAGTGAGGATCCAGTCTACAGAAATAGTGGTGAATGAGCTTCTGGCAAGGAATGCTCTCTTGTCCTTGAGACAACTGAGGATCCAGTCAACAGAAATAGTGATGACTGAGCTTCTGGTAAGGAATCCTCTCTTGTCCTTGAGACAACTGAGGATCCAGTCTACAGAAATAGTGGTGACTGAGCTCCTGGCAAGGAATGCTCTCTTGTCCTTGAGACAACTGAGGATCCAGTCTACAGAAATAGTGGTGACTGAGCTCCTGGTAAGGAATCCTCTCTTGTCCTTGAGACAACTGAGGATCCAGTCTACAGAAATAGTGGTGACTGAGCTTCTGGCAAGGAATGCTCTCTTGTCCTTGAGACAACTGAGGATCCAGTCTACAGAAATAGTGGTGACTGAGCTCCTGGTAAGAAACGCACTCAGGTCCTTGAGACAACTGAGGATCCAGTCTACAGAAATAGTGGTGAGTGAGCTCCTGGTAAGGAACGCACTCTTGTCCTTGAGGCAACTGAGGATCCAGTCTACAGAAATAGTGGTGACTGAGCTCCTTGTAAGGAATCCTCTCTTGTCCTTGAGACAACTGAGGATCCAGTCTACAGAAATAGTGGTGACTGAGCTCCTGGTAAGGAACGCACTCAGGTCCTTGAGACAAGTGAGGATCCAGTCCACAGAAATAGTGGTGACTGAGCTCCTGGTAAGGAACGCACTCAGGTCCTTGAGACAACTGAGGATCCAGTCTACAGAAATAGTGGTAACTGAGCTCTTGGCAAGGAATGCTCTCTTGTCCTTGAGGCAACTGAGGATCCAGCTACAGAAATAGTGGTGACTGAGCCTCTGGTAAGGAATCCTCTCTTGTCCTTGAGACAACTGAGGATCCAGTCTACAGAAATAGTGGTGACTGAGCTCCTGGTAAGGAATCCTCTCTTGTCCTTGAGACAACTGAGGATCCAGTCTACAGAAATAGTGGTGACTGAGCTTCTGGCAAGGAATCCTCTCTTGTCCTTGAGACAACTGAGGATCCAGTCTACAGAAATAGTGGTGACTGAGCTCCTGGTAAGGAATGCACTCTTGTCCTTGAGAAAAGTGAGGATCCAGTCTACAGAAATAGTGGTGACTGAGCTTCTGGCAAGGAATGCACTCTTGTCCTTGAGACAACTGAGGATCCAGTCTACAGAAATAGTGGTGACTGAGCTTCTGGCAAGGAATGCACTCTTGTCCTTGAGACAACTGAGGATCCAGTCTACAGAAATAGTGGTGACTGAGCTCCTGGAAAGGAATGCTCTCTTGTCCTTGAGACAACTGAGGATCCAGTCTACAGAAATAGTGGTGACTGAGCTCCTGGTAAGGAATCCTCTCTTGTCCTTGAGACAAGTGAGGATCCAGTCTACAGAAATAGTGGTGACTGAGCTTCTTGCAAGGAATGCTCTCTTGTCCTTGAGACAACTGAGGATCCAGTCTACAGAAATAGTGGTGACTGAGCTCCTGGTAAGAAACGCACTCAGGTCCTTGAGACAACTGAGGATCCAGTCTACAGAAATAGTGGTGACTGAGCTCCTGGAAAGGAATGCTCTCTTGTCCTTGAGACAACTGAGGATCCAGTCTACAGAAATAGTGGTGACTGAACTCCTGGTAAGGAATCCTCTCTTGTCCTTGAGACAAGTGAGGATCCAGTCTACAGAAATAGTGGTGACTGAGCTTCCTGCAAGGAATGCTCTCTTGCCCTTGAGGCAACTGAGGATCCAGTCTACAGAAATAGTGTTGACTGAGCTTCTGGTAAGGAATCCTCTCTTGTCCTTGAGGAGACAACTGAGGATCCAGTCTACAGAAATAGTGGTGACTGAGCTTCTGGTAAGGAATCCTCTCTTGTCCTTGAGACAGCTGAGGATCCAGTCTACAGAAATAGTGGTGACTGAGCTTCTGGTAAGGAATGTTCTCTTGTCCTTGAGACAACTGAGGATCCAGTCTACAGAATAGTGGTGACTGAGCTCCTGGTAAGGAATCCTCTCTTTTCCTTGAGACAACTGAGGATCCAGTCTACAGAAATAGTGGTGACTGAGCTCCTGGCAAGGAATGCTCTCTTGTCCTTGAGACAACTGAGGAGCAACTTCAGATAAACAGGTGAGCTCCTGGAATCCGCATATTGACAGCACACTGCCTTAGTGCCGTTTCTTTGTAGCTAGTATATCCAGGATGTCCTGGGTTTGGGCGGACGGAGGGAAGTACACTTTGCAGCTGCCGTGCCAAAGCGAGAATTTATTTGCTGGCCCGCCTGACGTTGCACGGGTAGCTTTTTAAAGTCGAATGAAGAATTAAATTTCATTTACCGCCTCCCGTCCTTTATGAAATTTGTGCACAATTATCTATAAGATTTTAACGGTGATTTCCATCCTTTACCTCTTATAATTGTAATTCCTAATGAAAAACCCCCCGATATTCACACAAAATGACGTGAAACATTGGCGGAACATCTGAGTTCCATAACTTCCCCCAACAGTCTTCCAAATTCTGGAAATGCTGCATAGTTAAGGTTGCCAATTATCCCGTGTTCACCATTTTTGGATCAAATCCGGATCCCATATTTTGTAACACTCATTCTTAGTTCTCATTTGAATTATTAATTCTAACTCATTTTTCTAGTGGACATACTGGGTTTTAAGCAAGTTAACATGTTCCAGAGAACGTTAAGAAATGTTACTTCAGTTTGGTCGACATACAAACCAGCACTTGAGATTTGCAGAAAACTTGTCGATATAGTCTTGAATGGCCGTCATTTAAGATCAGGGCTCGAGTTTAAACAACTTAAAGCCTGCAGATGTTTATATATCAGCAAGGGAATGCATCAGGAAAATGGATCACGGTTTTCAGGGCTTTGAAAAAAAGTGTGTGTAAATAGCTTAAGGCATTTAGTGTATAGAACCAAATGCCTTTAGATTTACTACTGTAAATAAATTGTATTATATTCTCACATCTTAACATAATACGTCACTGGTTGTACTTATTACAGAGCGTGCCTCCTTTTGTGTCACTTCATCTGTTTTTACAAACGTAAAAAACTTTACGTAAATAATTAACATTTGCAGTCACCCGAAACTCCTGTTTTTAAGAGTTCTACACCGTTTATGTTACGTGTCTCAGTATCTACTTTGTGTTCTTTAAAGAAAAATTCTTTCTGTTTCTGCATTTGATCTTGTACCCGTAACCTTGGCAACTAGAGGCTAATGGTACTCCTAGACCACGGAGGACGACGTTGATGTGCCATTCTGGTCATCTCAACATGGCAAACCAAACATTTTGATAAATTAATATTTTTCATCTTTATTTTCACTTTTCTAAAAAATGGCGCTGATGAATTTGAATACCATGCGTTTTACGATATTTACACGACAAATAAAATGCAATGTTGAATGTGATAGACCAGTTTTATTCGTCTTTATGTTCAAGCCCGAACCCGTGCACACCTCTGCGTCCAACGTTCAGATGGATGGCGGATGAGCAGAGTTGGGGAAAAGGCCAATTGTCCATTGCAAAGTGTACCATTGGTTATCAATCCTGTTTCTTAGATTTCACTAGCTTAATTTCACTCAACACATTTGTATGACGTCATGGAATGTAGTTTCCCACATTTCAATGGATGTGTGTACTTTCCTCTATACTACGGAATTTGTCTATATCTAAACAACCACCACGCTTGTTTAAAAGGTTACCTACTAAGCAGTGAACACAGTCTATATGAACTATTCCCACAACCAGACCTGTTTTCCTAACCACTAACACATTTGCTTTTATTCTACGTTTCGCTTTATTACATTAGGGATTGTATTTTGCAATGTGGAATTAGGATAGAATAGTCAGATGGGGCGGGGGCCCACCTACTGATCTCAGGCATCTCAGCAGGCCCTCTTTGTGAACCCTGGGAGAAACGGATGAAGAAGAGATCTAGAAGATGGTGCGCGCTAGCAAGCAAAGTGACGCTGGCGGTAGCCTGCCTGCGCCATCATCAACCTGGGGGTCCCGGAACGACTCCCCCAGGAAGGGGCACCAGCCGGCCATCCAATCGCCAGAGTGAAATCCTCTACACAGCAAAAACTCCACCGTCACCTGGTCCTGCAGCCCTGAAACATATGAAGGCGATACAGATGAAAGGAAGTGGTGGGCAGGAAATTCGGGGTAGAAAAGGAACTCTATAAGAAGTCCCAAGGCCCAACCTCCCTCACACGTTGCCGTGGGCTTAGTCTTCTGGTAAATATGTTGTTACATAAAGATGACCTAGGTCAGCACTATACATGCTGGTCTAGCTACAAGGAGACTCTATATACTTAACACATAAACATGCTACCTCACCAGACACAACATCTAAACCGGAGGGGGTCACAAACAACACAAAAACATGCGAGAGATGACATTTGTACCGCTTTCTCAACGAGATCAAAACCCGTCCACACTTATGTCTGGTTCAACAGCTGTTGTGTTCCAAAAACTGGTGTCAAACTTAACTAGTCTTGACACCCCATGCTCAACTATAGCCAAAAAGAATTTAATTTCACGTTCCCTCGACAATTTAAGCCACAGCCGAAATCGCGATTACTGATAACCAAATTTCGGTCTTTAAAATCAAATTTGACACTCGGTTGGGGCATGTCTAAAGGCGAATACCTCATACACTTCATATTTTGAAGTATTCTGCCTTTTGCTTAAATGCCCAAGGATGGACATAGAAACAGCGATGTTGGGTTTTTAATCAAACAAACTGATTGTTTCACTAAATCACAACAGCAACTACAACTTCAACTTCTGCCTCTTGAGAAAAGTGCCTAAGTGTGGCTTTGCTGTCAAGAAAATGAACCTACTTGATGGAACTATCACGAACATCAACTAAACAAAACCAAGCAAGGTGGGGGTGGGGAGACAGGCAGACAAACAGAGTTAAGACCTTGCGGCCCTACCTTTTGCGCACTTCTTGAGCCTGAGCGCTGAGCTGCATCTGTTCCGTAGAGCCGCCACTGAAACCAATGTCAACATAGATTTTCAAATCAACACACAATGTCCAACAATATCAGGTCCCTCACGTTAAGATGTCAATTAAAACAATAATTACAAGGACGACCCTCATTTAACAGTACCAGTGTTCGAATTCATAATGCATCCTCAAGCTTGTACATAAGTGAGGGGCTAACACAGTTTGAAACATGCCTTAAAATTAGCAAAATGCAGTCAATAATGGAGCATTTTACATTTCATAAACTTCTCCACGTATTATCCTTTGAGTGCAAAGATTAATTTAAATTTCATTATTTACTACATAAACATGCCATTTCAACTTACTAAATAGTTTGATACTCGTAGTTTGAGAGCTTAAAGGCTGGTTCACAACAACCGAGTACTTCCCGGGAAAAAAGACGGCGTCAAGTTTTAGGTTTCTCGTTCTGCATATTGTAGCGTATGTGTGTGTGTATTGTCGCGTCGGACACATTGCTGCTGTGTATAATATTGTTGAGCTAATTGTTGTGTTTGTGTGTTAAGTTCTTGTCCGGCGCGGCAATTCCATCTTCCTAGTTGGGGGGGGGGGTGAAGGCAAGTCGAGGGAAGAGCCTTTTTGTGTGGTGGCTTGGCGTCTCTTGTAGCCAGAGTCTAATGTAGGTCTTCAGAGGGGATGGTTGCGTGTGTGTGTGCGTGGGGCATCTCCCTCAGTGTTCTTCTATAACCCTTTGTGTATAATGTAGGGCACCTTGTTAAGTATAATAAATCAGTGGTAAATGTGAACTTATGCTTTTTTAATGTTCTAAATATCCCACGCTCGCTTAGTTTTGTGCAGCAGATTCCTGGTATCTTTCCTTTGCCGTGATGCTACGTCCCCCAATGTTTATGCCGGGGTAACTAAATTTAATATTTTAGCTGCAAACCTTTGGACCTCACCCCGGTGTATAACAATATTAGATCCATATTATGCATGTTAAGACTTCAGTGGACAGATTATTCTAGGCGGCCGTGACATGAAACAGCCGCTAAAGCTCTGTCTAGTCAAAAGCTGGAAACATGAAACTGGAAGAAATTCTAGCATATGTGCGTCCTAACCGCAATCCATTCAGCGTTGGCTGTAGTTTGTTTATATGCAAGTGAGAACTGGATACTGCCTCAAAAATGGCAACTAAAAAGAACAGCAAAAACAGGTAGAAATTAACAAAGAAAACAAGCAACTCTAATGCAATAAAGGAATGAACGCTTGCTACGACTAGACGAATCGGAAATGTAATGGATCTGCATTTATATAATGTTTACGTTATCAAATTGTGACATTGGCTAGGCCGCATTATGTTGCCTGAATTGGAAACAGGTGAAAGAAACATCACTGGTCTGTCTCAATGCACAAAATCACTTCCCGCTCTGTGATTGAGATGATCATCGATATGCATTCCCGTTCTCGATATCGGAACCAAGTCACATCGCTGCCGCTCTCGAGCTGTTGTGAACCTGCCGTAATTCTTATTCACAGGTTATTTAATAATACCATCTCTCTGTCTTTCTTTCTTCTCCATTTAGTCCAACAGTTATCAGATACAGTTCACCGATTATGCTCAGCTGGTTTAAGTAAATAAAATGGAAATAAGTTTTGGTTTTGATTTTACCAAAGCAATGTAACACCTTAGTCTTAAAACATAGCCGGGCCCTTAAACCCCACTCACTCACTCACTTAAAACATAACAATTCTCATATTTGTTCTATAATTAGGTGGGGGCTGTAGCACCTTCCTGGGTCCGCCTGTGTTAAACATAAAACTTCTAATGTGAAAGTCTGTTTTATAAATATGCAGTTACCCATTCCCTTTGGCTTCGCCTTCATACAACCATTGGGAAGTCACTGCATGGGTGAATGTTAGAATGATTTATCGTGACTCTGGTTTGTGTTATATACTCTTGTGCGCACAAAAGAACTGCATCAAGAAGACAGTGGATGAAAAGATCAGTGAAGATAGTTGATGCTGTAAATTACTCGAAGCACAGTCGTCCTACGTGTAGTGGTTACCATAATATCCTCTAATTCCCGAGGTCGCGGGTTCAAACCCGGCGGAGGGCGATAGATTTTTTCGGGCGTAAAAATCCTTAGTATGGCTTCCTTTCAAAGGGAAGTAAAGCCGGTGATCCCGTGTCGTAGATTTACGGCACGTAAAAGAATCTCAAGCCTGATAAAGAGGCCTCTGAGTAAAATTACTGTCTTTCACGCCCAATATGGAATGGGACGCTAAGGACCACAGCAGTTAAAGGGAGTCCATAAATAAAACATAATTTTATTTAATTTTTAACTCGAAGCACACACCAGAAGTCTCATAGCATTTAAAAGAAATACAAATTGCAATATCATGTGAACACTGTTGGTATCATAACATTTATATGCTCACTGCAATACTTATTTACAGCAGGTCCTAGGCAGTATCTGAGAATGTAATGATAAACTGAATATAGGAACGTTAGTGCTTTATTTCACTTCATTACATACATTACAAAAAAGAGCTAATTTAATAACCTCTCTCTTTGAGGCCAACATATTCCTCCTGAGTGTACTGGTAGCTGCTAAGGCGACTGGAGCCAAAGAACCCTCACAACCCGTCTTGACAAATCACGTACGCAATGACAGACATTTGGATATGTTCGTCCATAGCAGCTGCTTGGATCTGTAGCGTGCTGTCAAACTGGTGACCCCATATCGGAAGCGAATCTTGTTCAAAAGTTCTACCGCGTTCAGTTGCTGTTCTGGGGTCTATATCTGGCAAAGCAGCTCCAACGTCCTAAAGCGAACTGTGAACCTTCATCATTCAATATAATGATCTCTGAAAATGGGGAACTCTGATGACATCTCAATGCTATTCTCAAGCATAGACATGGGTGCATCACTCTCTGTATACAGGAAACAACTGGATCAACAGGCCATTCTTCCAAAATGTGCCATCTAGGAGATGCGCTCTCAAATCCTTGTAAAGCACACTAGAGGCCCCTTGGGGTAATCATGCTTTTCAAGCAAAATTCGTAGCTTCTTCACCTAGTTTTGAACGGCAATGTGATGTTTTGCAGTCTTTACTTTCTCTACTATTCATCTGTAGTAGACAAGAGGAAGTTTTGTATTTTCTTTGCTAACTCTTTATCATTTTTACTGAGTCAACAACGTTAACATTCAAGAACGACATACGACACATGGGCTGCGCGTTCAACAATCAACATTTGGGGATGTTTTCCCTGGCGTATTCTGAAAGCCCTCCGTATATCAGCAGCATTGTCTTCAATAACAACAAAGAAATATTTTGGATTCAATTCGTTCAATATTTTACAAGTTTTATCTCCCAAGTATTCTGCTATATGCCGTTTGCCACTGGTGCTCATGAAGTCCATAAAGAAGGGTTTTGGAGCATTAATTATAACATTCAATATGCATTTATTTCTTATATTACTCATTCATCATACTGAAGGTGTAAATTCGAAGAATCAGCAAGAATCATGCTTACAGTTTCTTGCACCTTCAGTTATTCCATGTCAAGGTATTTTGTTGAAATTGCTTTCCTGGTTAGAAAAATCGACTGACAGTTCCTTAAACAACTGATTCAGAGTGGATGCTCGCCCATCATTAGAGAAGTTGGTGCAAGAGCCTAGAAAACAGGAATGCCCTGATGTAATGCTAAATTAAATCCCTAAGCTGCCTTTTCATTAAAAACATAGGATCACAGTACTGAAGTAGTCCTTATATATTGTTCCAAAAGCTCTTCTGCGATATGTTAGCAATTATGTGTTAATTTACCTTTAATGATATAAACTTTAATAACTTAAGAAACATTTCTTATCTAATCAGGTGAATTCATAGTGGCAATAAATGTTATCATGGACATGTTTTGGAAGTGGATCGACTATCCAGGTTCCAGATCAGAACTTCGTGCAGATGTAATCCAGTGGAGCAGATTCTTCAAGTTCTTTATTAATTCTTACCATAGAAACTTTGCTGCCTTTTTCAATTTGTTTTAACCTCACCGTAACTTCAAGTGGACAGTGCTCTTCATACCCAGATGTCCCAATACTTCTGTTGCATTTCAAGCTTATATAAGAGCTTACAACGTTCATACTTAGCCATTCTATCAGCCGATTCAAAATCAAAATATTTTCGAACATCACCTTGTTTCCTTTCCATAGTTGGTACATTAATCTAGTAGCGGACATTCAAATAAAAGTTCAGTAACCTGAAAATCACAATTTAAAGCCTTGCCATGCAAGTATTACATGCCTAAGCAAAATTGTTGTCCTGAAATTACTATATACATTTACATTAACAGACAATGTAGCATTTTAATTAGAACGTCTGAAATAAAATATAATAAGTAAAACCTAGACTTATCGTTATTTTACAAAGCCAAAATTACAGCTAATAATAATCAAATAAATATATTACGATAAAACAATGCTTACCTCCTGCGAATAGCTTCTTTCCTCCCTTAAGGACTCATGCGCTGTATGCTCTTCAGGCAACCGATATAATATGTTGATTATTGAGCAGACTTGGAATCAGGTGTTTTCAAGTGAATTAATCCACATGTTCCTGTGTGTTTCGCTCTTCTACAATGTTGATCCCATTTCGTGTCGCGCGACACAGAATGAGCGACGAGACAATTTTAGTGGTGTTGCATTAATACAAAGTTGGAGATATCAGCCTGTTTCCACATTTGGTTCGATAGCGAGTATGGATGTACTATTGCTAAAACTCTTAACAGACGGAGTGAACAGTCATTTAGGAACTCCTATGGGGAACTGAGAGACCATGGCGACAAATTTCAATTTTCTTAGGTGACATCCCAAACTGAACATCTCATACAAATTTCTTCTACAAAATGTTCTGTATCTATACCTGATAAAAGCATGAACGACGAAGATAAGATCACTCTAGCAACACAAACCACACTGAAAGTGAAAACTACAGATCTAGGTTTCCCAAAGTGGCAGCGCGAAGTACATTAACACGCCCACATACACCCATATACACTGCCGTTTGTGAAAATTGCAACACCAAGAAGGAAACGCATAGCACAGGTTAGGTACATGACAAGTAACAAATGATAAACTTGATCTTTGAGCCCTAATATTCAGTATTTGGTGTGGCGCTGCAATTAGAGCTGCTATACGCCGTGGCATTGAATCAAAAAGGTTCTGAATAAGTTCCTGAGAGATTTCCCTGCACACAGTTTGTACTGGAGGACCGTGACGCCGACCAACCATATCCCAGACATGTCAGGCGAACGTGCAGGCCAGGGAAGCAATGGTACCCGTCGCTCTTCGAAAAAGGCTTGTACCTTCCTCGCATTGTCCTGTTGAAATGTGGTCTGAAGCAGGGGGAGTATAACCACCGTTAGGTACCGGTTGCTGTTCAAAGTGCCCTCCATTCGCAGGAGGCGAGATGGTTGTTGTAACCAATGGTGCCCCAAACCATCACACCTCGTGTTTGTCCGCTATGCCGCTCAACAATGCAGCCCTCCAGGTTGCGCTCACAACGGTACCGCCGGACCCGTATGCGGCCATCACTGTAGGACACGTTGAAGCGGGACTCGTCCGAAAAGACTACATTTTGTCACTCAGCACCCCAGTGACGGTGTTCACGTGCCCATTGCAGTCCGAGGAGCTTGTGGTTTCTGGACAATGGAAGCCGACGTAATGGCATGCATGCAACCAGCCCAACCTACAGCAGACGGCGACGAACCGTTGATGCAGACAAGTTCACACCTGTTGCAGTGTTCCAGCGTCGAGCCAACACTGTGGATGAAGCTGTCATGGCCATGCGGACAAGATGACGGTCATCCCGTGCTGTGGTCCAGTACCCGCTCTTCATCTATCCACTGCTTCCACACACGCATCACTGTCGTAGCAGCGTGCCCTGTACGAGCCGAGAAACCCGCTTCCCGGAGACAGATCATTCTGCCCCGTTCGAACCCACTCACATGCCGATATAGCTCCCTTTGAAGTCGACGAGGCATACTGGCACTCACTTTATTGTTTCCACCTTGTTTGTCAGCTCTACACTGACTGCACTGGGCGCAACACTGACCTTGTCGGACCGACACGAGAGGGCTCTACGTGTACTCCATCTCTCTGCAAACCTAATCACTTATTGCTTGCACACACTTCCACCAAGTTTGGAGTTATTCGGGGAATTCTTTCTCGGTGTTGCAATTTTCACAAACGGCAGTGTATAATTGAGGTCAAGCGACTGTTGCGTGTCGCGCGGACTGAAAGACACGCGACTGTCCCGTCGCGGGTATAAATAATTCCACTTAACTCAAATACATTCAGATCGTGTCGCAATTTTCGCGCGACGAAGTTTCTTATATAAATGGGGCTTTACATACACCTGCTTTAAAGCATACACTAGGAGATTAAGCAATTCCTTAAACAGAAATGCAGACGGGTAAGCCTGCAGGAGATAAACCCAGATGTCTGCATCTCCTTAGAAATTTGCAACATCATAAAGAAAATATTGACGAAAGTAAAACTTCCCAGCCCGGGATATCCACACAAGTTTCTTCCCGCGAACCAAGACTACCTGGAATTAATGTCACGAAGTAGTCAGTGATTCAACGCAAACAAGTTATATAATACAATGGTAAATGAAAGCGTATGGCTTTCCTCAAAGTTGGTTCTCTGTCAATTGCAAAATCTCTGAGCATATACCTTGTTGGTAATCATATCAGATACATAATCTTTTTACGTTTACAATATTTTAAGACAAAGTACTATACAGGGTGAACCGGACTACCCCAAACAGTCATTTACTTCCGAAAATACGGCATTAAATTTTTCGAGACAAAAATATTTATAACTAAATGACGCGAACTTTCATTTAAGCTTGATTTCTGAATCAGCCATAAGTGAGATCAGTAGTATATGACTTTAAAATTTGAAATGGGAGTAAAGTACCATTATACAGAACTGGTCAAAACAAACAACTTTCATAGGAAACGTTTTTATTCATTCATTCGGGAACACCCTGAATTATATCTTCATTTCGTATTTGCTCGAATCTTGTGTATTATTTTTCTTCGTAAGGACCCATGACTCACTTCCACAGAGTGTAGTATAGTGACCAACATTGTTTTATACAATTTTTGCCTTGTTTTGTACCTGAAACATGTCATTTTAATCAAAACCATAAGAGTCATTTTTAAGAAAATGAAAAAAAAAATGTTTTCTTATAAAGGCTGGATTGCAATAAATGAGAATGGAAACCGGAAGGAGAACAAGAAACACTGTCTCTGTGGTTAGCATGCTGTGAGCTTCCAAATCCAGAGGTCCCGGGTTCCATTCCCAGCCGGAGGATGAGTTTTGTTTATCCAGAATTATTGCCCATCCTTCCTAGAGTCTGGAAGTATAAGTTAGGGTGTAAATGTGTGTGAATTTAATTTTTAAAAAGGAAAACAACGTAAATAAACCTAAAGATACACAATAGTAAACATCACTGGCGATGAGCAATTGTTCCAAAGGGAAAGCCGCCGATACGACTTCAAAAGGAAGAGAACGATACACGTATTATAATGTGAGTGTTCCTCTTCACTGTAGAAATGATTAAAGGCTGCTAGAGCTCTCTCTAGTCGCAGGCTGAGAAAATGAATCGGAAGAAATTTCGACAAGTGTGGTCCTGACTGAGTACTGGTTCTTCTGATGAATTCAATGCTATCTGGTGGAGGGCAGCCCCATGGAATGCATGAAAGTCTACCTACCCTTGTTAGGGCTTAAAGCACTTAAAAACGGGATAAGGGGTGTGAGTAATGTGGTTGGAGAGGTTGCTCCTCGACGGCTGCAGGCCAGAGCACCACTGGTGTATGGTATTTTCTTAAAACGTGTTGTTTTTAGGGGATAATAAATATTCAGAGTTTAATAGAAAGCAGCATTGTTTGTTTTAAGGCTAGTGGCTTAAAAAGACCGAATAGCAAAAGCCAATTGGAATTAACATAGAACAACGAATAATTTTAATGTAAGTTATTAATAAAGGAATGAAATTTGGTACGATTAGAGGAATTGGAAATAGTAATGGATTTGCATTTCCAGGTTACTGTGAACCAGGCTCTATAGCATGGTCTGGAATGGAATTTTTGGGCGGAAGATACTGCCTTCTCTGCTCGCTACAGATAGGTTTGAAGCCATATTTTCTATTTGTGCGAGATGCAGGGAGCGACATGTTCCCCTCTTCTCTTGTAGGATGTGACTAATTTCTGCACAGTGAGTCACACACCGCAATGCCTTTCACAAAAGTCGGCAACCTGTGAGAGACGAAGCCCCATGTGTTTCTCTGTAGTACCACGATCAATATCACAGTTCATCTTAACCACTTTATACAGCACGAGCGGAAACTAATGTCCTTACCTATAGTAAACAGAACAAGTATTGCATTCCACCCACATTTCACCGCAAATACACGTATAGAGGTTCCCTAAATTAAAAAGCATTCAAGTTCAGCATTTTCCAAGGATGCAACACCACGTTTTTCTCAAGAATAACTCTAATGATTTTCATTAAAATACCATATATGCAGCATATTTACATGACAAAATTTCCGAGATATTCTTTACATTGGCTTCAAACGCTTGTTTTTTTGTTCGTTTGTTTATTTTTCTCGTGGTCATGCAAACAGCAGGGAGTTTTAAAGTCATCACATAGCGACATATGTTTTAAAAATCTAACTGTCGCTTTAGCCAACTGTATCCAGCTTCCTTCCTTCCTGAATTAAATGTGTTTTATTTATGGACACTCTTTAACTATTGTGGATCTTAGTGTCCCATTCTATATTGAGCGTGAAAGACCGGTAATTTTGCTCTGAGGCCTCTATCAGGCTTGAGGTTCTTTTACCTGCCGTAAATCTACGACACGGAACCAGCGGCTTTACTTCCCTTCCGAAGGAAGCCATGCTAAGTATTTCTACGTCCGAAAAAATCCATCGCGACCTCGGGAACTGAGGCTAGAACGGTAGCACTAGTCCACGACCCTTCCTTCCTACAGCGAAATGTGCAATGAAAGTTTGTCTCCGTTTACAGGGAGTAGATACAAGAATACATTTTTTCAACAATAACTTGTAGAAGAGTAAAGAAAGTCATGTGAGTCTAACACATCCGTTTATTATTTTCTCTACCACGTACCTAGCAGTAGAGAGGGTATTGCATTCCACCCAAAAATTCGATACCGAGATTTCGCTTGAAATACATATTTTATGGCCCCTTGAAATTAAAAAAAAAAAGCATGAATGAAAAAGGAAAAGCTATCCATTCTTTTCAAGTCCTGTCAATATTCAGCTGTTTTTCGCGATGTCATGGAAACAGTATGAAAGACCAGCATATAGCGTCCAGTTGTTAAACATTTGACTATCGCTGTTCTCTATAACGAAATGTGTAATGTAGCTGTTTCTGTAAAGGTTTATCTGGGTTAAAATGAAGTAGACAGAAAAATAAACTTTTGTAAGAATAATTTGTATACAGACTAATAAGCGATAGAGTGTAGAGAAAGTTATCTGAATGTAACACATTAGATCTTCAGTAGTGTTAAACGGCCGTTCTAACCATACACGGTGACATTGGTGATTGAGATATTTGGGAAGGAAATGCTCCAGGCGTAAGTCTAGAGTTCCTCCCCAGTTATGAAGATTGAGGAAAACCTGGAAAAAGCCTAGTCAGGGAGAACGGTCCTGGCGGGATTTGAACCGCGGACCTCACACGTCACCGTGAGAATCCTAAATTTCTACAAATCAATTCACTACTGTTTATGTCCTCTAGAATCGTGTAGCAAAGAGTTTAATGTAAGTATATATTCGAACCCACAGCTTCAAATATAAGGATCCGCCTAGTTCCCATCAATCAATAGACAAGCCAGTGAACACATGTGTTGTATACGGTAGGTCAGTAAGTCACTTTCCTGATGTCGGTACGCAATCAACAATTAGTTTCTCAATTATCGTCTGTTTACGCAAATTCGTGACAAAGTAACATTTCCATATGTTTTAGTAGCAGAAGCTCTATCTTGCATACGGCTTCTTTAATGCCAGCAGCTTCTTCTCGTGCTTGTAAAATGATTTGTTTTCTTGCTTGAAAAAAATCTGAATTGAATTCACATGACTTTCTCTACTCACTCTTCTACAAACAATTCTAATTCTTCTAGTTCTTAATCGAGAACAATTTGCATTACAACAATATTTTAACTAGGCAAAAACGATAGTCAGAGTTTTAAAAAGCGTGTTGTGTTCTTTTTGCATGACCACGAGAAAAAACGAATAACGACTTACCACTTGAGAAAATCTGATGTGTTACATTCACATGACTTACTCTAACTTCTATGGTTTATTAGTGGGCATACAAACTATGCTTACTAAAGTTTATTGTTTCATCTACTTCATTTTAATCCAAATAAACCTTTACATAAACAGCTACATTACACATTTCGTTATAGATACAAAGAGAACAGAGATAGTCAAATGTTTAACAACTGGACGCCTTAAAATCCCATACTGTTTCCATGACAAAGTATTGATCAACTGGAACCATCAATAACGAAATCTCGGAAATAGCTTATGCCACAAAAAACTTACATGACATAAATTGTGTGTTTTAAAGAGATCTACATTTTTTGTATAGCACGTTTTCGCCTATCACTTAACGTTTACCAGCTCTATAAGATTATACAAAATTCCTTCCGAATGAAGAGGACTTCATAGGCTATCCCCAGAAAATTCAAATCTTAATTTGTCATGTAGGTAAACAGCGTTAATATGTGGTATTTTAATCAAAATCGTTAGAGCCAGATTTTAGAAAATCAAAAATTTCTAAAAATGTTCCATGCAAGTGGTAGTTTGCGGAAAGGATTTTCTTGAAAATCTTCGTGTCGCATCTTTGAAAGTTATTTTTGAGTTATGGTGTTCACACGCACAACGGACATTTTTCTAAAAAATGTTTTCTTCTTTTATTCAGGGGCTCAAAACATATTTTCGGTGAAACCTGGGTATCGTGGGTGGAATGTAGCACTACCTATAGGTACGTAGTAGAGACTATAGTGTATTAATATTTGTAGGTACGTACATGTTTTGCTACGGCAGACCCCAACCTGAACAATCACATTTAACGGTACACCACTCACTAAGCACGTATTTCCCCAGCAACTGAAATCCTTTCACAAGCGAAACAATTAGGCATAAACTGAGGGAAGCGTGCTTTACAAAATAACATTCCGGCGTGACAAAAGACGGTCGTCAGCATACAAACAGAATGTATAAATAAATAAAGACGCAGTATTCCGACTTTTAGCTTTTATTACATATGGTAAGTAGATGACGTATTACACCCAAAAATTTGGCACAGATTTTTCACTCGAAGTACACGTTATGAGCTCCCCAGAAAAATAAAACAGCATTTTTATAAAAAGTTCCGCGAGCGCGTCTGTGAACAGCATAACTAAAAAACGAAAAGCTGGTGCAACACCAAACTTGGTATTTAAGTTTGGCATCTTCCAAAGATGCGATACAAAGATTTTCGATAAAATTCCGCACCCCAAACTACCCTTTATATGGAAAATGCTTTTTTATTCACACATTGAAGTTAGCTATTTTCATTCCAGTACTGCGTGTTCGTTCTTATTACACGAAGAATCTAGTTCGCTTAGAAACAATACTTTACGCCAAATAAGTATTTGTGGAATTTAAGTTCAAGTTATAACTGTTTCCGACATATTCCTTGCTCTTAGTTTGAGTTTTGTTTTAAAGTGCTTCCTCGCGATGTCATCCAAAGCGAATGAAATTTCAAATCCAACGACTCGCTCTTTAAACATTTGACTACCGCTTCGGCCTCCTGTATTCCTCTTGAACCTATGATGAAATATGTGTTGAAAGGGTTTATTCTGAGGCAGTATTTTTAATACCTGAATAATTTCAATTAAATTATATAATATGTAAATTCAATAACAGCCCGCCTTGAAACAATATGTATGTAATAATTTACAAAAATGTATGTAACAGTCATTGCAAATGCTTATATTATTGTAAACATGTTTAATAATGTTATGTGAATACATTACATACTCTAATAATGCAAGAACTGTGAGAATAAGTTTAACGTTGCTAACAATGAGGTAACCTTGAGGCAATAAAGAGTTTGAGAGTTTAAATGCTACTAGTAATTATTACAGCAAAGATAATGTAAATTTTGTGACAGTTTAAAAATAGCCAATCAACAGCAAAGAAAAAGCTTTAATTAAATGCAGGTATTCTATTGGACTAGAATTAACCAATCAGAGACTTGAAATACAGAAGCTTACGGGTTTTGACGGTTGAAATATGTTCAGTTGCCTGCAGACCTTGGTAGTGACCGGACGGAAGATGTGTTCTCTAAAGAAATATTACGTATTCGTGTGAATCGTAAAATAAGTATACGCGTTAACAAAGTGCAAATTTTAAATTAAAGAATCTGACAGCTCTTGATATCAGTGCAGTGTTATATAATTTGTGCCAAGCATTAATAAAAAGAAGTGAATTTAAACTTAAAATCTGTGTAAGCCTACATTCTTGTCGCACCACGCCCTAATTAAGAGAAACGTGTCTCTACAAACATTACTGACGCAGCCGAGGCAAACAAACATAAATAATATCTTTAGAAACAGTTTAATAACAACGTTAAATATTTTTTTAGAACTTGGAGCGTAACAACAAAAATACATCTCCAAATCAGCTTTACATACGTAGCAGCATATTACGTAACAAACAAAAACTTCTTCAAATTAACGCCCAAAGCGTGGTGTAAACTTCAACAACAAACTACTAAAGGACAATAGCTTCTTCAAGTTGGCTTCCCAAGCGTGAGGCTAATAAATTAGGTAAATAAATTACGTCAACAAAACACCTTCTTCAATTTCGATTATCGAGATCTACATGTAAAAATAAGCGTTTGTGAGGATAGTTTGCAGAAGAGATGAATATAAACTAAGGACGAATATCTAAAGACACCAAAAACTGTAGTTCACTCAGGGTTAAACACTAGACTGGCCTGGCTGACAGAATGTAACATAATCCTATATACAGATTTGATGTTTATTTTAATGCATGTTTTATATTCGACCCACATTCTGTGTTGGACGTTGCTGTAGAATGTTTCTCAAGATAAGGTCCATGTCCTGCATCCTTAGTGTAAAATGTTGTCAATGCTGTCACCGCAGTCATTAGTAATCTATTCTTTTAGTTTTTTAATGAATATTTATTTCCATCGACTTTCTAATTAAAACCGATTATATCAAATGTGAATAAATATTCTCAAACTGGACGTTTTCAAACACCACGCATCCCTACACGAACGTGCCAAGGCTACTAACCAAGATTCGAATCTGGGTCCTCTGCCATCCAACCCAAGTCTAAAAGGCCTTGTTGAACCAATGCGTATTTTACATTTTGCAAGCGTATCTGTCCGTGTGGAGGTTTGACGGCTGCGTTGTGTGATAAGATGTTTTAAGATTGCACAGTATTTTGTTTACTTTTAGTGGCAACACTGCGTTAATTCGAGTAGATACCTCCAGGGGCTTCTGACGTACTCGGACACATGTCATGGCAAATAGAAAAGGTAATAATTAGGTCTTCGACAAAATTGCAATTGAATAACAATACGGTTAACCATTCAGAGATTAACAAGGAAGAAAAAAAAATCACGATCCATGCGGTAGTAGCGAACCCTGACCAAGTTAGAGTGATTTAAAAACACAAATCTAACGGTGAACAGCACAGTGGCTCCCCTGGCGGATCAAAGTTTGCACATTTTAATTCTGCTTTATTATTACGTGGTCATACAATGCTGAATTGATAAATTTGCCACATGCCCTGTATCCTAACGCTTCCAATGAATCTCATTTATGTCATTCTGTCATGTACTTTCCTTAGTATTTATTCCAAACTGTCTGCACTCCTTAGTAATATTATATATATAATTTCACTAAAGATTAATAAGATATAATTAATTTAATTTACTCCCCCCATTCTATATGAAATTATAAGACACGAGTTAATTAAAACTCTCAGCATTATTGGGCAGTCACAAATAGCACATGATGACTTTTCGTGAATACCTACAGTTGAGTGACTTCCAAGTTATCACATTCGGGCTGCCTGTTTATAGACATAATCTGAGTTGGACAGAAACAACAACCGTTTAAGTAATATCAATATAATCTTGTTTAATTTCAGTAACCAAAATACATAAAACTTGCTGGGAAAACACAAGGAAGACAAAACAAAAGAAATATCAGAATTAACAAACAAATGAGAAAGAAGAGGTACTTCGTCTAGTTCGATTCCGCAACTGATATCCAGGCCCACTATCATTTTATGCGACGTTTTTGTTTTTCTGTTCACAAACCTCCAACATAAAAAATGACAAACTACAAATTATAATACGAACATCGCACAATGAATGGATATGAACTTCGACTTGTTTGTTAGCATTGTTTCAGCACCGTGGAGATTTTTGTAGTCGATGCGATTATGTTGAATCCTTTTGTTTTACACAATAAATAATCACATGAAGATAAAGAAGGAGAGAAACAAGCAGTGGTATTTAATCTGGTTTGATGCTGTTGCTGTTATCACAGTTTAATGTAATACAGTTGGAAACTTTATTTAATTTCTCAACCAAGCGGTTGTAGCGCATTTACATCTCTGCAAGCATAGCCACATATGACATAGCAGTTGTAGTTATATATTTGACTATATTATTTATTACTCTATGATCAATGTCAGAATAATACGTGAACATGCTGTTCCTTTGCTATTTTCTGAGGCCGTGAAACTAATTATTACTTTTATGTTGGTAATGCTCGACCTACTAGATTATCTTGAGAAAGATGCAGATGGTCTTGCGAGCTGTTGTAGGAATCAGATAAAATTAAATAACTAATCGTGTGAAATGGGACGGAATTTCGAATTCTAAACTAGATGGCAATTATCGCCTTGTGTCCAAGGTTATCGGTGCCACGTTTGGTGGAAATCGGTGCAACGATGTAGAAGTCTATAAGGGACATACATATATACCCCTGACTTTACATATACAGGGTGAATCACCTAAAACTTGCACCGCAAATATTTCGGAAATGGAAAGTGCTATTGATGTGCAGTTTTCACAGCATTGATTGGTAGTCAGGGGCTTACATTTAGCCCATAAACAGATTTTACTAATACTGAGAAAGTGTATTTTTTGAGCAAACATAGAATTTTTAAGTGGAACAATGCCTAGTTACATCAACAGAATAAAGGTAGGGTAAATTAGAATGTCAATGGTCTTTGTTGCAGGATTCTAGTGCAAGTGATTTACGAGAAATCGTATTTTGAAAAGTTTCCACCCCGACAATTGTTTGTCCCATTCAACCTGCTTAGTTGCTGGGCACGATGTTTTTATGTTTGTTTGCATTGTGTTTTCTGTTCATAGATTGCACTGCGACTTTAGTTTGTGACAGTTCAAGTAATAAATCGCGAGTGGAAGATGGGGTTTACTAATGCAGAGAAAGTCGACATGCTCATGGTGTATGGAGTGTAGGAAGAATGCAGTTCGTTCCTGTATTGTGTATGCGGAAACGTATCCCAATAGACGTCAACCATCTCGACAATTATTTATCAACCTCTTCAACCAATTACGTGAAAGTGGTAATGTAACACCTAGAAAACGTAACAGAAACAAACAAGTGACTGGAGAAGAGGCAGAAAATGTTTTGGCTGTCGTTGCAGCAGATCCGCAAATTAATTCCCGTACAATCGCACGTGGAAGTGGCATAAGTCAGGCAAGTGTACTGCGCATTCTCCATCGACATAGGTTCCATCCCTATCACATCTCTCTCCATCAAGAGCTGCATGGAAACGATTTTGAGAATCGTGTTAACTTTTGTACATGGGCATTAAGACATGATACTCCAGATTCATCATGTATCTTGTTTAGTGATGAGGCAACATTTACTAATCACGGCCAGGTAAACCGCAGAAACACGCACTATTGGTCTGTTGACAATCCCCGTTGGCTTCGTCAGGTGGAACGTCAGCGTCCATGGAGTTTAAACGCGTGGTGTGAGATAGTGAACCACAGCTCATAGGTCCTTTGTTCATAGAAGGAACAATTATCGCAGCCTCCTGACAGACCATCTGCCACAGATGCTAGAAGACCTTCCTTTGCAGAATAGGAGGAACCTGTGGTACCAATATGATAGCTGTCTAGCCCATAGTGCACGAAATACTACAGCTTGTCTTAACGGAGTTTCCAAATCGTTGGATTGGACGAAGAGGACCTGTACCTAGGCCGGCCCGTTCACCGGATCTGACCCCTTTAGACTTTTTTCTGTGGAGAAGGCTGAAAGACACTGTCTACAAGGATGTACCAACTACACCAGACAATATGAAACGACGTATTACTGCTGCCTGTTCTGAAATGCTAGAACGTGTGCAGCAGTCTTTCCATAGCAGACTGGAAGCGTGTACTGAAGCTGCCGGTGGTCATTTTGAACCCAACCTTTGAAGGGCCATGTTCTCCTTACTTGTAAGAATCCACAGAAGTATTGTAATTCGCTTTTGTTTTTCTTTAGTTTGTGCTACCACAGCTTGTACAAGTGTCGGTGCGTAAAAGTTTCAAAATAAGATTTCTCGTAAACCACTTGCACTAGAATCTTGCAACAAACATTCTAATTTACCGTGCCTTTATTCTGTTGATGTAACTAGGCATTGTTCCGTTTAAAAAATTGTATGTTTGCCCAAAAAAATACACTTTCTCAGTATTATTAAAATCTGTTTATAGGCTAAATGTACGAGCCCCTGACTACCAATCAATGTTGGGAAAACTGCACATCAATAGCAGTTTCCATTTGCGAAATATTTGCGGTACAAGTTTTAGGTGATTGACCCTGTATACCCGCTGACTTTATATATATATATATATATATATATATATATAATATAAACTCAGGAACAAAACACGGACACTTTTATATTTGTTCGTATGTTGCAATACATTAGCTTGTCATAAAATATTATGGTAGGCATTTGTTGTAATGGAGACGTGTAGGCTGTATTGAATGTTTTTATAAACAAGCGGAATATGTGCAATTATTGCGATTACGTGTAGAAAGTCTCGGTTATAGCAAACTTATCTCAATCATTTGTGCTCTATTATCATTATTTCTTGTGAGTGTAAGTGGGGTTGTCACACAACTTGTAGTTCGAGCCGCAGCCCTAAACGAAGATGTACACAGAAGTGACTAGAAGCACAATCCATGATGCCATAAAACGGTTTAGGAAGACACCAGAAGACCAGGTTCGAGTCGTCCGAGAGCTACTAATCAAAGTGAAGACATGGTGTTGACAGTTCTTAGGAAGCGCAACTTGACAACTCAGCAATTTGTTAACATGCATGGACGCCCGGTTTCGGTCAAAACCGTTGGAAGAAGGCTGAAAACAAGTGTACGGATGTGAAGTAGACCTGCAACTGGTCCTAGGTTGCTAGGATGCACCGAGTTGAACGATTGCGTTTTGTAAATGATCATGGGGATTGGAGAAATGAACAGTTTCAATCTGCGCTCAAGTAATGGACGTGAACGATTTTCAGAATGCTGCATTTACGAAAAGTTACTATCTTGAGGTTGTGGAGTGTTGGTTTGGGCAAGAGTTTCTATGAATGCTCCTACTTAGTTTTGGTAGAACAAGTAAGTCTAAAAGCTCAAAGGTACATAAATCAATGTTTGGCTACTCATGTTGTACCATTTGGTCCATTTACAAGCGATAATTTTCCTTTAATGCACGCCCATGTGATCAGAAACTATCTCCAAGAAGATGGAGTCCATGTTTTAGCAAGGAGTCCTGACTTGAATCCTATTGAACATGTGTGTTACAGGAGCTGAGGCGAGCACTTCTTGAAGAGTGCGGGCATATTCCTCAAGAAGCCACCTGATCGAAAGCATGCAAAACATATGAATGCAGTTATTCAAGCCAGAGGAGGTAACACCCACAATTAAAATGCATTGTTGGTATTTCAAGCCCCTAAAAATGTGCTCACAGTTAAAACAAAAGATGTCATTCTTTTACATCCTGTGTAAGTTTTTGTTTATATTTGTTGTAATTTAAGGTACTTAATACAGCAACTTTTGTTTAAATGGGTATTCTTTCATTTTATAACAAAGAACGAAACAAATATAAGAATTGAGAACAAAATATAATCAAATATATAACTTTTTTGGGGGGGGTTAGGGAATGTAATTTTATTTCTCACGACGCAAGTGTGTACATAGGAACCACTTACGTTGCCAAGCAAAACTGCGCGAGACCTTGTCGCTGTGACCGAGACGGCCTTCAAACTGCTCGGCCTTGCAAGATCAGTAGAGCATGTATCAGGTATTTAACCCGGGCATTAACTTACTTAAGCAATACGTCATATTTACGCTGCGTTTGCCACATTTAGAAAAAAAACTGCGTCAACCACAATTCTGAGACCGCTTCTCAAGTTTGCAACAGTCGGAAGATAGTGACAAAGGTAAACTGGCAGGGAAAGATTTGATGTTACATTCACACGACTTTCTCCACCCACTATATTTTTATGCAGCTTCTGCAGCCTAAGCTCACGAAAGCTTATTACCACGTACCTACTAAGTAGGTAGAGAAGGCATTGCATATCACCCAAAAATTTGATACGCAGATTTCACCAGAAATATATCTAAGTTTTTCAGAAAATGGTGCTCGTATTTGTGTGTCTGTGAACCAACAGCATAAATACCAAATTTCCTTACAAAGATGCGATACGAAGATGTTCAAGAAAATCCACCACCCAAACTACCCTTTATATCGAATATTTTTCGAATTTTATTTTATAAAAATGGCTCTAACGATTTTGATTAAAATACCGTATATTAAATATATTTACATTAAAATGAAATGCACTTATCTTGAATTTTCTGCGAATAGCCTGTAAAGTGCTCTTCATTCGGCAGGAATTTTGTATAGTCTTGTATAACTGGTAAACGTTAAGCGATGCAGAAAACGTACTACACAAAAAAATGTGGATCTCTTTAAAACACGCAATTTATTTCAAGTAATTTTTTGTGGCATTAGCCATTTCCAGATATCTCTTATTAATGGTTCGAATTGTTCAATACTTTGTCATTTCGATCTTCAGTTGTTTCTCGCGATTGCACGCAAAGGGTGTGGAATTTTAAGGCCAGTGTATAGCGTCCAGTTCTAAAACACTTGACTGTCGCTATTCCCCTTGTATGTATAACGAAATGCAACTATTTCCGGAACGGTTTATCTCGATTATAATGAAGTAGATAGTAAAATAAACTTTCGTAACAATAATTTGTATACCCACTAATCGAAATAACTGTCATGACACATTTTCTTGTAGGTGGGTACAAGAGATATTTTAAACCTAGTCGCTATAGGCTGACCTTGAATTTCCATACTCTTCCCATGACATCGCGAGAAACACCTGAATAGTGACAGCACTAAAGAAATTGGCAAAAGGTCTTGAACATTTCAAACAATAACCCACATCACGAAAATTGTTGATGCCACACATTCCACGTAAAGGGTGGTTCACAATAACCAAAGAACGGGAAGCAATGCAGCATACAAGATTTTGGCTCATAACAGCCCGAGGACGAGAACGGGAATATCACAACAATAAAGTGGAAAGTCGATTTCATTTCATTTCGATTGGGATTTCATTTGTTTTTAACTGACCAATCTTACTTTTCACCCGCTTGCGAATGTCAAAATTCGATAGAGTAGACATTATCTAAATGCGGTTCCAATTCCTCTATCGTACCAAGCTTTCCTTCCTTTATTCAATGGCGTATATTAAAGTTGTTTGTTGTTCTTTGTCAATTTCTACTGCTTTTTGCTGTTCTTTGCTATTGTTTTTGAGGCAACAGCCAGTTTTGAGTTGCATATAAACAAACTACAGACAACCCTTTCACTAGAAGAAGCAACACAATGGATCTGAGGTTGGGACGCATATTTGCTAGAATTTCTTCCAGTTTCAAGTTTCCAGCTTTCGACTAGAGAGAGAGAGAGAGAGAGAGAGAGAGAGAGAGAGAGAGAGAGCACGTGGCTGTTTCATGTCACGGCCGCCTAGAATAATTTGTACAGTGAAGAGCCTAATACGCAGAATAGGGATCTAATTTGCCATGACCAAGTCAATTGTGAACGCTGCTATTAAAATATATTTATTTCAACTTTGTCGTTCTCATTCTGGTTACCGTTCTTGGTTGTTGTGAACCAGCCTTAACTTACCCTAACCGAGATTCGAACTCGGGACTGTTGAGTGTGTGTGGCAGATAGGCTAACCCAACACCACAGAAAAAGTTATTTGAAATAAACTGTGTTTTAAAGAAACCTATATATAGTACGTTTTTGTCAATTTCTTTAAGTTTACCACTTGTACAAAACTATATAAAATTGCTTCCGAATGAAGGAAACAGGCTATTCCCAGAAATTGGAGGATATAAATTTTGTCATGGAAATATATTATGTGGCGTTTTAACAAAATCATTAGAGCCATTTTTGAAAAAATCAAAAACATCGATAAAATGTCCCTGAATCCCCTTTTACCTACAAGGAAATACATAGTAAGACAATTTCTGCAAATGTTTATCTCTCGATTAACATGAAGTACAATAAACTTTACTAAGAACAGTTAATGTCACACAAGAGTCTATTAAAGCGCTAGTTGTTATTAGTTTGTTTCTCGTGAGGTAATGGTAAGAGGGTGTAATATCAGTGACACCATTTAGCACCTGCTTCAGCAGCATTTCACTATTTTCCTGGTCTCCTGTATGCCCTATCAACATTTAGAATGTCTATAAATAATTAGTTCAACAACTATGAAAATAAATTGCAGTGGGTACAGAAACTGTCAAAGTGTATACCACCACCATTATGATGGGATTTGTTCCAATTAAGAGTTCTTTCACATGCCTAAGCACGATGTGATCTTTTAATCCCTCCACAGTAGCGCAGGTCAATAGCCACACTCTTAAAACGGTTGGTAACAAGCTGTTGTTTACTGCCTGTCAAGGACATGGACCAAACACCATCTCTATTGTAACAAGGATTGTCAGTAAACAAGTTGTTTTCATTCAAGTTAAAAATGTTTTCCAGTGAACAGCTTATGTTTTTACAGAAGATGCCAAAAACTGAAAGGACAATTTAAATAGTCATTTCCCATTTTGGGATACTGTTTACGATGTAATAAATACATTTCATGAGACCAATTCTATTCTTGACTCTCTGTCTCTTTTGGGTTACTGCAGAGTCAACAGGTAGATGAACTGAAATTGCCAATAATGACTTACACTGCGACAAAATAAACTTTAATAAAAGTGTTTTATCAATAAAATTAAACACGTAAATCTGTACCTTCTACAGAATGCAAATCTTTCTCCACATATTCAGTGAATGGGTAAGTTGTCTATATTGCTTTTCATCCCAACCAGTCCACCACTATAGCATCACAAATGCAGGAAGTAAGGGTCCCGCTTATTCCACCACTGTGGAGGGACTTAAAGAACACACTGTATCTACCAACATTAGCTTCTGCATTTAAGCACTCCACTGGACTGGGATCAAACCCACACCAGAAAGTTTGTTCTGTATTTAAACAAGCTCATTTCCTCCTCATATCTGTTGCTTTTTTAAGGTGTTCAACCAAATACAACTCTGCCTCACTTCTCTGATCACTCCTAGACACCATCTTTATTAATCATCAACATCCCTTTCCTTGCTATAGAGCATCAAACCTCAGATCTCAGGTACACCCTTGAACTTAAGTCTCCATTTGCAAGGAGACATGAAAGCTTTTGAAGGATCTTTCAATTTGCATCTGCATGCTGTCATTAATACAGAGAACTCTTAACATATATAATGAAATAGAGGTGAAGCTGGTGAATATGAAGATTCTGCACTCCGGGGCAAGTCTGTGGCCATAGAAAAAAAAAATGTCTCAGTTTTTAATTATAAAATATCAGTTCACTGATTTCTAATGCTAGTAAATTTCTCCCTTTATACAATTATTAAGGTACCCTGCTTACGAAATTGATTACAGCATACGTACAAAGCAAATAAAGCAAAACTTTCTTACATGAGGGTTGTTAGAATATTTTGTCACTGGCATTGTATTAGCACATTCGATTCTTTTTCATTTAGCTGTGCCTTAGTTGCTAAATTGTGAACATCTATATATTGTTTACAATGAAATATCCACGGCATTTATCTTATTTTGCATGCATTTTCTGTGGAGTAACTACTATTTTCTACTCCATGGCATTCTGAAGCGAAAGTCAAAGCCCTCTTTCCAAGTATGTTCTTTTATAATTCCAATGCGTTCTCATTTTAGTACACAAGCTTTGGTGAATGAATAATCAAAATGGTTGAGTGGTTTTTGAGATTACCCTACATACAATTTTGTAACATTATGGGTCTGCGCATATAGAGTATTCCATTGGTTAAGCAATTACTTTCATTTTGGGGTTGGTAAGTAACTTACATCATATATTGGTACTACCCTTGTGGACAGCCTACTCAGTTCAATTATCCTTCGCCTGCGCAATTCTGTCCCAAAGGCCTTTAAACATAATAATTATGAGGATCACTCTCAAAGTTTTGAGAATGGACAACAAGTTGTTGCATGTTTTCCTAGATTAAAGTCCAGAAGCAATATGTGCAAGCCTGGACATGTAAAGTGTCAGCACTTCTGTGTATGTGCTAAGATGGACGTGAACAAGAGCATTTCTGTGCTATCACTTTTTACGACTTTAAAGTCAGTTTAGGGGCAGAGAATGCATCAGTCATTTCAGGATCTTTGCCGCTTGCAATCCACCATTTATTGATTGTTCATAGAGTTTAGAGGAGGAAGGGATTCCCTAGACCACACAAGACAGCTGTATACAGATGAAAGCAGAGCTCATGTTGCGGAAAGATCATCACTGCATGTATTATGAGATTCAAGAACACCCAAATATTACACTGGCAGCAGTCAGAACAATTCTCAAAGAAAAACTTCACATCAGGAAGTACTGTGGTCTTATCATCCTCCCACCATCTCATAAATGAGCAGAAAAAAGCACATCTACATTGGCGTCAGGAAATAATAGGAAAATTTGATGGGGGGGGGAGATCAAAAAACATATTTAACATTATAACAAGTGATGAGGACTGGATGCACCAGTATGATCCACAAGTTATCAGTCTTGGTCTTCCCAACAAAAGTGAGAAATTTTCTTCTCAGCTAGTTGTCATATTGTGAGAGAAATGACTGATAATAAGAAGAACGCATCCTGAGATTGGTCCGTGTGGAATCTTGTTGCACCATCAAAATTCCTCCGCCCATACTACAGGTATCAAATATGTCCCATCCACCCTGGCCACATACAGCTCTTTTCCATTCCCCAAAATAAAAGAACAAATTTGTGGTCAATGATTTGAATCACTTGAAGCCGCAGTTGCTGCTCAGCAAGAATGTAATCGCACCCTCTCCAAAGATGAACAGTATTCAGCATTTGTAAAATACCTTGAAAGGATATTGGGTTACATTTATTACTACCAGCATAACATAGAATATAAAAAGCTTGGTACTTCATCATATACCATGCATTTGTTAATAATACACTTGCCCATTGTTAAGCTCATATAAGCATTTCATACTTTACTTTCTCTACCAGCAACCTGTAGCAGGTGAAATGAATTATTATATTCTACCCAAAACATCTCATGTCAACATTTTACCGGAAGTACATGCTTAGCAGCTCCATAGAAAGAAAAAACTCTTGGTAAAAGGTGTATGTAAACACCATAACTCAAAAATGAAAGGTTGGTTACATACCAAACTCGATATTCGAGTTCAGCATCTTGCAAAGATACAACATGAAGATTTTCAAGAAAATTACCCCATCCTAAATGTCCTTTTCATGGAAAAATGAATATTTTTTATTTTCTTAAAAATGGCTCAAGCAATAGTTATTAAAATAGCATATGTTTAAGATATTTGCATAACAAATAAAATGTTTATCTTGAACTTTCTGAGAACAGCTTACAAAGTCCTCTTCATTCAGAGAGAATTTTCTATAACTGGTAAACCATAAGAGATACACAGAACCTTACTCCACAAAAAATGTAGATCTCTTCAAAACATGCAATTTATTTCAAATAATCTTTTCTGTAGCATCAGTTATTTCTGAGATATCTGTTATTATTGCTTTGAATTTTTCAATACTTTATCATTTTTTGAAGTTCTACCAACCTTCAGTTGTTTCTTGCAATGTCATCAGTTTTTAAGCATTTTAATATTGGTATTCTCTTTGCATCTATAATGAAATGTGTAATGAAACAAACTTTTATATCAATTAAATTTAAGTACATAGCAGCAGGGCGCCCACGGTGCAACTTGCGCCATCGGGAACATTCTTGGGGAGAATTCAACAATTTGAGGAATACAAAAATATTGAAGTAAATTAACGCAGGTGATATAAATACATTTATTACAATTTTTGATTGAATACTGTAAGCGTTTAAGTTTGTTAATCCAAATGTACTGTATGCCCCCAAAGTACAACTCATACTGTATGGTATAATGTGGCATATAAAACGAACTATAACATTATAGGCAGGTATGTAGTGTATAGCGTTGTTACTATATTGCTCTATTTAGATATATACAATAGGACACATTGATATACCAAGTAATAAACCACACCACCTCACAAATATTTTTATTTGTAATTCTTGGTGTAACTATTATGATTTTTTACTGATTTTAAGTTTCCAATTACTTTAAGTTTTTATTGTGTACCCGTATCACAATAGTTGTTATAGTCCCTATAAGACAGCCCCTTTGCAAAGCTTTCTTGCAGCATAAAAACGGAACTAAATAGTTCATATTGAGCTCTCAGAAAAATGGGAGGATGTGTGCCCCTACGTAACACAATAAGCTTTTCGTAAGAGTAGTTTGTATAAAAATAAATGATTATGGGTAGAGAGTCCTGCAAGTGTAAAACATCTTGCAAGTTCAGAAGTGACACTCCTTAAGGCTCAGGTATTCTAGTGCACATGCACTCCTCCACCAGATGTTATAAAAGTAACAACACACACTGTCAATACTTAGTGGAATGTTGTAGCAAAAGATGAAACTTCATATTCTAAAGCATACTTGCTATCACTATGGGATCAAGTATTTTTACGTTTTATAGTCTGCAGAATTCAATGCTCATGACAAAAAATTTAATATTTTGGTAAACTGTTGTGTTTGTTCATATTTTGAAAGATTTCTAGTTCTTCGCTTTTGAATTATTTCAGTTAGCACCAAACCAAGCATTTCAGATATTCTATTTAGACACTTTTCTGTGAAACACATTCAGGAAATCCCAAAGCAGTCTTTCCAACAAGTCGTAAGAGTTGAGAAAATTCGTCTATGTGACGTCATGTGGAAAATTAAACAGTCTGTATTTTCGCAAACTGGTACTTTTACTGGCATATTGCAATTAGTATTAAGCAAGGGCAAAACAAACAGTAACTTCTTTTTCTTTGCTTCTAAGTTTAAACGTTTCACAATTAGATTCTATAAACTCTCTCTCAAACAAGAATGATCCTCTTGTAAACATATGGGAGGGAAGATAGAGACAGTGAGACAGAACACTCTTAGGCTGCTGATTGGTGGAGGGAAGTTCATTGGTGTTTTCTTTTGTTTTCGCACAATAGCCACCTCTAAGAAGTAGTTTTCTAATAATTGCTCAGTGCGAGTTAGTTTCAGGGAGAGAAAAGTCTACAAATGTTTAGATTCATTTCTCTGTACCCTGCATATACACCACAAATGTGTTCTAGGCTCGTGAATTCTGAAAGTAATGTTTACAACAGACGTATACATAAGTATAGGTGCAGCCTAACTTTGTATCACAAATGAAACAGCTGTACAATAAGTTGTACTCCTACACCTCTCGGAACCAAGTAGGTCTCAAGGTGAATGCTGATTCAGATGTTATTGTTTAAAGGACATGTATCTTCCTAAATGAAAGATATGACCTGTAAAATGCAGTGGTAAGATTGTTTTCTTACTCCACCAAATTGTTATCACTGCTCAAGCAAATAGTTCCACCTTATATGTCATCAGAACCAGTCGTGCGTGGGAGATCACAAGTCGGTCATTGCTGCACGTGCAGTAATACGTTTTAAAAAATTCTTGTTCTTGGTATTAAGTTTAAGAGTAATGTACTGTGTGGTGATGTTTTGGAGACTCAGTTTAGTGTTATACAAACAACGTAATATTGTAAAAAATTTAATTCCTCAATGTTGTGCATGTGAGAAGGGAAACACACAAGACAACTCATTTTCAAACAGAGATAAATCTCCCAAAAGATAAAGGATATGGGTAGAATTTTGCAAAAGAAAAGATTTTTTGGCTGGTACCAGTGTTCGTTTATATTCCTTCCATTTTAAGGACAGGTATTATGAACATACACAGCTATTAAAACAGCAGCCGGATGAAAATCTCAGAGGGCTTTTATTAAAACTTGGAACTATTCCTACTATAAGGAAAATAAAGACAATTTCCAAATATCAAGCTGTATTGAGGCAATTGATCCTTCACCTTCTTCGTCCAAGAGCAAATGACAAGAACAGAATGATACGAGGCTAGAAATCATAAAATAGTTTCTGAGCTAGGCAATAGTGTTATTATAATAAGAGTGACAACGAAGGCGATGATAATAAGGAAAGAGAATTCTGAAGTACAGTGTGAACTAGGTACTGAAATCATAAAGAAATATATATGTTGGAGTCTGAAAATGTCTACGAAGCAAGGAAGATCAGGATAAGCTAAATGAAAGTTTCTACGAACCTCATACTTCAGATTCTGATGCAAGTGATAACAAGGAAGAAGAAGAAGAAGAAACAAAAGAAGAGACCATACATGTAAGTGAAGCTACAGCGGAATATTTTATTGTTGCTTGGACATCTCTACTTTTATTTTTAAGTATGTGTTATGTAGAAATGAAGTCAAAACAATTTCTCATTACTAGGGCCCGGATTTTTAGGTGGAATAAACTTTCATTTTAGGTTTCTTACATGCTTAAAATAGCATTTTTTAGGTTTTTCTTTATTAAAAAGGTTTATTTTTTTGTTTTGCTTTGTGGATCAATAGCTTTGCTGTTCTGCTACTTAGTTGTAAGATTTATATTTTGGCATTGCAGTAGATACATACATTCTCAAATTTTCTGGCGTATACAATTTCCTGTTATCACGTAACACTATTCTTGTTTGAAGAAAAGGTTCTTTCAATGGAACATGACGTCATTGCCAGTGCAGCAGGTTCTAGGGGTAGTTTTCCTGTATACTACTCCCCCCTGATGATTTTCATATCTTCAAAACCAGGATTTTGTTTAAGAATGTTCTGCAACTTCAAAGAACATGCAACTCCCACTGGTCCAGGTATTTGTTTACTGGAAACATTACCAATGATATCTAGAGTATCTTTCAGTGGCAAAGTTGTAGCTTCTGGTATAAAACAAAAATGTGTCTTAATGTATGCAAGGGAAGCAGTGAGAGTGGGGCACTCAAGTGATTTCTTAGCCTTGGCAATGTAGGAAGCTTCTGTTTCATCCAATTCATTGACTTTTTAACGACTTTTAAGTGCTTGGCATAGTAAATGGCAGCAGACAGCCAAGTCCTGACCTATCAGCTGCATCCAGGTGTTACCACGTCACATGTACTGCGTTTAACTGTAGTAACTTGAGCTATCTACTAGCTATATGTATACTGGCTATAATTTTACAATGAGGTTCAATCCGAAAACAACACTCTTCATTTCGAAAAAGGAAAAACAGCTACTTAGGTTATTTTAGGTGTCAACCCCTCATTTAGGTTTTTTTAGGTGTAATGAAATTCGCATATTCTGCTCCAGGAGGTGTGAAACGAGTACATATATATTTCTTGAAATGTGTTAATTAAATAGCAAGGAAAAATATAGGTTAAAACCTAAAAATCCGGTCCCTACTCATTACATTAAAGGGACAATGCTATTTGTTAAAACAGTGTGTTATTGCAATAATGCATTCACTTGGAAGTCACAAAATTTATCAGGAAAGAAACTGAAAGGAAATGCTTTAATAGCAAGTTCTTTATTATTATCTGGTATATTGTTTCAGCAATTTGAGTCCTTCTGTAAATCACTGGGTTTGGCAATGTTTTCAAGGCATACATTCGAAACATGGCAGTACCGATTGTTAGAGCATTTTGAGTTCAAGAAAGAAAAAGGAACATGAATTCATTAAAAGGTTGTGGTATGCATGGGATGGGCAGTACGTCTCCCCAGGATTTTCAGCCAAATATTTAGTCCATTCTCTCATGGACTTAAATTCCCTCAAAATTACTGATTTTGAACTTGTTCAAAGAGGTGTGGTGAAAGGCGATTTGGAAAAGGCTGCCTGTGACAACATAATGATTAGGCTTGCAATGTGTTGAGTTGAAGTTTTTCTCTCCGATAGACATAAAGGTGTAAGATGCCTGTTAAAAACTCAGTATCCGGAAGATTCAATGTACGGCATATGTCTAAATGTCAAATTTAAAAAATTACAACAGTAGAAAAAAATTCTGATGTGTTACACTCACATGACTTTCTCTACTCTTGTGCAAACTATTTTTACAAACGCTTATTCTCCATATGCTTCATGTTTATCGAGATGTTAATCTTATTGCTAATTTTCTTGCAGGTGCAAGGAGAATGTGATGGGATTTAAGTGACAGTCAAATGTTTTAAGAGCTGGTTGCTATGTGGAGTATTCCATTCTCTTTGCATGTCCAGGACATAAAAAATGAATAACGAATTCCCATTTGAGAAAAAGTATAAGTATTGGAAAGTTTTAGGGAATAACAAGCAATATCTCGAAAATGGTTCACTCAACAAAAAAAATGTATATGACATAAATTGTGTATTTTAAAGAGATCTACATTTTTTGTGTAGTAAAATTTTGTCTATCTCTTATGGTTTACCAGTTATGCAAAAGTCGTTCACAATGAAGAATACTTTTGGAGACATTCCCAGAAAATTTGAGATATAAATTTCATTTGTCATGAAAATATGTTAAACATATGATATTTTAATCAAAATCATTAGAGCCATTTTTGAGAAAATTAAAATTTTGAAAAATGTTCCATGTAAAGGGTAATCTGGGGTGGGAAGATTTTCTTGAAAACCTTTTTGTTGCATCTCTGGAAGATACTGAACCTAAATACCAAGTTTGGTGTTTATCGACTGTTATGCTGTTCACAGACACACACACGGACATGTTTCCAAAAATGCTTTTTTTGGATTCAGAGGGTCTCAAAACATATATTTCCAGTGAAATCTCGGTATTGAATTTTTGGGTGGAATACAATACTTCCCCTACTTACTATACGTAGTAGAGAAAGTAAAAATACCTAGAGCTGATGGCATGGAAAGTCAGTATAAATAAGCATGTATGGTACGTAAAACTGTAAGGAGAACGGTACCATAATCATTGAAAAATACATCAATTCATCATATAAAAAATGAACATAAATCGCTAGAAAATGGTGAGTGGAGATATTGTGAACATGATGAATTCTTGGAAGAAGACCAAAGAAATAAATTATGGATTAAAGGCGAATCAAATGCCTATCATGCTCTGAAGAAAATTATTTTAGATAACACGTTAAAAGATTTCATTGATATTTGACATTATATACATACTGGCAGTTTAGTAAGTTATCATAGTCTTCATTTCAGATATGCTCCGAAAAGAATACATTTTTCATATGATGGCCTTCAACTTAGATACTGACAGCAGCGCTAGATCACAATTTCAATGTAAATTAAAAAAAAGGCTGGTGTCAAAACTCAATGCTTCAAAATATCTCGGTCTTGCATCATGAAAAATAAATATGGGGAATCTAATGAAAACTGGAAACTGCTGATAATGAGTGTGCATGCACATTGTATGAATCCTTACTGGACGCAGCAATTGACCTGTCACTACAGAAGAATATAGCTCCCTACTTCGACCTCCATCAAAGCATTCTCACATTTTCAGTCTACATAAGTAGGTTGGTCACACACACGTTATATAATTTTACATCATAATAATCGTTTAATTTAAAACTTACTATTTTTAATTTGTGAGCTTATTAGTTAAGTTTGAAGCCCACATATACTCCACTGGGTTCTGGAAAAGCATTTCTAATACTAAGCACTATATATGATGGTAAGCCAACTCTTCTTCTGTGTATAATAGCATTGTCCATTAATTAATCCATGCTGTAAACTTTTGTAGCAGGAATATCGCCAGGTCTTATTAGCAGGATTGTTGGCTACGAGTTATTTTTTTTTAGCTTGACTTTTTGTTTCTAACACTAAGTTATGCCTCACAATATTCAAAACATCATGCTGTATAACTAATTCGTGAATATTAGGATGCTCACTCTTCACCAAGTTTGTGTATTCATAGTCCAAGCAACACACACTTTCTGCATTCATTATACACAGGTGTATATTCCTTACGCATACACCAATGCATGGAACCAGCATGGCTTTCGGTGTTCATACTCTCTCAGAATTGCTGTCACAATAGTGTAAATCTTCAAAATCATTCTTTTTTGGTTCAACTGATAAGATCGGCTACCACATTCACTCATTTTCAAAGCAGATTGTTGGACTACTGTTTATCACCTAGTAGATATTAACTAGATTATAAAAACTGATTGGCTAGCTTTATGTGTACGCTTCATTATTCAGAGACGTTATGAACTTCTAGTGAAATTAACATGTGAACTTGTAGTATTGTCTGGGTGCAGTGTGGCTCTCATGACATCACACATCAATTCAACAACAGGCCGTAACCTGATAACCATTCACCTTGGGATGGTGAAACTGTGTGCATTGTTATTTATTCCTGACAACAAATAAACTAACATGGTGAATGAAATATAATGAATATAACGTTTAGCATAATGTTAAACCCCAAAGTTTAACATTACGCCACTACATAATAACAGTAATTCTCTAACACATAGATTTAATAAGTTATTTATATGTAATGTCTTACTTGATTGATTGTCAAGAAGTTAGCGCTGCTACGGCTAGTGTTACAAAACTTATGTGCACACATGTACGTCAAACATGTGGTGGGCCGAGTCTGCTATGCCTTACAATGGGATCATTCTTGTCTGAGACTTAGTATAATTTGTTGTGTTTCATTTGATATTGTATTATTAATTAATATGGAGAAAAACCTTCGAAAACTATTTTTTTTAACTAATGAAGTGAACCTGCCCCAATCCTTAAAATTATAAGACATTTTAGCTTTAAAATACACAGGGAGAGTCAAAAAGCTACGAACTGCCTGTAGAGCGCTTTCCCTGTCTGCATCCTCGGCGCACATTGCCGTCTGCCGCTATCATAGAACGGCGCAGATGAAACCATAGAACCTTTTTAAAACTACTTTTAAAGGCTTTACTTACCAACATTATGAAAAGTAATGCTGGAACAGGCCACCATTGTTGGTCATACATTTTTGGCACCTCTTTAGGAATCTATCCATCACTCGCCGTAGTTCACGCTGAGGAATGCTGGCGGATATTTTAATTCTTCCAGGGTGTGTGGGTTTGTCTTGTACACTTTGTCTTAAGTTACGCCAGAGATAGAAATTGCAGGGGGTTAGGTCAGGTGACCGAGGGGACCACAAATCTCTACTAATAATTCCGTCCTCAAACACACTTTCAATTCTTCTCATCGAAATATTGGCCCTATGAGCTGTTGCAGAGCCTTGTTGAAAAAAGGCAAAATCACGCTCCCTGGTTGTTAATTCTCTTAAAAAGGGGGGAGGCAAAATTGTATTCACATATGTATCGGTGTCAACTGTTGACTCGAAAAAAATTGGATGACGGTGTCCAGTTTCAGCATCTCCTTTCATAAAGTTGGTAAATAAAGCCTTTAAAAGTAGTTTTGAAAATGTTGTATGGTTTCATCCACTCCTTTCTATGATAGAGGCAGACGGCAACAAGCGCCAATGACACAGACAGGAAAAACACTGTGCAGCCGGTTCATAGCTTTTTGGCTCTCCCTATATCTGCACTGCATGATTTTGGGTATTGTCCTTAACAATAACATGAAATGTTAATGTTTTAATGGTAATCCCCAGATCTTCTCGTACTGAACAGTAGAGAGATACTCAAACATGGACAATAATAAACTCCTGGGGGTGACTTCATTCATGGACCTTTCAATTATCATCAGTCCAACCACAGCCCTTTGATACAGTATGGCAACATTTAACAACATTTCAGCCAACCATGTATACTATTTCCCTCAAATTCCTATTTTGTGTTTATCTTAAAAATAATTCTCTTAATGCTAGAATATCTGATCATTCTTGAACTCAAATCTGATATCATGGAGGTCCTTGTTCCAGGATACTACTAAGGTGATAACTGACCTCAGAGGTCCATGAGTCACCAGCCTAACAGTAGTAGTACTTAGGAAGCAGGTTTCCCTTTAAGCATCCCAACTTAAAAAGAACTTTTTGTGTACTTCCTGGGATCAATATCTACATATTTGGTTATTTTTAGTATTTGTCTCACTAAATTAGGGCCTGTTTCTAATCTTGCAGTAATTCCAAGAACTTGATATCTTGTCCATTCTGTGGCTTCGCATTCTAGTACTGTGTTTCGCCATTTCAATGCTTGTAAACATAGCCAGCAAATAGGTTCCATATGGTATATATAGTGTTTTCTGAATTTTCCATGTCCAGTTATGAAGCCCTTAACTCTTCTAAGTGAGGATTTGTTAAGCTTAGTAAATAAATTACTTAATTTTTCTCTAGGCTTATTAATTAATCGCTTATAGAGTTTGTTTTGGAGTATGGTTCTCCATTTCTTTTGGATTGCTTTTCAACCCAAAGTCTGTATTTTTCACATTTAATATGCTTATTCCACAGGCAGGTTCTGGTCTTATAAAAGGAAAAGATACTCCTTTCTTTGCTAAGGAATCAGCCTTTTTCATTTCCCACGATATCTGTGTGTCCAGGTACCCATTGTAATTTTACTGTATTGTGGGTGGAAAGGTTTGATGAATATTGATAACATTCCCAAACTAGATGTCACCAACATAGGTAAATAACTAAGGCTAGTGGCTTGAAACATTCCTGTTTATAAACATGATGCTTATTGTTGAACACAGGATATTCTAACAGTGATCATCAATGAGTGTCATATTCAAAGTGACCAACTCTGGTGCTTCATTTGTAACCAGTTTCATAATCTCTAGAAAGTTGCTAGATTTTAAGCATGATTTGTAATTGTGTATATTTTCACGGCTGGATGCTCCCCTTGGTCCTGAATTTCATTTCCAGTACAAAGGAACCTTATAACTTTCACACTATCAAATTTGTAAAGTAATAAAATAACTAATTAACATGCATAATATTTATAGTTGTACCACGCCGCACTATATACACTAACAAAGTTTAGAGAAAAATGTATTGGTTTGACACTAGCACTCCTGGTGGCTGGCTGCTCATCATCTGAGCAGATGACAAAATATACTTTTGTTATCGCATTCTTTTGGAAAATAAACACATTTATTCCATTATTTGAACATTATACAACATATTTAATTTAGTTTAATATTCTGATGAAGTATAATATTGCATCACAACCTTGAAGGCTGGAGAAATAAACAATAATTATTATTTTCAGGTGTGTAAATATAATAACATTCACTGTCAACCAATCGGGTCATTAATACTTATATAAGTAGAATATCTTATGAAGTCATCTTACTAGAAAGGTAAATCTGTTCTATTTTTCGTACCATGCTAGCCTCTAGTTCCCGAGGTTGCAGCTTCAAACCCAGCGGAGGTCGATGGATTTTTTCAGGCATAAAAATCGTTAGAAGGCAAATAAAGCCGGTGGTCCCAAGTCGTAGATTTACGGCACGTAAAAGAACCCCAAGCCTGATAAAGAGGCCTCTGAGCAAAATTTTCGGTCTTTCACGCTCAATATACAATGGGATGCTAAGAACCATGGCAGTTAAAGAGCGTCCATAAATAAAATTGATTTTAATTGTTCTATTTTCCTTACATCTCCTCCATGTCTTTATTCTTAACAACATGTTTTTTTTTCTCAAACAACAAATTAACACAGCTGTTTGGTTGGTTAAAACCATTCCACTGTTATCACAATACTGCAAAAACACCTCAAACTTTCTGATTCTATTATAATAGGCTGTGGTTTTACATTCAAACAATTTTTAAATATGTACCTAGTTACTTACTATTCTAAAATATTTTTTCTACACAGGAATTAGCTCTAGTTTCTGTTACTTACAAAATATGTAAGTCTAACTCAGGAAGGTTCTAATATTGGATACATGTACTGTTTAGCAGAGCTGTACCGAGCAAGAGTTCATGAAGCTAATATTTTCCAAGCAACATAATATTACTTGAATACAATATATAAAGAAAGAGCAATCTAGGCAAATACCTACAACCTTAATGATTAGCTTTAATACAACAAGGATTCAAAGCTTGGCTTTTTCTAAAATGTGGATATTTTAACTTTATTATGTATGATAGTTACACCAAGTGCTGCAAGACGATTTGTTTATAGTGTTGTGAGAGACCATCAGTCTGTGGGCTCTTCTTTCAATACTTTAGGGGCAAACATGCCTTTTCCTCCTCCATAATCATCACCTATATCAACAAAGTATGCTACATAAAATATATTACTTACACGGAGAACAGTGTTATTAAAACCCTCAATAAAAGCGCTTAAAAACTAGAGAATAGTTAAAGATATTCATTCCTGTCATTTATCAGCATTTTGTCACAGGATGTGATGAACTAATTTACATTAGGATTTTAATATTTCCTGTTTTCCTTCGTATTCAAATAGTTTAACTGGATTGTTGATCGGCCCAAGCGAAGAAGTCACGCCGATCCTCCCAAAGTTGACTGACCTATTGTTTTGACAGCGATGTCTCTTTATTATTGATGGAACGTAATGAGCTGCTAAAACTCCACTACTGGTATTCATAAATGATAATGTGTCTGAAATATGTCATTGTACCTGGGTAATACCAACAAACAATAGGTTTTCAGCTGCTTTCTGCAGGCATAATATCAAACAAGACCACTGCTGAGAAAAAGTTACATATGCATTTATTTCACGTACCTCATTTCCAAGCAATCCTATTGCATCTAAATAGTTGATAAGCACAATTTCAGATCATTCGTGAACGTTTTTCTTGATTCAGTGGCCTCCTACATGCGCCATATAACTATTATTTCCAAAAACACACCGTGCTATTTGAGTAGACATTTGTTCCACCCTTATTCAGTCTCCAACGCCATCTTGCTCTTAGAGCTGCAGCTTCCAGAATAATTTTCATTGGTGGATCTTCCAGTACCGGAAATGGAAGTCAAATCACCATTTTCCAAGTAAAATGTTACTTCGCCCTACCCACAATGAATGTAAACATTCTGTGTGTGATTATAACGGCAATTTCATCATTATAGTCATTCAGTGTGACGTTACATACACAGATTATGTATTTAATGTATATAATTGAATTCTGAATTATTTCTTATTGTTTTTCATCTATTTATGTTATTTAGTTATATTTTCTATGGATATATATATACCTATATCCATAATTAAGTTAATTAATATTAAATAATAATAATTTGTTATCGTTCATTAGGTAATTCCATAAAATTAAAATAGACTTCGTCTTGTATTCTAAAAAGAGCTTAAAATTATTTGCTTAAAAACTATGTACAATACATATTATACATTTCATCTTTGAATTCTTGTAGATTATAATCTAATGGGAATTCTAATAGCCATAGGAGCGTCATTTTAATTTCTGCATGGAGAGGGAGCAAGTTTGCCTGAAACAGTTTCCCGAATTTTCACATGAATTCCTAACGATACGTTTAGCCTAGAACAAAATCTTTTATTTCTCAAATGTGAAATATTTGTAACAAAAATACAACTGTATATCATAATTTTTCTTTTGGTAGAGCAATAATAATCAGTAGCACAATTCTCATACCCTATGGGGGTAATTAAGCCCCTTCCCCAAAATGACGTCCCTGATCTTATTTAGTAATGCTATAATTTTATACTTCAATGCGCAAACTTTTGTATAGTTACATTCTTATGATTCTGTAACATTTAGGCGTTATGTGTAGTCTCTGACAAGGGATTTCTATTTTATTACTGCTTCTTGAGAGTGTATATATGTGTGCATTCTCTTTAATATAGACACGCGTGCTGTACTTCGTGAGTAGCAGTTGACATTCTTATAACTTTTTGTTTTAATAATATGTACTCCAGATACCCGTGTACTGGCACCCCATTGTATTAAACCATATCTACAAACACTTTGAAAAACTTAATAATAAGTTGCCCTTACATATTCTTTTGATACTAATTTGATAAGATTTAATAACATAAATACTATGCTTGATAATTTATTACAAAGTCAATGTGAGTGTTCCAAGAGAGGTTATTTTCTATGTTTATCCCAAGCAGTTGAACTCTCTCGACTGTTAATTAAGTGTATCCTTGCCTGTTTTAGTGAAAACAGTGTGTTCTGTTTTGTTATCGTTCATGTAAAAGCAGTTTTGATCAAACTATAATTTGATGTATGTTTGAGTTAACTGAGCCAGTATTTCTACATCTTTATAATGCTAAGGAAAATGATGTCCGCACATGCGACCATATGTGAAATAGACCATTTTGTGCATCATATATCATTATCGAAAATAAAATTGGGCCTAATACCGAAGCCTGTAGTACACCAATGTCTTCTTAATAACTTGAAACTCTTTACCACATATTACGACTTCTTGTCTTTGATATTGCTCGATGTCTTTACATCAGAATCCTTGAACTCAATAGAACTTTGCATGGATCAGGTCGGGTTCGAGCTTAATTTTGAAAAAAAAAAAAAAAAAAATGTGTGAGGCTCAGGATTAAAAATAAAGACGGGGGAAAAAGTATAAATCATATTCAACATATGCATAAAACTAACAAAAACTTTTCCATATAAAGGGAAAATAAATGGTACGAATAAAATTAATATATCACTTTTTTTGTTGAGATGCCTGGAATAGCGCTATTATCGCGTGATGCACATGTGGCACACATCTATCGCAGTAGTAATAATAAATAAATTCTTGCTTTGCCAATTATGGATAAGGTTACAACAGCAAGGCAGCTGCAAACTCCACCTCCCTCCGTCCGTCCATCCATCCATATCCAGGTAAGAGTGCAGTAATAGGGGCGACATGTGGTCAATAAGGTAGCATGCCGTTAACATGCGGATTCCAGAACCTCACTCAAAACTATTTCTGTAAAATTACTCCTCATTTGATCTCAAGGACCTGAGTGCACCTTGTTTCACAGCAGTGGAAAAAATTCCCATGCCGGTACAGGAAATCGAACCCGAGTTCCTTCGCACCGCAAGTGCCAGGGCTTCATGAAGAAGTAATAATAATAACTGCAAAATAATTTTATTTAAAACAAAATTAGACAATCGGACCGGGTGGTACAGCATAACCTGTTCTTAGTCTAGGGCTCTTGCTTCGCCCGCGCAGACCTTTGTACAACAGTATTCTAAAATGTAAACGACGCTATTAATAGGAACAGGAAAGATATCTTCAAACACCATAATATGTGACCTAGGTGTAATTGATGCAGCATTTCTTCTTTCTCAGAGTCCGTATTAAACACGCAACGAAGGATTACAGCGCTAACAATGTTGCAAACGATAGCACCATTGTCGTCTGCTAAGATAGCGAATACTCACCTTTCCGCTTGAGCGCTGAAACCGTGCAATAGTCAGCGAAGCGTGTCCCTTACATACAAAACAGTTTCCATATTTAGAGCTTCCTACTCACGTATTACAGTTCGCCGAAACATATTGTTTTATCTTCTTTAGAACTACTACAGGCAAGTACTAGAAAAAAGCTTCGCATAAGCCAAATCGTAACAAAATTTCTACCGTCAATTAAATGTATAGGTATACTTTTCAGATCTACACTACTAAAGGTTCACTCAATCAACTTTAAGAAACAAAATTGTATACCATGTTAATTGCTTATTTGAGATACTAAGGAAGATATTGCAAAAAAGTACAAGACCGCTGTTACAAATTACGCCATCTAAATACATTACAATTTGTTGATAGACGGAATGGCACCAAGTTCCACAACATTGTTTCTCTACCGCCTAACTATAGCAGATAGAGGAAGCGCTGTATTCCGCCCTGAAATTTAATATCGCAATTTTACGTTAATACATGTTTTGAGGTCCATTAATTAAAAAGTGTTTTAGACTAAAGTCCGAGTTTGTGAGAACAGCATAACTCAAAAACGAAAAGTAGGAAAAATATCAAAGTTGGTATATTTAATTAAAATCCCTCTGACCCAAGCTATACTAAATGTTCTCGTTTCCCCGCTCTAAATTGGTGCAAACAATTTTATTAAAATAAATATTTGCATGGCAAATAAAACGTATATCTAGAATTTTCTGAGTGGGATATTCTCGTATTTCGAAGAAATTTTGTATAAATGATAAACCGTAAGAAACAGACAAAAACTTACTTCAAGAAGATATATATATATCGTTAGCAAACACGGTTTGTCACATGCAATTTTTTTTGTGACAATAACCAATTATGCGTCGTCCTCCGTGGTGTAGTGGTTACCATGCTAACCTCTAGTTCCCGAAGTCGTGGGTTCAAACCGGCGGAGGGCGATGGATTTTTTCGGGCGTAAAAATCCTTAGCATGGCTTCCTTCGGAAGGGAAGTAAAGCCGGTGGTCCCGTGTCGTAGATTTACGGCACGTAAAAGAACCTCAAGCCTGATAGAGGCCTCTGAGAAAAATTACCGGTCTTTCACGCCCAATATAGAATGGGACGCTAAGGATCACAGCAGTTAAAGAACGTCCATAAACAAAAAGCTCACTTTGAAGCATTTAATTCTAATGCTTTCTTGGCTTTGAAATTCATTAAAGAATATTCCTTTTATTTCCCCACTCGTACTAGAGGAAAAAGTCATGCAGCAATAAACCATATTACAACCTGCAACAGTTACATCAAGAGCACTGTTGATAGGCAGTGCATTCTATAGCTTAAATCTTCACTTGTAGATTTCTTATTGTTTTATTACATTGAGAACGGATTATACAGATGTCGGTTGTAATAGTTGCTGCACAAAAAATGTAGATCTTATTAAAATACACAGTTTATGTGAAATATTTAAGTTTGATTTCTTCCAAGAATGTAACAAGAAGATTTTCAAGAAACTCTCCCGCATCCCAAACTACACTTTACATGGAAAACATTTTATTTTCTCAAAATGATTCTAATGGTTTTTATTACAATAGTTATATGTTCAAAATATTTCCATAACAAGTAAAATGTCTTTAATTGTCTGGGAATAGCCTGCGAAGACTTCTTCATTCTGAATGACTTTTATATAACTGGTAAACCGTAAGAGATAGACAAAATCTTACCATAAAAAAATAGATCTCATGAAAAGATACTTTATGTAAAAAAACGTTTGTGTCATTAACTATTGACGGGATATTGTTTGTTACTGGTTAGAAATTTCAGATACTTGTACCTTTCTCAAGCGGTATGTCGCCATTTGTTCCTCTCGTGGCCATACAAAGAGAGCATGGAATTTCAGTCATCACATAGTGACAGATTTTTAAAACTATCGCTTTAGCAAAATGTATAATGAAACTATTTCTGCAGATGTTCGTCTTCATTAACACGAAGCAGATGTTTCACAAATATTGGGCATAAATTCAGGTATGCATATGTAGACAAAAATAGTCAATTACATGTGTCCGGAAATACTTGATTTTTCTGAGTTATGGCTTTCAAAACAGCGATATTAACTGGAACGTTTTTCTTCCCGCAGATAGTTGCCGTGACAGAATATATTAACATGACACACTGACAGTTCGTTCCGAGGCGAAGGGTACATTTGAGTGTTGTGTTCGACTGAGCGACATGTCAAATCAGGACCTGGCAGAAATACACTTCATGTACGGTAAGGAGGGCGGCAATGCTGCACCGGCTCGTCTGTAATCAAGAGAGGTATCCACAGCGAAGATGTCCAGATCGGAAGACATTTGAACGTGCTCCGTCGCCCGCTCATGGGAAGTTTACATCTCCTTGTTTGGGGAGGGAACGATCAAGATGTAGAGGAGATTCTGTGCACACGACTCCTTCTATTAGTGCATGAAGATTAGCGCTGTGAGTGTGTTCCTTATACCACTGTCTGGGGACTGTCGCGAGAATATCACTTGCAAGTGCACAGGATCTGTCACTAGCAGTTCTGCCACTGATTCGTGCCACAAATCCCAATGTTCATTATTTATAGATAAAGCACAGTTCCAGCATGTATGGACACGCAATTGTTCCATCTCATCACCCAGGGCGGATCACTCTCAACCTTGTGGGCCGGTATCTTTGGTGATCGGTTACTTGGATCCCATGTAATTGTAAACAGACTTACGGGGCAGGCGTACACAAACTTCCTGCAAAACACCATACCTCAAGTGTATGCGGACACTCCACTGAGCATTCGTTAACAAGCTCACTTCTTGCACAATTCAGTCGTATCTCTCCCTGTACTTGGATCGACGGATAGGTAGAGGTGGCCCAATTGCTTGGTCACCACGCTCACCTGTTTTTAACCCTGTCGATTTCTACTTGTGGGGCCATTTAAAAGCGTTGGTGCATGTGGCAGAAATGCACAATACCTACTCCTGGAATTTGGGGCCGTGTTAGCATGGCTGATAGACGTTGATGTGAGGCCTGTATTCAAGCAGGAGGGACTCTGAGCATATTCTGTAAAGAAAACTACATGCGGTAAGAAATACGTTGAAGGTGATAACTCAGAAACCAATTATTTCTAGACACATGTTGTAATGGACGTTTTTTATTGTCTACATATGAAGAATGTATACTTGAAATTATGCCCTCTATTTTTGGAAACACACTATAAATAAGCTTTTGTAAGAATAGTTTGGAGAGGTTGTATAAAAATAAATGATGGTGGGTAAGGAAAGTCATGTGAATGTAACACATAAGATATGTTCAGTGTTAACCGTTTTTTGAAATCATACTGTATGTTTCAAATTAAGAACATCATCCATTTGAAATTTTCCGATTTTTCTTTTCTCTTTTTGTTATTTAGACTTCTGAACTTTTCTTCTGTGCTTCTGATAAACATTCTGAATGTTTATTCCATATGCTATATCAATTAAGTACCCCTGGTTAGTGCTTAGTTTGAAATAATTTCTAAACAAAAATATATTTTAAAGTAAAGTGGGTATAAGAATCACTTTTTAAAACGTGTCTGCAAATTTATTATGGGTAGAAAAGGTTGTACTACATCATTTACATTTTGTTATCACATTGTTATCAAGAAATCTGATTTTGTTTGTATTATCATGTGACATGAATGGAACAAAGCAATTTAGTTTGAGATTTGCTTATTATTCTGGGGCATGAATGTTTGTCAGCAGGTACACACATATTTAGTAATTTATAGTGGATAGTTTGTAGAACATGTAAATAGGATACTCATAGTAATGTTTAACTGTCTCTTTAGTAAGTTATTGAATTGTTAACATTTATGATGTATTTATTTATAGAAATAGATTATTCTATTGTACTTGACGAAGCCATGAGATTGTAACAAATTTTCACTCAGTGAATAAAAAAAACAAAAAAATACACACACAGATTAATTTAGATCCTAGTAGCAGTATCCCTTCAAGTCAGACTCCTAGTGGTCCAAACCTGAACTCTTGAGGACTGGTTTGCTATTGCCTTCTTCTGTGATCCAGGTCAATTTGTTTGTTCTACACTTCTGGTCTTCTCACTAGTAACACTCCACTGTTCCTTCTGGTTTCATTTTATCAAGTTCTTGGTTTTCCTTCTTACTTGATCCCTCCACTTGTTGTAGCATGGCATCTTGTGTCAGTTAGTCCTTTACTCTCATTATATATCCAAAATATTTCAGCTTCCTCTTCATCACCATAGCCTCTAGCGAATGAGTGGGTTTTATTTCTGATCTAATTCCGAGCAGTCTCCTCCATGTCCATTGTTCTTCTCCTGTCTCTTTTAGTTGTGATCACTGCCATAGGTGACTGTAGTAAATATCATATTTCTGCCATTTTTATTTTAGTTTGTGTCCTAACATCTCTGTCTACTTTATCAAAAGTAATTGAAAAAAATTTTAGTAAATCAACTTACTTTTTTTCTAAATAAACTGAAATAATTAATAATTCTCAGTATGGTTTTAGAAAAAAAAAATGTACTATAGTTGCTATCAGTGAATTAATTGAATACCATATTGAGAACCTTGACAAACAAGTAAAATGTAACTGTATTCTATTTGACTTAAATGATGCTTTTGATAATGTGATCAAGACATTTTACTTAATAAAATGTATAATTATGGTATAAGAGGAACTCAACGTAATTTAATTAAATCACAGCTTTCTAACAGAACACAATTTGTTCAAATTACTCACATGAGGAATCATTATATAACGAACTACTACTCAAATCCTTCTACGTTAAGTTTGATGTTCCCCAAGGCTCAGTCCTCGGTCCTTTACTTTTCATCATATATATAAATGATATCATAAACATTACTAATGGGAAAATCATTACATATGCAGACGACACCACTGTAGTGAATATTGGAAACAATTTGCTGCTCTTAGAAAACTACAAAACATAATAGTAACCTACATACTGAGGCTTTCACGGCCGGCGTCATAACTAATAATGAATTACAACTATCCAGGCTTGTAGGCCGTGGTCTAGAAGGCATCATGGATACCAACGTTTCGCCAAGTACAGCGAAGATGCCTGAAGATGTCAAGCGCTGTACTTGGCGAAACATCAGTATCCACGATGCCTTCTAGACCACGGCCTACAAGCCCGGATAGTTGTAATTCATTTATTAGTTATAATAGTAACCAGTTGTGCAGTATCCAAAGGCTAATAAATTACTTGTAAATGCTGACAAAAACAAATTATATGGTTATCCAGACGCAGCTTAATAAGAATATTACTAATATAACTGTAAAGGTGGATGAAAAGCCAATAAAAGGGATTATAAATCCAAAATTCTTAGGCATGATTCTTGATAAACATTTGATTTGGGTTACACATATATATAAAATTACTAATAAAATTAGTTCTAGCTTATATGTTTCAAACAATATGGCAAAAATAGTTAAACTGGATTTTTGTTTTACAGAAGAGAGTAATCAGGATTATGCTGGGATTAAAGCAAATGGATTCCTGTAGAGAAGCATTTAAAAGTTTAAAAATCCTAACTCTATACTCAGTGTATATATTCGAGGTAATATTGCTTGTAAGAGCTAAATTTATTAATCTAGAAACAATCAAATACATAATTATGAAACCAGATTTAATATTTTCACTCATGTATGCACAGGATTGAACTGTATAAGACTAAACCAAGTTATGCTGCTTGTTACCTATATAATAAATTGCCTGAGGAAATAAAAGAAATACGGAGAATAAGTAGATTTAAAAAAGAGTTGAAGAAATTCTGTATAAATGGTAGCTTTTGTACATTGGATGAATATATAAACCTGGATAAATATCAACTACTAATTTAAAGAATAAGTCAACTGTATATAAGAATATTTTTTCAATTTAAACTCTGTTATTGTTAATTTTGCTTTAATTTTTAAATTATCCCTTGCCATCATAATTTCTTTTGTTGTATTTATATATCCTATCTTACTTATTTCTGTATATAGTTTTCTAATGTAAGATTTATTTCTGACTTTGCCTAAGTCTTGTATGTGATCAATGGGTTCAATAAAGAATTGAATTGAATTTCATAGCTGCTTTTCTTATTGCTATCCTTTCCTTAATCTCCTTTCAGCTATATCCATCTTTAGTAACTGTAGAACAGAGCCCAGAAATGTAATTATTTGTAATTTTTATCTTGATCTCATCTAATTGAAAAGTGTTGCTTGATCTTTTTAAGTTGATCATCAGGTCAGCTTATTTGTTTTCTTCTTTTACATTCTTTAACAATATTTTCATAGCATGCTCTTTCTGTTAGTATCTAGGCTAGTGAAGGTTAAAATGTTAGTGTAGTTGCATACATTTAAAATATATATATATATATATATTTGTGCAATGCCTAATGGATCATAATTTTCAGATAATAATCCTCTTAATTCTTTAGCATTACAGGAAGTAGGTTATTAAGTTAGTGAAGTTAAAATACTAGTCAATGAAGTGGTTGTATAATTTTTTTGAACAAGCACAGGATTTTTACTCTTAGTTCTGTAGGGAGGGTGTAGGTTTTGGTAGTTCTATATAGTAATGCCAACTGCACCATAATGGTCATAGATGTATGATCTTAATCACCAGAACTATTGTTGAGTTGAATTAAATTGTAGGAGCATTGTTGCAAGAATTACCTCATTTTTATGATTAAGGTTAGAATTTGTGACTGTCAGTTGTTATCAATGCTTTACTATATAATTGTTTAACAGAGACTGGCAAGGTATTTATTTTTTTCTTTCTTTCAATAATTCTATTGGTGGCTTTAAAATATTATTTTGGCAACTCTTTTTTGCAGCAGAGGCTTTATTTGTTCTTAATTCCTGGAGACCAAGCTGCTTGTTATGTGTAATAATGTTTTCTTTATTCTATTTTATTTTACGTCGCTTTACCTCCTTGGTCATATCGCGACGGATCTGTTGGTGGATATCTCTTAGAACGATATGTGATGGACAGTTAGCCTTCTAGGTCTCATTCCTGTAACCAGATGGCATTAGGAGGCCGTCCAGTCTAACTGCTTACATTGTCTGTAGATAGATGGCATAGCATTCACTATTACCACTTATTTTAGACTTAAGATGGAACTTTGGGTCGTGGTATTAAATATACAATCCGGTATTTACCTTGGCGACTGAGGAAAACCACGAAAAAACCTCAGACAGATTGGTTGGCCCACGGGATTTGAACCTGGGACCTCCTGAATGGGGGCCACAGACTTTGTGTGTAATAATCTACATACAACAATACCAAACTTTTTTACAAAGCAATCAATATGAAATGACCAATATAGGCAAGAATCTAACGTAAGCCTAGGTGTTTGAGACTAGCGACTCTTTCTAATATGCTACCATAGCGGTATATGTAAACTTGTGGAAAAACATGCATTTATAGTTTAACACTAACAATTAAATTATTTTTAATGAACAAGTTTTGTAAGGTATTCTGATCATTCTGCATATCACTGACCGCTTCTATTTGTAAAATAGGAGAATGTCATTAGGAAATAAAAATATTTTATCAAATTAAATCATCTATATCATTGATAAATATTAGGAACAGAATTGGGCCAAGAACGGCTCCCTATGGTTTATGTTTAATATTTCACTTACTTGGCATTATATATATATATGCCCATTGAGACGAGTGACTTTTCTTTTCAACATCATAACAATAAATCCAAGATTCATCAGCAGTAACGATATTCCAAACCAAATTTGAAGTGCTGCCTTGGAATTTTTCTGCACCAATCAATGCATTGTTGTTTTTGATTGGGAGTCAGTTTACGTGGAATCCATCAACAACAAAGTTTTCTCATGTCTAACTGCTGATGTAAAATGTTTTGGATTTGACTCATAATGTCACCTGAATAAATTCTTCGCCAAATGCATTTCTAAGTTGATCTTTACATTGTTTAGGTATTAATGAGAATTTAAAATGGTAAAAACTCATACCCCAGAAATGTTTTCTAGTGAAATCCATTTTTGGGCGAACACAAAACCTTTAGATTATGATAATTAACAAACTATTAGAGCAAATAGAACAAACTATACTATAATGAACTTGCAAAACATTAGAAAGTAGCTGTCAAATATAAACACATTTCATTTGTTTTTGGAAACATGGCATTCTATATCGTCCTTGTACAACATACCTTACCAATGAGCAACATGTATGCAGTAACAAGGCATTTTATCTTTCTACATTTTGAAGCATCATATAAGTGATCCATGGATCATCCTTTGGTTGCAAACATTACTTTAATAAAAAGATTTATTAAATAAATATACATTTTGAATGTAATATTTAAGTAATTTGATACTCAGTTTTACTGTACATTATTGATAGTCATTGTTTCAAAGCTTAATTCTTATTCAGAAATACTAGTAAATGTAAACAATTGTTGTTTCTTCCTATTCTTTATTTAGTGGAAAATCTTTGGTAATATAGTCCACCACTACAATAAATTAACTTACCGACTGCAAAAGAATAGATGTTCATCTGGTTTAAGTAAATAGGATAGAAATACGAGTGTTGGTTTTGACTTTACCAAGCAAGGTAACATCATAATCTTAAATGTAACAATTATCACAGTTTTTGTATAATTAGGAGGGAGCTATATCCTCTCTTAGCTCCTTCCTGTATGGTGCAACAGAGCAGCTTACATTCAGTAAAAGTGGTGACTAGGAAAATGTTATTATTTTTCTGTTTCGTAGTTAAGTTACTATGGAAATGATAACAGCTTGTTTTCAATATGCAACCCCACACAATACCCCAAGATCATTGATCAAATACATTCAGCTATTCAATGACCAGAGACATCTCGCATCTTGAGCCAATGCGGATCTTTTGTGCTTAATAAGTAACTTACTGCCTAAATCATCTATGGGTTGGGATGAACTCCTTCCCTTTCTTATAAAAGAAATTAAATACCAAATATGTGAACCATTTACAAAAATAATAAATCAATCATTAGCTACCGGAAATTTTCCTAAACGGATGAAATATGCAAATGTAATGCCCATTCATAAAGGTGGAAACTGCAAATTTAAAAATTTCTGCCCCATTTTAGTTCTTCCAACGCTCTCAACTATATTTGAAAAATTGTAAAATCTCAATTAACATTTTATTTAGAGCATTTTAATAAACTGACAGACTCACATGGATTTAGAAAAAACCACTCGACCGCATCTGCGTTAATAAATCTTGTAAATTAAATCTCCCAACATTAGATGAAAACCAACAAACGTCAGTCTTAATTTGCAATAATTCAAAGGCATTTGATTGTGTAATACATGAAATTTTGTTATAAAAAATTACAATACTATGGTATAAAGTATAACTCGTAGCCTGGTTCAAAGCTTATCTAATGAATCACAAAGAGTAATTCTAAATGATGTGGAGAAAACCGTTAAATGTACTTGGAAAAATATAAAATCAGGTGGTTCCACAAGGAAGTGTTTTAGGACCTCTCTTATACAAACTATCTCCCAAATAACATTAAAGCCAAAACAGTAATGTATGTGGATGATACATCCATCTTACTTAATGGCAGTAACTATCAGGATTTAATTTTGAACACAAATGGCAAATTAAAAAATTGGTTTAATAGTAATGGATTAAAATTAAGACAAAAACTGCATTAATACAATTTAAAGCACATCTGAGAATAAATAAATCAAGCAACATTTCAGTAAGTCCTGTATCTACCAGCAAAATCTTAGGGGTACACGTTAATGAACAACTAAAATGGGAGGAACAGCTTCAATATATGGGCAAAAGACTAAATAGCGGCGCCTGTTTCAATATGTATTGTCTAACTAAAATTACCAATATAGAAACCAGAAAAATTGTATACTATATTGATATTTTCACTCCATAATGGCATATGGCATCATTCTCTGGGGAGCAGAAACTGTTCAGACAAAATATTTAAATTACAAAAAAAGATTATTCGCTTTATGATGCACTGTAACCCAAGAAACTTTTGTAGGAACTTATTTCAGAAACTAAATATACTTACACTGCCCTCACTGTACATTTATGAATTAACCAAACACATTTATGAAAATTTTGATAAATATTATATTAAACAGAATGCACATAAGCATGAAACCAAAAAGCAAAATTATCTGAAAGTACCAGCCCATAGACTCACACTACTTTCTACTCTGGTATCAACATTTACAACAAACTACCTCACAAATATAGAGAAATTAAAGAGAAAGACATGTTTCTCATCACATTAAAAAGGACTTTAACAGAAAAAGTTTATTATTCTGTAAAAGAATACATGGAAGACAGCCTCTAGCACCATACTCTCTACTCAACCTGTTAAATATGTACAAAATTATGTAAATAACACTGTATATGATATTTCTTATTGTAACTGTTTATAGTATTAGCTTAGTCCCCGCAAAATGGTAACACATCACTAAATGTGGAATCCTCAAAGAGGAATCATTTGTTTGGATTCGATGTACAGTGGTTTGAAGGTGGGGCTAAGAAACTTTTAAGATTTAGTTCATTTTCTGAAAATTAAGAATGTTTTACATTTTGCAACATTCAAAACCAAAAATGGCAGAGTAAAAATTAACATACAAAATTCAATGTATATAAATTAATGAATAAAACAAAATATTATGAAGAAAATGTTTGAACTAAGCATTTGGACATACAAATAATACTTGTGAAACTTCCATATAAAATATGGAAACATAACTGGGCCTTAAAATAATTACAGCTCCTTGCTCAAATTAATAAAAAGAAGATAACCAACTATGCATACAATCAATGTTAATTATTGTTTTACTAATGCTGTTACTAAAATAAGGTTGGAATGGTAGAATCAGACTGAAAAATTCAATGCCATAGCCGGAATTTGAACCACGATCTTCAGATTACCACGCCACTGCTCTATTCAACTGAACTACCATGGCAACTTGCCAGTAAAACATTAAATTCTCCTTCCGACTCAAATTTTTGAACTCATCAGAAGTTCTTACCTTATGAAGTATGATGTGGATCATGAACTAATTGAAAAATGTTATGTTACATTCACATCACTTTTTCTACCTACTATCATTTATTTTTGTATAGCTTCTGCAAATGATTCTTATGAAAGCTTATGTTAATCAAGAAAAACTTTTGGAGAAAAGATTCCATTACATACTTTGTTTGTAGGTACAAGGGGAGGACAAAGGACATCATACTGATAGTTTCAGGTTTAAAAGTCAGACACTATACACTGGTCTTAAGATTATACACTCTTTCCATGACATTGCAATTAACAACTGAAAATCAACAGGACTTTAAATGAATGGCTAAGTTTGAAAATTCAAACCAACAATAATGCATATTTCATAAATGGCTCATGCCACAACCAAAGTTATTTGAAACAAATTCTATGCTTTAAAGATATATACATTTTTTGTGTTAAATTTTTGTCATCTCTTATAGTTTATCAGTTCTTCAAAATTATACATTTTTTCTAGCTATTTCCAGAAAATTTAAGATACATTTTATTTGTCATGCAAGCATCTTAAATGTATGCTATTTTAATTAAAATCATAAGCCATTTTTGAGAAAATAATGAAATATTTTACATGTAAAGGGCAGTTTGTAGTAGGGGTTTTCTTTTCTTTAAAATGTTTGTATCGCATCCTTGGAAGATATTGAACTTAAATACTAACTTTTGACTTATGACTCATGCATGCACACAGAAACATCTTTCTAAAGATGTATTTTTTGGATTTAGGGAGTCTCAAAACATGTATTTCTGGTAAATTCTTGGTATCAGATGTTTAGGAGGTATGTAATATTTTCTCTACTTACTATTAGGGAAACTAAAAATAAAACTTTGGGAATTAGTGTTCACTCAAGCCATGCTGCCCTTCCTTGGCTTGCACAGGCATTTAAATATCCTCAATGACAGAAACACAAGTCCTTTGGCCCAGTAATTGAAGACATACCAAGGTAACCAAGTCTAAAATAAACAAAGGTTGATGAAAATCTAAAAAAATCAGACATTTTAACTCCTGAGTGTCTCTTTAAATAAAATAACGAACTACACAAGGTTACTGTCTTACCAACACTATCTTAAAGGTTCAAAAAATACTTTCATAAGCCTGAGTAGCTGAAACTTTCATACAGGAATAATAGAAAGGAATGTTCGAAACTTATTTGATGGGGAGTCTCCAGTAAACGTTTGAAAAGTTTTTGTACTTCAAGTATGTTTACTGCTTCTGCAATCCATTCATGTAAATAAACAACAGTATTATAATGAAGTTCACATCTCTTGAAGCATGTCCAATCTGACTGGAGGCATAGCTACCAACTCCATGCTAACTGATGTTACATTCCAGTTCAAGTAAGTATACAAAGTGATAACTAAACATGTGTATACTTGCCAACTTCTTGAAACTAAAACCTGTTAAACTTTTCTTCATCCAATAAAGCGTAATAATTTTGTGATGACATGAAATTTAAAATGTGTAAAATGTTCAGAGCATGTACAAAAATTACATGCAAAATAAACGGAAATTAAATTTCATAACAATCCTTGCTTCTTGCTAAAATTCTTCCTGCTACAATAAACATGTATTAAAGCAAAGAGGCATTACACACATTTCTAGTCCATATTTTATGCTTCAAACATCAACTGTAAACAAAAACTGTCACAAAAAAGGGGAAACTTACATCCTGCAGCCATAGAACATGAATAACATAAGCAATTTATATGAGGGAGTTGATTTTACAGTTCGCATTGTCCATTACTGAATGCTTCTGCCTGTTACTAAGGTCACTAGTGGTGAAATTGAATCTTATATCTGCACGCTATACATTTTGTTACAGCCCAGTGAAGGGGGACCATGATCATGATGAAGGATAGACACACAGATAAGCTCTGGTCTATCATAGCACTGTATACCATTTACTAGAAGTCACTAGTGGTGCTATTCATTTTGTTGTAGCCCAGTGAAGAGGAACCATGATCATGACAAAGGATAGACACACAGTTAAGCTCTGGTCTATCATAGCACTGTATACCATTTACTAGAAGTCACTAGTGGTGCTATTCATTTTGTTGTAGCCCAGTGAAGAGGAACCATGATCATGACAAAGGATAGACACACAGTTAAGCTCTGGTCTATCATAGCACTGCATACCATTCAGCCTGAAATCTTAAGTTACAATATAATTTTAATGCTTTGTCATGCCCATGGTGAAAATCTGTAACCTTTGAATCTGCCCACAAGGCCGTTAAAAGGTGTCCACTTTCATACATTTTACGGGCAAACCATAAAAATTTACAAGTATGCAAATGTACGTGGGTTGCAACTTAAAACAGTGGCAACACTGCTGTGGAAGCCAAACAAGAAGGAAATAATTATTCTCATGTGTTTGTTTGTCTGTCTATGTCTTACCCATCACCCAATAAATGGACTCTTCCTTGAGTTGTGGCAAGTAGAAGATAAATTTGTATGAGCTACTGATCTATGTTCACAATACAGTAAGAGGGAAGTTGGTTGTTGAAGAGTGAATGTGTTTGTGGTCTGTCTCACTGAGGCATATGGGAAACTTTATTACCATGCAGTACAGTGGCGAGGAGGGTTAGAAATGTGTAAGTTATGGTGCTTTTGTGTATGACTGTGATGGCGTTATCCTAACACATACCATACCAAATGTTATTGCACAGTATTTGTGTTATTTTTGTAGCATCATCTCAGACCAGCGTTGTGAAGAAAGTGGCAACACGGAATACTGCCATGATTTTACAACACAATGCTTGGGCACACGTGACACAACCTGTAACTGATCTGTATCATAGCTGAGTTGGCAAGTGCTTTTCCATCCACCATATTCACCAGACCTAAGCCCCTGTTATTATAACCTAATCCTGAAGATGAAGGAACTGCTTTGTAGAATTTGACTCATGACTGTTCCCAAAATTCTGCAGGCTCCTTCAGGATCATCAACAATACAGGCGCTGCAACAGGGAGCCTACAGCTTCCACATCACTGGCAATTGCTTGTTGAAAATGCTGGTGACTACATTGAAGGACCGTAGAAGTTTCATACATGTATAATTCTTGTAGTAATAATAAAGAAATACTTGACACTATTATAGTTCCAGCCTATTATGTATATGTTGCAGGCTTCTACTGAAACCCAGTCACTTCACAAAGATTTTAGGCAGATCACGAAAAGCCAGCGTATGCTGAAAACCTGCAATAGTGCACATTCTCCGCAGTTCTTGTTAGGCATATAGTGTAACTCCAACTTAATCTTTATCTACTGGCTATTGAAAGTCCATCAGATGGTGTATAGAATGAAGTTACAGTATACGCTGGCTTTTCATGATCTGCCTAAAATCTTCGTGAAGTGATTGGGTTTCAGCAGAAGCCTGTGACATATACAAGTATTTGTATTTAACACAGAGAATTCCAAATGTTGCTGATTAGGGTAGATTAAAGTTCTTTTGCTAGCGTAGGACGCTATAACCAACCTCTTTTAATGTAATCCAGAACAAAGAATCTTAGGGTAGATTAAAGTTCTTTTGCTAGCGTAGGACGCTATAACCAACCTCTTTTAATATAATCCAGAACAAAGAATCTTAGGGTAGATTAAAGTTCTTTTGCTAGCGTAGAACGCTATAACCAACCTCTTTTAATGTAATCCAGAACAAAGAATCTTAGGGTAGATTAAAGTTCTTTTGCTAGCGTAGAACGCTATAACCAACCTCTTTTAATGTAATCCAGAACAAAGAATCTTAGGGTAGATTAAAGTTCTTTTGCTAGCGTAGAACGCTATAACCAACCTCTTTTAATGTAATCCAGAACAAAGAATGCTATTCTGTTTGCATATTCCTGATCACTCTGACCAAGAAATATACTGTCTACTCCTGTGCACTCCGACAGATCTGGGACCTTTTCCTTTCTGGCAGTAATGACTTTAATCATGAAGAGAATATGGGAGAACTCCTTCGGTGCAAACATTTCAACTTCCTGCATGAAATGTCGTAACGAGAACGGAGAAGCATCACACTGAAGCTTCTTGAGACACTGTACAAACTCCGAATGATAAAGTTTGAGTAAATCATCAAAATGTTCTTCAAGAATACCGTTGGCAGCACTTGTATACAAGAAGAATATAAGATCTCTCACAGGAGAGTCGTAGGAAGTCCCCTGGAAATCCACGATCTTAATTCCAACTGGCACTTTCTCCGTAGAGCTTGCGTCACCATTTTCTTGAGACACGTTATATTTGAACAGCATGTTGTTCACCCAGAAGTCGTTGTGTACCATTGCAGCAAAAGGCTCTAGTGGTACTGGCTTCGATACTAGATCCTCCATTTGTTTATTTAGCGTACTTCTTATTCTATCCAGGTATGGCTTACAGGCAGGAACAGTTGCTACATTCTCACAATTACGATCTACCCATAAATCGGACTCGCCCCCAGGCTGCACCTCCCCGGGTATAAACCTCACTGCAGCCTCCATAACAGTTTTTTGGAAGACATCTGGTTTCAGCAACTTGATGGCCACTGTTGTTGCATGGAACCTTGCAAGCTGTGAAGTAGCAAACCTCATATGGACGAGGTCTAGACCTTCTATGCGATCCCCCATCATGTAGCCAGTCTCCTTGAGGTTCTCTAGCAAAATAACTGCAGTCTCGTCAGACGGTTTCGTCATATCATCCTCTTTATTAATACAAGCACCAAAGAATCTGGGAAACAAATCTAGATACTCAAATGGCAGTCCATTTTCTTGGAGCAGATGCTCGTATTCTGGAGCAACTAGAAGGTAGGCATTTGTCTCCTTCTTAAATGTAATATCAATCTGAAATAAATTGCGCAGAAATTCTGTGGGAGGAACCAGCTTGGCAACCAACGGCAGATGCTCTGTGCTTGCACCATCTACTGTAACATCAACTGCTAGAATTGTACTGCCATAGTTTTCTCCAGGTTTTGTTAAAGCTTTATATGAAAATGTTTTTACTTTAATTTTGGCACCTAGAGTCTTTTTCAGAATGTGCTCCAAGTTTTCCTTCTTAAGCTCGGATACTGACATTCCATTTGTTGAAGCCATTTGCTTTTCCTGCGTATCAACTGAGTCCAAAACACCTGAAACTAGAACAAAAGCAGGAAAGTTAGCAAGTAAAAACTAATTAAAAAATTTGATGTTTTACTTTCAGATTACTTTCTCTACCTATCATCATTTATTTTTATATAGCTTCACCAAACTTGTTAAATGAGATAAACACTTGCAGAAATAACTTATTTTGTTGAACATACAAGGGCGACAGAGCAAACAGAATTGATAGCAAGATGTTTAAAATTGACTGGCTTTGTACTGGCCTTGAAAGTCCATTCTCTTCCCATGACATCACAAGAAACAACTGAAATAGCAACAGTACTTAAAAAACTCCAATGTGTTACATTCATATAACTTTCTCTACCCTGTATTATTTATTTGTGGGTATATAAATTATTATTACAAAGGTTTATTTTCCTATCAACTTAATTTTAACGCAAATAAACTTTAGCAGAAATAGCTACATTACACATTTCATTATAGATACAAAGAGAACAGCGATAGTCAAATGTTTAACAACTGGACGCTATATGCTGCCTTAAAATTCCACACTGTTTCCATGACATCGCAAGAAACAATTCAAAATCAGTAGGAGTTTAAAAGAATGGCTAAGTATTGAACAATTTGAACCATTAATAATGGATGTCTGAGAAATGACTGATGCCACAAAATAAGTTATTTAAAATAAATTGCGAGTTTTAAAGCAATCTACATTTCTTGTGCAGTGCGTTTTTGTCTATCGCTTAATGTTTACCAGTTGTGTAATACAAAATTGCTTCTGAATGAAGAGGACTTCACAGGCTATTCCAGGAAATTCAAGATATACATTTTATTTGTCGTGGAAATATTTTAATCATATTGTATTTTGAGCAAAATCATTGTATTTTTTTTGAGAAAATAAAAAATAGTGAAAAATGTTGCATGTAAAGGGTAGTTTGGTACTGATATTTTCTTGAAACTCTTTGTCACATCCTTGTATGAAATGAACTTTAATACTACTTCTTCTGTAACTGATTACCCTCCTCTTGTTAGAACTTACAAACCAATACCTGTAGAAGAGAGAGAGAGAGAGAGAGAAAGTGTGCGCGTGCACACACAGACATTTTTCTTAAAATGCTTTTTTGTTTTGGATTCAGGAGCCTAAAATAGGTAAGTAGTAGAAAAAGAAACACAATTAAATATATAAACATGGACCTAACATACTGTTTTGCTTATTTATGTATGTATTTATGTACATCTCTATATTTTCTGAATGCATTTCAGCACTGGTGATGATTTACATTTAAAGGTGTTCAACTACAAGTCACTGCCACCCTTATATAACACATCATGGCAAAGGCCAGAGATAAAGATGAATATACATAACTAAGCTAAGAGATAAATAAACTTGATATAAATGTGACTAATTCCCATTTCAAAGTTTACCTTTGAGAAAAACTTAAAAACCCATTCGACCACTTGGTTATCATCCACTAAGACCTTGCAAGACTGACTGGCAGTTGCAGAGAGTCCTGAAAATGTGCTGGAGGAATACACTCCAGCAACACATGATGGACCAACAGACCTTCACTACACAGCGCACAAAGAGGAACAGGGTCCCCCTTAAAAAGGTAACCATAAATAAAATTGCAGTGGCCAATTCGCAACTGAGCCAAAATTACCTCCTCATGATGAGAACACAAAAGGAAGTTGTCCAGTTTATTGGAATGTCCTTCACTACTCTAAGTTTATTTCCGTAGAGAGCTGACCTCTTTGTGCCAGTATGATGGTATTCCTCTCTGCACAAGCCAAAAGTCTTCCAACGTTATACAAGATATTGCAACACTGGCATTTGAGCACCTGTAGGTAATATATGATGAGCTAAGAATTGGAAAAAGAAAGAAGAGATATTTGTAGTAAATCGGTTTATAACATAATGCAAAATATGACAAGGAATCTTCTTTCGGAATTGTTTTTAAATGTTTGTGTGTTTTCTGATTGCTCAGTGTATGTCACTGACATTATTGTACACACCATTTTACTGTAGAAGCTCACATTTTTGTTTTTCTCAATTCTACAAGTTATTTTCATTGGCTGTGCAATTTTTAATTTCTCTCCACAGACCTACTAGGTAGAGGAAATATTGTATTCCATTCAAAATTGGCTATCCAGATTTCATTGGAAATACAGATTTCCTCCGAACCCAGAAAAACATTTTTAAAGATTGTGTGTGCTTGTGCGTGATTTTCTCAATAATGGCTCTAACAATGTTGATTAAAATATCACATATATAAGGGGGCTGAGTACCTCCTATCTATACAACTTAAATATGCAAAGTTTTGGTACTCTCAGCTCCTAACCTATACAACCTAAGGAAATGAAATTTGGCCATGATATTCTCTATACCTTTTACTACTATTAAATATAAATAAGTTGCTATTATTCATATAGATTATTCTTCCTGATTTTCTTTCCAAATGTAAAACATTTTGCATAAAATTTCAAAGTTAATATTTTTTTAAAGCCTAAGTTTTCCTTTAATCATGCATTATTTATACTTAATACAGAGAGTACCTTAATACTAATTACTGATAAAAAAAAAATCAAGTTTCTAATTTGAACCGTTTTCACATTGAGCACACTTGAAGTTCTAAAAATGTCGAACAGAGAAAAACAATGTTAAAGTTTGAACATAAAATAACTAACTTTTTCTAGATTTAGAACATTCCAGTTGCTGCAAACTGTTAACTGGAAGTTACTTGGCTTCGACACGGGATTTATTGGCCATGAGATCTAAGGCACAATATGGGTGGCTAACCTATCAAACCAAGGATTGCAGGATTAAATCCCAGTAAAAGGCAAGTTCTGCATTCAATAGAAACTATGGAAAAGGATTGGGAGGGCCCAACTAAAGCAAGCGGTGTAATGGTGTAGTTAAATGCTGACAGATTTCAATTGAATGCAGACACACCATTTTACCCTTGAAGGGGTTAATAACTGCTTACTGGCCATGTCCTGGAATTAAATAAATTTATTTTCCTTAATTTTGTGAAATTGCCCACATTTTGAAAATATCTGCAGGCCATTACTGACAGAGGCATCAACAGAAACAGAACACTTTCTTGTTCAAATATTGGGCACATTCATAAACCTAACACAAAACTTGCTAGATATACGCTGCAGAGTTAAACACAAAGAGGCAAGAAAAGGGGGTGTAACCATTAGGAATGAGTTGTAGGAGTTTAAATAATTGCTTTTAAAGGGCACTTCCAGTCGGAGTTCAGAATCCAAACTTCAGAATATTCATCTTAAACTGTCAGTGAACAAGAATCAGCAAAAAAGCAGATTTGAGAGATTTTAATCCATAACGAGGTATTTGGTCCCATTAAGACATTTTCATCACATATAAAATGCATATCATGAGTTACCTGGGAACAGCCTATTCATTGGGAGGGAATTTTGTATAAATGTAGACTATTATTCAAACAATATAACTTATTCTTTCAGATAAACGAAGCACCAGATTCTTAAAAAATATGCATACACTATCAACAAATGCAAAACTAATGGAAAATGGAGTACTTCATGCACCATGAAAATGTTTAATGCATCGCCAAATAAACTAAAAGCTGAAGAAAGGATAAAACCATTTAAAACAAAAACCACAGAGGTTTTATTACAGAATTGCATAAGTGAATAACATGTAGTGTATTACCATTAATATTATATTGTATATTAGCCTGACGTGTTCTATATCAAATGTACAGCACTGCTCAAAAGGAATGGATAAACAATACAATACAAAAGAACTTAGGTACTTGTGTTCTGAATGTTTCAACATTTTGTTTTATTTGTAATGCTTTGCCATAGTAGGTTTACTGTAATTGTGTTCCACAGAACCAGAAGAAAAGTAAAATATGGACTAGGACAAAGCACAACTCTGATGAAAACGTAAAGATCAGAAAGATAAACTTGTTTTGTTGTGCATTTCAATAATCAAAAGTTTTGTGTATGAACTGTGTTTTTGAGAAGTATAAACCTAGAATTAATTTGCTTTTACAGCAATCATAAATGAACAAAGAATGAAATAACCAAAGAGAATGGAGTTTGCTAGGCACACCTTCTGCATCCTCCTAATGTCATCTGTTTAACATAATAAGAGTATTAATAAACATTCACATGCATGCATAACAGCATATCCAATGCACCCTTTGTCATATTTGCAGATGACACAAATTTTATAATTATCCTTTCAAGCACATGTAAATGAAACCATAATTAGCTTGCAACACTGGCTTAAACAAAATAAACTCCTAGTGAATGTTGAAAAATGTGCCTGTCTATACTTTCCTTCACAACAGACTAAAGCTACTGATGATTCCATTTTAATGAAAATATTCTCACAAAAAACAGAACAAATTCCTGGATTGGTTCCAATCTTTCATGAGATACCCACATTACACATCTAATTAAAGCTTTGCAATGCGTATGTTAAGTAATGTTTCATTTTCAAGGTGCGGATGATAGTATATCACAGATGTGTGGAGTATGGTATAATTTCCTGTAAAGCATCCCCCAGAACAATAAAAATCCTGAAATTACTGAAGAGAATATTAAACGTTATCTTACATACATCAAGTGAAAAAGTATTTGAAGAAGTAGATATCTTGCCAGTTCCTTGCATGCAGTATGCTGCGAAACAAACACTGAAATTATCAATCATTTGCTGTCCAAGTTTCCACAGCAATGAAGTACGTATTTATTGCATATAATAATTTGACACATTGAGAATTCAATTTTGTACTGATTTATGCAATTATGGTTCTCACAGGAGAAGAGGTGTTCATCACCAAGTAGGATGTTTAGAATAGACCAAGTTTGTTTTATGCTGAACATTACAAGGAGGCACCAAATAACAAAACAATGTTAGCTGTTGTTGACAAGTTCTATTGTACAGGATCAATCGTATGTCAATGAAAGGGGACAACAAGAAACAAGAATCAGGGACTATTACTCCAACAAGTGTTAGAGTCGCTAAAGTGTACTCTATGACGAACATTACTGAAACTTGGTTTGAATGATGGGTCTATTCAACAAATGTTTAAGTAACTGGGTGGATCTACTCGCTGTGTAACAGGGAGCACTAAGGAAACAACAGCTCATGATGGGAGCATTAACTCCGGAAACATGTTTTCCATTTCAAAATATAGTAAGTAATGTAGTGCCACAAGTCAAGTCGGTAATTAATCTAAATAATTAGTGCACATTACTGTCACAAAGTCCACCATATTAATGTTATTTGTTTCTTTATTGTTTTGACACAGCAATGTCATACTGGGTTGACAAAATGCCTTTTATATGGAACTGTTAATCCTACGCCGAAATGTTCTCCAAGAAGCTAAAACATACGAACATATTTACCATTTGTTTCATAATAGAAACATTAAAATGACAGTTTTACTGTATTGTACACTGCATCACAGCATCTGATGTAGAAGAGCAGCAATAAACTGAGTAAATTAAAAAAAGGTTGGCAGAATGTTTACTTGAAAAAAGATGATAATAAGAAATTAAACACAGTACGTAAATAACCATGTACTTATATACAATAATAAGATGCTATACAGGGAATGACTAATGCAAGCAATTGGATTACTGCTAACGTAAAACAAGCAAGCATGTGACAACATAAAAAATCTGTGAAATTCAAATATCAGCAACAATACAACCGAAGATAATAAAACAGATATACCATGCACTAATAAGAGATTTCATAATACAATCTTAAAACATCCCAAAGTGTGACAAGTCTGCTCATAAGAATCTCTCCTTCCAGATAAACAACTACATATTAATGACAATATTATTAACATTTTCATGTGCTATATTTACATCACTTTCTCTACCCACCGTCATATATTTTTGTAATGTCTACAAAGTATTCTTACTAAAGCTTATTTTTCTATCTACTACATTTTAATCCAAAAAAATCTTTACAGAAACAGCTGCATTACACATTTCGTTACAGATACAAAGAGAACAGCGATAGTCAAATGTTTAACAACTGGACGCTATACGCTAGCCTTCCATACTGTTTCCATGACATCGGGAGAAACAACTGAAAATTGACAGCACTTTAAAAGGATGACTAAGTATTGAACAATTCAAACTATTAATAACAGATATCTTGGAAATGGCTGATATCAGAAAAATAGTTATTCAAAATAAATTGTGTGTTTTAAAGAGATCTACATTTTTGTATAGTATCTTTTCATCTATCACTTAACGTTTACCAGTTATATAGGATTATACAAAATTCCTTCCAAATGAAGAGGACTTCACAGGCTATTCCCAGAAAATTCAAGATATACATGTTATTTGTTATGTAAGTATCTTTAATATTGATATTTTAATCAAAATTGTTATATCTATTTTTTAGAAAATCAATAATTTGAAAAAATCTTTCATGTAAAGGGTAGTTTTGGGTGGGAGATTTTTTTTTTAATCTTTGTGTTGCATCTTTGGAAGGTACTGAACTTAAATACCAAGTTTGGTGTTTATCTGACTTTATGTTTTTGAGTTATGGTGTTCAAAGACACACACATAGACCTTTTTCTAAAAATAATTTTTTTTTTAATTCAGGAGGCCTTAAAATATGCATTTCTGGTGAAATCTCGGTATCAAATTTTTGAGTAGAATGTAATACCTTCTTTACCTACTAGGTACATCATGATAGAGAAAGTAAAAAAAAAAAAAACAAAAAAAAAAAAATAAATAAAACAAACAAACTGGTGCATGCTTAACAATTGCTGTATTTGTTAAATTTGCCACTTCTATTACAGTTCTGCATACTGAATCTAGTAATCTATAAAGATAATTTATCACATACAAAGTTGAATATAAATGGTTGTGAATACTATTTACCCTTTCATTTGCTGGAAGTTCAGTAAGTGTTGAACACTGCAGATATAACATGCATGTTCGCAGTTGGCAATGTAACCTCAAATGCTGTATCCTCATTAAGTAAAACGTTTCTCCTCTTTCCCCCTCCCAAACTCCCATATTATATTCAATGGAACGGACTAATGGGCTTAACTTTTGACCTTCACTGCACCTTCTGTTACAGCAGCTGATACTACAAGGTTAAGTTGAAGGGCATTTGTACATTGTGAAGCAATATATTCTTAAAAATGAAAAATATTTGCACTCTTAATGATGCTTAGGTGCATAACCTGCTTACAAGGAAACTTGGTCGACAATTAAGTTGACTACAGAAGGACACAAGTTGACAACCTTCCCCTTCATACTTAAGTGAATAATTTTAAAATTGGTAATTAGTTTGTACACTTCCATAAATTTCAAATCAGTACATCCACACATTATTACTCCTTTTTTCTTCTTGCAATGTGTGTTTGTAAAATTAAAGTAGGAAGTAACAAACAAACAACAAAATGTTTGCATCTTTTATATTCTTGCAATTATTGTCAATAATATACATATTCTTAGTGATGAAAACATCATGGAAGATTTGATTGAGAAACAAGACAAGACAGGAAACTGTTTTTGTAAGGTGCAATAATTTGATAAATAACCTTTTTCCTCCATACTCTTAATGGTGTACATAATTTATGTTCTTTGCTATTCTTTTCTGTAGAAAATATTTATGTGCATATGGTAACATACTGAACTTAGCATATTGCCATCTACAGGGAAGAGTAACTTGACATACTGTGAAAAATATTCCTCCAGAGTTAATGGTTATAGTGTTACTTGATGCACTTAAAAGATTATTGTCATTTGTAAAAAGGGAAGACAAAAGTGATGTACGCAACTATAGACCGATTTCTTTAATACCAACTTTTAACAAAATAATTGAGAGGGTATTATATGATACACTTGTGAACTTTCTACACAAACACCATATCATAAAAAGCCATCAATATGTATTCAGAAAAGGCTTATCCACAACAGCAGCTTTTACTGAATTTTTAAATATAGTGTATACATAATGTGGATGAAGGTAATATCTTGGTAGATCTTTTGAACGGTATAAGGGCATGGCCTTGCAATTACTAAAATCTTACCCAAGTAATACGCAGAAATAACATCATATGCAGATGACACTTGCATGGAAGAATTAGGTTAATCTTAGTATGTACTTTAGTAATAATAACCTTTTAGTAAATCTATTCAAGACACAAATAATGTAGTTTATGAATAATAGAGATTAGACTGAAAATCACACATTGGTAATCTCCAGATATATGAAACCAAAGTATTTAAATTTTTGGGCATATACTTGGATAATAATGGGATAAAAAGACTGATCAAACTTTTGCAAAAAAATTTCTAAACAGTAAAGCACTGATAAATATATATTATGTGCTTAGCTACCCTTATCTCTTGTATGGTATTCAATTATGGGGCTGCAGTAAAAAAAAAAAAAAAAAAAAAATTGTATACTTAAACTTCAGAAAAGAGCAAACAGACAGTTTAAGTTAAAACAAAAGGAATTGTGAAAGAACTACTTTATTAGTAGTAGAATAATGACAGTCTACTTGATATATGTATACAGAATTATATTACTAACTAGAGAAAAACATAGGAGCAGTGAAAACAACGCCAGTTGGTGCACTTCTTGCTGGAACAAATAATAACCCAATGAAAGCCAACATTGAAATACAAGCTGCACAATTATATGTAAAATTAAAAACAAACCCAAGCAAACAATGGTTTCAACAACTACCTAGAGAATACAAGCTAAAAACGCAGATTACAAACAAATCCTTTTTGGAGAAGAATTATAATTACTTAAATTCATTAAAAAAAAAGCACTCCTCATCCTCCTAGAACTAATCCAATGGATTTTATCAAGATGGTAACAAATAAAGAGCTGATGGAACAACTAAATAAACAAGAAGACCCGCCAGAAGTATGCAGAATTGCTACACTTGAGCATGTACATAATCAATTCCCGGGAACAGAGTGGCTTAGAATTTATACAGATGGTTCTAGATATAATATGGGAGGTGGTATATACTGTAAATACTTTTCACATTATCTTACATTGCCTAGACAATCCACAAATTTTGATGCTGAAGATGTTGCAATATAACAAGGATTAGAATAGATATACCACAGGACAGCTCTCACAGACTCAGTTTCTGCCATTCAAGCAATAGAACGATATGACAGTCCAGATGAATCTTATAATATTAAGGATGAGATTACTACAAACAAAATTTCAACAGATAATATTACTGTGGATACCAGCACATGTGGAGTGAATGGTAACAAGACACCAGACTTTCTGGCCAAAAAGGGTGCAGTGCTATACTCAAAACCTATAAAGTTTTGTGGACTAGATACAAAGCTAAAAAATGTCAAAATTAATATAAAAAAATACCAACATAATATTCAAAAGGAAATTACTAATAAAAATTACTCCAACATAAAAGAAATAGTACAAAAAAATAAAAATGTCCCAAGGAAAGAAGCTGTTTAGCTACTAGACGTGACTGGAACATCTACATAGATTTGGTTTTATGAATGACAAAGCATGTAAGATTTGCAATGCTGACAACATTTTAAATGGAGAACACCTACTAGAATGTCCAGAATTGAGGAAAGCTGTACTAGATGGGAAGAAGATACACAATTTATATTGGTTAGCAAGGGAAAAATTGATGGTTCAAAATCCTGCACATTAGATTAACAACATTAGAGAAAAGCAAAGTGCAAGCCAATACAAAACACATCATTGGGATACCAGAAACAAGGGTGACTCTTATAGAAACAGAGTAAGCAAATACAAATGTGAAAGAAACTATACTTCTAAATAAAGCATTGTATTTTAAACAGGATTTTTGATAACCAAGATTCTAACAACTCTAATGTGATCAGTATTACGACTGTAGATGTTTTTATAAACTGGGTTGCTCTAACACTACATTACACAATCAAATAAATGAATATGGTGATGCTTGAAAGCCTATAAGAAATAAATAAATGTTGCCTCAGCTGAACAATTTAGAATGTTGCAAATATTGCCTTCTTAATGGCAGAATCTTTGATCCTTCACCTTTAAAATGTCACTTCAAACTTTCTTTACCTAGCCAGTAAGTGTTGTATTCCATCCCAAATATGGAAATGCAGCTTTTTGAGACTCTTTGAATCCATGAAAGGCATTTTTAAAAGAATGTGTCCATCTGTGAACCATTAACTCAAAAACAAAAGTCACTTAAATGCCAAGCTTAGTACTTATGTTCACTATCTTCCAAGAATGTGACAATGATTTTCATGAAAATCCCATCCCTCAACCCAAACTACCCTTTCCATAGAAAATGTTTTCATTATTTTTGTTTTTCTCAAAAATAACTTCAGGATTCTGAGATATTTACATAACAAAATGAATTTTCTGGGAATAGCCAGTCTTCATCTGGAAGGAATTTTGTGTTATCTTGCTTAATGGATAAACCATGAGATAGACAAGCTTCTAAAAACATAATTTATTTCAACTAACTTATTTTATGGCATTGGCCATTTCAAAGATGTTATTCCTTTGAATTTTTCAATACAGCCAGCATATACTGACCTGGTTTTTACGCATCTGTCTTTTGATTGTGTTTTCTCTTTCTCCTTTGTGAAACTATTTCTGCAAAGGTTTATCTTGATTAATATGAAGAAGATAGAAAAATAAGTTTTTGTAAGGATAGTTTGTAGTCATGTGAATGTAACACATCAGATTTTTCTTTTACTGTTAACTTGGTAAGATGCAATTTCAGCAATCATATTTTTCACTCAAAATAAGTATTTTTGAACGTGACAGTGATAACACCATACTTATTCTCATCAGTGAAAGCTGCAGGATAAAATAGCTTGATATGCGTTTTACACAAAATTATTATTATAGCTAACTCAAAAAGCCGAGAAAGAAACGTTCTACCCCAATCATCCCTAGATACATACCATTCCATGCACAAGAAATACCAAGACAAAGTTGCCATTGATTTAAAATATTACACTATTACAAAGACATCACTCTGGAAACAAATGATACACAATGTTTGAAAAGCTTTACACCTTGCCACATGATGCAGTAATTTGTATCACAAATTACTTAAATGTAAATAATGATTGTAATATGAATATGCATTTTTATGTGACATTGATTTCAGATGTTTATTAATTGTAATTATTATTGGGAAATAAGTTTATACGGCTTTACTGAAACTGTCAATAATAGCGCAATAATGCAGCGAGGGGGGTGAGCGGTTTATCATTATTGGGAACGAGGAAGTTACGTAATGTTCGCGCGTTTTTTCCGTTGAGAACCTTCTGGAATGTTTCCCTAAAAGCAATATGTATTCGTGGTTTTCATTGGATATTAAAATAGACGCTAATGTTGGCGTGTTTTCTTAGCCAATAGCAGTTCAGTTATAATCTTTAGGCGTATCTTGATTGCAGGAGTATAAATAGAAGCCAAGTTAGAGGTAAAGTCAGTCAGTCCTTCAGTTTGCCGAAAGCATTCATACATTACACGTCGTATTTGTGCAGTTCATCAAAATTCTTAGTGCAATACACGTCGTCTTAAGTTCATCAAAAATATTTGTATGAGATACGTCGGCTATAGATTCACAAGTTACGAAAATCTAAAGTATTATAAAGTTAATTATACACAAAGTTGAAATACGTGAATTAAAAGTGATCAGTAAGAAGTATTATAACAGTTTCAGTTTGGCGAGTATCTAGATCAATATGTAAAAGTGATAGTGAACGTGTTCGAAAATAAAAATTATAAAACAAATTTCTTCATCAGTGTAATTTTTGGATAAAAGATTCCTTTCCGTTTCACAACCTGTATTGAGACACATGTTCGACCCAAGATAAGATAATAGCTAGCCGGAGGACATTTGAAATGAATTATTTCAAAAACTGATACTAGGAACCGCAAATTGCTAACGCCAGATGGAGTTACAAACCAAACAAATGAATGACGTCACAAGATGGCTTCAACACTGATGTAAACAAACATTGTAAGTAATACCGTCGCAAATTGGCTCCCATACGTGGGGCAGTTAAAATTATGTAACCAAACAAAACAAAAGCAGCACAATATAAGATCTTCAAGTTCTAATAATTTACGTAAAAACATATTACGTAACCAAGAATATTTGTCATCTCGCACACATTTGCTTATTCTTTGGAAAATGATAATATCAGCATTTCTTCAGCAGCCCACTGTATGTACAACGTATTTGTCTTTACTTAACAAATTCTAGCAGCCAAATTAATGCACATAAAATTCTTATTTTTTAAATACACAGAAAGAACAAATAGTATTACATTTTATGTGTTGTTACTTTTTTTTCAAAATCTTTCTTTTTATTAGTTTTATAATGTTTTGAAAATTGCACTGATTTTTCAACCTTTTCATCTGTGGTGTTTACAAAATTATTTTATGTGCACTTAATGCATTTTTTATGTATACTACCTGATATTTTCATTGACTACGATTTAAACTGGCGGAGAAATAAATGTGTGAAGTCACAAAATTTGAAGCATTAATGTTGAATATTCCTGACTTTGACATTTTATTCTTCGTGCAAGTGAAAACCTAGTTTCACTGCAAAGTCAGGTATCGTACAAAAAACATAACCCTATTTAATGCATGAAAAATAATTCTGCTAACACCAGGTACAAAAAAGTCCATAAATCACTATATTTTTCAAACAATTGTAAGACTAATAACATGCCAGACATTGAAAGCTGCCATAACTAGTAAACTGTAATACTATTTATTCTTTCTATCTATTAAAAATGAGAATTTTATCTCCGTTAATTTGCCTACTAGAATTTTTAAAACTCTAAACGAATACTTTTGTCCGCCTCTGTAATTGAATTTCAAACACATGAGGCATTAAGAATTCACAAGTCAGCTTATTTGTAACTTCACACAGAGCAAACCAACATTTTTTTTTGGGGGGGGGGGCTGACAAACAAAATAATCAATGTTATTTGTGGACTTTTGAATTAAATGTCTTTTATGTTCTAAAGGAAACAGACAAATGATTTAGTTTAAACTAACCAGATACACTTGGTCCTTGTTGGTGCTAAATCACTTGGTTACCTGTCAGGTACACCTCCAGAGAACTGCTACCTCAGCTTGCACTAGTTAATTACAAAGCCAGTTACACACAGATAAGCTAATGGCCTTCAGTTATGACACACCTCCGCTGTGTGCCTCTCATATTTTATCTTATAGATTACAGAGATCACATGTTTTGCTGACTATGCACAATTTCCAGTTCAGGCACATGCAGCAAGCTAAATGAGGCATCAAATCCTTTATGCCAATATAAATTAGAGCAAATATTTTGACAAATCTATTTATTTTTCTTCCTGTGAACATTTAAGTCAGTATTTATGAACAAATCATAAGCTGTAATTTTGCAATGGGTTGAGTATTTGCAGTTACTTTAAGAAATATTGTGCAACATGAACTGCCTAAAAAAAGACCTAAAAATTTCCTACCAAGGACCTAATAACTGGAAAAGAGAATGTAAAAATATGATGGAAATTAATTAATATTTTTAGTAATAAAGTACAATAAGGATGAAAAAAGTGTTGGAATTTGTGCATGAAAGGGGGAAGAATGGACAACCTGTGACTAGTGACACTATATGAAAGAAAGCTAAAGAGGAGGCTGAAATTCTTGGTATTCCAAAACAAGAGTTTATGACTAGCCATGGAGGGTGAATTGTTTTATGCAGCAGATGGGTTTATCTCTAAGACGCTGTACAACATTGTGCCAGAAGCTTCCTGCAGATTTTCAGGACAAACTGCAAAAGTTTCAGCGGTATGTCATTTCACTTCGGAAGAAAAAAAAATTCAATAGAGCAAATATGCAATGCTGATGAGACGCCTATTTGATTTGATATGCCGTGGAACTACACTATTACTGAGAAGGGGACAAGGAAGTCATCAAAACAACAGGGTGCGAAAAACACTGCATAACACTAATTTTATTTATTTAAAGGTGAGTCGGAATTGTTACACTAACATCACTTAAGTTTACTCACTTAACATGTTTCGGGAAACGGTTGTTCCCATCCTCAGAAGTTAATTAGTCGAATTAACTTCTGAGGATGGGAACAACCGTTTCCCGAAACATGTTAAGTGAGTAAACTTAAATGATGTTAGTCAGTCGAATTAACTTCTGAGGATGGGAACAACCGTTTCCCGAAACATGTTAAGTGAGTAAACTTAAGTGATGTTAGTGTAACAATTCCGACTCACCTTTAAATAAATTCCATACACATCACTGTTTCTAGCTTCTTTTCATTACAATATCAACGTACTAATTTTATTCTTTAACAATGTGTCGCCTAACAACAGGGCACTTTCAATACTAGAATCTGATTGTTTATATATACAATAAATCCATTACTGTATTAAATATATTTAAATAAAACACCTATTATCTATTTTCTGACGTTGATGTGCTTTACATTCGATGCAAACCTTTTTTTCATAATTTTAAGTTTCAAATATGCATTAGATTCGCGTAAATACGGTATATTATGTTGGGCCTTGTCTTTGGACACTCAAAAAGAGGAGATTAGTTATTATCTAAGACAGAAGAAATAACACACCTTTTGAAGCCCATATACCTCATCCAAAAATTCACTTTAAGTAAAAGGCCAGTCTATCTCTGGAGGGGGGTGCTCAAAAACAAACTTGGATGCTTAAAATTTTGTATTTAAAGCAGCTATCTTTAAGAATACAAGGTAAAGAGTTTCAGGGAGTTTCACTTAACCCCAAAAATATTTAAATAGAAGATATCCATTTTCTTCCTGAATCCTCCCCCTTTCTCTTTTACTGTTCTCTAATAGGTAGACGAAGTATTGCATTCCACCCAAAAATTTGTAATCAACATTTCATCAAACATTTATGTTTTGAGGTCCCATGAATAATAAAAAGGTGTCTGTGTGTGCAATTTCAAAGCATCAAATAACCATTGGCTATTAAAAATATGTCTATTCCTTTAGCCTACTGCATTCTTCTTATTTCTAAAAAAATGTATAAATGTATAACAAAAGTATATCTGATTAACAAGAAGTAGATACAACAGTAAGAGTGCATAAGAATAGTTTGTAGAAGAGTGAGGAGAGAAAGCATGTGAATGCTACATATAATATTTTTAATACATTTATTTACTGCCTTAAATAAAGTTATGACATTGGAACATTTTGGAAAAGCTGTTAATATGTCATTAGTGATACAATATCAGACGTTGTCCTTGAGAGGCTGTTGTGATAAGGAGAACATAGTAGCAGTATCTGCCGGAATGAATTAGACAGTGATAAGATAACATGCAAGTTTTGTAATCCAGAGATTACAAATCCCTTATTATCACCAGCGGATAACAGAAAAACAATTCTCTTCATTAAAAAAATCTCTTGCAGGTTATTCATCTCTGCAAGTACTTGGAAACATTTGCGCATTGTCATACAACAGCTTTCATTTTTACTTTCTCTACTACGTATAGTAAGTAGGGGAAGTATTGTATTCCACCCAAAAATTTGATACCGAGATTCCACCAGAAATACATGTTTTGAGGCCTCCTGAATCCAGGAAAAAATATTTTTAGAAAAAGGTCTGTGTGTCTACAACAGTACAACTGAAAAACGAAAAGTTGGATAAATACCAAACCTGGTATTTAAGTTCACTATCTTTCAAGGATACAACATGAAGAATATCCCCCCACCCCATACTACCGTTTATATGGAAGATTTTTTGAAATTTTCTAAAAAATGGCTCTAATGATTTTGATTAAAATACCATATATTCACATGACAAATAACATCTATATCTTGAGTTTTGCGGGGGTAACTTGCAAAGTCCACTTCATTTGGAAGAAATGTTGTATGAGGGCTGATCAACAAAGACAGACTGATTTTTTCCTGTAGCTTCCGTGATAGTTTCGTAATATAAATATTTGAAAAGAGCGGCTTTTTATGTATAATGTTGGTAGGCAGCAGCACTCTCGTATTGGTAGGTTGGTAGTAATGCTCTATTTTGTAGACCCTACATGCCTTTCGCATACCAGACAATGGAGGTGATGCGAGAGGAGCAGTACAGCGCAATCAAATTCTGTTTTCGTTTAAACCATACAGCCACCGAAACTTAAGCAAGCGTACAGTGAAGATGCACTACCTCGTGCAACAGTGTTTAGAGGTTCAAGGACTTCAAAGAAGGCCGACTTGTCAGTGTTAAGCAAGGTGGGCCTGGTGTTTCGGCTTCTGCTGTGACTGAAGTCAACATCAACACAGCTGCTGTGATTGTCCGAGAGGATCGGTGTATAATATTATGTAACCTCAGTGAAGAGTGTTGAGAATTTCATATGGCAGTGTGTTTACAATTATGCATGACCATCTCCATATGACCCGAGTTTGTGCTCGTTGGGTGCCACGTCTGTTGACTCCCGAACAAAAGGCTGTGCGAATGGAGACAAGCGTGAGGTGCTGCATCTCTTTGCTGATGAAGGGGATGCATTTTTTAAATCGATTATCACCGGTGATGAGTCATGGCTGCATCATTATGATCCTGAAGGAAAACAAGCCAGCACTCTGTGGAAGTCGCCAGGTTCTCCAACACCAAAAATGGCAAAAGTTGTTCCATCTGCAGGGAAAGTGATGGTGATCACATTTTTTGACTGTAATGGAATGATTTACCAGCATGCAGTTCCCCCTCACACTACTGTTACAGCAGCATACTACACGTCAGTATTGGCTACACTGAGGAAGCACATTGCAAAGAAACGACCAGAGCTTTCTCGGACTGGGTGGCGACTTCATCATGACAATGCACGGCCTCACGTCGCAAATCAAGTCATGCAGTTTTTGGCTCAATTCAACATTACCTGTGTACCACATCCACCTTATAGCCCCGATCTTGCACCCTGTGACTTTTTTTTATTCCCCTCACTAAAGGCAAAGCTTAGGGGTATTCGATTTGACAACTCTGAAGCAGTGCTCAAGAAAAGTGAGGCGATTCTCAAGGACCTGACAAAGAATGGTCTACAGCACATGTTCAAGGACTGGCAGACACACTATAAAAAGTGTATTGAAGTAGGAGGGGACTACTTTGAAAAAGATCATGTAAACATTGAATTGGAGTAATAAACATCTGTTAAAAAGAATCAGTCTCAGTCTTTGTTGATCAGCCCTCGTATAATCTTGTATAACTAGTAAACGTTAAGTGATAGACGAAAACATATTACCAAAAAATGTAGATCTCTTTAAAACACACAATTTATATCAAATAAGTTTTTTGTGGCATAAGTCATTTCTGAGATATCCATTATTAATGGTTCAATACATAGTTGTTCTTTTAGTCGTGTCAACATTCAGTTGTTTCTGGCAATGTCATGGAAACAGTATGGAAGGCCAGCATATAGCGTCCAGTTGTTAAACATTTGACTATTGCTGTTCCCTTTGTATATATAACGACACATGTATTGTAACATTTCTGCAAAGGTTTATTTGGATTATAATGTAGTAGATAGAAAACAAACTTTTGTAAGAATAATTTGTACACTAGTAAGCTATAGATAGTAGGGAAAGTCATGTGAATGTAACACATCAGATTTTTGATACAGTACGGTGTAGGAATGAGTCTTTACTGGTGATATTGGATAAATTTTAAGGGAAACAGATTCTGTAGTAAGCTTAAAGCTTCACTCCATTCAAGCCATTGTTTTTTCTACTCACAGTTCTACAAAAGCGTATTCTTCTATCTACTTCTTGTTATTCGAGATAAACGTTGCTTACACATTTCTTGTAGGTGGAAGAATAATACCGTAGGCTAGAGTGATAGTCACATTTTTAAAAAGTCGATCACTATGTGATGAATACGGCCCGGAATTTTAGGTTTTAACCTATATTTTTTCTAACTATTTAATTAACACATTTCAAGATATATACTCGTTTCACACTTCCTGGAGCAGAATATGCGAATTTCATTACACCTAAAAAAACTTAAATGAGGGGTTGACACATAAAATAACCTAAATACCTGTTTTCCCTTTTTCGAAATGAAGAATGTTATTTTCCAATTGAAACTCATTGTAAAATTATTTCCAGCACTTATAGCCAGTAGATAGTTCAGGTTACTACAGTTAAACGCAGCACATGTGACGTGGTGACACCTGGATGCAGCTGATAGAAGGTCAGGACTTGGCTGTCAGCTGCCATTTACTATGCCAAGCACTTAAAAAACGTTAAAAATGATGTAAACGAAGCTTCCTACATTGCCAAGGCTAAGAAATCACTTGAGTGCCCCACTATTGCTGCTTCCCTTGTACATTAAGACACATTTTTGTTTTACACCAGAAGCTACAACTGTGCCACTGAAAGATACGTTAGATATCATTGGTAATGTTTCCAGTAAACAAATACCTGGACCGGTGGGAGTTACATGTTCTTTGAAGTTGCAGAACATTCTTCAACAAAATCCTGGTTTTGAAGATATGAAAATCAATTCAATATTGCAGGGGGAAAAGTATACAGGAGAACTACCCCTAGAATCTGCTGCACTGGCATCAATGTTCTCCGCTCCAATGACGTCATGTTCCGTTGAAAGAACCTTTTCTTCATATAAGAATGTGTTACGTGATAATAGGAAATCGTTTACACCAGAAAATTTGAGAATGTATGTATCTACTGCAATGCCAAAATATAAATCTTACAACTAAGTACCAGAACAGCAAAATTATTGATACCTGTATTGATCCATGAAACAAAACAACAAAACTATTTTAATCACGAAAAACCAAAAAAAAAAAAAAACTACTTTAAGCATATTTATTTGTTTATTTGTGCTAGCAATCTTCCTTAGAATATGGCTATACATCAGCCCAAGCTGTTATCTTGCCATATTCTACCCATATTACACTCTTATTATAACATAAAAAATGATGATAATAATATAAATAGTAGTAAAAATAATAGTAATGATACCAATAATAATCTTATAGTAATAATATATAATAATAATATAATTACATAACTTATATCACTTGATGAAATTAATTTACATCTCTTTTTATTGTCCATAACCATTTCTTTTTAACTTTGGACAAGTATTCTCCTACCTTTTTACTATCCTTGTTAAAAATCTTGCTTAAAGCTACTTTCCTGTCCCGTTTTAACCATTTCCCATTTATAGCTACCTTTCTCCAATGTTGTATACCTTTACAGTCAAAAACGATATGTTCTAAATCTTCTCTTTCCCCACATATTGGACACTGGTTCTGTGGGAACCCATTTCTCATTGCTATTAATCTCCATACACCTGCTCGTACCCAGGCAATACTTTCTCTTTGTTCCTTATTTGAGTTATCCATATACTGTTCTCTAGCCCATACACTTTTTATTAATATATATGATTCCAAGGAACTTTTCTTCCCAATGTTGCTAAATAAATTTTGTATCTCTATATCTTCAAACCTCTGCCTAGCTTCTTTCCAAAAACCCTTAACATTATTTTCCCTCCTTCTCCAGATTTCCCCTAGACCACTATTTTCCAAATTAGTTTGTATACTATAACTCCACCCATTCTTCTTTAAGCTCCTTTCTTGGAATTCCAAACACTGCCTCAACAAGTTCTTCTCTTCTAAATTTAATAGTCTGTACCAATATTTAAGAGCTCTCTCCATTATTACCCCTTTCCCCCCCACTCTCTGCATTTCAATTAGAGCAAATTCCTTAACTGTAGCATTTGGCAGGCCTAAAACTTCTCTGCAGAAACTCCTATGTACCATATCTATCTCTTCCCAGCCTCGTTCTACTCCCCATATTTCACTTCCATATAACATTTTTGCTTCAACTACTGTGTTATATATTTTCTCTAGCCATTTAACATTTATATCTGGTATTCTATATTTGCACCCTCTAATCGCTGCCATTGCCCCTTTCCCCTTTGTCAATACCAGTTTCTTCTGTTTCTCCCATTTTCCACCCCCATCCATTTTAACCCCTAAATATATACAGTCTCTGACCACTTTATATTCCTTCTCTCCATTTTTCCACTTTTCATACTTGCTCAGTTTGGCACCTTTCTTAAACACTATAATTTGAGTCTTCTCTTGATTTACTTTCAAATTCCACTCATCACAGTATTTATTCATTTGATGTAGGGACTGCTTCAAACCAATCGTTGAAACTGATCCTATCACTAAATCATCAGCGAATAATAACCCAGGGATTGATACCTTATTTATCGTAGGCAACCAATTATTATTCCTTCCTATCTCAGTGAGGATATCATCAATATACAGATTAAATAACACTGGACTTAACTTACATCCTTGTCGTAGCCCCTTCCTTTGGTGTACTTCTTTTGTCACCAATCCTACTCCTACTTTCACACAAAATGTGTTGCTTTAAGCATATAAGAAACCTAAAATTCCGGGCCCTAGTCATGACAGAAATTCCGTTCTCTGCATGACGGCAACAAAAAACGAATAGTGACTTACCACTTGAAAAAAGTACAAGTATTTGAAAGTTCAAAGCATTTACAAAGAATATGTCAGAAATAGTTCACACCATAAAAATTTATTTGAAATTAACTGTGACCTTTAATGAGGTCTAAATTTTTTGTGCTGTTACAGTTTAGGAATTATAAAAAAGTAATTCAGAATTAAGATGACTTCACAAATTTCAATGTATACACTTGTCATACAAAGATCTTGCATATGGTATTTTAATCAGAACTGTTACAGACATTTTTGAGAAAATAAAAAATAATAAAGAGCAGCTTCTAGGGGGCATTGCCTTGATAAACTTTGTGTTGCATCCTTGAACTAAAATACAGTAAAACCCACTTAACCACAACAGCGGAGAAGAAAGGGGGGGGGGAACCTAAAAAGAATGAACAAAAAAATACAAGATGCCCAAATTTGCACTGGCAACATTCTTTCCCCCAACCCTTACAGGTACTTGGTAAAATGTGCAATTAATCCTCACCCCTACACCAATTTCAAGAAATATTGCACCAAGTGTTAACTGCTTGCACAGGGAAGCCTGCTTTTATTTTACTGTTGGTGTTGGTCACTGTGGTTTATTTAAGATGTCAGCGAAAAGAAAGAGCATTGTAATAAGCACCAAACAGAAACTGGAAGCTTTTAGCAACAGAGTAACAGCAAATGAGGGAAGAAAGATTAGAAAATTTATATTGGAATCTTAACGTGAAATATTGAATTATGGTACTATAAGAACGCAAAAATTTTTGTTTTTAGGTTGCCTTGCGTTTTGTAAAACAAAGCAGTGAATCAACACTAACAGATATAATATTTATCAAATGGTGGCATGATAACAGCATAGCAAGAAGAAAGCTGAGAAAAAAATTACTGATTTTATGAAATAGTCTTTATAAACACTATAATGCATATTTTAATATTGAATACAGTAACAGTTTATATCACATGCATTTTGAATACAATTATCTTCTTCCTTTCACTGCTTAAAACTGTTACCATCAATTATCTGAAACAGCCTGCCCACTTTAGTTCAGTTAAGAAGGATTCTAGAATACGAGGGCTGTCCCAGAAGTACCCGACCTAATAAAGCAAACACAAACATTTTGGGAAAAACATCTTTATTTCTCTACATAGTCTCCTTTCAGCTCGATACACTTTTCCCAGCGACGTTCAATAGTTTCGATACCCTGTTTTTAGTGAGAACTGCGAAGTTCTGCAAAATAGCCATCGATATTGTAAAAGAAATTTTATTTATTACAATTATTTAAAGTTAATTTATTTTATTGTATCTTGTGTCTCAAAGTATATCAAAATTAATAATAATTTTTTTTTCTCATGAATTTGCAAACTCCATCTCTTTACTGTTGGCAAATCTTTTACCACCAAGGCATTTCTTCAACTTTGGAAACAGAAAATAATCCGAGGGGGCTAAATCTGGCAAATAAGGTGCATCAGGAAGCAATATGAACTTTAACTCATTGATTTTGGCCATAGTGATAATGGATGTGTGAACTGGTACATTGTCTTGATGAAACAAAAGTTTCTTTATCACTAAATGCAGCCGTTTTTGCTTGATTTCATCATTCAAATTCTGCAATAAGTTTGCATAATACTCGCCATTGATTGCTTTTCTTTTTTGAAGATAATCAGTGAAAATTATTCCACACACATTCCAAAAAACTCACACCATGACCTTGCCTGCAAATGGAACTGTCTCACCTTCTTTGGAGGTAACTCTCCCCTTTCAGTCCACTGTCTGACTGTTCCTACATCTCAGGTGTGAAGTGATGGACCAATGTTTCATCCATGGTTGTGAATCAACACAAAAACTTGGCTTTATTGCAGTGAAACATCGCCAAACACCCAACTGAAACATCTTCACAATGTTGCTTTTGTTCCATTATGAGTATACACGGCACCCATGTTGTGCATAGCTCATGTCTAAATTTTCAGTTAGTATGCGATGTACAGAACTTTTTGAAATACCTACGATGTCTGCTAGCTCGCTCACTCAGTCAACAGTCATCAGATACCATTTTGTGGATTTTCCTCACAATTTCTGGCGTGGTCACCTCATTTGGTCGACCACAGCGATGTTCGTCTTGACAGCTCGTATGGCCTTGCTTAAACTCTGCCACCCAATATTTTACTGTTGTAAATGAAGGAGCAGAGTAGAATCTAGCTCAGCTTTAATATTAGTTGGACTAAGACCTTTCAAATGAAAGTATTGTATCACATAACGATGGCCAGTTTTATCCATGTTTACAAATTCGCTGAGAGAGTTCACTATTAATGGCTGCCAAACAATTACTGAACATCGTAGCATCATCAAACTTCAAACTTTATAAGGGTGGTACTTTCTACCATAGTCATCTGTTTGAACTAATAACCACTATCTATACATCAGGTCGGGTACTTCTGTGACTGCTCTCGTACCAAGTTTGGCATTTAACCGACTTTTCATTTTTCAGTTATTCTGTTCACACACATGTACTTTTGTCTAAAAATGCTTTTTTTGGGGAGAGGGATACAGGGAGTCTCAAAATGCAAAACGTGTAGTTATTGCTAAAATCTCAGTATCAAATTCTTGCTAAATTTCAGTCAAAAAACATTGGGGTTAAGTATTACTTGTGTTTTGCTGAAAAAAGTTCTACCCTTCATGTTTGTTTAAATGCTGAAGTGAACAATGAGGTAAGAAAGTGATGGAGAGTAAAACTAAATGAAACTGGGCTTGCGGATACAAGGGATAGAGTGTAAAATTGGTTTCAGTTAGAGCTGGTTATCCAAGAATAGAACATTTCCATGCATTTTGCCCAGGGAAACAAAATATGCCTTTACAGCACAAAGCAAGGAGATCAAGAAGTATGTACACAGCAGTACATTTTCATTTTATTTTATGTATGCACCCTTTAGTTAAAGGTTTTAACTCCATAACATTATTTAAATCTCACATCTTGTGTGTTAAAAATGTTTTATTATAAAACTTAAAATAATTGCAACTTGCAAACAATGAAGCAAATATTTAAATTATGCAAAATGAATTGACTTTTAACACTCAAATTGCTTCATTCACCAAATTACTAGCAGGACATGTTTCAAGGATCTATTGCCGCTAGCTGCTGGTCGACTAAGTTATGATTCCTGAAGCTTCTTGTCCCCTGGGTAATTGTGCTTGGTGAATTTAAAGAACTAAACTATCACCTGTTGGAATTTCAAAGTTCATAACTGAATGTTTCCACCCAAAAATTCATACTGAGGTTCCATCAGAAATACATGTTTTGAGGTGCCTTAAATCCAAAGAAAAAGCCTTTTTACAAAATGGTCTCTTTATATGTGTATGTGAACAGCATAACTCAAAAACAAGAAGTCAGATAAATACCAAATTTGGTATTTACATTCAGTACCTTTCAAAGATAAAACACAAACATTTTCAAGGAAAAACCCCACCCCAAACTACCGTTTACATGGAACATTTTTTTTTAAATGTTTGATTTTCTAAAAAATGGCTATAATGATTTTATTTAAAATACCATATATTAAAGATATTTGCATAACAAAATGTATTTCTTAAATTTTCTGGGAATAACCAGCGAAGTCCACTTCATTAGGGAGAAATTTTGTATAATGTCTTTATAACTGGTAAATGTTAAGCAACAGACGTGCCACATAGTAATGTTGATCTCATTAAAACATCAAATATGTTTTTTGTGGCATCGCCATTTCAGAGATATCCATTATTAACTGTTCAATACTTAGCCATTCATATAAAGTCCTATCAACATTCAGTTGTTCCTCGCGATGTCATGGAAACAGTATGGAATTTTAAGGCAGCATATAGCTTCCGGTTCTTAAACATTTGACTATCGCTGCTCTCTTTATATCTTTTAATTTAGCTATTAAAATGAAGTAAAGCAACAAAGGGTAGAGAAAGGGATGTGAATGTAATTCTTAATATTTTTTTTCCCCATAAGCTCAGTTCTACACAGTTATTGTAGTGATTTTAGCATCCCTTAGAAAAGAAACCAGGCATATATATATATATAAGATTGTAAGAGAAACATAAGTACAAGGATGAAAGAATCCTTCACAAATATGAGATATAAACCAATCATAGCCAGTCAGTTCTAACAAGAAACACAATATAGAACAGAAGGTCCAACTGCTAAAATCAGTGCATAACCACACAGAACTGAGCTTATGGGAAACAACACGTATCAAACGTTTCAAACATTGCATTATGAACTTTGAAATTACAGCAGATGGCGGTTTAATCTTTAAATTCAGCTGACAATGGGGGACAATAGGTCCTGCAAGAACTTTGATAACTGGAGCAATATGATGCTTAACATCAATGATTTTCCATATTTAATCTTTTACTTATTTTCTGCATATTCTATAGCTAGAACGTTTACAAAAATAAGTGAGGTTATAAAATATAAAAACTTTTATTATAACTGAAAGGAATACACTGGTTAAATTCTGCTTTCAAAGCATTTGTTGGTCTTTGATACCTTTTATGTACAATGCCTAACCAAGTTTATAAAACACACAAGTATCATTATTGCTAATAAAGTTTAAACTTAACCAAAGTTATATTGTAAACCCCTATCCCAGAAGCTACTTCTAATCTATGCAATTATAAATTTCTGAAGATAAACTCTGCAATTATCAACAGTATAATAGTTCTGTAAAACCTTTCAACTTCTGAAGTAACTCCAGAATATGTACAGAGCAACTGAAGACTTCAATGGAAGAAAATGTTATCAAAGTTACCGTAGTACAGGGTGATTTATGAAGAACTGACACATTTCTTTCTTTAATTATTCTGTTCGAAATTCGCTCAATACAGCAATTTTAGCACCAAATTAAGCAGAATATTCTGCAATTTTGATTGACTGTTACTAGATGTTCATGTTTTATTCGTAATTGTTAGTTTTATTGTCGGAAACTGTTTTTGAGATTTTGTTGTAGTCAACGTGAAAATGGAGTACACACTAAATAAATCTCTCTTCCTTGTAAAGCAACACTGGATTATAAATTCAATTACAGCTACGCAAAGGGCATACCAGAGAGAATTTGGTGTTCGGAATCCTCCCTAAAGAAACACAATACTGGGACCGGTAAACAAACTGGAAACAACTGGATCTGGTGAGTGAAAAAGGCAAAACTCGTTCATCTGGCTTCTCAGGGTTGCTGTTGACGTAAGAGCCCGACTGGATCAGTCATCCAAAAATCATTAAGATGTTTGTCGCAGGAGACAGGGTACAGCTACTCAATGTGTCAGAGAGCTGTGAAAAGTGCAGGCCTAAAGCTGTATAGGATTACGGTTGTCCATCAGTTACAGGAACCAGATAACGATAGACGACTGAATTATTGTTGTTGGTTTCAGGCGTTCATTGTGCAAAATACTGCTGTATTGTTCATCACATGGTTCACAGGTAAAGCATGGTTCCATTTATCCAGCTATGCACCCAGTTAAAATCAGAGTTCGGTGCGCAATTTCTGCACAGAGATTAATGGGACCAATTTTTTTTTTAAAACAATGTGAACACTGCAGAGTACCGACGGATTTTCATGGAGTTTGCTGAGCAACTAGACGATGTAGAGCTGAATCAAGGATATTTTCAGCAGAATGGCGCTACATACCATACATCAAATGAATCCATGGCACTAATTGCAAGTTTCTTTGATGACCAGATAATTTCCAAGAACCAGTCCCAGTATTGTGTTTCTTTAGGGAGGATTCCGAACACCAAATTCTCTCTGGTATGCCCTTTGAGTAGCTGTAATTGAATTTATAATCCAGTGTTGCTTTACAAGGAAGAGAGATTCATTTAGTGTGTACTCCATTTTCACGTTGACTACAACAAATCTCAAAAATAGTTGCCGACAATAAAACTAACAATTACGAATAAAACATGAACATCTGTGCATCTAGCGACAGGCAATCAAAAGTCCAGAACATTCTGTTTAATTTGGTGCTAAAATTGGGGCACTGAGTGAATTTGAAACAGAATAATTAAAGAAAGAAAGTGTCAGTTCTTTATAAATCATCCTGTACATTTCTGCACTTCAGCTTATATACACAGGTTCCCAAATCACTGTCCACTTTGTTTGAACAGGCAACCCAAATGACAACATGAGGGATGGTAACTTATTTTATCATCACATTACATAAGCTACTTGTTTCTGTTTAAAAGCATTCTGGTATTGCTAACACTGTCACCGGCAAGTTTATGTGGGGCAGTAAGATTTACCTTTGATTGTTACATTGTTTGTGTATTATTATAATGTTTTTGGTCGACTACACTATAATGTGCCAATTACATGTGATGTAACTGAATTGTTATGGCATACATAATACTTGAGTGACTCATTATGATCTTACTTCGCGGCACACACAGCTCACCCACATCTTTCAACACCTTCAAAGCAGCAGTCCAGTGGAATCCATTCCCCAGATAAACAATTAAATATGTGTATTTAAAATAAAATAAATTCTGTCTATTCTAATTTTATTATTCTAATAAACTGAGCTCATTTCCTTTGCTTCAATATGTGTTGCTTTCATGTTACTTGCAAAAAATCAATAAATATGCGTGGATTCAACAGTGCTGCCATCCAAACAGCATTTAATTACACATCAATTAACAAGGCAAAATCTTTTTGAAATTGTGGTGTGGTTGACCACAAACAGTCATATCAACACGATTATAATCGTAATTAACATGCTCGTATGAAAATTATAAAAAGATGTTACAGCTTGTTTCATAAACACACTTGCATCTTAATTACTACCATTATAGTCTTGTTGCATAATATATTATTATAATATTAATACTAGTGTAATATTCTGTAATACCTACTTTATAGTATAATACTAATCATTATTATCCCACCTCCATATTGTGAGCGTAGCATGTCTGTCTTACATTCAAGAGGTCTTGACTTTGAATCCATATTAGAATGAGTTACATGGATTTTTTTCCTGGGTTTTTCCCTCATCCTGAAAAGATGAATATTGGGTAACTGTTAAGCTTTATGGACCATGGGCTCATTTGAACATCATTTCACCAATTTCGTTCATTCCTCTACTGAATCGGTCTACCCTGTTAAAGGACATTATTAAAATAATGTAATAACAACATCCATCTTGAATCAGACATGTGAAGATTACCTGTTACATACTGCAGCTGTGTTCTGTGGACGAGTGGTTAGGGCAATGGGTTTCTAGCGAAGAGGATTCAGTGTTCCAATCCTGAAGAATCTTATACGTGTAATATATACTGTACACACAGACACACCTCTAACTGATTAAAATTTGTACCACCCTTGAAACACTACCGGGGCACCATGTGCAACTATGAGATGTAACTTGAAGAAGTGGATGAGGATTCAGGAACACCCTGTATAAATACAAATCATTGTGTAGGAAAGTTTGATACGTAAAAGCTTCTTTCATGAAGAGAAGTAGAAATAAGTAAATATGTGGGTAATGTTAACCTTTCAAGTCTTCAGTTACTATAAACAAACACTGTACAACCTTGTGCTTGCTATTGGAAACATTCCATGACTGGATAAGAACTGCACTCTCTGGCAGGAATGTGCGCTGAAAAAAACCTCTAACAATGTTGCAGCATTTTATATTACTGCTCTATGGATATTCCAGATTCACACAAACTTCTCATCACAATACGAGAACATTTTCTGTGTCACGTTTAGGCAATTATCCTGCAGCAATATGCCTTGTACCCAACATGCAGTAAAATGTAAAATTACACACATTCAAAGATACAGCTCAAGGCACATAAAATTTCATTAGGTAGCAAGCGCCATTTGTATTACTTAAAAAAATCCATTTCTGCACAAAATGTCATCAGTGCAAAACATACATTATTTTAACTTCATCCGAAAAGTTGTAACATCTCTGTCTTTGCTCTACTTATTTCACCTTAAATAACTCACTTCAATCCTTTTAAAACTCATCATATAAAAAGCTTATACACCTTAACATAGTAATACAAATTATCTAAGTTGGCATTGGTACAAACTTTGAAATTTGTTCTTCAAATTTGCAACCATAACATTAAAAAGCAGTAATTATAATCAAAAAAGCTTTTACGTTATACCTTGTGAGCCACCTAAAACTTCCATCAGAAACATCTCTCAAACAAAAATAGGAATTGAAAAACAATTTTCACAAACAAGCAGCTACCACATACAGGGTGTCCAGGACAAAAACTACCAATAAGAAACTTTAATAAAATCGCTCAATAACGAACCCGGAACATGCTGTTTGTGGCACATGACCAAAGTTGTGTCTAAAGTTACATGTTGGCAACATTTTTTTGTCGTTTGTGTTTTGTTTCAGAACATAACCTCAAAATTGACTTGCTGAATTGAAGTTCACAGTGCATGTGCAGCGTCAGTTTTGATGAAAATACCAACAAAGACTGCCTGAGAGACACACAATAACAGCCTGGCATACTTGGCAGCTTGAAACTAGGTCTCTTGTAGAGAAACAATCACGCGGGAGGAGTGAGTCAGAAGAGCAAGTCAATGCAATTTCAGCATAGTTCATCCAAACCGGTTCGTCATTACAGCGGGGAACTAAGAATGCCGAGGTCAACTGTCCATGATGTTCTACATAAAAGGTTACGACTTTAAGTGTACTAGATCCAATTGGTACACAAGTAAATATCAAATGATTTACCACAAGGATTTGATTATGCTATCAACATGTTATCAAAGATCAATAATGATAACGAATTCCCAAGGAAGTTAGTTTTCAGCGATGAGTCCACCTTTCATGTGTGTGGGGTTGTCAACAGGCATTCTTTGTAGAGCGGAGTATCAATGGTAGTGTGTATCATGATATGCTGGAGAATTAAGCATCCTGCAGATACCTAACGGATTTATTTAAAGGTGAGTCGGAATTGTTACACTAACATCACTTAAGTTTACTCACTTAACATGTTTCGGGAAACGGATTGTTCTTCCAACAAGATGGAGTTCCTCCACATTATGCAGGACACATGTGTGATCATTTGGACATCTGCTTACCTCAGTGTTGGATTGGCTGGGGTGGTACCATAGCATGGCCTCCAAGATCCCCAGATCTAAGCACTCTGGATTTCTTTTACAGGTGATTTATGTAGAGAACGGCAGCTTCTTCTGCAACCATAACTCCACAGATGCTAGCAAACACCTGGGTAGAAACTGAGCACTGCCTGAATGTCTGTTGTGCTACAAAGGGTGCACACATAGAAATTTATATGTAATTAAAAATCTTATGTGTTCATATGTAAAGTGCCGCAAACAACATGCTGCTAGGTTCATTATTGGCTGAGTTATTAAACTTTCTTATTGGTAGTTTTGTCCTGTATATTGATATAAAAGCTCTATACGATCAAGGTTGGATAGAAAAGGAGTGCAAAAGGATCCCATCAAAGTAATTAACAAATATTTGAAAAAGCTGGAACTTATAACACAAGTTAAAAAAATATCTAAAATAGAAAATCCTCTAGATTATACAGAATGGAACACTGAGTTGATGGATGAATCAAACAAAAGGATGGAAACAGCTTACACTAGAAACCCTAAACAAAAAATCCCCAACAGAAGAATGTCTTAGAATATTGTGACGCAGCTACAAGCTGAGCGGCCAGACAGTAGAAGAGATACAGAGAGATAAGTAGTGCTCTTGCCCAGCATAAACACCAGAAACCTGTCAAGAGACATCCAGAATCTTCTGGAAGTTTCCCTCCTTCCTGCCTCTAGAACTGTATGGATAATTCTGGCAGCTATATAAGCACGCATCCTCACAAGTCAGTTGCTGACTGCATTTCTGAGGTCACTTCAAGTGCGATTCTACAAGAATTTCTGCGAGAGATTAGAGAGGTCTTGTGTTCAACTCCCCAGCAAATGAAGTGGTAGAAAGAAGAGGTTGCTTTGCATATATTTCATTATGCCGCAAAGAAAAGTGAACTAGATCATATTAGTGAAGTGACAGTGAAAACTTGGCTCCCTTAAATAAAACGGAGAAGTCTTTTCAGAATTATTTAGCTGTTAGTAAGAGCAAAACAGTTTTCAAAGGAGAGCATCAAGCTATTTTATACTCATTAACACAACTATTATACTGACAAAATGTACTTGAAAATATAGTGATTTTGGTGGATCTTAAATCAGTCATCCAAGCAGTTGCCAACTATATTACAAATTATAAAGACAGTAAGACAGTTAATAGCAATACGGTGAGTACCTTCCCATGTTGGATTGTATGGTAATCAGCTGGCAGATCTACTGGAACCACTTCACGTAAAACCAACAACATATTGGAAGCAAAAGAATATAAAACATTAATAAAAAAAAAATAAATAAATACAAAACTAATGCCAGTAGTGATAAACAATTGTCTAATATACATCTGGACTGGCTAAGAAACAGTAAACTGCCACTAAGGAAGCAGTGGCAAGATTCAGATTGTAAACAGGACATAACTGTTTGGTTGCGCAATACCACAAATTATTTTCTCACATGTATGAGGCAAGATAACGTTAAACAATGACATCGTGCTGGAATGCAACATTCTTCATGAGCTAAAGTACTCAAAAAGAAAGACAAGGAGAAGAAGAAACAACTTTCACAAGTATGAAGCCAGGGGAGAGGCTCATTAAAGTAGATGGCAGCAAATATGATTTTCAATATCAACTTGTGATTTTTTAAATGGAAATCTTGTATTACTTTTTATGCAGTTCATAACAGGGAAAATAACATTAACCCTGCAGCAGTCGCACTTGGATTCACAGCCCACACAAAAGTATTTTTTCATTCCCTTTAACTTCTTTGAATTTAGGAATCACATGACCTTCCTATAATCAACAGTATTATGTTGCACTTGAACTTGTTACAGAATGGTCAGCAATTGCAGACTGACAGACCCGCACGAGCAACGGCTTGGGAAATTATTGGCATAGTCAACGTTAGCAGAAATAGTAAAAGTGAGCTATTGTAGTCATACAACAGCTTGTTCACAAGGGTTTTCTTTTATTCAAGTTTACTTTCTGTTAGTCATGTCGTCTGAAAGAATCAGGAACACTGTTGTCAAGATTTTAGCACGGCATGACCATGAAAGTTGAACACTATGACTGAAATGTATAATCTGAAACACTGCATGTTTTGCATCCTATTTAAAGCACTTGTTTGTGAATTTGAAGCACATGTAATGTATCAAGAAACTTGGAATTTCAGCAGGATTGCACGAGATTTATTGTTTTATAAAACGTATGTACTTAGTAAATTGAAATTCAAACATAATAAATTGTATATTCTGTGTTACTTTGTCGTTATATAACACTGCACGACCACTGCAGGTTTAAGAATGGCAGAAAAATGCAATGTCATAGCTGGGATTTGATCACAGATCTCTTGTTTTTCTGTGATTGCTGTCCTGCCAGCATGTTGCCCTGGTAGCTCAATGGTCAGAGCAACTACAAAGAAAGTGGGAGATCTGTGTTCAAATCCTAGCTATGTCATTGAAATTTTAGCTATTTCTGATTGTACCTTTACAACAATCCTTAGGCCTTTAAAAATAATAATAAAAAATAATGCATATTATGAATGTTGTTTGTTGCATTGCGATACGTCAATTACATCCCAGAAATGCAATGTGAAGTTGACAGTTGAAATACTGCACATTCTGAGGTTCATCTACGTCGTAATTAACTGCAAGGTAATTCATGTATTACAAAACCTGTTCTTAATGTTGTTTTCACTGGAAATAGCAACATGATTTGCAGAAAAAAAGGGAAAAACACAAAAAGAAAGAAATTTTGCCTCATATCTCCAGCATCAACTTCATACTACAATTTCTTGGGATATAATTGATCTATTGTGATGGAGCAAACACCAATCTAAATGCTATTTCCTAAATCATCCATTGGCATAAAAATAATACAAGGTTTCCATTTAAAAAATCAGAAGTTTATGTTGAAAGTCTTATTTGCTTCCATTTTTGAATGACCTATATCATTTACTTTAATGAGCACCTCCCATGCCTATGAAAATTATTTTTCCTTTTTTCTAAAAATTGCCTTTTCTGTAGTGATAGTTTTAGGTGACTTGCCTGGTATAATTTGCTTTCTAATTATAAATGACTTGAAGTAATTAAGAGAAGAAAAACAACTGTCAGGATTATAAACTCTAGCACCTGTCATAATTATTTCAGTTTCCAAACATCACATACATTTTAATAAAATAAATAATTACACCTCAAAGGCAAGTTGAACCAAAATAGTTGCTGCACTTGCATAATTATTTAATTTAGCAACTGTCAGGTTCACATGTAGTTTTCTGTACTTACTCAAACCAAACTCACCAAAGAGATAACCTAACCAAAAGCCCAAACATATCTCATCTCATATAGATGACGAAATGCACAGAGCTCTAGAATGAACATTTTCTGTGTGTGACAAATGAGCACCCCCTGGACATTGAAATTCAAATTGTTATTCTTTACGCATATATTTACTGGTATTTGTTTATTTATTTTAGCTATGCTAGATTTGCAATGATTATGATAAATGTCCAGTTTCTACAAAGCAAGTTATGTCTAGAACTCTCTTTGTTTTTTCTGTAACTGTATAACACATTATTAACAATGAATCCATCTTATAGGGTGGATTTCGGAAACAATAACATGTTATAACATTCACACATTGTGTAACTAAACAACCAAAATCAAGCTAGACAGGGATTTCCATTGCTTAACCCATATTTGAGTCATATGGACAGAAAAACTAATGTTGTTAGTACTGTGAGAACAAATAAGGATATGTTGTGTGATATATCTCATTATAAAGTGAAATGGAAGGATAACAAGATGTTTATTTCCTATTGATGAAACACACAGCTGCTAGACATTACAGCAACAGACAAACTGAGAAGAAGGTTTTTCAGACACACAGAGGAGGAGGTAAAGAAACCAAATGTGTCCTTCAGTAATAGAAGGGATTGGAAGATTTCAATTTGTAGCATCACACAACAGCTTTGTTTCCCATAATGCAACACACATAGAGATATGTACATATTCAATTGTTTCATTGTGTTTTGCAAGATTTCAGAGGTTGACCATTAGCTCACGAGGTTGCAAGTTAAACACAAGTCCCTTTTCAAATGCACATTCCACCCAAAGGTAAGGGGAATGGAAGGTAACAAAAGATGTGTTGTATGTTACAGTAGGGAGAAAAGAAGCGAAAAGCTTGCCAACACAAATAGTGTTGTGTCACCCTTCATTTGCAGAACTGTTTTGACTTCTACCACACACAACATCAAAACTGGTCAGTTAATACTTCCAGCATCATGCATGCAAAACTTCAGGCAAAAATGATATGCATTCATTTTATGAGGTCTGTTCAAAAAATTTGGAACATTCGTAATTTCGCACCAATGGAGTGTTGAGTGAAATGTGGTTAGCATCCCTACACATGCCTGTATTTAATGTGTAACTGTTGGAAGTTTCATTATTCTATGTCTGTTAGTTATTGTTCAGTGCTATATTGAGTACAACGTTGTATGGCAGAGTTAGAAGAACAATGCGTCTGCATTAAATTTTGCGTGAAACTCAAAAAACCTTTACAGAGACACTAAATGATGCAGGAAGCCCATGGTGATGAATGCTTAAGCCATACTCTGTGTTACGAATGGTTCATGCAATTTAAAAATGGCTGGATGGAAGTTGAAGATTACCCTGGTTCAGGATGGCCTTTGAAGTCTACCAATAACGCTCATGTAAGGAACATCAACAAAATTGTGTGTGCGAATCAAAGACTGACTATCGGGAAGTGTTGCAATGCCTGTGAGAAAATGTGAGAAGGAAACGGCCTGAAATGTGGCGACACAATTCATAGCTCTTGCATCACGCACCCGCACATTCATCCCTGTTGGTGTGTGACTATTGCACAAAAAACAATATCACTGTGCTGCCTCAACCTCCGTACTCTCCAGACCTGGCCCTCTGGACTTTTTTTTTTATTTCCAAAGTTGAAAACTGTGTTGAAAGGACGAAGATTTGCAACGATAGACGAGATAAAAGAAAATTTGCAGATGGTGCTTCGTGCAGTCCAGAAAGAGATGTACCAAGACTGCTTCCAGAAGTGGAAACGGTGTATCAATTGTGGAAGAGAGCATTTCAAAGGAGACCAAGCACAATAAGTAAAGCTAAGCGTAGAAAAATGTTGTAGACAAAGTTCCGGAAGTTTTTGAACAGACCTTATATATACATTTTTAAACTTTAATGCACGCTTGCACAGCTATACAATGATTTAAATCAGATTTCTGAGGCAGCCATGAGGGTGTTTAAATAAAATGTGAATGGGTTAAACAGTGTTTAGATACATATTGTTCAAATCAAAACATCAAAACTAGAAAGGTGAAATTTCTTTCATTAAACTCTGTTCATTTCTGCCAACCACAATGCTACACTAATGCAAACAGCCCCAAACTTGGTCAAATGTATGTTTATAAGGCTTCTATAGCATTTACAGGTAGTTGCACAGTGAACACTTGGCAGTTAATCAAAGCCAAGAAAGAAGAAATGTGTATGCATAATCATATCATGAATTTATATTAAAAACAGAAGTATTATTAACTGTGAAGTTATTTTCATTTTTACGCTATAAATGAGTCAATGTTCAATTTGAGGAAATTACTAAATAAACCACTTAAGAACACCACACCGAATTAAATAAGAGGATTGTGATACCAACAGGAACTTAAATGTCAGATTGAAAGAGCATAGAAGAAATATCAAATTTAAACAATTGATAATCAATAGTAGACACACAATCACAATATTGGAAAAGAAATTAAATGAGGACCTCACTACAACTTATCATGTGGGAAAAGATCTTCATTTTTAAACATTCTAAGAGCCTGTTATATTTATAGATCCTGCCAGTACCTCCAGATGGCAGTCTGAGGAAGGAGAGAGAACAACTGTCAGTCGCCACAATGCTGAGGATGGAGACAAATGTCTCTGAAAACATTCCAAGATTTTACAACTTCACATCATATCATTTAGAGTATAAAAATTAAAAATATTATCAGTTTCTTTGGCTCAAGATTTCTTCAGTTCAGCCTATTGTTTTAAAAGAGCACACAAGAATAATCCATAAGTTCTGACCACTAATTCATTTATAATTAATTATAATTACTCAATGTAAATGTATTTTTCAGTATAAGTACGGAATGCAGGGGAGTGTCAGCGACACTCAGAAAATGCTTCAGTTTAGGAATTGTATTCTGTAAGAAAGCTGACCATGCCCCCATACTGTGCACTTGTTTCACAATGAAAATATTCCCAGTACACTTATGCAGCAGTATGATTAATTAACAGTAGAAAAAACTAAGATGAGACTGCATAATATTAACTGTAATCTCATCTTGCACTTTTCTGTAGTATTAAGTGCACAAAGCCATGTTGAGAATGTTCCTTCTGAAGATGAGATCCTTATTTATCCTTGAAGTCGAACCATGGGGCATCCACCAGCCGACTGTGAACACTCCACAAGTTCTGTAACACAAAGTGGCACAATAAATGCTGTTTATTATGACTACAGCCCAGATATTTAGGCATATACTACAATAAGGCAAAAAGGCACAATAAATAAACAAATCTGATGTATTACATTCACATGAGTTTCTCTAATCATTCCTTGACAAACTATTCTTATTCTTGTATCTACTTAATGTTAATCAAGATAAATATTTGTAGAAATGGCTTTATTACATAGTATTTTTTTGTGCGTACAAGAGGAATACAGTACACTTAAACAATAACAAAATCTTTTAAGAGTTTGTTGCTATGTGATGGCTTTAAAATTCTATTCTCTTTCCATGACCAGCAGTAAAAAAAAAAATCCATTTGAGAACAATGTTAGTATTTGAAAATTCAAGCCAGTAACAAGTAATATCTCAGAAATGGTTAGCTCCATAAAAACATTTCACATAAATTGTGTGGTTTAATGAGATCTGCATTTTTTCATCTAACTCTTATGGTTTACCAATAATGCCATTCAGAATGAAAAGCACTTCACACGTTATTTCCAGAAAATTCATGATATGCATCTCATTTTCCCTGAAAATATCTTAAATATACGGTATTTTAATCAAAATCATTAGAGGCATTTTTGAGAAAATAAAAATTTCCAAAAAAATTATAGTTTGGGGTGGGGAATTTTCTTGAAAATGTTCAAGTTGCAACCTTCGAAGATGCTGAACTTAAACAACAAGTTTGGTATTTAACCGACTTTTTTTTCTTGGGTTATACTGCTCTCTCTCTCGCTCTTGCACATGCACCTCCCTATACACACACACTAAGTGAAATCTTGATACTGAATTTTTGGGTGGAATGCAACACTTGCTCTACCACAGGTAAGTAGTAGACAAAGTAAAAAGGCACTATAAATTTCAAAAGGTCATAATCACAATATAATTATTTGCCAATATTTGGCTTAAAGATAATACAAATTTTACTGTTGCACACGAGATAATGATGTAACTGTTTCCTGAAGAAGCTGGCTGTTAGAAGCAATCTTATTTTCTTTCAAGCAAGATTTGTTCCTAACATATGTTGATGATAAAGTATGTTTCACAAACCTCACATAATAAAACTGTTCCATCAGTTGAAAACAAATGAGCACTAAATTCAGTAACATAATTGTGAAGTTTATTTTTTAATGGTTGGTTGAATTTAGGTACCATAACTAAATGATGTCATGTTTGCTTTCATGAAACAGTAAATTGACCATCACTATTGGTCGAAATGTTTTCCTGATACTGCGGAACGCACTTTCAAAGAGAAATGCTGAACCCTTAGCAGATAGCAAACATTACAAGATGATCATATTCCACTATCTAGAGTTCCCTGAATGTACAGAGGTGGTCTGATTATTAGAATAAACTGGTACATTACTACATATTCTATTAGTTAATAATAATTTTATAATGAATTGTATTTATTGTTGCCACATTTAGGTCTTTAACCATGTATCATTGACTACTTTGGATAACGTCAATGCGGTGGCAACGAGATACCTTTCTATTAAAGACCATATTATATAGGGATGATTTTACAAATTTTTTTGTGATTCATTCATCAGAACCTTCATGGACAGGTAACAATCATTATACTATGTAAATAGGATATTACATCAAGGAATTCCTAAAAACTGACATTTCTTATAGAAATATTAGTAAACATTCAGCAAAGGTACAGTGCAGCATTTAATTTTGCAAAACATTTATACAAAATATGCCAAAAAATTATAAAATTCTTATTACGCTAAAAGCAATATGTGCTAAGTGCTAAACGTTAATTATATTTTTTAATATTTAATAATGTTTTAAATCCAATAATTAAACAATTTATATTACATAAACTTATTTTAAAAAATTACACAAATGAGAGTGTTTAGTCTAATAACTTGACCACGTCTGCGATACAAAAATTGAAAACATTTAAGTTGATTTAAAAAAAAGGCAAAAATTGGCATTTATAATTCAAATACGCAACTGGATTTTAAAATCACACAGTAAAAACTTAATCTATCACTTCCAAATACTTCCAAACATGATTGTATCTACGTATATAACTTTTGATTTATTATTACCCAATACAACAAATTAATTTTGTCTAAACATACAACTCAAATTTTAACAGGGAGAGTTGTACAGGATGGAGTAATCCTCATCTACCATTTTATAAACTTGTGCCGAGTTTTCCAATGTGTACGAACTTGATTCATACTGAAACATGACAGCTTTATGTTTGTCATTTATGACTATATCAATAAAACAATTTTTTTATTAAAATTACCATGCCATTCAATGCATGAAACATTTTGCACAGCATGCACATTAATGGTAGTTGGTATAGAATAATTTCTTGCACCAGATCTTTTTGTTAGGTCATCTGGCACATAATTTTGTATTTTAGATATCCCCTGATTTGACGGGGGTGGGGGGGTAATTTACCAACAAACTGGACACTGAAATAGCCAAGAAGCTTCTCTGTGCAACAACATCAACCTCCCTCCTATTTCCTTAGTAGCTGTCCAGTCTGACCTGAAAATGTTTTGCTGCAGAACCAGCATTATTTCAAACATGGAGAAACAATATGTAGACAATGGTTAAAGTTAGATATTGTGTTGTACCTCATTTATTGATGAATATGATTCAGTGTACATAGGATCTCTCAATATACTCTCCACTGATGTCAATACACCTTGTAACTTCATTGTAGCATCATGAAACCATTGTTTAGGGATACTACACACCCACTTGTGGACATCTGCCTACAATTTCTCATTGTTGCCAAACGTTTTACCTTGCAGCACATCTTTCATGTTGTTGAATAAGCAAAATCAGATGAAGCGAGATGTGTTGAATATGGTGGATGTGGTGACACAACAATGAACCCCCAGTGGTGTCAACTTTGCTGGTGTGGGGCAGCACTCTTTCAACCACTGCGTCTAAGCCATGTGAGGATGTCACAGTACACCCTGCTGTTGACAGTCAGACCATTAGCAGCATGCCACAAGAATCTCAAAAGATGCACATCTTCTGCTTACCTGCAATAGAGCAGCATGAAATTTCTTGGGCTGGGGACTCAAAGCATGTTTCCATTGCATGGATTGGTGCTTCTTCTTAGGTTTGTGGTAGTGACACTATGATTCATCACCAGTTTCTCCAAAAATATTGATCTTCATTCTTCATTTCCAATAGTTGACAACAGACTTCAACTTTGTTCTCCTTCTGTGTCAAGTCCCATGGAAACCAATGTGCACACACCTTCTTCTTATCCATATCACCATGAATAATGGCAAGTAGGGTTGCACGGCCGAGGCCTGTCTATCATTACAGTTCATCAAAGTTAATGAATCTATCAGCCATAATGAATTCAGACACAAACTCAATGTTCCTCAGAGACTGTGATATTGACAGATGACCAGTACTCACATTCTTGCATGCAGATTCCCTTCCACTGGCTAATCCAGCAATCGTTGTAAACAGTCTTTTGTGTAAGAGCTTCCTGACCGCAGTTAAACATTTGTGAATATCTGCTGTTTTGTCTCCTTTTTTCCACAAAAGCCATGCAGTCCATGTTTGTCCATGGCACTCTCCACTAACAACAAACAAGCACTGTCCTTTCACTATACACTGTTCACAACTGCCATCTAGCATCTGCACAGCATACTAGTATCAGTTCATCGTACCCATAAATTGGGCAGTATTTTTAAAACAACACAATTATAAATCATTTACAAACAACCCTCATATGTCTGTTGCTAAGATGATTTCCAGCATTAAACGTTGTCTACAGTCAATCTTTAAGAGCAGGTATTTAAACAGTTTAACCTCAATATTCATACTGCAACGTGAAGTTAGTGCCTGCATGCAATGGATCACATTAAACATATCGCTATGTGGAGTCGGAGAGATATATTGGAAGTTAGAAGACATCCTGTTCATTGTAACTGTCTCATTGCAGAAATCCTTTCAAATTAAATACCAAAGTAGGATTCAAAGCATGCTTTCAGTTCTTGAAGGAAACTGTGGAAATATTATCTGAGATCAGGCAGCATCTACAACAGAACAATACAAGAGGTTGTTCATTGGTCACAACATTGCAGCTTCTTCTGGCAGTAACTGGTGCATTTAAGATGTAAATGTTCATGAATCAATTCTATGCAGCACTTTAGACTATGAGCTTCCTATATTCAACAGTATCAGAGGAAGGTTGATAAACTTCCCAAACAAGAAGCCCTCTTTCATTAAACATGATCTTACTGTCCTTTCCCAATAAGCATTAATTCCTGGGTATGTTATATAGCCTCTTTATTATACATTATTCTGCCTATTCATTATACGCTTTGGAAATGGAATGAGACAATTGTATTTTATCTATTTGTGTTATTGTTTCATTTGAAGGCTAATTTTCCTGGAGTAATGGGTGCTATTGATTGCTTCCATATCAGAGTAACTATATGAGAGGGTTGTTGTTTTCCTCAGAACCCGCTGTTAGAAGCTTTACTCTCCACTATCACTTTTCTATGTCAGAAAGTCGTCTTTTCTTTGACACAAAACTTTATGGCTCATTTGGCCATGATGATTTGTTTATAAAACAAAAGACAGAAGCAACTCTTAAAACAAAAACATGATGCTAACTACAAAAACACTGAATTAAATGCTTTCTTTTCACAACTAATGTTTGAACCTAAACAATTTCTAGCTAAACATCAGTTAACCACTGTTTAAGCAATGGAAGTGTGCATCTTACATTGTTTACCTAGACAGTGTCTAAGGGTCTAAACAAGTTACTGTTTCTGCAATCGCCCCAAAGTATCTACAGGTCAGTATGATGTATGTCTGACCAGAGTTCCATGCTATTTATTAAATGGCACTGTTTGCTTATACAGAGCAGGCCAAAAGAGTCCGAACCGCCTGCGCAGTGTTTTCCATATACGCATCCTTGGCGCTCGTTGCCGTCTGCCGCTATCATAGAAAGGTGCAGATAAAACCATACAACATTTTTAAAACTTCTTTTAAAAGCTTTACTTACCAACTTTATGAAAGGAGATGCTGAAACTAGCCAACGTCATTGTCCATACATTTTTGGCACCTCTTTATGAAACTATCCATCATGACGATGTCGTCTAATGTTTCTTCGGTAAGAACCGAACGGCGTCTTTTAGATTTCTTAGCCTGAACACTTCCTGTGGCCTGAAATTTACTGTAAAGTTCATGGATTGTTGTACGGCCTGGAACTTTTACACCTGGAAATCTTTCTGTAAATCATACTTTCACTTGGCGAGCTGACCGAGTTAACATATATGAGTCATAAATAAATACACGCTGTGCAGTAGAAAACAAATACTGAGCCATAATATACTTTCTGAATAAGTACAGGACAAAATAATAAATAACTCGTAATAACTGAACTACATCACATCACCATCAACTCAAAACTGTACTTCACACTGCAGAGTAAAACCACAACAGCGTGACTTTGTTTGTAGTAGCAGTGTGTTATCATATTTTCACATGCCCAGTGGAAAAACACAGCGCAGCTGGTAATATTGTTCATAAAATACCCCTCCAGGGTAACTTAAAACTTAATTTGTATAAGACAAACCCATACACCCTTGAAGAATTAAAACAAAATATCCGCCAGGAAATTTCTCAATGTGAACTGCGGCGAGTGATGGATAGTTTCCTAAAGAGGTGACAAAAATGTGTGGACGACGGTGGCCATTTTCAGCCTCTCCTTTCATAAAGTTGGTAAGTAAAGCCTTTAAAAGTAGTTTTAAAAATGTTGTATGGTTTCATTCACGCCTTTCTATGATAGCGGCAGATGGCAACGAGCGCCGAGGACGCGGACATGAAAAACACTGCGTAGGTGGTTCGGAGTCTTTTGGCTCACTCTGTATATAGTAATCATGCAGTAATCTGTGCAATGAAAGAAAGTGTTTGATATTTGACAAAGAGGAACAGGCAAGTACATAATGAGCAGCCTAGGATTAGGTGCATACTACGGCACTCATGTTGTGTCTATTAATGAAATAATTAATTATTATTATTTATATATGATGGGATACAATCATACTGGATGTAAAAACAGACAAAAGAAAAATAGGGTATCTACATGCAAAGGATGGAAATGAGCATGCAAATACCAGCCTAAAGCAGTATGTTAACAAGAGAGACAAAACACATTGGAACAAGAGGTACGCATTTAATTTCTTATTTTCAAAATATTCCCTAACAGAGCATACTACCACACTGAGCCAAATAAGCCACCCTTGATTATATGCTGCATCCTTAAAATTCGAGGAAGGAAAAACCAAGTTTGGCACAAAAATAACTTTTTCAACTTGATTAAGGCAAGAAAATTGTTTTTCTTCTTGTACTTGCATGTACGTAAGCATTTTCCCTGGCATATGGTACTTAACATTGGCATCAAACACACTGCATTATTCACTTCATCACTCCCACAATACGTCATCCAGTATATTCAATAGTAGCTAACTAAACAATACACACAATGTTAATGCCAAAACTCTGAGTGATAGTTTGCATTGTTGTGTAATAAAATGCTGCTGGTTTGGTTCTAGACGCTAGCTGTATTGTTGCAAATGAGCATAGATTTTAACACCAAAGATACATAAAAAGTCAAGGCTGTGAATATAAGCTGCAATCCAACCTAAATGTGGACCAAAAGTGCAGCTTATTTTTTACCCAATACAGTATTTTCTGTGCATGTCCTTTACTAAATACCTTTGTATTCATTTCCCAAGACGCTGAGTTTTTATTTTGGTTGTGCAATCCTTCTCACTACTCTTAAGATGTCATAAAAGATCCATTAGTAGTGTTTATAAAATTGTAAATCGCAGAACACACATGCATGGATGCACATGGAGCCTACAAAACATTTAGCGCTCTGTGTTATTCTAATTGACGCAGTTTAGGCGCATGCTAATTACTTGTTATATTGATGCAGTAATTTGTATCACAAATTATGTAAATGTCAAGAGTGATTGTAGTGTGACATTGATTTGAGATGTTTGTTGATTGTAAGCATTGTCGAGAAGTGGGTTTATACGGCCTTACTGAAACTGACAATAATAGCGTGCAATAATGTAGCGAGGGGGTGAGCTGTTTATCATTATTAGAGACGAGCAAATGACGTAATATTGGCGCGTTTTTCTTAGAATTTGCTGGAACATTTTCCCTAGAGCATATGTTTTCGTAATTTTCATTGGATATAAAAATAGACGCTAATGTTGGCACGTTTTATTAACCAATAGCAGCTCGGTTATAATCTTTAGGCATATCGGGGTGTAGGAGTATAAAAAGAGCTAAGTCAGAGGTAGATTTGTCCAGTTCATCGGAAACATTTGTACATTACACGTCGTCTTCAGTCCATCGGAAACATTTGTGCATTACACATCGCTGAGTTAAACAGAAGCAGTCATGGTGAATACATCGCATAGTTTATCGATTTGCAGTGTACGCGTAGCAGAGTTATGAAAAATCTCAAGTGTTGTAAAGTTAATTACACAAAAAGTTGAAGTACGCGAATTAAGAATGAGCAGTAAATAAGTTATGATAACAGTTTCAGTTTGGCGAGTGTCAAGATTAATATGTGAAAGTGCATAATGTGTTATGATAATAAAAGTGTAAAACAAATTCTTCATCAGTGTTATCTTTGGATAAAAGACTCCTTTCCGTTTACACACCTGTATAAGATAAGTGCTCGATCAAAAAGATCATAGCTAGCCGGAGGACAGTGAACCCAAAATTAAATACAATAATAGGCGCTCAGTAAAAGCTAACACGAAGTGACCGTGACAAATTGTCTTTCATACGTGCGGCAAATAAACAGTAGCATTCTTTCAAACTTAACAAAGAATACCGTCGCAAATTTGGCTCCCAAACGTGGGGCTCAATAAATAAATAAACAGAATACTGTCACAATATATTGGCAAAGCGGTGGTGATGTATACAGTAGGTATGGAAAATACTGCCTCTAAGTGGTTCATCTGCGTGCAGCTATGAAGCTTACATTCCCTTGCATCATTTTACAGCTCTGTCCCACATGTTCAGCAAATGTCAATCACTTTAACGTCCATGGACTGTTACTTTTCTTTTATATCAACATAGATCTGCACACATCAGAATCATAGCTGAACACTATCTCATCCTCCAAATTTTTTTAGTTTGTTCAATCTATCTGTCCTCTAGTTAAAAAGTCAATGGTGCACTTATCTCTGTTTGTTTGAAATATAAGTCTTAATCAAATTGTTTATTTCAGAAACCCATTGTGTACACACTTTCAACTTTTAAGAAGAAAAAAAAGAGAAATATTTTATCTTTGAAATGGATGAAGATTTTGTTTAAAAAAATAATTAAATAAGATAAGAGTCTTGTTTAAATCAGTATCAGTTAACCTAATCTTTCATTTCTTTTGCATTCACAATCTGAGATATTGGAATGACAGAATACCGGAGGTCTACAATGCCTATGTTTAGTATCCGCACTTTTTATTTTTTTTAGAATTTTTGTCAAGTTACAGTGACCAAATTTTGGTCTCCACCGATAGATCTAAGAGCACCAAAGGTGTTGGATGTGCCTATGTTTATGGAACTGAACCCTATACATTCGGTTTTCAAGATAGCACATCCATTTATAGTGCAGAGCTGTATGCCATATACCGAGCCATTTTTTATGTGCACCATCAAAAATTGGGTGACTCTCACTTTGGGTGATTCTCTTAGTGCACTCCAGAGCCTTCATCAGCTGTACAACTACCATCCCATTGTACAGCACATCCAGGATGCCCTCCATGTTTTACATGCATCTAGTGTTAATGTGGAGTGTGCTTGGGTACCTGGTCACATTGGTTTGCCGGGGAATGAAGGGCAGATTTGGCAGCTAAGGCGGTGACCACAGAAACCATGTTACAATCCCGTGTACATCGAACACCTTAGGCTTGTTGTGTAGAAAGGAGTGCTATTGTGCTGGTGTGAAGAGTGGTCAGCTCTCTGCGGAAATAAGCTTAGAGTAGTGAAGCACATTATGGGTAACTTCCTCTCATGTATCTTGTCATGAGGAGGTGATTTTGGCTTGGTTGCAAGTTTACACAAGGTTACCTTCTTAAGGGGAACCCTGCTACTCTTTGACCGCGGTATAGCGAAGGTCTGACTGTCCATCATGTGTTGCAGGAGTGTATTCCTCTAACACATCTTCAGGATTCTCTGCAAGTGCTGGTCTTGCCAATGATGACCAAGCTGTCTAAACGGTTTTTGAGTTTTTTCAAATGAGGATTGATATCATATTGATATCAGTTTTTTGTACTTCTTGGCTTAGTTTTGTAAATTTATCTTTATCTCTGGCTTTTTCCATGATCTGTTGTGCAAGGACATTAATGACCTTGTAGTTGAACACCCTTAAATATAAATTGTCGTCATCACAATCTGAGATACTAATTGCACAAAAATTACTGAATTTCTGAAATAAATGATTCAGTAATACTTGCTTAAGTCAGAAAATTTCTGTTCAGCATCTTGTGAACGTGCTGAAAATGAAGTGAATATTGCTGAATTAACTTCTGTTTTTAAATACTAGCAATATCATATATATTTGCTAGAAAATGAAGTAATGTTAATATTTTCACTTTTGTTACAGTGCTGTTTGCTTTCTCCAGAGGTACTCATCAAAATGTCAACAGAAGACCTATAGCATGTAATTCGTGTTTGCATCATTTTGATGGTGTTAAGTAAAATGGTCAATCAAATGCTAAACGCAATTATTTTTACTTTCTCTACCATATACGTACAGTAAGTAGAGGAACTACTGGATTTAACAAAGAAATACATGTTTTAAGAGCTCCTGAACTCTCAAAAAACATTTTTGTGTGCATCTGTGAACAGGCATAACTCAAAAACAAAAGTCAATTATAACCAAACTTGGTATTTAATTTCAGTATCTTCCAAAGATACAACATAAAGCTTTTCAAGAAAAACCTCCGCTCCAAGTTACCATTTAAATGGAAAAATTTTCATTATTTTTAATTTTCTAAAAAATGGCTCCAACAATTTTGATTAAAATGCTGTATATTAAAGATATTTGTCTGACAAAATGTATATCTTGAATTTTCTGAGCATGTCCTGTGAAGTCGTCTTCATTCGGAAGGAATTTTGTATAATCTTGTATAACTGGTAAACGTTAAGCAGTAAACAAAAACGTACTGCACAAAAAATTTAGGACTCTTTAAAACACACAATTTATTTCAAATAACTTTTTTATGCTATAAGCTATTTCCAAGATATCCATTATTAATGCTTTGAATTGTTGAATACTTAGCCATTCTTTTGAAGTGTTGTAAACTTTCAGATGTTTCTCACAATTCCACTGAAACATTATGGAATTTTAAGGCGAGTGTATAGCATCCATTAGATTATACAGTTTATATACCCACCATAAATGATAGAGGTAAAAAAATCATGTAAATGTAACATCAGATATTTTATCCTAGAAATCAAGGCAGAAATGCAAAGCAGAGAAATAAGAAAGCAAATAAACACAATCTTACAGGGTGTGTTGTATCTCACTGCCTGAATATGAAAATATTAAACAGGTTTTCATGAAGCTAAGTCTGATAGCTGAAATAAAACAATATACACATCACACTTTATTGTAGTGACCTCAGTACTTTTACGATGTATTCAAAGTTATCTAAATCAGCTGTGGTTCAGTCACTGCTGTAAAGACAGTTGATGAAAGTTTATTCAAGACATCTGTGTGAGTGTTAATGTCTTGTTGTTAGTCCACTGCAATGCCTGCCAACAAATTCACACTTCAACAAGGATTTTTTATGTGCAATATATACATAAAAACCGAATCATGTAGACAGGTGTGTAAGCAATTTCAGGAGAAATGTCCTGGTGTTCCAAGCAGAGAAACTGTTACACGTCTGCTTAATAAGTTTAGTAGAAAGGCATCACTAAACCTTAGAAGCAAAAATAAGATGTTCTAACAGAGGAAAAAATTGACAAAATTTGTGCATTTATTTGTGGGAACCCTAAAAAATAAAGTTTATACGAACAATCCCCACACCATAGACAAATTTAAGGACAATATAAAAACATAAATTATGAACATTATGCAAGAACAACTTATGTGCGTGAGTGTAAATTTCATCTTGGTATTTTAGTCCAGCATCTTCTAAAGATGCGACATGAAGATTTTCAAGAAAATCCCCACACCTCAAACTACCCTTTATATGGAAAATATTTTGTTATTTTCTCAAAATGACTAACAGTCTTTATTAAAATAGCATAAAGATATTTACATCACAAATAAAATGTAGTCTCGTTAAAAGACGCAATTTTTGTCGTATTTTTTGTGACATTAGCCATTTCCGAGACATTCTTTATTATTGCTGTGAATTGTCAAATACTTTACAGTTTTTTCCAACTGCTAGGTCATTTTTGCTTTTTCCCCATGTGCCTGCAAAGAGAATGGAATTTCAAAGCCATCACATAGCGACTCCCTTTTAAAAGATTTTACTTTAGCTTAAGCCTACTATATTCTCCCTTGTACCTATAAATGAAATGTACAATTAAACTGTTTCTGCAAATAAATGGTTATGGGTAGAGAAGGCCATGTGAATGTAATGTAACAGAATATGTTTTTTTTTTTTTTTCCTTTCTTTCTTCATAAAATGCAATTGATGTTTAACTATGCCGATTTGTTCAATGATATTGTTATACTTTTACCAAAATGAGGATTGTTTTTTAAAGGAAGTTTTGAATTCACACAGCTTTGATCCTCCATAGACCAGTGTAAAAATGCCCAGACCTGAGTTTCTTCAGAGTATCAGCAACATTCCACACAACTGCTGACGTTGTAAAACTGTGCGATCAATTTAGGGTTAGTTTTCAACAAACTACTGATATTATTTAGTATGGGTGTAGGAATAAGATGCAGCCAAAATGCTTTTGAAATCAAGTTTTTTTGATATGCAGAGTGTTCTGTAAAGTATGTGCAATTGTTGTTGCTGCAACAAAGTTATTTGCCCCCTCCCCCACAGCCCTTTTTAGGGCCTCTTCTTAGTGGCAGCATTTTGTTATGAAGAACTGCCAACCGAAGTGTACAAAATGTCGCCATAAACGGATGATTGGAGTTAGGCTACACACTGTTGTTGCTCTGCCCCATTTCTTCAGGTAGGATGCATGTGTAACTGGTCAACATGGAATAAAAGTGACAATGTTTTTCACAAATGTCATGAAACTCATAAAGATAAGCATATAGACAGGTAAGGTCACTCCAAAACTTTTGAGAATGAACACATTAAAATATTAAAATTTAGATCTGATCATTGCATCTTTTCAAAATATTCTCCATTGCATTCTTTACACTGCCTCATCCTTCAAATGCTGAATGCCGAACTATTTTGCGAAATAGAAAAAAGTCACATAGGGCCAGATCTGGACTGTAAGGAGGATGGGACAAATATCTGACTCCTGGAGAAATTGGGTTGTTCCTTGTGCAGTGTGGGCAGAGGCATTGTCATAGTACAACAAAATTCCACACAGACCAGTCTTAGGCACTTTTTCTCAGTTCATTGAACACTTGTGGTGTACCATCTGGCAGTGACAGTCTTTTGTCCCTCAAGTGAAATGTGACCACTTGCTGAGAAGAAGGGACAGCTCATCTTCTTGCCAACATTTCTTGTTTGTTGGGGATCTTCTCCTGACTGATCACTGTCGTTTAGTTTGTGGATCATACTGGTAAATCCAGCTTTCGTCACCTGTTACAGTGTTAAATATGTTTTTGGATCCTGGTACCTTGCTCATTTGTGAGGTGGTGGGGGGTCCAGCGACTGCAGAGCTTCCTGATGTCAAGTTTTTCTTTCAGGATTGTTTACATTGCTGCCGATCCAATATTTAGGGCTTCTTGAATCTGACCATATGTGCAGTGATGATCTTCCTGCAACATGCACTTTGCTTTCACCACATTTTCATCCATTGTTGCTGTAGCCGGCCATCCTGCTTAGCCTTCATCTTCAAGGAAATCCCCTCCTCTTCTAAACTCTGCATACCATCGACAAATGGTGTGCTGCGAAGACAAAGGTCTGCAAATGCACGATGCAGTCTTTCAAGGCATTCTGTCTCCCCTAAACTGTCTTTAAAGAGATGGAAAACAATAGCATGGAAATACTCTCGCTTGAGATCCATTCTAGCATATGGTGTAGCAACACCTGCTATATATACACATATGGTTCTGACGATGCACATTGTTGGATCGCACCCAGACTTGCACTTGTTGCTATCTGAACTTCAATCTGAAGTTAGGAAAAGTTGCTTTGGCTTACCAGTCTCATTGTTGCCCAATCTCAAAACTTTTAGAGTGACCCTCGTACATGTGTACAGAAATATGGCCCCTACCTTATTGGAGATTTTTGTGTGTGGATTTTCCATAAATTCCAAATTTTATTTTCTCTTTCATGTAAATTTTAAAATTTGTCTGAGGTTGTGATGAGGAATCAGAAAAATTATGTATACCAATAAGATACTTTTAGTGATAGACAGCATATACTATACCGATTCTTGTAGTGAAACTGTTGCACCAAGTGACATTCCTTTGTTAATAAGTTCTGTATTCTCTTTGTTAATTTATACAAACATTTGCTCTTGTTTGTACTTTTTTGAGACAATAGTCAGTTTTGAGTTGCATATAAACAAACCACAGATGACCCTTTCACTCAAGAACCAATTCTACGTGAGTCAAGATGAACATTTGCTTCAGTTTCCCAGCTTGGAACTAGAGAGCGCTCTAGTGGCTGTTTCGTGTCATGGACAGCTTCAGCAATTCTACAGTGAAGACTCTAAGGCCTAGTTTCACAGTTTAACCTTAAGCTTTAATGCAGTTTTACACTGTGTAGTTCCAGTGATAAGCTGAGCTTATACGTGGGTTGGCTTAAACTGTACTCAACCATGGTTTAAGCTAAGCAGTCACAGTGTTATCTGAACAAGACGATCTAGAATGTGTCCAAATCATTTTCAGTATGGGATGATCAAGAATTCTGCTAGAGGTTTGGATTAAGTAAATAGTCGGCAATGATGGTACCAGAAATTATTTGTGACAGAATTCAACGTAAAACTGAACAGCACGAAGAACAACTTAATTTTAAATGTATGCTTCATACTTTTATCATATACATTGCCATCACATCCGCATATTGAACTGAATTTATTTGTTTACAGTTTTATACAATATAAAATCTTCCCTACTCATGTACCTTGAGTACAAATTGTCTGGTAGTTAGCCTCCTATTGGTTACTCAAATTGTTTGGCTCCCAGGCCTTAGAGTTCACTGAGCGGCTCTTTCTTTCTTTCTCACTTCTCTTACCACTTTTCTTTAACTTCCTTAAAAACTCCCACAAGGCTTTGATTTTGTTTTCTTGTCAACATTTTGATAATTATTATCTTTCTATACATTTTTTCCACACTATTTCTCTCCACACCTTTATTTGTTTACATTCCGTCATATAATGCTGTATACTTTCCCTTTTTTTTTTTTTTAAAATAGAGAGTTGAGGGTTGTTACACTACATCACTATGATAATCTTACTTGAACGCGTTTCGGGAGACGGCTTGTCCCCATCGTCAGCATTCTCTCTCAACTGAGAGAATGCTGACGATGGGGACAAGCCGTCTCCCGAAACGCGTTCAAGTAAGATTATCATAGTGATGTAGTGTAACAACCCTCAACTCTCTATTTTAAATTATGACACATCACTGTTACAAGCTTCTAAATCTTCAAAAATTGATACTTTCCCTTCTTCCACACAGTCGTCCTCCGTGCTAGCCTCTAGTTCCCAAGGTCGCGGGTTCAAACCTGGCGGAGGACAATAGATTTTTTTGGGTGTAAAAATCCTTACCATGGCTTCCTTCGGAAGGGAAGTAAAGCCGGTGGTCCTGTGTCGTAGATTTACAGTATGTAAAAGAACGTCAAGCCTGATAAAGAGGCCTCTGAGCAAAACTACCAGTCTTTCACGCCCAACATAGAATGGGATGCTAAGGACCATAGTAGTTAAAGAGCGTCCATAAATAAAACTCAATTTAATTTAATTTCCTCCACACAGCTCGCATATTCCTCTTCTGCTGTCTCTCAACCCTCTTAGATACATTGGTCCCATTCTCATCCATGCTAACCTTCCCTTTCTTGCCTGTTACAGTAATCAATGTATCTCTCTCTTCTTATGTTCTATGCTTCCCCATATCTTTTGTTGTTCTGTATCTTCCACTCTGCTTCTTACTACCTTCCAGAAATCATTTATGCTTTTTTTCCCTCTGATCTCCATATATACCCCATATCTATTTTTTCCATTTCTTTCCACGAACTGTTTTTGCTTGTCAGACTTTTTTGCTGCGCCATGCATATCCTTAAAATTTCTCCTTCCACTTTTGTTACACACCTAAACCAAAATTTTAAAATTCTTTCTATTATTATACCTTTCCTTCTAGTTCTATAAATGCGACTCCCCTGATGCTGCTCTTGTCACTCCGAGTAATTCCTTACAAAACATTTTATACATCTAGTCAATTTTTTTGCTTAATTCACCCCCTCCCAGATTTCTACCGCATAAAACATTCCTGATTCTACCAATGCCTCATACATTCTCTCCAGTCATTTAGTCAACATCTCTAGTTTATATTTATATACTGTTATCCCTGTCATGGCTGCCTTCCCTTTAGCTAACATCTTTCTATCATGAGCTCCCCATTCTCCATTATTACTCAGTCTTACTCCTAAATAGTCAACTTGTTTAACTACCTTTAGTGTATTGCTTTATATTTCAGTAACAAACTCCTCTCATCACAAACAACGCTTCTGTTAACATTGAGGTTATGTGCAAGTGAAAGCATGCTAATTGCAGCTGGAGATTTTTCTCAAAACTTACAGCATGCAATTGTTTCACACATTTGGTTTTTCTTACTCCATAGTAATTTGGGTTCTAGTACAGTAGAAGATGATAAAGGAAACAAACACTTATGAAATCAAGCATGGTGAATATACATAATAATTCTGAATGAATGAAACATTGTTTCACTAACAGATGTTGCCTGAATGAAGTAATCTAGCCACCTCCCCTTTTTAGTGACCTCAGTTATAAAGCAGAAACCATAACTTGTCTGCTTGCTTGCAGTATATTATATGAATATGCTGGTCCACAATTTCTAGGAGAATGCTAACTTCTTAAAAAGTAAACCTCTATGTTTTGACTCTCATTTTTCGATCATTTTAACTTTATGTTGCTGGATAACCCACAAAAGCTTATTTTAGGAACAGTGTTGCCATAAATAAACAATGGAAATTTGCTCAATACGCATGCACAAGTATTACCAACTTTACTGTTCTGTGGAGTTGTTCAACTCAGTAAAGCCAAACCTGGTTGCCCTACTGTGAAACTGCAAAGCTTAAACCAAAACTTAAGCCTTGCTTAAGCAGCATCCGTAGCTTACTAAAGCTTCAACTTAAGTTTAAACTGTGAAACCAGCACTAACATGCACAATACGGATCTAATATGCCATCCCCAGGGAAAGACAATTAACTTTGTCATTTTTGTCCTTGTTCCCGTTCCCAATCATTGTAAAACAGCCTTAATGTCAATGTATTACATGATTTCAAAACTTTGTGGATCCAATAAGCTCATAAGATTTTTAATTATGTAAATAAAGAGTTTAGAAAAACATAGAAGTATGCATTCAAGTGACATTATTTATTAAACACAGACAACATGCAAAGCAAATCTGCAAAACATTTCAAAATAAATTATATTTTTCACAGCCACAACATTAGTGCATATAAAAATATTTACAATTAGTATGTACACAAGCATGTTATAAAGCAAACAGCAGTTGTCTTCAGAGCAACACATAAAAACTGTGTTGACTGTTACACGAGAAATGAAGCATTTCAGTGAATTTGTTCTTGAACACAGCAGCAGTAGAGATCTATTTCAACGGTCAAAGCACTCGCACATCAGCAGTTGGTCAGTCTTTGAAAACAGCAACAACAAAGATTGATTTTAAAAGTATGTCATAAACAGTCTATTAGTTGAAACACTCTATAATACTTGTTTTCTATATAATAAAAGAAAACTATTTAAAAGTATTTCTGTAAACAGATATAAATGTACCAAAACAATTTACTAGGGATGGGACCTCGATACTTGGTGGTATTCAAGTATGTCTAATACTTGGAGATAAATCTTCAATACTTTTAAATTTTTAAGAGGTGTTGCATTAAACTTTATACTAGATAAGGAATAAAAGGAGCTGAGACTTCACATTATTGCCTCTCACAAAGTGTTACTGGAGTATATTTCTTGATAGACCTTGACTGTGTTTCCTGTGGCTGAATCAATGCAACATTCCATTGACTAAATGAAAACATGCAAAACAATGGGGGAACGAGTAGAGGTACTCATGCAGCGTTAACCGAGTTGTAAATGAAGCAGATTTATTTGACCTACTAAATCATGTTTGTGCAATAGACTGACTCACTCTCAGCCATTACAGTGACCAAAATCTGTGAATCCAGCAGAAATAAACCAGAACTTAAGACATAAAATAATACAGCATATTGAAAAATTTGTTCTTTCCTTTCATCTGTTAGTTTGTGTTTACACAAATGTAAACCCCCACCGTTGAATCTTTGCACTTGACAGTCTGTGTGGCTTCACGTAATGTTGGCTATATTGTGATTGCAACATTGCCAGAGTAATCAGTAAACAACAACAGCTGATTGTTCTCCTTTCTATCGTGTCTAAGCTGCATACAAAAAGTGTATGTAAGTAGCGAACGTCATTGTATAATAAATTAGCACTTTTGACAATATAGAAAAAGAATAATGCAAACCTGCCTGCTACAATGAGGAGAAATAAAACAAATTATAAGCTGCGATAACAAAGTTATTTTCAATCATGCTGCATTCCAGATGATTGAGCAATTTTGTCCTCTTGGAGTTTCACTCCCTTGTAAACAACAGTTGTCGTGATTAGTTGAAGAACTGCTGCAGTTTGTTGTATGGCAGCAATAGAGGGATGCCCATGAACCTTCACGCACTCCTGCGTCCTTCTTAACAGTTCCAATGCCTCACTTTTAAGTGGCATATCTTGACGCAAAGGATTTTCACTTCGTGAATCATCACTTTGAGACATTGTTGCACTTTAATTTTTACATAAATAATATGAATGAAATATACATAAAATATATGTATGAATGAACACCAACAGTAACCACAAATATAAATAACAATGAACAATATTAGCTTGCAAAGAACTCAACGCACATGTTAGAGACTCACAAACTCAAACACATTGTTGCAAATAGCTACATCTGGCAACAGAGTCACTTCCAGTTCTGCTTCCGCTTTGTCATAGACCACCCGAAATGATTGCTTTAGGAAGTCTTAACGGTTAAAGCTTTTCATCTGTTTTTTTGTGAGTGTATCAACTTAATTGCTAGCTGTCAAGTGCAACGTTTCAACAGCTATAACTCAGGTCACAAGCATAATTTTCATAATATGGAGAGAAGATCCTTTAAAAGAAAATTTCCAACACAAAATATAGTTACATAAAAAGGGAAGCAAAGAAATTATTATCATCATAGACTAACAATAGGAGATACATAACCTGTGGCATCATCAAGATAAACAAATTGCTGCCAACTGAAAAATGTCAGACAGGAACAATTTCAGAATTAGCACACAATACAAAATTGGTTACATACACAGAAAACTACTAATAAGAAGATAATTCAGTGAACAAGCTATCACCTTTACAGTATCTAGTATCAAGAAATAGTGGTATCTTGCCATCAGTATTATTTACTCTGATAACATCATTTTCACAAAACTCTGGCAGATCATGAAGAACAAGCTAATATTTAAAGTACCTTTCTGTCATAACTTTCAATTATTTAAGTGACTGACGATGTTAGGCAGAGAGAGTATTTTCATTCTTAATGGAATCTTTTAATATCATCAATTATCATCATCCAATGATAAGCAGATTGCAGAAAACCATAGAGTAGAAAGCCACTAGAATAGAAACACAGGATCAGAGAAACGTTTTTGCTGCATTAATATTAAATCAGAGTCTCCGATTGTGTCAAATGTAAACAAAAACATACTCTTGTAATGTTGGGTAGGTGTGAAGCCTACTGGATAAGCCATCTACTACACTATGCGCTACTTTCTCATTCTATACCACTACTTGTTAGTTGATACAAGGATTAGCTTTAAAACATTTAAATGATTTTATTGTTTTTCAAAATATTCCCCCTTAACATGAATACATTTTTGCATTCAACAGAACCAGACCTTAAAGCCACTCTTCCGGTTTTATAATGTTCCACTGCTTCATCTGATGATGAAAAAGTGATTCCACACATTTTATCTTTAGTTTTTGGGAAGAAAAAGAAATCACAAGGTGCTCAGTCACGGCTGTATGGTGGAGTGTCCATGTTGCTGACCTTTAGGGCATCCAGATACTCAGTTGTTAGTTTTGCTGTATGCAATGATACATTCTCATGAAGTAACATATTTCCTTTTGGGTGCTTTTCACAAACTTTTTGAAAACTTTGCAGTAAACAGACATCTGTGTGCCAATCAGCAGTAGAGGTACATCTATCTTGTAATAGTATAGTACTTTAGAAGAAGAAGAACTAGTAATTAATGACCTTGTTAATTCATCAGACTTTTGCAGGCTTAGCTTCTGTGAGCCAATTGACTTTTCTTATCAGCATCATAACAATACATCATCACCAGTAACCAAATATTAAGTGCTGCCTTGGAATTTCTCCAGTTTTTCTCAACCTATCAATGCATTGATTGGGAGCCAGTTTATGTGCAATCCATCAACAAAAAAATTCTCTCACGTCTAACTGTTGATGTAAAATGTTTTGGATTTGAATCATACCAATGCCCAATGTTACCCAAATAAGTTCCTAAGATGCCCATTGATCTTCTTCAAGCATTGCTCAAACAGTGGCAATATTTTCATCAGTAACAGCAGCTCTTGGGCGTCCTTCACGAAATTCATCACTAAGAAAAAACTGATCTGTTCTGAATTCAGTGTACCAATTATAAATTGTTGCCTTAGATGCTTATTAATCCTATTGTATACCCTTTGTAACCTCGAATCATATTTATTACAAAAGTGTTCTTTTTTTAAACTTTCATGTTTTTTAATAGCCATTTTTTATAATTTCATATTATACTAACCTTCAGCATAAAAATTAGCTATTTATACTGCAAAATTCATTTTTTTCAATAAAAGTGTAGTTTTTTTTAATAGTAAGCAGCAAAATCCATGTAACTGTAGTCAAAGGTAACCCCATCAGCATACAACCATGCCATTACACCAGTTATTTTACTTGGGCCCTCTCCATCCTTTACGACAGCAACATTTGACTGCATTAGCTGGGACCTGAACTCGAGAAGTTTGGCTCTGAATGGATGACACTATTTCATCTTGACGATCATGGCTATTTGAATTGCTTCGGTGGTGATGCTAGTGAATGGGATATAAAAGCCAGTTTAGGAATTAAAAGAGCAGCATATGTAGCATAATAATTCTGGTAATAGAGGGTTAAATAAGCTGCATTATCCATCGTTTTTAGTTTACGGTCCACTCCACCCCCTTCGCTGTAACAGTTAATCAGGGTTCTACTGTAGCAGCAAACAGCTGTACATCAACAAAGTCAAAGCAGTCTTGACCATACTAATTTCATAGAAAGAAATGTTATCTTTATATTGTTTAAAAGCATAACACACACATTACGGTCTTCAGGATAATGAAAATGCAGTTTCTCTTGCAAAGAAAGGCACCCAAATCTTACAAAAACTAAACATGTTAACATACCACTCCACAAAATTAATTATAAACAATATCATTAAAAACAATTACAAAAAAATATAGAACCAAAAAGTGTAATACATCTAGGTATCCTTTGTTCATTAAAACTGGACCAAAACAACCTGTAGCACATTTTGACTGCTTGGTTGCTCATTCTGCACAAAACTGGCATATACACTTCACCTAAATGTGTACTTTGAAAACTTAAACATGGCATTGGACCATCTGCATAAGTGTTCAGCAGTAATCTCAACTCATAAGATGATAAATGGAGATGCCAGGGCATTAGATACTACTACTACTATTTTGTATCATTGTTAGTTACCTATAATAGATTTTACCAAGGCCTTTGATTGTGTGGGGGAAAGAAACACTACTCAATAAATTATCAGTTTGGGACATAAATTAATAGAATCTTGCATGACAAATAGGAAACAATATATAGTCCTAAATTCTACAGATAGTGACGCTATTTCAACTATGACGGAATTGACATGTGGTGTCCCACAAGGATCAATCCTTGGACCTCTCTTGTTTATCCTATACATCCATGACATAACTGAATATACACCTGCTGATACAAAAACTGTACAATATGCAGATGACACTAGTATCTCAGCCAGCAATGCCTTGAGCAAAATATTGAATGAAAACATAAACATCGTAGCTACCGAACTATTGCAGTACTTTACAACAATAAATTTAAGTATAACTCCAACTAAATGTGAATTGATAACAAAATACACCTTTACAATTGTATACTGACAATAAATTAGTAAACACTGTTGACAAAGTACAGGTACTTGTGTCTCGCTTGATAAAATGTTATCCTTTACTCCGCATATTGATAAATTAGCATTAAAAATAAGTAAAAATATATTTCTACTCAGAAATTATATCCCTGCAGCAACTATTACGATAATTTATTTCTCTCTCATTCAGTCATACATTTTATATGGCATAGAAATGTGACGCAACACTTCTAAATCAAATTTAATTAAAACTTTTGTATTATAGAAAAGTGCAATCAGATATATGCCAAACTTAAAAATGCAAGACTCGTGCAGGGAAGCCTTTCAACAGCTAAAAATAATGACATCACCAAGTCTTTAATATCTATAAAACCGTTTTGTACATTATAAAATAAAAATTTCCCATGCAAACAAATTCAGATATACAGGATCATAACACAAGAAATAAAAATAGTCTAGCTATCATAATGCATAGACTTAGTCTATATGAAAAGCTGCCTAGTTATGCTGGTGTAAAATTCTATAATAGGCTGCCAGCAGACGTTAAAAGATATAACAATTACAGAAAATTTAAATCTGTTTTGTAATCTTACCTAACTGACAATGTTTTTTATTCACTTGAGGAATTTTTAAAATAAGTTACGAACTCAATCGTTAATTCAATGTTATGTACTATCTAGCATCTTGTCTTATATACTTTGATTTTTAAATCTGATGACTTTCCTATTTTTAGCAATGCTCTGTAAAATACAAAGCGATAATAAAGTATTATTATTATTATTATTATTATTATTATTATTATTATTATTATTATTATTATTATTATTATTATACACAATCTAAGCAGACTGAAGGAGCTGTCATGTTCAGTTATAATAGGCCTGTAGAAGTGTATTTTATTATGAGGTAAGTTATAACCTTGTATTAATTGATCTTCTGATAACAGTTAAAGCTGGTTTGTTTCACCTTTATTAATATATTAGCTGAAATACTTGACATTGCCCATAGTTTGACAGTTTATCCTTAAGTTGCACTTGCCCAATAGCCTTGTGCTTCTTTGGAGGCGTCTAAAAAGTATTAAACAATGAGCTAATTAAAACTCAGGATTCTATAAAGAACAAAAAAATTAAAATACTGAGAAAAGCAACCACAAAGACCACAGTTTGTAAGGATGATTCTTGTGAATGCAGCTGAGTGAGTTCCTTGTCATAATTTATAGAGAAAATCTCAATTGGGAAGAAATAATAGCAATTTAAGTAACATCAACATAACGTTCATTCTCAGTAACCAATATACACAAAACTGCTAAGAAAATACACAAAAGACAAAATAAAATGAAGGCCAAACTTAACATACAAACAAAGGAAGAGTAACAATAAGAAGTGGTACTTCCACTGGTTTGTTGCTGTTATCATAATAGGTGGAATAGCTTTTGAAATTACGAGGTCTGTTCAAAAAATTGCGGAACTTTGTCTACAACATGTTTCTACGCTTAGTTTTTACTTATTGTGCATGGTCTCCTTTGAAATACTCTCCTCCACAATTGATACACTGCTCTCTCCACTTCTGGAAGCAGTCTTGGTACATCTCTTTCTGGATCATGCAAAGTGCTGTCTGCGAATTTTCTTTTATTTCATCTATTGTTGCAAGTTTTCGTCCTTTCAACGGGGTTTTCAACTTTGGAAAAAAAAAAGTCTGCAGGGGCCAGGTCTGGAGAGTATGGAGGATGAGGCAGCACAGTGATATTGTTTTTTGTGCAATAGTCAAGCACCAACAGGGATGAATGTGCGGGTGCGTCATCGTGATGCAAGAGCTATGAATTGTCTCACCACATTTCAGGCCGTTTCCTTCTCACATTTTCTCGCAGGAGTCGCAACACATCCCAATAATCTTAGATTGGCATGCACAATTTCGTTGACATTCCTGATATGAGCGTCGTTGACGAGGGTCATCTTTAACTTCCATCTGGCCATTTTTAAACCGTGTACACCATTCGTAACACAGAGTATGCCTTCAGTACTCATCACCATAGGCTTCCTGCGTCTCTGTAAAGGTTTTCTTTAGTTTCACACAAAATTTAATGCAGACGTGCTGCTCCTCTAACTCTGCCATCTCGAAATTCACAAACTGTGTGACACAACATTCTACTTAATACAGCACTGAACAATAACTAACAGACATACAATAATGAAACTTCCAGCAGATACACATTAAACACAACTGGAATGCCAACCACATTTCACTCAACACTGCATTGGCACGAAATTATGAATGTTTTGAACAGGCCTTGTATTTATTTGACTGCGTTATTATCCATGATGAATGTCAGAGGAGATCAACGAATATGTGAAGTCACTGTTCCTTTGTTATCTTGTGAGGCTGTGAAAGCATAAGTAATTGTTATTCTTATAATGGCAAATTTCAACCTATTACGATGATTGTTGAGAAAGATGTAGATGGCCTTGTGAAGCATAACGTAAAATTAAATAACTAATCATGTGAAATGAGGCAGAATTTTGAATCCTAAGCTAGACAGTAATTCTGGCCTTGTATCAAAGATTATCTGTGCCAAGTTTGGTTGAATCGGTGCAACGGTGTATACGTACACACACTGACTTTTATCAAAGCCCTATATAACAAACATTATAGGAGGCATATAACGTTGTATACAAGCGCTCATTAATAAGCATATCCATATAAAATGTTATCCTTTTCAGGCAACTGTTGGAAACAACTGATAACGTTAATTCAGATATACAAACATAAATTATGAGGATGTGAAGACCAAAATTACAAAATCACAAAATGTTGCATTCTCATTATTGGTACCCATAAGGAGAACTAAGTCACTCTGCATTAAAACAAACTGTTACATGGATGTGAGACTTGGAAGAGATCTACTGAAATGTATAAAAAATACAGGTTCATAGATGCTAAAGATTTATTCTGAGAATCTGGTGGCCAGTGACCATATCTAATAAAGAATTATGGAAGAAAACATCTCAACATGGCAAGAGATGAAATATATATATCAGTGGAAGGGATAGGACATATCCTCAGAAGAGAAGATCAAGATATTCCAGAGAGCCCTGAAATGGAATCCTCATGGACTACCAAGAAAAAAAGCAAGACCAAAGATTAGACGGCGAAACACAGAGGAAAGAAATTCAACAACAAGCGAAGAGTTAAAACTTGGCAAAAAATAGAGTCTGATGGCATGCTTTCATTCAGGCCTAATGCTTCCAAAAAGCACTACCGCCGCCACCACCACTGGGCAACTACAAAAAACTATTGGTTTACGAATAGGAAATCAATAATTTCAGTATTAATTCATCGCTTTGATCATTAATACAATGGCTCAATTGTTTTCTACTTCCCACACGGGCCAAAACACCTAAAAGGACTGGACTTACTTTATTGCAAATACAACAATAATAATTACAAAGCAGGGTTGGAGTGTAGAACATATTCAAAAGAGAAATTACTTAAAAAACACAAAGTAACTGAAGAGTGCAAATTTAAAGAAGTAATGTTTGCACTTTAGTAAGAGAATAGTGGAATTTAGTAAGTTTAATATACGGCATATCTCTATACTGTTCTGTCGTGTGTTTCTCAATGCTTATCATTAGTGATAGTGCCTACTGGCATACTCTATTTATAACATATTTTTTAGCTTATCACTATCTGCTAGATTTTAGAAAGGTTCCGTTAAATGATGTATACACAATGAAATGACACTATCTTACTGTTTCTTTATGAAGAACTGTGTACGTGACATTCTTTCTTCCTGATATGTCTAACATTTTTGCAAACAGCCGAGATTCATCAAAAGTCTATGGCAATCATGATCTAACACATGGATTTTTATGACAAAGTCCAACTTCAATTTTTGTAATCCATGATTTTAAATGTCAAAGTTGCTTACAAAAGAAATTTGTCACTTTTTTCGTTAACTTTGGGCCGAACTGAAGTTGAAAACTTCATTTTCAATCTGACCAAAGCAGACTCTGTTTTCAAAATGCAATATTTTGAACATCTGGTGGTTGTTTAAGAGAAACTAGAGCAAACTATAAATTCACGTACTTCCCAAATTCCAGTAAACCAGCAAAGAGTAATAATTTTGTAACAACATGAAATTTAGAATGTGTAAAATGTTCAGTGCAGTAAATATACAAGTATTCCATGCAAAATAAATCAGAACTGTGTTTTATAAGAATCCCTGAAGACTTGGTCATATGCTTCTTTTTGTCACACCTACTGAAATTCTTCCTGATGCCGCAATAAACATGTTAAACAAAAGAACACTACTTCCTTATACATATACAGATTTCTAATCCATATTTTATACTTCATAACATTAACTATAAATAAAAACTGTCACAAAAAATGGGAAAGCTATATACCATAGCCATAGAATGCAAATAACATATACGATTTAGATGAAGGTGTTGACTATACAATTGTCATCCATTCTGAGTGTTTACGCTAGTTACTAGAGGTCACTGGTAGTGTAAATCCGGATGCTATGCCTTTGGTAGTACCCCAGTGAAGGGGGACCATGATCACGATGAAGGATAGACAGACATAAGCTCTGGTCTATCATAGCACTGTATACCATTTACTAGAGGTCACTAGTGCTGCTATACATTTTGTTACAGCCCAGTGAAGTTGGATCATGATCATGATGAAGGATAGACACACACAAGCTCTGGTCTATCATAGCACTGTATACCATTTACTAGAGGTCACTAGTGCTGCTATACATTTTGTTACAACCCAGTGAAGGGGCACCATGATCATGATGAAGGATAGACACACACAAGCTCTGGTCTATCATAGCACTGTATACCATTTACTAGAGGTCACTAGTGCTGCTATACATTTTGTTACAGCCCAGTGAAGGGGGACCATGATCATGATGATGGATAGACACATAGATAAGCTCTGGTCTATCATAGCACTGTATACCATTTACTAGAGGTAACTAGTGGTGCTATACATTTTGTTACAGCTCAGTGAAGGGGCACCATGATCATGATGATGGATAGACACATAGATAAGCTCTGGTCTATCATAACACTGTATACCATTTACTAGAGGTCACTAGTAGTGCTACATATTTGTTACAACCCAGTGAAGGGGCATCATGATCATGATGATGGATAGACACATAGATAAGCTCTGGTCTATCATAACACTGTATACCATTTACTAGAGGTCACTAGTGGTGGTATACATTTTGTTACAGCCCAGTGAAGGGGAACCATGATAATGATGAAGGATAGACACACAGATAAGCTCTGGTCTATCATAGCACTGTATACCATTTACTAGAGCTCACTAGTGGTGCTATACATTTTGTTACAGCCCAGTGAAGGGGAACCATGATAATGATGAAGGATAGACACACAGATAAGCTCTCGTCTATCATAACACTGTATACCATTTACTAGAGCTCACTAGTGGTGCTATACATTTTGTTACAGCCCAGTGAAGGGGAACCATGATAATGATGAAGATAGACACACAGATAAGCTCTCGTCTATCATAACACTGTATACCATTTACTAGAGGTCACTAGTGGTGCTATACATTTTGTTACAACCCAGTGAAGGGGAACCATGATAATGATGAAGGATACATACACAAATAAGCTCTGGTCTATCATAACACTGTGTACCATTTACTAGAGGTCACTAGTGGTGCTATACATTTTGTTGCAGCCCAGGGAAGGGGGACCATGATCATCATGATGGATAGACACACAGATAAGCTCTGGTCTATCATAACACTGTGTACCATTTACTAGAGGTCACTAGTGGTGCTATACATTTTGTTACAGCCCAGTGAAGAGGGACCATGATCATGATGAAGGATAGACACACAGACAAGCTCTGGTCTATCATAGCACTGTATACCATTTAATAGAGGTCACTAGTGGTGCTATACATTTTGTTGCAGCCCAGTGAAGAGGAACCATGATCATGATGAAGGATAGACACACAGACAAGCTCTGGTCTATCATAGCACTGTATACCATTTAATAGAGGTCACTAGTGGTGCTATACATTTTGTTACAGCCCAGTGAAGAGGGACCATGATCATGATGAAGGATAGACACACAGACAAGCTCTGGTCTATCATAGCACTGTATACCATTTAATAGAGGTCACTAGTGGTGCTATACATTTTGTTGCAGCCCAGTGAAGAGGAACCATGATCATGATGAAGGATAGACACACAGACAAGCTCTGGTCTATCATAGCACTGTATACCATTTAATAGAGGTCACTAGTGGTGCTATACATTTTGTTGCAGCCCAGTGAAGAGGAACCATGATCATGATGAAGGATAGACACACAGATAAGCTCTGGTCTATCATAGGACTGTATACCATTTACTAGAGCTCACTAGTGCTGCTATACATTTTGTTACAGCCCAGTGAAGGGGGACCATGATCATGATGATGGATAGACACACAGATAAGCTCTGGTCTATCATAACACTGTATACCATTTACTAGAGGTCACTAGTGGTGCTATACATTTTGCTGCAGCCCAGTGAAGGGGGACCATGATCATGATGGATAGACACACACATAAGCTCTGGTCTATCATAGCACTGTATACCATTTACTAGAGGTCACTAGTGCTGCTATACATTTTGTTACAGCCCAGTGAAGGGGGACCATGATCATCATGATGGATAGACACACAGATAAGCTCTGGTCTATCATAGCATTGTATACCAGTTACTAGAGGTCACTAGTGGTGCTATACATTCTGTTGCAGCCCAGTGAAGGGGGACCATGATCATGATGATGGATAGACACACAGACAAGCTCTGATCTAGCATAGCACGGTATACCATTTACTAGAGGTCACTAGTGGTGCTATACATTTTGTTGCAGCCCAGTGAAGAGGAACCATGATCATGATGAAGGATAGACACACAGATAAGCTCTCGTCTATCATAACACTGTATACCATTTACTAGAGGTCACTAGTGGTGCTATACATTTTGTTACAGCCCAGTGAAGGGGGACCATGATCATGATGATGGATAGACACACAGATAAGCTCTGGTCTATCATAACACTGTATACCATTTACTAGAGGTCACTAGTGGTGCTATACATTTTGTTACAGCCCAGTGAAGAGGGACCATGATCATGATGATGGATAGACACACAGATAAGCTCTGGTCTATCATAACACTGTATACCATTTACTAGAGGTCACTAGTGGTGCTATACATTTTGCTGCAGCCCAGTGAACGGGGACCATGATCATGATGGATAGACACACACATAAGCTCTGGTCTATCATAGCACTGTATACCATTTGCTAGAGGTCACTAGTGGTGCTATACATTTTGTTACAGCCCAGTGAATGGGGACCATGATCATGATGAAGGATAGACACACAGATAAGCTCTAATCTATCATAGCACTGTATAGCATTTACTAGAGGTCACTAGTGGTGCTATACATTTTGTTACAGCTCAGTGACCATGATCATGATGAAAGATAGACACACAGATAGGCTCTGATCTATCATAGCACTGTATAGCATTTACTAGAGGTCACTAGTGGTGCTATACATTTTGTTGCAGCCCAGTGAAGGGGGACCATGATCATGATGACAGATAGACACACAGATAAGCTCTGGTCTATCATAGTACTGTATACCATTTACTAGAGGTCACTAGTGGTGCTATAGATTTTGTTGCAGCCCAGTGAAGGGGAACCATGATCATGATGATGGATACACACACAGATAAGCTCTGGTCTATCATAACACTGTATACCATTTACTAGAGGTCACTAGTGGTGCTATACATTTGTTACAACCCAGTGAAGGTGGATCATGATCATGATGATGGATAGACACACAGATAAGCTCTGGTCTATCATAACACTGTATACCATTTACTAGAGGTCATTAGTGGTGCTATACATTTGTTACAACCCATGAGGGGGACCATGATCATGATGATGGATAGACACACAGACAAGCTCTGGTCTATCATAGTACTGTATACCATTTACTAGAGGTCACTAGTGGTGCTATAGATTTTGTTGCAGCTCAGTGAAGGGGCACCATGATCATGATGATGGATAGACACATAGATAAGCTCTGGTCTATCATAACACTGTATACCATTTACTAGAGGTCACTAGTAGTGCTACATATTTGTTACAACCCAGTGAAGGGGCATCATGATCATGATGATGGATAGACACATAGATAAGCTCTGGTCTATCATAACACTGTATACCATTTACTAGAGGTCACTAGTGGTGGTATACATTTTGTTACAGCCCAGTGAAGGGGAACCATGATAATGATGAAGGATAGACACACAGATAAGCTCTGGTCTATCATAGCACTGTATACCATTTACTAGAGCTCACTAGTGGTGCTATACATTTTGTTACAGCCCAGTGAAGGGGAACCATGATAATGATGAAGGATAGACACACAGATAAGCTCTCGTCTATCATAACACTGTATACCATTTACTAGAGCTCACTAGTGGTGCTATACATTTTGTTACAGCCCAGTGAAGGGGAACCATGATAATGATGAAGATAGACACACAGATAAGCTCTCGTCTATCATAACACTGTATACCATTTACTAGAGGTCACTAGTGGTGCTATACATTTTGTTACAGCCCAGTGAAGGGGAACCATGATAATGATGAAGGATAGATACACAAATAAGCTCTGGTCTATCATAACACTGTGTACCATTTACTAGAGGTCACTAGTGGTGCTATACATTTTGTTGCAGCCCAGGGAAGGGGGACCATGATCATCATGATGGATAGACACACAGATAAGCTCTGGTCTATCATAACACTGTGTACCATTTACTAGAGGTCACTAGTGGTGCTATACATTTTGTTACAGCCCAGTGAAGAGGGACCATGATCATGATGAAGGATAGACACACAGACAAGCTCTGGTCTATCTAAGCACTGTATACCATTTAATAGAGGTCACTAGTGGTGCTATACATTTTGTTGCAGCCCAGTGAAGAGGAACCATGATCATGATGAAGGATAGACACACAGACAAGCTCTGGTCTATCATAGCACTGTATACCATTTAATAGAGGTCACTAGTGGTGCTATACATTTTGTTACAGCCCAGTGAAGAGGGACCATGATCATGATGAAGGATAGACACACAGAAAGCTCTGGTCTATCATAGCACTGTATACCATTTAATAGAGGTCACTAGTGGTGCTATACATTTTGTTGCAGCCCAGTGAAGAGGAACCATGATCATGATGAAGGATAGACACACAGACAAGCTCTGGTCTATCATAGCACTGTATACCATTTAATAGAGGTCACTAGTGGTGCTATACATTTTGTTGCAGCCCAGTGAAGAGGAACCATGATCATGATGAAGGATAGACACACAGATAAGCTCTGGTCTATCATAGGACTGTATACCATTTACTAGAGGTCACTAGTGCTGCTATACATTTTGTTACAGCCCAGTGAAGGGGGACCATGATCATGAAGATGGATAGACACACAGATAAGCTCTGGTCTATCATAACACTGTATACCATTTACTAGAGGTCACTAGTGGTGCTATACATTTTGCTGCAGCCCAGTGAAGGGGGACCATGATCATGATGGATAGACACACACATAAGCTCTGGTCTATCATAGCACTGTATACCATTTACTAGAGGTCACTAGTGCTGCTATACATTTTGTTACAGCCCAGTGAAGGGGGACCATGATCATCATGATGGATAGACACACAGATAAGCTCTGGTCTATCATAGCATTGTATACCAGTTACTAGAGGTCACTAGTGGTGCTATACATTCTGTTGCAGCCCAGTGAAGGGGGACCATGATCATGATGATGGACAGACACACAGACAAGCTCTGGTCTAGCATAGCACGGTATACCATTTACTAGAGGTCACTAGTGGTGCTATACATTTTGTTGCAGCCCAGTGAAGAGGAACCATGATCATGATGAAGGATAGACACACAGATAAGCTCTCGTCTATCATAACACTGTATACCATTTACTAGAGGTCACTAGTGGTGCTATACATTTTGTTACAGCCCAGTGAAGGAGGACCATGATCATGATGATGGATAGACACACAGATAAGCTCTGGTCTATCATAACACTGTATACCATTTACTAGAGGTCACTAGTGGTGCTATACATTTTGTTACAGCCCAGTGAAGAGGGACCATGATCATGATGATGGATAGACACACAGATAAGCTCTGGTCTATCATAACACTGTATACCATTTACTAGAGGTCACTAGTGGTGCTATACATTTTGCTGCAGCCCAGTGAACGGGGACCATGATCATGATGGATAGACACACACATAAGCTCTGGTCTATCATAGCACTGTATACCATTTGCTAGAGGTCACTAGTGGTGCTATACATTTTGTTACAGCCCAGTGAATGGGGACCATGATCATGATGAAGGATAGACACACAGATAAGCTGTAATCTATCATAGCACTGTATAGCATTTACTAGAGGTCACTAGTGGTGCTATACATTTTGTTACAGCTCAGTGACCATGATCATGATGAAAGATAGACACACAGATAGGCTCTGATCTATCATAGCACTGTATAGCATTTACTAGAGGTCACTAGTGGTGCTATACATTTTGTTACAGCTCAGTGACCATGATCATGATGAAAGATACACACAGATAAGCTCTGATCTATCATAGCACTGTATAGCATTTACTAGAGGTCACTAGTGGTGCTATACATTTTGTTACAGCTCAGTGACCATGATCATGATGAAAGATAGACACACAGATAGGCTCTGATCTATCATAGCACTGTATAGCATTTACTAGAGGTCACTAGAGGTGCTATACATTTTGTTACAGCTCAGTGACCATGATCATGATGAAAGATAGACACACAGATAAGCTCTGATCTTTCATAGCACTGTATAGCATTTACTAGAGGTCACTAGTGGTGCTATACATTTTGTTGCAGCCCAGTGAAGGGGGACCATGATCATGATGACAGATAGACACACAGATAAGCTCTGGTCTATCATAGTACTGTATACCATTTACTAGAGGTCACTAGTGGTGCTATAGATTTTGTTGCAGCCCAGTGAAGGGGAACCATGATCATGATGATGGATACACACACAGATAAGCTCTGGTCTATCATAACACTGTATACCATTTACTAGAGGTCACTAGTGGTGCTATACATTTGTTACAACCCAGTGAAGGTGGATCATGATCATGATGATGGATAGACACACAGATAAGCTCTGGTCTATCATAACACTGTATACCATTTACTAGAGGTCATTAGTGGTGCTATACATTTGTTACAACCCATGAGGGGGACCATGATCATGATGATGGATAGACACACAGACAAGCTCTGGTCTATCATAGTACTGTATACCATTTACTAGAGGTCACTAGTGGTGCTATAGATTTTGTTGCAGCTCAGTGAAGGGGCACCATGATCATGATGATGGATAGACACATAGATAAGCTCTGGTCTATCATAACACTGTATACCATTTACTAGAGGTCACTAGTAGTGCTACATATTTGTTACAACCCAGTGAAGGGGCATCATGATCATGATGATGGATAGACACATAGATAAGCTCTGGTCTATCATAACACTGTATACCATTTACTAGAGGTCACTAGTGGTGGTATACATTTTGTTACAGCCCAGTGAAGGGGAACCATGATAATGATGAAGGATAGACACACAGATAAGCTCTGGTCTATCATAGCACTGTATACCATTTACTAGAGCTCACTAGTGGTGCTATACATTTTGTTACAGCCCAGTGAAGGGGAACCATGATAATGATGAAGGATAGACACACAGATAAGCTCTCGTCTATCATAACACTGTATACCATTTACTAGAGCTCACTAGTGGTGCTATACATTTTGTTACAGCCCAGTGAAGGGGAACCATGATAATGATGAAGATAGACACACAGATAAGCTCTCGTCTATCATAACACTGTATACCATTTACTAGAGGTCACTAGTGGTGCTATACATTTTGTTACAGCCCAGTGAAGGGGAACCATGATAATGATGAAGGATAGATACACAAATAAGCTCTGGTCTATCATAACACTGTGTACCATTTACTAGAGGTCACTAGTGGTGCTATACATTTTGTTGCAGCCCAGGGAAGGGGGACCATGATCATCATGATGGATAGACACACAGATAAGCTCTGGTCTATCATAACACTGTGTACCATTTACTAGAGGTCACTAGTGGTGCTATACATTTTGTTACAGCCCAGTGAAGAGGGACCATGATCATGATGAAGGATAGACACACAGACAAGCTCTGGTCTATCATAGCACTGTATACCATTTAATAGAGGTCACTAGTGGTGCTATACATTTTGTTGCAGCCCAGTGAAGAGGAACCATGATCATGATGAAGGATAGACACACAGACAAGCTCTGGTCTATCATAGCACTGTATACCATTTAATAGAGGTCACTAGTGGTGCTATACATTTTGTTACAGCCCAGTGAAGAGGGACCATGATCATGATGAAGGATAGACACACAGAAAGCTCTGGTCTATCATAGCACTGTATACCATTTAATAGAGGTCACTAGTGGTGCTATACATTTTGTTGCAGCCCAGTGAAGAGGAACCATGATCATGATGAAGGATAGACACACAGACAAGCTCTGGTCTATCATAGCACTGTATACCATTTAATAGAGGTCACTAGTGGTGCTATACATTTTGTTGCAGCCCAGTGAAGAGGAACCATGATCATGATGAAGGATAGACACACAGATAAGCTCTGGTCTATCATAGGACTGTATACCATTTACTAGAGGTCACTAGTGCTGCTATACATTTTGTTACAGCCCAGTGAAGGGGGACCATGATCATGATGATGGATAGACACACAGATAAGCTCTGGTCTATCATAACACTGTATACCATTTACTAGAGGTCACTAGTGGTGCTATACATTTTGTTGCAGCCCAGTGAAGGGGGACCATGATCATGATGGATAGACACACACATAAGCTCTGGTCTATCATAGCACTGTATACCATTTACTAGAGGTCACTAGTGCTGCTATACATTTTGTTACAGCCCAGTGAAGGGGGACCATGATCATCATGATGGATAGACACACAGATAAGCTCTGGTCTATCATAGCATTGTATACCAGTTACTAGAGGTCACTAGTGGTGCTATACATTCTGTTGCAGCCCAGTGAAGGGGGACCATGATCATGATGATGGACAGACACACAGACAAGCTCTGGTCTAGCATAGCACGGTATACCATTTACTAGAGGTCACTAGTGGTGCTATACATTTTGTTGCAGCCCAGTGAAGAGGAACCATGATCATGATGAAGGATAGACACACAGATAAGCTCTCGTCTATCATAACACTGTATACCATTTACTAGAGGTCACTAGTGGTGCTATACATTTTGTTACAGCCCAGTGAAGGGGGACCATGATCATGATGATGGATAGACACACAGATAAGCTCTGGTCTATCATAACACTGTATACCATTTACTAGAGGTCACTAGTGGTGCTATACATTTTGTTACAGCCCAGTGAAGAGGGACCATGATCATGATGATGGATAGACACACAGATAAGCTCTGGTCTATCATAACACTGTATACCATTTACTAGAGGTCACTAGTGGTGCTATACATTTTGCTGCAGCCCAGTGAACGGGGACCATGATCATGATGGATAGACACACACATAAGCTCTGGTCTATCATAGCACTGTATACCATTTGCTAGAGGTCACTAGTGGTGCTATACATTTTGTTACAGCCCAGTGAATGGGGACCATGATCATGATGAAGGATAGACACACAGATAAGCTGTAATCTATCATAGCACTGTATAGCATTTACTAGAGGTCACTAGTGGTGCTATACATTTTGTTACAGCTCAGTGACCATGATCATGATGAAAGATAGACACACAGATAGGCTCTGATCTATCATAGCACTGTATAGCATTTACTAGAGGTCACTAGTGGTGCTATACATTTTGTTACAGCTCAGTGACCATGATCATGATGAAAATACACACAGATAAGCTCTGATCTATCATAGCACTGTATAGCATTTACTAGAGGTCACTAGTGGTGCTATACATTTTGTTGCAGCCCAGTGAAGGGGGACCATGATCATGATGACAGATAGACACACAGATAAGCTCTGGTCTATCATAGTACTGTATACCATTTACTAGAGGTCACTAGTGGTGCTATAGATTTTGTTGCAGCCCAGTGAAGGGGAACCATGATCATGATGATGGATAGACACACAGATAAGCTCTGGTCTATCATAACACTGTATACCATTTACTAGAGGTCACTAGTGGTGCTATACATTTGTTACAACCCAGTGAAGGTGGATCATGATCATGATGATGGATAGACACACAGATAAGCTCTGGTCTATCATAACACTGTATACCATTTACTAGAGGTCATTAGTGGTGCTATACATTTGTTACAACCCAGTGAGGGGGACCATGATCATGATGATGGATAGACACACAGACAAGCTCTGGTCTATCATAGCACTGTATACCATTTACTAGAGGTCACTATTGGTGCTATACATTTTGCTGCAGACCAGTGAAGGGGGACCATGATCATGATGGATAGACACACAGATAAGCTCTGGTCTATCATAGTACTGTATACCATTTACTAGAGGTCACTAGTGGTGCTATACATTTTGTTACACCCCAGTGAAGGGGGACCATGATCATGATGACGGATAGACACACAGATAAGCTCTGGTCTATCATAGTACTGTATACCATTTACTAGAGGTCACTAGTGGTGCTATAGATTTTGTTGCAGCCCAGTGAAGGGGAACCATGATCATGATGATTAATAGACACACAGATAAGCTCTCGTCTATCATAACACTGTATACCATTTACTAGAGGTCACTAGTGGTGCTATACATTTTGTTACAGCCCAGTGAAGGGGGCCATGATCATGATGAAGGCTAGACACACAGATAAGCTCTCGTCTATCATAACACTGTATACCATTTACTAGAGGTCACTAGTGGTGCTATACATTTTGTTACAGCCCAGTGAAGGGGAACCATGATAATGATGAAGATAGACACACAGATAAGCTCTGGTCTATCATAACACTGTATACCATTTACTAGAGGTCACTAGTGGTGCTATACATTTTGTTACAGCCCAGTGAAGGGGAACCATGATCATGATGAAGGATAGACACACAGATAAGCTCTCGTCTATCATAACACTGTATACCATTTACTAGAGGTTACTAGTGGTGCTATACATTTTGTTGCAGCCCAGTGAAGAGGTACCATGATCATGATGAAGGATAGACATACAGATAAGCTCTGGTCTATCATAGCACTGTATACCATTTACTAGAGGTCACTAGTGGTGCTATACATTTTGTTACAGCCCAGTGAAGAGGGACCATGATCATGATGAAGGATAGACACACAGTTAAGCTCTGGTCTATCATAACACTGTATACCATTTACTAGAGGTCACTAGTGGTGCTATACATTTTGTTGCAGCCCAGTGAAGAGGTACCATGATCATGATGATGGATAGACACACAGACAAGCTCTGGTCTAGCATAGCACTGTATACCATTTACTAGAGATCACTAGTGGTGCTATACATTTTGTTGCAGCCGAGTGAAGAGGGACCATGATCATGATGGATAGACACACAGACAAGCTCTGGTCTAGCATAGCACTGTATACCATTTACTAGAGATCACTAGTGGTGCTATACATTTTGTTACAGCCCAGTGAAGGGGAACCATGATCATGATGAAGGATAGACACACAGACAAGCTCTGGTCTAGCATAGCACTGTATACCATTTACTAGAGGTCACTAGTGGTGCTATACATTTTGTTGCAGCCCAGTGAAGAGGAACCATGATCATGATGAAGGATAGACACACAGATAAGCTCTGGTCTATCATAGCACTGTATACCATTTACTAGAGGTCACTAGTGGTGCTATACATTTTGTTACAGCCCAGTGAAGAGGGACCATGATTATGATGAAGGATAGACACACAGTTAAGCTCTGGTCTATCATAACACTGTATACCATTTACTAGAGGTCACTAGTGGTGCTATACATTTTGTTACAACCCAGTGAAGGGGAACCATGATCATGATGAAGGATAGACACACAGATAAGCTCTGGTCTATCATAGCACTGTATACCATTTACTAGAGGTCACTAGTGGTGCTATACATTTTGTTACAGCCCAGTGAAGAGGGACCATGATCATGATGACGGATAGACACACAGATAAGCTCTGTATATCATTCAGTCTGTAATCTTAAGTTAATACACAATGTAAATAGAATTTAATGCTTTATCATGTCTGTGGTGAAAATCTGTAACAGTTTGAATCGCCCCACAAAGCTGTTACACGTCTTCTCTGCCGTAAAGTTGTAAATACACCTCAGCTGCTGCACATTTTATGGGAAAAATTGTAGAAGTTGGGAAGTATGATTTCAGATACTAGAGGGTTTCATGATGAATGAACTGTTTGAAAATAAATAGTGAAACTGAATTGCACAAAATTTCTAATAGTTATTATGGGATATGAGCATCGTTGCTACTCAAATGTGCTTTGCAAGAATAAGGCATAAGCTGAGTTCTGTAATTACATGAGAGCAGTAATTATGTTCATATTCCCACTATTGTATACAATATTTTAACTGTGACCATTTAATAATGACTGCTTACCTTATCTGTGTTCATGGTACAATCACTGATTTATAAATAACACCAGCATTATTCAATAAACATTGCGATTCAATGTAAACCAAAACCGCTATATATTATTGTGTTGATCTTAATAAAGTTGGTCTATAAACAAATTAATGTAACAATTAATTTGTTTATGATAACAACAGATTATCTGGAATCAAGAAAAATCTGCTAATTTGTTCTGAATAATGAGTGATTCTGAGGAACCTATCCCTTAGGATATTAAAGTAACATCTTTGAATCACTTTTGCCAAAAACTGACAGTAAAGTATAAAGTGGCATGTGAGCGCTATATGAAGTTAAGGGACTGGGTATCATTATACATGAGAAAGCTTTGCTTGTATATTTTGGGCTTTTATCACAATCTTACAAACCTTTGTGTCTGTGGGCATATTTATTCTATGCTTTGGTTGATTTGATTAATGAATATTCATTACCATGGTCATGGATAAGTAACGATCACTAAATGGTGTGTTTTTAAGACATTAAAACTATATATTATGAAAATCGTTGAGAGCCTGTAAAACAAAGAGATAAGCAATGGTTTCATGCAGTAATCACATAAGGTGCTTGAGGCCGCACAAAGAAAGCAAACACGCTAAGTGCATTAAGCTAATATTAAATGAATACCATTAAGGTTCATTGTGTGGCAGTATCTCTTCATCCTCGTCAATCAGTTTGTGATGGACGGCACTCAACACCTGCGTGTACACATAAAATATTTTCATAATGTTTTTCATAACTTCTTAAATTTCTTTTCTTCAAATTCTCTCAACCTGATATTGAAGAAATATGACGTTATGGAAAAGTTTGGTTTTCTGTTCTTGTAGCCTTAATATGTTATCTATTCACTTTTAACTTTCTGTAAACGTTTTCAGACCTGTAAGATTTTGCAAAACAAATATATATGTACGAGGGCTGTCCCAGAAGTACCCAACCTAACAAAGAAAACACAAAAAGTTTGGGAAAAAACATCTTTATTTCTCTACATAGTCTCCTTTCAGCTCGATACACTTTGATACCCTGTTTATAGTGAACTGTTGAGTTCTGCAAAATAGCCATCAACTTCATCATTCTTGGCAAATCTTTTAGCACCAAGCCATTTCTTCAACTTTGGAAATATAAAATAATCAGAGGGGGCTAAGTCTGACGAATAAGGTGCCTAAGGAAGCAATTCAAACTTTAACTCATTGATTTTGGCCATGGCGATAATGGTTGTGTGAACTAGTGCATTGTCTTGATGAAACAGAACTTTCTTTTTCACTAAATGCGGCCGTATTTGCTTGATTTCATCATTCAAATGCTGCAATAAGCTTGCATAATACTTGCCATTGATTGCTTTTCCTTTTTGAAGATAATCAATGAGAATTATCCCACCCACATCCCAAAAAGCTGACGCCATGACCTTCCCTGCACATGGAACTGTCTTCGCCTTCTTTGGAGCCGATTCTCCCCTTTCAGTCCAGTTTTTACTGTTCCTTCATCGCAGGTGTGAAGTGATGGACATATGTTTCATCCATGGTTATGAATCGATGCAAAAGTTCGCTTTATTACAGTGAAACATCGCCAAACACTCGATTGAAACATCCTCACGATGCTACTTTTGTTCCATCGTGAGTAAACGTGGCACCCATCTTGTGCACAGCTTTCTCATGTCTAAAGTTTGAGTTAGTATGCAATGTACAGCACTTTTTGAAATGCCTACGATGTCTACTAGCTCGCGCACTTTCAGTTGACAGTCATCCAATACCATTTTGTGGATTGTCTTCATAATTTCTAACGTGATCATCTCATTTGGTCAACCACTGAGATGTTCGTCTTGGCAGCTCGTACGGCCTCGCTTAAACTCTGCTACCCAATATTTTACTGTTGTAAACGAAGGAGCAGACTCCCCCAGAGTAGAATCTAACTCAGCTTTAATGTTAGTTGGACTAAGACCTTTCAAATGAAAGTATTGTATCACATAACGATGACCAGTTTTATCCATGTTTACAAATTCACTGAGAGAGTTCACTATTGATGGCTGCCAAACAATTATTAAACAACATAGCATCATCAAACTTAAGCTTTATAAGGGTGGTACTTTCTACCATAGTCATTTGTTTGAAACAACAATCGCTATATATACGTCAGGTCGGGTACTTCTGGGCCTCCCCTTGTATGTATGTATATATATATATATATATATATATATATATATATATATATATAAATTTAGAGAAAAAAAAACAGTGCCAGAGCCGGTATTTGAACTATGGATCTGCTCCTTAACCAATGCTGTCTTTATGTTTGTGTTTCTGTTAGCCTGAATAAGAGGTTCATAGTCCAATACATGGCATTTGTGTTGTCTGCATATTTATTGTGTATGTGAGCTGCTTTACTGATCCGTATTTGTTATATACAGTGCATTACATAATTCAACCAAAAAACATTCACAGGTTACAGAAGGATGGTAGAGTAACACCTTGATATAGGACACCTACGGTTCTGTGACAAGAAACTTTAAAGCAACGTAATGATTTTAAATATATTTGTACCAATAAACACAAAGACTTAATATGAATGTGATACTGACTTTCATTCTAAAATAATTAATGAAGATGTTTCTTTACATAGCTCTCCTTCTTTTCCACAAGCATGGTATTTTGAAGCTATGAGCTTTGCTTTTTCTGGAAAAATACTCCATCAGCAAGGGCCAGTGATACCTCCACTCTCACATAGAGAATCATATGTATCAGAGAGACAAACAGCAGTTAGCTGTAGTAATAGCGCAGTCATTAGTGTGCTGCAAGTTCAAACCACATTAAACATTTCTTTTTCAAACAGATGAATGGTGTATGTTTGGAGTAAACCCATTTTTAATTTCTTGCAATACTTTCAAACTCTAAGTATACTCAGGGTATTCAGATGGAACGTTTGGTCACGATAACCTGCAAGTAGCAGCAACTCAGCAGCATACAGGTTCATTATTGACTTTGATCTGTTACATCAACCATGAACTCAAAGCCTTAACTGTTCTAATCAAAGTTCCGGCCTAACACTCCTCTGTAACCCCTGAAAGCTTATTGGCTGAATTCTGCAACATTGTGTACACATATCTGCTGCAGGTGAGCAATTTTTGGCATAAAATGATTCCCACTCTAAAACTAAAAAATCATTTCATGTTGTAACACTTTCAACTTGGGAAAACATCCACTTTGAAACAGTGATACAAAATTATACATTCTGAAGTCTTAACAAGTGACAACCTCATACAATGATGACAGTGTTTCAACATACTCATACTGTATTGGCTCAAATATAAGAAAAACCTGAATTTTTTGAAAGGCTTCTGCAAGAAAAATTATAATAATGAATGTAATACAAAAAATGTTAAAAATATATTGGAAACCCCTGGTTTTGTTTCTCCTGCACAGACTGAGTGAAAACCATATCGATTTCCCAAAATTTCCCAGTCTTTGGTCCTCTGAAGCTTTCCTTGACCTGCCAGTATTCATAAGCTTTATCTCACCTTTCTGCGAATGTCATACAAACATCAAACTGCAACATAGCCTATACGTTATTATAACATAAAACCTGTAATTTGAAGTTCATATCTCTCCTTTATTCAACTGGTGCAGTAAAGACACACTGATTTTTACATTATCTATAACGACTGCAACACTGACCAAAACTGAATGTATTAATAGAATGGTGCCAAGACAGGCAACAATAGATCATGTCAGATACAAAGGTCAAGAAATTCTGGCTTGTTCATGACCTTGAGTTCAGCTGCATGACTCTCGCTGTTCAAGTCTTCACAAAACTGAGTCTCTTTAAACATTAGACTGCACAAATAATATGAGTCTAACTTTTAAAAGCATATGTTAAGGTAACCAGCATTGTCTTATATTTGGGGCAACACAGTATTTATAAATGTGTTTACACTCATCATCATTTATGCTGGGTTTCACCAACCATTGTCAAGGCATCAAACTGTTGACAGCTCATCAAAAGCAGAAGTTCTGTGTCCCATCCAGTTTAGAGGCGCCATTTTCCTTCCTTCAAATCTGGTTTAAAGGTTATGTACATACTCTGGATCTTAAGAAACAACTTTACGTTTTCTTTGCTTCCAGTAACTGAACAATGGATGTCTTCAATATTGAAATGAAGTTATTCAATGAATTTACTACTTGTATCAGGTGTGACAATAAAGAAACCGCACTGATGCTCTAACTCTTTATTGAAAAAACTTAAACAACTGAAATGTTGTCCCCTCACCGCTCCATGTGAATTTTCCATTGTTGGTAGCAGTGCTGCAAGTCTTTTTCTGTTATGCTGTTGCCTTTTCCTTCACTGCATCCACAGACTCGAACCTGGTTCACTTTTGGGAAGAGAAAAGTCACATGGTGCTAGGTCAGGCGACACTGGAATGTTGTTTTTTGCCAAAAACGTCTTCACGGACATTGTGTTATGGGCTGATGAAGAATCCAAGAGCAATTCTTCCACAGATCTGGTCTCCTTCGTCGCACACGTTCATGGAGGGTCTTCAGATAATAAACTTGATTGACAGTCTGACCTTCAGGCGGTCTTCTTCAACAATTTTACCAACCTCCACATTCTCTTCAGTTTTCGACGTCTTTCTACCATCCTTGAACCTCTTAACCCACTAGAAAACTTGCATATGAGATAGACACTGATCACCATAAACTTGTTTCAACAAATCGTAAGTTTCTGTGGCGGGTTTTCCAAGTTTTGCGAGGAATTTGATGTTAACACATTGTTCTACTTTAGAGCATAGCTAAATTACAATGGAGCTCAGATACACGACTCGTTTCTAAGCAGGTTCACAGCCAGACTAACCACCATAGCGACGTGAAATTTTGTACACGTATCAGGGAGAGATCCAAGGCCGATCCCCACTCTTCTCTGTCATCGACGAAGCCAGAAATGCACACAACAATCACTCCAGTTTCTTTATTGCCACACCTTGTATGAGTCCAGAACGTGTTATTTGGGATAGAAATAACAATTTATATGAAATGAATGACGTAAAATTTGTGACTCGTTACAGATTAGCAAAAGAGGAGTGTTGAGAGTATTGAAAGAAATTTAACTGAGAACGGAATACCCTAAAAACAGTAATCGGTCATTTTTAGCGTTTCAACAGTTATTGGTAACTCAGATAATTCCCCAAGGGGTCATTCCATATTGTTAGTGGTGACTTTAATACAGTTTCAATATCCACGTTATGTAGATATGTAGAGAAAGTAGTGGAGGCTTCCTTACGGCTACAATGATCCAAGAATTTTACGTAACTGTAAGTTTTCCTGGTAATGTAGACACCATTGACTGTTCTCATGTGTCATCCAGTGGACATAATGCAGAAGTATATAGTATACTCCGACAGTTTGCAATGCACATCTAATTACAAATATTACAGCACGCTTGCCAGGTTCTGTTCATGATAGCTTTATATTTGACAACAGTCGGTTGAGAATGGTGCTTGAGACAGGGAGATGATATATTGCATTTCTGACTGATTACTGAGAGGTGTGGTGTGGTTTCAACATGTGTGTTGTACTTATGTTTTGTTTCCGAAGCCACAATCTCAGCCAATGATAACAGACGTAGCAAACATAACTGTTGTCACCTTTCAGAAACTTGGGTAACAAACCATCATTTTGATGTGATTGTCAACGATACGGAAGAAACTGACGATGCGTTTGCTGAGGTTCGTGAAACCCAGCATTTCTGGTAATAAAAGATATGAAATGAAATGGAAATAATCAGTGTCACTCATTCCTTGGAAATTTAATGATGTATTGAAATTACTCCAAAATCTCACCTTGAAATATTTAACAGTCTTGACTCTCAGCTCCAGCGTTGCATCTTCATCACAGATGAATATTGTGTGTCTATGTTGTTGGAATGCTGATACTGTCCACATGTGGTTCACTCCCTCCTCTATAGCTTTATACAGTGCGAAGGCTTTATGGGCACCAGTGATTAATATCATTACCTAAAACATACATTCAACATATCATACTTCTTAAGGCTGGCTCACAATAACCGGGAACAAAACAACAAGGTTAAAATACCAGCAAGTTATTATCCAACAGATAAGGATTAATAGGGAGTATCAAAACAAAGGGTTCTGTAGAGAACCAAGTTCGAGACTAAAGGATATTGAGAGACAAGTAATGGAACAGGGAAAAATATATAGAGATTTGCGATAAAGCAGGTACAGAAGGATTTGCATGGGCAAGAACTGGAGTCATGAATTTAAAAGTTCTAAGACGTGACAAAGATTTGTCGAAATGTCCAATGTGTGCAGAATGTGTAGGTTTTTCATCATGTATTATACCGCAATCAAACAAAGGCATGGAGAGAAACAGCATCGCAACAAAGATGCAATCATTTACAAGTGGCTGTCAAAAAATAACTGGAATTATGTTTTTGCATTGTAATATGCCCGAGCTAAAGTTTGGTGTTGGCAACACTGAAAATGTCTGACCTTGAGTGATGAAATGCCATGTGCATCATTAACCTGGCTGTAGGGAAGCAGGTGAAGTAGAAGAGCGTGTTAACTGTACCCAACATGGATCTTAAGTTGCAGCAAGGTTACAAAAATGTCCAATGGAAACATCCTTCAAGTCAAGACACTAAAAGCCAAAGTGCATGACCATGTCTTTTTCGATAAACAAGGCATTGTGTACGATCATGTGGTGGATAAACAACATACCATTACTGGTGATTACTAATGTGAAGTATTGACGGTACCATGAAGGAGGGAAAAGATCAAACCTTGCTCAAATGGGATGGATCCTTCATCAGGATAATGCGCCATGAAGACTCAAGAAACGATCACAGAATTAGGCATTGAGGTGAAGCCACACCCACCTTACTTACCAGACCTAGCACCATGTGACTTTCTACAGTGAAAAAAGAACTTGTCATTGTGAGTTAAACCATACAATTTCAGATATGCTGAACAGACTATCAAAAAGGGGCTTTAGGGAGTCTTTTGAAGAAGTTGTATTGTGTCCAAGGGAGATACTTTGAAGATTTTTAAAATAATTTGAATAAAGGTGAGCAATATTTTCCAGGAGGAAAATAATTCCGGTTATCTTTTGACACCCTCTCATATATGGGGAAATTTGCTAGAAAAATTTTAACTGTAAAGGGAAACAAAAATATACAGAATGTAGGATACTATTTTAGGTAAAGTGAGTGGCAAGTATGATAAAGAGGGAGCTTGAAGAAAGAGGAGTATTGGGTGGTTAGGTATAAATAGGGAGGGATATGTAATATAATTGTGACAGTTGCCAATACAGAGTTATGTGTATTGAGACTAAATATATTTAGGTAAGCAACTTTACAAAGAGTACATAACAAGATTTTTATTTCTATTCTTAGTGAAAATAATAATAAGTATTAGAGACTGTACATTATAGTTTTGAGACTGTATTTAGCTGAAACAAATTCAATTCAAATGTGAGCGTTCACAATTAACAGGAACTTTCCCGGGTCCTGAGAACAGGAAAGAAGAATTAGTCAAGTTTTAACTTTCTCATTCCTGGGCACAGCATTGTTCATATTAGCCTCTTCACTGTAGAAATTATTCAAGGTGGCCGTGACATGCTAGAGCTGTCTCTAGTTACAATAAATGTGCATCCTGGCTTTCTTGAACAGCATGTTACTGCAGCAATGGAGACACTCTTGAGCCTGACTCCATTGCATTTAGTTGTAATGAAGAAGGTAAAAATGGTACTCTATACACTGCAACACGATAAGCAACTGAAACAGACTCAAGTTTGCTAACAATCAGCAAATGTCAGACTATATAACTGCACAGGGCAGAGGTGTGGGTGGGAGAAGAAAGCGTTGTGTGTACACCATATGGACTTTACTGGTACCGGACACAAACATAAGGGAGAAAACAGGAATAGAATTACAGAGTAGGATAGGTATAGAAATAGAACAGGCTCAGAGAGAAGGACAACAATACAAAGTATAGGGGATTTGAATATAGAATGAATCATGTTCTAGAAGGGAACAAAGTGACAAGTGTATTGATAAGTCAAGTCATAGATTTATTGAATTTTGTGAAGTGAATGCTCTAGATATATTGAACGGTAAATAGAGATGACTTGGAGGGTGAGTTTACCTTTGTTTATATGAACGAGCAAGTGCTATTATGGTGATCAGCACGGGGTAAACAATAAGTAACTTTAAAAGTATTAAACTTGTATCTAATAGTTGCCACTTGGTGGAGATTCAAAGACGATCAGAGGAAGTAAGGGAAGCGAGATGGGAATGGGAAAGGAATACTAAGCAGCATATTAAATTTAAATGAGGAACTGTTAGCGTAATAAAGCAAACGCAACGCACATGATTGTTAAATGCTGTAAGCTTGGGTACGATCGGCAATAGGAGCCAGGGCTCAACACTGATCATGCCCAAATGAATTGTAATAGCTCTACACTCAATAAAGAATATAAGTCCAATTAAATACTTTATAAAGAACTTCAGGTCATTAAATTAATTGAACATGTTTCAAAAGCACCACTTGCTTTCAATTTCAGTTTTTTGCCGACTGACTTGGAAGTAAGAGAGGCTTTTAAGAACTAGTCCAAAGAAGAACATCATGAAACCTGGTTTAAAACTCCAGGAAACAAACATACAGAACTATTTATTAGAAAACCATGTAAGAGAAGAGCTGAAAGCTTACTTAAATGTAACATGAGAAGAATTATATCATTTCTCACAGGACAGACTCCTTTGAAAAAGCATCATAACACGATGGGAGTATTTCAGAGTAACTTAGATTGCAAGAAACAAACTGAAACAGCGCAGCACAGTATATGTTCCTGTGAGACCTTGGTTTACAGGATATATATTGCTTTTGGGAAAATGATTTTAGAACCAGAAGAATTTGAAACCATATCTATTATAAGACTGTATTCCTTGGTAAAGGGTGCAGGCATAATGAATTGGATTTAAAATGATACAAGTGGCACAATAAGCCCAAGACTGAAGTACATCCGGAGCAATGACAGAAAACTGTATTGTATGAGACAAGACAAGATTCCCTCAAATTCATTGATTGCTGGTTCTTCTAGCAAAAACTTCATCTGTAGTTTGTTTATATGCAACTCAAAACTGGCTATCACTCAAAAAAAAAGTACAAAGAACACCAAACAACTTTAATGCACACTATTAATACAGGAATAAAGCTTGGTACGACTAGAGGAATTGTAAATAGTAATTACTCTATCAAATTTTGACAATGGCTAACCTGCATTGTGTTGGCTGAATTGATAGCTACTAACAAACAACACCTCAAAGTATACTTTTCTATTTTACTACCTATAAGGTCATCAATATGCACTCCTGTTTTCATTACCAGTGCATTGTGAACCAGCCTTTAAGCTCTTATTCTGAAAAGCCACAACTTGCAATAGAAAATAAGATACTCTATAAATAGAAATCATGTAAATGCACTGCAGAATTATTTAACATGTTAGATACAACTAACATCCTTATTTACAACATAAAATATGTTGTGCGCTGGTTCCTTCTTTGATAATATTAGAGATAAGTGCACAGCCCAGGTGTTGCATGTACAGTGTTTACTTTCTCTACACATAGCTAGCACAGTAGAACCTTGATATAATAGAGGGAATGGGCTTGACTGTTAACCAAAAATTATGGATTATCCATCTTGTACCGTATTTATTAATGAACATGATTCAATGTACATGGATCTCTCAATATACTCCTCATCAACGTCAATACACGATTGCCACCTTCCTAGCAACTACATTATTGAAACATGGAACCACTGTTTCGGGGTACTATGCACTCGTGGACAGCTGCCTGCAATTTCTCAATGTTGTGAACCTATTATCCTTCCTGCTGTTGAATACAGCATAATTAGTTGGAGCGAGATCCAGTGAATATGGTGGGCGTGGCACAGCAGTGATGTAAACATTGTATTGTTGTGTGGCCCTGTCACCCTTGCTGAGTCTAAGTACTGCTGTTGACAGGTGTTCCTTGTAGAAGCCAGTCCATTAGCAGTACCCCAAAAGACGGAGATCTGTTTACCTGCAGATGGAACACCATGAAATTTCTTGGGCCAGGGGCTCCCAGGATGTTTCCATTGGATGGATTGGTGTTTCTTCTCAGGTGTGTGTTAGTGACACCGTGATTCATCACCAGTTTCTCCAAAAAATCTGCATCTTCATTTTTTATTTCCAACAGTCGACATCAAACTTCAACTCTGTGGAACCCAGTGTGCATACACTTTTTCATATCCGAATCGTCCTGAATAATGTGTGCAGGGTTGCACAGCCAAGGTCTCTGTGCCATTCCAGTTCATCAAAGGTTATCAGACACAAAGTCACATGTTCCTCGGAGACTGTGATATTGACACATGACCTTCCACTGGCAAACCCAGTTGTAAACAGTCTTTTATGCGGGAGCTTCTTGGCCACATGCCACAGTTACAACTGCCATCTAGCATCTGCGTGGTGTACTAGTATCAGTTCATCATCCCATGAGAGGATATGCCTGTAGATTGAGAGATAGTTTTAAAACAACACAATTATAAATTATTTCCAAACGCCCCTTGTATTTTGAAAAATGGCAATAAAGGTGATTGTTGTCTGCAGAGGCAACAAACTGTTCTGTAAAACCAGTACAGGTGCTCGCACTTACTCACTCATGTCAATTTTGTAAGCACGTTACTAGGAACATTATGATCACTATTACTGTTTGTAGCATGACCACTTTGTGATGATTTGAAACTAAAACCTAAGTCATATACAGCTGAAGAACAACCTCTTCATTAGAGTACATGTTCATTGTTACAATATATGCAGACTTCTGATCCAGTATTTTTAAAGTGAACTTTGCTCGAGAATTTTCAGAATATTGAAGCCATGTATAACCTGCAAATACATATCTAGGACACATCATACATTTCTGTCTTGTGAATAACTCAACTTTAACAAAATGTAACATATGTAGTTACAGCTCAAGTTAAGCCATGACGTATATGCAGCATTCATAAAAATAAGAAAGAGTTAATGAGTTGAACGATTAACCAAGTTACAGATAATCAAGGTTCTACTGTAAATAGACAGCTTTGCATTCCACCCAAAAATTTTATACCAAGATTTCAAAATGAATACGATTTTGACACCCACTAAATACAAAAAAGCATTTTTAGAAAAAAAAGGTGTGTGTGTGTGTGTATGTGTGCATTTGTAGAGCATAAATCATAGACAAAACTTTAGATGAATACCAGACTTAGTATTTAAGTTCAGCAACTTCTAAGCATGAGACACAAAGATTTTCAAGAAAATCTCTGTATCCCAAACTACCATTTACATGGAAACATTTTTTATTTTGTCAAAAGTGGCTTTAATGAATGAAACTAAAACAATACGCTTAAGATATTTATATCACTAAATCAAATGTATATCTTGAATTTTCCATAAATAGCCTGTGAATTCCTCTTCATTCAAAATGACTTTTGCATAATGGGTAAACACCATAAGAGATGGAGACAAATAACCTTAAGACATGTTCTGATTGCAAACTTAGTAAGCAAAAGTAAAAATCCAGTCACAATTTCATTTACCAGGTTTGGTATTTACCTAATGCAGTAAACTGCCAAGACGCGACCTGATCTGGTTGGTTTTTACATTCAAATAATTTATGCAACATAGTGCATACGTCTAGCTAATCTATGATATTTAAACTGCGTGTTAGTAGCATTTTTCCTGTTTGTTTAATTTATGATTATGAAGTCACACGTCAGCCAGTGTAGTATGCCATAGACAGAATAGCACGTGGTGGTGCTTGTTTTTTTGTGTCTTTACAGTGATTTATTGTTGTTTTTTCTTACTGTACATCACACTGGAACAAGAGGTCATTGCTGTCAAGAGATATTTACAGTAACATTTCAATACGATGCTATCAGTAAACATTCAAGATTAAAAATTGTTTTAATACATCAACAGCCAAAGCAAACAATGTCAAGTCAAGAACTTCAAAGTTGAGAGTGGATACCTTTATGTAAAACTTTGTGTTTCAGCTTACTTAGCGCTGGCAGTTAATGCTGAAGACAGGAAATGAAACAGTGCAATACACACTTACCTCCTTAGAGTCCATCACAGTGCCAACCCCCACAGTTAGCGCTTGTTTAGGCACTTTGCTGATGTCATTGCCAAAGAAACGGGCATTTGCCTCTAATGTATCCTGAGCTAACGTCTTTACTCGTGTCCTGGATACCAGAGAAGATCCAGGTTCATTGAAGGCTATATGTCCATCAGGGCCAATTCCTGTCACACAAAATCTCAACTTGCACATGCAACTACAACGGAAAAACAAACAAATCTAACGTGTTACATTCACACTGCTTTCAATATACACTATTTCTTATATAGGTTCTAATTGAAGATATGGAAAGACAGGAAATAATTGGTAGTTTTAATTCAAAAAGATCATTACATGTATATACAGAGATTAAAAGGACATGGGAAAGAGAAAACTATGTTGATGTTTGTAATAAAATAGCAAGAGAGGTTTTTGCATGGGCTACGTCAGGGGTGGTGAGGTTAAAATGCATAGGAGAAGGAGAAAATGAAGGCAAATGCCCATTATGTAATAACAAATTTAATAATTACTGGCATTTAATGTTAGAATGTGAAGGAACAATGAATATGAGGAAAAAATTACAAAGAAACAATTAGTCTAGATTACCAAATGAAATAATAATAATAATAATAATAATAATAATAATAATAATAATAATAATAATAATAATAATAATAATAATAATAATAATAATAATAATAATAATAATAATAATAGCTTTATTGCCTGTAGACTTTGGGATACAAGGTTTTAGGCATGGTCAAGATCTATACGATAGAATACAATTTATACGCATATTCAGATTACAAGAGAATCACATAAAATGATATTTACACTTCACTTAATACTAATTGTTCTTATTTACAATTCACTTAGTATAACTATAATATATTTACAAATCAGTTAAGTTGTACAGACATTTATCAGTTAGGTATTTTTTTAAGAGTTGTTTAAAAGTATTTCCTTGTGCTAATTTGATATAACTGGGAAGTTTATTATACATAATAATACCTGCATGATATGGGTCTTTCTTGCTTGACGTTTTAGCCTTATAATCTCTATGATAATTATTTGTACCTCTAGTGATATACGAGTAATGATCTTTATTTAGTAGAGTAAACTCTCCTTTTGTTTTTATTAATAGAATTACCTTATATACATACAACGATATCACGGTTAGTATCTTCTGCTGTTTGAAAACTTCTTTGACAGATTGTCGATTAGTTAGATTAAAAACACATCTCAAGCTTTTTTTCTGTAATATAAGAATTCTATTTAATTTTAAGTTACTAGTAGCTCCCCATATTTCAATACCATATTCAATGTGACAGTGGATTAACCCATAGTATGCCATTTTGAGTACTTCACTTTCTAATTTGTAAGACAAGTTTCTTAGCAAATATATATTAGCACATAAGTTTTTACTGAGTATGTCTACATGGTTATCATAAGTTAGATTTTTGTCAATATAAATACCAAGAAATTTTATGCAGTTTATTTGGTCAATTTTTGTGCTGCCGGTATGAATTTCTATCTCATTCTCAATACTGTCACGAAGCACAAATAGCATAATTTTTGTTTTATTAAGATTTATCTGTAATTGTGCATTTTTTAGGTAATTTGTTATGTGAGTTACAGATTTTGAGGCCTTTGTTTCCAGCTGTTATTATAGGTAAAAGGTTGTTAAATCCAAGGAAAGTTTATTTGAAATAGGAAAATATGTAGGTGTAGTGAGAAATAAATGGTTGAAAGAAAATTAGAAATAGGAAATAGAAAGAAAATGTAGATTGTTGATTCATAAATTACATAGGACCCAATGACTCAACAACCATGATGTTGGATGTTTGCAAGCCCTTAGTAATGCAGCAACTTACTGAAAATGATATGTAAAGGGTAATGCATAGAGATAAAATTATGTATTATAGAACTTATATGAGAATTAATTTATGTAACTAACGTGTATCTATCTAGGTTCTACAAATTATTCTTACAAAATCTTGCTTTTATATCTGTTTCATTTAATGGAGATAAATGCTTGCAGATTTAGGTTTGTCACATATTCTATTGCAGGTGCAAAGGGATGGAGGAAACCAAGTTGATAGTCAGGTGTTTAAAAGCAGGTCACTATGCAATGGTCTTGAAATTGCATACTCTTTCCATGACATTGCAAGAAAGAACTGAATAGCGACACGACTGTTGTGTATTTTAAAGAGACTAACATTTATGATCCATCTCAAACTAGAATGATTCTGTTGTAAACATACAGAAGGGAAGACAGAATGCACTTAGTTCCTGATTACTGGAGGTTTTCTTTATTTGTTGTTGTAAAATAACCAACTCCATATGCTCAGCGCTAATTAGTTTTGGGAAGAGAACAGTCTACAAATATTTAGATTAATTTCTGTGTATCTGCACAAACACCACAGAGAGAGATAAGTTAAAAGAACGATCCATGTGCTGCTTCAAAAGGGATTTCAAGAGCTTACTATTGAAAGGGGTTTTTTACTCTGTAGATGAGTTTATTGGCTCAATTAGTAATTAATTAAACTTTTATTTTGTATTGTGGTATTTGATTAAGTATGTAATATGTTATTAAGTATTTGATGAAACCACATATTCTTGTAATATTAACGGTGAATAAATCTGACCAAACGACCGACCGCCCGCCTGCTTGTCTATCTATTATTGTTAAAACAAAGTACAGCCCAACTTTGTATTACTAATGAAACAGCTGTATTCCTATACCATACAGCCCTCTCAGAATAAAGTATTAAAGTTGGCCACGATATGAGTGCACTTGGAGGAGGATGCCACTGTTTTTGTTGACAATGCCTAATGTCATCAAGGCTAGGGATCAGAAGGGAGTGGAGGGCAAGGTAATAGTGGAAATGGACAGTCGCACAATGAAAACAGTACTACATTTGCAAGCCTCAGGTTCGTTACTAAATGGAACTCAAAACTGTGCATGTTTTCTTTACCTGACTGTCCACTTGTTCAACAACTGCACGGTCCCTCTTCCCACCGCATACACTCATATTGTGGCCAACTAATACATTCTCGAGAGGAATGCTGATTCAGATGTTATTGTTTAACGTGTAGAATTGTTTCTGATATTTAAGACTGAATCTCCTACACTTCACAAGCCCAGAACACTTGTATGCAATTTAAAAGTTGTCAACTTATCATCACATGGCAGGTCTAACAATCTAACAAAATAAAACACAGCTGAGGCAAACCTTAAGAAGTGGTGAGAGGCAAATGATGGTACATTGTTTTGAAATGCTTAAGAAAGAAACCCTAAAGCATAACAATTCAATTCAATTCTTTGTTAGCTGTAGATTCATTACAGAATGTTAGGCTCGTTAGTATTATAATAGTATAAAATAAAAATCACATTTACCTAGCATAATTCACAATTCATCAAGATTATACAAACATTTCTGAATAAGGAATTTTTTCAGATGGCACTTAAAAGTGAAGCCAGATAATAATTTTAATCTTGCTGGTATTTATTATATAAATCCATTCCCATCATGTTGATATTTTTATCTGATATTCTTTTAACATTGATTGATTTATAATAGTCATTTTTCATTCAAGTATTCTAAGAATGGATTTCATTATTTTTGGTTAGTTATTTTATCAGTCACCAGGAGAATAACGCGGTATGCATATAATGAGTATAAAGTTAACGTTTGGTTTTCTGAATAAATGTTTCTCTACATGATTCCCTTGGTTTGAGATTATATATTATTCTTAAACATCTTTTTTTGCAACATAAATACTCTGTTTACATGCATTTTTGCTGCGCTACCCCATAATTCACTTCCATATATCATATGTGGGTAAATGACTCCATAATATATTAGTTTTAAATACCTTTCTACTAATATCAATTTAAAATACCTTAATAAATAAACTGATTTACTAACTGTGCTACCTAAGATGTCTAATGGCTGAGTGCACCATTCTCGATCAAGATTTTACCATGGTAAAACATGGACTTTACTGCGGTGAATGGTCATTTGTGGTGCGCCGATGCCGGTAAAAGTTTATCAAGGATTTTACCACAGTTAAATCTGACCGGCCATGTTTTCATTGATTATTTCCAACTTTAGTTGTGCTGAGATGTTAAAATGGCAAAACAGTATAGGTTAGAATTCCCAACGAATAGATACATTCCGTTTTCGTCAATGAATACATCCTGATAAAGTTACTTTAATGTACTTTGTAATTTTTAATGCTTTAAGGCCTTTTTGTGTGATAGGTGCCTTAAATACCCTGACCCAAGATGTAACGAAAATCCACAATCACTGCGTTACACATCATAATTATATCAGTTGAAGCATAGTTCCAAGAACAAGGCAGAAATGAATGGATTTAGTGCAATTAGTACATTTTCAGGAATATTAGGTACATTAATTGCACAGATATAGGAATCAGGTAACCTGAAGAGGTCAGCGCCGCAGCGTAAAATACGAAATTGTCATCATGGTGTCGGAGGAGTGTGTGTGCTTCTTATGCAAAAGGTTCTGGGTTCAAATCTTGTCTGGGAATAATATTTTTTCTTTCTTTTTTCTGCTGTCTTTCAATACGTGAATATCGAATAAGCTAACTGGAATTTAGTCAGTGTGGAAAGAAAGAAAAAAGTCTATAATAGTTCAGTATATTTTTCTAATCAATTGTAAGGCTAGCTTTTCCCATGTGTCCATCTTAAAGTTATTGCTTCTGTCTCTGTGCTTTCTATCTTTTCTTAAGAATTGCATGTTAAATTTAATAGAGAAACTTGGGTCTGCTTTTGCTTACCTCCATTGCACGCTGAACTACATGCATGAGCTTCAGCAAAGAGGTGGAACAAGTGAAAAAACAGAAGACATTATGTGCATCTGGGTGCGTTCAGTAGAGTTTACCGCAATGAACGGTGCGCTCAACCAAGGTGAGTGTCTGCCAGGTAACCTCGGTCACCTAAACTGCGGTGAACATTGGAGCAGTGCTGTGTGATGATTACCCAGGTCAAATTCTTACTGCAGTAAGCTGAAGGTCCCTGAAGGGTTCGTTTAAGGAGGATGGTGCACACAGGCATAAGTGTTTAGCCGATGTCAATCTGCTGTCTACATGTATTTGTAAGATTTTATATTCATAAACCTCTTCTATATTACAATTTTCAATCCAAAGGCAAAGTTTCTCTTGTAACAATTGCATTATTTTGGTTTTGTTTATACTATATTTGAGGTTATTAGCCACAAAGAAGTCTAAAAGACACTTCACTGCATGTTTCATATTCATTTTTGGACTTGATTTCATTACCCCAGCATAATAATGTAGTATCGTTAGCATAAGAGATCACTTTTGTATTATAACCATTATGCTACTACATGATATTAATTCTGTAACATATAGATTTAACAAGTTGCTGGCAATGTCTTACTCAATTTATTGTCAAGAAGTTACCACAGCTACAGCTACTGTGCACACATGTAGCGTGCCGTGGACTGAGTCTGTTTACAACAGAATTGTTCTTGTCTGACATAGAGTATAATATTGTTCATATTAGACTCCTCACTGTAGAAATTACTGAACGCAGCCGCTAGAGCTCTCTCAAGTTACAAACTAGAAGAAATTTGAGCAAATGCGCATTTTGTCTCCGTCAGATTCATTGAGTGTTGGTTCTTCTAGTGAAACTGTCATATACAGTTTGTTTATATGCAACTTAAAACTGGCTGTTACCTCAAAAACAATAGCAAAAAATTAACAACCAAGAGCTATTGTGCGCTATTAACAAAGGAATGAACCTTGGTACAACCAGAGCTATATGAAATACAGAGAGAGCCAAAAAACGACAAACCGGCTGCGTGGCGTTTATCCTGTCCACATCCTCAGCGCTTACTACCGTCTGCTGTTAAGGCGTGGATGAAACCATACAACATTTTTAAAACTACTTTTAAATGCTTTACTTGCCAACTTTATGAAAGATGCTGAAACTGGCCACCGTCGTTGTCCATACATTTTTGGCACATGTTTAGGAAACTATCCATCACTCGCCATAGTTCATGTTGAGAAATTTCCTGGCGGATATTTTGGTTTAATTCTTCCAGGATGAGTGGGTTTGTCTTGTACACTTTGTTTTAAGTTAGCCCAGAGATAGAAATCGCAGGGGACCGAGGGGGCCACAAAACTCTACTAATAATTCTGTCTTCAAACGCACTTTCCATTGTTCTCATCGAAATATTGACCATTAAGCTGCTGCAGAGTCTTGTTGAAAAAAGGCAAAATCACCCTCCCTGGCTGTTAATTCTCTAAAAAGGGGGGCAAAATTGTATTCACATATGTATGGGTATCAACTGTTGACTCGAAAAAAATTGAAAGTGTGTTTGAGGACAGAATTATTAGTAGAGATTTGTGGCCCCCTCGGTCTCCTGCGACTTCTATCTTTGGGGTAACTTAAAACATAAAGTGTACAAGACAAAGCCACACACCCTGGAAGAATTAAAACAAAAGATCTGCCAGCATTTCTCAACGTGAACTACAGCGAGTGATGGATAGTTTCCTAAAGAGGTGCCAAAAATGTATGGACGACGGTGGCCAGTTTCAGCATCTCCTTTCGTAAAGTTGGTAAGTAAAGCCTTTAAACGTAGTTTTAAAAATGTTGTATGGTTTCATCCGCGCCTTTCTATGATAGCGGCAGATGGCAACGAGTGCCGAGGACGTGAACAGGAAAAACACTGCACAGCAAGTTCGTAGTTTTTTGGCTCTCCCTGTAGTAACTGATCTGAGTTTAGAAGAATGTTTACTGTATTGAATTTTGATGTTGACTAACCTGTATTACGTTGGCTGTATTGGGAGCAGGTGAAAAATTATCATTGGTCAGTTAGAAATAAGTGACATCGCAATGCACAAAATCTACTTTCGACTTTGTAGTCTATATATGCATTCCTGTTCTGTTTCCCAGGGTATTGTGACCCAGTGTTAACACAGGAGGTTTAGCGTCACTCACCTCCAATGAACAATTCAACACCACCAGCTTCTGTAATGTTCCTCTCAAACTCATCACACTCCTTCTGAAGATCCGGTGCGTTACCATCTAGTATGTGGACATTTGCAGGGTTAATGTCAGTATGCTTGAAGAAATTGTTCCACATGTAGAAGTGGTAACTCTCAGGATGGTCCCATGGCAGCCCTGAATTAACAATTTATTCACTCAATTAATTATTTTTTTAAAATTCAACCTCCACGCAGTGAAGCAACTAGTTAAATTACGGAAAATTAATCATATTGCCCCGTAAAGAAACTTTTCCTTTATTTCCTTTGGACTTATATTGTAATCAGGTTTGTTAGCAGCACATGATAAATAATTGTATGAACAGTTAAAATTGCCAACATTAGAAAACAGTAAACAAATATTCTATAATTAATAACTAAATATATTATGTTTCTTGATGGTTGCAAACTGTCTTTTCCAAAGAGATTAACATGGTGGTCTGGGAGTCATGTATCTACATATTCACCAGCTTCATTGTATATGTTAAGGTTTCTGTATTGTATAAAAATTATGTCATTTTTATGTTATTAAATAATTATGGAACCAAAGAGAACCTACAAAGGTTTAAAATTTCAGCTATTGTGATTATATAACAATTTACTTGAACATTCCGACTGATGATTGTTCCACCCCCAATGGGTATGTACATTTCCTAAAACTTGGAAGACTGTCAGAGGGAGGTTAAGGAAGTCAGATGTTCTGCCTACGTTTTACATCCTTTTGTGTGAATATCAAGAGATTTAACAGTTATTACAAATAGCCGGATCTCTACAAAATTGCAATTGTAAAGGGGAGGATCAAAGATAAACATTTTCTAGATCATTGTACACCCTGAGCAGACTCTCAAAGCGTATATTGTCTAAGGCCAAATTGTTTCCGCAACCAGTCCACAAAGGTGTCTCAAGACACATACTTTTAGCTTCATTCTATTGTCACCTTTCATATTGAGTGCCAGCTACTAGATATGTGCTGACAGCAGAGCAGTTATAAGCCAGTACATATTAAAGATGCATACCGAGGTTCATATCCCCAACATAATTTTATTATATTTTTTTTCCAGAAAAATGGAATGTTTATTACACATACTATTATATCATTCAAAGCTAAGGCTTATTTGATTTTATGCTCACACAAAAAAACTAAAACACTCTCCTTCTTTTCAAACTAAATAAGAAACTATTATAGTCCTAAATTAAAAATCTGGTGTGATACATTCACATGATTTTCTCTACCCTCTATCTTTATTACTGTGTATATAAACTATTTTTACACAAGCTTATTACATTTTAATCCAAATAAACCTTTACAGGAACAGTTACATTACACATTTCGTTATAGAGAACAGCGATAGTCAAATGTTTAACAACTGGACGCTATATGCTGCCCTTCCATACTGTTTCCATGACATCACATGGAAAAGTATGGAATGCACTTTAGAATTCCTAGTAATATGGCACATATTTTGAAAATGAAAAGAGTAATTTGTTTGTGTTTTTGTGCATGAATGTCTTAAAATTACTAGAAATCTTATGCATGGAAAACATACGGCATTGCCATATACTTAACAAATTATAATTTAAATAATAAAAAAACATTTACGGCAAAGATTCGTAAGCAGGTATTTCCAATTACAAGACACATACCCAGCTACTATATATACAACCATCTTCCTACATAACGCATAGCTTTGAATTTAACGCAGGGTGGAATTAAATTGTGGATTGTGAATGCAGCGTTACTTTGAATGTTTTCTGAATTAAACTCCTTCTTTGGCTGTTGTTCATTTATTTTGTCTTAGGCTGTACAATAATGTCATTAAGAACAAAGAGAGCTAAATAAAATAAATTAAATTGTCTTTTGAGTTTTAAAAATATCTACCAGTGCATTGGGAAAACCAGCTAGTCAAATCATAAGAAGGTACATACATTTTGATACGGTAATTTGTATCACAAATTACTTAAAGGTAAATAATAATTGTAATATAAATATGTATTTTTATGTGACATTGATTTCAGATGTTTATTAATTGTAATTATTATTGGTAAATAATAATATATGGCTTTACTGAAACTGTTAACAATAACGCAAGAATGCAGCGGTGGAGTGAGTTGTTTATCATTACCGGGAACCAGGAAGTTACGTAATGTTTCACGCCTTTTTGGTAAAAAAAGCTTCTAGAATGTTCTCTAAAAGAAATATGTATTAGTGGTTTTCATTGGATGTTAAAATAGACGCTAATGTTGGCGCGTTTTATTAGCCAATAGCAGTTCATTTATAATCTTTAGGCGTATCTTGTGGCAAGCCTATAAATAGTGTAGGTTCAAGGGAGCGTTCTCTCAGTTCAACAAGATTCTCAACACATTACACGTCAGCCCACCAGTTCTACAAAATTCTCCGTACTCTCCACGTCGATCTCTCAGTTCATTTATTTCGTCAAGTTACGCGCAACAGAATTACAAGAACTATTATAAAGTATTATACAGTTAAATATATAAAGTTGAAGTACGTGAATTAAAAGTGAGAAGTTATTACAAACAGTTTCAGTATGGCGATTTCACAGATAAATCTGTGAAAGTGTTCGTGAACGTGTTCTGCAATAAAGATTATAAAACCAATTTCTTCGTCAATATCATTTCTAGACAAAAGATTCCTTTCCGCTTCACACCCTGCAAGAGTTACATGTCTACCTAAATAGCTAGCCGGAGGACAATATACAAAACTTTAAATTCTTTCGAACCCTAATTGATGCAAATTGCTACGCCAGATGGAGTTAAACGAACCAAACAAGGAGTGACGTCACACAAGATGGCATCGCGTGAAGTAAACACATATTTGCTCTCGTAAATTGGCTTCCAAATGTGGTGCTATATTAATGTTAAACACATAAGTAACATTAAAACCGTCGCATATTGGCGCATCAACGTGGGGCTAGATGACTAGGAAAGGAACAAGAATAACCAGGAAGTAGCAGAATTAACTAGGAATGAAGCAGAGTAACCAGGAATGCAGCAGTGAAATGATCTACAAGACGCAGATTCCAGAAACAACAAAAGGAATGACAGACTACATGGATGATTGGACATCGTAATTCCGAGATTACGAGGCAACAAGGAATTCAACGCAAAAACATCGAGACGACGTAGATTCATCACAACACAACGCAGAAGCGACATACAAATCTAGGAGAATGGGGCAGAACGCTGGACATTAAAGTAACAGCAACATACAGCATCAAAAAGGTAAATAAATGTTCCTTAGGAGCGGTAGGATAATAAAAACAATGGCTGCTAGTAATACAGAAGAAATAATTATGGAGGGAGATAATGTAACAGTTAGTTGTAATTCAATACAGGTTACAGGAAATAGCCCAGACTTTTTAGGATTTGAAGATGAAAATGTTAGTGTAGAAAGTGAGAATAGAATAGCAGGAAATGTTAATTCTGATGTTAGTATGATGATGGAAATGCTGAGAAATATGAATGAGAATATGGAAAAGAAAATGTTAGACATGAGCAGGGAAATAAGGGAAGATCTTAGTAAGAGTATTACAGATAAATTGAGGGAAGATATGCAAAAGACTAGTGAGAAATTAGAACAAAAATTAACTCAGAGTATAAGGGAAGAAATTTGTAAGAATAATGAGAAATTAGAAAAGAAAATAGATCAAAACAGGGAAGATATGCAAAAGAGTCATAGGGAATTAAGGGAAGATATTGGTAAAAGCTTAGAACAAAACAGGGAAGAAATTGAAAAGAAATTCATGGAGCTAGATAGTAGTATGATTAGAATGAAAAATGAAAATCAAGAAATGATAGCAAATGAAATAGGTGAAGTTTCACAGAAAATGTTAGACATGAGCAGGGAAATATCCAACCAAAAAAGTGAGGTTAACAATAAAATAGAGCATGTTAATGTAAAATGTACAGAGCTAGGTAGCCGAATGAGTAGCATTTCAAGTGAGTTAAAAGAGATGATGGAGGCTACAAATGCAGATTTAATACAGGTGCAAGTTAATTTCAGAGGGGAAATATCTGAAATTCAGAAGGAGTCAGAAAAACAGAGAAATAAATTGTCTGATGAAGTTAAAGATTTGTCTAAAGATTTGAATCAAAAGCTAACTTCTGAAATTAACAAACACCAAACTGTTCAAAATGAGAATAATAAAAAATTGGAACAGACAATAGAAAATCTGCAGGGTACTGTAAATAGATTAGAATTGAATTCAAGGGCAAATATATGTGATGTACATGTGTCAGATGTACAAAATAATGATAGAGGTAGTTCCTCAGGTATGACAAATAATGTGAGTGATGCGGCAGCTTCATCTATAGCTAATGCTGAAACTCAGAGTGCACAAGTTACACTAGAGAATTTAAATATGGGAATAGGAAATTTGCAAAATTACAATCATATCTTAAGTGATTTTCCACTTCCAAAATTTAATGAAAACTCCAGTCCAGTACAGTTCATTGCAGAATTATCAGAGTATTTTCAAATTAAAAAGATACCTGAAGCATTGAAAATGATAGTTGTCAAAAGATGTTTGGACCAGAAAACCTTAGATTGGTTACAAATGGTATCAGGGGGTGAAATTTCATATGAATCCTTTAAGAGATTATTCATGAACAGATTTTGGAATGTTACGGTACAGCAAAGAATACGAGCAATGCTTAGTCATGGTCAATTTAATCCACGAGAGGGAATATCGATGACTGATTACTTACTAAAACATGCAAGTCAGGTTAGAAACTTGTCACCTCCAATCAGTGAGGAAGATTTTGTGAGTTTGCTCGCAAGGCATTATCCTATAAGGATACAAAATTACTTATTAATTGCAAAACCACGGAACATCTATGAGATGACAGAATTAATAACAGCTTTGGAACAACAGGAAGAAGATATGTCTCGGGAGTGGGAACATAGATTTTTAGATGTACGAGATAGAAGAAATTACCAAGGTAGTTATCAACAAATAAGAGGACAAGACAGACATCATGAAATTAATACCAGACAACGGTATCAATCATACGTTCCACAATTTGAAAGATCAAGGATAGATAGGAGACCAGGCCGGCAGGAACAAATAAATTATGTCAGGACAGAAAGATTGCCTGAAAGAGGGCAAAACTATGGAAGGAGGTACATTAGACAGAGGGGAAATTTCACTCACTGGAGGGAAAATAATAACCGAGAAAGATCTGAGGAACGGCAAGAAAATTACGTGCCAAGGGGACAAAATGTCAGAAATCGAGGATTTCGAACTCGAGGAAGGGGAACTCAAAACAATGGTGGCGACACTGAGATAGATTTAGCGCCTGTTAGGAATGGCAGTCCCGTACGTGAACATGGAAATAACCAGGAAAACTGTTAACAGACTCCTGTGTAGTAGGTTCTCAGGACGTCTTTAATAATTCAGTATCCATTACCAATACAAATCATACGCCTACACATACACCCTGTAATAAGATTACAGCAACAAAAGATAAGGGAGAAAATTTTGAGTCACCTCATGTTAGAATGGAAATTGCGAAGAAAGAAATCATTGCAACTATAGATTCTGGTTCATCAGCTTCAATTTGCTCACAGAAATTTTACATAAATTTGATTAATGAAGGTAACAAAATTATGGCTCTTCCCACTAGTAATTTAGTTTGTCGTGTTGCAATTGGAAGAACTACACAGGTCATAAAAACACAAGCTCTACTTAGCATACTTATTGGCGGAGAGAATTTTGAGGTTATGTTTCTAATTGTAAACCATCTGATTTGTGACATAATTATAGGATGTGACTTCCTACATGAATATGAAGCATGTATAGATTTTAAACATGAAGAGTTAAAAATAACAAAAGAAGATAGAGAAATAAGGGTACCATTTATAAAAGAAAAAGTTTCTGTAATCGAGATGACAAAGGATGAGAAAAATATTTGTGACCAAGAGTTTTTTGTGCAAATAACAGAAACTGATAGAAATAGTCAGATAAAGCAGGTAGTCACAGAATATGAAGGGAATACCACGCCATATTTTCAACAGCTAGCAGAAATGCCAGAAGAAGTAGAGAAATGTGTAATCCAAACAAAAGACGACCATGTGAGCGAGACAGACAACAGCTGGAAGGAGAAGAGAAATGAGGAAATGATACACAAGTGTGAAGAAGCTTATAATCTTACGATAATGCAAAAACAAATCCTTCATGATGTTTTGATGAGCAATAGTTCAGTATTTAGTAATATCCCAGGCAGATAAAATGTATGCTGATATACATTACAAGTAGAAGACGTACCACCATATAGGCACAAGTATGACAATTTACCTATAAGTCTTCGAGACAAAGCTAGACAATTAATAAATAGCATGTTAGAAAATGGGATTATTGAGCAAAGTAATTCTCAATACATAAATTCAATCTGCTGGAGTATTAAACGAGATGGTAGTTTGAGATTAACTTTAGACGGTAGATATGTCAACAAGTATATGAAACCAGATCATTTTCAAAGTGAGGGAATTGAACAATTAATTACAAAACTTTCAAGAGGGAGATTTTTGACATCCATTGACCTCACTGCATCATATTGGCAAGTGGAATTAGATCCGCAAGTGCGTGATTACACTTCATTTCAGTACTCAGGGATCCAGTATCGCTTTTGTGTAAATCCTTTTGGTTTAAAAAACTCAGGAAGTGGATTTTTGAGAGCCATTCACAGTATCTTTGGAAATTCTGCAGATGACTTTTTAATAAAGTATATTGACGATTTCCTAATCATTAGTCAAACATTTGAAGAACACATGAATAATGTCCATTATGTGTTAAATAAACTACAACAACATGGTATGACTGTGAACATACGAAAATCAAAATTTTGTGTCAAGGAAATAAATTTTCTGGGTTATGTAGTAGATGAACGAGGTATAAGACCTGATCAGAAAAGAATAGAAGCAATAATGAAAATTCCGTCACCCAGGAACGTAAAACAAATTAGACGTCTCTTAGGGGTATTGAACTTTCAGAGTAAGTTCGTACCAAGATATTCGGCTGAAATAGAACCACTGCGGCAGCTTCTCCGAAAGAACAATAAGTGGAAATGGACAGAGGATCATCAAAAATGTTTTGAGAGAGTAAAGGAACTCTTTGCTAAGTCCATATTACTTGAGAGGCCCAGAGAAGATTTGGAATATGAGATTTATGTCGACGCATCAATGCAAGGATACGCCGGAATTCTAGGACAGCGAGACATCAACAATGACTTTCACGTCATTAGTACAGCTTCTAGAGGACTTACAAATATTGAGCAAAATTCTTCAGTGACTCAGTTAGAAATTGGAGCACTATATTTCTCATTAATTCGTTTTAAAACCTATATTTATCAGCAAAAGGTGAAAGTATATTCAGACCACATCAGCTTAACTTTCATACAACGGTGTAGATTATGTAGTGGAAAACTTGCTAGATATATTCATGCAATATCTGCATTCGATATTGAGATTATCCACATTCCTGGCAAAAATAATACCTTCAGTGATTTGCTGTCAAGATTGAACTACAACCCACAAATTCCCGAAAATATTGAAAGGCCTAGAAATGAAGTCAAAATATTGACAATTGAAATTCCTTTAAGCAAAGAAATGATTAGAAAATTGAAAAATATGGGGGAAATTCAAAATGAGGATGCAAAATTATTTGAACTTAAAGAAAATGCACCATTGATTGAGGAGGCAAAGAAAGAAATTATAGCAATTCGAGATGGGACATAATACAAAAAGCATGGAAAAGAAATGCCTATTTGGAAGGTAATGGTTCCGAAAAGCATGGAAAAGGAACTAATTAAGAATTTTCATGAAGGGTTAGCACACTCAGGGACGGACCGAACAACTTCTATGATTTTAGAGAATTTATACATATCCAAATTGCGTCAAAAAGTTCGAAAATTTATATCGTGCTGCAACCTGTGTCAGAAGGCAAAGCAAATAAATGCAGCATATGCATTTGAAACTAATTCGGTTATAAGGGATAAGCCGAGATGTGTAATTAGTATTGATATTCATGGTCCGATGCCTCCAAGTCAATTTGGAAATAAATATATATTTGTCTGTTATGATATATTCAGCAAATATGTAAGAATTTACCCTTTGAGAAAACCTACAGGTTTAGCATGTTTAAATAGACTACTTAAGTCATATGTGATAGAAGAAGGACCTATTCAATCTGTATTGAGCGATAATGCTTCGTACTTCACAGGAAAAAAATTTATGGATGGACTGAAAGAAAATGGCATTAAACAATATTTTTCTTCAAGATACAGACCGAACTCCAACCCAGTGGAGAGGGAAATTAAGGAAATTTCAAATTATTTAAGGGTGTTATGTCATCGAAAACACACCCAATGGTATGGATACGTGAACTTTGTTCAGAACCTACTAAATGAAACCATAAACAATGTGACAGGATACAAACCATGTGAACTTAAGTTGGGAAAGAAGATCAATACAATGTGTAAAAAAATTCCAGAAGCCATTCCAGATGCGCATTCGATACCACCAACAGAAGAAGAGATGTTCCGAAAAGCATTCGAGAGGATGAAGAAAAAAGCCATAAAAAGAAAAATTAAACATGAAGAAAAGAAGAGAAAGGAATGGAGGATTAAAATAGGAGATTTAGTTTTGGTTAAAACCAAGAAATTATCGGATAAAGAAAATAAACTTTATTGGCGAATGTTTCTCAAATACCATGGACCATATGAAGTTGTTGAAGTGTATGGAACTAACACATATGAGTTATGTAATCCAACAACTCGAAAAAGCATAGGAAAGTTTCATATTGAGATGCTTAAACCATACAACCATGAAGATCATGGTGAAATAAAAGACAAAGATGATAAATAGTAAATGCTGGATAGTTAAAGGCGAAATGCAGAGCAATGTATTGGAACGTAAGAGGGTTAAATAAAAATGTACGTGTTGTTTATCATTACCGGGAACCAGGAAGTTACGTAATGTTTCACGCCTTTTTGGTAAAAAAAGCTTCTAGAATGTTCTCTAAAAGAAATATGTATTAGTGGTTTTCATTGGATGTTAAAATAGACGCTAATGTTGGCGCGTTTTATTAGCCAATAGCAGTTCATTTATAATCTTTAGGCGTATCTTGTGGCAAGCCTATAAATAGTGTAGGTTCAAGGGAGCGTTCTCTCAGTTCAACAAGATTCTCAACACATTACACGTCAGCCCACCAGTTCTACAAAATTCTCCGTACTCTCCACGTCGATCTCTCAGTTCATTTATTTCGTCAAGTTACGCGCAACAGAATTACAAGAACTATTATAAAGTATTATACAGTTAAATATATAAAGTTGAAGTACGTGAATTAAAAGTGAGAAGTTATTACAAACAGTTTCAGTATGGCGATTTCACAGATAAATCTGTGAAAGTGTTCGTGAACGTGTTCTGCAATAAAGATTATAAAACCAATTTCTTCGTCAATATCATTTCTAGACAAAAGATTCCTTTCCGCTTCACACCCTGCAAGAGTTACATGTCTACCTAAATAGCTAGCCGGAGGACAATATACAAAACTTTAAATTCTTTCGAACCCTAATTGATGCAAATTGCTACGCCAGATGGAGTTAAACGAACCAAACAAGGAGTGACGTCACACAAGATGGCATCGCGTGAAGTAAACACATATTTGCTCTCGTAAATTGGCTTCCAAATGTGGTGCTATATTAATGTTAAACACATAAGTAACATTAAAACCGTCGCAATTTTGATGTTGGAGTATACATAATCCCACAACTTACCAACATATTCATCCATGTTAAATGTTTTTACAAACTTAAAGGATATCTTCCCAGCTTGATGGAATTCTATAAGTTTCTTGTACATTCCCAATGGAGTACCACCTGCAACAAACAAGTTTATATGAGTAAAAGCTTTCTTAAGTTGCAAGTCCTCTTCTGATTTTACACAGCATGTATTATTAGTATAACTCGTCACCTGAGGTGGAAGCTCAAAATTACAGGCTATCTATAAATTAACAGTTTAAAAAGTAAAAGTGGAGCAATAAAAATTAACTATCTGGGCTTCAGCATCCTTGTATTACACATCTTTTTATTGAAAACATTATAAATGTGGAAAAATGTCTATTACTGTACCAAAGTACTTCACAAAAACCAGTTAAGATATTAAAATGTATACATAAAATTATAAGATAAGAGCGGCCTTTACTTTTACAGCTTGTGTAACTATGCAACTAATGGGATTTGAGTGGCATGTGTTCTGCAAAAGCAAAGTTCTGTAATTACATGAGAGCAGTAATAATACTGATATCCAAATAGTGGCATACAATATTAATTTATTTAGTGCTAACAAATTTATAATATACAGGGTTGCCTACTGAAAATCCACTCCACGTACAAAAATTATTATACTGTTACATATGTATCAATTTTCTTCCTCTCCCTTCACTGTTTCCACTTCTTTTTAAGTCTAAATAAATATTGTCGGACACTCCTGCTCTCCTTTATCCCAGTGATTATCTCTAGCCTGGAATAAAATCCACTAGTGGTAAGTGACCATTATTTGATTATAAGTTTAAAACTTTAAAATTATTTACTTGTAGCTAATACTGATAGGCAATCAAATGTAGTCTATGACACTTTGGGCATTATTATTTACATCCAGTTTAATATACATCTGATTTTGGACATGTCAAAACAATTACATATTTGCAAATCCTTTAAATCATTTAGACATTTGTTTATTAGATACACTCTCAATTTCCTTTTAAATTGCTGTTTAGAAATATCGGCTACAGATTTGATTTCCAGTGGTAATTTATTAAAAAGTGTGTTTTCAAAAATATATATATCCTTTAAAGATATACTTTTTTTTACGCTATGACTAACGTAGTCCAAATTACCTCTTGTATTATGTTTATGGATTTCGTTGCTTTTAATTGGTTTGTACTTCTCTATTACATACATTATTATTCTCTATGCATACAGAGAATAGATAGTAAGCATTTTATTGTTAACAAAGGTTTCCCTACACGATTCCCTTGGTTTTAGGTTAAACATGATTCTGATGCATTTCTTTTGGTATATAAGTAATTTATCCATATGCATTTTCGCAGCAGCACCCCGGATTTCAATCCCATAGAGTATGTGTGGATAAAAACATCCATATAAATGTAAATTCATCATACTCATAATCTTCACATTTTCCATTTAAATGCCAAATAAATTTAGTTCACAAAACTATATAAATTTTTCACTACCTCTGTCCGCTACCTTATTTTTACTCCATCTCAGCTTTTTGTTTTTGTTCAACAATTCATCTCTTGGCCAATCTTTGCCCTGCACCTGCATTTCCCCTATCCTTATTAAAATCCCCCATTATTATTTCTAAATTCATGTATAATTCTCGTTTAAGTATTTTATATACTTTTCCAAGTACTGATACAGTTCAGAATTGTGAAGTGAGAGGGAAATTATAGTGTCATCCAGTTGTTTATAATCCATTATCACATATTTCTTTATGCCTAGATGAGGTTTTCAATCATTTTAGTCAGCGACTTCTTATCAAACACTCCTAGTCTTCTTGATACTCTTCCTTTCTTAGCTAACATTTCCCTTTGCCTCCCAAAATAACTAAAATCATTGTTATATCGTCTTCTTTTAGCCAATCTCTATCACCACCAATATGCATAATTTTGCCATTAAATGCTGTAAAGACCATTAGCTATCTTGTTCTTTAACCGTTTACAATTCCAAAAAGCAGTATCTCCACTTCTCAAGCTGCTATTCTGACAATATTATATCTGCAATCATTTAATAATGACTACAAACCTTATCTATGTTCATGGTACAATCATTAATTCATAAAGAATCAATGTAAACCAAAGCCTAGTTAATATTATTCCTTTGAGCATAGTAAAGTTGGTCTAGAAACAAAACAACGATAATAATACAGATTATCTGTAGTCAAGAAAAATTGGCTAATTCATTGTAAGTATCCCTTCAGATATTGAAGTAGCAGCTCATCAACCACAACTTTAAAAACATGTTGAGTCATACGTGCAGTTGGAATTTCCATCAACATTTCACCTCCACTGCATTAACAAACATGTTGCGTTTGTTAATATCAATGATCACATGGATTCTGATTATGAAAATTTAGTCACAGTGTATGATTCGTCAAAGAGGCGTAAGAAGAAAGGAAGAAAGTTATGTGTGCATCCTTTTCTAAGCAATAGAAACAGTACAGGGTAGTTAAATTATATTCGAACCCACTCGTGGCCTCTCTCTGCTACGCGAGACAGCCGGCAGTCGCTGGGGAAATTACACCGGCAGAGGCGGACTAAAATCCTTACCTTATAATAGATGCTGGAAATGTTGACTTTCTGCTCTCAAACAGGCAGCATATCTTGTGTAAATATTCTCGCTCATTCTCCGAAGCTCAGCAGCAGGAATTCTTGAGATTTCTTGCACAATGTTTTCTCTAAGTTCCTGTAGTGTGCGAGGATTGGAACGATACACTTTGTCTTTTTAAGAACCCCATAAATAAAAATCACAACTCGTTAGGTCAGGAGAACGAGGGGGCCACAAATCAACACTAATTATTCTGTCATCAAACACCTCTCTTATTGCATGTAATGATTCGGCAGCCGTATGTGGGTTGCAGAATCTTGCTGGAACCAACCATACGATTTCTCTTCTTCTGTCAAGTGATAGCAAAATGTCCTCATAATTAACCTCGGATATTGCTCTGCATTTATTGTTTCATCAAAGAATATGGGTCCTATTATTCTTCTAGCACTTGTCGCACACCACACTCCAATTTTCTGATCATAATGAGGCGTTTCATCATAAGAATTCTGCTGCTGAGCTTCGGAGAGTGAGCGAGAATATTTACACGAGATATGCTGCCTGTTTGAGAGCAGAAGGTCAACATTTCCAGCATCTATTATAAGGTAAGGATTTTAGTCCGCCTCTGCCGGCGTAATTTCCCCGGCGACTGCTGGCTGTCTCGCACAGTAAAGAGAGGCCGCGAGTGGGTTCGAATATAATTTAACTGCCCTATATAAGTAGTATCTTGTCTGAACTGAAAGTTGAGGGTAAATTCAGCTTCAAGAATTTTTTAAGAATGTGGAAAGAAGATTTCAATTTATTGCCACTATAATTTCACCAGCAACTGCAAATCAGAGCAGCGATATCAGCTGAACTGAGATTACGCTTTACCTCTCCTCTTTTTTCTGTGTCATCAAAAATACAGGAAAACTATGTAAACACTCACTTTTCTTGATTTTATTCCCATAGTCTTTTAGGGCTGCCCCAGATGAAGGGTCTTGCATGAATCTCGTTAATTAACTGTATTGTCTTTACTTTCATCCACTCAATTTTTCTCGCTAGTAAGTAATGAATAATGTGCATGGGCCAGTTGTCTGGCTGAAGTTAGTCGGGTCTGCTCGAAGTGAGCTGAATACCTATTGCACTCAATATACTTTCCACTTCTTGAATCAACATTTTTTTGTGATTGTTGAGACAGTGGAGATCCACCTTAAAATATGAAATATAACTCTCTAAGTTAAGAGAGTGTGTAATATCATACATGAGAAACCTTTGTCAGAGTTTTCATCACAGTTTTACAAACCTTTGTCTCTGTTGACATATTATTCTATGCATGTAAGTATATTAATTCATTGCCATGGTGTTATAATGATAAAAGTAGCCATTATTAATTGGTTACATATTAAATATATTACAGCATATATTTAACAAATTAGCATCTTAACTCAATAACCATCTTTTCCGACAAACAAAATTCGTAAATATCAGTGTAAAACAACATTTAATTAATTTGTTCAAGTGGTCCAACTTCTGCACAATTACTAATATTAACTAAAAAATTAACGTATGCAGACACTGAACTGGTTGTTTAACACTTGAAGACAGATTTGTGGTGCTACTCTTGTAAAGGATTACTGTTTAGTAATGCTGCTGGATCAATCATAATAACCACAATCTTTAAGACAGAATGCTCTCTGTATCTATTGAAGCTGGAGTTTTACAAATGGATTCCTTACCTGTAGGAAGTCCAAGTACAAAGAATTTATCAGGGCCTGGTTTAAAGTCATTAATTCTCTTCATAACATACTTAGCAGACCACTCAGCCACCTGGTCTGCAGTATCCATTATAACCAACCTCATCTTAACCTTTATGTCTCCTTCAACACAAGTCTGAAATGAAAAACTGCATTTAGAAACTGTCTAATATAACTCCAAAAACATAGTGTTAATGGAGAAAATCTGCATTTAATATTTTAATATTATCATGATTTTTCATTCCTAAGCTACTCGTACATTTATACACGAAAATTATGAGGTCTATATCTGCAATACAGCTAGCTACTTTTGATTCACAGCACAGAAACTGTTATCACTTCAATGATTACACAATGATAATGTTTGAGTTAAATTTGGTCAATGACCTTTTATCTACCACAGCCTGTACAACTATCAACCATGTGTTTACGCTCGGTTAATTGCTATGCTAAGTTCAAAAAACGTTAACTGATCATTTCTGCACACATCTGATAATGCATCAACAAGTTCTGATTTCTTGAACTACGGTATCGGCGACTTGATACAACTAGGTAGTCGTCCTGACTTGAACAATATTCCGCCAAAGCTTATGCTGAAGGAAATGGAGCACGATTACCTAACAAGATAAAAAAATTGCTGAATATCAGGTATTACACATTTATTAAATGGCATTTACCTGCAGAAGCAAACACTCCCTTTTAAATGATTTTATTGAACAGTGGCGTACCCAACATTCATATGCAATATAACCTACTCAACAACATAACTTATTTTCAACAATATTATCATCCCAAACAAATTCACCAGACTGTTGACGTTTACTTTCTTTAGATTAGATATGCAAATGTGCGTTAGCACTCTTCTACTGGATTTATATTTTGACACCACAGTTTGACACTGCTGTCATCGTCGTCTGCTATATGGCATTCCCAAAGATTATAATTTACTGTCAGTGTTGGTTGTGGTGACAATAACATTGCACCGGACACATATTTCCATATTCTTGAAAGTTCGTATGGATGGGTTCACCGTAAAGAACAACATTTATTATTCTGCAATTCACGGCTCCCTTTAGATTATTAAGTGTTTTAGCCTCTTGTTTTTTAGTAAAAATCACAATGAAAAACACATGTATGCGGTTGAACAAATAAACATAATTCACTAGCAGTAATTGCTTCAAGCATTATGAAATTATTAATAAAATGTAAATGTTATTTGCAGGCAGTGACTCACTATACCCAGTTCCTCAAATTTTAAATATGTCCAGGGAATAACAGTTCACACGTTATTTTGAATTTCTTTTAGTTCCTTTCATTACTTAGACCAACGTACAATTAATTAAATACTTTCAAGCACATTATTTCCTCGCTTATACGTCCTACCATGCTGCTGTTTCTTCCTTTTTTTCTTTTGTGAAATATCGAACTTTTTCCATTTTACATTGTATGGACTAGTCTCACTTTTATTTTACATTAAAATGCAGTAAGATTCTTTGAAGCAACTATATTTGCATCTGAAGGAGTAATATAATATTTCAGGAAATGTTCTATTATGTATAATGCCTAATAACTACAGCGATTGTTTCAATATACATGGTATGAACCACGAATTTGCTGAATGGAAGGAGTTTCATGTTACATGTTGGAACTGATGAAATTTGACCTTGGCTGGTTCAACCGTGTACCATTCCTTGGGTCGTTTCTTGTCCATAAATATTTTGGAATTCCAAAATACAAACACACTTAAGATTTGGCTTCCTTTTTTATATATATCTTAATAGCAGATTCATAAATGTAGACTTACTCATCACGAACATTCGCCACAAATGGCGGGAAGTGCCTCTTTCCGGTAAAATATTAAAATTAATTTATAGATGTTCATCCTAACATTAAATAATAAAACCAGTTAAAGATAACTGCGATATTTCTTTAACAATATTTTCTCTGATAATTTTTTCTACAGCGTTTGGGAAACTGCATTATATATCATTTTCGTTGAATTGACTTCCCACACCCTCCTTGTGATAAATCACAAACCGGGCGCATAAAAATGGTGCACGAGCGAAGGCGTCTGACTCATTAGTCTGGAAAATACACCAGACATAAGTTTAGATTGCTTACTGTAAAACAAGAAGGGACTTTGATTTACAATCGTTATTTACCCAACAAGCTTATTGAAAATAACTAAGTTTTTTCTTTTCCTTATTATGCTGGAGATGGTTGTTAACTGCAGATATACTCCACAGATATTTACTAATGTGTTATCAGCGATTCTTAGCAAAATAATATAGAGCCGCAGATAATACCAAATAAACACAAATGTTTACATTTTACCCGCTAAAAATTCATATACTGCACTATAGGTACAAACACCAAAAAGGAGTTGCAATTTATCAACGCCACAACGGCAAGAAACGCAACTACAACTGTCCAATGTGTTCGCGTTTACATGGCTGGCACAGGGTATAGCGGTTGTATACTCCTTGGATTACAGCAGAACTGGTATAACGCAGGAAAAAAAGGATGTCTCTAGCAGTACCAGCTTCTTTATAAAATTGCAACTTTATCCCCAGCCCCTTTAATTTGAAAAATTAAAACCAACCCAATGACTTTGTTGATGTTTCTAAGCTGGACAATCAGTGATCTTTTCTATCTATAAGCTTATTCGAAATTATATCTTCCTCAGAAATTATTTAATGGCCAATTTTATTTTGCCTCTTCCAGACCAAATCTTTAAGTAAGAATTTTCAAAATATTTTAAGAAACTAAAATAGGTCCTTTCGTCCCCTTAAACATTTCTCAAAATACAAGACTTAATCCTTTGAACAGTGTGTTGTTTACAAAACATCTATTTTAAACAATGCCTTGTTTATATATTATTGTAAAATGTCTTTTTGTAAGTTTTAACCTAAAATTTATAAGTGCAGTAGCCAAGGTAAAATATTTTTTAGTATAGGTACATTGTAATGTTATTTACTGTATACCAGAAATATAGGTAGTACATAAAGACTTGGTAGGTACTCAAGCTCATAGCTTTTGATAAAACATTATGGCAGTTGAATCATCACAAAGTTATTAGTTGTGTGTGACATTTCATGTTATTGGAAATTAACTCTTGTCAGTGTTTAATATATATATAGAAATGGCAAACTTAGGAATACTTGGGTTTAAAAGCATTGCTTCTAAATTTCACAAGGAATGATGTACATATAACAGTATGCTCTTAAATGCAGCTTAAGTTACAGATATGACATTGGAATACAATTTTGATGATGTAAATTAATAGCCTTATTTTCTTGCTAATATAATTGCTATGGCACTCAGAACATAGCCCAGAAAGCTTAATCAGAATAGGTTTCAGCGCATATATATTTGGCAAGGATATTAATCCAAATAGATGGACTTAAAGCATAAAATCTCCTTGTGCGCTCTATCAGCGTTTCTAGTGAGAGTTAAATACATATGTATGACTGTGCAATAGATATCTACTTGTTTCTGCTCCTGTGTGTAACTTTATTGTTAGCTTATTATTAGTAGACATCGGATTTGTATGCAAATGCATATTTTGTTTGTTTTTACTTGTGATATGGAATTAAGTTTTGCAATATGTTTCATGCTCCTCTGTGGTTGCATGTAAAAGTTTTATATTGCATATTTCTGTTGTTGCTACATATTTTATAATTTTTTTCATATTTTGAGCTTATAATACATGTATTTTTTAAATTTTAAAATTAATATTTAAACACATTAGTGACAGAATGATAAAGTTCTTACTATGGAGACACCCTTATCATTTCTTAATGAGGTTCACAGTAAATTTGAGTGTGCAGGAAAACTAAGTAGTAAGCTGTGCAGTGTTTTAGAGAGAAATCCTGAAATTGTGTTCTGTGAATAAATATCTTCAAGGTAAAAATGTAGTGTTTCCTGAAGAAATTTCCCCACCGTTAAACTTTTACCATATCTGTAGACGTGGAACAAGTAACAAACTTGTGTTAACTGAGGACTTAAAGAAAATGATCATTATATACTGCAAATCAAATTATGGCAGGAAAGATGTACTTAGTACCAAAAGGTATAAGCTTAAAGTTAACAATTTTAATGCAAGATTAGTGCATATTTTAAAGATTTTTACAGCACACACATACAGACATTTTCAGTGATACTAATCCACTTTCTAATTATTATTATTAGGATTATCCTATCATTAAATTGGAAAAGTATCACAATTCAGATGAAGGTCTTTTACTTTCTCTAACACCTACGTATAGTAAGTACTAAAGTACTGCATTCCACCCAAAAATTTGATGTCAAGATTCAACACAAACACATGTTTTGATGTCCCTGAATAAATAAATTTAAAAAATAAAACATTTTTAGAAAAAGGTGCATATAGGTTTGTGTTTCTGTGAACAACATAACTTAAAAACAAAAAGTTGTTTAAATAGCAAACTTGGGATTCAAGTTCAGCATCTTTCAAGGATGTGACATCATTTTCAAGAAAATCCTCCCACCCCCAACTACTCTTTACATGGAAGATTTTTTGAAAATTTTGATTTTCTAAGAACTGGCTCTTAACGATTTGGATTAAAATTAAATACCAGTAATTAAAGATATTTACATTACAAATAAAATGTATATCTTGAATTTTCTGGCAATAACTTGTAAAGTCCTCTTCATACGAAAGGATTTTGTATAATCTTGTGTAGCTGGTAAACATTAAGCAATAGACTAAAACTGACTACACAAAAATGGTGGATCTCTTTAAAACATACAATTTATTTCAAGTAAGTTTTTTGAGGCATAAGCCATTTCTGAGATATCTGTTATTAATAGTTCAAATTGTTCATTCTTTTAAAGTCGTGTCAACATTCAGTTGTTTCTGGCGATGTCATGGAAACAGTATGGAAGGCCAGCATATAGCATCCAGTTGTTAAACATTTGACTATCGCTGTTCTCTTTGTATCTATAACAAAATGTGTAATGTAGCTGTTTGTGCAAAGATTTATTAGGCAAAATCTCACTAATTTCACAAAAGATGTAATTCTCATTAAAATGTAAAATTTATATCAGTAAGAATAGTTTGTATACGAATGATTACAGAAAGTCATGTAAATGTATGATATTTTTAGGATATACTGGAAGTAAGAGGATTCAGAGAGAAAAATAAGCTTGTGTGTGAATTGTTTTAGAATAACTAAGAATGACATGGGCATGGTTTGTGTGCCCCAGCTCCCAGATGGTGCTTCATAATGACGATGGAAACAGTTGGTGCTTAGTGTTGTTTGTGGCACTGGGAATTGCACTGTTGCAGTGCCTTCCCTATTTCCTAGGTGTCTCAATAGTGCAAAGGTAACATGTCACTTGTTTAAATGCAATTTTCTTCTTTCATGTTAAGGCAGTATATATTTTTTGGAAATTTTTACTTTCTCCACCATGCACATAGTAGTTAGGAAATTCAAAACCCAAAAATTCAATGTCTCGGTTTCATTGGAAATATATGTTTTGAGGCCCGTGAATAAATTTTGTTTTATTTTTTAAAAGATGTGTATTTGTTGTGTGTGTGTGTCTGTTAACAGCATAACTCAAAAACAAAGTCAGATAAATACAAAACTTGGTATTTAAATTGCAGTACCTTCCAAGGCCTTCCCTTAAAAGCCAATTTTTAGGCACCTGAAATAGGCTCTCAAATTATAAAAATAGGAACTGAAGAAACAGTTTTAGGCACCAAAAAATACAGTTTGCATGAGCTAAATTTTAGGTTTTATGCATTCAAAATCTATTTTTAGCTTCTAAAAGTTTAAAGATACAATTAATTTGTGAACATTAAAAATTACCAAATAGTAAAAACATTAAATTTCTTAAACTGTTATTGCTAGAAACATTTTATTATGTCTTAAATTATGAATGTATAACTGGTGATACATAATAGTTTATAAAGTTGCAAAAAGACCTCTCAAATAAAGTAATTATTCTGACTGAAAACAAAGTTCTCATATAACACACCAGGGAAGCATAAATTATCACAGAATACACATAAACAAGGCCTCAACAAAAAAGGATGATCCTCCGTGGTTACCAAGCTAGCCTCTAGTTCCCAAGGTCGCGACTCAAACCTGGCAAAGGACGATGGATTTTTTTCAGGTGTAAAAATCCTTGATATGGCTTCCTTCAGAAGGGAAGTAAAGTCAGTGGTCCCGTGTCGTAGATTTACGGCACGTAAAACAACCTCAAGCCTGATAAAGAGGCCTCTGAGCCAAATTACCAGTCTTTCCTGCCCAATATACAATGGGACGCTAAGGACCACAGCAGTTAAAGAGTGTCCATAAATAAAACTCAATTTCAACAAAAAAGGATCCGATTATAATGGGAATGATACTATATAATGTCCTACCAAAAAGTATAAAAGATCATTCAGGAAAAAAAACTCTTTTGCTAAACAGCTAAGAAACCATCTAATTGAAATGTGCACATATAGACTAGAAGAGCTATTAAATTAAATTAAAATAAATTGTATATGGACCAGAAATACTACCTTTTTTATTTTATATGTATGTTTTTTTAACATTTTGTATTTTATATATATTAGCTTTTGACTATGTTCTAGGCTTGTAACACAAGTTGTATGAGCAATAAAGAGTTGAATTGAATTGAAATACTCCATATAGAACAAATATATCACCTAAACATTCTAGAGCCACCCCAAAATAATATATAGTTAAGCAATGTAAAAGAAACATGGAGAAATGTGTGGATATAGACAGTTAATGAAGGGGATAAGGTACACAAGTCATGAAACAATGGGAAATGTGCCATTTGAAAGTGATTTCTGCCGTACTGCAGTCACTGACCAATATCAAAAGGTGACAAAGGGACCTACAAATAACAACCGCAATTTGGGAAATCTTACAATATCCTCTATATAGTGGATTTAAATTAAACATAGATACAGCTAAAATTATGGTAATCCAAAAGTCTAACGACCTTACAGATAAACTAAATATAAATATTAACAACTGTACCTTGGAGCAGGTAAACAACTTTAAATTTTTAAGCATAAACATTGATGAAAATTTAACATATAATACACAAGTGGACAGTGTTTACAAAAAAATGACCTCAGGACTATTTCTACTAAGACAATTGGTAAATACAAGAACAATTCTAAATACAGCTTACTATGAAATTACCTACACACATTTAGCATATGGAATAGAAATTTGGGGGGTACAAGTAAATCCATTATTGACAGGATATTAAATAAACAAAAAATGCATCAGATGCATGTACAACCTTCACTATCGACAGTTCTGCAGAGATACATTCAGAGAGCAAAAAATATTAATCATAGTGTCTATATATATAAAAAGGTATCTTACTTGTCAAAAATAAGAAAGAATTTAATGTGTTCAATAAAGACTGACATAACCATGATACTAGGAGGGCAAAGGGTGAGCACAAATAAAAATCAAACTATTAAAGACCCTTGGAGCCATATTTTATAATGAACTACAGTGTAAGTAAAGAATAATGTAAATATAAAATTCAAGTGTTTTAAAATCCTACCTAATTAAGAAGAGTATTACAGAATTATAAGGTTTGTACATATGTGTAATTATATTTTGTAATAATTACCATCTGATTACAATAACTTCACTTTTGATATTAATACTCTGACAATATCAGATGTTCTTGTCTCTTGTAAAGAGTCTATTGTTCTATTTTTACAAAACATATGAATCTACCTGCTAGGCGTCTAAACTATACCAGTATTTTACTCAGAATGACTCATTCCTATAACAAAACTATTGCAAAGTCTTTAAATCAAACCAATCCCATGATATAAATACAGGAAGAGTCAAAAGACTATGAACCAGCTGAGCAGTGTTTTTCCTGTCCGCGTCCTCGGCGCTCGCCGTCTGCTGCTATCATAGAAAGGCGCGGATGAAACCATACAACATTTTTAAAACTACTTTTAAAGGCTTTACTTAATAACTTTATAAAAGTGTGTTTGAGGACAGAATTATTAGTAGAGATGTGTGGCCCCCTCGGTCCCCCCAATTTCTCTCTCTGGGGTAACTTAAAACAAAATGTACAAGACAAACCCACACACCCTGTAAGAATTAAAACAAAATATCGGCCAGGAAAGTGCCAACATTTCTCAATGTGAACTATGGCGAGTGATGGATAGTTTTCCAAAGAGGTGCCAAACATTTATGGATGACGGTAGCCAGTTTCAGCATCTCCTTTCATAAAGTTGGTAAGTAAAGCCTTTAGAAGTACTTTTAAAAATGTTGTATGGTTTCATCCACACTTAAGATAGCGGCAGACGGCAACGGGCGCCGAGGACGCGGACAGGAAAGACACCATGCAGCTGGTTCATAGTTTTTTGGCTCTCTCTGTACCTGATCTTTCATAGCTGCAAGAAAAAAAAAAGTTAATGAAACAACATATATGGTAAAATAGGCACTTTTAGGCTCTAAAACCTTAAACTAGGTGTCAATGGTCAAAATAGACATTTTAGGCACCACAAAACCGCTTTCATAAATTTATATTTTATATGAAACATGAAGATATTTAACTATTTTAATTTATTCGTACACATGAAAAAAAGGGGTATTTAGCCTTAAATCTGAGGTCTAGTTATGACAAAGATTTTTAAAAAAATTCCTGCATCCGGAACTACCCTTTGCTTGGAATAAATGTAGTTATTTGATTTTCTCAAAAGTGGCTCTAACAATTTTGATTACAATATTTACATGATAAATAAAATGTGTTGAAATTTCTGGGAACAGCCTATGAAGTCCTCTTCTTATGAAGGAATTTTGTATAATGGGTAAAGCATAAGACATAGACAAAGAGTTACTCCACAAAAAATGTAGACCTGTTTAAAAAGCACAATTTAATTCAAATAACTATTTTTTTGCAGCATCAGCCATTTGCAAGATATCTGTTATTATTGGTTTGAAATGTTCAATATGTTTGTTGCAATGTCATGGAACTTCAAGGCCAATATACAGTGAACTGCTTTTAAATATCTGACTATTTACTTGGTTCTCTCTCTCTCTCTTGTGAGTACAATGAAACTGTTCCTACAAAGGTTTACTTTGATTAACCTGAAGTAGATAGAAAAATAAGCTTTCGTAAAAATAGTTTTTAGATGAACGAGAGAAAGTCACGTGAATGCAACACATCAAATTTTTTGCAAGCAGTAAGTTTTGATCTAAAAAGCTAGAGTACTTAAAATTTCAATTTGTGCATGTAAATGACTGGGATCTTTTTCTAAAAATTCTGTTTTTTGTTTTGGTGGGGGTCAGGGAGTCTCAAAACATGTATTTTTGGGTGGAATGCAATACTTGCTCTACGTTATTGGCATGTGGTAGAGAAACTAAAATGTGCTATGACATAGACGGTGAACAGTGTGTGAAATAAGTTTACTTATGAAATAAAGCCTGAAGCTAAATTATTAAAACAAAAAGGAAATACAGAATTATCGAATAAATAATTTGTTATAAATTCTAAAATATCACAAATTATTGCTTTCTTTCTATACAGCAAAGAATATTTTCCCTATCAGCAATATCCTTTACAATGATACCAATAAAAAAAAATCTTTGTTATATTCACATAACTTTCTCTACCCTCAGTCATTTATTATAGTGGGTATAAAAATGATTCTTACTCAGGTTTATTTTTCTATTTAGTTCATTGTAATCCAAATAAACCTTTACAGAAATAGGTACATTAAAATTTTGTTATAGACACAAAAGGAACAGCGATAGTCAAATGTTTAAGAACTGGATGCTAGATGCTGGTCTTAAAATTCCATGACATCACGAGTAACAGATGAAAATCGATCCATTAATAACAGTTACTTTGGAAATGGCTGATGCCACAAAACAAGTTATTTGAAATAAATTATGTGTTTTAAAGAGATCTATATTTTTTTGTGTAGTACGTTTTCATCTATCACTTAACGTTTACCAGTTATACAAGATTATACAAAATTCCTTGCGAATGAAGACGATATACATTTTATTTATCATGTAAATATCTTTAATATTTGCTATTTTAATCAAAATCGTTACCTATTTTTTATGGAATGAAATATTTCGAAAAATGTTCCATGTAAAGAGTAGTTTGTGGTCTGCAGATTTTCTTGAAAACGTTTGTGTTACATCTTTGGAAGGTACTGAACCTAAATACCACATTTGATATTTATCACAGTTTTCTTTTTGAGTTATGCTGTTTACAGACACACGAGCAGACGTTTTTCTAAAAATGCTTTTTTTGGATTCAAGGAGCCTTGAAACATGTTTCCAGTGAAACCTCAGTATCAAATTTTTGGGTAGAATGCAATGCCTTCTCTACCTACTATGTACGTGGTTGAGATGTATCTGTTGAGCCTGCAACAAAATTATCTTTGTGTTTCAGTCCACTGTTGACTAAACGGGATGAAACAAGAAAGGAGCACAGATGTGGCGACGGAGATGCACCTCTTGTCAAGATCGGCTAGCCAACTGCAACTTGTTTGGTTTTCCACAAATCTTTATGCCTCACTCTGATTGGTGATAACTCCTCTCCACATTAAGCCTTATCAAATGAATTGTTGCATTAGTAATAATAGATAGAATTTATTATTTTAAACAGCATAAAATTATAAATGTATGCTGGTAATGAACATCTTTGAATGGCAGTATGTAAAATTTAAAAACATAATCATAACTTTTCACGAAACTCTCTGAAAATTGCTGAACTCCATATGAAAGGACAAGGACTGCTTTCCGTAACTGAAAGTTATACACTGTGGTCATTTTAAGGTGAGGCTACATGCGTAACACACTGCGGTGACTTCAGTACTTTTCCGATGCACAACGCGTTCAAGGTTATCTTTATCAGCTGTGCTTCAGTCGCTGCTTTGTGTTTGTGCTGTAAAGAGAGAAGTGCATCTCAAAGGTGATAGTTTCTTCAAGACATCTGTGTGACTTGCTTAAGAGTGTAATGTTTTGTTATTAGTCCACCGCAATGCCTGCCGACAAATGTTTATGTATAATAAAAACGTAAAAACCAAATCATGTAGACAATTTCAGGAGAAATTTTTTTAATATTCCAGTTCAAGGTAGAGAAACTGTTAACGTCTGGTTCATAAGTTTAGGACAACAGGATTGCTAAACGTTAAACCCCTAACAAGTGAAAACAAGATATAGTAATGGATGAAAAAATTGACAAAATTGGTGCATCTATTTGTGGGGAATCCTAAAAAAATTAAGTTTATAGGAGTAATCCCCCACACTATAGACGAGCTTGATGACAATATAAAAACAGAAATTATGAGCATTATGCAGTGAATGGAGATGGCAGGAATGTCTTCACGCAGATGGACACCACGTATAACAAGGTGACTGTCACTCATAAGTAACAAGGGAGTTACGAAATGAAAAAAGCACCCACATGTGTAATCCGTAACCTCACATAAAGTGACTGAACTGCACAAACAGCTGGCAATAATATATATAGTTTGAATTCTCTAAGTAACCAATGCTCTATTGCTAATACTGGGTCAATCACGTAAAATTTCCACCACAAATATCTCTGAAACAAAATAGGAATTGAAAAAATGACTAACAACCATAAAAGTAAGGGAGAGCTCATTAAAGTAGATATAGAGCATTAAACAATGTAAGCAAATATGATTTTCAACATAAACATATACCTTTTTACTTTTCCCTATTATGTATAGTAACTAGGAGAAGTATTGTATTCTACCCAAAAATTCAATGTAGAAATTTCACCAGAAATGCCCCACTTTGAGGCCCCCTGAACGAACAAACAAATCATTATCTTCCAAGGATATGGGGCGAAGATTTTTAAGAAAGCCCCCCCCCCACCCCAAACAACCCCTTTCATGGAAAATTTAGATTGTCTCAAAAATGGCTTCATTAAAATACCATATCTTTAATATATTTACATGACAAATAAAATGTATACATTGAATTTTCTGGGAAGTCCTCTTCATTCGAAAGAAATTCTGTATAAACAACATTAAGCGATAAGACTCCTTTGGAAGCGAAGTAAAGCCGGTGGTACCATGTCGTAGATTTATGGCACGTAAAAGAACCTCAAGCCTGATAGAGGGGCCTCTGAGCAAAATTACCGGTCTTTCACGTCCAGTATAAAATGGGACGCTAAGGAACACAGCAGTTAAAGAGCGTCCATAAATAAATCTCATTTTAATTTATTAAGCAATAGACAAAAACAAGAAATTAGATCTCTTTAAAATGTACAATTTATTTCAAATAACGTTTTTTTGTATTATCAGCCTTTTTCGAGATACCTGTTATTAATAGTTGATTTGTTCAATACTTTGTCAAGTTCTGTCAACATTCATTTGTTTCTCGCAATATCATGGAAGGCCAGCATATAGCGTCCGGTTGTTAAACATTTGACTATCGCTGTTCTCTATAACGACATGTGTAATGTAGCTATTTCTGTAAAGGTTTATCTCGATTAAAATGAAGTTAAGAATAATTTGTACACCCACTAATAAACGATAAAGTCATGTGAAGAATCACATCACATTTTTTTGTTTTGCATCTGCTTTATGTTTATAGATAAACATTTGCAGATTTAGTTATAGGTACAAGAGGGATAGAGAAAAGCAAATTGATAGTCAGATGTTTAAAAGCAGCTCTCTATGGCTTTAAAATTCCAAACTCTTTCCACGATATCACAAGAAACAAGTGATGAATAGTGACAGGAGTTTAAAAAGGTTAAAGTATTGTACAAATAACACCAATATTAACGGAATGTCTCAGAAATGGGCTACAAAAGGAAATTATTTGAAATGAATTGTATGTTTAACAGTTGCACCAAATTCCTTCCAAATGACAGGTTGTTCCCAGAAAATTCAAGATATACATTTTACTTGTCAGTAAATATCTTAAACATACGATATTTTAATCAAAATTGTTAAGAGCCTTTTTGACAAAATTGGGCATTTCGAAAAATGTACCATATTGTGAGTGTCCAGTTTTTCAACTGTCGCTTTTCTCAGTTCCCAATGTCACTTCATGATGAGCCTCTTCTTCTGGATGGTTCAATTGCTGGGGAGTCAAAAACAAGATGTCTGCAATCTCTCTCACTCACGTCACAGTAGTGATCACCAACTTGCTCAGAGAACTCCACTTGATGTTGCAGCAGAAACTCACTTCTCTTGCAAGATCACTTCCTTATATAGCTGATGGAATCTTCCACAGAACATTCTAGAACTGTACGGAGATACATTCCAGAAGCAGGGGGAAGGAATGTCTAGAAGATTCAGCCAATAGTGCTCTCGGTGTTTATGCTGGCATGTGCTACTTATCTTTGTTTCTCTCCAACTGGCTGGCACTGATAACCTTGCCGTTACTTCACAATGTAAAAGGTAGTTTGGGGCGAGTATTTAGTTGAAAATCTTTGCATCACATCTTCGGATGATACTGAACTTAAATGTATAGGTTGATTTTTTCGACCTGGCCCTGCAGAAATGCAGAGGAGAAGGTAGGCAATATTCCGCTTCTGTGGAACAACAGGAAAGCATAAGATTTGCAACCAAAGCACCAATGTAAACATGTACAGTCCTGTCAAAAGTTGTACTGCTCACAGATACACGAGTAGATTCTTCAACTGCTTTGTAAAGTGACGTTCTTGATCTAGATTCTTCTTAAAGTAATTATACACGTATATCACTTCCTATGTCTTAGAATGCAATTAGTTACAGACATAAATATGCACACAATGTACTACAATTACTAGGAACACATGGTGTATACATTCCTGCTACTCTGATGCATCACCCTTCCCAGGATATAATGGACCTGTCCAGCTACCGCACACACAGATAAGCAGGTTCACAAAAATCAGCCTACATTTCCAGTAAAATTAAGTTATTAAATTTTTGAACTCAGGTGCCCTGAATTACTGAGCATTCTGTCACACGTTTCCTTTGAAGGTCAAAATCATCTTCTGGGTCACAGGTGGAGTGTGCTGCTTCTTGAGAGATTCCTTACAACACCGACAATTCTCAGATTTAAGGATTGGGGGGGGGGGAGAATAAGCATTATATCTGTGTTACTTGCTACATATATTTGTTTCTCTGTTAGTGAATAAATGAATCAAAATATATATACACAAAGCAATTTTCTATATGCGATATCTAGTTAATGACAATAGATTCATTAAAAGTTGTATTTTCAGTACCAAATACGTGCTATGATTAACTCTCATTTTCTCTGGCCAATAAACTTATTTACACACATTCTTAAAAACTTAAAACTGTACAATTAAGAAGTCTAAGAAGAAATCAGTACATTCCCAAACTGTTTATACTTTGTAAATATTTAATTCAACACTTTAATAAAGTAGAAAGTGAATATTTTAGACTTAAGTGTCTGTTGAATATAGTATGTATTTGTAATTAAATGCTATAAATGAAATTTACATGCTCTTATTCTTATTCTTCTTCACTGTTCCATTATTTTAAATTTATGCACCAACTTAAATGGTAAAACATTACATTAAACGACTTATCTCGAATGTTACAACTTTATGCGTAATGTAAATAATGAAGCACCAAGTGGAATGGATTTAGCAATAACCACATAGATTTCAGTCAGGCATATTTGTGTTTGATTATCTTACTCTTTCCAAAATGCTTCTTGCCTACAAACTTTGTACAGAGAGTTCAGAAAATTGGCAAGCATTGCATTAGAGATTGCTGTAAGCAGTGTTGCCAACTTGGTAATTTTCCCCCTTAATTTGCTTTGTGAGGAGTTTTGAGCAGATTCTCAAATACATACAATGCACATATTTTTTAACTGATTACCCTCCACTTCGTAGAACTTACAAGTCAATGCCTGTCGAGGAGCAAGTAAACTCGATCAAGCATTATCCAAGATAGTGATCAGTGAAAGGGATGATTTGGGAATTAAATTATCCAACCCAGCATTCGCCTAGCGACCAAACAAAATCACAAAAAACTTTCGGCTAGATTGGTCGGCCCTGGGGGTTTGAACCCAGGATCTCCCATATGCAGGCCACAGACTTTACACCTGAACCATCCTACTCGGTCATGCAAGTCAAATGTTAGCTAGAAGTAAAATAATTTTTCTTAATTTTTCATTTGCAAACCCCCCATGATCGTTTTTGCAATGTACACTTTTCTTGAATCAGGGATTCTGGAAAAGTAAATTCTGTGACTCATGTAGCCAACCACCAACAATGCTTTAGTTAACAGCACTCAATTAGTAAAGTGGGAAATGTTTGTGAACGATAGTGCAGGGCTCATTTTTATTTATAATAATTGCAGGCAGTTGCTCACGAGGAGGTTACAAAGAACTCCTTTTTTATATGAAAGCTAGCAACTGCTGATTATTATTGTACCTCTAAACGTTCGCATGTCCTACCCAAAGACCTGTTATTTCCACGGAAATGTTATCTTCATTGAATAATAAACTTCAAAATCTGAGAGCACAATCCTGCTCATCGTAAACTACTGGCATGAATTTTATGTAACTGCAACTTCTCTACAATCATGTCAGCAAATTGTGACTTTTCTGAAACAATTCAAACTAATATGTTGCAAGTTATTTAAGTGGTTCTGCACCCTATCCGCCCCAAAAAAGGCATATTAGAATACCGAGTGGAATGGTGCAGGTGGTAATTTCTATAGCCCACATTTGGGGGGGGTTCCAAGTTCAAACCAATCTGACAGAAGGTTTTTTTTACTTTTTCCTCGGTTGCTAGGTGAATGCTCGGTTGGATAATTTGATTCATGAATTTTTCTATCATCCCTTTCATCACTAGAGTTCTTCACCGGCATACCAAGCATTCGGCTGATTAGCCAGCCTGGATATGCCATGATCCAGAGTTTACTTGCTCCTCGACAGGCACTGGCTTGTAAGTCCTACCAACAAGAGGATAATCAGTTAAAAATATAGTAATTATTTTGGAAAATCATTTAGGGATATTGTGCTTCAGAGTTGGCAACATTGGTTCAGTGCAGCTGGGAGACAACGGGCCACATGCATATAGTTAAACTTTCTTTAACCTTACATTGAAACAAGGCTTAATCTAGCAAGCTTTCACTGCACAGGCTTGGGCTAAGCTTCTTCATTTGGAGAATGTTTGAAAATAAACACCAAAACATTTATCACATATGGCATTTTAATCAAAATTGTATGTGCCATTTTTTCCGATGTAAAGAGAAAATAGACAAATAAATTAATTCATCACATTTTTTGGTCCACTATTTTAAGATGCCTGGAATAGCACAATTATCCAGCATGCATACATCCACTGCAGTGGTAATAATAAATAAGCAAAGCACCTGCCAACGCCTAGCTCCCTCCATGCACCCACACCTAGGACATCCTAGGGAGGGTGCAGTAAAAGGGCAACCTATGGTTAATAAGGCAGTATATTGTCAACATACAGATTCCAGGTTCTCAGCTATCACTGTTTCTGTAAGTGGCTCTTCAATTAGCCCCAAGGACTGAGTGCATCCCTTCCTTCCCCAGCAGGGGAACAAAATCCCATGTCTGTACTGGAAATTGAACCCAGGTCCCTGTGCACTGTTTCGTGGACTGATGATGATAATTTTATTTAAACCAGAATTACACAATCAGGTACAAAACTATTCTCGGGCTGGAACAAAGCTAAGAATTTCAGCCCATGCAGACAACTAGCGCACATACGTCCTACTTGTGCTTCATCTACTTCCACATACAGCTGCTGATATGTCTGAGGAAGTTTATCTTCAGAATACTTTTACGACTTGTTAAACAATCCCCGTGCTGTTAAACAAGTCACAAACCTCGAGTGTTAAAGCTTAACAACTAAAAGCATGGCAAATACTGTACAATGAGCTGAAGCAAATCATAGTTCAAAAGTTTTTGACACAAGAGGACCCAGAACATGAAGATGGAACTAAAGAAAAATAGTGACTGTAATGCAACTGGAAATCAGAAAATTAAGCTAAAACAGTGGAAGGAAGAACTATTTAAACTCCTAAAGGAGGAAAAAATCTAGCAATTTCAGGATATCTGGGCAAGATTCTGGCAACTGAAAATTTGCAAACCTTTCATAAAGTATTGCTTCATTCACAAAAAACTTGGGATTTTGTGTACAATGTCATGAATAATTGTTATTTTCTAAAGCAATAGCCAGTTTTGAGTTACATATAAACAAACTATACCTCTATTTTCTTAAGTTGGGGTCTGACATAAGTGTTGCAGTTGGAAAAACAGGTGAGCGCGGCAGGTTCATTGCTATGGTAACAGCTGTCTTGTTGCCAGAGTTACGAACGCCACATTACCATTTGGTCATATGCTACTTGTATTGAATCTGTGCGTTATGCTGTTGGCTTCAGTCTGCGGTTACTGTTACTTGTTATTATAATTATTGTGTTATTTGTGTGGTTGTGAAAATGAGGTCAACCAAGGCTTGATTCTACACATGAATCTAGCTGATTCTGATATAGGCCACCTCTTTGATTGGTGAGTTTTCAGGATAGCTCTTAATCATGCATACTAAATGTTCATTGCTCAACTCCATCTTGTTATGGTGGACAACATGTGCAGTTGTGAGTCTGAGCAGCATTTTCCCAACATACGAGGGCAGTCCCAGAAGTACTTGACCTGACGTATATATATATAGCAGTTGTTGTTTCAAACAAATGACTATGGTAGAAAGTACCAACCTTATAAAGTTTGAAGTTTGACGATGTTATGCTGTTTAGTAACTGTTTGGCAGCCATTAATAGTGAACTCTATCAGCGAATTTGTAAACATGGATAAAACTGGCCATTGTTATGTGATACAATACTTTCATTTGAAAGGTCTTAGTCCAACTAATATTAAAGCTGAGCTAGATTCTACTCTGGGGGAGTCTGCTCCTTCGTTTACAACAGTAAAATATTGGGTGGCAGAGTTTAAGCGAGGGTGTACTAGCTGCCAAGACGAACATTGCAATCGTCAACGAAATGACGTGACCACGTCAAATTGTGAAGAAAATCCACAAATATGGTATTGGATGACCGTCGACTGAAAGTGCGCGAGCTAGCAGACTTTGTAGGCATTTAAAAAAGTGCTGTACATTGCATACTATCTGAAAATTTAGACATGACAAAGCTGTGCACAAGATGGGTGCCATGTTTACTCACAATGGAACAAAAGCAGCATTGTGAGGATGTTTCAGTCAAGTGTTTGGCGATGTTTCGCTGCAATAAAGCCGAGTTCATATCCATGGATGAAACCTGGATCCATCACTTCACACCTGAGACAAAAGAACAGTCAAAACAGTGGATTGAAAGGGGAGAATCGGCTCCAAAGAACACATAGTTCCATCTGCAGGCAAGGTCATGGTGTCAGTTTTTTGGGATGTGCATGGGATAATTTTCATTGATTATCTTCAAAAAGGAAAATCAATCAATGGCGAACTTATTGCAGCATTTGAATCATGAAATCAAGCAAAAACGGCCACATTTAACGAAAAAGAAAGTTCTGTTTCATCAAGACAATGCACCAGTTCACACATCCATTATTACCATGGCCAATATCAATGAGTTAAAGTTCAAATTGGTTCCTCATGCACCCTATTCGCCAGACTTAGCCCCCTCTGATTATTTTCTGTTTCCAAAGTTGAAGAAATAGCTTGGTGGTAAAAGATTTGCCAACAATGAAGAGGTGGAGTTTGCAGTTGATGGCTATTTTGCAGAAGTCAATGGTTCTCATTATAAACAGGATATCGAAGCTATTGAACATCGCTGGAAAAAGTGTATCGAGCTGAAAGAAGACTATGTAGAGAAATAAAGATGTTTTTCCCAAAATTGTTGTGCTTTCTTTGTTAAGTCGGGTACTTCTGCAACAAACTATGAAATACAGTTGTTAGGTCTGAAGGAATTTAGTTATTTTTTACTTATTAGCCAATAAAAAGTCCTGTCAAAAGATTGATTCCTGTTGCATATAATATGCTGACTGAATTCAAAGCCTGAGATTGTGATGTTGGCATTACCTCTCCATTTTCAAAACAGTATGGTGACATGTACCAGAGGTGTACACCTAACTGATTTAGTTTCTCTTACCCACTAATTTGTTTACCTTATTATTTAATTTGTCATTAAGATGGAACATAATTATGATATGGCCATTTTTTCTTACGTTAATCTGAAAGTTTCACGGCACTTCAAAGTGCATGCAACACCGGCTCAAAGTACTCTACAGCATTCGTTAAATCAATTGCTGTTTATTTATAACTATTTTCATAAATAGAATTAAAAAATACTCATGTTTGCTGTGTCTGTATGGGTTGCTTCCTGATATAAGCACACACTGGCAACTGGCCACTAACCTGTCAAACCCCAACTTATGAAAATAGATGACACTTTTGCTATAAGCAATGAATCAGAGAGTTAGAATGGACATTTGCTGGAATTTCTTGCACTTTAATTTTCCCAGCTTGCTCAGATGTTTCATGTCATGATCACCCTGAATAATTTCTACAGTGAAGAGAGTAATATGTTGTTCCTGGGAATGTGAATGAAAAAGTTAAGATTTGACCAAGTCTTCCTTCCCGTTGTGAATGCCCACATTGTAATACGTGTATTTTAACTTTGTCATTATCATTCTCGGTTATTGTAAAGTAACCGTAAGTCACTTTAATGCACTTCTTGATTTGCTTGGATGTACAAGAGACACTTTGGAAATATCCTGCTATCAAACTCACAGACAATGCCATTTCATTTTGCTTTATCACTTGGTAGCCCTCTGTGTATATATTGTTGACAGTTGAATGCATTTTTATAATCTAAAGCTATTATAACATGATATACCAGGCAGGGTTATAAGGCAACATGGCTTTCTTACAACAGCTTTAAATAACCTTGAGGAAATTGCTATATATTTCCCTGTTTAAAGGGAGGTGGCAAAATTATTACCAATTGCTTATTTGAAAAACAACAGGATGATAAAGTGGTGAGCTTGTTAGTTTCATATTTCAGCACAATTCAAGTTATTTCCAGTTTTTGGCAAATATAAATTTCTGATGTAGGGTGCAGCAGCGTTCATAGCATATTTTAACTTGCATAGTACATGCACATAGTTCGATATTGTGACACGTGGCTATGGCTCAAGAAAAAAAAATTAAATTGAGTTTTATTTATGGATGCTCTTCAACTACTACAGTCCTTAGCATCCTATTCCATATTGGGCATGAAACACCAGAAATTTTGCTCAGAGGCCTCTTTATCAGGTTTGAGGTTCTTTTATGTTCCATAAATATAAGACATAGGACTACCAGATGCCCAAAAAAAAAAAAAAAAAAAAAAAAAATCCATTGCCCTCCACCAGGTTTGAACCCACAACCTTGGGAACTACAGGCCACCATAAACATTATCAATGATATTCAGAATCTTCTGGAAGTTTCTCCATCCCCTTCCTCCAGAATGTGTGCCGAGACAGTTCTGTGGAAGATTCCATTTGTTATATAAATGAGCATTCTCACGAGAGGAATAAGTAAATGAGTTGGTGAGTGCATTTCTGCTGCAAAGTCAAGTGCACTTCTCCGAGTGAGTTTGTGATCAATGCTGTGATGTGCAAGTGTTCAACACTCCCCAGCAGTTAAGTATCCTAAACAAGAGGCTACGTCATGAAGAAAGTGAAGCGACAGGGAAACTGAACTAGTTCAATTAGTGAACTGACAAAGTCACAATATGTATATGATACATAGTTCTATTGTTAATGAGCTGCCATTTTGTTTGTGTGGACAACATTACCATGTAGGTTAGTTTCTTTAGATCAACTGTAATTGTTAGCCAGGAGCAAGTGACAGAACTCGCATACACCAAATGTGGTTGAAAATGTTTGTAACCCTTGCGTAGCCTGAGGAAATCTGCTCGGTGCCACTCTGCAGCTTTGAGACTGAACATTCAGAAGAATAGTGTACAAGGACTTCAGGTTTCATCTCTATAAACTCTAAGTTGCCCACAAACTTAAACCTACAGGAGAACAAGTGTGAGCTCCTTGAGGAAAATCCACAGCTGTTTCACACCTTGGTAATGTCAGATGATGCAGATTTTGAGTTATGTGGCTCCGTTAATAAACAAAACATGCATTACTAATGTGACATGAAGCTCCCTGAGCTGTAAGTCAAACCCATGCACAGTGCCCAGTTACTGTATGAATTGGAGTTATCGGACCGTACATTTTTGAGAACGATGTCAACAGTGAATGTTATCTAACAATGTTGCAGGGCTTTCTTCTTCTGCAGTTATAGCCAAATGTCTCGGATTTGTGCTAAATGTTCTGCATCCCAAACAGTTCCTACCCAGAAAGGTATTTGTCCCACACTTTTGAGCGATTAGTTTTTTTTTTAAGTTAATTTTTTTTTACTTCTGGAGTTAGTAAAACCAACTGCTGTATTTGTTTATACTGTAAAAACTAATTCCCAGTAATTTTTAAATTATAACAGCTGGTAGTGCTGCTATAGACCTCCTACAATAAGTCCCTTGTCTACAAATTTCGCAATTTTTGGGGGTTGGTCAGCCTGGTGGATATGATCCCTAATAATTAACAACTGCTATGCTGGTTACTTTTCCATTTTGATTTGGTTATTTTGATGGAACACAGAAAGTAAAAATTAATGACAATGGATACGAATTTGAAACACAAAGGCAATCATGTTAAAAAAGATACAGCGCTGTGTGTTTTTCACAAGGATTGGGAAACCTAAACTGAATTTAGTGATTGGTATGCAGTGGCGACAAACCATTTTGTAAATATTGACATGCGTTAAAAAAATTAAACTGAGTTTTATTTATGGACACATAACTACTATGGTGTTTAGCATCCCAATCTACATTGAAAGTGAAAGACTGGAAATTTTGCTCAGAGGGCTCTTTATCAGGCTTGAGGTTCTTTTACGTGCCGTAAATCTACAACACGGGACCACCGGCTTTACTTTCCTTCCAAAGGAAGCCATGCTAAGGATTTTTATGCCTGAAAAAAAAATCACCCTCCACTGAGTTTGAAGCCACAACCTCGGAGGCTACCCCTAGACCATTTTTTCTCAGTTGCACATGGGTAGGGGGTGGGTGGATGAAATGCACATCTGTCCCTTATTTTGATTTCTGATTACAGCTGAACATGAATATGAACAATTTATTGTTCCAGCAAGATGGGGCCACTGCACAAGCAGCCAGAATACGCTTGAATTTTTAATGATAGTGTCCTTTTCACAGTGGTTAATTTCTCGTCACGGTGACACCCCTTGGCCAGTCTGGTCCCCTAATCTAATGTGTCCTGATTTTTTTAAAATGGGGTTTCCTCAAACCAGCACCTTTCCATACATGTTATCTGCAACGCTGGAATTAAAAGATGGCATCGGAGCTGCAGAGGCCAATATTCCTGATGACACATACTGGAGAACTTCCAAATGTGTAGCACAGCAGACCTGTCATTTGTTCAGGGTCATATTTAAATATTGAATCATTAAAAGCAGTACTGTATGGACAAAGGAACAAGGTGCAATTTTATAAATATGCTATGAATGCTGCCACATCCTGTATTTTACAGAGCTCTGGGAAATCAGCTATTTTCTCTTATATCAAAGATGAAGACTTATCTTTTCAAAAGCAGGTTCTTACAGCCCTTAATCGTTTCATTGGCATGCAATATTCCTTCCTCATTTTAGGAAGTACAGACTTTTGAATATCATGGCTAGAAACTTTCCAGTGCACTTTTTTTCAACATTAAAAACACATTTATGCAATTTTATTTTAAAAATTCATGTCAATCATATTCAGACAATAAAGTACAAATTTATTTTAAACTTTTAACGATTTTATATTTGAATGAACTTGCTGAATCATATGGCAATAGTAGTAGCGACAGATTCATGTCACTCTTCAGCATGGTGCCCCCAGTAATCAGGTGAATTTCTAGTCACTGATTCTACCACTAGCATGAAACGACCGACAATTTTACTCAGGGACCTTCTCTTTCAAGGTATGAGGTCCTTTTATATGCAAATAAACATTAAACAGCCCAATGGCTTTACTTTCCTTCCGAAGGAAACCATGCTAACAATTTTTATGCCTGAAAAAATCCACTGCCCACTGTTGGGTTTGAACCCACAACTTTGGGAAGCAGGGCTGGCATTGTAACCACTATACCGCAAATGATGATTCACATAACAATAGCATGCTTGCCAACTTCCTGAAATTTAACCCGTAAAACTTTCCGTTGTCCAGCAAACCTTAATTTTGCAATGACATCAAATTTAGAATGTGTAAAATGTTCAAGAATTACATGTAAAATAAACAGGAATTCTGTTTTATAAGAATCCTCTAAAACCTGGTAAAACTGCTTTGTTGCACATGCTAAATTGAGTTTTATTTATGAATGCTCTTTAACTACTATGGTCCTTAGCGTCCCATTCTATATTGGGTGCGAAAGACTGGTAATTTTGCTCCGAGGCCTCTTTATCAGGCTTGAGGTTCTTTTACGTGCCGTAAATCTACGACACGGGACCACTGACTTTATTTCCCTTCCAAAGGAAGCCATGCTAAGGCTTTTTACGTCTGAAAAAATCATCATCCTCAGCCGGGTTTAAACCTGCAACCTTGGGAAATAGAGGCTAGCATAGTAATAACTGCACCATGGAGGACGACCCTAAAAATATATTCATGAACCGTGCAAATCAACATGAGATTTATCACTATTTGAACTTAATAACTGTTACTTTTAGCTACACAAAATTTATTTTTCTATTAAAATGCATCACTTAAAAGTTATGTTGCGGGCATGATTTACCAATGCTATCACATGAAAAATTGCTCACTCAAGTATAATTCATAACATTTATATTTTATGCTACAATGAATAAATAAGCATTATAGCAGCATTAAAACAAAGTCTACGCGAATCTTTTGTGTAACAAATGCATTAGCAAGAGGTTCTCAGGGTTTGTTGAAGAACCAAACCTTTATTCTTAACAAAAAAAGTTTGTTTTGTTATGAAGTTGCAGAATGCTGAATAGTGCGTAATAATTGCTTAGTGGATTTAACAATTTGTGAAGCCTTAAAAAAAACATTACGAATAGCTCTGAATATGATGCATGGTTAGGAACAGTATTCAAAAACAGCAACTCAGTGCGAACAGCTTCGTTTGTGACAACAATTTTCCAGCTTGTTAAAACGTTAAAGTTTAACATAATGTTAAACAGCTAACCTTCGATGAAACAGAATTTATGTTAACTCCAATGTTAAACCACTTTAACAATGTTTTAAAATTTTAAATTGTATGGTGAAATGCACCCTAGGCAACTCAAATTTGTTGCAACTAATTTTCTATTTCCTATAATAACAAAATTTTGCTTTATACTATAATCGAAAAGTACATTTTAAGTAATGGGCTAAACAATGAGAGAAACATTTCAAGACAGTGCACCTCAAAGATTATAGACAAATAATATTCTTTATGCATAGAATATCAATTTGGTTTAAACCAACTGTGACTTTTTTTAATGAGATCAAAATGAACTCTGCGCTTTTTATGCGTAATTAGCAGAATTCTACAGAGTACCTTCTCCAAAGGCAATAGGGGTAAGCCTTTTATTTAGCTGAAAGAAAGACCATCTCAAATTTGAGATAATAGCTGAATCCCCTTAATTATTCATCCTTATGTAAAAGTGAGACAGAAATGCCTTGCTCAGTAGTTGATTTATCACAATACATTTTAAAAAAAACTTGCTTTGGAGTCATGCAATTATGGCCTGTTTACCCTTGCTTTACTCCGCATGTAAACAAAAGCCCTTACATCTAGTCTTCTCTTATTGCTTGCTGAATGCATAACTGCTTATTGCAATAGAAATTAGTTCTCTGTTTAAAACAGTAGTTGGTCTTCATATATTTGAAGAATCACAAGAAAATGCCAGTACATACATGCAATTACTATGTGGAGGCATTGGTTCATTTGTATATTAACAACACAGTATTGTGAAGTGTGTGCGAGGTTAGTTCTTGTGTTTAAACTTGACTCGTGTAGCAGAAGGCACATGCAGGTTCTTGACTGTATTGTGTTTCACTGCACATTATAGGCTGGCTCACAATAATCTGAGAACAGAAACACGAAGCAATACAGCAAACAACATTTTGGTTCACAATATCCTGCTAACCAGAACAGGAATGTATATCAATAGCAAACTGGGAAGTCAATTTTGAGCATTTGGATGTATTTATTTGATATTTTTTCACCTGCTTCCAATTTAATCAACATAATGCTGGTCAGCCAATGTCAGAATTTGATTAAAGTAAACCTTTTCTAAATGCAGAACCATTACTATTTTCAATTCCTCTAAATGTACCAAGCTTCATTCCTTTATTAATAGTGCAGTTTAAAGTTACTTGTTCTTTGTTAATTTCTACTGATTTCTGATGTTCTTTGCCATTTTTGCTATTGTTTTTGAGGCAACAGCCAGTTTTGAGTTGCATATAAACAAACTATTGTCCATTCCAAACCACAGTGCCCCTCACTGTAAACAAACGTTTTGTATTATCCGTGCATAAGTAGTTTGCAATCCCCACCCCTAACGGCTGCTTCTTCCTCTTGCACGTGCAAATCACTTACAGCTCAGCACTGTTTCAATCTACAGAAAGGCACCCTGTGTGAAAATCTTGGTTCAAAATGCAACCTGAAAAAACAATCAATTTTATAAGCATGCAGAAATGAACGTTTTACTTAATACGTTGATATTGTAATGAAAAGAAGCTAGAAACAGTGATGTGTATTGAATTTATTTACTTAGTTTTACTTAATGTTAATTGCAATCCTTAGACAAAGGTGTAACACCCAAATCTGAATCCTCCGAAGATGACTCAGCTGCCATATTCGAATCAGAACACTGTTGCATAGAAAATTGAGTTACTACATTTTATTCACTGCGCACTTTAGTTACACTTTTCACTGAAATGTCTGCAAACTCAGATGTTAGTTTTGTAATATCCACTATTGCAAGCATCCGGTATTTTTCTAACAGCAAGTTCAACACATTAAGTACAGTGTGGGCATTTTAAGGCGAGGCCACAGGCCAGCTGTACTGCAGTGATCTGCCGCAAATGGCAGCGTATGATGCATTCAAGGTTATCTTTATCAGTTGTGTTTCAGTCACTGCTTTGTGTTTGTGCTGTAATGAGAGTTTATTCAAGACATCTGTGTTGTGTTATGATTTACTTAACAGTGCTAATGTGTTGTTGTTAGTCCACTGCCGACAAATTGACGCTTCAACAACGGATTTTTATGTACGTACTTACGTAAAACCCTAATCATGTACACAGGTGTGTAGACAATTTCCTGGTATAAGTAGAGAAACTGTTAGGCCTCTGGTTAATAAGTTTAGAACAACGGAATCACTAAACCTAACAAGTGAAAACGAAAACTTTTAATGGAGGAAAAAATTGACGAAATTGGTGCATCTATTTGTGTGGAACCCTAAAAGGTTTATAGAAACAATCCCCAAACCATAGATGAACTTATGGACAATATAAAAATAAATTACGCAAGAAGAATGGAAGTTTCATTGAAACGCCAGGAATGTCTTCACATAGATGACAAGGTTACTATTCATTTTAATGCATGCAGGAATTACAGAACAAAAACCCTTCAGTGTAACAGAAAGTGTGCGGCACATGCCTCTCCAATTGCACTGTATTATTTGTTTTTTGCCACTTTTCTGCTTGAACAGTTTATTTGAACTACACACACCTTCCTCTGCCATGAGACCTCAAACACTAAGGTTTGACCTGAGCCGAGCATATTATGAATGATTGCTTATATTTCCTGTGTTATGCAGGGTGTTTACGGGTACTCAGATTGGGGAATTTATTGCTGCATTTCTCATATATACAGGACAATGGCAGTGATGGTAATTAACAAGGAAGATAACACTCTCAGCATTAGAGCAATAGCAGACGGCATTAAGAAAATCATATTTTCTAAGCTCTTAACCATTACTATATATATTCCATTACCTTTAGCAATTAGTTCTTATGAAAACTAAAAAACAACGTGCAGTTGTATACCTTTCCTACCCCAATATTTCATTATATAATACATTTGTTAAAGAACTGTTTACATTGGCAGAAGAGATTTGTGACAAGCAGAATCACATGCTTTGGTTTATAAGAGAGAGAACTCTGGTTTGGAAGAGCAGTATAGATGATGCTTTCACTAGAAGAATCAACATCTGAGGGAGTCAGGACACACATTTGCTACAATTTGTTCCAGTTTGTGACTAGAGAGAGCTCTAGTACCTGTTTCATGTTACAGCAACCTTGAATAAGATATGGATAAGCTAGTAACAGTGATGTGAATTTGAAATTATATTTAAAGTTTGAGTCAGAATTGAAACACTTAACATCACTGACATGTTTTACAACTTGACCGGTTTAAGGAGCTAATTGCTCCTGTCATCAGAAGTGGTCGACTGGTTCCTTGTGATGTCCTGTATGCATCTGTGTGTGGTGTAATCTGGTGTAGTGATGAAACTCCATGGTGGGTTCGGTGGAGGCAATTTGAAATTCATCAGATGGTGTTTATGTTTTGTGATTGGGAAAAGTTATTAATCATAAAACATAAACACCATCTGATGAATTTTAAATTGCTGCCACGAACCTACTATAGAATTTCATCACACCAGATTCCACCACACACAGACAACACCACGAAGAACCAGTCAACCACTTCCGTTGGTGGGAGCAATTAGCTTCTGAAACCGGTCAAGTTGTAAAACATGTAAGTGATGTTAAGTGTTTCAAAAATGAGAAAGTTAAAATTTGACCAACACTTTGTTTCTTTTCCCAGGACTGGGAAGGTTCCTGTTAATTGTGAACGCTCATATTATAATACATTTTAACTTTGTCGTTCTTGTGCTGGTTTCTGTTCTACGTTATTGTTAACCAGCCTTAACACCTCAGTTAAGTGTGAAGCTGAAGTGAATTTACGTTGACTGTTATTCACTGACAACTGAAAGTACACGAGTTTTCTGCATATTAGCTTAAATACTGCAGAATCCACAGGTACCTTTGTGGTCAAACATTGCAACGGAAACCCTTAAGGCTAGTTCACAACAACTGAGAACGGTAACCAGAATGAGAAACACAAAGTTGAAATATGTGAATTTTAATGGTCCCCGAGAACAGCAAAGAAGACTTGGCCAAGTTTTAACTTTCTCATTCTTGTTCCTGGGCCTCACTTATTAGACTCTTTACTGTAGAGGTTATTCTAGGTGACCGTGACATGAAACAGCCACTAGTCTCTCTATAGTTGCAAGCTGGAAACATCAAATTAGTAGCATATGTGCTTTCTGACCTCAGATCCTGACACCATTGAGTGTTGGGTCATCTATACTTTGTTTATATGCAACTCAAAACTACCTATTGTCTCAAAAACAATGGCAAACACTACAAAGAACAGCAAATCCAGTAGAAATTAACAAAGAACAACAAACAACTTCAATGTATGCCATTAAATAAAGGGATGAAAGCTTGGTAAGACTACAGGAATTGGAAATGTAATGGTATGAATTTAGATAATGAATTTTGATGTTGGCAAAGCTGCATTATGTTGGCTGAATTGGAAGCAGGTAAAAAAATATCAATGGTCAGTTAAAAACAAATGAAATCCCAATACGCAAAATTGACTTTCCACTTTGTTATTGATATGATTACCCAGCTGTTCTGAACCAAAATCTTATGTGCTTCCTGTTCTTGTTTCTGTTTTGGTTACCATCCTCGAACTATTGTAAGCCAGCCTTTACATAGTGTCAAGATAAAAGTTGACTTACATGCTTTTAATGTCCTTTTGGAAAGAAATCTAACTCTACCAATAGGACAAACTGAGAAACTTGAATCTGAATTTGTAAGTGTTGGTAGTGTAGGGAAGTCCCAAAAGGAAATTAAAACAACTGGAAAGTTCTTCTTCTGATCCTGACATCACAGAATCAGGCTCCACCACTAGCAAGCACTCCATAACTGTAAGTTAAACATTATTTAATAAATACTTTACAATTGCAAACTTCATTTACACGAGTTCAGTTGTGGCTATGTGCAACACAAATGTGCACTTAATGGCACAAACAGCTTTAGCCAATCAGGGTAAAGCTTACCTGGAATAATACTTGTATGTTTACATGCGGAGTAAGCTTAGAAGAAACAACAGTGTAGTGAAAGGTTCTACATATAATCACTACTTTACCTCTTTCAAATAAAATTAATTAATCTGTTCTAATCACACAAACACATTCTTTAAGCAAGCTCCTTTTTGTGTACAGCTTTCTTGTTTCAGGCTCATTATGAGCAGTTAACGTAGAAAACATGAAAAGAAAACTAGAAAAGCTTAATGCACTAACAATGATTTGTTCTCCATCCATTCCACGATGAAACAGAAAGAAACTTTTAAAAACAAAAATACAGAAGAGACTTCACTTAAGCTAGGCGTAAAACTTTGGTTGCCAGACCACCGTTACTTCTTTTTCGTTGTCATCATCTTCTTCATCTTCTTGCGCTTTTCCATTTCCTTCTCCTGCCGGATGTCCTCAAGATCTTCCATTATACCGAGCTTCGTGCTGACAAACTCCTCTTTCAACTGCTGCGAGAAACTTGACTCCATGCATTCGTCAGCGTCATCTATGTCAGCATATCTACAACAAAACAAACTCAGGTATCATGTCTACTGATACTTGAAAAATTGGATGAAATATTCATATAATATTGATTTATTTCAGATTAAACTTTCAGGCGATTAGAAAATCTGATAATCAAATAAGTAGTTTTTGAATGTTATTGCTTTGCACGATTTGTTTTCCAAAATTTTTTATCTTATGCAAGAATGACTCACATTTGGATAATCTTTCACCCCCAAAGTTTTTACGGACTATACAACATTTCCAGTATTTTGAAGCTTGTTCCAAGAGAGGGAATGTGGAAGGCTAAGATTAGAAATAAAAGATCTGCTGATATTTCATTCTCATTTCTATGAATATCCGTGAACTTTTGCTCTACTCAGATGGGAATTTTATGAAATTATACTTCTAAAAGGTAAACAAAATATCTTCCAGATATTGCGCAATAATTTCATGAAGAATAGAGAGGAAATATACACTGCCAATTGTGAAAATTGCAACACCAAGAAGGAAATGCACGAATTCAATGAATTTAATACCACAGGTTAGGTACAAGACAAGTAACAAATGATAAACTTTTTACATCTATACATGACCTTTGAGCCCTAATATTCAGTATTTGGTGTGGCCTCCATGCGCTGCAATTACAGTGCTATACGCAGAGCTATACGCCGTGGCATTGAACCAAAAAGGTTCTGAATAAGTTCCTGACGAATTTCCCTCCACGCAGTTTGTATTCAAGCCCACAAATTCGTGACACTGGGTACTGGAGAACTGTGATGCACCAGGTGCCGACCAACAATATCCCAGACATGTTCGATGGGCGACATGTCAGGCAAACATGTAGGTCAGGGAAGCAATTGTACGCATCGCCCTTCAAAGAAGGCTTGTACATTTCTCGCAATATGTGGCCAAGCATTGTCCTGTTGAAATGTGGCCTGTGTAGATTCCTAAAGCAGGGAGAGTACCTCAGGCTTTACAACCACCGTTAGGTACCGGTTGCTGTTCAAAGTGCCCTCAATTTGTAGGAGGTGAGATCGTTTGTTGTAACCAACAGCGCCCCAAACCATCACACCTGGTGTTTGTCTGCTATGCCGCTCAATAATGTAGCCCTCCTGGTTGCGCTCACCACGGTACCGCCAGACACATATGTGGCCATCACTGTAGGACATGTGGAAACGGGACTCGTCCAAAAAGACTACATTTTGCCACTCAGCACACCAGTGATGGTGTTCATGTGCCCATTGCAGTCGGAGGAGCTTGTGGTTTCTGTAAGCTGATGTAATGGCATGCATGCAACCAGTCCAACCTGCAGCAGACAGCGACCAACCGTTGATGCAGACAAGTTCACACCTGTTGCAGTGCTCCAGCACCGAGCCAACACTGTGGATGAAGCTGTACAGTCCGTTATGGCCATGCGGACAAGATGACGGTCATCCCATGCTGTGGTCATATTCCGTGGTCCAGTACCCGCTCTTCACTGTGAATGACCTTCATCTATCCACTGCTTCCGCACACGCATCACTGTCGTAGCAGCATGCCCTGTACAAGGCGAAATGTCACAGTATGTCAAACCCACTTCACGGAGACTGATCATTCTGCCTCTTTTGAACTCACTCACATGCTGATATCGCTCCCTTTGACATCGACGAGGCATACTGGCACTCACTTTATTGTTTCCACCTTGTTTGACAGCTCTGCACTGACTACACTGGGCGCAACACTGACCTTGTTGGACCGACACGAGAGGGCTCTGCTCGGCCTACATGTACCCCATCTCTCTGCAAACCTAATCACTTATTGCTTGTACACTCTTCTACACTTCCACCAAGTTTGGAGTTATTTGGGAAATTCTTTCTTGGTGTTGCAATTTTCACAAACGGCAGTGTAATTAAATGATTATTTGAAATTGAAAAAGGCACTCGTGGCAGCTAGTAATAAACAAGTTTAATATTATGGCTGTGGAAACAAACAAAACAGTACAGGTGTTAAGCTAGCCGCAACATGCATTTTAATACTGCTGCATGTTTATTTCAATATGACAAGAATCCGTGCTGGAATTTTAAATCCTCAAGGCAGTAGACACTCTCTTCCACAAACTGTTCTTTAAAAAGCTTTTTTACATTATCTACTGCCTACCTGTAGTAATTAGAGAAAGTATTGTATTCCACCAAAAAATGTGACACTGAGATTTCAGTAGAAATACATGTTTTGAGGCTCCCCTAAATAAACAAATAAAAACATATCTAGAAAAAGATCCATGAATCTGTCTATGAACAGACAACTCAAAAATGAAAAGTTTGTTAAATACCAAACTTCCTATTTGAGCTGAGTGTCTTCTAATGTAACAAAGATTTTCAGGAAAATTGCAAGATCCCAAACTACACTTTACGTGGAAAACTTTTGATTATTGTTTATTTTTTAAAAAATAACCCAATATTTTTATTAAAGTACCATAGGTTTAATAAATTTGCATGAGAAATCAAATATATAGCTTGCATTTTCTGGGAATAGTCTGTGAAGTCCTCTTCATTCCGAATGATATTTGTACAACTGGTAAACCGTAAGAGATAAGACAAAATCTTACTACATAAAAAAATGTTAGTTTGCTTAAATGGCACAATTTATGTCCAATAAACCCTTTGTGGTGTTAAGAGATACTTTGCCACTGGTTTAAATTTTCAGTGGCAAGTCACTTTTCATTTTTTCTCGTGGTCATACAAAGAGCTCTTATCCCTTTAACCTACAAACCAATGTGTAAATTAAATGTTAAGTTTATTTAACATGAAGTAGGCAGAAGAATAAACTTTTGTAAGAATAATTTATAGTAGAGTGATAAGAGAAAGTCATGTGAATGCAGCACATTCAGACTGGAGTACAAGGAAGATAGAGAAACCAAAATCAATAGTCAGATGGTTAAAAGTGAGTGGCTATGTGACAGCCTTGAAATTCCATACATCGTGAGAAACAACTGAATAGTGACAGCACTTTAAAATTACAAAATATTCAAAGATTCAAACCAATAATAATGGATATCTTGGAAATGGCTGATGCTACAAAAAAAAAGTTATCTGAAATGAGCTGTGAGTACATCTGTGTCTATATAGTAACATTTACCAACTGTACAAAGTCCCACTTTCTTGAACAGAAGCTTATATACGAGGGCTGTCCCAGAAGTACCCGACTTAACGAAGAAAACACAAAAATTTTAGGAAAACACATCTTTATTTCTCTACATAGTCTCCTTTCAGTTCGATACACCTTTCCCAGCGATCTTCAATAGCTTCGATACCCTGTTCATAGTGAGAACCGTCGAGTTCTGCAAAATAGCCATCAACTGCAGACTCTGTCTCTTCATTGTTGGCAAATCTTTTACCACCAAGCCATTTCTTCAACTGTGGAAACAGAAAATAACCAGAGGGGGCTAAGTGTGGCAAATACAGTGCATAAGGAAACAATTCAAACTTTAACTCATTGATTTTGGCCATGGTGATAATGGATGTGTGAACTGGTGCATTGTCTTGATGAAACAGAACTTTCTTTTTCGCTAAATGCGGCCGTTTTTGCTTGATTTCATCATACAAATGCTACAATAAGTTTGCATAATACTCGCCATTGATTGCTTTTCCTTTTTGAAGATAATCAATGAAAATTATCACGTGTGCATCCCAAAAAACTGACGCCATAACCTTGCCTGCAGATGGAACTATCTCACCTTCTTCAGAGCCGATTGTCCCCTTTCAGTCCACTGTTTTGACTGTTCCTTCGTCTCAGGTGTGAAGTGATGGACCCATGTTTCATCCATGGTTATGAACTCGGCTTTATTGCAGCAAAACATCGCCAAACATCCTCACGACACTGCTTTTGTTCCATTGTGAGTAAATGTGGCACCCATCTTGCGCACAGATTTCTTGTGTCCAAATTTTCAGTCAGTGTATCATGTACAGCACTTTTTGAAATGCCAGAGATGTCTGCTAGCTCGCACACTTTCAGTGAACGTTCATCCAATACCATTTTGTGGATTTTCTTCACCATTTCTGGCGTGGTCACCTCATTTGGTCGACCACTGCAATGTTCGTCTTGGCAGTTGTACGGCCTCGCTTAAACTCTGCCAACCAATATTTTACTGTTGTAAACGAAGGAGCAGACTCCCCCAGAGTAGAATCTAGCTCAGCTTTAATATTAGTTGTAATAAGACCTTTCAAATGAAAGTATTGTATCACATAACGATGGCCAGTTTTATCCATGTTTACAAATTCGCTGAGAGAGTTCACTATTGATGGCTGCCAAACAATTACTAAACGACGTAGCATCGTCAAATTTCAAAGTTAAGCTTCATAAGGGTGGTACGTTCTACCATAGTCATTTGTTTGAAACAACAACCGCTATATATATATGTATTAAACAATTTGATAACATATGTGATTTGGTTTATTGACACTGTCATCACCTACTTTATGTCAAATAGGACATGTTTCAAGAGCTCAATTGCTCCCATCATCAACCTGATGCTGACTGCAGAGTGTGGTGTCCTTTTGCTGGAGATTGTTGTCCTCTGGTGGCTTTTCAAGGAGTTTCTTGCTGAGACTGTCGCTTGGCAGTAACTCAAAATTGAACACTTGATCTTTGTTTTTCAAAATGAAATTGTTCTCCCAGACTGTTAGTTGTTTTATGTTTGAAATGCTTTTTAAAAGTCCCCTGTTCCAGATCAATTTCATGGTTTTCTAGCCAAATTTTGGATATCACATACATATGTTATACAAAAGTCATTCAGAATGAAGAAGACTACACAGACCTATTCCAACAAAATTCAAGATATGCATTTTATTTGTTGTGTCACACGCATGCATGCACACACACACACACAGATTGTTTTCTCGTGGATTAAGCTGACCCAAAAACATGCATTTACAACGAAATCTCCATATCAAATTGCTAGGTGGAATGCAATACTTCCTCTTATTATAGGTAAGCAGTAAAAACGAGCTGTCTATATTTTTATCTAGATATTAAAATTTTAACTGTTTGTTAAGAAACAGCATACCTTGACTTGTCATAACCAAATATTTCCTTAATGTGTGTAGAATAGTCCATGTCATCTTCCTGAGGCCCATCGTCTATGAAGTCATCAAGTTCGGAATCATAATCTTCATCAGAATCCTCAATACGACCTGCAAATAAACAATATTATGTTTGAGAAGCAAATGAAACATCAACATCTTACATCTAACACTTTTACGGCCGGTTTCACCAACTAATGTAAAAAAACGCTAATATACTTTTTCTTAACATGTTAAACCTCAAACCCTTACAGCAAATTGTTAGCTAACATCTTGTTAGCATCAAAGAAAATTGCGAACAACACCTTTCCAGAAGGCGGTTACCAACTTCTGGATGCACTCCAATGAACTTTTGTATAAGCATTGCAGTGCTGTTTCAGTAGCAGGCAACTAGTTACGCTCGTAGAGAATTGCCATGTGGTTTTCCTATTTGTTTTGAGTTTGGAATGGCAGTCATCAACTGTAAAATCTAGTTCCAGAGGAGCTGATGTTTTACCGTATGAAAGAGTGTTAATTATAGAACCGGTCACTAAATATAGAGGAAAGGCTAAGAAATTAAAGGAGAAGGATGTAGCCTGGGAGAAAATCTGTAAGGAATTTAATTGCAATGCATGCGTTTCTACCAGGTACAGTAAGTAATTGTGGCAACTTTGTGCTAACATAAAATGCAACGCCAGGTATGATGAGCATTAAGAACAGTTTAAAACTGGTGGTGGATACAGTAAAGTGTGTTATCACTGACTGAGGATCAAGCATAGTTCACTTCTTGAAGCAATTCCTTCATAAACCTGTTGTTGTACTTGACAACTAGCGATTAAGTTTAAAAATGATGTATGGTTTCATCCGCGCTTTTCTACAATAGTGGCAAATGGCAATGAGTGCCGAGAACGCGGACAGGAAAAACACCACACAGCCGGTTCGTAGTCTCTGTAGCATAGGAGAAAGCAGCATGGTAGTATTCTAACCTCCTGCACAAGGCCACTTTGCACTTTAGTGAAGCTCAAAATGATGCACATTAGAAATGGCATTAAAAAACTTTATATACAGCAACCCTGTGTCAAAAGCAGCTATTTTCCAACTTCTAACATTTGTTAAAACACTTAAATGATGTTTGAAGTTAACCCAATGTTAAAATTTAATATCAGTTGGTGCCACCGCCCTCTAATGCTGTTGTTAGAGCAAACAGGAATATTAATATTTTGTTATACGTACGTTTCATTGGTGGTTTAGGTTTCCTTCGCATATCACCTGGTGGAAACTGTTTTCTCCTAACATCTGGTGGTGGGAACTGTCGAGGTCTAACATCTGGTGGCGGGAACTGTCGAGGTTTAACATCTGGTGGCGGGAACTGTCGAGGTCTAACATCTGATGGAGGAAATTGCTTTGGCCTTACATCTGGAGGCGGCAACTGCTTTGGTTTCACATCCCTGGAAGACATAGGTGCTTTGCTCACTTTTGACGCCATTTCACTACCAACTCTGGGTTTGTATGCGCCATCTTGAGGTCTTGGCGGAGGAGCTCCAGCTGGCCTTGGCATTGTCGCTGGTCTCATTGCAGGCTTTGCACTGCTTATCTCCTTCCTCGGCAGATCCCCTTTTACTGGTCTTGGCTGTAATCTTGGTCCCCTGTTATCGTCTGACTGTTGTACCCTTGCAATCTTTGCTGGCGAAGGTCCAACATCAGGCTTTTGCACCTTAGCGATATTCCGAGCCCTTTCTCTTTCTTCCAGTTTTGCTCTTAGACTTTCCTGGAACTTCTTCCCGTAGTCTGACTTAATATTTGTGCTAGCGACAGCTTTCTTTTGGTCTGAGGCACTGTGAGGAATGTTTTTGTTGCTTTTAATTACAGGTACACTATCGTCACCAAAAAGATCCATCATATTTCTTTCTTTACCAACTTTACCATCTGCGTTTCCCTGTAGTTTTCTAAACTTATTGCTTCCGTTGAAACTATTGCTACTATTTTGCTCTTCCCTCTGTGCATTGCTTACTTTTGGCACTCTTGGAACGCTAGCCTGTCCACTACCCCCGGGATATTCCTTCCTTTCACTTCCTCTTTGCATTTCAGTGCCTTGGCTCTTCTCTCTTGGTTTTCCCATAAACTGGTTTTTCTCAGAAGCTCTGTATTTATCTTTATAATTGATTTCTGACTGCCTCTTTTCTCTGGAGGCATCTTCTAATGGCCTTGCACGTTCTCGATTAACGTCTTCTGCTGAACTATGTCTACTCATTTCTTGAGGCCTAGTTTTTTCCTCCATTGCTTGATGTCTATCGGGATAACCATTACTCGGGGTTCTGTTTCGATCATTTTCCATGATATTTCTTTCCTTATAGCCATCATCAAATGGCCTGCTTCTTTCTGTATTTGTATTTTGTGGGGGTCTGCTTTTCATTGCAGTCGTATTTCCTGGTCGAGCTGATTGCTGACTTCGATTTGGAGCATGGTTGTCCCTATCTGCCACTGGACGAGGCCCCTTTGGTGGATCTGATGGACGTTTGAAGCCCTGATCTGGGGTCGACCTGCTAGGTGCTTGTGGCCGGTTATTCGTGGAGCGACCAGAACAGTCTTGAGATCCTGACGAGAGGGGTGGCAGTTTCCCTTCCTTTCTCATACGCCACTCTAGTTCCTTCATGTATTCCGCACGTTGTTTCTTAGTCATTGGACGTTCGTCATCATCTTGCTTTACTTTTGGCTCTATTTTTACTGGTTCAAATTGTTTCTTCTCCGCTATTTTCAGAAGTTGTTGGAAATCAAGAGGTGGAGGTGCTGCTGGTCTTTTAGGTTTTACTGGCTTCTCAACTGGTGGTGGTGGTTCTGGCTCCTCATAGGCTTCTTGCTCTTCAGCTACTTGTTCTTCGCCTCGCTCTTTTAATTTCTCCTCCTTTGTCTTCCTTTTTCGCTTGTGGGGCATCATCTCCTCCTCTTCCTGCCGCAACAGGGCCATCCGTACTCTATCCTGAAACAGACAGTACATATATGTGTTACATCCACATGACGTTCTCTACCTACTACCGTTTCTTTTGTATAACTTCTTCATACTTGCCAACTTAATGAAGCACTGTGTAAAGTGTTCCAAGAAGTAAATGTACAAACATTTCATGTAAAATAAATGGGAATTCCAGTTGAAGATGTGGTAGTGTAGCCTCCTGGTACTATAATAAATATGTATTTAAGCAAAGAGCAACACTTCCTTGGGAATAAACACATTTTAAGCACTTCATAACATCAACTATAAACAAAAACTGTCACAAAAAATGGGAAAGTTATATCCCAAAGTCATAGAACATGAATAACATGAGACAGTTGGCTTGACAATTCACATTGTCCATTACTGACTGTTTGTGCCTAGTTACTAGTGGTACAAATCTTCATCAAAGGGGACCATGATTGTGATGAAGGACAGACACACAGATAAGCACTGTATACTATCCAGTCTGTGATCCTAAGTTATCACAATATAATGCAATAGAACCTAATATCTGTAGTGAAAATCTGTAACACTTTGAATCTACTCACAAAGCCATAAAAATGCTTCCTTTGCTGTAAAGTCATAAAAAGGTCTCCACTCCCTTAATTGTTATGGGCAAAGTATAAAAGTTGGCAATTATGCTTTTGCAAACTATTCTTACGAAAGCTTATTTTTTTATGGACAACATCACCAGGAGCCGTCAGTCGCTTCTGACGATGAGAGCAAGCAGCTCTCAAAACCAGTTCAAACACAAAAAATGTAAGTGATATTAGCGTTTCAACGTTCAAGTAAATTTTTGCATAAATTTATCTTCAACATGTCATAACTGAACTTTTGATATTCCATCCACACTGGTTGACTTGTTCAGAGAACAAAATCAATTCCAGTGATGAGGATTTGGCTATTGTTATTTGTGCCTGTGCTTGGGTGTAATGAAATAGAAAAGAGGAAGAATGTGGAGAGGGCCCTATCTGGTTAATCGGCATAGGAATGAAAATATTTTGAATGAGCTTAAAACTGGGGACTGGTTTGGCTTCAGCAATTTCTTGAGCACCAGTGGAAGTGACTTCAACTTTGTTTAGAGTAACGTAGGATCCAAAATTCACAGAAAGTACACACATCTGAAAGCAACCGTTCCAGCCGCCAGAGGCGTTTTTACAGTCCTCTAGTATATTATAAGTAAAGTGAGACTATCAGGTTTTTGGTATTGCCTCTGGAACAACAATAAATTGCACATAGTTTGGTAGTCCTTCTTATCTTGTCTCTCTACTCTTTGCACAAAACATCCCACAACATAATATCATTGATTAATGAAGGTGCTTTTCTTTCATCATGCCGTAACATCAACGGAGCAAACCAAGCATAGAACAATATGAGTGAACAATGCAACTATTGAGCACATAATGAATACTGTGAAGAATCGGAAGTAAGCCGTTGTCATGGTTACAGTCCAGAAACTTCCAAAGCTCACCCAAAGACATACGAATAGCAAATTGCAGCCTGTGCTTTCAAAAATTCTTGAAAGAATAATGTACAACAGACTTACTTCATTTTTAGAAAGAAATGATTATTTTACCCCTTTCCGGTTTGCTTTTAGAAAGAACAAATCTATTAATGAGGCTAAATTTCGCTTCATTAAACAAGTTCTAGATGCAAAAGATAACATAAAACACACTCTTGGACTTTTTATAGACCTCACTAAAACTTTTGACTTAGTAAATCATGACATTTTGCTAAACAAATTAGATTATTTGGGAATCAGAGGAGTAGCAAAAGATTGGTTTGCACCCTACCTAAAAAATAGAATACAAATTGTAGTAATTGACACAGTTCAATCAGAAACACTAACAGTAAATCATGGAGTGCCACAAGGTTCAATCCTTGCACCACTATTGTTCCTTATTTTCATAAACGATCTTCCATTGAACATTCCAAAAGCGCATACAATAATGTTTGCAGACGATACAAACCTTGTCTTCAGCAGTGAAAACTCATTATCCCTCCAGAATGTATAAATGAAGCAAATAATAGCTTACAATGTTGGCTAACAGAGAACAAACTTTTATTGAATGTACAAAAAACAATATATCTGTATTTCCATAACCAATCAAGAAACCATATTTTAGACTTATATATACATCAAACTCCCATAGTTAAAAATTGCTTAACAAAATTCCTGAGAATCTGAATTGATAACAAATTCTCGTGGGAAACCCATATACTACTAAGTGTCAAACTGAACAAATTATGTTATACAGTTCATAAATTGGCTAATGTGTGCTCCAAAGTAATACTAAAAATAGTGTATCACAGCTGCGTTGAGTCACAAATTAGTTATGACATCCCCTTTTGGGGTTCCTCTCCAAAACCAACACATATTCTTACAATCCAAAAAAGAATTTTAAAGGCAGTTCTGAAGGTACCCATAAGAACACCAGTACATACATATTCAATGAACTTAAACTTTTGCCTATCCCATGCCTATATATTCTTGAAACCTTAAAACTTCAATCATTATAATATAACTAGATTTCAAAAAAACTCAGAATATCACAACTACAACACAAGAAATTTCAATAACTTACATTTGGATAGCCACAGCCTAGCAAGTATTTCCCATCTGGGTATTTTAATGTATAACAAACTAGCTTCATTAAAAAAATTATATAAAGAATCTTTAAAAGTAAACTAAGAAAGGCATTTATTTAAAGGTGAGTCGGAATTGTTACACTAACATCACTTAAGTTTACTCACTTAACATGTTTCAGGAAACTGTTGTTCCCATACTCAGAAGGTTAATTCGACTGTCGAATTCGAATTCAGTCGAATTAACCTTCTGAGGATGGGAACAACGGTTTCCCGAAACATGTTAAGTGAGTAAACTTAAGTGATGTTAGTGTAACAATTCCGACTCACCTTTAAATAAATTCAATACACATCACTGTTTCTAGCTTCTTTTCATTACAATATCAACGTAAGAAAGGCATATTTACATATAAATGACTATTTAAATGAAGCATGTTTTCCATAATACACACAATTAAACTACATAGATTACACAAAAGCCGACAAACAGAACACAGTGCTGATTTTGAAAAAAAGCAGACTATATAGAAATAATGGAAGCACTTTTGCAAAAAGATGAATATTCTAAATTACAAAAAAATCCCCTAAACCAATGTACAAAGAAATTTAATACAACAATTGCAGACTCCAAATTAATACACAAAAAAGAACAGTACAAAATCAAAGTAGACAATCCCATACTACCCAGAATCTATGGACTTCCAAAAATACATAAACTGGGAAAAACAATGATGCCAATCATAAATGATATAAATGCTCCCACCTACCAACTAGCTGACACATAAGTTCTCATCATTTCCAAGATTTGAAACTTTAGGCATAAAAAACTCCCTGGAGTTAATTAAAAAAAATAAAAGATGTTGAAATAGAAAAAACAGATTCCATAGTTTCCTTTGATGTCAGGGTTCTCTTCCCCAGCATACCAACACACACAAAAAAACTGGCTGCTAGCAATAGGAAGGACTACAGAAGAAATCCAAGAATACATCACACTAACTAATCTGTGCATAGAGCAGAATTATTTCCCTTTCAAAGGGAACTATTACATACAGAACTCAGGCCTAGCTATGGGCAGTCCACTACTGTCAGAACTCTTCATGAGCAATATAGAGACAAGAGTCATTCCCCTGGATTTTCAAACGATGGTACCGCTACGTTGATGACATTTTTGTAATAGTCCCGGAAAAACACTTGCAACACGCACTAAAATTATTGAACCTTCAGGAAAAATCCATAAACTTCACAATGGAAAAAGAATAGAATGGATAACTCCCCTTTCTTGACGTTAAAATCAAGAAAGAAAACTACCTAACATTCGGCATCTGCACACACACAAACAGCTACATAAAACAAAACAGTTCAATCCCATGCAGCACTACTCAACAGTGTGACACACCAACTGATCAACGTCCCTATGAACAAAGAGGAATACACACTTGAGCTAAACAACATATTGGACATAGCTACAGAAGACTTATTCAGGGTGGAAACAATACATAAGAAAATAAACAGAGCCGTGAGCAAAAAGAGAATAAAAGAAGTTACCACACTCATCCCTACTGGAAAAGAAAAGATGATCTTTAAAAAATTCACATACCACCCAACAGCATTCTATAAATTCCAGAGAATCTTCAAGCAGCACAACATCTCTCTGGGCCCAAAAAACAATTACAACGTTAAAAACCTACTAAACTCCAAACTAAAAGATGACATCCCACAGGAGAACAAACCAGGAATATACCAGATCAGCTGTGATGACAGCGAAAAAATATACATTGGGAAAACCCAAAGAAATATAAGAAAAAGAACAAAAGAACACATCACTTACATAAAGCAAAAACAGGAAGATAAATCAGCAGTAGCTTGGCACTTTTGGAGAGACAAACACACCATAAACAGTAACCCAAAAATATTAAAAAACATCTCGAGAAAAGCAGAACTTACAACTTGGGAAAACATTTATATTTGGAAGAACAGAAACTGCTCTTATAATTTTGAAACCCCGCCAGGAGACTTACTTTTGAAGAAGTTCTTACAACCGCTATCAGAAATCAAGCTTACAACCAAGACGAAGGATGCAGGCAGTCGACAGGGAACTGAGGATGGGAGCAATTAGCTCCTGAAACATGTATTTGTTATAAAAACAAGTAAGTGATGTTAGTGTTACAATCGACTCAATAATTACTAATTATAGATTATTTAATTTTGTTATTCTGTGAGATAGTATTTTTGTAAAAAAACTAACATGTAATTATTTTAGTATTACTTGCTGTAATGTAAAGTTTCCTGATGTGTCCAAGAAACAATGTAAGTTGTTTCCCAAAGGATGAAATAAATAAGTTTTCCATCCAAAGTGGAAACACCCAACATGGTAAAACTGAGCGTTAATACTCACATGTAGCACTTGACATGTTTTGTTAAGTATTAATCAGTGTAGATATGGCTTTAGTAAACTATATAGCAGCAGATGATTATTACTATGAAAAGATGAAAGCTGCATACAGGATCTGTTTACCTTAGTGTTAATGAGATCCTTAGCATCACTTTTTGGTTGTGACATCTTGGAATACATTGGTTGTTCTGCAGGTGCACTGTGATACTTCATCAGCAGCTTGTCGTAGAACGCTGCAGCCTCCTGGGATACATAGCCATAATCATCTTCGTCTGGCTGCGCTGCCAGCCCTAGAGCACATTACAGTCAAAGTATTTAATACATCTACTCCGATAATGAAATATAACTTCCAATAAATGTACATTATTGACTTAAATATACCTTCCCTAGTTTTACTTATAAAAGCCATCTGAAATTGGATATTAACTTTTGTGAATGTCCATATAGCTTCATTTCATGTGTCCTATACATCATTTGTACGAGGGCTGATCAACAACTGACTTTTCTTTCACAGATGTTTATTACTCCATAGGATCTGTAAGGCTTTAGTGGAGTCAAGATGGCTGTAAGGAATAGAGATCTGGGGAAAAGACGGACATGTTACTGAAAATGCAAGTGTTCCATATAATTCTGCAGGGGGTTACACTGTACGAGGAATGATTATGGAAACATTGCTTTAGAATTTATCACTTATCATAGGGATACGTTTCAAAAGATTGCTTAAAGAACTGGCTAGGAGAAATCAGGAACCAACCTACAATAAATGGTGTGGGTGATAAGAGAGGGTATTAGATAACAGTTGGAAGATATGGACAGACAGAATCTAGAGGCAATGCTGGAGAAAGAAATGTTATAAGGACTTTGGAAGTAATGACAGGAGAGAGATGTACAACGAGAGGAATAAGGCACTGCATGGTTAAAACCAGGAGTTTAGAGGTTAAAAGGCTACAGGGAAGGGACAGAAGAAAGGATTTGTGCTAGATGCAGGGATAAAGATGTAATCCATATTCTATTAGAATGCATAAGGCACAGATATCTGGAGGAGAGAGTTTATCCAAAATAAATGGATGAAGGTGGCAAAAATAGTAGTAATTCAAAGTGATTATTACTAAAGTAGAGTTGTTATTTACAGTTAAGAAGAAATGCATCTGGTCGGATAATTAGACATAGCAGAAATTAGTTTGTTAATTATGAAGTGTAATAGCAATGTGTTAGCTAATAGTTGTAGAAAGTAGTGTTACTCTATGGCCTGGAATAGAACTGGCTTGGCTGCAAACCATATGGATTCTGTAAACAGCTTAGTAGAAATACATATTTCCCTTTATTTGTTAGTATTTACTGATGATTTAATTCATGCAGCATTTAAACAAACTCTTTTGGTGCAAGCAGCCATCTCAACAACACCAGCAAGTGTGACTAATCAATCACCAACTTTTGAAAAGGTGACAGTGTTTGTGTAAATACTTTGATTGTTCACTATCATAGAAAAATAGCTCAAGCGGTAATGTCTGTGGCCTGCATTTGGGAGATACCAGGTTAAAATCCTGTGGGGACAACCAATCTGGCGAGGGTTTCCCTCATTTGCAGGTAAATACCTGGTTGGATTATTAATATCATAAACCAAACTTCCACCTTACATAAAAATTAAAATACATGGTATACAATGCTCTGTCATACACCCACAGATAATAAAAGCAGGTAGATTGGACAGAACCCCAGCACATGTAGGAACAGAGATAAAGTTGCCTGGCACCAAGGTCTCTGTCATCCTCTGTGGTTTACGGGTGGCATGCTAGCCTCGGTTCCCAAAGTCGCAGGCTCAAACCCGGCAGAGGGCGATGGATTTTTTCGGCTGTAAAAATCCTTAGCAAGGGAAGTAAAGCGGGTGGTTCCGTGTCGTAGATGTACAACACATAAAAAGACCTCAAGCCTGATAAAGAGGTCTCTGAGCAAAATTTCCGATCTTTTGCACCCAATATAGAATGGGGCGCTAACAACCATCATAGTTAAAGAGCACCCATAAATAAAACTCAATTTATTTTTTTTTACTAAGGTCTCTGTGAACATGTGTCAAAGCTGCCATATCCCAATCACATATAGAAGCAGAGGTACAGTTGCCTAGCACTAAGGCCTCTGTTGATATGTAACAAAATTGACATATGCCCATATCGTATAGAAGCAGAGGTACAGTTGCCTAGCACTAAGGCCTCTGTTGATATGTAACAAAATTGACATATGCCCATATCGTATAGAAGCAGAGGTACAGTTGCCTAGCACTAAGGCCTCTGTTGATATGTAACAAAATTGACATATGCCCATATCGTATAGAAGCAGAGGTACAGCTGCCTAGCACTAAGGCCTCTGTTGATATGTAACAAAATTGACATATGCCCATATCGTATAGAAGCAGAGGTACAGTTGCCTAGCACTAAGGCCTCTGTTGATATGTAACAAAATTGACATATGCCCATATCGTATAGAAGCAGAGGTACAGTTGCCTAGCACTAAGGCCTCTGTTGATATGTAACAAAATTGACATATGCCCATATCGTATAGAAGCAGAGGTACAGTTGCCTAGCACTAAGGCCTCTGTTGATATGTAACAAAATTGACATATGCCCATATCGTATAGAAGCAGAGGTACAGTTGCCTAGCACTAAGGCCTCTGTTGATATGTAACAAAATTGACATATGCCCATATCGTATAGAAGCAGAGGTACAGTTGCCTAGCACTAAGGCCTCTGTTGATATGTAACAAAATTGACATATGCCCATATCGTATAGAAGCAGAGGTTGCCTAGCACTAAGACCTCTGTTGATATATAACAAAATTGACATATGCCCATATCGTATAGAAGCAGAGGTACAGTTGCCTAGCACTAAGACCTCTGTGAACATGTGTCAAAGCTGCCATATCCCAATCACATATAGAAGCAGAGGTACAGTTGCCTAGCACTAAGGCCTCTGTTGATATGTAACAAAATTGACATATGCCCATATCGTATACAAGCAGAGGTACAGTTGCCTAGCACTAAGGCCTCTGTTGATATGTAACAAAATTGACATATGCCCATATCGTATAGAAGCAGAGGTACAGTTGCCTAGCACTAAGGCCTCTGTTGATATGTAACAAAATTGACATATGCCCATATCGTATAGAAGCGGAGGTACAGTTGCCTAGCACTAAGGCCTCTGTTGATATGTAACAAAATTGACATATGCCCATATCGTATAGAAGCAGAGGTACAGTTGCCTAGCACTAAGACCTCTGTTGATTATAACAAAATTGACATATGCCCATATCGTATAGAAGCAGAGGTACAGTTGCCTAGCACTAAGGCCTCTGTTGATATGTAACAAAATTGACATATGCCCATATCGTATAGAAGCAGAGGTACAGTTGCCTAGCACTAAGACCTCTGTTGATATATAACAAAATTGACATATGCCCATATCGTATAGAAGCAGAGGTACAGTTGCCTAGCACTAAGGCCTCTGTTGATATATAACAAAATTGACATATGCCCATATTGTATAGAAGCAGAGGTACAGTTGCCTAGCACAAAGACCTCTGTTGATATATAACAAAATTGACATATGCCCATCACGTAAAGAAACATGTACAGTTGCCTAACACCAAGGCCTCAGTGGACATGTGTTGAAGCTGCCATCTGCCCATCACGTAAACAAACAAATGTACAGTTGCCTAGCACCAAGGCCTCAGTGGACATGTGTCGAAGCTGCCATCTGCCCATCACATATAGAAGCAGAGGTAATGTTGCCTAGCACTAATTAACAACGAAGATGGTATGTCAGAGCATGAGACCTAGAAGGCTAACTGTCTGCCATACAGGTATCTGCTAATAGAAAGGTCACGACAAGTTCACGTAGTTAAAGCAACATAAAATAAATAGAGAGAGAATGCAATACACAAGCATTAGATGATTTGCAGAAAACATTTGTCTCGTATTTTCAAACTTCTGCCTCGTTCTGCAAACATGTACTTAATACACTTGTATTACAATATGCATAAGGAAAATTATACATAAATTATGTTTTTGCCTTGTATTATATGCATGCACATTTGACCTTATTTTATATACATTCAGATGTGATTTTACATAATTAATGTTTCATAAATACATGGTAGAGGCAAAACGTAATGTTTTTTTAAAACTTCCCTGCAGCGAGTGTTCAGTTTGACCTACATTACAATCCTTACTACTTTCTTTTGTAACTTGAAAACTAGTTTACTATTAGCTGAACTTCCCCAAAACATTATCCTACATTTTATTGAGGAATGGAAATATGGATAATAGAGATATCAAGTTGATTAAGACCCAATATCCTCTTAATGGTTAATATAGTATAGCATAATTTGTTATGCTGTATTTTGCTTACCTTACCTACTAATGAATTTATATGGATGGGCCATTTGAGATTTTCGTCTGATCATACTCCCAAGAACTTAGTGCTTTCCATATAATTAATCTTTTCATCCTTAAATGCAATTACTGGAGTTTGCTGATGATGGAACCATATACCTACATCATTTGTAGCTGGAAAATGTTGTTCCTCTGCTGCAGTCTTCTTGTCTCCGGCTGTATTCTCCATTCCTAATCATTACCTATCTACCTAATTTCACATGTCTCAGGGTTTTCGTAGCTGAGGCATTTCCCTTAAAAAATGTGGTTCATTATCCAATAAATATTTATGGGTGGCTAATTTTTCCCATTATAACAATTCCCACCATTAGAATAAATTAGGAGCCTGGTCTAACTGCACACGCTTCCCACCCATATGCACACACACACATGCATTTGTTGTGTAACACTGTGTGTCGACGAGATTCTATAAGAGAGTGAAAATCTGGGGCTTTCTTTCCCCTTTTTATATCTAAACCTAGTGACGCTTGCTTCCACACCTCAAAATGTAATGATATTTCTAATTGGTTCTCAGACTGCGTTACCGTATTATGTATGAGAATATTCTGTTCCAAAAGATTTCACATACGCATCCCCATGGCGCGTCAGGAAGTAGATTCAATATCTCTGTTTCTTTCTATTTCTCCTTACTGCTACCAGTCCCCTGCTCATTAGCTTGATGAAAGGTGGGCTCTACCTAGAATTAGCTTTTACCTGGAATTAGCTAGCTCGCCTATCTCTTACTTATCCAAGTTATAATCTGCTTTTGTACAATTCTTGGTTGTTAAATATTCCAACATATTTCTTGGTGAATTATCTTATGTACAATTCTTGTTTAATATTGATTTATATGTATATATCCCCTTTCACTCTGTTTATTTTTAATTTGTTTTCTTGAAACCGTTTAACAAGTCTACTGGTTGTTTCATCTGTACTTGACTGTATGTTGTCCAGATTTTAGCCGCTGCCCTTTGTAAACATACACAGACTTTACATTAGTGCATACTATAGGGGTTTTGACAATTTTTGGATTAACCAGTATTTCCCTGCACATAATCTAGAGTCTGTATGTCAAAGAAATACATTTATCTGCTCAATCTTTATTACACTTGACTCAATCACCCTTGAGTTAACAAAAACACTTTTTTACTGTTTGTTATTTTCCAAAATTAAAAAAGCAGCAGAATTAGTAAAATAATCAAGTTATTTGAACTGAAATAATCATTACCTGACATTGTAACTGCAGTATTATCATTATCCACAGCATCTGCGATAGCAGCCTTGTTTGCTGCTTTGGTTCTTTTAAGCATGGCTGCCACTCGTTTCTTGGCCTTTCCATCTTGTGCACGAAGTGAAAGCAATTCCTGCAAAGACAATATACTTCTCATTATTATTGCACACAAAAGGCACCCACATTATTTGTAACAAAACACTGTCACGTAGCGAGATCAACATATTCTTACTTTTTATAAATAGTAGTATTCTATTCCACCCAAAAATTCATTTTCCAGATTTCACAAGAAATACATGTTTGTCTTTGAACGACTTAACTCGAAAACAATAAGACTGATAAATACCAAATTTGGTTTCTATAAAATATGGATAAGCTAGTAACAGTGAAGTAAATTTGAAATTATTTAGAAAAATTTGAGTTGGAGTTAAAACATAACATCACTTACATGTTTTCTTGACTGGTTTCGAGAGCTGATTGGTTCCTTGTGGTGATGTCTGTTGTGCGTTTGTGTGTGGTGGCATCTGGTGTTGTAGTGACGAATTTCCACAGTGGGTTCGGTGGTGGCAGTTCAAAATTCATTATACAGTGTTTATGTTTTGTGATTAATAACTTAAACACAGTGTAATGAATTTTGAATTGCCGCCACCGAACCCACTATGGAAATGCCTCACTCCATCACCAGATGTCACCACACACAAACACACACTGGACAACACCAAAAGGAACAACTCAGCCTCTTCCAATTGTGGGAGCAATAGCTCTTGAAAACGGCCAAAACGAAAAACATGAAAGTGATGTTAAGTGTTTCAACTATGGCTCAGATTTTCTAAATAATACCAAATTTGCTATTTAAGTATCTTCCAAAGATGTGACAAAAGATTTTCAAGAAAATCTCCCCACCCTAAACTATGCTTTATATGTAAATTTTTCGTTCTATTTTATTTTCTCAAAAATGGCTTTGATTAAAATAGCACATCCTTAAGATATTTGTATGAATAACCCAAAGTATGTTTTGGGTTTTCTGGGAGTAGTCTGCGAAGTCCTCTTCATTCAGAAGGAATTTTGTACAATTTTCCATGACTGGTAAACCATAAGAAATGGATTATGTTGTTTTACAAAAAAAAAAAAATAATAAAAAAAAAAAAATAAATAAAAAATAAAACGGGCAGTTACTTCACATGACTTTCTCTACCCATTCTTCAACAAACTACTCTTACAACAGCTTATTCTTCCATCTATTTTATGTTAATTGAGATTAACATTTGTAGAAATGGTTTTATTACATATTTCCTTGTAGGTGCAATGGGAATACACTAGAATTAAGCGATAGAGCTGCTTGCTATGTGATGGCTTTGAAATTCTGTTCTCTTTGCATGGCTAGGAGAAAAATGTGATGTGATACATTCACATGACTTTCTCTACCCTCTATCTTTTATTACTGGGTATACGAAACTATTCTTACTACAGCTTATTTTTCTATCTACTTCATTTTAATCCAAATAAACCTTTACAGAAACAGCTACATTACACATTTCGTTAAAGAGAACAGCGATAGTCAAATGTTAACAACTGGACACTATATGCTGGTCTTTCATATTATTTCCATGACATCGCGAGAAACAACTGAATGTTGACACGACTTTAAGAGAATGACAAAGTAATCAACAATTCGAAGCATTAATAACAGTTATCTCAGAAATGGCTGATGCCACAAAAAAGACATATTTGAAATAAATTGTGTATTTTAAAGAGATCTACAATTTTTATGTAGTACATTTTCATCTATCACTTAATGTTACCAGTTACACAAGATTATACAAAATTCCTTCCAAATGAAGAGGACTTCACAGATTATTCGCAGAAAATTCAAGATATGCATTTTATTTGACATGTATATATCTTTAATATATGGTATTTTAATCAAAATCGTTAAGAATCTTTTTTTTTGAAAATCAAAATTAATATTCTAGGTAAAAACTTAAACTGAGTTTTATTTACAGACACTCTTTAACTACTATGTTTCTTAAGCATCCCATTCTATATTAGGCATGAAAGACCACAAATTTTGCTCAAAGGCCTCTTCATCTGGTTTGAGGTTCTTTTACATGCCATAAATCTATGATACAGGACCACCGGCTTTACTGCCCTTCCAAAGGAAGCCATGTTAAGGATTTTTACCCTGAAAAAAAATCCATCGCCCTACGCTGGGTTTGAACCCGCTACCTCGGGAACTAGAAGCTAGCATGGTACTCCTAGGCCACAGAGGACAACAAACATTCTATGTAAAGGGTAGTTTGGGGTAAGGGATCTTCTTTAAAATCTTTGTCTCTCATCCTTGGAAGATAAACACCATGTTTGGTACTTATTAAACTTTTGTTTTTGACTTATGGTGATCACAGACACGTAGACGGACAATACACACAGACCTTTTTCTAAATGGTATTTTAATTACGGGATGTCAAAACATGTATTTCCAGTGAAATCTTGGTATCAAAGTTTTGGGTGGAATGCAATACCTTCTCTACCTACTATGCATGTACATGGTAAAGAAAGTAAAAAAGATTTCCCATTTGAGAAAAGTATAAGTATCGGAAAATTCAAAGCAATAACAAGAAATATTTCTGAAATGGTTAACTCCAGAAAAAATAATTTATTAGGCACAAATTCTATGCTCTTTTTTTCTTGTGGTAAGATTTTGCTTATCGCTTACAGTTTACCAAAAGTCATTGAGAATGAAGAGGACTTTACAGGCTATTCCCAGAGAATTCAAGATATATATTTTATTTGTCATGTAACTATCTTAAACTTATGGTATATTAATCCAAATTGTTAAGAGCCATTTCTGAAAATATCAAAATAACAAAATATTTCCACATGAAGGGTGTTTTGGGGCTGGGGGGGGGGATTTTCTTGAAAATCTTTGTGTCGCATCCTTGGAAGATGCTGAACTCAAACACCGAGTTTGGTATTTATACAAGATTTCTTTTTGAGTTATGCTGTTCTCTCTCTCACATACGCACACACACACACAAATGGACTTGTTTCTAAAAAGGTTTTTATCGAGTTTGGGGGGGGGGGGCTCGAAACCCCATATTCCCAGTGAAATCTCTCAACATCAATTTTTTAATAGAATACAATACTTGCTCTATTTATTGTGAGAAAATATGGGTAATGTTGCTGCCAGCCTCTCCCTGTCCTACGTCACCATATGCTGCCAACCTACATACTTAAAAAAATTGCTAAAAACATGCAAGTAGCAGCAATGCAGAATATGAGTGTTGTAGGTAATCCATGCCGTCGAGAGGGAGAAGCGGCAGGAAAAGTCATTGCTGTTGAAAATGGCCAACTGGGGGAGTTTACGACTGTGCGATTTCTTTAATCAAACCAATGTAAAAACAGCCTTTTTACAGGCTAACTTTTGCATCATATAGCAGCACGTAGACCTGGTAGGACTGACTATTATTCTTAAAGTTGCAATTGTTATTTGACTACTATTATCACTTTTACGTATTATTTGCTTTTGTTTACCTCCAGGTTTTAATTGGCTGCTTATTCACGTGAAGATCTGGTTGGATTATTCTTGAAGTTAGATTATTATTTACTTTAATTATGACTTTTAGTGCCATATGTATTAACTGTTAGCAACACATCAGTTATTATCTGATAGTGGCATGTTGCCTATGTATTGCATTCGTTAGTTCAATAAAAAATAACCCAATGTAAGACTGAGCAGTACAATTGCAGAATAAATTCAGGCCTCTTCATATCGTCATAAAATAATTTCAAATAAATATTAAATCATAACTTTGTGCAATTCCCCAATAGGTAAATAAATACATTCCATAACGGGATTACAACATTTCTAATGAAATAAACTTAAGGTAATGCAAATGCACAATAAGTAATGGGTGTGTTCCACATGTTACGCCCCTTTTATTTGCATTTTCTACGATCCGTTTCAGTTCCATTACAGGTCCTTTCAGCAAACCCTACCTCGCTTCATACCTCACTTCCCTTCCTCTATGGAACTCCGACAGACTCATCTTCCTGCCAAGCAACACATCCCTCTCGCATTTTTCAATGTTACAAGGTTGGTATGGTTTAGCGACGTGACGTAGGACAGGGAGAGGCTGGCAGCAACATTACCAAAATATGTATATTAGTGAAAATATCTTAAAGCAACATCCATAGGCAAACGTGAAGATCTTTTACCTTTAGAAATGAAAACTATTTGACAAAGAGAATGAACGGAATGCAAGGACATTTGAGAAGCTGTAGAGACTCTAATGTTGCTCTGAATCATCAATATGTATTGATCATACTAAACATATGGACAACCAGATGCATCACTTTGGAATCACATTAGGTACATAGTGCGTTAGGAATTATACATAACTCACTTCTCTTTTTCTTTTTGCTTCTTCTTGTCTTTGTTTTTCTTCCTCCTCTTTTCTTGCTAGAAACTTCTGTATATTTGTCGATAAAGACTTCTGCGCCTTCAGCTCCTTTTTTGGAGGCTCGAACTTTGTTTTGTAGCATTTTGTCTGAAATCAAAACAATGGCATACATATACATTTGTTTTCCTTTTTAACTTCCCTGCAATGCAAAAGCTCCGATGCCGATAAGTTACCAGGTTACGACTGTCATACTTCCTAATTGGCATCAAAACAGATTTCCTCCAATAACTAGAATCAAAAATATTGTTCTCACTTTGTTTATTGGAAGGCATTTTAACTGAGCCATGTTTATGTAGAATACGGACTACAAATTATTGTATCAAATATTACCTCCTTTTTAGTGTTATACTCATTCCTTTGAGCAGCATAAAGTAACTCCCCAAAATCCATGTTTTCAAGCTGCTAGAGGATTGCTACATAAGTTACAAATGCATTTAAGTCATATATTCATTGTTCATGACGTGTAACTTTCAGTTTATTCTGGGTGGACATTTTCCGTCCCCACTGCCTTGTATGCTCTCATCTGCCTGACCTATTTTCTACTAGTAAGTTCAGCCTTCTTCAACTGTTTACCACGTTATCCAAAGCCGTAATATAAAATTATCCAAAAACCGCTAAAGCCCATTTTTCCTGAGCCTCCCCTTCCATAATATCAAGAAAAAATCCGTTTCGAGAAAACCTAATAAACGATGTTAACAAATCTAAATCATGTTATATTTCGGGTAGTTTGCCTATCCTGATTATTGTTGCCGCGGGACATTTAAAGAGATCAATATTCCCTCGTTTACCCTGGTCTGTGGCATCCAATAATTGGTTGGGTTTGACCTAGGTTGCGAAACCGATTCTGCTAAGATTGGATATTTTTTTAATTATTTGAAACACATTACGGTATTGGCGTCAATGGGGTAAAAAGGATGGACCTTGAGAGCCCCGGAAATGAAAAATAAAGAAAATAAACAAATTAAACAAAACAAAAGTATAAAAATGACTAATTCAAAAAGGCCAGATGAACTTCGAAAGTCGTTTTAAAATCACAAAATGTTTTAATGATCAGTATTATGTTGCGATAGCCATAATACTAATATAATGGGTACTTGCCCCTACATTTTTATGTAATAGCAAAATAAAAAGATGTGTTAGTAAACAACAATAAGGAAGAAATGTGAGGCAACTACATACGGATAAAAACCTAAGGTAATTTATTGATAACAAAAATTACAATTGTCCATATTTAGGACCTTGGGGGGGGCGAGAAATTACAACCCTGTTTAACAAATGTCTACGTCTTTGAAAAATCCCAATGAATTGGAGAAAATTCACAGTAAAAATGTTATACAGAGGAAAAGGTGATGCAGAGGATTCCAACACTACAGGGGAATACACTCGAGTGTTCACTTTTTAAGATACTAACACAGCTATTAACAAAAAGATCACACAGCTAGTGGATTCTCATCTGCCTGAGAAAATCTGCTTGGTTTTCGGAGACGCGGAAGCACCATTCAAGCAATTCATTGTCTTCAAAGAGATATAGAAGATGCACTGTCGAAGCCGAAAGCAAAACTACACGCTGTCTTTGTGGATTTTTTGAAAGCTTTCGACATCAGTAGATACATCATCATGACAAAACCAGAAAACCTGACCGGGCACCAAAATTACTTATGCAGTATCATAAGGAACATACTGAGTGAAAGCTATATAGAGATAGATGATGGAATCTCCCATCAAGACCAATGTGTTCTACCGGGTGACCCCCTGAATCCACTTCTATACATAATGGCCACAGTGGAAGTAATAGATTGACTACATTCAGATAAGTTTAAGATGTACGTATATGCCGATGACATTGTTGTGATGGTCTCGACTTCAGCTGAAGATTTGCGAGCGTCTCTTGAAAAACTAGCATACAGGGTAGAGAAACCTCTAGCCACAGAGACAGACGTGAAATATGTGGAAGTGATTTTACAAATACGGGTAGACAAAGTTTTATTACGCATTGAATACTGAGTCAACGCAGCTACTAAAATCACAAACAGTATTAAATATCTGGGTCATTAGAAACAACAGCGAAACTGTGCAGTGTGAAATTATCACTGTCGCCACTTATGGAACAGAAAACATCTGGCTACACCTCACGAAAGAACAATCAAGAGAAAATTAAAACATCTTATCTAAAGAAAGCCCTCTATGTCTCCAACTATACTCTCTCATGTTTATACATGTCTTGGCAAGAAAAAAAAATTATATAGAAGAGATAATATTAACATGCTTACTCCCAGCCACAACCAAATACACGGTGATTATAAAGGAACTCAAATCTAAGACAAGAAATCTGGAAAGAGTTCTTTGCAACCGACGCTACAAGACTGGAAAAGACCAAACTATGATCTCAGGCACTTGATGACCAGGTTCGCAGTGCATGGTTTCCATCATCTGATATGCCACAAAGCAGGATACCACTCGCAAGGACCAGAAGGTGTGTGGTGAAGTATACGACAGATACCATGTAATATTTTGCAGGCAGCGGCACGAATCACTGACAAACAGGGGGCATGATGAAAGTTGCGCCATCAGGGACATATTGGGGAGATTCAAAACTTGGCGGAATACAAATGTATTGAAGTAAATTAACGTAGGCAATATAAACACATTTATTACAGTTTTAAAATGAGTACAGTAATTGTTAACTCAATTTGTATCTTTCAGTTTGTTAATCTAAATGTGTTATATCACAACAAAAAATTCTGTGGTGTAGGAGTAGAAGCCTACCTCACATTCAAGAGGTCCCGAGTTCGAATCTCGGTTTGGGGGTTACCCCGGATAAGGTTTTTTTCTCAGGGTTATCCCTTATCCTGAGAAGAGAATGTCGGATAACTTGAAGCTCTATGGACCCCGGGCTCATTTGAGCATCATTTCATTCATTCATCGTCCGATATGACCTACCAGGTCAGAGATACATTGAAATACCAAGTAACAAAGTACATCAGCTGCCAAATATTTTTATTTGTAACTTTTTAATATTACGATTTTTACTGATTTTAACTTACTTTCCTATTATTTGTTTAAGCTTTTATTGTGTACATATCCCAACAGCTACTATAGTATCTGTAAGACAGCCCTTTGCAAAGGTTTCCAGCGGATAGACTAGGAGCGGAGGGGGAGTTAGCACCTCGACCTACGAAGATCCTAAGCGCCTGACGGGGCCCCCCTGGTGAAAGAGGGCGGTCGGGCCAGAAGGCAGAGAACAGGATCCCCACCTTTTTCCAAATTGAAACTTCCGGATGACAGGTGGTACAACGAGCTCCTCTACCCCCTGCGGGCCTGCATATCCCACTGGGGGGCCCGAGACTCCGAGATCGCCCCTAATCCGGGGGACGAAGCGTTACATAAAGCATCCTTTTCCCCTGTCATGCAAGGCTGAAACTCCCGTTGACACCTACAATCCTGAAACACCCAAGCAATTGAAAGGTGAAGTGAAATGAAGGGACAAGATATTCGAGGGATGTAATGAACCTTTCCAGCATTTGTCTAGCACCCCCGAAAAAACCCATGGGCCAGGAAGGTCGGCCGTAGGAATCGAACTCACGACCTCCCGAATGCGGGCCACAGACGTTGCCGCCTGGGCAATCCCACTCAGTTTCCAGCGGCATAAAAAGCAACTAAATAATTGAAGTTGAGCTCTCAGAAAAATTGGGAGGGAGGATGATTCTTTTTAGGGGTAATGTGCCATAGCCTTTGAGGGAATGGCCGCCCCTACTGACAAAGTTTTGCTGTGCAGAAAAGTGAATCAAGAAAAGTGTTTATGGACATTGTGCGAATTTCTCAATTAATTAATTAATTAAATTGAATTTCGTTCACAATGATCCAAATCTGGGGTCATTCCAAAATTAAAATATCAGGAGTAATTGTATTCAAATAAAAGCCAGGGTCAACCACAAAAATAAAAACATGTATTCATTACGTTTAAAATGTAATTCATTCACACATGTAAAAATATTTGGTATTATTCATAAATTAAAATATCCGGAAACAGGTGTCTACATAAAAATTGTGTCCTTTCCTGAAGTGAAGTCAACTCAGGTTAAGATATACGTCTACTGATTAAGATTTATTATGCAGAGCACTCGTAAGTCTATATTAAGTGTACGGAGACTAGATGTAGGTGGCAGTGGAAGCAGGCTGAAGTATTTTCAAATTCATATGTTGGTTACATTCTCTTCGAATCGATTATCGAATCTGTAAACATGAGGCGGTAGGTTTGTAATGAACAGCCTGCTCCGACAACTTTTCTGCAAGGTAGTTTCATAGTTATTGTGGTTCTGAGGAAAGGTAAGCGGTTAAATTATTGTCTAGGGTTTCTTAGCTAGATTTTCACATGAAAAGGAGGCTAATCTACTGTAGTTGTAGCCCGTCGAAGTAGCTTAAATTAGCCAAAGAAAAGCGAATAATTTACCTTGTGAGTGAGTTTAGAAGTAGATGTGATCTGTTCAATAGCTTGTGTCCAGCTACCCGCCCCTCGACGGTGTTTTACTTATATAGGCGAATCGCGTACGAAACAAAACAAACGTAGCCTTAAATTAGCCAAAGAAAAGCGAATAATTTACCTTGTGAGTGAGTTTAGAAGTAGATGTGATCTGTTCAATAGCTTGTGTCCAGCTACGCGCCCCTCGACGGTGTTTTACTTATATAGGCGAATCGCGTACGAAACAAAACAAACGTAGCCTTAGGTTGGGATTACTTCTTTTTGTATAAGCTTACGTTTCTGAATTCAGGGAAGGTTAGCCTTAGGTTAGGGTTGTTTTTTATGTAAGCTTGCGTTAACTATCTACCACTGTTACGGTAAAGCAACTTCTTTAATACATCATCGTCATCGCTGTGCGGGACTGGGATCGCTGTGCGGGCCACAACTAGAGCATAATGTCGGAAAGGATAAGATTCGATATATAAGTCCAGGCTGGAGACGCTATTCAGGGCCCAAAGGTAGCAGAAGTGCGTTTTTAGAAGTGGAGCAGGCCGCGACTGCGAAGCGACGACAGGGCGTAGCAGTAGGATCTGTCCGTCTAAAACTCGAATGGTCCATGCTCACGTCGAATTCTCCTACTAAATGAACACATTATTTCTAAATTCCTCTACATACTGAATTTCATCAATTCCGCAAGTATTATGCATATTATAGCCTTATTGACGTACACGGAATTTTGTCCCAAACGTGTTATGTAGTGTAGTTTGAGAATTAAGTATTAAGTTGTATTTTATGTATTACTATTTTTATGGTGAATTAACACAGAAAGAATATAATATTAATTAGTCTCTGTAATAGGGTGCAATCGTAAAATGTTTAATTTTGTGTCATAGCAGACCACAAAAATATGCTTCACAGCCCAGGCGGCTGCCTGTAACAATGTTATGAAAACAGCTAGTCTTCTGCTGGGAGCAACAAGGGCGTGACCTAAGTGAGTCCAGTGTTGCCAACCCAAGAAACACCAATGCGCTTAATATAACAACATTGTAACATGAAATCGTGGTATGAAATATTTAGGCGCTATGGTGAAACTATTTTACCCAGGACACGTTAAATAGTGCTAAAAAGCGTAAACGGATTACCTTAGAATTGTGTTTTGCAGTAGATGTTGACAGTTCTAAACCTGAAACCCAACCTTTTAAGGATCCTTACTTTTATAGTAAAATTCTGGCGTAATAACAAACTTAGCTATTTTGGCAATAGTGCGGATGCGCATAGGGAATTGCCAAAAGACTACGAACCGACTGCACAGTGTTTTTCCTGTCTGCGTCCTCGGTGCTTGTTGCCACCTGTCGCTATATAGAAAGGCGCGGATAAATCATACAACATTTTTAAAACTACTTTTAAAGGCTTTACTTAACAACTTTATGAAAGTGTGTTGAGGACAGAATTATTAGTAGAGATTTGTGGCCCTCTCGGTGCCCTGCGATTTCTATCTCTGGGGTAACTTAAAACATAAAGTGTACAAGACAAATCCACACACCCTGGAAGAATTTAAACAAAATACCGCCAGGAAATTGCCAGCATTTCTCAGCGTGAACTAGAGCAAGTGATGAATAGTTTCCTAAAGAGGTGCCAAAAATGTATGGACAACGACGGTGGCCAGTTTCAGCATTTCATTTCATAAAGTTGGTAAGTAAAGCCTTTAAAAGTAGTTTTAAAAATGTTGTATGGTTTCATCCACGGCTTTCTATGATAGCGGCAGACGGCAACGAGTGCCAAGGACACGGACAGGAAAAACAGTGCGCAGCCGGTTCGTAGTTTTTTGGCTCTCTCTGTAGTTAGGTAAATCAGCTAGATTGGCGATGTTTTAACGCATTGTTGTTCTTCCGCAGATGCTAATGGAAATAAATGTTAATTACATCAGAGGTGCAAGGAGTATTTGTTATTCGCGAAAGGTTGGCGGTGTTTGTTGGTTTGGTAGCTCTGCATTGTGAAGTCAAAAGGAAGCAAGTTCATCGAGACGGACAAAGTGGCACCTGTCTGGAAACTCTGTAAGTACCTACTACCGTGACCCTACATACGATAGTTTATTGTGCGCTGTTAAAACAGATAATCTTTTATTTAGGGAAATTAAAAATGTGTATATACGGTAATATTTTGATATCCAGCTGTTGATTATTTTGTACCGTTAAAAGCTTTAGGAAATTAGACATAAAGGTCATTAATGCAAAATTTCTTTTAAAAACTTAGAAGAAAATGAAGGAAGGTCTTTAAGGCAAAACAGGAAGAGGTATTAAGGAATTCTATTGTTGTTTGTTATACTGTATCAAGGGCTAATTGTTGTACAAAGTGAACAAACACTGAATGTTGATTCTTACCCAATGAAAATGCTTTAATCTCAGAGTAAACACATTGTTGCACACATTATTACAGAGAAATTGTGGTAGGTTTGGTATTTATCCAACTTTTGAGTTTTGAGTTACGCTGTTGACAAACACACATGGACCTTTTTCTAAAAATGCTTTTGTTTTTTATTCAAGGTGCCTCAAAACATGTATTTCTGGTGAAATCTCGGTATCAAATTTTTGGTGGAATGCAATACCTTCTTTACCTACTAAGTTCGTGGTACAGAAAGTAAAAATGGGCAGATATAGACGAAACATTGAATATTTACGTTTTGGGACTCTGCAAAAATAGGATTCTAAAAAAGAGGAATAAAACCTTCTGAGGGTGCGTCATGTGTCGGAGAGCCAAATTTATGTTTTATTTAAAAAATGTACTAACCTAAATTCTAGTGCACATATCACATTATTAATGCATTTAATATCATATGAGTGTGAAAATACACTCTTCTTTACATAAAGGTCAACTTGCAACATTTGAATTGAAACCTTTGGAGATGTGGTTTGTAAAATTGAAGAAGAAACATTTTCTAGTAAAGGGTTTTTTTCCCTTACAATAGTTCTTAAAAATTAATTAATTTAAAAATGTATGAGGCAGGGCCGTATTTAGAGGGGGGGGGGTTTCTAGGGTTCAACCCCCCCTCCCCGAAACTTCTGACGGTTTTATTTATTTAAATTCATAGCAAATCAATATGGTAAATGTTAGATAACAGTGGGTCTATTGCTAGTAGCACATTTACAAGAAAAAGGGAAACTTAATATTGTCGTCTTACATAGGTAAGGTGACTAGTTTTCGAAGAAGTCTCCATGTTTTGTGCTGTAAGGTGGAACATCCTCATTCTGGTGAGTTTTTATTGTCTATATAATGTCTCCAAGCAATTTTCTTATCCATGTAATGTCTATATACTACGGAGTAGGTACACGGTAACTGTGTGGGGTACTGTTAAGTTTAGAATCTACTTGTGGAAAACCCTCCCCGAAATTTTTTTCTGGGTACGGGCATGCTATGAGGTATTTGTCTGAAGTTATTTTTATTTTACTCCTCACAAACAACTGATAAAAACATGGGGTGTACTTAAGCGTACAGTTGTAGTTTGAAATGTGTGCTAAAATTAGTTTCATGTGAATGTATGGCACATTGCATTACGTTACTGCTATGTTATTCAGATATTATAATAGTAATAATAATAATATACACGTCCTCTATGTATTTCAATTACAACCGCTCGCTCTACATTTTGTACACAGGTTGGGAACAAGTCATGCTTACACTGTGTTTTCCGTGTACAGTTGGTTACAATCACTTAGGCCATGCCCTCGCTGCTGCTTGCAGACTAGCCAGTTTCTTACAGCATTACCATTTTTACGTTTAATTAAGAAATATAACAATGAATAGTTAATGTTAACATGAAACGTAATTAGAGTGTAGCTTAAAACAAATTTGATGTGCGAGGACAAATATTTATTTCTCTCTAAAAGCAGTACGGGACATCAGTATACCCTGATTCTCTGCAGAAAATGGAAACTGCAGTTACAAATATTGGGTATACAACTTTTAACTAAACAGATAACTTTTAATTTATATTTATAGTTAGTTAGTGTGATTGCTTTTCTTAGTTTATTTATAATTGCTTAAAAATGTGAAATACACCTAACCTAGTAATTTGTATACAGTATTCATGAATAATTTGTTCTTTAGCGTTAGTTGAAGCAACAGGCTTAATGATGCTTTTCTTGATTTAATACTGGAATGCAGTTGTTTCAGTGGCTATAAATTAGCAATAATATAACACACAAATACACTTTGAAGCGGGAACTGAACCTGTAGCAAATGTTGATTCCACAAGGCAGAGTTAATTTCATTAATTAAGCAAAATAGTTTGGAGAAAAATTAATTATCCAGTGAAAGGAAATGTTAACATTTAAATTAAAGTTCATATCACTGTGACAAGGTAACGGAGAGAACACCTTGGCTCAAAGCAAATCTCTTGTGTTTACACTCCCAGAGGTACGGATGAAGTGAAGGAGTTGAGGCACAGAGTCTGTAACAAGCTTGAATATGCGATCACAGTGAAAGCTTCCCTCTGGATGAATCAGGGGGAACTCAACCTACCTTAGGCAGCTCAGAAGACAGGACCAAGAAGAACTCCTTTGCAAGCATCTGTGCCATCTGTCCGACACCGACCAACACTACAAAGCTCCGAAGACCATGTGAAACATGAAAGAGAATGCATAATTAGGGATAGGAAATTTGTGGTAGAAGAGTTACCCCCAGCATTCACCTGTCAACCAGGGAAAAAGCATGGTCAGAGTGTCTAGCCCCAGGAATCAAAACTAGATCTCTCGAATGCGAGCTTCATGCATTACTGCGGAGCCAGCTTCCTCAGTTAAAGTTAATATAGAGTGATATATTATAATTAAAAATGTCAGAGAAGCATAAGTTATGGTTCAGAAGGAAAAGTAAGATATTTAAAAGACGAAATAGAAATGGAAGCTACAGTGAAATGGTAAGACACAAAAAATGAAAGTAAAGAAGCTCTATAATAGGTGAAACTCAAAACTACGTAATCTAGCAATGAGACAAATGAGCAAGAATGGAAGTGTAGGAAGAGAGATGCGAGTGCAGACCTGTAGCCTAACAGATGCGCTGAGAAGTCAGTGTTGTCATTGTAAGTTGACAGGTATTCCTTAATATGTACCATAGCAAATCAAGCGAGAGAAGCATAGAGTAGACAGGAATTATCCTGTCATTCACTGGCCTTAGACGTGATGTAACATTGATATTTGTTAATACACACAACTAACATTAAACCAGCAAAAGCATTTAATTGTTGCCATAAAGAGATTTGAATACCTCAAGCTCTGAAATGCTGACTGAGAAATTTTAACTTCAGTTACAAGAAAATGTGATACAATTTCAAGAAGTTAAGCAACAGTCTCTCTTTATCTTCACCACTTTACATATTCAGCTTTAAATGTTTCTTTTGTTTTTTATTAGTAGCCTTTGTTCTATAACTTAAAAAGCTGAGTAGTTTTTAAAGTATGGTTTAATGCTGTGTTGTTTTAATTATTTTTATTTTGTTCATGCTTGTAATTACTGGGACAACATTTTAGAAACCATGTTGAGATTTTGTGTATGGTTGAATTAAAATATGTTTTTTACTTTAATTCACTTGTGATAAATACTGATCTGTGTGTATTTATTAGATAGAGAAGGTATTGCATTCCACCAAAAATTTGGTATTGACATTTCAGTGGAAACACATTTTTGAGGCACCCTGATTAAAAATAATTAGAATAAGTGTGCTTGTGTGTAGCAATAAATTTTTGTATTTAACTCCAACATCCTCTAAAGATGCAACAAAGTTTTTCAAGAAAATCTGGGCACCAAAAACTCACCTTTACATGGAAAATGTATCGAAATTTTAGGAAATCAAAAACTGTTTCACGATTTTGATTAAAGTGCCATATCTTAAAAATATTTGCATTACAAATAAAGTTTCATTCTGAATTTTCTGGGAATAGCCCATAAAGTCCTCTTCATTCTGAATGAGAGATACACAAAATGTTACTGCACAAAAAATGCAAATCTCATAAAAACACACAATTTATGTCTGTGTTATTGGTTTGAATTTTCAAATACTTTCAAGTGGTAAGCTGCTATTTGTTTTTTCTCGTGGTTATGTAAAGACCATGAAATTTCAAAATCATCACATAATGGAAAGGTAGAATAAGAGTACTGAAAGATTCGGTGCCATATTTAAACCACGGATCTCCCTGCTTCCATCCGATTGCTCTAACCACTGAGTCAGCATGGCAACATGTGGTAGGACGTTAAGTTCTCCAGCTGAGATCTCAAATTGTTTTGAGATGACATGCCCCAATGCTGTAATGTCGTACTGGCATGTTGCCATGGTAGCAACCGGACGGAGACTAGGAGATCCATGGTTCAAATCCTAGTTTTCATTCCTCTGATTCTACCTTTCCAACCTTGTCCTACACACATACATGCCAGTGAGGAGGAAGAACAATTAATTCATCACATATTGACAAAATCTGACCTACTGTATCCTCCTTATGCCTACAAAGAAATGTGTGTTTATCTCAATTAACAAGAAGTAGTAGATAGAAGAACAGAGAGAAGATAAAGCCATGTGAATCCAATGCATCAGATTTTTGTATTACTAATTATGTGATTTAATTTTTTCTTTCTTTCTTCAGATAATGCCAGAGATGAGTTGAGGTAAAGGACCTCATGATTCGGAGATAGATGTGATCTTCCTAAAGAAGTAAGTAATGTGATTTAACGTTGGTTAACCTGGTTTCATAATAGTAGGTATTATAAACTAATGATTTAATCAGAGTCAGTTGATAAAAGTGTTGAATATAATAAACGCTCTTCAGTTATTATTTTAATGACATATTTTAAAGATATTTGTTTCTGCTTTTCCAATTTTAAATGAGGATAGGTTGCTGGTTCCCGTAACATGCAGTTTCTAAATTTTTCCTTGAGTTATTCAACATTTGATATGAATTTAAGTAACATAAATTATGGTACATTAATATTTCAAAAAGCGATCAGTAGATTTACAGATTTGTTTTATGTATCCGTATTTCTTACCAGTTGCTGCTCAAAAGTCTAGGAGTATTCCTAAGTTTTAAATAGACAGAAATATTTTCAAAAAGGTAAATAAAGGACACCCCCATCACACATCTGTATAGCAATCCTGATTCGCTGCCTAAGATATGTGTTGATCGGGATCACCGATGATCACCTACAGCTTTTGGCCCAAATCAGCTTCTGCGTACCAAGGACACATCATTTCCACAGCAAAGACTACAAAAAGTACTAGGATAGATCAAAAAGTAGCACGCAATAATTTTTTTCTGCCTTCATATTGCAGCTAGAATGTTGCAATTTCACACACATATAGTTTGAAGTTTTCACTGCAGAGGGTATTTTTTGTTTCATGTGCAGCTCTAGTGAGAGAAGTGTGAACTATGCAACAAAGATGGCATGCATGTTACTGTCATTCACGTGTGAAGAGCAGAGAGGTGTGGTTTGATATTCAAGGGCATAAACCAAGTGATATTCACAGGGACAGGCGTGGCGTGTATGGGGATGATTGTATGGACCGTAGCAATGTCTCCAGGTGGTATGCATTCTTCCTAGAGGGCCGTGTGAACCTTAGTGATTCGCCACGCTCCGGGAGACCTGGTAACAGCTGCAACCCCACAGAATGTCAGAGGCATTGAGGCGGCAATTTTGAACGACCGGCGTGTGCAACTGTGAACCTTATTGCAACAGTTCAACATTTCCTATGGTGCAGTGTACGATATTGTTCATGACACGTTGAAATTTTGTAAAGTTAGTGCTCGCTGGGTGTCTAAAAACCTGACAGACAACCATGAAGGCCGGCGAATGATGACGAGCTTGGATCACCTAACACGATACACTGTAGAAGGGCATGACTTTCTGAAAGGAATGTTGCTGCTGATGTTCGTCAGAAAGTCACCAAATTTGGTTGGGAGGTGCTCCAGTATTCACCATACAGTCCGGGCCTTGCAGTCAGACTTTCATCTGTTTGGTTCCATGAAGAAATTCCTGGCCGGCCAACAGTTTGTAACAGATGTGGAAGTGAAATCAGCAGTCCGTAGAACGCTATACTCCAAGGAAATGGGCTTCTACGAACAGGGCATATTGAAACTGGTATCACGATGGGAGAAATGTGTTGAGAAATGTGGTGACTATGTCAAAAACTAGGTAAAAGGTGTAAGTTCATTTGTGGTTTATGTTGTTGTTTTACTATTAAACTTTTTTGTAAAAAAATTATTATGCATTACTTTTTTATCTGCCGTCGTAGTTGGTAATTCCCCCATACTTATCAAGTTTTTTACCAATTATACAAAAGTAATTCAGAATGAGGACTTCACAGGCTATCCCCAGAAAATTCAAGGTATACATTTTATTTGTCACACAAATTACTATCATTTTTCCATAATAAAACTAGTTTGGGGCCGGGAGAGTTTTTTGAACACCTTTGTGTTGCACGTTTGGAAGATGCTAACTTAAATCCCAACTTTGGTATTCATATAATTTTGTTTTTGAGTTATGCTTATTACAGACACACATGCACATCAGAACTTTTTCTAAAAATAATTTATTATTATCCATATTAATTCAGAGAGCCTCAAAACATGTATTTTTGGTGAAACATGGGTGGAATACAATTAAGTATGTGTTATGTTCTTTTATTGATGTACACAGTTTTATCATATGTTTTACTTATATTTCAGAAATCATGACATGTATGGAGACACTCACATCCATAGTATGTGCAGCTTGCTGTTTGGTCATGAGCAACTTAAAATGCTGATAGCTGCTCTGACACAATTTATAAATATGCACACGATAAAGTGTTTTTAGAGGTGGACAATGAAGAGATTGAAAAGGGATTGCGAACAGAGGAAAGTAAGAATTATAATTTATTTAATGGCTTGAATATCTTGGAAACCAGGGTATATAGCTTTATCTTTTAATATTTCCAGGCTGTTTTGCCATAGATTGTTGGTTAAAATACAGGGTGATTTATGAAGAACTGACACATTTATTTCTTTAATTGTTTCAAAAAGTTATGCTAGCAACAACTTATTATACCTGAAATGCAGAAGAATTTTGGGAGATTATTTACCTCTATAGCAAATGTTCAAAATGTCCTCCATCCTGCATAAGGCACAACTCAACACGTTATTCCATGTTACTGGCCACCCGTTGGAGGACTCTGTTGTCAATAGCTTGAATCTCCTATGTAATGTTGTGCTTCAGATCATCCAGTATGGCAGATGTATGGCATAAACCCTGTGTTTTAAGTAACCTCATAGAAAGAAGTCTGGCGATGTCAAATCCGGAGATCTTGGTGGTCACAGGTTCTTGGAAATTATCTGGTCGTCAAAGAAACTTGCAATCATGTAAAACATGTGGATTTTCGCTGGCCCAATAGCCGGATAAATGGAATCATGCTTCATCCGTGAACCATGTGATGGACAATATGGCAGGATTTTGCACAATGAATGCCAGAAAGCAATGACAATAATTCAGTCGTCTATCCTTATCTGTTTCCTGTAACTGATGGACAACCATAATCATATATGGCTTTAGGCCTGCACTTTTCACAGCTCTCTGACACATTGAGTAGCTGTACCCTATCTCCTGCGACAAACGTGTTAATGATTTTTTGGGTGACTGATCCAGTCGTGCTCTTACGTCAACAACAACCATGGGAAACCAAGATGAACGAGTTTTGCCTTTTTCACTCATCAGAGATCCAGTTTCCAATTTGTTTACCAGTCCTAGTATTGTGTTTCTTTGAGGAGGATTCCGAACACCAAATTCTCTCTGGTATGTCCTTTGAGTAGCTGTAATTGAATTCGTAATCCAGTATTGCTTTACAATGAAGAGTCGTTCATTCAATGTGTACTCCATTTTCTCGTTGACTACAAGAAAATATCAAAAACAGTTGCCGACAATAAAACTAACAATTATGAATAAAACATGAACATCTGCACATCTAGTGACACGCAATCAAAACTCTAGATCATTGTGCTTAATTTGGTGTTAAGATTGGGGCATTGAATGAATTTTGAACAGAATAATTAAAGAAATAAATGTGTCAGTTCTTTGTCTGTGGGGGACAATGTGGCAGTACAGTAGATACACAAAGAAAGATACTGATCAGGTATTATGTCCTAGAAGAAACAAAAATCGAATAAGTGACAACTCATAAAAACAAATTGTTTCTGCGCTGCATACAAATGTAAGGGATTGCATTAGAAAGATTTTAGAAAAACAACAAATTAAGTCCATATACTTTCGAACAACAAAAATAAGCCAGATCCGTAAATCATCCAAAGATCCACTTGGCTCACTGTTTAACGCCAGTGTGTACAAGATTCCATGCATATTTGGACAAGTGTATATTGGCATAAACACATGATAATGGAACACAAAAGAACTGCAGCTGTGGTACAACATGTTTTATCCTTGGAGGGTAGTCACACTATCTCCATTTATATAGAGGTTACTAAAGGCATTTTTCCACCATTACGGGATAAGTCACTAGAGTCTGGTGATATTTGGGCTGTTAGCTTCCATTCCTCCACAAATATGCACCTGTAGTTATATTGTATCTGTATGCTGGCACAGGTGTTCAATTGTTGCATGCCGACCATTTAGTCACCAACTGAAGCACTGATTGCAATGTTAATTATATTATATTCAATAGGCTGATTATGTAATTATTTAATGATTATTAGGTTAGGTTATTAGTCTAGTAGGTTCTTATTAATTAATAGGTTTTCCTTTGTAGTTAACGAAAAATTTAAATTATTTTTGTAATTTTTGGTGTAAGCATTGCCTGTTTATGTGTGGTTTTATTTTTACATGAAGAAATCTGCATAGGAAAAAAAAGAGATTTAATTGTTTTGTTTATGTAAGTACAAGGGTTGGATAGAAAGTAATAGCAACTTTTTTTTCTCTCTGAATGACTTTATTGACAGAGATACTTATAGTTACAAAGCTTCAATATAATCGCCTCCATTATTTATGACCTCTTGCCAAATGTTTGTAAGGTGTGATATAACATCTGCGCGTCTATTTCTGTTGCTGTCCCGTATTGGCTGCCCTATAGCATGATCTCATCTCTGGTGTTATAGTGGATCCCTCGCAGTGGTTCTTTCACTTTGACAAAGAGATCGTCGGGTGAGTACAGTGGATGTTCCAGAATCTCCCATTGCCAGCAGCAGTGTGACATCCTGTATTGTCATGCAGAATGATGGGGTGCTGTTCCATGAAATGTCGTTGCTTTCGCCTGAGCGCTGGACAGAGGTGATGTGGCAGGAATGTGCAGTAGTAGGCAGCATCTATCATCACCCTTGATGGTACAGCGTGATGCAGAATTACTCCATCAATTTCATACGCCACAATGAACATCACTTTCACAGCACTTTGTGTAGCACACATTTTCTTTGGACGAGCAGAACCGGGAAGCCTCCATTCATTGGATTGGCATTTCAAGTTTGGTTCATACGAGCGCACCCAGGTTTCGTCCATAGTGACGGTTTGTCGAAGAAACTTGTTACCTTCCCTTTGGTACTGGCCCAACAAATCCTGTGCCGTGTTGCACCTCAGAAATTTCATGGGGCAATTTTGCGGTAACCCAGAATGTCACGCAGAATGTGTTTGTGGCATACTCCGACTTCTGCTGCTAACTCAAGCACAGTCCAGCGGCAATCAACGTGCAACAAGGAAGCAAGTAGTCGAACTGTTCACCATGGTGATAGACCAGGGGGGATGTGTTACCTTTCTTGGATTATAAGAAATAAGGATAGATTAGAATATGGCTATACAGGAAACCAACACATGTGGACAGTTACATAAAAACAATAGTTTGAACCAAAAGCACATCTTTCATAGTTTAATTCACAGATAGGTTAACATCCCATTGACACATATCGAATATAACAAAGAATTGGAGTACATTAAACATTTGAATGGTTTTAAATCAAGCTTGTTAACTAAATGACCAACAGATACAGAAGATATAAAACAATTAGGCATGTGAGTAAGTTAAAAATGAGAGATCCAAAAGAAAAGTACCACAAATTTACATATTATTCTAAAGTGTTCAACAAGATTTTTAAGGATTACAATATTGAATTGGCTTCACAAAATAAATATAGTATGAGAGGAAACAGAAAAGATTGCGCATACTGCAACACTGGACCACGGTGGCAGTAACCATGACTTCCCCGAAGCTACAGGGTAACTCCACAAGCACAGTCACAGCTAAAATAAAACTGTGGAGTACCTCAGGACTCAGTACTAGGGCCTTTACTTTTTATTATATTCATTAATGATATCACAACGAAAAACCAGAACAGTTCCAAAAATTTTTTCACAAGCATTTTAATTTCAGGATAGAATGAAGATGAGCTTGAAACAGATAAATAATTGGTTTCACGTTAATAAACAAAGACAAGAGGTGGATGAAAATCTAAATTGCAAAATGCATATTGAAGAATCTAAGTAAAATATGTTATCAGATTTGTGTCCTAAAACAGAACGTAAATGTAAATACCCTAAGAATTGTGTATTTTTCAAATTTTCACTCACTCTTAACATACTTAATGACAACGTGGAGGAAAAGTAGTGGCATAATTAAAATATTCAGGATGCAGAACAAAGATGCATCTGAAAACAACCACCAGCTATAAAGAATAGCATAAAATACTGCCACTGCCTTGTATATACACTTATAAAATTACTATTCAAATATGAATATTTTAATAAAAGCTCTGAAATCCTAATACCGGGAAAAGATCATACTTGCATGTCACCTTTCATAGAAAAAAGTTATATGAGCTCAGCTTCAAGTATAATGGTATTCAAATTTATAACAAACTTCACTCACAAATAAAACATATCATATCATTTGGAAAATCCAAAAGAAACTTAAAAATCTATTTGCTAAACAAATATTATTAAAACATTACCCACTTGTGCATATATGTGTGTGCGTGCATGCATATGGCAGTAGATTGTATACTAGAAAAGAAAATTAATCCAAAATTAAGTTTATTATGTAAAATTATATTGACACATCTAATATCATGTTCATGATGTAAACAGATAAGAAATAAATTGAATTGGAAAATCTACACAACCATCCTTTGAAAAACATTACTCCTATTAACAAATTGTCAAAAATATTCTCCGTTAATTGTGAAGATTGTAAAAAAATATACATTGAAAAGACAAAAAGGAATTTAGAAACTAGACTGAAGGAACGCTGGAGAATTCAATCATAGCTCATCATTTCTCGTTACGGAATAATCATAACATCAGCACAGAAATAAAACTTTTAAAACCAGCCAAGAAGCATTGGAATTAATAGCAGGGGAGAATACATACGTTATCAAGAATTTAAATAGAGTCATGAATTTTGAAATGCTGGCATCTGATGACATCCAATAGAAACGACAGGGGAAGGAGGAAGCAGGCAGCTGACGAGATGATTAGCTGAAGATGTTCTATCAAAGTGACAAGTAAGTGTTTCAAAGATTGACCAAGCTCTTTAACAAATTTGTAGGGTTATGAGTTTTGTAATAGAATACAAGAGGCTGAAAACTTCATAATCGCATAATTTTCAGTGACAAAACCATTTCATACAAATGGTAAAGTCAACAGGCATAACTGTTGGGTGTGGAGTACCTAGAATCCTCCATACAGGGTGATTTATGAACAACTGACACATTTCTTTCTTTAATTATTCTGTTCAAAATTCACTGAATGCTCCAATTTTAGCACCAAATTAAGCGGAATGTTCTGGAGTTTCGATTGCCTGTCATTAGATGTGCAGAAGCTCATGTCTTATTCGTAATTGTTAGTTTTATTGCTGGCAACTGTTTTTGAGATTTTGTTCTGGTCAACGTGAAAATGGAGTACACATTAAATGAACGACTCTTCCTTGTAAAGCAATACTGGATTACGAATTCAATTACAGCTACTCAAAGGGCGTACCAGAGAGAATTTGGTGTTCAGAATCCTCCCCAAAGAAACACAATACTGGGACTGGTAAACAAATTGGAAACAACTGGATCTCTGCTGAGTGAAAAAGGCAAAACTCATTCATCTAGGCTTCTCATTGTTGTTATTGACTGGATCAGTCACCCAAAAAGTCATTAAGATGTTTGTCACAGGAGACAGGGTACAGCTACTCAGTGTGTCAGAGAGCTGTGAAAAGTGCAGACCTAAAGCCATATAGGATTACGGTTATCCATCAGTTACGGGAACCAGATATGGATAGACGACTGAATTATTGTCGTTGGTTTCAGGCGTTCATTGCACAAAATCCTGCCATATTGTCCATCACATGGTTCACAGATGAAGCATGGTTCCATTTATCCAGCTATGTGAACTCAAATAACTCATGCTATTGGGCCAGTGAAAATCCACATGTTATTCATGAAGCACCTATGCATCCGGTTAAAATCAGAGTTTGGAGCGCAATATCCATACAGAGAATGGTGGGACCAATTTTGTTTTTGAAAACAATGTGAATACTGCAGAGTACCAACGGATTTTCATGGAGTTTGCTGAGCAACTAGACAATGTAGAGCTGAGTCAAGGATATTTTCAGCAGGACGGCGCTACATGCCATACATCAAATGAATCCATGGCACTAATTGCAAGTTTCTTTGATGACCGGATAATTTCCAAGAACCTGTGGCCACCAAGATCTCCAGATTTGACATTGCCAGACTTCTTTCTATGGGGTTACTTAAAAGACAGGGTTTATGCCATACATCCCCAGACATTGGAGGACGATCTGAAGCACAACATTACACAGGAGATTCAAACTATTGACAACAGAGTCCTCTAATGAGTGGCCAGTAACATGGAACGATGTGTTGAGTTGTGCCTTATGCAGGATGAAGGACATTTTTAACATTTGCTGTAGAGGTAAATAATCTCCCAAAATTCCTCTGCATTTCAGGTGTAATAAGTTGTTGCTAGCATAACTCGTTTTAAAACAATTACAGAAATAAATGTGTCAGTTCTTCGTAAATCACCTTGTATATGAGCATGATTTGGCTAAAGTGAATGTTTCTTTTTTGATAGTCATTGCAAAGGCCTCTTCTTTACCGTAAAGACTCTGGCTTGACATATGGACCTGCAAAGGCTAACAGCAATAATTGTTCCCGCAAGTTGGAGGATTCCCTTAACTTTACTTTCCAACAGGATGGGTCGCTGTTCCATTACATACTGTGATGAGTTACTGAAGAGTTTGATTATCATGTGCAGAGCTACATATGGTTCTCATGTGAAGTCCAAATATTGACAACAAATTGCTTGAATTCCTCTTTAACATGACATTTGTTTGAAAGCTGTAACATTTGTAGTTTTTGCGTAGTAGATTAAGAATATTGTTACAGACTTTTGGGACATGCTGTTTCAGCGTGCATTTAGTTTACAGAGAGAAGCAACATGATGTTTAGATCTCTGAAGATGTCCCCTAAAGATGGAGAAAACGTCGGATGAAGTTATTTTAACCTATAGACCATTGCAAAACAGTCCAGAAATTTTAGAAGATAAAGGCTGGCTCACAGTAACCCAAGAATGGTAACCAAAATGGAAATGAGAACAGGAATGCATATAGATTACCATATTGATCACAGAGTGGAAAGTCGGTTTTGTGCATTAGGATTTCATTTGTTTTTAACTGAGCAATGATATTTTTGCACCTCCTTCGAATTTAAACTACATAATGTGGGTTAGCCAACATCAAAACTCAATAGAGTAAACATTATGTAAATGCAGATCCATTACATTTCCAATTCCTCTAGTCGCACCATTAAAGTTGTTTGTTGATTTCTATGGGATTTTGCTGTTCATTGTAGTTTTTTAGGCAATAGTCAGTTTTGAATTCTATAAACTACAGAGACCCTTGAATGGATCTGCGGGTGTCAGAATCTGAGGTTAGGACGCACATATGATCGAATTTCCAGTTTGGTGTTTCCAGCTTGCGACTAGAAAGAGCAGCTATTTCACACCACGGCTGCCTAGAATAATCTCTACAGTGAAGAGTCTAATATGCACAATATGGATCTAACATGTGTCCAGGAATGAGAGCGAGAAGTCTTCTTTCCTGTTCCAGGAAAGCTTCCATCATTTATGCACACTCCCATTAAAGTACATGTATTTCAGCTCTGTCATTCTTATTCTCGGTTACTGCAAACCAGCCTTAGACACTGGTCATGAATGCTTAGGCATACATTTATAAAGTATACAAATTTTGTTACAGAACATTTTGCTAAATTTCTCATCTTGAAAGTGAATGTTCTATACAGAGAAGTGATTAGTAACTTTAAAAATAAAGTACAAGGGCTATTTTTTTTTCAACCTCCGATGGGCCATAATTAAAAGACAAGAGTACATAGCCAAATAAATTTATTACTAAATGTTAGGTACAAATGTGTTTACTTTTCAACATAATCGCCATTAAGGTTGAGGCATTTGTCATACCTATGTACAAGTTTTTTGATCCCCTCTGCACAGTATGTTGCTGCCAATGAGTTAAGATAGGTACAGACTTTGGTTTGAAGGACTTCATCATTCTCAAACTTCCGCCCTCCCAGCCACTTTTTCAGTCCAGGGAAGAGGTGAAAATCCCTTGGTGCCAAATCAGGGCTGTATGGCGGGTGGTCGAAAATGTCCCATTGAAATTCCTGTTGGGTGACATGACCACTGTAAGGGCGGGGTATTGTCATGAATCAAGACAATCCCAGACGTCAGCTTGCCTCTTCGTTTGTTCTGTATGGCTCTCCGCAGTCGTAATGTCTTGCAATAAACACTATGCAACTCACATTTGGCGGGAGAGTCAATCATAGCGGCCATGTTTCTGTGACAAAAACTAGGCTCACAATGGCATGGTGAAGTTGGCTGTGGCTGAGGGTAGAGTGGGGGGCATGCGCAGTTGTCCTCCATGCACAAACACTTTGCACCGCTCGTGTGATTGTGCGATTGGAGGTTGAAAAACAAATAGCCCTCATAGATGTATGTAGAATAGTGGTGTATGATGCTTTCCATCAGTAAGAATATCTGAAAGTCCATATTTATCAGATAAACACAAGACATTGTGTGAGGAATGGAGCAGTGGACAAGGTTTAAAAGTCCTCTGTAAGTATTTGTGCTTAAATTTTGACAAACCTCAGGTTTTTGTACTGAATGCTGAAATGAATCATGTCTAGGTTTCTCAGTGACTCACTTTATTCAGTTCTCAAAGAGAATGATCAAGTATTTGATGTTACTGGTGCCTTATTCATTGCTGGTACATATGGGCATCTTTAATTATTACTGTTCAAATTGCAAATTCAGAAAAAACACAAATTAAATTTAAAATAGAGAGCATTGAAGGTTGTTACACTACATCACTAAAATGTTCTTACTTGAACGTGTTTCGGGAGACGGTTTGCTCCCATCGTCAGCTTGTTTCCAACTGATTTTGCTGGTTATTGTCTGGGGAATGTGTGTAGCTAGTGGTGTTCTCTGGTGCTGGGCTGATGAACCTCCAAAGGCTGTTGGGTGGCTGCAGTTCGAAATTCATTAGATGATTCCTGTGTTTGACAATGTGTATTTTTTCCCATATGTCCAATTCATTGCTGCTGTTGACCGGTTTTAAGAGTTTTATGTTTGGAGTGATTTCATGGTTTGAAGAAATGATGTGCTACTGCTGATTTATCTGGCTGCTTTTGGTAAATGCATCTCGTATGCTCTTTAAGTCTTATTTCAAGATTTCTTTTGGTTCTTCCTATGTGTACCAGGTTACAGTCATTACAAACAATTTGATATATACCAGCTGATTTATCGTTGGGGATAGGATCTTTTGTTCTGTTGCATAGTAGTTTCTGTATATTGTGGTTATTCTGTGGAGACAGGGTGATGTTGTATTTCTTGAAAATTCTTTTGAAATTTTTGATGTGTCCAAGGGTGATAAGTGAATTTTCTGTATGTTTGCGGTTTTTGTTGTCTGAGTAAAGTAGTCGTTTGTTGGATGTATTTCTGTCTTTCAAACTTTTTATTCTTCTTATCTATTGTTTTTATCTGGTATCCATTCATGGTGGCTATGTGGATAATGTGTTGGTATTCTTTCTGGTATTTCTCTTTCACCAATATGTACTAACCTATTTGTAAAGCTATTTAAAAAATTGCATGTGTATCTTTGTAGGATTGTAGCTATTGTTTTTAATATCATTTTCTGTGCGAGTTGGTTTCTTGTAAATGTGTAACGTTAGTTTCTTGTGTGCTTTATTTCTTATCATTATGATGTCTAGGTAAGGTAATTGGCCATTTTCTTCTCTTTCTATTGTGAATTTTATAGATTATTTTTTTAAATTCAACAAGTTCAAGGCATCTTCTGAAAGCTTTTTTGGAACTGTAGCAAAAATATCATTCTATGTACCTATACCGGGTTTTGAATAGATGTGGGAAAGATTGACAAATTAACAAATTAAAGTATTTATGAGAGGAGATAAACATGAGAAATGGAAGAAAGGAAGTAATGAGTATAAAAATTGTATGTTGCAGTTAATTAGGAATTAAAATAGACACATGAGAAAAATGGGAGAGAGAAAAAGATCAGCATTGGCATAAGGGAAAGCAATAATGATGCCTGCGAGAGGATGTATGTATAAAATGCCGGAGGTGAAGATGAAATGGTTGGAAAGGGTATATAACTCAGTGATTGAGGCTCGAATATTATATCGGTGGAACGTTCTGGATGTAGTACACAGGATATCTACTGGGGGTACAAATAATGAAGTTCTCAAGCTGAAATAAGAGAAGCAGAGCTTTGAAATACTGGTATAGAATCCTGAATTTAGATGATGAAAATGTATTAAAATACCAAGAAACAAGTCTACTAAATACGGGCTGAATAAGTTGTTTAAGAAAAACACAGTACACAGTTTTCACTTGAGAATCTACAAGCAAAGAGGATTTCACAGGCATCACTTCAATGTGGACAACATCATCTACTCAACTGCAAAGCAAGGACAAACATGCTAACATTTTACACACATGGCAAATAATGTAGTTTTTATGTACACAGTGTGTTGAATAAGGCCCAGTTGCATAAAGCTCTAGATATCTGCTTGATTGTTATTTGTTCGATAATTTGTATCTGTTTCTTAAAGAGTTTCAGTTCCTTGGATAGATTTATTTATTTATTTCTCCATATATTTAGATACATACATAATTCATTCAATTTTACTTGCTACTACTAATAACCAGCATAAAAGCAACTGGTATCCAGCTGCTTAACTAGCAAAACTTACTACTAGACTAAAACCTATTCCACTGGTATCCAGTGGTTACTTACTTATATCCAATACTATATTTCTTTCATTTACCTTTTTATTTATTGAAATCATCTACCTTTTTATACTCATATATATATATATAATTATTTTATAACACATTTATTTTATAATTTAATTTTCTTTTCCTACTATCTGGATACTAATACATTAATTATGCTATTCTAGGAGTTGCTTGAGATAGAATCATATACACTTATACCCTGGTTGTTTCTATATATGTACCCTTCATCTTACTATATACATTTTCCAAAACTAGCAATTTAAATTACTCTCATCTATAATTTACCTATATCTTCACTTCTGTTGTTATATTCCTCTTTTTTTTAAATAATTTTCCTCCACCATTTCACTCTTAACCTTCCCTGTATATTTACCTAATTGTTTCAAAAATTCTTTCTTATTGTTTCCAAAGAGTTTTAAAAATAATATCTCTATCTGTAATTTATCCCACTTCCTGTTCCATATTTCCTCTCTCCAAACTTTGGTTTCTGCACATTCTATTATACAGTGTAAATTGTTATCTACCCTTCCACATAGTGTGTCAACTTTTAAACCCCTTAACAACATGGTTCCTGTTCTTGCCCACACGAGCCCTCTCTTTCCATTTTATTACAAATATCAATATATTTCTCTCTTCTCCAATCTTTTCTCAAGTTCAGATAATATATCAGGATTCTCTTATTCCTTAAACTACCATATATTTCCTGTTTCTCGATATCATCAACCCTGGATTTCACTTTGTTCCATAGATTTTGTCCCCTCGTTTGAATATTGGCTGGCTCTCCCAATCCTACTTCTCTCACAGTTTCCTTTAATTGAGATAACCAACTTCTTTGCCATCTTGTTTTTTCTTGTATTCTTAAACAGTTTTTGACAATATTTCTTTCCTGCAATGCTTGGATCCTACTCCAATATTTCATGTGTTTTAACACTATTCCTAGTTCAACTAGGGCTACCCCAATAGGTTATGTGAATCTGATCCACACATTGCCATCTCTATACAATGCATCATTCTTAATTCAACTGTTGCAGTATATGTTCTCTCTAACCAATTTACTCTCATATTTGGTAATTTCCTCAAGCACGTTCTTATTCTGTTAATAGCTAACTTCCCTTTACCCAATGCATTTTTTCTCTGCTCGGTCCATTATTATTTAACCTTACCCCCACGTAATCAAATTTATTTACAACATCGATTTCACTCCCCTCTAACCACCATTTCTCATCTCTGCTGAGTTTATTTCCATTTTTACAGACCATAATTTTGGATTTACTTTTATGTATCTTTAGACCCCATTCTTTACACTATTTCTCTGTAGCTTCTATAGCTTTCTTTAATCCTCTGCTTGTAATTGCTGGTGCTACTAAATCATCTGCAAAGAGCAAGCCTTTATTATTAATTGATGGACAGTGCAAATTTTCCTTCAGTATGTCATCTATAAATAGGTTGAATAAAATGGGACTTAATCTACAACAGTTCCTTGGATAACAATCTATTCCACAGTTTAGTTCGGAATACAACAACAGATGGCGACCTGCATTTTTCCTTCATTTAATTGCAACAGCAATCGCAATGGCACTTGTATCCATGCAGTTTTGACTAACAAAATCACTAATTTCCCTTTTTGCCAACTTAACTGAATAACAGTATATCGATATATTGTGAAACAGGGCTCAGCACATGTGAAACTTAACCTCAACATCGAGTAAACCGAATGCCACACGCAGTAGGAACTTCAACGGCTTTGAAAAAAATATGCTAATAGAGTTAGTGACGGAAAAGAAGGATATCATTGAAAACAAAGGAAGTGATGGCACTACTATTAAAGTGAAGAATGAAGCATGGGAAGAAATTGCCAAAATTTACAATGCATCGTGTCGAACAGGAATATGTACACCAAAGCAATTACATGCTCTGTATGACTGCATGAAAAAGCAAGCTAAGAAAGAAATGAGTAATGATAAGGTAATTACGTAAACTTTTATAACATAGGTGTCATTATAAAGCGAATGCCTTATGCTGCATTATGTTAGCTGAAACTATATTTTTTCCTCTTATATATGTTTCATTATTTATTTCAGATAGAAGCATTAAAAACTGGAGGAGGAAAGTTCACTCCCAACTTAACAGAGACCAGCTATAAGATAATTAATATGTTGAAGCCACAGAGCGACCCATATGACTCAAGTGCAGCATACTTTGGAGATGGTAAGAACTGGACATTGGTTAGAATATGTAATTAGAAATTATGGTAGAGATTCTGTAGATACAATGAGCTGTCGTGGGAAATAATAAACTAATCCTGCTAGCAAAGTGAAACAAACCTAACCTAGGAGTTTACATTTTAAACACTGGTTTTGGAGGACATGTGATTTAGCATGTGGGTGTTAAAATATAACTTTGGTAAAATTGATTTACCATGTCAGAGATCAGGTGCAATAATTATTGGAAATTCTGGAATATTAGGTTAAATTACCTAATTTAGCTTTGTTTTAACAAACTGCTGGTTACTTAATAGCTTCATTTACTTTCTAGTTGTTCTGGCTTCCGAGAACTGGGTAATGTGCGGAATAGTAGCCGAATTTAAAATTTACACACATAGGCATTATTATAAAATTTATTGATAACAGAAAAAATAAAGAAATACATTATTTATACCAAGTTGCAGTACTTTTATTTGCAGATGCACAAGGAGCTTGCTGCCCCTTCCACAGCCATCGCTACAAGTTCAGCATGCAATGAGATCAGTGCTGATGAAGCTGTGGTGCATAGTGATACCACCGTGAAGGTCACCTAACAGCTGAAACAGAGAACAATACAATTGTTGCAAAAGCTGTTGGAACATCTTCAACCACACCTGTAATTAGAAGGACGTCACGTAAAAGGTCCACAAACAATAACAAAAATATAAAACTAAAAAGATTAAAATAAAACTAATGGAAAAGGAATACAGCCTAAAAATCAAACAAATCAGAGAGGATCATATATTGGAGCAAAAGCTAATGCAAGAAGAGCACAATATAAAAATGGCGCTGTTGAAATGTGAATTGGAACTTAAACAAATCCAATTGCGAAAAGAAGAAGAATTTTATAAATCTTAGCATTTGAAACCATTTCATTTTTAAGTATTAATAATTTTCAAAATGTAATTATTATGGTTCCAAGAAAAGACAATAGAAAAAATATTTGCCAGCTATACATACTATATATGTGTGTAAAGAAATAAATAAAATATTTCCCTGAAATGCAATGTTACCTTTCTGTCGGCTCTAGAGACCCATGCCTGCATCACTTGAAGTGTAAGTTAATTATTCTTCTTCGCTCTGCATCGCCCTGGAGATCATCATCTGGCAAGTTGTCTCCCCTGTTTAATGCTATGTTATGAAGAACTACAGTTGCAACTACAGAGTGAGCCAAAAGACTCCGAACCGCCTGCGCTGTATTTTTCCTGTCCGCATCCTCGGCACTCGTTGCCGTCTGCCGCTATTATAGAAAGGCGTGGATGAAGCCATACAACATTTTAAAACTACTTTTAAAGGCTTTACTTACCAACTTTATGAAAGGAGAAGCTGAAACTGACCACCATCATTGTCCATACATTTTTGGCACCTCTTTAGGAAACTATCCATCACTCGCCGTAGTTCACGTTGAGAAATTTCATGGTGGATATTTTGTTTTAATTCTTTCAGGGTGTGTGAGTTTGTCTTGTACACTTTATGTTTTAAGTTACCCCGGAGGGGTATTTTATGAACAATATTACCGGCTACGAGGTGTTTTTCCACTGGGCATGTGGAAATATGATAAAACCATGATAACGCACTGCTGCTATAAACAAAGTCACGCTGTTGTGATTTTGTTGTACAGTGTGAAGTGCAGTTCTGAGTTGAACGGTGATGTGATGTAGTTCAGTTATTACGAGTTATTTATTATTTTGTCCTGTTCTTAGTCACAAAGTATATTATGGCTCAGTATATGTTTTCTACTGCACAGCATGTATTTATTTATGATTCGTGTGTGTTAACTCGGTCAGCTCGCCAAGTAAAAGTATGATTTGCAGAAAGATTTCCAGGTGTAAAAGTTCCAGGCTGTACAACAATCCATGAAGTTTACAATAAATTTCAGGCCACAGAAGTGTTCAGGCTAAGAAATCTAAAAGACGGCATTCGGTTCTTACCGAAGAAACATTAGATAACATCGGTCATCGTTTGGAAAATTCCATGATGAATAGTTTCCTAAAGAGTTGCCAAAAATATATGGACAACGATGGTGGCCAGTTTCAACATTTTCTTCCATAAAGTTGGTAAGTAAAGCTTTAAAAGTAGTTTTAAAAATGTTGTATGGTTTCATCCGCGCCTTTCTATGATAGTGGCAGATGGCAACGAGCACCGAGGACACGGACAGGAAAAACAGCGCACAGGCGGTTCAGAGTCTTTTGGCTTACTCTGTATAATAGCAGAACTTATATTCAGTTTCGTTCGCTACCCTGTTGAAAGACATGGAAATCTCCTCTTCCAGACTCCTATTGTCCTTTCGATTGAATTTTGTGTACGAACATGTGCAGAATTGTACCTGATTTCAGCCAGTGTGGCTGGGTTAAGTACTGGCGTCATTAGATATTTTTTGCAGGGATAGGCACTATCACCAATTAGGTGGCCACTCCACCCTCAAACTGACCTTGCAAATAAGAGTTATTAAAAACGGTACTGGGGGCAACAATGTCGCATATTTCCGAATTTGCATTGCGCACTACTATTCAGTGAAAAATATCCTTTCGTGTTGCTATAAAGCTGTGTGTTTTCTCCGCCTGAGAACTGTATGCACACATGAGTACCGTCGAACACAACCTGGGACACCAGGAAAACCTGCCATGTTGAAAAATAAGCTTTCAAGTTTGTAATTTCTCTTTGGTTTTCTGGCATTTTTATGTAGTTCTGCCTTAGAAGTGCAATGAAATGAGTAACTTTTGTAATTATTCTGCAGACAGTAGATTTATGCACACTGAAACTGTCACCCATTACTATCTGGAAACTGTCAGACGCATAAAACCTTAAACAGAGTAGTAGCTGAATTAACCCTGAAATAGCCAAATTTCTTTTCATTGTTGCTTATAAATTGTGTCGTATTTCATCAATTAAGTCCATCACTGGTTGTTTAGATAACCTAAATCCTCTTTTAAATTCAATTTCGTCGTACATTTCAAAAGGGTTATTTCTAGCACGAAATACACGCCACTGTTAAGGCCTAATTACATCTTCTTCATCAGAGGATGAAGCTGTTGTGGAGGATGATGATACAATATGCATGCTGTGAAGAGAAAAATAAAAATGAAAACGTATTCCGAATACAAGTCAAAGCTCACAATTGATGTAAAATACTGAAAAGTAGGTGCATATATAATAAACTGTATTGTAAACAAATATTGGGCTTACCAAGATAATCACCCAATGGAGTAACTCAAGCCGAATTAGCGGGAATGGGAATTAAGAAAGAGTGCTAAAATACTGGATTACAATTAGAAATGTTGATGATCACAACATTTTACATCAATGTTTGATAGTGCTGCAGGAAAGACTTAATCATAAAGAGTCTTGGCTAGGAAACCTTGATGAAGATAGGTTTTGGAGAGCTAAAGAATTACTACAAATAGGTTTCTGGAAGGAAATTAGGACAAGAATAAAAACAAGATTTATTAGCGAGTTTCACTTTCAAGAGCTCACTGAGATTATACAGAGAAATGAAAGTAGTATGGAACAGGGATATATGTGATGAAACAGAAGAGCAGGATTTGCATGGGCTAGGACAGGGATGGTGAATTTGAAAGGTTTGAGAAAAGAGATTGATTTGGAGAAATGCCCACTATGCCACCGGAAAGTTAAAGAGTGGCATATAGTTTTAGAGTGTGAAGAAACGAAGTTGCTTAGAAAGAGGATAGAGAAGAGAGAATAGTTAAATTTACCAATAGAAATTCAAGCTAAAAAGGTAGTAAATGTAAAATGTAGGAAAAATATAATAGAAGTAGGAAACTTTTTGGTCAGAGTAAGAGTAAAATGGATGAGGAAAATTAGCAAGGAAAAGGTAAATGAGTATTAAATTTTTTATTTGATATGTTGCAAGTAGGACCCAACAACTCGACAACCTCAAGGTAGAGTTAGAGTTAGTATTGGAGATTAAATAAATTGATAATTGTACTTTTAGATTAGGAGGAATGCTGGCTACCAGTAGTTAAGAAGTTACTTTTCTTTATATTTAATTGTTATTTTTAGAAACTGGGTTAAGAGTAAATTTGTAAAACTGTTGTTGGAAATTTGTACAATTAATTGGGTTAACAATAAAATTACCTACTCATACTAACCTGTAGATTAATTATTATCAATGCACTACAATATTGGATGATTCACGCGCAGATATTAACCAAATCCAGAGAAATTACAAAACCAACAGAAATCAAACATGTACAACATACGCCATGTTAGATGAAGTCAAATATCTGAGAGATATCCGGCCATTTTTGCGGGATAAGTTATTCGGAGACTTAGCAGATTGATAACCGACCGCTATCTTGCCTTTCAGAAACAGATATCTGCTTGATACCGTATTGAAAAGATATCTGATGTTCCAGAAACTGGGCCTAAGTCTTATAACTTGTTATTCTTATAGGTTTTTAGATCAAAACTTTTTCAGTGGATTGTACACAACTGTTTGTGAATGTACATCACAAGAAAACTTAAAATGGTTGTCACACCAAACCTTGTTGTGTTATAAGATATTTGGCAGATAAAGAACGAAAACTTATTGATCAGATACTGGCTCTGTTACTTGTTTTAAAGAAATCCATAAACAGACTTTTGGAAGGGAAAACTGTACATATTACTATCAAGAATGTGAAAGGGACTTCAAAAATTGCTTAATGTACCGCCTGAAGTAGAAAGGAATTTTCTTGGAATACTAAATGAGGTCAAGATACAAATAATAATAACAGACTTAACAAACTACAATAGAACTTCTCTTAATTAGAACAAGGGGGAAGGTGGTTTCAAATGACCAAATTTTCAGTTAAAAATAAAAATGTAATTTTTGGTGATTAAGAATTTTTTTTTTAAGTTTTGGGTGCAAGTAATTAACAAAATATTTAACAAAATTTAAATATACTTTTTATATATATATATACATATACATATACATATATCTGATGTGTTACACACACATGACCTCTACTCTTGTACAAACTATTTTTGCAGATGCTTATTCTCCATCTACTTCGTGTTTATCAAGATAAACGTTTGCAGACTCTATCTTATTGCTAATTTTCTAGTAGGTGCAAGAGAAATATGGTAGGCTTTAAGTGATAGTCAAATGTTTAAAGAGCTGCTTGCTATGTGGAGTATTCCATTCTCTTTGTATTTCAGGACATAAAAAAACGAATAACGAATTCCCATTTGAGAAAAAGTATTAAGTATTGGAAAATTCAAATACATAATAAGGAATATCTCGGAAATGATTCACTTGACAAAAAAAAGTATATGACTTTAACGAGATCTACATGTTTTGCATAGTAAAATTTTGTTTACCAGTTATGTGAAAGATATTCAGAATGAAGAGGATTTTATGGTCAGCGGAATCTTTCCACAGGGTTCTCGAACATTCTACAACTATTTCTTGGCACCTTCTGGAGAAGGAGGAGAAGCTTCCAGAAATTACCTGATACAGCACCCGGTGTTTACACTGGTGAGTGGCAGTTATCTTCTTTACTCGGACTGCCAGCACCATCCTGCCGATAACCTTGGCCTAAGCCACTATGTCACAATATTTTTAATTACCTGTTTCACTATGTGAAAGTTCCAATGATTTTATCTAGAAACTTAAAAATTTTCTTCGTGATAAAAGCTTGCAGACATAACCATGCTACATTGCTGTGGATTGTTTTATCCAACGAGCTCTCAAACAAGCTTCAGTTATTGCTGTGGAGCTTTTTATTCGGTCAAAACAGAACAGATGTATCCCTGTTTAAAGCAGCATGCAGAATTTAAATGTTATCAGAACAGAGATACTGATATTGAAGCTTTGGAATGGATATTCAGTAGCAAATACACAAACAATTTCCCTGAAGCTGCAGAAGAATGTAGTCTCGCAGGGTTGAGTATTAATGCTAAAACCAAAGAGGTCTCACTGTCTTGCTTCTGTAATTAAACATATCCAAACAAGTCCACTAAAAAGGATATTAACGAGATAAATCTATATAGCGTGTACTATTGATAGCTAATTTAATAATGTTAGAGTCACTTTTCGTACAATCAAATCTTTTGTAAGTAGAGCATTTTTGATACTCATAACTGTTTAACATAAAACTGCAGAGCTTTCGTTTCGGTGCTGTTTCTAGCCAGTTGCCTTCCCTCTCCATGTACCAGCTTATCAGTTGGTGCTCAGTCTATGCTGCACAGAGGTTGGAACATTTTGAGACCACATGTTTCACTGTGATAGTACTGTTATAATGTCAGCTCACAGAATCTTCATGTATGATTCCTATGTGACAACAAACTCTTGTAGAGAAGTGAGACAGATTCCCTGCTGTTATAATGTCAGCACACAGAATCTTCATGTATGATTCCTATGTGACAACAAACTCTTGTAGAGAAGTGAGACAGATTCCCTGCTGTTATATAGTCAGCACACAGAATCTTCATGTATGATTCCTATGTGACAACAAACTCTTGTAGAGAAGTGAGACAGATTCCCTGCTGTTATAATGTCAGCACACAGAATCTTCATGTATGATTCCTATGTGACAACAAACTCTTGTAGAGAAGTGAGACAGATTCCCTGCTGTTATAATGTCAGCACACAGAATCTTCATGTATGATTCCTATGTGACAACAAACTCTTGTAGAGAAGTGAGACAGATTCCCTGCTGTTATAATGTCAGCACACAGAATCTTCATGTATGATTCCTATGTGACAACAAACTCTTGTAGAGAAGTGAGACAGATTCCCTGCTGTTATAATGCTACACACAGAATCTTTATGTATGATTCCTATGTGACAATAAAGTCTTGTAGAGAAGTGAGACAGATTCCCTGCTGTTATAATGCTACACACAGAATCTTTATGTATGATTCCTATGTGACAATAAAGTCTTGTAGAGAAGTGAGACAGATTCCCTGCTGTTATAATGCTACACAAAGAATCTTTATGCATGATTCTTATGTACAACAAACTCTTGTAGAGAGTGAGACAGATTCCCTACTGTTATAATGCCAGCACACAGAATCTTCATGTATGATTCCTATGTAACAACAAACTCTTGTAGGGAAGTGAGACAGATTCCCTGCTGTTATAATGTCAGCACTCACAATCTTCATGTATGATTCCTATGTGACAACAAACTCTGGTACAGAAGTGAGACAGATTCCCTGCTGTTATAATGTCAGCACACACAATCTTCATGTATGATTCCTGTGTGACAACAAACTCTTGTAGAGAAGTGAGACAGATTCCCTGCTGTTATAATGGCAGCACACAGAATCTTCATGTATGATTCCTGTGTGACAACAAACTCTTGTAGGGAAGTGAGACAGATTCCCTGCTGTTATAATGGCAGCACACAGAATCTTCATGTATGATTCCTGTGTGACAACTAACTCTTGTAGGGAAGTGAGACAGATTCCCTGCTGTTATAATGGCAGCACACAGAATCTTCATGTATGTTTGCTGTGTGACAACAAACTCTTGTAGTGAAGTGAGACAGATTCCCTGCTGTTATAATGCCAGCACACACAATCTTCATGTATGATTCCTATCTGACAACAAACTCTTGTAGAGAAGTGAGACAGATTCCCTGCTGTTATAATGACAGCACACACAATCTTCATCTATGATTCCTATCTGACAACAAACTCTTGTAGAGAAGTGAGACAGATTCCCTGCTGTTATAATGGCAGCACACAGAATCTTCATCTATGATTCCTATCTGACAACAAACTCTTGTAGAGAAGTGAGACAGATTCCCTGCTGTTATAATGCCAGCACACACAATCTTCATCTATGATTCCTATCTGACAACAAACTCTTGTAGAGAAGTGAGACAGATTCCCTGCTGTTATAATGGCAGCACACAGAATCTTCATGTATGTTTGCTGTGTGACAACAAACTCTTGTAGTGAAGTGAGACAGATTCCCTGCTGTTATAATGCCAGCACACAGAATCTTCATGTATGATTCCTATGTGACAACAAACTCTTGTAGAGAAGTGAGACAGATTCCCTGCTGTTATAATGCCAGCACACAGAATCTTCATGTATGATTCCTATGTGACAACAAACTCTTGTAGAGAAGTGAGACAGATTCCCTGCTGTTATAATGGCAGCACACAGAATCTTCATCTATGATTCCTATCTGACAACAAACTCTTGTAGAGAAGTGAGACAGATTCCCTGCTATTATAATGTCACCACACACAATCTTCATGTATGATTCCTATGTGACAACAAACTCTTGTAGAGAAGTGAGACAGATTCCCTGCTGTTATAATGTCACCACACAGAATCTTCATCTATGATTCCTATCTGACAACAAACTCTTGTAGAGAAGTGAGACAGATTCCCTGCTATTATAATGTCACCACACACAATCTTCATGTATGATTCCTATGTGACAACAAACTCTTGTACAGAAGTGAGACAGATTCCCTGCTGTTATAATGTCAGCACACACAATCTTCATGTATGATTCCTGTGTGACAACACACTCTTGTAGAGAAGTGAAACAGATTCCCTGTTGTTATAATGTCAGCACACAGAATCATCATGTATGATTCCTATGTGACAACAAACTCTTGTGGAGAAGTGAGACAGATTCCCTGTTATAATGCTAGCACACAGAATCTTCATGTATGATTCCTATGTGACAACAAACTCTTGTAGAGAAGTGAGACACATTCCCTGCTGTTATAATGCCAGCACACAGAATCTTTATGTATGATTCCTATGTGACAACAAACTCTTGTATAGAAGTGAGACAGATTCCCTGCTGTTATAATGGCAGCACACAGAATCTTTATGTATGATTCCTATGTGACAACAAACTCTTGTAGAGAAGTGAGACAGATTCCCTGCTGTTATATTGCCAGCACACAGAATATTCATGTATGATTCCTATGTGACAACAAACACTTGTAGAGAAGTGAGACAGATTCCCTGCTGTTATAATGCCAGCACACAGAATCTTCATATATGATTCCTATGTGACAAAAAACTCTTGTAGAGAAGTGAGACTGATTCCCTGCTGTTATAATGCCAGCACACAGAATCTTCATGTATGATTCCTATGTGACAACAAACTCTTGTACAGAAGTGAGACAGATTACCTGCTGTTATAATGCCAGCACACAGAATCTTCATGTATGATTCCTATGTGACAACAAACTCTTGTAGAGAAGTGAGACAGATTCCCTGCTGTTATAATGCCAGCACACAGTATCTTCATGTATGATTCCTGTGTGACAACAAACTCTTGTAGAGAAGTGAGACAGATTCCCTACTGTTATAATGCCAGCACACAGAATCTCCATGTATGATTCCTGTGTGACAACAAACTCTTGTAGAGAAGTGAGACAGATTCCCTGCTGTTATAATGTCAGCACACAGAATCTTCATGTATGATTCCTGTGTGACAACAAACTCTTGTAGAGAAGTGAGACAGATTCCCTGCTGTTATAATGCCAGCACACAGAATCTCCATGTATGATTCCTGTGTGACAACAAACTCTTGTAGAGAAGTGAGACAGATTCCCTGCTGTTATAATGTCAGCACACAGAATCTTCATGTATGATTCCTGTGTGACAACAAACTCTTGTAGAGAAGTGAGACAGATTCCCTGCTGTTATAATGTCAGCACACAGAATCTTCATGTATGATTCCTATGTGACAACAAACTCTTGTAGAGAAGTGAGACAGATTCCCTACTGTTATAATGCCAGCACAGAGAATCTTCATGTATGATTCCTATGTGACAACAAACTCTTGTAGAGAAGTGAGACAGATTCCCTACTGTTATAATGCCAGCACACAGAATCTTCATGTATGATTCCTATGTGACAACAAACTTTTGTAGAGAAGTGAGACAGATTCCCTGCTGGTATAATGCTAGCACACAGAGTCTTCATGTATGATTCCTATGTGACAACTAACTCTTGTACAGAAGTGAGACAGATTCCCTGCTGTTATAATGCCAGCACACAGAATCTTCATGTATGATTCCTATGTGACAACAAACTCTTGTAGAGAAGTGAGACAGATTCCCTACTGTTATAATGCCAGCACACAGAATCTTCATGTATGATTCCTATGTGACAACAAACTCTTGTAGAGAAGTGAGACAGATTCCCTGCTGTTATAATGCTAGCACACAGAGTCTTCATGTATGATTCCTATGTGACAACAAACTCTTGTAGAGAAGTGAGACAGATTCCCTACTGTTATAATGCCAGCACACACAATCGTCATGTATGATTCCTATGTGACAACAAACTCTTGTATAGAAGTGAGACAGATTCCCTGCTGTTATAATGCCAGCACACAGAATCTTCATGTATGATTCCTATGTGACAACAAAGTCTTGTAGAGAAGTGAGACAGATTCCCTGCTGTTATAATGCTAGCACACAGAATCTTCATATATGATTCCTATGTGACAACAAACTCTTGTAGAGAAGTGAAACAGATTCCCTGTTGTTATAATGCCAGCACACAGAATCTTCATGTTTGATTCCTATGTGACAACAAACTCTTGTATAGAAGTGAGACAGATTCCCTGCTGTTATAATGCCAGCACACAGAATCTTCATGTATGATTCCTATGTGACAACAAACTCTTGTAGAGAAGTGAAACAGATTCCCTGTTGTTATAATGCCAGCACACAGAATCTACATGTATGATTCCTATGTGACAACAAACACTTGTAGAGAAGTGAAACAGATTCCCTGTTGTTATAATGCCAGCACACAGAATCTTCATGTATGATTCCTATGTGACAACAAACTCTTGTAGAGAAGTTAAACAGATTCCCTGCTGTTATAATGCCAGCACACAGAATCTTCATGTATGATTCCTATTTGACAACAAACTCTTGTAGGGAAGTGAGACAGATTCCCTGCTGTTATAATGCCAGCACACAGAATCTTCATGTATGATTGCTATGTGACAACAAACTCTTGTAGAGAGTGAGACAGATTCCCTGTTGTTATAATGCCAGCACACAGAATCTTCATGTATGATTCCTATGTGACAACAAACTCTTGTAGAGAAGTGAGACAGATTCCCTGCTGTTATAATGTCAGCACACAGTATCTTCATGTATGATTCCTGTGTGACAACAAACTCTTGTAGAGAAGTGAGACAGATTCCCTGCTGTTATAAAGTCAGCACACAGAATCTTCATGTATGATTCCTATGTGACAACAAACTCTTGTAGGGAAGTGAGACAGATTCCCTGCTGTTATAATGTCAGCACACAGAATCTTCATGTATGATTCCTATGTGACAACAAACTCTTGTAGAGAAGTGACACAGATTCCCTGCTGTTATAATGGCAGCACACAGAATCTTCATGTATGATTCCTGTGTGACAACTAACTCTTGTAGGGAAGTGAGACAGATTCCCTGCTGTTATAATGTCAGCACTCACAATCTTCATGTATGATTCCTATGTGACAACAAACTCTGGTACAGAAGTGAGACAGATTCCCTGCTGTTATAATGTCAGCACACACAATCTTCATGTATGATTCCTGTGTGACAACAAACTCTTGTAGAGAAGTGAGACAGATTCCCTGCTGTTATAATGGCAGCACACAGAATCTTCATGTATGATTCCTGTGTGACAACAAACTCTTGTAGGGAAGTGAGACAGATTCCCTGCTGTTATAATGGCAGCACACAGAATCTTCATGTATGTTTGCTGTGTGACAACAAACTCTTGTAGTGAAGTGAGACAGATTCCCTGCTGTTATAATGCCAGCACACACAATCTTCATGTATGATTCCTATCTGACAACAAACTCTTGTAGAGAAGTGAGACAGATTCCCTGCTGTTATAATGACAGCACACACAATCTTCATCTATGATTCCTATCTGACAACAAACTCTTGTAGAGAAGTGAGACAGATTCCCTGCTGTTATAATGGCAGCACACAGAATCTTCATGTATGATTCCTATCTGACAACAAACTCTTGTAGAGAAGTGAGACAGATTCCCTGTTGTTATAATGCCAGCACACAGAATCTTCATGTATGATTCCTATCTGACAACAAACTCTTGTAGAGAAGTGAGACAGATTCCCTGCTGTTATAATGGCAGCACACACAATCTTCATCTATGATTCCTATCTGACAACAAACTCTTGTAGAGAAGTGAGACAGATTCCCTGCTGTTATAATGCCAGCACACACAATCTTCATCTATGATTCCTATCTGACAACAAACTCTTGTAGAGAAGTGAGACAGATTCCCTGCTGTTATAATGGCAGCACACAGAATCTTCATCTATGATTCCTATGTGACAACAAACTCTTGTAGAGAAGTGAGACAGATTCCCTGCTGTTATAATGCCAGCACACACAATCTTCATCTATGATTCCTATCTGACAACAAACTCTTGTAGAGAAGTGAGACAGATTCCCTGCTGTTATAATGGCAGCACACAGAATCTTCATGTATGTTTGCTGTGTGACAACAAACTCTTGTAGTGAAGTGAGACAGATTCCCTGCTGTTATAATGCCAGCACACAGAATCTTCATGTATGATTCCTATGTGACAACAAACTCTTGTAGAGAAGTGAGACAGATTCCCTGCTGTTATAATGCCAGCACACAGAATCTTCATGTATGATTCCTATGTGACAACAAACTCTTGTAGAGAAGTGAGACAGATTCCCTGCTGTTATAATGGCAGCACACAGAATCTTCATCTATGATTCCTATCTGACAACAAACTCTTGTAGAGAAGTGAGACAGATTCCCTGCTATTATAATGTCACCACACACAATCTTCATGTATGATTCCTATGTGACAACAAACTCTTGTAGAGAAGTGAGACAGATTCCCTGCTGTTATAATGTCACCACAATAATCTTCATCTATGATTCCTATCTGACAACAAACTCTTGTAGAGAAGTGAGACAGATTCCCTGCTATTATAATGTCACCACACACAATCTTCATGTATGATTCCTATGTGACAACAAACTCTTGTACAGAAGTGAGACAGATTCCCTGCTGTTATAATGTCAGCACACACAATCTTCATGTATGATTCCTGTGTGACAACACACTCTTGTAGAGAAGTGAAACAGATTCCCTGTTGTTATAATGTCAGCACACAGAATCATCATGTATGATTCCTATGTGACAACAAACTCTTGTGGAGAAGTGAGACAGATTCCCTGTTATAATGCTAGCACACAGAATCTTCATGTATGATTCCTATGTGACAACAAACTCTTGTAGAGAAGTGAGACAGATTCCCTGCTGTTATAATGCCAGCACACAGAATCTTTATGTATGATTCCTATGTGACAACAAACTCTTGTATAGAAGTGAGACAGATTCCCTGCTGTTATAATGGCAGCACACAGAATCTTTATGTATGATTCCTATGTGACAACAAACTCTTGTAGAGAAGTGAGACAGATTCCCTGCTGTTATATTGCCAGCACACAGAATATTCATGTATGATTCCTATGTGACAACAAACACTTGTAGAGAAGTGAGACAGATTCCCTGCTGTTATAATGCCAGCACACAGAATCTTCATATATGATTCCTATGTGACAACAAACTCTTGTAGAGAAGTGAGACTGATTCCCTGCTGTTATAATGCCAGCACACAGAATCTTCATGTATGATTCCTATGTGACAACAAACTCTTGTACAGAAGTGAGACAGATTACCTGCTGTTATAATGCCAGCACACAGAATCTTCATGTATGATTCCTATGTGACAACAAACTCTTGTAGAGAAGTGAGACAGATTCCCTGCTGTTATAATGCCAGCACACAGTATCTTCATGTATGATTCCTGTGTGACAACAAACTCTTGTAGAGAAGTGAGACAGATTCCCTACTGTTATAATGCCAGCACACAGAATCTCCATGTATGATTCCTGTGTGACAACAAACTCTTGTAGAGAAGTGAGACAGATTCCCTGCTGTTATAATGTCAGCACACAGAATCTTCATGTATGATTCCTGTGTGACAACAAACTCTTGTAGAGAAGTGAGACAGATTCCCTGCTGTTATAATGCCAGCACACAGAATCTCCATGTATGATTCCTGTGTGACAACAAACTCTTGTAGAGAAGTGAGACAGATTCCCTGCTGTTATAATGTCAGCACACAGAATCTTCATGTATGATTCCTGTGTGACAACAAACTCTTGTAGAGAAGTGAGACAGATTCCCTGCTGTTATAATGTCAGCACACAGAATCTTCATGTATGATTCCTATGTGACAACAAACTCTTGTAGAGAAGTGAGACAGATTCCCTACTGTTATAATGCCAGCACAGAGAATCTTCATGTATGATTCCTATGTGACAACAAACTCTTGTAGAGAAGTGAGACAGATTCCCTACTGTTATAATGCCAGCACACAGAATCTTCATGTATGATTCCTATGTGACAACAAACTTTTGTAGAGAAGTGAGACAGATTCCCTGCTGGTATAATGCTAGCACACAGAGTCTTCATGTATGATTCCTATGTGACAACTAACTCTTGTACAGAAGTGAGACAGATTCCCTGCTGTTATAATGCCAGCACACAGAATCTTCATGTATGATTCCTATGTGACAACAAACTCTTGTAGAGAAGTGAGACAGATTCCCTACTGTTATAATGCCAGCACACAGAATCTTCATGTATGATTCCTATGTGACAACAAACTCTTGTAGAGAAGTGAGACAGATTCCCTGCTGTTATAATGCTAGCACACAGAGTCTTCATGTATGATTCCTATGTGACAACAAACTCTTGTAGAGAAGTGAGACAGATTCCCTACTGTTATAATGCCAGCACACACAATCGTCATGTATGATTCCTATGTGACAACAAACTCTTGTATAGAAGTGAGACAGATTCCCTGCTGTTATAATGCCAGCACACAGAATCTTCATGTATGATTCCTATGTGACAACAAAGTCTTGTAGAGAAGTGAGACAGATTCCCTGCTGTTATAATGCTAGCACACAGAATCTTCATATATGATTCCTATGTGACAACAAACTCTTGTAGAGAAGTGAAACAGATTCCCTGTTGTTATAATGCCAGCACACAGAATCTTCATGTTTGATTCCTATGTGACAACAAACTCTTGTATAGAAGTGAGACAGATTCCCTGCTGTTATAATGCCAGCACACAGAATCTTCATGTATGATTCCTATGTGACAACAAACTCTTGTAGAGAAGTGAAACAGATTCCCTGTTGTTATAATGCCAGCACACAGAATCTTGATGTATGATTCCTATGTGACAACAAACACTTGTAGAGAAGTGAAACAGATTCCCTGTTGTTATAATGCCAGCACACAGAATCTTCATGTATGATTCCTATGTGACAACAAAGTCTTGTAGAGAAGTTAAACAGATTCCCTGCTGTTATAATGCCAGCACACAGAATCTTCATGTATGATTCCTATTTGACAACAAACTCTTGTAGGGAAGTGAGACAGATTCCCTGCTGTTATAATGCCAGCACACAGAATCTTCATGTATGATTGCTATGTGACAACAAACTCTTGTAGAGAGTGAGACAGATTCCCTGTTGTTATAATGTCAGCACACAGAATCTTTATATTTGATTCCTGTGACAACAAACTCTTGTAGGGAAGTGAGACAGATTGCCTGCTGTTATAAAGTCAGCACACGGAATCTTCATGTATGATTCCTATGTGACAACAAACTCTTGTAGGGAAGTGAGACAGATTCCCTGCTGTTATAATGCCAGCACACAGAATCTTCATGTATGATTCCTATGTGACAACAAACTCTTGTAGAGAAGTGAGACAGATTCCCTGCTGTTATAATGTCAGCACACAGAATCTTCATGTATGATTCCTATGTGACAACAAACTCTTGTAGAGAAGTGAGACAGATTCCCTGCTGTTATAATGTCAGCACACAGAATCTTCATATATGATTCCTGTGTGACAACAAACTCTTGTAGGGAAGTGAGACAGATTCCCTGTTGTTATAAAGTCAGCACACAGAATCTTCATGTATGATTCCTATGTGACAACAAACTCTTGTAGGGAAGTGAGACAGATTCCCTGCTGTTATAATGCTAGCACACAGAATCTTCATATATGATTCCTATGTGACAACAAACTCTTGTAGAGAAGTGAAACAGATTCCCTGTTGTTATAATGCCAGCACACAGAATCTTCATGTTTGATTCCTATGTGACAACAAACTCTTGTATAGAAGTGAGACAGATTCCCTGCTGTTATAATGCCAGCACACAGAATCTTCATGTATGATTCCTATGTGACAACAAACTCTTGTAGAGAAGTGAAACAGATTCCCTGTTGTTATAATGCCAGCACACAGAATCTTCATGTATGATTCCTATGTGACAACAAACACTTGTAGAGAAGTGAAACAGATTCCCTGTTGTTATAATGCCAGCACACAGAATCTTCATGTATGATTCCTATGTGACAACAAACTCTTGTAGAGAAGTGAGACAGATTCCCTGCTGTTATAATGCCAGCACACAGAATCTTCATGTATGATTGCTATGTGACAACAAACTCTTGTAGAGAGTGAGACAGATTCCCTGTTGTTATAATGCCAGCACACAGAATCTTCATGTATGATTCCTATGTGACAACAAACTCTTGTAGAGAAGTGAGACAGATTCCCTGCTGTTATAATGTCAGCACACAGTATCTTCATGTATGATTCCTGTGTGACAACAAACTCTTGTAGAGAAGTGAGACAGATTCCCTGCTGTTATAAAGTCAGCACACAGAATCTTCATGTATGATTCCTATGTGACAACAAACTCTTGTAGGGAAGTGATACAGATTCCCTGCTGTTATAATGTCAGCACACAGAATCTTCATGTATGATTCCTGTGTGACAACAAACTCTTGTAGAGAAGTGAGACACATTCCCTGCTGTTATAATGTCAGCACACAGAATCTTCATGTATGATTCCTATGTGACAACATACTCTTGTAGAGAAGTGAGACAGATTCCCTGCTGTTATAATGTCAGCACACAGAATCTTTATATTTGATTCCTGTGACAACAAACTCTTGTAGGGAAGTGAGACAGATTGCCTGCTGTTATAAAGTCAGCACACGGAATCTTCATGTATGATTCCTATGTGACAACAAACTCTTGTAGGGAAGTGAGACAGATTCCCTGCTGTTATAATGCCAGCACACAGAATCTTCATGTATGATTCCTATGTGACAACAAACTCTTGTAGAGAAGTGAGACAGATTCCCTGCTGTTTTAATGCCAGCACTCAGAATCTTCATGTATGATTCCTGTGTGACAACAAACTCTTGTAGAGAAGTGTGACAGATTCCCTGCTGTTATAATGTCAGCACACAGAATCTTCGTGTATGATTCCTGTGTGACAACAAACTCTTGTAGAGAAGTGAGACAGATTCCCTGCTGTTATAATGTCAGCACACAGAATCTTCATGTATGATTCCTATGTGACAACAAACTCTTGTAGAGAAGTGAGACAGATTCCCTGCTGTTATAATGTCAGCACACAGAATCTTCATATATGATTCCTGTGTGACAACAAACTCTTGTAGGGAAGTGAGACAGATTCCCTGTTGTTATGAAGTCAGCACACAGAATCTTCATGTATGATTCCTATGTGACAACAAACTCTTGTAGGGAAGTGAGACAGATTCCCTGCTGTTATAATGCCAGCACACAGAATCTTCATGTATGATTCCTATGTGACAACAAACTCTTGTAGAGAAGTGAGACAGATTCCCTGCTGTTATAATGCCAGCACTCAGAATCTTCATGTATGATTCCTGTGTGACAACAAACTCTTGTAGAGAAGTGAGACAGATTCCCTGCGGTTATAATGCCAGCACACAGAATCTTCATGTATGATTCCTATGTGACAACAAACTCTTGTATAGAAGTGAGACAGATTCCCTGCTGTTATAATGTCAGCACACAGAATCTTCATGTATGATTCCTGTGTGACAACAAACTCTTGTATAGAAGTGAGACAGATTCCCTGCTGTTATAATGCCAGCACACAGAATCTTCATGTATGATTCCTGTGTGACAACAAACTCTTGTATAGAAGTGAGACAGATTCCCTGCTGTTATAATGCCAGCACACAGAATCTTCATGTATGATTCCTGTGTGACAACAAACTCTTGTATAGAAGTGAGACAGATTCCCTGCTGTTATAATGCCAGCACACAGAATCTTCATGTATGATTCCTGTGTGACAACAAACTCTTGTATAGAAGTGAGACAGATTCCCTGTTGTTATAATGCCAGCACTCAGAATCTTCATGTATGATTCCTGTGTGACAACAAACTCTTGTATAGAAGTGAGACAGATTCCCTGCTGTTATAATGCCAGCACACAGAATCTTCATGTATGATTCCTGTGTGACAACAAACTCTTGTATAGAAGTGAGACAGATTCCCTGCTGTTATAATGCCAGCACTCAGAATCTTCATGTATGATTCCTGTGTGACAACAAACTCTTGTATAGAAGTGAGACAGATTCCCTGTTGTTATAATGCCAGCACTCAGAATCTTCATGTATGATTCCTATGTGACAACAAACTCTTGTATAGAAGTGAGACAGATTCCCTGCTGTTATAATGCCAGCACACAGAATCTTCATGTATGATTCCTATGTGACAACAAACTCTTGTATAGAAGTGAGACAGATTCCCTGCTGTTATAATGTCAGCACACAGAATCTTCATGTATGATTCCTGTGTGACAACAAACTCTTGTAGAGAAGTGAGACAGATTCCCTGCTGTTATAATGTCAGCACACAGAATCTTCATGTATGATTCCTATGTGACAACAAACTCTTGTAGAGAAGTGTGACAGATTCCCTGTTGTTATAATGCCAGCACACAGAATCTTCATGTAAGATTCCTGTATGACAAGCTCTTGCAGAGAAGTGAGAGATTCTTTGCTGTTCATGCCCCTCTCATCGTAATGTTGTGTAGTCCTCCGCGGTCTATGGGTACATGCTAGCCTTTGGTTCCGGAGGTCGTGGTTCAAACCCGGAGGAGAGCATGGAAGTCTTTAGCATGACTTTTTTCGGAAGGGAACTAAAGCCGGTGGTCCCGTGTAGTAGATTTGCTGCACGTAAAGAACCTCAAGCCTTATAAAGAGGTGTCTGAGCGAAATTTACGGCCTTTAACACCAAATATAGAATGGGACGCTAAGTACCATAGCAGTTAAAGACCGTCCATAAATAAAACTCAATTTTTTTTTCGTAATCTTGTGAATGGATTTCGGGAAACGGGGTGTATTCTGGATAAGAAACCGCCGTGTTCTTAAAGAGGAAGAACTGAGTGACATCGGAGAAAGATTAGGAGTCAAAAAAGCTGTTTGAATACTTGTCTTGGGATAGCAGTAAACTTTTAAAATTAAGTTGCCTTAAGATATGTGTAGTTGTGATTAGAGTTAATTTATGCAACTGGATAATGTTAATGAACGCTCTATTGACCCGCGATGATGATAATACAAATTTTGTTGAAAGGTGTGAAGATATAATTTCCAACATCTTTTATGCCGTATAATTTGAATTTAAGGGACTGGAATATCCGACTGAAACAGCGTGCTTCTCGTTAGGGCGGTCACGAGATCAAATGTGCTTACGTTTCTCTTAGCTTACCATTACAAACGTACTGGGATTCTAGCTGGCCGTAGTGGGGAGAAGCGACCGCTCCTTCACAGGAAGAAATCAATCGCCTGCTGTCTGCTTTAACGTCTTGTTGAAAACACACGACTTACAGTAAATCCCCTGTTTACAATGGTGCGGTACATTGTCGAGCAAGAATAATGTGATTTAAAACGAAAGTGTATGTCAACAAACCACTTCTCCTCAAGAACTTGAGAATGAAAGCAGGCAAGCCCACTGTGAAATTACAAATAGTTGCAGGAGATGTTTCAGAATTTTCTAGGCTGTTGTGATCTTGGCATCGAGAAAGACGGACATCATTTACAACTTATACTTTGATAAAAGGTAAGATCAACGTTACCTCCTGCTAGCACATTATTTGTATGGGACGGTAGACCTAATATTCGCCCTTCTCCGCACAAGTAACGTGTGAAAACGCGCTTGCATCTCCCTAGTACAGTTTGTGTAAATCGTCGTGACATTCCCCCACTCCTGAAGCACATGCGCAGACCACTTGCCTAATAAGAGTGGTGGGGGTGAGTGTTCCACCTACTGCGAGCTCAAATGCAAGGAACCTTACACATTTGTTTATAATGCGTTGTGTATGTGGCGGCCTCCGATATCACTTGCTCCCCACCACTACTCCCCATTTCTCCTCGTTTGCGCATATGGAGTGTCACGACAAATTACACAAGCTGTAAACGCGCGACGTACGGCACTCTAGAACGCCGGCAGGTATGAATTAGTCCGTTAAATATGAGGATTGTAAATAACAGAGTGAAAACTATATAGAAAATATTTTAATGGCTTTACAAGTGCAGTTGCATTACAGTGCTTCAATATAATCTCCAGCAAACTTTAGTACCTTTTGCGAAATGTCGGGAAGCCGTTGGCAAGGCGTTGGTTGTTGATGACAGCGATGGAGCGCCCTACTGCTCGAAACACAAATGTCACGTTCAGGAAATCGGATGTCTCGCAATAAACGTGGACGTTTACGCAGCATAGCCGGATACGCTCAGTCGTATGCCACAATCAGCATAACCTGTACCCGACTGGGTTCCTTTCAAACTGTATGTAGACGTGGCGGCTCGAGCTGAGATACCAGCAAGTACCTACCCCAGCGGGGCGCAATTGTCCTCAGGTTAAGACATTTCTTCACACCGTTTAATGACTGAGACCAACTTCCACGGTCTATGGTCACATGTTGAGGAATAGACCTGTGCGGTACAAATCCGCACGAAACGCTTTGTGCAACTGTTCTATAAGGCTTCACCTAATCCTTGAGATACATTTTTGACACGGGCAACCTCTGTTTTAATCCACGACCGCTGATCATCTTTTGTAAACATGATTTAGAGTGGTAGAAACGACATTGTCCACTTCAACTGGATCTACTGTTTTATGCACTCTCATGCCTGATCTTGTGGACTAAGTTGCCACTACTTTATTTACAACCCTCGTATACAAGAAAGCATGTTATATAGACTTGGGTCCTCCATTTCATTTCCATGTTAGAATTTATTTTCCACAACTCGTCATATTACACTCCATGGTGTAGTGGTTGCCTCTAGTTCAAACCCGGCGGAGGACAATGGATTTTTTCAGGCTTAAAAATCCTTAACAGGGCTTCTTTCGGAAGGGAAGTAAAGCCAATGTACCGTGTCATAGATTTATGGCACGTAAAAGAACCTCAAGCCTGTGAGCAAAATTACCGGTCTTTCACGCCCAATGTAGAATGGGACGCTGAGGACCATAGCAGTTAAAGAGCGTCCATAAACAAAACTCAGTTTCAATGTTTCACCGCCAGTGTTTTGTGTTCCGTTTGAACGATGGTAATGTTGACATGTAAGTCACACGTGACATCAACTGTTTACTAGTGTTCACCACGGTACAGTGCAGTAGAGAGGTTGGACGATAATGCCCTTGCCGCTCAACGTTTGTATCGGAGAGAACGAAGGTCCCCGACAGGATGGTGTTTGAAGCAGTTTATTAGCGGGTTAGGGAGCATGGGACTAAGAGGGTGAGGAAGGTACAGTTCTTTATATAGTTGACAACTCTAGTGCCAGCTCAGCAACAACTAATGTTGACTAGAGTGTGTTACATGAGAACTATTCACTGCGTGTGCAGGCACTATGAGCAGCACGGATATACACTTCTGATTTTAGTGCAACTATGCTGCTCACGGATGATGCGTCGTTTCAACGTGGTCAGATTGTAAATTTTGTAATCAGCGCGTATTTTCACGCAAGTGTTGAATCACGTCATCAACAAAGTTTGGACCAGCATTGTCGGTGACTGTTTGTTAGGGCCTCATATTTTTCCACTCAGGCTGAATGCTGTAATTGTTCTGCTAGAAGATATGCTTTTACCGCTGCCACGAAACATTTACTGCATGCATTATGGAGCTCCTCTTCATTTCAGTGTTTTGTCTGTCGGTTTCTAAATAACCGATTTGGTGACATGGATAGGTAGAGGGGTGCCAGTTCCTAGCCTCCACGCTACCAGACTTTCATTTGAACAACGCTGTTGTGTAACCAACCCCGGTGCAAGTAGCAGAGTATTGTGGAAGACTGCGAAGCAATACGCATCCGAGATTTAATGCGACAGCGGGTTGATGCCTACTGAGGACATGTTGTATGCTCCTGCGTTCTGTTCTTGCTGTTTCCTATCAACACTTGTAGAAAATGAGTTGTTCTAATATGCAAATAGTCTTTTGCTTCTTCGAGTGAGGAATGTGTCCTGTATACATGAGTAGCCTACAAACATGGCCGACTCCATTCTTATTTCTCCCGAAATTGAGGTTACGACTGATTCTTACAGTAAATATCACGGAGAATGAAAAAATAACTTACTTCATGTCAAAAACATGAATCGAAATATTAGAGAGAAGTAGTAGAGAAAGTAAACAGTATAAGTATTTGAAAATTTAAACCAATAACAAAACATATTCCGGATATGGTTAACGCCACAAAAAAAAGTTATATCTCTTACGTTTTACTAATTACACAAAATTTATTCAGAATGAAGAGGTGTTCACGGCCTATTCCCAGAAAATTGAAGATAATTATATTTTGTCACGTAAATGTCTCAGACTTATGGTATTCTAATCAAAATCGCTAGACCCATATCTTTAGAAAATCGAAGAAAAAAATTCAATATAAAGGATAGTTTAGGGTAGGGCTATTCTTTTGAAAATCCTCATGTCGTATCCTTGAAAGATACAGAATTTAATACCAGTTTTGGTATTTAATCAACTTCATGTTTGTTTTAGATATGATATTCACAGACACGGACCTTTTTCTAAAAAATGCCGTTTTTTACTTTCTCTACTACGTATAGTAAGTAGTAGAAGTATTGCATTACACCCAAAAATTCGATATCGAGATTTCACTGGAAATACATGTTTTGAAGCCCCATAAATAAAAATCATTTTTAGAAAATTGGTGTTTAGTATTTAGGTTCAATATATTTCAAAGATGCGACACGAAGATTTTCAAGAAAATATCCACAACCCAAACTACCCTATACATGGAAATTTTTTCGAAAATTTTGATTTTTTCTAAAATGGCTAACGATTTTGATTAAAGTATCATATGTTTAAGATATTGTCATGGGAAATGAAATGTATATCTCGAATTTTCTGGGAATGTCCCCAAAAATCCTCTTTCATTCCGAATGGTTTTTGCATAACTGGTAAACCGTAAGAGATAGATAAATTTCTGTACGTAAAATATGTAGATCTCGCTAAAACACACAATTGATATCATATACATTTCTCTTGTGGAATGGACCATTTTCGAGATATTCCTGTTATTTGTTTGAATTTTCCAATACTTATACTTTTTCTCAAATGGGAATTCGTTGTTCTTTTTTTATGTCCTGGACATGCAAAGAGATGAAATGCTCCACATAGCAACCAGCTCTTAAAACATTTGACTATCGCTTAAAGCTATCGATTAACATGAAATACATGGAAAATAAGCATTTGTAAAAATAGTTTGTACAAGAGTAGAGAAAGTCATGTGAGTGTAACACATAAGGTTTTTTATTCAAGGAGTCTCAAAATGTGTGTGTCCGATGAAATTTCGCTATCGAAATTTTGGATGTAAGACAATAATTCCTTTACTGGATGTTCATTTCAAAGTGTTGCTTCATAACGGGATATTTAAAATGAATATCAGAAACGTGGCAAAGAGGGAGAACTGTTCGGCGTCCTGAGACAGGAACGATGGACGCTGATAAGATCCGAATTCATCCGCTCAGTGTAGCCCTTTATCTCCCTAATGTTATTGTAGTGAAACCTTGGCGTACCTCACAAATTGATGACCTACACAAACCCTGCTCTATGTACAATAATAATAAATATTGTGTATCGCCCATTTTCGATGTACACGCTTAAAGAATGCCGTTGCATTGTACATACAACTTGTAAGTTGCACGTGTTTATATAAAAGTAGCGATAGTGAGTATGTATATATGCACAGGGTGGACCATTTAACTTGAGACTGTAGAATATCTCCAAAACTAAGTGTTGTAGAAAGAAATGTCTTCAATAAAAGTTGCTTGATATTATGCGGGAAAGTGGGTGCCATTAGTCGTGTTTTGTTTGTGATTGTCGTTTATTTTGTGATGAGCAAAAAGGAAACAAAATAAAAAATGTTGGTTCCCAATTACGAAACGCAAAATGACCAACCATGGATGGTCCAACCATTCTGCGCTCTTTGTACACAGCCATTCAGATTTTCGTTTTTATTTAGTTAGTGTAAGAACAAATGCAAAGTGCTTTATGCAAATGTTGTTTAGTTTTTTTGAGAAGTGAGAAAACAACATAAAAAAGGTAGGTTCCTATTTAAAAAAATTAAATTGACCCCAAAATGACCATCACAACGTCCTCCAAATAAAACACGACTAGTGGTATTTACTTTTATTCAAGGCATTTCTTTCTACAAGGCTTAGTTTTGGAGATATTGTAGTCTCAACTTAAATGGTCCATCCTGTATAGATACACATACACGGATTTAGTCGGCCGTTGCCGCCAGTTAGTCTACGTATGATGGCAATACTTTGAAGCAAGTTTATCACCAGAGCCTCTGGCAGAGGAGTAGCGAAAAATGAGTGGAAAGGGTGGATGTCAACAATTTCGAGGTCACCTTAGTGAAATGGGACTTGTATAGTACCTTTCCAGTATTTACATTTGGAACGTCTTTAGCTTGGTCTCGTAAATTCGCAATCTCAGCCTGTATGCTGATAGGTACCTCCAATAGTTGGACGTTTTTGCAACGTAGAGGTCTCGGCTTAGCGCTCAACCATGTGGTCACTTCCATCTCGCGTGCAAAGAACGCTCAAAATGTCCTAGTGAAAAAAACAGCTCCCCTTTGGGATAAGGGGCTCGTTGAACTGATAATGACGTCATTCATTTAAAACGACTGGCGGTAAAGGAGATACTGAAACTGGCCACCACCATTGTCCATACATTTTTGGCACCTCTTTAGGAAACTATCCATCACTCGCCGTAGTTGATGTTGAGAAATTTCCTGGCGGATATTTTGTTTTAATTCTTCCAGGGTGTGTGGGTTTGTCTTACACACATTATGTTTTAACTTACCCCAGAGATAGAAATCGCAGTCCTCAAACACACTTTCATAAAGTTGGTAAGTAAAGCCTTTAAAAGTAGTTTTAAAATGTTGTGTGGTTTCATCCGCGCCTTTCTATGATAGCGGCAGACGCCAACGAGCGCCGAGTACGAGGACAGGAAAAACATCACGCTGCCGGTTCGTAGTCTTTTGTCTCTCGCTGTAAAATATAATTTTATTAGCTTAAAACAAAATAGACACATCACTGTTACCATACTTCAAAATAAACGGATAACTTTAAGCAAAAGTGACTATATTTGTGATAGCTGGACAATAATTGATCGTTTTATCGAAAACACGAAAGGAAGGAAGGGGGGTGGGAACGGCTCAAGAATGTTGAGATAAAAAAGGTTTGTAATGACCTGCTGCATGGCGTCACTGAGGCCATAATTGAATCCGCCTAGTACTTCCGCAGACTCGTGTGTCGGAGAGGTTGCCTAGCAAGCAAGGGCTTTCGGCTTGAACGCGAGCACCTTCCACGTGGTAGCAATAATAATTAACGGTCTGTACGGTGTGCGTCCTAGCAAAGCCTCTTTCGCACTGTGTTTTGTTATCATCGCCAGCGTGGGACATGTTGCGGCTTCTTTCTGAGAGTTTAAACATCATTTCCACAAAGATAATGTTTAACGCTGGTAGTGTTATGTAAAAGATATTAACATCTTTGATATTTTATTTTACGCTTTTGTGTACGACATTATTTGGTCTACGTATTAGTACTCTTCGGATTAAACGCCATCACACGTGTGTGTACTACACCATCCTGCCCCTTAAAGCTTCAAAAATGGACTCAAAACAGTGACGTCATGACATTTTGAAATTAACACTCAGATAAGCAGTAGAGAAAGAAAACGTGAAACACAAATTATGTGTAATCTGCTAATTATGGCATGCGTGTTAAGCAATGAGCCCATTTACACATTTTCATACTTGGAAAATTGCCAAAGATCTTAAATATAGATTTTAGTGTTATTAAGCACTAGACACGTATCTTATAACTATCTGACGAAGGGCGGCCTGTATGTGCACTAAACAACACAGAGCCGGAAACAATTATTTTAGCGTCATCGTCAAATTATTAAACTCTTTGTTTTCGTTTGTGGCGCATTGTTCCACACGATGTATATTTCAGTATAACTCTAACAAATTTAGGGGACCTCCTTATAAATAAAAGAAAAATCAGTTGAATGTTTGCTAACATGCTGTTATTAAACAATATTACTCATTGTGTAAATTAAAAAATGTCTCATGTTTAACATTTATTTTACCCCAAACTATATAGTTGCATAACTAAACATTTCTCTCTACAATTTATTAATATAATATCAAAGAGTAAAACAAGAATTTAACAATTTATATCTAAAAAATTTTGAATTTTATTTGTGGACGCTGTTTAACTGCTGTGGTTCTTAGCGTCCCATTCTATGTTGGGTGTGAAAGACCTGTAATTTTGCTCAGAGGGCTTGAGGTTCTTTTACGTGCCATAAATCTATGACACGGGACCACCGTTTTACTTCCCTTCCGAAGGAAGCCGTGCTAAGGATTTTTACGCCCGAAAAACTCCATCGCCTTGCGCCGGGTTTGAACCCATGAGAGGCCAGCATGGTAACCACTACACCACGGAGGACGACAATTTATATCTCGGGGACTAATTTAAAAGTAGTAATGAAATTTTGTGTGCGTTTTTATTAAACTCTGATTGCTGTATTAAGTTTTGAAATGAGTTGAAGCACCAAAATTCTGGTTTCTAGAAATTTCACACAAAACACTTCTCTGTTTTATTCACATACTAAACTAGTGTAATACTTAGCCGAACAAGCTCTTAGGTATTAAATGTGGAATTTGTCACATTTGAAAATGATATCGACATATTCCAACTGAGATCTACTAAATTAACCAGTGTTTTAGTAAAACTTTCAGATGCGTATATACCGCTAACAAAAACGAATAAACGTCGCCTTGGCAACGACAAAAAAAGTTGACTGCCGAAATGATGGCGCCATGACAGCGCGTAATCATACGCCAGAATCAAATAATTTTGTGATATTAATTCCTAACTGATAATTTAGCACATGGTGATATACTGGAAAATTGCTAGGTGATATCCCGCTGCCGTCGCAGTGTGCAAGATATCGAATCGATTATTATCACAGGTAAGAAAGACGATAGTTAACGGTATCAAATGAAGGGTGACAGGGCATCCTCCCTCGCCTGGCGCGCACATCTGCCCCCTCCCCGCGGTCGCTGTAATAAAGCGACCAACAGGTCGACCTACAGACCAGTTGTTATCGTGTGGTCGCCTGTACAGGCTGTGTATTATTATGGCAACCGTTGTGACAAGTGACTGCGCTCAAGGTAAGTGATCCCTTCATACGTATACATAAAATATTATTGATATATTCGTTTTATTAATAGGTTAATAAAATAACATGTATTATTAATAGAAGAATTGATAGGCTTCAGGAAAGGTAGAAATTGTATAGATAACGTCCTCTCACTCAAGCAAATAATTGAAAAATGCAGAAAGTTTGATTTAGAAACATATATTCTCTTTATAGATTATAAGAAAGCCTTTGATAAGGTATGCAGAAAAAATTGTGGGAAATATTAGAAAATAAAGGAGTATCAATACATTTAATAAATGTAATTAGAAATTTGTATGTGAAAATTAAAATTGTAACCCATAATAATTTTAAAAGGTTGTCCAATGTCAATCACTCTTTTAATCTATATTTTGACGACATGATTAGATCATGGTAGCAAGAAATAGTAAGAGGGATTAATTTGGGGTCAAGAATAGTAAAGATAATGGTCTTTGCAGATGACCAGATATTAATAGCGAAAAGTGAAGAGGAAATTTAATATTAAAAACATACAGCATGGACATTTTAATTGAAAAAATTAAATTTATGGCATTTAAAGGCCCGGTCTAAAATAATTATAGAAAATAAAAGTATAGAACAAGTGTCAATATTTAATTTTCTAGGATGTGAAATAACATATGGTTCTGAAATAGATATTAATAGAAAGCTAAATAAATTTAATTACATAATGGGAACCATAAAGAGAATATTAAAAATAAAATTAGAAAAGATTTAATAATAAAATTGTATAAAGTAATGGCCATCCCCACAGTAATTTATGGGTTTGAATAATGATAGTAGAAAATAAAAGAAGGATTACAGATAGCTGAAATGAAATTCCTTAGACCTGTAGCAGGATACATAAGACTGGATAAACAACGAAATACGGCAAAAGTTAAAAATAGAAGGGTTAAATAAAGTAATAATAGAATATACAACTAATTAGAAACAACACTTAGAAACAATGTTATTAAATAGGATACAGAAACCCAGGACGATCAAAAAAAGAGATGGACACAACAAGATTTTGGAGCCTAAAACCGTGCGGTAGAAGATAAATTTATTAAAGCAAGGCATAAATGAAATTTTACAAGAATGAGAAACTGTGTTTCAATTCTGTAAACTTGAAAAAGTTTTGTTCAACAATCATTTAGTATCAACAATGTGATTCCCGCCCCCATTTATATGCCGCCTTTATCATCTACAGTAGGGACGATGGTTCTGTGCCGGTGAAGTCTGGATGCGCACTGGTTGTCTGGACAGTGAGCGAGCCCAACTCGGGCATGCGCAGTGTGTAATCAGTTCAGTCTAGCGGCAGCAGTAGTCCGAGTAACATGTCTCTTGCCTGCCGTCAGTTTATGACTTTATGCTACCTTGTGTTTATAAATTAGTTACTATATATTTCTGCATGCGGGGGGGGGGAGATTGCTTGGAGCAGTTTTCCGAATTTTCATTTGGATTTTAACGATATATTTGGTCCAAAAGAAAATATCCTTTTATTTTTTAAATGTGAAATATTTGTATTAAAAGTACGGATGTAATTTTTCTTTTGGTAGAGCAATAATGTAACCTAACTATTCCTTGTAGCGTATGGGGAAGGGGCAATTGACCCCCTGCCCCCCCCTAAATGACGCTCCTGTGTTACTGTAATTAAACTTGGATTGCATATTTTGGTGTGTTTATTGGAGGTTCTTGCCTTCTGCGAATTTTTATGTAAAAATAAAAAAACGTTAATATACCACAAAATGATGCGGGGGGATACAAAAATGGCTAATGGAAAAACTAATTCCTAACTTGCCTCCTAGGTCTGTTTTGGTGATTGATAACGCACCGTACCATAATGTGCAGTTGGAAAAGGCTCCAAAGTTTCATACTAAAATAAGATGCAGGACTTGTCCAATTCCATGAAAGAATGCAAGTTTGGAGGTTTACACCTAAGTAAGGGTCAAAGCCTGTTCCAAAAATTTACGTTGATAGTTTGTAGGCCATGCACACAATGTTCTCCGATTACCGCCCTATTCATCGGGTAGAACTCGTCTGGGCTGATATAAAGCAATGGGTAGCTTGGTAGAGCACCCTTTTAAATTAGATGGTGTTATTTATGAACCTTAGTAACAGCATGTGGACATTGGCGTGGAAAAGTGGGAAAATACCTGGCAACACGTGATGTAGGAAGACAAATATATAGAAGAAGAAGAAGAACTAAAACAAGGTCTGTTTAAAAATGTCACAGAAGGTTTTGTAAACCAAGGTAGGGAATATAGCGACAGCGAAGGAGAAGAAGACTGAAGACGATTAAAGGGAAAGTCTTGCAGAAGAAAATGACGGTGGTGATATTTCGGGTGTAGTGTTTATTACACTAATAAAGCCCCTGCTAGTTTAAGACAATGCACTCGCGTGACAAGGTTTGTGTAAATATAAAAGAATGATAGAGCAATCAGAACATAGTGACAATAAACCAGTCAAGCAGTGGTGTGGTGTTTGTCGTATCAGCAAAGTCTTCCAGCAGACAGACAGCTGCCTGTAGGAGAGTGGCATAGACTCTGTTCAGTGCGCTAGGTCACCGGCACAGAACTATCGTCCCTACTGTAGCTGCGGCTTTGCCTTTGGAACATTGCACATCGACAATGATGCTCACTCGTGTATCATTGTGTTTGTTTCCTCTATAAACACACACGCAGTTACACCCTCACTCTAGGGAGGATGGGAAGGGTAGCATACAGACCACAGGGTAGTTATTTACTTAAGTGCCAGGTGAACGATTTGTTTTAAACAGGCTTAATATGCTGTTTGGGGGCAAAAACTTTGTTTCGGAAATACATTTTTAGAAAGGTAAAAATAATTATTGCACCAACTCTTGCTCCTTATACCTTCATTCTCATTTCCTCCCATTCACCTCCTATCCCTGATTCTCTTACACCACATTCTCATCCTGATATTTATAGCATACCTTTGTGTTCTTAACTCGACTTTGGTGCCATCTGGAAGGATACGAGGATAATCGTTGATCGATCCTGTAGCGATTTCGGCCCGTTTCGTCGTGATACGATCCTAATCTTCAAATTCTGTTTTTATATTCACCTTTGCGGTTCAAATCTGTGAATAATAAGTGTGTGTCATTTATTGTTGTGAGAAAATACTTACCGAGCAAGGTGGCACCCCGATAACGTGTGCGACTTGCATTCAGGAGGTCCCGGGGTCAAACCTCCGGCGCCGATCAATCTGACCGAAGGTTTTCTCATGATTTTCATCGGTCGCAGGGTGAATGCTGGGTTGGATAATTTGATCCGTGGATTTTCCTAAGATCCCTTTCATCACTGCATTTCCTTCCCTTCTTGTTCACCGCCATACCAGGTATTAGCTCATCACCCGTCCTGGATGTGCTATGATCCAGAGTTTGCTTGCTCCTCAACAGACATTGGACTGATCACTTATCCTGGATATGCTATGATCCAGAGTTTGCTTGCTCCTCGACAGACATTGGACTGATCACTTATCCTGGATGTGCTATGATCCAGAGTTTGCTTGCTCCTCGACAGACATTGGACTGATCACTTATCCTGGATATGCTATGATCCAGATCTTGCTTGCTCTTGACCCGATGCATTGGCTTGTAAGTCTTACAAAGAGAAAGGTAATCTGCTGAAGAAGAGGAAGTATTAATTTGAACACATATGATAATTTGTAAAGCAAAGCAAACTTGCTCATGCAATTAAAAAACGAAAGAATATCGACAGTGTTATGGATTTTACTCAATTGAAACTGAGTTGTGATTGGTGTGAAATATGTAATATGTTACAATTATAATATTTCACGTAACGAAGGTAGGAGTTTACAGTTTTTCTAGAACATAACATTCTGAAAGAAAGGGTTACTTCTGGGTGCAGAAAAACCTTAACAACCAAGAGAGGCAACCGTGCAAGGCTCTCAACCGGGAGGTTCTGGAGTCGACCACTCAGACCGTGGTTTGTTTCCCCGCTTGGCAAGGCGAATGGTTTGTCTTCTACCACGAACTTCGTTTCCCTTATTTCCTATCATCTTTCGTGTTTCAGTAGGCTTAGGGACTGTGTAGTGACGGACAGACGCTTGCTCATGGAAGGTTCTTCTCAGCCCTGCCAGATGGTAGTCTTGTCTGAGCACCCTGGGTAATCAAGCTTGCAATCGTTAAGGACTTCTGCGCGTCTATGTCGGCCGGCCTATAGCCTCTTGCGAGGTGTCCACTGGTCATCTCATATCAAGGCAAGCGATGGGACAAGCTCAGTGAAGGACCGCGACTGATCTAATGTTATCTTAATGACAAATATATTGCATTTTAGACCAGTTCAAATCCATTGTCTTGCGATCGTCGTTTCTTTTCCCGTCTCGTATTCTATCACCGTGACGCATGCCAGTTTTCATATACATATTTATTGTGATCAAACTAAGGGTTTGCCACTAATAAAACACTCCAAACCGCTTTGAGGTATTATTTAGCACGAAGTTCGAAACAAATCGTTCACCGCATGCTAAAGTAAATACATAATACTGAAACTGAACTGCAAAGATATGCATTTATCACTTGTTAGGAAATTTGTAGAGCACATACACAGATATACAATGAAAACAGTGACTATGTTTGTGTTTTAATAGCGTGAACACTCGCTCTTACTACAGGCGAACGAGATATTTAGGAAGGAAATGTTCCAGTACCTCAGTCAGGGATCTGAAACTTGGACCTACCGTTCAGGAATGTCACAAACTTCACAGTGGAAAATATGTAAACATATGCAAGGCTTTTTTTCCTACCACATAGCCAAACATTTGATATGGAGATTTCATCTAAAATGCACCTTTTGAGGCTCCTCGAATCCAAAAAAGGCGTTTTTAGGAATAAATGCGTGCGTATTGAAGTTCAGTATCCGCCAAATATGCGACACGAAGATTGATTAAAATATCAATACTTAAAATAATTGTCTAAACGAAAAACTATGTTCAATTTTCTGGTTATAGCTTCTGAGGTCCCCTTTAGAAGTTTTCTATAATCCTGTATAACTGATAAACATTAAGTGATAGACAAAAACATACTACGCGAAATATATACGTCTCTTTAAAACAGAATGTGTATATATTTTGTATAATAGCCATTTCCGAGATATTCGTTATTATTACCTTTATTTTTTCAATGGTCGTTTTAAAGTGCTGTCGCAATTCACTTGTTTCTTGCGATGTCGAAGTTCAAGGCCATGATATAGCGACTACCTTTTTTAACATTTCATTATTGATTCGCATTTCTCTATCCCCATTGTATCCACAACGAAGTGTGTAATGAACTATTTCTGTAAAGGTTAACATTAACGCTTTCTGTCGTTCTCCGTGCTCTAAGAGTACCATGCTAGCCTCTAGTTCCCGAGGTCGCGGGTTCTAACCCGGCGGATTTTTTTTTTAAGCATAAAGATCCTTAACATGGTTTCCTTTGGAAGGGAAGTAAAGCCGGTGGTCCCATGTCGTAGATTTATGGCACGTAAAAGAACCTCAAACCTGATAAAGAGGCCTCTGAGCAAAATTATCGGTATTTCACGCCCAATATAGAACGAGACGCTAAGATCTATAGTAGTTAAAGAGCGTCCATAAATAAAACTCAATTTAATTAAGTCTCTAAAAGCAATATAAAAATATACAATAATGGGTAGAGAAAGTGATATGAATTTAACGTATAAGATTTCTTTTTAGTTTCTCTACTACTTATAGTAAGTAGAGAAAGTATTGTATTCCACCCAGAAATTCGACACCAGTTTTCACGAATTACACGTTTTGAGGTTTCCTAAAAAAGAAAGAAAAATGTCCATGCGGTGTGCGCGAGCACGAATATCTTAACTCAAAATGTGTGTTAAGTATATATTTACTTAAAAAATGTGTATCTGGAATATTATGGAACAGCCTGTGAAGTTCTCTTCATTCTGAACGACTTTTGTAAACCACAAGAGATACACAAAATCTACAGGTCTTACTAAAACATACAGTTTATGTTAAATGAAGTTTTAGTGATATTAACCACTTCTTAATTATTGATTTGAATTTTGGAATATATATGTTCTGTTTATGCAAAGAGCAAGGAATTTCAAAGCCACCACATAGCGATTCGCCTTTTAAAAATGTGACTATCACTTTAGCCTACTGTATTCTTCTACTTACAACGAAATGTATAATAACAAGAAGTAGATACAATGATGAGGATTTGTTAGAATATTTGGTAGAAGAGTGGCTAAAGGAAGCCATGTGAATTGGAGTTTCCAAACATTGAGACCGCTAGAAACAAATTACATAGGCAGATGAAGTTTAGACAGGGACTCGAACCCGATACAGATGTAGGGTCAGAAAGTAGGCAAGTTGTGTGTATAACGGTAAACCCGACAGGACTGGCTGAACGCGCGGGTCTAACCTGCTCTATGGCTCCTCCAGAACACAGTGCTTTCTCTCTCTCTCTCTCTCAATTCCTAAACTTACTCTCGTCTCACAAGGCTCAGAAATCTAAACCAACCACAAATTCACATATATCCGTTATATATTATAGTATTGGTATAAAAGTCGTCCTTTGTGGTCTGGGGCACCATGCTAACCTCCAGTTCCCGTGGTCGCGGCTCAAACCCGGCGGGGGCGATGGATGGTTTTTAGGCTTAAAAATCCTTAGCATGGCTTCCTTCGAAGGGAAGTAAAACCGGCGTTCCCGTGTCGTAGAGTTACTGCACGTAAAAAACCTCAGGCCTGATAAAGAGGCCTCTGAGCAAAATTTCCGGTCTTTCACGCTCAATGTAGAATGAAACGCTAAGGACTACGAGAGTTAAAAACTCAATTATTATTATTATTTATATAGAATTATTCTTCTGTGCACGTTACAATATATTTTTACTTTGGAATAATTTAAGATGAAGCAAGACGTGTTTACGGAAACAATATTCAAATATTTATTCTTGGTAATAAACTCGTGCAACAATTGAAAACGTTCGAGATGTTCTTTAGATGACGCTCAGCATGGAATCTTTCGAAAACGGCCAAGATTTTGTCTATCTTTTAAACTTGTCCTATTCAAAATGCTGTGATCGCCGGTTAAAAATAACGCGAGCTGACATTGCTATCGTCGCTACATGCTAGAGACGAAGGGGCAGTCCAAAAACTGTTCCATTTGCAGGAAAATTCATTACTACGATTTTGTGGTATTCTCGTGGTGTGCTGCTTATAGGCTAAACTTCCACACCTTGCGAAAAAGAAAGTTATGTTTCATAATGATAATGCGTCTTCTGGGATTGTTGCTGCAACGGTGCATGACCTTCACTTCCACATCCCCTGGATTTGGTTGCCAGCGATTGCTTTTTGTTCCCAAACCTGAAGAAATGGCTGAGTGGATGAATATTCATATCAAATGACGAGGTTGAAGCTGAGACAGACACAGTGATTGGACTAAACGTATTGGTCAGATGGAGAAGTTTTGGAACGTCTCTCGTATCCTTTTTTATAAAGAGAGTGCCATCTCCTAAAGCTCTGCTGACATCTGGACTTGATTCTGTAGAACTACTTGCATATACACAAAGCAGTAACCATTGTGTTTTTAAATAGAATCGCAAGCATACATATCCAATTCGTTCGATTTAAAATTACCTGGTGGTGTCTGACGAAAGCGAAACCAGCGGAACAAAACAATTGAATGTGGTAATTCACTTTCTGATACTGGAATCTCTCTCTAACGATTACAGAGAGAATATCCTTCAGCAGAATGTGGCAAATCACAAGGATTTCTTTTCTGCCGCAGTTTCTTAGAAAGTGTGAAGTACCAAAACTAGACACTTGCATATTTCCCAATTTTTACTTTCTCTGTATGTATTCCACCCAAAAATTTGATATTGAGATTTCACTGGAAATCCACGTTTTGAGGCTCCATGTGTCTGTCTGTTGGATAAATATAAGGATGCGGCAAGGAGATTTTCAAGAAAATCTTCACACCCCCAAACTACCCTTTAAATGGAACATTTTATTTGTTCAAAATGGCTCTAACGACTTTATTAAAATACAGAGAGAGCCAAAAGACTACGAACCGGCTGCGCGGTGTTTTTCCTGTCCGCGTCCTCGGCGCTGGTTGCCGTCTGCCTCTATCATAGAAAGGCGCAGATGAAACCATACAACATTTTTAAAACTACTTTTAAAGGCTTTACTTACCAACTTTATGAAAGGAAATGCTGAAACTGGCCACCGTGGTTGTCCATACATTTTTGGCACCTCTTTAGGAAACTATCCATCACTCGCCGTATATTTTGTTTTAATTCTTGCAGGGTGTGTGGGTTTGTCTTGTACACTTTATGTTTTAAGTTGCCCCAGAGATAGAAATTGCAGGGGACCGAGGGGCCCACAAATCTCTACTACTAATTCTGTCCTCAAACACACTTTTACGAGTGTCGAGGACGCGGACAGGAAAACCACCGCGCAATCAGTTCGTAGTCTTTTGGCTCACCCTGTACTATGTTTAATATATTTATATAACAAATAAAATGTTATCCTGGGTTTTCTGGGATTAGCCTGTGAAGTCCTCTTCATTCTGACCGAGCGAGGTGGCGCCGTGGTAACGCGTGCGACTCGCATTCGGGATGTGCCGGGTTCGATTCCCGGCGACCGCCTGCCCTGACCTATGGGTTTTTCGTGGTTTCCCCGGTCGACAGGCGAATGTTGGAGTGGTTTATCTTCCACCACGACTCTCCTGCCCTTCATTTTCTGTACCTATCATCTGTTTCAGGGCTGTAGGACCAGGTGACGGTGTCGGCGGATGTTTGATCTTGCCGTCGTCCAGGGACTGCTCGGCTGAAATTCGCCTCTGGGTGCGGGAGGGGGCTCGGGCTGCGTTGGAGACATTCAACCTGGAAACATTAGGGACCCCGTCTTTGCTTGCGCCCGTCATCATTTCCGGGGGTCACGATAGAAGTACAAGGGGCCTGCGTGCAGTGCTCTACCCCGGTTTCAGGGTCCGTGCCTTTACCTTTAGCAGATACACAAAATCTTACTACACTTATATCGTTGAAGTACATAATTTATGACACTTTTTTCCTTCGTTAAGCATTTCCGACATATTCTTTGTTGTATTTTTACTATGCTCAACCCAAAGTTTGATGTGGAGTTTTGACGGAAGTGCATGTTTTAAGGTCCCCTGAATTAAAAAAGAAGGCTTATTAGCAAAAGGTCCGTGTGTGTATTTGTGAAGACCATAACTCAAAAACGAAAAGTTGGATAAATACCACACCTGGTAAGTTCAGTGTGTTCCAAAAATGCTATACGAAGATCTTCACCCCCAGCGCAACTACGGTTTAAATGACATCTTCCCTATTAAATCTTCTCCAATGACATGTTTGCATGACGGGTATGTATGGGAAACACTTTGGAAAGACAAGATGAGACTCTGTTATGTATTTTATACACACTCCTGACGCAGTAACACTGACCAGTCCACTTGCGTAATAAAGAGAGGTGGTGGTCAGTGTTCCACCTATTGTGAGTGTGAGATTCTGAGTTTATTCCTATCCTTATGCCACTTACCTTGGTTGTTTATAATGCTTGCATATGACTGCCTCAGAGTTCCGATATCACTTCTCTTCTCTTGCGCATATTATCCAATGTCACTAACTTTTACACAAGCTCTACATTACACATTTCGTTATAGAGAACAGCGACAGTCAAATGTTTAACAACTGGACGCTATATGCTGGTCTTCCACACTGTTTCCATGACATCGCGAGAAACAACTGAATGTTGACACGACTTTAAAAGAATGAGAAAGTAATGAACAATTCGAACCTTTAATGACGGATATCTCACAAATGGATTATGCCACAAAACACTTATTTGAAATAAATGGTGTGTTTTAAGGGGACAAGGTAGTCTGAACACATGGAAATTACCACTGCTCTTAAAAGTTCTCAATGGGTTTTACTGAAAATTTTTATGAATTATTCTGCAAATAACGACAATTATTTCAAGTGGTTGTTTGCATTGATAGCTTGTGTAGTTGAATCCATTAAATTATTTTATTCAGCAGAAAAATAATAAAATTTACTTTTAAAACATGTGAATTCATGTACCCTTTTCTCTGATACTACGTGCAATACAGAATCACACCTTTGCACGTTTGTTCTTAGTATAATCAGCTATCTTCTGAACCTCAATTATTTAGTTACGTATATCAGTTCACTAGAAATTGAAACAAAATTGTTTGCAAGGTCAAGAAAGTAAAAATGAGGAAAATTTGCAATGTTGTTACTTTATATCACTAATATACATTATAAAATTCTGATCGTGGTTCAGAAAGTTTAACTATGTGTTGTATAAATGTACTGAAAATGTCAGCTCTCTACCTCTCATACTTTCTGAGAAAAGGGTACATAAGTATCCAAAAATGTTGTTTTGAGAAAACTGACTTTGAAGTTTGAACGTTAAAATTCTGACACACTTCAGTACCCTCCAGGGTCATAATCATCTGCACCTTCATTCCTGGATTTCTTCAGCTTTTCTGATTGCCTTCTCTTGCTCCTGGCCTCTACTGAACTGCTCGCTGGGCATCATATAGTCGTTGGTTGTTGAAAGATATAAAAATGTTCTAAAAGGGGGCGTTGCATGACAGCTTTAAAGGAATGCAGACTAGCATTTAAATGTCTTAAAAACCTCTTAACCCCCAAAAAGTATATATTTTCTGAATCTGGAAATAATAGAGATTTTATTAATGCCTAAAACAAAAAAGTTTTAATTTTGACCATTTCAATATTGAAGATATATATTTTATTTATAATGTAAATATCTTTAATATATGGTATTTTGATCAAAATCGCTAGAGGCATTTTTTATAAAATCAAAATCTTCAAAAATCTTCCATGTAAAGGGTAGACTGGGGTGGAGAGGATTTTCTTGAAAATCTTCGTGTTGTACCGTTGGAAGACGCTGAACTTGAGTACCACTTTTGGTATTTCGATTTTGAGTTAACCTGTTTAGAGACATGTATGCTGTTTGTTTATTCAGGACCTCAAAACGTGTATTTCTGGTGAACTAGGTTTTGGATAAAAATAAAATTAAATTGAGTTTTTTTTAATTTATGGATGCTCTTTAACTGCTATGGTCCTTAGCATCCCATTCTATATTGGGCGTGAAAGACTGGTAATTTTGCTTAGAGCCCTCTTTATCAGGCTTGAGGTTCTATTATGTGCCGTAAATCTACAACACGGGACCACCGGCTTTACTTCCCTCCCGAAGGAAGCCATGCCAAGGATTTTTACGCCCGAAAAAAATCCATCGCCCTCCGCTGGGTTTGAACCCGCAACCTCGGGAACTAGAGGTTAGTATGGTAAGCGTCCAGTACGAGGATGAAGTGCACTCGAAGCGAGGACGGTAAACAAACCGTGACTGTAAGCACATTCTTGTGGCCTCAAGGCTTACACTTGTTGTCATAATGGAGACCTTGGCTGTTTGTTGATAACAATAGGGTCCATTGACACACTAGGCTGCTCTGTGTGAATGGAATAAACGAGGCAGTTAACACACTCATGGGGAACGAGAACGGGGTTCCATATTGATAGCAAAGTGGTAAACCTTCCTTCATTTGCCTATAAGTGACCAATGATAATTTTGCTTTTTCTACCATGTACGTAGTAGAATACAATAGAACGGAATATTTGTTTGTACCGAACATCATACATTTGGAGCTACTTGCGTTCTAGTACGAATTAAATCCATCTTGCACCCTGGCCCTTTGGTTTTCAATTAGCCCTTATTCTTTTCGTTGCCTTTCTCTTGCCCTTCCTGGTACTTCCCCCTTACTTTTTTTACTTTCCTTGCCATTTGTTTTTGATTTTCCTTGAAAACTCCCCCATATCCTCCCTTAACTGTTAATATTTTATATCCACATTTTCCTGGATCCCAAAGATCCTGTCCCCACTTATCTTACTCTTTACGTTCTCCAAGTAATGTATCTTATACTCTTTCCTCCACATGACACATGTTCGTCATTCACTTCCTCGTAACCCTCTAAGGAACATTGCCCCTGTTCTCACCCTTCTCTTTACTGTCTGCTACATAATCTTCTATCCCCCAGTATCTCTTAATTGTTCTATATAAACTTAAAGGCTTTTGACTTAGGCTTCCCCAGATTTCTTGTTTCTATATCTTCTATCCTATTTCTCACTACTTTCCAAAATCTGTTATCCTTTTTTTCCCCTCTAGTTGCCAAATATCCCCCATTCGTATCTTGTCCAACTCTCTTCCTATCCCAGCCCACCAACCATTCTTATTTGAAGGTAGCATTGCATTCCACCCAAACATTCGATACCGAGATGTACCAGAAATACATGTTTTGAGATCCCCTAAATAAAAAAAAATCTTTTCAGAAAACAAACAGGTGTGTATCTGCGAACAACATAGCTCAAAAAACGAAAAGTGGCATAAATACCAAAGTTGATATTTAAGTTCACCTTCCAAAGATGCGACACGAAGGTTTTCAAGAAAATGCCCCCACTCAAAACTACGTGGAACATTTTCGAATGACTCTGACGATATATTAAAGGTATTTATGATATGACAAACGTACATGTTGAATTTTCTGGGAATAGCCTGTGAAGTTCGCTTCATGCGGAAGTAATTTTATAAAATCTTAAAACTGGTAAACGTTAAGTGATAGACGAAAACGCACTGCACAAAAAATGTAGATCTCTTTAAAACACACAATTTATTTCAAATGACTTCTTATGTGGCATCAACAATTTCCGAGATATCCGTTATTAATGATTGGAATTGTTCAGTACTTGATGATTCTCTTAAATTCCTGTCGACATTCAGATGTCATGGAAACAGTATGGAAGGCCAGCATATAGCGTGCAGTTGTTAAACATTTGACTATCGCTGTTTCTGTAAAGGTTTATCTAGATTAAAATGAAGTAACTAGGAAAATAAGATTGAGTAAGAATAGTTTGTGCACTCACTAATAAACGATAGAGGCTAGAGAAAGTCATGTGAATGCAACACATCAGATATTTTCACCTAGTTCCAATTCAGCCAACATAATGCAGTTTAGCCAACGTCAAAATTCGATAGAGCTAACATTGCAGATCTATTGCTATTCCCAGCCGTACTAACCTCCATTCCTTTATTAATAGTATACATTAAAGTTATTTATTGGTTCTTGCTGTTGTTTTTGAGTTGCATATAAACAAACTACAGGTGAGGGAGCCAGGATGCACAGTTGCTGGAATTTCTTCCAGTTTTATTTTCCCAGCTTGTGACTAGAGAGAGCTCTAGCACCTGTTTCGTGTCACGGCCGTTTTGAATAATTTCTACAGCGAAGAGTCTAATAATTGCTGAGAACGAGTAAAGTTAAAATTTGAAACTTTTAAATTAAAATCTGAAAATTTCCTGAGAAGAAGCCAGAAATGTGTGAATAGAGGACAACATCTCTTATGATAAGTGTGTGCTTATTATTATTGTAATGGTGAGGCGGTTGCTGGGGTGTTATAAACTGTTTCGGCGGGAATCCGAGCTGCGGCGGCCGTAGTGCGGAACAAAAGCACTATAGTAGTAGGCCAACATTATAGCCTTTTCACTTAAAAGCACAATTATAAGATCTGTAGGAATGGAAGGAATTTATCGATTTCTTGGTTAACAGTTCCATGCTTACTTAATAGTAAAGATGCTAAACACTAGTGAGTTTAGGAACAAAAAGGTACATAATAGTAGCTTTAGGAGGAGATGTGGGCCCTTAGAAGACCTTAATCCAGCCGTTCTCCCTTTTTAACGCAGTTTCTTTTACACCAAAATCATCGCGAAATTTTGTTACTGCTACGCATGCGCGGAAAAAGCTGCCAACCCAATCGTATTAGCGTATTCCTCTAAAATATCGATGTTTTATAAATCAAAGAACGTCTAAAATTCGCTCTGATATCATTTACTGCGCAGTTTCTGATATCATACCACTTATTTTAATCCAGTTTATATATATACACACAGTAACGACAACCTAACTTTGGGTAAATCTCCAAACCACATGTTTTCTTTTGTTTAATGCATATGAATGTTAACAATACGCTCGCTTTACGTAATGTAACCATTCAGTCTCACGGTATTTGCCGCTCCAATGTTGGCGGCTCTTCAGGATCACCTGCATGAATTACGATAACTTCTACTGGGCAGACCGCGAACTAAAACGTCAGGTAAGTATGGAACAATACCAATTGTTTGCTGTACAATGGTATTGTGTTGCAGTTCAAGATGATACTGTCACTTGTTGAGCGCATCAACAACATTGATTGGTCATCAGCTCCCATAGTCCTCATAAAGTCCCACAATTATTTCTGAACCAGTTGATCAAATTGTTTTACAACCGAAATATTTGCTTGCATTTTAAAATAGACTATCGAGAAGCGATATGAACTGTGTACTATTGGATTAGGTGTGCAAGACTGACCCGGAACTGTCAGCTCCCGTGGGTTCTAGTTCCACAGCTGACCAGGGAAAGCCGATTAACTTTCTGAACGCATCGGAAGTGAAATTCTATGATGCGTGCCCCGCGCTAAACATAGCACACATGATAACTATCAACGGATGCGTTCACGCAGTCGCTAAGCTACGTATCTCTGAAATTTGACATAAACTGTGTGCTTTAACGAGATATGCATTTCCCCCCCCCCCTATCTCTTACGGTTTACCAATTCAAGTCATTCCGAATGAAGAGGACTTCACAGAAAATTCAGCATATACATTTTGTTTGCCATGAAAATATCTTTCATATGTGGTATTTTAATCCAAATCGCTAGAGCTATTTTTGAAAAAATCGAAGTTTTCAAAAAATTTTCCAGTAAATTTGGGGAATTTTCTTGAAATCTTGGTGCGCATCTTTGGAAAATATTGAACTTAAATACCTAAACAAATCTGGTGTTACAATCACATGACTTTCTCTACCCTCTATCGTTTATTAGTGTGCATATACAAATTAGTCTTACCAATGTTTATTTTTGTATTTACTTTAACTCCTTGGTTATATCGCGACGGATCTGTTGGTGGATAATTCTTAGAACGATATGTGATGCACTTCTAGGCCTCATTCCGGTAACCCCTGCTTCCTGCCGTGCAGATGGCATTAGGGTGCCGTCCAGTCTAACTGCTTACATTGTAGATAGATAGATTCGCTATTATCACTTATTTTTCATTTTACTATTGTTTTAGACTTAAGATGGAACTTTGGGTCGTGCTATTAAATATCCAATCCGGTATATTTACCTTGGCGACTGAGGAAAACCACGAAAAAACCTCAGACAGATTGGTCGGCCCACGGGATTTGAACCCGGGACATCCCAAATGCGGGCCACAGACTTTGCCGCTCGGTTTCTATTTAACTACTTCATTTTAATCGGATAAAACTTTACAGAAACAGCTACATTACGTTATAGAGAACAGCGATAGTCAAATGTTTAACAACTGGTTGCTATATGCTGGCCTTCCATACTGTTTCCATGACATCGCGAGAAACAAGTGACAATCTATAGGACCTTAAAAGAATAAAGTGTTGAACATTTCGAGCCATTAGTAACGGATATATCGGGAATGGCTTATGTTACAAAAATGTTATTTGAAATAAGTTGTGTGTCTTAAAGAGATCTGCTTGTTTTATGTACTACATTTTCGTCTATCGTTTAACGTTTACCAGTTATACAAGGTTATACAGTTTTACAGTTGTCATGTAAATATGTTTAATATATGGTGTTTTAATCAAAATCGTTATTTTTTAGAAAATAAAAAAATTTCGAAAAATGTTGCACATGAAGGATAGTTTGGGGAGGGGGATTATCTTGAAAATCTTTGGAAGATACGGAACCTTGCTAGTTATTCAACTTTTCGTTTTTGAGTTGTGTTGTTCAGGCACACACAGACGCATCTTTTTCTAAAAATGCTTTTTTATTCAAGGGACCTCAAAACATGTATTTCCGGTGAAATCTCGGTATAGAATTTTTGGGTGGAATACAATACTTCCCCTACTTAATGTACGTAGTAGAGAAAGTAAAAATGGTCATGAGAATGTATGACATAAGATTTTATGTTTTGTTGTATTAGAGTCGGTACTGGTGAAGTACGTGAAGAATGGCACGAACACAGGTTGACCAATCTGATGGGATGTCGGCCAGATAAAGACATTAGCATGCACCGCATCATATAATTACGTAAACCTCTTCTTCATGATCGAATGGAGACATCGGCGATCCCTGGCACGTAGCTCGAGTTTGGCTCCTCACAAAACTGTTGCTGGAATTGGGGTCGTAATATTGTCCACTTGTTTCTTACTCAATATACCTTCATCGCATTCTTTCATAACTACCAATCTACCGCCAACAATTTCCCCCCTAAAACCTCCATCTGAGATTTCACCAGAATGAGGCCCAAATAAAGCATATGTCTGATAAATATTAGTCTTGGTGTTTAGGTTCTGCCACACAAAGATTTTAGAGAAAATCCCCACCACAAACCATCCTTCACATCGAAAATGTTTCGATACGCTTTTGTTTTCTCAAAAATGACTGTTGCGTTTTGATTAAAATAGTATCTGTTTAAGACACTTTCATGACAAAATGTAGATCTTGAATTTCCTGGGAATATAATATTAACTCCTCTTTATTGCTTGCGTATAATTGGTAAACTGTAAGAGATAAGCAAAATCTTACTGCACAAAAAATGAGATTTCCTCAAAGCGCATAATTTATATAAAAAAATTTATAGTGTTGACCATTTCCGAAATATTCTTTGTTATTGGTTTGAATTTCAAACGTTTATCGTTTGTTTAAAGTGGTCATGCAAACTACATTTAATTTCAGTAATCACATAGCGACCCCCTTATTCCTTTCTCTACAACGTAAAGTAGGGGAAGCATTGCATTCCACCCAAAAAAATACATGTTTTGAGACTCCTGAATAAAAAATAAGCATTTTTAGAAAAAGTTCCACATAACTCAAAAACGAAAAGTTAGATAAATATCAAACTTGGTATTTAGCTTCAGTATCTTTCAAAGATGCGACACGAAGATTTTCAACAAAATATCCCCAACTCAGACTACCCTTTACATAGAACATTTTTCGACATTTTTTATTTTCTCAAAATTGGCTAACGATTTCGATTAAAATACAATATATTTTAGATATTTTTATAACAATAAAATGTATGTCTTGAATTTTCTGGGAATATCCCCAAAAGCCGTCTTCGTTCTGAATGGGTTTTTCATAACTGATAAACGTAAGAGATAGACAAACTTTTTCTACACAAAAAAGATAGAGCTGGTTAAAACACGCAATTTATGCCATACACATTTTTTTGTGGAGTGAACCATTTCCGAGATATTCCTTGTTGTTTGTTTGAATTTTCCAATACTTATACTTGTTCTCAAATGGGAATTCGTTATTCGTTTTTTTATGTCCTGAACATACAAAGAGAATGGAATACTCCCCATAGCAACCAGCTCTTAAAACATTTGACTATCGCTTAAAGCCTACCATATTCCCCTTGCATCTACAAGAAAATTAGCAATAAGATGAAGTAGATGGAGTTTGTAAAAATGGTTTGTACAAGAGTAGAGAAAGTCATGTGAGTGTAACACATCAGATTTTTAAAACTGTGACTATCACATTAACCTAGTGTATCCCACAGCGAAAGTGATTGTTTATCTTATAGCAGCAGGCAGTATTATAATTTCCGGCAATGATTTATGTTGCAGGATCCGGCCGAGCACGGAAGCAATGAGGTGAAACCTAAATGACGTAACACATTCTAGAGCGCTCTTCCCACCGAGTTGTACCCGGTGAGTTTTGTTGCCTGTGTTTACGTAACAGAGTAGGGCGCGTTGCATTTGTTTTTATCGTCTCATTTATGGACTTTGCAAACAGTTGAATGCATTAGCTACTCTGTTTTTTCAGGGCTTAGTTTTCTGGGTCGGTACTTAAATACGTAGTAGTTGCGCTACAACGAACAATTCGTCAACTTATCTACTTCTTGGCAATCGATATAAACATTTGCAGAAAGTGTTTCATCACTAGAACCTGGATTTGTATGCAAACAAATATGCAATTAATGAAAAATCAAATAAAGTGGCTAATGTCTTGTCATTGATATGGGAAATGTAAAGGTATGATGATGGGGGGGCTTCGAGAACTGGGGCAGACCAGTCGGCCCCTACCGTGACCTCTGGGAGGGAGGGAAGGCCGACCAGAATCGGATGACAAGCGCAATCGCGGACGGGGTCCCTAATGTTTCCAGACTGAACTCCTATAAGACCGCTCGAAAACATCCAGAGGCGGTTTCAGCCGAGCAGTACCTGGACAACATCAGGAAGAAGCCTCTACAGAGCGCACCGCCAGCCGCAACCCGTCGAACACCGTCACCTGGTCGCACAACCCTGAAACACATGACAGGAAGATGATGGGTACAGGAGAGTCGTGGTAGAAAATGAAGCACCCCAGCATTCGCTGCCGACCACGAAAAACCCATGGATCAGAGTGGGTGGTCGCCGGAACCCGAACCCGAGACCTCCCGAATGCGAGTCGCACACGTTACCACGGCGCCACCTCGCTCGGTGATAGTAAGGACCTTCTGGTATCTCGCCAGCATTAGTGCACGACCGTGAGGCCACAGTGAAACAACAGAGTCCTCTGGATTCGAGATTTAACCAGAGGCTGATGATGAAACTTTGAGTGGCCTCCAGGTAGGCTTTTGAAGCTCTTTGTACCTCTTGAGCTAGGTATTTAATCAGGTCCAATATTCCTGATAAAACGGACCACGCCCTTCTTATATGTGTGCATGGTGAAGCCTTCACATTCCCTCGCACGTTTCCTACATAAAGGGTCTTGATGTGTAAATGTTGTGGCCTGTAACATAGCCAACAACTGCTCTCAGCTTAGGTCTAGTTAAATTCAGAAGAAACTCACTCAGTTTGCCGCCAGACTCCCGAAATGAAATAATGCCCTTGCCTGTTATCTCATGCTTGGCACTTCTGAGAGAGACACACCACAGAAGATCCTGTTAAATCAAGCCGCTCCTCCCTCTTAGTCCGCATACCCAAGAACCCAACAAGGGTATTCGGATAAATTAATCCACAAGCAAGAGCCCAGAGAGACAAACATCCGTGGGCCTTTCCACAATGGGAGAAGTGGATACGGCACTACACGCGTCAACCCCAGTGTCTAGCCACCAGCTCTCCAGGTTCGTGCCGGGGTCTTACAACACCGTACCCATAGGCTGACAGTCTATACAACACACCAATCTGGATATAGTTTTGACCGCTATGAGTGTGGTATGCATCTCCGCCCGACACAGGCTAAAATTGTGTATATCTCAGCCTGAAAAACATCTGGCGAATAGCAAGCCTGGTCCAAAGTCCCAGACCTCGTCCTGCCCCCGAAGTGGGAGCCACACGTCGGAAGAGATCCTGTCTCTGTGTCCCACTCCTCCCTGGAAGGTATCACCACCGTGTAAGATAGATTATACCTACTCCCCATCAGGATAATAGGACACATCTCCTGGGGTCTATTAACAATCAGCGTGTAGGTAGTTTGGAGCACCACCCCTACTGTCCAGAGCGGTGCGCACTCACCTTCACAAACAAGTGCAAGGGAGAGAGGTTGACCACGCGAACTGTAGATTAGGCTACGGTGTGTCTGAAGTGGTTACGAGGAAATCTTTTCGTCTCAGTGTCCCTCAAACTATGGATTCGACACTAATAACGGCCGTATTTAAATATTTCTATATGTAACCCCTTCCCACCCCCACAGTATTGTAAGTTATATGTGTACAGAGTTTAGTTCAAGTTGCTCCACTCGTTTCAGAGTTATGCTGGAGCATACAAACATTTTTATATTGTATATTGATTCCAGATGAATGTGCATTTATATGCTTTATCAAACACTTTTCAAATTGTCTGTGAAAAAGTTACTTATAAAGTACTGGATAGCTGCTCGGCGTAGCACGGTTACCTTTTTAAATTCGAATGACGAATTAATTAATTTTACTTTCCTCCCCCCCCCGTACTTTATGAAATTATTGTACAATGATCTACAACATTTTTATGGTCAATCCTCCACTTTTAATTTTGTACTAATATTAATGCAAAAGTATATAAAACATCGACGGAACAATATAGAAACACTCAACATATACAATGAAACAGAGATGAAGCTGGTGAATATGTAGACTCCATACTTTCAGGCCACCAAGCTAGCCTCTTTTGAAAATACACATAGTCTGCGACCATCAAGAAAAATAATTTTCTCAGTTGTTAATTATAAAATACCGTTTCATTGATTTGTAATGTTAGTGACTTTCTCTCTTTATACAATTATTTAGGATGCCCTGCTAACAAACTTGATTACAATATAAGTACAAAGGAAATAAACCAAAACTTTCTTGCGTGAGGGTTATCACAATATTTTGGCATTGGTATCACATGCATTTTCTAGCATTATAAGCAGATCCGATTCACTTTTGCTTTGCTGCATCTTAGTGGATGAGACGTGACCATCTACATACAGAGTGAGCCAAAAGACTCCGAACCGGCTGCGCGGTCTTTTTCCTATTCGCGTCCTCGGTGCCCGTTGCCGTCTGCCGCTATCATAGAAAGGTGCGGATGAAAGCATACATTTTTAAAACTACTTTTAAAGGCTTTACTTATCAACTTTATGAAAGGAGATGCTGAAACTGGCCACCGTCGTTGTCCATACATTTTTGGCACCTCTTTAGGAAACTATCCATCATGACGATGTCATCTAATGTTTCTTCGGTAAGAACCGAACGCCGTCTTTTAGATTTCTTAGCCTGAACACTTCCTGTGGCCTGAAATTTACTGTAAATTTCATGGGATTGTTGTACGGCCTGGAACGTTTACACCTGGAAATCTTTCTGCAATACGAATCATAAATAAATACAAGCTGTGCAGTAGAAAACATATACTGAGCCATAATACACTTTGTGACTAAGTACAGGACAAACTACTAAATAACTCGTAATAACTGAACTACATCACATCACCGTCAACTCAAAACTGCACTTCACACTGCACAGCTAAACAACAGCGTGACTGTTTATAGCAACAGTGCGTTATATTTCCACACGCCCAGTGGAAAAACACTACGCAGCCGGCAATATTTTTCATAAAATACCCCTCCGGGGTAACTTAAAACATAAAGTGTACAAGACAAAGCCACACACCCTGAAAGAATTAAAACAAAATATTCGCCAGGAAATTTCTCAGCGTGAACTACGGCGAGTGATGGATAGTTTCCTAAAGCGGTGGCAAAAATGTATGGACAACGATGGTGGCCAGTTTCAGCATCTCATTTTAAAGTTGGTAAGTAAAGCCTTTAAAAATGTTGTATGGTTTCATCCGCGCCTTTCTGTAATAGCAGCAGACGGCAACGAGCGCCGAGGACGCGGACACGAAAAACACCGCGTAGGCGGTTCGGAGTATTTTGGCTCACTCTGTATATATTGCTTGGAATGAAGGCATGTGTCTTTTTTTTTTTTTTTACTCCATGGAGTTCTCAACCAAAAGTTTAGACCTTCTTCGTAGTGCGTTCTTTCATAAGTCCAATGTTTTCAGTTTTAGTCTTTTAGTAAGTTATATTAGATTATAGGAGTAGATTTACAACAAAAGTATATATAAACTTGAGGTTACAGATTTGCGCATTCTAAATGATTTTAAAATGTTTATTTCCGAGTTCGTAAATAAAATAATCTATTGTGTATTTCTTGTAGTCATTGCATCAGTCATACTAAGTGAATTGAGTTATCAAGTATGAAAGAAGCCGAGATAAGATATAAATGCCTTTACATAATTGTTCCTCTTTCTACAGATGTTCAAAGTGTTTTTCATACACCTTAAGGCAGGTGATGTTGATCCCTTATCAGTGTTAGTAACTGTTATCACTGTCCGAGTTTGAAGATATTGCTGTAACTCATTAAATATCTGTACTTTCTCTGTCACGTACTTAGCTAGAGGAAGTACGTTTTATTGTAATGTTGTATAAATACCAAACTTGGCATTTAAGTTCAGCATGATACGATAGGAAGATTTTCAAACAAATCCGCCATTGCACACTACCCTGTACATGGAATATTTTCCGAGGTTTTTGATTTTCTCAAAAATAGCTCTAACGATTTCCATTAAAATACCACATATGTAAGCTAGGGTGTACAACGGCGCTCTGCTACCTAGGTGAGACCCCCCCAGGAGTAAGGGAAGAAGTGAAGAAACCACAGGAGGGTTCAGGCCACTGAGACACGTGGAAGTTCCTGTGTCTAAGACCCATCCCACTATTGTAGTTTCCCTGAGAGAGCGGTGAACAACCCGTGCAACCAAGCAGCCCTCATGGGAATACTCTTTCCTTTGAACAAGTATCCACGCCGTCTGCCGGCACCGCCATGCGCCACGAAACCTAAGAGCACGCCTGAAACATGAGAAGCAAACAGAATGAAAGGTAAATGAGAAATCACCCCAGCATTTACCTACCGACCAAGGAAAACCATGAAAACCCACGGTTGACGAGAATCGAACCCGGTACCGCCCCATTGTAAGCCTTGCGCTTTACCACGATACCATCTCTCTCGGCATATGTTTAAGATATTTACATGAGAAATAAAATACTACGAGGGCTGTCATTTCTCTCGCCTGACGATGTCATGGGAACTGAAGGCCAGCCTTTAAAATCAGACAATTGATTCACTTGTTCTATTCCTGTTGTATAATGAAAGTATTTCTGCAAACCTTTATCTCGATTAACATGAAGTACATAGAAAAATAAGCTTTTCTAAGAATATTAAAAATAAGTGTTAGTGTGTAGAGAAAGTTACATGAATGTAACACAGATTTTTAATGCATTACCTAGTGTGCTCATAAGCTACTATGTTCAACTGGAGGACAGCATAAAAGTCGCCATGGAAACCTGTTGCTGATATAGAGAGACCTGTTTTAATCTAATCTCTATAATCACATGTGATAATATGAATTGTTCTGTTTTTGTGCACTCGATTTACCTGTTTCCGTGGAGAGAATCGATAAGATATGTGTAAGCGACCAGGAACTGCATTGTTACGTAATCTCTTAGGCGACCTTGCGGAGTTCCTTGACCATCATCTTCCTGATCCTCTCTAGGAAACCATTGTGTTAGTGCGCCAGTAACCATTTGCCTTTCTCGGAATATTTGTGCGTGATTACCTGCTCAGCGAATCAAACACACTTCAGGTATCGTTATGAGCTGCTTCCTAATGTTCTACGATCTGTGAAGATCAATATGAAATTCTACCTAGAACTGCGAAGAATATTAGCAATAATTGTACAGTGATCAGATCCCGAACATTAATAAATTCAACATTGTTATAGACATTTTTCTTTCAATATATACTGCCGTTTGTGAAAATTGCAATACCAAGAAGGAATTTCCCGAATAACTCCAAACTTGGTGGAAGTGTAGAAGAGTGTGCAAGCAATAAGTGATTAGGTTTGTAGAGAGATGGGATACACGTAGAGCCCTTTCGTGTCGGTCCGACAAGGTCAGTGTTGCGTCCAGTATAGTCAATGCAGAGCTGTCAAACAAGCTGGAAACAATAAAGCGAGTGCCAGTATGCCTCGTCGACGTCAAAGAGAGCCATATCGGTATGTGAGTGAGCTCGAACGGGGCAGAATGATCTGTCTCCGGGAAGCGGGTTTGTCGGCTCGTACAGGGCATGTTGCTACGACAGTGATGCGCGTGTGGAAGCAGTGGAAAGATGAAGGTCGTACGCAGCGAAGAGCGGGTACTGGACCACGGAACATGACCACAGCACGGGGTGACCGTCATCTTGTCCGCATGGCCATAACGGACCGTACTGCTCCATCCACAGTGTTGGCTCGACGCTGGAGTACTGCAACAGGTGTGAACTTGTCTACATCAGCGGTTCGTCGCCGTCTGCTGCAGGCTGGACTGGTTGCATGCATGCCATTACGTCGGCTTTCATTGTCCAGAAACCACAAGCTCCTCCGACTGCAATGGGCACGTGAACACCGCCACTGGAGTGCTGAGTGACAATATGTAGTCTTTTCGGACGAGTCCTGCTTCAACGTGTCCTACAGTGATGGTTGCATACGTGCTCGGCGGTACCGTGGTGAGCGCAACCTGGAGGGCTGCATTGTTGAGCGGCATAGCGGATAAACACCAGGTGTGATGGTTTGGGGCGCTATTGGTTACAACAACCTATTTCGCCTCCTACGGATTAAGGGCACTTTGAACAGCAACCGGTACCTAACGGTGGCTGAAGAGTCTGAGATACTCCCCCTGCTTCAGGCATCTCCACAGGCCACATATTGCGAGGAATGTAGAAGCCTTCTTCGAAGAGCGACGGGTAGCATTGCTTCCCTGGCCTGCACGTTCGCCTGACGTCTGGGATATGGTTGGTCGGCGTCACGGGCTCCAATACAAACTGTGTGGAGGGAAATCTCTCAGGAACTTATTCAGAACCTTTTTGATTCAATGCCACGGCGTATAGCAGCGCCACACCAAATACTGAATATTAGGGCTCAAGTTTATCATTTGTTACTTGTTAAGTACGTAACTTGTGCTATTAAATTCATGCGTTTCCTTCTTGGTGCTGCAATTTTCACAAACGGCAGTGTATATATAGACCTAGTTGCTGATGAATATCCTCTTCACATTGCTTGCCCGAGGGGTAATAATCAATCCTGCTTCTTGATAAGACTTTCTGTTCCGGTGAGTTTCAGAGTGTTTTACTGCCTCTCCACGGCTCTTCACCGCCACAGTCATGTGGTAACAATTACTTTGTCTTTCTTTCTGAAGACGGGTCGAGGTGTTTCACGTTTTTTACTCGAAGGCTCATTTTGGTAATGAATGTTTTATTAAAACAGAAGAGAGTTGTACTGTCAGTATTAAACTCGCCATACAGATACACTCAGTGGGTGATAGACATGTCTAGCATTCTGAAGGTGTTAGAAGGAAAGGAAGGTAGCAGTGTATTCGTCGCTTTGCACGGTAGACACATAAGGAAATGTTAATTTTTTTAAACGTCCTATACTTTATGGGACTGAGAAGTTAATATGACGTAGTGATAAATGAATAATGATTGAATGCATGTAATTTGTTTTATTAAAAGCTCATCTGTATTATGTCATATGTGTTGCAGACTCAAAGACGACTGATTCCTTTATAATTTTAGTTTTTCAACGGCCGAGTTTACATTTTCTATTTGGTTGGTACAAGTTGTCCACAGTGCTAAACATTTCTGTCAAGGTTCTTAATGATTTTGTGTTTAAATCGTCAGCAATAACAGCGTTCAGTGCACTTCCCACCGCGTGGCACTGAGCCAACTGCCAACGTAATATCCAACTCAACATACAAATACACGTAACACTATTAAGGCCACACTAAATGATGAAAACTGACCCAAATATCACTTTCTTTTTTGCAGTCTTTAAATTCCAATTTGTACTTTAATTTACACACACACACACAGAGAGATATATATAATAATTTTAATATATTTTTAGAAATATAGTATCGCATCTGGGATTTGTATATGAATTCCATACCACTTCGCAGGAAAAAAAATGCAGTAGAGGGGTAAAGTTTAGTGCATCTTTTAGGGGAAGTTTTGTTCTAAAGTTGATACTACTGTTAAGTATGAGCGGGGTGCCTCAGGCGGTAACGTCTGCGAATGCTTGAGTGGTTCATCTTCTACCATGACTCTCCTGTTCCCATCATCTTCCTTGTCATGTGTTTCAGGGCTATAGGACCAGGCGACGGTGCTCGGCGGGTTATGTAAAGGCTTCTCCCCTGGCGTCGCTCAGTTAGGTCTCTCCGCCTCAGGGTACCCCGCAGGTTGGTGGCTTGTGGGCAAAGACCGTGTGGAAACGTTAGGGACGCCGTCCATGCTTGCGCCCGTCGACATCCGGACCTGGTCGGGTCTGTCCCCTCACAGGGGCCTCTCCGTGAATCCTACCTTTATGACAGGTTCAGTGTACTCAAGCCACGTGCTCTTTCTGCGGATGACATTTTCGGGTTTTGACAAAAATTATTCAAGATAACTAAATTAAATTTTACGGTGACAGTTTTGTACCTACTTTGCCATTAATAACATGGATGTGCTACATTCACATGCCTTTCTCTACCCTCTATCGCTTATTAGTGGCTATACAAATTATTCTTACGAAAGTTTATTTTTCTGTCTACTACATTTTAATACAAATAAATCTTTACAGAAACAGCTACATTACACATTTCGTTATAGATACAAAGAGAACAGCGATAGTCAAATGTTTAACAACTGAACGCTTTAAAATTCCATGCTGTTTCCACGACAACACGAGAAACAGCTGAATGTTGACAGGGTTTAGAGAATGACCAAGTAATGAACAATTCGAGCGTTTAATAACGGATATATCAGAAATGGCTGATGGCACAAAAAAGGTTATTTGAAATAAATTGTGTGTTTTAAAGAGATCTACATTTTTTGTGTAGTACGTTTTCGTCTATCGCTTAACGTTTAGCAGTTATACGAGATTATGCAAATTTCCTTCCGAATGAAAAGGACTTCACAGTCTATTCCCAGAAAATTCAAGATATACATTTTATTTGTGATGTAAATATCTTTAATAGGTATATCGTACTTTAATAAACATCGTCAGAATCAGTTTGCAGAAAATAAAAAAATTCGAAAATGTTCGATGTAAATGCAGTATTAGGTGGGAAGATTTTCTTTAAAATCTTACTGTCGCATCTTTGGAAGGTGAACTTAAATATCGAATTTGGTACTTATCCACTTTTCGTTTTTGAGTTATGTTGTTCACAGGCACACACTCGGACCTTTTTCTAAAAATGGTCAACATGTATTTTCGTTGAATTCTTGACATCGAATAAACTAAATCAAAATGTGGTATAGTTGAGAAAATAATCCTATGTTCCTTAACAAAGCAACTTATTGTATAAAAGTAAATCAGTGAGCTTTTATTGCCCGTGTTGAAAATGTATATGACATATACGTTGCATATAGAGGGAAATGAAAGGGTAGGAGAGAGACGAAGTGGAAGAGGGTGGAGGAGAATGAGGGATAAATAAGAATCACTGCAGTTAACGACGTTGTCCATGGGTAACTGAGTTGTAATTCATAGCTTAGTGGAACAAATCAAGAATTTCTGATGAAATTGTTTTTCTCCTCCGACTCTTGAATGAAAGGTTACGTTGACAAGCGACCGTGCCTTGGAAAGAAAAACAGAAGATGGGAGCAAAAAGCAGATGAAGAATCACGAAAATGAAAGTGGAAAGTTCTCAAGATCGAGCCACTTTCGTCGCTACGAAAGTTGTTGCATCATTGTGACGTAAGTTCCGCCGGACATGGTCACGTGCTCTGTGAACCAGATGGCCATCCTCCGGTTACGAGATTTATGTTTAAAGTCCTGCCCCATCAGTGTTAAATTCATTATCTCAGAAACTAAGATATCAGCCTGGATGTACAGGGGTATGGACAAAGTAAAAACACGTGAAACATTTAGTACTCAACTTTATTTGTTAAAACTTTGTGTATACAACATTCCACAGTGCTCAACATGACCCCCATTGCGCTCTCTACATAACTCATAATCGTAATGCAATTCAGACCATGTCCTTTGTAACATAAGAGGGGTGATGTAATTTTTACTCTTAGATCATCAATGTTCCTGGGTTTCTATGCATAGACAGTGTGTTTAACAAAACCCACACGAGGAAGTCGTGAGGGGGTGCACCATGTTGCTGGAATACAGTGTTCATATTGTTGTCTTGCTCAAGTTGTGGCAACAGAAACAATGCAACGAATCCAAATAAAGTATTGTCTTTTCCGCAAAGAAGAATGGTCCATACACATTCTTGCTGCTCACTCCACACCTTGCATTCACCTTTGGACTTGATGTTTCAAGCTCGTAGCAGACATGTGGGTTTTGTCTTGCCCAAATACTGCAGTTGTGTGTGTTTACTCTCCCGCCGACATGAAAAGTAACTTCGTCTGTAAATGTCCACTTGCTTAAGAAGCCGTCATCATCTTCAATCTGTTGGCACATCATGAAAGCGAAATTGAAACGGCTTCGTGGTCCTCGACACGTAAGGCTTGTAGAGTTATAAGTGAAATGGGCAGCTTCAAGTAGTTTGGAGCAATACTCTGACATGACTCCTCTGCTGACAGTCGTCTTAAACTTTTCATAGGACTCCCTGTCATAGCTTCAGTGATAGCTTTTTCTCATGCTGTCAGTGGCGTAGCGTAAGGGTGGACTTTGAGATTGAGTCTGCCTAAATAAATTGCCAAGAAACTAAATAAATTGTTAAACATATAAATAAAGACAGCCCCAGACAAGTGATAAAAAACTAATTAATACAACCACCTTCACCACTGGCTACCCCAACGCCTCAACCCCTACTGCTAAGTGTCAGGTTGTAACGCTGCGTTCTTAGGCAGCTTGGAAATCTCATGATGCGACAGCAAAGTCGAGTTGAGACTGGAATGTCTGAGCAAGTGCAGGCCTCATCAAGAATGGACTTATATAGCTTTTCCCACTAAATTTCGACCTCTCGTCGTAGCAAGACATGACTATATATTGTTGTGTATTAAGAGCACAAAGGCAGCAGCAGAGAGTTAACACGTTTAGTCTCTGTGTACCTGCTCTCTCCAGGACAACAGGGTTTGGAGACAAGAGTAGGGCAAGGCAGTGTAACATAAACATTAATTCCTCAGTTATTGGTGAACCAGCAGTATGTGCGTGCAACCGTGCAGTACAGTGTTAATTGTTTTCATTGTGCGTGGTTTATTTATGATTTAAGAAATATGGACAATTCCATTGATTTGGTGGATTACTTATTGAAAAACTCAGTTTTCGACTCTATCTTTGAGAAAAAGTGTGAACTTAAAGACAAAAGACCAACTCCTAAGCTTGGCATTGTCTCCCAGGAAAAGAACCAAAATCGGACATTTCAAACATCCTGGTACAGTAAATTTAATTGGTTAACTGGCAGTTACATTCATAATAAAGTGTGTTTGTTTTGGGGGGGAAGGAATTGTGTGGTGAAGCAATATCAAGTATTAAAAACGTTGAAAGAAACACTTTCAATAAAAATTGCCGACTGGAGCTTATATACAAGAAAATTGAAGAAGAAGAAGGTTAGTTAGTTGCTACGTATGGAGAGTCAGTTTAAAGAAGATGTTGGGGAACGGAACTTGAAGTAGTTGCAACCGCACGTAGGTTTAAAAATATTAACTTTGTAATTTTGACAGTTTCTTTAAATATTATATATTTATGTTTGCCTCCGCTGCGCCAGTATTATTGTTAGCGACATGGATGTCTTTGCAGGGTTTTGGTGCGACTGAAGAATGTAGGCTTACACAGATTATAATTTTTACTTCACTCCTTTTATTAATTCTTGACACAATTTAAATAACACTTCGCTGATATAGAGAGAGGTGTGAGATTTTTTTAATTAATTACTTGCACCTTTTTAACACGTAAAATATTTTCGTCTCACACGAATACGTATTAAATTTCTCGAGGACGTTTCTCGCGTCCGATTAGGAACACTGTGAACAACCAACGCGTCTAGTTATGAGCTCTGTCTACAAGCAACTGACTGCATTTCTAGCACCTAAATTTGTAAATTTCTGTATTTCAAGTCTCTGATTGGCTATTCCTAATCCAATAGAATACTTTTATTTAACTAAAGCTTTTTCTAGTTGTTGATTGGCTATTTTATAAACTGTCATAAAATTACATTAGTGTTGCTCTAAGAATGATCAGTAGCATTATTACACTTCCTTACTCATTGTTGCCTCAAGGCTACCTCATTGTTACCTCATTGTTAGCAACTTTTAACCTATTATTCTCACAGCTCCTACATTAATTACGTAATGCATTCACATAACATTATTGAACATACATACAATAACATTTACAATGACTGTTACATACATTTTTATATATTGTTACATATACATATTGCTTTAAGACGGGCTGTTATTATATTTTTTATTATATAATTCGACTGATATCATTTAAGTGTTAAAAATACTGCCTCAAAATCTGAGTACCCACATTGTTTTCATGATTTAGAATCATACAATGGTTTGTAGGCATTTTGTAAAGTTACACCTAACGCTATATTTTATAATCTAGTTTAGTTTAAACTATATGTCCAGTCAATTTCAGCAATTAATATTGAGCATCATTTAAAAAGTTCTAAATTCAATTTTTAGAATGTAGTATAGCCAGAAGACAGGCTACGCCCTGCATGTTTGCCTGTAACACAGAACCTGTTTCTGCAAATGTTCGATACCAACAACATTATGGAATTGTATTTAGGTACATTCGCACACCACACTCGTCGAAATTCGCTTTTCAACTGTTATCATACATTTAGCATACCAAAGAACACAGTGTGCCCGCTGTTGATTTATAGTAACCAGTGCAATCATTTGTGATTTTCATTTCTCCTTTCAGGTTATGTTTTGTTGATAGCCAAATATGGAGACTCCCATCTTTTACGTGCGGTTTAACCAGCAAGAAGTCTGTCCTACAGTCATATTGGCTTTTATAATAACATTTAATGTTATGCATACCATCCTATAGACTTATGTCTTCTAAGTTCACTCATGTACTTTTATATAATAACTTTATTTATTAAGGAAAATATGTTTATTCTCTTAAAGATACCATCATTTTATTACAATTTATCATAAATATATTTTTTAAATAACCAAACACGTTATTAACACCAAAGTAGGTCTACAACCCCACTTAGAGATTGTTTTAAGCATCCTAAAATTGTATTTAGACAACTTCAATACTTTCTGAGAAGAGCGGTGGTTTATATCAAAAAATGGACAAAACATACTCGCATATGTTTGCAAGGCTTGAGTACAGAAACGGCAGATCCCCGATGCAATTCCAGGGACCCTTGGGGTTTTCGTGGTTTCCCTGGGTCGGCAGGCGAATTCTGGGGTTGTTCATATTCTACCACGATTTTCCTGCCCCTCATTTCTTGTACACGTCATCTTCATTGTTATCTGCTTTAGGGTTGTAGGACCAGGTGACGCCGTTGCAGAGGTTACTTTCCTGGGACTTTGCTGAACTATTCAGTTAGGACCCGAGTGGCCCGGGCGTTCCAACTGGAAACGTTATGGATCCGTCCATGCTTGCGCTCGTCGCCTTTCGGGTCTCTCTCGTCATCGCTTCGTCCGTACCTTTTTTAGGCTTACCGCAGTAAATACGCCGCCGCCGCTGCTGGTGCATAGCGGTTAGTTGAACGGCAGATGTTATGTTGTGTAGTTTATTCCATTATGCTTTTCCGATATGGTATACTGACGTAAATAAAAAGATATGCGGAGAGTGCAAAGGAAAGTAGTATTGAGAATAATTTGTTGCTACAGAACAGTTTGAAATAGGGCACTATAGCAGGGGTCATTCCATTGGAAACAAAGACGGTTTGTTAGTGTTTCAAATGCGTATACGAGAATGCAGAAGATACTTTGTATGGATGTGCGCACTGGAATGAGAAGAAGCATGTACTAAATTAGACGGGAGAAAAGTTCAGTACCACCCTGATAGGAGAGGTAAAGGCGTGGAACAACTAGCTAGGAGACAACATAGTAAAGTTGTTACTGCCATTTTAAAGGTATAGCAGAAGGAAGAGTTAGAGTTACTATTGAATGTTTGTTCTTTACCCACTATGTACGTGGTTGAGAAAGTAATGATGTTGGCATTTAAAATGTTTGTCGATGACGTCACATTCTTGCTGAATATTTTGTTTCTTTTTTGTAATATTTTCCTTTCAGAATATTAAATTACACGTGTTGGAACATTTTTTTAAAAAATAAGTTAGTTTTATTTGAACTATTCATTATGAAAGACCCTGCATAAAATTAAAGAGAAAATTAGAATGAATGAGAATAAATAAAATTTAGAGAGAAAAAAAGGAAGACTTTTTTTTTTTTTTTACAATATTGCCAATAAATGTCCCCTTAAATACCAAGTTTGACATTGATCCGACTATATACAATTTTTTGGTGAAATTGCCTTCGTTTATCCAACAGGCACAGAAGATCAAAATACTTAAGGATTCCATCATATTTCTCTCATTCATCTGAGGAATAGTGAAAACGTTTTAAGTAAATTGATACGAATTCTTTGATTCTATCAAATCAGGTGTTGAGAAGCAAGATATAATATTTTGTCACATAAAACCTTGTGAGGAAAGACTTACAAAACTTCTCAATTAAGAATTAAGGCACTTTTATAGTTTCATTCACTCATTGAGATTCAGTCTAGGAATTCTTCCGAATACTCAAAACGTGACGTCAACCTCAACTCCTGAGACAGTTGAAGTTTATAACGCTCGAAAACCATCGACTGTCCTCGTCAGGGTAGTATAGGGTAGTTAAATTATATTCGAACCCACTTGCGGCCTCTGTCTACTGCGCGAGACAGCCGGCAGCCGCCGGGGAAATTACGCCGACAGAGGCGGACTAAATCCGTACCTTATAATAGATGCTGGAAATGTTGACTTTCTGCTCTCAAACAGGCAGCATATCTAATGTAAATATTCTCGTTCACTCTCCGAAGCTCAGCAGAAGGAATTCTTGTGATTTCTTGCACAATGTTTTCTCTAAGTTCCTGTAGTGTGCGAGGATTGGAAACATATACTTTGTCTTTTAAAGAACCCCATAAATAAAAATCACAACTCGTTAGGTCAGGAGAACGAGGGGGCCACAAATCAACACTAATTATTCTGTCATTAAACGCCTCTCTTATTGCATGTAATGATTCGGCAGCTGTATGTGCTGTTGCAGAATCTTGCTGGAACCAACCATACGATTTCTCTTCTTGTCAAGCGATTGCACAATGCCCTCAGAATTAACCTCTGATATCGCTCTGCATTTATTGTTTCATCAAAGAATATGGGCGCTATTATTCTTCTAGCACACCACACTCTGATCATAATGAGGCGTTTCATCCAGTAGCACAGGTTTTTCTGAAGCCCAGTATCGACTGTTGTGAGTATTCACACGTTCACTTAGATGAAACCAAGATTCATCAGTGAAAAACAAAAGCTGTGGGTCAATGAAACCCCTTTCTACGGATTGGAAAAACCAGTTAGAATAATTAACATGTTTAGTGGGTTCATTTGGCTTTAACGCTTGCACTCATGTGTAGCGATAGGGCTTCAAGTTTCAACAGATGTGTAGCATTTCTCGCAGAAGATCGAGATACACCTGTTTGCTGCGCTAGTTTTTTCAGCGATTTTCGAGGCGAACGCTCCAAAGTGGCACCAATCACAATAATTCCTGCTGCTGAGCTTCGGAGAGTGAGCGAGAATATTTACACGAGATATACTGCTTGTTTGAGAGCAGAAGGTCAACATTTTCAGCATCTATTATAAGGTAAGGATTTTAGTCCGCCTCTGCCGGCGTAATTTCCCCGGCGACTGCCGGCTGTCTCGCGCAGTAGAGAGAGGCCGCGAGAGGGTTCGAATATAATTTAACTACTCTATATGTAGTCTCAAACCACAACCATCATTCAAGTATGTAATCCCATCAGCCATTAAGCTTACTAGGGGATCCATGGTGGATGAGGTTCGAATCTTGAGTGGGTCTGGCGTCTAGATTGTTACTTTCTCTACCACGTACCAAGTAGGTAGAGGAATGATTGTATTCCATCCAAAAATTCCATATCAAAATTTCACTAGAAATACATGCTTTGTTATCCCCTGAATCAAAAAAAGAATCACTTTTGTCCTTAGATTTGTCTTGTCTGAGAACAGCATTCTCCAAAAATGAAAGTCGGACAATACGGAACTTGGTATTTAAGTTCAGTAGTAGGTACCTTCCAAAGAGGCACACAAGATTTAAAAAAAATTCCTCCTCTAAAAACTACCCTTTACATGCAACATTTTTTCAAAAATTTTAATTTTCTAAAAATGGCTCTAACGATGTTGATTAAAATACCACATATTAAAGATACGAGGGCGGATCGAAAAGTAACGCACAATAATTGTTTTTTCTGCTTTGGTATTGCAGCTGGAATGTTGCAATTTCACACAGATATAGTTTGAAGTCTTCGCTACAGAGCGTAATTTTTTGTTTCATGTGCAGCTCTAGCGAGAGAAGCGTGAACTATGCATGTTACTGTTGTCCACGTGTGAAGAGCAGAGAGGTGTGGTTCGATATTTGTGGACCAAAGAGCATAAACCGAGTGATATTCACAGAGACAGGCGTGGCGTGTATGGGGATGATTGTATGGACCGTAGCAATGTCACCAGGTGGTGTGCATTCTTCCTAGAGGGCCGTGTGAACCTTGGTGATTCGCTATGCTCCGGGAGGCCGGTAACAGCTGCAACCCCGCACAATGTCAGAGACATTGAGGCGGCAATTTTTAATGACCGGTGTGTGCAACTGCGAACCGTATGGCAACAGTTCAACATTTCTATGGTGCAGTGTACGATATTGTTCACGACTCTTTGAAATTTTGTAAAGTTAGTGCTCATTGGGTGCGTAAGAACTGACAGACAACCACAAGGGCCAGCGAATGATGACGAGCTTGGATCACCTAACGCAGTACACCGCAGAAGGGCATGACTTTCTGAAGGGAATCATCACAGGTGATGAGTCGTGGACATACCACTACCAAGCAGGCAAGTATGGAGTAGAAACATGCTGGTTCCCCAGTGTGACTCAATCTGCTAGGAAAGTGCTTGTGACGGTGTTCTAGCATATGCATGGTGTTGTATTGGTGGACTTTGCTGAACATGGGACCACTGTGAATGCTGCAGTCTACATGAAAACTTTGGTGAAGTTGCGTCGTGCCCTTCGTGACAAACGCCACAACATGAATGTTGACGATGTCAAAATTCTTCATGACAATGTTCGCCCCCATGTTGCTGCTGCTGTTCGTCAGAAAATCACCAAATTTGGTTGGGAGGTGCTCCAGCATACACCATACAGTCCGGACCCTGCACCGTCGGACTTTCATCTGTTTGGTTCCATGAAGAAATTCCTGATCGGCCAACGCTTTGTGACATGCAGAAGTGAAATCAGCAGTCCGCAGATGACTATACTCCAAGGAAATGGACTTCTACGAACAGGGCACATTGAAACTGGTATCACGATGGGAGGAATGTGTTGAGAAACTTGGTGAAAAGTAGATAAAAGGTGTAAGCTCATTTGTGATTTTTGTTGTTTTAACTATTAAACTTTTTGTGAAAAAATATTGTGCGTTACTTTTCGATCCGCCCTCGTATTTACATGATAATTAAAATGTATATCTTGAATTTTCTGGGAATAGTCTCTGAAATCCTCTTCATTCGGAAGGAATTTTATATAATCTTGTCTAACTGGTAAACGTTAAGGGAAAGACGAAAATACACACAAAAAAAGTAGATCTCTTTAAAACACAATTTATTTCAAATAATCTGTACCATCAGCCATTTTCGAGGTAACTATTACACGGTCTAGAAAACTTCTATTTCTGGAATGAAAATGTGTAATTCTTAAGGAACTTATACTGCTAAATTAAATCTGAAATCAGAATTTCGCTATATATAAGAGGCATCATTATTTGCGGCAAATATAGTGAATTTTTGGAAATATTTGCCAACTTAATTTTTGTGTTCCTGGCTCTTTTTCAGACGTTCGTGTCATAGTGAGAAAGCATCGATTTCTACAAATTTATTTATTTGGATTCTTCAGAAACACCAGATCAGTGTAATAATATTTCTATAATGTTTGTTTGAATAATTCTCCTGTGTGTTTCTGTATTAAGTAGTGTAAATATATAATTTGTGTAGACATATTATATTGAACCTCTTTCTTTTTCATTTGTGCCACATGTGCGTTGCATCGTTTGTGTGGAGAGAACCATAACACCGTGCAACAGATTCTTATTTCTGTTTGGTGAAATTTCAAGGATTTGCCAGTAAGAAATGCAAGTGACGTGTTGTATATGCCGATTTAAGTTCCGCAGAAGACCAGTGCCACATTCTCAGTCTCTTTCAAAGAAATAATAAGAGGGATAGTAGGAAAGTAGCTTTGAGGAACTGTGTTCATCCCATGAAGGAAATGATGCTGTGTATCAGGTGGTTCAGTCCACGTTTATTACTGCAAGCAGATTTGAATGATTTGGTGAGAGATCTAGGCCTAAGTAAACAGAAAGCAGAACCTCTTGATTCTCCACCCAAGTACAAACATCAACCAGTTTAGGCACAGAGAACGTATGTTTATTCTATATTTTTTCAAGTGAAAAAGAATTACCATTTTACAATGATGTTCATGACCTCTGGACATCAAGTGCCATCCACAAGAGTGGAGAATCTTCATAGATGGACCGAAAATAAGTCTCAAGGGTGTTTTGCTGCACAACGGTAATAAATTTCCTTCTATCCCAGTCTGACTACAGAGATCTATGAGATATTAGCAACTTGCTCAAATAAGCTAAATACTGAACATAAGTAGAAGGTGTGTGGCGATTTCAAAGTAATTGTGTTGTTATTGGAAATGCAGCAAGGTTACACAAAATATGGATATTTTCTTTGCGAGTGGGACAGTCGAGATCCCACTATGTAAAAAAATGGCCCAAACGAAATTGGAAACTGGGTGAAAAAAATGTGCAGCGAGAAAATCTGATCAGCCACGAAGAAATTCTTCTTGCAGCCGTTCACATCAAATTGGGCCAAATTAAACAATGTTTAAATGCCATGGATCCAACAGGTTCACGTACTTACTGACAAATTCCACGTCTATCAGCTGCTAAAATTAAAGAAGGTATATTTGTGAGCCCTCAGATTCGACAACTTCAACGTTTTGAAGCATGCCTGGCAGACAAAGAAAACGCTTTCTTTCAAGAAAGTAACTCAAAACTTTCTTGGAAGTAGAAGAGACCGAATTTCTAAATGAAATGATCAAGGATTATAAAGATTTGGAATGCAATACGTTCTTGAAAGTACACTTCATGGACTTCTTTCCAGAGAGTTGCAGTGATGAACATGCAGAAATATTTCATAGCTACCATGGAGAAACGATGGATGACTATTACACTAGTCTGCATTTTCAAACTTTTTGTCAAATGATTTCTTAAAAGTAGGTGTTCTTGAATCAAGTTTTATGCTGATTCCAGAAATAACTTCAGTTTTTTTCTATCACGTCAGGTTTTTACACAAAATAAGAAGTAATGTTTTGACAATTTTACTAATCAGCGTAGAAAACTATTCAAATACCATTTCACACAAGGTAAGTTTTTATTCAAGAAACATTTTAAGAATACTCTCAAGAACTCCCCCAATTTATTTTATGACTACATTTTAACAAAACAAGAAGCCAAAGTGTTTCATTTAATTTTTTTCAAACTTTCTCTTCTTTGACTTCCTTGCAGATCCCTCCTCAACATCCAACAGTAGTCGGCCATCATAGTTTCATTCCATCTCCCCTGGTACCTCCTCTCCATTTTCTTAATATCTGGGTGAAAACGTTCACCCTGCTCTTCACTATAATGTCCCAGATTTTCTGGAAAGTAGTCGATATGTGAATGCAGAAAATGCACCTTTACACTCATGTTACGACCCATCTTCTTGAAATTTTCCAACATTGTTTCGACAATGGCCTTGTAATTACGAACCTTGTTATTGCCTAAGAAGTTTTCAGTAACTGATCAGAAGGCGGTCCATGCTTCTATTTCTCTCTCATTCATTGTCTTCTCAAAATTTTCATCCTTCATCAATTTCTTTATTTGAGGACCAACAATAATTCCAGCCTTTAATTTGTCTTGTGTAATGAAGGGAAATATTTTGGAAAGGTACTTGAAGCAGGGTCCATCCTGTGGTAGAGCCCTTACAAATTGCTTCATCAAGCCCAATTTTATGAGTAGTGGCGAAGCAATATCTTTATATCTCTATATTTTTGAAGTGAAATTGTGAAAAAAAACTGTACATCATAGAAAAAAACTAAAAGCAGTTCTGAAATCAGCATAAAAAGTGAGTCAGAATCACTTATTAGTTTTCAGTCATCCGATATCATGCAGAACTGTGCAAGACAAGAAGGATGCTCAATACAAAAGGAAGAAATAAGGCATGGAACATTGTGGTGACAAATTCTGTTCATATTTTGTAAATATTCCTTTAGAATGACAGTTAAATACTTAGAAGGTTATGTGAGCTCTTCAAATATCACTTTCTGTTACTCTCCGAATGTTATAGGCCTCTTTAATTCAATTTTGGTCAGTATACGTATCACTAAACTCAAGCTATAATACAATGATACGAAAATATTCAAAGAAATTAACAATCTGATTGCTCTTAAACTATCCCTGATGCATAAAAACCAAAAACAGACTTGACTTCAGCATTAAAATGTCCATAAGAATGAATACCTTTCCTTCCTGATTTGTGTAGAACAGTGTTATAAACCTTCAATACTTTATCACTCTTTTAAAGTCGTGTCAACGTTCAGTTGTTTCTCGCGATGTCATGGAAACAGTATGGAAGGCCAGCATATAGCGTCCAGTTGTTAAACATTTGACTATCGCTGTTCTCTATAACGAAATGTGTAATGTAGCTATTTCTGTAATGGTTTATCTAGATTAAAATGAAGTAGCTAGAAAAACTTTGGAAAGAGTATTTTATATCCACTAATAAACGATAGTGGGTAGAAAAGGTCATGTTAAAGCGACACATCAGATTTGGTTAAACTGTGATTTGCTTAAAGTCGTTGACTTATGATTCCGTACACTGTTACGACAGAACATTTTGGTCCATTAACAGCAACAGTGGGTTAGGAAATCTGGACAAGTTTTTTGTATAAGCAATTTGTAGAGGTTGTCCGTTGGTCATTAGCTTAGAAGCCACAAACATGTACACCTTCAGAGAACACGCAGTAATTTCCTGCGGTACGCAACTTTCTTCCTTTCCCCGCGAGTAGCGCTACATTCACTTCCTGTAGGTATACAGAGCAATTACTTGACCAATATATCTTTACTGAACCACTTTATTACTGGTCGTGCACACTACAGAGCAAACAGAAAGTTAGAAGAAAGAAAACAACTACTCATGTGTTGCATTCACATGGCTTTGTCTATTCAATCTTCTATAAACGATTCTCTAGACAAACTTTGCACATTTCGATGTAGGTATAAGAATACAGTAGGCTAGATAGTCAGATTTTTATGTGATGGCTTTGAAATTGCATGCTCTTTACATGACCACGAGAAAAAACGAATAGCGATTTATGACCTGAAAATCCGATGTGTTGCATTCACAAGGTTTTCTCTGCCCATTCTTCAATAAACTAGTCTTACGAAAGGTTATTGTCCTATCTAATTCACGTTAATGGAGATAAACATTTGTATAAATGGTTTTATAACGTATTTCGTTGTAGGTACTATGGTAATAGGGGAATACAGTAGACTTATAAGTGACAGTCACGTGTTTTAAAATGATCTTTGCATGACGACGAGAAAAAATATAACGACGTCATAGTTTAGAAAAGTTTAAGTATTTTAAAATTCAAATCAATAACAAGGAATATCTCCAAGATGCTTAATTAAAAAAAAGTGACATAAATTGTGTGCTTTAACGAGATCTACATTTTTTGTGTAGTGGGATTTTATCTATCTCCTTCGGTATACCAGTTATGCAAAAGTCATTCGTAATTAAGTGGATTTCACAGGCTGTTCCCAGAAAAGTCAAGATATAGATTTTATTTGTCATGTAAATATTCTTTAATATGTGGCATTTTAATCAAAATCGTAACAGACATTCTTAGGAGAAAATCGAAAATTTGGAACAAAGTACTGTGTAAAGGGTAGTTTGCGTGTAAAAATGTTTGAAAATCTGTAAATTGCTGAACTAAATATCAATTTTGCAATTTAACCGACTCTTCGTTTTTGAGTTATACTGTTCACAGATACACACACGGACATTTTTTGGATTGAGGGGGATCCTAAAACATGTATTTTCGGTGAAATCTCGGTATGGAATTTTTGGGTGCAATGCAATACCTACATTCTTCACTATTATGTTTGTAGGTTTAAAGCGATAGTCAGATTTATAAAAACAGGATCTCTATGTGAGGCCTTTGAAATTTCACGATCTTTGCATGACCACGACAGAAACGAATAGCGATTTACCACCTGAAGAAAAGCATTTTAAGTATTTGGAAATTCAAATGAATATCTCGGAAATGGTTAACACTACAAAATGTTGTGTTACTATTATACATGGGTTGTTTAACGTCTGTTACGGTTTACAAATTATAAAATATAATTCAGAACGAAGTGGGCTATTCGCAGAAAATTCAGTATATCTATACATTTTATTTGTCATGCAAATATCTTGAACATAGAGTATTTTAATCAAAATGTTTAGAATTATTTTTGAGAAAGTCAAAAATAACGAAAATGTGTCCACGTAAATAGCAGTTTGGGGCGGGGGATTTAGTTCAAAATCCTCGCATCGCACCCTTGGAGTTTGCAGTTTAACAGAATTTTTTGTTTTTGAGTTCACACAGACACGCGGGTTTTTCTTGAAAAATGCTTTTTGGGGGGGATTTAGGGAGCATCAAAACGTGTATTTCTGGTGTTCTCGCGGTACACATTTTTTGTAAGTATACTTTGCAGAAGAATGATTAAGGAAAGTCATGTGAATGCAACAAACAGGTTAGATTCTATCCATTTAACACTGCCTTTAAAGCAAAGATTAGTATCAAACGTGCAGGTGTCCACGATGTGACAGTATAATGAGTTGAAGATGCAGGCCCACCTCGCTCGCTCGCTCGCTCGGGCATGTCCAATGTCACCGGATAGGTGGGAGATAATGGACCCCTGCCTGCACGCCATCCAGCCTCCGCAATTTTATTGCCTGCGTTCAAACAGACCTAACCCTTTGTTACTTTCTGTACCACGTACATAGTAGGCATTGCATTCCATCCGAAAACTAGATACCGACATTTCACTGCATTTTTACAAAAAGGTCAATCTGCATGCATAACTCAAAAACGAAAAGTTGGGTTAGGTAAATACCAAAGTTCGTATTTAAATGGCTGTAACATTTTCATTAAAATACGGTATGTTTAAAGTATTTACCTATATGACAAGTAAAATGTATATCTGGGAATAGTCCTCTTCATTCGGAGGGAATTCTATATAATGTTGTATAACTGGTAAACGTTAAGTGACAGACGAAAACGTACTACACAAAAAATGCACACCTCTTTAAAACACGCAATTTATTTCGAATAAGCTTTTTGTGCCAGAAGCCATTTCGAGAGATAAGTTCTGTCAACATTCAGTTGTTTCTCGTGTTGCCATGGAAACAGTATGGAATTTTAAGGCAGCATATATCGTCCAGTTGTTAAACATTTGACTATCGCTGTTCTCTTTGTATCTATAACGAAATGTGTAATGTAACTGTTTCTGTAAAGGTTTATTTGGATTAAAATGTAGTAGATAGAAAAATAAACTTTCGTAAGAATAATTTTATAGCCACTAATAAACACTAGGGTTAGAGAAAATTCATTTTAGTTAAATGTCCGCGCGCGCGTGTGGGTGTGTGAATCTGTGAACAGCAGAAGCCAAAAACGAAATGTAGGGTAAATACCAAACTTAGTATTTGGGTTCAGCGTCTTTTAAAGATAGAACACACAAATTTTCAATTACATCCTCTTACGTTTTTTACATGGAAGATTTTTTGAAATTTTCGATTTTCTCAGAAATGGCTCTAACAACTGTGATAAAAATAACGCATATTTAACATATTTACGTGATATATAAAGTGTATATCTTGAGTTTTGTGGCAATAGTCTCTGAAGTCCGTGTTATTCAGAATGTCTTTTGTAAGAGTTAGACAAAAGGGTACTACACAAAAAATGCAGATCTCTTTAAAACATGTAATTTTTTTGGACATAAGCATTTCCGAGATATACGTTATTATTGGTTTGAATGTTTCAGTACTTTCTCATGGTTAAAGTGCTGTCGCTGTTCATTTGTTTCTCGCAATGTCATGGAAAGAGTATTGAATTTGAAGGCCAGTGATGTTGGTGCGCATTGAAAGTGTTGATAATGAAGCCTTACTTCACGTCAAGTTTGAAGTGCTAGTGACTGTACCGGATGCACTAATGGCAGTAATGCCACTCATCAAACTATCGGCCAGAGCCCAGGGCCATAACTTGCTTGTGGGCAAGTCCATTATGTTAGGAAAATAAAGCACTCATTCACTTTTCATTTCAGCAATGCTTGTGAAATACAAATCACGCATTAAATTACATAAGTTTTGCACTAAAGTCGTGATTTACTTATCTATACCATTATTATAAAGATAATTTCAATTTATAAATTACTAAAATACAAAAGGAATTTACAAAGCCTTCATTGAGATTGCCATAGAGTACAAAATGATTGTTAATCCACAGAAAATGCATGTAAAATAAAACAAATGCCGACATACTTCTTTCCAAGCAATATATACTTATAGATGGCCACGATTTAGCAGCTAAGACAGTAAAATGAAAGAGAATCGTTTTTGCTTATAACACTACAATCCCATGCGATACCAATGCCAAAATATTTTAATAACTCTCATGCAAGAAGATTGTGTTTTATTTCTTTTGTAAAGGGTGTTTCAACAAGAGTGTCCTATCTGTGATAGCTGCCGTTGTTATTGCGTTACAGCAGTTACAGTGGTTATTGACAAACAGCCATGGAACGTTACAGCATTCAGCAACGCGTAGAAATTGTGAAAATTTATTATCAAAATGGATCATCTGTTCCAAACCTTCCGTGTATTTCGTGAAGTTTGCGGTGTGCATAATCGTCTCTGCGAGAGAACGATTCGGCCTTTGATCGATAAATTTGAAAGAATGGTTCTGTCAGCGATCAAAGAACGCCTGTACGTAATCGACGTAAGCGCGTCAATGAAAACATAGGCGCCGGTCGTGAGAGTGTACGCGAGAACGGAATTAAATCAATTGCTCGTCGAGCGCAAGAATTGGGGTTTTCGCGGACCATAACTTGGCGAATTCTGCATCTGGACTTGAAGTTTCACGCTTACAAAATGGTGTTAACTCAAGAACTAAAGCCCAACGACCATAGGTTGCGCCGTGTATTCGCTGACTGGGCTATGGAGCAATTGGAAGCTGACCCGGATTTTTGTCGAAAAATCATCTTCAGCGACGAAGCCCACTTTTGGATGGATGGTTGTGTTAACAAACAAAATTGCCGCTATTGGAGCAATCACAATCCAATGCAGGTTCAAGAACGACCCCTTCATCCCCAAAAGGTTACTGTTTGGTGTGGATTTTGGTATGGTGGAATCATTGGTCCATATTTTTTCCAAGATGAAGATGGAGAAGCTCTAACTGTTAATGGAGAAAGATACCGAACTGTTATAAGGGACTATTTTTGGGCTCAATTGGATGGTATGGATCTCAGAAACATCTGGTTCCAGCAAGATGGTGCTACATGTAATACTGCTCTCGAAACAATCACTCTTTTGAAGGGGTAGTTCAGAGGTGTCATCATTTCCAGTGGTGGTGGTGATGTTAACTGGCCACCGAGGTCATGTGATTTAACGCCGTTGGATTACTACTTGTGGGGTTATGTTAAATATCGAGTTTATGTCAACAAGCCACAAACAGTAAATGATCTTATGAATAACATCACGCGTGTTATTCGTGAAGTTGGACCTAATTTACGTTCTTCTGTCATTGAAAATTGGGTCAACCGTATACGCGCAACCCAACGAAGTCGCGGCGGTCACTTAACTGATGTTCTCTTCCACACGTAATGACATTAATTATGTTCCAAAATAAAAAAGAAATAAACCGCTATCATTTATAGAACGTGTTTTATTTAAGTTCAAAGATAGGACACTCTTGTTGAAACACCCTATACTTATGTTGTAATCAAGATTGTTAGCAGGGCGTGCTAAATAATTGTATAAAGAGAGAAAACCGACGTTTTACAATTAGCAACCGAGAACATTGTTTTTCTCGCAGACGTGTCTTTTTCAGAGGTAACTTGATACCTTTGGAGTGCTCAATGTGCATATTCACCAGCTTCACCTCTATTTCGTTGTATATGCTAAGGATTTCTGTATTATGTGAGAAGGCCCAAAGATAAGGTACAAACTTTCATCTCCTATAATCATCTAGAACATTCCAACGCCAAAGTATACTTATAGGCTATAGAGCATTTCCACAACTTGGAGGACAGACGTTCTGCTGCTGTTTTTGTCGTAGGCAGCTAGTGACAAATAAGTGCTAGGTGCGGTGTAGAGTTACGTGTCTTCCTCGTATTGTGGAGGTCTGCAGCTCGAATATCGAGGGTTTTCTCTTATTCTGAGAAGACAAATGTAATGGACTCCGAGCCTGTTCCATCGTCCTGTGTGACCTCACCCGCGTAGAGGACGTTAAACCTAGAAACACGTATATAAATAACTAAAGACAGAAAATAAAACTTAGAACGTATACCCTGAACTTTAAACCTGAGTTAAGGTCAACGCTGTTTTATATATCTTGCCATAAAATAAGTATAGTTGAGCTCTCTCATCCTAGAGTTCCCGGGTTCGTCTCCCTTCTGGGGCGGGAAATTTTTCGCTTAACCAGAATCATTCCCTATCATCCGCACAGCCTGGAAGTATGAAAATGAGTGTATTTAATAGTAGAAATGTGACTTGTTGCATTCACATTACTGTCTCTTCCCACTGTAGTTTATTTTTGTATTCTTGCAAAAGCTAGTTTTCCTATCTACTACGTTTTAATCCAAACAAACCTTTACAGAAACAGCTATATTACACATTTCGTTATAGAGAACAGCGATAGTCAAATGTTTAACAACTGGACACTATATGCTGGCCTTAAAATTCTATACTGTTTCCATGACATCGCGAGAAACAACTGAATGTTGACACGACTTTAAAAGATGAAATAAACTGTGTGTTTAAAGACATTCAATTACTTTCTCTACAACGCACAGTACGTAGAAGTACTGTATTCTAACCAAAATTCCATGTCGAGATTGCACCCGAAATGTATGGTTTAAGACCCGTTGAACAAAACAGAAAGCAATTTTAGAAAAAGGCCCATGTGTCTGTGAACAGCATAACTCAAAAACGAAATTTTGGATAAACACCAAACTTGGTATTTAAGTTCCAAAGATACGACACAAAGATTTTCAAGAAAATCCCCACACTACGCTTTAGATTGAACATTTTTCGAAATTTGTGATTTTCAAAAAAATCATAAATCATAGCAACTTATTACTTGAAAAACAAAACTATAAGTACGAGGGTAGACCCAGAAGTACCTGAACTGACGTATAGATAGCGGTTCTTGTTTCAAAAAAATGACTATGGTAGAAAGTACCACCCTTATAAAGCTTAAGTGTAAAGTTTGACGATGCTATGTTGTTTAGTAATTGTTTGGCAACCTTTAATAGTGAATTTGTAAACATGGATAAAACTGGCATCGTTATGTGATACAATACTTTCATTTAAAAGGTCTTAGTCCAACTAATATCAAAGCTGAGCTAGATTCTACTCTGGGGGAGTCTGCTCCTTCGTTTACAACAGTAAAATATTGGGTGGCAGAGTTTAAGCGAGACCGTACGAGCTGTCAAGACGAACATCACAGTGGTCGACCAAATGAGGTGACCACGCCAGAAATTGTGAGGAAAATCCACAAAATGGTATTGGATGACCGTCGACTGAAAGTGCGCGAGCTAGCAGACATTGTAGCCATTTCAAAAAGTGCTGTACATTGCAATACTAACTGAAAATTTAGACATGGGAAAGGTGTGCGCAAGATGGGTGCCGCGTTTACTCACAGTGGAACTAACGCAGTGTCGAGAGGATGTTTCAGTCAAGAGTTTTGCGATGTTTCGCTGCAATAAAACCGAGTTCTTGCGTAGATTCATAACCATGGATGAAATATGGGTCCACCACTTCACACCTGAGACGAAGGAACAGTCAAAACAGTGGAATGAAATGGGAGAATCACCTCCAAAGAAGCCGAAGAGAGTTTCATCTGCAGGCAAGGTCAAGGCGTCAGTTTTTTTCAATATGTATGGAATAATTTTCATTGATTATCTTCAAAAAGGAAAAACAACCAATGGCGAGTATTATGCAAACTTATTACAGCATTTGAATGATGACATCAAGCAAAAACGGCCGCATTTAGTGGGGAAAAAAACTTTTGTTTCATCAAGACAATACGCTACTTCACACATCCATTATCGCCATGGCCAAAATCAACGAGTTCGAATCGCTTCCTCATGCACCCTATTCACCAGATTTAGCCCCCTCTGATTATTTTCTGTTTCCAAAGTTGAAGAAATTGCTTGGTGGTAAAAGATTTGCCAACAACAAAGAACTGGAGTCTGCAGCTGAGGGCTATTTTACAGAACTCAATGGTTCTCAGTATAAAAAACAGGGTATAGCTATTGAACATCGCTGGGAAAAGTGTATCGAGCTGAAAGGAGACTATGTAGAGAAATAAAGATGTTTTTTCCCAAAATTTTTGTGTTTTCTTTGTTAGGTCGGATACTTCAGGGAGAGCCCTCGTATTTTGAAAATTTAAACCATTAACAAAGAATATCTTGGAAATGGCTGATGTCACAAAAAAGCTTATTTGACATAAACTGTGTGCTTTAACGAGATCTACATTTTTCGTGTTGTAAGATTTTGTGTATCTCTTACGGTTTACCGATTATACAAAAGTAATTCAGAATGAAAAGGACTTTACAGGCTATTGCCAGAAAATTCAAGTATACATTTTATTTGACATGCAGATATAGTAAATATATGGTATTTTAGTCAGGGATTCAGAGGTCTCATTTCTGCTGAAATTTCTATATCAAATTTTTTTGCTTTAGTGCAGTACTTGAAGTGAAGGCACTGTGCTAGACAATAGGAAAGTGTACACAATAAAATCACCTTTGTTCTGTAGAGACAGTAAATGATTCAGAACGAAGATAAAGGAATGTTTATAGTTTGTTATCGCGCGCACATTACAGCTGTATTGACTTCAAACCTGATCGTAACGTTTCATCTCCACACAGTGCATCATCCTTGGCAGGTCTATACATACGTAAGTATGCATATGTTAAATTCTGCAGTTATACTTCTGTAGCTGCCCAAATTCACGATATCTTTTACAATCATTAGTGGAATATCGATTTTTATGGATCTTTAATGCAGATAACATTTTTATCTCTGCCGGACGTTCCACCGGTAGCTTTTTAAACTTGAATGTCGAATTGTGTCACCCTTAAAGGACAGTACAGGTTAAATGGGATGCACTGTTGCTTCCAACTTTGGTGCCGAAGCAGCAATCAAGCTACCAATTTAATGTCATCTTGTGAATGATACGTTACCAAGTAGTGAAATATCTGTACTGCTGTTTAAGGCTGTCATAAGACAATTGAGTCTCCTTTCTGTATTTTTATCATTTCGAAATACGATTTTACAGGCATGATATATACAGGGTGGACCATTCAAGTTGAGACTGTACAATATCTCCAACACTAAGCGTTGTAGAAAGAAATGTCTTTAATAAAACTTGCTTGATATTATGGGGAAAAGTAAATACCATTAGTCGTGCTTTATTTGGAGAACGTTATGATGGGTCATTTTAGGGTCAATCTAAATTGACCGGACACATGTTGTAATCAACTTTTTTATTGTTTACACGTGGGGAATGCATACTTGAAATTATGCCCTCAGTTTTTAAATATGCTGTACAATTCAAAATAAGGATTAGATGATTTTTGGAAGTCGTAATGTAAGTTAAGGTATTTGCCAAACTCTATTGTATAATTGTGCAATATTTTGATGATATGGTTTCTACATAAGGGATTGAAAGTATTGTAGGGTTAGTTCTTAAGAGTTGAAAAGTATCTTATAATCTCCCTTGGCCCCTATAGTACAGTTGAACCAAAAGACTACGAACTGTCTGTGCGGTGTTTTTCCTGTCCGCGTCCTCGGCGCTCGTTGCCGTCTGCCGCTATCATAGAAAGGCGCGGGTGAAACCATACAACATTTTTAAAAGTACTTTTAAAGGCTTTACTTCACAACTTTACGAAATTGTGTTTGAGGTCAGAATTATTAGTAGAGATTTGTGGCCCCCTCGGTCCCCTGCGATTTCTATCTCTGGGGTAACTTAAAACAAAGTATACAAGAAAACCCACACACCCTGGAAGAATTAAAACAAAATATCCGCCAGGAAATTTCTCAACGTGAACTACGGCGAGTGATGGATAGTTTCCTAAAGAGGTGCCAAAAATGTATGGACAACGACTGTGGCCAGTTTCAGCATCTCCTTTCATAAAGTTGGTAAGTAAAGCCTTTAAAAGTAGTTTTAAAAATGTTGTATGGTGCCATCCGCGCCTTTCTATAATAGCGGCAGACGGCAACGCGGCCAGGAAAAACACCGCGCACGCGGTTCGTAGTCTTTTGGCTCTCTCTGTATAAGGGTACAAACTTTCATCTAGATAGGTCAAAGAATGTTGATTTTTATGGTAAGGGTAGCTTATCATGTTTATTAGTTTCTAGAAATATCCAAATGTACCCGGTTTTGTCAAAATCATACTAAAATATTACTTGATAGAACTTCAGTAAAATACGAGGGAAGTGAGGTGGTATGTATGATACTACTCACCTAAAATAATTCAATTTTAAAACATTTTAACCTCCGCGTTTACCCCTTTGGGTTCACACTCATCAAAAATCCGTCATATTCGTAAGGAAGTGCCAAAAGTAACCTCTGATATCCATATTCTACGAAACAGGATTGAAATTTAGTTACATAAACATTGCGACGTAATGAAACGCTAACATACGTGGGTGTACAAGAACAATCTAACGCTTATGAAACGATACACAGCAATATTCAAAGAAATACTACTTTCAAACTCAGAATAGCCACGGGCTCTATACTTCAATGTAGAATGACATTTACGCAATCTGTTCTGGGAATGCTACTTTTATTAATAGCTCAAATTTAACAGCATTAGATTCGTGACAAAGAAAATTCTGGAAAGAAAGTAAATTTAAACCTACGTCTAAGGACTCTCTTGGAACCAGAATTACTTTTCCATTGTGATTTACAGTGGAGGCATTATTCACCACAGAAGTCGCACAGTATGCAAAAAATGTTAGTGGACCCAAAACTTTAGTAGCAGCACGCACCCTTAGCACCGGGGAAAAACAAGAGCAGCCTACAGACATGGGTGAAAGGACGGGAATCGAACCACCACCCTAGTGAAAGGAAGTAGGGAACGGCGCCTACGACAATTGCGAGGTAATGGTGGCGTAATGACCCGGCGCCCCAGCAATTGGCCAATTGTGACGTAAAGTTACCGTCCCGGCTCTCCACCAGATGTGAGTAAGCTCGGCGACGACGCCTTCATCAGTCGTCACGTAAAGGATGGGGGGACGTGGTCTCGAGAGGCTTACAGTAGCAAGGGAGGTGAAAGGGTGCCGTTGTAAGATGTGTAATCTTTAATTTGTCTAATGTTAACTAAACTACATTTCAAAAAGTAAGCATTAAACAGCTGGTCGATTTACCTAGCGCCTACGTCGAGATTGCAAATTAACACTAAATAAATTTAAAGAACCGACGAGCAAAAAGCCCGGCTAGGCACGTGGTTGGCCGAGAGAGCACCCCTAAGTTTAAATACCGAACAAAATGCTGATTAATGCTTTGCTGGTAACTAACGTAAGCGTATGTCAGCAGAAATTATCGGACGTGAAGTGCTCTTTTACCCTAAACCGCGTGTCATCTAATCTCTGCTTACTTCAGCATCCGGGAAATGACTGGCAAGAAAGCTAAAGCCAATCTCCTGGAATTACTTAAACAAAGCTTGTCCTGAATATCTCAAACTTTATTCATTAATATTTATCAAAACCTTTTAAAACAAAATTATAACCACCAGAATATGAAAAAGAAACCGCCAACCTCCAGTTTTCAAATTTTTGGAAACATATAACCTGTGATCATCTGGAAGAAAAGGCTTTTCAGTGATGAGAGAATTATCAAAATTGCTTGGGTAGTTTTTGAGATTATACACACACATTTTCTCTATTTGAAATTATTTTGGTATTTTTGGTTTTGAATGCCTAGCTTTTAAATTTAGAAATTAATTGTAACTCTAGCATTAATATATGCAAGCAAAATTTGATTTATTAATGCCAGAATATTTAGAAACGCCAAAAATGTTCATTGAAATTTACATGACAGTAGACCAGATCAGTAGCCGAGGTATCACAAGTCAACTTGAAGCTGTTATTAAATGTACCAGTTTTACTTTATCTACACACGCCTAGGAAGTGTTGCACTCCAACCAAAAAAATTCGATGTCGAAATTTCACTGAAATGCATATTATTAGGCCTCCTATATCAAAATAAAAAAGCAGTTTTAGAAAAAGGCCCGCGTGTATGTGCGTGTCTTGAAAATTTCCAAGAAAATCCCCTTGTCTCAAATTAGCCTTTAATGGAAACATGTTCATTATTTTCGATGTTCTCAAAAATGGCTCTGATGATTTTGATGGAAATACCATACACAGTAGAGCATCGATTATCCAAATACCGATCAACCGAAATTGCTCCAATTGGCAATTTCAAATTTACGTGCGCGCCATCTGGTTGTGACCGAGAAAAAATGATTCAGCAGCTGTATAAAGAATTTGATTTGAAGGATGCTGTGTGAAGCTTGGGCTGTATCAAGGGCACTACACTAGCAGAAGCTTGGTATAAGCTCGTTCTGTCAGACGAGTCTATCACTGAGAGCCGCCAAACAGCCAATTTGTATCAGAACTGCCTGGGTTCATTAAAGAATCTTCAGGATTTGAAGAATGCGGCCAGGGAAACATTCTCGAATGGCTCGAATGTGATGTTGACGACGGCTGTCAAATATTGACCATGCTGAAAAAGCACCATCCAGTGAGGAAGGTTTTCACTGCCTTGAGACGGATATGAAGTTGCTAGAACAGCAACAATGTGATGCTGTCCAATTGGGTCTTTAAAATGTTTACGAGATTTAGCGAGGCCCCAAAGGTTCCTCAACTCTGAAGCGCCCCCCCCAAGGAAAAACAAACATAGACTTATTTTCCATTACTATAGGCATTTTTAACTGCCATTTTGAACTTGTCAAACTAGGCTAGTCGGTTCTCGTTTTATTTGTAAGATGGTGGTACAAAATATTCATGGGCAGTTGTGTTTAATATCAGTGTTTCTTTGTTTCATATTCCTCCTATGACACCTGGTACAGTTTGTTTTCATACATCCCCCGTCCCCAACCGATACTCTACTGTAATTATAATATTTATATGACAAAAAGATCTGATGTGTTACACTCACATGACTTCCTCTACTCCTGTACAAGCTAGTTTTACAAACGATAGTCAAATGTTTTAAGAGCTGGTTGCTATGTGGAGCATTCTATTCTCTTTGTATGTCCAGGACATAAAAAAACGAATAACGAATTCCCATTTGAGAAAAAGTAAAAGTATTGGAAAATTCAAACTAGTAACAAGGAATATCTCGGAAGTGGTTCACTTTACAAAAGAGTGTATATGACATAAATTTTGTGTTTTAACGAGATCTACATGTGTTGTATGGTAAAATTTTGGCTATCTCTTACGGTTTACCACTTATGCAAAAGTTATTCAGAATGAAGAGGACTTTTGAGGACATTCCCAGAAAATTCAATATAACGTTTAATTTTCCATGAAAATATCTTAAGTATATGATATTTTAATTGGCCATTTTTGAGCATGTAAAGGTTAGTCTGGGGTGGGGCGATTTGCTTGAAAATGTTCGTGTTGCATCTTTGGAAGGTACTGAATCTAAACAGCAACAATGGTATTTATCCGATTTTTTTTAGTTATGCTGTTCACAGACAAAAATATACACGTATATGTTTCCAAAAGTGCTTTATTTGGATTCAGGGGACGTCAAAACATGTACTGCCGGTGAAATCTTGGTATGGAATTTTTGGGTGGAATACAGCATTTCCTGTACATAACTCAGTAGAGAAAGTAATAAGCGAAATAGGGTAGAGAAAGTCATGTGAATGGGAATTGTAGTGCAAAGAGTAGCATAGCTATGAGGTGATAATACAGAGCACACGGTTGTTTATTTGACAAATTACAGCAAGTAGGTTGAGATGTGGATCAGTGTGCGTAGCGCTGTAGGGATATGCGGCGCGAAAGCGAACTAAACTAAACACTGGTTTAATTTCCTCATTTAAGGGGACAAGGGAGTCTGAACACTGGAAATTACACCTTAAGTGTGTTAAATTATCACTGTTCTTAAAGTTCTCAACGGATTTTCCTGAACTTTTTATGAATTATTCTACAAATCATGACAATTATTTTAAGTGGTTGTTTGCATTGATAGCTTATGTAGTTGGGTTCGTCACTCAGCAGAAAAATAATAAAATATACTCTTAAAACATGTGAATTCATGTACCTTTTTCTCTGATACTACTTATAATACAGAATCACACTTCTGCACGTTTGTTCTTAGTATAATCATTTATTTTCTGAATTGCAATTATTTTGTTATGTATATCAGTTCAGTGTATATGTTTTTGCTTTCTTAATATCACTAATATGCATTATAAAATTCTGATTGTGGTTCAGAAAGTTTACCTATGTGTCGTATATGTGTGCTGCAAATTTCAGCTGTCTACCTCTCATACTTTCTGAGAAAAAGGTAAATAAGTATCGAAAAATGTTGTTTTGAGGAAACTGAATTTAAAGTTCTGACACACTTCAGTACATTCCAGGGTCATAATCATCTCCACCTTCATTCCAGGATTGCTTCAGCTTTTCTGACTGCCTTCTCTTGGTGCTGGTCTCTGCTGAACTGCTCGCTGGTTGTGATATAGTCGTTCGTTGTTGACAGATACAAAAATGTTCTAAAAGGGGGCGTTGCATGACAGCTTTAAAGGAATGCAGACTAGCATTTAAATGTCTTAAAAACCTCTTAACTCCCGAAAAATATATGCCTTCTGAAACTGGAAATAATAGAGATTTTATTAATGCCTAAAACAAAACATGTGATTCTTGACCATTTCAGAGTATCCTGTCCCCTTAAGTTTTACTTCATACCTCAATATGTGATGGCTTTGAAATTGCATACTCTTTGCATCATCACGAGGGGAAAAAATGAATAACGGTTTTCCTCTTGAGAAAAGTGTAGGTATTTGAAAATTCAAACGTATAACAAATGTTTATCGCCAGAAAACGTTTTATTTGTCATTTTTTAAGATCAACGTCCTTTAACGTTATAGGTAATATGGGACGGTGAATGAACGAAATGGTTGAAATGATGCTCAAATGAGCCCGGGGTCCCTAGAGCTTAGAATTACCCGGCATTTGTCTTCTCAGGTGAAGGGGAAACCCCGGAGAAAACCGTATTATCCAAGTAACTCGCGCAGATTCGATCTCCGGAGCAGACACGCTACCTCCACACCACGAAGGTGGGCAAGACATAAATTGTGTTTTAATACGATTCATGTAAAGGGTAGCTTGGGGTGGGGGAATTTCTTGAAAATCTTCGTGTTGTATCTTTGGAAGATTAAATATCAAATTTGGTATTTATCCGTCATATCTGAAAATGTGTATTTCTGGTGAAACCTCGGTATCAATTTTAGGGTGCAATCCTGTACTAGTATTGGTAAACAGCAGAGAAAATAAAAAATAACAATATTTAGCTGCTATAATAATGCAAGAAATGAGAGCACCACTTGTTAAACACACTTTATTCAGAACAGAACACAACTGAACAACTGAGTCACAACTAACAACTGAACTACACTTAAACTCGTTTATTCGCAGGCGTGATTTGAACTTCCGACCTTCACCATAACATTCCAGCATGTTAACCATTGTACACTTTTCAGTTCAACTGGACTGAACATTCCCTTATATAAGCTCCGCATACAAAGCGGAGCGTTCTAGAAGCGGAAACTACTCGAAACTGTCGAAAGCAATCTTCTGGAGAGTAATTACCTAAACTGCGGGGAAGCGGTACATAATGGGTTTCTTGACGGCTATTGTTCCAAGGGGCCGGTCGTTATCGGACACGTGCGGGTCGCAAGTACTTCGCGCCGCGTTCACAATAAGTAAACTACAGTGCGGTTGTTTTATGGTGAGGCCACGCGTATGCGTGCCCCGTACAGTATTACATTGGGAGTTTTTCGTTCTCTAGCTCCAGCATTACTTACTCACAAGTGATGGTAATATGTGAAATTTCCATTCACACGCACAAGTTCTTCTTGTATATAGTTCACAATTTCTGTTTTTATATTGTTCTTAAGTTCGTCTATGGTGTGGGGAATTGTTCCTATAAGCTTTATTTTTTAGGGTTCCCCACAAACAGATTTGGTCAATTTTTTTCCCTCCGTTACAACATATGTTTTTTGCTTCTTAGATTTAGAGTTCCCGTTGTTCTAAACGTATAATCAGACGTCTAACAGTTTCTCTACCTGGAACTGGAAACATCTCTTGAAATTGTCTACATGATTCAGTTTTTACGTATGTATCGTACATAAAAATTCACTGTTCAAGCGTGAACTGCAGTGGACAGTGCTGTTAGCAAATCACACGCAACAGAGCTGTGTTGAATAAACTTTCACCTTTTTCACAGCACGAACAGAAAGCAGCGACTGAAGGCAGCTGATTAAGATAAGCTTGAGTACAGTACATAGCCGGTGCGTGGCCTCACCTTAAAACGAGAGGTAAGGAAACTAAGCGATAGCATATTCAAGTTAAGACCGAGCGAAGTGGCGCCGCGGTAGCGTGTGCGACTCGCGTTTGGGGTCGTCCACGGTTCGATCCCGGCGAACCCCACTCTGACCCATGGGTTTTTCGTGGTTTCCCCGGGTCAGCAGACGAATTCTCGGTGGTTCATCCTCTACCACACCCCTTCTGCCCCTCATTTCCTACACCCATCTGTTTCAGGGTTGTAGGGCGAGTTGTATGCTTCAATCTGGAAACATCCTTGCGACCTGGGCCCCTCCGTTCGCCAGTACATTTGCATTTACTCTTGTTACAGGATGGCGATGAAGAAATGGTTTCGTCGGCTGCAGCCTCTCCAGCTGTATGCGTTGTTGGTACTCTCTGTGGGGTTTCTGTTGGTGCAACTGATTATGAGTCACACCACGCATGCGCTCACCCTGCTCATGGAGTCGTACCACATGCTCTGCAACATCATAGCCCTGGTCGGCTGCATCATCACCATCAAGGTGAGACATTGCTTTATACCTCAGACACGAGGGCACTTCGGGAAAATAGGTTACGTTAACCTTTTTCAGGAGTGCTACTTCATTTTTGCAACTTATTTTACACATAAGTAAAAACTAAATCGTTAAATTATTTTTCAACTTAATTTCCATTTACATTCAGGCACTTGTCAGAAGCGTGTACAAGAAAACTATTTGGACTGCTCTTTCGTCTCTGGCATGTACTGCTGAATCCATGTTTCGTCTACTGTTAAGAAAAGTCACAGAAACGCACTGGAATTGCGTTTAAACATTCTAAACGCTCTTGAGAAATTTTCATTTCAAAGTGTTTTTCGCTCATTGATAAGAAACGCGGCACCCATCAAGTGGAAGACTCTCAGACCCAAAGCTTGGTGTGACATGTTGACACGGTGTATCGAGGTCTTTGTAACCTCAACCACTCGCTTACCTTCAATCGACGACCAGTGAGAACGGCGTTGTGAATTTTTGTCACTCGCAATTTCTTGGACGTTGCGGTTTTGGGACGACCTGAACGCTCAGGTTTAATTCAACAGTCAACTTCTTAACCGTCGAAAACTAAAGGGAAGAATCCTTTAATGTTGAAACGAACTCCTTTTATATTTCTGTTGAGGTTACACCCTTCAAAAAGAAGTACATTGTCACTCTGGTACTTCAGTTTGATATATTTTGTAGAAAAGGTTTACATGGTCATCACAAGCAAGTGACTACACTTGGGCGTTTTAAACTTCACAGCGGGTCTCTAAAACATGATACTTAATAACTATTTTGAATAATACCACGATTGCTGATAATTTCATTAACGAATACTTGTCATGACAACCGAAGGTCGACAACAAGACATGAGTTTTGAAAGTTCAATAAATTGCCTAAGAAAAATTATAAACAAGAGAAGGATTCGATAAGTTAATAATGCTAGAACGATGCTTTTTTTCTACTTTTAATATAATCACTGAACTAGTTTATCTATTTCAACTTTCTGAAAACATACACTAATTTTATTAGCTTTTATTCCTAGCACAACCGCAAATCTGAATCAAATCAAATACAAGGAATAATACGTGTTAGGTATAATGAGAACTTCTTTTGGGAGTCAGTGACATAATCGAATTGAAGCAGAGGTGATAGAACACATTGTTATTGTTCCAAGAACGAATGCGAAGATATCTGTAATTGAATAATTAAAACCGAATGGACATTTGAGGTTATAAGAACAGAATTTATTTGTTTTAACACTGATTTTAAAGTTAAGTTACAATGTTTTGTGCTTATCATTTCATTTAAATAATGTTGTTTAATGTTTTCATTGTAGTAATTTATTGTACAATTGTTTTAATTTATAACAATTCCATGTTATGAGTTCGAGGTTATAATAGTTATAGCCTTCCTAGATACCTAGTCGAATCGAGGCAGAGATTATAGGAATAAAAAGGATAAACGTAGGAGAGAAAATTGTATGTTATTACTTTCTGAGCAGCATGCTTTAAAATATCGGCCAAACTTTATTCTGATTGGCGAATAAGACATCCAACATTCGTTGAAATGCGCCCACATGTAATTTGGCGATCTTGACGACATCTTTGACCGAGAACTTCTGAAACCAGCATGCAATCTTTTATATACTTGTACTAACTCATATTAATACTATCTGCATGCCCTAAACATAATAACATGCTGTTTGTGTGTTGCATGCATTCTCTCAGTATGGTAGTGCAAATGTGGGGAATGAGGAGTCGGCCAGCCGTCCTGAAGACAGTCCTGTGTCACTATCAGCTTCCACATCGTGTTCCCTAACAGCAGCAGCAGCGACAACTACTAGCAAGGTGTGGTATTATCTCTAACTTGGGAGAATTGTTTACTTCAGCACCCGGTGTGACCGATTTGTTTTAGGGTGTCATTTTTGGGGGCAAATGTTTACTTTCTGAAATAAGCAAGGAACATAGGGGAAACTAAATCGATAGATATGTAAAATCGGGTAGCTATATGCTAGTCTTAAAATTCCATACATTTAAAAAAAATGAGTGTTGAAAAATTCAAACGAATAACAACGGATATCCCGGAAATGGCTGATGACAAAGGAAAAGTTATTGTAAATAAATTGTGTGTTTTAAAGAGATCTACACTTTTTGTGTAGAGCCTTTTTATCGTCTCTTATGGTTTACCAGTTACACAAAATTATGCAGTTCTTTTCGAATGATCAGGCCTTCGAGGATATTTTCTAAAAATTGAAGATATAAATTGTATTTGTCATGTAAATATCTTAAATATATGGCACTTTAATCAAAATCGTTAGAGCCATTTTTGAGAAAATAAAAATATTCGAAAAATTTTCTATCTAAAGTTTTTACTGCCACAGATTCCTTTCAGCCGTTTCCAGTAGCTTCCCCTTCTAGAACATTTCTCTTGGTATGTGGGTCTTACATAAGGGGATGCTCTCCCTTGTGAGGGAGTTGATATAGTCAAAAAGTTACGAAGTTAACTGCAGTCAAGAAGTCAAAGAGTTTGCACAGTTAAAAATGGACAGTGTCGAGTGTAGTTCAGCTGTGATTCGATTCAGCGGATCAGTTGTGTTCTGTTCTGAGTATAAAGTTTGTGCTCCGTGTGTTTAGCAACAACTTTTGTTAGAATACCTAGTTTGGTATTTATATGGTATGTTCGCTTGAAATCCGGGTGGTATTGAATTTTTGGGTGGAATACAATACTTTGTCTGTCTACTGTGGTAGAGAAAATACAAGCAGTTGCAAGTGTTGTACTGGCTCTCTTGATCCTTCAACCTCCCCCTTACACTGCACTGTGAGGCATACCGACCGACTGTCCGCTTGAAGAGAGAAGTGCTCTTGCCCAACATAAACACTATCACTGGAATCTTCTTTATCCCCGCCCCAGAACAGTCTAGAACTCTGTGGAAAATTCCAGCGGTTATATATATAAGCAAGTGTGCTCGCGAGTAGAATCAGCTGCGACATAAAGTACTTGTTGTAACGTGCTGCTACTAAGAGAGAGTAGAGAGCTCTTGTGTTCGACTCCCCAGCGGGTGAACCATCCGAAAAAGAGACTGCTTTACGCGTATTTCATAACGTCGCGAAGAAAACTGAAGTGACAGCTAAAATTGAACTAGATCACATTAGTGAAGTGACAGTGAGAACTAACTGAAGTGACGGAAAATTGAACTGGATCACATTAATGAAGTGTCATCGAGAACTACCTGAAGTGACGGAAAATTGAACTGGATCACATTAGTGAAGTGCCAGCGAGAACTAACTGAAGTGACGGAAAATTGAACTGGATCACATTAGTGAAGTGTCAGCGAGAACTAACTGAAGTGACGGAAAATTGAACTGGATCACATTAGTGAAGTGTCAGCGAGAACTAACTGAAGTGACGGAAAATTGAACTAGATCACATTAGTGAAGTGTCAGCGAGAACTAACTGAAGTGATGGAAAATTGAACTGGATCACATTAGTGAAGTGTCAGCGAGAACTAATGAAGTGACGGAAAATTGAACTAGATCACATTAGTGAAGTGTCAGCGAGAACTAACTGAAGTGACGGAAAATTGAACTGGGTCACATTAGTGAAGTGTCAGCGAGAACTAACTGAAGGACAATGGAAACTGGACCAAACCACAATATTCTCATCTTATGTTTACACCTTAGCTTTGTCTTCTTAAAGCCACTTTGCTATCACCTGGAGGGTCCTCTGGCGGTTTCGTCACGTTACGATCCTATGTTTCCAAATTGGTTTCTATATTCATCTCTGCGGTTCAATTCCGTCTATAAAACAATATCTTTAAGTGGAAGATGCGTAGTATTTGAAGGAAATTATAAAAGGTACATTTATGTCATTTTACATATTTATTCTGTGAGAAAATATTAATTTTAATACATTTAATGGTTTATAAAACAAACCGCAGGCCACACGTGTTTGAAGAACGAAAGAATATCGACAGTAACATTGTTGCCTTGATGCTCATTTTTTCAATTGATATTCAGTTGTGATTCGGGTGAAATATATTTCTATGACATTTCACGTAACGAAGGTAAGATTTTACAGGTATTTTTTTTTTTTTTTTTTGCATAAAGCATGACATTCTGAAAGAACCGGTTACTTGTTAAAATTGTGAGCAAGAGGATATTTGTTATCCAGCGTTGCAAAAGAAAAACCCTTAACAACCAAGAAAGGCAAGTGTTGTAACAATTTTGATCGCTCAGTGAGGTAGCAGAACTGACCCTGATGGCAAACACAGAACCTTGGTCTGTACGCGTGGCCGCCGTAGTCTACAATAACCACATAGAAGATGCTGTCCAGACATCTCACACCTTTTAACAACATTTGTGTTAATATGGCCACAGAGCGACCATTAACATTGTCCAATTACACAAATTAAATCTATTCACATTATCACTGTTAACTTAAAGCGTCTTAATTTTAAAAGTTTAGTGGCAACCCAAGCCGAGGTTTGTGAAACTCCTGTGCAAGCTTTCTCAGGGATTTCTTTGGACTTTGTTATAACTTTTCTTTGATATCATCGAGTTTTTCCTCGGTAAGAATAGATGCTGTTTCCCTAAATTTATTCACAAGATTACGATGTGAAACGCACGAATAGTACAAGAACATTACAACAGTGTAACACTGAAACACTTGGTCTGACAATGTACAGTCGGCAGGAACAGAAACAACGTGGTGCAGGACAAGCAATACCGCCACACGTCCAAACGAAAGCTCTGTATATCCGATTTCAAAACATAAACCTCAAGTAAGTTCAAATCCGTTGCTTGCGATCGTCTTTTGTCTTTCTAGTATATTCGTATGGTGGGATCGCCTTGGCGCATCGCGTTGTAATGTTGTTTTCAAACATTTATTGTGGCCAAGCTAAGCTTTTGCCTAAAAAGAAAGACACCCCTAAAGGTCTTAGGACAGTATTAAAACAGGTTTGGAACAAATCGATCACCGGGTGCTAAGGTAAATAGTTACCCATACTGGTAATTAATTTGTGTATTTACTTGTTTTTTGTAATGTATTTAACAATTCTATTGTATAGAAGAGCTAAAACTGGTTCGTGTAACCCTTACACCTACTAACTTGAACATTAATGGTGCTAACTGTGTTCTCTTCTTATACCCAACCATATTTGTGTAATGTTACGCATTAATAGTATAAAGAGAGAATATTGTGCACGTAGGGTAATCTCAAATACCACTCAACTGATTTTAATAATTGTTTCACTATTGAAAATCCAATTCGTTCTGATGGCATGGGACTAGAGATCACTTTTTAATTTCATTTCATAAGTTACTAAATGACTGTAAAGGATTTACAAAGCCCTTGTACTTGAATACGAACACACAGGGTTTATAAAAGATATTGCATACGAAGAAGGCCTTGATTTTTGATTGAGAATGCCATGGAGTACAAAATAGTTGTTGTTACTCCACAGAGTATGTAACAAATGCCGCAGATATTTCATTCCAAACAATAATTATATCTAGATGGTCACGATTTAGTAATTGACACACAGCAAAACAAAAGGAAATCGAACCTACTTATAACCCTGCGATACCAATGATAAAATATTCTAATAACCTTCATGTAAGAAAGTTTTGCTTTATTATGTTTGTACGAGGGCGAATCGAAAAGTAATGCACAATAATTTTTTATAAAAAAGTTTAATAGTTAAAGCAACAACAAAAAGTCACAAATAAACTTACACCTTTTATCTACTTTTTGACATAGTCACCAGTTTCTCAACACATTTCTCCCATCGTGATACCAGTTTCAATATGCGCTGTTCGTAGAAGTCCGTTTCCTTGGAGTATAGCCATCTGCGGACTGCTGATTTCACTTCCGCATCTGTCACAAAGCGTTGGCCGGCCAGGAATTTCTTCATGGGACCAAACAGATGAAAGTCCGACGGTGCAGGGTCCGGACTGTATGGTATATGCTGGACCACCTCCCAACCAAATTTGGTGATTTTTTGACGAACAGCAGCAGCAACATGGGGGCGAACATTGTCATGAAGAATTTTGACATCGTCAGCATTCATGTTGTGACGTTCGTCACGAAGGGCACGACGCAGCTTCAACAAAGTTTTCATGTAGGCTGCAGCATTCACAGAGGTCCCGTGTTCAGCAAAGTCCACCAATACAACACCACGCATATCCCAGAACACCGTCACAAGCACCACCCTAGCAGATTGAGTCACACTGGGGAACCAGCATGTTTTTACTCCATACTTGCCTGCTTGGTTTCGGGCGTGTAGTGGTATGCCCACGACTCATCACCAGTGACGATTCCTTTCAGAAAGTCATGCCCTTCTGTGGTGTACTGCGTTAGGTGATCCAAGCTTGTCATACGCTGGCCCTTGTGGTTGTCTGCCAGGTTCTTAGGCACCCAGCAAGCACTAACTTTACGAAATTTCAACGTGTCATGAACAATATCGTACACTGCACCATAGGAAATGTTGAACTGTTGCGATAAGGTTCACAGTTGCACACGCCGGTCATTCAAAATTGCCGCCTCAATGCCTCTGACATTCTGCGGGGTTACAGCTGTTACCGGCCTCCCAGAGCTGGCGAATCACTAAGGTTCACAAGGCCCTCTAGGAAGAATGCACACCACCTGGAGACATTGCTACGGTCCATACAATCATCACCATACACGTCACGCATGTCCCTGTGAATATCACTCGTTTATGCCCTTTGGCCCACAAATATCGAACCGCACCTCTCTGCTCTTCACACGTGGACGACAGTAACATGCGCACTTTCTCTGTTGCGTAGTTCACGCTTCTCTCGCTAGAGCTACACATGAAACAAAAATAGCCTCTGTTGTGAAAATTTCAAACTATATCTGTGTGAAATTGTAACATTCCAGCTGCAATACCAAGGCAGAAAAAATTATTGTGCGTTACTTTCCGATCCGCTCATGTACATATCTGTCAGAAACAGTTGGTTAGCAGGGCATGCTATATCGTCGCTCATCTGACGAAGTGGCGTAAGCGCCAAAATCGAAAAAAATGAGATATTTCGCCTGTACACTCCATTTGGCCATATCTATATTCTGACAAACTGGCGTACCTCCAGCTCTAATGGTTACTTGGCAGTATACATGGTGTTATCGTCGTAAATGTCATTGCTCGCTCATTCTTTTTTCAGACGAACAGGCGTATGAGACCCGCAAGTCGCTTACGTCTCTTCGTTAGATACTACCATTATTAAAATTGGTCGATACGTGTAATGTTAGCCACTCTAGACCAATTTTTGCCACCAGATACTAACAATTAGCATGTGCTTCAACAATATTGATCGGTCTGAATACACCTGCAACAACCTAATGCAGTCTGTTATGAACACGACTTGTTAGTAAAGTGGAGAGATGGATCTACGAATGTGGTATAATGTAACGAAACTTAATGCATTGACAGTGATGCGTTAAAGTAGGTGTTGAAATTAAGTATGCTGGTTACCAGAACTAGAAGTATTATTACGGGAAAGTGATTCAGATGGATCGTTCAAAGAAAAATCAAAACGAAGAATCAGGATCAGAGTCTATGGATGTTGCTTTCAGCGTTTTAAAGATCCACACACAAGACAGTTTTGAAAATGTAAACGCTACATCTGCAGACAGGACTAATATAAGGGAACAGTGTTGTCATAAAGAAAAGGAAATATGCCAGCTGGAGTAGCCATTTACTGCCTGTGATAATAGTAACTATGATCCACCATATAGTGAAAACTATCAGTTTCTCAATTGCAAAAATGACGGTTCTGGCATTTTCCCACTTTATGTTTTCTATTTACAAAACATTCAAATAACAATAACGAATGCACTTACCATCGTGCAGAAGAGTAGTCCTGACACTGTCCAAAATGTATTCTATGCATAATGAAGATAACATCTCACAGCCCAAAAGCAGTTATCAAAAACTTACTCCAGAGTATACAAATCGATGAGTCTATCATTCCAGTATCCTAAGGAGGACTGGTGCAGTTTGTGTGAAACTTACCGTCATGTGATGCTGCAAAGAAAATGGAGTTGTAGGATACGTACGACAAACACACTGAAGAAAAGAATGTTGTAAGAAATAAGAGAAACAATGCTAAAATAGCTGCCAAAGAAAACCCAAGATAATATTCAACTGCGGTATTTGATCTTCAGCAAGTGATTCAGCTGCCTCTTTCCAAAGAAAGTGCTGTATTCTATTGAATGCGTTTCTCAGCACATAATTTTACAGTTTACATTTGAAACAAAGAGTGTCTTTGCTTTCTATAAAGCGAGACTATCAGCAAAACGGGATCATCTGAGAGTGCAACCTCTGTGAGAATCTACCTTCAACATGTTGATGTCCACGGTGTAAAGGATGTCAGGCTGTTTGCTGATGCCTGCAGTAGCCAGAATACCACCGCAGTGACCATGTTTTTGTACGTTCTAAGCAACTCAAAATAATTCACTATCCATAAACTTGTACTTCTTGGAACCTAACCATGGTGAAAACGAAGGTGATTCTGCCCACAACACTATTTCAAGAACCCTGACTCAGACATGGAACATGTTGATACCTATTGCAAGACTTCCTCGAGTGCTGCTCCGTATCAAGCACATTCTATGAGGGTAGAAGACTTCTTGGTCTACAAAAGAATTTCGGAGAGCCTACAGATCCGATCCCCGAGGATTTCAATCTGGAAATAAAGTGGATTGGACTGCAGAGAAGTCAAAGTGACCACAGACGATGCCGCTTGCGTCTTTGTAAAAAAACATCATTTGCCAAACATGAGCGGCTATATCTGAAATCCAGGAACACCTCAGGGTTTTGAAGCTTCCTCTGTCTCGACTTAATGTAACCTCTCCAAAGCTTTCGGCTGAGAAGTACAGCGATCTACAGTATTATGCAAAGAGCCAACACCAGTAATAAGAGATGTTGTTTACAAAACGTTCTACAAGGAACTGCCACACTTCTAAGTTGTATTAACCCATGGACATTTTCAATACATGTTTGCGTTTCCTAAAAGCATTTGTAAATAAAACAAAAAGTTATTTTATGTAATTTAAAAAAAAGAGCAATAGCATACATATTAATACTTGATATTGCTATGGTTAAAGAGAATTTCCGGTAAATGGAAGCTACGCGTTCAAGTCGGGCAGGCGCTAGTGTTCAGTGATTCTAGTTGTAAACTCACTTGTTAGTACCACCCGAGGTGTTTTTCTAACTAATGGAACTGAAATGCGCTCCAAACATATTTTTCAACAGGTGAATACAGGGAGGTTATTACAATGACAACAATTGATGAGAGAGAGAGAGAGAGAGCAGAAATAAAAGTCCGAAAGTCCGATAAATATCAAAGCTGGTATTTAAGTTCGGTATCTTCCAAATATGCGACACTGAGATTTTCAAGAAAATCTCCCACGCCAAACTACCCTTTACATAGAAAGATTTTCCTTATTTTAATTTTCTCAAAAATGCCTCAAACGATTTTTATTAAAATACCACATATTTAAGAAATTTCCATAATAAATAAAATGTAGCCGTATGTTGAATTTCCTGGGAACACCTGTAAAGTCCTCTTCACCTTGACTTTTGTATAACTGGTAAACTGTAAGATGTAGGCAAAATCTTAATACACAGACATTTAACGCCAATTTTTTATGGCGTTAACGATTTCTGAGATAATTTTTGTTATTGGTTTGAATGTTCAAATACCTATAGTACTATTTTTAAAGTGGTAAGTCGCTATTTGTTTGTTTTCTCGTAGTCGTGCAAAGATCATGGAGTTTCAAAGACATCACTGACACGCGTTTTACACGTACTACCTCTGAGTTGGAAATAATAAAGCCGTTTACACGTTTGATTCTAGGGTTATCGTCGAGTGTCACATTTACTGTACAACAATGGGAGTAAAATACATAAAAGAAACATTAGCTACTAAGATCGTAACATCTGGATGGTTGGTATACTGAAATGACATTTGTTGCACTCTGTCGTATACGACTACAACTACGTTGACACGACCAGGACCCTCTGGATACATTCTAGACGGTCCTGACATGACACTACTTCCAGTGTTTGGTTTGTGATACTTGTTTGTACAGAGCCGTGTTTACGTGTGCTAAAGAAATAAAACAGAAGAACGGTTAGAGCAACACCAACAAGGTAACTCATGCACTTCATTACAAGACAAAGTTTCGTCATGGACAGAAATTGAAATGAAAACCCGTGTTGTATTCGATCGCAATGTAAACAAACGGTAAGCGCTACCAACTTAGCCATGTAACGTGCTTGTTCTATCGAGGAATCACTCAAACAAAACATTGCCCTAGATACAATATCTGTATATTCGAACGTCTTTGGCGACGCGTCACCATTCCCGCGCAACCTTCAACTGTCAGAACTGGAAAACATTGTGGAGGCGGTCATGGCAACGAAATTTGTTTATGTGATTCTCACTTTCTTCATCCGAACATGTATTAATTTCTTAGCAATCAAATGTACGTGGAATTTAACCCAACCCAAACAACCCTTTACAGAAATTTTTTGGCATAATAGCTGCAGCGATTTTGAGATATCGGCAATAGAATATAATTGAATTTTCTGTAACTTGCCTATGAAGTATTATCCGTATTATCTACCCAATTTGAAATAATAATAATAATACTTAATGCATAAACATATAAAATACTTAGAGGAAACGAGTACAGTTTAATAAATTCTAGGTACAGTTATTATCAAATAATGTAGTTTTTTTGTAGCATCGGCCTTTCCATATAGCGATAACGTTTAAAAATATTTTCTATGTTTTGGGGGGGGGATGAAATGATTTCTAACAAAAATCTGTTTCTTATATAAACATTTGAGTGCTGTTTTTGGCGTTTTGCTTGATAATCAAGTATTCATTCCATACTTTTACCTTGATTACTAGGGTTAGGATTTTCATGATGGAGCATTTATTTTTTGGTAAGACTGATATCTTCCTGGTATATATATACAGGATGTTAAAAAACAGCGGGCATTATATCAGGCAATGCATTCCCCATATGTAGACAATAAAAAAACTCGATCCCAATTTCTAGGTGTATTCGTGCTTCCTCAAAACTACCATCATTCGATTCTAAAGGTGCCATGTCAGGCAACGGAGACAAATACACCAACGCTTTTAAATGGCCGCACAAGTAGAAATCGAGGGTTCAAATCAGGTGAGCGTGGTGGCCAGGCAATTGGGCCACCTTTACCTATCTGTCGATCAGGAAACCTTCGATCCAAGTACCGGCGAGAGGTACGACTGATGTGTGCAGGAGCACCATCATACAAGAAGTGAGCTTGTTGACGAATGCTCAGTGTAGTGTCTTCACACACAAGAGGCATGGTGTTTTCCAGAAGCTTGTGTACGCCTGTTTACTAGTACATGGGGTCCAACTAACCGATCACCAGTGATACCGACCCACATGTTGAGAGTGAACCCCACTTGGTGATGCATGTGCTCATACATGCTGATTGTGGAAATGTGTAATGCCATCTCGTTGCTTCATGTTAAATAATACTAAGGCAGGAGAGTTGTAGCACACTGCTGCAGGAACATCAATCTGCTGGTGACAGGGCTTCAGCAAATAACAAGGATACAACAGTCTCCAGATACGAGGAACATTAACCTTCGTGTACTGATATCTCCTGCTCTACATCTGGAGTTGTAGGTGTTGGTAGTCCCCTCCCTTAACTTCACATGAGCGCACAGACGGCGGGCGACGGAGACGTTCAGATGTCTTCCGATCTTGATACAGACGAGCCAGCGCAGCATTGCCGTACCGTACACGAATTGCGTTTCTGTCTCGAGTGTGTCGCCTTCGCCTCGGAGTGTCCTATCGCGGCGACTACCAGCGGGGAGAAACACGTTCCGTTTATTGTCTACATGCCTGAAATTGTGCTCTCTATTTTTGAAACATTAGTATACATAAATCGAAGCGGCGTCTGGGCGGGTTTTCTCCGGGTTCTCCGGTTTCCCCCGCCATTCATTCCACCAACTGCTCCATCATCACCTTTCCTTTCATCCATTTCACCAACATTTCGTTTCATCTACTTCCTTCATCCCATACCAGGCATCGGGCTGATCACCCATCCTGGATGCTCTGTCCGATCCATGAGTATCTGCTCCTCGACGGGCCTCTGACCCCAGGCACCCGCTTGTAAGTCCTGGGGGGTGTAAGTCCTACATAAGAGGAGGGTAAACAGATAATGAATGAATAGTATACATAAATGCTTGCAAAAAACTAATCAAATTACAATAATTTGTTGCCATCTTTTCTATATTGCGACCTGTTGCTGATATAGATAATGACCATACTGGTCATGTTATCACATTTTCAAGAGGTAAAGCACTTTTCTAGTGCAATTTGTTCATTTGAGCTGTAAAATTTCTTAGAATGGCATGTTCCACTTTGTTTCCTGGAAGATGATAAAAATCCAGGTTGCTCACCTTTTTTGTTTGAATTTACAACATGGAGTTTACCCTTAACTAGGTATAGAGTTTCTGTAGTCTATTGCTACACTACAAGCAAACAGCTATTTCAATCTTTCCTTTTTAATTTGGACACCTGCAGGCAAGTGTCTCATTGAATCTTGTTGAAGCTGGAAGTGTGCGTAGTATAAGCCAGAAAAAAACTGCTGTGTTGCATTCCTTCACACGCATATAGTATATCCCTATTTTATTTCAATGTTCTATATTCTATGTAATATTTATGTTCAATGTAATTTTTGTACATTTCCTTGACATGTTCTATGTTTACAAGTCTTTATGGCTGCTAGTGAACTCACAGAATACAATCCAATCTAATCTAATCATGACTATCTCTACCCATCATCATCAGACTATTCCGGCAGATGCTTATTTTTCTATTTATTTCATGTTAGTAGAGATAAACCCTTGCAGAAATAATTTGATTATACAGCTTTTTGTAGATACAAGTGGAACAGAGCAAGCCGAATCGATAGTAAGATCTTTAAAGGCTGTATGCTAGTTTTAAAAGTCATACAGTTTCCATGCAATCACGAGAAACAACTGAATATCGAAAGTACAGTAAAAGAACCAATCAATGTTGAAAAAATCGTACCAATAATAACGGATAAGTCGGAAATGGCTTCGCGAGTTCACCTCACAATGCTTACGTCACCCAACTCGATTGCCTAATTTGTTAAAAAGTTGTTAAATTTATAACCCATCGATCAACACACTCTCCAATAGATATTGGGATTAATGGCATGTCACTAGAACAAACAGACAACATTAAATTTCTGAGCCTCCAAGTAGACAGATATTTAGATTGGAAAGTTCACATTACGTATATCTTACCCAAACTCAGTTCTGCCTGTTATGCTATTAGAGCACTGGTAAATGTCAGTTCTATAGATACACTTAAATTAGTATACTATGCATATTTCAACTCTATCATTGAATATGGAATATTATTTTGGGGAAACTCGGTAGAAAGTAAACGAATATTCCTCATGCAAAAGAAGGCTATAAGAATAATTTCCAGCACCCATAGTAGACACTCTTGCAAACATCTTTTTAGAAGACTAAAGTTATTAACCCTACCTTGCATGTATATATTTTCAATCTTAAAATTCTATGTATGCAATCGAGCCACATTTATTACAAATATGGAAATTCATGAGATAAACACTAGACAAAAGGGTAACATCCATCATCCCAGTGCAAAGCTTTCTTGCTTCCAGAAAGGTGTATATTACGAGACCATAAAAATATTTAATACTCTCCCTAATGATCTTAAGAGAAAAGTTGACAATTTCAATGTCTTTAAAATTGCTGTTAAAGAGTACCAATGCTCAAAAGCATATTATTCTGTACAAGATTATCTGAATGACAAATTATCCTGATGATAATACTTATATAGCTCTGTAAGTAGTATTAGTAAATATTAATGACAATTGCCAGTCATATTTCATGCCTGCTCTAGAGTTAATGAAGCTATTTAAATGTATGTATATTAAGAACTGACAGTAAATGCTATGCATTACAAATCAAATAGAACAAAATGATCAGACGAACAAAGCTAAAATCCTACTAAATGTTAAAATAACTGTTCTTGCCTATACGTATGTTAACCTTATAACAGTAAGGAGGTATCCATCTCTGTACAAAATTACACTTGATTTGTTTCATTTTGTATATAATATGTCTTTATATTATTTTAAATATTCTGTATACTATGTAATATTTATGTATATATGTAAGTTTATTGTACATTTCCTTAACACGCATATAGTATGTGTATTTTATTTCAAATGTTCCATATTCTATGTAATATTTATGCTATTAGCTATTTAGCTATTTCAATCTTTCCTTTTTAATTTGGACACCTGCAGGCAAGTGTCTCATTGAATCTTGTTGAAGCTGGAAGTCTGCGTAGTATAAGCCAGAAAAAAACTGCTGTGTTGCATTCCTTCACACACATATAGTATATCCCTATTTTATTTCAATGTTCTATATTCTATGTAATATTTGAGTCCAATGTAATTTTTGTACATTTCCTTGACATGTTCTATGTTCACAAACCTTTATGGCTGCTAGTGAACTCACAGAATACAATCTAATCTAATCTAATCACACAAAAAGACAGACATAACACACAGACAGAGACACAAAAAGAGACACACACACAGATAGAGACATAAAAAGACAGACACACACACAGATAGAGACACAAAAAGAGACACACACACAGACAGAGACACAAAAAGAGACACACACACAGATAGAGACACAAAAAGAGACACACACACAGATAGAGACACAAAAAGAGACACACACACAGACAGAGACACAAAAAGAGACACACACACAGATAGAGACACAAAAAGAGACACACACACAGACAGAGACACAAAAAGAGACACACACACAGACAGAGACACAAAAAGACAGACACACACACAGACAGAGACACAAAAAGAGACACACACACAGACAGAGACACAAAAAGAGACACACACACAGACAGAGACACAAAAAGAGACACACACACAGACAGAGACACAAAAAGACAGACACACACACAGACAGAGACACAAAAAGAGACACACACAGATAGAGACACAAAAATAGACACACACACAGACAGAGACACAAAAAGAGACACACACACAGACAGAGACACAAAAAGACAGACACACACACAGACAGAGACACAAAAAGAGACACACACACAGATAGAGACATAAAAATAGACACACACACAGACAGAGACACAAAAAGAGACACACACACAGATAGAGACACAAAAAGACAGACACACACACAGACAGAGACACAAAAAGAGACACACACACAGACAGAGACACAAAAATAGACACACACACAGACAGAGACACAAAAATAGACACACACACAGACAGAGACACAAAAATAGACACACACACAGACAGAGACACAAAAAGACAGACACACACACAGACAGAGACACAAAAATAGACACACACACAGACAGAGACACAAAAAGACAGACACACACACAGACAGAGACACAAAAATAGACACACACACAGACAGAGACACAAAAAGACAGACACACACAGACAGAGACACAAAAAGAGACACACACACAGACAGAGACACAAAAAGAGACACACACACAGACAGAGACACTAAAATAGACACACACACAGACAGAGACACAAAAATAGACATACACACAGACAGAGACACAAAAAGACAGACACACACACAGACAGAGACACAAAAATAGACACACACACAGATAGAGACACAAAAATAGACACACACACACAGATAGAGACATAAAAAGACAGACATAACACACAGATAGAGACACAAAAATAGACACACACACAGATAGAGACATAAAAATAGACACACACACAGATAGAGACACAAAAATAGACACACACACACATAGAGACATAAAAAGACAGACACACACACAGACAGAGACACAAAAATAGACACACACAGATAGAGACACAAAAATAGACACACACACAGACAGAGACACAAAAATAGACACACACACACAGATAGAGACACAAAAATAGACACACAACACACAGATAGAGACACAAAAATAGACACACACAGATAGAGACACAAAAAGACAGACACACACACAGACAGAGACATAAAAAGACAGACATAACACACATATAGAGACACAAAAATAGACACACACACAGACAGAGACATAAAAAGACAGACACAACACACAGACAGAACAATAAAAAGACAGACATAACACACAGATAGAGACACAAAAATAGACACACACACAGACAGAACAATAAAAAGACAGACATAACACACAGATAGAGACACAAAAATAGACACACAACACACAGATAGAGACACAAAAATAGACACACACAGATAGAGACACAAAAAGACAGACATAACACACAGATAGAGACACAAAAAGACAGACATAACACACAGATAGAGACACAAAAATAGACACACACAGATAGAGACACAAAAATAGACACACACACAGACAGAGACATAAAAAGACAGACACACACACAGACAGAGACACAAAAATAGACACACACACAGACAGAGACATAAAAAGACAGACACAACACAGATAGAGACACAAAAATAGACACACACACACAGATAGAGACACAAAAATAGACACACACACAGATAGAGACACAAAAATAGACACACACACACAGATAGAGACACAAAAATAGACACACACACAGATAGAGACACAAAAATAGACACACACACAGATAGAGACACAAAAATAGACACACACACAGATAGAGACACAAAAATAGACACACACACAGATAGAGACACAAAAATAGACACACACACAGATAGAGACACAAAAATAGACACACACACAGATAGAGACACAAAAATAGACACACACACAGATAGAGACACAAAAATAGACACACACACAGATAGAGACATAAAAAGACAGACACACACACAGACAGAGACACAAAAATAGACACACACAGATAGAGACACAAAAATAGACACACACACAGACAGAGACACAAAAATAGACACACACACACAGATAGAGACACAAAAATAGACACACAACACACAGATAGAGACACAAAAATAGACACACACAGATAGAGACACAAAAAGACAGACACACACACAGACAGAGACATAAAAAGACAGACATAACACACAGATAGAGACACAAAAATAGACACACACACAGACAGAGACATAAAAAGACAGACACAACACACAGACAGAACAATAAAAAGACAGACATAACACACAGATAGAGACACAAAAATAGACACACACACAGACAGAACAATAAAAAGACAGACATAACACACAGATAGAGACACAAAAATAGACACACAACACACAGATAGAGACACAAAAATAGACACACACAGATAGAGACACAAAAAGACAGACATAACACACAGATAGAGACACAAAAAGACAGACATAACACACAGATAGAGACATAAAAAGACAGACACACACACAGACAGAGACACAAAAATAGACACACACACAGACAGAGACATAAAAAGACAGACACACACACAGACAGAGACACAAAAATAGACACACACACAGACAGAGACACAAAAAGACAGACACAACACAGATAGAGACACAAAAATAGACACACACACACAGATAGAGACACAAAAATAGACACACACACAGATAGAGACACAAAAATAGACACACACACACAGATAGAGACACAAAAATAGACACACACACAGATAGAGACACAAAAATAGACACACACACAGATAGAGACACAAAAATAGACACACACACAGATAGAGACACAAAAATAGACACACACACAGATAGAGACACAAAAATAGACACACACACAGATAGAGACACAAAAATAGACACACACACAGATAGAGACACAAAAATAGACACACACACAGATAGAGACACAAAAATAGACACACACACAGATAGAGACACAAAAATAGACACACACACAGATAGAGACACAAAAATAGACACACACACAGATAGAGACACAAAAATAGACACACACACAGATAGAGACACAAAAATAGACACACACACAGATAGAGACACAAAAATAGACACACACACATAGAGACACAAAAATAGACACACACACAGATAGAGACACAAAAATAGACACACACACAGATAGAGACACAAAAATAGACACACACACACAGACAGAGACACAAAAATAGACACACACACAGATAGAGACACAAAAATAGACACACACACACAGATAGAGACACAAAAATAGACACACACAGATAGAGACACAAAAATAGACAAACACACAGATAGAGACACAAAAATAGACACACACACAGATAGAGACACAAAAATAGACACACACACCGATAGAGACACAAAAATAGACACACACACAGATAGAGACACAAAAATAGACACACACACAGATAGAGACACAAAAATAGACACACACACACAGATAGAGACACAAAAATAAACACACACACAGATAGAGACACAAAAATAGACACACACACAGATAGAGACATAAAAATAGACACACACACACACAGATAGAGACACAAAAATAGACACACACACACAGATAGAGACACAAAAATAGACACACACACAGATAGAGACACAAAAATAGACACACACACAGACAGAGACATAAAAAGACAGACACACACACAGACAGAGACACAAAAATAGACACACACACAGATAGAGACACAAAAATAGACACACACACAGATAGAGACATAAAAAGACAGACACACACACAGATAGAGACACAAAAATAGACACACACACAGATAGAGACATAAAAAGACAGACACACACACAGACAGAGACACAAAAATAGACACACACACAGATAGAGACATAAAAAGACAGACACAACACACAGATAGAGACACAAAAATAGACACACACACACACAGATAGAGACATAAAAAGACAGACACAACACACAGATAGAGACACAAAAATAGACACACACACAGATAGAGACATAAAAAGACAGACACAACACACAGATAGAGACACAAAAATAGACACACACACACAGATAGAGACACAAAAATAGACACACACACACAGATAGAGACACAAAAATAGACACACACACAGATAGAGACATAAAAAGACAGACACACACACAGATAGAGACACAAAAACAGACACACACACACAGATAGAGACACAAAAATAGACACACACACAGATAGAGACACAAAAATAGACACACACACAGATAGAGACACAAAAATAGACACACACACACAGATAGAGACACAAAAATAGACACACACACAGATAGAGACACAAAAATAGACACACACACACAGATAGAGACACAAAAATAGACACACACACAGATAGAGACACAAAAATAGACACACACACAGATAGAGACACAAAAATAGACACACACACAGATAGAGACACAAAAATAGACACACACACAGATAGAGACACAAAAATAGACACACACACAGATAGAGACACAAAAATAGACACACACACAGATAGAGACACAAAAATAGACACACACACAGATAGAGACACAAAAATAGACACACACACAGATAGAGACACAAAAATAGACACACACACACAGATAGAGACACAAAAATAGACACACACACAGATAGAGACACAAAAATAGACACACACACAGATAGAGACACAAAAACAGACGCACACACAGATAGAGACACAAAAATAGACACACACACACAGATAGAGACACAAAAATAGACACACACACACAGATAGAGACACAAAAATAGACACATACACAGATAGAGACACAAAAATAGACACACACACAGATAGAGACACAAAAATAGACACACACACAGATAGAGACACAAAAATAGACACACACACAGATAGAGACACAAAAATAGACACACACACACAGATAGAGACACAAAAATAGACAAACACACACAGATAGAGACACAAAAATAGACACACACACAGATAGAGACACAAAAATAGACACACACACACAGATAGAGACACAAAAATAGACACACACACAGATAGAGACACAAAAATAGACACACACACAGATAGAGACACAAAAATAGACACACACACAGATAGAGACACAAAAATAGACACACACACACAGATAGAGACACAAAAATAGACACACACAGATAGAGACACAAAAATAGACACACACAGATAGAGACACAAAAATAGACACACACACAGATAGAGACACAAAAATAGACACAACACACACAGATAGAGACACAAAAATAGACATACACACAGATAGAGACACAAAAATAGACACACACACACAGATAGAGACACAAAAATAGACACACACACAGACAGAGACATAAAAAGACAGACACAACACACAGATAGAGACACAAAAATAGACACACACACACAGATAGAGACACAAAAATAGACACACACACACAGATAGAGACACAAAAATAGACACACACACACACAGATAGAGACACAAAAATAGACACACACACAGATAGAGACACAAAAATAGACACAACACACAGATAGAGACACAAAAATACAGACATAACACACAGACAGAGACACAAAAAGACAGACATAACACACAGACAGAGACACAAAAATAGACACACACACAGATAGCGACACAAAAATACAGACATAACACACAGACAGAGACACAAAAATACAGACATAACACACAGACAGAGACACAAAAATACAGACATAACACACAGACAGAGACACAAAAATACAGACATAACACACAGACAGAGACACAAAAATACAGACATAACACACAGACAGAGACACAAAAATACAGACATAACACACAGACAGAGACACAAAAATACAGACATAACACACAGACAGAGACACAAAAATACAGACATAACACACAGACAGAGACACAAAAATACAGACATAACACACAGATAGCGACACAAAAATACAGACATAACACACAGATAGCGACACAAAAATACAGACATAACACACAGATAGCGACACAAAAATACAGACATAACACACAGACAGAGACACAAAAATACAGACATAACACACAGACAGAGACACAAAAATACAGACATAACACACAGACAGAGACACAAAAATAGACACACACACAGATAGCGACACAGAAATACAGACATAACACACAGACAGAGACACAAAAATACAGACATAACACACAGACAGAGACACAAAAATACAGACATAACACACAGACAGAGACACAAAAATACAGACATAACACACAGACAGAGACACAAAAATAGACACAACACACAGACAGAGACACAAAAAGACAGACATAACACACAGACAGAGACACAAAAATAGACACAACACACAGATAGAGACACAAAAATACAGACATAACACACAGACAGAGACACAAAAATAGACATAACACACAGACAGAGACACAAAAATACAGACATAACACACAGACAGAGACACAAAAATAGACACACACACAGACAGAGACACAAAAAGACAGACATAACACACAGACAGAGACACAAAAATAGACACAACACACAGATAGAGACACAAATATACAGACATAACACACAGACAGAGACTATAAAAGACAGACATAACACACAGACAGAGACACAAAAATAGACACACACACAGATAGCGACACAAAAATAGACACACACACAGACAGAGACATAAAAAGACAGACACAACACACAGACAGAGACACAAAAAGACAGACACAACACACAGACAGAGACACAAATATAGACACACACAGATAGAGACACAAAAAGACAGACACAACACACAGACAGAGACACAAAAATAGATACACACACAGATAAAGACACAAAAAGACAGACACAACACACAGACAGAGACGAAAAATTGACACACACACAGATATGGACACAAAAATAGACACACACACACACACACACACAGACAGAGACATAAAAAGACACACACACAGATAGAGACACAAAAAGACAGACACAACACACAGACAGAGACACAAAAAGACAGACACAACACACAGATATGGACACAAAAATAGACACACACAAAGACAGAGACATAAAAAGACAGACATAACACACAGATAGAGACACAAAAATAGACACACACACAGATAGAGACACAAAAATAGACACACACACAGATAGAGACACAAAAAGACAGACATAACACACAGATAGAGACACAAAAAGATAGACACAACACACAGACAGAGACACAAAAAGACAGACACAACACACAGATAGAGACACAAAAAGACAGACATAACACACAGATAGAGACACAAAAAGACAGACATAACACACAGACAGAGACACAAAAAGACAGACACAACACACAGATAGAGACACAAAAAGACAGACATAACACACAGATAGAGACACAAAAAGACAGACACAACACACAGACAGAGACACAAAAAGACAGACATAACACACAGATAGAGACACAAAAAGACAGACACAACACACAGACAGAGACACAAAAAGACAGACATAACACACAGATAGAGACACAAAAAGACAGACATAACACACAGACAGAGACACAAAAAGACAGACACAACACACAGACAGAGACACAAAAAGACAGACACAACACACAGATAGAGACACAAAAAGACAGACAACACACAGACAGAGACACAAAAAGACAGACACAACACACAGATAGAGACACAAAAAGACAGACATAACACACAGACAGAGACACAAAAAGACAGACATAACACACAGACAGAGACACAAAAAGACAGACATAACACACAGACAGAGACACAAAAAGACAGACACAACACACAGATAGAGACACAAAAAGACAGACATAACACACAGACAGAGACACAAAAAGACAGACACAACACACAGACAGAGACACAAAAAGACAGACATAACACACAGATAGAGACACAAAAAGACAGACATAACACACAGATAGAGACACAAAAAGACAGACACAACACACAGACAGAGACACAAAAAGACAGACACAACACACAGATAGAGACACAAAAAGACAGACATAACACACAGATAGAGACACAAAAAGACAGACATAACACACAGACAGAGACACAAAAAGACAGACACAACACACAGACAGAGACACAAATATAGACACACACAGATAGAGACACAAAAAGACAGACACAACACACAGACAGAGACACAAAAATAGATACACACACAGATAAAGACACAAAAAGACAGACACAACACACAGACAGAGACGAAAAATTGACACACACACAGATATGGACACAAAAATAGACACACACACACACAGACAGAGACATAAAAAGACACACACACAGATAGAGACACAAAAAGACAGACACAACACACAGACAGAGACACAAAAATACAGACACAACACACAGATATGGACACAAAAATAGACACACACAAAGACAGAGACATAAAAAGACAGACATAACACACAGATAGAGACACAAAAATAGACACACACACAGATAGATACACAAAAAGACAGACATAACACACAGATAGAGACACAAAAATAGACACACACACAGATAGAGACACAAAAAGACAGACATAACACACAGACAGAGACACAAAAATAGACACACACAAAGACAGAGACATAAAAAGACAGACATAACACACAGATAGAGACACAAAAATAGACACACACACAGATAGAGACACAAAAATAGACACACACACAGATAGAGACATAAAAAGACAGACATAACACACAGATAGAGACACAAAAATAGACACACACACAGATAGATACACAAAAAGACAGACATAACACACAGATAGAGACACAAAAATAGACACACACACAGATAGAGACACAAAAAGACAGACATAACACACAGACAGAGACACAAAAATAGACACACACAAAGACAGAGACATAAAAAGACAGACATAACACACAGATAGAGACACAAAAATAGACACACACACAGATAGAGACACAAAAATAGACACACACACAGATAGAGACATAAAAAGACAGACATAACACACAGATAGAGACACAAAAATAGACACACACACAGATAGAGACATAAAAAGACAGACATAACACACAGATAGAGACACAAAAATAGACACAACACACAGACAGAGACACAAAAAGACAGACACAACACACAGATAGAGACACAAAAAGACAGACATAACACACAGATAGAGACACAAAAAGACAGACATAACACACAGACAGAGACACAAAAAGACAGACACAACACACAGACAGAGACACAAATATAGACACACACAGATAGAGACACAAAAAGACAGACACAACACACAGACAGAGACACAAAAATAGATACACACACAGATAAAGACACAAAAAGACAGACACAACACACAGACAGAGACGAAAAATTGACACACACACAGATATGGACACAAAAATAGACACACACACACACAGACAGAGACATAAAAAGACACACACACAGATAGAGACACAAAAAGACAGACACAACACACAGACAGAGACACAAAAATACAGACACAACACACAGATATGGACACAAAAATAGACACACACAAAGACAGAGACATAAAAAGACAGACATAACACACAGATAGAGACACAAAAATAGACACACACACAGATAGATACACAAAAAGACAGACATAACACACAGATAGAGACACAAAAATAGACACACACACAGATATGGACACAAAAATAGACACACACACACACAGACAGAGACATAAAAAGACACACACACAGATAGAGACACAAAAAGACAGACACAACACACAGACAGAGACACAAAAATACAGACACAACAAACAGATATGGACACAAAAATAGACACACACAAAGACAGAGACATAAAAAGACAGACATAACACACAGATAGAGACACAAAAATAGACACACACACAGATAGATACACAAAAAGACAGACATAACACACAGATAGAGACACAAAAATAGACACACACACAGATAGAGACACAAAAAGACAGACATAACACACAGACAGAGACACAAAAATAGACACACACAAAGACAGAGACATAAAAAGACAGACATAACACACAGATAGAGACACAAAAATAGACACACACACAGATAGAGACACAAAAATAGACACACACACAGATAGAGACATAAAAAGACAGACATAACACACAGATAGAGACACAAAAATAGACACACACACAGATAGAGACATAAAAAGACAGACATAACACACAGATAGAGACACAAAAATAGACACACACACAGATAGAGACACAAAAATAGACACACACACAGATAGAGACATAAAAAGACAGACATAACACACAGATAGAGACACAAAAATAGACACACACAAAGACAGAGACATAAAAAGACAGACACACACACAGATAGAGACATAAAAAGACAGACACACACACAGATAGAGACACAAAAATAGACACACACACAGATAGAGACACAAAAATAGACAAACACACAGATAGAGACATAAAAAGACAGACATAACACACAGATAGAGACACAAAAATAGACACACACACAGATAGAGACACAAAAATAGACACACACACAGATAGAGACATAAAAAGACAGACATAACACACAGATAGAGACACAAAAATAGACACACACAAAGACAGAGACATAAAAAGACAGACACACACACAGATAGAGACATAAAAAGACAGACACACACACAGACAGAGACACAAAAATAGACACACACAAAGACAGAGACATAAAAAGACAGACATAACACACAGATAGAGACACAAAAATAGACACACACACAGATAGAGACACAAAAAGACAGACATAACACACAGATAGAGACACAAAAATAGACACACACAGAGATAGAGACACAAAATGACAGACACAACACACAGATAGAGACATAAAAAGACACACACACAGATAGAGACACAAAATGACAGACACAACACACAGACAGAGACAGAAAAATAGACACACACACAGATAGAGACACAAAAATAGACACACACACAGATAGAGACACAAAAAGACAGACATAACACACAGATAGAGACACAAAAATAGACACACACACAGATAGAGACATAAAAAGACAGACATAACACACAGATAGAGACACAAAAATAGACACACACACAGACAGAGACATAAAAAGACAGACATAACACACAGATAGAGACAGAAAAATAGACACACACACAGACAGAGACATAAAAAGACAGACATAACACACAGATAGAGACACAAAAATAGACACACACAAAGACAGAGACATAAAAAGACAGACATAACACACAGATAGAGACACAAAAATAGACACAACACACAGATAGAGACCCAAAAATAGACACACACACAGATAGAGACACAAAAATAGACACACACACAGATAGAGACACAAAAAGACAGACATAACACACAGATAGAGACACAAAAAGACAGACATAACACACAGACAGAGACACAAAAAGACAGACATAACACACAGATAGAGACACAAAAAGACAGACATAACACACAGATAGAGACACAAAAAGACAGACATAACACACAGACTGAGACACAAAAGGACAGACATAACACACAGACAGAGACACAAAAAGACAGACATAACACACAGATAGAGACACAAAAAGACAGACATAACACACAGATAGAGACACAAAAAGACAGACATAACACACAGATAGAGACACAAACATAGACACACACACAGATAGAGACACAAAAATAGACACACACACAGATAGAGACATAAAAAGACAGACATAACACACAGATAGAGACACAAAAATAGACACACACACAGACAGAGACATAAAAAGACAGACATAACACACAGATAGAGACACAAAAATAGACACACACACAGATAGAGACACAAAAATAGACACACACACAGATAGAGACACAAAAATAGACACACACACAGATAGAGACACAAAAAGACAGACATAACACACAGATAGAGACACAAAAAGACAGACATAACACACAGACAGAGACACAAAAATAGACACACACAAAGACAGAGACATAAAAAGACAGACATAACACACAGATAGAGACACAAAAATAGACACACACACAGATAGAGACACAAAAATAGACACACAAAAAGACAGAGACATAAAAAGACAGACATAACACACAGATAGAGACACAAAAATAGACACACACACAGACAGAGACATAAAAAGACAGACATAACACACAGATAGAGACACAAAAAGACAGACATAACACACAGATAGAGACAAAAAAATAGACACACACACAGATAGAGACACAAAAATAGACACACACACAGACAGAGACATAAAAAGACAGACATAACACACAGATAGAGACACAAAAATAGACACACACACAGACAGAGACATAAAAAGACAGACATAACACACAGATAGAGACACAAAAATAGACACACACACAGATAGAGACACAAAAATAGACACACACACAGATAGAGACACAAAAATAGACACACACACAGACAGAGACATAAAAAGACAGATATAACACACAGACAGAGACAAAAAAGACAGACATAACACGCAGATAGAGACACAAAATTAGACACACACAACACACAGACAGAGACACAAAAATAGACACACACACAGACAGAGACATAAAAAGACACATATAACACACAGATAGGGACACAAAAAGACAGACATAACACACAGATAGAGACACAAAAATAGACACACACACAGACAGAGACACAAAAAGACAGACATAACACACAGATAGAGACACAAAAATAGACACACACACAGACAGAGACACAAAAAGACAGACATAACACACAGATAGAGACACAAAAATAGACACACACACAGATAGAGACACAAAAAGACAGACATAACACACAGATAGAGACACAAAAATAGACACACACACAGACAGAGACACAAAAAGACAGACACAACACACAGATAGAGACACAAAAAGACAGACATAACACACAGATAGAGACACAAAAATAGACACACACACAGACAGAGACACAAAAAGACAGACACAACACACAGATAGAGACACAAAAAGACAGACATAACACACAGATAGAGACACAAAAATAGACACACACAACACACAGACAGAGACATAAAAAGACAGACATAACACGCAGACAGAGACATAAAAGGACAGACACAACACACAGATAGAGACACAAAAAGACAGACATAACACACAGATAGAGACACAAAAAGACAGACATAACACACAGATAGAGACACAAAAAGACAGACATAACACACAGATAGAGACACAAAAAGACAGACATAACACACAGATAGAGACACAAAAAGACAGACATAACACACAGATAGAGACACAAAAAGACAGACATAACACACAGATAGAGACACAAAAAGACAGACACAACACACAGATAGAGACACAAAAAGACAGACAAAACACACAGACAGAGACATAAAAAGACAGACATAACACACAGACAGAGACATAAAAAGACAGACATAACACACACACAGAGACACAAAAAGACAGACATAACACACAGACAGAGACACAAAAAGACAGACATAACACACAGACAGAGACACAAAAAGACAGTCATAACACACAGACAGAGACACAAAAAGACGGACATAACACACACACAGAGACACAAAAAGACAGTCATAACACACAGACAGAGACACAAAAAGACAGACATAACACACACACAGAGATACAAAAAGACAGTCATAACACACAGACAGAGACACAAAAATAGACACACACACAGACAGAGACACAAAAATAGACACACACACAGACACACACAGACACAGACACACACACAGACAGAGACACAAAAATAGACACACACACAGACACACACACACACAGACAGAGACACAAAAATAGACACACACACAGACAGAGACACAAAAATAGACAAACACACACAGATAGAGACACAAAAATAGACACACACACAGATAGAGACACAAAAATAGACACACACACACAGATAGAGACACAAAAATAGACACACACACAGATAGAGACACAAAAATAGACACACACACAGATAGAGACACAAAAATAGACACACACACAGATAGAGACACAAAAATAGACACACACACACAGATAGAGACACAAAAATAGACACACACAGATAGAGACACAAAAATAGACACACACAGATAGAGACACAAAAATAGACACACACACAGATAGAGACACAAAAATAGACACAACACACACAGATAGAGACACAAAAATAGACACACACACAGATAGAGACACAAAAATAGACACACACACACAGATAGAGACACAAAAATAGACACACACACAGACAGAGACATAAAAAGACAGACACAACACACAGATAGAGACACAAAAATAGACACACACACACAGATAGAGACACAAAAATAGACACACACACACAGATAGAGACACAAAAATAGACACACACACACAGATAGAGACACAAAAATAGACACACACACAGATAGAGACACAAAAATAGACACAACACACAGATAGAGACACAAAAATACAGACATAACACACAGACAGAGACACAAAAAGACAGACATAACACACAGACAGAGACACAAAAATAGACACACACACAGATAGCGACACAAAAATACAGACATAACACACAGACAGAGACACAAAAATACAGACATAACACACAGACAGAGACACAAAAATACAGACATAACACACAGACAGAGACACAAAAATACAGACATAACACACAGACAGAGACACAAAAATACAGACATAACACACAGACAGAGACACAAAAATACAGACATAACACACAGACAGAGACACAAAAATACAGACATAACACACAGACAGAGACACAAAAATACAGACATAACACACAGATAGCGACACAAAAATACAGACATAACACACAGATAGCGACACAAAAATACAGACATAACACACAGATAGCGACACAAAAATACAGACATAACACACAGACAGAGACACAAAAATACAGACATAACACACAGACAGAGACACAAAAATACAGACATAACACACAGACAGAGACACAAAAATACAGACATAACACACAGACAGAGACACAAAAATAGACACAACACACAGACAGAGACACAAAAATACAGACATAACACACAGACAGAGACACAAAAAGACAGACATAACACACAGACAGAGACACAAAAATAGACACACACACAGATAGCGACACAGAAATACAGACATAACACACAGACAGAGACACAAAAATACAGACATAACACACAGACAGAGACACAAAAATACAGACATAACACACAGACAGAGACACAAAAATACAGACATAACACACAGACAGAGACACAAAAATAGACACAACACACAGACAGAGACACAAAAAGACAGACATAACACACAGACAGAGACACAAAAATAGACACAACACACAGATAGAGACACAAAAATACAGACATAACACACAGACAGAGACACAAAAATAGACATAACACACAGACAGAGACACAAAAATACAGACATAACACACAGACAGAGACACAAAAATAGACACACACACAGACAGAGACACAAAAAGACAGACATAACACACAGACAGAGACACAAAAATAGACACAACACACAGATAGAGACACAAAAATACAGACATAACACACAGACAGAGACACAAAAAGACAGACATAACACACAGACAGAGACACAAAAATAGACACACACACAGATAGCGACACAAAAATAGACACACACACAGACAGAGACATAAAAAGACAGACACAACACACAGACAGAGACACAAAAAGACAGACACAACACACAGACAGAGACACAAATATAGACACACACAGATAGAGACACAAAAAGACAGACACAACACACAGACAGAGACACAAAAATAGATACACACACAGATAAAGACACAAAAAGACAGACACAACACACAGACAGAGACGAAAAATTGACACACACACAGATATGGACACAAAAATAGACACACACACACACAGACAGAGACATAAAAAGACACACACACAGATAGAGACACAAAAAGACAGACACAACACACAGACAGAGACACAAAAAGACAGACACAACACACAGATATGGACACAAAAATAGACACACACAAAGACAGAGACATAAAAAGACAGACATAACACACAGATAGAGACACAAAAATAGACACACACACAGATAGAGACACAAAAATAGACCCACACACAGATAGAGACACAAAAAGACAGACATAACACACAGATAGAGACACAAAAAGACAGACACAACACACAGACAGAGACACAAAAAGACAGACACAACACACAGATAGAGACACAAAAAGACAGACATAACACACAGATAGAGACACAAAAAGACAGACATAACACACAGACAGAGACACAAAAAGACAGACACAACACACAGACAGAGACACAAAAAGACAGACATAACACACAGATAGAGACACAAAAAGACAGACACAACACACAGACAGAGACACAAAAAGACAGACATAACACACAGATAGAGACACAAAAAGACAGACATAACACACAGACAGAGACACAAAAAGACAGACACAACACACAGACAGAGACACAAAAAGACAGACACAACACACAGATAGAGACACAAAAAGACAGACATAACACACAGACAGAGACACAAAAAGACAGACACAACACACAGATAGAGACACAAAAAGACAGACATAACACACAGACAGAGACACAAAAAGACAGACATAACACACAGACAGAGACACAAAAAGACAGACATAACACACAGACAGAGACACAAAAAGACAGACACAACACACAGATAGAGACACAAAAAGACAGACATAACACACAGACAGAGACACAAAAAGACAGACACAACACACAGACAGAGACACAAAAAGACAGACATAACACACAGATAGAGACACAAAAAGACAGACATAACACACAGATAGAGACACAAAAAGACAGACACAACACACAGACAGAGACACAAAAAGACAGACACAACACACAGATAGAGACACAAAAAGACAGACATAACACACAGATAGAGACACAAAAAGACAGACATAACACACAGACAGAGACCCAAAAAGACAGACACAACACACAGACAGAGACACAAATATAGACACACTCAGATAGAGACACAAAAAGACAGACACAACACACAGACAGAGACACAAAAATAGATACACACAGATAAAGACACAAAAAGACAGACACAACACACAGACAGAGACGAAAAATTGACACACACACAGATATGGACACAAAAATAGACACACACACACACAGACAGAGACATAAAAAGACACACACACAGATAGAGACACAAAAAGACAGACACAACACACAGACAGAGACACAAAAAGACAGACACAACACACAGATATGGACACAAAAATAGACACACACAAAGACAGAGACATAAAAAGACAGACATAACACACAGATAGAGACACAAAAATAGACACACACACAGATAGATACACAAAAAGACAGACATAACACACAGATAGAGACACAAAAATAGACACACACACAGATAGAGACACAAAAAGACAGACATAACACACAGACAGAGACACAAAAATAGACACACACAAAGACAGAGACATAAAAAGACAGACATAACACACAGATAGAGACACAAAAATAGACACACACACAGATAGAGACACAAAAATAGACACACACACAGATAGAGACATAAAAAGACAGACATAACACACAGATAGAGACACAAAAATAGACACACACACAGATAGAGACATAAAAAGACAGACATAACACACAGATAGAGACACAAAAATAGACACACACACAGATAGAGACACAAAAATAGACACACACACAGATAGAGACATAAAAAGACAGACATAACACACAGATAGAGACACAAAAATAGACACACACAAAGACAGAGACATAAAAAGACAGACACACACACAGATAGAGACATAAAAAGACAGACACACACACAGATAGAGACACAAAAATAGACCCACACACAGATAGAGACACAAAAATAGACAAACACACAGATAGAGACATAAAAAGACAGACATAACACACAGATAGAGACACAAAAATAGACACACACACAGATAGAGACACAAAAATAGACACACACACAGATAGAGACATAAAAAGACAGACATAACACACAGATAGAGACACAAAAATAGACACACACAAAGACAGAGACATAAAAAGACAGACACACACACAGATAGAGACATAAAAAGACACACACACACACAGACAGAGACACAAAAATAGACACACACAAAGACAGAGACATAAAAAGACAGACATAACACACAGATAGAGACACAAAAATAGACACACACACAGATAGAGACACAAAAAGACAGACATAACACACAGATAGAGACACAAAAATAGACACACACACAGATAGAGACACAAAATGACAGACACAACACACAGATAGAGACATAAAAAGACACACACACAGATAGAGACACAAAATGACAGACACAACACACAGACAGAGACAGAAAAATAGACACACACACAGATAGAGACACAAAAATAGACACACACACAGATAGAGACACAAAAAGACAGACATAACACACAGATAGAGACACAAAAATAGACACACACACAGATAGAGACATAAAAAGACAGACATAACACACAGATAGAGACACAAAAATAGACACACACACAGACAGAGACATAAAAAGACAGACATAACACACAGATAGAGACAGAAAAATAGACACACACACAGACAGAGACATAAAAAGACAGACATAACACACAGATAGAGACACAAAAATAGACACACACAAAGACAGAGACATAAAAAGACAGACATAACACACAGATAGAGTAACAAAAATAGACACAACACACAGATAGAGACCCAAAAATAGACACACACACAGATAGAGACACAAAAATAGACACACACACAGATAGAGACACAAAAAGACAGACATAACACACAGATAGAGACACAAAAAGACAGACATAACACACAGACAGAGACACAAAAAGACAGACATAACACACAGATAGAGACACAAAAAGACAGACATAACACACAGATAGAGACACAAAAAGACAGACATAACACACAGACAGAGACACAAAAGGACAGACATAACACACAGACAGAGACACAAAAAGACAGACATAACACACAGATAGAGACACAAAAAGACAGACATAACACACAGATAGAGACACAAAAAGACAGACATAACACACAGATAGAGACACAAAAATAGACACACACACAGATAGAGACACAAAAATAGACACACACACAGATAGAGACATAAAAAGACAGACATAACACACAGATAGAGACACAAAAATAGACACACACACAGACAGAGACATAAAAAGACAGACATAACACACAGATAGAGACACAAAAATAGACACACACACAGATAGCGACACAAAAATACAGACATAACACACAGACAGAGACACAAAAATACAGACATAACACACAGACAGAGACACAAAAATACAGACATAACACACAGACAGAGACACAAAAATACAGACATAACACACAGACAGAGACACAAAAATACAGACATAACACACAGACAGAGACACAAAAATACAGACATAACACACAGACAGAGACACAAAAATACAGACATAACACACAGACAGAGACACAAAAATACAGACATAACACACAGATAGCGACACAAAAATACAGACATAACACACAGATAGCGACACAAAAATACAGACATAACACACAGATAGCGACACAAAAATACAGACATAACACACAGACAGAGACACAAAAATACAGACATAACACACAGACAGAGACACAAAAATACAGACATAACACACAGACAGAGACACAAAAATACAGACATAACACACAGACAGAGACACAAAAATAGACACAACACACAGACAGAGACACAAAAATACAGACATAACACACAGACAGAGACACAAAAAGACAGACATAACACACAGACAGAGACACAAAAATAGACACACACACAGATAGCGACACAGAAATACAGACATAACACACAGACAGAGACACAAAAATACAGACATAACACACAGACAGAGACACAAAAATACAGACATAACACACAGACAGAGACACAAAAATACAGACATAACACACAGACAGAGACACAAAAATAGACACAACACACAGACAGAGACACAAAAAGACAGACATAACACACAGACAGAGACACAAAAATAGACACAACACACAGATAGAGACACAAAAATACAGACACAACACACAGACAGAGACACAAAAATAGACATAACACACAGACAGAGACACAAAAATACAGACATAACACACAGACAGAGACACAAAAATAGACACACACACAGACAGAGACACAAAAAGACAGACATAACACACAGACAGAGACACAAAAATACACAACACACAGATAGAGACACAAAAATACAGACATAACACACAGACAGAGACACAAAAAGACAGACATAACACACAGACAGAGACACAAAAATAGACACACACACAGATAGCGACACAAAAATAGACACACACACAGACAGAGACATAAAAAGACAGACACAACACACAGACAGAGACACAAAAAGACAGACACAACACACAGACAGAGACACAAATATAGACACACACAGATAGAGACACAAAAAGACAGACACAACACACAGACAGAGACACAAAAATAGATACACACACAGATAAAGACACAAAAAGACAGACACAACACACAGACAGAGACGAAAAATTGACACACACACAGATATGGACACAAAAATAGACACACACACACACAGACAGAGACATAAAAAGACACACACACAGATAGAGACACAAAAAGACAGACAAACACACAGACAGAGACACAAAAAGACAGACACAACACACAGATATGGACACAAAAATAGACACACACAAAGACAGAGACATAAAAAGACAGACATAACACACAGATAGAGACACAAAAATAGACACATACACAGATAGAGACACAAAAATAGACACACACACAGATAGAGACACAAAAAGACAGACATAACACACATATAGAGACACAAAAAGACAGACACAACACACAGACAGAGACACAAAAAGACAGACACAACACACAGATAGAGACACAAAAAGACAGACATAACACACAGATAGAGACACAAAAAGACAGACATAACACACAGATAGAGACACAAAAAGACAGACACAACACACAGACAGAGACACAAAAAGACAGACATAACACACAGATAGAGACACAAAAAGACAGACACAACACACAGACAGAGACACAAAAAGACAGACATAACACACAGATAGAGACACAAAAAGACAGACATAACACACAGACAGAGACACAAAAAGACAGACACAACACACAGACAGAGACACAAAAAGACAGACACAACACACAGATAGAGACACAAAAAGACAGACATAACACACAGACAGAGACACAAAAAGACAGACACAACACACAGATAGAGACACAAAAAGACAGACATAACACACAGACAGAGACACAAAAAGACAGACATAACACACAGACAGAGACACAAAAAGACAGACATAACACACAGACAGAGACACATAAAGACAGACACAACACACAGATAGAGACACAAAAAGACAGACATAACACACAGACAGAGACACAAAAAGACAGACACAACACACAGACAGAGACACAAAAAGACAGACATAACACACAGATAGAGACACAAAAAGACAGACATAACACACAGATAGAGACACAAAAAGACAGACACAACACACAGACAGAGACACAAAAAGACAGACACAACACACAGATAGAGACACAAAAAGACAGACATAACACACAGATAGAGACACAAAAAGACAGACATAACACACAGACAGAGACCCAAAAAGACAGACACAACACACAGACAGAGACACAAATATAGACACACACAGATAGAGACACAAAAAGACAGACACAACACACAGACAGAGACACAAAAATAGATACACACACAGATAAAGACACAAAAAGACAGACACAACACACAGACAGAGACGAAAAATTGACACACACACAGATATGGACACAAAAATAGACACACACACACACAGACAGAGACATAAAAAGACACACACACAGATAGAGACACAAAAAGACAGACACAACACACAGACAGAGACACAAAAAGACAGACACAACACACAGATATGGACACAAAAATAGACACACACAAAGACAGAGACATAAAAAGACAGACATAACACACAGATAGAGACACAAAAATAGACACACACACAGATAGATACACAAAAAGACAGACATAACACACAGATAGAGACACAAAAATAGACACACACACAGATAGAGACACAAAAAGACAGACATAACACACAGACAGAGACACAAAAATAGACACACACAAAGACAGAGACATAAAAAGACAGACATAACACACAGATAGAGACACAAAAATAGACACACACACAGATAGAGACACAAAAATAGACACACACACAGATAGAGACATAAAAAGACAGACATAACACACAGATAGAGACACAAAAATAGACACACACACAGATAGAGACATAAAAAGACAGACATAACACACAGATAGAGACACAAAAATAGACACACACACAGATAGAGACACAAAAATAGACACACACACAGATAGAGACATAAAAAGACAGACATAACACACAGATAGAGACACAAAAATAGACACACACAAAGACAGAGACATAAAAAGACAGACACACACACAGATAGAGACATAAAAAGACAGACACACACACAGATAGAGACACAAAAATAGACACACACACAGATAGAGACACAAAAATAGACAAACACACAGATAGAGACATAAAAAGACAGACATAACACACAGATAGAGACACAAAAATAGACACACACACAGATAGAGACACAAAAATAGACACACACACAGATAGAGACATAAAAAGACAGACATAACACACAGATAGAGACACAAAAATAGACACACACAAAGACAGAGACATAAAAAGACAGACACACACACAGATTGAGACATAAAAAGACAGACACACACACAGACAGAGACACAAAAATAGACACACACAAAGACAGAGACATAAAAAGACAGACATAACACACAGATAGAGACACAAAAATAGACACACACACAGATAGAGACACAAAAAGACAGACATAACACACAGATAGAGACACAAAAATAGACACACACACAGATAGAGACACAAAATGACAGACACAACACACAGATAGAGACATAAAAAGACACACACACAGATAGAGACACAAAATGACAGACACAACACACAGACAGAGACAGAAAAATAGACACACACACAGATAGAGACACAAAAATAGACACACACACAGATAGAGACACAAAAAGACAGACATAACACACAGATAGAGACACAAAAATAGACACACACACAGATAGAGACATAAAAAGACAGACATAACACACAGATAGAGACACAAAAATAGACACACACACAGACAGAGACATAAAAAGACAGACATAACACACAGATAGAGACAGAAAAATAGACACACACACAGACAGAGACATAAAAAGACAGACATAACACACAGATAGAGACACAAAAATAGACACACACAAAGACAGAGACATAAAAAGACAGACATAACACACAGATAGAGACACAAAAATAGACACAACACACAGATAGAGACCCAAAAATAGACACACACACAGATAGAGACACAAAAATAGACACACACACAGATAGAGACACAAAAAGACAGACATAACACACAGATAGAGACACAAAAAGACAGACATAACACACAGACAGAGACACAAAAAGACAGACATAACACACAGATAGAGACACAAAAAGACAGACATAACACACAGATAGAGACACAAAAAGACAGACATAACACACAGACAGAGACACAAAAGGACAGACATAACACACAGACAGAGACACAAAAAGACAGACATAACACACAGATAGAGACACAAAAAGACAGACATAACACACAGATAGAGACACAAAAAGACAGACATAACACACAGATAGAGACACAAAAATAGACACACACACAGATAGAGACACAAAAATAGACACACACACAGATAGAGACATAAAAAGACAGACATAACACACAGATAGAGACACAAAAATAGACACACACACAGACAGAGACATAAAAAGACAGACATAACACACAGATAGAGACACAAAAATAGACACACACACAGATAGAGACACAAAAATAGACACACACACAGATAGAGACACAAAAATAGACACACACACAGATAGAGACACAAAAAGACAGACATAACACACAGATAGAGACACAAAAAGACAGACATAACACACAGACAGAGACACAAAAATAGACACACACAAAGACAGAGACATAAAAAGACAGACATAACACACAGATAGAGACACAAAAATAGACACACACACAGATAGAGACACAAAAATAGACACACAAAAAGACAGAGACATAAAAAGACAGACATAACACACAGATAGAGACACAAAAATAGACACACACACAGACAGAGACATAAAAAGACAGACATAACACACAGATAGAGACACAAAAAGACAGACATAACACACAGATAGAGACAAAAAAATAGACACACACACAGATAGAGACACAAAAATAGACACACACACAGACAGAGACATAAAAAGACAGACATAACACACAGATAGAGACACAAAAAAAGGACACACACACAGACAGAGACATAAAAAGACAGACATAACACACAGATAGAGACACAAAAATAGACACACACAGATAGAGACACAAAAATAGACACACACACAGATAGAGACACAAAAATAGACACACACACAGACAGAGACATAAAAAGACAGATATAACACACAGACAGAGACAAAAAAGACAGACATAACACACAGATAGAGACACAAAATTAGACACACACAACACACAGACAGAGACACAAAAATAGACACACACACAGACAGAGACATAAAAAGACACATATAACACACAGATAGGGACACAAAAAGACAGACATAACACACAGATAGAGACACAAAAATAGACACACACACAGACAGAGACACAAAAAGACAGACATAACACACAGATAGAGACACAAAAATAGACACACACACAGACAGAGACACAAAAAGACAGACATAACACACAGATAGAGACACAAAAATAGACACACACACAGATAGAGACACAAAAAGACAGACATAACACACAGATAGAGACACAAAAATAGACACACACACAGACAGAGACACAAAAAGACAGACACAACACACAGATAGAGACACAAAAAGACAGACATAACACACAGATAGAGACACAAAAATAGACACACACAACACACAGACAGAGACATAAAAAGACAGACATAACACGCAGACAGAGACATAAAAGGACAGACACAACACACAGATAGAGACACAAAAAGACAGACATAACACACAGATAGAGACACAAAAAGACAGACATAACACACAGATAGAGACACAAAAAGACAGACATAACACACAGATAGAGACACAAAAAGATAGACATAACACACAGATAGAGACACAAAAAGACAGACATAACACACAGATAGAGACACAAAAAGACAGACATAACACACAGATAGAGACACAAAAAGACAGACACAACACACAGATAGAGACACAAAAAGACAGACAAAACACACAGACAGAGACATAAAAAGACAGACATAACACACAGACAGAGACATAAAAAGACAGACATAACACACACACAGAGACACAAAAAGACAGACATAACACACAGACAGAGACACAAAAAGACAGACATAACACACAGACAGAGACACAAAAAGACAGTCATAACACACAGACAGAGACACAAAAAGACGGACATAACACACACACAGAGACACAAAAAGACAGTCATAACACACAGACAGAGACACAAAAAGACAGACATAACACACACACAGAGACACAAAAAGACAGTCATAACACACAGACAGAGACACAAAAATAGACACACACACAGACAGAGACACAAAAATAGACACACACACAGACACACACAGACACAGACACACACACAGACAGAGACACAAAAATAGACACACACACAGACACACACACACACACAGACAGAGACACAAAAATAGACACACACACAGACAGAGACACAAAAAGACAGACATAACACACAGACAGAGACACAAAAAGACAGACATAACACACAGATAGACACAAAAATAGACACACACACAGACAGAGACACAAAAAGACAGTCATAACACACAGACAGTGACACAAAAAGACAGACATAACACACACACAGAGACACAAAAATAGACACACACACACAGACAGAGACACAAAAATAGACACACACACAGACAGAGACACAAAAAGACAGACATAACACACAGATAGAGACACAAAAATAGACACACACACAGACAGAGACACAAAAATAGACACACACACAGACAGAGACGCAAAAAGACAGACATAACACACAGACAGAGACACAAAAAGACAGACATAACACACAGATAGAGACACAAAAATAGACACACACACAGACAGAGACACAAAAATAGACACACACACAGACAGAGACACAAAAAGACAGACATACACACACACAGACACACACACACACACACACAGACAGAGACACAAAAATAGACACACACACAGACAGAGACACAAAAAGACAGACATAACACACAGACAGAGACACAAAAAGACAGTCATAACACACAGACAGAGACACAAAAAGACAGACATAACACACACACAGAGACATAAAAAGACAGACATAACACACAGACAGAGACACAAAAAGACAGTCATAACACACACACAGAGACACAAAAATAGACACACACAACACACAGACAGAGACATAAAAAGACAGACATAACACACAGATAAAGACACAAAAATAGACACACACAACACACAGACAGAGACACAAAAATAGACACACACAACACACAGATAGAGACACAAAAATAGACACAAACAACACACAGACAGAGACACAAAAATAGACACACACAACACACAGATAGAGACACAAAAATAGACACACACAACACACAGATAGAGACACAAAAATAGACACACACAACACACAGACAGAGACACAAAAAGACAGTCATAACACACACACAGAGACACAAAAATAGACACACACAACACACAGACAGAGACATAAAAAGACAGACATAACACACAGATAGAGACACAAAAATAGACACACACACAGACAGAGACACAAAAATAGACACACACAACACACAGACAGAGACATAAAAAGACAGACACAACACACTGACAGAGACACAAAAATAGACACACACAGATAGAGACACAAAAATAGTCACACACACAGATAGAGACACAAAAATAGACACACACACAGACAGAGACACAAAAAGACAGACACAACACACAGACTGAGACATAAAAAGACAGACATAACACACAGATAGAGACACAAAAATAGACACACACAACACACAGATAGAGACACAAAAATAGACACACACAACACACAGACAGAGACATAAAAATAGACACACACAACACACAGATAGAGACACAAAAATAGACACACACAACACACAGATAGAGACACAAAAATAGACACACACAACACACAGACAGAGACATAAAAAGACAGACATAACACACAGATAGAGACACAAAAATAGACACACACAACACACAGACAGAGACATAAAAAGACAGACATAACACACAGATAGAGACACAAAATTAGACACACACAACACACAGACAGAGACACAAAAAGACAGACATAACACACAGACAGAGACATAAAAAGACAGACATAACACACAGATAGAGACACAAAAAGACAGACATAACACACAGATAGAGACACAAAAAGACAGACACATCACACAGACAGAGACACAAAAATAGACACACACACAGACAGAGACACAACACACAGACAGAGACATAAAAAGACAGACACAACACACAGACAGAGACACAAAAAGACAGACACAACACACAGACAGAGACACAAAAATAGAAACACACACAGACAGAGACACAAAAATAGACACAACACAGACAGAGACACAAAAAGACACACACATCACACAGACAGAGACATAAAAAGACAGACACAACACACTGACAGAGACACAAAAATAGACACACACAGATAGAGACACAAAAAGACAGACACAACACACAGATAGAGACACAAAAATAGACACACAATAACAGAGACAGAAAAAGACAGACATAACACACAGATAGAGACACAAAAAGACAGACATAACACACAGATAGAGACACAAAAATAGACACACACACAGACAGAGACATAAAAAGACAGACACACACACAGATAGAGACATAAAAAGACAGACACACACACAGATAGAGACACAAAAATAGACACACACACAGATAGAGACACAAAAATAGACAAACACACAGATAGAGACATAAAAAGACAGACATAACACACAGATAGAGACACAAAAATAGACACACACAAAGACAGAGACATAAAAAGACAGACACACACACAGATAGAGACATAAAAAGACAGACACACACACAGATAGAGACACAAAAATAGACACACACACAGATAGAGACACAAAAATAGACAAACACACAGATAGAGACATAAAAAGACAGACATAACACACAGATAGAGACACAAAAATAGACACACACACAGATAGAGACACAAAAATAGACACACACACAGATAGAGACATAAAAAGACAGACATAACACACAGATAGAGACACAAAAATAGACACACACAAAGACAGAGACATAAAAAGACAGACACACACACAGATTGAGACATAAAAAGACAGACACACACACAGACAGAGACACAAAAATAGACACACACAAAGACAGAGACATAAAAAGACAGACATAACACACAGATAGAGACACAAAAATAGACACACACACAGATAGAGACACAAAAAGACAGACATAACACACAGATAGAGACACAAAAATAGACACACACACAGATAGAGACACAAAATGACAGACACAACACACAGATAGAGACATAAAAAGACACACACACAGATAGAGACACAAAATGACAGACACAACACACAGACAGAGACAGAAAAATAGACACACACACAGATAGAGACACAAAAATAGACACACACACAGATAGAGACACAAAAAGACAGACATAACACACAGATAGAGACACAAAAATAGACACACACACAGATAGAGACATAAAAAGACAGACATAACACACAGATAGAGACACAAAAATAGACACACACACAGACAGAGACATAAAAAGACAGACATAACACACAGATAGAGACAGAAAAATAGACACACACACAGACAGAGACATAAAAAGACAGACATAACACACAGATAGAGACACAAAAATAGACACACACAAAGACAGAGACATAAAAAGACAGACATAACACACAGATAGAGACACAAAAATAGACACAACACACAGATAGAGACCCAAAAATAGACACACACACAGATAGAGACACAAAAATAGACACACACACAGATAGAGACACAAAAAGACAGACATAACACACAGATAGAGACACAAAAAGACAGACATAACACACAGACAGAGACACAAAAAGACAGACATAACACACAGATAGAGACACAAAAAGACAGACATAACACACAGATAGAGACACAAAAAGACAGACATAACACACAGACAGAGACACAAAAGGACAGACATAACACACAGACAGAGACACAAAAAGACAGACATAACACACAGATAGAGACACAAAAAGACAGACATAACACACAGATAGAGACACAAAAAGACAGACATAACACACAGATAGAGACACAAAAATAGACACACACACAGATAGAGACACAAAAATAGACACACACACAGATAGAGACATAAAAAGACAGACATAACACACAGATAGAGACACAAAAATAGACACACACACAGACAGAGACATAAAAAGACAGACATAACACACAGATAGAGACACAAAAATAGACACACACACAGATAGAGACACAAAAATAGACACACACACAGATAGAGACACAAAAATAGACACACACACAGATAGAGACACAAAAAGACAGACATAACACACAGATAGAGACACAAAAAGACAGACATAACACACAGACAGAGACACAAAAATAGACACACACAAAGACAGAGACATAAAAAGACAGACATAACACACAGATAGAGACACAAAAATAGACACACACACAGATAGAGACACAAAAATAGACACACAAAAAGACAGAGACATAAAAAGACAGACATAACACACAGATAGAGACACAAAAATAGACACACACACAGACAGAGACATAAAAAGACAGACATAACACACAGATAGAGACACAAAAAGACAGACATAACACACAGATAGAGACAAAAAAATAGACACACACACAGATAGAGACACAAAAATAGACACACACACAGACAGAGACATAAAAAGACAGACATAACACACAGATAGAGACACAAAAAAAGGACACACACACAGACAGAGACATAAAAAGACAGACATAACACACAGATAGAGACACAAAAATAGACACACACAGATAGAGACACAAAAATAGACACACACACAGATAGAGACACAAAAATAGACACACACACAGACAGAGACATAAAAAGACAGATATAACACACAGACAGAGACAAAAAAGACAGACATAACACACAGATAGAGACACAAAATTAGACACACACAACACACAGACAGAGACACAAAAATAGACACACACACAGACAGAGACATAAAAAGACACATATAACACACAGATAGGGACACAAAAAGACAGACATAACACACAGATAGAGACACAAAAATAGACACACACACAGACAGAGACACAAAAAGACAGACATAACACACAGATAGAGACACAAAAATAGACACACACACAGACAGAGACACAAAAAGACAGACATAACACACAGATAGAGACACAAAAATAGACACACACACAGATAGAGACACAAAAAGACAGACATAACACACAGATAGAGACACAAAAATAGACACACACACAGACAGAGACACAAAAAGACAGACACAACACACAGATAGAGACACAAAAAGACAGACATAACACACAGATAGAGACACAAAAATAGACACACACAACACACAGACAGAGACATAAAAAGACAGACATAACACGCAGACAGAGACATAAAAGGACAGACACAACACACAGATAGAGACACAAAAAGACAGACATAACACACAGATAGAGACACAAAAAGACAGACATAACACACAGATAGAGACACAAAAAGACAGACATAACACACAGATAGAGACACAAAAAGATAGACATAACACACAGATAGAGACACAAAAAGACAGACATAACACACAGATAGAGACACAAAAAGACAGACATAACACACAGATAGAGACACAAAAAGACAGACACAACACACAGATAGAGACACAAAAAGACAGACAAAACACACAGACAGAGACATAAAAAGACAGACATAACACACAGACAGAGACATAAAAAGACAGACATAACACACACACAGAGACACAAAAAGACAGACATAACACACAGACAGAGACACAAAAAGACAGACATAACACACAGACAGAGACACAAAAAGACAGTCATAACACACAGACAGAGACACAAAAAGACGGACATAACACACACACAGAGACACAAAAAGACAGTCATAACACACAGACAGAGACACAAAAAGACAGACATAACACACACACAGAGACACAAAAAGACAGTCATAACACACAGACAGAGACACAAAAATAGACACACACACAGACAGAGACACAAAAATAGACACACACACAGACACACACAGACACAGACACACACACAGACAGAGACACAAAAATAGACACACACACAGACACACACACACACACAGACAGAGACACAAAAATAGACACACACACAGACAGAGACACAAAAAGACAGACATAACACACAGACAGAGACACAAAAAGACAGACATAACACACAGATAGACACAAAAATAGACACACACACAGACAGAGACACAAAAAGACAGTCATAACACACAGACAGTGACACAAAAAGACAGACATAACACACACACAGAGACACAAAAATAGACACACACACACAGACAGAGACACAAAAATAGACACACACACAGACAGAGACACAAAAAGACAGACATAACACACAGATAGAGACACAAAAATAGACACACACACAGACAGAGACACAAAAATAGACACACACACAGACAGAGACGCAAAAAGACAGACATAACACACAGACAGAGACACAAAAAGACAGACATAACACACAGATAGAGACACAAAAATAGACACACACACAGACAGAGACACAAAAATAGACACACACACAGACAGAGACACAAAAAGACAGACATACACACACACAGACACACACACACACACACACAGACAGAGACACAAAAATAGACACACACACAGACAGAGACACAAAAAGACAGACATAACACACAGACAGAGACACAAAAAGACAGTCATAACACACAGACAGAGACACAAAAAGACAGACATAACACACACACAGAGACATAAAAAGACAGACATAACACACAGACAGAGACACAAAAAGACAGTCATAACACACACACAGAGACACAAAAATAGACACACACAACACACAGACAGAGACATAAAAAGACAGACATAACACACAGATAAAGACACAAAAATAGACACACACAACACACAGACAGAGACACAAAAATAGACACACACAACACACAGATAGAGACACAAAAATAGACACAAACAACACACAGACAGAGACACAAAAATAGACACACACAACACACAGATAGAGACACAAAAATAGACACACACAACACACAGATAGAGACACAAAAATAGACACACACAACACACAGACAGAGACACAAAAAGACAGTCATAACACACACACAGAGACACAAAAATAGACACACACAACACACAGACAGAGACATAAAAAGACAGACATAACACACAGATAGAGACACAAAAATAGACACACACACAGACAGAGACACAAAAATAGACACACACAACACACAGACAGAGACATAAAAAGACAGACACAACACACTGACAGAGACACAAAAATAGACACACACAGATAGAGACACAAAAATAGTCACACACACAGATAGAGACACAAAAATAGACACACACACAGACAGAGACACAAAAAGACAGACACAACACACAGACTGAGACATAAAAAGACAGACATAACACACAGATAGAGACACAAAAATAGACACACACAACACACAGATAGAGACACAAAAATAGACACACACAACACACAGACAGAGACATAAAAATAGACACACACAACACACAGATAGAGACACAAAAATAGACACACACAACACACAGATAGAGACACAAAAATAGACACACACAACACACAGACAGAGACATAAAAAGACAGACATAACACACAGATAGAGACACAAAAATAGACACACACAACACACAGACAGAGACATAAAAAGACAGACATAACACACAGATAGAGACACAAAATTAGACACACACAACACACAGACAGAGACACAAAAAGACAGACATAACACACAGACAGAGACATAAAAAGACAGACATAACACACAGATAGAGACACAAAAAGACAGACATAACACACAGATAGAGACACAAAAAGACAGACACATCACACAGACAGAGACACAAAAATAGACACACACACAGACAGAGACACAACACACAGACAGAGACATAAAAAGACAGACACAACACACAGACAGAGACACAAAAAGACAGACACAACACACAGACAGAGACACAAAAATAGAAACACACACAGACAGAGACACAAAAATAGACACAACACAGACAGAGACACAAAAAGACACACACATCACACAGACAGAGACATAAAAAGACAGACACAACACACTGACAGAGACACAAAAATAGACACACACAGATAGAGACACAAAAAGACAGACACAACACACAGATAGAGACACAAAAATAGACACACAATAACAGAGACAGAAAAAGACAGACATAACACACAGATAGAGACACAAAAAGACAGACATAACACACAGATAGAGACACAAAAATAGACACACACACAGACAGAGACATAAAAAGACAGACACACACACAGATAGAGACATAAAAAGACAGACACACACACAGATAGAGACACAAAAATAGACACACACACAGATAGAGACACAAAAATAGACAAACACACAGATAGAGACATAAAAAGACAGACATAACACACAGATAGAGACACAAAAATAGACACACACACAGATAGAGACACAAAAATAGACACACACACAGATAGAGACATAAAAAGACAGACATAACACACAGATAGAGACACAAAAATAGACACACACAAAGACAGAGACATAAAAAGACAGACACACACACAGATAGAGACATAAAAAGACAGACACACACACAGACAGAGACACAAAAATAGACACACACAAAGACAGAGACATAAAAAGACAGACATAACACTCAGATAGAGACACAAAAATAGACACACACACAGATAGAGACACAAAAATAGACACACACACAGATAGAGACACAAAATGACAGACACAACACACAGATAGAGACATAAAAAGACACACACACAGATAGAGACACAAAATGACAGACACAACACACAGACAGAGACACAAAAATAGACACACACACAGATAGAGACACAAAAATAGACACACACACAGATAGAGACAAAAAAGACAGACATAACACACAGATAGAGACACAAAAATAGACACACACACAGATAGAGACATAAAAAGACAGACATAACACACAGATAGAGACACAAAAATAGACACACACACAGACAGAGACAAAAAAATAGACACACACAAAGACAGAGACATAAAAAGACAGACATAACACACAGATAGAGACACAAAAATAGACACAACACACAGATAGAGACCCAAAAATAGACACACACACAGATAGAGACACAAAAATAGACACACACACAGATAGAGACACCAAAAGACAGACATAACACACAGATAGAGACACAAAAAGACAGACATAACACACAGACAGAGACACAAAAAGACAGACATAACACACAGATAGAGACACAAAAAGACAGAGATAACACACAGATAGAGACACAAAAAGACAGACATAACACACAGACAGAGACACAAAAAGACAGACATAACACACAGACAGAGACACAAAAAGACAGACATAACACACAGATAGAGACACAAAAAGACAGACATAACACACAGATAGAGACACAAAAAGACAGACATAACACACAGATAGAGACACAAAAATAGACACACACACAGATAGAGACACAAAAATAGACACACACACAGATAGAGACATAAAAAGACAGACATAACACACAGATAGAGACACAAAAATAGACACACACACAGACAGAGACATAAAAAGACAGACATAACACACAGATAGAGACACAAAAATAGACACACACACAGATAGAGACACAAAAATAGACACACACACAGATAGAGACACAAAAATAGACACACACACAGATAGAGACACAAAAAGACAGACATAACACACAGATAGAGACACAAAAAGACAGACATAACACACAGACAGTGACACAAAAATAGACACACACAAAGACAGAGACATAAAAAGACAGACATAACACACAGATAGAGACACAAAAATAGACACACACACAGATAGAGACACAAAAATAGACACACAAAAAGACAGAGACATAAAAAGACAGACATAACACACAGATAGAGACACAAAAATAGACACACACACAGACAGAGACATAAAAAGACAGACATAACACACAGATAGAGACACAAAAAGACAGACATAACACACAGATAGAGACAAAAAAATAGACACACACACAGATAGAGACACAAAAATAGACACACACACAGACAGAGACATAAAAAGACAGACATAACACACAGATAGAGACACAAAAATAGACACACACACAGACAGAGACATAATAAGACAGACATAACACACAGATAGAGACACAAAAATAGACACACACACAGACAGAGACATAAAAAGACAGATATAACACACAGACAGAGACAAAAAAGACAGACATAACACACAGATAGAGACACAAAATTAGACACACACAACACACAGACAGAGACACAAAAATAGACACACACACAGACAGAGACATAAAAAGACACATATAACACACAGATAGAGACACAAAAAGACAGACATAACACACAGATAGAGACACAAAAATAGACACACACACAGACAGAGACACAAAAAGACAGACATAACACACAGATAGAGACACAAAAATAGACACACACAACACACAGACAGAGACACAAAAAGACAGACATAACACACAGATAGAGACACAAAAATAGACACACACAACACACAGACAGAGACACAAAAATAGACACACACAACACACAGATAGAGACACAAAAATAGACACACACAACACACAGATAGAGACACAAAAATAGACACACACAACACACAGACAGAGACACAAAAAGACAGTCATAACACACACACAGAGACACAAAAATAGACACACACAACACACAGACAGAGACATAAAAAGACAGACATAACACACAGATAGAGACACAAATATAGACACACACACAGACAGAGACACAAAAATAGACACACACAACACACAGACAGAGACATAAAAAGACAGACATAACACACAGACAGAGACATAAAAATAGACACACACAGACAGAGACATAAAAAGACAGACATAACACACAGACAGAGACATAAAAAGACAGACAAAACACACAGATAGAGACACAAAAATAGACACACACAACACACAGACAGAGACATAAAAAGACAGACATAACACACAGAGACACAAAAATAGACACACACAACACACAGATAGAGACACAAAAATAGACACACACAACACACAGACAGAGACATAAAAATAGACACACACAACACACAGATAGAGACACAATAATAGACACACACAACACACAGATAGAGACACAAAAATAGACACACACAACACACAGACAGAGACATAAAAAGACAGACATAACACACAGATAGAGACACAAAAATAGACACACAGAACACACAGACAGAGACATAAAAAGACAGACATAACACACAGATAGAGACACAAAATTAGACACACACAACACACAGACAGAGACACAAAAAGACAGACATAACACACAGACAGAGACATAAAAAGACAGACATAACACACAGATAGAGACACAAAAAGACAGACATAACACACAGATAGAGACACAAAAAGACAGACACATCACACAGACAGAGACACAAAAATAGACACACACCCAGACAGAGACACAACACACAGACAGAGACATAAAAAGACAGACACAACACACAGACAGAGACACAAAAAGACAGACACAACACACAGACAGAGACACAAAAATAGAAACACACACAGACAGAGACACAAAAATAGACACAACACAGACAGAGACACAAAAAGACAGACACAACACACAGATAGAGACACAAAAATAGACACACACAGACAGAGACAGAAAAAGACAGACATAACACACAGATAGAGACACAAAAAGACAGACATAACACACAGATAGAGACACAAAAATAGACACACACACAGACAGAGACATAAAAAGACAGACACACACACAGATAGAGATATAAAAAGACAGACACACACACAGATAGAGACACAAAAATAGACACACACACAGATAGAGACACAAAAATAGACAAACACACAGATAGAGACATAAAAAGACAGACATAACACACAGATAGAGACACAAAAATAGACACACACACAGATAGAGACACAATAATAGACACACACACAGATAGAGACATAAAAAGACAGACATAACACACAGATAGAGACACAAAAATAGACACACACAAAGACAGAGACATAAAAAGACAGACACACACACAGATAGAGACATAAAAAGACAGACACACACACAGACAGAGACACAAAAATAGACACACACAAAGACAGAGACATAAAAAGACAGACATAACACACAGATAGAGACACAAAAATAGACACACACACAGATAGAGACACAAAAAGACAGACATAACACACAGATAGAGACACAAAAATAGACACACACACAGATAGAGACACAAAATGACAGACACAACACACAGATAGAGACATAAAAAGACACACACACAGATAGAGACACAAAATGACAGACAAAACACACAGACAGAGACACAAAAATAGACACACACAGATAGAGACACAAAAATAGACACACACACAGATAGAGACACAAAAAGACAGACATAACACACAGATAGAGACACAAAAATAGACACACACACAGATAGAGACATAAAAAGACAGACATAACACACAGATAGAGACACAAAAATAGACACACACACAGACAGAGACACAAAAATAGACACACACAAAGACAGAGACATAAAAAGACAGACATAACACACAGATAGAGACACAAAAATAGACACAACACACAGATAGCGACCCAAAAATAGACACACACACAGATAGAGACACAAAAATTGACACACACACAGATAGAGACACAAAAAGACAGACATAACACACAGATAGAGACACAAAAAGACAGACATAACACACAGACAGAGACACAAAAAGACAGACATAACACACAGATAGAGACACAAAAAGACAGACATAACACACAGATAGAGACACAAAAAGACAGACATAACACACAGACAGAGACACAAAAAGACAGACATAACACACAGACAGAGACACAAAAAGACAGACATAACACACAGATAGAGACACAAAAAGACAGACATAACACACAGATAGAGACAAAAAAAGACAGACATAACACACAGATAGAGACACAAAAATAGACACACACACAGATAGAGACACAAAAATAGACACACACACAGATAGAGACATAAAAAGACAGACATAACACACAGATAGAGACACAAAAATAGACACACACACAGACAGAGACATAAAAAGACAGACATAACACACAGATAGAGACATAAAAATAGACACACACACAGATAGAGACACAAAAATAGACACACACACAGATAGAGACACAAAAATAGACACACACACAGATAGAGACACAAAAAGACAGACATAACACACAGATAGAGACACAAAAAGACAGACATAACACACAGACAGAGACACAAAAATAGACACACACAAAGACAGAGACATAAAAAGACAGACATAACACACAGATAGAGACACAAAAATAGACACACACACAGATAGAGACACAAAAATAGACACACAAAAAGACAGAGACATAAAAAGACAGACATAACACACAGATAGAGACACAAAAATAGACACACACACAGACAGAGACATAAAAAGACAGACATAACACACAGATAGAGACACAAAAAGACAGACATAACACACAGATAGAGACACAAAAATAGACACACACAACACACAGACAGAGACATAAAAAGACAGACATAACACACAGATAGAGACACAAAAATAGACACACACAACACACAGACAGAGACATAAAAAGACAGACATAACACACAGATAGAGACACAAAATTAGACACACACAACACACAGACAGAGACACAAAAAGACAGACATAACACACAGACAGAGACATAAAAAGACAGACATAACACACAGATAGAGACACAAAAAGACAGACATAACACACAGATAGAGACACAAAAAGACAGACACATCACACAGACAGAGACACAAAAATAGACACACACCCAGACAGAGACACAACACACAGACAGAGACATAAAAAGACAGACACAACACACAGACAGAGACACAAAAAGACAGACACAACACACAGACAGAGACACAAAAATAGAAACACACACAGACAGAGACACAAAAATAGACACAACACAGACAGAGACACAAAAAGACACACACATCACACAGACAGAGACATAAAAAGACAGACACAACACACTGACAGAGACACAAAAATAGACACACACAGATAGAGACACAAAAAGACAGACACAACACACAGATAGAGACACAAAAATAGACACACACAGACAGAGACAGAAAAAGACAGACATAACACACAGATAGAGACACAAAAAGACAGACATAACACACAGATAGAGACACAAAAATAGACACACACACAGACAGAGACATAAAAAGACAGACACACACACAGATAGAGACACAAAAATAGACACACACACAGATAGAGACACAAAAATAGACAAACACACAGATAGAGACATAAAAAGACAGACATAACACACAGATAGAGACACAAAAATAGACACACACAAAGACAGAGACATAAAAAGACAGACACACACACAGATAGAGACATAAAAAGACAGACACACACACAGACAGAGACACAAAAATAGACACACACAAAGACAGAGACATAAAAAGACAGACATAACACACAGATAGAGACACAAAAATAGACACACACACAGATAGAGACACAAAAAGACAGACATAACACACAGATAGAGACACAAAAATAGACACACACACAGATAGAGACACAAAATGACAGACACAACACACAGATAGAGACATAAAAAGACACACACACAGATAGAGACACAAAATGACAGACACAACACACAGACAGAGACACAAAAATAGACACACACACAGATAGAGACACAAAAATAGACACACACACAGATAGAGACACAAAAAGACAGACATAACACACAGATAGAGACACAAAACTAGACACACACACAGATAGAGACATAAAAAGACAGACATAACACACAGATAGAGACACAAAAATAGACACACACACAGACAGAGACACAAAAATAGACACACACAAAGACAGAGACATAAAAAGACAGACATAACACACAGATAGAGACACAAAAATAGACACAACACACAGATAGAGACCCAAAAATAGACACACACACAGATAGAGACACAAAAATAGACACACACACAGATAGAGACACAAAAAAACAGACATAACACACAGATAGAGACACAAAAAGACAGACATAACACACAGACAGAGACACAAAAAGACAGACATAACACACAGATAGAGACACAAAAAGACAGACATAACACACAGATAGAGACACAAAAAGACAGACATAACACACAGACAGAGACACAAAATTAGACACACACAACACACAGACAGAGACACAAAAAGACAGACATAACACACAGACAGAGACATAAAAAGACAGACATAACACACAGATAGAGACACAAAAAGACAGACATAACACACAGATAGAGACACAAAAAGACAGACATAACACACAGATAGAGACACAAAAAGACAGACACATCACAGAGACAGAGACACAAAAATAGACACACACCCAGACAGAGACACAACACACAGACAGAGACATAAAAAGACAGACACAACACACAGACAGAGACACAAAAAGACAGACACAACACACAGACAGAGACACAAAAATAGAAACACACACAGACAGAGACACAAAAATAGACACAACACAGACAGAGACACAAAAAGACACACACATCACACAGACAGAGACATAAAAAGACAGACACAACACACTGACAGAGACACAAAAATAGACACACACAGATAGAGACACAAAAAGACAGACACAACACACAGATAGAGACACAAAAATAGACACACACAGACAGAGACAGAAAAAGACAGACATAACACACAGATAGAGACACAAAAAGACAGACATAACACACAGATAGAGACACAAAAAGACAGACATAACACACAGATAGAGACACAAAAAGACAGACATAACACACAGACAGAGACACAAAAAGACAGACATAACACACAGATAGAGACACAAAAAGACAGAGATAACACACAGATAGAGACACAAAAAGACAGACATAACACACAGACAGAGACACAAAAAGACAGACATAACACACAGACAGAGACACAAAAAGACAGACATAACACACAGATAGAGACACAAAAAGACAGACATAACACACAGATAGAGACACAAAAAGACAGACATAACACACAGATAGAGACACAAAAATAGACACACACACAGATAGAGACACAAAAATAGACACACACACAGATAGAGACATAAAAAGACAGACATAACACACAGATAGAGACACAAAAATAGACACACACACAGACAGAGACATAAAAAGACAGACATAACACACAGATAGAGACACAAAAATAGACACACACAGATAGAGACACAAAAATAGACACACACACAGATAGAGACACAAAAATAGACACACACACAGATAGAGACACAAAAAGACAGACATAACACACAGATAGAGACACAAAAAGACAGACATAACACACAGACAGAGACACAAAAATAGACACACACAAAGACAGAGACATAAAAAGACAGACATAACACACAGATAGAGACACAAAAATAGACACACACACAGATAGAGACACAAAAATAGACACACAAAAAGACAGAGACATAAAAAGACAGACATAACACACAGATAGAGACACAAAAATAGACACACACACAGACAGAGACATAAAAAGACAGACATAACACACAGATAGAGACACAAAAAGACAGACATAACACACAGATAGAGACAAAAAAATAGACACACACACAGATAGAGACACAAAAATAGACACACACACAGACAGAGACATAAAAAGACAGACATAACACACAGATAGAGACACAAAAATAGACACACACACAGACAGAGACATAATAAGACAGACATAACACACAGATAGAGACACAAAAATAGACACACACACAGACAGAGACATAAAAAGACAGATATAACACACAGACAGAGACAAAAAAGACAGACATAACACACAGATAGAGACACAAAATTAGACACACACAACACACAGACAGAGACACAAAAATAGACACACACACAGACAGAGACATAAAAAGACACATATAACACACAGATAGAGACACAAAAAGACAGACATAACACACAGATAGAGACACAAAAATAGACACACACACAGACAGAGACACAAAAAGACAGACATAACACACAGATAGAGACACAAAAATAGACACACACAACACACAGACAGAGACACAAAAAGACAGACATAACACACAGATAGAGACACAAAAATAGACACACACAACACACAGACAGAGACACAAAAATAGACACACACAACACACAGATAGAGACACAAAAATAGACACACACAACACACAGATAGAGACACAAAAATAGACACACACAACACACAGACAGAGACACAAAAAGACAGTCATAACACACACACAGAGACACAAAAATAGACACACACAACACACAGACAGAGACATAAAAAGACAGACATAACACACAGATAGAGACACAAATATAGACACACACACAGACAGAGACACAAAAATAGACACACACAACACACAGACAGAGACATAAAAAGACAGACATAACACACAGACAGAGACATAAAAATAGACACACACAGACAGAGACATAAAAAGACAGACATAACACACAGACAGAGACATAAAAAGACAGACAAAACACACAGATAGAGACACAAAAATAGACACACACAACACACAGACAGAGACATAAAAAGACAGACATAACACACAGATAGAGACACAAAAATAGACACACACAACACACAGATAGAGACACAAAAATAGACACACACAACACACAGACAGAGACATAAAAATAGACACACACAACACACAGATAGAGACACAATAATAGACACACACAACACACAGATAGAGACACAAAAATAGACACACACAACACACAGACAGAGACATAAAAAGACAGACATAACACACAGATAGAGACACAAAAATAGACACACAGAACACACAGACAGAGACATAAAAAGACAGACATAACACACAGATAGAGACACAAAATTAGACACACACAACACACAGACAGAGACACAAAAAGACAGACATAACACACAGACAGAGACATAAAAAGACAGACATAACACACAGATAGAGACACAAAAAGACAGACATAACACACAGATAGAGACACAAAAAGACAGACACATCACACAGACAGAGACACAAAAATAGACACACACCCAGACAGAGACACAACACACAGACAGAGACATAAAAAGACAGACACAACACACAGACAGAGACACAAAAAGACAGACACAACACACAGACAGAGACACAAAAATAGAAACACACACAGACAGAGACACAAAAATAGACACAACACAGACAGAGACACAAAAAGACAGACACAACACACAGATAGAGACACAAAAATAGACACACACAGACAGAGACAGAAAAAGACAGACATAACACACAGATAGAGACACAAAAAGACAGACATAACACACAGATAGAGACACAAAAATAGACACACACACAGACAGAGACATAAAAAGACAGACACACACACAGATAGAGATATAAAAAGACAGACACACACACAGATAGAGACACAAAAATAGACACACACACAGATAGAGACACAAAAATAGACAAACACACAGATAGAGACATAAAAAGACAGACATAACACACAGATAGAGACACAAAAATAGACACACACACAGATAGAGACACAATAATAGACACACACACAGATAGAGACATAAAAAGACAGACATAACACACAGATAGAGACACAAAAATAGACACACACAAAGACAGAGACATAAAAAGACAGACACACACACAGACAGAGACACAAAAATAGACACACACAAAGACAGAGACATAAAAAGACAGACATAACACACAGATAGAGACACAAAAATAGACACACACACAGATAGAGACACAAAAAGACAGACATAACACACAGATAGAGACACAAAAATAGACACACACACAGATAGAGACACAAAATGACAGACACAACACACAGATAGAGACATAAAAAGACACACACACAGATAGAGACACAAAATGACAGACAAAACACACAGACAGAGACACAAAAATAGACACACACAGATAGAGACACAAAAATAGACACACACACAGATAGAGACACAAAAAGACAGACATAACACACAGATAGAGACACAAAAATAGACACACACACAGATAGAGACATAAAAAGACAGACATAACACACAGATAGAGACACAAAAATAGACACACACACAGACAGAGACACAAAAATAGACACACACAAAGACAGAGACATAAAAAGACAGACATAACACACAGATAGAGACACAAAAATAGACACAACACACAGATAGCGACCCAAAAATAGACACACACACAGATAGAGACACAAAAATTGACACACACACAGATAGAGACACAAAAAGACAGACATAACACACAGATAGAGACACAAAAAGACAGACATAACACACAGACAGAGACACAAAAAGACAGACATAACACACAGATAGAGACACAAAAAGACAGACATAACACACAGATAGAGACACAAAAAGACAGACATAACACACAGACAGAGACACAAAAAGACAGACATAACACACAGACAGAGACACAAAAAGACAGACATAACACACAGATAGAGACACAAAAAGACAGACATAACACACAGATAGAGACAAAAAAAGACAGACATAACACACAGATAGAGACACAAAAATAGACACACACACAGATAGAGACACAAAAATAGACACACACACAGATAGAGACATAAAAAGACAGACATAACACACAGATAGAGACACAAAAATAGACACACACACAGACAGAGACATAAAAAGACAGACATAACACACAGATAGAGACATAAAAATAGACACACACACAGATAGAGACACAAAAATAGACACACACACAGATAGAGACACAAAAATAGACACACACACAGATAGAGACACAAAAAGACAGACATAACACACAGATAGAGACACAAAAAGACAGACATAACACACAGACAGAGACACAAAAATAGACACACACAAAGACAGAGACATAAAAAGACAGACATAACACACAGATAGAGACACAAAAATAGACACACACACAGATAGAGACACAAAAATAGACACACAAAAAGACAGAGACATAAAAAGACAGACATAACACACAGATAGAGACACAAAAATAGACACACACACAGACAGAGACATAAAAAGACAGACATAACACACAGATAGAGACACAAAAAGACAGACATAACACACAGATAGAGACACAAAAATAGACACACACAACACACAGACAGAGACATAAAAAGACAGACATAACACACAGATAGAGACACAAAAATAGACACACACAACACACAGACAGAGACATAAAAAGACAGACATAACACACAGATAGAGACACAAAATTAGACACACACAACACACAGACAGAGACACAAAAAGACAGACATAACACACAGACAGAGACATAAAAAGACAGACATAACACACAGATAGAGACACAAAAAGACAGACATAACACACAGATAAAGACACAAAAAGACAGACACATCACACAGACAGAGACACAAAAATAGACACACACCCAGACAGAGACACAACACACAGACAGAGACATAAAAAGACAGACACAACACACAGACAGAGACACAAAAAGACAGACACAACACACAGACAGAGACACAAAAATAGAAACACACACAGACAGAGACACAAAAATAGACACAACACAGACAGAGACACAAAAAGACACACACATCACACAGACAGAGACATAAAAAGACAGACACAACACACTGACAGAGACACAAAAATAGACACACACAGATAGAGACACAAAAAGACAGACACAACACACAGATAGAGACACAAAAATAGACACACACAGACAGAGACAGAAAAAGACAGACATAACACACAGATAGAGACACAAAAAGACAGACATAACACACAGATAGAGACACAAAAATAGACACACACACAGACAGAGACATAAAAAGACAGACACACACACAGATAGAGACATAAAAAGACAGACACACACACAGATAGAGACACAAAAATAGACACACACACAGATAGAGACACAAAAATAGACAAACACACAGATAGAGACATAAAAAGACAGACATAACACACAGATAGAGACACAAAAATAGACACACACAAAGACAGAGACATAAAAAGACAGACACACACACAGATAGAGACATAAAAAGACAGACACACACACAGACAGAGACACAAAAATAGACACACACAAAGACAGAGACATAAAAAGACAGACATAACACACAGATAGAGACACAAAAATAGACACACACACAGATAGAGACACAAAAAGACAGACATAACACACAGATAGAGACACAAAAATAGACACACACACAGATAGAGACACAAAATGACAGACACAACACACAGATAGAGACATAAAAAGACACACACACAGATAGAGACACAAAATGACAGACACAACACACAGACAGAGACACAAAAATAGACACACACACAGATAGAGACACAAAAATAGACACACACACAGATAGAGACACAAAAAGACAGACATAACACACAGATAGAGACACAAAACTAGACACACACACAGATAGAGACATAAAAAGACAGACATAACACACAGATAGAGACACAAAAATAGACACACACACAGACAGAGACACAAAAATAGACACACACAAAGACAGAGACATAAAAAGACAGACATAACACACAGATAGAGACACAAAAATAGACACAACACACAGATAGAGACCCAAAAATAGACACACACACAGATAGAGACACAAAAATAGACACACACACAGATAGAGACACAAAAAGACAGACATAACACACAGATAGAGACACAAAAAGACAGACATAACACACAGACAGAGACACAAAAAGACAGACATAACACACAGATAGAGACACAAAAAGACAGACATAACACACAGATAGAGACACAAAAAGACAGACATAACACACAGACAGAGACACAAAATTAGACACACACAACACACAGACAGAGACACAAAAAGACAGACATAACACACAGACAGAGACATAAAAAGACAGACATAACACACAGATAGAGACACAAAAAGACAGACATAACACACAGATAGAGACACAAAAAGACAGACACATCACAGAGACAGAGACACAAAAATAGAAACACACCCAGACAGAGACACAACACACAGACAGAGACATAAAAAGACAGACACAACACACAGACAGAGACACAAAAAGACAGACACAACACACAGACAGAGACACAAAAATAGAAACACACACAGACAGAGACACAAAAATAGACACAACACAGACAGAGACACAAAAAGACACACACATCACACAGACAGAGACATAAAAAGACAGACACAACACACTGACAGAGACACAAAAATAGACACACAGATAGAGACACAAAAAGACAGACACAACACACAGATAGAGACACAAAAATAGACACACACAGACAGAGACAGAAAAAGACAGACATAACACACAGATAGAGACACAAAAAGACAGACATAACACACAGATAGAGACACAAAAAGACAGACATAACACACAGATAGAGACACAAAAATAGACACACACACAGATAGAGACACAAAAATAGACACACACACAGATAGAGACATAAAAAGACAGACATAACACACAGATAGAGACACAAAAATAGACACACACACAGACAGAGACATAAAAAGACAGACATAACACACAGATAGAGACACAAAAATAGACACACACACAGATAGAGACACAAAAATAGACACACACACAGATAGAGACACAAAAATAGACACACACACAGATAGAGACACAAAAAGACAGACATAACACACAGATAGAGACACAAAAAGACAGACATAACACACAGACAGAGACACAAAAATAGACACACACAAAGACAGAGACATAAAAAGACAGACATAACACACAGATAGAGACACAAAAATAGACACACACACAGATAGAGACACAAAAATAGACACACAAAAAGACAGAGACATAAAAAGACAGACATAACACACAGATAGAGACACAAAAATAGACACACACACAGACAGAGACATAAAAAGACAGACATAACACACAGATAGAGACACAAAAAGACAGACATAACACACAGATAGAGACAAAAAAATAGACACACACACAGATAGAGACACAAAAATAGACACACACACAGACAGAGACATAAAAAGACAGACATAACACACAGATAGAGACACAAAAATAGACACACACAGACAGAGACATAAAAAGACAGACATAACACACAGATAGAGACACAAAAATAGACACACACACAGACAGAGACATAAAAAGACAGATATAACACACAGACAGAGACAAAAAAGACAGACATAACACACAGATAGAGACACAAAATTAGACACACACAACACACAGACAGAGACACAAAAATAGACACACACACAGACAGAGACATAAAAAGACACATATAACACACAGATAGAGACACAAAAAGACAGACATAACACACAGATAGAGACACAAAAATAGACACACACACAGACAGAGACACAAAAAGACAGACATAACACACAGATAGAGACACAAAAATAGACACACACACAGACAGAGACACAAAAAGACAGACATAACACACAGATAGAGACACAAAAATAGACACACACACAGATAGAGACACAAAAAGACAGACATAACACACAGATAGAGACACAAAAATAGACACACACACAGACAGAGACACAAAAAGACAGACACAACACACAGATAGAGACACAAAAAGACAGACATAACACACAGATAGAGACACAAAAATAGACACACACAACACACAGACAGAGACATAAAAAGACAGACATAACACGCAGACAGAGACATAAAAAGACAGACACAACACACAGATAGAGACACAAAAAGACAGACATAACACACAGATAGAGACACAAAAAGACAGACATAACACACAGATAGAGACACAAAAAGACAGACATAACACACAGATAGAGACACAAAAAGACAGACATAACACACAGATAGAGACACAAAAAGACAGACATAACACACAGATAGAGACACAAAAAGACAGACATAACACACAGATAGAGACACAAAAAGACAGACACAACACACAGATAGAGACACAAAAAGACAGACATAACACACAGACAGAGACATAAAAAGACAGACATAACACACAGACAGAGACACAAAAAGACAGACACAACACACAGATAGAGACACAAAAAGACAGACAAAACACACAGACAGAGACACAAAAATAGACACACACAACACACAGACAGAGACATAAAAAGACAGACATAACACACAGACAGAGACATAAAAAGACAGACATAACACACACACAGAGACACAAAAAGACAGACATAACACACAGACAGAGACACAAAAAGACAGACATAACACACAGACAGAGACACAAAAAGACAGTCATAACACACAGACAGAGACACAAAAAGACAGACATAACACACACACAGAGACACAAAAAGACAGTCATAACACACAGACAGAGACACAAAAAGACAGACATAACACACACACAGAGACACAAAAAGACAGTCATAACACACACACAGAGACACAAAAAGACAGTCATAACACACAGACAGAGACACAAAAATAGACACACACACAGACACACACAGACACAGACACACACACAGACAGAGACACAAAAATAGACACACACACAGACACACACACACACACAGACAGAGACACAAAAATAGACACACACACAAACAGAGACACAAAAAGACAGACATAACACACAGACAGAGACACAAAAAGACAGACATAACACACACACAGAGACACAAAAATAGACACACACACAGACAGAGACACAAAAAGACAGACATACACACACACAGACACACACACACACACAGACAGAGACACAAAAATAGACACACACACAGACAGAGACACAAAAAGACAGTCATAACACACAGATAGAGACACAAAAAGACAGACATACACACACACAGAGACATAAAAAGACAGACATAACACACAGACAGAGACACAAAAAGACAGTCATAACACACACACAGAGACACAAAAATAGACACACACAACACACAGACAGAGACATAAAAAGACAGACATAACACACAGATAGAGACACAAAAATAGACACACACAACACACAGATAGAGACACAAAAATAGACACACACAACACACAGACAGAGACACAAAAATAGACACACACAACACACAGATAGAGACACAAAAATAGACACACACAACACACAGATAGAGACACAAAAATAGACACACACAACACACAGACAGAGACACAAAAAGACAGTCATAACACACACACAGAGACACAAAAATAGACACACACAACACACAGACAGAGACATAAAAAGACAGACATAACACACAGATAGAGACACAAAAATAGACACACACACAGACAGAGACACAAAAATAGACACACACAACACACAGACAGAGACATAAAAAGACAGACACAACACACTGACAGAGACACAAAAATAGACACACACAGATAGAGACACAAAAATAGTCACACACAGATAGAGACACAAAAATAGACACACACACAGACAGAGACACAAAAAGACAGACACAACACACAGACAGAGACATAAAAAGACAGACATAACACACAGACAGAGACATAAAAATAGACACACACAGATCGAGACATAAAAAGACAGACATAACACACAGACAGAGACATAAAAAGACAGACAAAACACACAGATAGAGACACAAAAATAGACACACACAACACACAGACAGAGACATAAAAAGACAGACATAACACACAGATAGAGACACAAAAATAGACACACACAACACACAGATAGAGACACAAAAATAGACACACACAACACACAGACAGAGACATAAAAATAGACACACACAACACACAGATAGAGACACAAAAATAGACACACACAACACACAGATAGAGACACAAAAATAGACACACACAACACACAGACAGAGACATAAAAAGACAGACATAACACACAGATAGAGACACAAAAATAGACACACACAACACACAGACAGAGACATAAAAAGACAGACATAACACACAGATAGAGACACAAAATTAGACACACACAACACACAGACAGAGACACAAAAAGACAGACATAACACACAGACAGAGACATAAAAAGACAGACATAACACACAGATAGAGACACAAAAAGACAGACATAACACACAGATAGAGACACAAAAAGACAGACACATCACACAGACAGAGACACAAAAATAGACACACACACAGACAGAGACACAACACACAGACAGAGACATAAAAAGACAGACACAACACACAGACAGAGACACAAAAAGACAGACACAACACACAGACAGAGACACAAAAATAGAAACACACACAGACAGAGACACAAAAATAGACACAACACAGACAGAGACACAAAAAGACACACACATCACACAGACAGAGACATAAAAAGACAGACACAACACACTGACAGAGACACAAAAATAGACACACACAGATAGAGACACAAAAAGACAGACACAACACACAGATAGAGACACAAAAATAGACACACACAGACAGAGACAGAAAAAGACAGACATAACACACAGATAGAGACACAAAAAGACAGACATAACACACAGATAGAGACACAAAAATAGACACACACACAGACAGAGACATAAAAAGACAGACATAACACACAGATAGAGACACAAAAATAGATACACACACAGACAGAGACACAAAAAGACAGACATAACACACAGATAGAGACACAAAAAGACAGACATAACACACAGATAGAGACACAAAAATAGACACACACAACACACAGACAGAGACATAAAAAGACAGACATAACACACAGACAGAGACATAAAAAGACAGACAAAACACACAGATAGAGACACAAAAATAGACACACACAACACACAGACAGAGACATAAAAATAGACACACATAACACACAGACAGAGACACAAAAATAGACACACATAACACACAGACAGAGACACAAAAATAGACACACACAACACACAGATAGAGACACAAAAATAGACACACACAACACACAGATAGAGACACAAAAATAGACACACACAACACACAGATAGAGACATAAAAATAGACACACATAACACACAGACAAAGACACAAAAATAGACACACACAACACACAGATAGAGACATAAAAATAGACACACATAAACCACAGACAGAGACACAAAAATAGACACACACAACACACAGACAGAGACACAAAAATAGACACACATAACACACAGATAGAGACACAAAAATAGACACACACAACACACAGATAGAGACATAAAAATAGACACACATAACACACAGATAGAGACATAAAAATAGACACACATAACACACAGATAGAGACACAAAAATAGACACACACACAGACAGGGACATAAAAATAGACAGACACAACACACAGATAGAGACACAAAAATAGACACACACAACACACAGATAGAGACACAAAAATAGACACACACACAGACAGGGACATAAAAATAGACACACACAACACACAGATAGAGACACAAAAATAGACACACACAACACACAGATAGAGACACAAAAATAGACACACACAACACACAGACAGAGACATAAAAATAGACACACACAACACACAGACAGAGACATAAAAATAGACAGACACAACACACAGACAGAGACATAAAAATAGACAGACACAACACACAGACAGAGACATAAAAATAGACACACACAACACACAGACAGAGACATAAAAATAGACACACACAACACACAGACAGAGACATAAAAATAGACACACACAACACACAGACAGAGACATAAAAATAGACACACACAACACACAGACAGAGACATAAAAATAGACAGACACAACACACAGACAGAGACATAAAAATAGACACACACAACACACAGATAGAGACACAAAAATAGACACACACAACACACAGATAGAGACACAAAAATAGACACACACAACACACAGACAGAGACATAAAAAGACAGACATAACACACAGATAGAGACACAAAAATAGACACACACAACACACAGACAGAGACATAAAAAGACAGACATAACACACAGATAGAGACACAAAAATAGACACACACAACACACAGACAGAGACATAAAAAGACAGACATAACACACAGATAGAGACACAAAATTAGACACACACAACACACAGACAGAGACACAAAAAGACAGACATAACACACAGACAGAGACACAAAAATAGAAACACACACAGACAGAGACACAAAAATAGACACAACACAGACAGAGACACAAAAAGACACACACATCACACAGACAGAGACATAAAAAGACAGACATAACACACAGATAGAGACACAAAAAGACAGACATAACACACAGATAGAGACACAAAAAGACAGACACATCACACAGACAGAGACACAAAAATAGACACACACACAGACAGAGACACAACACACAGACAGAGATATAAAAAGACAGACACAACACACAGACAGAGACACAAAAAGACAGACACAACACACAGACAGAGACACAAAAATAGATACACACACAGACTGAGACACAAAAATAGACACAACACAGACAGAGACACAAAAAGACACACACATCACACAGACAGAGACATAAAAAGACAGACACAACACACTGACAGAGACACAAAAATAGACACACACAGATAGAGACACAAAAAGACAGACACAACACACAGATAGAGACACAAAAATAGACACACACAGACAGAGACAGAAAAAGACAGACATAACACACAGATAGAGACACAAAAAGACAGACATAACACACAGATAGAGACACAAAAAGACAGACACAACACACAGATAGAGTTACAAAAATAGACACACACACAGACAGAGACATAAAAAGACAGACACACACAGATAGAGACACAAAAAGACAGACACAACACACAGACAGAGACACAAAAATAGACACACACTCAGACAGAGACATAAAAAGACAGACATAACACACAGATAGAGACACAAAAAGACAGACATAACACACAGATATGGACACAAAAATAGACACACACAAAGACAGAGACATAAAAAGACAGACATAACACACAGATAGAGACACAAAAAGACAGACACAACACACAGACAGAGACACAAAAATAGACACACACACAGATATGGACACAAAAATAGACACACACACAGACAGAGACATAAAAAGACAGACAAAACACACAGATATGGACACAAAAATAGACACACACACAGACAGAGACACAAAAAGACAGACACAACACACAGATATGGACACAAAAATAGACACACACACAGATAGAGACACAAAATGACAGACACAACACACAGACAGAGACATAAAAAGACACACACACAGATAGAGACACAAAAATAGACACACACAAAGACAGAGACATAAAAAGACAGACATAACACACAGATAGAGACACAACAATAGACAAACACACAGAAACATAAAAACACAGACATAACACACAGATAGAGACACAACAATAGACACACACAAAGACAGAGACACAAAAAGACAGACATAACACACAGATATGGACACAAAAATAGTCACACACACAGAAACATAAAAACACAGACATAACACACAGATAGAGACACAACAATAGACACACACACAGATAGAGACACAACAAGAGACACACACACAGAAACATAAAAACACAGACATAACACACAGATAGAGACACAACAATAGACACACACACAGAAACATAAGAACACAGACATAACACACAGATAGAGACACAACAATAGACACACACACAGAAACATAAAAACACAGACATAACACACAGATAGAGACACAACAATAGACACACACAAAGACAGAGACACAAAAAGACAGACATAACACACAGATATGGACACAAAAATAGACACACACACAGAAACATAAAAACACAGACATAACACACAGATAGAGACACAACAATAGACACACACACAGATAGAGACACAACAATAGACACACACACAGAAACATAAAAACACAGACATAACACACAGATAGAGACACAACAATAGACACACACACAGAAACATAAAAACACAGACATAACACACAGATAGAGACACAACAATAGACACACACACAGAAACATAAAAACACAGACATAACACACAGATATGGACACAAAAATAGACACACACACAGAAACATAAAAACACAGACATAACACACAGATAGAGACACAACAATAGACACACACAAAGACAGAGACACAAAAAGACAGACATAACACACAGATATGGACACAAAAATAGACAAACACACAGAAACATAAAAACACAGACATAACACACAGATAGAGACACAACAATAGACACACACACAGATAGAGACACAAAAAGACAGACATAACACACAGATATGGACACAAAAATAGACACACACACAGATAGAGACACAACAATAGACACACACACAGATAGAGACACAAAAAGACAGACATAACACACAGATATGGACACAAAAATAGACACACACAGATAGAGACACAAAAATAGACACACACACAGATATGGACACAAAAATAGACAAACACACAGAAACATAAAAACACAGACATAACACACAGATAGAGACACAACAATAGACACACACACAGATAGAGACACAAAAAGACAGACATAACACACAGATATGGACACAAAAATAGACACACACACAGATAGAGACATAAAAAGACAGATATAACACACAGATAGAGACACAAAATGACAGACATAACAGACAGATAGAGACACAAAAATAAACACACACACAGATAGAGACATAAAAAGACAGACATAACACACAGATAGAGACATAAAAAGACAGATATAACACACAGATAGAGACACAAAATGACAGACATAACAGACAGATAGAGACACAAAAATAAACACACACACAGACAGAGACATAAAAAGACAGACATAACACATAGACAGAGACACAAAAATAGACACACACAGATAGAGACACAAAAAGACAGACATAACAGACAGATAGAGACACAAAAATAGACACACACAGATAGAGACACAAAAAGACAGACATAACACATAGACAGAGACACAAAAATAGACACACACACAGATATGGACACAAAAATAGACACACACACAGACAGAGACACAAAAAGACAGACACAACACACAGATAGAGACACAAAAAGACAGACATAACACACAGATATGGACACAAAAATAGACACACACACAGACAGAGACTTAAAAAGACAGATATAACACACAGATAGAGACACAAAAATAGACACACACACAGACAGAGACATAAAAAGACAGACATAACACACAGATAGAGACACAAAAAGACAGACACAACACACAGACAGAGACACAAATATAGACACACACACAGATATGGACACAAAAATAGACACACACAGACAGAGACACAAAAATAGACACACACACAGATATGGACACAAAAATAGACACACACACAGAGACACAAAAATAGACACACACACAGATATGGACACAAAAATAGACACACACACAGATATGGACACAAAAATAGACACACACACAGACAGAGACATAAAAAGACACACACAACACACAGATATGGACACAAAAATAGACACACACACAGATAGAGACACAAAATGACAGACACAACACACAGACAGAGACATAAAAAGACACACACACAGATAGAGACACAAAATGACAGACACAACACACAGACAGAGACACAAAAATAGACACACACAAAGACAGAGACATAAAAAGACAGACATAACACACAGATAGAGACACAAAAAGACAGACATAACACACAGATAGAGACAAAAAAATAGACACACACAACACACAGACAGAGACACAAAAATAGACACACACAAAGACAGAGACATAAAAAGACAGACATAACACACAGATAGAGACACAAAAAGACAGACATAACACACAGATAGAGACACAAAATGACAGACACAACACACAGACAGAGACACAAAAATAGACACACACAAAGACAGAGACATAAAAAGACAGACATAACACACAGATAGAGACACAACAATAGACACACACACACACACAGATAGAGACACAAAAAGACAGACATAACACACAGATATGGACACAAAAATAGACATACACACAGATAGAGACATAAAAAGACAGATATAACACACAGATAGAGACACAAAATGACAGACATAACAGACATATAGAGACACAAAAATAAACACACACACAGACAGAGACATAAAAAGACAGACATAACACACATATAGAGACACAAAAAGACAGACATAAGACAGAGACACAAAAATAGACACACACACAGATATGGACACAAAAATAGACACACACACAGACAGAGACATAAAAAGACACACACAACACACAGACAGAGACACAAAAATAGACACACACACAGATAGAGACACAAAAAGACAGACACAACACACAGACAGAGACACAAAAATAGACACACACAGATAGAGACACAAAAATAGACACACACACAGACAGAGACATAAAAAGACACACACAACACACAGACAGAGACACAAAAATAGACACACACAGATAGAGACACAAAAAGACAGACACAACACACAGACAGAGACACAAAAATAGACACACACAGATAGAGACACAAAAATAGACACACACACAGACAGAGACACAAAAAGACAGACACAACACACAGACAGAGACACAAAAATAGACACACACAGATAGAGACACAAAAATAGACACACACAGATAGAGACACAAAAATAGACACACACACAGACAGAGACACAAAAAGACAGACACAACACACAGACAGAGACACAAAAATAGACACACACAGATAGAGACACAAAAATAGACACACACAGATAGAGACACAAAAATAGACACACACACAGACAGAGACACAAAAAGACAGACACAACACACAGACAGAGATACAAAAAGACAGACATAACACACAGACAGAGACACAAAAAGACAGACATAACACACAGACAGAGACACATAAAGACAGACATAACACACAGATAGAGACACAAAAAGACAGACATAACACACAGACAGAGACAAAAAAGACAGACATAACACACAGATAGAGACACAAAATGACAGACACAACACACAGACAGAGACACAAAAATAGACACACACAAAGACAGAGACATAAAAAGACAGACATAACACACAGATAGAGACACAACAATAGACACACACACACACACAGATAGAGACACAAAAAGACAGACATAACACACAGATATGGACACAACAATAGACACACACACACACACAGATAGAGACATAAAAAGACAGATATAACACACAGATAGAGACACAAAATGACAGACATAACAGACAGATAGAGACACAAAAATAAACACACACACAGACAGAGACATAAAAAGACAGACATAACACACATATAGAGACACAAAAAGACAGACATAAGACAGAGACACAAAAATAGACACACACACAGATATGGACACAAAAATAGACACACACACAGACAGAGACATAAAAAGACACACACAACACACAGACAGAGACACAAAAATAGACACACACAGATAGAGACACAAAAAGACAGACACAACACACAGACAGAGACACAAAAATAGACACACACACAGATATGGACACAAAAATAGACACACACACAGACAGAGACATAAAAAGACACACACAACACACAGACAGAGACACAAAAATAGACACACACAGATAGAGACACAAAAAGACAGACACAACACACAGACAGAGACACAAAAATAGACACACACAGATAGAGACACAAAAATAGACACACACACAGACAGAGACATAAAAAGACACACACAACACACAGACAGAGACACAAAAATAGACACACACAGATAGAGACACAAAAAGACAGACACAACACACAGACAGAGACACAAAAATAGACACACACAGATAGAGACACAAAAATAGACACACACACAGACAGAGACACAAAAAGACAGACACAACACACAGACAGAGACACAAAAATAGACACACACAGATAGAGACACAAAAATAGACACACACAGATAGAGACACAAAAATAGACACACACACACAGACAGAGACACAAAAAGACAGACACAACACACAGACAGAGACACAAAAATAGACACACACAGATAGAGACACAAAAATAGACACACACAGATAGAGACACAAAAATAGACACACACACAGACAGAGACACAAAAAGACAGACACAACACACAGACAGAGATACAAAAAGACAGACATAACACACAGACAGAGACACAAAAAGACAGACATAACACACAGACAGAGACACATAAAGACAGACATAACACACAGATAGAGACACAAAAAGACAGACAGAGACAAAAAAGACAGACATAACACACAGACAGAGACACAAAAAGACAGACATAACACACAGACAGAGACATAAAAAGACACATAACACATAGACAGAGACATAAAAAGACAGACATATACTTACAGACAGACAGGGAGACAAAGGCAAATACTTATATACAATTTTTTTTTCTAAAATTCGTTTTTGTTTGTTTGTTGGTTTTGGGGGGTACGTGGAGGTAAAATATGATTTTCCGTGAATTCTAAAGAGAACGAAGTTTTGACTATTTTCTGTTAAGTAATTAAGAGCTCGCTGCAATATAACATTTCATAGTTAAATTATTTCTCTTGCGCATTTTGCGTTTGAATGCATAGTTCATTGCCCTAAATAAATTATTTTCCAATTTAAACTCTGCCATCTAACAGGACATTGTTTTGCTGGATTCTTGATTTTAAACCCGACATATAGAACTATATTTCCAATTTTGACAGCGATGTTTTGGTTTCAGAACCTAACATTTTTCGTCTAGGAGAAACATACATGTTCTAAAACTCAGCGGCATCTGTGGCTCACTTCTTTGGCTGAGTGGTCAGCGTGGGAACTTTGTATTTGGGAGTTTCAGGTTCGCTACGCAACTTTGGGGTTTTGTTTTTATAAATTTGTATTTTAAAAATAGATTTCATAATTTTTGCGTCAGGAGCATTCTTTATACTCTGCAGGTCACGAAACAGTTTAATATTTTGTCCTAGCCCTACTAGTATTGAAATTACAGCTCTCTAAAGTGGCTTATCGTAAACTTTGACACGTCATAAAATGCAAACAAATAGGAATTTCGAGAAACTAAGGCCGGATTCGTGATCCTGGGGTTTCAAACTATAAGTATGCCAAATGTCATCGAAATCGGTGATGGTCATTGACCGAGTTGCCCGCCTGAAGGCTGGTTTTGGCTGTTTTCTGAAAATTAAAATTATTAATATCTCTGCTTCTGGACCACATTTTGCACATTACAAGGCACCAAAAAATTGTCTAAAAAATTAGCTTTCGATAAAAAATATGTTGGAGTCTGTATGTTTATCCGTTCACAAGTTATTCGTGTTCAAAGTTTCGAAAACAGGTCCAAAATCTAAGTCTAAAGCCTTGCCATTTTGTGGCGTCCGAAAAAAAAGTTCGAGTTTTTGGTGTGCTTTAGTGTGATTTGAAAGCTGAGGAGGAGTAGAATTCAGAACTGGTCTTAAAATTTCGAAATTTGAATTTATAAAGAAGTTATGACGTAAAACGTGTGCACTTAGCAGAAACTTGGAAGTGCAATAATTCGGTGTAAAATGGAATAATCGAATCATATGATAGCTCGTTGAAAAGCTGAAGATCAGCAGAATTTAGATCCTGCCTGAGTTTTACGAAATTTTAAATTATACAGGATTTTAAAATCCCAAATTTGCCAAGTACAAGAGACAGTATAAGTATCAGAAAGAAACAGAATTTTTATCAGTGCCATTCGTGGTGTAGTGGTTAGAGTCACAGACTACGGAACCACAAGTGTGTGTTCGCGCCGCGACACCTGCTTTAATTTTTTTTTTTAAAGTTGACCTACAGTGTACTAATGAAGATGAAAATTGTATGAATACGTAATTGGCAGTATAGCCGAGTGGTTAAAGGTATTAGTTGGCAAGAAAAAGTTCTGTGTTCGAGCCCGAGCTTCTGCGTCAACTTTTTTTTTTATTTATTAAAATGTCTGCTCCAGTACAGTAATAATGATAAATAGGGGACTAACATCCAATGCACAATATAGTCGAGAGGGTAAAGGCAATAGTCTAACAACGAAAGAAGCCGGGTTCGAATACTATTTCCTGCTTTTTTTTATTATTATATACATTCTTTGAGAAGTATGCTAATACAAATAAAATGAAACTTCATTTCACTTGCATAATAGACGAATGGTTAAAGTGGCATTTTTTCCGCACAGCAGACCCAAGTTCGAGTCTCTATACAACACTTGTTTTTTATTTCATGCATATATGTATAAGAAAACATAGTAGACGGTGGGATTCCAACTTGCGACCTAGCACAATAGCATTGTTGTAAGATTGTTTAATGAAAGATCGGCTTATTTCGCCGGGGAAGGGAAGTGGATTATTTCTTAAGGTAATATTTGGAGTGAAGGGCGTCAGTTGAGCAATGTCTGGCGCGAGAAAGCTGGTTTCGTCCGGTATCCCAAGCTCGACGTCTTGTAGTGGAGGCGATTCTCAGACCGCTTCCTCTATGATGGCAGCGGAGGCGACTGGTTCCATTGCCTACTTTAATCTATGTGTTTCAAATATATATATACGTATTCGTCTTCACCTTTAAAACATTCTAACAGCCAAATTAATGGAGATAAAATTCTGTTTTTTAATACACAGAAACAAGAAATGGTATTACGTTTTACGTATTGTTCCGCTTTTCAAAATTTTTAATTTATTAGTTTTATAATGTTTTGAAGATTGCACCGATTTTCAGTCTTTGCGTCTGTGGTGTTTACATAATTATTTTATATGCATTTTTTGTGTAAACTACCTGATACTTTCATCGACGTGTGATTTAAACTTGAAAGAGAAATACATTTGTGAAGTTGTAAAATTTGAAGTGTTAATGAAGTTCAGGAAACGTTGAAAATCTATTCTTCCTACAAATGAAAACGTATTTATACCGCCAAATAAGGTACCCCCCCAAAAAAGCTAGCTCAATTAATGCATGAAAATAATTCTGTAAACACTACGTAGAAAAAAGTTGAAAAATCGGCGTATTTTTCAAACAATTGTAAAAATAATAATACGCAAGATACTGAAAGCTGTCAAAACAAACTGCAATAGTATTGTTCCTTCTGTTTATTAAAAATAGAATTGTATCTCCATTAACTTTACTACTAGAATTGTTAAGACTGTATACGAATACTTTTGTGCGCATGTGTGTATAAAACAAATAGCTCACCAAAGTTGTAATTATGAGATCCAAAAGTGTTTAGCGAGGGAAAAAAAAATACAACAAATAAGATTATGCGGAGCTCCAATGTGATAAAATTATTTGTTTTATTGACTTATGTTTTTGAGAATGTCCCTCAGACACAAGTTTTGAAGGGTTTGCAACACACACAGTGTGGAGGCAGCACTATAGAGCACAAGTACACGCCACTTGTGCGTGCAAAATCGCAAGTGGTGTTGATCTCAATGCACCGCCCCAGCTCCAGACGGTCAGATGCTGTTTCTCCTTCTCCACCTATTATTATAAGAGGCACAATCAGAGAATCACTTGGTTCCATTTTTATTTTATCTATCACATACACAGTAGGTAGAGAAGGTATTGCATTCTACCCAAAAATTTTATACCGAGATTTCACCGGAAATACATGTTTTGAGGCCCCCTGAATCCAAAAAAAGCATTTTTGGCAACATGTCCATGTGTGTGTGTCTGTGAATAGCATAACTCAAAAACGAAATATTGGATAAATACCAAACTTGGAATTTAGGTTCAATATCTTGCAAAGATGCAACAAAAAGATTTTTAACAAACTCCCCCAACCACAAACTACCATTTACATGAACATTTTTCGAAATTTTTTATGTTCTAAAAAATGGCTCTAACAATTTTGATAAAAATACCATATATGAAATATATTTACATGACAAATAAAATGTATATCTTGAATTTTTGGGGAATAGATGAGAATGTACTACACAAAAAATGTAAATCTCTTTAAAACACACAATTTATTTAAAATAATTTTTTTTGTAGCATAAGCCATTTCTGAGATATACATTATTAAATTTTCGAATTGTTCATTTCTTAGTCATTCTCTTAAAGCCCTGTTAACACTCATTTGTTTCTCGCAATGTCATGGAAACAGTATGGAATATAGCGTCCAGTTGTTAAACATTTGACTATCGCTGTAATGTAGCTGTTTCTGTAAATGTTTATCTCAATTAAAATGTAGTAGATAGAGAAGAAAGTTTGAATACCCACTAATAAACAATAGATAAAGTCATGTGAATGCACCATCACTCAAACAGAATTGAGAGTCAAACCTGTGTTTGTTGCTCTTTGATGCTTATAGTTTTTACATGCCTTTTACTGTTAGAACATAAAGATGTTCAAGTAGGAAAAAAATACCTAACTTGCACCATTAGGATTTGAACCTACAACTCTTTAATCAAAAGTAATTGCCTTAACCATTCACCTATAGATCAGTTGACAAAGCTGGCTTTATATTCTTCTTTTTCTTATATTCTTTGAATGGTAAACACTTAAAATTTTCTGCAAAATGCATACATTTTACGGAGTTTGGAGAAGGTATATAAATATAAAACAATAGTGGGTGGACAAAATGTGCTCCAAAAGCAAGAGATTTTGCCACTTTTGGCATCTAAAAACAAAATTCTGAAGATGAGTGCAATTCAGACCCAGTCTGAAATTTATAATATTTGAATTTATAAACATGTTTAAATGTGCATTGCTATATGCTGGTCTTCAAGTTTCATACTCTACACGACACCGTGAGAAACAACTGAACAGTGGCAGCACTTTAAAAATATCAAAATTGTTAGAGCCATTTTTGAGAAAGTAAAATAATTTGAAAAATGTTCCATGTAAACCATAGTTTGGGGTGAAAGAATCAAGAAAATCCCCCCCATAAACTACCCTTTACATGAAAGTTTTCATTATTTTTGTTTTTCTCAAAAATGAGTGTAATGATTTTAACCAAAATACCATATGTTTAAGATATTTACATGACAAATAAAATTATACCTTGCATTTTCATATGGTAGACTGTGAGAGAGAAAATCTCACTACACAAACATTTAAGGCACACAATTTATGTTTAATACATTTTTTGTGTGGCATTAACCATTTCCAAGATATGCTTTGTTATTGGTTTGAATTTTCAAATAATTATACTTTTTTCAATAACTGGTAAGTTGCTATTGTATTCAAATACATAGGCCCACTGAATCAAAAGAAGGAATTTTAGAAAAAAGCCTGTGTGTATGTCTGTGAACAGCATAACTCAAAAACAAAACACTACCAAAGTTGCTATTTAAATACACAAATTGAGATTTTTTATTGTTGTAGCTTCAATTTCACACCAAAACTTAGTGGGACGAGACTGTTGTCTCCATCGGCAGCCTAAACTCTGGTGACTTGTAGACGAGATCCTTTTCACATGGGACATCAAAATTTAATATACTGTGCTTAGTCTTCCCCTTCCTCTGTTGTTGGGGCTTACACCCCCAGGGAGCACAGACTATGGCTCAGAGAGAACAATCAGGATGGGTGATCAGCCTGAAGCCTGGTATGAGCATGATGAAGGAGATGATAGTGAGATGATGCAGCAATTGGTGGAGAAAACCTGCCCAGATGCTGCTTTGCCCAAACCACAAATTTCACATGCAGTTCCCTGGAACTGAACCTGGGCTGCTTGTCTAAGAGCTTCAGTTCCTTGCTGCTGATCATCTGTGGACCAAAAATCTTCTGCAACTGCTGATTTGTCCATTTGTTTATATTTCATACTCCTCATGTGTTCTTTAAACCTTATGTCTACATTCCTCAAAAGTTTCTCCTGTTGGGACTTTGTTAAAAATCTCAATTTGTGCATATAAACATTAACTAAACTTCAGTGTGGTGTCCCAAAAAAAGCTTTATAAATCAAACTTGGTATTTATGTTCAGTATCTTCCAAAGATGCAACACAAACATTTTCAAGAAAAATCTCCCACCATAAACTACCTTTTGCACAGAAAAATTGTTGAAATTTGATTTTCTCAAAACTGACTCTTAACAATTTCAATTAAAATACCATATATTTAAGATTTTTACCTGACATTTAAAATGTACATGTTGAATTTTCTGGGAACAGCCTGTGAAGTCCTCTTCATTCTGAATGGTAAACCACAAGAGATTCAGAAAGTGTTACTACACAAAAAAATGTAGATCTTGTTAAAGCACACAATTTATGTGAAATAAAATGTTTCTGGCTTTAACCATCTGTATGATATTGCTTTTCAAGAGTAAGTTGCTATTTGCTTTTTCTTGGAGGCATGTAATTTCAAAGCTATCACATAGCAACCCATCACTTTAGCCTACTGTATTCTTTTTATAATGTGTAGTGAAAGTTTATCTTGATTAACAAGGAAGAGTCTGCAGAGAAAGTCAGGTGAACGTAACACTTTAGGGTAATGTGTTGCAGTGTGCGCATGCCCATCAGAGCCAACAGCATGGCACCAACAGCAGAGAGAGACGTCTGAAGAACACTTTTGGATGGGCACGGATCGACGTACTGGTGATGCTGAGTGGATGCGTCTTCTTGGCCTCGCTGTGTTTCTCTGTGGTCATCGAGGCGCTCCAAACTTTAGTCCACATCAAACATCAAGACGAGATGCACCATCCCATCCCTGTCATGTGTGTTGGCGCAGTTGGTCTGCTGCTCAATGGACTGTGCTACCTTCTCATTGGTGGTGAGAACTCAGACAGAACCTTTGTTTGGACGCGTGGCCAAGCATGTTTCAGCCAGATATGCGTAGTGCTTTAAATTCAAATTACAACCACATACAACATGTTGCAAATTCTCTCACACCTTTTAACATCATCTGTATAAACATGGCCACAAAGCACTCATTAACATTATCGAATTACACAAATTAACTCTTCTCACATTATCACAATTTCTCTTATAGAGTTTTAATTTTAAAAGTTTAGTGCCATTCCAAGCCGAGGTTCCTGATTCCTGTGCAAACTTTCTCAGGGATTAGTTTGGACTTGTTTCCAACTTTCTTCGACATCATCAAGGTTTTCCTCTGTAAGAACAGGCAGTTTCTTATCAACAATAGATCCCGTTTCCCTAAACCTATTTGCAGAATTACAATGTGAGGCGCACGAACATCAGGGAATCTGTAAATATGGCCTCACATCCAAACAAAAGCTCTGTATTTGAAACAAATGGATACAATAACTGATTAACATAATCAAAATTGAGAGAATTCAATTGAAAATGGAGTTTGTCTGCAGACATTTTCTGTTGATACTTCTCAAATGGTTTGCAGGTTATACATTTCACCAGGGAAGTTTTCTGCATGTCACATCGAGTGGAGATGTTGTATTGGACCATAAGACTGAGGGTAGAAATACCCAACCCACTGTTGATACTGCTGCGGCCATACAGCAGCGCCAAGGTGCCTGGGAGATGTGTCGTGATGTTCTCGGTGAGTCAAATATTCATACTTAAATACCAAAATACTTTGTCAGAATTCTCAGTAACTATTGCACCATATCCTACCAGAAAATTGTAGAGCATAAAGGAAGTATCAAAATACACATTTTGAGGTTAGGAGCATGGGGTCGCAGAAAGCTTTTTACTGCAGTACATGCAGCAACAATAAATCCATCATCAGGGCCATTTACATAGAAACATTAACATTAATGTGAGAACATAAACGTATAACATGAACACAAGATTTGCCCTGCCATTCAGGGCATTAGTGTCAAAACAAGACAACTGAAGTGTGAAAATGATTAAAAATTGAGGCTGTGATGAATGATGATACAGCAGTGTATTTTATGTTTCTACAAACTGCATAGTTTATAACCTATAAAATTTCACACAATGTCGAATAGTAATGACAACTAAAACCTGGTCAGTCCATTCACAATCTGTTTCCAAGTATTTTATATTTGTAAGATTTATACTCTTTGTCATTAAAATAGCAATTATTTTCATAATAAAATAATTAATTTCTTCTCTTTTCTGTTTCTATGCAGTGTGATAGTGTTTTTTTTTTCTCTCTCTCAAATCTATTAACGTGAACATGAAAACTTGGAGGTTGGAAGGTTTGGCGACAACGTTCATGTTAACAAAAATCATTGTGAATGGTCCCATTTATTAACCTGGCTACAAACTTTTGTGTTTGTGTTGCAGTTGCATTAATGTTTCTATATGAATGGGCCCTTAGTCTTGTTCATACAGTTATTATTATTATTATACTGTATCTGCTCCTAACCTTAAAATGCCCTTCTACTCGATGGAGAGAGGTTTTGGATGACACGAAATCCATCTAGATATGTTGTATCTCCAGGAAAACTCACTTTCACACACTTTTTGAAACAAATGTACACAATCTAAGACAAAGCTGGTGAAATCAGTCAGTCGTGGTCAGACTTATTTCGTACAAAGAAATGTTATACTGTTAAACAATTTAGCTTTGTATTATTGTTAGTTATCTATCCTATATACAATTTAAGTTACTCAAGGAAGTTATATGTTAAGTTTTAATATGAACTGTAAAAAAATATTTTTTTTACGAGAAAAGTTATAACCAAGGACGACACTTTGTGCTAGTGTGGATGTCTTTTAGGTTGGTTTTGCACTATGAAAGGAAAGGGCAACCTTTTGTGCTGCATCAGAGAATGAAGATACATTTGATTTGTTTAGGATTCAATTCAGAAGTGTTTAAATAAACAGCATGCAGTTTGATTTCAATAACATAGATAACAGCATTATTTTATATATGCACGTTTAACATTGTGTGATATTGAGTGAACAAGTATGTTTTTAGTGAAAACAGATGGAATTCCAATTTTTTACATTTAAAAGTGCATACTGTTATATACTGTAATGGAATACAGTTTGTATCAGATATTATAAACATGTAAATAACCAAAGCACGTACTATGTGGTAACCTGTAAACACAGGCACCTATACACCAGTACCAGTCAACCTCGTGGTGAACTGGGACAAAGTGCCATCCCTGGTTAAAAGGCTATTGCATTAATTAATATTCCACGTAGCAGTTAAAGTTAGCATTACTAGATTGCTCTTTATGGACCTTTATAAATTTGTTTATCTAAGCCTTAGATGTTGTAGATGGCAATACTAATGTCGTACAATCATTAATAAAGTTTCAGAAATAAGCATATCCATATAATCTTTTCCAGACAACTCTTGGAAACTGTGACAGACAAGGACAACTTTATTAAGATATATGCAGGGTGTCAGCTGATACTGGAAATATCCTGAAATTTCAAACCTTCAAGGCAGGAGAACCCTGTATTTAAGCATTAAAATTGTTAAGCTTCTGCCATTTTACATTATAATGACACTGTAGAAGTGATTCCAAGGTTTTCTGTTTCTTTTGTTAGTCCTTGTAAAACAAATGTTTTAAATCAATTTATTTACTTCAAAACATTTTCAATTAAGCAATTTTAATTATTGTAACTGATTTATTCAATTGCATTTTCAAAGTTGTGTGACATCACTGAGAAAAGCTATAGCCTAATTAGATAACTGAAAGAAAGTTCAGTTTGTACTTGAATACCGGGTCTTTCTCTGTGTTGATAGTATCTGAGACGTGGTGGACTGTTTTCAGGTTGTGTGATCATGATACTGTGTGCTGTGGTGGTGTACGCCATTGAAGATGACTACGGCAAGTTTGTGGATCCAGTACTTTCCATAGTGTCAGCAATTCTGCTGTTTGCTCTAAGCTATCCATTCAGTAAGTGTGTCAACAGATACCATTTTATTTTGTGAGTAGAAATGCTTGGGGAACAAGACTGAAAACAAAATGAAATTTAGACAACCATGAATATTAAATTATAAAGTATCCAGCTGAAATTTCTATTAACATTCGGTGAGTTGTAGTCTGTTGTTGTTTGGCCTTCATAGCACCAGTGCTGACAACACAATCATATAATATATAGAAGGCTATGGCAAAATCAACTTCTTTGATAACAATTCTAAGTTATCCTCTCTGCTGCTTGCAAAATCTGTCCTCAAATCCATTTCTGAATCATTCAAGTAATCTGCCATTACATATACAAGGCTCTACTTAATATATTATATAAAACTTCCATGACAAGGAACATGGCTGGTAACAATATGCATTATAATGTTCAATTTCTGATAAGAGTTACTTGTGCTAAAAGCTCTACTTTTAGTGCCAAATGTATAAAAATATTTGAAAAGTTTAGCAGTATATGATGGTAAGGGACGTACAAAATATCACAAGAAATGAAACTCAAGCAAATTTCTGAAAAATGTGATAACTTAAGTCATTTATTTTGGAAAATATGGCATTAAAATTTTCGGGACAAAAATATTTATAACTAAAAGTGGAGTCAGTGGCACATCACTTTGGGAGTGGAGGTCAAATGGGACGTTATTAGAGCTCTTTGAAACAAACAATTTTGTATCAATTCTTGCTGTTTCAAGGAGAAAAGCATAGCTACATTAATCCACTGTCACACCAATATGCAGTATTCAGAAGTTTAATTCACTGACTAAAAGAGGAACAACATTATACAAATGAATTTTACCACACGCTCATGACAGCAAATTTAAATGGTTCCAACCCGCTTCGTGGCGAGACCAAATAACTTTGCACATTTATTGGTTATTTTTTCTCTGAATTGTATTAAAGTTAACGCAGATGTAGTAATGTTTAAATCTACAACGCTACTCCTCTGAACTTAATGAAACATGGCAACAGCACATTTTAAGGAGCTTCTTCACGTGCACAATGCTAATTACCTTATGGGTCAAGCACACCTTAACAAGTGCGCAAAAGTTTTCCTGTACTCTCTTTCCTTACGGTCACTCCAAAACTTTTGAGAATGGATGCAATAATATATTAAAAATTTAGATCTGACCATTGCATTCTGTCTCATCCTTTCATATGCTGAAGTACATTCTTTGTAAGCAGGCTTCACGTGACTCAAATTGTTGACCTCAAATTCTTCTGTCATTTTGGGGAATAGAAAAAAGTTGCATGGGGCCAGATCTGGACTGCAGGGAGGATGAGTGCAACAAAATACCACGCACACCAGTCTTGTAACACTTTTTTCTCACTTCATTGAACACTTGTGGTGTACCATCTGGCAGTGGCAGTCTTTTGTCCCTCAAGTGAAATCGTCACAATGTGGCCACTTTCTGAGAAGAAATTCACTTCACTTTTGTTGGGGGACCTTCTCCTGGGAAGACCCAGACCAGTGACTGTTGTTTAGTTTCTGCATCATACTGGTAAACCCAGCTTTCGTTACCCGTTACAATGTTAAATATATTTTTGGATCTTCCTCCGTTGAATTTTTCAATCATTTTCTGGCACCATTACACATGTGCTTGTTTCTGCTCATTTGCGAGGTGGTGGGGGATCCAGCGACCTGAAGTCAAGTGTTTTTTTTTCAGGATTGTTTTCACTGCTGCCGATCCAATATTTAGGGCTTGTTGAATCTGACCACATCTGCAACAATGACCTTCCTGCAGCATACACTCTACTTTCACCATTGTTGCCATCCTCTTGGTCTTCAAGGGAAGCCCTTCCTTCTTCTAACTTATTGCTTTTTATGGGGTAGATTGGAACAACGACCACCAGAACTGAACAATTTTGAAATTCCTGCTGAAAACAATCCAGTATACAAGGTAATGAGTTGACCGACAGAGAGATGCAGTGAGTCCACATGACGATGTAGGTAACATACTCTCTAGTGAAGCAACTCAACTCACATTGCAATTTGTACCACTTGCTGATTTTATGACGACGACACACCCCTGGTTATGTTTCAGTGAAAGAATCAGGCTACATCTTACTTCAGACTATCCCAGATTCCATCAACATAGATTCGCTGCGTGCAGATCTCTTGAAGGCTTTTCCTGATATCATTAACGTCCATGATCTGCATGTATGGAGACTTACAGCTAACAAAGTGTTCTCCACAGCACATATTATATTTCTTAATGCAAAGGTAAGCAGCAGAAAATACAACATTATTATGTGATTGTGCAATGGCAACTCTAGAGGCTGTACTTCTGTTGCAGGATTATGTAAGAATTACCAAAGATGTGATTGAATTCTTCCATGATCAAGGAATCACACAAGTGACAATCCAACCAGAGTTTTTTAAGGTAACGTAAGCCTTCTGTTTATTTGTACAGTATGTTAATGCTGCTGTATTAACACAAACCCAGAGATTTCCTGCTGGCTGGAGAAAGCACTTCAAACCTGGGCACCCTCGAAGTGCAATCACATGTTCCTGGTCTTAATTACTCTTCATAGCCCACATCAAGGCTGGCTCCCTGAATCCAAGAAAAGCATTTTCATAAAAACGTCTGTGAACAGCACAACAGCAATATAAAAAGCAAGTTTAGCATGTTCCAAGGATGCAAACAAAATTTCAGATTAAAATATATTATTTAACATATTTTTATGACAAATGAAAAGTATATTTTGAATTTTCTGAGAATAATCTGTTAAATCCTCTTTGTTCTAAATGACTTGTATGGCTAGTAAACCATAAGATAGAATATTATTACATGAAACATGTAGATCTTGCTAAAGCACACAATGTACGTCAAGTAACTTTTTATGGTGTTAACCATTTCCAAGATATTCTTTGTTATTGCTTTGAATTTTCAAATACCTATACTTTTTTAAAGTAGTAGGTTGCTGTTCATTTTTTCTTGTGGTCATACAAAGAGTATGGAATATGAATGTTGTCATCATCCTGCCGGCTGCAGCAGAAGTGAGCAATCAGTCAACCAATACACAAAGGTGATGTGGCATCCCCAGGCAGAATGTTGGCCAGGATCACTACCTATCGCATCTCCTCACTTTTCTCATGATGCTAAGTGGGCACCAGTCCCATACACAACCATGGGTGGGACTGAACCCGGGTGTATTCACTGGGTGGGAACCAGAGCTCCATACTCTAGTCCAAAGTACTACAATACAACATGTGTTTTAAAAATCTGACCATCACTTTAGCCTATTTAACATTTCTTTAGACTGTGTTAAGTTGTCTCCTTGGTAACATCTCATTTCAGCTGCATTATACAGGTTTTTTCTGTTGTTTGTTTTTCAGATGGACAACCACAGCAACCTCATGCCACTTCCCAATGAACATCTTTGTCTTGTGCCCTGCAGAGCACCGCAGTGTGTTAATCTGCACTGTTGTTTGAATGAGGAAGAATTAACAGCAGTGATGTCTACTAAATATGATCTTAACAATTTCAAGGTATTACCGTTACACATATATATGGGGCCTTCTGGTTTATTTACCTGCTGCCAGTTGGTTGCCCCGCATAATGTCAGCAGTTTTGAGGTCACCTTAGTGAAATGCTACTTGTATCATATCTGTTGTTGTTGTTGTTCACCAATGGCACAGGGTATTAATTGATCTGCATCATTTTCCCTCTGGCTTCCCAATATAAAGTCTGTAAGTTATCACTTTTAAGACCTTAGCATTTGGCGAGATGTTGTTTGTTCAGGATGACATCTTCTTCACAGAGAGTGCACTTGGGTGTAGGTAGGCATCATATCTTGTAGAGATGTTCTGCGAGGCAATCGTGGCCAGTTGCCATCCTAAATAAGGCCACTGCAGTCTTCCTTGGCATTTTTTGTATATCAACTCTATCTTTAATATTCTTATAATCTTTATCCTTTAATTTATTTTCATCAAGTCTCTGCTGTCTTTTGAAATGTTGTTTAATATTATTTAATTGTTTATTCATTTCTATTTGTTCTACAGGTTTTATTTGTTGTATTGCACCTTTCTTTGCTAATTGATCCGCATGTTCATTGCCCAAAATGACCTGGAATCGATTGTAGAGTGACATGATTTCTAGTTTCAATTGCTTTAATTAGGCTTCTTATTTCTTTAATATTTCTTGTCGTTTTATTATTGTAATTTACTATTCCATCTATGGCTGATTTTGAGTCTGATAAGATGACTATTTTATGTGTGATCTATATAAAATGTTCTGTAATGCTGCTTTTATAGCTGTTAATTCTCCATCATAGTGGTTTGATGTTTCATCTAATGTTAGATACTGTGCAAAATGTTTATTGTATACTCCTGCACTGGCATTTTGTTTATTGATGAGGGATCCATCTGTATATATTCGGAGCCATTCTTTTTCTGGGTATCTTTCATTTTCCGTAGCTATTGCTATGACTCTCATTTCATCTGGTATATTGTTTTGTTTGTGTATTGTATATATCAGGTCATTCTAATATTGTATATCAATATATTCTATTGGACTCGGTACCACTGTTACAATTATATTCTTGTATTTTAAGTTATTAATGTATGTTCTGAAACTTATTTGAGTTTTTAAATTACTTATAGTATCTGCTGTGTGCTACCACTTGTATCTGTTTCTATTGACTTGCAGTTTTTGTGCTAGAGTAATTGCTTTCAACTCGTGTTCCAATTCCATAGCCATGTTTTTTGTGAAGCTTTGTAGTACTGTAATTGGTGTTGTTTTTACGACTCCTGTTATTATTCTTAGTGAATTATTTTGTGAAATTTCTAGTTTACTTTTAAGTCTCTTGTTTACTGTTGCTAAGATTCTCCTCCATACAATAGGTTAGGTTTTATGTATGTTTTATATGTATTATTAAGGAGGTCCATGTTTCCACCCCATTTTATTCCTGCTAAACGTTTTAAAATGTTGTTCTTTTTGTTTATTTTATTCATTACATTGTTTACATGTTCTTTCATTGATAGGTTTTGATCTAATTCTATCCCTAGATATGTTGTTGTAGTTGCCATATCTTTGCAGTATTTAAATTCTGAACGTTTTTCACTTGCGTCTCGTAAACTCGCAATCTCAGCATGTATGCTGATAGGTAATTGGACGCTAGCACTCATGGCAGTCACTTCCATCTCGTCCAAATGAAAAACAGCCCTCCACCATTGCAATTCATCAATTTCTTTACAAAGTTGGAAACGCATGCAGTCTGCACCTCTCCTTTCAGAGAATGGGCTTGCTGAACTAATGATGATGATGATGATGATCATTTAAACCAACTGTGGTAAAGGCCAAATAAATCTGAAGACTGTTATAACTGCTAATATTCTCTTCATTTCATGAAATACAACAATCATTTACATGCAACAATTTTTAATTTCTTGTTCAAATGCTAATATAGAGAGCGGTCCCTGGCCGGTAGTCACAATGCATGTTCAGCGCACTACAATCTAATATTCAGTGTATTTGTTTATTATTCTCATTATTGATAATTTTATGATGATTATTATAATATATTGATTACCTATTGAACAAACATAATTACTTTTTGTTTTATCAGTACTAACCTTTTTACAGTCAGTGTTGAAAGTGGTGTCCTTCGGCAGATAAACATTTTGGCACCTTCTGATGAAATTACCACTCACACACACAAGTTCTTGTTGTGTAATTTCCCTAATTTCTGTTCTTATATTGTCTATGGTGTGAGGATTATTCCTATAGACTCTATTTTTGAGAGTTCCCCACATATAAAAGTCACACACAGTAAGATCCAGCGATCGAGCCGGCCATAACCCTTTGGTTTTTCTTCCATTAGAACCCTTCATTTCTTTTTACAACTTACAACATTAAATGATCCTGTTCTCTTCACTTTATTCACTAGATATCTGTTTCTCTACTCGGAACTGGAACACCAGGAAATTTATCGTGAAATTGCCCTACACATCTGTCTACACGAGTCGGTTTTCACATACATGTCATACATAAAAAGTCTTTGTTCAAGTGAAAATTTGAGTACCATTTCTGGGTTGTAATAATCCGATAATTCAATCGCACACAAATACACACACATCTCGCATCTATACACAAGAAGCAATAACAGCTGACTGAAGCCCTCTGTCACATGTCTGATAAGTGGAAGAGCCTGTGGCCTTGAGTTCCACAGGAGTGCCGTGCCAGAGCCCTGAGGGACCACCCAGTATTTCTTTAACAAGGATAATTTTTCCCCTCTTAATTGTTCCATTTGTGCAACCCCATTACATTGAACACGCTACCAGACTCTACAGAGAATGGGGAATCATTCTGCATTATGAAAAATTCTCAGCACAAGCCACTAATCGAACCCAGGACCTCTGGTTCAGAAACGACAACACTCGACCATTTAATAACCACAGAGCAAAAGGACAAAAATAAAGTATGCTAGTTCCACTAAAAACAAAAGATCTGATGTGTTACATTCACATGACTTTCCCTACCCACTGTCTCACATTTACCTACTTCATTGCTGAAGATATAATCATACTGAAAAATTCAATGCCATAGTTGCAATCTGAACCATGGATCTTCTGCTTTCGTGCAGCTGCTCTAACCAGCTGAGCTACAATGGCAACTAACTCCTTGTGGTTTACTGGGAAAAATGTTGTTTGTAATGCTCCCTATATGGCGTATAATCTCATTCCATGGCCACATTTCTGAGCTGGAGGCATTGCCTGAGGGCAGCAGTGGGATCTACAGCTTTTACTGTGGACTCCGAACCACACTGGGCCTTCAACTTATTTCACTTGAGCAAGTCAGAGGTGAAGGCAAGTTAAAATTGCCGCCCCAGAGCTAAATGAAACTGAGTTTTATTTATGAACGCTCTTTAACTGCTGTGGTTCTTAGTGTTCCATTCTATATTGGGCGTGAAAGACCAGTAATTTTGCTCAGAGGCCTCTTTATCAGGCTTGAGGTTCTTTTACATGCCATAAATCTACAACACGGGACCACCGGCTTTATTTCCCTTCCAAAGGATTTTTATGCTGGAAAAAATCCATCGCCCTCCGCCGGGTTTGAACCCGCGACCTCGGGAACTAGAGGCTAGCATGGTAACCACTATACCACAGGGGACGACTCACCCGAGCTGGGAATCAAACTCCAGACCCTCAGTATGAGAGCTGCAAATGAAACCACTGCACTACCCCGACAAGTGTGAACGCATTAAAACAGTGTCAAAACAAATTTTTTGTGGCATTACACATTTCCAACATATTCTTGGTTATTGGCTTGAATTTTCAAATACTTATACTTTTTTCAATACTGAATAGCCATTATTCACTTTTTCTTATGGTCATGCGAAAACCATGAAATTTCAAAGCCATTACACAGTGACCCGCTTTTTAAAAATCTGACTATCGCTTTAGCTTACTATGGACAGAAAAATAAGCTTTTGTAACCATAGTTTGTAGAAGAGTGGGTACAGAAAATCATATGAAAGCATAATCTTTCTTTTTTTAAGAGAGAGGTGTAATTCTATCCATTTGTACTTGAAGGTTTTAGAAATTTAAATAAATTTATGATCACTATTCTTATATTGTTTTGTATCTCTATGCAAGTGTCCAATTTTTGCTTAAAATGTAAACCGATTTTTTGAGATTAGTGAAACAACATACAATGTTGCATAATGTTGCTCCAGAGGTTAACGTGTCTTGGCGTTACTGTCTAATGCGTGGCATTTACTAATGAACATTGGCGCTCGTGCACTACTAAATAAATGTTAAGAACCGCAAGCCTGGAGCAAAATTACCTGTCTTTCACACCCAATATAGAATGGGACGCTAAGGACCACAGCAGTTAAACAGCGTCGTCCATAAATAAAATTCAATTTAATGTTTCAACTGAATGATTACTGTGCAACACTAAGCAAATGTAACAGAACTAAATAATTACTGCAATGCAATAAACAAATGTAACAGAACTAAATAATTACTGCGACGTGATAAGCAAATGTAACACAATTAAATAATAATGAATGCTACTATAATTATGTCTAAGGACATACCTGCTCTTTCACGATGCAATTGTTAGCGTTAGTAAAGCCTGTTTTGCATCAATGTATGTAAGACAATGAAGAAATGTAACATTCTGGAAGAAAAGGAAGATGAAAAGGAAGTTCTGAGCGAGAAGACGAAGCAAGAGAGAGCTGCGAAGATGTTATGCCGCAGGATAATTCTCAGAGTGTGTCACAAGAAAATTCTGAAACACTCTCCGAATGGGACAGCTGTTCCTGTAGATGAACTCATGCAAGTATGAGTTGAAGAGCTCCTAAGAAGTGCCGAATTGCCTCTTAAGCTTGCTAGCTCTTCAGTAAGTTGTTCTATGTCCCAATTTTCCATTAGGACAGCGTCATTATTTAAGATGTGATTCTCTGCAACGATGCATAAGTTCTCCATGTTGATTGTTGACTGCATACATATCTGGAAGTACTTAAACAACTTTGGGGCATTTAAAAAGCCAAATGCCACACATTCGCGGAATTTTAGCGATGTTTGTTTCTACAGGGTAGCCTGCCTGACGTTGCACAGCACCCGCCATGACACGTTGACCTCTGGAGCAACATTATTTAGTATTAATGAAAACAAACTTGTGTGTATGAACTTTAAAGTCTCAAGGAAGTGTATAATGTATCTTTCAATCACATGTTATAATTAACCGCACATTGTCCTTATGTTTCAGCAGCCGAGGAAACAAGATCCAGAATCAATACCCTACACTTGCAGACAACCTTCTACAACTTGCGTAGGAGTGAATTCTTTACAAACAAGAAGTACAGCACAAAACGAAAATGTCTCGCTTCCCGAAGAAGAGATAGATGATAACAGTTGTATTACACTGCAGTATGTGCGAGAGGGTTTAAATGAAGAACCCCAAGATCAAATGGTAACAACCGAAGTGAAAGAACGGACAGACAAATCTTGTAATAACAGTGTGCTAAAACATCAAAATGGTTCAGTGAGTGAGTTATGCAGCACAAGTCCAACAACTAAGCAAGATGTGCTGAAGTCGACACAAGAAGACGAACAAAGTGGTGTAGATATACCTTCCCCTAACAGTACAGACGAATCGTTAGTTACCAGACTGTAGCACTGCAACGCACAACATTTGTGTATAATCCTGGCTGTGAACAGTTAGTTCTTTCAAATGATAATAAGTACAAAGACATGCCTAATGATCAAACACTATTCTGTGCCAAATTCTAAGGATATATCTCTGTTAATTATGAAATAAATATTAAGCTGTATATAAGATTATTTTTCAGCCATAAATAAAAGACAAGAATTTAGTTACCAACTAAAACATACCTGCATAGAATAAACAAATACGAGATACTCAGATTTGCACTGCAAACATTGGTGCAGCAATTTTCCAATGTTCTTTTGCCCCAACCCTAAATTCCAAAACATATACTTAGTATTGTCTGTAGTCAATCCTCACCCCCTACCCCACACTCAAAGAAATATTGTACCATTATAACAAGTGTTAACTGCTTGCACTTTACTGTTGGTGTTGGTCAGTGTGGTTATGTCAGTTAAAAAAAAACCTGTTGTAACAAGGGACAAGGCATTCAAAGCATTAGAGAGGCAAGAAAGACTACAAATTTATATATTCAAATCTTAAAGGGAAATATTTAATTACGATACTATAAATAACACAAAACTTTTTGTTTTTACGTTGCCTTGCATTTTGTGAAACAAAGTAATGAATCAACACCAATAGATATAATGCTTATCAAACAGTGGCATGATATTATAGCTGCTCACAAGCATTGTGACCAACTTTGGTTTCAAGTCCAATCACATGGCAATTACCCTTTGTTTCTGCACATGTTTAATAATGCTACTTGGTTGCTTTTCATTTGATTAATTTCTCTAGTGGTCACAATATCTGTTCATAATACAAATCAGCATACTTCATTGTGGAGTTAACCTGTACCTTATATTGGCAGCTTTGTGCTTTCTTTGATCTAAAACGTTCTCTTATCTAGTATAACCCACATAAAGATTAAATGGTGACAACTATCAATTCAGAAGAAACTGAAGTAGAAGAGCAAGGTGAAATTACAGAAAGAATATATTAGAAGTGCTTACCCAAAAAATCTAGAAACAAATATGATATAGCATTTAATTGCAAACATTCCTACTCACAAAATAATACTCTAATTTTACCCCTTGTATCATAATCTAGTATTATTACATGCATTTGGATTACAATTATTTTCTTTCTTCAGCTGCTTAAAATCGTTATCGATTATACAAAAAACTGCTCAGCCCCCTTTAGTTTGTTTAAGGGGGTTCTATACTTGCGTACCCATACTGACATGATGTAATGAATCAGAAGTTGCACATAAACATGGTGTTAAAAATAACATGCAGTCTAGTTTATATTTGTGGTCGTGATACTTCTGTATCTGGTTCTTAAATTAGTGAACTACTTGGATACACTGAGCGCAGGTGAATGCTAAGACCCCCCTCCGTACACATCCTGCAGGGCTCACAAAACCACAACACAGCTATACATTACTAGTAATAAAAAGTAAGAAGTGTTTTACTGCTTACTAAGCAATTATACATGTGATTTGCTTTATTCTAGGTAATTTATAATGAACATTTTGACAGACTAAGATTGTGGTTCGGGGACAGCTGGTTTTCATTTCCCTACAAAGGGTACTTTTTACTTTATCTACCATATACCTGGTGGGTAGAAGAAGTATTCACTTCTACCCAAAAATTCCATATTGAGAATTTACCACAAATACATGTTTTCAGACACCCTGAAAAAAAAGAAGCAGCAGCATTTTTAGAAAAAGGTGTGTGCATATTATGATCATAATTAAAAAATTAAATGCTGGATAAAGACCAAACTTGGTATTCAAGTTAGTATCTTCCAAGGATGCGACACAAGGATTTTTAAAAGAAAAGTCTCCACCCCAATTATCCTTTATATCAAAAATTTGTAATTTTTTATTTTCTCAAAAATGGACTAATGATTTTGATTAAAATACCACACATTAAAGACATTTACAAGATAAATAAAATGTATATGTTGAATTTTCTGGGAATAACCTTAAGTCCTCTTTGTTCAGAAGGAATTTTGTATAATCTTGTATAACTGGTAAATGCTAAGCAATAGATGAAAACGTACTGCACAAAAAATGTAGATCTCTTTAAAACACACAAAAAATTTATAAAACAAACTGAAGATGCACACACAATTGAATTAACATTAATATTGTGTTTTTGTAAGAAGGTGTCACCGACTGACTGACAGACTGTGTGAAGGGATAACCCGACAGGATGGCACTTCCAAGCATTTTTGAGAGATAATGGGATTGATCTGAAACCTTCTTTCTGCACAACATTCAAGAAGTCTCTTGTAAATTCATATAAGCTTGTGATAAGTGATTTTTGATGCAACATCAAGTTCTATGAGTGAGGTGGTGATGACAGTGTCAACATACACTGTGAAAGATTAGAGAAGTCTTGTGTTCAACTTCCCAGTAAATGAACCATCTGAAGAAGTGACAGTGAAAATGAACTAGATCACATTAGTGACATTGCTGTCATAAATGGGATACAAAAGCCAAGGTGGAGGAAATGCTTGAAAAACTACTGGCTGGAATACTCTGTTTGGACACTGTAAAATCTGAGATAAATGCTATAGTGTAAGACTTAAAAATGAAGAAGAGTTGACTTCATGCTGATCATTTTAAGCAAAACTTAGTTATGATTCATTTCATTGATAACATTTCACATAATGAAGGTTGGTATGCTTCTTGCAAAATATTAGTTTTTTATAAAGTGTAACATTCTGAAAGAAATGGTTTCTTGTTCGAATTGTGTGCAAGAGGATATTTGTTATCTATCAATGCAAAAAAACCTTAACCAAGAAAAGCAAGTGTTGGAGCAAATCTGCATGCTCAGTGAAAAATCAGAACTGACCCTGACCTATACTATCTTAATGGAAATACGAGGGCAGATCAAAACGCAATGCACAATAATTTATTTCTGCCTTGGTATTGCAGCTGCAATGTTGCAATTTCACACAGATATAGTTTGAAGTTTTCACTACATAGGGTATTTTTTGTTTCATGTGCAGCTCTAGCGAGAGAAGCGTGAACTACACAACAAAGATGGCGTGCATATCACTGTCATCCATGTGTGAAGAGCAGAGAGGTGTGGTTTGATATTTGTGGGCCAAAGGGCATAAACCGAGTGATATTCACAGGGACATGCGTCATGGGGATAATTGTATGCACCATAGCAATGTCTCCAGGTGGTGTGCATTCTTCCTAGAGGCCGTGTGAACCTTAGTGATTCGCCATGCTCTGGGAGACTGGTAACAGCTGCAACCCCGCAGAACATCAGAGGCATTGAGGCTGCAATTTTGAACGACTGGCGTGTGCAACTGCAAACCTTATCGCAACAGTTCAACATTTCCTATGGTGCAGTGTACGATATTGTTCATGACACTTTGAAGTTTCATAAAGTTAGTGCTCGCTGGGTGCCTAAGAACCTGACAGAAAACCACAAGGGCCAGTGAATGACGACGAGCTTGGATCACCTAATGCAGTACACCGCAGAAGGGCATGACTTTCTGAAGGGAATCATCACTCGTGATGAGTCGTGGGCATACCACTACATGCCCAAAACCAAGCAGGCAAGTATAGAGTGAAAACATGCTGGTTCCCCACTGTAACTCAATCTGCTAGGGTGGTGCTTGTGACGGTGTTCTGGGATATGCATGGTGTTGTATTGGTGGACTTTGCTGAATACAGGACCACTGTGAATGCTGCAGCCTACATGAAAACTCTGGTGAAGTTGTGTCGTGCCCTTCGTGACAAACACCACAACATGAATGCTGACAATCTCAAAATTCTTTTTGACAATGCTCGCCCCCATGTTGCTGCTGCTGTTCATCAGAAAATCACCAAATTTGGTTGGGAGGTGTGCCAGCATCCACCATACAGTCCGGACTTTCATTTGTTTGACCCCATGAAGAAATTCCTGTCCGGCCAACGCTTTGCGACAGATGCAGAAGTGAAATCAGCAGTCTGCAGATGGCTATACTCCAAGGAAACGGACTTCTACGAACACGGCCCATTGAAACTGGTATCACGATGGGAGAAATGTGTTGAGAAACTTGGTGAAAAGTAGGTTAAAGGTGTAAGCTCATTTGTGATTTTTGTTGTTGTTTTAACTATTAAACTTTTTTGTAAAAAAATTATTGTGCGTTAATTTTCGATCCGCCCTCGTATATTGTATTTCAGGCAAGTTCAAGTCCTTGTCTTTCTGTGTGTGCTTATGATGACAAAGTCATGATGCATCATATTTTAAATATTTATTGTGACCAAACCAAGCCTTTGCCCCTCCTCCCCAAAATGACATGATGAAACATCTTTAGGGCATTATTTAGCACATTAAAAGAGGTTTGAAACAAATCGTCACTGGATGCTTATGAAAATAATTACTGACTTAATAAACAATTGAAGGTATTATTGTTATTATTTATTGAATTTAGTATTGCTTTTATTTTATTTTATCATGAAACACACTCACATTCATACTTTGGACTCACTGGGTTTCCCTGCCCTAAACCGAAACTAAACCTGGGGCCTCTAGGTTGACAATTCAGAACACGGACCACAGAGGTAATCTACAACAAACACTATTTTGGCTTTCTATGTGCAGAAAGTGCACTTGGCACAACCAACCTTAAAGATACAACATACTTCATTCAGCATTTAGAGGTGGAGGAAGAGGTAAACATAATCAGTAATTTAAATGTGACAAACTGCTTTACTTACCTTCTCTGGTTAATTTACAGTTCTGCTAGTAGGGGGCATGAAAAGTGTACCACAGTAAAACAATACGGTCATGTGCTTCTGAAATTCAGCCCGAGGTTAGGTATATGGGCCTAAAATCACACAGAAGTAAAAGCATTGCTATCCTCACTAATACACTTGGGTTGGCAGTTGACAATTATGTGATGATTGCCTTATAAAGGTAAGTAGAGCAGCTTTATCTTTAAACCTTACAATGTTTACAACAAAATTTATTCTCAGATATTTTAACACCATAAAACAACTGTGTCAAACAAAGCCCTAACACATTCACAATGTCTCAGGGTATAAAAACAATTCCAAAAGTTACATTAACACTGAAAATGACAAAAAGACTGTACAATATTAACATCTCGTGTTATAGTTAATTTACATATCATTGTCAAATTAACCTCTCTCTTTTCACACACAAATGCAACAAAGATGATTACTAAAAATAGAAGCTATAACTGGTAACAGCGTTCTAGAGCTGATTGATTTAAAAGTGTTAGTGCTGTGAAGAAGCTGTAATAAAGGAAGAGCATAAAGATATATGCTGAAGGCTTCTTTATGGTTTAAAGATACAAATGCTTTGCTAAACCTTCTCTGTACAGTGTATAAATACAGCCCAAAAGTTGTACTTAAAACAGAATCAGCACAATAAACATCTTCTGAGAAGGTTACTTAGGCAACCTGGCACTGACAACAGTTCTTTCATGAACATAGCTTGTGATAAAATTCCGGAAGTATAAAAAAGACTCCCACATTTTACAGGTTGCATACATGATTTTATTTAAAACCATAACAAAAATTCACAACAAAAAATTTTTAAATAATCGGAATTAAAATATATTGTGAGATTTAAGTTTATGGCCTAAACAACTGGATAGCATACTTAAACTGGAAGTTCTAGCACTTGAAACTGTTTAGTCATGCTGCTACCTAGTATTCAATTCCATCCAAAAATTCAATGTTGAAATTTCATGTTTTGAGCCCCCAATTCCAAAGAAAGCATTTTAAAGGACAATTCACATAGAAAAGTTACGCAAATGTAACATGAACGTAAAACCTTGTAGCCAGTTTAATAAATGCAAGACATTCACAATACTTTTCGTAAACATGAACACTATTGTAAGACATTAATGCCAAACCTTACAATCTCCAAGCTTTCATTTTTTGCATAAATAGATTCAAGAAAGAAAAAAGAAAAATCACTATTGCCAGGGCTGTTTTTGTTGTTGCTATTAACGATAAACACAAAATGTAACAGACAGATGCAGTACGAAGTATATGCATGATTTACGAAATGTGACCCATTTATGGCTATAATTTTGTCATGAGTTTTAAATGAAAAAATGGCATTCTTAAAAAATGTATTCATTTTGAAGATGTTGTCGGTAAAGGAATGAGAATTAATTTGGAATGTTATTATTCTATTTTATGACCTGCAGAATCATCCACGGCAGTTGACGGGTTTTCCTGAGCTTTTGTAACATTCCAGTTGAAACACTTTTGTTTCGAAGTTTTTTAAGTAATTGCTACAGTGGAAAAATAATTAATTCTCACGAAATAAACTGATGAAAATGCAACCATAAGCAGTGTATGTGATCTACAATCAATAATGACTGAAAGCTTGTTTCCAGCCGATTTTCAAAAACATCACGCCGCAGCTGCCACAATGAGAGCCATTGCCTATTACTTTAAAAATTACCACAAAATTTCTACCATATTTTGAATTATAAATAAACACCAAAAATACCTGACCCTGACTATTGGACTGCGCAGAAACAAAAACCAGAATAAAGTCATTTGATAAGCAGTTAATTATTTTATTTAAAAATCATCATTGTCTTTATGACGAAAAGCGTAAAATGCTTGGAAACAGATTGCGAAAGTAGGTTTTAATTATTACAAGGGCAAGTCACTTCTTTTATACACATTTATTGGCCATCAAGAAATAGAAATAAAACCTGCAATTTTTCTCAACATAGTCTTCTGCACACTCTACATTTTCTCCACTGTTTTGGAAAGCCTGTAGAACCATTTGCACATGTGATCTTTGCCTTTTTGGATGTTCTCAAATTGTTCCCTTCTTTCAAGGATGCAAACAAACAATAATTACAAGGGGACAGAAACATAAGGTTTCATAAAAATAGTTTGTAGAAACTATATAAAAATAAACGATGGTAGGCAGAAAAGTCATGTGAATATAACAAATAAGATTTTTTTTTGTTATGGTTGTAAATAAACATTTTGAAGAAAGAAAGAAAGAAAGAAAGACAGACAGACGACAGGTGTTGTACAATGACTCGCTCCACAAATACACAATATTACAGACTTCATTAACCTTTGTGAACATGTTTTAATGCGAGAAGAGCCAATACACACTTCTCCACTTATGGTTTACAGTGACTATATGCATCAAAATTGTGGTTTTCATCCAGTTACCATACTTGCCAACTTAAAACTTTCCGTTATCCAGCCAAGCATAATAATTTTGTGATATCAAATTTAGAATGCGTAAATGTACAAAAATTATATGTAAAATAAATGGGAATTCCATTTTATAAGAATCCTTGAAGACCTGGTAGTACTGCTTCTAGTTGAAACCACAATAAACATGTATTAAAGCAAAGAACACCACTTCCTAGGCTATACACACATTTCTAGTTCATATGTTACACTTCATAACACCAACTGTAAAAAAAAAAAAAACTGTCACAAAAAATGGGAAACTTTTATCCCGCAGCCATAGAATGTGAATAAGATAAACAATTTATATGAGAGAGTTGACTTTACAATTCACATTGTCCATTACTGAATGTTTGCACTGTGGTCATAATGGTGCATGCTATGCATTTTATTGCAGCACACACAGATAAGCTATCATAGCACTGTATACCATCCAGTCTGCAATCTTAAATTACAATATAATTTAATGGTCTGTCATGTCCATAGTGTAAATTTGTAACACTTTGAATCTACCCATCAAGCTGTAAAAACACCTCCTTTGTAATAAAACTGTAAAAAGACCTTTCCCTTATATTTTACAGGCAAAAACTGTAAAAGTTGGCAAGTATGAAACTGTTATTTTGTGAGCCACAAGTGTTTGATGGCATTTGTCAAGAAAAATACTATAACTTGCAATTTAACAAACAAATCTCTCCATTTCAGCATATAAAAAGTTTTAAAATTCCTCTTTAATACATGAGGAATTTAAACTGACATCCTTAAAACTGTGAAACAATATATGAAGATCTTAACTCAAACAGCTTAAAAATAGACTTCAGTGCAAACGTTTAAGTAAATGAAATAGAATTAATAATAAAATGAACTATTTCATACAGTGGAGAATGATCTAACGCATTAAAAACTATTGACTAACAACACTTTTGATCCAGTTACAAGTGTAAATGTGACAAAGTTCCAAGGAGACATCATCTCCTGGTAAGTTTTGGTTGTTTGTGCCGTCTGCTCTTCTCCTATTGGTGAGTTCAGTTTCTAAGGTTGTAAAAGTGTGATTACATGACCATCTGCTTGTACTTTATACTCCTTCAGTCTTGCCTCTAATTTCTCTTTATTTTATTAATATATAACTTTTGACACTCTTTACCTCCAACAATTTATCACTTGGGGTGTGTTTTTCAAACGGTTAAGTAGGTTTTTTAGTGTATTCTGAGAAGCCAATTTGATATTATATTCTTTGAAAATCTTGTTAAATTTATTGAAGACTTTTGGATAAAATGTTGGTTTACTATATTCTTCCACACTCAATCCAGCTCAAGAAAGAGTCTTCGTGTAAACAAAACTTAATAATTAGCTTCCATGTATTATCATAGCCATGCAGCCATCGGTATTCCTGCATTGTTTACTGGAGTGCAGCAACCGTTGTGCTAATACAGTATTATGTCATGACGATGGTTCAGGTCAGAGTGGCAAAGCCCTTGAAAACTCTGAAAAAGAAAAGGAATCAATGTACAGTGTTTTAAGCAAAGTGCCACACACTTGAAGGTGCTCTCTGCAGTCAACAGTAATAAAATATATTTCATAACATTTCTTCACTCCTTCTTGAATTAGTTTATCAAGTACAGGGACATGTTTTAACACTCAATGCTCGTGTACCACATCGTTAATATAAAATTGGAAGGTAATGACAACAGTTTCTTCAGCTCCTCCATATGTTCACGAGATGTCAAGTGCAGAGTAATACATTGTGCATTGTTTATGCGTGGACCCATTCTTGGGCTGGAAAGATTATAGACGTCTTTAAAGTATTTACAGCCCTGATTCTTTTCCATCTTCTACATTTATTGATCATTTTGTGTATGAAGTTTATTTTAAAAACATACACTTTTTGTATGTTCTTTGTTTTATTCTTGCATTTGTGAATGGAACATTCATTAATGTGCGAACCAACTACACAAAATAGCATAGTAAAAGCTCATGTTTTGCCTTATTTAAAGTCTGACAGTTTCAGAATTTTAGCGGAAAACCAATCCTGACTAAAAACAAACAAAATGGATATTTTATACACCTGCATAACCTTTATTTTAAAAAATCTGTTATAGAGAACTAGTGTTTTTCTTTCTCCATTTCTTTGCAGTGCTAATGTTCTGGAAGTGCATAATAGCAGCAGTGAACCAAGTTCAATACGTGCAGGCTTCTACTTCAGTTAGATTTAATGATACATGCTTATTTCAAAATTTAAACCTTATTACATACACTTCTAAAAGTTAAATAATTATATATATTAGTTAATATTAGATTTCACTTTACTATAAAAATATTTGGCACAATTACACATCCCAATGGGCAAGATCAATGTTTCCCTGGTGTCCAGAGAATGAACTACACATGTACATATGCAAAGAATTCTGCCATTTATAAAAACATATCCAAATAAGTTGAGGCAGAGGTTATATGTTATGAGCTAATTGAACGACTCGGCAAAAAATAATGTTATGGGGCGTGCAAAATATTTCAGGAAAATTGAATAATTATTTATAGTGTTAATATATGACAGCCATGTTTTCAAAAAAAAGTCTTCCATAAGCTCACTGATTCTACAGTGCAATGTAAACAGAAAATCACAATTATAATTAATTTTAATATATATAGTTCTCATCATAAATCAATGTGGTAAGTTTTTAAAAATGAAGTTTAATGTAGTTTCAAGAATTATCTTTAAATAATGAACAGCAAGAAGTAAAATGTAATTCATCCAGATCACAAGCATATGGATTCCACTTTAAGTTGGTGTATCATTCAATTTATCTACAGCGCCTTCATTTGTACTTCTGACCGGGAAGCATGCTGTTTGAGTCAGGTATTCATAGCACCTTAAATTCAAATTGTAACCATGCAGAAGAAATTATGTCCACACATTTCTCGCACCTTTTAACAAAATTTGTATGCACGGGTCAGTCATTAACATTATCCAACACCCAATTGCAGAAATTAACTCTACTCACATTATTTCTGAACTAGAGTGTTTTTATTTTAAAGCTTTAGTGAAATTCCTGATTTCTGTGCAAACTTTCTCAGAGATTTCTTTGGACTTAGTTTTAGCTTTTCTCCAAGTCATCAAGTTTTTCAAGAATAGATCCCGCTTCTGTAAAGCTTTCGCAAGATTATGAATCACTTCTCTGTAAGGTATACAATATCTACAAGAGTTTGTTGTCACATACACATGAAGATTCTGTGTGATAAGCCTTATAACAGCACTAACACACTGTAACATGTGTCCGACAATGTATCAACCTCTATGTCAACTGATTAGCCAACACATAGAGAGGGAATAGAAACAGTGCAGTGTAGGGCGAGCAATTCCCCGTAATACAGCCACACATCCAAACAAAGGTTCTGTATTACCTTCTTTGACTGGAAGTACCGAAACTTCATAACTGGGAGATAACCATAATTTTGGAAAATACAGCTACTTTTTTAGTATCTAGGTTGGCAGTGTGTATTTATGCATTAACTTACTCTAGTTTGTGGTTGCTTGTTCCTATTATGGTATTTCACTTGTACTTATTTACTACTGCCAACTGCAATGGTGAAAATGTACTTTGTCCGAAGTAAAGAGCGTTTACAATGAGAAACATAAACAGCAGCCAATTGCAAGAGAGCATGAAACAGCTGATCTAATATGGCATCCTGTGAAATGGCCACCAACAAGACACACAACAAAAGAGGTTATGTACATGCATCCCCTGGTAAAAGGATGTTTAACTCACAAAAACGTATTGTTTACCATTACAATAGGTTTTGCTATGGTTTTTATGCATGTCTCAGTGATTCTTGGGCCGTGATCTTACGCAGAAGGATAGTTAGTTAACACATAGCAGTGATCACATGATGAGAATCAGTCTCTGATTGGCTAGTTTACTGACGTAAATATAAAGTTGAAAGCTTGACGCTTGCAAATTTCTATGTTGATGTTATAAATTTATGGCCAAGTTTATGTTAAGTATGCAATGAGATAACATGAAACAAGCTTCTACATTTCATTGTGAACGGTCCCTCACAAGCTTTGAGTATGTTTCAAAATATTTCTTTATGAATCCAGTCCCTAAATGAAAAGTAAGTTACTGGTATTTTATTTTTTGTATGAATGTTTAACATTATTTATGCCGAGTTCTTCAATTAATTTTCAAAATATGAATAAAACTTTTAAAAGCGAGGAGACTAATTTTGCATGCATTTAAGTTCAACAATTAAGCTTATGTCACCATTCTGAGTACACACTGGCATTAAAAGATAGTATGAATACAGGTGCATTACAAAATAGTATACAGAGAGGCAGAGAACAAACAGGGTACATTTTATCATTTGGGAGGGTAAAATATATTTTAACCCGTTTAATAACACTTGCAGCAAAATAGTAATACCAAACATTTTGGTTACTAAATTATTAGTAGCTACATTTGCAACCCATTAATTTTGGATCCTGAGATATTGCAATTTAACATATGCCTTATCTCTCTCATTCATTCTCTAAACAAATTTACCAGAATGTCCACTCCATTCACTTAGATACATTGTGCACATATCAATGTTTATACATAACACACTGACAAAGCGGATCTTTGCACTTCTGTAGTTGTCACTGCCTGACCAATACATGAACACATGATGCGCAAGTCACAGTGTACACTAAACTTGACAGAAGCTGCATTTGATTGTCTGAAAAGTGCATCTTTTAAAGCAATGTCGTGTGCTACATACAAATATTTTTGACTGCACTAAAGTCAAAGCAGAGGGAAGGAGGAACCACGTTTAATGAACAGCACGGAAATGTTTAGACTGTACGTAATGGAGGTTTAGACAATTTGAGACAGGGAAACTATGGTCATGGATTTAAAAATGTACAGTTTATATGGAGTAGCACATTTATAAGTCTCTCACTTGCAGAGGCCAGGAATTTCCCCACTGTCTCCTTCACCAGTAAAATCTCAAGAGTAAACACTGGTTCACAATAACCTACAACAATAAAGTTAATTACATAATGGGACGCTGGAACAGGAAAAACTTGGACAAGTTTTAAGTTTCTCTCTCTCATTCCTAGGCATGGCTTATTAGACTCTCTCTGTAGAAACTATTAACATGACTGTGATATGAAACAGCTGCTAGAGCTCTCTTTAGTTGGAAAATGGAACATCCTGACATCTGCGGACACACTCAGTGACGGTACTTCTAGCGAAAGTTTATATCAGGGTCACCAACTCGTTTGATTTTGTGCACTGCAGTGAGTAAACATGTTATATCAAATAAAGACAGCAGTGGTGTGTGTCTCATTCCTTTGTAATGCTTCAATTGTGTTAGATACCTGTCCATATTCCTTCTCACACTGGTAGCATTACAACGTTATATAGTGCAAGTAATAATTTATTACTAGTATACAAGTGATATCCCTCTGAAACTTGTACAGTACTTCAGTGTAGTACCCAGCATTGTCTACAACTCGCTGCCAGCAATGTAGTATCTCTGTAGCACCTCCTCTTCTGCTGGACCGACTTACTGCTTACACAATTTCAGGAACAGTCCAGAATCAAACGCCACAAAGTGGTTCCTTCATCTTTGGGATCAAGTCATAATCACAGGGGGCTTAAGTATGGTGAATGAAAAGCAATTCCCACCACCAACGACCGTACAGAATAGCTACAGCGTGTGCTGTGTGTGCCCGAGCATTATCCTACAAAAAGTGTGGGCGCTTCTTTCTCAACAATGGTCTCAGGTTATCTCTCAAAAAATAATGGAAATACTGTGCATTAACATTCTATCCTTGTGTTAGGATGACATCATCACAGGCAAGAATCAGCATAACTTTTACTTTTGTAGGGGTCACCACTGTTAATGATGCGACTCATTGCATTGGCACTTAAGTAATGTTCGTATGACCTGGCCCATGTGCCATAGGCATCTCCATCATCACCATATGGAGTCGTATTGTAGCCTCTGTCAAATCTCAGGGAATCTCTCAGATGCTTCTGTAGAATATGAAACACAGTCATCTGCAATATCCCTCTCTCCAAGGATGTGTACTGTCTGTCGTCAATCAGTGTCTAGTAATGCAGAAACAGCTTGCATGCCCCTTGCCACAGTCCTGTCTCCCCACATGCCTCAACAACACTTTCATGACGTTGTCGTGCCGAATTTTCAGCCATGATCACTATTGTTGCTTTGTAAACACAACAGCTTGGAGACTAACTTCCTCTGGCTTAGACTAACATGTGGTAGAAGTGATAACAAATAATTCCTTCTTGTTTCGCTTCCACGGCAGTGTTGCCACTATTTTTGCTACACCCCACGTACTATAATAATTGTCATTATTTTTTTGTAATTGTTTATGTTGCAGCTACCAAATGTATGAAAATATGCATATGTTCATATCAGAAATATAAAAGAGCAATTATTCTACCAATCATGAACCTACAATAACCTATGAACAGTGGATTACGTTTTGCACACTGAACGAATTATCTGTTCCTGCTTTCCGCACGGTTGAAGGTCATACTGTAGGTGATTCAGTGCGAGCAACCAGTTGGTGACGCCTGGTTTATATGCAACTCAAAACTATGAAGATGCCATTAATAAAGGAATGAAACTTGGTACAACTAGAAGAATTGCAAATAGTAATGGATCTGCATTTGGGAAATGTTTACTCTATCCAATTTTGATGTTGACTGAATTGGAAGTAGAATATCATTGGTCAATTAGAAACAAATCAAATCTCAATTCTTATCAATATCCATTCCCGTTCTCATTGCCAGGCTATTGTAAACTAGCCATTAAATCCCAGAGTAATTAACACTTGTAGCACAGTATCATGTTTCTGTTGGTAATACTGTAACCTCTCTTATATTTCCTCTACAACGCTGCTCACGACTGCCTTGGTCAGTGTGTATCACTTCAAAAATTTCTCCTTTTTCAGGTTTTCGAATTTAATATGATGCACGGTTCTTCTCCGGCTAGGAACAGCATTAAAAAACTCTGCATCAACAGCTTGGTTTCTGACAGCCATTTTCCAAATTGTAACATTAGTTTATTGCCTTAAAACAACAGAAATGTTAACAGAATGTTACAACTAACATAGTTTGATGAAACAGAATTTATGTTAACTTCAATGTTTATCAATTTAAAATGGTGTTAAAAGTTAACATTGGTTGGTGAAACAAGCCCCAGTCTTTCATTTAAATTGCAAATATTAACATGTTTACTTTTAGTGAGATGAAATACCAAGAGGTCTTTTCCCAAGGCACAGATTTGCTTATCCAAAATCACTATACAGGGAATGAATGCATGAATACTCTACACATAGTAACTGCAACGTCATTTACATTTGTAAGATAAAGCTCCTCCCCTCTCCTCTTCCTTTCTTGCTGAGAAACAACAAGTCAAAAGTACTCATAGGTGGGTAGGTTATATAATAATTTCGATTTACTGAAGAACTTGTAATCATTCTTATGCTAATAACCTGGAAGGCATAGCACCTTGTAACTACCACTTCATCTCAATGTACTAGAGTTGGTTATTTAATACAGGCAACCTTGCGATGTGAAAGAGCCAGGAAATTACTCTGCATGTTAACAAAAGCACATTCATTGCTGGAGACATAATAATTATTGCAATATAAGTTAGTTGTGTGTTTGAAGAATCGCAACCACACATTGACTCACTTGTGTATTAGTATTGTGCTTGACTGCAACTCAAAGTGGATGAGTTTTTCATATATCGTATGTAAATGCTGCATAATGATGGAACACAATATGGATTTCAAAAGCACAAATCCACAATACGAGCAACAGACAAAGTAAATAGTATTATAATGAATGCATTAAATAACCACTGCGGTGTTTATAGATTTAAGTAAAGAGTTTGATTGTGTACACTATAACTATTGATAGAAAAATTAAATAAATATGGGGTACGAGGAATTACACGAAACTGGATTGAATCATATTTAATAATTTGAATGGAAATGGTTGAAATAAACTACAAAAATGTAAGTGGAAAAATTGAAAAGATAAAGTCAAAATGGGGGATTGTTAAACAAGCAGTACCACAGCGATGAAAATTAAGGCCATTTTTGTTTTTACTTTATATAAATTATCTTTTTGAAGTATGGTAGCACTGCAATAGGATACCCTATTGATATATATAAGGATCTTTGGAAAAGAAAGTTGAAGACAAAGCAAATAAAATTCTAAAAATAATTAAAACAATATTTCATAGCATTAGACTTGATGATAAATGTAAATAAAACATGTTCAATGAACATAAAAATTAGTATTGATGGTGAAAGTATTCCCGAGACATGTCAAACAAATTTTCTTGTGGTAATGGATAAACACTGGCAACACGTAACGAAAAAATAAACAAAGGTATATACGTAATGAGACAAGCTAAAACAATTGTGGATAGTAAAACTTTAAAACATGTATATTATGCTCTTATCTATTCACATCTAAAGGATGAGATTTCTACATGGGAAAATATGGGTGTTAAAATTTTCAGATTACAAAAGAGCACCATTAGAATTATTGCAAATGTGGACGAAATATTTAGCTTTATACTTAAGTATATATGTCTGTCTGCCTCTGTTTTATATTTCTCTGGTGTTCTGTATATCTAATTCTGAAATTTCTCTTGATTTTTCCTTATCTGTTGTCACACCATAAAATTGTTAAAATTGGTTTCCTTATCACTAGAACTGACTATTTGGGAGAAAATATGCATTATCAAGAACGTAGATAATATAAATTTTGAAATCCTGCCAACAAGTAGGTTGTTACAGCTTTGTCACTAACAGTAAGCGGCAGCAGGATCCAACCCAGCCAGGAGAGGGGGAAGAGGAAAGAAGGCACCTTACTGCTCATGAGGACAAATGCCCTTCAAAATGTTCCAGTTTTAAAAACTTAGTAAGTGAAGATAATGTGACTCATGTACCTGATCATTGCAACTGCAATAATGCAGCTTAAATACCAAACATGTGATTTGTTCAAAAAATGCCCAACCCTAGACAAGGGTAGCTAGGCGCTGACAGCTCATCAAGAATGTCTATAAAAGAAGACAAGGCAGCAGACTCGACTTAAGTGAGCACCACTAAATTTCACTGCTGCCATAAACACTTGAAAGCTGTGCGATAACTATAATAAAGGCTTGTTAAAATGAGTAGTTGCCAATATTAAAAAACCAAACTCTCTACTTGTACAGTTTTCAAGAACACATGTGCAGTGGAGTTGTTAAAGATTATTTACATTCAATTTCTGTAAAGCCGTTGCATCTAAACATTAAGTATAAACACTTGAGAATATAACATAGGTGACAATATAATTATAAATCAAAGTAACAGGTATTATACAGTAACAAGAGATCATTCAATTAAAGCAATTTCATGGTTAAGTAGTGCCATATTTTTATACAGGCTGGAAGGGAGCTCAATGCCTAGACAATATTTTACTTGGTTTCTCAGTGAAATAACAACAGTCACAGTCTTCCAAGCCTTGTGCAGTATTCTTGTATCCTCCAAGTTAAAATAAACAATGCATTCTTAAGTGGTGCAGTCGAGTACATGGAAATGTGCTCATGCTTCTGGTTTCATATACTATTTTTCTTTACTTAATGTTGGCACAAACTCCTTATTATCTGTGTTCCAAACCCACCTTGGGTAAGCCTATCTCTTATCTCTGACACACACACACACACACACATTAGTCTATGAGCAAAGATAAGGCCTAGGTGAGTGGTGAAAGGGGAGGAGTAAGCAAACTTTTCACCTGAGTGGCTCGAAGGCATGCTTCACAGCGACTGTCCACACCAGCCCCTACACTTGTTTCACTCTAAGTTCAAAGTAGAAGCAAGCAAACCTTAATGTATCTCTCATATTTTGCCTCCTTCTAACTTCTAACACATAATACTAAAAACAAACAAATGAAAGCAGTACCTGAATAGTTCGGCAGCTCTACTATCTACTATTCTCCCTGTGATTAAACTGCTCTTAACTTTAGGTTTTAGAAATTATTCATTTAATGACTATTAAATGCCACTTTTACTTTAAACCTTTACGACTCAACAAATTAAAAAAATACGAGTACTATAGGTTAGAAAAACACAACACACACAATCCAAGCGACAATTGTGCATTATTAACAACGGAGTTGAATTATTGCTAAACAACAGGTAACCACATTCATTGCCAATTAAAGGTGGATAATTTTCACACAAATTGTCTTCTCTGCAATTTCTGCATTTATGTTTCTTGACAACAGTGGAGGATTCTCAGTCGTGACATTTTCTTAACACATGCAATGACTTATACCAAAAACAAACTACAGCGCCTCAAATGCTCCTATATAATGGTTCAGTTAGCTATGCGTGAATCTGAACAAACACATTTTATTTCGTATGTATTGTAGACATCAAAAGATACCAAAAATTGAAGAAAAAAGAAAAAACACATTTGCGGACATCCGTTTTTTAAACCTATGCATACAAAGCAAAGTCACACCAAAGTTTGTAAGGAGAATTGTAAAATACGACAAAAACAGCAAACACCAAACATCAGCCGATAAAAAAGTAATAATAATTGAGAGAAACAACCACTACGCAAAATTACAAAAATTGGAACTGGAATTATATGCTCTTCACCTTAAATTAACGGACACACTCGGCTATCCACTTTGGCAAAACATGCAATCAAAATTCCTCACTATTCTTAGCTACAGGATGAAAACAAAAACGCTGAAATTAAAGAAAAAACTAGACATACTACGCCGGAAGCAACATTCATATAAACCTAACCTAAAAAATGAAAAAACGACGCCATACTCTGACGTAATTAATCTTTCAAATGTAACTTTCACCAAAGCAGAATTATCGGTATTAAACCTTGGCCTAAAAACATGTGTTGGCTACACAAAAACAACCGATGAAATAGTCGCAGACATTGAGATTGCTACTTACAACCTAAATGAAAATAGTAAAACCACTATAAAAAAAGAATGTGAAATAGTTCTCCAAGAAATACAAGCAGATAAACATAACAATTTCCCAACCAAACATGTGATCAAAACATTAAAATCAAAACCAGTAGTATACACAAAAGCTGACAAGGGAAATAAACTAGTTGTACTTCAAAAAGATGATTATATTACCAGAGTAGAAAATATGCTGCAACAAGAAAATTACATACAAATTCAAGAAGACCCATTAAAATCACATTTAAAAGCCTTCAATCAAACCATCCAGGAAAGCAAAACTATAACAGACACTGATAAATCTAGATTAAAACCAGACCACCCCATTTTACCAAGAATGTATGCTCTACCTAAAATACACAAACCGGGTAATAAGATGAGACCAATCGTCAGCAATATTGATTCTCCTACCTACAAACTGGCAAAATGGTTAGTACAGAGATTCTCTTCACTACCAAAATTCAACAGCAAAAACATAATGAATTCAGAAGATTTAATACAGAAGATAAAATCCCTGGAACTCGAACCAGAAGACAGATTAGTTTCCTTTGATGTCACTGCACTATTTCCAAGTGTCCCTACAGATCAACTCCTGCGTCAATTAAAGAAATGGCTACAGCAGACTAACCTACTTGAAGAAGAAATAGAAGACCTCATACAACTTACCAATTTATGCATTGGACAAAATTGTTTTAGTTTCAATAAGAAGTTCTATCAACAACCAACTGGTCTAACCATGGGCAACCCACTTTCACCCTTCTTGGCAGATTTATTTATGAGCTACTTAGAAATACACATAACAACTTCCTTTCCATACATGTTTAAAGTTTGGCACAGATATGTTGACGACATCTTCGCTGTTGTCCCTAATAGGTTCATACAAGACTCCTTAGCCTTACTAAACCTACAGAACCAATCAATAAAATTCACCATAGAAATAGAAAAAGAAGGCATGCTACCATTTTTAGACCTAAAAATCATCAGAGAACAAAAGAACCTAACCTTTGGCATATACAGGAAACCAACACACTCTACTAATTACATAAAAAATAAGAGTTTCAATCCAACCACACACAAACATGCAGTACTAAACAGCCTAACACATAGACTGGTATATACCCCCTTAAATAAAAAAGAATACCAGTTAGAATACCAGCATATAGTAGACACAGCAATACATAATGGGTACAACAAAGCAACTATTGACAACAAAATTCAAACGACAGATGCACATCAGAAACACAACTAATCTCAGCCAGCAAGATAAAGAACTAAAGTTCAAGAAATTCACATACCACCCAGGAACATTTCACAAATTTAAGAAGATTTTCATGAAACATAACATCAGCCTAGCTCCACAGAACAAATTTAACATAGAGAAATTACTTTGTAACAAGTTAAAAGACCCCATTCCACAAGACAAAAAAGCTGGAATCTATAAAATCAATTGTTCAGATTGCAATAAAGTATACATTGGTAAGACAAAAAGAAACTTAGAAACTAGGCTAAAGGAGCACATGAGATGTATTAAATACAAACAAATGGACAAATCTGCAGTTTCACACCATTTTTGGATCACTAATCACAACATCAAACCCAATATTACATTAGTCAAACCAGCCAAATTTGCAGCCGAATTAGATGCATGGGAGAAGATCACCATTCTAAAACACAACACACATCTAATGAATTTTGATTTGCCGCCACCAAATCCTCTCTGGAAGTACATTTCTCCACCACAGGATCCAGTCCAAAAAACGGAAACACCAACAACACGGGCCAGTTGAGTTAACCTTCTGAGGATGGGAACAACGGTTTCCCGAAACATGTTAAGTGAGTAAACTTAAGTGATGTTAGTGTTACAATTTCGACTCACCTTTAAATAACATTTTATTTCATAAAATGATGGGTGTTTTAAATTTCTCTGCACAAGAATGTTACAATCTGAACCAGGCAATGAGCTGCTTCCTTTCAAGTGGTTTGGTTTACAACTCCTTTGAACTTTAGATGAGTGTGTCTCATATTGGTTTAATGTGAAAAGCTTGGCACTCAGACATTGGCCTATGAAGACAGCAAGACAAACATTAAGTGGAGTGGGGCATGGTTTAGAGTTTCCTGACCAACATAAACCACTGCGGCCGGCACATTCCATACACTCGACTGTACATAACTAACAGAACATGTACAATTTTTCACATTTAAGAATGAAAAGAGTTCTTTGTCATTTTCACTTGTTAATAACCTTATTATCAATTTTACAAACACTTTAAAAATAAAGATTTGGGGGACTGAAGATGCCATTAAGCAATAGATTAACATGTTCTCAGTTTAACATCACACAAAATAAGCAAGTTTAACCAGGCTGCTTTTGCATGTGGCTGTTTAAAGCCTGCATTTATTGAATCTGAGTCTCGGCATGGCATGAGCTTGGATATGTGACATATTGCTATTCCAGTGGAAATGTTACCAACCACAAAAATCTAAAAAGAAAACTAAAGATTATGAAACTTTCAGCAGCATAAGTAATTTTACATACAGGTTGTGATAAAACAATGTGCAGCAGAAAATTGTATAGAGGTTATTTAAGTGCAACTTTCACATTTTCCCACCATTTTGGGATAAGTCACTAGAATCTGGTCACTTACAACTGGCAACTCCTCCACAAATACACACTTCTCACATGTATTGGGAAACTTAGTTATATTATGTATGTTACAATAGTGACCTGCTTTTGTATTTGCAGGTGTTCAAACACTGCAACGCCAACTAACTGACACACTGATTATATTAATTACATTATAGTATCAAGTTAGGTTATTATTAATTATTAGGTCTTACCTGTTAACTAGAAATTTGAATTGTTTTTGCAAATTTTAGTGTGAGGGTTGTCTCCTGTTTGAGGTTTTATTTGTACAGGAAGATCTATGTGTAAAAGAAAACCAAAAAATTAAATTGTATTGTTTTGTAAGAATGCCGAAGTCATATTAAAGCATATTGTTCTTCCTACTGCTATAGTCCATTAATTTGCAACGTTTAACAACATATGCATGTTATAAAGGGTAGTTAAATTATATCTGAATCCACTCGCGGCCTCTCTGTACTGTGCGAGACAGCTGCCGGGGAAATTATGCTGGCAGAGGCAGACTAAAATCCTTACGTTATAATAGATGCTGGAAGTGTTGACCTTCTGCTCTCAAACAGGCAGCATATCTTGTGTAAATATTCTCGCCCACTCTCCAAAGCTCAGCAGCAGGAATTTTTGTGATTTCTTGCACAATGTTTTCTCTAAAGTTCCTGTAGTGTGCGAGGATTGGAAACATATACTTTGTCTTTTAAAGAACCCCATAAATAAAAATCACAACTCGTTAGGTCAGGAGAACGAGGGGGCCACAAATCAACACTAATTATTCTGTCATCAAACACCTCTCTTACTGCATGTAATGATTCGGCAGCCGTATGTGCTGTTGCGGAATCTTGCTGGAACCAACCATACGATTTCTCTTCTTCTGTCACGTGATTGGAAAATGAATATTTACATGAGATATGCTGCCTGTTTGAGAGCAGGTCAACATTTCCAGCATCTATTATAAGGTAAGGATTTTAGTCCGTCTCTGCCGGCGTAATTTCCCAAGCGATTACCGGCTGTCTCGCACAGTAGAGAGAGGCTGCAAGTGGGTTCGAATATAATTTAACTACTCTTTATAAATTAAGTGCATAGCATGGTTCAGTGCTTAATTTAACGCTTAAGGTGCATCCAGGTTATAGGTGATGAGCGATTATGGTGGAGAAGGAAGGTGATAACCAAACCTTTGCACAGAACAAAACAATATTACACAGCAGTATATATGATATGACAGTGACTCATAATAGGCTGTCCGGTGATTTCTGTGGTTATAAATCTAGTGACTCATGTTAAAACGTTGACATCAGACATCTTTGTTTTTTAGTAACCTGAGCTAGACTACTTCCCCTATACAGTAGAAAGACAGTACAGGATAGGAACATGTGTCAATCAGAGTCTCCAGTTCTAAACAAATCACACACTTGTCACTGCGACTGCAACCCCAAGCTTAGTTTGCTATTGTCTTTCTACTGTACAATTTTCTGTTGCACCCTGTATATTTTACACATAAGCTATATAGTAAAACACTACAAATTTTGTTCTCTTTTAGCATATTATACTATATACCATATTGACCCCAAAAATAAAAACTCTTTAAAACAACTGAATTAGGTGGATGCTAATGAAACAATATATACAATGTTAATGCCAAAATACTGGTACATGCATAATAAAACACCACCAGCTTCAGATGCTAGCTGTATTGTTGCAAATGAGCATACATTTTAACAGCAAAGAAAAGTATGTAAAATGCCAAGGTAGTGAAGATAAGCTGCAACTTGACTTTTGTTGTTGAAATTTGCACCAAAAGTGCAGTTTATTTTCAGGCCAATACAGTATTTAGTATTTTATTATTCAGGTGCTGAGTTGACCACCATGGAACACTGCAATGTTAAAAGCATTTTAATATCAGTTAAAAACACCTTTATAATGGTTTTCTAACGATGATGTGATTTTGTACAAAATCTGTTCTTAGGCCTAATAGATCGATTTCATTTTCATTAAAAATGATTAAAAAATAAGTCATGTAATATTAAAGCTTCTAAATAAATCATTACAGAGTGTTTGGCAGGCATTACTCAGTTATAGATGTTTCTAATGTGGTGGTTGACTCAGAACCAGATGCTGGTCACTTTTTATTTTTTTATGTAGTCGGTTACATACTTAAAGGATAATCAATTATAGGGTAACAATCAGCAAGAAATACTTAACAAAATTGTGTGCTAGTGTTTACAAGATACACTTTTTAAGGAAGTTGGAAATAAAAATATTGTACAATGTGCTTGACTCTAGCCAGGTTGACAGTACTAACTATATTAAAATAACAGGTGTTCAGATTTATTTGGCCTTTACCGCCATCAGTTTAAATGAATAATGTCATTATTAGTTCAGCAAGCCCCTTGTCTCAAAGAGGACATGCAGAATTGAACCTCAGACTGCATTTGTTTCTGTAGATTTCTTTATATGTTGTTTTCTTATTTATTCTGTGTAGGTCAGTTTTCATTTACTGATGTAGAGAATATAAACAAGTGTTTTTTTTAATGGAAAAGTTCTGCCATTAAAGCTGAGACACTCTACACTACAAACACTGTCCAATTATTTGAGTTACTCATCAGCATACATGCTGAGACTGTAAGTTTACAAGATGCAAGAGAAAGAACTTCCAAATGTAAATACTGGAAATGTACGATACAAGTCCATTTCACTAAGGTGACCTTGAAACTGTTGACAGCCACCCCTCTGACACTTGTGATAAACTTGTTTCAAACTACTGACGCCATGTGCAGACAACTGACTAGCAGCAACGGCCAAATAAAACTGAACACCCTGTATTTTCACACAATGGTGAAACTTGCAGTTGTATTAAGAAGATTACTAGACAGTGGGGACATCTGCTGCCAGTTATTTACTGAGTGGAGCAATATGACTGCTAGACAGACGGTCTCAGAATTTCCTGCTGTACTATTCACCTTGGTTTTATTGAAAGGGGGAAGGAAGTTTACATAAAAAGTAAGACATTTAATATTTTACAATAAACATAATTTTTTGGTAGTACTGAGTTTGCATATGGTTAGCTGAAAGGGGAAGGAAATTGAGTCATAGCACTTACAGTTTAGTGCTATAATTCTTTACAAAGTAGCAAGAAGACAACCAAAATATCACAAACATAAATGGTATTCCAAGCAAGTAGCTTCATTTCATGATTAATGCATTTGATTTAACAACATTAGCATCTTACAAAGTTATTTTCCTACCAGAAAGCCGATTCCTGGAGAAAGTTACACTGATAATAATGGACTGAAGAACAGCATAAAAGATGATATTACACTTCACAGGCATGCAACAGCCCTGTTGTATGTCACAGCCTAGTTCCACTGGTGTTATGCCCAAAGAGACCATTCTATCAGCACTTCTTACAAAATGTGCAAGTACATTTTTTTATTTCTGCGGTATCTGTTACTATTTCTTATGGACTACCCATGTACATAAAGCTTACTTAGCAATGGAAACAACATTCAACTATAAGAAATCTGAAGTTTTTACAGCTGGAGTCCAAACATTTCATCTAACACTGCGGTAGACATCTTCAGTGGCGATTAGAAAAAGTCTTCTTGCTGAAGATTCTATCACACCTGACTTGTTCGCTAATTTTTATAAATTTCTATAGCTTCCAGACATCCAAACACTTCAACAGAAAGGAAAAAGCACTCAAACTGAATAAAACCTGGCATCCGGTAATTGAACGTATTAAATGAGCACAAATACAGAAAAATCATGAGAACCAGACACCCACTAGTAATGACACCGAGACAATTAGGCCCCTTCCACTTCATTCAGCCCACAAGCAGCCTCGGTATAAATACAACAACATTTCCAGTTAATGAGTCAGGTGTGGCTAAACCTTGAGGCAGATTATTATTAATGTTAATTGTACCCTTTGTGTTAGCATGGTATTGGGAAAGTTTCATTTGAATTAAGTAACTATGCATTCTTTTAAATTCTTGAACATTAATGTATAACCAATATACAAAGGATTGGCATATGTTTTGTTTAAGCATATCCACAGAGAATCAATATTTAACAAAGGGGAACAAACTGTACATAGATACAGAAAATTTTCTTCACATATATAAACTGAATTGTTATGAAGTGTATAATTAAAGTTAGTTGAATTCAAAACTTTGTGGGAAATGATTGCTCTCCTGTTACTGCAACCTGAAGAAAAGAAGTGTGTCCCAACTAAAAACCTTCAGCAAGAAGACTTCACAATCACCACTGATAACCAATATTAGATGAAACATTTGCACAAGGAAACTCCAACAGACCAAGGCTTCTCAGCCTGGAAGAAAATCTTAGTTACAACATTCAACTGTTAATACACGACTATAGAAATAAAAGAAAGGCAAATATAATACAAATTTCTGTATAGATCAGTGACTGGTGCTTCCTTTTAAATAAATTCACATGCAGAACATGCTTCCCAACTATCATCAACAGCTGCTTCCACTTTGTTTACAATTTGTCGGAGTGATATTCATTTATAGAATCAACTGTCAGCATTTCGAACTTAATTATGCAATGGAAAGATAGAATCAGAGGACAGAAACATTCAATGCCATAGCAGGGATTTGAACCATGGATCTCCATGTTTCCGTCTGCTTGCTGTAGCCACTGAGCTACCACGACAACATACCGGTAGTCATCCTCCGTGGACTAGTGGTACCGTGCTAGCCCCTAGTTCCAGAGGTTGCGGGTTCAAACCCAACAGAGGGCGATGGATTTTTTTCGGGCATAAAAATCCTTAGCATGGCTTCTTTCGGAAGGGAAGTAAAGCCAGTGGTCCCGTGTCGTAGATTTACGGCACGTAAAAGAACCTCAAGCGTGATAGAGACCTCTGAGCAAAATTACCAGCATTTGACGCCCTATATAGAATGGGACGCTAAGGACCACAGCAGTTAGAGAATGTCCATAAATAAAAAAAAACTCAACCCCCCCAAAAAAAAAAATTCCGGTAGGGCATTAAATTCTCCAGCTGACTCGCATTTTTTCCTGTAAATCACAAAGAGATCTCAAATTGTTTTGAGAGGACATACCTCAATGGCAACTTACAATGCCGTAAGTACTTAAATTCCCGGACTTCATTAGTTTAGCCTCTATCGGGTCAATAAAAACTGGGAGATCCTTGATTTAAATCCCAGTTATGGCACCCTGATTCTACCTTTCCAACCTTGTCCTATACACATGTCAGTGTGGAAGAACAGTTAATTCATTAATTATGCAATCTCTATGCTTTCTAGTATATATTTTCCCCCATGTCATTAATTCTATGGGTTTATAATTTAATGTTATTTAATTTATGAATTCTATACTGTTTTCAACATTTCAGTACCCCTAAGCAAAGATAAATTTGTTATCTATACTGCTTTAATAAATTGCTTTAAAAATCAGAGAAAAGTTTAAATATCAGAAACGTGTTAAAGACATGTTTACCATCAAAAGGGTGAAAATAAACTTATCACCATGGGCAGGCAAATAACAAATTTACAAACTTTTATGAAGTATACACATAATGATAATACCCTAAAATAAAAATAGAAAATTTTTCTAAAAATTTCATAAAATAAACAAGCAGAAGCTTTGACGGGAAACAGTCAATCATAGCACCATGATGCTACTGCTCCAGCTGAAGAGCAGCAATAGGTTATACACATTAATTATATTTTGAAGGATATAGTGTAACAACTAGATTTCAGCTTGAAACAGATTCATTTACCAGTGTGTAATTTATTTATGTAAAACAAAACATTTGTTACAATTCAACAGTTTCCTCACCTTAATGGCTAGTTCTCACTGTAATGTGTAAAACAAGGAATAGATGAGGGAAACTTATTTTTGGCTTGTGGTCTCCTGCAACAGTTGCTCAAGTATGCATATTTCTACAACTACGAGAGGGAATATCACCATCTTTTGTTGGAATTTGGCATCAAGAGGGCTTTGTTCCCACACAGGGGTCGAGAGGAATTTGCTTCCATTTAGTAAAACAAATCAAAACCAATGCTGGACTCAAGCCAGGAATTCTGCCCCTCATGAGGTAGGACTGTTGGGTGACCTTATGCCCCGCCCATCATTCAAAGTTCAAAATATGCCCAACTGATTCTATAAATTTGTTTTAGTTCCAGAAGATGGTATTGAAAAATGGCAATATTGTAGAATCAAGTTCAAACTGTGTGAGAGGTTTGTGGAAAATTGCATTCCACAAATTGGCAGTTGCCATAGCACCATAAAAATACACCAGTTAGTGAAACGATGCTTGACTATTCAGTTGAACTGCTTTCTGTGGAAACAAAGAGACATTTTTGTGTTACTTGCAAACGACATAGTACTGTTTTCGATTTCACACATGAGAGGTCTGATCTTTGTGTCATATTACGTCATCATCTTCTTGAAAGAGGGCATCTTGTAGCCAGGCATTAATACATGCTATTTCTTTTTTGTAGGGATTCTTACAGAAGAAAATGTTCCAAAGAAGGACAGATCAAAGCCTGCATCATTAAGTTGCAATGTGCATTATCTGAAGATGTGGTGATAAACACAAGGGATGCAGTCATATTGAATATGTTTATCACTAGGGACACTTTTGTATACCACACTGAGTGGTTCTGCACCATTGCTGTTTCTTCTACTTTAATAGAAATAAATGTGTAAAACAAATGGTAGGATGGTTTGTGTGCCACAAGGCTGGAAGCATCTGGCATGTGAAATTTAATTAAAACGATAAGTGAATCCTCAGCCACTAATTCGTACAGAAATTTGTGGGTTCATTTCACTGTTATTGCCTATTGAATGAATGACACTTAACATATACTTCTTACAATATTAGTACATTTCAAATATGATTAATGCCAATAAGTTGCATGTTTCAACATCATAGGCATTTTTTCTGTATTAAATCTTTTTTATGGTTTCTCGGTCAAGGATGCAACAAGGCACCTCAGAGTAACTTTAGGCGACAGAAATACAGTGCATTCGTTGGGATTGTTTACAGCACTAGGTGGTATACAGTCCCTACATAAATGCCCTCATTCGACAGTGAACAGGGACAGTTAATAAAAATACAGTTTTCATTGCTTACTTTTAGTGGCTCTAAATGTTGTGGTATTCAAAACACCCATTTCTTCTGATACACAACAGAGAGATTTTCGATGAGAATGTTGTAACCTTTCTCCTATCTCATCAAGTTTTTCATCAGTAAGTACTTGGGTTTATGTTCCCATGTTTATTCCGAACCTGTCCCTGTTTCTCTAAACTTATTTACAAGGTTTAATATAGTGATCCTAGTTGGAAAGGGAGCATTTATTGCAAAACGTTGTTGCACTTTCTTACAATTCCTCTTTTTGATGTAACACTTGAAAAGATAAATCTTTTGTTGTAATGTAAACTTTGGTGGTGCCATATTAAGCCAAAACTAAGACGTACACACAGCTTGTAGGCAACTGATCAGCATAGAGAAGATAGGGACAGAGAGACAGACTGTTGCATTGACTCTAAGGGCCGGTTTCACAGTAGGGCAGCTTGGCTTTACTGAGCTGAACAACTCCATGGAATGTAAAGTTGGTATACTTGCACATGCAATGCCCATTGTTTATGGCAACGCTGTTTCTAAAATAGGTTATCCAGCAACATTCATTTAAAATGACCAAAAAATCAGAGTAAAAATGCAGAACTTTATTTCTCAAGAGATCAGCATTCTCCTAAAAATCATGAAGCATGTGATACAGTGCAAACAATCAGATAAGTTAGAAAAACTAAATATGCAGCAAAATTGCAATACGAAGGGTGGATTAGAATGGTGTGAAACAATTTTGATAGTTCTGCATGCTGTAAGTTATGAGAAAAATGTCAAGCTGCAATTAGCACGCTTTCTCTTGCACATAACTCAATGTTAACAGAAGCGTTGTTACTGAAATATAAAGCAATATGTGACGGCAATGACTGCACAAAAGTGTGAAGTATACATTCAAAATTAAACTACACCAAATTAAGTATAATGGTATAAGCTCGGCTTGAACTAACCCCGCCCGCTGACGCAAGGATTGCCTGCCGCCTAGTGCTGCAAATGATAATCTCAACGAAGACTCTGTATAAAAGCCAATTAGTAACAAAGAAACTCCTCTATCAGAATGTTGTTTCATATACTCTACAAAATAAATCTTGTATAAAGGAATTGCAACCATTAATTCCCATTGCCCCCTGCCCCAAAAAAGCAGATATTATGTGAATGTGAAAAACTGTTGCTCGACAGGTACTTTCTGCATAACACCATTTCAATGTAATGTCTATTGAATCTTTTTGCTGCAAAATGGATTATTAATTTATATATAATTTATATATATGTATATATGTACATATAAGATATTAAATACTATAATGGATGAAGTATTGCTGTTAAAGCTCACCACACATCTTGCATTTTTACATCTATTGCTGAAACGGCCTGCTCCTGCGTTATGGCCGCCAGCTCCTTGAGCCACTCGTCTAAAAGAACTGCACACATCACAATGTTACGCAGCTCTGCAGTTTCCGACATCACCAGCGAGTAATTATTCACAGACCTGAGAAATTAAAACAAAATATCTGATGTGTTGCATTCACATGACTTTCTCTACTAACAAAAGCTTATTTGTTCAGTTAACTGAGACGAACTTTCACTGCACATTTTGTATTAACTATAAGGATGCAGTAGATAGTGCGATACTTAAGACTTTTAAACAACGGGTTGCTCTTTACTTGACCACAAGAACAAAGCAAATAATGACTTTCCATTTTAAAAAAAGTATAAGTATTTGAAAATTCAAACCAATATAAGGAATTAACGAGATCTACATTTTTTGCGTCCTAAGATTTTGTCTCTTTCTGGAACATGAGTTGAAAGCAATTACTCTAGCACAAAAACTGCAAGTCAATAGAAACAGATACAAGTGGTATCACACAGCAGATACTATATGTAATTTAAAAACTCAAATAAGCTTCAGAACATATATTAATAACTTAAAATACAAGAATATAATTGTAACAGCAGTATCAAGTCCAATAGAATACATTGACATACAATATCAGAATGACCTGATATATACAATACACAAACAAAACAATATACCAGATGAAATGAGAGCCATAGCAATAGCTACGGAAAATGAAGGATACTCAGAAAAAGAATGGCTCCGAATATATACAGATGGATCCCTCATCAATAAATAAAATGCTGGAGCAGGATTATACTGTAAACATTTGCACAGTATCTAACATTAGATGAAACGTCAAACCACTTTGATGGAGAATTAACAGCTATAAAAGCAGCATTACACAACATTTTATATAGATCATGCATAAAACATCTTATCAGACTCAAAATCAGCCATAGATGGAATAGTAAATTACAATAATAAAACAACAAGAAATATTAAAGAAATAAGAAGCCTAATTAAAGCAGTTGAAACTAGAAATCATGCCACTCTACAATGGATCCCAGCTCATGTCGAACTTTTGGGCAATGACATGTGGATCAATTAGCAAAGAAAGATGCAACACAAAAAATAAACAATTAAATAACATTAAACAACATTTCAAAAGACAGCAGAGACTTGATGAAGAAGATAAATTAAAAGATAAAGATGATAAGAATATTAAAGATAGAGTTGATATACAAAAAATGCCAAGGAAGACTGCAGTGGCCCTATTTAGGATGGCAACTGGCCACGATTGCCTTGCAGAACACCTCTACAAGATAGGACGCCTACCTACACCCAAGTGCACTCTCTGTGAAGAAGATGTCATCCTGAACAAACAGCATCTCATCAAATGCAAAGACCTTAAAAGTGATAACCTACAGACTTTGTATTGGGAAGCCAGAGGGAAAATGATGCAGATCAATTAATCACCAGTGCCATTGGTAGTGAACAACAACAGATTTTGTCTCTATCTTATGGTTTACGAGTTATGCCAAAAGGCATTGGGATTAAAGAGGACTTTACAGAAAATTCAACATATATATTTTATTTGTTATGAAAATATCTTAAACATATGCTATTTTAAATCAAAATTGTTAAGACTATTTTTAAGAAAATTATTCCGTGTTAAGAGTAGTTTGGGGTGGGGGGGGGGATTTTCTTGAAATCATGTGGAATCTTTGGAAGATGCTCAGCTTAAGCATTGATGTCATTCTTCCTGAGACAGTTCAGAAACCAACTTTTCATAATGTTCCACTGCTTCATCTCATGACAAAAAAGTGATTCAGCACATTTTATCTTTAATGTTTGGAAACCACAAGGTGCTAGGTCAGAGCTGTATGGTGGAGGGTCCATGGTGCTCAACTTTATGGTGTATGTAATGATGCATTGTCATGATGTAACATTATTGTTTTCTTTTGAGTGTTTTTCACAAACTTTTTAAAAAATATTTGTGGTAAACAGACATTTGTGTACCAATTGGCAGTAACAATGTGTCTATCTTGTAATGCTATAGTAGCAATTAGGCCCATTTTAGAAAAAAGACTATCAATCATCATCTTAACAGCACACAAATTTGTCGGACTTTTGTAAGTTTAACTTCTGTTTGAAAGACTCATTGAACCAATTTACTTTTCTTTTCAACATCATAACAATAAATCCAAAATTCACTACCAGTACTGATATTCCAAACCAAATTTGAAGTGCCACCTTGGAATTTTTGCAGAGTTTTGTTGTTTTTGATTGGGAGTCAGTTTATGTGGAATCCATTGACAACAAAGTTTTCTCATGTGTAACTGCTGATGTAAAATGTTGTTGATTTAACTCACACAATGTGGCCTGAATAAATCCATAAGATGCCTGTCAATCTTCTTCCAGCAACAATATTTTCATCAGTAACAGCAGTTCTTACAAAACCAATCTCTTTTATATTCACTGCACAAATTGCCTTCTTCACCTAAAGCTGATCTTCACATTGTTTAGGCATTAATGACAATTTAAAATTGTAAAAGATCATAGCCCAGAAATGTTTAGTCAAATTTGTTTAATCTTTAAATGATGAAAATTAACAAACTATTAGACCAAATCAAACAAACTACTTGGCAATCAGCTCACAAAACATTAGAAACAGCTGTCAAATGTTTGATTTGTTTTTAGAAACATGGCATTCTAAACATTTTCAGTATTGTTCTTGTATTCTTACTAAAGCTTATTTTTCTATGCAGCATATTTTAATCCAGATAGAACTTTGCAGAAACAGCTACATTACACATTTCGTTACAGAGAACAGCGATAGTCAAATGTTTTAACAACTGGACGCTATATGCTGTCTTAAGATTTCACACTCTTTTCATACAACTGCAGGAAAGAACTGAATCTTGACAGACTTGAAGAGAATGACCAAGTAAGGAACAATTTAAACCATTAATAACACATATCTCAGAAATGGCTTAAGCCACAAAAAAGTTATTTGAAATACACTGTGTGTTTTAAAGAGATGTATATTTTTTGTGTAGTACGTGTTTGTCTACCGCTTAACATTCACCAGTTATGCAAGAGCATACAAAATTCCTTCCAAATGACGACGACTTCCCAGAATATTCAAGATATAAATTTTATTTGCCATGTAGATATCTTTAATTAAAGTTGTTCATTTTTTACAAAATCAAAATTTTTGAAATATGTTGCATGTAAAGAGTAGTTGGGCATGGGGAGTGTTTCTTGAAAATCTTCATGTCGCATCCTTGGAAAATACTGAACTTAAACACCAAGTTTGGTACTTAATCTGATTTTTCATTTTTGAGTTATGCTCTTCACAGACAGACATGGACCATCACCTAAAAATGATTTTTTTGGATTCATGAGGCCTCAAAACATGTATTTCTGGTGAAATCCTAATGTTGAATTTTTGGGTGGAATGCACTACCTTCTCTAGTTACTATATATGTGGTACAGGAAGTAAAAATGCTTTTTTTGGATTTGGGGAATCTCAAAATGTGTATTTCCACTGAAACGTGAATATCAAATTTTTGTGTGGGATACAATACTTACTATAGGTAAACGGTAGAGAAAGCAAAACTACTGTAACATCTTGTTTGCTGAAGTTATGTTAAAACTCTTTTGTTTCCTCAAGCTTTCACGGCAAATTGTTAACTAATGTCTTGTTAACGTCAGAGAAAACGCAAGTAACGGATTAAAGAAGGAGCTGAAAAAACTACACAGCTTACACTTTTGTGTAAGCATCAGTGCAGCATTAGTTACCTTCACAGAAAATTGCCAGATCATTTTCCTGATTGTTTGAGGCTAGAAACGTAGAGTCAGACTGCAAAATTCAATGTTATAGCCAGGATGTGAACCATGGATTTTTGGCTTAAATGCCACTGCTCTACCATAACATTAAATTTTCCAACTGACTTACATTTTCACTGAGTTACATAACAGAGTTAACTATGAAGACTGCAATTTAAAGCCAGTCATCAAATTCTGGTATCAAATATTTGAGTAATTACTGGAGAAAGCAGGAAATTTATATACAGCAGAACCTTCATTATACATCACTCAGTTAACTGTTTGGTTCATTGACTGTCATCATCAATTTTTTTTAAATGCATCTATGTAACATTTCTTCTTCCTCTTCCTCCTCAATGGAGTATCCTCCACTGGTAGGAATTACAAGCCAATCCCTTGGGTCAGGAGCAAACTCTGGATCATAGCATATCCAGGATGGGTGCCAGTCCAGTGTCTGTCGAGGAGCAAGCAAACTCTGGATCACATCATATCCAGGATGTCAGTCCAGTGTCTGTCGAGGAGCAAGCAAACTCTGGATCATAGCATATCCAGGATGCCAGTCCAGTGTCTGTCGAGGAGCAAGCAAACTCTGGATCACATCATATCCAGGATGTCAGTCCAGTGTCTGTCGAGGAGCAAGCAAACTCTGGATCATAGCATATCCAGGATGCCAGTCCAGTGTCTGTCGAGGAGCAAGCAAACTCTGGGTCATAGCATATCCAGGATGGGTGATCAGTCCAGTGTCTGTCGAGGAGCAAGCAAACTCTGGATCATAGCATATCCAGGATGGGTGATCAGTCCAGTGTCTGTCGAGGAGCAAGCAAACTCTGGATCACATCATATCCAGGATGCCAGTCCAGTGTCTGTCGAGGAGCAAGCAAACTCTGGATCACATCATATCCAGGATGCCAGTCCAGTGTCTGTCGAGGAGCAAGCAAACTCTGGATCATAGCATATCCAGGATGGGTGATCAGTCCAGTGTCTGTCGAGGAGCAAGCAAACTCTGGATCACATCATATCCAGGATGCCAGTCCAGTGTCTGTCGAGGAGCAAGCAAACTCTGGATCACATCATATCCAGGATGTCAGTCCAGTGTCTGTCGAGGAGCAAGCAAACTCTGGATCATAGCATATCCAGGATGCCAGTCCAGTGTCTGTCGAGGAGCAAGCAAACTCTGGGTCATAGCATATCCAGGATGTCAGTCCAGGATGATTTAGAAAGAAGTTATGTTGGCTATCCTTTCTTCAGCATTATTGTTGTAATTATGTTGGCTGTCCTTTCTTCAGTGTGTTTAGTTTTATTGTTGTTATTGCTTCCTACAAATGATTTGTAAAAAGTTGTTTTGTAGAGTAAATAAACATGACTTATTCAATAGCAGAATGAATATTCATTGTACATGCAGACCAGCTCTATCAAGGAATCACGACAATAATTCAAAGACAAACATCTGTTTCACGCAGTACCAGCGAAAAGCAGCATTCAAGACTTGGTGCAAAAATGGCGTATGACTGGATCCATTACAAATGCAATATGGAACAGAACACCTTCTCTCCAGACATCTCAGTTTACGGTGCAAATTAATGAAATGATGTCTAAGAGTCCTCGAAAGCCTACCACATGCGAGTAGGAGAACTTGCGGACGTGTGTTAAAGTCTTTGAGTGACAGCTGTACAACAACTGAAGGAGCCTGATAGTGAAAACGTGTACATTTCTGCCGCTGGTTGTTGAACATGGTTACAGATGTTTATCATGAGTAATAACGCTTGGTTTCATCTATTGGGATATGTGAACTCCCAGAACAGCAGCTATTGGGCGACATAAAATCCTAAACTATTGTTCGAGCAAAAGATCTGTGTATGGTGCACTATGACTGCGAAACCCATTATGGGTCCAATATTCTTCGATACCACAGTCAACACAGATGTCTACTTGACCTTTTTGGATGAAATTTATCCCCAACTAATGGACAAGGAGTATAATTACTGCTGCTTTCAACAAGATGTCACACTTCATCAGATGTTCACTGAAGAGGCTCTGAGCAAAGGCTTATGGCCACTGCAGTCACTAGATTTGCTAACATGTCACTTTTATTTACTCGAATACTTGAAGGGAAAAGTGTATGAGCACAAGCCTCTGCACTACCACCCATGAGGAAATGACATGTGTTAAGATGTGCACAGAAGTGTCTAGATGCAGATGGAGGGAGGGCACTTCCAACATTCATTTTATTCCATTTGAAGTTTGTTTCAAATCAATATGATAACACGGGACCCCCCACCCTGTATATCAAAAGATGGCTTCAACCTGCTGAAAATCCTCCAGCAAAGTGCACTGCCTTCAGCTGTGTTTCAAATCACAAAATGGTCAAGCAATCAGGCAATACTAGTGATCATTTTTAATGAGTTTTATTTATGGATGCTCTTTAACTACAGCGGTCTTTAGCGTCCCATTCTATGTTGGATGTGAAAGACTGGTAATTTTGCTCAGAGGCTTGAGGTTCTTTTACATGCCACAAATCTACGACACAGGACCACCAGCTTTACTTCCCTTCTGAAGGAAGCCATGCTAAGGACTTTTACGCCCGGGTTTGAACCCCGACCTTAGGAACTAGAGGCTAGCATAGTACCTATTGACCACAGAGGATGACAAATACTACTGATAATGTACTGTTGTCACCTAGTGATGTATCTACAAAATTAACAAAAAACAGATACAAGTGACTAAGGCAAGCATTTATATTGTATTCACACAACAAAAGTGTGTTACCTCTTACTTCACAATCTCTATTATTGCCATTTTCCTAAATATACAAGAAATGTAACACAGGACTCTTGTGTTTAGTGAGTTTTTGTGTAATTGCTTAATAAACCAACTTTTATTAAGTAAGATGGATTATCCATCATGCCCCGCCATTATAGCAGTTAATTTGGGGTTCTACTGCATATATTGACATAAATGACTAGATAAGCATGCTGCTAACCTGTAGTTCCTGGGCGTGTTGCCTGAAGTCTCCAACTGGCTCTCTCTAATGGTCTGTGGCTGCGTCCGTCGAAACACTGATGATAATGTAGACGAGAAGCTGCGTCTCTTTGGTTCACCTGGAACATACGCTGTGTTACGTGCCTAGCTACTAACACACCACAGTAGCTTCACTACTCCAGAAAGTGTGTCACTCACCTCTAGAGAAAGGATCATTGGAAACAGAATTTCTCCGACTGCTGTTAGCACTTCCAGTGGAGTTGTTATTGATGTTACTGCTGTTGTTATGAGGGTTGAGTGCCTCTAGCACGTGTCTTCTTGCATTTACCAGTCTATCCTCTCGTCCCACCAGGAAGTCTTGAGCCTGAGTAACTAATTCCTCCAAACTCCTCTGCCTTGCGAGATACTGATCCATTTTCTGCTTCAGTGAGCCAAGCACCTAACGTCAGGAGAGAGACGTGCAGTCATTCATTAAAACTGCTGTTTCCTAACATTATAGCCCTACTATATTCAGGTTTTTAGTTCTAACCCCGGGTAAACTTGAGTGTATGATTTTAGAGCAAAAGGACAAATTTATATGTTCTATCTCATTTTGTGGTAGTTCCTCTAGATTACGCCGAATCTATATGTTGTAATGATCTTTTCTGAGGCTTGGCCCATAGCCAGTTTTCATAAAGTGGTGCAATTGGAACAAACCAAGCAATGGGGACAAGTATTCCTGAGCGAGCTCTATTAGCATATTTACTAGCCACATGTTTAAATTAATTATTGGTCGATTGTCACGCTGCTAGATAAAAGACGCACATCCACATTAGCTTGGTTCACAAAACCTAAATTCAACATTCAGTTTTCTTTAATTTGTGCATCAAGACTACCCAGAACTCTCCAGGTATATGTGTACGACTTTGTACATAGACCCTGCAAACAGGGACACATTAGAGGGCCCAGTCCCAGCATGCTTAGTAGCTACTTTTTATAGAACCTAGTGTTATTATTTGCTACCCCATAGCTCCTCTCATACTTATCATCTGGGGGTTTGCTACAACATTTCCACTGACAGTGTCTGTGAGTCAGTCAACTTGGTTCAATTTTATTTCTAGCATTTTAGTAGCACTGGAGAGTTGCAGCACATTTCTTAGTGCTTTAATGCCCAGTTTTCACTTTTCTGTGTGTAAGTCCAGAAAAAAGAACAACAAACAATCAAACAAAGTTTAAGGATACAATGAGTATGCTTGAGATTTTAATGTATAGAATATTCAGAAAATAAAATGTCCATGGTTAAGTAGTTAAAAATGAGTTTCATTCTTACTATCATTATTATATCTAACTAAATATTTCACTTTGACAACAAAAACATCGGTGAAAAAAATCTGATGTCATACATTTACATGACTTTCTCTATCTTTATTAGTGGATATGCAAACTATTCTTACTACAGCTTATTTTTCTATATACTACATTCTACACCAAATAAACCTTTTCAGAAATAACTACATTACACATTTCGTTATAGATACAAAGAGAACAGCGATAGTCAAATGTTTAACAACTGGACGCTATATTCCATACTGTTTCCATGACATCGCGAGAAACAACTGAATACTGACAAGGACTTTAAAAGAATGGCCAAGTAATGAACAATTTGAAGCATTAATAATGAATATCTCAGAAATGGTTTATGGCACATAAAAACTTCTTTTAAATAAATTGTGTGTTTTGAAGAGATTTACATTTTTTGTGTAGTACATTTTCTTCTATTGCTAAATGTTTACAAGATTCCTTCCAAATGAAGCAAACTTCACACACTATTCCCAGAAAATTTAAGATATACATTTTATTTGCCACATAAATATGTTTAATATAATGGTATTTTAATCAGAATCATTACAACCAAGTTTTACAAAATCATAATTTTCGGAAAATGTTCCATGTAAAGAGTAGTTTGGGGTGGGGGATTTTCTTGAAAATCTTAATGTATGAGTGAGTATGCATGTTAAATCATACTGCTGTCCTGCTCCACAAATTCCAGAGTAAGCTTTCTTTTCTGATTTCAGACTGGTTCACAATAACTGAGAATGGAAACTGAAAGGAAGATGACTGTGTTCACAATTAACGAGAACCTTGCTTGGGTCCTGCGAACAGCAAAGAACACTTGGTCCAAATTTTAATTTTCTTGTTGGCAATCCCAGTGACAGCATACTAGATCCATATTGTACATATTATTGGTTTATATGCAACTTCAAAACTGATTACTGTCTCAAAAAACAAAGAATAGCAAATGTTAATAGAGAATAACAAATTACCTTAATGTATGCTATTAATAAAGGAATGACACTTGGTATGGCTAGAGGAGTCAAAACTAGAAATATGTCTGCATTTAGAAAATGTTGCTGGATTGCTATTTAATGTTGCAGGGTTGGCAATGAAGCCATTTGCTCTCTTGCACTCCAATATTTTGATAAGCAGTTGGTATGTTGGTTCAGTAGGTGGTTTCTCTCCCTATCTTCAAGTTCACAGAAAGCGCATATAAGACATTCTGCTATGTTTGTTGAGGCAGTCATGGCCTGTTAATAATTTAAAAAACTGCTAACGAGGATTTTCTTTGTAGTGCAGTAATTTTAGTTGTGTTCTTACATAGATCTTCCCATTGTTTTCCTTTTGTTGGTGATACATATATGTACTTCTTATTGCACTTGAAACTCCCAAACTTGGGGAGTTTTTATGGAAAGTGAAGATGAGACAGAAATGGTCAGTTGAAAAACATGCAAATTTAGATTAATTTTTAGATGGCAAAAGACATCTATGTAATATGTTAACTTTGATGAAATGAGAGCCATAGCAACAGCTATGGAAAATGAAAGATACCCAGAAAAAGAATGGCTCCGAATATATGCAAATAGATCCCTCATCAATAAAAAAAATCTGATGTGTTACACTCACATGACTTTCTCTACTCTTGTACAATCTATTTTTACAAACGCCTATTCTCCATATGCTTCATATTAATCGAGATATCGAGATGTCAATCTTATTTGTAATTTTCTTGTAGATGCAAGGGGAATATGGTACCTTTAAGCGATAGTCAAATATTTTATCGCTAGTTGCTATGTGGCGCATTCCATTCTCTTTGCATGTCCAGGACATAAAAAAATGAATAACGAATTTGAGAAAAAGTATAAGTATTGGAAAATTTAAGGAAATAACAAGCAATATCTCGAAAACGGTTCACTCAACAAAAAAAATGTATATGATATAAGTTGTGTATTTTAACGAGATCTACATTTTTTGTGTAGTAACATTTTGTCTATCTCTTATGGTTTACCAGTTACGCAAAAGTCGTTCATAATGAAGAATACTTTTGGAGACATTCCCAGAAAATTCGAGATATACATTTCATTTCTCATGACATTATCTTAAACATATGATATTTTAATCAAAATCGTTAGAGCCATTTTTGAGAAAATTAAAATTTTCGAAAAATCTTCCATGTAAAGGGTAGTCTGGGGTGGGGGGATTTTCTTGAAAACCTTCGTGTCGCATCTCTGGAAGATACTGAACCTAAATACCAAGTTTGGTGTTTATCCGACTGTTCGTTTTTGAGTTATGCTGTTCACAGACACACACACACACACACACACACACACACACACAGACACACACACGGACATGTTTCCAAAAATGCTTTTTTTGGATTCAGGAGGTCTCAAAACATGTATTTCCGGTGAAATCTCGGTATCAAATTTTTGGGTGGAATGCAATACTTCCCCTACTTACTGTACTTAGTAGAGAAAGTAAAAATGAATAAGGAATTTGAGAAAAAGTATAAGTATTGGAAAATTTAAGGAAATAACAAACAATATCTCAAAAATGGTTCACTCAACAAAAGAAATGTATATGACATAAGTTGTGTATTTTAGCGGGATCTACATTTTTTGTGTAGTAAAATTTTGTCTATCTCTTATGGTTTACCAGTTATGCAAAAGTCGTTCACAATGAACAATACTTTCGGAGACATTCCCAGAAAATTCGAGATATACATTTCATTTCTCATGACATTATCTTAAACATATGATATTTTCATCAAAATCGTTAGAGCCATTTTTGAGAAAATTAAAATTTTCGAAAAATGTTCCATGTAAAGGGTACCCTGGGGTGGGGGGATTTTCTTGAAAATCTTCGTGTCGCATCTCTGCAAGATACTGAACGTAAATACCAAGTTTGGTGTTTATCCGACTGTTAGTTTTTGAGTTATGCTGTTCACAGACACACACACACACAAACACAGACATGTTTCCAAAAATGCTTTTTTTTGGATTCAGGAGGTCTCAAAACATGTATTTCCGGCGAAATCTCGGTATCGAATTTTTGGGTGGAATGCAATACTTCCCCTACTTACTATACGTAGTAGGGAAAGTAAAAATGCCGGTGCAGGAGTATACTGTAAACATTTTGCACAGTATCTAACATTAGATGAAACGTCAAACCACTATGATGGAGAATTAACAGCTATAAAAGCAGCATTACAGAACATTTTATATAGACCATACATAAAACAAAAAATAGTCATCTTATCAGCCATAGATGGGATAGTAAATTACAATAATAAAACAACAACAAATATTAAAGAAACAAGAAGCCTAATTAAAGCAGTTGAAACTAGAAATCGTGTCCCTCTACAATAGATCCCAGCTCATGTCAGACTTTTGGGCAATGTACATGCAGATCAATTAGCAAAGAAAGGTGCAATACAACAAATAAAATCTGTAGGACAAATAGAAATAAGCAAACAATTAAATAACATTAAACATTTCAAAAGACAGCAGAGACTTGATGAAGAAGATAAATTAAAGGATAGAGATTATAAGAATATTAAAGATAAGAGTTGATATACAAAAAATGCCAAGGAAGACTGCAGTGGCCTTATTTAAGATGGCAACTGGCCACGACTGCCTCGCAGAACACCTCTACAAGATAGAATGCCTACCTACACCCAAGTACACTCTCTGTGAAGATGATGTCATCCTGAAAAAACAATATCTCGCCAAATGCAAAGGGTTTAAAAGTGATAACTTACACACTTTATATTGGCAAGCCAGAGGGAAAATGATGCAGATCAATTAATCACCAGTGCCATTGGTGAACAACAACATATGTTAACTTTTGTATTTGTTTGCTGAAATAGTTAGGGCCGGCCAAATAACTACGGTTAAGGTCATTCCATAACCATGTACGAGGGGCACTATTTACATTTTGAACCTTGGCAACCCTGAATCCGACTTTTCCAATGGAAAGTTTGACATTTTTGACCATAATCTACTTCAAACATTTTGTCATAGAGCGTCATTTGTTTTGTTTACACTAACTTGAAAATTGTGTGTCAACAAAAACATGGAATTAACTCGTGAAAATGTTCGTGCAATGATTTATTATGATTTTCGATGTGGATTATCAAGACAAGAGTGCATCGATCAACTAACTTGCACATTTGGCGACGAAGCTCCATCCTTTGCCACTGTGAAATGCTGGTATAACAAATTTAATCATGGCCGCCATTGGCTCAATGATGAAGTTCGTGAAGGTCGTCCAAAATCAGTTGTTGTGCCAGAAAACATTGATGCTGTGCAAAAACTAATAATGAAACATCATCATGCGACATATTGTGAGATTGAGGCATTAGTTCCATCAGCATATATAAAATATTGCATGATTATTTAGCCGTGAAAAAGGTTTGCTCTCGTTGGATCCCACATAATTTGATGCAATCTCAAAAAGATGCTCGTGTCGATTAGTGTACAAAAATGCTCAAGAAATACAATGGCGGTGCCTCAAAAGACGTATATAAGATTGTAACAGGTGACGAATCATGGATCTATGCGTATGAGCCGGAATGTAAATAGCAGTTGACTGTATGGGTGTTTCAAGATGAAGCAAATCCAACAAAAGTTGTTCGCACTCGAAGCACTTCGAAGCCAATGGTCGCCTGCTTTCTCAGCAAAACTGGCCATGTGGAACAGTGCCTTTAGAGCAACGTATAACAGTCAGTGCCGAATAGTACACAATCATTTGTTTGCCGGAAGTCTTTGATGAAGTAAGGAAAACCAACAAGAACTGTAGGATCGTTCTTCATCATGACAATGCGAGCGCACACACATCTCGTCTAACAACAGAGTATTTGAAGGCTCAATAAATCGAATTGATGGGTCATCTGCCATACAGTCTTGATTTGGCACCCAATGACTTCTTTTTGTTCCCGAACATAAGAATAAATTGTGTGGACAACGATTTTCGTTGGCAGAAGAAGCCGTTGATGCCTTCAAAAACCATGTTTTGGAGGTGTCTCAAGAAGACTGGAATAAATGCTTTGAAAAATGGTTCAAAACTGAATTGATCATAAAGCAGAATATTTTGAAAAAGAATAAAGCAGTTTTCAATCCGAAATTACTTTGTTTTAATTATTAGGCTCAAAATATAAATAGTGCCCCTCATATGTATGAACTTAGCACTTTAATTAAAAAATAAAATATTATTCTTTTAATTTTTATGATGTATGTTGATGTAATTTATCTTTTAATAGAGTGATTAGACAGTTGGCCAGATCACTTTGATGTAATTCTACTACCTTTCTTGGCCACAAAATCAGCTCTTTCATTTCTAATCTATTTCACAGTGTGCTGGTATGCATTGAAGTAGGTACTACTCTTTTATTTGAATTAATTGTTTTATAATTTTTTGGCATTCTAGGACATTTAGGCTTTTGTATCAGATGCTATAGATATTATAGCTGCTTTAGTGTCAGATAATATTACAACTCTCTTAAATTTGTTTACTTGATATAGAAGACTTTGTAAGATAAGTAGAATTGCTAAAAGTTTGTAGAATTTGAACTTAATGTTCTACGAAAAGAAAAGAGTGGGTACTGCACCAGCACCACCATTATAAACATGTAGGCATTTTTTAGCAGGATATTTTAAATGTATTATTTCTAGTGACATTTGTTTCAAAACACATGGAGATGTTTTAAATTCTTCTGCTAAATGTAGATACTGTTCAATATCAAATAGGTCTAAAGAGTTTATTTTTGTTTGTAAGTTTTCTTTTAATTATGAGAGTTTTAATTTCTGTTTGATTTCTTGAACTTTAAGAAACCTTTATCGAAGCTTTTTTTTCTCTCCCAATTGCTATAGGGTAATCTGATTAATTTTTCATATTGAATGAGAGCTGATTCTTTAATGTTAAGATTAAGGCTTTGAGTTATTGACTAATTTTAAAGATTTAGAAGCTAGTAACAGTGATGTGTCATAATTTAAAATAGAGAGTTGAGGGTTGTTACACTACATCACTATGATATTCTTACTTGAACGCATTTTGGGAGACGGCTTGTTCCCATCATCGGCATTTTCTCTCAACTGATTTTTGCCGGTCATCGTCTGGGGGATGTGTGTGGTTTGTGGTGTTCTCTGGTGCTGGGCTGATGAACCTCCAAAGGCTGTTGGGTGGTGGCAGTTCGAAATTCATTAGATGATTCCTGTGTTTGACAATGTGTATTTTTTCCCAGATGTCCAATTCATTGCTGCTGTTGATCGGTTTTAAGAGTTTTATGTTTGGAGTGATATCATGGTTTGAAGACCAGAAATGATGTGCTACTGCTGATTTATCTTGCTGCTTTTGGTAAATGCATCTCATATGCTCTTTAAGTCTTATTTCAAGATTTCTTTTGGTTCTTCCTATGTATACCAGGTTACATTCATTACAATCAATTTGATATATACCAGCTGATTTATCGTTGGGGATAGGATCTTTTGTTCTGTTGCATAGTAGTTTCTGTATATTGTGGTTATTCTGTGGAGACACCGTGATGTTGTATTTTTTGAAAATCCTTTGAAATTTATGATGTGTCCAAGGGTGATAAGTGAATTTTCTATATGCTTGTGGTTTTTGTTGTCTGAGTAACGTAGTCATTTGTTGGATGTATTTCTGTCTTTCAAACCTTTTTATCTTCTTATCTATTGTTTTTTTTGTGGTATCCATTCATAGTGGCTATGTTGATAATGTGTTGGTATTCTTTCTGGTATTCCTCTTTCTCCATTGGTATATGTACTAACCTGTTTGTAATACTATTTAAAATTGCATGTTTGTGGCTTGTAGGATTGTAGCTATTGTTTTTAATATAGTTTTCTGTGTGCGTTGGTTTTCTGTAAATGCTGAACGTTAGTTTGTTGTGTGCATTATTTCTGATGATCCTGATGTCTAGGTAAGGTAATTGGCCATTTTCTTCTTTTTCCATTGTGTGAATTTTATAGATCTTTTTGTAAATTTAATAATTTCAAAGCAGCTTCTGAAAGTTTTTTTGGAACAATAGCAAAAATATCATCTACATACCTATACCAGGTTTTGAATAGATGTGGGAAAGATTTAGTAATATGGGATTCAAAATGTCTCATATATAGTTCTGCTAAAAATGGTGAAAGGGGGTTTCCCATAGTTAGGCCTGAGGTTTGTTTAAAGATTTTGTGATGGAATGAAAAGAAATTCTGGTCCAGACATAATTTTGTTAGTTTCAGGTAATCTTCTGTTTGTGCTCTAGGTGTGCCATTGTTTAATATCCAATTTTCTAGGAGTGGTAATAATTCTTCTTTTGGTATGCTTGGGAAGAGTGCAGTGACATCAAATGGCACACCTAGAGCACAAACAGAAGATTACCTGAAACTAACAAAATTATGTCTGGACCAGAATTTCTTTTCATTCCATCACAAAATCTTTAAACAAACCTCAGGCCTAACTATGGGAAACCCCCTTTCACCATTTTTAGCAGAACTATATATGAGACATTTTGAATCCCATATTACTAAATCTTTCCCACATCTATTCAAAACCTGGTATAGGTATGTAGATGATATTTTTGCTATTGTTCCAAAAAAACTTTCAGAAGCTGCTTTGAAATTATTAAATTTACAAAAAGATCTATAAAATTCACACAATGGAAAAAGAAGAAAATGGCCAATTACCTTACCTAGACATCAGGATCATCAGAAATAATGCACACAACAAACTAACGTTCGGCATTTACAGAAAACCAACGCACACAGAAAACTATATTAAAAACAATAGCTACAATCCTACAAGCCACAAACATGCAATTTTAAATAGTATTACAAATAGGTTAGTACATATACCAATGGAGAAAGAGGAATACCAGAAAGAATACCAACACATTATCAACATAGCCACTATGAATGGATACCACAAAAAAAACAATAGATAAGAAGATAAAAAGGTTTGAAAGACAGAAATACATCCAACAAATGACTACGTTACTCAGACAACAAAAACCACAAGCATATAGAAAATTCACTTATCACCCTTGGACACATCATAAATTTCAAAGGATTTTCAAAAAATACAACATCACGGTGTCTCCACAGAATAACCACAATATACAGAAACTACTATGCAACAGAACAAAAGATCCTATCCCCAACGATAAATCAGCTGGTATATATCAAATTGATTGTAATGAATGTAACCTGGTATACATAGGAAGAACCAAAAGAAATCTTGAAATAAGACTTAAAGAGCATATGAGATGCATTTACCAAAAGCAGCAAGATAAATCAGCAGTAGCACATCATTTCTGGTCTTCAAACCATGATATCACTCCAAACATAAAACTCTTAAAACCGATCAACAGCAGCAATGAATTGGACATCTGGGAAAAAATACACATTGTCAAACACAGGAATCACCTAATGAATTTCGAACTGCCGCCACCCAACAGCCTTTGGAGGTTCATCAGCCCAGCACCAGAGAACACCACAAACCACACACATCCCCCAGACGATGACCGGCAAAAATCAGTTGAGAGAAAATGCTGACGATGGGAACAAGCCGTCTCCCGAAACGCGTTCAAGTAAGAATATCATAGTGATGTAGTGTAACAACCCTCAACTCTCTACTTTGAGTTATTTGTTAGAATTTGCACAGCAAATATTGGGGTAGTTTTAAAGCTCCACTTACTAACGAAGAATTTGATTTTCCAGAATATTATGTTTTTCTACATTTGCAGTTATTAATATATCTTCACAATATTTGAGAGTTGGTTTAATATACATCTTATAAAAAGTGTTCAAAGTTTGTGTAGTGCTTCCCCATTTTTCCCCTGCTAGTCTTTTTAATATTGGTAGTTTTTTTTATCAGTTTTTTGCATATTATCAATGTGTTTTCTCCGTGTTACTTCTGTATAAAAAACAACATCTAAGTATTTTGCTTCACATGTTTCTGTTTTCCCTTCTAGTCATAGTGAAATATTTAATGGTTTCTTCCTTACTGAGAAGAATTTATAATTCATTTTCTGAATGTTTATTTCATCAAATTATTGGATGCCCAATTCTGTAATTTTATCAAGGACTGTTGTGCTAGTTTTATTAACTGTTGATTTTGATTTCTGAATGTTTGAAACACTCCAGATAACATTTAGAAAATGTTTACTCTAACAAATTTTTATTCTGGTTAATCTACATTCTGTTGGCTGAATTGGGAGCGGGTGAAAAAATATCATTGGTCAGTTTCAAATAGATGACATCGCAATGTGAAAAAATTAACTTTCCACTTTGCTATCGATATGCATTTCTGTTGTTGGATTATTACTTAGTAGCTATTTTACCTGAAAAAGTGAGCGAATGCTGGGCTGGAAGACAAGAGAGTGGTTGAGCAGAAATGAATGTAGCAGAGGTTGTGGATAAACAGCTAGACGAGCTATTAGTCCTGTGAGGTGCAGGTTCACATACAGGCTGTTGGACATCATGGCCTCCAACTTTCTCAGAATAACATCCAGAAACGGACCTTAAACACAATGTATTCCATTAATGAAAATACACTGATTAATACAAATGGATGTATTAGATATATGTAAATGTTGATAGCAATCATTGTGTGCTACTGAAAATCAAGCTGTGGAAAAAATTAAGTTTTGGTTTTGCAAATTGCATACTTAACATAACATTTACAATACTTAAGAGACATTTGCAATGAAAATTAAGTGTTAACATACGCGAAACTTTAATGTAAGATGTTGTTATTCATGACAAACAGCAACCAACAGCAAGATAGAGTGAAACAGCTAGCCAAAATGACCATTGACACACAACAAAAGAGATTATGTACATGTATCAAAATGAACAACACCTATACCTGCTTCACTTTAAGTTCAAAATAGAAATAAACCAACCTTAATGTTTATAAAGATGAATTGGAATTTTAAAACACTAAGGGCCGGTTTCACCAACCGATGTTAAAAATTCTCTAATATCTTGTTTGTTAACAAGACGTTCAAAGTTTAACATTAGGTTAAAACTTTTGCATCTCATCAAGCTTTTACAGCAATTTATTAGTTAACATTTTGTTAATGTTAAAGACAACTTCGAATGCTAGCTTTTGGGAACACTGCTTCTGAATGTACTCTGCTGCACTTTTGTCTACATATCGCTGCGCTCTCTGTGTCAGTAGCCGACAACTATTTACATTCATGGCAATGGCCATATGATTTTCCCAGTTGTTTGAGGTTAGAATCATGTCAACTGAAATAAACGTTTCACCATTTTAAACACATTAATTAACATCCAGTCAATAAGTATAGATGTATTGTCAAGTGCGAAAAAGCTGATGATCTTACATTAAAGGATAAGATTGCAGCCTGGGACAAAATCCATGAATAATTTAATTGGAATGAATGCATTTCTCTTAACTCCAGTAAGCAACTACGGCAATTTTATGCTAACATAAAGTGCTACACCAGAAACGTTGTTCTCTGTGGTTACCATGCTAGCCTCTAGTTCCCAAGGTCGTGAGTTCAAACCTGGCGAAGGGTGATAGATATTTTTGAACATAAAAATCCTTAGCATAGCTAGCCGGTGGTACCGTGTTGTAGATTTACGGCACGTAAAAGAACCTCAAGCCTGATAAAGAGGTCTCTGAGCAAAATTACCAGTCTTTCACGTCAATATAGAATGGGACGCTAAGGACCATAGTAGTTAAAGAGCATCCATAAATAAAACTCAATTTTTTAATGGTAACACTGGAACATTGCTTACACAAGCGTAATCTGTGACATTTATATTTTACACTAACATGAATAAATAAACATTTGATAGTTAAAATGACAAGACTTCTGTCATGCTTTTCCTCTCATAGTATTAAAGCGATGTCTATGTAACAAATGCATTAGCTTGAGGATCTCAAGGTTTGTTGTGTTCAATAAACAAATATTTATTCTTAACAACATTTTGCTTTGTTACGAAGTTATAGAATGCAAGTCAATTGATTAGCAGCTTTAACAGTTTGTTAAACCTTAACCAAACATTACAGAATAGTCCTGAATGAAGTTCAATTATTGCTAAACAACAGCTTTCACTGTCGATTAAAGCTAGGTACTTTTCACAGAATTTACTAAAAATGTTTAACAGAAGTGTGTTATATAGACTTTCCGCATTTATGTTTCTCCACAGTGGCAGGGGATTCTCAGCCATGAACTTCTCGAGAGTAATATTTTTTCAACAGATGTGCCACGTGACAAGGAGAACACTGGCGACTTATACCAGGAACTGGAAACGAACTACCACACCTGCACATAGCCTTTGAGGCAGTATTTTAATGCCTAAATGATACTAATTGTATTTTTTATTTAACTAAATTTAATAACAGCCCACCTAAAAAACAATATGTATATAATTATTATATAAATTGTATGTAAAGTCATTGTAAATATGTACTTGTTTTTATTGTAAACATATTTATTAGTGACATGTAAATGTTTATATACTCTAATAGTGCAAAAACTGTGAGAATACTATGTTTTAGGATGTTAATAATGAGGCAATAATGTAATTTTGGTGACAATAATGTATCTGAAGTTTTAAAAAAGATACTGGTTATGAAAAAGATCGGTAATAACGTAATTTCGCTTACAGTTTGGAATTAGCCAATCAAAAGTAAAGAAAGATTTTTAGTTTGAATACTTAAATTCTATTGGACTAGATTTAGCCAATAAGAGACTGGCATTACCGACGCTAAAGGGTTTTACCGTTGAATCTAGTCAGTCGTGGACATGAAGTTGTAGAGAGTAGACGTGAAAGTCGTGGGTAAAAATGTTGTAAAGTATAAATGATAAAATTTGTGTTCTCCGCCAAAAATGTATTAAGTGCTCACAGTTTTATTTTATAAAGTGTTGTGTTTATAAAAAATGTGCATATATAAAGTGAAATAAAAAGAAGTAAAAATTAAAAAGTAAATTGTGTGGCGTCTTATAATTTGAGTCTTATCACAACCCTGCAAGAAATCGTGTTTGTATAGTGCAACTGAAAGCAGCCGAGGCAAATAACTTTAATAATATTATGTAAAAACAAGCATCATATTCACTATAAAATAAGGCGTCCTAAAAATCAAACATCTAAGTGTATCTTTATTACGTAACCTTAATAATATTTATGTAACCAAAAACCTACCGCAAATTGGCACAAAACGTGGAGCTTACAAGAAACATCTCACATCAAAAACATCGCTAAATTGCCTTCTTCACCTTGTAAACCCTCAGCTATAATGGTTTATTTAGTTATGGGTGAATCTGACTGGACACATTCTGTTCCATATTAATTGAATTGTTACAATAACAGGTTTTTTAATTTCTCTACACAAGAATAACTACAAAATGTTATCATCCGAACCAAACTGTTTCACGTAGAGGAAGAGTTGTAGTTTGCCCACCAGCCAATGGGGCATGCTTTTGTTTAAAACTCTTTTGAACTTCCACTTTAGCAAACCAGTTAAAGGTTGTTAAACTCACAAAAAAGCATCATCTATCATCACAGCTGTGATTTTTATAGATATTCCAGCGATTCCTGGTTTGTGATCTGACACACAAAGTCAACACATTGCGACGGAGATGGTGGAATGATCATGTGACGAGGTGTATGGGGAACTGCTCTCTTAGTTTTCATGTAGACATAAACATGAAAGTTTGGAGCTTGCAAACTTCTATGTTTGCCTAATTTTGAAGATTTAGAAGCTAGTAACAGTGATGTGTCATAATTTAAAATAAAGAGAGTTGAAGGTTGTTACACTACATCACTAAAATATTCCTACTTGAACGTGTTTCGGGAGACGGTTTGAGGACATGCTGACGATGGGAGCAAACTGTCTCCCGAAACGTATTCAAGTAAGAATATTTTAGTGATGTAGTATAACAACCTTCAACTCTCTTTATTTTAAATTCTATGTTTGCATTATAAGTTTATGTCAACAACATGCATAAAATAAGCTTGTACGCTTACATTATGATTATCTAATTTTCATTGTAAATGGCCCTTTATATTGTGACAAAATATTTTTATCTGCTACTATACTCTTCAAGAAGTCATTACAATTTTTAACCTTGGTGTTCACAACAATTCTCTGGTTGCAATTTGTTGAGTTTTTAAAGTGTTTTATGGGTTTGTAACTTAAAAAAATAATTTACTCATGAAATTCTCCATTAGATTGTAAAACATGTACTAGAATTCTGTGTAGGCAAGTACCTTTTATTTATTTATTTATTTAAGGGGTATGTTACCGAGTTTTCGAAATTCTTTATTTTTTTATCCAATTTGCATCATATTTTCATAGTTTACTAGAATAGTCAAGATTAAGATGTGAATTGAATTTGATGTTGTTCTGATGCACAGTTTTAATCATTTTAATAATTTAGTAAAATAAATTCAGTCATATTTAAAAAGTCCCTCGTGTCAAAATATTTAAATAATTTCTCTGAAACTTTTTAAATGCACACATTATGGGTATATAAACCAAAGTTGCTATAAGGCATTATTCTGTACATAATTTTAAGGCGAATAAAAATATACATATCTTAACGTTTTAAAAAATACAATATTTTCAGTTTTTTAGATTTTGACCCAAATTGTTTTGCTTAACTATTGCACCGATGTTTATACCCATAGCAACTTTTATGCACAATATACGTGTTAACATATATACAAAGTCTCAAGGAGATCTAAATTAAACTGACACATGGAGCATTTTGAATAGTAAAAAATGTTGTTTTGAAAAAAGCATTTCAGTTGGAGGGCATAACCCATTGCAATGCAGCAGACGGGTGATTTAAATACCTGTGTAGGATCTTTAAAAATAATTATATCACCATGTGGGGGAAGGATTAGAGCATCATATTATGACAGAATCCAAATTTCAAATTTTTGATCATTTTTGGTTAAAAACTCAGTAGGGTCCCCCTTAAAAGTCAGTAACATGCACTGTTTTGAATTTATATACTTGCCAACTTCCTGAAAATGAAACCGAAAATCTTTCCATCATCCAGCAAAGTAATAATTTTGATAACATGAAATTTAGAATGAGTAAAATGTTAAGTGCAATAAATGCACAAAATTGTATGTAAAATAAACAGGAATCCTTGAAGAGCTGGTTGTGCTGAAATTCTTCACGGTACCACAATAAACAAAGAACACATTTCTAGTTCATATTTTACACTTCATAACATCAACTATAAACAAAAATGGGAAGCTTATATCCCACAGCCATGGAACACAAATAACATGAGCTAGTTGACTTTACAGTTCACGTCATCCATGACTGAATGTTTTGCATCTGTTACTAGAGGTCACTAGTGGTGCAATCAAATTTTAAATTCACAAGGTATGTTGAAGTGCAGTGAAGGGGGACCTTGATCCTGAGTAAAGCTCCTCTAAAATTAAACTGACTTTTATTTATGGATGCTCTTTAACTGCTATGGTTCTTAGCATCCCATTCCATATGGCATGAAAAACCGGAAATTTTGCTCAGAGGCCTCTTTATCAAGTTTGAGGTTCTTTTGTGTGCTGTAAATCTACGACACGGGACCACCAACTTTACTTTCCTTCCAAAGGAAGCCATGCTAAGGATTTTTATGGCCAAAAAAATCCATCACCCTCTGCGACCTCGGGAACTAGAGGCTAGCATGGTACCCCTAGACCAGGAAGGACAACACAGATAACCTCTGGCTTATCATAGCACTGTACATCATTCAGTCTGTAGTCTTAAGTTACAATATAATTTATAGAATTTATTGCTTTGTGTGTGGTGAAAATCTGCAATACTTTTGAGTCTGCCACAAAGCCATAAAAGGGCCCCCCTTGTTGTAAAAAGGCCTCTGCTCCTGTACATTTTATGGGCAAATTGTAAACTTCGGCAAGTAAGTATATGTATTCCGTCATTGTGTGAAAATTGCATAATTTCAAGTGTCAAATATCAATTTTTGGCAACAAAAGTATTGAAAATATTCCACAATTTTTTGAGTATCCTCTTCCCTTAAAAACTAAACTATATTATGCATACCAATATCGGGTGTGGTGTTGAATATGTCAAGGTAAGAGCCCTCTCTGGAAAATTTGCGGCTGAAGGGCCAGATGTCAGATTTGGGCGTAGAGATGTCATCGGACCTTGAGTAGCTTGAACTGGAACTGCCATGTCGATGCCGGGGTAGGTATCTGTTCGAGTTGCTGCTACTCCCACCACTATCCTCAGCACTGCCTTCCCGTGAGGCATTCCTTGACTCGGGGATTTCACCTGGTTCCAGATCCAGCTCCACTCTTCGGCCCTCCGAGCGTTCATTCTCTGGTGTTGATTCTGATGAGCCCTTCAGAGCAAAACTTTCATACCCACTACTCTCACCTATGGACGGCAAACTGTGATAATTTGATGTCGTGTTGGCAACATCACTTTGACTACCACTGTCAACACTATTGCACGCTACACTTTTTCCTTCGTCAGTAACACAAATGGAGTCCACTTTCGTTTGCTCTATGGTTTCCGAACCTAGTTCTTCGGCCTTCTGTAACTTTGTTTCACTTTCGACCGACTTGTCCTTCTGTTTCTCTTCAACTTCTTTGTTATTTACACTTATTCTGGTAAATTGACTTTGGTTAACATCACAGTTCTCTTTTGTGACGGGAATACCGCTATGGGGTGGGTTTTCTCCGTCGTAAGGGTACGCCCAATTCACACATGCTGCAGCACACTCTCGTATCTTCTTACGGGCATCACAGAGATAAGCATGGTAATTACCGTAAAGGCTTTCGCCAGACCTCAGACCGTAAAGCGTGGCAGTGGACGGAAGGGAATTTGGCTGAGAGTCGGTGAAGGACACGCTACGTCGGTGCTGAGTGCTGGTGGTGAGCATGGCCGGAAGTGAAGGACTTGGGGAAATGTGGCTGGCAGCAGGGGCAGGACGGGATGCCAAGTTGCAGCAAGCTGGTGACAGCGAGAGGAACTTGTCGGAACTTCGACAGTATGGTTCCATGTCACGAACACGTCTTCGCTGAGATAGCATTACATGGGTACAGGGCACCAGATACTTCAGCACCAATTCCAGCATCACATCTTCACAGTTCAAGTCCACTAACGTCTCAAACAGTGCAAGCGTAACCAGACAAAGCTGCAAAACAAAACACGGCAAATGCAGCGAAGCAATCATCTGAAAAAGGACATACATTACACTATCATAGATTTGCAAACAGTTTTAAGCCTAGGGAGAAAAACCACTTCTGGCACAAAGGCCAAGTGAAGCTAACGTCAAAATTAGAGCCCTTATTTTGTAATGAATTAAAATCCTCCAACGCAGAGCTTAAATCACAAGAAGCAGTGATTATGATAAAAATGTAGAGCAACAGTAATAGAAAGTAAAAGTTTAGATGAATAACTTTTAAAAACAGTCACTATATGCTGATACTCAAATTTCATACTGTTTCCATGCAATTGTGAGAGGGAACTGAATAAAATAAAATAAAAAAAACCATTACAAAGCATTGAAAAATTCAAACCAATAATAATGAATATCTTGGAGACGGCTGACATCACAAAAATATTATTTGAAATACATTTTGCATTTTAAACAATCTACAATTTTACTTTCTCTACTACGTACTTAGTATGTAAAGAACGTATTGCATTCCACCCAAAAATTCGATACCAAGATTTCACCAGAAATACATGTTTTGAGCCCCCAGAATCCAAAAAAGAAAAGAAAAAAAAAGCATTTTTAGAAAAACATCTGCGCGTGCTTGAGTGTGTGGATTTAGATTAAAATACCATTTAGGAAAGATATTTACATGACAAATAAAATGTATATCTTGAATTTTCTGGGAATAGTCTGCGAAGCAACATACAAAAATGTACTACACAAAGAAATGTGGATATGTTTAAAACACACAATTTATTTCAAATAACTTTTTTTTTATGACCTCAGCCATTTCTGCGACATCTGTTATTAATGGTTTGATTTGTTCAATACTTTGTCATTCTTTTAAAGTCTGGTCGACATTCAGTTGTTTTTCGTTACTGCATGGAAACAGTAAGGCTAGCATATAGTGTCCAGTTCTAAAACATTTGACTATCACTATTCCCTTCATATCTATAATAAAATGTTTAATTTAGCTATTTATGCAAAGGTTTATGTGCATTAAAATGAATTAGATAGAAAAATAAACTTTTGTAAGAATAATTTTATAGCCATAATATGCGATAGAGGGTAGTGAAAGTCATGTAATGTAACACATCACATTTTTTGGTGTAGTACAATTTTGTTTATCTCTTATGGTTTACTAGTTATATAAAAATGATACAAAATTATTTTAGAATGAAATGGTATTTTAATAAAAATTGTTAGTTATTTTTGAGAAACCGAATATTTGGAAAAATTTTCCTTTAAAAGGTAGTTTAGTTTGCATTGGGAGATTTTGTTGAAAAAATATCTCTTTCTCTCTCCCTCTCCCTCTCGTACGCAACAATAGAGACCTTTTTCTAAACATTACTTACTAAACGTGCTTGGTTTGCAACTCCTATCATTTGTTAAGGTGATCACAAATTACAGCAAACGTTGTACTGAAACAATAAAGAAGCATCTCGTACTTACTCTTGTTTTGGTGTTGATCCTCTGAATCAAGCTGTCCAAAATCCTCTCACCATCATACTTGTCCTCCAACAAGAAGCGCACAAAAGAGTACAACAGTCCAGGTTCTGTTATACTGCGCAGGAACAAATCAAAATATGCTGTTGCTGCAACTAATTCCTCGACTGTGCTCTGTAATAATCACAAACTGATCTCAAGTATGTCAGAGTATTTCCGTTCACATCAATACACAACTAAATGCCTGTTTTCATAGCAGTTATTTTTTATTTTGGTTTTACAACAAAGAAAGGAAAGGGTGCAAATGGCAATCCAGTAATTAACTAATTAATGGAAGCTCAATTTTTGAAGATTTAGAAGCTTGTAACAGTGATGTGTCATAATTTAAAATAGAGAGTTGAGGGTTGTTACACTACATCACTATGATATTCTTACTTGAACGCGTTTCGGGAGACGGCTTGTTCCCATCATCAGCATTTTCTCTCAACTGATTTTTGCCGGTCATCGTCTGGGGAATCCTGGATTACACAGGAATCACCTAATGAATTTTGAACTGCCGCCACCCAACAGCCTTTGGAGGTTCATCAGCCCAGCACCAGAGAACACCACAAACCACACACATCCCCCAGACGATGACCGGCAAAAATCAGTTGAGAGAAAATGCTGACGATGGGAACAAGCCGTCTCCCGAAACACGTTCAAGTAAGAATATCATAGTGATGTAGTGTAACAACCCTCAACTCTCTATTTTAATTAATGGAAGTTGCAATACTGAAATATTAACAAGTATATTCAAATTGTGAGTGGATTAGTGCTATTTTAGTTTCACTTACTAAGTTGTCACTCAGAACAGTATGAAGACATTCAGCTGTATGTCCACTGGCAGCTGGAAGGGAATCCCCTAATTCAGTGTCACTTGTACTGTCTATACCTGTTTCACTTTAAGTTCAAAGTAGAAGTAAACAAACCGTAATGTATCACTCCGTCGATCGCATGGGAACTAAGTACCCACAAGAGGAAACTGCTCTATGCAAATACAGCACATTCCGTAGCTTGGAGATCATTACATTTTAAACATTTTATATGTCTTGTTGCCAAACTTCTAACACATAATACTAAGAATATCAAGGTACCTGAACAGTTCAGCATCTCCATCTGTCTACTACTCCATCTGTGATTAAAGATTCTGAATTAAATGCTCTTAACTTTAGGTTTCAGAAATCATTCAGTTAATGAACTTCTGCTCTAAACTTTTATGAGTTAATGAGTTAAGAAATGATCAGCACTATACATTAGAAAATACTACAGAAAACAAATGTGATGCAAGTAAACCAAGCAACAATTCTGCACCATTAACAAAAAATTCAATTATTGCCAAACAAGAGCTAATCCCATTTATTGTTGATGTTATTTGTCACAGAATTTGAGGCAGTAATAATAGCCCGCCTAAAAGCAATATGTGTATAATATATAAAGTGTATATTACAGTCATTGTATTATGTTTATTTTATTATGTATATTATAAAATGTTAAGTGAATGTATTTCGTAGTTTAATAATGTAGGAGCTGTGAGAATAGAAGCTGCTTTTAGTAGCAAAACAGAATTACAAAGTAGAAGCCGAAGGTTCCTAACAATTAGGTAACCTTGAGACAACAATAAATAGTCCATGGAACAATACCAATGTAACGTTTGTAAATGGTCACGTGGGTGCAGAAAGCCAGTAAAAGTAAAAGTATTCTATTGGAGTAGGCTTAGCTTATCAGAAACTAGAAATATATAAGTGTACAAGTTTAAACGGTCAACGCTAGGAAGTGGCGTACCCAAGCAGTACGGGTTCAGTGGTTGTATGTCAGACATGAGAATTCAGAACAGTGCAGATAATATAAATGTAAACCAATTAAGAATAACATCTCACAGCTCCATATTAAGATACGTCAGTAAAGTGTTATTTAACTGCTGTGAAGGAAGTGAAAACTTACAGTTATAATTTGTGTAAACATTATTCTTCAGCCGTACCAGCCCTATTTAGAGAGACTTGCTCTACTAAATATCACAGACGCAGCCGAGGCATAAATAAGTATTCACACAATTATTACACAAACTTTAAACTTTATTAACACACTACACTGCCACAAAAGTTGATTCCTAAACGTGGGGCAAAGTTTGTACCCATATGTGGTGCATCCGATGCAAACTAGACCCCATACGTGAGGTCCTTCCACCCCAAATTTGTTAAACACATTTAACACAAGCTTACTGCCCACTTGCCACGTTTATGTTTCTTTGTTGTGGTGCATGATTCTCAGCCATGACACTTTCAAAAGTAATACTTTATTAACACATGCACTGACGGCTTATCTGGAAATCAACTGCATTGCCTCTTAAACCCTCTGCTATAATGGTTCAGTTAGTTACCGGTGAACCTAAACAAACACATTTTGTTTCACGAATTCAACTGTTATAATAATTTTTTTTTAATTTCTCTATAGAAGAATAACTAAAAAATGTTACGATCTGAACAACCAAACTGTTATATATAGAGGAAGAGATGACATGCTATGCGGGAAAAGTTGTAGTTCTTCCATCAGCCAATGGAGTGATCCCTTGTCATGTGCTTTTGTTTACAACTCCTTTGAACTTAAAGTGAAACCTCTTTAGCGGAGAACTTCACTATGTGACCTACCAGCGGAATTTCATAATTCATTACTCTGTATTTCTCGTAATGTGGATTTTTTGCATACTGAGTTCTGTTGGTGTTTAAAGTTGTGCTCTGCTAACCAAAAATGGTGATCAGCTGCAGATTTGTCTATTTGCTTAAGTTTTCTTCATAATAAACCTGATTTGTTACTGTTCAGTAGTGTTTCTGAGGTTCCAGATGCCAGTGGATACAGCTGATATGTGAAACCAAAGTATCATCAATCCACTCACAATTCCAATAGGTTAAAAAATTTCAGTGTTTATAATAACTTTAGAAGTATATAGACATTTATGCATACAGTATAAATTAATATTTACTTTTTGTTGATCGAAACATTTTATTGAAAACTTCTTTTAGAATCAACAACTACTCTCTTATTTTTAACATTTTCATTTTTCTTGCATCAAATTCACTACAAGCAGGCTGTTAATTTCTTATCATTCACTTCAAAGGCTAATATTTCATGCATCAGTAGTTGTGTGTTTACAAGTGACTTGATGGTGCCAGTGCTCAGCGGAAAGTAACTGTTATACCATGATCATGGAAATTAAATATCAGATTATTCCTAGGGGATGAGGACCTAAGAGGGTTTGTGATAGCTCTCAGAAAACTACATACTTGCCAACTTCCTGAAATTGAAACCCATAAAACTTTCCCTCGTCCAGCAAAGTGTAATAATTTTGTCAGGACATGAACTTTATAATGCGTAAAGTGTTCAGTGCAGTAAATGTACAAAAATCCCATGTAAAATTCCACTTTATAAGAATCCTTGAAAATCTGCTTCTTGGTACTACAATAAAACATATTAAAGCAAAGAACACCACTTGCTAGGCTACACACAAATTTCTAGTCCATATTTTACTGTTCATAACATCAACTATAAACAAAACTGAGAAACTTATATCCCTCAACCCTAGAATGTGAATAAGATAAACACTTTATTTGAGGGAGTTGACTTAAATCCATATCTACACATTTTGTTACAGCCCAGTGAAGGGGAAACCATGATCGTGGTGAAGCAAAGACACACAGATATGCTGTGGCATATCATAGCACTGTGTACCATTCAGTATGTAGGTAAATCTTAAGTTACAATAGAATGTAATGCTTTCTCATGTCCATGGTGAAAATCTGTAGAACTTTCAATCTTTCCACAGAGCTGTAAAAAACCTCCTTTGACCATAAAGTCGTAAAAAGACCTCTGCTCCTGTACATTTTACGGCCAAACTATAAAGTTGACAAGTATGCTCTTTGGTTACTGCTGGATATTCTTTAGCATTGGAGTATGTTTGTGAATAATTACAACTTTATTTCAAAAAGGTTCAGAAAAGAATCTACAGCTATAAAAGAAAAAGGAAAAATCTGATGTGTTACACTCACTTGACTATCTCTACTCTTGTACAAACTTTTTTACAAACGCTTATTCTCCATCTAGTTCATGTTAATCGAGATACACATTTGCAGAAACTAACTTATTGCTAGTTTTCTTGTAGGTGCACGGGGAATATGGTAGGCTTTAAACGATAGTCAAATGTTTTAAGAGCTGGTTGCTATGTGGAGCATTCCATTCTCTTTGCGTGTCTAGGACATAAAAAAAAAACGAATAATGAATTTCTATTTGAAAAAATAAGTATTGGAAAATTCAAACAAATAACAAGGAATATCTCGGTTCACTCCACACAAAAAATATATATGACATAAGTTGTGTGTTTTAACGAGATCTACTTTTTTGGTGTAGTAAAATTTGTCTATCTCTTATGGTTTACCAGTTATGCGAAAGTCATTCAGAATGAACAGGCCTTTTGGGGACATTCCCAGAAAATTCAAGATATACATTTCATTTGCCATGAAAATATCTTAAACAAAACCGTTAGAATCATTTTTGAGAACATATAAATTTTCAAAAAACGTTCCATGTAAAGGGTAGTCTGGGGTGGAGGGGATTTTCTTGAAAATCTTGGTGTCGCATCCTTGGATGATATTAAACTCAAATACCAAATTTAGTATTTATGTGACTTTTTGTTTTTGAGTTATGCTGTTCACAGACTAACAGACACACGGACATGTTTCCAAAAATGCTTTATTTGGATTCAGGGCACCTCAAAGCATATATTTATAGCAAAATCTCAGTATAGAATTTTTGGGTGGAATGTAATACTTCGTAGTAGAGAAAGTAAAAAAGCTGAAAAGTACAATTTATGCAAGAATCCCTATTAAATGCTAAATAGTGATAGAAATCCTTACCTGTAGAAAGGGTCCTTGATTTGAAATATTACTGCAGTTTGCATATTTATGTATTTCTTAGTTTGGCTAGCTAATGTGCAAATTGCTGATAATCCAACTAATGCTTTTTCCCATTTTTATGGAAGAGAATTATGACTAAGGGATTGACCTTCCTCGCCATAAAAATTTGCACAGGTGAACGCATGGTCTCATTAGCAGGTCCGTGGTTCAAATCCTGTCAGGACTGTACACACAGATTTCCTCAGTCCTCATTGATGGCAAATGCCGGAGAGGAACAGTAAATATAGGCTTGAGATATTTCCTTTCTCAGTCATCATTTCATTTATCATCAGCGATCACCGCATTTTGTGCCATTAAACACTATCCATAAAAAAAAGATATATCTGTGTTACATTCACATGACTTTCTCTACCCACTATAATTAATTTTTGTACAGCTTCCATAAAGGTTATTCTTTTATTTCATATTAATCGAGATTTGCAAAAATAGTTTCATTACATACTTTGTTGTAAGAATAGGGGGATGGAGGACACTGAATCAACAGTCAGATGTATAAAAGTGGGACACTATATGCTGGTCTTAAAACTCCATGATATCGTGAGAAACAACTGATTAGTAACGGCACTTTAAAAATAATAAGTACTGCAAAATTCAAACCAATAATAATCGATATCTTGGAAATGGCTGAAGCTACAAAAATGTTACATTGCATGATTAATAAATGTAATTGTATTTCCTAGGCATGAAAGACACTGACGTTTCACCAAGGTAACTTCAGGATGTGGTGATCTGTGCTGGTGCGCACTTTATAGCACAGCTGGGCGCAGCTTACTGTGGGCTAATTGATTCACATTTGTTGGAGGGGGGTGTGTGTTGTTTCTTGAAGCATTTCACTTGCTGTTGCAATTTTTCCCCGTTGAGACTAATGTACAAAATCTCTGACCACCCTCACGAAACATCGGTATCTTCGATGCCTTCTAGACCACGGCCTACAAGTCTGGGAAATAGAATTACATTTAGTAATCTTGAGGCCGGCCGTGAAAGCCAAAGTTTATACATTACAAGGCACGTTTTGAAGAGATTATATTTTTTGTCTATCTCCTATGGTTTACCTATCATACAAAATTCCTTCTGAATGAAGAAGGAATAGATTGGGGAAAGGGAATTTTCTTGCAAACCTTTATCGCATCTTTGGAAAATAGGGAATTTAAATATGAAGCTTGGCATTTATCGAACATTTCATTTTAGAGTTATGCTGTTCACATATCCTTTTTTTCTATAATTTTCATGGAATTTTTGAGTGGAATACAATACACCCTTTTACCTAGTACAGGCAGCTGGCAGGGAAAGCAAACATAAATACACCCATAAAAACTATATTTTGTCCCTGAGTTTGCTCTGCATATCACAGATCCAAACAACTACTGATGCACCTTCTGGAAATACAATGATATTAATCAACAACTTACCAAATGGAAGAGTCTATATTGTATCACAAGACATTCAACATTTCATATAGTGCAAGTAGTACAAAAACTGTTTCCAATTACAGAAGTCATGCTCAGTCCAAGATGAAGAAGGAACAGCGTTACAATCTCTAACAGCAAATACTAAACATGCTCTACTCTGTGATTCTACAAGGCAAATTAATTCAAATAAGCAGGTAATGTCAAGTAAGAGAAGAGCTACAAGCATGCTGTAGTTACACTACCTCTTGTTTGATCCTACAATGGTCATATAAAACATGAATGTCCTAAACTACAATGTCTTAATGCGCCTTTTTAATTTAAAAAATATCAGTCAGATTTTTAAAAACAGGATCACTATACGATGGCTTTAAAATTCCATGCTCTTTGCATGAACAATTAAAAAAACAAAAACAAATAAATAACAGCTTTACACTTGAGAAAAGTAGTATAAGCATTTAAAAATCTGATGTGATACATTCACATGGCTTTCTCTTCCCTCTATCATTTATTAGTGGCTATTCAAACCAGTCTTAACAAAGCTTATTTTTATATCTACTTCATTTTAACCCAAATAAACCTTTACAGAAACAGCTACATTACACATTTCGTTATAGAGAACAGCAAGAGTCAAATGTTTAACAACTGGACGCTATATGCTGGCCTGTTTCCTTGACATTGTGAGAAACAACTGAATGTTGACAGGACTTAAAAGAATGGCCAATCGAACCATTAATAACTGATATCTCAGAACAGGCTGGTGCCACATTAAAGTTATTTGAAATAAATTGTATGTTTTAAAGAGATTTCTTGTGTAGTACATTTTTCTCTGTTGCTTAACACACCAGTTATACAACATTATAGAATATTCCTTCCGAATGAAGTGGACTTCACAGGATATTCCCAGAAAATTTGAGATATACAGCTAAATATCTTTAATATATGCTATTTTAATCAAAATCGTTAGCCATTTTTTAGAAAGTCAGAAATTTTGAAAAACTTCCATGTAAAGGGCAGTTTGAAGTGGGATTTTCTTGAAAATCTTCCGTGCCACATCTTTGGAAGGTGCTGAATTTAAATACCAAGTTTAGTGTTGATCTGACTTCTTGTTTTTTAGTTACTACGCTGTTCACAGTCACACACAGACGTTTTTCTAAAAATACTTTTTTTTTTGTGGATTCATGGGGCTCAAAACATGTACTTCTGGTGAAATCTTGGTATTGAGTTTTTGGGTGGAATGCAATACCTTCTCTACCTACTATGTATGTGCTAGAGAATGTAAAAATTCAAACTAATAGGAAAGAATATCTCGGAAATGGCTAATGCTACAAAAATAAGTTTTATTCAATATAAATTGTGTGGCTTAACAAGATATACATCTTTGTGTAGTAAGATCTCCTCTACCTCTTATAAACAAGTCACTTACAGCAAGCTATTCCCAGAAAGTTCAACATATACATTTTGTCAAAAATATCTTAAACATTGGTATTTTATTGAAAATTGTTAGGAGCCATTTTCAAGAAAAACAAAAATAACGAAACATTTTCCATGTAAAGGTTAGTTTGACGTGGGGGGAGGGGTTCTCTTGAGAATCTTGGAACATGCTGAACTAAATACCAAGTTTAGTATTTGACCACTTTTCGTTTTTGCATTATGCAGTTCACAGACACACAAATGGACCCTTTTTCTAAAATATTTTTATTCAAGGATCTGCAAATGTACATTTTCTCCAGTGAAATGTTGGTACCAAATTTCTGGGTGGAATATAATACTACTTTCTATAGAAAAAGTTAAGAGTAAAGGAAAATGTCTATGTTAAAATGAGACATGTAAAATATTTTCACAGTTTCACTAACAACACCGTTAATTTTGTTTCATCTTCAGTACTTATCAGATAGACCAATCCAGCACTGGCTGTTTTAGACTGGATAAGGGATTTACTCTCTACCTCTGTAAATCAGTGGAACTTTTTGTGATCCCAATTCCCACAAATGACCTTCTGGGTTTCGAACAAGTGTAACTTGTGTTTAATACAACTTAGAAACATGAAACTAGTACCAATGGAAACAGCAACTCAAAAAGTTTTGGTTATAGTATCACAGTTGGCAATAATGATGCGTAATCACATTGTTGAAACTTACAAAATGGCTGCTATAAAGGATAAGCGAGCATTCTATGTTCTTGATTACGTGTTAATGAATCTGTAATTGTTGTTCGACATTTTCAAACAAGATTTGGTGTAAATCCACCCAGTGGTACTCTGATTTTACAACAAGAGGGTGCATTTGTAAGAACAAACCTCTTGACGGATGCCCGTCAGTAAGTGAGGAAACTGTAGGCCAGATCCGTGAATCTTTCATATGCAGTAGTCCTCAGAAAAGCAACCACTGCAGCTAGTAGGGATCTATAGATCCCTAAAACCGCTGTAAGGAAGGTTCTGCACAAATGTTTGTGATTTCAGATGCTGCAAAGTGTTGCATTCTTCTTTCTGCAAGAGCATGCACAGGCAAATCCATAGTGTTTAGTGACAATGCACCTTCAATCTTTTGAGTGTAGTGAACAGATATAATGCAAGTTGGACAATCCCTATACCTGCTGTGACTCTCGTGAAGTAAACGTGTTCCGCACTTTATGCCAGCAGAAAGTGTACGGCCCGTTCTTTAGCTGGGCAGAAATGGACTACAGGCTTGACGTGTGCCGTGTTACCAAAGGAGCTCACATTGAACATCTGTAAGGTACTGTAACATAACTTTTTGAGTTTCTCTTTCCATTGGTACAAGTTTCATGTTTCTGAATTTTGTTAAACGCAAGTTACATGTGTTTGTAACCCGAAAGGTATTTGTAGGAACTCTGTATAATACTAAGAAATAAATTACTTTCGATACTGGTGCAGAGTTACCAGCTGTGCAGTCAACTTCTTCAAAATGTCTCATCACTCACTTACATTTCAGGCTGGTTCACAAAACATCAGGAGTGCATACTGATTACTAAATCCATAGCAAATCTGAAAGTCGATTTTGTGCTCATTTCTTTGAAACTGACAAATTATACTTTTTGTCATCTGCTTCCAATTCAGCCAATATAATGCAGGTTCGCTGATATCAAAATTTGTTAAGAGTAAAGATTTTCTCATTTTCTAAATTCATGGCCATTCCTTCAGTAAAACCCTGCTAACCAAACTGCACTTAACCACGACAGTGGAGGAGGAAAGAAAAAAAATGTAAGAATAAACGAACAAACAAAAACAAAAAAAAAAATCAAGATGCTCAAATTTGCAATGTTCGTTTGCCCCAACCATTAATTCCAATACAGGTCCTTGATATATGCGTTAATCCTCACCCACTACCTCACATTTCAAGTACTATTGTACCGTTATGCTTGCACACGTATGCCCATTGTTCCTTTACTGTTGGTGTTGGTCAGTGTGGTTTATTTGCATTGAAGATGTCAGCAAAAAGAAAGTATGTTGTAATAAGCATTGAAGAGAAATTCAAAGCATTAAAGGTAAGAAATACTACAAATTTATATTCAAATCTTAATGGGAAATGTTGAATTATGACACCATCCATAACACAAAATGTTTTGTTTTTATGTTGCATTGTTTTGTGGAACACAGCATAGAATCAATGCCAACAGATACAGATTGAGTCAAAAGACTCCGAACCACCTGTGCAGTGTTCTTCCTGTCTGCATCCTTGGCGCTTGTTGCCATCTGCCGCTATCATAGAAAGGCGCCGATGAAACCATATAACATTTTTAAAACTACTTTTACAGGCTTTACTTACCAACTTTACGAAAGAAGATGCTGAAACTGGCCACCATCGTTGTCCATACATTTTTGGCACCTCTTTAGGAAACTATCCATCACTCGCCCTAGTTCACGTTGAGAAATTTCCTGGCAGATATTTTGTTTTAATTCTTCCAGGATGTGTGGGTTTGTCTTGTACACTTTATGTTTTAAGTTACCCCGGAGGGGTATTTTATGAACAGTATTACGAGCTGTGCGATGCTTTTCCACTGGGTGGTGGAAATATGATTAAAACATGATAACGCACTGCTGCTATAAACAAAGTCACGCTGTTGTGCTTTTGCTGAGCAGTGTGAAGTGCAGTTTTGAGTTGACAGTGATGTGATGTAGTTCAGTTATTACGAGTTATGTATTATTTTGTCCTGTACTTAGTCACAAGTATATTATGGCTCAGTATATGTTTTCTACTGCACAGTGTGTATTTATTTATGATTCGTATGTGTTAGCTCGGTCAACTCGCCAAGTGAAAGTACGATTTGCAGAAAGATTTCAAGGTGTAAAAGTTCCAGGCCGTACAACAATCCATGAACTTTACAGTAAATTTCAGGCCAAAGGAAGTGTTCAGGCTAAGAAATCTAAAAGACAGCATTCGGTTCTTACCGAAGAAACATTAGACAACATTCGTCATCATTTGGAAAATTCCCCCCAAAAATTCCATGATGGATAGTTTCCTAAAGAGGTGCCAAAAATGTATGGACATCGACAGTGGCCAGTTTCAACATTTCCTTTCATAAAGTTGGTAAGTAAAGCCTTTAAAAGCAGTTTTAAAAATGTTGTATGGTTTCATCCACACCTTTCTACGATAGCGGCAGATGGCAAGCGCCGAGGACATGGACAGGAAAAACACCATGCAGGTGGTTCGGAGTCTTTTGGCTCACCCTGTATATTGCTTATCAAACAGTGGTGTGCTCGCAAGTGTTGTCAGAAAAAAGTTCAGAAGAAAACATTACTGATCTCAAGAAACAGTCTTTGTAAATACTGTAGTGTAGTAGGTTTTTATTAAACTTTATTGCAAGCTTTTGGAATACAACTATTTTCTTCTTCTGCTACTTAAAATTGATATTGATTGTCTGAAAAAATGCATTATCCTCTTTAGTTTGGTTAAGCAGGGTTCTACTGTATTTGTGATTCCTCTTACTGTCTTACTAAGAATCATTCTTTTATTAATAGCTTACACAAGAGTTATTGGTTGTTTTTTATTCTATGTTAATTTCCAATGAAGTAGCCAGTTATGAGTTGCATGTAAACCAACAAGTGACGCTTTACTCAATGAATCTGATGAGAGGATGCACATTTGCCCAGCTTGCAACTAGAGAGAGCTCTAGTGGCTGTTTCATGTCTGTACTTCTACAGTGAAGAGTCCAATAAGTAAACATGGAACTAATATGCCTTTCCCAACATTAAAACTTGACCAAGCTTTCTCTCCCATTCCTGGTATCTGGGAATGCTTCCCATTAATTGCTAACACTCACATTTCAATAATTTAACTTTGTTGTTCTCACTCTGGTTTCCATTACCAGATTTTGTGAACCAGTCTTGGTGTTAGGAAACTGAAGCCATCAAATGTAACTTCTGCTTTAATTGTACACTTGATCAATTTAAAACTGGCCAAGATACACAAAGCTCAAATCAAGTAGTTCCGTGGGTGCTCGGAACAGCCAAGCTTTGTTCACAACACTGTGTATATTCTTGTAGTAGTTATAATGGGGAACACAACTATAATCCCAAAAGTTTTCCAACAAAATAATTCATATACGAGATTTCAAACAGACAGATGTTTGAACACTGAATATTTTGTAACTAAAGCACATTTTTATTGATTTATGGTTCTGAAGTGGAGTATGAATAAAGCTGGCTACAATGCCACGCTTACTGCAGCACTTTTAGCTCAGTGGTAGAGGGCTAGCTTACTGTTCCTGAGGTTGCAAGTTCAAATCTCTGTAGCATTTATTTAGTGGTCCATCACACTGGTAGATAGCAACCATGACATTAATTTATTAGTTGAGCAAAAGTTTCATACTCAATTTAATTTTATAACCACAATTTCACTATTATTGAAATTATATTTGTAAGTAAAATGCAGAAACACAAGCTATATTATTTAACAATATTACAGTGAAATAAGTAGTAAAAAATAAAAGATAACAATCCACTACAGGGAATCAAACTCGAGCTGCTTGCATAGAAGTTAAATAGCTTAACAACTGCTCCAGCCAAGCACGGTGTGGAGGTAGCCCAAATCAGTGCTTGTATTATAGAATTAGCGAAAGTGGCGCATAGAAGTTGACAATTGTGAACTGTGTGTTCGCTCAAAGGAATTTGGAAAAAATTGAACTGCTCAAACCACTTTTACTTTGACGGAGTGTAGATCCATTAACAATTATCACTGCAAACAGTGGCACTACAATATAAAATAAGAGAGAGAATAGAAGTCTTTTCAAATGACTGCCCTCTATAAAGTGCTACTTCTAAAGGTATGTACCCTCTACAGATATAAAGATCACTTTTGTCATGAATATGTTCCAGATAATGCAGGTAAGTTACAATTATTATTATGTAAATTTGTTTTTAAGATGTTAATAGCAACAAGTACGCCATGTAATGCCACGACCTGAAGTATCTCCAACAAAGCAAAGGTGCACTGACATAAATGGTGTGTTACTGCATTACGCTTTCAGTTGGTGGGGTAAACTTGTAATTATGACGTTAACTGCTTTACGCACAATTTTTTACAATCACATTTTCTTATGTTTTGAGATATCCTTGAAAACCACTCTTTCGGAATACAAAGGTATTTTAAGAAATTTCACTAGTAAACAAAATTATTCCAAGCCCAAAAACCTTGGGTCTCTTGGCTCTTCAAAATGAATCAATGAACGCCTGGGATTCAAAGTATTAATCTTGTAAGTGGTAAACTGAAGTTATGAAACTGGTGTGTGAGGGGAGATTTACGTCCCCTCATCACCACCCAAAACAACAATATGCGTCATAAGTACTATTGCCAACAAGATGGATGCATTAAGGCAATTTACTTTCAAGGCAAATCTCAGACAGAACTTTTATAAGGGACTGTACTATTAATGCAATATACGAGCATGGTTTACAACATTACTATATATCTGAAAGGAATTCCCACTCAATGTTTTAGGACAAATGATAAAAACTACTGCCTAGCTTTCACAAGATAAACTAAACTACAGGAATTGACAAATGGAGGAGGATGTGATCCCAGTTTATGGTACAGGGAGGATTTTAGCACATGACCAAGTCCAAGCCTATTGTGCCTAGTTAACCTCTGAGAGAAGGGAATGGGGAAAAGGATAATCAAGTGCAGCAAGGTCCCTAACATTTCCAGACTGTGCATCCCTCCTGTCCACAAGGACATTAGAGACCAGGGAGGGCACCTCATCACTGCTCAGATATACCCAGGAACCGAGTCCAACCCAATCTAAACAACTCCCTATCAGGGGTACGGTCAAAGGTATTACACAGTTCTTCTAAAAGCATATCTACCACAAACCAATGTTCACTGTGCCTGCAACCATGACAGCATTTGTCTAGCATCCAGGGAGGTAACCAAACCAGACAAGCCATATCTTGGTCAAAGTCATTCTGACATCTGATGTTACAGATTGTATAAAACTGTAATCTGAAGAATGGACCAATATATTAGCCATGGAAGCAATGCAAATGAAATTGCATTCTGTTGTGTAGCACCAGTTTGGTTCACCAATCTAATACCTTCATACTGTGGCCACCATGTACCACCTCACCTTCTTATACTTACAGTGATAATAAGATATGTTGCCCTCCTCTATCCACACATTTCTGTAAAATTTAATTCAAACTCGAGAGTTCAATATCCAAAATTAAGTGAATTTTCCACCTGATATTTCCTACAATGTTTTTCAAGTTGTGCCATAGATAAAAGTTACAAAGAGTTAAATCAGGGGATTGTCAGGGTCATTATTCTTTACTAATTAATCTTATCTTAAAAAATTCCCTCAATTAAATTTAATGACTGGACATTAGCAAGTCCTCTTGGAAAAATTCAGCCTGATTTTCAATGTCGGTGTACTTCTATGCATTTACTGTACACCCATTCTCGCATCATGCAATAGAATACCATGTGTAAAATTGCTCCAATATGTTATTTTACAGCAAAACATAGCCGTATAAATGTAACAATTCCTTGCCAGAAAAGAATATTAAGCGTGGCTCAATTATTCTATCATTTCACAAAATCGAATTACTAACTCTGATTATCATATGAAAAATACGGTGTATGCATAAAAGCCCATACATTATAAGAACTTAAAAATTCATCAAGCGAGAAATTCACTCAATTTTGGATATTGAACTCTCGAGCGTGAATGAAATTTTCCTGAGAAGATACATGGAGGAGGGCTCCATTTCCCAGATATCTTACGATAAAGTATGTGATTGTAACTGTAAATATGAGAACATGAGGGGTGTTGAAATGTCCCCGAAACAATGCCCCAGGTCACCTTGTTTCAAATCCACATTATCACCGATACAGATGCTCCTAACATAAAGATCTACAGTGTTAAGGTGTGTGACAAAGCAGCATATGTGACTTCAAATTTCGAATTGCAATACCTCGCAACAGGCAAAAAAATAGTGGAACGACCTTTACTATGTTTTTATCATCCAAAAATATACATATAATGATTTGGAAAGAAATTAAGGCTATCTAACTCTGGTATTTTACCTTGTTAGAATGGTTAGTCACCTTGAGGTTTGAATGCAAGCCCTTAACGTTAGTCTCTGAACCATGTTGTTTGATCCACATTTATGGCACTGATTTATTTACATTTCTCACGAAGTAATTTTCAATTTTTTTAAACAGATTTTGGAATAAGTAGTTGATTTCCTGTTAAATTAAAGAGAAACCAGTTCACAGAGGTTCCCTGTCTAAAAAAGACACGTATTCATAAAGTAACTTTTCCATATCAGTCTTCCTTTACAATATCTACCTTACAAAATATACCATGCTATCAATTTCAGCAAGTCCATATTGTTATAAAGTACATTAATATCCACGCATTTCATAAAATATGTTATTTTCAATGCTCTGCACAGTTCACAAATTTAATACTAATTACTTACACTCTGAGTTAGAAACCAAATAATGTACCATGCACAACGCCATGCAATGCAGCCAAAGGGTTAGTGAACAGCACTAAAGTAAATATAACAAAAAAAGGAAAAGAAAGGAATTACACGCTGGTTGTTGAGGTACTGACCGCTTCTTGTGGTGAGTCTAAGCGATCAATAGAAAGTCCCAGAGAGTCCTACAAACGCAGCAGCGAGACGCACGCGCGACCAAGAGAACACACACCACATTTAGCTAGCAACCACCATCTTTGTATAGCTAACATCATAACAATATTGCTTATTATATATACACATTTCTTGTCACATAATGGGTCCTTGAAGTGCAAAGACAAAATTAATGCAACTATTCTTAATTTTGGGTCAATATTCCTTTCAAACAAGAATGTAATGTAGGTATACCAATATCTGAACATGCACACAGAGAAAAAAAATAATAAAGATGAAAGAACTGATTTACAATAGGTGTGTATGATTGGAGAAGACCTGGATGACTAAAGTGAATGGACAATTATGACACATTCACATGACTTTCTCTAGTCACTCTTTTACTAACTATTCTCACAAAAGCTTATTCTTCTATCTACTTCTTGTTATCGAGATAAAACTTTCATTACACACTTCACTGTAGGTATAAGAAGAATACAGTGGATAAAATGAGTCAGATTTTAAAAATTGTGTTGCTATATGACGACCTTGAAATGACATGTATAAGTGTTTGAAAATTCATTGCAATAAAGAAGAATATCTAGGAAATGGTTAATGCTGCACAAAAATTGTGTGCTTTAACAAGAGCTACATCTTTTGTGTAGTATGATTTATCTATTTCTTACAGTTTACTAATTGTATAAAAGTTATTCAGGAAAAAGAGCATTTTATATACTATTTCTAAAAAATTCACTCTTGAACCTCTTCAGACCTGGTGTGTCCTATATGATACACGCCTTGAAGCTTTTTATGTTGTGTGACCACACATGCGATATTCGACCTTAATAGCAAACAAACTCAGGTCCTTAAAGTCTGTTTATGTTGCATGACACACCTGCAAAATTTTACTTTAATAGCAACTGAACTTGGGTCTGAGGAGGATAATGTGTGGTATTTTAATAAAAAATTGTTGAGCCATTTTTGAGAAAATAAAAAATAATGAAAAATGTTCTGTTTTTTTTTTTTTTTTTAAAGCACATAGTAAAGAATGGCAGTGACCCTGATGATACATGAAATGGAATGATAACTGGGGAAGGAAACATTTCAATGGAATGGAATTAATTGTTCTTCCACACAAGCCGTGTGTTGGACAGGGCTGGAAAGGTAGAATCAGATGACTGAAAAATTCAATGCCATAGCAGGGATTTGAACCATGGATCTCCCGGTCTCCATCCGGTTGCTCTAACCACTAAGCTACCATGACAACTTGCCGGTACGACATTAATCAGTCATCTCATTCTACAATTTCCAACACAAGCTTATGTGGAACAACAATTAATTCCATTAATTGACCTAATAGTGGTTGAAACTACGAAGCCCAGTACTTAAAGTACTTACAACATTGTAGGTCATCATTGGGATATGTCATCTTAATACAATTTGAGATCTCATTGTGGTTTACCAGGAAAAATGCGAATCAGTTGGAGAATTTAATGTCGTACCAGCAAGTTGCTCAGTGGTTAGAGAAACCGGACGGAGACCGGGAGATCTGTGGTTCAAATCCTGGCTATGGCATTGAAGTTTTCAGTCGTCTGATTCTACCTTTCCATTTAGGCTACCTCCCTGGCACTTGCCAGTTAGGAAACCCTATCAGGGAGGACAGCCCTGGCAAACTTTCACCTGCTCGCCTCCCATTCAGGAGTCTGTGTCATCATGGCCACCCATGTCACTACATTTTCCATGTAAAGGGTAATTTTGAGTGGGGGGGGGGGGGGGGGGGATTTTCTTTAAAATCCTTGAGTCGCACGCTTGACCAACCTTTTGTTTTTTAATTATACAGTTCGAAGACACACACATCTACATGCACATGGAACTTGTTTTTTTTAAATCTCTAATTCCAATGAAATTTTCATGTCGAATTTTTGGGTAGAAAACAATACATCCTCTATTTACTACTACATAAAGTACTAGGGAAAGATGGATGCACCAAGATTAATATACACACAAACTTTAAAGTTCTGAGAATTTAGAAGTTTCAAAGTAGCACAAGGAATAAAAGCAGATTTAGAGTCAAGGACGAGGAAAGGCGTGATGCTAACAAAGTGTCAATACACAGAAGTCGCACTGCAGATATGACAATGCCCTTTATGCTTGAAGGGAAATTTGGGGAGAAAAAAGATGACTCAAAACATTCTACTACATTGCTCTAAGAAGAACTGAAATATGTGAAAACATTAAAAATGTAAAATCTGCATGAGCAAGAAGGTAAAGATTGTTTCTGTAGTCTCCAAACAAAAACGAAATAAACACTGCTCCAGTGAATGAACTATAACATTTTGAATGCAGCAAATAATATTCAGTGCAAAGAAAACTTTTTTTTGTGCTCATACTAAATAAAAGAAGGCGCTAAATTAAAGTTTATCAGATGAAAAAATATGTTAAGTATTTCTGAAATTAATGAATAAACTCTTCATGACAAAGATCTGTTTCAACATACTAAAATGTCTTACTTAAGGCTGGTTCACAACGAGAATCGGAATGCACACTGATAGAAAACTCAATTTTATGCATTCGAAAGTCATTTGTTTATAACTGACCAATGATATTTTTTCACAATTGTTAGTCAACATGATAGAGTAAACGATTTCTAAATACAGATCCATTATTATTACCGATTCCTCTAGTCGTAACAAGCTTCATTGCAGTTATTTATTGCTCTTTGTAGTTTTTGAGGCAATAGCCAGTTAGTGATGCCTATAAGAGCCAACAGCCAGTGAATCTCAGGGAGCCAAGATGCACTTCATTTTCTCAACTAGCAGCTGTTTCAATAATCTCTACAGTGGAGAGTCTAATAAGCACAACATGGATCTAAAAAGCTGTCCCTGGGAATGAGAAAGTTAAATTTGCCCAAGTCTTCTCCCTCCTTCCTGGGACAGCTTGTGAATGCTTACATTATAATGCATGTATTTTAACTTCGTTCTCGTATCCGTTTATATGAACCAGTCTTAATGCTTTATAAACACATCATAATCCAACTCTTATATATAAAGTGTGTTCAAAAAACAAAGACCAAACTTTTGAAATAGCGTTGTCAACCAGCAGCTACCAAGTTTAGACAACAAATCGCCATTTGCCTTATTTTGGTATGACCATTAGTTGCCAAGTTACAGCCCCTGAAGTGAGCACATGCACAAGCTGTTCGTCGAATTAGTGACATTGAAAGAGCTTGATGAACGTCAGTGTGTATGTGTGAAATTTTGCTACAATGAGTCGCAAGCAGTGGTATGTTGGTTGGTCAGGATCCCAGGCCTGGACGACCTTCCACATCAACAGATGATGAGCATGTACATCAGGAATTTGTACCACATGATCGGATGGTAAGTAAGGAACTCTGTTTGAGGCAGGATGTTGCATCATGACAATGTGCCGGCTCGTTGTCCACAGATATTTGGGACTTCCATTGTGCCCCGTCCACCCCACACTTTTTCCTCTTTCCCAAACTTAAAACCACATTGAAAGACTCATTTCCAACCATAGAGGAGATTCAGCACAATGCGACAAGGGACCTGCACACCAAGTGCGTTCCAGGAGGGGGGCAGTGCTTAAAATGTTGCACAATGAGCAATAAAGACGTTATAGCAAAAGTTTGGTCTTATTTTCAACACAATGAATAACATAAATACATGTTTGTAGCACACATTTGAAAACAAAATCTGATTTGTTACATTCAAATAACTTTCTCTACCCACTGTTATACAATAGTTTATTCTTCCAACTACTTCTTATTGGTAGAAATGACTTCCTTACACATTTTCTTGTAGATACAGCAAGATATAGCGACAATTGGATCTTTTAAAAGCAGGTCGCTATGTGATGGCTTTGATATTTCACTCTTAGCATGATAAGAAAATCTCCTGATGCATTAAATTCACATGAGTCTCTCTACCCTTTATCATTTATTAATGGGTATACAAACTATTCTTATGAAACCTTATTTTCCTATCTACTTCATTTTAATCCAAATAAACCTTTACAGAAACAGCTACATTACACATTTCGTTATAGAGAACAGCGATAGTCAAATGTTTAACAACTGGATGCTATATTCCATACTGTTTCCATGACATCGCAAGAAACAACTGAATGTTGATAGGACTTTAGAGAATGACAAATGCTCAACAATTTGAATCATTAATGACAGACATCTTGGAAATGTTTGATCCCACAAAAAAGCTATTTGACATACATCCTGTGTTTTAAAGACATTTACATTGTGTGTGTAGCATGTTTTTGTTTTATCGTTTAATGTCTTCCAATTATACAAGATTATACAACTTTTCTTCCAAACAAAAAGATTTCATAGGTATTTCCGGAAATTCAAGATATACATTTTATTTGTCATGTAAATATCTTTAATATACGGCTCTACAAAATACGATGCTTACAACAGCCAAGTGCACTCTCTGTGAAGAAGATGTCATCCTGAACAAACAGCATCTCATCAAATGCAAAGGCCTTAAAAGTGATAACTTACAGACTTTATATTGGGAAGCCAGAGGAAAAATGATGCAGATCAATTAATCCCCAGTGCCATTGCAGAACAACAACAAATAATATGCATTTTAATTAAAATCGTTAAAATGTTTTAAGAAACCATGTAAAGCGTAGTTTTGGGTGTAGGAATTTTCTTGAAACTCTTGATGTTGCACCCCTGGAAGATACTGGACTTAAATACAAAGTTTAGTATTTAATTGATTTTTTTTTTATTTTTAGTTATACTGTTCAAAGATAGAACTTTCTTTAAAAATTCTGCTTTTTTGGATACATGGAGCCTTAAAATGTGTATTTCTTGTGAAATCTTGATATAAAATTTTGGGTAGAGGAAATTTTGGTATGTGGCAGAAAAGTAAAAATAGGATCTAGGAAGCAAAAGTGTTTTAATAAAACTAAAACAATGAGACATCTGAAATTTAAAATGTTTCTTTATAGTTCATGTTATGAAAACACAGCTGCAGTGTTGTTGTTGTTCACCAATGACACTGGGGATTAATTGATGTGCATCATTTTACCTCTGGCTTCCCAATATAAAGTCTGTAAGTTATCACTTTTAAGGCCTTTGCATTTGGCGAGATGCTGTTTGTTCAGGATATCATCTTCACAGAGTGTACTTGGGTGTAGGTAGGCATCCTATCTTTGTTCTGCGAGACAATTGTGGCCAGTTGCCATCCTAAATAAGGCCACTGCAGTCTTCCTTGGCATTTTTTGTATATAACAACTCTATCTTTAATATTGTTATTATATTTATCCTTTAAATTTATCAAGTCTCTACTGTCTTTTGAAATGTTGCTTAATGTTATTTAATTGTTTATTTATTTCTATTTCACCTACAGGTTTTATTTGTTGTATTGCATCTTTCTTTGCTAACTGATCCGCATGTTCATTGCCCAAAAGTCCAACATGAGCTGGGATCCATTGTAGACTGACGTGATTTCTCGTTTCAACTGCTTTAATTACGCTTTTTATTTCTTTAATATTTCATGCTTTATTATTGTAATTTACATTACTCCATCCTTTCAATTAACAAAATAGGAAATAATCCAGATAAATTTACATTACACATTTCATAGTGGATATAAGATACAGTAGCTCTGGTGTATCATAGCACTGTATAGCATTTACTACAGGTCACTAGTGGTCCTATACATTTTATTGTAGCCCAGTGAAGAGGGACCATGATCATGATGGATAGACACACAGATAAGCTCTGGTCTATCATAGCACTGTATACCATTTACTACAGGTCACTAGTGGTACTATACATTTTGTTGTAGCCCACTAAAGATGGACCATGATCATGATGGATAGACACACAGATAAGCTCTGGTCTATCATAGCACTGTATACCATTTACTACAGGTCACTAGTGGTGCTATACATTTTGTTGTAGCCCAGTGAAGAGGGACCATGATCATGATGGATAGACACACAGATAAGCTCTGGTCTATCATAGCACCGTATACCATTTACTAGAGGTCACTAGTGGTGCTATATATTTTGTTGTAGCCCAGTGAAGAGGGACCATGATCATGATGAAGGATACACACACAGATAACTTCTGGTCTATCATAACACTGTATACCATTTACTACAGGTCACTAGTGGTGCTATATATTTTGTTGTAGCCCAGTGAAGAGGGACCATGATCATGATGGATAGACACACAGATAAGCTCTGGTCTATCATAGCACTGTATACCATTAATAGAGGTCACTAGTGGTGCTATACATTTTGTTACAGCCCACTGCAGGAGGACCATGATCATGATGAAGGATAGACACACAGATAAGCTCTGGTCTATCATAGTACTGTATACCATTTACTAGAGGTCACTAGTGGTGCTATACATTTTGTTGCAGCCCAGTGAAGGGGGACCATGATCATGATGAAGGATAGACACACAGATAAGCTCTGGTCTATCATAGTACTGTATACCATTTACTAGAGGTCACTAGTGGTGCTATACATTTTGTTGCAGCCCAGTGAAGGGGGACCATGATCATGATGAAGGATAGACACACAGATAAGCTCTGGTCTATCATAGTACTGTATACCATTTACTAGAGGTCACTAGTGGTGCTATACATTTTGTTGCAGCCCAGTGAAGGGGGACCATGATCATGATGAAGGATAGACACACAGATAAGCTCTGGTCTATCATAGTACTGTATACCATTTATTAGAGGTCACTAGTGGTGCTATACGTTTTGTTGCAGCCCAGTGAAGAGGGACCATGATCATGATGAAGGATAGACACACAGATAAGCTCTGGTCTATCATAGTACTGTATACCATTTACTAGAGGTGACTAGTGGTGCTATACATTTTGTTGCATCCCAGTGAAGGGGGACCATGATCATGATGAAGGCTAGACACACAGATAAGCTCTGGTCTATCATAGTACTGTATACCATTTACTAGAGGTCACTAGTGGTGCTATACATTTTGTTACAGTCCAGTGAAGGGGGACCATGGTCATGATGAAGGATAGACACACAGATAAGCTCTGGTCTATCATAGTACTGTATACCATTTACTAGAGGTCACTAGTGGTGCTATACATTTAGTTACAGCCCAGTGAAGGGGGACCATGATCATGATGAAGGATAGACACACAGACAAGCTCTGGTCTATCATAGCACTGTATACCATTTACTAGAGGTCACTAGTGGTGCTATACATTTTGTTACAGCCCAGTGAAGGGGGACCATGATCATGATGAAGGATAGACACACAGATAAGCTCTGGTCTATCATAGCACTGTATACCATTTACTAGAGGTCACTAGTGGTGCTATACATTTTGTTACAGTCCAGTGAAGGGGGACCATGGTCATGATGAAGGATAGACACACAGATAAGCTCTGGTCTATCATAGCACTGTATACCATTTACTAGAGGTCACTAGTGGTGCTATACATTTAGTTACAGCCCAGTGAAGGGGGACCATGATCATGATGAAGGATAGACACACAGACAAGCTCTGGTCTATCATAGCACTGTATACCATTAATAGAGGTCACTAGTGGTGCTATACATTTTGTTACAGCCCAGTGAAGGGGGACCATGATCATGATGAAGGATAGACACACAGATAAGCTCTGGTCTATCATAGCACTGTATACCATTTACTAGAGGTCACTAGTGGTGCTATATATTTTGTTGTAGCCCAGTGAAGAGGGACCATGATCATGATGAAGGATAGACACACAGATAAGCTCTGGTCTATCATAGTACTGTATACCATTTACTAGAGGTGACTAGTGGTGCTATACATTTTGTTGCATCCCAGTGAAGGGGGACCATGATCATGATGAAGGCTAGACACACAGATAAGCTCTGGTCTATCATAGTACTGTATACCATTTACTAGAGGTCACTAGTGGTGCTATACATTTTGTTACAGTCCAGTGAAGGGGGACCATGGTCATGATGAAGGATAGACACACAGATAAGCTCTGGTCTATCATAGTACTGTATACCATTTACTAGAGGTCACTAGTGGTGCTATACATTTAGTTACAGCCCAGTGAAGGGGGACCATGATCATGATGAAGGATAGACACACAGACAAGCTCTGGTCTATCATAGCACTGTATACCATTTACTAGAGGTCACTAGTGGTGCTATACATTTTGTTACAGCCCAGTGAAGGGGGACCATGATCATGATGAAGGATAGACACACAGATAAGCTCTGGTCTATCATAGCACTGTATACCATTTACTAGAGGTCACTAGTGGTGCTATACATTTTGTTACAGTCCAGTGAAGGGGGACCATGGTCATGATGAAGGATAGACACACAGATAAGCTCTGGTCTATCATAGCACTGTATACCATTTACTAGAGGTCACTAGTGGTGCTATACATTTAGTTACAGCCCAGTGAAGGGGGACCATGATCATGATGAAGGATAGACACACAGACAAGCTCTGGTCTATCATAGCACTGTATACCATTTACTAGAGGTCACTAGTGGTGCTATACATTTTGTTACAGCCCAGTGAAGGGGGACCATGATCATGATGAAGGATAGACACACAGATAAGCTCTGGTCTATCATAGCACTGTATACCATTTACTAGAGGTCACTAGTGGTGCTATACATTTTGTTACAGCCCAGTGGAGGGGCACCATGATCATGATGAAGGATAGACTCACAGATAAGCTCTGGTCTATCATAACACTGTATACCATTTACTAAAGGTCACTAGTGGTGCTATACATTTTGTTGTAGCCCAGTGAAGAGGGACCATGATCATGATGAAGGATAGACACACAGATAAGCTCTGGTCTATAATAGCACTGTATACCATTTACTAGAGGTCACTAGTGGTGCTATACATTTTGTTGCAGCCCAGTGAAGAGGGACCATGATCATGATGATGGATAGACACACAGATAAGCTCTGGTCTATCATAGTACTGTATACCATTTACTAGAGGTCACTAGTGGTGCTATACATTTTGTTACAGCCCAGTGAAAGGGGGACCATGATCATGATGAAGGATAGACACACAGATAAGCTCTGGTCTATCATAGTAGTGTATACCATTTACTAGATGTCACTAGTGGTGCTATACATTTTGTTACAGCCCAGTGAAAGGGGGACCATGATCATGATGACGGATAGACACACAGATAAGTTCTGGTCTATCATAGCACTGTATACCATTTACTAGAGGTCACTAGTGGTGCTATACATTTTGTTACAGCCCAGTGAAAGGGGGACCATGATCATGATGAAGGATAGAGACACAGATAAGCTCTGGTCTATCATAGCACTGTATACCATTTACTAGAGGTCACTAGTGGTGCTATACATTTTGTTACAGTCCAGTGAAGGGGGACCATGATCATGATGAAGGATAGACACACGATAAGCTCTGGTCTATCATAACACTGTATACCATTTACTAGAGGTCACTAGTGGTGCTATACATTTTGTTACAGTCCAGTGAAGGGGGACCATGATCATGATGAAGGATAGACACACAGATAAGCTCTGGTCTATCATAACACTGTACAGTGGAATCTCGTTAGCACGTTCCTCATTAACACGTTTTCCCGTGTATTGCGTTGAATTATAAAAGTCCCGGCACAAAATGCATCAAATGCATTAATAACGTTCGTTTAGTACGTTTTCTCGCTCCCGCTTACTACGTTCGAAGTTTGATGCCCTCATTCGCTATAAAAGTAACGGTCCAGCGGGAGTAGATTTACTACATTCAAAGTTAGACGTTCTCATTCGCTACTTTGGTCAAACCAGGCGGGGTGGAACCGGCAGCCAATACCATGCATATACTTATTTGTGGGACGCGTTTTGTGTGTGTGTGTGGGGGGGATGCTTTAGTGACGCTCTTTGGTGTTCTGCGGTGACGCTTTAGTTTAACAGTGGCTTGGTGTGGTTAGTTTATGCTGTTGAGTGTTGACGAAACGTAAATGTATTTTAACTTTTTGTTCGCAATGGAGAAAAAGAAAGTGCGGCAAATAACCAACAGTGAAAAACTGAAAATCCTTGAGGAAGTAGATCGCAATCCAAATATGAAACGTGTGGATATAGCACGGAAGTTAAACATTCCTCCGTCAACCTTAAACACAATTGTTAGCAAACGTAAACTAATTGAAACTGCTTTTGAAGAAGGAAAAAATGCTAAAAGAAAACGTAATCGCCCTGGCCAGTTTCCAGAATTAGAAGATGTTCTGCTAAAGTGGTTTACACAAGCTAGAGCTTCAAATGTGCCAATAGACAGGTACTGTGGCATAATTCGGTGCATGAAACATGCGTATTGTAAGAGGCTGGTACAGAGAAGGTTAGCTGCACTGAAATCGACGACAAGAAAAATCACCGTCTTAGATGCCATGCATTTTATTAGAACTGCTTGGGATTGTGTGACGCAAGATACCATTAGGAACTGCTTTAATAAAGCCGGTTTTTGCCGAGTTCTTGGTGATGAAATTACGCAGGAAGACGAGTTTTCCGAGAGTGAAGAATGGCGCCAACTAGCAGACGATGCCGGCGTGTCTTTCGAAAACTATGTAAACATTGACAATGAAATTCCAGTGTGTGAAACAGCGACGATAGATGAAATACTTGAAGAACAAGTGAAAGATGAAGCATTAGTGGGAGACGAAAGTGACGATGAACCAGATCCTGAGCCAGTACCTACAGTGTCAGAAGCCATGCAGGCAATGGACATAGTGAAGCGATATGTGTGCAGTTTCGAAGTTGATGATGATGTAATGACTTTACTAAACAAGATGGACAGTAAAATTTTGGCATTAAAACCAACAAAGCAATCAACTATCGATATGTATTTCAAACCAATGTAAATAGTGTCTATATTTCACATCCGTTTTTGAGGTAAGATGTATTATTAGATTTTATTACATATATATGTTCTTAAGTTGCAGATTATGTATTTTCGTTAACACGTTTTCCCGTCTATGACGTCCAAATCCTTGGGTCCCCGCAAAAACGTACTAACGAGATTTTACTGTATACCATTTACTAGAGGTCACTAGTGGTGCTATACATTTTGTTACAGTCCAGTGAAGGGGGACCATGATCATGATGAAGGATAGACACACAGATAAGCTCTGTATATCATAACACTGTATACCAGTCAGTCTGCAATGGTAAGTTACAATACAATGCAACAGAATTTAATGCTTTGTCATGTTCATGGTGAAAGTCTGTAAGACTTTGATTCTACCATAAAACACATCTTTTGTCAAAAAAGGACTTCCACTCCCATACATTTAACTATAAGTAGAAAATACTAAATGAATGAAAATACTTGATTTTTTCAAAACAGTGTTTAACAACATAGAGTACAAGAGGTGGTGGACACCGATGATACATGAAATGAAGATAATTGGGGAAGGAAACATTTCAGCCTGAGTTTAGGCTACCTCCCACACCACAATTACAATTTATGAGGACTGAGAGTCAAATAGGATAGTCCTAGCAGGATTTAAACATCCACAAGCAGTGACTTAATGAGCTTCGTTACTAGATCAATGTCTTCCCACTAATACTGAAGTTAATGTAAGAAGCACTCAATGAATGACAATCAGCTAAAACTAAGTTATTGGGGAAAACATTCTTATGTGTTATATTCACACCCACTAGCACTTATTTTTGATAGCTTCTACAAACTATTCCTACAAAAGCTTATTTTTCTATCCACTTCATGTTAATTCAGATAAATGTTTGCAGAAATAGTTTCACTACATATTTTGTTGAGGTACAAGAGGGATAGGAAACCAAAGCAACAGTCGGATGTTTAAAAGTGGGTCACTATGAACTGGGCTTGAATTCTATACTGTTTCTTTGCCTTCGCAAGAAACAACTGAATAATGACAGAACAAGCTGGCTGACATTGCAAAGACCTCAATAGCCTGTGTCCAATACACTTTACACAAAGTTTTGGATATGAGAAAGCTTTCTGCTCAATGGGTGCTGTATTTGTTAACAATGGGCCAAAACACTTTCTCAAGCGTGTTTAAATGCAATTCCTTAGAGTTTTTCCAAGGTTTCTTAACAGTAGATAAAAAAAAATATGGATTCACCAGTACATGCCAGAGATGAAGGAGCAGTCCAAACACTTGATGGCAACAAGTGAAAGTTCACCAAAGAAAAAAAAAACGGTTCCATCTGCAGGAAAAGTCATGGTTATGATTTTCTGGGATTCTCATGGTGTGTTGCTCACGGACTACCTCCAGAAGAACAGAACCATCACCAGGGAGTATTACACTTCACCATTGGACGAAATGAAGGATGCTATTCAAACCTAACCTCCACACATATCTGGGATTGTTACTGAAAAATTGGCTGGAGGATGAACATTCACAGATGCTTATTTTGACAACTGGACGAATCTTATTTGATTGAGGGTATTCACTGGACTAAATGTATTCTATAAAAATGACCAAGCTGAAAAATAAAATTAAAAAAAAAGTCTCTTAAATCTTGTGTTTTCTTGGTCAGGCTGGCAACTTTCAGAATGCCTGTTCTACATCATTCCTCTTCCTCGAAAGGGATTATACATCATTGTGTCCCTAACTAGACACTTTACATTTACATGTGTTCAACCCTGAAGGTGGTAGCCCTCAAATGGTTTGAAGGTAAATGCACTTGGCCTACCACTGTTGTACTATACTGTGCTAATTCTGAAACACACCATAACAAACTGTGGCACAGCCAGAAAAATATTTAAGGGGTTTATGCATAACGATCCATTTTTTTAAACAATTTGTAGCAATTCATATATGAATTGAATTAATCCTGAGTTGAAATATTTAAATAAATTCATTTTATATTCACAGATTGAGGTGCAGCAATTGGAATTAAAACTAAGATAAGATGTTTTGCGTATTCTAAGCAGTAAATTTATTGTGAATGAGTTTTAAAGACCACTGTGAAGTATTTTATATTACCGCTGTAGGACATTTTATTTCACTACAAAATAGCATTTCTAGTTATGTTCTAAGCTTGGAGTTATTGCACTCATTTGAAACCACTCAGATTTAGCATTGGAATGAAAACATGGCCCCGATATCTTAACATGGCCAACCTAGAAAGATGCTGTTATTTTAATGAAGCTATTAATTTTTACATTTTTTAGCAAAAACCTCTCCCTCTGATCACAAAGTTACATTGTGTTTTGCTTTAATCTGAGTCACTGAAGCAACTCTTATAATCTCAACAGCAGAGATCATTGAAATATTATTTCTTAACTGGTGCTAAATCGCTAATATTTTGGCATACACTGCAGGAGTAATAGCAAACACAACAAAAATTGAGTAAGGAAAGGTTTGTTCTAGTAAAAATTATAGAATTAATAAGAAATAACGCTGTAATTATAATTTTTTTAGGTTTGCAAAGGATTCTGAAAGGCAAGTTTAAATATTTTATTGTAAATGATGCTATGCTCAAAATAACTTCTGATTGAGCTCTTCTTTTGAGAGGTAGTGAATTCAATTGCTAACAGAAAAGATTGCTGTATCTTTCCATGATTTGTTTTGCACAAGAAATTGAGCATCTCTTTTATTTCTGACTTTTAACACTGACTTTCCAAATGTTTAACACAGTAATCGGAGATTTTTAACCCCTTTGCAGTTACGGACAAAACCGTTCCATCACATGCAGACGCCCTTCCTTGTTATGGATAGAATGGTTCTGTGTAAGAATTAGAACTAAAATTGAGTTTTATTTATGGATGCTCTTTAACTACTATGGTCCTTAGCATCCCATTCTATATTGGGCGTGAAATCTAGACATTTTGTTCAGAGGCCTCTTTACCATGCTTGAGGTTCTTATACGTGCCATAAATCTACAACACAGGACCACTGGCTTTACTTCCCTTCTGAAGGAAGCCATGCTAAGGATTTTTACGCCCGAAAAAATCCATCACCCTCCACCAGGTTTGAACTCACGACCTTGGGTACTAGAGGCTAGCATAGAGCTATACTAATTTAAACAAAATGTTGTTTTGCAGTTAACTTGTGGATAATATCACTTGTTATACACTTACAGTTCCACCAAACCAATGTTAAAAATACTCCAACACCTTGTTTGTTAACATTATGTTCAAAGTTTAACATAATGTTAAATTAAGTTTTTACAGCAAATTGTTAGCTAACATCTTGTTAACGTTTAAGACAACAGTGAACGATAGCTTTCAAGAAGGCAGTGACCGAACTATATGGCTTCTGAATACATTCCATTTCACTTTTTTCTACATATCACAGCAACTAATTAAATTCATGGGCAACTGCCATGTGATGTTCGTGATTGTTTGAGTTTGGAATCATGATGTTAACTAAAAAATCTAGATGCAGAAGAACTAATGTTTCACTGTCTGAAAAGTGTTAATTACAGAACTGTAACTATAGAGGTACTACAAAATGTGAAAAAGCAGATGGTCTTACATTAAAGGATAAGGATGCAGCCTGAGAGAAAATCCTCAATTTAATTGGAATGAGTGTGATTCTATCAGTTTCAGTAAGCAACGGTAGCAATTTTATTCTAGCATAAAGTGAAGCACCAAAAACTTCAGGTGCAAAGAGTGTAAAAGTGGTGGTGGACACTACATTGAAACTAATGTGGACAAAAGTGTGTTATCACTGATTAAGGATCAAGCAGACCTGAACAAAAATGCTGTTTGCTTCTTGAAGCAATTTTTTTGGAAACCTTCCAGATAAACTCACAAATGTAACTTTGGAAATACCAACATCATCACTACCATTAAATGAAAAGTGGTAGTAGCATTAAATCTCAAAGCAATTCAACACTTGCAAGAAAAAGGCATGCTTCTGCTTGTAGTATTCTAACCTCTTGTACTTGTCATAAGGCCAAGCTGATGTCCCCTTTGGACAGTTCCTATTGCTTTAAAAATTCCTCCTTTTGCAGGTTTTCAAATTTATTATGACGCATGAGTGCTCTTTTGTTAGGAGTGGCATTCAGAAAAGCCAAATACAGCAAACTCACAACAGCTTGGTTTGCAGCAGCCATTTTCCAACTTCTAACATTTGTTAAATCTCTTAAACGGGAATGACAATGTTGACTTAACATCAAGTTTAACACATTTTTAAAGCTAACATTGTCTGATGAAACAGAATGTGTTAATTTCAGTGTTAAACATTGTGTTAAAATTTAGCATCGGTTGGTGAAACTGGTCCCTATTATAACAACTGCAGCATGCTGTGAAGGAGTTTTCTTCCTGTAATTTTATGACTTATGTGTACATGAATATTTTTCACTCCTGCTGATTACATTGCAGTTTACTTATTGTAATAAATATATAGAGGTTACTTTTATTCCAAATAAAAAATGTAAACAATGGTCATAGGAAGCCTACAGTCTATTCAGCAAGCATTTTCCAAAGTCTAACGAACCAAAATCCCATCACACAATTCTTACATCCACCGACAGTAACTGTGATCATCAGGAGTAAGGTTATGAAGAATTCATCAGTGAATGAATCATCCCATCTTACTTATATATGCTCACTTTGTGTTTTCAGCTAACTCACACAAAGCATAGTCCAAGCAGAAATTAAGTATCTGACAGGCTTCTCTGCATATTATGCCCATATTTATTACCTAAGTTTTTGAAAAATAAATATGCTTTCTATTAGCAATATCAAAAACAAGCGCAATAGATGCTTACCTTTAGTAGGTTTATCCTTATTGGTTATAATTTCAGTAAATATGTGTTTTTCTTTCATTCAAATATAAAAATAAGTTTTATTTTAGCCAACTCATATAGAGTTAAATTGCTGGCTGATGTACAGTGTCAGGTGTGTTTTAAATGAACAGGCTATGAATTTAAGTTGTGTAAAAGTTATCCTAATATGTAACCTTTATTGTGAACACAAGTCCCATACTGTATGGGCTCAAACATATGAATGAAGAATTGATATTTATTTCTCAACACTCACAGTTACATAATTAAATTACTAGGTTGTCTGACAAGTAATCTTGGTTTCTTAAGTTTACTGTTTTATAAGATAGAATTGGTTTTCTTTGGTTCGATAATGCTATTTACAGGATGCCATAGCTAGTATTGCGTATACTGCGAGAATGTGTCAGTCGTCAGTTGTTAATACACAATCAAAAAATGGAAGCTACAAAGTTTCAGATTAGAGTCCTTCTAAAGCACTACTGAAAACAAGATTATAAAGCTGCTGCTGCTGCAGCTCGAAAAATATGTGAAGTGGAAGGAGAAGGTGTCGTTAGTGAGCGTGTGGTTCCAACGTTTCAACACTGGAGAAGAAAACACTAAAGATTTACCACGTTCTGGAAGATCTAAATTATGGAATGTTGAGAATATGCGCAGAGTTTTGGAAGAAAATCTGCAAAACAGTACTTGTAGACTGTCAAAAGAACTTGGTCCATCAAAAGATACCATACATCACCAGATTAAGAAACTTGGAAAATCAAACAGAAGCTGTACCTTATGAATTGACACCTCAACAGGCTCTACATATCTGTCATCAATTTATTGGTAATCCCATGGCTGATAGATTTATCAGGAGAATAAAATGGGTCTATCACAGGAACCCTGACACCTTGAAACAGTGGCTCAGCCCCTGTCAACGTCGTCATTAAAAAAGGTCAGTTTACCCAAAAGTAATGTTGTGTGTCTGGTGAAACTTTGAAGGAGTGATTCACCAGGAGTTTGTTCCAAACAGGCGTGCAGTGAATGTGGATCTTTATTCTCAACAACTGGAATGAGTTCATCAAGTTTTGAGATGGAGATACCCAGCATTAGTCAACAGAAATGGAGTTCTCTTGCAACACAACGCCCATACTGCACAAAAATTCAGGAATTGGAAGGAGTCAAACTACTACCACACCCAACATATAGCCCTTCAGATTACCACCAGTTTCCATCCATTGCTTGCAAGAAATTTCAAAAACATTGAAGCTGTGGAAGTGGGTCTCACCGAATTCTTTGAATCAAAAACCAGAGATTGGTACTGTCTCAGGATAATAAACCTTGCTCAAAGATGGTCTCTACTTTCAAGAACAGTTTAATTTCTTGTCAGAGAGCGTTCCAAATCAAGTTTTGCTTAAAAACTGACACTACTTATGAGACATATGTTTTAGACTATAATAATATTTGAAAATATTAGGTTATTTACACTATAAACTCACATCTTGCTGATCTACTGTCTCAATAAACACAGCTGTACTGATAACCCAGTGCCTACTTCCTTACATTATTTGTCTATTTTGTGTGCCTTTAGTCCCATCTTCTTAACCATTTCTCTTTAACCTTACCCAAATGGTTCCCAATAGCTTTTATATTTTGAACCCCGTTTACGGTCAGAATCTTACTTATTAATTACTTCCCCATTTCTGTTGCCAAAATTGTTCTCTCCATGTTTTTGTTTGATTACAGTATAATATGCATGTTCACTTCACCACACATTGAACATTTCCTATATCCTTGTCATGCCTTTCAAGTTTTCTAACTCCTGTTCTCATCCTAGTTTATTGTACATCTCTATACACTTTTCCCTCTTCCCTCCTCAGCAGCTTTTTCTCTCTTGTCAATATCTTCTAGCCTTAATTCTACTTCTTTCCAAAAAGCCTCTAATGTGATATTCTACACTTATCAACACATCTCCCATCTTTGTGGAGTTTTAATAACGATGACAGTTTCCACTTACTTTTCTCTTGTACATGAACACATTCTTTGATAATATCGCTATCTTCCAAATTGAAATTGTATATAAATATTTCATAGCTCTTGTTAAAATGTTAATCTTGTTGGAGTACCTACCAAGTTCTAGCTATGCTTGGTGATGCTATTGGCAGACCTAAAACATTTGACTCTGTCGACCTCTCTCCAAGCATCATCTTGTTTTCTGCTGTAGCAGTGTCAAGCCATTTGACATTTATGTCTGGCAATATTTTTTAACGTGAGCTTATAACACTCATGGCCATTTTACTTTTGCTACAGACATCTCGAACATAAGATAGCCTCACATATAAGCTGACTCTGAAGTTTTGGAAGATCATCAAGAGAAAAAATTACCTGAATAATGAATACAATTAGAAAATATTCACGATATATTGGAAACCCTGATTGAAATTTCCCTGTTTTTGTTTCTCTGAATGTTTTTCTTGATGTGTCTACATTCATAAAATGTTGTTCTTCCTTCCATCAAGGCCATACATTACATTTGGAAATGCTGAACTCCATCTTAGACTGTACACTATCAGTACATTTTACCTCGTGCAAAATCTGTAACTTAAACTTCATATCATAACTTTTTCTCTCTCCTTTATTCAACTGACACAACACAATATCTGCCATGACTGGAACACTGGACAAAACTGAATGTATTAACACAACGGCGCCAAGCCAAGCAACAGTAGATCACGTTGAAAGTAATCGTCGTTTATTCGTGACTTAAGCTCAGCTGTGATTTCCACTGCTCACTTCAGTACAACCGTTAACTAAAATGAGTCTCTTAAATATTAGGCTGTGCATACAAAATGAGTAGTTTTTAGAAGCACATTTTAAGGTAAAAACATTGTCTTATGTTCAGGCCAATGCACTATATAAACAACATAAGTCCTGGCATACATTACTGGAAACAGCTTTGCGTCAGTAGTCATAAGGGTGCACTTTTGTTACTATGGAAGCTTCGTGTACGTATGTCTTACACTATGGCTAACTATTATCATTTGATGACATAAGCATGCTTGTATAAAAACTATTTGAGCATAAAATTTCAGCAACTTTCATTAGCAAGGAATAATAGAACTAAAATTGATTCAATTTTTTTAAAAAATGCTCACACACATCAAATTTAATATTTTTGAAAGGAAAATTTTAGAAAAAAAGAAACAAAATTTTCAACCATTATTGTACAGTGTGTGACGTCATCGAAAAAATTATGTCAAAATGTTATATTCCATTTTTTTCTGAAAGGCAGGTATCTTATTAGTTGCATGAACAATTTTATACAAAAGGTCTGGTTGCTATGGAAACAGATCTCTCTCCACTTGATGGGGATATGTAGAGTGCCTGCTAATATGAAAGAGTTAAACAAGCCAAGAACTAAAGCGTTCCCATGGCAACCAAACCTTTTGTATAAGACAAATGAAACCGTTCATACAACTACATTTGGTGCCAGCCTCTGCAAGCCTGGCTGCTGTGACCAGAATTTAAGACAGTGAGAACAAGGAAAACGGCCTGAGAGGCCAAGCCGTCAACACCTTCTATTTCTTGTATCCAGGTACCAAAGCCAGTAAAGGAACAGATACTTTCTTTGGTAACGTATTTCTTTAATTTCACATGCAGGCACATCTTTGCAGTATCTCCCATTAGGATATAGTGTTCTGTGTTGTAATTCTAAATTCCAAATTTACGCAAGTTTATTCAAATATGCTTACATGTGCGTAATGTCAGAGTTGAACGGGACATGTAAACGTATAGCTAGTTTGTAGAACAATAGCCTTTATTCTGTTTTAAAAACTGAAGTTAATTCGTTCTGTTGAGGCACAGCTTTGGTTAAGAAGATAGGCCCCATATGCAATTTACGGTAATTCTTGTTAAATCTTTTAAAGTGTATTTGCTCAAATTAAATTTGTTAAATGAGAACACTGACTCAGTAATTGAGCTGAAGTTAATGTTGAATATTGCAATTCAAGTATTTGATTCTAAATTCCTATATATACATGTATCTCTAATTCTATTCACTCAATTCAAATATATATACAAGGGCAGCCCCAGAAGTACCTGACCTGACGTATATATAGCAGTTGTTCTTTCAAACAAATGACTATGGTAGAAAGTACCACCCTTATAAAGCTTAAACTTGAAGTTTGACAATGCTACATTGTTTGCCAGCCATTAATAGTGAACTCTCTCAGCGAATTTGTAAACATGGATAAAACTGGCCATTGTTATGTGATACAATACTTTCATTTGAAAGGTCTTAGTCCAACTAATATTAAAGCTGAGCTAGATTCTACTCTGGGGGAGTCTGCTCCTTCGTTTATAACAGTAAAATATTGGGTGGCAGAGTTTAAGCGAGGCCGTAAGAGCTGCCAAGACGAACATCACAGTGGTCGACCAAATGAGGTGACCACGCCAGAAATAGTAAGGAAAATCCAAAAAATGGTATTGGATGACCATCGACTGAAAATGCGTGAGCTAGCAGATATCGTAGGCATTTCAAAAAATGCTGTACATCTCACACTAACTGAAAATTTAGACATGAGAAGATGCTGTGCCAAGATGGGTGCTGCGTTTACTCACAATGGAACAAAAACAGCATCGTGCGGATGTTTCAGTTGAGTGTTTGGCGATGTTTCGCTGCAATAAAGCCGAGTTTTTGTGTCAATTCATAACCATGGATGAAACATGGGTCCATCACTTCACACCTCAGATGAAGGAACAGTCAAAACAATGGATTGAAAGGGGAGGATCAGCTCCAAAGAAGGCAAAGACAGTTGCATCTGCATGCAAGGTAATGGCGTCAGTTTTTTGTGATGCGCATGGGATAATTTTCATCAATTATCTTCAAAAACGAAAAGCAATCAATGGCAAGTATTATGCAAACTTATTGCATAATTTGAATGCTGGAATGAAGCAAAAATGCGCGCATTTAGCAAAAAAGAAAGCTCTGTTTCATTAAGACAATGCACCAGTTCATACATCCCTTATCACTATGGCCAAAATCAGTTAGTTTAAGTTTGAATTGCTTCGTCATGCACCCTATTCGCCAAACTTAGCCCCCCTCTGATTATTTCCTGTTTCCAAAGTTGAAGAAATGGCTTAGTGGTAAAAGATTTGCCAACAATGAAGAGGTGGAGTCTGCAGTTGATGACTATCTTGCAGAACTCGGCGGTTCTCACTATAAACAGGGTATCAAAGCTATTGAACGTCGCTGAAAGGAGACTATGTAGAGAAATAAGATGTTTTTTCCCAAATTTTAAGAAGAGAAATAAAAAAATAGTATGTCCACATTTAAAATGTTTGTGGATGTCACATCCTGCATAATAATGGATAAAAAAATGTTTATTTTTGTACAATTTTCCTTTCAAAATATTAAATTTGACGTGTCCGAACATTCTTAAAAAAATCAGTATATTTTTGTTTTAATTGCATTATTCCTTACTTAAGAAAGATCATCTATCTGTAATGGTGCATTTAATAAGTTTAGGAAGATATCAATTTTATACATTTTTATTTGTATCTTAGAATGATTTTGGCGTTTTAGTTAAAATCGTTCACAGATAATGCATTTCTGCATGTTTTGCAGACATAAAAACTTTGTCAAAGCACTTCAAGGGCACAAACTATAGTAAAAACAAAACAATGACAACTACCCTGCAACCTCACACGATGCATATTGCAAAACACAACTGGAAAGCATTTTTGCTGTGCAACATGGCTTTACACATAACCAGTGGATGTTTTCTGAAATAGCATTATAAGTTATAGACAAATCCCAAAATATGTACATCACAATCACCAGTATCAAACACAATCATCTTGTTTGCAAATGAATGAAAAAAAGCTGCGGGTCTGTCAATAAGTTAGGGCTGTTTCCTTGCAGTGGCCCCATTCCGCTATGCAAGCATCCTTTGCAAGTATAACTTCTTTACGATGTCGTATTATTTTCCGAGCAAATTCACAGATTTAGCCTAACTTACCTAATCATTAATAACTTATTACTTTCATACTATTCAGCAGCTTACTTCCTATGGTTGATATATTTTTGATCTGATGAAGTCATGAAACTGCCCCCCCCCCAAGTGAATACTCACTCTCTCACACACACAGAGTACTAAGGCTGGTTCACAATAGCCCAGTAATGAGAATGGGATCGTATATCAATCACAAAGTGATTTGACACATTGGATTCAATTAGTTTTTAACTGACCAGTGATATTTTTCACCTGCTTCCAATTTAGCCAACATCAAAATTCGATAGAGCAAACATAATCTAAATGCAGATCGAATAGATTTCTGATTCCACTAGTTGCATCAGTTTTCATTCCTTTACTTAATGCTGTACATTAAAGTTGTTTGTTGCTCTTTGTTAATTTCTACCTGTTTGAGGCCATAGCCAGTTTTGAGTTGCATATAAACAATGTATATACCCCTGCTGCTGAATCTTTGCACTTGACAGTTTGTGTGGCTTCACGTAACATTGGCTATATTGTGGTTGTGAAGTTGCCAGCGTGGCTAGTAAACAACAGCTGATTGTTCTCCTTTCTATCGTGTCTAAACCGCATACAAAAAGTGTACGTACATAGTGAATGTTAATGAATAATAACTATTTTGTATTATTATTAATGTTAATTGAAAATAACCCAGCATAAACATTGCAACGTGTGTAGAATAAATTATGCACTTTTGACAATATAGAAACAGAAGAATGCAAACTTGCCTGCTACAATGAGGAGAAATAAAACAAATTATAAGCTGCGATAACAAAGTTATTTTCACTCATGCTGTGTTCCAGGAATTTTGTCCTCTTTCTCTTTGAGTTTCACTCCCTTGTAAATAACAGTTCTCGTGATGAGTCCGAGAGCTCCTGCAGTACTTTGTATGGCTTTATCAGCATGAATAGAGGGATCCCATGAACCTTCACGTACTCCTCCTCCTGTTCAAGAATTCCTGGGTCCTTCTTAACAGTTCCACTGCCTGACTATTAAGTGAACACATCTAGATGCAAAGGATTTTCACTTTGTGAATATCACTCGGTGATCGGCATTTTTTGAGACATTGTCACACTTCAAATCTTGTATAAATAATATGAATTAAATATACGAGGGTCAGCTGATAAGTCCTGGGCCTCACACAGAGATGGCGCCACAGTTAGATGGTGGCATCGTATAGTTTTACTCTAGACTAGCTTGTATCCATAGTTACAGGTCAATAGCTTGTTTAGTTTTTGAATGACAGCATTTTAAACAAGACAACTTTAGAGTTTTCACGAAAATGGAGGATTTGGAAAAACGAGCAGTGATTAAATACTTCCATTTGAAAGGCTTAACGCCTAAAGAAATCAAAGAGGAAATGGACAGTCCATTGAAAGACTCTGCCCCTTCATATTCAATGATTAAAAGGTGGGTTGCAGAGTTTAAAATGGGACAAGCACTAGTGATGAGCCTCGCTCTGGACGCCCTGTGCAAGTCACAACTCCAGAGATGATTGAAAAAATTCATCCTTTAGTACTGGAAGACCACAGATTAAAGTTGTTTGAGATAGAAGTGGCTGTAAACGTATCAAAAGAACATGCAGGTAATATTTTAAGTAATGTTTTGAGCTTTCACAAGGTCTGTGCTAGGTGGGTGCTGCGTTTGTTGACACCTGATCAAAAGTTGCATAGAAAAACTGTTTCTGTTAAGAATGTGGAGCTCTACCATAAAAATCCCAATGAATTTTTGAGATGGCTTATTACCATGGATGAAACTTGGATACATCACTACACTCCAAAAAGTAAATCACAGTCAAAACAGTGGATTGTGCCAGGTGAGCCAACTCCTAAAACGGCAAAGTCAATTTTGTCAGCTAACAAGGTTATGGCGAGTGTTTTCTGAGATGCACAGAGAATTATTTTTATTGATTACTTGGAAAAGGGTAAAAGTATCACTGGTGACTACTACGCAAGCTTACTGCAACGTTTGAGTGATGAGGTGAAAAGACAAAGACCCCATTTGGCAAAAAAAAATCTTGTTTCATCGCAACAATGCTCTGGCCCATCGTTCAGTCATTGCAATGGGGAAAATTTGCAAATTAAAGTTCAAATTACTTGAACATCCACCCTATTTGCCAGATCTAGCATCCAGTGACTAACAACTGTTCCCTAATCTCAAAACATTTCTTGGAGGACGAAGATTTCACAGCAACGAGGAGGCCATTGATGCGGTAAACAGCTATTTTGAAGACCTTGATAAATCACACTACAGAGATGGTTTAATTAAATTAGAACACCAGTATGACAAATGTATTAGCCTTTCTGGAGATTAGGTTGAGAAATAAAAAAAAAAATTTTTTTTTAAATGTTAATTTCATTGAAAGGCCCGGGACTTATCAGCCGACCCTTGTATATAAAATAGATATATATGTGTGTGTGTTGTATAAACGAACACCAACAGTAACAAAGCCATCAAACAATAACCACAAATATAAATAACACAATACGCAAGTGCTAGAGATTCACAAACTGAAACACTGGTTGGAAATAGCTACATCCGGCAACAGAACCACTTCAAGTTCCGATTCCGCTTTGTCATCCACCACCACCCAGAATGTTGTCTTGAGATTGGTTTAGGAAGTCTAACGATTAAAGCTTTTCATCTGTTTTTTTGCAAGTGTACCAACTTAATTGCTAGCTGTCGAGTGCAATGTTTCAATGGCGGGGGTATAGATGACCCCTTCACTAAAAGAACCAATGCTTGATGGATCTGCAGATGTCAGGATCTGAGGTCACATATGCTAGAATTTCTTCCAGTTCTATGTTATCAGCTTGTGACTAGAGAGAGCACTAGCATCTGTTTCATGACATGGCTGCCTAGAATGATCTCTATAGTAAAGAGTCTAATATGCTGTGCCCAGGATGAGAATAGGAAAGTTAAAAGTTGGGCAAGTCTTCTTTCTCGTTCCTGGGAAACCTTCCCGTCAATTGTGAACACTCCCATTAAAATGCATGTATTTCAACTTTATTGTTCTCGTTCTCAGTTGTTGTGAACCAGCCTAGAGGTAAGTAGTACAGAAAATAAAAATTGTACACGTTACATTCATACGAATTTCTCTACCCACTATTGTTTATTACTTTCTCTACTAGTATAGTAAGTAGGGGAAGTATTGTATTCCACCCAAAAATTTGATGTCAAGATATCATCACAAATACATGTTTTGAGCCCCCCTGAACCTCAAAAAATGTAGTTTTAGAAAAAGATCCATGTGTGTGTGTTTCTGTGAACACCAGAACTCAAAAATGAAGCTGGTTAAAATCCAAAATTGGTATTTAAGTTCAGCATCTTCCAAAGATGTAACATGAAGATTTTAGAGAAAATTCTCCCATTCCAAACCATCCTTTATAGAAAAATTTTATTTTTATTTTCTGATAAAATGGTTGTAACAATTTTGATTAAAATACCATCTATTTAAGATATTTATATGACAAAACGTATAAATTGAATTTTCTGAGAATAGCCTACGAAGTCCTCTTCATTTGGAAGGAATTTTGTAAAACTTGTAAACCGTAACAGCAAGACAAATCTAGCTATCTACTTAGCAACCCACTCTTAAAAGAGTTTACTATCGCTTAAAGCCTTTTGTATTCCCCCTAATCCTATTGCACCTAGAAGGAAATATGCAATAGGACAATTTCTGCAAATGTTTATCTTAATTTACATGAAGTAGATAGAAAAATAAACGTTTGTAAGAATAGTTTGTACAAGAAAGAGTAGAGTAAGTAATGTGAATGCAATACACCAGCATTTTTTACAAAAGCTTATTTTTGTATATACTTCACATTAATTGAGACAAACGATTGCAGAAACAGTGTTGTTGATCTAATGTGCAGGATTTTGAAGCATCAATTTTTCCCTTGCTAGCCAATATAAATTGTCTTACACTACACATTTCGTAGTAGATACAGAAAGCTGAAGTGAAAGTCAGATGCTGACACTGAAATTCCATACCCTTTCTATTTCATTGCACAACTATTTGAAAATTCAAACCAATGAGAACAAATATCTCAGAAATGATTAATGCCTAAGCATATAAGATGAAAATTGTGTCTTTACCAGATCTACAATTTTTGTTTACCTCTTATAGTTTACCATTTATTCCAAATTATATTACATTCCTTCCAAAAAGAGCACTTCACAGGCTATTTCCAGAAAATTCAACATATAAATTTTATTTGCCATGTAAATACCTTAAACATATGTATTTCAAACAGCCAATTTTGAGATAAATTCAAAATTAGTGTCACAACACGTACATGCATCTGGACCTTTTTCCAAAAATGCTTTCTTGGGCTCAGGGATCTCAAAATGTGAATTTCTGGTGAAATCACGACATAAAACTTTATTAAAATATAATACTTTCTCTAGTTACTATAAGTAAGCATTATAGAAAATAAAAAGTGTTTCTAGTGTTTCAAGCGAAATAAAATGAGAAGAGAAAATTGTGTTTTTAGACAGCAAGGCCTAAAAGTAAAACTTCTAGACAGTGCATATGAACTAAAAGCTTTACATTAGTGCAATTATCTTCATTGTGACCAACTTTGGTTTCACATACAATCACACAGCAATTACCCTTTGTATTTGCACATGTTTAATAACTTGACTTGGTTTGATTAAGTTTTACTTTTTACGTGATTAATTTCTCATGACACTCACATTATCTATTCACAATACAAATCGTGACACTTCAATTTATTGTAGAGTTAACCTATACATTATATTGGCAGCTTTCTTTGATCTAAAATGTTATCCTTTTACCTCGTATAACCTACTTAAAGATTAGATGGAGGAAATTATGAATTCAGAAGGAACTAAAATGGAAGTAAAATTACCGAAGCAGCAGAAAGAACAACAGTGGAAAACTACTCATCCAAAAAATCCAGAAGATAATATGATATAGCATTTAATCGCTTCATTGTCTGGTGAAAGGTAAAACATGTTCAAAAGAATTTCACTGAAAATGATTGCTAGTGAATACACAAAACATCTGAAATCTCACTTTTTTAACGTCATTTCTCTTGTTTCAAGAAAGCGATCTAAACGGAATCTCTATTAGTTTCATCAGGAATCAATATAATACACTGATATTTTACAAATTCGAATGCTGTCCAAAAAACAGTACATGCGACCTTCGTTTTGCAAACATTCCTATGAAAATAAAACTCTACTTTTACCGCTTGTATCATAACCCACTATTGTGCAACCCTACCATTATAAACATGCTGTTACTGTATTGTGCATAACTGGCTCATTAATAACAATGACATAATATAGATATTCCAAGTTGCCATGGCTTATAGAGAGAAGATGAAACCATTTGTGGTAGTGTTTTCTCTGAACAACAAAGACACAAAAATCTCTGTGCATTATAAAATACAGAATGATTAAGATCTGAATGCTGTGCTGATAACAGGCTGCATGACAGTCTGTAACACCTGCTCACTTCTCTCCCAGGAAGGGAATGTCTTGCTTATCGATTCAACATGTCAGATAATAACAGGGAGAGAAGCTAACGTCTCGTAATATATGAAGACACTCTCATGTATGTCAGCAAATTATTCCACGATTTATTTCCTGCAATTTATAATGCTAAGATCTCATAAAATAATGTATCCAACTTGTAATATGACAACAGACACCATCAATATTAACCACTATTATAACATTGTATGAACTACACATAATGAAGTAAGTGATCCCAGCATCTCAAGCTGTTCTGTCTATAACAGTTTGTGCTAAATAATTTATAATTTGTCCCTATTACAATGGAAAAATACATACTTTTCTTAACCTGCACAGATTTTAATTTTTACATAAATTTTCTTTGAATTTAATCAAAGTCTCTTACATTCATATCAGCTAAAGTTCAGAGTACCAGATTACATTATTTGTTTATTCCCTCCCTCTTTGCTTGCATCCTTGACTCAGCACCTAATTTATGGACAGACCCAATCTACTGCAGTATGTCAATCACTTGCAGATCAGAGACAAAGATGTACCTACCTGAAGTAGGGCAGGTCCCATCACAGGCACCAGAAAGCCCTGGTACAGGAACTCCAGCATCTGCTTCTTCACTACGGGATGAGCGACCTGTACCACAGCGTTGCAAAACTCCAAAGAGTTCATGAACATGGTCAGTTCACTGATCTCGTTTACATCATCAGGCGTGAGGCGATGCCAATCTTCTGTTTCAATTGCTAGCTTACGAGGCAGCAGCGAGTACAGTCCACTAAGCCCAGTTGCCAGTACCTATATTATGTAATTACATTAACTTTAATAATTAAAATGCCACATTAATTATACACTATAAGTACCAGGTGGTTAAAATTAAAGTGACAATCTTCAGTGTGGTACAACGGCTGTAGGAGCCTGAAACATTGTAGATATGCTGCCCTTGCAAATTACACCAAAAAGTAATTAGTTCCAAATCTTACCAGCAGCTGAAAACATGGCACTGTAAGCAGTCAGAACATGGTATGAACGCATAAAAAATACAAAACATATGAGAATGGTAGTTCTGGCACGTATATTAGGAATTACGCTTACAAACACTGTGCAACATGGCCTTCCTGCTCAGCAACACAACATGGTCAACAGTTGCTTGCAGTATATCTGGTGAAATCACGACATGTTGTATGCAAGACTGTTGAGTACTGCACGTTGGTGGGGAACTGGATCATAGCTGTGTGTGTGGGGGGGTTACTGTAGATGGCAAATGTTAGGCGGTGCATACAGATTAGCTGACATCCCCCTCAACAAAGATGAAGAATAAGACCTTGAGCTAAACAGTATAATAGACATAGCTACAGAAAATGGATTCCAGACAGAAACACTGCCTAAGAAAATAACCACAGATTCAGGAACACAAAAACAATAAAAGAGGTCCACACACTCATTACAAATAAAAAAGAAAACAAGCTTTTCAAGAAATTCACATACTGCCCAACAGCCAGAGGATCTTCAAACCGCACATCAACATTTTGATAGTTAATTCATCAAGAACATATTAAATTCTAAATTAAAAGATGACATCCAACAGGAGAACAAGCCTGGAGTATACCAGATCAACTGCTATGGCTGCAAAAAAAAATCGACAAACGTAATAATAAGAGCAAAAGAGCACACCTGGAAGATAAAGCAAAAGCAGGAGCACAAATCAGTGGTAGCTTGGCATTTCTGGAAAGATCAACAACCAAAAACAGAAAGCATTTCAGGAAAAACAGAACTTGGGAAAACATTTACATTTTGGAAGTACAGGAATAGCATTTTCAATTTTGAAATCCTGCCAGACAACATACTAATACAGAGGTTTATCCCACTGCCACCACGGACAAGTGGCAACCTTCACGAAGGATGATGTGCTGGCAGTCAACCAGGAACTGATGATGGGCGCAATTAGCTCCAGAAACATGTTTTCTGTTTCAAAATATGGTAAGTGATGTAGTGTCACAAACCGACTCAATGTTAATCTAAATTATTAGTGCACATAACTGTCACAAAGTCCATCATACTTAATATTAAGTGTAAGCTAAATATTACAAGTAGCTTTAACAGTTTCACCAATTCTGGTATCATGTTTTTCAGAGCTATACACCAAAATCTTCCCATAGTGTATCAAACTTTCAAAACTATTTAGTCAAATTATTTTCTTACACCCCAATAAAATGTCTCTATGCAGGGCGAGTCTTATACCATAAAAATTGTCACCCTATATAAAAACAATAGAATTATTATCTTCTAATCTAGTAAAAACTGTTCCATTTTCACAAGATATGACATTGTCACTGATGGATATCAGGCTTCCAAGCTTGTTACTGTTTCATCCACTATCCCATAATACAAAATATGGAAGCTGTACGTTACTTCTCTCATCATCAACATTACATAATTTTTCTTAGTCATGAAAGTTTAGATGTGTCTCTGGGATCTTTATTATAACTTATTTTATCAAAGTGATAATATATGACCTTATAGGTGGCACATATATGGTGTTACACATACAATTGTTTAATAATGTTCCAGGAGTAAGCAGAGCTATATAAAGTGCTATTCTTTCCAGGCAACTCTTGAAAATGACTGACAAGAAGATTATTTCAGAAATATGAATTTAACTGTTAAATTACTGTCAGTTACATTATAATGCCAACATAAAACTGATTCCAGGGATATCTGTGAGTCTTATTGTAAAGAAAGTGCTTATAAAACTTTAATGCTTGAAATCGATCTCTTACTTCTGGAACTTTTCAATCAATTTCAGCTTAAGCTTTTATTGTAACAAATTTATTAAATATTACATAAATTATATTCTTAAACTTCTGTGAAACTTCTACAACATCAGCAAGCAAAGCTCGGGCTTCTAGATACTTTTTGCTAATGTGATATGTCAATTTTCATAGTAATACAATAATAACTTATTTATTATCATATTTAGATGCTGATATTGTCATGACATATGTTACTATAGTGCTAACTTGGTACTTAGAGAACACACTAATGCTGGGTTTCACCAACCATCATCAAGCTATCTAGACTTGTCAAAAGTGGAAGTTCCATTTCACCAGTATGCATCATCCTTTTCACCCACAAGGTTCTCATCAGTTTTCCTTCCTTCAAATCATTGGCGATGTATACAGTTTAGCTTTTGAGAAATGCCATTCATTCCAGTAGTAACTGAACAATGGATATTTTCGATATTGAAATGATCAACAAAAATATATTGAAAATATAGGTCCAGACCATGTTATTCGGGATAAAAATTACCATGGGTTATTTCTATGAAGTATAATTTGTTACTAATTATCAAAATATAGATGAAACTCAACCGAGACCAATTTTACCACTTCAACAGTTACTGGAAACACTCAGATATTTCCCTATTGTTAATGGTGACTGCAACAGTTTTAAAATCCATGGTGTGTGAAGAAGCAATTGCTTTGTTTGAGCCACAGTGATCCAAGAACTTTATGCAACTGCATTGTAGACTCATGTGACTATTCTGTTACAATGTGGAAGTATACGGAAACTTGATATCATAGTTTTCCCTTAATATTCAGATGGTTGGCAGTACAAGCTTACTAATTACGAATACTGTGGCACAACAGCTTTGTATTCATCAGAGATTGATTTTTCAAGACGGGGGACTATGTGGCATTCTATTTGATGACAATGCATTTCAAGTGGTGTGAGGTGGGTTTAAACATACACGTGTTTCTGGAGCCACAATCTCAGCCAATGGAAATAGACTACTGTTGTCAACATTTACAAACTTACATAACAAGTCATCATAGTTGTTGACGATATGCCAAAACTGACATCCCTGATGGTAAATTTGCCGGTGGTTGGTGAAACTCAGCATAAGAGTTTTAAATAACAAACTATTTAAACTTTCAAGTGAGCATATCTCACCGGACAGACATTGGAGTGCTCGGCGATGTAGGATCCAACATTTTCATTCTTCTTGGACAGAGACATGCACAACAGCAGTGCATCCCGGGCCTGCTGACCAATGCCACCCTCACGGTGAACAAATGGAATCAGCAGAGTGAAAATCACAAACCTAAACAAGAAATCATTTTAGGGAGGATCAAACCCTGTAAACACAATTATTATTTCCTTTTCCTCCGCCTTTTTGTTGTTTGAAGAACACTGATATTTACACAGGGGGAACCAGAGCAACAAAATAAAATAAATCATCCTGGCTGGCATCTGAATCTCTAATCCAGGACGTTTATTCTAAATTCATGATTTGTTATTTAATTCTTCGTACATAATTATTTTCAAGCAGTTTTGCACAGATAAAATCTTAACCTAATTGACTAACTAAACAAAACTAAAATGTAATATAAACCTTCTCTATTATTGTACTATTCCTACTGAAACCAGTACTCCTACCAACTGGTTACTAGTTGGCATATATTTATATTAACTTAAAACCTAATACTGGCAGCAGGCATTCTAACTAATCTAAAAGTGCAACTGCAATTTTTAAACCTTATTAACATTCTACAACATGAACTATTGCTTTGTTGTTATATACTTACAAAGCTGCTATTATGTACTCATGTTATTTATAATCCTCATATTTATTTATTATATATTCTTTACTTAATTATTAACATCATTATGAAATTCTTTTCTTGCACCTTTAAATTTACTCAATTTATAACATTATAAACCTTCCACCTGTTATCTCTTCACACTTTATCACATAATAAATGTTCACTCCATCACTTTTATACTATTAATCACTGTACTTTTTATTAATTACTTTAATTATTTTGCCTCTCCCTTTACTATCACTTATCACTAAACACTTATCTTCCTCTCTTCACATCCACTTAAACTCTCTTCTTCCTTTTCATTGCTTGTCCCTGGCTCCTCCTCTTCTATACTACCAATGATGATACTCTCTCTTCCTCATCCTCCTCTCTCCTGCTACTGTTCTATGGCTCTTTACCCCTCAACTCCTCCTCTCTTCATCATCAGTTTTGTTAGTTATATTATCTCATCTTCTAATCCTCTATATTACTCAAAGTTTGTATGAATTCTTCTTGCAGTGTGTCCATTAGATGTAATCTTTATAATGTATTATCACCCTTTCTTCCTGTTTGCTAATTTGTCTAATGTGTCGTTTCTTATGTCCATGCAGTACTCATCTTCCATATAATATTTCAAAAAGAATATGCTGCAGTGTTCCTGTTACTTGACGTATGTTGCATGTGCTATTTAAAACTTTTTAAATTATGTTTCATTAGGGTCATGCCCAGTTACGTAATGTATTAGTCCTTTTGTGGGTTGTATGTGTTTAAAACTTAATTTTTCTTCAAATTTGAAAAGGCATCACATGTTCTCCTGCCTCTACTTCATTCCATAGTTATCAAAATGTTCTTAATTTCTCCTAAATTAACACATGTTCTTCCTATTACTTCCTCTATTTTGTCTAAGGTTAATTTTTTAAAGCAGTATATTGCTCCTGTTAATTGATTGGTAAGATTCCTTTGCCCAACACCATATATTTCTAACTAAAGCACACGTGAGTCTATTTCATCAATTTCAGTACGACAAGACAGCAGAATAAAGCATTCTTGCCCTGTGTTAATGGTGTGAAGGATTGCATTGGCAAACTGTTGGAGAGAGCCAACACAATAGCAATCTTCAAACCTTCCAGAAAACTAAAACAAACAAAACTGAGGTTGGCAAAGGACAAGCAGGACCTGCTCTCAATGCAAGGGATTTATTGTATACCATGCAGCTGTGGCTAAGTCTATGTTGGCACCACTAAGCGCAGCATAAAAACCCGCATCAAGAATATAAAAAACAACTGCTGACTAAGAGACACAGAATAATCAGCAGTAGCCAATCATGTGTTACTAATGGGCCATGACACCAAGTTTGGCGACAACAGAGCCTACTACCATGCATAGCTGTACCGAGAGATTTATAAACACAAAAACAATTTTAATGGAAAAGAGGAAGTAGCATGCACACACAAAGCCATTGCTAGATAATACAAAACAAAACCTCAAAAAAAACCAGTCAGAGAAATGATGCGGCAGTTTCCTCAGCCACACAGGGGTTAAATGAAATTGAGTTTTATTTATGGACACACTTTAACTACTATAGTTCTTAGTGTCCCATTCTATATTGGGTGTGAAAGACCAGAAATTTTACTCAATAGGCCCTTTATCAGGCTTAAGGTTCTTTTACATGCCGTAAATCTACAACACAGGACCACCGGCTTTTCTTCCCTTCCGAAGGAAGCCATGCTAAGGATTTTTACACCCAAAAAAAAAAAAAAAAAAAAAAAAAAAAAATCAATCAGCCTCCACCAGGTTTGAATCTGCAATCTTGGGAACTACAGGCTGGTATGGTACCCCTAGATCACGGAGGAACGACACACACAAAGGGACTGGCAGATGAGCTACCAATAGGAGACGAGGGGGGCAGTCCCTCCTGCCTATATATAGAGCTCCCAAACTATATATAGCTACAGGCTCTAGTTGTAATCTAGCCAGGAGTCACTTACCTCTTAAAGGTACCCAACAGGTGATATCTCATCGACTGGACCACGGCCTACCAAGCCCGGAAACTACATTCTACTGGATTTCATTGGATATGTTTTCATTAATTCATACTCTTTCAAGGAGAAAAGCATATGAAAAGACAGTGGACCTGAGCTCCAAATATGCAGATGGTGACACCATTCATATTGAGAAATGTTACAAAAAGAAAATTAAAATTAATGCTGGCAAAGATAGCTCAGATGTCCTTGACAATAAGTATAAAAGTTAACAGTATTGGGTTACCCAGGCAGACGTCCTGCTGCTCGTGTACTGCAGCCTAGCCACAGACATACACTGTACTCCTTGAAAGAGCATCAATTTGTTCGCTGAGCCATTTTTTCAAGTTTGGAATTAAAAAAATAAGTCCACTGGGGGCCAAATCTGGTGAATATGGTGGATGCTGTAGTAATTCAAACTTTAATTCTACAATTTTAGCAATTGAAGCTGTGCTGGTGTGCATCCATACATTGTCTTGATGTAAGAGAATCTTTTTCTTTGCCAAATGAGGACATTTTTTCTTGATTTCTTTGCTCAACCAGTGCAATAATGACATACAGTACTCACCATTTATCATTCGTCCATTCTACAAGTAATTGAAGATGATTCTGCAAGCATCGCAAAAACTGTGGCCATCACCTTATTGGCCGATTTCACATCTTCAGCTTGTTTAGAGCCAATTTTCCTTTAAAAACACAATTTCAACTGTTCCTTTGTCTCTGGAGTAAAGTATTGTATCCATGTTTTGGCCACAGTTATGTATCGACACAGGATTGTGAATGGGTGCCAAACCAACCTCTGAATCAATCTCTCAATTCCTTTTACTCCCCACCGAGAGAAACATGACACCTATCTTGCTGAGGTCTTTGTCACACCCAATTTTTCATGAAAAATTGAAAACACTGTACCTTGTGATATACCTGTGGCGTAAACTATTTTGCCAACTTTGCTTCGTTGATCACTCAAAACTATATCGTGGATTTTGTCAATCATTTCACAGGAAGTCACTTCCACTGGTTGTCCCAAACAATGTTCATCATTAGTGGATGTACGGCCACGTCTAAACTCATTTACAATTCTAAACAGTCACAAACACAGGAGCATATGCGCCATGAACTTCATCCAACTTGGCTTACATCTTTTTCAGTGTTAAGCCTTTTAAATAGAAGTGTTTAATCACTGCATGAAACTCGTTCTTTTCCCATCTTTGTAAATAAACAGAAGTTTGTTGCTTCAACTGCCTATGACAACGAAGCCAATGATGGATATAGCTGAAAATTTAATTGCAGTCTAGTCGGACATGATGCTTACTAAAAGGAAACCTTTTTCAATGCCACAAGTGCCATTTCTTGTATTTCCTAAGGACTTATTGAACACTCCTCGAACATATGGCATCACAGGTATGGACACTGGTACATGAAATCAAATAATTGGGAAAGGTAACATTTCAGATCTATCTTTAGGGTACCTCCCAGCATTTGCCAGTTATGAGGATTGAGGGAAACCTGGGAAAAACTAAAGTCACAGAGGATGGTCCTGGCGGGATTTGAACTGCAGACCTCCTGTTCGGCAGTTCCTGCCATAATGACAAGAAACGTCGGTGAAATAAATTACTGTTCTGGGCGATCTGGTTCACCGTGTATATAATCAACAGTTATATAATATTCTTAAATTATAATGAAAAGAGCATTTAATGAGTCTGAACTTCTTTAACCCTGAAGTATTACTGTATTAAAAAACCAATACGAAACCTGGTTTATAAACTCCCAAATAAGCTTGATGTAGAGAAAGTAATAAAAATGTTGTTATACATTAGGTTATGGAATGACTTACTTGGCAGGACCCTGGTCTGGAGAGGCGTAGAAGAACAGGTCCAGCAGTTCAATGTTCTGCATAAGAGAGACACAGAGTTGGTTCAGCAGGACAACCAACCTCTTCTCCACTTCCACAGGGAACACTTCCCCTGCACAAGAGGCTAGCAACTTCAGCAGTGGGCGGAGAAATGGCTCATGGACTAGAAGCTGATGACGTGAATGGCTCACAAGCAGCTCGTATAACTTGAGCTGCTCCAGACGAACTGCGTTCCCATACCTGCAATTTTATTGGTGATCAAATCCACTCTCCTAACATACCAACAAACTAATTTAAGTGCAAACAAATCTGTTTACCTCCCGGTATGTATGCTCCAGGCAAACAGTGTATCCAGTAGGTTTTCACTTAATAGGTACTCAAGACAGGGCGAGGACTGGCGATTTTCACTGTTTGGTGATGCTCTGCCAGATGTTCGTAGTTCTAGCAGCAGCAGCGTCACCATGTGATCTAGATGATTTACCACACCTAGCACGTCGTCTTGGATAGGGTAACCCACAGGAGGCTGTAACATAATTATAGCCAAGCTGCATTACAGCACTTTCCATATCTAATGACATCCTTTGTCTATTTTAGAAAACGCTTTACATATTTTCTTCTGTTCCTCAGATTTCTCACATCTTTTATTACCATTATTATTATTATTATTATTAATCACGTTCCTTAGAACGAAAATCCTAAAAAACTGTTGGTTATATTTATATGACTTTCTCTACTCACTCCTCTACAAACTACCCTTACAAAAGCTTATTCTTCTTTCTATTTCTAGTTAATTGACATAAACTTCATTACACATTTAAGGCTACTTCGCAATAGTCCACAAACAGTAACCAAAATGGAAACGAGAACAGAAAGCAATGCAGCATAGAACATTTTGGTTCACAATGGCCCAGTAATGAGAACAGGAATGCATATCAATTACAAAGTGGAAAGCCAATTTTGTGTATTGGGATTTCATTTATTTTTAAGTTGTTGTTCACTACCAAAGGCACTGGGAATTAATTGATCTGCATCATTTTCCCTCTGGCTTCCCAATATAAAGTCTATAAGTTATCACTTTTAAGGCCTTTGCATTTGGCAAGATGTTGTTTGTTCAGGATGACATCTTCTTCACAGAGAGTGCACTTGGGTGTAGGTAGGCATCATATCTTGTAGAGGTGTTCTGCGAGGCAATCATGATCAGTTGCCATCCTAAATAAGGCCACTGCAGTCTTCCTTGGCATTTTTTGTATATCAACTCTATCTTTCATATTCCTATAATCTTTATCCTTTAATTTATCTTCATCAAGTCTCTGCTGTGGTTTGAAATGTTATTTAATTGTTTATTTATTTCTATTTGTCCTACAGGTTTTATTTGTTGTATTGCACCTTTCTTTGCTAATTGATCCACATGTTCATTGCCCAAAAGTCCGACATGAGCTGGGATCCATTGTAGAGTGACATGATTTCTGGTTTCAACTGCTTTAATTAGGTTTCTTATTTCTTTAATATTTCTTGTTATTTTATTATTGTAATTTACTATTCCATCTGTGGCTGATTTTGAGTCTGATAAGATGACTATTTTTTGTTTTATGTATGGTCTATATAAAATGTTCTGTAATGCTGCTTATATAGCTGTTTATTCTCCATCATAGTGGTTTGACGTTTCATCTAATGTTAGATACTGTGCAAAATGTTTATAGTATACTCCTGCACCGGTATTTTTTTTTATTGATGAGGGATCCATCTGTATATATTCGGAGCCATACTTTTTCTGGGTATCTTTATTTATTTTTAAGTGATCAACAATATTTTGTCACTAGGTACTTAAAATTCAGTCAAAATAATGCGGGTTTGCCAATGTCAAAATTTGATGGAGTGACATTATCTAAATGCAGTTCCATTACATTTTAGATTCCTCTAGTTGTACCAAGCTTTCATTCCTTTATTTAATGAGGTACATTACAGTTGTTTGTTTTCTTTGTTAATTTCTACTTGTTTTTGTTATTGTTTCTGAAGCAATATCTGCATATAAACAAATACAGATGGCTGTTTCACATAACCCTCAATGCACCTGCAGGTGTCAGAATCTGAGGTTAGGACACACACATGCTAGAATGTCTTCCAGTTTCATGTTTCCAACTTGCGACTATAGAGAGCACCACCAGCTGTTTCACACCATGACTGAATAGAATAATCTCTACAGTGAAGAGTCTAATATGCAGTGCCCAGGAATGAAAACAAGAAAATTAAAACTTGGCCAAGTCTTCTTTCCCATTCCCGGGGACCAGGAAAGTTTCCAGTCAATTGTGAACATTCCCATTAAAATACATATATAGGGTAGTTAAATTATATTCGAACCCACTCGTGGCCTCTCTCTACTGCTCGAGACAGAAGGCACTCGCCAGGGAAATTATACCAGCAGAGGCGGACTAAAATCCTTACCTTATAATAGATGCTGGAAATGTTGACCTTCTGCTCTCAAACAGGCAGCATATCTCGTGTAAATATTCATTTTGCAATCATGTGACAGAAGAAGAGAAATGGTATGCTTGGTTCCAGCAAGATTCTGCAACAGCACATACGGCTGCCGAATCATTACATGCAATAAGAGAGGTGTTTGATGACAGAATAATTAGTGTTGATTTGTGGCCCCCTCGTTCTCCTGACCTAACGAGTGGTGATTTTTATTTGTGGGGTTCTTTAAAAGACAAAGTGTATCGTTCCAATCCTCGCACACTACAGGAACTTAGAGAAAACATTGTGAAAGAAATCACAATAATTCCTGCTGCTGAGCTTTGGAGAGTGGGCGAGAATATTTACACGAGATATGCTGCCTGTTTGAGAGCAGAAGATCAACATTTCCAGCATCTATTATAAGGTAAGGATTTTAGTCTGCCTCTGCCAGCATAATTTCCCCGGCAGCTGTCTCACACAGTACAGAGAGTGGGTTCAAATATAATTTAACTACCCTTTATTTCAAATTTATCGCTCTTGTTCTGGTTACCATTTTCGATTGTTATGACCCAGCCTTTACATATAACACTGTAGGTATAAGAAGAATACTGGAGGCTAAAGCGATGTCAGATTTTTAAAAAGTGGATCGGTAAGTGATGGCTTTTAAATTCCATGCTCTCTGCGTGGCCATGAGAAGAAACAAATAGTGACTTCCTACTTGAGGAGAGTATAACAGTTTGAGAATTCAAACCAATAAGGATTATTCTCGAAAGGTTAATGCCACAAACATTTTATCTACCTTTTACAGTGTAGTGGAAGCATCAAGTGCAAAACCCCAACTGACTTGAGTTAAAGGAGATGGATGTAGCCTGGGAGAAAATCTGCCAGGAATTTAATTGCAATGCATGCATTTTTCTTAGATCCAGTAAGCAATTTTATGCTAATATGCAGCACCAAAAATGCCAGGTGCAAAGAGCATTTATAACAGTTTAAAACTGGTGGTGGATACTACTACATTCAAACTAAAGTGAATAAAACTGTGTTATCACTGTTTCAAGATCAAGCAGACTCCAACAGAAATATTTGCTTCTCGAACCAATTGCTTGAGAAACCTTCCAGATAAATCCATTCCAACACTATCACCTACCATTAAATGAAAAAGGACAGTAGCAGAGTATAGGAGAAAGACACATGGTTCTGTTGGTAGTATGTAACCTCTCTTATACTTCCTCTACAACCCGGCTCACGGCCGCTTTGGACAGTCTGATGGCTTTAAAAACTACTTCCTTTTGTGGGTTTTCAAATTCATCATGACATGCAGCACTTCTTTAGTTAGGAACAGTGTTAAAAACTCAAAATACAGAAACTCTGCATCAACGTGGTTTGAGGCAGTCATTTTCCAACCTCTTGACACAAAGGTATGGTGATGTTAACACAAAATTTAACACAATGTTACAGTTAACATTTGATGAAGCAGAATTTACATTTACTTCAATATTAAATCACTTTAACACTGTATGGTGAAACCATCCCTAAGCAACTAAAGTTTGCCCTAAGTTACAACTAATTTTCTACACTAATCAAATTTTTCTTTAAATTGTAACTGAAAAGTATGAGGGTGTTCTTATCGCCAACTATTTGATGCCTGGTGGTGGATGAACTACTCACCAGGTTCAATAATGGCGACATCTATGCTACTGACATTTGCTTTCTGGCAGTAGGGAAGTTCCTAGGTATTGTATCATACAAGGTTCCTTATGTATCATGAAACAGGTCTGTCTGTCAATCCAGTCAAGACTGAGAACAAGGTGTTTATAGAAACACAGGCCTGATGGCTTACTCGAGCCAACTTTCTTTGGAAGGAGATTAGCTCATTCTGCTTTGGCCAAGTATCTAGGGGTGATGCTGGATTCAAAGCTGAACTGGGGCTGCTATATAAAATAAGAGTGAAAAAGGCTTACAAGATATTGTGGACCCATTGCAGGGTCATCAGTAGGAGATGGGGAGTATGGCCTAATGACTTTATACCACTGTCATTAGGCCCGCTGTCAATTTGGTTTTGTTAGTTTGGTGGCCAGGCTCTAAAACAGGGAATGCAACCACCAGGTTTAACAGTATTCAAAGGCCGGCGGCATGCCTGGTTATAATCTGAGTCTATGAGCACTACTCCATTCTATGCCCTGGAGGAGCTATTGTGCCTCTCACCATTGCCCCTGAGGTTGCAGATAAGTGTGTATTGCTTCTGGTCCTTTAAACATCCATTTGGGGGGCATGCCTGTATTTTATGGGACTGCATGACGAGCAACCCATCACTAAGATCAGGACCTGGATTGTAGGTATAACATGCAATTTCCAACTGGGGATAGTTGGATGCAGGGCGCTGCAGGTGCTGGCATCTGGGGCCTAATAAAAGGTGTTTTACTCCCTGGTAAGCATTCCAGGATCTTCTAAGCTGACATCTTGGCTATCCTGGCCTCTGCTTCACATATAGCTAAATTATCTGGCTGCAGGGAAACAACCTACATATTTGCTTGATTGCCAGGTAGCATTAAAAGAGCACTGTGTGCTGTTAAAACAACATCCAAATTGGTGGGGGAATGCTGGAGAGGCTCTGTGAACTCTGTTTACTCTTTTGTGGGTTCCAGGGCAGTTGGGTATTATGAGGCAATGAAACTGCAGATAAGTTGGCAAGGTGCATCATTTGTTGGTCTGGAGCCCTTCTTTGGGATATCCATCCAAAGCATGAGAACTGACATAGTTCTTTGGACTAACACGTTGCACTTTGGGCTCTGCAGAATTTCTACTGTAGCCAGGCAACCATGGGGTCTGAGCAAGGGTATGAGAAGGCCTTGATGACACCGGGCATGGTTTGATTGATATTGCATTGCGTCGGAAGTGTGGAGAGGAAGATGAAACCTCTAAGCACATCCTATTTAAAAATATGGCATGTGCACAGCAGAGAATGATTTCTCTGGGGTTTCCTTTTTTGGAGCCAGAGGATACTAAAGGGATTCAACCTAGGTTAACTTGGGACTTGAGTAGATTCCTTATTCTAAGAGGCACACTGGCCTTCTTTGGGCCTATGTGCTGGGCTCCAGCAGGGGCCACCAGTTTATGATCATTCAAATGAAAAGTATGTTTGTTTTGGTAATGGGTGAAAGAATACAAGACAGAACCTCATAGATTATATTTGTTTTAATTATTTAATTTCATTTACCTCCCAGCATACTTTATAAAATTATTGTACAAGATTAAACCTCCACTTTACCCCTTATAATTGTAATTTCCTACAGCACCAGCTATTTCTAATAACGTATGAAAAATCCCCTGCTATTCACATAAAAGGATGTGAAACATCGGCAGAATGTCTAACTTCCTTAACCATGCCCATACCCAGAATTTTTTTTTTTTTTTTGTGGGGGGTTTCCACAAGTAGATCTAAACTTAACAGTACCCCACACAGTTACCATGTACCTACTCCATAGTATATAGACGTTACATGGATAAGAAAATTGCTCGGAGAAATTATATACACAAGAAAAACTCACCAGAATGAAGATATTCCACCTTATAGCACAAAACATGGAGATTGCTTCAAAAACCAGGCGACCTATGTAAGGCAACGATATTAAGTTTCCCTTTTTCTTGTAAATGTGCTACTAGCAATAGACTTACTGTTATCTAACAACATTTTCCCATATTGGTTTGCTATGAATTTAAATAAATAAAACTGTCAGAAGTTTCAAGGGGGGGGGTTTGAACCCTAGAACCCCCCCTCTAAATATGGCCCTGTCCTTAACCTCACCACAACAGTTTTCCAAAAACCGGAAATGCTGCATAGCATATAAGTATCCATTGGTGGTGGAACAATAATTGATCAGAATGGCTGATTAACTTGTTAGATAATTGCAGTACGTGAAATTTTAAACCTTGTTACCTTCTCTTTGGTTCCATAGTTAATTAATAATTTAAAAGGTACAGCTTTCATATAATACATAGACTCTTAACATATGCAATGAAATAGAGGTGAAGCTGGTGAATATGTGGGTTCTGCACTCCCAGGCCACCAAGCTAACCTCTTCAAGAAAGACACATAGTATGCGACCATACCAGAGAAATAGTCTTCTCAGCCGTTAGTTATAAAATATTGGTTCACTATTTCTAATATTAGCAATTTTCTCTACTTAACATACTATACTAACAAACAACATAAGTACAAAGGAAATAAACCAAAACTTTCTTACATGAGGGTTATTATTATATTGGTATCGTAGCATTCTCTTTTGTTTTGTTGTATCTTAGTTACTGAGTCGTGACCATCTACATATACACTGCTTGGAATCAAACATTCATGTCATGTCTTATTTTACATGTATATTCTGTGGAGTAACAACATCTATTTTCTACTCCATGGCATTCTCAATTAAAAGTCAAGGCCTTCTTCGTAACAACATTGTTTTATAACTCCAATGTGTTTGTAATCAAATATAAGGACTTTGTAAATCCTTTTTAATATTCTAGTAATTTATGAAATGAAATTAGATAGTGTTTTGTAGCCACATGTCTATCATAAAGAATTGGGCTTTTCAATAGTGAAAGAATTATCAAAATCAATTACATGGATTTTGACATTATCCTACATACACATAACAATGTTCTCTCTTTATAATATTTATAGGATTATTCATCGTTTGTAAAAGAAGGGCTAAGTGATACTGTACTGCCACAAGTTCATCTGAAGCAACTGTACTTCTTCGTTTGAATGTTGCTCCCTCATATATTTTACCAAGGGTAACATTTGTAGAGCTCTCTTCTATCACATTGTAACGTGTATAATTAAGTTTTAATTCTCACCCTCAAATTCCAAACCTTTTACTAATGATCATATTTAAAATGCTACCCCTGTGTATTTCTAATAGGGATTCTTGAGAACCTTGGTTACAGCGTTCTACTGAAACAAGCTTTTGGCTTATTTTGAAAGTGTTTGTAGGTATTTAAGGTAGTAAAATAAAATTTAAAGTCTGTAATTTATTGATAGTCAAGTGTTTTTGAAGCGAAGCAGCCAAATGTTTTGAAAACACTTGGAATGTTTGTTACCTAAAAGTTAAATACAGTCCGATAAAATATATAGGTGATGGCAGGGAGGAGAATAAACCGGCTATTTTATTTAATTTTTATTGTCATTAGGGGTGAAATATAACCACAACACAATCATTGTATTAGTTGTAAAGGTATTAATGTCTTCATACATCACAGTCAAACATGATTTCTGTTTTAATGGTTAAGGTAGTCATCTGTCACATGTATGACTGGGGTTCAATAAATATATCTACAAGTCCTTAACTGTTGATAGTATTCTCCTTGATCTGCTATTTTGTCAACAATCATAATTATTACACTTTCCATTTTATATTTATTGTAAAGAATTGAGAATGTGCTCAGATATCAGGCACAGGGTTGCCAACTGCTACCATAATTATAATGGCATACAATAATCTGAATGTTTATAAAGTATGATAATATCCCTGTCGTGTTTGTCACCACAGAAAATAAAACTAATGTGACAACACTACCTTCTTCCTTGTGCTGATGTTGCACCAAACCCGACTCCTATCTGAACTTTTGCCCTCATAGACCCAGTTTCACAGTTTAAGTTTAAGCTACACTGTGTAGTACAAGGATAAAGTGAGCTTTTACATGGCTTGACTTAAACTGTACTCAACTGTGGTTTAAGCCAAGGAGTCACCATTTTATCTGAAGAAGACGATGTTAGTAATGAGGAAATGCAAATTATTTTAACCTGTATGCACAACAGAAGACGATCTAGAATGTTTAGAATGCATCAAAAACATTTTCATATACTGAATGACCAAGAATTTTATGAGAGATTTGGATTACGTAAAGAGTCGGCAATGATGGTAATAAAACATAAAACCGACTGCTAAGAAATAAAACATAATTTAGTATGCCCTTAATTTTTAATTTATATTTCATACTTTTATCGTATACATTGCCGTCACATCTACATATAACGTATTGATTATGTTTCAGTAACAAAGGCCTCTTGTCAGAAACAATTCTCTCAACATTGAGTTATATGGAAGTGGAGGCATGTTAATTGCAGCTGGACATATCAAAACTTACCACATGCAGAGCTATCAAAATTATTTCACACATTCTAATTCACCTTTCATATTGCAATGTTTCTGCGCATTTGGCTTTTCTTACTCCATAGTAATATGGGTTCCAGAACAGTAGATGGTGACAGGGAACACACCAGGGATGCTTACAAAACCGAGTACAGTGAATACCCATAATAATCCTGAATGAATGATTAATTATTTAAGCAAGAGATGTTGCCCGAACAGTCATCTAGCCCACCCACCCTTTTTAGCAGCCTCAGTTTCATAGCAGAAACCGTAATTTGTACGATTGCTTGCACTCTATTACATGTTTATGTTGCTTCACAATTTCTAGGAGAATTCTGACTTCCTCAGAAGTAAAGTTTGAAGTACATTTTAACTTTGTTGATAAATAACCAACAAAAGCTTATTTTAGGAATAGAATCATCATAAACAAATGATAGAAATTCACTTGATATGCGTTACCAACTTTATTATTCCATTGATCATTTAGCTCAGTAAAGTGCAGGTGATTGCCCTACTGTGAAACTGACCCACAGACTGTCTCCATCCCTTTAAAGCATTCACAAAACCTTCTTCCTTTTTTTCTCTCAGTGTGCCTAGAATTATTAATCCCAGTAAACTCAGTACTGCCCAGAAAACTGATGATCAATGAAGAAAACTTGTCTGAATTTGATAGCTTCTGAAGTGCTATTAACATATGTGCGGAAATAATGATTTCAAAGAACTAATTCTGTTGTACCAGTTTGTGATGAAGATTTCCAAGTTACTGAGATGATGTTAAACTGTATTTGTATGCAGTTCAGAATGAAGATGAGTAGATCAAACAACATGTGTACTAATCCTGTCATCAATACTGTAAGTACTATAAAAATGAACATTATCATCAGTGTTATTTTAGTATTATTAAATCTGTTTAGATGTATGATAATTTTGAGCTTAAATCTATAATTCTGAGTACCCGTTACAGTGTATTTACGAGGGTGGATTGATAAGTCAGTCTTTTTAAAGAAAATAACAAATTTTTTCGAAAAAATCAATTCTATTTTTCAACATAGTCTCCTTTCAATTCAATACTTGTCCAACATTTCTCCAGTTTTTTTAACCCTTCCAAAAAATATGATTTTTTGAAATCTGCAAAATATGAGGCTGTTTCTGTCATAGTGTGTTCACGGATGTGAATTTCTTCCCAGCGAGCCAATTTTTCAGGTTTCCGAAGAGGAAGAAGTCACTCGGAGCCAAATCTGGAGAATATGGTGGGTGAGGTAGCAGTTCGTAGCCCAATTCCACAAATTTTGTGATGGCAATGGCTGACTTGTATGCAGGTACATTATCCTGGTGAAAGAGAACCTTTTTCTTCACCAAATGGGGTCATTTCTTTAACAATTCTTGTGAAACTGATCCAGCATTGCGGCATAATATGAACCTGTAATCATTTTACCCTTTTCCAGATAGTGGGTGTCTATCACCTCTTGTGAATCCCAAAAGACAGCTGCCATGAGTTTTCCTGCCGACATATTGGTTTTTGCTTTCTTTGAAGCAGGTTCGCTAAAGGAAAGCCACTACTTTGGTTGTTGTTTGGTTTCAGGTTGATAGTAATGGATCCAAATTTCATCAACCGTGATATAACGCCACAAAAACTCATTTGGGTTGCACTGGAACATGTTCAAACATCCCTCTGAAATGGTCACACAATTCCACTTGTTCTCAACTGTGAGCAGTCGCGGCACCCATCTTGCTGACAGCTTTCTCATACCCAAAAATTCATGCAGAATGTTATACACCTGTTCACTCGAGATGTTTATGATCTTGGCTATCTCACGGATTTTCACTCAGCAGTCTTCTACCATAATATTGTGAACTTTGATCACCATTTCTTCTGTTGTGACCTGAACTGGCCATCCTGTGCACACGGCATCTCTTGTGCTCGAACGGCCACATTGAATTCTGTAAATCACTTGTGAATCATGCTATGTGATGGAGCAGAGTTCCCATAATACTTGTTCAGCATTTCTTCCGTTTCCTTCACCGTCTTACTATGCAAAAAGTAGTGCTTTATCAGAACACAAATTCACTTTTCTCCATTTTCTATGCTTATTTTAGATACTCTCAACAATGTTCTAAGAAACAAATGACTATGAATTTCTGTGATTATACCCAGAACAGATGTAAGACTTAGGTGCAAACAAGAATCTCTCGTCAAAGTCAAGAGTTATCAATCCACCCTCATACATTTAAATGTTGGCAATCCTAGACAGCAGTGCCCTGACACCACCTAAGATATTAGTGCAATGCTACCATTAAAAGTAAACAAAACATTGTGGAATCTCATAAATTTACAGAACATCTTATCACACAAGGCAGATGTAAAATCCACACACAGGTAGGTACACTTGCAAAATATAAAATACAGATTAACCAAAACCTATTATATTTGGCTTGAGGTGAATGACAGTTCATGGCCCATTTGGATGTTTATCAAGTTTATGCAAATTATTTCCAGTGGTTATCTAATTGTTTATAAAACTAAAAGTATTCTCCAAGATTTCTATATTTATACTTCTCTCACCATACTTTCCTGAAAAACTTGTTAGTTAAAAATATATCTGACTTTCAAGAAAGTATAAGGAAAACCCTTTTAAACCCTACATTTTCATTCATAGTTTCCAAATTCCTTCAGTGTTTTTGCTCATAGCTTACCCTAGGATTTCTCTAAACCACAGAATCAAATTTCACCCAATCTTTACAGAATCACAATACTGCGGTAAGAGAATGGGAATGTATATCAATGATCACAGAGATAGCAAAAAGAAAATTTGATTTTATGGACTGGATGTCTTTTGTTTGTAACTGACCAATGATATTCTTTTACCAGTTTCCAACTCAACTAAATTAACCAAGTTAGCCGATGTCAAAACTCAAAAAAGTAAACATTTTCTAAATACAAACCGATTTCCGATTCCTCTAGTTGTCCGGAGTATCATTCCTTTATTAATAGCATACATTAAAGTTATTTGTTCTGTGTTAATTTATACCATTTATTATTATTATTATTATTATTATTATTATTATTATTATTATTTTTTAAGGCATTAGCCAGTTTTGAGTTGCAAATAAGTAAACTAAAGATGACACTTTCACTATAAGAAGCAACACTCAATGAATCTGAGGGGGTCAGAACGCACATTTGCTGATATTTCTTCTCGTTTCATTTTCCCAGTTGACAACTAGAGAGAGCTCTAGCAGCTGTCTTGAATAATTTCTACAGTGAAGAGTCTAATATGGGAGTTCTTCTTTCCTGTTCCCAGTACCCACAAAGTTGTCCTCCATGGTCTAGAGGTACCATGCTAGCCTCTAGTTCGTGATGTCACAGATTTAAACCCGACAGAGGGCGATAGATTTTTCAGGTGTAAAAATCCTTGGCTGGCTTCCTTCAGAAGGAAAGTAAAGCCAGTGCTCCCGTGTTGTAGATTTACAGCATGTACAAGGACCTCAACCCCAATAAAGAGGCCTCTGAGCAAAATTTCTGGTCGTTCATGTCCAATATTATAAAATGGGACGCTAAGAACTACAGCAGTTAAAGAGCATTCATAAATAAGAAACAATTTAATTTAGGACCCACAAAAGCTTCCCATTAATTGCAAACTAGTCTACATTCCAAAACAACAAAGAAAAACAAATGGCTTAATATACACTATTAAATGCCTTAAGATGGCATTTTGACACTTTCACTTTAGAAATAAAGAACAGTAATGCTGTTACTTTTAGAAAATGAAAAAACATTATATTGACTGAACTGCAAGTAGGTGAGACAAATTTACTGGTCAGTTAAAACATTCCAATACACACAATTGTAAATATTATTGATCACCATCAATAGGAATTCTTGTTTGTGATGCATTGTGAGCCAAACCCCTTTTTTCTTCCCATTCTTATTTTGGTTATTTTGGTCCAGCTTTAACTTGCTTCCCTGTTTTTGCTGCTACACTGCAGTATACATAGCAAACAAAGCTTTTGCAAGCTTCTAAGTGTAAAACCATATCTGATAACTAGCACTGTTTTGTTTTTCACTTTTAGGCCATCTTATTGGTATACCATATGCTAACCATTAAACAAATGAAACTGTAAATCAGATCTTATTCATGTTTGCTACATGCAGTGAATACTGTATGTAAAGAGAATACGCGTTATAGTCCATGTAGCTAAAGGTACTGCAAGGTACACTGCTTGGTTTGTACAACATTCTTCTGCCAAAGATTAACATGCCTATTAATCTTTGATCTAAGAGTTCTATTCCTACCCTTGTACGTCTTGTAATATTCAATGGAATTGGAACAATGGTAGCATGCACATAAGATTGCACTTACTTTAGTTCTTTCAATGATTTCATGTGTTTGCTGCCAATGTTTCTTGAAACTGTCATAGCATGCAGTGGGGTCACACTCCTTTGGAGGAGAGTTGGACGGTCTCCGCTTCCCGAAACTTGTCCTTAAAGGACTGTTCCTCAGCCAACTCATGATGCTGTGCACCTAACTGCAGTCTGATGCTTCAAACATTCTAAAATCAACACACATACAATGCTTTACAAGCCAGTCCTTGCAACAACGCAGAAGGCTACACAATCTACTATTATAAGCACTTGGCTTATTGCATGTGACGTAGACGATCTTTATCTTGTCCTCTCCATTATCTTAATAAAGATTCAGCATTGCTTGACTCTTTAATCGGCTACGCCTACAAGGTATTACTTAAGCAACAACATTTGACATGATGTACAAAGTTCCCTACTCCATTTGTACTATCGTGCTACATTCAGTTACTAATTAATAAAAATATAGTGATAGTAATACATACGTATTGGCAAAAATTCATCTAAAAATATAGGCTTTCCTCGATGAACCCTTTCAACTTTTTCCATTCCGCCATTAGTATCAATGACATTTCAATCGCTCAACCACTACGACAATATACAAAGCAAGTTCGAGAAGACTCTAAAATAAAAGAGGAAGGGTTACTGTTAGAGAAAATGCCTTTCTAATTTTCAGAAGTGCTACTTTTACATATTTTCAAAATAAGAAGCTGTGGAAAGCACATTCGCTTTGGGTTAGAGTTTAAATTCGAAATTCAACAAACAATATGGCGTCTAAAGATGTAAGATGTTTTTACTATATCTTCGAATACATATAAATTTAAGGTGAAAGTGTCTTAATGGCCTTTAAACTTCTTATTATTACGAAAACAGTTTACTCTTACGTACCTGAGAGTCTGTGTTTTAAATGCTATTAAGAGACGTTCGAGTTTCATTCATAACATCCTATTCAGCAGACATTTCTTAAAATGTTAATGTATCGTAGTCAGTATTGCATGAAGACTAAAATCGTAGCCTAAGAATTTTAAAACGTATTTCTGTTTAGACTGTTCATTGCGATGAAATACTTCAAATCATTTAATATGTACTTTTATGTACCATACAAGGATATAGGTTAGAACGCCAGACATCAGTTGTCCTCTAGTTAGGTTAAGCTATTAATCTATTTCATCTTTCAGAAATATGAGGATCATCGACGTAAGTGGGATAGAGACGAATATGAACGTTTGGCAGCGGAGAGAATACAGGAGGAATTGGAAGCACAAGAGAAAGCCAAACAAAAGCAACCCCCAGTGAAGAGAGAATTGCTGCGACAGAGAGATTACAGAGTAGATCTTGAATCCAAACTTGGGAAAAGCGTTGTTATAACCAAGAATACCCCTTCTTCACAAACTGGAGGGTATGTGTATCTTTAGCATCTAAAGATTAAACCGACTATTAAGAATTCAAATTGTGCTTGCTGATGTTTTCAGATGACAGATGCAATGCTTGTGGTTGGATTAAAATGAAAGCATCAACATTGTATCTGATGTTTCACACATCACATTTACTTGTGAAGTTCACAGTAGACATATTGGAAATGTGTTGTCAAACATCAGAAACAAGAGTAATATACAATATTTCAGCCACTCCAAAATGAGTGAGGCTAATGAGCAAAATATATTTTAATGAATTTTTTGCTTTAATACATACAAGTTTAAGAGTAAAAGAGTTAAGTTTCACACTTCTCATGTGCGCACATACATTTGACAGATATTTCTTTTTCTTTTGGATACGTTCAATACTGGTTGTATATACCAAAAGGGTAGTCCATTACCAGTGTTTCCATGGGAAGTTGAAATCAATTTGAGTACACATTCTGTAGTGAATATACGAGCTGTTTCTATATTAAATTCGGTGTTGAAATTGATTTTTTTATACACAAGCTTCAAGAATGAATAAATCAAGTTTTTATGTTAATTGACTATACTTACTTTGGCGAACCTATGTCAGTTTGTTGTTCTATATGTTAGCCATAGGTTTTGCAAAGAATGATAAAAGCAGTCCTGTTGCGTCTATTATTGTTCCCTCATGAAAAGTTGCAGCATGAATGATGGGCGCAACAAAAGGAAACTAATTCTTGTTATTGGTACGTTAGGTGTTTCCATGCAGTTTTCAATAATATGGAATGTGTACTGAATTTCCACGGAAACGTGGTACATATCCGGGGTGAAATGAGAATTCTGCATGTACCATACGATAAGCTGGCAAAAAAGGGCACTGAGATACCTGTGGTTGGAATCAGTACACGTACTGCCAAAATGTCGGTAAAAATGGATTAGGGAAGCGGACCATAGTAGTTAAAAAGCATCCATAAATAAAACTCAATTTAACACCAACTTGGGCATCAAACCTGAGTGGACAAAGACAATCCAGGAAACTGGTTTTAGGTCCATACAACACTTTGCTGGTTGGATAGAACAGGAATCTCTGAATGTGGTCGAAACATCTACTTAAAGTAAGGATGAACCCATTTTCAGAAAGTGTAAAGAGGATGAGGAAACTGCCTCGCATATTCTCTTTGACTGCCCATTCCTGGCAAGAAAGAGACTTACTCTTTCTATAACCAAAGAAGGTCTAGGAAAAGATGCTGATACTGCAACAGGGAACAGATTTTGGGAAACAATGAAGGCATCCTTTATAATGGGTTTGTACAATAAATGTTTTAGGGTGGCGTGCAGGAGGTTGACAAATTCCAATAAAAACCTCCCTTTAATCATGTGACCATATGGTACGTTGCAGAAACCTCATGTGCGCTATTTCATATCTTCAATTTACACCACTATGAATGCTTTTACACCTATCATAGTGAAATACTATGCATTTAAATCAAACGTCATATTCCATATAAATCAATCAGGGATCTGAACATTGATAATTCAGATTCCTTTGATATTAGGTGTATCATTAGTATCTGTGGAGAACATTGAAAATCCAGATTTCTTAAATTGTTATTTTTACAAAGTTTCGGAAATGGTCAAAAATGCTGTTTTTCTACTTCGAAGTTGCTGGTTTCAGTGGTTCGGGAATTTGCAAGTAATTTGATGTTGTGATATTGATGCTGTAAGAGAAGGATATCATGGTGTTGTTTGTCATTGGTTATGTAAAATTGTAGTAATTGGTGGAAGGGAAAAAGAAATACTTGTCTTCCATCTCTGAAAAGTCTAGATTTTGAAATATGCAACATGTTAATGTAACATGGGCCTATCAGAGGTTTAGTGGGACGGATTGAGGTTTTTGTGGGGGAATTTGGGTTCCACACCTCGATGAGTGCATTTCGTCTGTGGGCTTGGTCTTGATTCATTTACATTGTTTGTCCATTCCTCACTGAAGATATTGGAAAGGTGAAAATTAATTTCCAAATGTAGAGTCCATACTTTTCTTGTATCGTTGGATAGGGATATGGCAGAATGGCCATTGGTGAATTGCTTTGATTGGAGCTTTAAATGTAAGTCAAGAAAGTGATGAATAAGAAGTACGAGTCTTGGAAATGTAGAATCACACTGAAAAATTCAGTGCCATAGCTGGAATCTGAACCGTGGATCTATCTCAGCTTTCCTTGCAGCTGCTCTACCATGGCAACATACCAGCACATCAAATTCCCCAGCTGACCAACATTCTTCCCAGTAAACTACAAGGTGTTCTAAAATTCATTTTGAGATAACGTACCCCAATGGCAACATACAATCTTGTAAAGTCCCGGACTTTATTCATTACCTTTATTGGGTCAATCAGTGATAATTAACTGCTCTTCCACATCTGCTGTATAGAAGCTAGAGTTGGAAAGATAGAATCGGACTGAAAAATTCAATGCCGTAGCCAGGATTTGAACCACGGATATTGCTGCTTTAACCATCTGAGATACCATCACAACATGCTGGCATGGCATTAACAATTTATTATGATTGTTAGCCCTCTTAACTTGTATGGCCATATTGGGGATTTGATTTAAGAAACAATTGATGGTGTAAATACTCAACTATAGGTTATTAATACTTTTTAATAGATTTATAGATCTCCAAACACTGAAATTGACCTATTCATGGCACATTTAGATGAATTATTATCTAGTTTATCAACAAAATACAAAAATCTAATAATTGCAGGTGATCTTAATATTAATTTGAACTATTCTGATAACTCATACAAGAAACTTCTAGATATATTTAACTCATTCAATATCCATGATTTAATATACAGTCCAACTAGGGAAACAGTATTATCATCCTCCACCATTGACCATGTGATATGAATGAAAGTTGCATTGCTCAGTTAATGGAAAAACTAGGAGAAGAAACTTGGGGTACTATGTACTCGGCTAATAGTGTAAATGATAAGTGGGTTGAATTTTATAGAGTATTCAGTATTCATTTTAATGCATGTTGCCATACTAAAACTAAAGTTGTACATAAGAACAAAAACTCAAAAGTTAAACTAGATTCTGAAACCATTAAGCTCAGAAATAAAATGAAGCAGTATTATGAATTACATAAATCAACTGCAAATGAACATTACAAAAATTTGTACAAACAGACAAAAAAGCATTATTTGGTAACTCTTAATGATCTTAAAGCTTCTGTGTATAGAAGCAAAATAAACAATTCAGGGAACATTAGTAAAACAACATGGGCTATAGTTAACGAAGCTAGAAAAAATAATCCCAACACTAAAGATCTGGAATTGAACATAAATGGCTCAGTACAAAAAGACCCTATTCAATTATGTGAATATGTAAATGATTTTTTTCTGAATGTTGCGGTACAATCAAGTTACCAAATTCCTGTAACCAATATTAACTCTAAAACAATATATCCATCTGTTTTTATTAATCCTGTGACTACAACTGAAATTATTAATATCATAAATAAGTTACCAAACAAAACCACTAGTGGTTGGGATGAAATTAATTCCCTAACTCTAAAACAGTGTAAACATGTTCTTGCAAGCCCTCTTGAGTATCTTATTAATTACTCTATTTCGAGAGGAGAGTTTCCGGAATGTCTTAAAATATCAATAGTCAGTCCCGTGCATAAAAAAGGTGATACTAAGGACATCAATAACTTCAGGCCAATTACATTAACATCTGAATTAGCCAAAATTTTTGAAAGGGTTATATTACAAAGTCTGATTCATTTCTTAGAAAAACATAATGTCATTACTAATTCACAACATGGTTTCAGGAAACATTATTCTACTATTTCAGCAATAATGGAGTGCACGAGTAATATAGTCAAACACCTAGAAAATAAAGAAAAAACTGCAACACTATTTTTTGACCTTACCAAAGCATTTGATTGTGTAGATCATAATATTTTATTGACCAAGCTGGAAGCATTTGGGATTAGGGGTCTAACTAGAGATCTAATTTGCTCGTATCTTATTGGCAGAAAGCAGGCTACTCAAATATATCATAAACAAGGAAACTTAACAACCAAAACTACTTCCAAATTTAAAACTGTAAAATATGGAGTACCTCAAGGCTCAGTATTAGGTCCCCTTTTATTTATTCTCTATGTGAATGACATTCCTACCACAGACAATAGTAAAGTTATTTCATATGCCGATGACACAACTACTGTATGTTGGGATATTTCAACTGAGGAACTACTTAACACAATGACAAGAAACATCAACTCGCTTTTTAAATTTTTTAGGGAAAACAATTTAAAATGTAATATGTCGAAGACCAAACTAATCCAATTTAATCTAAGGAATTCTAACAATACGCATAATACTCTTCAACTACCAAATTATAATATAGTTAGCACAAATGTACATAAATTTCTGGGAATCATAATTGACCAAAAATTAACATGGTCAGAACACATTCAGCATATTTGTGGTAAAATTAGCAAGTCATTGTATTTACTTAGGTATTTCTCAAATATTCTTGAAGAAAGAGAATTAAAAATGATATACTATGGGGTCATCTTTCCTCATTTAATGTATGGGATAGAAATCTGGGGGTGTTGTACAAAAGCAAACATTGAAAGACTACTGAAATTACAGAAGAAGGCAATCAGAATAATATATCACTTAAATCATAGGGATTCGTGCAGAAATTTTTTTAAAGATAATCAAATTCTTACAGTAATTTTATTATATGTTTATAAAGTAATAATATATGCATTACAAAAAGATAATTTGAGAAACAATGATATCATCACTACAATACACGACATAACAGTGATTTCTTCAGACAGGGTTTTAGAATTGCAGTTAGTTACAAGGATCCTAAAGTAATGGGACAATTCCTATATAATAAGCTGCCAGATTTTGTAAAGCAACCTAATACAGCACATAGTTTTAAGAGTTAACCTAATAAATAAGGCTGTCTATACCATGGACGAATTGTAGTATGTAAGTTTGAATAAATTGTATTATAAACCTGTAATTACATAATAAGTAACCATTTGACAATGTCAGAAACTGTATTTCAGTCTATGGACAATAAATGCATTATTATTATTATTATTATTATTATTATTATTATTATTATTATTATTATTATTATTATTATTATTATTATTATTATTATTATTATTATTATTAAATACATCTTACTTGTACTTCGGAGTGTGTGGAGTGTAGGGGATGATTCTGATTAAAGATATATTCCCTGCCCCAGTTGGGAATTGAACCTGAGACCTCTGGGTTGAGAAGCCACAATGCTGACCCGTCGACATTAACATTGTCATGTTTTGAAATGGCTATAGAGCTGGTTGTTGTTTAGATTGGATCCTGTATATAAAGTAGAATATGAAACGTCTTTCTTTGAGTGAACCTTTTTCTGTGTAGGAAGCCAAGACCATAAGGATTATAAGACTGTGGAATAGACTGTTTGGCATCAGTAGGGCTCTTAGACCTTTCAAGTGTCTATATTGGTTGCATCCAAATTGGCCCCTTGAACAGAACATTGGTTGCAGTTGGTAGGATGATTTATCTTTCTCTCTGCCAGTGAATGGTACTTGAAAATGTTCAAGTAGGAGTCTTAAGGTCAGAGAGTTGGTAGGTCCCTGTAGAAGGAGGAGTTGACTTTGTTTACATGTAGGTTCTGTATGAGAAGAAATATAAATTGTCAAGCCGCATTGTACATTTCTAATGGTGTACCAGACAAAAGTATTAAAGGCTGGCTCACAATATCCCAAGAATGAGAACAGTAATGCGTATTGATAATCATATCAAGGAAAGTAGATTTTGTGCATTGAGATTTCATTTGTGTTCAAGTAAGCAATGATAATTTTTCACCTGTTTCTAATTCAGCCAACATAATGCAGGTTAGTCAATGCTAAAATTTTGATAGATTAAACATCCAAATGCAGATCCATTTATATTTATGATTCCTCTAGTCATACCAAGCTTACATTCCTGTATTTAGTGACGTACATTAAAGTTGTTTGTTGTTCTTTGTTCATTTCTAGCGGTTTTTGCTGTTATTTTTGAGACAGTGGCCAATTTTGAGCTGCATAAAAAGAAAACTACAGATGATGCCAACACTCAATGAATGTGCAGGTGTCAGGATCTGAGGTTTCTTTCAGTTTCATATTTCCAGCTTGTGGCTAGAGAAAGCAGATCAGTTGTTTCAGGTCACAGCCACCTAGAATAATCTCTACAGTGAAAAGTCTAATATGCACATTAATATGCCATGCCCAGGAAAGGTTCTTGTCAATTGTGAACACTCCCATTAAAATACGTCTATTTCAACTTTGTCATTCGTATTAACATTCTCGGTTGTTGAACCAACCTTAAAAAGCCCTTAATTTTGAAGAATATTCCTTCCCAACTACCCAGAGAAGTTTACAATAATGGGAAGGTATCATTTAGGAACAAGAATGACAAAGTTAAAATGTATCTACTGTAATCTGAGTTCACAATTAACTGGAAGCTTTCCTGGGAATGGGGAAGAAGACTTGGACAAATTTTGACTTTCCTGTAACCAGATATGGCACATTAGATCCATATTGTACGTATTATACACAGCTTTAGAAATTGTCCAAGGTGGCTGTGACATGAAACAGCCGCTAGAGCTCTCTCTAGTTGCAAGCTGAAAAAATGAAACTGGAAGAAATTCCAGCAAATGTACGCCCTGACTCCCTCAGATCTATTGAATGTTGGTTCTTCTAGCAAAGGTGTCATATGTAGTTTGTTTATATGCAACTGAAAACTTAATTTTCTCAAAAAAAGGGGGGGTAAAGATTAACAAGGGTACACTATTAATAAAGGGAAAAAGCTTGACATGACTAGAGTTAAACAATTTTTATAGAATTTTTATGTTAACTGAATTGGAAGCAGGCGAAAAAATATCGTTAGTCAGTTACAAACAAATGTCCAAATGCACAAAATTGACTTTTCCTTTTGCTATTGATATGATCATCAATATGTATTGCTATTGTGTTCCTGGGATATTGTGAACCAGCCTTAAGAAAGAACAGCACAAAACAATAAGTGACTATTCTGCTGTTTTGATATTCTATTGCAAAAACTGTTATGTTACTTTAATACATTAAACTTACAGGTTGCTTAAAACTGATTCACCCCACTTAAGAACACATACCCTTTCCGTTCCTTACTGGTGGCACATAAATCAGCTGTGTCTCAATTCTTACCGCTACTTTAATTAAGTATGAAAATAAAAGAAAAAAACAGAAAGCTGCCTACTTAAAGCTACATTTCCAAGTTGTTACTGTCATAATCATATAATTTAAATCTTTGAAAGGATTACACAACTCCAGTTAGGGGCTATTCACATAAGCATAATGTTAGCATAGAAGCTTGTTTCATGTTATTGTAATGCATGTGTTCACAATGGCTGATGTTGACATAAACATACAAATAAGAGCTGAAGCTTTCCTGGCGATGTATGTTCTCAGGCTTCAAGCCAACTTCTGAAACACAACCATCGTGGACAAGTGTGACAATTACTGGGGACGCAGGGTCAAGGAAGCACTGGCCATCTCCTCTGAACCAGGATGCTGGGCTACATGGAAACTAGCCATCAAAATAGACTTAGATAGATAACAAACAGTCTAAGCAGCAGGCTAGTTTTTCTACGAGGTCCACCACAGCAAACCTTGCATAAACACCTCATGCTTTTTGCCAGGTCCACGCTAGTCACTGCAGTGGACAGTAGAAATATTGGCCATATTGCCCTACCAAGTGATGCAGCTTCCTGAAAATGGGAGAGAAAATTAAATTTGAGTTTTATTTATGGATGCTCTTCAACTACTGCGGCTTTTAGCATCCCATTCTATATTGGGCATGAAAAACTGGAAAGTCTGCTCAAAGGCCACTTTATCAGGTTTGAGGTTCTTTTAAGTGCTGAAAATCTACAATATAGGACCACCAGCTTTACTTCCCTTCCGAAAAAATCCATCACCCACCACCAGGTTAAAACATCAGTGACTTGTCATTAGCTCACCTGGCTTGAAGCCTAAGAACATTTAGAGTGTGTAAACATAGAAGTTTGCAAGCTTTCATGCTTGTGTCAAACGTAAGAAACTAGCCAATCAGAGCGTGATTCTCATCATGTGATTATTCTGCCATTTCTGTTGCCATGTATTGGTTTTCTTTGTAAGATCATGCGCCAGGAATCACTGGCAGCAAAACAAGTTGTGAGGGTAGATGGTACTTTTTTTGTCAGTTTAACGTCCTTTAACTGAGTAGCTAGCTCTTGTTCATTTTGATACATGTACATAACCTCTTTAGTCATGTGTACTGTCGAGTGTTGCTTTGCAGGTTACCAGCTGTACATTGCACTCTTGCATTTGGCTGGTGTTTAACAACATAACAAGTTAAGTTAGGCTTAACATTTAAAACTGGTTCATAACAAAACTGCAACCAGAATGAAAATGACAAAGTTGAAATACATGTATTTGAAGGGAGCGTTGACAATTGACAGGAAGGTTTCCCACGAATGGCAAAGAAGACTTGGCCAAGTTTTAACGTTCTCGTTCCCGGGCACAGCATATTAGATCCATATTTACGTATTAGACTCTTTACTTTAGAGATGACATGAAACAGCCACTAGTGCTCTCTCTAGTCACAAGCTGGAAACATGAAACTGGAAGAAATTCTAGCATAGTGTGTCCTAACTTCAGATCCTGTCACCGCAGATCCATTGAGCATTGGTTGTTCTAGTGAAAGGGACATCTGTACTTTGTTTATGTGCAACTCCAAACTGGCTATTACTTCAAAAACAATAGCAAAAATTGCAAAGTACAACAAACAACTTTAATATACGTTATTAATAAAGAATTGAAAACTTGCTATGACTAGAGGAATCGGAAGTGTAATGGATCTGCATTTAGATAACATTTATTCTATCAAATTTTAACGTTGGCAACCCACATTAAATTGGCTGAATTGGAAGCACTTAAAAAAAAAATCTGATGTGTTACACTCACATGACTTTCTCTACTCTTGTACAATCTAATTTTACAAACGCTTATTCTCCATATGCTTCATGTTAATCGAGATATCAAGATGTCAATCTTATTGGTAATTTTCTTGTAGATGCAAGGGGAATATGGTAGCTTTTAAGCGATAGTCAAATATTTTAACGCTGGTTGCTATGTGGCCCATTCCATTCTCTTTGCATGTCAGGACATAAAAAAATGAATAACGTATTTGAGAAAAAGTATAAGTATTGGAAAATTTAAGGAAATAACAAGCAATATCTCGAAAACGGTTCACTCAACAAAAGAAATGTATATGACATAAGTTGTGTATTTTAACGCGATCTACATTTTTCGTGTAGTAAAATTTTGTCTATCTCTTATGGTTTACCGGTTATGGAAAAGTCGTTCACAATGAAGAATACTTTTGGAGACATTCCCAGAAAATTCGAGATATACATTTTATTTGTCATGACAATATCTTAAACATATGATATTTTAATCAAAATCGTTAGAGCCGTTTTTGAGAAAATTAAAATTTTCGAAAAATGTTCCATGTAAAGGGTAGTCTGGGGTGGGGGGATTTTCTTGAAAACCTTCGTGTCGCATCTCTGAAAGATACTGAACCTAAATACCAAGTTTGGCGTTTATCCGACTCTTCGTTTTTGAGTTATGCTGTTCACAGACACACAGACAGACACACACACGGACATGTTTCCAAAAATGCTTTTTTTGGATTCAGGGAGTCTCAAAACATGTATTTCCGGTGAAATCTCGGTATCGAATTTTTGGGTGGAATGCAATACTTCCCCTACTTACTATACGTAGTAGAGAAAGTAATATTATTGATGAGTTAAAAACAAATGAAATCCCAGTTCGCAAACTTGACCTTTGACTTTGTGATCAGTATGATCATTCATATGCATTCCTGTTCTTGTTACTGGGCTCTTGTGAACCAAAATCTTGTGTGCTGCATTCTCGTTTCCTTTTTGGTTACTATTCTTGGGCTATTGTGAACCAACTGTTATTTTAATGCTTAATTTTCATTGTGAGTGGCCCCTAACACAGAAACAGTGTATTATACATTTTGTAAAACAGTAATTTCATGACATCACTTAACTATAACAATTGAGTAGAAAAGGAATTTTACTTATAAATTTTTTTAAATTCACATTTCTTTTTAACCTGAAAATCTATTTTCTATAATAAAAATGCATATTTGCTGTGATGTTTTTTTTAAATGAAAGAGGATTAATCTAAAATTAACTGCATTATTTAAAAGTGTATTGATGTGTCTAATATCATGTACATGATGTAGCCAGACTAGAAATTAGTTGTATTGAATTGAATGTTTCAGATATTACTGCAATGTCTGTGACTGTGTTGTAAAAGACTCCATTAACTTCCTGGACCACATCAATGGAAAGAAACGTAAGTCAAGTCCTGTGAGTGAGTCAGATGAGAGAAGTTCAGGCACATCATAGCAGCAGAATGATAGTGCATGTTTGTGCTTGAGTATTAGTTGTCAAATTTAGCCTTCAGCCGACACATGGCCAGCTGAAACAACAAGTACTGAATATAAATTAACTCTGATAGCATTGCTGACTGACTGAAGGTTACCCATAGGGTAATGTAGATCTCCTGGAGGTATGTTAGGGTAAAGGTTAGTTCACAAAAACCGAGAACAGAAACCAGAACGAGAATAACAAAGTTAAAACACATACCTTATAATGTAAGCATTCACAATTAATGGGAAGACCTGGGAACAGGAAAATAGAATTGGTCAAATTTTAACGTTTGCAGACAGGACATCATATTACATCCATATCTTTGCGGTAGAAATTATTGAAGGTAGCCTCAACATGAAACAGCTGCTAGAGCTCTCTCTAGTCCCAAGCTGGGAAAATGAAACTAGAAGAAATTCCAGCAACTGCACGTCCTGACTTCCTCAGATTCATTGAGTGTTGGTTCTAATGAAAGCGTCATCTGTAATTTGTTTATATGCAACTCAAAACTGGTTATTGTCTCAAAAACCACAAAAAAGAAATTCATAAAGAACAATAATAACTTTAAATTTATGCTATTAAAGCAATGCTGTTTAGTAGGACTAGAGGAATTGGAAATAATAATGGATCTACATTTAGAAAATGTTAACTTTATCAAATTTCAATGTTGGCTGAATTGGAAACAAGTAAAAAAATATCACTTAGATTAGATTGGATATGAGGAATGCTTTGAGGATTCGGGGATCGTGCACCTTGACCTTTGCTGGCCTTTTGTGCAATCCCTTTTTTCTAAAAATTAAAAAAACATAATTGAGTTTTCTTATTTATTCTTATTTTTGGTTTATCAATCTGTACACTTATCTTAATAATCTATTAATCTATGGACACTAACTACTATGGTTCTTAGCATCCCATTTTATATTGGGCATGAAAGACCGGAAATATTGCTTGAGGTCTCTTTATCAGGCTTGAGGTTCTTTTACATGCCGTAAATCTACGACACAGTACCACTAGCTTTACTTTCCTTCCAAAGGAAGCCTACTAAGGATTTTTACGCCCGAAAAAATCCATCTACCTCCTCCAGGTTTGAATCCGCAACCTTGGAAATTAGAGGTTAGCATGGAACCCCTAGACCACAAAGGATGACACCCTTTTTTCTATTATAAGAATTCGAGTTCGTTGTGTTGGTTAATGCCAGAACTCCTTTTCTTAGAATAGGATCTTTGAACCTGTCCAAAATTGAGGTTCCAAAGAGATGAGATGTTTCTCTCCCCAGTGCCTCGCAATGTAGCAGTATGTTGGGCAGTTTCTTCCTGCCTACCATAGAGTCTGCAGCTGGTATCCCCTTGAAGAATACCTACAGTGTGTAGGTGTTTTTTGAAGAATCCATGCCCAGGAAGTAATCCTACAGCTTTTCTGATTCTTCCTCTACTAAGTTTGAGTAGAGATCTACTTTAACTATGTATTTACATAGTGTTTGACTGGGAGATGTGATGCATCATTTTTATGTTCTTCTCTCATTTTACTACTTCAATCCTTGCATGTGATTGGTTTATGCTGTAGAAGGGTTTAGGTCCATAGTAAAGGGTGGCTAGCTGATCTGCTTTTTCATTTCTCACAGTTCCTGATGGCCTGGCACCCATCCCAGCTCAATGAAATTGTGCTGTGACAGTGCTTGCAGGGTTTGAAGACATTCCCAAACCAATCAAGAATTAAATTGGTGTGAGTCATGTGCTTTTAGGGCAACTTGACTATTAGAAAGAATCAGAGTGTGCTTATCTCTGTAGCTCTTTCCCAATCCTTTTTGAGAACAGATAAGAATTGCATAAATCTCTAACTAGAACACAGTGCAGTACTTACTGAGTATGAAACTTAGTTCGGGCATTGAATGTTCCTGCTCCAGAGCAAATCCCATTGCTAGAACCATCTGTATATCAGATCAGATGGTTCTGAAATCTCTCTGGTACTTGTTTACTAGACCACTCTTGTCCAGTTTGTATAAGGATCTTGAAAATGCTGTCAAAGCAGTATTAGGTTGTCATGATATCTGGTCTCATGTCTAAAACCAGATTTTCTACTAGTCATGGATCAGGTAGTCCATAACCTGACAGCCCTTTCTCAAAAGAAGTCCCAATGTACGAAATCAACTTCCCTTTTTAGTATCAATAGATTCCCATTCTCGTTGCCAAGGTGTTCTAAATCAAAATGTTGGATGCTGTTTTGCCTCCAGTTCTTGTTTCTGCTCCCGGGTTATAATGAACCAGCCTTAGACAGCCACTTCAGAGAAGTTCAGGTGTATTTTGGCTATGTTTTGGGGAAAAACTCATACATTTAGGTGATAAATTTCAGTCAGTTATCCATTAGGTATTTGTTACAACTTTGTTTCTACTATACCAAGATTATTTTATCATATCTTCTAAATACACATGATACTATTGCACCAAATTAAAGTGTTGTGGTTTCAGATCAACGCAACTTGGGCATGTCCATGAGGGTTGAAAGGTCATCACTAGATCAGGTGAAAAAGCGTTTTGAACTAAACAAGAAGAAGCTTGAGGAAAAGAAGAAAGATTACGATATCGAGCAGAGGATGAAGGAGTTGCGTGAGGAAGAAGAGAAGTTAAAGGAATATCGAAAGGAGAAAAGAAAAGAGAGGAAACGTAAACTTGAAGAAGAGTCAGAACCTAAAGCTGAAATGGAATCTGAACTAGCTTCAATCATGGGATTCTCAGGTTTTGGCTCCAAGAAATATTAGTGTAACATTGCAGTAAAGTTCAGACTATTTACCTTGTAAATAAAGCAATCATTATTAATTAAATCAAAGCTTTTATTTATTCTTGTAGCATTTACAAACAATACACTTACATTATGGACTGTATTCCTTACAACTTACAGTGAGGGGCATTTGATATCATGTCTTGTTTCTGTACAGATATTTTGTGGTTTTCTCTGCAATTAAACAGAAACAGATAAATATTCAATAGTAGCATAAAATATTGCAGATAACTGTAAAAAATCTTAAGTGTTACATTTATATGACTTTCTCTACCCATTATTGATTACTTTTATATTTTTACTATAGATAGTTCTTACAAAACCTTATTTTTCCATCTACTTCATGTTAACCAAGATAAACTTTGCAGAAATAGTTCCATTACACATTTTGTTGCATGTACTGGGTGAGTCAAAAAACTACAGATCAGCTGCGCAGTGTTTTTCCTGTCCGTGTCCTCGGCAATCACTGCCGTCTGCTGTTATCATAGAAAGGCGTGGATAAAACCATACAACATTTTTAAAACTACTTTTAAATGCTTTACTTACCAACTTTATAAAAGGAAATGCTGAAACAGGCCACCGTTGTCCATACATTTTTGGCACCTCTTTAAGAAACTATCCATCACTCGCTGTAGTTCACGTTGAGAAATGCCAGCAATTTCCTGGTGGATATTTTGTTTTAATTCTTCCATGGTGTGTGGGTTTGTCTTGTATACTTTGTTTTAAGTTACCCCAGAGATAGAAATCGTAGGGGGTTAGGTCAGGGGACCGAGGGGGCCACAAATCTCTACTAAAGTGGGTAGACATGCTGGACTTGAAATTCCATACTCTTTGTGTAATATCGCATTTGTCTTGATTAAGGTGAAGTAGAAAGAAAAATAAGCTTTGGTAGGAATGTTTGTAGAAGTTATATAGAGGAAGTGATGTGAGTGTAACACATCAATTACTTTTATATCTTTTTCCACTTCAAGTAACGTATATATCAGCACTTGGTATCTATAGTATTTTCATTCTGATCAGGTGAGTCAAGGACATTCATCCTGCACTTGACCACTCCCTCTCCCAGTGCAACACTCTCTCTTCTGTAAACTTAAATTGCTGTTTAACTACTATGGTTCTTAGCATCCCATTCTGTATTGCGCATGAAAGACTGGAAATTTTGCTCAGAGGCCTCTTTATCAGGCTTGAGCTTCTTTTACGTGCCATAAATCTATGACATGGCACCGCCAGCTTTGCTTCCCTTCCGAAGGAAGCATGCCCTCACTGGGTTTGAACCCACAACCTTGGAAACTAGAGGTTAGCATGGTATTCTCCCTTCTCTAACTGGTGCAGTTAGACTGTTCTCTAATTGTGTGTATATTAATATGTGTTTTACTTGTGTGTAATATCAAATTTAAGTGTTATTAGATGACAGTCAAAAGACATGTATAAAGTATATACATTTTTTAAAGCTCTAGAAAACTGCCAAGAAAAGGTTTGTGATTGTATTTTTAGAGATACAAAAAAAATAACTGTAGAGGCATGTCAAGTGTCTGTAAGAACAGTGCTATATATATATGTGAGGAAGCCCAGAAAAAGGTAATTGAAAATGTAGAGTCCCCAGGGTAATGCTTTTCCTCTCAAGAGAAAAACATTACATGTCAAAAACCTGTTACAGTGTTAGATGATTTCCCAAAAGATGTAATCCATCACTCAGTACAGGAGTTTTATGATTGTGGTGAAAACCCTACACTTAAAAAACTTAAAATAGCTTCAAAGACAAAATAGATTATACAGGGGGTATTAATTATTTAAAGAAAATTTGGCTTTAGATATCAATGGGTGACAGATTTTGATGGAGGTAAAAGGTACTGTTGTGGCAAGGGCCTTATTTTTAAAAAAACTACATGACATAAAGAAAGAAGACCACCCTCATAGTATTATTTACTTGATGAAACTTTAGTAAATCAAAACCATGCTAAAAGTTTTATCTGGCCTGAAGATCCCATTATGTAAAGGATCATGTCTAATCTACCAAATATGGTTTCAAAGAAGGGGCAGATTTAGTATTTCAGTAAAAAAGCGTAGGTGATTATTATCAAGGGATGACTATGTAGTGCTTAGGAAGTGGTGTACTGATCTCCTTCGAGACTAGAGCAAACATGTGTGCTAGTAATGGACAATGGAGCTTCACTCTATGCTTAAAGAAATAATCCCAAATACAAATTCTAGGGACCAGTTGACTATGCTTGCATTGGAGGGAGAGTGTGTAGTGCACCTAGTGGAAGTAAAAGCACTATAGCATATTGGGTGCAAATGGATGGATAGTAAAGTCCAAAAATAAATGAACGCAGGGTATAAGTAGTACTTGTAGTGACAGGCAGATAACTTACTTATTTAGATGCAAGGAGAGCTTCCTCTTTGTTTGAGAATGTATCTAAACTGAGAATAGTTGAGTCACCAGGTGCTTCTGCAGACGTGAGAGTCCTAAAACAAAAATGAGCATCTTGGTATTTAAACAGTTTCTTATAACCTTGCTCCACTGACATTGATTCTTCTGTGCTCCCTTCCCCTGCCCCCTGATTGACTACTGCACACCTTTGAATGGCAATGTATAAGCCCTGTGCAATGCAAGGTCAGACGAAAACACTGTCATGATAGATACATGTACTTTCGTAATCCTTAGAGGCAGTTTTAAACATAAGGTTCCTCCTACCTATTTGTTGATAAGAATTTACATGCATTAGCTCTATTATGTAATGCATTTTATTCATACATTTATGAAAATGTAAATCTTTGAATATATTAAATTGATAAATAACAAAACTAGATTGATCACACAACATATTCCACGACAGCAGAGGTGATAGTGCACATGACAGTTAAGTAGGGTGACTATATTTCTCAGTCTAAAATGGGACACTTCATATTTTTAGAAAACACAATAGTGGCTAACGAAATAGAGTTTACAGCGCGAATCAATTGCATAATAATGGTAATCTTGAACACTGCTAACTCTGAATAACTTCAGAGTATAAATGTATGTTTTCTGTTAATTTAAACGTTTATTTAGAATATATTAAGCGACTATAATTTTATTTCAGAAATACCAGTTGATTTCAATTCGTGCTGTAGCCTAATAACCTTAAATTGAGTTTTATTTATGAACGCTCTTTAACTGCTATGGTTCTTAGTGTCCCATTCTATATTGGGCATAAAAGACCAGAAGCCTTTTTTATTAGGTTTGGGCTTCTTTTATGTGCCGTAAATCTATGACACGCTACTGCCGGCTTTACTTCCCTTCCGAAGGAAGCCATGCCAAGGATTTTTACACCTGAAAAAAAATCCATTGCCCTCTGCTGGGTTTGAACCCATGACCTTGGGAACCAGGGGCTAGCATGGTACCCCTAGACCACAGAGAATGACATGCTGTAGCCTATCCTTCTCGTTAGCCATGTATGGCACTTATAATATTATATGATAGTTTATACAATTTAAATAATATAAAGGCATTTTATAAAAAACAAAAAAATAATTAAGATCACACTGTATTATTGTAGGTCAATCAGTTTTGTCTTTATGCCAGAAGTGCTTCTCAGAACTACTTATGTTTTGTAGCAATTGTTTGTTTTTCAGTAGCAACTCTTACATTTCCTGATATTTGTATACTAAATTTGTTCTGACCATCAAAATGGCTTTTAGAGTGGAAACATTCAATTGAGATGTTTTGGATGTCCAGACATTTATTATTCATAATAGAGAAAAATCTTTCTATAGATACTGAAGTAACATGGCTTGTACTGCTTTTGATAAGAGATCAAAGTAACTTTTCACAATTCATTTTAGAAAACCCAGTGGCCTGAAGCAGACACATTTTTAGTGTTCTAGTTATTAATATTCTTTGCAGCTGTTACTTTTGCACACTGGCACTGATCAGATAGAGCCGTTTCTATATTCATATGTGATACAATCCTCTTCGAAATAGCTGAAGGCAAAGTTGCTGAACTATTCTGCATTTCAGACCATGATGGGAGAGAACATACAAGTACCCATTCATGTTTTTCGCCAACACCATTGCTATTTGCCCACTTTTCAAGATATTCTATGGAATTCTTTAAAATGAAGATACAATGTGCAGGAAATACTTTTGTTTTATCTCACCATTTTCTTCCAAGTCTGCGACGTTTTACCTTACGTCCAGAGTAACAAACATTTCATCTAGTCCATCTTGCAGTTTTCTCTTCAACAAGTTCATTTCATGACCAACTTCTGTTGTGGACATTTTTTCTGCTTGTATTGCAATGATGATAACCTGGAAGGCCTGGATTTGACTTGAAGCAAACATTAACCAGAGCAAAGAACATGGATTTTCAAATACTTGCTTTAACAGAGCAGGACACGTTTCTTGAGACATAAAATATGAGTGTAAGCCATCATAAGTCTGAATGACATGGTCAGTTGTTGGACCAAGCGTGTGTTCCCATGCTCTAACACTTTTGAATATTCAACATTTGCAAATGAACAGAATTCTTTCAACTCGTTTACTCCCAATGAAATGAGAGCTGTAGCAGTAGCTATGGAAAATGAAAGATACCCAGAAAAAGAATGGCTCCGAATATATACAGATGGATCCTTTATCAATAAAAAAAATGCCGGTGCAGGAGTATACTGTAAACATTTTGCACAGTATCTAACATTAGATGAAACGTCAAACCACTATGATGGAGAATTAACAGCTATAAAAGCAGCATTACAGAACATTTTATATAGACCATGCATAAAACAAAAAATAGCCATCTTATCAGACTCAAAATCAGCCATAGATGGAATAGTAAATTACAATAATAAAACAACAAGAAATATTAAAGAAATAAGAAGCCTAATTAAAGCAGTTGAAACTAAAAATCATGTCACTCTACAATGGATTCCAGCTCATGTCGGGCTTTTGGGCAATGAACATGCAGATCAATTAGCAAAGAAAGGTGCAATACAACAAATAAAACCTGTAGAACAAATAGAAATAAATAAACAATTAAATAACCTTAAACAACATTTCAAAAGACAGCAGAGACTTGATGAAGAAGATAAATTAAAAGATTATAAGAATATTAAAGATAGAGTTGATATACAAAAAATGCCAAGGAAGACTGCAGTGACCTTATTTAAGATGGCAACTGGCCACAATTGCCTCGCAGAATACCTCTACAAGATACAATGCCTACCTACACCCAAGTGCACTCTCTATGAGGAAGATGTCATCCTGAACAAACAACATCTCGCCAAATGCAAAGGCCTTAAAAGTGATAACTTACAGACTTTATATTGGGAAGCCAGAGGGAAAATGATGCAGATCAATTAATCCCCAGTGCCATTGGTGAACAACAACTACTTACTATATAAATTATTTCTAATCTGTTAATGCCACCAAAGTCTGTGTTGGTATTATCTCCACATAGACCAACCATTTAATCTGTAATGTGGTTTTCCTTCACTACTTTCTCACAAAGTCGCATTGTAGTTCACTAGTCTCACCTGGTAGGGAACAGATATCAAAGATTTTCGTTTGAACTCCACTTAAAGATTCAAAATACTGCACAATGAGTGGAAAAAGTTTTTTAGATTTTCTGTTAGAAGCATCAGTAGTAACACATACACTACAGCATGCTTTCAAATCTTTCTCAAGTTGTTCTACTGAAAATGACCAAGACATTGCAGACGATGGCTTCAGTTTTTGTGAGCACTGAAGAAATTTGGGCTCATAGGTTCTTTTTTATAAGTGCTGACAGTTATTTGATCTGAAACTATGTCCATGCATTACAGAATGGTAAGCAAACATACCTTCACTTTTTAGTAATTATTGAGCCGATTGTTACACTACATCACTTACTTGTAAAAAAGCAAAAACATGTTTCAGGAGCTAATTACTCCCATCCTTGTTCCTTGTCGACTGCTTGCATCATTCGTCTCCTACCTGTTAGCTTAATCTCTTGTGGCAGTTGGAAGAACTTAAAAGTAAGTCTCCTGGCGGGGTTTCAAAATTATAAATGCAGTTTTTTTTTTTTCAAATATAAATGTTTTCCCAAATTGTAAGTTCTGTTTTCTGTCTGGTGTGTTTGTGTCTCCAAAAGTGCCAAGCTACTGCTGATTTTTCTTTCTGTTTTTGCTTTATGTAACTGAAGTGTTCTGTTGCTCTTGTTTTTGTATTTCTTTTGGTTTCGTCAATGTAGATTTTTTTGTAGTCCTTGCAGCTGATCTGATATATTCCTGGTTTGTTCTTCTGGGGATATCATATAGATCATCAACATAAGCACAGCCAGTCACAAGAGAGTGAAACAGCTACATCAATAAGGCAATCTGTGAAGCAACCACCAGTGGTACACACGGCAGAAGAGGTTATGTATCCTGCCATGCATAAAATGTGTTCCATAATGAAATGGAGCTGTTTATGTTGGTACTGACAAAACCTAGCCCCACCCCCTACCAGCATAACCACCTCTGTTTTTCGAGCATAATTCTAGCCACTGGTTTGGCAAGGTACTTTACCTCCCCCAAAGTATGGCCAACTTCCGAAGGGTGACATTACAACTTAAACCTTATATTTTCATGCTACATTACCGTTTTCTTAATGTTGTGTAGTAGCAGCAACAATAACTTTAACCTTTGTCTCCATATCGCTGATGAAACTTCTCATATATGTAAATGTCGTAGCTGTATTCAGTTTAACCACACATACAAATAACTCCACCTCTTCCTCTAGAAGTCCAAATTATATGCAATTGGTTTAGCCTTTCCGTGTGTACCAAACATAGTGAAACACTCTTATAGAGGTGGTATCCTAACCACCCCTTCCTTCCACATCATTCATTGGTTAGTTTGTAAGTTGCTGTATTGTTTTTCATGTCAGTCACACAGAGAATCAATACCGGTTGAGGAGAGTTAAAAGTTGGTTACTTGAGGGTGGAAACCATATGGAGGGGAAAAACACTATGACATCTAGGCGAATTTGCCACTTTTTATCCTCGACAGTGTACAGTATCAAAGTGAACAAGAGCTAACTGCCCGGTTAAAGGACATTAACCTTAGCTCCATCTACCATCAGAGTGTGTTTTGCTGTGATTTTCATAAATAACCAAGTGATTCCTGGCACAGAAAGGCATTATGAGTCAACACATGGCAACGGAGATTGCAGAATCAGCACACTGAGAACTGCTCTCTCTTACATAGATATAAACATGAAAGCTTACAAACTTCTATGTTTACTTCATAAGTTTATGGCCATCATATGTCAACTTCAGCCAATGTTGATGCATACATTAAGATATCATGAAAGAAACTTCTATGGTTATGTTTCATTGTGAATGGTCCCTAATTGTTCTAAATAATTAGGTCTTAGTAAGCAAACAAAATAAAATCAAATACTTTGTTAAAAGTGAAGAGTAAAGAATTGAAACAGGTAGTTTCCTCCTTGAAAGAGGAAATAAAAAAATGTAAATTGGTGAAACCTTGCACTGGGGTTAGTAGCTGAGGTCACAGGATTGAACAAGTCGACAAGCAGGTCTTCACTGTTCTGCTTCTCAAGTGCAGTTTCCTCTCTCCAGCAAGCAGTCTTATTTGGTGATTGTTTGCCCTCTGATTCTTGTTCCTGAAATGTTAAGACATGGTAATTTTGTAACATAATGTGTCCATCAGATGCCTGCAGCCAAAGACTAAGACAAACAGAAACAAGGCAACTTGAGTTTTCTTCACAATGAATACCCCCGTTAATGTGCCCCAAGGAAACAAGTTTGGCCAACAGTTTCAAATCAAACAATGTCATAGAGTAATACTTGAACTAAAAGTAGACATCGAGAGTGGCTTGCAAAACGATGCATTTACTTTCACTATTTATATGTAATTATGATTAAAAATTGCTACTAAACACAGTTTTTATTTCCCTACCACATACCTACAGTAGGTAGAGAAAGTATTGTATTCCACCCAAAAGTTTGATACCAAAACTTCACTGGAAATATATGTTCTGAGGCCCCCCCTGAGTCTGAAGAAAGCATTTTTAGAAAAAAGATATTCATGTATATATACCGAAATAAAGTTTTATTGTATACATCAGAGACGTGGACTCTCACAATAGGAATTGGTTACAAGCATCTGAAAGTTCCTCAGATCAGTTAAAAGTTGTACTAGGAAGGAAGATATAAGACAGGAACTAGATCACTGGAAGAAAGAATACATAATTTTAGGAAGAAGTGGATAGAACATCTGGGACAAATGGATTGTAACCGTACTGCTAAGAAAATATTATATAGACCAAAAGGACGACGAGATGAGAACAGGAGAGATCGAGAAAGCGCTGGAAAGTCTAATCCTTGAAATGATAAGAAGAAGATCCATGTATGTGTGCGTTTGTGAATAGCATAACTAAAAATATTGGATAAATACCAAACTTGGTATTTAAGTTTGGCATCTTTCAAAGATGCGGCACAGATATTTTCAAGAAAATCCTACCACCCTAAACAGTTCTTTACATGGCAAATTTTTTGTTACTTTTTATTTTATCAAAAATGGGACTTAATCATTTTGGATTGATATACTGTATGTTTAAGATATTTACATACGTATAAATTGTATATCTTGAATTTTCTGGGAATAACATTGAAGTCCTCTTCATTCTAAATGACTTTGGTATAACTGGTAAACTGCAAGAGATAGACAAAACCTTACTAAACAAAACTGTAGATCTCGTTAAAGCACACAATTTATGTTAAATAAATTTTTTTAGATATTCTTTGTTATTAGTTTGAACTTTCATATACTTAATAGTTTTCTTAGCTGAAAACTGCTACTTATTTTTTTTTCTCTCTCTTTTCTTTCTTTTTTGTGTTCATGCAAAGAAACCATGACATAATGACCAGCTTTGAAAAGATTTGGGTATTGTTTTCGCTTAAAATATTCTACTTATAGCTAGAATAGGTTGTAGAAATGAGTAGAGAAAGTCATGTGAACGCAATTTCTGCAAGTGTTTATAAAAGCACGGTGAGGTACTGGACAAAAGCAACTATGTGCTAAATGAAATAATAAACTGGATTTATTTATCTGGAAAGCTAATAGAGCTTGCAATATGGAAACAGAATGAATCTGATGGTGCTAATAATATACATTAGGCATATTCATGCCTCGGCTGTTCAGCAAAATAGTAGAAAACTGGCTGAAATAAAAAATGCTATCCCTGATAATAACTAAAGCACGAGTTGGACATATTACCAGTCTGCCTAGTCATTCAGAGATGAGTGGGAGAAGCAAGCTGTAACCATCTGCCATGGAGACCAAGAATGCAGAAACATAACACTTTATCTCTCCTGCTATTTACCAGTAGGACCTGCCTTGTGCCTACACACATTTAAAACAAAAATCTTAATGCATCACATTCACATTGCTTTCTCCACCCACTATTATCAGTTTTTATATAACCTCTATAAGCTATTGTTACAAAACCTTATTTTTCTGTCTACTTGATGTTAATCGAGATAAAGCTTTGCAGAAATAATTTCATTACACATTTCGTTATAAATACCGGAAACTAAAGCGAAAGTCAGATGTTTGAAACTGGGTCGATGTTGTTGGCCTTAAAATTCTATACTTTGCATGACATTCCAAGAAACAAATGAATGGTGAAGACTTCAAAAAATGACAAAGTATTTGAAAATTCAAACAAATAGCAACAGATATTTTGGAAATGGCTAATGTTACAACAAAATTATTTGAAAGAAATTGTTTTTCTACATTTTTTGTATGGTAAATTTTTGTTACCAAGCGGGAGCGGTAATATCTGTGGCCACATTTGGGAGGTCCCAGGTTCAAACCCCCAGGAGGCCGACCAATCTGATTGAAGGTTTTTCCAGTTTTCCTTGGTCACTAGGCAAAAGCTGGGTGGGATAATTTGATCCACAAATTTTCCTATAATCCCTTTCATCACTGCATTTCATTTCGTTCTTCACTGCCGTATCAGGCATTGGGTTGACCACACACCCATCCTGGATATGCTATGAGGAGAGTAATCTGTTAAAGAAGAAGAAGAAGATTTTGTGTATGTCTAACAGTTAACCAATTATACAAAATCATTCAGAATGAAGAGGACTTCGTAGGCTATGCACAGAAAATTCAAGATATAAATTTTATTTTTTGAAAAATAATCTTAAGCATATGTTATTTTAATTAAGTCATTTGAGTCATTTTTGAGAAAATCAATACAAAGGTAGTTTGGGGAGGGATGATTTTCTTCATGTCACATTTTTGGAAGACACTGAACTAACATAGTAGGTAAAGAAGGTATTGCATTCCACCCAAAAATTTGATAGCGAGATTTCACAGGAAATACATGTTTTAAGGCATCTTGAATCCAAAAAAACCATTTTTTGAAAAAGTCTGTGAACAGCATAACTTAAAAATGAAAAGCCAGATAAGTACCAAACCTGTTATTTAAGTTTAATATCTTCCAAGGATGTGACACAAAGATTTTCAAGAAAATCTCCCCACCCCAACTACTCATTACATGGAACATTTTTCGAAATTTTTCATTTTCTAAAAAATGGCTCAAACGATATTCATTAAAATGCCATATATTAAAGTTATTTATGTGACATAAAATATATATCTTAAACTTTCTGGCAATAGCTTGTGAAGTCATCTTCATTCAGAAGGAATTTTGTATAAACTTGCATAATTGGTAAATGTTAAGCGATAGACAAAAACGTAGTACACAAAAAATATAGATCTCTTTAAAGCACACAATTTATTTTAAATAAGTTTTTTTTGTGTAGGGGAACAATGTAGTCCGTCTTCATGTGGTGTTTCCTGGGTAACACTAAATGGACTACAACACAGGCATGCTTCCCAGAATATAATTACAACACAGGTAACGAGTCCAACAGAATACATTGATATACAATATCAGAATGACCTGATATATACAATATACAAACAAAACAATATACCAGATGAAATGAGAGTCATAGCAATAGCTACAGAAAATGAAAGATATCCAGAAAAAGAATGGCTCCGAATATATACAGATGGATCCCTCATCAATAAAAAAATGTTGTTGCGGGAGTATATTGTAAACATTTTGCACAGTATCTAACATTAGATGAAACGTCAACCACTATGATGGAGAATTAACAGTTATAAAAACAGCATTACAGAACATTTTATATAGACCATACATAAAACAAAAAATAGTCATCTTATCAGACTCAAAATCAGCCATAGACAGAATAGTAAATTACAATAATAAAACAACAAGAAATATTAAAGAAATCTAATTAAAGCAGTTGAAACTAGAAATCACGTCACTCTACAATGTATTCCAGCTCATGTCGGACTTTTGGGCAATGAACATGCAGATGAATTAGCAAAGAAAGGTGCAATACAACAAATAAAACCTGTAGGACAAATAGAAATAAATAAAAATTAAATAACATTAAACAAGATCTCAAAAGACAGCAGAGACTTGATGAAGAAGATAAATATGATAAGAATATTAAAGATAGAGTGGATATACAAAAAATGCCAAGGAAGACTGCAGTGGCCTTATTTAAGATGGCAACTGGCCACAATTGCCTCGCAGAACATCTCTACAAGATACGATGCCTACCTACACCCAAGTGCACTCTCTGTGAAGAACATGTCATCCTGAACAAACAGCATCTCATCAAATGCAAAGGCCTTAAAAGTGATAACTTACAGACTTTGTATTGGGAAGCCAGAGGTAAAATGATGCAGATCAATTAATCCCCAGTGCCATTGGTAGTGAACAACAACAGTTTTTTTGTGCCATAAGCCATTTCTGAGATATCCGTCATTAATGGTTTGCATTGTTCATTACTTGGTCATTTTCTTAAAGTGCTTTCAACATTCAATTGTTTCTCGCAATTGCATGGAAACAGTATGGAATTTTAAGGCCAGCGTATGGCGTCCAGTTGTTAAACATTTGACTATCGCTGTTCTCTATAACGAAATATGTAATGTAGCTGTTTCTGTAAAGGTTTATTTGAATTAAAACGAAGCAAATATAAAAATGAGCTTTAGTAAGAATAGTTTGTATACTCACTAATGAATGATAGAGGGTAGAGAAAGTGTATCACATCAGATTTTCTTGAGTTATGTTGTTCAAAGATACACAGACATATTGCAATACGTTCTCTATTTAGTAGGTATAGACATTAAAAACACTTGCAAGTATGACATAAAATTGACTGATACTACGGATACAAATTTATAAACAGCTACTTACAGAGGAGTATGGATCTAGAGATAAATACTCTATCGGAGACTGATGGTCCAGTTCCTGGGAGATCGCCTTGAAGGATGGAGTTGGTGAAATAGCAGCACATGAATCATGGGAAGATTCTGTAATTTCCAGAGGCGTGTCTTGTTCTTTTGCAATGTTTACTTCACTTGTGTCTGGTGTAGTAACTGAAGAGCTTTCTCTCTCTACCATCAGGAGTTCTGTAGCTGAGACCTTTAAATGTTTCTTTGACTTGGTGGCTCTACAGTCAGAGTTTAATTTCCTCGGTGGCTTTGTACTTTCATCATTATTTGTGGTTTGCGAAGGAACAATCTTCTGTGATTCTATTAATAAATCGGTGCACTCATTTTGAAATACTTCATTTCTAGATGAAGCAGCTGTAGCGCCAGCTCTGAGCGTTCCAGTATTTTCAAGTTCTCTGTGCTGTACTGGCGTTAGTTCTTCATTTTGAATTACTGTTGCTGCAGTTTCATTATCCACCATCATTTTATTTTCATCTACATTTGTAGCTTGTGCATGATTTTCTAAATCTACAACATTGAAACCAAGAAAGCCATCTGATAGTATATCATTAGTTTCAACAATATCAGCAATGGCTTTCATATTTTGTTGATTGATTGATATCAATGAATCTGCTGCAGCATTTCTTTCATTTGTTCTCTCATTACACGTTTCTTGTACCAGAGATAATGCAGAGTTTTCTAGTAAATTGTTTCCAGTTGGATCGGAAACCAGATTTTGCAGTGTTACATCAGAATCAGTACCCTGTTTTATTTCAAGCACTCCGTTCTCTGTGATAGACTTTTGAATTACAATGCTTTGTTTTCTGCTGCTTAAGTTCGAAAGATTTACTGCCAACGTATTTTTGCTTTTACACACTATAGGTGACAAAGATTTTGCGGGAGTACATTCAATTATGTTTCCAGAACCAGAAGTACTTTCCGTAAGTATAGTATCTGCTGAAATGACAGTTTCCGTTGCTGCTTCTAGTATTTCATCACTCTGCATCTGTAGGGAATCTTTGCTTAAATCAGAATTAGCTAAATTATCTCTTTTTTTTCTCCGCTTCTCTGATAATGCACACCCTGGGCCCCAAAATAGCCGTCGCTTATGGCTCATATTATTTTCTGACTTCTGAAATATAGTCTTCCCTTCTGTTTCCATAGTACTATGTTCCTCAGGTAGAGGATTTATTTGCTCTTCATGTCTGTCGTCAACCAGTGTTAGTATCATGCTGGAATTGGATGCAGCATTCTCGTTGGTTTTTCTTCCTAATGTTGTGTTTTTGGAGTTGCACGATTTATTACTTTTAAGTGAAACCAAACTAGTACAAGACTTCAAAATCACTTCAGAAAGTTGGTTCAAAAATTTTTCTTCCCTTTTACTTGCTTTTCTTTTTGAAAATAACAGTTGTATCATAGTCATGACTTTGTTCTTGTCTTTTGCAGGGATCAGATAACCAATTGTCTGTGCGCTGTAAAACACAATAGAAATTAGTATTAAAATCTCATATAATGAGGGTAATGATTGAAAACAAGAAATTTCTGAAAGAGTAAATGGGTTTAGCTGAAGTCCTAGAATTCTGCAGGAATTGCTTAGCATTATATGATTCCTGGGCTTTTATTACTTCAATTATAACAAATGGTTCAAAACAATCTCTTCGGGAAATACACATATATTGCGATGAATGGAATTTAAAGGCAGTAATATTTTAGGAAGGGACAAAATCGGGCAAACACGATAAATGGAGGAAAGGTAACAAAGATTATAAGGTAATAGAAGAATGTATTTATTTAAAAATCTGATGTGTTACATTCACATCACTTGCTTATTAGTGAGTATACAAACTATTCTTACTAAAGCTTATTTTTCTATCTACTTCATTTTAACTGAGATAAACCTTTACAAAAACAGCTACATTACACATTTTGTTATACATAGAAAGAAAACAGCGATAGTCAAATGTTTAACAACTGGACGCTATATGTTGGCCTTAAAATTCCATACTGTTTCCAAGACATCGCGAGAAACAACTGAAAATCTACAGGACTTTAGAAGAATGGTTATGTATTGAACAATTCAAAACATTAAAAATGCATGTCAGAAATGGTTGATGTCACAAAAAAGTTATTTGAAATAAATTTTGTTTTTTAAAGACATCTATATTTTTTGTGGAGTACATTTTCGTCTATCACTTAACATTTACCAGTTACAAGATTATACAAAATTCCTTCCGCACAAGGAGGACTTCACAGGCTATTCCCAGAAAATTCAAGCTATACATTTTATTTGTCATATAAATATCATTAACATATGATGTTTTAATCAAAATTATTAGAGCCATTTTTGAGAAAAACAAATTTTTTAAAAAACATTCCATGTAAAGCGTAGTTTGAAGTACGAGGATTTCCTTGAAAATCTTTGTGCTGCATCTTTGGAAGATCCTGACTATAAATAAATGATATTTAGAGTTTTTATTTTCCTGCCATTTGTAACCCACTCAAGAACCCACTTCTGCATAATTACCTATTAGAATACTTTTCTCTGTAGTTTTTATGAGTTGTCAACACAATAGTAAACAGTTAATTGCTGCTTTTGTTTTCCTTTCTTCCTGGTTTATTTCATTAAAGTGAACAAAATTAGATGATAAATGAACTAGAGCATATAAAATCTCATTGGTTAAATTAGGGAAGCATTTGAACACACAGACAGATTAATCTTTTCACTTACTTTGGAATCTGGCCCATTATTGTTGGTATGCCCATCCAATTCAGGGCAATACATTTTATTTGATTTTCCTCAAGAAAAGGTAACTTTGCCCCTAATACTGACATCTCGCATTCCAAAATCTTATACAATGTCTTATATTTTGATGCCTTGATCCTCTGACGCACAGTCCATTTCTTAACTACATCTTCCTTTATATCTGTTATATTGGATATATCATACACATCCATTGATAAAGCAAATCATATAGTGTGATATTATTTTGTCTGTGCTGAAAGCCACAGGATTGTTATTTCTTCTAACACATTTTGTAAAAGCGATAAACAATAGTTACAAAAAAACATGTGTGCTTAACTGTTTACATTCAAAACAACTGATTATTCGAAAAATGCGAATATACAATTTGATTGTGCCGCTTTTGTCAACATCGATAATAATCGATCATGGCGACTGCAGTCGCAACTCCTCTATGAGAGAGAAAACACGGTACTATACTCTAGTTACCTTGAACACGGTAGTGCATGAATTAAGAGGGAAAGGAATCATTAAGTCCGGTCATGGACAATATAATCCCTTTTCAACCTCAGCTGTAGCTGAGGCGGGAATTTGTTTTTAATCCATTCTCTATCTTCCGCAGAATCTGGAAGTATAAATGTGAGAGTGTTTAATAGCAAAACATATCAAAAGCGCTAAGAAAACCTACAGTTCAACGAGCAATAACATCTTCAATTGTTTCTCTAGTCAAAGCTTCTGATATGACCATAGAAGTTAAGGGGGATTATACAAATGAAACAAAACATTACCAGAGAAGAGAAATATTACAACTGGAGGGCAAACTACTATGAATTTTGCGCACTAGAGCATTAGCGCTAGCGTCAAAACATACACAGTTGTATGTTATGTCTTAAAATTAAATCGTCGACATTATTTTGATTCCGTAGCTGATTCGCCAGAAATCATGAGAACAAGCCTTCTTTTTTCTTGTGGGAACCAGGTGGTTAATTCGACATTTACAAGAAAGAGAAGCAACCGAAGTTCGCGTTATGACTTTCTATAGAATTACATTACAGTTGCCTTTGACTTTTATTACCTTTCTCTACACAGTTTATTTCGGAACAGTTTTTTCAATATTTTGTGTGCTGGACCGTAGTTTGCAAATCCCGGATTTGGCTAATCACTAGATTTTTCTAAATCGCAACATACAGTGATGCAAATATAATTATATTGCACACAGCAATGACAAAAATTTATCCTAGGCCACCAACCATAGTGTATCGTGGTTGCCTCTCAAGCTTTGGACCCGAGTTCGAATCCTGGTGGAATCAAGCCATTTGATATATTCATTTGGGGTTCCCCTCAGTTCTTAGGATGAGTGTATAGACCTGCCCTCATCACGTAAGTCCCATTCATGTTTTGCTCTCCCGATATAACCTGTTCGGTTGAATAACATTAAAATCTATACTAATACTATAAAAAGAGAAAACTTGTATACATGTGTGTGTATGTAGGGTAATCTCAAAACCATTCAATCGATTTTAATAGTTCTTTCATAATTGAAAAGCCCTATTCTTTCTGACGGACATGGCTATAAAATACTTTATAATTTCAATTCATAAATTACTAAAATGTATTTACAAAACCCCTGTACTTGAATACGAACATATTGGAGTTATAAAAGCTTGTGAGGAAGGCTCTGATTTTTCTTTGAGAATGCCATGGAGTAGTAAATAGTTGTTACTCCACAGAATATGCACGTAAAATAAGTCAAATACCGACGATGTTTCATATATCCAAAGATGGTTACGATTTAGTAACTAAGAGCCAGCAAAACAAAAGAGAGTCGAAACTGCTACGCATGCGACACCAATGCCAAAATATTTTAATAATCCTCATGTAAGCAAGTTTTGCTTCCTTTGTATGTTGTAATCAAGTTCGTTAGCAGGGTATATAAAATAATTGTATAAAGAGAGAAAATGGCTAACATTAGAAATCACTGAACCGATATTTTATAATTAACAATTGAAAGGATAATTTTCCTCGATGGTCGCCTACTGTGGCTTTTCCAAAGAGATTAACTTGGCGGTCTGAGAGTCAGAAATCTTTATATTCACCAGCTTCACTCTGTTTCGTTGTATACGTTTAGGGTTTCTGCATTATATGAAAATGGTGTAGTTTTTATGTTATTAAATAACTATGGGACCAAAAAGAAGTTACAAAGGTTTACAATTTCACCTACCGATGATTGTTCCACCACCAAAGCAGCTACAGACTATGCAACATTTCCAGAACTTGGAAGACTGTCGGGGGGAAGTTAAAGTCAGACGTTCCGCCGATTTTTCACCCGTTATTAGTAATACCGGGGCTGTACGAAATTACAATTACCTATGAGGGGTAAAGGGGAGGGTTTCATAAAGGAGGGGGCGGAGGTAAATGAAATTGACGAAATCGTCACTGTAGTAAAACCGCTAAGAAAAGGGTTAAAGGAGAAAGTATTTAGTAATTAATATGGCAGGCAGCAGAAAAGCATGGACTGTAAGTTGCACGTATATGATTCTGTTTACACATTTCAGCGAGAAAGCCAATGGTAAGGGGGGAGAGCGGGCAAGCTGAAGCTGCTGGAGAAGAGAGGCCGGGTCGTATAGTGCTCCCCCGGCCGCGACACTGATCGTTTCGTGAACTTAAAAAGTGTGAATTTGTGCTGTGCTGGATCATGTCCACTGCTGGTGAGTTTCCTCATTTTCGCTTTAAGGACACACTTAGAGACACCGACATTGAAATTTTCCCTTTAAGATTATACCACGTTTAAAAATATCCTTCGGTAGATCTATATTGTGTGTACATCGATAGTGTCGTCATGCATTTGTTATTTCCTAATAATTTGTAAATCATAGTTAGCAATGCATTCTTCTGGCTTAACAAATGACATTCTGATTGTTGTTTTGTATACAACAATTTTGTTTTATTATACATATTCTTCAGTGAGAACAATTTCCATATTTAAGACTATTAGATTGCCGAAATTGGGTGATATCTCACTCTGCTACAAACTACTCTTGCAAAAGCTTATTCTTCTGTCCACTTTTTGTTAATTCAGATAGATTTTTATTTCGCATTTGCTTGTACGTATAATGAGAACACGGTAGGCTAAAGCGATAGTTACATTTTTAAAGAGCATGACGCTATGTGATGACCACGAGCGAAATAACAAATAAATTAATTAATCTCTAGAGTATAAGTATTTAAAAATTCAAACCAATAACAAGATATCTCGGGAATGTACAAAAAAGTTTATTTTACATACATTGTGTGCTTTAACGAGCTCTACATTTTGTGTAGTAAGATTTTGTGTATCTCTTATGGTTTACCAGTTATACGAGTCATTCAAAATGAAGAGGACTTCACAGACTATTGCCAGGATATTTAAGATACAATTTTATTTGTCATGCAAGTATACCAAACATAGAGAATTTTAATCAAAATAATTAGAACGATTTTAGAAAAATAAAAAGGTAGCAAAACATTCTCCATGTAAAGGTTAACTTGGTGGGGGGGATTTTCTTGAAAATATCCGTGTCCCATCTTGAAAGACGCTGAACTTAAATACCAAGTTTGGTATTTAAACACTCTTTTTTTAGTTATGTTGCTCACAGACACGCAACAAACCGACCTTTTTCTAAAAATGCTTCCTTTTTTGGATTCAGAGGGTCTCCGTGCAGAGCAAGTGCTTTATTTCGACATCGAGATTTTTCACTGGGCGTTTAGAAGGTACAGTTAGGATATTTGACATAAAGTTTTGAAAATATAATTGGAAACTGCAACACATAATCCATTTTAAAACAGTTTATTTTTATCTTAAAGAAACAAACAATGTAGAAATAGTTTGAAAATAAAAGCGCATCATTTATGCGGCCATTTATGTCCGTTGCCGTTATGTGCTGCCAAATTAAAATGCAACATCGGAATGTGGTCTGTGCTATGAAAACAGCTGCAGTCTTTCGTTTGGTTATATTCTGACATTAACCTTATATGTTTAAGATTTTCTGTCATTTTATACTTTCTCTACTACTTCCTACAGTAGGTAGAGGAAGTATTGTATTCCATACAAAAATTCGATACCGAGATTCCACCGAAATTACACGTTTTGAGGCTCCCTGAATAAACACATATTTTCTTAAAAAATGGCTTTAATGGATTTGTTTAAAATACCACACATTTAAGCTATTTTCATAGCAAATAATATACATGTATCTTGAATTTTCTGTGAAGTCCTCTTCATTCCGAATAACTCATTATGTCAAATAAAAAGTTTTGGGGCGTTAACCATTTCCGAGATATTCTTTGTTATTGGTTTGAATGCTCAGATGCTTTATAATTTTCTCAACTACAAATCGATATTTGTTCTTTTTTGTGTTGATGCAAAGAGAACAGAACACAGCGACCGCTTTGCTAAGATTTGACTATCGCTTTAGCTTAATTCATCCTTCTGCTACCTACTAGATGAGTTATAAACATTTATTATTAAGAAGTAGACAGCAGAATAGCTTGTAGAAGAAAGAGTAGAGAAAGTCATGTGAGTGAAACACATCAGAATTTTTTTTTTGTTGGCCATACAAAGAGAATGGAATTTCAAAGCATCACATAGTGGCTCGCTCTTAAAATATTTGACTATCGCTTAGTCTACTATATTACCTACAAGGAAATATGCAACAAGGTAATTTCTGCAAATGTTTATCTCGATTAACATGAAGTATATAGAAGAATAAGCGTTTCTAAGATTAGTTTGTTGAAGAATGCGTAGAGAAAGTCCTGCGAATGTAATACATCATACAATTTTTTTCCCTCGTGGTCTTGCAAAGGGTATGGAATTTTAAAAGCCATCTGAATATCGTTTTAGCCTGCTTGCACCTTATAAATGACTGGACGCTGTAACATGACACATTAAGGAAGTAATTATATTCTCAGCAGAACGATTACATAAAATCGTATGCTCGAGATAATGAGAGAGATATAATATTTGTAATTATTTGCAGGCTGTTTTTGTCGCAAATTGAATTTTAGACTATAAAATGAAGCCTCTACTCGTCGTGAAATAACTTGTTAAGCTATATTATACTTGATTGATTTACTTTGAGCACACCTGCTGTTGGCACGTCCAGTTTTTGTCGCATCGAGAAGAATCGCATTATGTTTTACGATGTTTGCTGGCATGTTACACACTTAATGCTTGTTAGCGTAACAAGTAGACTGGTGAGACCCGCGACTATATCCGCTAGATGCTGACCACTATCCTCGTCACATTGAGAGAGAGAGGTTTCAGACAAATAATAATAATAATAATCAGTCCTGCTTCTTCCTAACAAACTAATAAATACCACCTTCTGTTGCTGCGAGCTTCCGAGTCTTTTACTGGCTCTTCATCACCACAGTAGTAACAGCCAAGTGTTTTCTTAGGACTACAACCTCTAACACATCTGGTAACAAATACTTTGTCACTTTTCTGTTTTTCTGAGGACGGGTCGAGATATTTTACGTTTTTATTCGAAGGTTCAGTTTGATGTTGAATGTTTTATTAAAACAGAATGGAGCCGAAAGTTGCACTGTCCGTATTAAACTCGCCATACATTAATACACAGGTTTACAGATACACTCATATTTTGTCAGTGGGCGACATACGAGGGCTGTCCCAGGAGTACCCGACCTAACAAACAAAACACAAAAACATCTTTATTTCTCTACATACTCTCCTTTCAGCTCGATACACCTTTCCCAGCGATGTTCAATAGCTTCGATACCCTGTTTATAGTGAGAACCGTCAATTTCTGCAAAATAGCCATCAACTGCAAACTCCACCTCTTCATTGTTGGCAAATCTGTTACCACCAAGCCATTTCTTCAACTTTGGAAACAGAAAATAATCAGAGGGGGCTAAGTCTGGCGAATAGGGTGCATGAGGAAGTAATTTGAACTTTAACTCATTGATTTTGGCCATGGCGATAATGGATATGTGAACTGGTGCATTGTTTTGATGAAACAGAACTTTCTTTTTCGCTAAATGCGGTCGTTTTTGCTTGAGTTAATCATTCAAATGCTGTAATAAGTTTGCATAATACTCGCCATTGATTGCTTTTCCTTTTTGAATATAATGAAAATTATCCCACGCGCATCCCAAAAAAATTGACGCCATGACCTTGACTTCAGATGGAACTATCTTCGCCTTCTTTGGAGCCGATTCTCCCCTTTCAATCCACTGTTTTGACTGTTCCTTCGTCTCAGGTGTGAAGTGATGGACCCATGTTTCATCCATGGTTATGAATCGGCGCAAAAACTCGGCTTTATTGCAGCGAAACATCGCCAAACACTTGACTGAAGCATCCTCACGACGCTGCTTTTGTTCCATTGTGAGTAAACACGGCACCCATCTTGCGCACAACTTTCTCATGTCTAAATTTATAGTTAGTGTGTGATGTACAGCACTTTTTTTAAATGCTTACAATGTCTGCTAGCTCACGCACTTTCAGTCGACGGTCATCCAATACCATTTTGTGGATTATCTTCACAATTTCTATCGTAGTCACCTCATTTGGTCGACCACTGCGATGTTCGTATTGTATCACATAACGATGGCCAGTTTTATCCATGTTTACAAATTCACTATTAATGGCTGCCAAACAATTAGTAAACAACGTAGCATCGTCAAACTTCAAACTTAAGCTTTATAAGGGTGGTAATTTCTACCACACTCATTTGTTTGAAACAACAACCGCTATATATATATATACGTCAGGTCAGGTACTTCTGGGACTGCCCTCGTACACGTACGACTATAGACATGCCTACCCTGGCCAGTCACTTAGCATCCGCAGTAGCATTCTGAAAGTGCTAGAAAGTAAATGAAAGTAGCAGTCAACCATATATTATTCTGTCGCCGTGCTGTATCAGAAGCAGAATAGACACATAAGGAAATGTCTACTCCAGAGGGACAGCTTTGGTGTGCCGAATATATCCTTTTAAATATTAAAGTTATTTGTGTTCAATAATAGATACTGCTTATATTTAAATGTGACGTTACGTAATATATACGTAAACCACAAATTATTGCTGATTTAGAAAATAAGGAGAATAGACCAAATATTTATGTATAATTTTTTTTATTTTAATGGCATGATTTATATAGAGGTTCTTACATATTTATCTGCACCCTGGATATGGATAAGGGCAATAAATTCTCTACCACGCATCTATATATTTTTGCAATTCATAATAAACACGATTACAAATCTTTCTAGTGGCAATATGTTTTTGATGTACACTGTGCTGGAATGTGTTACATTGATAAACAAGTCTGAGCATTTTTGGTTCAGTTTTCTTCATAGATGTTAAGAAAACTACATTTATGTCATCTTCAGTTTCGTTTATTATTAACATTTGTTTTGTGTGGTTTGTTTAATGCATTCCGATTATTATATACAATGTCAACTCCTGAAATTACGGTCACATACCTAAAATGTTCAGTGCACTAAATGTATAAAAATTCCATGTAAAATAAATATGAATTCTGTTTTATAAGAATCCTTGAAGACTTGGTAATATTGAAGTTCTTCCTGGTACCACAATAAACACATATTAAAGCAAACAACACCAGTTCCTAGACTATATACAGATTCCTAGTTCATATTTTACACTTCATAACATCAATAAACAAAAACTGTCACAAAAATAGAAAACATCCTGCAGCCATAGAACGCAACGAGGTAAACACTTACGTGAGCGAGTTACTTCACCTTTACCGGGCGGGATGGTTCACGTGATGGCCTGTGGTCGATCCCCGGAACCACCATTTATTAGGTCACTAGTGGTGCTATACATTTTGTTGCAGCCCACTGCAGGAGGACCATGATCATGATGAAGGATAGACAAACAGATAAGCTCTGGTTTATCATAACACTGTATACCACTTACTAGAGGTCACTAGTGGTGCTATACATTTTGTTGTAGCCCAGTGAAGAGGGACCATGATCATGAAGGATAGACAAACAGATAAGCTCTGGTCTATCATAGCACTGTATACCATTTACTAGAGGTCACTAGTGGTGCTATACATTTTGTTGTAGCCCAGTGAAGGGGGATCATGATCATGATGAAGGATAGACACACAGATAAGCTCTGGTCTATCATAATACTGTATACCACTTACTAGAGGTCACTAGTGGTGCTATACATTTTGTTGTAGCCCAGTGAAGGGGGACCATGATCATGATGAAGGATAGACACACAGATAAGCTCTGTTTTATCATAGTACTGTATACCATTTAATAGAGGTCACTAGTGGTGCTATACATTTTGTTGTATCCCAGTGAAGGGGGACCATGATCATGACATGATGAAGGATAGACACACAGATAAACTTGGCCTATCATAACACTGTATACCATTCATCTGTATAATGTAATGCTTTGTGATAACCGTGGTGAAAATCTGTAACACTTTGAATCTGCCCACAAAGCCGTTAGAAGGTCTCTGCTGCGGTACATTTCAATGACAAGCCCTGAAAGTCGGCAAGTATGACAGTTAATATTTAAATTTATGTTCAAAGAAAATATAAAAGAAATCCATTCATCGTCGTATTAATAAATCAAAGTGTTGAAAGGGCCCAAGTCATAGAGAGCGATGATGGATGTCAGCTGCTGGTCGCTTTCCCCTGGAAGTCGCACCTTACTCGTTTTTAAAGTGACCACTGTTTGCCGAGCAAATTTTTACGACTTTCACCATCTGCCAAGCGAGACCAGCTGTAGCATATGGGTTCACATGCTGGTCGGTTCTCATACTGTTTACGTCACTCTACAAATTTAAATACTCTAAGCATGGGGCACCTTGCCGCCCTCTCGCAGTTTTTATCTCGTGTTGAGGGCAGAGAAAACCGAATGGATAGTCAGATGTTTAAAAGCGAGTCGTTACATCCTAGTTTCCATACAGTTTCTATAACATCGTGAGGAACAATGAATAACGACGATTTTGAAAAATGACAACTACTGAAATATTCAAACCAATTACAACGTATATCTCCGAAATGGCTGATGCCACAAAAGCAAGTAAATAAATGGTTACTTTTAATGAGCTCTACATTGTTTGTGTGGTGAGAATTTGTGTATGTCTTACGTTTACCAGTAACACATAATAAAGAGGGCTTCACAGGTTATTCCCAAAAAATTCAATCGTGTGATTATATTAAAAATAAGCAATTTCAATCAAAAACGTTACAAACATTTTGGAAAAATCAAAAATAAAGAAGAACTTGCCATGTAAAGGGCAGTTTGGTATGAGAAGGGGGGATTTTCTTACAATCTTTGTGTCACAAATTTGGAAGATCCTGAACTTAAGTATCGTGTTCGGTGTTTTCGTTTTTGAGTTATACGGTTTACACACACACGGACAATTTTATAAAAAATACCCCTTTATTTTACTCAATGGGCATTAAAACTTCTATTCTCAATGAAATCCTCTTAGGAGGTACGTGGTAGAGAAAATGAAAATGTAGTAAGTTAATATCTTATATATCCAGAACATTTACACAGTGCAGTTTTAATTATACGTATATATGTAGTGCACCACACAACGATCCACTTTTGGACATTTCACAAATACTTGAGCCCCCTGTATCCCTCTTCTACCTACAACAAAACGTGCATAGAAACGTTATATAGAAGAATAAGCTTTTGTAAGAATAGTTTGCAGAGGAATGAGTAGAGAAAGTAGTATAAATATAACACATAGGATTTTTACTTTCTCTACTACCTATAGTAAGTATTGTATTGCACCCAAAAATTGCACATCGAGATTTCACTGAATCCAAACCGCATGTGTGTCTGTGAACAGCGTGACTCAAAAACAAAAACTTGCTTGAGTACCAAACTTGGTATTTAGATTCGGCGTCTTTCAAGAATGGGACCCTAACATTCTGAAGAAAATTCTCCTACTCCAAACTACCATTTACATGCAAAATTATCCGTTACCTTTGATTTCCTCACCGGTGATTCTAATGGTTTTAATTAAAATACCGTATATTAAAGATATTAAATGCATATCCTGTGAAGTCCTCTTCATTCGGAAGGAATTTTGTATAACTGGTAAACCATAAGAGATAAAGTCCTACTACAGAAAAAATTTATATCATCTTAAAGCACGTGAAATACATTTTTGTAGCATTAACCATTTCCGAGATATTCTTTGTTATCGGTTTCAATTCTCAAATACTTCATAGTTTTCTTTCGTAGTCATGGAATTTCAAAGCCATCAGATGTAGAAGTAAGAGTAAAGAACGTCGGAGATACAGTTGCAATACGAACTTGTGTTCTAGTGCCCTAACTTCAGAAATCCGTTACTTTCGCAAAATGATATTGAGCCAGAAAAGTGGTTGTCCCATAATCAGCTCTATTTACTCTCTTCACTTGTTTACTGCTCATAAACGTTCAAGTCAAGTGCTCCCAGCCATTAGCTTCAAGACCTCCTTGCGTAAACATGATGAGAGTTGCCAACCCTAGCGGCAACTCGCTAGACCTGGAGTCTTATTTAGCGGCCATGCTCTGCATCACAACGAATAGCTCTTACCACTTCAAAAAACGTATAACTGTTTCAAAATTCAAACCAATAACGCCACAAAAATTTGTATTTTATATAAATTGTGTGCTTCAACGGACTATACCTACATTTTGTTGTGTTGTAAGATATTGTTTATTGATGGTACAAAAGGCACTCAGAATAATGAGCACTTCGCAGAAAATTCAACATATACGTTTTATTTGTCATACACACATTTTGAACACGTGGCATGTTGTTAGATCCAGTTTTCAGCAAATAAAAAGTGACGAAAAATTGTTCCATATAAAGAGTAGTTTGGGGTGGGAGGATTTCCTTGAAGACCCTGGGGTCGTGTCTTTGGAAGAGCAAGTTTGATGTTTAAGCAACTTAGACTCACACGTACCTTTTTCTAAAAGTGTTTTATGTAGGGGAGCTCAAAACGTGTATTTTCGCTGAAATCTCGTGGAATGTAATACTTCTATAGGTAAGTGGTAGAGAAAGTAAAAATTCATGTTTTTAAATACACGGGACCTCGAAACATGTATTTCCAGTGATACCTCGCTATCGATTTTTTTGGAATGTGATACTTCCATATGTGAGAATGTGAAAGTGTATTTTTTAAATTCAGAGGGCCTCAAAACATGCATTTCCAGTGATACTTCGATATCATTTCTTTTCTGTTTTGTTTAATGTAATGCTTCTATACGTGAGAAAATAAAAGTGCATTTTTTTTAAATTCAGGGGCTTCAAAACGTGTATTACCGGTAAAATCTCGGCATTGAGTTTTTGGATCGAATACTTACTATAGGTGGCGCCCTGAGCGACTCGTACTCATGAGGTCCCGGATTCGATCTCCGGTGACCGTGGTTTCTCCGGGTCGGCATGCGAATGTTAGGGTCGTAGGGCCAGGCCACGGTGCTCCGGGTGTTTCAGGCAGGCGCTTCTTCGGAGGCACGAGGCCTATGGGTGGGCTCGGGCGGTGCTGCAGGCGTTCAGTCTGGAAACATTAGGGACCCCGTCATCATCCGGATCTGGTTACCTCGCGTTAGAAGCAAAAGAGGCATGCGGTACTCTGTCCCCGTTTCGAGGGCCCTCCGTTATCAGCAGATTTACCTTTTAATACAGGTAAGTAGCAGAAGTAGAACTGTAAGTTGTGATAAGATCTCACTGCTGATTCTCGAACAAGTGGTCTCACATAAATAACAAAAGACTATCAGCACAGCGCGCTTACTGCTGCAAACTAACGCAAAGTAGTCCTTTTCCTTGCACATATCTATGGTGTTTAATTTGATTGAACGACCTCCTTATTAACTTTTGGCTAACATCAGTTGGCAACACTGCCAGAAGCTCGCTGCTCTACCCAGCGATGTTTTATAAACACTTGTGAGATCGCTCTAAGCATCCTTCAAGCAAATTGAAATGGAACGTGCCTAGCGTAGAAAAACCCTTCTCAGCGGATAGAAACACAATGGGGCGAAATGATACAAACGTTCGGGATTGTCCCGGTTTTTTACTCTCAGTTCTGGTGAACTTTCGGGACACATTGTGTTCACGCTACAAACTTACACTATATTGTACTCGTCTACCACGTACATAGTCGCTAGAAACGGTATTACATTCCACCCAAAAACTCGATACCGAGATTTCACCGGAAATAAAAGTTTTGAGGCCCATCTCCAAACCCCCAACTACCCTTTATATAGAAGATGTTTCGTTATTTTCAATTTTCTCAAAAAAGCCCCTAACTAATTTTGATTAAAACAGTATATAATAAAGATATTTAGATCACAAATAAAATGTATATATTGAATTTTCTGAGAATATGCTTGAAGTCCTCTTCATTCTGAAGGAATCTTGTATAACTGATAAAGGTTAAACGATAGACGAAAACGTATACACAAAAAATGTACTCTCTAAAACACACAATTTATTTCAAATAACTTTCTGTTTTTTGCATAAGCCATTTCCGAGATATCCGTTGTTGTTGCTTCGAAGAAAGCAATCGCAACTAAACCAGGTATTAGCTTACTCAAAAACGTATGTAACAAACACTCAGACTGGCAAGTAACTTGTAGAGACCGAGGACCAAGGACAGGTCCTTGAGGAACCCCATAAGAAATACATTTCAAGTCTCACACCATAACGTATTGCTTTACTTATAAATAGGTAAGAAGTGAATTTAACCCAGAACCCAAGGTAGTGTCAGCAATTGAAAATATGGATAAAGGTAGCTTTTGAAAGCTGTACGATACAATTTCACTTTTGTTGGGGTGTAAAGTATAAATGTAGGACATTTTGCCAGGAGAATTAAGAGTAGGGATAGGGAAAATCGTATGATACTCTACAACTTTCGTCGGGTTATAACATTACATAGCCTACAAAAGCTTTGTGCAGATCGGTGAAACAATCTGTATGTGTGTCAATCAGTGAACGGGACGGGGAGGCCCCAGGTTCCATTCCCATCGGGGCATGCGTATTTTTCGTGGTTTCTCCGGATTGGTTGGCGAATGTTGAAGTGTCCCTCTCCAGCCCCTCATTTCCTGTACCCATCATCCTGCCATCTGTTTGAGGGTTGTAGGTCCGGATGACGGTGTTCGGCGGCTTGCGACTGGACGATGGATGTACGCTCTGTAGAGGTTTTTTTTCCTAGCGTCCTTGAGGGACCCGCCTCCGAGTGGGCCCCAGGCTTGCGAATCTGGTTGCCCTTTGGGTCTCTCCCCTTATCCTTCCCTCCCGGGGGTTAGTAGTAGCAAAAGGGGCCATTGTGGTGCTCTGCACCGGTTGCAGGGAGCCCCTCCCGTGCCTTTATCTTTACTTCTCCTGGGAACTTGCCTCATTATCATAGCGACCCCACGGGGTACGAGAATTAGGCAGTACTAGCCGGCGCCAGGATGTGCTCCATCTGGTATTGTTAGCGACCCCATCCATCGCAAATCGTCATCCGGATCTGGTCGCCCTCGTCCCTCCCTGTGTCTTCTCACTGCAAACTCAGTCCGCTCCTTTTTCCTTATTTTGATTTAAGTTTTTAAAACAGTACGAGACCAATGAGATGTTACCACCTCCTCTCTCTTTAATGAAGTAAAGTTTTTGCTCTACATTTTCAAGGCAATAAACGCCAGCATACCGAGATCTCCAATACAGAAACAGGTTTAGAGTTTCCGATACAAACTGGCTTCACTGCCTGCAATCTTTACATTGGCGTAGCAAATTATACACTATTCTTACATTATTTTTTACCTAGAAACCTGGCTATGTAAATCAGTGTTCCTGTTCTAAATTGTATACATAGTTCCGGTTTTATAGAGGATAGGGTATACCTAACATAGATCCCTTTTCGTCTCTGTCCAAAGACTATACTGCGTCTCTTCATTACAGATACGCCAGGGTCCATACAATATTGCACATCGAAAAATACTTCCAAAACATGCTTGCTCTCCTATATAATGTTTGGAACAAATATTAAGGACAGTACAACATGAATGAACATTCATTACAAGTGTTAGGACACAGGGCGTGCCACAAATTTATCAGTTCGATATTTTATGTCTCCACATAATAATAAAATAGAATTAAAATACATATCGAAAGTTTTATCCGCCAGGAGAGCCACTGTTCTCTCGTATCCGCCATAAGGTTTATGTTTTTATAGCACAATACAATAATTTCGTCGAAGACCATAATTATTACACTTTCCAGTTTACATATATTGCCATGACATGCACCCAGGAGATATCTTCTCAAATTAACGTAGCGCTACCGCTAAAAGTAAATAAAATAATATGGAAAATCAAAACACAACACAGCCCTGAAACCTCCACACGGATAGATACACTTGTAACATGTAAAATACACATAGATATTACACCGAGACCTTTTATACTTGGGTTGTACTGGAAAAGGACCCAGGTTAGCATCCCGGTTGGTTACCTTCTTGGTTGTGTGCACGTGCGCGTTAGTGTCACAATGGTGCACACTTTGAATATATATAAAGAAATGCATCAAAATTATTCACGTTTAATGTAATTTTTAATTAGAAAGTCCGTGTCAATAAATATTAGGTGAAAAACAAAATAAGAAGTTACTGGTAAAACCATTTTACACTAAAGATGCAGCACCTTATCTTGACAAACTTTCTACAGCAAGCCCCAACACAAAGGTACCTATACAACGTGGTTAAGTGAATGGCATTTAATTTCTTCTTTATCACGTGTACACGAACATTTTTTTCATTTAATTTTTATTAAATACTGCTTTAATGTTATAAGAATACATTACAATAAATATCAAACCGGCATATACGTTACTCTTATATCATCCAGACGGGTCCAGTATTTAAGACTGAATACTTGCCAACTTCATGAAATTAAAACCCGTACTTACCTAAAACCTTTCCTTGTCCTGCAAAGCATAACAAGTTCGCGGTGACATAAATTTAGATAGTACAAAATGTTGAGTGCAGTATACGTACAAAAATGTCATGTAAAATAAACGGAAAAATCCCTTTTATAAGCATCCTTGAAGAGCTGGTAGTACCACTTCTTTCTGAAATTCTTCCTGGCACCGCAATAAACACGTATTAAAGCAAAGAACACCACTTCCTAGGTTATACACGCATTTTTCGTCATAACATCAACTATAACAAAACCTGTCATTAAAAATAGAAAACATATCTTGCAGCCGTAAAACGTGAATGAGATGAACAATTTACGTAAGGGAGTTGACTTTACAATTCACATCCCTCATTACCGAATTTTCGCGACCTCATTACTACAGATCACTAGTAGTCCACGCTATGCACTTTGTTGTAGCCCAGTGAAGGGGGATCATGATCATGATGAAGGATAGATGCAGAGATAAGCTCTGCTCTATCATAGCACTCTATACCATTTACTAGAGGTCACTAGTGGTGCTATACTAGTGGTCCCCAGTGAAGGGGGACCATGATCATGATGAAGGATAGACACACAGATAAGCTCTGGTCTATCATAGTACTGTACACATTCGGTCTGTAATTTTAAGTTACAGTATAATTTAATACTTTGTCATGTTTGCTGTGAAAAATGTAAAATGTGAACGTAATGTACAATGAAAAATCTGGAAAATATCAACAAAGTTGCCGTAATTCCTCCGTTTGCATACATTTTTTTAATGGGAAAATCGTAAAAGTTGGCAAGTATGAGCATGGATAATGTGAATTTATGGTTATGTAGATATTTGTGAAGGTGAGGGGTGCGACCCTGAGAGTGGAAAAGTGGGCTAATAACGGGGATAGCCCCAGGCGGGCTCCGTTAGGAACATCAGCAGGTCGCGACAGATGGTGAAGGCGATGTCTTGCGGGACACCGAAGTTTGCTATTCCTTGTTTCTCATTGTGTACACAGCCACCACCACGATGTGATGCGACAACTCTGTCTGTAACACACTCAAGAATACAAAATCGGAAACCTGGAATATTCCAAAGGTAGGTCAACACAAGGAAAACTGTTTTACAATTCTAGACAATAAAGCTCGACATCTGCACGCGAGACTGTCTCACACAATTACAAAGAGTGTTATTATCTAGCTGTTAAAGTGGTACCACTGAGTAGATATCTGATTTATATAACTTTATAAAATATTTTAATGACTCCCACCTGTGAAAATTGTAGAAAATAATCTTATAAGTGGGTTCTGTCTACAATGGTGCAGACACTAGAAAACCATTAAAGTGAAAGCCAACAATTTGCTCTCATTATTTTTATAGTGCTCGTTTCATCCAAGGGCTGTTTACGGCCACACGTTTTCCTAATAATAATAATAATAATAATAATAATAATAATAATAATAATAATAATAATAATAATAATAATTTAATAGTCAGATTCGTACATGGTATAACATAGCAGTTATAAAATTCACCCAAAGAATAAAGACAGTTGTTAGAAAGGTAATTTTAAAACCTTTTTGAACTTATTAAAAGACTAAGTGGCATATACAACGTTGCACGGTTATATTTTTAAAAACTCCATTGACGATTTCATTTACCTAGTTCTTTATGAAAGTATTGTACAATGATCTAGAGGTTTTTTTTTATGTAAATCCTCTCCTTTACCCATATAATTATACAGAGTCCAAATAACGGATAAAAACTTCCCTAATATTCGCACAAAAGAATGGAAACATAGGCGGGACGTCTAACTTCCTTAACCTTCCCCCGACAGTCTTCCAAGTTCTGCAAATGTTGTATAGCTTATAAGTATCTTTTGGTGGTGGAACAATCATCTGTTGGAACATATATCTTCCTTAACCTCACCCCGACAGTCTTCCAAGTTCTGGAAATACTGTATAGTCTATAAGTATCTTTTGGTGGTGGAACAATCATCGGTTGAAACGTCTGAGACTTTCTTAACCTGCCCCCGACAGTCTTCCAAGTTCTGCAAATGCTGTATAGCTTATAAGTATCTTTTGGTGGTGGAACAATCATCTGTTGGAACATATAACTTCCTTAACCTCCCCCCGACAATCTTCCAAGTTCTGGAAATACTGTATAGTCTACAAGTATCTTTTGGTGGTGGAACAATCATCGGTCGGAACGTCTGACTTCTTTAACCTCCCCCAGGCAGTCTTCCAAGTTCTGGAAATGCTGTATAGTCTACAAGTATCTTTTGGTGGTGGAACAATCATCGGTCGGAACGTCTGACTTCTTTAACCTCCCCCAGGCAGTCTTCCAAGTTCTGGAAATGCTGTATAGTCTATAGGTATCTTTTGGTGGTGGAACAATCATCGGTCGGAACGTCTGACTTCTTTAACCTCCCCCAGGCAGTCTTCCAAGTTCTGGAAATGCTGTATAGTCTATAGGTATCTTTTGGTGGTGGAACAATCATCGGTCGGAACGACTGACTTCTTTAACCTCCCCCAGGCAGTCTTCCAAGTTCTGGAAATGCTGTATAGTCTATAGGTATCTTTTGGTGGTGGAACAATCATCGGTCGGAACGTCTGACTTCTTTAACCTCCCCCAGGCAGTCTTCCAAGTTCTGGAAATGCTGTATAGCTTATAACGACACTTTTGACTGTGGAATAATCCTTTGTTGGAATGGTCGAGTATTTTTGTTTTTTATGATTATAGTAAACCTTCTTTTTAGACTCATAGTTATTTAATAACATATAAGCTATATAATTTTTGCATAATGCAGAAACCTTTAATATGTACAACGAAATAGGATGCCCCACTCCCAGGCCAGCAATGTAACCTCTTTGGAAAAGACACGTAATCTGCGACTATCGAGAAAAATAATCGACAAAACTATCGGTTCACTGATTTCTAAGGTTAGCAGTTTTCTCTCTTTATACAATCATTTAGCATGTCCTGCTAGCGAACTTGATTACAACATAAATACAAAGAAAACTTTGTTACACGAGGGTTGTTAGAAGAAACTTCAGTGCATACATCTATAGAATTAGAACAAAGGTTATGGCACTGTTTCATTATACACGCACATCTGCAGTGTTTGACAAGTGACAATTAAAGAAATCAACATAACACAGGATCGATTGTCACTTATTAAACTCTTTCTCCTGTTTGTTGAACTGTGGCTAGTTATGTATATTCTTTGTAATAAAATGTAACCGGCTTTTGTTTTTATATTCTGCGGAATGCAGCAACTATTTATTTTGTGTGGAGTTACAAGTATTTCTTCTACTCTGTGGCATTCTCAAATAAAAGTCAACGCCTTCTTCGTGAGCATGTTCTTTTTTAACTACAGTGTGTTCGTATTTACGTATAAGGGCTTTGTAAATCCCTTTTAATATTTTAGCAATTTACGAAATGAAATCAGAAGGTGTTTTATAACGTCATGTCCGTCAGAAAGAGTTTCAATCTGTTTACAATATTACGACTGAATAAAGTGGTGACTTTGTAAATGCATGTCCTGCAGTGAACAATATGAATTGCACTGTTGGATCTGGTACATCTTTATTTAAAACAAGCAATTTAGAGTTTTTCTTGTAAAAAGAGCAGATTTATAAATAAAACGAGATGTGAATATTAAAATTGTATATTTTCTAAAGATATCTCTAAACTCAACTGAAATTTTGTTTCAAACTTATGGAAGCTGCATCGCAAGAAGAGTTTTCCTGTATATAATAAAAAAGCAGAAAATATATTTTTCCTCGCAAACTACTTAAGGAATTCATTTGAAAATGTGGAAGCTTGTTTTAAGGAAATGCCTGATAAAAAATTAAAATAATCGCTGGGTTTCCAAATTTCACATGCTGATCACCGTAAACTATAGTGCATTTGCGTTAAGTTGAAGTATGGAGAGTAGAAAGAGGTAGCACTATATTCCACACAGCAAGCCTTGACTGCCTAATCTCAAAACCTTTACTGAAACATAAATAAGCAACGGCCGTTTCTAACAATACGAAGCAAGAACGGCTGAAGAAATGAGGATATTTGCCAAAAGTGCAGTGGCAACAACACTAGTGAGAGTCTAGACAGTGAAGTTCACTGTGGCAGGGTTTCTCCTCTTAGATCGGCCAGCTAACGTCAAAATAGCCATGTTTCAACTTTAAATTTACCTGCTAAAATTACATTTTCTACCGCTTAGGTACCCTCTTCGAAGCAAAAACTCGATACCGAGATTCCACCGGGAGTACAAGTTTTTAGATCTCCTTTAGAAAAAGGTCTGTTAGGGGTACAACTAAAAGAAAAGTAGGACACCAAACTTGATATTTAAGTTCAGTATCGTCCAAGGATGGGACACCAACATTTGAAAACCAAAGCTACCCTTTACATGTCTATGTTTAATATTGTTATATAATATACGAGGGCTGTCCCAGAAGTACCCGACCTAACAAAGAAAACACAAAAACATCTTTATTTCTCTACACAGTCCCCTTTCAGCTCGATACACTTTTCCCAGCGATGTTAATAGCTTCGATACCCTGTTCATAGTGAGAACCGTCGAGTTCTGCAAAATAGCCATCAACTGCAGACTCCACCTCTTCATTCTTAGCAAATCTTTTACCACCAAGCCATTTCTTCACTTTGGAAACAGAAAATAATCAGAGGGGGCTAAGTGTGCGAATAGGGTGCATGATGAAGCAATCTTTAACTTATTGATTTTGGCCATGGAGATAATGGATATGTGAACTGGTGCATTGTCTTGATGAAACAGAACTTTCTTTTACGCTAAATGCGGCCGTTTTTGGTTAATTTGATCATTCAAACGCTGCAATAAGTTTGCATAATACTCGCCATTGATTGCTTTTACTTTTTGAAGATAATCAATGAAAATTATCCCACGCGCATCCCAAAAAACTGACGCCATGACGTTGCCTGCAGATGGAACTGTCTTTGCCTTCTTTGGAGCCGATTCTCCCCTTTCAGTCCACTGTTTTGACTGTTCTTTCGTTTCAGGTATGAAGTGATGGACCCATGTTTCATCCATGGTTATGAATCGACACAAAAACTCGGCTTTATTGCAGCGAAACATCGCCACACACTCGACTGAAACATCCTCATGAGCTGCTTTTGTTCCATTGCGAGTAAACGCGGCACCCATCCTGTGCACAGCTTTCTCATGTCTAAATTTTCAGACCTCGCTTAAACTCTGCCACCCAATATTTTACTGTTGTAAACGAAGGAGCAGACTCCCCCAGAGTAGAATCTAGCTCAGTTTTAATATTAGTTGGACTAAGACCTTTCAAATGAAAGTATTGTATCACATAACAATGACCAGTTTTATCCATGTTTACAAATTCACTATTGAGGACTGCCAAACAATTAGTAAACAACGTAGCATCGTCAAACTTCAAACTTAAGCTTTATAAGGGTGGTACTTTCTACCACAGTCATTTGTTTGAAACAACAATCGCTATATATACGTCAGGTCAGGCACTTCTGGGACTGCCCTCGTAATTATAGTTTTTTTACTTTCTCTACTACTTATAGTAAGTAGGGGAAGTATTGTATTCCACCCAAAAATTCGATACCCAGATTTAACCGGAAATACAGGTTTTGAGACCCCCTGAATCCAAAAAAAGCATTTTTGGAAACATGTCCGTGTGGGTGTGTGTGTGTGTGTGTGTGTCTGTCTGTGAACAGCATAACTCAGAAACGAAGAGTTGGATAAACACCAAACTTGGTATTTAGGTTCAGTATCTTCCAGAGATGCGACACGAAGGTTTTCAAGAAAATACCCCCACCCCAGACTACCCTTTACATGGACATTTTTCGAACATTTTAATTTTCTCAAAAATGCCTCTAACGATTTTGATTAAAATATCATATGCTTAAGATATTTTCATGACAAATGAAATGTATATCTCGAATTTTCTGTGAATGTCTCCGAAAGTGTTCTTCATTGTGAACGACTTTTGCATAACTGGTAAACCATAAGAGATAGACAAAATTTTACTACACAAAAATGTAGATCGCGTTAAAATACACAATTTATGTCGTATACATTTTTTTTTTGTCGAGTGAACCATTTTCGAGATATTGCTTGTTATTCACTTAAATTTTCCAATACTTATACTTTTTCTCAAATTCGTTATTCATTTTTTTTTGTCCTGGTAATGCAAAGAGAATGGAATACTCCACATAGCAACCAACTCTTAAAATGTTTGACTATCGCTTAAAGCCTAGCAATTCCCCTTGCATCTACAAGAAAATTAGCAATAAGATTAACATCTCGATATCTCGATTAACATGAAGCATATGAAGAATAAGCGTTTGTAAAAATAGTTTGTGCAAGAGTAGAGAAAGTCATGTGAGTGTAACACATCATATTTTTTCATTCTTACTTTAACACGTATATTGTAGGTAGAGCAGGTGTTGCATTCCAAGAAAAATTCTTTGTCGAGATTTCATCGGAAATGCATGTTTTGAAAGTGAGTGAATAAAAGAAAAAGTGTGTGTTTGTCTCCGTGAGAAGCACAACTTGGTACACTAGAGTCTCGCTAATCCTTGCACATATGGCTGCCGGGTTATTGAGAATCTAGTTTAAACACTTTATTATATCCAAAGTCACATTCATTTTTACAGAAAACTTGAGTACAGTAGTACCTATCACTGCAATGATGCAATAGCAGTGTGAGAAATCTTACTTCTTCAACCTCACAGCAACATCATCTTCATCAGTTTCTCCTCCTCCTCCTGGAAGCTTGTGGAACATGTTGATGTTGCTGACTCCGAACTGACTGGGTCATCGCTGTCGTTCAGTGCTGGCCGCACTTTTCTCCAGCAGATATGTATCTTCCTGCAACAACCAGATGAATGCAGTACTGATGTAATGGTTGTGTGATAAAGCACGCCATCGTCGCGTATCATCAAATCAGGAGAGTTCCAGTAGCTGAGGTAACTAAAGCATGGACTCACAATCTGAGGTCTGCGGTTCAAATCCTCCCTGACCTAGGTTTTCTCAGTGCTCATAACTGGCAAATACCAGGGAGTTACCCTAAAAGTTAGGCCTGGAAGATTTCCTTCCGCAATTATTTTATGTATCTTCAGTGTCCACCATTTGTGGTGCCATATGCAGTAAGAATAGATGTTAAAACAGTACTAAAAATACCAAATGATGAACAATACTTTGTTGATGTGAACCAAATGACGTGGGTCGGATTAGCGACAGTTTAGTGTAATTAAGTTCAGCATCTTCCAAGAATGCAACACGAAGATTTTCAAGAAACTCCCTCCACCCCAAACCACCCTTTACATTCAACCTTTTCCGAAAATTTTAATTTTCTCATAAGCGACTCTATGGATTTTAATTAGAATATCATATATTTACGATATTTTCATGATAAATGAAATATACACTATGTGATCAAAAGTATCCGGACACCCCCACAAACATACGTTTTTCATCTTAGGTGCATTGTGCTGCCACCTACTGCCTGGTACTCATTATCCGCGACCTCAGTAGTCATTACACATCGTGAAACAGCAGAATGGGACGCTCCGTGGAACTCACGGACTTCGAACGTGGTCAGGTGATTGGGTGTCACTTGTGTCAGAAGTCTGTACGAGAGATTTCCACACTCCTAAACATCCCTAGGTCCACTGTTTCTGATGTGATAGTGAAGTGGAAACGTGAAGGGACATGTACAGCACAAAAGCGTAATAGGCAGACATCTATCCAGACCATCACACAGGAATTCCAAACTGCATCAGGATCCACTGCAAGTACTATGACAGTTAGGCGTGAGGTGAGAAACCTTGGATTCCATGGTCGAGCGGCTGCTCATAAGCCACACATCACGCAGGAAAATGCCAAACGATGCCTCGCTTGGTGTAAGGAGCGTCAACATTACACGATTGAACAGTGGCAAAACGTTGTGTGGAGTGACAAATCACGGTACACAATGTGGCGATCCGATGGCAGGGTGTGGGTATGGTGAATGCCCGGTGAACGTCATCTGCCAGCGCGTGTAGTGCCAACAGTGAAATTCGGAGGTGGTGGTGTTATGGTGTGGTCGTGTTTTTCCTGGAGAGGGCTTGCACCCCTTGTTGTTTTGCGTGGCACGATCAGAGCGCAGACCTACATTGATATTTTAAGCACCTTCTTGCTTCCCACTGTTGAAGAGCAATTCGGGGATGGCGATTGCATCTTTCAACACGATCGAGCACCTGTTCATACCGCACGGACTTTGACGGAGTGGTTACAGGACAATAACATCCCTGTAATGGACTGGCCTGCACAGAGTCCTGACTTGAATCCTATAGAAGATCTTTGGAATGTTTTGGAACACCGACTTCGTGCCAGGCCTCACCGACATACATCGATACCTCTCCTCAGTTCCGCACTCCGTGAAGAATGGGCTGCCATTCCCCAAGAAACCTTCCAGCACGTGATTGAAAGTATGCCTGCGAGAGTGAACGCTGTCATCAAGGCTAAGGGTGGGCCAACACCATATTGACTTCCAGCATTACCGATGGAGGGTGCCACGAACTTGTACGTCATTTTCAGCCAGGTGTCCGGATACTTTTGATCACATAGTGTATATCTTGAATTTTCTGGGAGTATCCTGTGAAACCCTCTTCATTCTGAATGAATTTTGTATAACTGGTAAACCATAAGAGATAGACAAAGTCTCACTACACAAAAATGTGGACCTCGTTTATGCCAAACACATTTTTTGTTGAGTTAACCTTTTCCGAGATATTCCTTGTTTGGATTTTCAAATACTTACACTTTTCTCAAATCGATCAATCAATCTCATATATCTCCTTACGAGGAGCACAGGGCATTCACAAAGTATTTCCATCGGACCCAACTTCTTTACTTCATTTCATGTTTTTCCTTCTTTAGCAATTTCTTCTATAGCTGTTCTCTTCCATGTGTTTCTTAGTCTTCCTCTTCCTGTATTACCCTCGGGATCCCAATCCAAAGTCATTATTTCCACTGCTTTATTTTCTTTTCTTAGCGTATCCTGCTTTTCTCAAATGGGAAGTCGTTATTCGCCTTTTTCTTGTGGTCATGCACAAAGAGAACGAAAGTTACATTCTTAGCAAATACACTGGTGAGTTCGTGAATATCAATATGAATATGTTTACTTAAAGCCACGTGTTGCATTTTATTAACAAACGAGCATGACTTGATTATTCACCCCGTGAAAGTGGCCAGTTCCGGGGTCTGTCTACAACAAGAGAAAGTTCGCGTGTAAATGTGAGAAGCTAATTGTAGTATTGGCGAGGTTTCGGTTTATCAGCCAAGCGTTAACCCCCATTCATAACCAGCTCTGGTTGCTGTTTCACGACTCGCCCTATAGGAGCTGCTCAATAGCCGCACGATATGAACTACGACTGCAGCAACGTTCAATGTATAACAAAACAGAATCAGTGTGGAAAAATGATCTCTTACATTCACATGACTTTCTCTACCCTCTATAGTTTACTAATGGATAAACAAATATTGTTACAAAGTTTATTTTCCTTTACAGAAACAGCTACATTACACATTTCGTTATAGAGAACAGTGATAATCAAATGTTTAACAACTGGACGCTATATGCTGGTCTTCCATACTGTTTCATGACATCACGAGAAACAACTCAATGCTGACAAGACTTCAAAGAGAATGGCCAAGTAAAGAACAACTCGAACCTTTAATATCGGATATCTCAGAAATGGCTGATGCCCCAAAAGAAGATATTTGAAATAAATTGTGTGTTTTAAAGAGGTCTACATTTGTGTTGTACGATTTTCGTCTATCGCTTAACGTTTATCAGTTATACAGGATTATAAAAATTTCCTTCCGAATGAACAGGAGTTCATAGGCTATTCCCACATACATTTTATGCATCATGTAAATATCTGTAATATATGGCATTTTAATGAAAATTGTTACAACCATTTTCGGGAAAATAAAAAATATCGAAACAATTTCTTTGTCAAGAGTAGTTTGGGATGGGGATTTTCTTGAAAATCTTCGTGTCACATTCTTTGCAGATGCTGAATTTAAATGCAAAGCTTGATATTTAAGCGAATTTTAGTTTTTTTAGTTATGCTGTTCAGACACATATAACATTTCCTAAAAATTGTTCAAGGGATCTCAAAACATGTATTTCCGGTGAAATTTCGGGGTGGAATACAATACTTCTACTATTACTGCTACTAATACTATAGGTAAGTATTAGAAAAGTAAAAGCAAGACATTTAAGTATTCCTTTCTTAATTTATAAGAAAACTTCCCCGCGCTATAATACCCAGTATTAATGCTCCCCCTAATGATACCGAATAATGGCTCGTTTGTAGACATTGGCTCTGTTTTTTATGACATTCTTCAAACTGTCAGAATCAACCTTAGCTTATTTTAATAGTACATAGTTCGTAGGAATTGCCACAGGGATAACAAAAAGAGGTTCAAGTGTCTCTAATTTAGGCAACTGATAGAAAAGCAGTTAGATTCGACATTAAAGGACTTCCCCTTCGTCTTCGACGGTCAAAGTGGGCTGCTGAATGTAAGCGTGGTCGTACATCCATGCAAGTTTATGAGCACTCAGGACGTCTCAAAACCACTACGACCGACAGATGGTGACAATGCCGTACTCAAAGATCACCCACAAGGAACGAGAGTTGTCTCACGTTACAAACATCTAGATAGGCCTGTTCACTATATTGTACACCAAGTTTTGGATATGATAATCCTTTGCACTCGATGGGTGCCACGTTTCTTGAAAATAGATCCAAAACGCATTCGAATGAACATTTCTCAAGAGTATTTACACTTTAAACGCAATACCACTGAGTTTCTCCGAGGTTTCGTAACAGTAGGTGAAATATGGATTCATCACTACACGCCGGAGACGAAGGGGCAGTCCAAATAGTGGGTGCCAACGGGTGAAAGTACACCAAAGAGAGCAAAAACGGCTCCATATCTTGTTGTATTGCTCATTGTCTACCTCCAGAAGGGCAGTACCATCACCGGGGAGTACTATGCCTCACTATTGGACCAATTGAAGATGCCATTCAAGCTAAACGTCTACACCTTGCTAAAAAGAAGCTTCCCTTTCATCATGATAATACGTCTTCATACACGTCTGAGGTTGTTCTGCATCTTCACTTTACTTCCAAGTACTTTCACATCTACCATACTCACCGGATCTGGCTCCCAAACCTGAAGGAATGCTTGAGTGAACGAAGATGACGGGGTTGAAGCTGAGAAACAGAAGGTTTTCTGGGATTCTGATGGTGATGTTTTCATGGACATATTCATCTAATGAGTTATCGTTAGACATTACAAGTCGCGTATAAAGTACTGCTTTAAAAGTAACGGTTCAGAATTTAGTTTGCTCATGAAGGAAACTGTTTTGCAACTCCGGCCCCGTTACCGGCTTCCCGGGAGCTGAAGTAATTAATTGCAAGTAAGTTTCTCCAATATTTCATATCGACAGGTCATGTCGGCGCCCTGGCAAAATATGAAGTTATTGCTTCTACTGCAGCACGTGTCATAAATAACAGGTTGCCTGACAGCATAAATATGTGCTTTTGCAAAGCATTTTTCATCTTTTGCTGAAAGACCTGCTCTAAGGTAGAGATAATGACGTATTTATTAAATCACGTGACAGTCCATTAGCTGCCTGCTGATTTGGATGTCAACCTCCGTGGCGTTAGTAAACCATAAAGCCGCTGTGAACACGTGGAGCAACGGCCTCTGTCCCAAACTAGATGACCAAGCGATCCCTCAACTGTTGCTGGAGGTTTGTATTTGAGGAAAAACGGAACATAGTTCAGAAATAAGGCTACATTAGCTAGTTGTAATAATGATAAGTTTTGATTTAAATAGAGTTATTTGACTTAACAAATACGTGCTATGATCCCACCTTGTGGTGCAAGATGCTGCTCAGCTTTGCATGGGTAGATATTTAAACTCGAGTGATCATTTCACCCCCCCCCCTTTCCGTTCTTTACAAAAGTTATTGTGCAATGATCTAGAAGACATTTATGGTGAATCCTCCGCTTTAACCTTATAATTGCAATCTGGTAGAGCCCCAGCCATTCCTAACAAACGGTGAACATTCCCTGTGAAACATTGCCGGAACGTCTGACTTCATTAACCCTCCTTCCTGCCCTCACTTTGGTTCCTAGAGGTAGAGCGACACCTCGCGCGCTGCAACCTGCACACATCTATTGCGGCCAACACTCCCCAGGAGGAAGGGATGGGGTGAAGGAACCACAGGAGGCTATAAGCCGTAGGTAGACAGGCTAGGACGAAGAGAGACCCACCAATCAGAGCGTCTACGGGAATACCCTTTACATTAAGCAAGCATTCGCGCCATCTGTCTGGCACCGCCATACGCCACGAAACCTACAAACGGAATGAAATGGAAGTGATATCGTGGAGAGAAGAAACCACCCCAGCATTCGCCTGCCAACCCCGGAGAAATAACGAAAAACCCATGAATCAGAGTTGGCGATCGCCGACTCTCCCGAATGAGAGTCGCACAGTTCGTCCTGTGGTTATTTAATAATATAAAAGGTGCATCGTCTTCACACAATACAGAAACGGTTAACATATACAACAAAATAGAGGTGAAGCTGGTGAATATGAAGACTCCCAGGCCACCAAGTTAACCTCTTTGCGAAAGACACATCGAGAACAATAAAATCCTCAGTGGCTAATTTCACGACTTCTGGTGTCAGCAATTTTCTCTCTTTATCCAATTATTTAGTATGTCTGTTCACGAAGTTGATCAGAGCATAAATACAAAGGAAATCAAACTTTCTTACAAGAGGGTTATAGCTTCGATTCTCTTTTGTTATGCTGCGCCTTCCGTTGTTTTCCTTTTAGCTTGCTATTCTTTGGAGTGAAATATCCATGGCATTTATGTTGTTTTATATGCATATTCTGTGGAGTAGCAACAACTGTTTTCTGCTCCATGGCATTCTGAACTAAAAGTCAATGCCTTCCTCACAAGCATGTTCGTGTTCCAGTACAAGGGCTTTGTAAATCCTTTTTAATACTTTAGCAATTTATGAAGTAAAATTAGAAGCTCTTTTAAAGCCCATGTCCGTAAGAAAAAACAAGGTTTTTCAATGGTGAAACACTTATCAAAATCGGTTAAGTAGTTTTTCAGATTAGCCTACATACGAGGGCAGTCCCAGAAGTATCCGACCTCACATACAGATAGTCCTTGTTGTTTCAAACAAATGACTATGGTAGAAAGTACCACCCTTATAAATCTTAAGTTTGAAGTTTGACGATGCTACGTTGTTGGCAGCCATTAATAGTGAATTTGTAAACATGGATAAAACTGGCCATCGTTATGTGATACAAATCTTTCATTTGAAAGGTCTTACTCCAACTAATATTAAAGCTGAGCTAGATTCTACTCTGCTCCTTCGTTTACAACAGTAACATATTGGGTGGCAGAGTTTAAGTGAGGCCGTACGAGCTGCCAAGACAAACATCGCAGTGGTCGACCAAATGAGGTGACCACGCCAGAAATTGTGAAGAAAGTCCACAAAATGGTATTGGATGATCGTCGACTGAAAGTGCACGAGCTAGCAGACATCGTAGGCATTTCAAAAAGTGCTGTACATCGCATACTGACTGAAAATTTAGACATGAGAAAGCTGTGCGCAAGATGGGTGCCGCGTTCACTCACAATGGAACAAAAGCAGCGTCGTGAGGATGTTTCAGTCGAGTGTTTGGCGATGTTTTGCTGCAATAAACCGAGGTTTTGCGTAGATTCATAAGCATGGATGAAACATTGGCCCATCCCTTCACACCTGAGACGAAGGAACAGTCAAAACAGTGGATTGAAAGGGAAGAATCGGCTCCAAAGAAGGCGAAGACAGTTCCATCTGCAGGCAAGGTCATGGCGTCAGCTTTTTAGGATGTGCTTGGGATAATTTTCATTGATTATCTTAAAAAAGGAAAAGCAATCAATGACGAGTATTATGCAAACTTATTGCAGCGTTTGAATGATGAAATCAAGCAAAAATGGCCGCATTTAGTGGAAAAGAAAGTTCTGCTTCATCAAGACAATGCACCAGTTCATATATCCATTATCGCCATGGCCAAAATCAATGAGTTAAAGTTTGAATTGCTTCCTCATGCACCCTATCGCCAGACTTAGCCCCCTCTGATTATTTGCTGTTTCCAAAGTTGAAGAAATGGCTTGGTGGTAAAAGATTTGCTAAGAATGAAGAGGTGGAGTCTCAGTTGATGGCTATTTTGCACAACTCGACGGTTCTCACTATAAACGGGGTATCGAAGCTATTGAACATCGCTGGGAAAAGTGTATCGAGCTGAAAAGAGACCATGCAGAAAAATAAAAAGTTTTTTCCAAAATTTGTGGTTTTTTTTTGTTAGGTCGGGTACTTCTATGACAGCCCTCGTACATACACATACACATTTTCTCTCTCTATAATGTTACTATAGATTTTCAATAGCGAAAGAGATATTCAAATTGGTTGAATACTTCCTGAGATATACAATCAAAATGAATATCTGACAAATCTCACCGTGACGGGATAAATTTGTTGTCCGTGTAGATCTTGACATTTACAGAACACAGGAAAAATGAAGGAGTTTTGGCGGAGCGAAGTAAGATGTAACTGTAATGTTGCTAATAAATCTGTAACAAAACAGCAAACGTTCAAACCGGTATCTTAATTCAGAAGCAAACAGTTACGCTATAAACTGATCCCATCATATGTTCTTATAGATGAAGCAACTAAACTTTAAACCCAAAATAGGTAAATTTTTAAGAGAAAGCAAAATCCACGGAAGTACCTAAAATCTGACATTTAAATATAATTAGTGTCTTTTGTTGTACATGAACAGTTCTCCATCACGTGATTATCTCCATCGCCATGTGTTGACTGTCTGTGTTAAGATTATGGAACAGGAATCGTGATAGTGCATGATGCCGTTTAGTGAGTTATCGTCCTGCATTTTGTGCATTTTGATGCATGTACATGACCTCTTTTGTCGTGTGTACTGTCGCTTAGCTGTTTCACGCTCGTTTCAGATTGACTGCTGTTGTTGTTATGTTTCCTTTTTCGTTTTGAACGACAAAATTCCGTTTTCATTACGCGATGACGAGAAAAAAAAACGAATAGGCACTTAGCTGTTTAAAAAAGCAAAATAACGAATATGTCGGAAATGATTACAGTAACAAAAAATCTCTTAGGTATAAATCGTGTATTCTAATCAGATTTTATGTGCAGTAAGATTTTGTCTGTCTCTTACGGTTTACCAGTCATGCAAAAGTCATTCAGAATGAAGAGCACTTCACAAACTATTCCCAGAAAATTCAAAATGTGTAATCTATTTGTCACGCAGATATTTTAAATTTATGGCATTTTAACCCTATATTGTTAGAGCCATTTTTGATAACTCAGAAGTAACAAAAATGTTGCATGTAAAACGTAGTTTGGGGTGGGGAGGGAACATTCTTGAAAATGTTGATGTCGCATTTTTGACAGATACTGAACTTAAACAACAAGTTTGGCATTTAACCGACTTTTCGTTTTTAAGTTACGCTGTTCACAGACAATGTTGGCGTGGAATACAATACTTCCTCTGCAGGTACGTGAGGCAGAATATGTCGATTACTTCTGGTTCTTGCTCCTCTCCCAACCTCCAGCTGAACCCAAGTTTCCGTTTACGAGTTTTTCCGCAGTTTTTTCATAACTCTTAACCAGTGTTACTGCAATAGGATTACAACTTCATTTTCGTCGCTTTCTCTTGCGTTAATCTACTGATTAGCGGTCCATTACCCATATTCGTTCATTAAAACTCTGGCATGCTTTCACGTCTTCTAGCTTCCGCTATCTCCATGACCCCGGAAATGATACAAAGCATTAACTACTTCATTTATAGCGTTGCCGTCTTTAACAAGTTAACGGAGGCTTTGCCTTTGGAAGCAGTTATAGTAGATGTGGCTTGTGTATATTTACTTTCTCTACACGCACATAGTAGATAGAGAAGGTATTGCAATCCACCAAAATATTCGATACCGAGATTTCACCGAAAATACATGTTTTGAATCATTTTTAGAAAAAGGCCCGCGCGCGCGTGTACGTGTGGCGTCCTCCGTGGTCTAGGGGTACCATGCTTGCTTCTAGTTCCTGAGGTCGCGGGTTTAAACCTGGCGGAGGACGATTGATTTTATTTTGGGGAGTAAAATCCCTAGCCGGTTGTGCCGTGTCGTAGATTTACGGCACGTAAAAGAAACTCAAGCCTGATAAAGAGGCCCCTGAACAACATTTCCGATCTTTCACACCCAATATACGAGGGGCTGCCAATAAGTAAATTTCCCTGTTTTATAAAATAAATTGCACATATTTATCATGTTGAAATAATTTTTTTAATATTGTACAATCCTTTTGTTACTTTTCTACGTAGTTACCGTGTTTTTCTAAGAACGTTTGGTAACGTGACATAAGTTTTTCCAAATCAGTGTTGTACCAGGTCGGGTCCTGTGCTGTTCACTACTGATGCTGCATATGCCATCAAAAGAAAATGTCCTGGACTTTTGTCTCGCTAAGTTCTCCCTTTTCATAACAATGCTCGGCCTCACACAGCTCGAATGACCCAGTTGGAGCTCGGAAGATATTTTCTCGCATCTTCCATACTCACCAGGCTCTTGCCCCAAGTGATTTTCACACATTCCCTAAAGAACAGCTGGTTACGAGCACAGGACCCGTCTTGGTACAACAGTCGTTTGGAAAAATTTGTGTCACGTTACCAGAATTGCTTGGAAAAAGCTGGCGACTATGTAGAAAAGAAGCAGAAGGATTGTACGAATGTTAAAGGAATTATTTCAACACGATAAGTTGTGTGTAATGTTTTATATAGAATAGGGAAACTTACTTACTGAACGTCCCTCTTGGAATGGAACGCTAAGAACCATAGTATTAAAGAGCGTCCATAAATAAACCTCAATTAATTTTTTTCAAAATTTAGAAACTCCGTGCTCTCTATATGACCCCTGTGTTGTAAATAGGATCACCATTACTTAGATGTTAATGGAGGCTGCTTTGAGCATGTTATGATGCAAGGGGTAAAAGTTATTCAAAGTTATCACCTGGATATTTATTCACATTCGTTTAGTACTATTTTCAATGAAAACATCTTATAACAGCTTAAAAATTCATTTTAGAACAAAAATGTTTTAATAAAGGTTGCTTAGTTTGTTGAGGGGGACCCAGAATATTAAAAAAATGTGATGTGTTACACTCACATGACTTTCTCTACTCTTGTACAAACTCTTATTCTCCATGTATTTCATATTAATCAAGATAAACGTTTGCAGAAACGATCTTTTCACATGCAAAGAGAATTACATTTTACACATAGCAACCAGTTCTAAAAATATTTGACTATCGCTGAAGGCGTACTATGTTCCCCTTGTTTTGTATTTACAAGGGCAATATAGAAATACAGTAGCCTTTAAGCACATACATATCTCTTAATAGCTGGTTGCTATGTGCAGCACCATTCCCTTTGCCACAGATTAATAATCTTTGCATATCCAAGACAAAAAAATGAATAACGAATTCCCATTTGAGAAAATAAGTATTGAAAAAATTAAGGGGATAACAAGCAATATCTCGAAAATGGTTCACTCAACAAAAAAATGTATACGACATAAATTGTGTATTTTAATGCGATCTACATTTTTTGTGCAGTAAAATTTTGTCTATCTCTTATGGTTTACCAGTTAAGCAAAAGTCGTTCACAATGAAGAATACTTTTGGAGACATTCCCAGAAAATTCGAGATATACATTTCATTTGTCATGAAAATATCTTAAACATATGATATTTTAATCAAAATCGTTAGAGCCATTTTTGAGAAAATTAAAATTTTCGAAAAATGTTCCATGTAAAGGGTAATCTGAGGTGGAGGAATATTCTTGAAAACCTTCGTGTCACATCTCTGGAAGATACTGAACCTAAATACCAAGTTGGTGTTTATCGGACTGCTCGTTTCTGAGTTACGCTGTTCACAGACACACACACACACGGACATGTTTCCAAAAATGCTTTTTTTGGATTCAGGGTGTCTCAAAACATGTATTTCCGGTGAAATCTCGGTATCGAATTTTTGGGTGGAATACAATACTTCCCTTACTTACTATACGTAGTAGAGAAAGTAAAAATGTATCATGGTAACATTTAAAATTCTAAGGCTACCCTCCGTGCCCCATGAGGGGCCTCGTGGAAATATTTTCCATATCACAACTTGGAGCAACAAGATTTGGAATTCTTCACGCTTGGATTTCCCCACTCATTTAAGAGACATTCACTTGTAACACTGAGTGTAATGGTTTTCACACACAGAGACAAACCATTAAGGGAAGCGTGAAGGAATTTTGTCGAACCCTGCAGAGGAGAGTTGATATTCTGCAATTGCACCTCCGGAGAAATGAAGAAAAGTGGCAGTTAGGAAACGATAAATCTGAAAGGGCGGACCATTACCATGGTATTCATTATCGTCCCAGCATGAAGCTAAATTAAATGTCCCTGCCCAAGTTTCTGGTGCGGGGCCAATAACATGAAACTGAGCTTCAACAAATCTTATCTCTTACATTCACATAACTTTTTCTACTCGTTCTTTTGTAAAATATTCCTACAAAAAATTATTCTTCTATCTACTTGTTGGTAACACAGATAAACTTTCATTACACGTTTCGTTGTGGCTATAAGAAGAATACAGTAGTCAGATTATGCTGTGATGGCTTTGACCATGCTGTTTGCATGACCACGAGAAACAACAAATAGCCACTTGCCACTTGAAAAAACTAAAGTATTTGAAAATTCAAATCAATAACAAAGAATGTGGTGACAAATGTTTATTCGATATAAATTGGGGATTTTAACGAGATGTACATTTTTTATATCTCATTTTTTTTAATCTCTTGCGGTTTACACAAAAGGCATTCAGAGCGAAGAGGACTTCATAGGCTATTCCCAGAAAACTCAAGATATACATGTTATATGTCATGAAAATATCTTAAACATGTGGTACTTTAGTCAAAATCCTTTGGGCCATTTTTGAGAAATAAATCATTTTGGAAAACGTTTCCATTTAGATGTAGTTGGAGGTGGTGGATTTTCTTGCAAGATGCTTAACTTAAATATCAAGTTTGTATTTAATGGAATTTTCGTCTTTGAGTTATGCTGTTCACAGACATAAACAGACAGACGAACCGCTTTCTAGAAATCTTATGTGTCACATTCACATGACCTTCTCTACCTTCTACCATTTCTTACGAAGCCTTATTTTTCTAATTCATTTTAATCGAGATAAACCTTTACAGAAACAGCTACATTACACATTTTGTTATAGAGAACAGCGATAGTCAAATGTTTAACAACTGGACGTTATACCATACTGTATCCATGACATCGTGAGAAACAACTGAATGTTGACACGACTTTAAGAGAATGGCAAAGTATGGAACAATTCGAACCATTAATAAGGGTTATCTCAGAAATGGTGTTATCTGAAATAAATTATGTGTTTTAAAGATAACTACATTTTTTGTGTAATATGTTTTCGTCTATCGCTTAATGTTTACCAGTTCTACAAGATTGTACAAAATTCTCCCTCTATTTTATTTTATGTCACTTTAATTCCCTGGTCATATCACGACGGATCTGTTGGTGGATAACTCTTAGAACGATATGTGATGGACAGCCTTCTAGGTCTCATCCCTGTAACCATCCGCTCCGTCACGTGTCACAGAGACCCTAGCGCATAGCTACCGAATCTTCTGCTTTCGTGCAGACGGCATTAGGGTGCCGTCCAGTCCAACTGCCGCCCCTATAAAAAGGCAGACCGTTAGCCTTCTAGGTCTCATCCCTGGAAATGCCATCTTGCTTCGTTACGTGCCCACAGAAACCCCCAGTGCATGGCAGCCGGATCTTCTGCTTGTGCCGTTCAGATGGCGTTAGGGTGCCGTCCAGTCTAACCTTCCATTGTCGGTAGAGGGCATTTATTTTTCATTTTACTATTGTTTTAGACTTAAGATGGAACTTTGGGTCGTGGTATTAAATATCCAATCCGGTATTTACCTTGACGACTGAGGGAAATCACGAAAAAATCTCAGACAGATTGTTCGGTTCCCGGTATTTGAACCCGGGACCTCCCGAATGCGGGCCACAGACTTTACGGTTTGTTCAAAATTGCTTCCTAATGAAAAGGACTTTACAAACTATTCCCAGAAAATTTAGGTCATGTATTTTGTCGTTAACTGACTTCTCGTTTTAGAGTTGTGCTGTTCACAGACACACACAGGGATTCTCAAAACGTGTGTTTTCCGGTGGAATACATTAACTGACGGCAGGCAATCGCAGGAGGATTTCTTCTGGTGAAATCGGGAGAAACGGATTATACAGCCTCTTCTGTCACGAGCTTGACACTATACTAAGTCATTTCCATATTGATTGGTGCAAACGAGTTTTCTGAATTAAAGCAACGGCAGCAATTTTCCTGCAATCTTTTTGGCTTAATCGATTTTTATAAAGGTTTCGTGGGACGTGTCCATTGTAGGCATCTAGTCCCTGGGGCGTAGCCACTTAGACAACCGGTCATTTTATGTTGATGTCTCGGTCTAACTGCCGTCCATTTGCTGGCCTTTAGTTCATCCAGAGTACGAAATATTTCACGTGAAGACAAATGCACATCACCATTCTGCTGCGCAGTATGCCGTGGTTACAGGGGTAACCAAACTGCTTTCAGAACAGAAGTATTGAGCAATTCCACTCAAAAATTCTATATAGAAATTTCACCGGAAATATATGCTTGAGGCCCCCTGAAGAAAGAAGAAAAAAGAAGCATTTTTAGAAAAATGTCCGCGTGCATGTATGTGTCTGTGAACAGCATAACTCAAAAAGGAAAAGTCGGATAAATACCAAACTTGATATTTAGGTTCAATATCTTTCAAAGATGTGACACAAAGAATTTCAAGAAAAGCTGCCCTCCCAAACTACCCTTTACATGGAACATTTCTTCTTATTTTTGATTTTGTCAAAAGTGGCTCTAACGATTTTTATTAAAATGGCACATGTTTAAGATATTTACATGACAAATAAAATGTACGTTGTGAAGTCCTCTTCGCTCGGAACCATTGGTAAATCATGTACATCTCGTCGAAGCACACACTGTGGTGTTAATCCATTTCTGAGATATTCTTCATTATTGACTTCAATTTTCCTACACTTGTTTCTTTTTCATGTTCATGCAAAGACAACAGAATTTCAAAGTTCTCACATAAGCTTTGAAACAATCTATCACTTTAGCCTACTGTATTCTTCTTATTCTTACAACGAAATGAGTGATGAAAGTTTATCTGTATTAACAAGAAGTAGATAGAAAAAGAAGCTTTTGTAAGAACACTGTGGAAGAGTGAGTAGAGAAAGTCATGTGAGTGCAGAACTTTTTAAGCAGTGTTTAACGTCCATTCTACTACATACTGCATCACAAGCCGGACACTGAAGATGATAATTGGGAGGACTGAGGAAAACCTGGAAATAACCCCAGTGCCGTGCCTTAACGACCTCGGCTACCATTTCCCCAGTAATGGCAGTTGCTCTGCGCTGTAACCCAAGGATTAGGTACGTGACATTCTTGTTGCTTCTAGAGAAAAGAAAGAGCGATTGCACCCTCTAAACACACAGGGCGACGAACACATCACATCTTTTTGAAGTAGTGCTCAAACATTTCACTTGTTTCTCGCGATGTGTACGTCATTTCAGAAACAAATGTGTAATGTAGCTATTTCTGCAAATGTTTATCTCGATTAACATGGGCAAATCTGCGCTCTATCTTTATTAGTGGGTACACAAACCCTTCTTACTAAAGCCTATTTTTCTATCTACTACATTTTAATGGAGATAAACCTTTACAGAAACAGCTACATTACACATTTCGTTATAGAGAACAGCGATAGTCAAATGTTTAACAACTGGACGCTATATGCTGTTTCCATGACATCGCAAGGAACAACTGAATGTTAACAGGACTTTAGGAGAATAGCCGAGTAATGAACAATTCGAACCATTAATAACGGATATCCCAGAAATGCCGATGACACAGAAAGTTATTTGGAATAAATTGTGTGTTTTAAAGAGATCTGCATTTCTTGTATAGTATGTTTTCGTCTATCGCTTAATGTTTACCAGTTATACAAGATTGTACAAAATTCCTTCCGAATGAAGAGGACTTCACAAGCTATTCACAGAAAATGCAAGATAAACATTTTATTTGTGGTGTAAACATCTTTAATATATAGTATTTTAATCAAAATCGTTAGAGTTATTTTTTAGAAAATAAAAAATTTCGAAACTTTTTCCATGCAAAGGATACTTTGGGTGGGGGGATGTTCTTGAAAATCTTCCGTGTCGCAAGTTTGGAAAGTGCTGAATCTAAACACCAAATTTGGTGTTTATCTGACTTTTTGTTCTTGAGTCATGCTGTTCACAGACAAACACACGGACCCTTTTCTAAAAATGCTTTCAGGGGTTTCAAAACATGTATTTCCGGTGAAATCTCGCTATCAAATTTTTGGATGGAATGCTAGGTACGTGGTAGAAAAAGTGATAGGCTTTCACAAGGATAGTTTGTAGAAACTATATAAAAGAAACGAAAGTCATGTGAATGTAACATGTTGGTAACCCTCACAGGTTACGTATTAAACAAATCACAACTATAAGTGAAGTATAGAACGATGGGTGTTCTAAAAGTTCTCGGTCTGACTCAGAAATGTCGTGAACATGTCCAAATTACGATGATAGTTTTTAAGCATCATCCTTTATATGGCGCCCTGTAAAGTTTCAGGTGTGCAAGTGTAGGCATTTGTTTGTGAAATTCAATATTAAAGGATTCTTGCCCTTCGTTTTCGCCGGTTAAAACGTTGGCTGCTGAATTTAAGCGTGGCAGTACATCATTCAAGATGATGAGAGCTCATGGCGTCCCAAAACCGCTACGAGATTGTGACAAAAATTCACTCAATGATCGCCCAATAAAGGCACGCGAGTTAGCTAATGTTACAAAGACCTCGATAGACCGTGTCCACTGCATTTTATACCAAAATTTGGGCATGAGAAAGCTTCCCGCCGGATGAGAGCGTTTAGACTTATTTAAACCAATTCCATTGAGTTTCTCCGATATTTTATAACAGTACATAAAAAAATTACTACACGCCAGAGACGAAGGAGCAGCCCAAACCGTGGTGAAAGCGTACAAAAGAAAGCAAAATGATTCTATCTGCAGAAAAAGTCATGGCTACGGTTTTCTGAAATTGACTTGTTGAATTGTCCATACACTACCTCCAGAAGGGCAGAAACATCACGGGGAGTATTACACTTTGCTACTGAACCTAAGTGAAGGGTGCTATTCATGCTAAACGTTGTGTTTCACCACGATAATGCGTCTTCACACACACCTCTGCTGAAAAACTGCAGCTTCCACATCCACTATACTCGAGACAGACACTTATCTTGTCTTATTTTACTTGGGGTATTCAAAAGTTGGAAAGTCGTTGGCTGACGCCGAGAACTTTTAGTAGAAGGATAGTATGTTGTGAGATGGTTTCTGATGTTTGAGAAACCGAACATGTTTAAGTATCCAGTTTTCAGAACAAGGTGATAAAAAATAAACTCCTAGTTGCATCTCCAACAAGCGAGCATCGCAGAGGTTGACCAGCTCGGTCCAGAACTTGTTCCTCGGACATGTGTTGCACACATAATTCACCATATCTGAGACAACAAACACAAATTGGCACAAGACGTTTATGGGCGGTATAATACAGTCACTTGCAAAAGTTTATCCTCTGCACTTTGCTAATTTTATATGGAAGACAAAACATTTAAACCAAAAGGAAATAAAATTGATCTTGACATTTGTTTCAACGCTAAGTCATTTGTGGTACAATAAACGAGTGGATTAAAATCAAATTTAAAACAACTGCGTTTCCCTCTTCTTCGTTTCTTGTTGAAGTGGTAACGTCCATAACAACTCGGGTCTATGGAACGAAACAAATGAGACTCAGGTGAACGTGGAGTCTATTACGCCGTCAGTTGCCCCAAATTGCGAAATTAGGAAAATCTGAAGAAGAAGAAGAAGAAGAAGAAGAAGAAGAAGAAAAGAAAAGGCTCACCCCAATCGAAATTTGAAGGCAGATACACTAACATCACGCCATGGACATCGACTTCTTCCTTAGTTTTTAATTTTCTTATGCACATCATTAAAATGACAAACATTTACATTCACATGACTTTTTCCACCCACTATCACTTATTTTTATACAGCTTGTACAAACTTACGAAAACTTATTCTTGTGTCGAGTTACATGTTAATCGAGATAAACGTTTACAAAAACATTTCACTGGGACACACAAGACTGATTGACACGCTGTCCTTACAATTCCATACTCTTCCCATGACGGCGTGAGAAACAAATCACTTCACTTCAAACCATAACAACAAATACCTCGGAAATGGCTGATGCCACAAAACAGTTATTTGAAATGCATTGCCTGTTTTAAGAAGATTTAAGTTTTTTCTGTGTATCTCTTGCGGTTTACGAATTATACAAGTCATTCAGAATAGAGAGCACTTCACAGGCTTCCCAAAAATTGAAAATATGCATTTTATTTGTCATATGCATAACCTAAATATACAGTATTTAAATTAAAATGTTACGAGACATTTTTGATTAAATCAAACATTTTGAAAAGTTTTGCATGCAAAGGGTAGTTTCTTGAAAATTGCAAGTTTGGTATTTTTCCGACTTTTTGTTCAGAGACATACACACATGGACCTTTTTATAAAATGATTTTTTTATTCGGGGGGCCTCAAAATGTGTATTTCCGGTGAAGCCTCTGTATCAATTTTTTTTTAGGTGGAATGCAATACCTTCTCTACCTACTATGTACGTGGTAGAGAAGGTAAAAAGTATGTGCTTTCATAAAAGTAGAAATATTCAGGTAGAACCGTGTGATTATATTGATGCTCTTTTGGTTGTGACAGGTGCCATTCCTCCACCACCCCCTCAGCAACAGCAACAGCAACAGAAGAAAGCCGAGTCTGTGGGCCGCAGGTCCGCGTCCAGGGGCTCCGTTCTGGGCCACATTTCCCGCAAAAGCAACTCCGGTAAGTACAGTTTTAACATCTCCATAATTTACAAGGGAGGCAAGGAATTATGCATATACCCTCAACCTGTCAATACCTGCCTCATATTTGCAGGGTCGACAAAGAAGTGAAGAGCTTGAGGGGTGTTCTAAAACTTGTGGGGCTGTAAATCAATACATTTAGTCCAACTGTACAGAATAAGCGAGAATCTGTCATCATTTGACATGACTCTTCGTTCTCTCAGCCATTTCTTCAGGTCTAGGAACCTGAGAGCCAAATATGGTGGATGTGGACGTTCTCTACCATGTACATAGCAGTTAGAGAAAGTATTACACTCCACCCAAAAATTCGATACCGAGATTTCACTGGAAATATATATTTTGAGGTACCCTGAATCCCAAAAAGAAAAACATTTTTAGAAAAAGGTACGCGTGTTTGTGAACAAAATTACTCAAAAAGTAAAAGTGGGATAAACACCAAACTTGGTAACATTCTAAGTATGCGAATATTTTCAATACAATCCCTTTACTTCCAACTATACTTTACATGCACACTTTTTTTTCGAAAATTTTGATTTTCTAAAAAACTGACTCCAACGATTTTGATTAAAATGCCACATTAAAAATATTTCCATGACAAATAAAATGTATGCCTTGAATTTTCAGGGAATAATCTGTGAAGTATTCTTCATTGGGAAGGAATTTTGTATGCCTAGTTAAACTTAAACCATAGACGAAAACGTAGGTACTGCATAAAAATGTACATCTCTTTAGAACACACGATTTAGTTCGAATTGTTCAATATTTGGTAAGTCCTGTCGACATTCAGTTGTTTCTCGCGATGTCATGGAAGGCCAGCATATAGCGTCCAGTTGTTAAACATTTGACTATCGCTGTTCTCTATAACGTAATGTAGCTGTTTCTGTAAAGATTTATCTCCATTAAAATGAAGTAGATAGCAAAATAAGCTTTAGTTAGAATAGCTTGTACACCTACTAATAAACGACAGAGAGTAGAGGAAGTCATGTGAATGTATCCTACATTCTTCTAATATCTTCCATAATTTCGTGCGATCAACTGTCATATGCTTATTATAATCCAAAAATAATACAAAAGTTTGTAAGTTGTACATTTTATTTGTTATTTTAAGTATGTGGTATTTTAATGAAAACTGTTTGAGTAGTTTTGATAAACTCAAAATAATGAAAAGTTTTCCATGCAAAGGATGGTGGTGGAGAGATTTTTTTTTTTAATCTTGGTGTCTTATCTTTGGAAGATACTGTACTCGAACACGAAGTTTCCTGGTAGAGATAGCAGTATTCCAAAACCACGTTCTTCCATTTCATACACATATCTTAGATGACGGAGTAATCTTTATATCACTACCTTTTGTTATTCTGCGGTCTTAGATGACCTGTCAGGATTGACTCAGGTAGGTCAGAGCGGTAGTTGATTCAGAGTCAAGGATAATTTCAGTTAGGAAGCTTGATGCCGGCTGAAGACATGAGCATGATTCATTAATCACAGTTTCATTGTGTCCGTAACGACATCTGGCCGCGGGATAACGGTGAAGGAACATGCATGCAGTCGGCTACGAGGAGATTCAAGTAAGCCTGCATGTGTGCGCTTCAGGCTATACTATTTTCATTTCTGTAGCCAGCACAAAGACATTCCCATGACGAGAAACGTGCCTTCAACTCCGCCGGCCTGCATGCTTATTGCCTTTTGATGACGTACCACGACGCAAAGCAGACAAGTTGCACGATGGGCGTTCTAAAAGTGTCCAAGAAAACACACCTCAGTAAAATAAGATTCGTCAAAATAATCGTGTGTCTAAGCTTCAATCTCATCGTTTGATATGAAACTTTCTTCAAGTTTCGGAACAAAAAGTAATCCTTAGGAACTAATCCGTGATTATGGCAGTGAAGGCCATGCAGACTTGCAGCAATAATCGCAGACGTACGTAAAGACACATTATTGTAATGAAAGAGAACTTTCTTTTTCGCAAGGTGTGGAGTATAGCTTAAATAGGATCTTCCAATTCATCCACTAATGAAGTGTAATACCCCCTGTTGATGGTTCTGGAGGTAGTCTATGAGCACCATATCATGAGAAGCTCAGAAATTGGTAGCCATGACTTTTCCTGCAAAAGCAAGTGATTTTATTTTCTTTGGCACACTTTCACTACCTTTTAGACTGCTCCTCCGTCTCTGGCGTGTAGCGATGAATCCATGTTTCATCTATTGTTAATAAATGTCGGAGAAACTCAATGGAATTGCGTTTAAAGTATTGAGAAATGTTCATTTGAATGTATTTTCGGCCCATTGTTAACAAACGCAGCACCCATAGAGCGGAAAGCTTTCTCATCCCCAAAACTTGGTGTAAAATGTAGTGGACACGGCCTATCGAGGCGTTATCAGTGCCAACCGAGTCGTATACCTTCAATGGGCGATATCTGAGAACTCAGAATCTTGCCGTCGTAGTGAGCGCTCGTTAAACGCTTAAATTCAGCAGCCCACTTTTTAATGGGCCGAAAACAAGCGGAAGAATCCTTTAATGTCGAATGGAACTCCTTTTGTATTTCTGTTGAAGTTAAACCCTTCAAAATTAAGTGCTTTGTCAAAGCTCGTATTTCAGTTTTTATTCATTTTGTAGAAAATAACAACTGACTGCATTTATGCGTGTGAAACTTTACAGCGCGCCATTTAAAGCACCATACTTAACAGCTATCATAGTAATTTAGACATCTTCACGACATCTGTGAGTGAGACCGAGAAGCACGCAAGATGCTAAGATACAAACAAAAGATAACACGGTCACCCGTTGGAAATAACAGATTCCAACTAATTTGAATTTATTCACTGAGAATATTTTCATTTCAGGGACCTGTTTCACGATATTTAAAATTCTTGTAAACTGTTAACTTTGTTTGTAATTTGCAAAAATCTGCTTCACAATAAAGTTTCTAAAGTTGAAGTTTACAAACACGCTCAAATATTTACAAATGAAATGTGATAGAATTTACAAGTGTTTTGTTTAATAATCAAATAGTAATTTCATAAATTTGTAAAGTAAGCAGTTTATCTGAATATGGCTTAAGGTTTGTAAAACAATAATATATTAGCCAAAAACAAAAGAGATAGAAAGGTATACCATATTTTAGTAAGAACACAGCAAAATATCACTAGTTCTAGTGATTCAAATAAAGAGGGTGTTCATGCAGGGGAAGGTAGAAAACGCAATCATATTAGGTTCAGAGTAATTGAATGACTTCAGATCTGTTCGTGAATACGATGAGGTTTGGGATGAATCCTTTAGCAATGGAATTGCTGTTGCAAGATATTGAATATCGCATTCAGCATGTAACGGACACAAGTGGAGTCTTAACCTGAAAACGTGTTGTTTTACACTGGATGGGAGCTGGCAATATCAGACATATCACAATGTAGTTGTTAGTTCGTTCATAGCTAATTTTCTTTAAAACAATTTAATTTTCATTTGTGACCTTAAATATCGTCATGTTGAACCTAAAGTGAAAATTCCGCGTCCGCGCTTAGACCAATTAACGCAATTTACAAAGTAACAAAGCATATTCAGCAAACGACCTATCAAATCAAAGGTCATTAGTATAGCCAATATACTACAATGCGAGAATTTGTAAATGCGTGTTCTCAATATCTGACTTACTTTTAATATTCAAATAGAATGAAATATCTTTATACAGAGTGTATCTTTATTGGTGTCATATATTTGGGGGACGTGTTCCTGACATCAAAACAGTAAAAAGGTTCATATGTACATGGGTCTGAAAATCAACCATTTCCTTGTAATAGGTCAAAGAAGATTATTCCATGAGTGAACAGACGGATATGGCCGTGCAGACGGCAATGCAGCACGAGCACGTGAACTTTATGCAGAAAGGTACCCTGACAGGCCGTTACCGTGTCCAAGAACATTCGCACGAATTCACCAACGCTTGAGAGAGAATGGGCATTTGAGAGGAGTACTAGGGATGTTGGGAGACCAAGAGCGGTACGAGGCATTGAGCTTGAAGAACGAGTTCTTCGTGCTGTGGATGCAGACCCATCACAAAGCACAAGACGTATGGCTGTAAGGAAAAGAGTTAGTCATACGACTATCTGGAGAATTCTGCATAAAAATCTTCTGTACCCGTATCACCTTCAACGTGTGCAAGGATTAAATGAGGCGGACTTTGAGCCAAGAGGACGTTTCTGTCAACGCAGTTACAGCAGTGCCCTGTGTTCATCAATTTCCTAGCCTGTATCTTATTCACGGATGAGGCTGGTTTTACTCGCGACGGCATCTTCAGTTTTCATAACACTCATAACTGGGCATTTGTAAAGACCTCATGAAGTAGACAGGACAACCATCAACAGAGATTCTCTCTAACGTTTGGTGTGGAATCATTCATTATCACCTTATTGGTCCCTACTTCTTCTCTCCGCGTCTCAATGGACAAACCTATCTCCAGTTTCTCAGAAATGATTTGCATCACTTAACTGATAATGTGCCTCTGGACATCATCCAACGAATGTGGTTTTTACACGATGGTGCTCCAGTTCATTTCAGTATGATAGTTCTTAAGTTTTTGAATGATCGATTTCCGCAAAGATGGATTAGCTGATTTGAATCCAATGGATTTCTTAATTTGGGGACATTTGAAGTTCTTGGTTTATGCAACTCCTGTACCTGATGTTAACATTTTGAGAGGACTGGATTTGACCAAATACGAAACACATCAGGAACTTACAACAGAGTGAGCCAGAGCATGGAACGCAGGCTTACTGCATGCATCGAAGCAAGAGGAAGCCACTTTTGTAACTTTCGATTTTGTGTTGTAACTCTGAAATAAATGATTTTCAGACCCATGTACATATGAACTTTTTTACTGTTTTGATGTCAGGAACACGTCCCCCAAATATATGCCACCAATAAAAATACATTCTGTACATCTTCTTTCAGATTAAAGAAACACACAATACTTATGGAACGTGCTAGAACACACCTCTTTAGTGGTTGGCGACGCCTCGAAACGGCAACACACAGAATGATATTTACGTCTGTCAATTGTTTATCTGGATATGTAAAGGTTAACAAAGTTTTATTGTGAAACAGGGCCCAGGACAAGGATCTGTTTTTGAATCCTTATCTAACACCATCACTTGAGATTTGCTCTTGTTCCAGTGCATGGCCTCCACGACAACACTGTTTGCAGAAAACACAAAACTACACAGCAGAATGAACATATCAGTGTTTTGAGGGGTGAAAGTGCTCATCAACATAGCAAAAACCTCTATCCATTATCGTTTATTTCTATATAACTTCTACAAACTATTCCTATAAAAGCCACTTATTTACTCCACCATGTACATATTAAGTAGAGAAAATACTGCATTCCACCCAAAAATTCGTTACCAAAATTCCACCGAAAATACATGTTTTGAGGCCCCTTTTCTCATTTTTTAGAAAAAGGTCCGTGTGCATCTGTGAACAGCATAACTAAAAAACGAAAAGTCGGATAAATACCAAACTTGGTATTTAGGTTCAATACCTTCCAAAGATGCGACACCAAGATTTTCAAGAAAATCCCCCCACGCCAAACCACCATTTTTTCGAAAGTTCTGATATTCTAAAAAGTGTCTATAACGATTTTGTTTAAAACACCATATATTAAAGAAATTTACATGACAAATGTATATCTTGAATTTTCTGGGAACAGCCTGTGAAGTCATCTTCATTCGGAAGAAATTTTGTATAATCTTGTATAACTGCTAAACCTCAAGCGATAGACGAAAACGTACGCCACAAAAATGTACATATCTATAAAACACACAAAAATAACTTTTTTGTGGCATCAGCCATTTCCGAGATATTCGTTATTAATTGTTCAAACTGTTCAATCCAGCCATTCTCTTAAAGTCCTGTCAACATTCAGTTGTTTCTCGTGGTGTCATGGAAACAGTAAGGAATTTTAAGGCCAGCATATACCGTCCAGTTGTTAAACATTTGACTATCGCTGTTCTCTTTGTATCTATGACGAAATGTGTAATGTAGCTGTTTCTGTAAAGGTTTATTTGGATTAAAATGAAGTAATACAAAAATAAGCTTCAGTAAGAATGGTTTGTACACTGACAAACAAAAGATAGAGGGTAGAGAAAGTCATGTGAATGTATCACATCATTTTTTTTATCTGTTCCATTTATATGCTGCCATTAACATCTAAGGTTATATAAATTGCTTTGCCTTACGAATAACTGCTCATGCGCAGTTCACTCGTTTTTCTATTGTGTTAATCTTTGGGGTTGTTTATTTAACATTTTATGTTTAAACATTTATCTCATATACACGTTTACACTTTCATTCATACTTCCAGACTGTAAGAGAGGATGCGGAATAATTCTGGCTAAAGAAAAGGTCTTTCGGGAATCGAACCGGAGACTCTGGATTAGGAAGTTAGCATGTAAGCACCGCACCACATAGGTAGTCTGTATGATACTTTAATCAAAATTGTTATGACCATTTTTAAGAAACCAAAAATTTCGAAAAATTTCCCATGTATTTTGGGGAGTGGGGAATCCTTGAAAATGTTCGTGTCATCTTTAGATGGTTCTGAACATAAATGCCAAGTTGCGTATTTAACCGACGTTTATTTTTTTGAGTTATGTTGTTCGCAGACACGCGGACATATAAACAGAGAAAGGCACAAACAGACACGCTGACCTTCTAAAAATGCCTTTTTGGGATCTCAGGGTGCCTCAAAACATGTATTTCCGGTGAAATCTCGATATCGAATGTTTGAGTGGAATACAATACTTCCCCTACCTACCATACGTAGTAGAGAAAGTAAAAATGTGGAACAAATATGGCTACCAAAGCGAATATATTGCATAGGAGAGTATAGTTTACAAAGATTAATTAATTACAGAAAAGGCAGTTCACGGATATGTCCTTTGCAATATAGAGCGAAATGCTTGACCCCCATTTTGGATTCTGTAGCAGACACTGTTACTAGTCTGCTGTGAAAACTGATCCTCCTTCAGACCCAATAATTATGTACCCAGCTGATCTCTGGTTTAATGGTTCTTAACCGGAATAGATCCACTTCAGCAGTTCAGTGTCTCCATTATGATCCACGCGGTCAACTCTCTCTCTCTTGGAACTGGTCATCATCGTGCATCGTATTTCACCTCGACATATCGTCTGCCCATAACATGCATCAAGTTTCTGCTTTCAAAATCGTCATGACGAATGTCATTTCTACAGATGCCACCCCAGACAAGAAACCCGGACTAAAGGATAAGATGCCAAAAGTAATTATAGTGTACTGTGCCTGTTACGCACGAACTTGAGTATTAGGAACACCATCACCTGGAGTTCAAGGAACTTCAGGTATGTTACCAAAAGTTCATCTTCTGCTCTCGTAACACCTGCTGAGTCGTTTCTATGGAAACCATAAGTCAGAGTGTCAGATACATGTTAGCATTCAACTTTTCCCAATTAGCATCTAGACAGTATAGTTGAAGATGTTAAAACTCCATTTAGTTCATGTGTTCGCAAGTCTCAATTCTTACTTTCTCCGCCACCTAGTAGGTAGAGATAGTATTGCATTCCACACGACATTTTCAGTATGTTCCAAAGATGCATCACCAAGATTTTCAAGTAAATCCCCCAATCCAGATTACGTTTACAGGAAAACATTTCATTATGTTTGATTTTCCAAAAATGGGTCTAACGATTTTAGTAACACTCCATATATTTAAGTTATTTACATGAGAAATGAAATGCATATCTTGAATACAACGTTTGTAGAGTTTGTAAACCGTAAGAGATAGCCAAAAACATAGTGCACAAAAAATACAGATTTATTTAAAACACACATTTTGTCAATTTTTTTAAATACTTGTACTTTTTACTTTCTCTACTACGTACATATAGAGAGAGCAAAAAACTACAAACCGGCTGCGCGGTGTTTTTCCTGTCCGCCTCCTCGGCGCTCGTTGCCGTCTGCCGCTATCATAGAAAGGCGCGGATGAAACCATACAACATTTTTAAAACTACTTTTAAAGGCTTTACTTACCAACTTTATGAAAGGAGATGCTGAAACTGGCCACCGTCGTTGTCCATACATTTTTGGCACCTCTTTAGGAAACTATCCATCACTCGCCGTAGTTCACGCTGAGAAATTTCCTGGCGGATATTTTGTTTTAATTCTTCCAGTGCGTGTGGGTTTGTCTTGTATACTTTAAGTTACCCCAGAGATAGAAATCGCAGGGTACCGAGGGAGCCACAAATCTGTACTAACAATTCTGTCCTCAAACGCACTTTCATAAAGTTGTTAAGCAAAGCCTTTAAAAGTAGTTTTAAAAATGTTGTATGGTTTCATCCGCGCCTTTCTATGATAGCGGCAGACGGCAACGAGCGCCGAGGACGTGGACAGGAAAAACACCGCGTAGCCGGTTCATAGTCTTTAGACTCTCTCTGTAGTAGGCAGCAAGATATTGCATTCCACATAAAAATTCGACATCGAGATTTCATCAGGAATACATGTTTTGATGCCCGCGGATCCAAAAAGAATTTTAGAAAAAGGCACGCGTGTGTATGAATCAAAAACTTGAAGTTCAACATGTTGCAAGGTTACGACACGAAGATTTTTAAAAAAAATCCCGCTACATTGAAAAATGTTTGTCATTTGTTATTTTCTCAAACATGCCTATGACCGGAATATCCTGAAGAACTTTTGTATAATTGGTACCCGCAAGAGACAGACAAAATCTTACTACACCAGAACATTTTGATCTCTTGAAAACACACAATTTATTTCTTCTCCTTGTAGCACTTACAAGCCAAAGCCTTGGGTCAGGAGCAAGCACATCCAGGATGGTCATCAGCCTCGTATGGCGCTGAAGAAGAAGGAAATGAAAGGAATTGCAGAAAAATCCGCGGATCAAATCATCCAACCTAGCGACCGAGGAAAACCGCGAGAAAATCTTGGATCAACTTGATCGACCCCTGGGGCTTGAACCCAGCACCCCCGCCCCCGAATGCGAGCCGCATACGTTACCGCGGCTTGGTCACAATAGCTTTTTTGTGGCATCGATCATTTCCGAGATATCCGTTATTACTGGTTTGTATTTTTCAATAGTTTGTGATTCTTTAAAGTGCTACGGCTATTCTTGTGTGTATGCAATTTGAAACCCAGCATATAACTACTCGCTTTTGAACATCTGACTATTCGGTTTCTTCTATCCCTCTTGTAACCACAGCGAAATGTATAATTAAACTATTTCTGCTGAGGTTAACGGTTAACATGAAAAAACGACAGTGGGTAGAGAAAGTCATGTGAATTTAACACATCAGGGTGTTTGTTTTATACATTACGTTTCTTTGCAGCACGAAAGAATGTTAATTTTGAACAATTTTAACTCCCTCGACGCCATTTTGGGAGATGAAAGAACGGGCGTTTTGAAAACTCGGCATTGCGCAGAGGATTTACGAAATGATAATAGTATATTATGATACAAGTGTTAAAAGTAGGCTTTTATTTTGCTAGTAGGAATGTTTACAAAACGAAGGACGTAGTCCGAGTGGCATATATTATTTTTAGACAGTGCTCTTATTTGTAAAATATCAATTAAATAATAGTATATTGATTCCCGAAACTAAGAGAAATCACGTTTAGAACGAGATCAACTCTCGTGTGCAGCGACATGTCACATGTTTTGTTGATTCGCTAGCACTCATTTTCGGTGAAACTATTTTCAACATGTTTTACCTTACACCAGGCAATGAAGCTGTATCATATTGCTTTCTGGATTTTTATTCTCTCTGCTGCTTCTGTAATTTCACTTCCAATTCAGTTTATTCTGAATTAATAATTACCGCCATTTTATCTTAATGTAGGTTATACAGATAAAAGAATAACGTTTTAGATCAAAGAAAGCACAAGGCTTCACAACAATTGCGATAAATTGAAGTATGACGATTTATATTGTAAACTGATATTGTGACCGCCACGAAAAATTAATTATGTAAAAAGACATTCTGAAAAGTAAAGCCTAATCAAGCGAAGTCGAATTATTAAACGTGTGCAAATAGAAAGGATAATTGCCATATGATTGGACCTAGTCACAATGGAGTGGTATAAAAGTATTATTGCACTAGTGCTATAATGTAAAGCCTTTAGTTCGTGTGCACTATATTAAAAGTTCTACAAAACACCTTTTCAGTCCCTGTGTTCATGTGAACATAGAGTATTAAACGTACGGTGACAAAACAACATTTTCCTTGATGTGAATTAACTAGTGAACAGTTGAAGTACGTACTAATGTTTGTTCATTTGTCTCCGACAGTAGCACTCAGAGAAGCCAAGCATCGCCATTGTAGAGGGTAACGCATTGTTCTGCTATTCCTTACAGAGATGTTGTCTGTCTCTACAATGACGAAGACGATCACATGACCCTTTACATTCCTCTTTCAGTATTTTACGAGGCAGTTGCTAGATATGCAGCGTCACTATGACCTCACAACCCCTAGCAAACTTTTTCATCATTCCTTTTTCTTCATTTTTCGATGCCTTTCAATCCTCTTTCTTCCTGCTTCATTCTGCATTTCCGCAGAGTCACGGCATATTTCATAGCAATCATAAGAAAAGCCATAACGGAACTATCCGTGTATTTCATAAGTATCTGTCTTACCTGACGTTGATCGGGTGCATTCACTGATATATCGACCTGTTGCTCACACCCATAACTAGGAATTCGAGCCGTTCTCATACACAGTTTTTTCACAAACTCAAGACGTTTCTCTATACAGGATGTAACAATAAAATACGGCCAAACTTTCAGAACACTTACCTTGCTTGTTGAACAAAATCCATACGAATATCATAAAGAGAGAAAATGTGTGCGTGTGTGCGAGAGAGAGAGATCAAAAACCACTTAACCGACTTTGATCATTCTTTCACCATTGAAAAGCTCAAATCGTTCTGAAGAACATGTGACTATTGAAAGGGGATATACCATTACATATATAAGAATTGTACATAGTAATAATATAATTCACCAAGGAACATGTTAAAATATTCAACAACCAAGAATTCTACAAAGCAGATTGTAAGAAACGGGCGAGCTAGCTAATTCCAGATAAAAGATAATTCTAAGTAGAGCCCACCTTTCCCGAAGCTAATGAACAGGGAGCCGGTAGCGGTAAGGAGAAATAGAAAGAGACGGATAGAGAAAATAAAGAGACGGAGATATTGAACCCGCTTCCCAACGCGTCATGGTGACGCTAAGCGCAAATTTTTGGAGTAGAATATTCTCATACACGTTAACGTAACGCGGTCTGAGGACCAATTAGAAACGTCGTTACATTTTGAGGCGCAGAGGTAAGCGTCACTAGGCTCAGGTATATAAAGGCAAACAAAGCCCCAGATTTTCACTCTCTCTTCTAGAATTTCGTCGACACAAAGTGCTACGCTCTTAACGACAGATGCACGTGTGCATATGGGTGGGGAAGACGTGTGCAGTTAGTTTAGGCTCCTGATTTATTCACATGGTGGGATTGGTATAATGGGAAAAGCTAGCCGCCCATAAATATTTAAATTGTTAATAAACCAAATTTATTAAGAGAAATATATTTTTAATTTGCCTCACCCACGATAACCCTGAAAACCAAGAATCAGCTATATAGGGAAAGGTTAGGAATGGAAAACACAGCAGCCGACGAGCATCCATAGCCAAGGACGAGAACACTGCAACAGACAGCATCAACCAGAGGAACGACACTTTCCAGATGCTACTGACCAACGATTTCCCGCTACAAATGTCGCCCAACAACCGTTCCCCGCTACCCTCTAATATCCATTATTACTAAAATATTAAAAAGGATTTACAAAGCCCTTGTACTTGAATACGAACACATTGGAGTTAGTCATACTCCGTGGTGTAGTGGTTACCATGCTAGCCTCTAGTTCCCGAGGTCGCGGGTTCAAACCCGGCGGAGGGCGTAGAAGTCCTTAGCATGGCTTCCTTCGGAAGGGAAGTAAAGTTGGTAGTCCTGTGTCATAGATTTACGGCACGTAAAAGAACCTCAAGCCTGATAAAGAGGCCTCTGAGCAAAATTACCGGTCTTTCACGCCCAATATAGAATGGGACCACAGCAGTTAAACAAAAATGGAGTTATAAAAGAACATATTTGCAAAGAAGGCCTTGACTTTTAGTTGAGAATGCTATGGAGTAAAGAAAAAAGTTGCTGTTACTCCATAGAGTATAAAAACAAAAACCGGTTACATTTTATTGCAAGGAATATACATAGTCGGCCATCATGTAACACTTCAACAGACACAGTTTAAAAAGCGACAATCGATCCTGTGTTATATTTGTTTCTTTGATGGCCATTTATGAAGTACTGCAATGTGTGTGTAATGAAAGTGTCAAAACCTCTGAACAACATGTATTCTAATTCTATGCAGCGATGTTTCTGGATGTCAAAACCTTTTCTAAGAAAATTTTGCTTTATTTCCTTGCACTTGCGTTGTAATCAGATTCGTTTACTAAACAATTGTATAACGAGAGGAAACTGTAGATTCTGCCGATTACGAAACGCACAGAAATTTGAGCACTTTTTATGGACTGGTAACGTGAACAGGGCCTCAACTGCGCTTGCTACCCTCAAAAGACGCATGAGGATTAGTTGACATCGCAAAGAAATGTATGGCATTATTGGGGAAAACTGCCGTCCAGTCATTGTCTGGGAATGGTTCTTCCATCGACAAAGGATTCTGGGAGAAACAACTTTATAAGGATTCAAATCCACTCATCTTCAGCGCATTATGGACACAAGCGATGAGATCTCAGTGTTCGAGCGTACCCGAAAACAATGTCCCTGTTAACTCTGTTTCCTCTTACCCTCAGGATTGAGGAGAAACATAGTCGGGGATGGAAAATTATCTGGCAGAATATATTCTGCAGACATGCTCCAAACGACAGCCTATGAGGTCTTAAACGAGACCCTACTCTGGCGACATGGACGAATACAGTCTAATCATTGTGCACTCTGCTCAAATACACTGCAACATCGAATTGCGTCCTGTCGGCTGGTTGATGGTGCTCAGGAATTACATGGTGACCGCCCTGTCTTGAGAAGCTCCAGCACCTAGAATTTCGCTTCAATAATATGGCCCTCCAACGTTACACTGGGCATTTAAAATGAAGGTAGACAATGTGGCAAAGAGAGAGGACTGGCTCGGCTCCTTGAGACAGGAACGATAGAAGCTGGTAAAGTCCGGATTCCTCCGCCTAATGCAGCCCTTTTGAGGTTACTAACTAATGCCGTTGCACCGAAACCCTGCCATAAAACAAAAGTTGTGTACCTTTCAAACCGATGCCATACACAAACCAGACTATAGGTACATATCATAAAAATAAAGCAAATAGATTTAAAAAAGAAACTTGACATAGTATAACAGTTGAGGGTTTAAAAATGTATAATGAAGGTTAAAAAAACATACATTGCAGAGAGAGAGAGAGAGAGAGAGAGAGAGATACACAACAAAATAAAAAGAAATTTTAAAAATCGCATTCGGCTCATATTCTGATGCAGTAATTTGTATCACAAATTACTTAAATGTAAATAATGATTGTAATATGAATATGCATTTTTATGTGACATTGATTTCAGATGTTTATTAATTGTAATTATTATTGGGAAATAAGTTTATATGGCCTTACTGAAACTGTCAATAATAGCGCAATAATGCAGCGAGGGGGGGTGAGCTGTTTATCATTATTGGAAACGAGGAAGTTACGTAATGTTAGCGCGTTTTTTCCGTTTAGAACCTTCTGGAATGTTTTCTCCCTAATGCATATGTATTCATAATTTTCATTGGATATTAAGATAGACGCTAATGTTGGCGCATTTTATTAGCCAATAGTAGTTCAGTTATAATCTTTAGGCGTATCTGGATGAAGGCGTATAAATAGAAATTAGGTTAGAGGTAAAGTCAGTCAGTCGCTCAGTTCATCAAAATTCTTAGTACATTACACGTCGCCTTCAGTCGGTCAGTTCATCAAAAATCTGTGTACACTACACGTCGTCTTCAGTCAGTCAGTTCGTCGAAAGTATTAGTACGGCAAACATCGGATATAGATTCACAAGTTACGAGCAGCAGAATTATGAAAGATCTAAAGTATGGTAAAGTTAATTATACAAAAGATTGAAGTACGTGGATTAAAAGAATTATCAGTAAGAAGTTGTTATAACAGTTTCAGTTTGGCGAGTGTTAAGATCAATGTATAAATGTGATAGTTAACGTGTTCGACAATAAATGTGTAAAACAAATTTCTTCATCAGTGTTATATTTGGATAAAAGATTCCTTTCCGTTTACACAACCCTGATCAAGACACATGTTCGATCGAGAAATAATAGCTAGCCGGAGGACAGTAAACAAAATTTAAATGAAATAACAGTCGCATTCTTTCGAACAGTAACACTGCTGCAAATTGCTAACACTAGATGGAGCTACGAACCTAACAAAGAATCACGTCACAAGATGGCTTCAACGCGTGATGTAAACAAACATTATAAGTAATACCGCAACAATTCCCATAGTAAATAGCTCATGTACAAACCTGCTATTTCCATACTAAACTATTTGCGGAAAATAAGGCAAAGATTATATTAATTTAGCAACACATGGAAGAATGATTCAGTTCTACTTCGTTTAAAAAAATAAATAAATACAAAGAAATTCAACCGATATTTTATATTATCCGAGAAGAATACTTTTCTCGATGATCGGAGACTGTGTGTGTTTTCCAACCTGGTAGTCTGGGGTTGGGGTATCTTATTTCCTTCTATATTTCAAGGCTTTCTGCATTATGTGAAAATTATGTAGTTTTTATGTTATTACATAACTATGGGACGAAAAAGAAGGCACAAAGGCTTAAAATGTAACCTAATATAAAATCTAAAAAGTGACTCGACCATTCTGACCGATAATTGTTCCACCACCAACGGGTACGTATAGACTATGCAGTATTGTAAGACTGTCGGGGGACGTTGAGGAAATCAGTAGTTCTGCTAATGTTTCACATCCTTTGTGTAAATATCAGCGTAGTTTTCTTCCGTTATCATCAATATTCAGGATTGTGCCAAGTTACAATTGTAAGCGTTAAAGAAGGGTCACTGTAGAATAATTTCATAAAGAACGTGGGGTAGGTAAATGAAATTAATTCGTCACTGGAGTTATAGAGCTAACTAACCGTGCAACGTCAGACATGGGTCTGGGAACGCTTATTTCCATGTTAGAACCCATTTTCTACAACATTAATAATGGGAAACACACAGGAAGCACATGAAAACTTGGTTAACTTGTAATATCTACAGTGTTTTGTGTTCCATTTGAACAAAGGTAACGTTGATTCACTACACCAACTTGGTGTCCGGTACAGTGCGGAGTTGGCAGATGCTCATCTGATGTACCAGATACACACAGTCTTAGTGCCCGTATTGTGGAAGGCAACGAAACAATACACAGTTCTCCAGGGATACATCAGCACAACCGTGCACCGGTGACTTGATGAATGTGTCAATGCTAAAGTAGGGTATTTTGAACATTGCATTACTGGTTTTTGAGCACCATCCTTTAAAACTATGGATTATGCTGGAATCTGATTGGTAAATTAATGACAGCGTACATTGCCTGAAAGGCGCTTGCGTTGATTTGACTATTTGAACGAATAGTACAAGAGCAAAAACTAAAAATAAATGTAAAAAATGAGCACATACGGAATATATCAACCTTAGTCGTATTTTTGTCATGCAAGGACCTCTGAAGTTTACCGGACTGTTATACACTGATTTATGAAGAACTGACACATTTCTTTAATTATTCGTTCGAAATTCACTTAATTCCCCAATTTTAGCACCAAATTAAGCAGAATGATATGGAGTTTCGATTGCCTGTCACTAGATGCGCAGATGTTCATGTTTTATTCCTAATTGTTAGTTTTATTGTCGGCAACTGTTTTTGAGATTTAGTTCCAATCATCGTGAAAATGCAGTACACATTAAATGAACGACTCTTCCTTGTAAAGCAATACTGGATTACGAATTCAATTAAAGCTACTCAAAGGGCATACCAGAGAGAATTTGGTGTTCGGAATCCTTCCCAAAGAAACACAATACTGGGACTGGTAAACAAATTGGAAACAACTGGATCTCTGTTGAGTGAAAAAGGCAAAACTAGCTCATCTAGGCTTCCCACGGTTGTTGTTGACGTTAAGAGCACGACTGGATAAGTCATCCAAAAAATCATTAAGACGTTTGTCGCAGGAGGGTACAGATACTCATTGTGATTGAGAGCTGTGAAAAGTGCAGGCCTAAAGCCGATTAGGATTACGGTTGTCCATCAGTTACAGGAACCAGATAAGGGTAGACGACTGAATTATTGTCATTGGTTTCAGGCGTTCATTGTGCAAAATCCTGCCATGTTGTCCATCATATGGTTCACAGATGAAGCAGGGTTCCATTTATCCGGCTATTGGACCAGCGAAAATCCACATGTTATTCATGAAGCACCTATGCACCCGGTTAAAATCAGAGTTTGGTGCGCAATATCCACGTAGAAAATAGTAGGACCAATTATTTTTTAAAAAACAATGTGAACACCGACGGATCTTCATGGAGTTTGCTGAGCAACTAGACGATGTAGAGCTGAGTCAAGGATATTTTCAGCAGGACGGCGCAACATGCCATACATCAAATGAATCCATGACACTAATTGCAAGTTTCTTTGACGACCGGAAAATTTGCAAAAACCTGGGATTTAACATCGGCGGAATTCTTTCTATGGGGTTACTTAAAAGACAGAGTTTATGCCACACGTTCCCAGCCATTGGACGATATGAAGTACAACATTACATAGGAGATTCAAGCTATTGACGACAGAGTCCTCCAACGAGTGGCCAGTAACATGGAACGACGTGTTGAGTTGTGCCTTATGCAGAATGGAGGACATTTTCAACATTTTGTTTAGAGGTAAATAATCTCCCAAAATTCCTCTGCATTTTAAGTATAATAAGTAGTCGCTAGCATAACTGTTTTGAAACAACTAAACAAATAAATGTGTCAGTTCTTCATAAATCACCCTGTAAAATAACATCTGTTTACTGTTAAATGTCTTTGGAACGATACAAAATTAAATGCTATTTTTAACAGTTGCATGGCATTAAACGGCTGAGGTTATGTAATATAATCCGTAAGTATTTAGTTTTTAGATTTATTGTTAGCTTCTGCTGTTGTATTGTTTGCTAAAAGAATGGGAATGCAGCTTCACTGAACAAAATTTAAAGGGAACTTAAAAACGTGGAATTGTTAAAATTAAAAGTTGGTAGAACTTCTTTCTTGTCTCAAAGTACAGGGAAGTGGAAAATGTTGATGTACACCCCTTCCGGTAAGCAACTTTTGACTCCACCCAGCCGGTATCATGTGACTGCTTGACAGCACAAACAAACGGTGTTTATAATCTACGTGATTCGGATGCCGCCTCTGTTACACAAGGGAAGGCTGAACCAATTCGTCTCCTTGTAGAGGAAGGGGTTGCATCAACAAGAGCTACCACATAGCCTGAGTCTATGACGATGTTACAAACTTTTATGAACAACTTTCATAAGGAACGTCTCGTTTGATAGGTGTGTGTTGCTGTGGTAGAGGAAGGGGTTGCATCAACAAGAGCTACCACATAGCCTGAGTCTATGACGATGTTACAAACTTTTATGAACAACTTTCATAAGGAACGTCTCGTTTGATAGGTGTGTGTTGCTGTGGTAGAGGAAGGGGTTGCATCAACAAGAGCTACCACATAGCCTGATTCTATGACGATGTTACAAACTTTTAAAAACAACTTTCATAAGGAACGTCTCGTTTGATAGGTGTGTGTTGCTGTGGTAGAGGAAGGGGTTGCATCAACAAGAGCTAGCACATAGCCTGAGTCTATGACGATGTTACAAACTTTTATGAACAACTTTCATAAGGAACGTCTCGTTTGATAGGTGTGTGTTGCTGTGGTAGAGGAAGCTTTTCATTGTAAAGTGAGGCTGGTGTCTTCTTTAATGTAGGTCACGTGATGTTTACATGTTAGCATTGCTGCAATCAGGGAAACATTCACATTAAGAGCATTGACAGTCAACGTGTGGGCTGGCATGATCACTTGATAGCGCCAGCTTTTAAATAGGCAACTTTCTTCTTATGATTATAATACCTGAGCTGCTGGAGGATATTGCATATCATCTTCGTCAGCGCATGTGGTGGCAGCATGATGGTGCACCCTCTCACTTCTCCGACGGTATCAAAACTCTTTTCTATCAATGTTTTTCGGAGAGGTGGTCGAGTTCATTGGGCTGCCCGTTCATCTGATTTGAGACCAATAGATTTTTTTCTTGTGAAGCCCTTGTTTATGACAGACCGATGAAATCGGGAGACGACCTAATAGCAAGGTTACTTATTGCCTGTGACACAGGAACATGCCAAGAATCTTTGAACGAGTGCGATAGTCGATAGTGCGGCGTTGCAACGCTTATATTGAGGGAGGTAGGGAATATTTTATATAGCAATGTGAAATGTGTGTTAATATTTTAATTTTACTGCTGCGAGGGTTATGACCTGTTACTACGAGGATCGTCCAATAAGGAAGTTTCCCTATTGTATAAAAAACATTATTCTATTTATATTGTACAATCCTTCTGTTACTTTTCTACACAGTCAACGTGTTTTTCCAAGCATTTTTGGGGACGTGACACGAGTTTTTTTCGGGTCCTGTGCTGTTCACTTCTGATTCATCTTCGTCATCACGGTGTTAAAGTGCTTAACTCCAAGATGACCTTTGAGTCAAGGGAACATGTGAAAATCGCTTGGGAAAAGATGTGGTGAATATGGAGGATGCGAGAAAACCTCCCAGTTGAATCTTCTGAGCTCCACCTGGGAAAACATTCAACTTGGAAGTTTTCTCGTATTCACCGGAGCTTGCCCCAACATGTTACTCCAACTCAAAGGTAAGCACTTTTAACACCGATGATGAAGTCAAATCAGTGAACAATTGGTTGTGAGCACAGGAGCCGACCCGGTACAACACTGGCTTGTAAAAACTTATGCCACGTCCCCAAAAATACTTGGAAAAACAAGTTGACCATGTAGAAAAGTAACAGAACTTATTGGATGCCTCTCGTATATTCAATAAATAAAATGTAGTAATAAACATTTTAAGTTTTAGGTTAATTATGATCATCTTGAAGCATTTCCGGTTCCTATATGAAAGTTGTTCATAATTGTCTTCTCTATCACCCTTAAAAGTTTGTAACCTAGTCACAGAGTCACTCTGTATATGAGAGCGCCGTGGAGATGAAGGTTAAACTTGTCGCACTAAACGGCAGTGTAGCATGTAAGTATAAGGTTTAAGTAGTAGGTAATGTTATCCCTCGGCCATACTTTGGGCCAGGTAAATTACCCCGCCAAACCAGTGGCTAGAACTACGCTTGAGAAACAGAGGTGGTCACGCTGGTAGGGGTGGGGCTAGATTTGTCAGTACCAACATAAACAGCTCCGTTGCATTGTGGGCCACATTTCATGCACGCCAATATACATTCTCATGTAAGCTTTGGATTCCGCAATTTGTTAGTGTATCGATAGTTTGGTCAGAGAAGTTATGTTTCATTGCCAATTGTAATATTGTAACTGGAAACTAAATTTGTGTTGGCAACACTGAACGGAAGCCTTAGATTATTTGGACCATAGGCTAAATATACCAACTTGGGCGTCTTCAGGACATCTCTGAGTCAGAGACCTTTGGTTTTTTACATATCTACATGAGTCGTAAATCAAATCAAGGTAATAAATACGGTAGGTACATGTTTGGTATTGGAATTAACCAAGAGCAAGTTGAGCGTGGCTTGTAATCAGCAAGTATGTGAAGTAAAACAAAAGTAGGATAAATACATACTTGCAGTAGATTTACGAGATTGTACTCAGTTTTACAGTTGCTGTTGATCTGTATCATCAGTTGGGTGTGCCCGTGTAAAACTCGTTCTATTGATATCGCTTACGTGCACAGAGTAGCAAGTGTGCGTCATTTCATCAACTCTTTGCTTGCAAAAACAAATAAAAGCAAGTTGTAAATGAACAGAAGATGATAAATCACTCCGACAGCTTGCGAACAGCCTTGTCTCTAGTACACAAGATTAGCTTCAACATGGACTACGTATGTATGGAAAGGTTTTACTTGCAAGTCTATGATAAAAAGAGAGAAAACATTTTCTAGTGCACAACTGTCAACTACCGAGTGGGTAACGTCTCTGGCCCGCATTCGGCAGCTCCCATGGGACCGATCAATCTGGCGAGTTTTTTCGTGGTTTCCCTCAGTCGCTAAGGTAAATACCACATTCGATATTTAGCCCGACGCCCCAAAACAATACTAACAAGGAAAATATATGCCAAGTGCGAATCGTCTGCCATCTATCCATAGGTAATCAAAGCAGGTGGACTGGACAGTACCTATAGAAGCAGAGGTACAGTTGCTATGCACATGCCTACATCGACACCAGATATAAGGTACAAAGATGAGACCTAGAAGGCGTCGCCATATGACCACGTGGTTAAAACGATGTGAAATAAATATAGAAGAAAAAGAACAGTCAACCATTAATAAAGAGAACTGATATACCTAGCTGAAAAATAAAAGAAAATATGATGTTACAATCACATGAATTTCTTTAACCTCTATTGTTTATTAGTCACTATACAAATAGTTCTTACGAAAGTTTATTTTCAAATTTACTTCATTTTAATGGAAGTAAACCTTTACAGAAACAGCTACATTACACATTTCGTTATAGAGAACAGCGATAGTCAAATGTTTAACAACTGGACGCTATATGCTGGCCTTAAAATTCCATACCGTTTCCTTGACATCGCGAGAAACAACCGAAAATCCACAGGACTTTAAAGAATGACAAAGTATTGAACAATTCGAACCATTAATAATGTATATCTCATAAATGGCTGGTGCCACAAACAGGCTATTTGAAATAAATTGTGTGTTTTAAGGAGATGTATAATTTTTGTGTAGTACGTTTTCGTCTATCGATTAACCTTTACCAGTATACAAGGTTATACAAAATTCCTTCCGAATGAACACTACACAGGCTATTCTCAGAAAATTCAAGATATACATTTTATTTGTCACGTAAGTATATTAAATCAAGATCGCTAGAGCCATTTTTGAGAAAATAAAAAACTTCAAAGAATTATCCGTGTAAAGAGTAGTTTGGAGTGGGGAGGGGGGAAATCTTCGTGTCGCATCTTTGTAAGAAACTGAAGTTGGTATTTGTCCGACATTTCGTTTTTGAGTTATGCTACTCACACACACATACACGGACCTTTTTCTAAAAATGCTTCTTTTGGATTTAGGGGGCCTAAAAACACGTATTTGCGCTTAAATCTTGGTATTGAACTTTTCGGTAGAAAACCTTCTGTGCCTACTAGGTACGTGGTAGAGACGGTAAAAAACAATCAATTATTAATAAAGAGGGACGACAAACCTAGCTGGAAAACAACAAAATAAAATTTGCGCTTTTCGTTATAGGTAATAAGAAGGCTAAAGCGATAGTCAGATTTTTAAAAATCGGTTCCCATGAGATGGCTTTGAAATTCCATGCTCTTTACGTGACCACAAGAAAAAAGGAACGAGTTACCACTTGAAAGAAATTCGAAAATTAAAACCAATAACCAAGAATAGCTCTGAAATGGTTAATGCCAGAAAAAATTATTTTATATAAATTGCCTTAAGTAGATATACATTTTTGTGTTATAAGCTTTTACCTATCTCTTAAGGTTTATAAGTGGACATACAAAAATTATTCTGAATGAACAAGAGGGCTATTCCCAGAAAATTTAAAATATACATTTTATTTGTTATATAAATATCTTAAACATATACTAATATTTTAATCAAAATCGTTAGACCTGTTTTTGAGACCCCACAAACCGAAAAAAATGCATGTAAACGTAGTTTGGGGTGTGGAATTTTCTTGAAAATGTGCATCTTTGAAAGATGTATGGTTTACGAGACACCTGATAAAAACAAGTGGCACTGCGTTTATATTAGCGTAGATTATTTGAGAGCGTCTTCTTCCACAAGGTATAGGCCTGTTCCCTCCTCAACTAAACATATCACTCCATCTTCCACTTGGTCATATCCTCTACGTTTATAATTTAATAAAATTGTTGGTATGCGTCCCTCTTTCACAGTTGGCACCAACATATATTAAGGACGTTGGTACCAATTATATTTATTTTCATTAATTGTTTTCATATATACACCGGCGTGCAAAACCTAAGGACAAAAGTAATCTTCGCCAAGTAACATAATTCTATGAGAATGCAATGAGACGAACAGAAATGCCATAAGCTACAGTAAAGTCAATACGACATATGATGGTTCTCTAGATTTACAGAAACAGATACATGATGCTTAAAAGGGTGTATGATCACCACGGACAGCAATGCATGCTCTGCATCGTGCTCCCATGCTGGCCACAAGGTTGGTAAGCAGTTCTTGTGGTAGGACGCTCATTCCTCCAGCAGTGCTGTTGACAACTGTTGGATGGTCGTTGGTGCATGTGGAATGTGCTGCAATGCGTCTCCCCAAAGCATCCCACGTGTTCGATGGGATTTAAATCGGTGGAACGGGAAGCCCAGTCCATTCGCCAAATATTCTCTCGTTCCAAGAGATCCTCCACCTGCGGTCGCGCATTGGCATCTATAAAAATGAAGTTAGGGCCGACTGCACCCCTGAAAAGACGCACATGGGGAAGGAGTACAGTATCACAATAACATTGACCAGTGAGCGCACCATGTTCAAAGATTTGGAGGTCGGTGCGCCCATGCAACATTATACCTCCCCAAACCATAACACTCCGATCACCAAAACGATCATGTTGTAGGATGTTCCTGGGTTCATTACGTGTTCCCACCTCTCGCCAGATGAGGGTACGTCGAAAATCACTACTTAGACTGAATCTGCTCTCATCCGAGAAGAGCACGCGACCCCATTTCCCGTTGGTCCAATTTTGATGCTCTTGGGACCATCACAAACGGTGCCGCCGATGTGCGGATGTCAATGGAACACACCGTCGGGCAAAGAGAGTACCTCTGTGTAGTCGCCGTGCCACTGTGTATCGTGAGATTGTGTGCCTAGCTGTCCGGTTAAATGTGGTTGCAATTGCACCCGCTGTTTGGCGTGGATCCCTTCTTGCCTGTTGTACAATGTAGCGGTCATCTGCTGCTGTAGTTGAGCATAGTCGACCACCACCTCTCCTTGGGACAGCAGTGCCTGTGGTTTGGAAGGTTCCCCATGCACGTGAAACAATGCTGTGAGCAATTCCAAACTCCTGAGCAACACTCGTCACACTTCGCCCTTCTTCCAGTTTCCCGATAATTCTTCCCGTGTGAAGTCATCCAAATGGTGTCTACCGGCCATGTTGCAATGAAGAACATCACTACAGTGCACCGTAACACCTTGCTAATTGCCACACACCGTCTTGTTCTGTTTCGTCAACTGCCCCGTGTTGCGGGACCAGACCCATTTGGCACTATAGGCTCGCTACACACACGCCATGTGACGTCCAGCTTTCTGTGTACGTGTGAGAGATCTCTGGCAACATGCTCCCGCACCACCAAGTAGTTCATTTGTTATGTTACTTTACCCATCTCGTCTTTATGTTTTGCACACCAGTGTATAATTGTTTTCGTATGTCTTCATCTCTTTATTTATCTGGAAGGGTATATCCAACTACTGCTCTTAGGAATTTCATCTCTGCTGTTTCTATTGCTTTCTGTTCATAGTCCAGGTTTTACTTCCATGGGACTCTGATTACTTTATAAAATTTCATTTGTATTGCTTTTGCATGTTCTTCTTCTTATTGTTCCATTCATCTGTCTTAATTCATTTATTTTTATATTCAGGTGCTCGTTTTTACGGCATTGATAAATTAAAACTAGAGACTTGTTCTATTATTTCTTCATTAATAACTATCATATATCCTGCTTTAAAAGCCATTGACTTTATCTAGGCTGTTCAAATGTTTAAATTATGTCTCCATAACATATTACAGGTTATTAACACTTCCATTTCTTCAAAAAACAACCAGATCGCCAACAAATAAATTTGTTTTCAGATTATACCTATTTATTCGAATATACTTGGCAGAGCAGTTTTTCCACTCCTTAAGTGCATCACTTTATGTGGTTATATTGTTAAATAATGCTGGCAATAAAGGGCGTCGCTGTTTGACCCCTTGGTTTATTTCTTGTACACAAGGGAAGCAGGGTTTGAAGCTTAAAGTTGGAAGCCCCATCACAAACCTAACCCTCCACAACGCTCGTAATGCAGTCACAGACATTATTATTATTACTCCTAACTTTCCTCAAATAAACCAAATTATTTGTTAATGACAGAAATTTCTTTCATACTTCAGAGAAGGTGTGTGTCGCATATTCCAGAGAACCTGGATTCGAATCTCAGTGGGGGGTGGCCGATCCTGAGAAGGCAGACTTGGCCACTTCACACCCTGTCTGATCTGACAGATAAAATGAAAAGTTGTTAGCTGTATTTCAGAGTGAGAGAGTGGTTTGTTTTGACTCCATATGAGCAGAAAGAAAGTGTTGTGTTACAGATGGTATCTTGTGGTGGTCATTCCGACGTTCCGCTGGCTGAGGAACCAGAACGAACACCAATTACTGGCCGAGGGCAATTATTAGAGAACAAAGGAAAGTGAAACTGTCCTCTGCTGCCCAGTTCAAATTTATAGCATGGCTCACTGGGAAGTGTGCGGAACAGGTGCAATTGCTCCGGATGTGTAGTGCTATCACATATGTTGCCTCAATCTCAGCCTTCACCTGTTCACGGCTGTCACTTTTTCCAGCCATTCATCACACGCTTTCTGACCTACAGCAGTGGATAATACAAAAACTGTTAGTGATGACTTTCTATAGTAAGTACAGCTGTGTACTGTATTCCACCAAAAAGTTCTCTATGGAGATTTCTGTGCGCGTTTTTTGAGATCCCTTGAATAAAAATAGAAAAAGAGCCCCTCTCTCTGGTTGAATATCAGACTTGGTTTTTCAACTTCACCATCTTACAAGAATGTGACAACATTTTCAAAAGAATCTCTACAACAATTTTTTTATTTTCTCAAGAACGACTCGAACAATTTACATGATAAATAAAATGTAGATATATAATTTTCTGGGAATAGCGTGTGAAGTCATCTTCATTCTGAATGACCTTTGTAATATTGGTAGACAAAAACAGCAGATCTCGTTAAAACACACAATTTATACTTATTTACTTACTTGGCTTCCCTCTCCGTATGTAGGGCTTACGCCCCCGTGCCTAGCGTCAGAGGCCTGTAGAGGAGCAGAAGAACATTGAATCAGAGAATGAAGAGGTTCGGCCCGTAACCAGGTATGGCACTGACGAAGAAGATGATGGAGCAATTGGTGGATCGAATGTCGTGGGAAACCGGAGAAAACCCGCCCACACGCCGCTTCGTCCACCACAAATCCTAATGCGGGTTCCTAGGATCAAACCCAAGTCTCCTTGGTGGGAGGCGAGGGGTGTAACCACTCAGCTACGGCGCCACCCACACACAATTTATATAAAATAATGTTTTTGTGGTGTTAGCCATTTCCGAGATATCTTGTCTTATTGGTTTCAGTTCTCCAGTGCTAAGTCGCCATTCATTTTTTCTCGTGGTCACACAAACAGCACGAAGTTTAAAAGCCATCACACGTATTCTTGTTATACTTACAAGAAACGTCTAAATTCGCAATAACATTTTATCTCCATTAAAAACAAACGGATAGAAAAAAACTGACGTATAACATTCACATTGCTTTCTCTACCCTCTATCGTTTATTAATGGTTCTACAAACTATTCTTCCAGAAGTGTATTTTTCTATCTACTACATTTTAATGGAGATAAACCTTTACAGAAACAGCTACATTACGTTATAGAGAACAGCGATAGTCAAATGTTTAACAACTGGACGCTATATGCTCCATACTGTTTCCATGACATCGTGAGAAACAACTGAATGTTGACAGAATGGCTAAGTTTTGAACAGCTCTAACCATTAAGAAGGAATATCTCTGAAGTGGCTGATGTCACAAAAAACGCATTTGCAATAAATTATGTTTTAAAGAGATTTGCATTTTTTGTGTAGTACGTTTTCCTCTATCGCTTAACGTTTACCAGTTATACTAGATTATACAAAATTCCTTCCGAATGAAGAGGACTGTAAGCTATTCCCAGAAAATTCAAGATATACATTTTACTTGTCATGTAAATGTGTTTAATATATGGTATTTTAATCAAAATCCTTAGCTCCATTTATCAGAAAATAAAGATCTGCATGTAAAGGACAGTCGGAGTGGGGAGAGTTTCTTAAAAATCTTCCTGTCGCATTCTTGGAAGATACCGAACTTAAATATCAAATTTGGTACTTATCTGACTTTTTGTATTTGAGTTATACTGTTTATCGACACACACGAACCTTTTCTAAAATGCCGGTGAAAACGCGGCAGATAAAGTCATGTGAATGTAAGAGATCAGTACGCCTGCAGAACTAACATATTATTTTCAAAATGCTCCACTCCTGAACACTTAACTGGTGCTTGGCAACGCCCCGAGGAGGCACATGCGTTCTAGTTTTACGATGGTGGCTCCATTAGGCGGAGAGCAGATAAAAACCGAAAGCATTCTTCAACTGCAAATGGCTACGTTGCGAAATAAAAACGGAATTTCTCTGACCCTAGATCGTAAAATATGCTTCCAGGAAGGTTGTTTTCTGTTGCATGCTGGGTAATTTACACATCCCGTGTTTACATTGGCTGAGCAGTGGCGGAGTTTTCTTTGCTGTTTACTTTCCTAACCACATCTAACGTAGGGAAAATATCCACGTTTTCTACTACCTACCTATAAGTAGATCCAAGATTTATACTCCGAGATTTCACCGGAAATGCACGTTTTGAGATTCCCGGAATAAGATTTTCTCTGAATGATTTCTCTATAACTGGTAAACAGTAAGAAATAGACACAATCTTACTACACATAAAAAAGTAGATCTCATTAAAGTACACAAATTTATGTTAAATACATTTGTTTCTGTTTCAATATTAAAATAGTTTTCTCAAATGAGAAGTTATTCTTTTTTTCCCCTGATTATGCAAGGAGAAGGGAATTTCAAAGTCACCACATAGCGGCTCTTAAAATTTTTGACTATCGCTTAAGTCTACTGTATTCCAATTGTACTTACAAGGTAATATGTAATTAAACAATTTTTACAAATAGTTATCTATAGTAACAAGAAGTAGATAGAATAATATGCTCTTGGAAGAATGGGCAGAGAGTCATGTGAATGTAAAGTGCTTTCGCTATTCAGTTGTCTCTCGCGATGTCACAGAAACTGTGGACTTTGAAGGCCAGCATATAGGTATCTGGCTACCAGCTTCGTCTACTGTATCCCCCTTATAAGAAGTAGATAGGACTTTGTAAGAAGACTGGGTGGAGAAAGTCATGCTACAAGACTCGAGTAGAGTGGACCAGGTGAAGAACGGAACCTGTCTCGCCAGTAATTACGGAGGTAATAAAGCAATATGCTAATGGCAGGCCGCAGCGATCGTAAACATGTTGAGCGAATTACTGCTGTGAAATTTTATAGCGTCTCTTCTTTCATCGCTTCCAAGCACTCCAGCATTCCTCAGCCTGGAGCCGAAATCGTGTCACTCAGTCTGCGTGTTACAGGATACTATTACAGAAAATCAAGTATTTTAAGATATATTCACAACACTTTCTCCACCAACAACATATCCGTTATACAGTGCATTTCTTTCGCACTCTGGCCTCTTCTCAGCAGATTTTCATTCACACTCGACAATTCAATATCTGAAATTGATCAATTTTCGTCCTTCCAATGTGTGGTGTTTGTTTCATACACCTTACTTTTCACGTGATCATCAGTCGGTTATGTTCCGTCGTAAAATAACAGATACTGAAGCACAGAGAAACCCGAGTTTACACACGATATTCCCTTGCACGACCGAAAACTGTTGTGTGTTGTGTAGTAAGTGAATACGGAATATTTCCTAAACAAAGAAATGCAGAGAGATAAACCACCATCTGACCGACGTTAAATGTCACTCCAACAAGACTTTTGCTGCCGCGCATACTAACTTTAATTAAGGAAATTATTTAATATAAGGTAACTAGTAAAGGATTAAGACCTTCAAAATCCCCTGATACAACGATATGCGATTTTCACATATGGGGGAACTTGAAAAATAAATGTATGGAACAAAACTCTATACATTGTAACAACTAAAAGAAAGCATCAGGCGAGAATTGAGATATTCAACTCTCGAGTGTGAATGAACATTTTCTGAGAAGTTGGCAGAAATGTGCAGATAGAGAAGGACAACATCTCTTATGATAAGGTATCATTGTAATTGTAACTATGAGAACGTGAGGCGGTTACGGGGATATTATAACTGTTTCGGCGCGAGTCCGGGCTGCGGCGGCAAGTTAAGCAAGACGTGCTTGTTTACAACACACGGAGGAGTATTCAAATGTTTATGTTGGTAACGAGCTCGTGTGATGGAAACAAAAGAAAGAATCGCAAACTTTCAAGCATGTCCTTATAATTATGACGGTCAACATGAAACTGCTAACACCCCTTCATCACAAACCGTGCATTTTAAAGATATCTAGATATGTTCCTGTAGTAAGCTATCTTTGTAATTCAATCAAATGAAGAGGATTTCACGGGCTTTACACAGAAATTTCAAGATATACATTTTATTTGCCATGTCAGTATCTCAATTATACGGCTTTTCAATCAAAATTGTTATAGTTATTTTTGAGAAATTAAAAAATAACGAAAAAGGTTGCACCTAAAGAAGGTTTATTTGAAAAATATATTCGTGCTACATCCTTAGAAGATAGTGAACTTAAAGAGCAAATTTAGTATTAAACGAAGCTTTCTGTTTTGAGTTATGCTGTTCTCAGACACACATACATGGACCTTGTTTTTTTCTTTTCTAAAAGAATTTCATGTTACATTCACATGCCTCTCTCTACCCACAATGTTTGTTTTATATAGCTTCTACAAAATATTCCACAACTATATTCAGATGTTTAAAAGCGGGTCACTATATGCTGGCGTTTAAATTCCATACTCCTTCCATGATATCGGAAGAAACAGCTGAACAGCGACAGTACTTTTAGAAATCACTAAGTGTTGAAGAATTCAATCCAATAATAACGGATATCTCGGAAATGGATAATGCTACAAAAAAGGTTATTTGAAATAAATTGTGTGTACATTCTTTGTATGCTGCCTTTTTGTCTACCTCTTACACAAAATTCGTTCCAAATGTAGAGGAGTTTACACAAATTCAAGATACACTTTTTTATTTTGTTGCAAATATCTTAACTATATGGGTTTTTAATCAAAACTGTTCAAACCTTACAGTGGGGGGATTTTCTTGAAAATCGTCGTGTTCGCAACTTTGGAAGATACTGAACTTAAATACCAAATTTGATACTTATCGAACATTTCATTGTTGAGTTATGCTCTTCATAGGCACAGAATGTTTTAGGGGTCTAAAATGTATTTTCTGTAAAACCTCAGTGCCGAATTTTTGGGTGGATTACTCTGCATACTAGGTATATGGTAGAGAAAGAAAATAAAGAACTGGATCAAACTGAAGTGTGACGGGTATTGAAGCGGCTCTTAGCATAGAAAGCAGGAAACAGAAATGAGTAAGGCACACACGTTTTGGTGTCACAGCCCTCTGTCCTCGTCTTCATATTGTGCCATGTCAGCGTCTTGCCCCCGGGGACAGCTTCTCGCACATGCCCAAACACTGGGTTCGTTGACCGACGTGGGCACTCGGGTTCGAATCTTTATCTTCCCCCTAGTACAAAAGTTAATGAAGCGGCGGGACAAAAACATGTGACGTATTGCTGAGGAGTAAACCAATGTGATAGATCTCTCCTGTCAGTGTTACATCCATGACCTCTCGTCTCAGCAAGTGTTTAAGTTATGAGACTGAAATGTTTACAGGATGTAGATGCTTGTCTTCTAAGTTCACGAATTTACTTTTATACAATAACTTTGTGTTTAGAGAGCAAGGCCTTAAAGTAGAACTTCTAATACAGAGCACACGAGCTAAAAACTTTAGATTATCACACTAGTGTGATTGATTATCTTCACTGTGACCAACTTTAGTTTCAAGTCAAATCAGGGCAACTATCCTTTGCATTTGCACATGTTTAATAACTCGACTTGGTCTCATTAGCTTTTACTTTTCATTATTCGTTGTGGAGTTAACCTATACGTTATATTGGCAACCTTTTGCTTTCTTTTATCTAAAACGTTGATCTTTTACCTACAATAACCTACATAAAGATTCAATGGCGGAAATGATGAATTCAGAAGAAACTGAAATGGAAGTGAAATTACAGAAGCAGCGGAAAGAATAACACTAGAAGTACTTACCCCAAAAATCCAGAAAGCAATATGATATAGCACTTATTCGCTTCATTGCCTGGTATGTTAAAAATAATTTCACTGAAAATGACTGGTAACAAAACATGTGACATTTCGCTTTTTTAACGTCAGTCTCTTGTTTCAAAAACGCGTTCTAAACGTAATCGTATAGTTTTAGGAATCGATATAATATTGCTGATACTTCACACATTCGAGCGCTGTCTACCTACGGCCTTCGTTTCACAAACCTGGTTACTCGCAAAGTAAAACCATCAAATTTTGCTTTATGTGGAATACTATTTTTGGCTGGCTTTTTATTCAAAAGATATAATGTTACTATTAAACGTGTATAAAAATATAAATATATTTAAATTTCTTAAAAAAAATTACTCTAATATTCTATAAATTATTATTCAATTCTCTTCTCTCAATTTAAATATTTATATTAAATTTAAATCTACTTTTACACCTTGTATTTTAATCCACTATTATTAAGGAAGATAGCATTAGTTTCTTAATTATACTTTATTTTTTTTAAAATTTAATTTAACTATCTTCAATAGTGCCTGAGAAAACGGATCATTTATACCAGAAAATATCGTTCACAGAAACTCTAATATTTTATGTATTTGCAAAGAAAGAAACCGTATGACTTGAGCACATAGAAGTTGCTCTAATTAACAGTGGTACCAATTTGTAGAGCAAAACTTCCCCTAAAAGATAAGTTTAACTGTCTACTACAAAGTGTGTAGCAATTATGGTAGTTTTTATATTTGAAGTGTAAATATTGCGTCTATAATTATAATATATATAAAATTACAATTAACAAGGCTCTACAACAAAGTAAGAATGCCATTTTTTGACATTTATATCCCCGTAACACAAAGTTGCATCCCTCTGCTGTGGCATGGTTTCAGATTAGGTAACGTGAACTTGCACGCAAGACGTGGAAACATTACCACAGGCAGGTTTTGTCATGTTGGTACGACACGAAGAAGTATCGGACATTGTCAGATATGCGAATAATAGACATAACCTTGAGGCTATAAATTGTTTTTCACCCCCAGTATGGATAAATAAATTGAGTTGTATTTAGGACGCTCTTTAACTACTATGGTTCTTAGCGTCCCATTCTATATTGGGCGTGAAACACCGGTTAGTTTGCTCAGATGCCTCGTTATCAGGCTTGAGGTTCTTTTACGTGCCGTAAATCTACGACACGGGACCACCGGCTTTACTTCCTTTCCGAAGGAAGCCATGCTAAGGATTTTTACGCCCGAAAGAATCCATCGGTACCACTAGTCCACGGAGGACGACCCCAGTATGGAAGGTGCCTATATGTATCCGTGTGGGGTTTTACGGCTGCAAGATTTGTAAGTGTAGGAGATTCCGCAATGCTGTATTTACTTTTAACGGCGTTACATGTTAGTGGTGCCCTGACATACTTGGGCGCAATAAACATAAAACAGAGAGCGTGATAACTCTGGTCCCCGACCAAACAGCACATGAATGATGAACAATTATAATTTGTAGTGTGGTATCAACACGCGGCAGGCAACTGTACTAACTTATAGGTTACACAACGGAGGGGGACCTGGACCTACATACATCCGTTACGGCTATCAGGAAGGCATGAAGTGAGGGAACCAGCTGCCTAGAGAGAACTATGAACGACCGTAGAACAAGCAGCCGCGCCATCTGTCCGCCACCGCCATACGCCACAAAAGCTACATGCTCACCTGAAACATGAGAAGGAAACGGAATTAAGGGCAAATGACAGAAAGGAAACTATTCGCCTACCGACCGGAGAAAACCACGAAATACCCGAGGTCAGAGTGGACGGTCAACGGTAATCGAACCGGGAAGGTCTCGAATGCGAGCTTCACACGCTATCGCGGAGAATGAGGCAGTATTTTTATCACTTAAATGATATCAGTCTAATTATATAATATAAAATATAATAGCAGCCCGCCTTAAAGCAACATGTGTATAACATAATATATAACGTGTATGTAACAGTCATTGTATTATGTTTATATTATTATGTACATGTATAATAATGTTATGTTACGTAGTTTAACAATGTAGGAGCTGTGAGAATAGATGCAACCTGCCTTCCGTAGCAAACAGAATTACAAAGTAGAAGCCGAAAGTTGCTAATAATGAGATAACCTTGAGGCAAAAATAAATTAAAAAGTTTAATAACGGCTACTAATAATTCTTGGAATAATGTAATATTTAAAACAGTTTATAAATAGCCAATCAAAAAACTAGAAAAAGCTTAAGTTAAATAAAAGTATGCTATTGGAGTAGGCTTAGCCAATCAGAGACTTGAAATAGAGGTAATATACAAATTCAGGCGGTAGACGCTACAAGATGTAGTAGTGAGTGCTTACGTAATATGTTTTCACGTAAATTATTAGAACTTGAAGATCTTATGTTGTGTTGCTTTTGTTTTGTTTGGTTACATAATTTTAACTGCCCCACGTATGGGAGCCAATTTGTAACGGTTTTCTTGTAATGTTGATGCTTGTGATGTTTGTGTATGTGTGTTTACTTCCCGTGGTGATGCCATCTTGTGACGTCATTCATTTGTTCGGTTTGTAGCTCCATCTAGTGTTAGCAATTTGTGGTAGTATTATTGTTTGAAAGAATTTTAAGTTTTGTTTACTGTCCTCCGGCTAGCTATTATTTCTCAGTCGAACATGTCTCTTGATCAGAGTGGTAAACGGAAAGGAATCTTTTATCCAAATATAACACTGATGAAGAAATTTGTTTTACACATTTATTGTCGAACACGTTAACTATCACATTTATACATTGATCTTGACACTCGCCAAACTGAAACTGTTATAACAACTTCTTACTGATAATTCTTTTAATCCACGTACTTCAATCTTTTTGTATAATTAACTTTACAATACTTTAGATTTTCGTAACTTGTGAATCTATAGCCGACGTATCTCATACAAATATTTTGACGAACTGACGAACTGAAGACGACGTGTAGTGCACAAAGAATTTTGATGAACTGAGCGACTGAAGGGGACGTGTAATGTATTGAGATTTTCGATGAACTGACCGACTGAAGGACTTTACCTCTAACCTAGCCTCTATTTATACTCCTTCATCCAGATACGCCTAAAGATTATAACTGAACTGCTATTAGCTAAAAAAACGCGCCAACATTAGCGTCTATTTTAATATCCAATGAAAATTATGAATACATATGCTTTAGGGAAATCTTCCAGAATATTCTCAAGGAAAAAACGCGCCAACATTACGTAACTTCCTTGTTTCCAATAATGATAAACAGCTCACCCCCCCTCGCTGCATTATTGCGCGCTATTATTGACAGTTTCAGTAAGGTCGTAGAAACTTACTTATCAACAATAATTACAGTCAAGAAACATCTCAAATCAATGTCACATAAAAATGCATATTCATATTACAATCATTATTTACATTTAAGTAATTTGTGATACAAATTACTGCATCAAAGATAGCGTACCCAAGCAGTCAGATTTTGTACGTGTTCAGTGTGAGACATAAAAATTCATTGCGGTGAGAATAATATAAAGTTTATGTGTTTAAAAGTGCAATTAACAATAAACTCACAGTTCTACAGTAGGATACGTCAGTGAAGTGTTATTTAATCGTGTGAAACATTAATAAAATAAAGTTGAATACCATTATAATTTGTGTAAGCCTTCATAATTTAGCCGTACTAGTCCTGTTAAGAGATACGTGCTTTACAAATTACTACTGACGCAGCCGAGGTATACATACATATATAATATATAAAAATAAACATTAAAAATAAAAAGGTGGTGGGGCGAAGGCCACCGGAAACTTTGTACCATACGTGGGGCTGCAACTACTTCAAGTTTGGCGCCCAAAGCGTGGTGCTAATAACGTAAAGGTAATCTATTACAACATTGTAGCACATTAGAATGCGCGCGGTAATGCACATATGTGTCATAAAGACATTAATAACGTTACGACTACTGCGCAGGATTGTATTCTGTTTATACTTCACCTCTAAAGACAACAAAATTAAAATACAACAGCTGTTTTATACCCCCCCACACGTTACCTATTTATTTAATCGCATGGCATTTTACTTTTAGCTAAAAAACGTTCCAAGTGTTTCGGCTATGGATAAATTACATACTTTAAATTTTATTTTAACAGCTTAAATGCCATTAATTTACATTTTTTTAAAACCTAGAACGAGAACACTTTCAATATAAGACTAAGGCTTATTTCCTGTTTCAGCAGAACGCCTTAATTAATACTGAAGGAATCCACATTTAAAATACACAGGACCAGGTTAAGCTTTTAAATATAAGTTGTATGGAAATGACGGAACTCATGGACAAAAATCTGATGTGTTGAGTTCAAATTAATTTCTCTGCTCACTCTTCTACAAACTATTGTTACTATCTATTTCTTGTTAATACAGATAAACCTCACTGTACATTTCCTTATAGCTATAAGAAGAATACGTGATAATCAGATTTTTATGTGATGGCTTTGAAATTCATGACAACCAGATAAACGAAGTGACTTACTACTTGAAAAAATGTATTTCAAATTTGAAACCAACAATAAAAAATATCTTGGAAGCAGTTAACGCCAGAAGCAATTTTATTTGACTTAAATTGCGTGCTTTAACAAAATCTACATTTTTTGTGTAGGAGGGCTTTACGGCCTATCCCCAGAAAATTCAACAAATACATTTTATTTGTCATATAGTATTTTAATGAAAATCGTTAGCGCCACTTTTGAGAAAATAAACGTTTCCATGTAAAGGGTATTTTAAGATGGAGCACTATCTTGAAAATGTTTGTGTGACATTTTTCGAAGATCCAGAACTTAAATATCAAGTTTTGTATTTAATCCACTTTTCGTTTTTGAGTTATGTTGTTCACAGAAACACACACACATAGAGACCTTTTTGTTTGGATCCAGGTGGTTGTATTTCCAATGAAGTCTCGATATAGAATTTTGGGTGGAATACAATATTTCCTCTACCTACTAGCTGCATGGTAGAGAAATTAATAATGACAGTGTTCATACATATAGGTAGAGGGGAGGATGAATGTAGATCTTATCTGCTAGAGTTACAACATTGGAACACTCCCGCGTTATTGCCTCAATACAAACCCGTGTCCCGCGCCTCGCTGTATAGGCAACTTATTGTACAGCTGTGTGCGAAGTGTGGCCTGAACCCAGAGTTTCACTCTCGCCCTAGCATCAGCAACTTGTCATTTCTCAGCACATATTCACTTAAACTGGAGGAAATGTTTTCTTCTCATGTATCAACTTAGGATTCCATACCTCTTCTAAAAACAATTTACAAATCACTATAACATCTCCTGAGAAAGCATTCACTCAGTCTTGAGATGGGAAACAAAGGAAAGGACTCCTAACGTTCCAAATTCTGGGGCAAGTTATGGAACAACAACGAATATTTCCGAACTGGCTAATGCTATAAGTATAAATCTTATTTGACACAACGATATATTTTTAACAGTTGATATATACTTTTACTTTCTTTGCTAGGTATACTACATAGAGGTGGTGTTGTATTAAAAAAAAATCCATAATGAGATTTCATTAGAAATACACGTTTCCAGACTTCCTGAATAAAAAAAAATAGAAAAAGCCCTATGTGTGTGTCAGGGGTTAAATCTCAAAAACCACTCAGCCGATTTTGATAACTGTTTTACAATAGAAGATCCCTATTCAAAATTTTGAAAACTGGGGGTTAGGGTTTTTTTCATATTGATGTCACCAAATTTCAATCCCATTTCATTGAATATACATATCTGAGGCTACTTTATTGCAAATGTGGTATATTTTTAATCACTTAAAATATTTTAAAATCGAGTTTTTAGGGGGGGTTGTATATCGTTTATATCACTGCATTTTCCTCATATTTCAGTGAAGCTTTATCAAGTAATATTTTTGGCATGATTTGACAAAAACGGGCTAACTTTAGATTCTATAAACTGCCAAAAATGATGAACTACTCTTACATTCAATCCCTATTTTCAACCCCTAGCATACAAATCAACTTATTTTGGTTCATCTGGATGAGCGGTTAAACTATAGGACCCAACGAAAATTATAAGTTATCTTACAACTCTAAAAAACTATCCCTACAATATTTTCAACCCCTTATGTAGAAATATGCCCTGTTTAAACCATGTGGTTACTCGACATTTTTAAAAGCTACCCTTGCTTTATTTTGAATCCCTTCTAAATAAAAATATACTCCTTCGTCAATCAGGACACAAATTGTACTTTCCGATAGTGGAACTTGGTGAAAATTGCAGGATAGCATACAAATACTTATGTTTTTCAATTGTCAGTATTTGACCAATCCGAACAAAACTGTAGCTACAAGTAGAACAACCGCCTTTATCATTGTTTACAACCAAGTACTTACAGAACGTACCAATGACATGTCGGGTAAGACAGCTATAACACTAGATAGAGACAGAATTGTTAACATTAGAAATCAGTGAACCAAAATATTTTAATTAACTGAGAGGATTGATTTTATCAGTAGTATCAGACTATGTGTCCTTTCCAAAGAAGTTAACTTGGTGGCCTGGGAGAGAGGAATCTTCATATTTACCAGCTTCACCTCTGTTCCGTTGAGGGTTTCTGTGAAAACTATGCAGTTTCTATGTTATTATATGAGAACAAAGAGAAAGTACAATGCTTTAAAATTTCTGCTTCTGTAATTATCTAACGAGTTACTCAAACATTCTGACCGATGATTGTTCCACCACCAAAGGGTACTTATAGCCTATGTAGCATTTCCAGAACTTGGAAGACTGTCGGGGGAGGTTAAGGAAGTCAGACGTTCCGACCAATGATTGTTCCACCACCAAAGGGTGCTTATAGACTATCCAGTATTTCCAGAACTTGTAAGACTGTCGGGGGAGGTTAAGGAAGTCAGACATCCGGCCTATGTTTCACATCTTTTTGTGTGAATATCAAGGGATTTTCATCTGCTATTAGGAATCGCCGGGACTGTATGAAATTAACTATAAGGGATAAAGAGGATTCGAGATAAAATGTTATTTATCATTATATAAAGAAGAGCGAGAGGAAAATTAAATTAATTAAATCCCCATTCAAGTTTCAAAAGCTACCCAAGTAACACTTCAAGTATGCTAACTACAAGAAAACGGAATTAAAAACTGATTGCTATTGAAACGTGGATTAGTGTTGATCCGTGACAAAAAGAGTGCGGCGGAGAAGTTGGCATTTTATGGCTCAACATAATTTGGGTTTATCTGTCGTTTATAGGTTCATAAAACTGCTCGCAAATAGCGGTACGCAGTCCAAACAGGTTCTCGTCACTCGTTTAATTTGAAATCGCGGATAGATAAAGAGCGGTCATCTAGAGGCGGGGAGGGGCACATGTAACCTGTTTTGCATGGGTTATCATTAAAATTAATATGACATACTCTCACAAGGCCTTCTCTGCCCACTACCGTTTACTTTATGCAGCTTCCACAAGCTTCGCTTACAAAAGCGTGTTTTTCAATTAGTTCACGTTAATAAAATAAACGTTACAGAAATAGTTTCATTACAGATTTCGTTATAGGTACGAGGGCAGTCCCAGAAGTACCCGACCTGACGTATATATAGCGATTGTTGTTTCAAACAAATGACTGTGGTAGAAAGTACCACCCTTATAAAGCTTAAGTTTGAAGTTTGACGATGCTACGTTTAGTAATTGTTTGGTAGCCATTAATAGTGAATTTGTAAACATGGATAAAACTGGCCATCGTTATGTGATACAATACTTTCATTTGAAAGGTCTTAGTCCAACTAATATTAAAACTGAGCTAGATTCCACTCTGGGGGGAGTCTGCTCCTTCGTTTACAACAGTAAAATATTGGGTGGCAGAGTTTAAGCGAGGCCGTACGAGCTGCCAAGACGAACATCGCAATGGTCGACCAAATGAGGTGACCACGACAGAAATTGTGAGGAAAATCCACAAAATGGTATTGGATGACCATCGACTGAAGGTGCGCGATCTAGCATACATAGTAGACATTTCAAAAAGTGCTGTACATCGCATACTAACTCAATATTTAGACATGAGAAAGCTGTGCGCAAGATGGGTGCCGCGTTTACTCACAATGGAACAAAACCAGAGTCATAAGGATGTTTCAGCCGAGTGTTTGGTGATGTTCCGCTGCAATAAAGCCGAGTTTTTGCGCCGATTCATACCATGGATGAAACATGGGTCCATCACTTCACACCTGAGACGAGGAACAGTCAAAACAGTGGATTGAAAGGGGAGAATCGGCTCCAAAGAAGGCGAAGACAGTTCCAGCTGCAGGCAAGGTCATGGCATCAGTTTTTTGGGATGCCCGTGAACAATTTTCATTGATTATGTTCATGAAGTAAAAGGAGTCAATGGTGAGTATTATGCAAACTTATTTCAGCTTTTTAATGTTGAAATCAAGCAAACACGGCCTCATTTAGCGAAAAAGAAACTTCTGTTTCATCAAGACAATGCACCAGTTCACATATCAATTATCGCCATGGCCAAAATCAATGAGTTAAAGTTCGAATTGCTTCCTCATGCACACTATTCGCCAGACTTAGCCCCCTGTGATTATTTTTGTTTCCAAAGCTGAAGAAATGCCTTGGTGCTAAAAGATTTGCCAACAATGAAGAGTAGGAGTTTGCAGTTGATGGCTATTTTGCAGAACTCGACGGTTCTTACTATAAACAGGGTATCGAAGCTATTGAACATCGCTGGGTAAAGTGTATCGAGCTGAAAGGAGACCAAGTAGAGAAATAAACATGTTTTTGTGTTTTGTTTGTTAGGTCTGGTACTTCTGGGACATCCCTCGTACTAGGGGAATACAGGAAACCGAATGGTTAGTCAGATGTTTGAAAGCGGATCGCTATATGCTGATGTTAAAATTGTATACAAAGTATTCAGAAACTCATAGCAACAGTAACCGATATCTGGGAAATGACTACGTCACAAGTGTGTTTCAAAGAGCTGTGCATATTTTGCGTTTACTCTTTACCAGTCATTTAAAATGAAGAATAACTTCACAGAAAACACAAGACATATTTTATTTGTGACGTCAATATGTTGGTGAAGGAACCAGAGGAGGCTACATGTCGCAGGGACGCCTAACATTTCCAAGCTCGCAGTCCCGTCTACTGCTCGAGCCGCCGAGAGACGGCAATGAAGCAGCCCTCTGGTGTCCGGGGAAAGTACTCTTTCCATTGAGGCAAGCATCCGCGCCATCTGTCCGGCACTGCCTAGAAGCGCACGAAGGAAGCGGAACGCAAGGAAATCCTGTGGCTCAGAAACTACACCAGCATTCGCCTGCCGAACCGGGGGGCTAGAGGATCGAACCCGGAACCTCCCGTATGCGAGTCGCACACGCTACCGCGGCGCCACCTTCCTCGGTAAACACACAATTTATTTCAAATACTTTTTTGTGCGGCAATAGCCATTTCCGAGATATCCGTCATTAAAGGTTTGAAATTGTCAACACTTGTCACTTTTGAAGTAGTCGTCATTAGCTGTTTCTCGCGATTACAAGGAATTTCAAGGCTTTTAAACATTTCATTGTCGTTTCGGTTTCCTGTGTCCGCGCGCGGAGAAACAGACACCTTCTGCTAACAATTTTTTTTGGGAGGGGCGAGAAACCTCTACAGATGAAAATAACAACTCGAATGTGTAAGTCAAACGCATAGAAGTACATTAAAATGATATGAATGCCGGAGTAAAACTAAGAAAGTTTGGGAGTTAAATATTGAAATTTGGAGCAGAATAATGAGGTAATTAAAGCAGAGATGGCGTGTAGAGATCCGGATACAGCAAGTGATGATTTACTATCACCCCAGGCACCAGATCGCTAATTGCTTAGCAAAGTGTTTATAAACAAGCTCTGCCCCAGCTAGCGATCTCATGACGGAATCGCTCAAACTGGCACAGCTCCAAAACTCCACCTTGCGGTCAAATACAATTAACAACATCGCTCCATTAATCTCGAGAAGGAAACTTAACTTCAAGTGAAAACATTCACACAAGTTTTTCTACTCAGTATCATTTATTTGTATGTCTGCTACAAGCTATTGTTATGAAAGTTTATTATTTTATCTGCTTCAAGTTAACGCACTCTTTTAATGGCATCAATAGCAGCAACTGAATGTGACAGAACTTTAAAAAATGAGAAATGTAACGGAAATGGTTCATGGCATAAGAAAATTATTTGAAATAAATTGTGTTTTAAAGACATCCACATTTTTTGTGCAGTTCTACGTATCTCTCAACGTTTACCTGTTATAAAAGATTATACAAAATTCCTTCCGAATGAAAAGGACTTCAAAGGCTATTTCCAGAAAATCCAAGGTATACTTACATTTTATTTGACCTCTAAAATCTTTAATATATGGTATTTTAATCAAAATTCTTAAGAGCCATTTTTGAGAAAATCAAAATTTGTGAAAAATGTACATGTAAAGGGTAGTTGGGATGGGGGATTTCTTGAAAATGTTTGTGTCGCATCTTTGGAAGGTACTAAACATAAATACCAAATTTGGTATTTATCCGACTTTTCGTTTTTGAGTTATGCTGTTCATAGGCTCACACGCGCACAGAACTTTTCTAAAAATCCTTCTCTTTTTATTTATTTCGGGATCTCAAAACACGTATTTTCCGGTGAAATCTTGTTTGTTAGGAATGCAATAGTTTCTCTACCTACTGTACGCGGTAGAGAAATGGCCTGTCTAACCGCTTGAATAATAAGCCGTTAAGACTGTAGACATCAGATTAACAAATAAATACAGAGTGTTCTCGAATCCTCGTCCTCTTCCTGAAGTTACATCTGGTAGCTGTGCTTGGCGCGCCGGTAATGTTGGTTGTATGTGCAATGCTGTGGCTGTGTACCCGCCGTCCTACACAAAGCAGCTACCTTCAGATGTCTGATTCTTGACATTAGGTTGCTACACCTGTTAGCAATACCACAACAGTCCTACGTAATGTTAACATCATTTCGTTGCGTGTTACAGAGCAAGGTGGTAACGGGCAAGACTAGCATTCCGGTGCTCCCGGGTTCGATTCCCTGGTTTTCCCCGGTCGGTAAGGCGAATGCTGGGATGATTTATCTTCCATGGCGGTTTTCCATCCCCTCATTTCCTATCATTTCACTTCCCTTTTCATGTTTCAGGTAGACTTAGGGGCTGTGCTGTGTCGGTCGGTGTAGGATAGATGCCCTGTCAGCTGTGACCGGGTCATCAAGCTTGGAATCGTGGGCCTGCAGTTCCTCACTTGATCCATTCCTCCTGAGTGTAGTGAACACCAAAGACCGAGGTGTCACTGCGTATTCGAGCAAGTGGGCGGTGGTTCTGGAAGGCATACCAGAACAGAAATAATGAAAGAGCTCTCTTTACGTCCACTTAGTAACTAGTTGTTGCATAGCAACTCTGGCGAGTTTCCAGCCTTATAAATCAAGCTGTGAACGTGTTTTTGTTTTAATACGGTAAGTGAACCTCAGCATAATAATTGCGAGCTTTTTCGCTTAACATTCAATAATTGTTCTAAGTCAACACAGTTATGTAGGACTGCGGAGGGGGCTTAGTGCCTCTGACAGGGCGCCCCCGAGAGGGAGGGATAGGGGGGCGACCGCACCAGGAGGCACAGGGCAGGTTCCCTACCTTTTACATATTGGAGGGAGCGGGACTCGGAGACCGCGGACGAAGTGTTACATAGAGCATCCTTTTCCCCTGCCATGCAGCAGCGCCGAGACTCCCACCGACACTTTTAACCCTCAAACAGACCAAGCAGATGAAAGGTGAAGTGAAATGGAGGGACAGGGGGAATGCAATGAACCATCCCAAAATTCGCCTAGCGAACCAGGGAACCCCCCAAAAAACATGGGTGAGGAAGGTCGGTCGTGGGAACCGAACCCACGAATGCAGACCTGAGACGTCACCGCCTGTGCCATCCCATTAGTTTATGTAGCAGTAATGTCTCACCTTTCTCTTGATATTAGAAGGAAGAGTTTATATGTACTGTAAAGTTTAAACTGTTGAGGGCGAAATTCTGGAAGCTGCTCAAAAAGCCAAGAAAATGTTAAATGGTGAAGAACATAATTTTAAAGGGTGCTTTCTAAAAGTTTCTTCAACATAAATGTTTAAAAAGTGAAGGACGTTCAAATGGCGACAGCCTAAACAGCGGTGACTTATCATTTGGTGGTTTATGTGAAAATGAAGTACCTGTTGGATTGCTGTCCTTATTCAGGTAGGCCTAGTAATACTCACATACCAAGGTACTTGGCCCAATACATTCCCCCATCTTTGAGAAATGAAATTGAGTTTTATTTATGGACGCTCTTTAACTACTATGGTTCTTAGCGTCCCATTCTATATTGGGCGTGAAAGACTGGTAATTTTGTTCAGAGGCCTCTTTATCAGGCTTGAGGTTCTTTTACGTGCCGTAAAGGGACCACCGGCTTTACTTCCCTTCCGAAGGAAGTCATGCTAAGGATTTCTACGCCCGAAAAATGCCATCGCCCTCTGCCGAGTTTAAACCCATGACCTCGAGAATTAGAGGCTAGCATGGTAACCACTACACCACGGAGGACGACCCCCATCTTTGAGAAAAAGGCCCTGCTAAAGTTATAAATTTTTATTATCCTTTAAACGAGAATTGAAGAAGTTTTCCTCTCATTTCTACATAACAACTTTACCCAGTGGAGAGAAAACATCGAAAATGGTTCGAGTAGACAAAATCTACTGACAAAGTTTTCTGTTTGTGTTTTGAACTTTTGGGTCTCCTTCAAAACTTAAGTCTGCATGTAAAATTTTAAAATAGATAACATGTAATATGAATACTTTAATAGCAATAACTGGAATCTTGTCTCATTTTGTATGTTAAAAACATTGGAAAAAATCCCAATGATAAATGGTTTGTTTTTATTATAAACATTTATTTATTAGCCTAACCATTGACGTTTCATAAATTCTGTACATAGCACATCAGTAGGGCTGTCAGTAGTGTTTTGATATATGGATAACTTCAGGAGCCCCACAGAGAAGGTTTGTACATGGCCTCACATCACGTAAGGCATTGCTTCAATGCTGTTGGGCAAATACTCCTGGCTGAGGTTTTCATTCCAAGTTTTCTCAGTCGCTTTTGCGGCTTGACCGACTGTGATTATGACCAGGGAAGGGAGGTAGACCTCACACCTTAACCCTAAGCTAGAGCTGTCAAGGACATGTGTTCGTTTCAGAGGGACTCGTCCGTTTCTAGCAACGAATATAGCGAACTGTTCTTCACATGCCCTCTCGTGGGAAATGGGCATTTACCCGTTCGGGTACTCCTCGTTCACTCGCTATCAGGCGTGTTCCTTCTGTGAGTTGTTATGGCAATAGCCATGTTACAGCGTTTGTTTCTACCTACTGTTGTGGTCAAGATTTGTTTTACTACATTATGATACACACATTATGTTGTTTTATCATTGGCCCAAAGTAAAATATATATGAAAATACATTCCAAAACAAATAGCATTAAAGCTTCACATACAATTTCATTCTGAATTTCTGTGAGAGGAAAAAACAACTCAGTCATCCATAAATAAACATTACAAATATATTGTAATGCAACAAATTAAATAATGATTGTTCTTTAAGTTCAGAGATTGCACAGCTGTCATTAAAGTAAAGCATGTCACTACCAAACTTTAACGCAAATTCAAGTAATTACCCAAAAGTTGTTGCTTTACATTAATGATGCATACAGCTAGGTCCACTACTGAAAAAAATCGTTTTCTTTTAATGATACAAATTAACAAAACTGAGAAAACTCAGTAATGACAAATGACGATATTTGAGAGATATATGAAATGTGATAAACATAAAACCAAACACAGTCTTTCTTAAAACAATACTTCACAGAACATATACGAGATTCAGGCTGAATATGTATAACCTGGTTCTGGACTAATTTCGTGTGTACATTATAGAGTTCATTTTCAAAATTTAAATGAGAAACTCAGGTGAAAATACCATACATGATCGTGCTGTATCTCGTATGCTTCCAGCTAAGGAATTATAACATAAAACAATAACCTATTTTTGTTTTAGCAGTTCACGCTTCCGGTAAATGAATGAACACAGTGAACAACTTTTTCAGCTGAAGGAGAATATAAATAATGATATGTTATAATAAAAACAATGAGCTATTTCTGTTTTAGCATTTTACGCTTCCAACATATAAATGTTCTTGTGAATAAATTCCATTAGGTGAAGGATCATAGTGTCATAATCTGCCACTAGGCCAGATAGGCCAAATATGGTTTCATAAAAGCGGCAGATTTAGTATTTCTGTCAAAAAATGGTAGTGATTGTCATAAAGAGATGAGTAATGTAGTGTTTAGGGAATGTTTTACCCATCTCCTTCAGAAACTGGAAGAAGGGTGTGTGAGAGTAATGGACAATGCTTAAAGAAAATTCCCAACACAAATTCTAGGGAAGCTGAAGTTTTGTCATGGCTTCAAAGCAAGAATATACCTCATAATCTACATACAATAAACTAATTGTAAAACAGCCGACTAAGCATGTTATTGTTAGTGCATACGTTCACATATCAGCTGTGACTGTTGACCGTGCTTGTATTTCACTTGTATCATAACGGCATCATGACGCGAGCTTCAGCTACATGCAACAACGCTAGTGAGACTTCCCCTTGGGTCTGGTCACACTGGGCGCTCGAACAGGAAATGTATACCCGTTCAGTATACCAAATAAAATGGTGCGAGAGGACACCGCCTATATGTACGAGTCGTGCACTTTACAGTTGTAACTCGTACACATACGAGGGCTGTCGCAGGAGTACCCCACCTAACAAACAAAACTCAAAAACATATTTATTTCTCTACATAGTCTCCTTTCAGCTCGATACACTTTTCCCAGCGATGTCCAATAACTTTGATACCCTGTTTATAGTGAGAACCGTTGACTTCTGCAAAATAGCCACCAACTGCAAACTCCACCTCTTCACTGCCATTTCTTCAACATTGGAAACAGAAAATAATCAGAGGGGGCTAAATCTGGCGAATAGGGTGCATGAGGAAGCAATTCGAACTTTAACTCATTGATTTTGGCCATGTCGATAATGGATGTATGAACTCGTGCATTGTCTTGATGAAACAGAGCTTTCTTTTTTCCTCAATGCGGCCGTTTTTCCTTCATTTCATCATTCAAACGCTAAAATAAGTTTGCTTAATACTCGCCATTGATTGCTTTTCCTTTTTGAAGATAATCAATCAAAATTATCCCACACGCATCCCAAAAAAACTGACGCCATGACCTTGACTGCAGATGGAACTGTCTTCGCCTTCTTTGGAGTCGATTCCCCCCTCTCAATCCACTGTTTTGACTGTTCCTACGTCTCAGGTGTGAAGTGATGGACCATGTTTATCCACGGTTACGTATCGAGACAAAAACTCGGCTTTATTGCAGCGAAACATCACCAAACACTCGGCTGAAACATCCTCACGACGCTGCTTTTGTTCCATTGTGAGTAAACGCGGCACCCATCTTGTGCACAACTTTTTCATGTCTAAATTTTCAGTTAGTGTGCGATGTACATCACTTTTTTAAATGCCTACGATGTCTGCTAGTTCGCGCACTTTCAATCGACGGTCATCCAATACCATTTTGTGGATTATCTTCACAATTTCTATCGTGGTCGCCTCATTTGGTCGACCATTGCGATGTTCGTCTTGGCAGCTCGTACGGCCTCGCCTAACTCTGCCACCCAACATTTTACTGTTGTAAACGAAGGAGCAGACTCCCCCAGAGTAGAATCTAGCTCAACTTTAATATTAGTTGCACTAAGACATTTCAAATGAAAGTATTGTATCACATAACGATGGCCAGTTTTATCCATGTTTACACATTCACTATTGATGGCTGCCAAACAATTACTAAACAGCGTAGCATCGTGAAACTTCAAACTTAAGCTTAATAAGGTTGGTACTTTCTAACACAGTCATTTGTTTGAAACAACAACCGCTATATATACGTCAGGTCGGGTACTTCTGGGACTACCCACTGTTTTATGTGATGGCTTTGAAATTCTGATCTCTTTGTATGAACACGAGAAGAAATGAAGAGCGACCTACCACTTGGATATCTCGGAACACAAAAATGTTTTTAACAGAAATTGTGTGCTTTAACTAAATTGACATTTTTCTGTAGTAAGATGTTGTGTATCTCTCACAGTTCACCAAGTCATTCAGGATGAAGAGGACTTCACAGGCTGTTCCCAAAAAAATTAAAATATACATTTTATTTGTACTACAAATATCTTAAGCATATACGTTAATCGAAATCGTTACAGCCATTTTTGAAAGACTAAAACATAACGAATATGTTTTCATATAAACGGTAGTATGGGGTGTGGGGGGATTTTCTTGAAAACCTTCGTGTCGCATACTTGGAAGATGCTGAAATTAAATAGCAAGTTTGGTAGTTAAGAGACGGTAAAAGTTAGCTTTACTCAAAAGCTATAAGTCAGATGTTGACACTGAAAGTCAAGTAACAGCACTTTGTTAGATACCTAGGTGGACCGCTGGCACACATGACCAGCTTAGGGTAGTTGTGTAGACGTGATGGTATTGCACACAGTTACACTTGTTCAGTATTCAGGGAGCGCTGTTACCTGCATACCTCGTTACGTGCAACACTGACATTACAGTCAACGCTATGCTAATAGCTTCACAAACAACGTCTGTACTGCGAGGTTTTTATAACCTCACTTCTACCACTTCCAGTGTTCGAGTTCCAATCTCACAACTCTAAGCTAAATGGACTCTACTGAGTGAGTTCCAGTTCGATATCGAGATTTCACCAGAAATACAGAAAATTTTGATTAAAATAAACATTTAAATGACAAGTAATATGTATGTCTTGATTTTCTGAGAATAGCCTGTAAAGTCCTCATTGACTAATTGTATAACTGGTAAACTGTAAGAGATAGACAAAACTGTACTACACATTACAGCACACAATTTATGTTGTTGTTCACTACCAATGGCACTGGGGATTAATTGATGTGCATCATTTTCCCTCTGGCTTCCCAATATAAAGTCTGTAAGTTATCACTTTTAAGGCCTTTGCATTTGGTGAGATACTGTTTGTTCAGGATGACATCTTCTTCACAGAGAGTAGGTAGGCATCGTATCTGTAGAGGTGTTCTGTGAGGCAATCGTGGCCAGTTGCCATCTTAAATAAGGCCACCGCAGTCTTCCTTGGCATTTTTTGTATATCAACTCTATCTTTAATAGTCTTATAATCGTTATCTTTTAATTTATCTTCTTCATCAAGCCTCTGTTGTCTTTTGAAATGTTGTTTAATGTTATTTAATTGTTTATTTGTTGTGTTGCATCTTTCTTTGCTAATTGATCCGCATGTTCATTGCCCAAAAGTCCGACATGAGCTGGGATCCATTGTAGAGTGGCATAATTTCTAGTTTCAACTGCTTTAATTAGGCTTCTTATTTCCTAAATATTTCTTGTTTTATTATTTAAATTTACTATTCCATCTATGGCTGATTTTGAGTCTGATAAGATGACTATTTTTTGTTTTATGTATGGTCTATATAAATGCTGCTTATATAGCTGTTAATTCTCCATCATAGTGGTTTGACGTTTCATCTAATGTTAGATACTGTGCAACAGTATACTTCTGCACCGGCGGTTTTTTTTTTTTTTTTTTTATTGATGAGGGATCCAGCTATATAATTTCAGAGCCATTCTTTTTCTGGGTATCTTTCATTTTCCATAGCTATTGCTACGGCTCTCATTTCATCTGGTATATTGTTTTGTTCGTGTATTGTATATATCAGGTCATTCTGATATTGTATATCAATGTATTCTATTGGACTCGGTACCGCTGTTACAATTATATTCTTGCTTCCCAAGCACACGGTTTATGTAAAATAAAAATTTTTGGTGTTAGCCATTTCTGAGATATTCTTTGTTATTGGTTTGAATTTTCAATAATTTATACTTTTCTCAACGGGTAAATCCCTATTCGTTTTTTTCCCCTGGTGGTCATGTAATTTCATTACATTGCGAACCCGTTTTTAAACATGGACCTTTGTTTCCTAGTATGTAGTAGATACAAAAATTAGCTTTCGTAGCTATAATTTATAGTAGCTACACATAAATAAATAATAGTGGATAGAGAAAGTCATGTGAACGTAAAACATTAACCTTTTTCAAGCGGTGTCGCTACTCAGTTCTTTCTTGCGGAGTCATGTAAAGGCAAGGATGGAATTTCAGGCCATCATGTAGCGATCGGTTTTAAAACAGACTCGCGTCACCTATAGTGAAGATGTGTAGTGAAGATATTTCTGGAAATGTTTATCTCATTAACAAATCTGATGTGATACATTAACATGAATTTCTCTGCCTTCTATAGTTCATTAATGGGTATACAAACTATTCTTACTAAAGCTTATTTTTTCTATCTACTACATTTTAATCCAAATAAACCTATACAGAAACAGCTACATTACACATTTCGTTATAGAGAACAGCGATAGTCAAATGTTTAACAACTGGACGCTATATGCTGGTCTTCCATACTGTTTCCATGACATCGTGAATGTTGGCACGACTTTAAAAGAAATGCCAAATATTGAACAATTCGAACCATTAATAACGGATATCTCGCAAATGACTGATGCCACAAGAAAGTTATATTCGTGTCGCATCTTTGGAAGGTACTGAACTTTTAGTACCAAGTTTGGTGTTGATCTGACTTTTCGTTTTTGAATTATGCTGTTCACAGACGCATACACAGACACACGCGGACCTTTTCTAAAAAAGTCTTTTTTTTTATTAGGGGCCTGAAAATTTGTATTTCCGGTAAAATCTGGGTATCGAATTTCTGGGTGGAATGTACTACCTTCTCTACCTATGTACTAGAGAAAGTAAAAATGGCTTTAGTAAGACTAGTTTGTATACCCATTATTAAACGATACAGGGTAGAGAAAGCCATGTGATTTTTTGTTACGAAACAGTATTTTTCTTGACAAATTGCAGACGTATGTGACTATAGTAACGAAGGAAGAATGGCCTTGAAGACCGTAACGTAAGTTAGGACAATATTGTTCGCTTCCCAGCACATCGGTCCAGGAATGCATGACTCGTGCCACTTATGCAGGAAGACAGAATCTATTGGCAAGGCCGCAGTATCTTCCGCTTCCCTGTGGTCAATATTCCGATCACGGGGCGACGCGCCCCTCTGCACAGTTGTGACCCACGATTTCTGTCAGTACCGCCCGGGGGACGACACAGCGAACACCGAACGGTGACAACACGCGCGACCCGGAAGTCCTTACAAAGCCACCGGAAACCAAAGCCTTTTTGGGGAAGGTTGAGGAATGGACAATCTTAAGTTTCTTCCAGGCGTGTCCTAGAGTCATGGTTGCCGAACTGACGAGCGTCACGGGTAGCGGCAGTCGCAAATCCGCAGCCGGCAGCGGAACATCGCGTCCTCTTTGGATACAGACCGCGACCCGACCCAAAGTGCACAGCTACATGCAGGCGACCTCGGACCCCGCGGGGTTGTTGAATCGTCAGAGAGGTGTCGTGGGTCTCGTGGGACCCTACCGCGCTGACAACAACGCGAGCATGGAGGACGACGACGAGGAAGAGCCGAATGGCAGGAGGATGTTCGTGCTGAAGGACGAGGAGCTGGTGGAGGAAGGGCAGGAGGAGGAGGCGGTGGAACCGGTGATAACCAGCACCCCGGGGAGTCCCACGCCGGGCAGGGAGAACTGGAAGCTTCAAGGTCGTCTCCTGGACCAGCGGCGCGCCATGTCCATGACGGACATCTGGCCTAAGGCATGGGGAAGTAAGTAGCTGTAATTGGGTGGAGTACTTCCTGCTTCTTGTGGAAGCGAGCAGCGTTAAATTCTCTTCAGAGTTACCGTTGTGCGTATACGCGACCTTAGGGCAGCTCGGGGTAACGTCCTGACTAGCCTTCTCCATGCCATATGTTGCTCTGTGTCACGGGAATGCGCCTTCGGAATCTCTGTTCCCTACGTCATGTCAATCGATTGCAAGCACATCGATAGTCAGATGTCGCTATATGCTGGCTTGAAAATCTATTACGTTTCCATGACATTGCGAGAAACAACTGAATGTTGATAGCGCTTCAAAAAACTACAAAGTATTGAAAAATTCAAACGAATAATAATAATAATAATAATAATAATAATAATAATAATAATAATGGATACTACGAAAATGGCGATGCCACACAAAAAGTTATTTGAAATAAATTTTGTGTCTTAAAGCAAATTATATTTTTTTGTGCTGTACGTTTTCGTCTGTCGTTTAACGTTTATCAGTTATACAAGATTATATCATATTCTTGAGGACTTCACAAGATATTCCCAGAAAATTCAAGATATAGTTTTATTTATCATATAAATATTTTTGATATATGGTATTTTAATCAAAATCATTACAGCCATTTTTCAGAAAATCAAAATTTTCGAAACGTCTTCTATGTAAAGTATAGTTGGGATGGGCGAATTTTCTTCAAAACGTTCGTGTCGCATCTTTGGAAGATATACAACTTAAATACCAATACGGACACACAGAGATATTTCTATAAAAATGTATTTTTTTTAATTTAGGAAACCCCAAAACATGCATTTCCGGTGAAATCTCGGTATCAAATTTTTAGTGAAATGCAATACTTTCTGTACGTATTATATACGTATATGGTACAGAAATTAAAAATGATAAAAGATATACAAATTGAAACAATAGAAAGGGATATGTCGTAAACGGCTGATGCCACAAAAAAGTTATTTGAAGTAAATTGTGTGTTTTAAAGAGATCTACATTTTTTGTTAGTAAGTTTTCGTCTATCTGTTATGGTTTAACAATTATATAAGATTATGTAAAATTCCTCCCGAATGAAGAGGACTTCACAGATTCTTCCAGAAAATTCAAGATATACACTTTATTTTTCATGTAAATATGTTAAAATCTGGTATTTTAATTAAAATCATTAGAAGAAATTTGGAGAAAATCGATGAGAACGAAATATTTTACATAAAGGATTGTTTTGGGGGGGGGCGATTTTCTTGAACATGTTAATATTGCATCTTTAAAAAATACTCAACTTAAATAGCAAGTTTGATATTTAACAGAATTTTTAGACAGCATGGCCTAAAAGTAGAACCTTCAACATAACTAAAAGCTTCACATTACCGCACTAGTTATACCACTCCAAGTCCAATCACATGGCAATTACCCTTTGTTTACATGCTTAATAACTCGACTTGGTTTCATTACTTTTACTTTTCATTGTGTCTTTTTACATGGTTCATTTCTCATGGCGCTCGCAATATCTGTCATACTTCAATTTATCGCAATTCGTTGTGGAGTTAACCTGTACCTCAGCCTTGTGCTTTCTTTTACCCAAAGCGTTATTCTTTTATATAGTATAACCTACATAAATATTAAATGGCGGCAATTATGGATTCAGAAGAAACTGAAATGAAAGAGCCAGGTGAAATTACAGAAGCAATAACACTAGAACACATCCAAAAAATGCAGAAAGCAATGTGAGACAGCATTTAATCGCTTCATTGCCTGGTGTAAGGCGCTGAAACAATTTCACTGAAAATGACTGCTAACGAATGAATAAAATATCGAAACGTCTCACATCTCGCTATAAACGTGATTTCTCTTAGTTTCAGGAATCAATATACTATTTTATTGAAATTTTACAAATTCTAGCTTGTAAAATTACGAAAACATTTCTGCTCGTAAAATAAAACCCTATTTTTGAACACTTTGTTTAATTGAGGAAGCCTGTATTTGCAGTGAAATCGAATACAATGGTTTCACAGAAGTGAAGTTTAGATGTGTGGTTTACTGTTACACCGAAGCCTGGACATGGTTTAAGCAGAAAATCGTACTTATTTACGGCATTACTTTCTTCCAGGAAGAGACTTAATGCTTCATTTAACGTGCAGGAGGTTGCTGGTCCATACAATTAATGATAACTCACAGCGTGCTTCTCCATCTTACTACACTCTAAGTATGCCATGAATAAATAAATTACCTGTACAATTATTATAAAGAACCAGAAAATACTTATAAAATTCGATGTGCTACAATCACGCGACATTCTCTTCCTACTTTTATTATTTTTCACGTGTAATTCTGCAAATTAATCGTAAAATAAGATTCTTTTTTCTACTTAATGTAGGAAGGTGCACAGTATTTAAGATATGACTATGTTATTACCAACACACAATAACGCAATTTTCCAAACTGCTAGCTCGTATGGCTATTTAAATATTAATTACTTTTCTCACCACGTACATAAAGGTATTGCATTCCAACCAAAAATTCTATACCGGTATTTCACCACAAGAGCATCTTTAGAGGCCCCTGGATAAAAAAAAATACTTTTTACAAAAGCATTCGTGTGTATGTGTCCGTGAAGAGTATAACTCAAAAATGAAAAATCGGATAAATACCAAACTTGGGGTTTACATTCAGTATCTTCCAAAGACGCGACACGAAGATTTTCAAGAAAATCCCCCAATACCCTTTACGTACAACGTTTTTTTAATTTTTTATTTTCTGAAAAATGCCTCTAGCGATTTTTATTCAATTTTCGGGAAATAGCCGGTGAGTCATTCGGAGGGAATTTTGTATAATCCTGTATAACTTGTAAACGTTAAGTGATAGACGAAAACGTATTACACAAAAGAAATGTAAACACAATTTACTTCAAATAACTTTTTGTGGTATCAGCCATTTCCGAGATATTCGTTATTAGTGGTTGGAATTGTTCAATATTTGGCGATTCTTTTAAAGTCGTGTCAACATTCATTTGCTTCTCCCGATGTCATGGAAACAGTAGGGAAGGCCAGCATATAGCGTTCAGTTGTTAAACATTTGACTATCGCTGTTCTCTTTGTATCTATAACGATATTTCTGTAAACGTTTGTTTCGATTTAAATGAAGTAGAATAATTTGTATATCCGCTAATAAGGAATAGAGGGTAGAGAAGGGCATGTGAATGTAACACATCAGAATTTTTGTATTGTACTTTTGAGTACATTACAAAAAACATCTTAAAGAACTTAGTAAAACAATTCACATCGTGTGGAGCATTTTAAGTATGGAAAAATGCTGAACAAAGGTTTGTTAGAAAACAAGATTTAAAGTTGAACGTGTGTGTAGCTTCAGTTAACTGGTATTTTAAATGTGCCAAGTGGAAAACACCACATGCTCTCTTAAAGTTTAGAGCCCACATTGTCATAAAAACAACTTAATTGTTTAATTTTTCAAAGTGTATGGTCAAATTTCACAGATGCATTACCTTAATCATGGTTCGAAATAAATGAATTTTTATAACTTATACTTCACGTTTTATAGCTTTTAATCTCACAAACACTAATTTAGTTTACTTTTGTTTAGTAATATGAATTACCATTTCAATAAAATGTTTCTACTATGATTCTAGAAATAGAGGAAGAATCAATTCCACCCATGAATTCGATATCGAAAATTCTGTGGTAATATATGTTTTGAACTCGCCGTGTCTGAGAACAACATAATTCAAAAAGGAAAGTCGATTAAATACCAAAGTTGGTATTTTATGCTACACAAAGATTTTCAAGAAAGTCCCTCCACCCTATCTTCATTACAAAAACTGCAGACTTCACCAAAAATATGCAATTTTTGTCAAACAAAATGTCGTAATATTAGCTGTTCCGGAACTAGTCGTTGTTACATATTTTAGGGTTTTCCAGCTTATTATGCGGTGCGACGTCTGTGAAACATATACATATGTATATTTCTGATTTTTCTCCCCTCCCCCCACACATGGGACAAAAATTAATTTGTGTTATGGATTTTGTTTATCCCTGTCGATGCAGCCGGCTCCGTAACGCTTATTTGAGAGCATTTCTAAGCAAATACTTAGTCGCGGGGCGTTGGGTAGACATTTTCTCTGTATACCTGGTTGCTCAACATCCTCGACATATTGCTTGCCCGAATAATAGCGATCAATCCTAACTATGGCTTCATAATTAGCTTCAGTCTTTTGATGACCCTTCACGGCTCTTCATCGCCACAGCCAAATATTCTCCTAGGACCACAGTCATCTGGTAACAATTACTTTGTCTGTCTTTGTGAGGACGGATCGAGATAGAAGCTTCACTTTGATAATAATTAATGAACTAGTCGAAAGTTGTACTGTCAGTATTAAACTCGTCATATATGATACACAGATATATCTACTCACTGAGTGATATACACGCAGGACTATAGACAAGTCTGCCCTGTCCAGTCACCGAGCATGCGCAGGTAGACATGCGACAACAGGTGCTAGAAGGAAAGTAAAGGAAGCAGTGTCGCTTTGCTTTACCAGAAATATCTCCTTCTTCAGTATATACTAATATTATAAAGAGAGAAGGGTAGGACTAGCCAACTGGATCACCTCCCGGGAGCAAACGGATGAGGCGAGGGAAGCCCAGGAAACGTATGGGTTGTAGAGCGAGGCCGGCGCAAATCGAGAGAGTTCCCTAATAGTTACGGGCTTGACCACCCGGCCACGAGAGGTTGAGACGTCCCGCTAGTAAGACAGGGGAAACACGAAGTGGAGGCTCCACAACCTCCCTCTAGCAGGGCCGCAAGCCTCTGCGCCATCTGCCTGACACCGACCGAACCAGTCAACCTGAAACACGAAAGGCAGAATACACCACTCCAGCATTCGCCTTTGACAATCAGGGAAAACCACGCGGCCACCGAGAATCGAACCCAGAAACTCCCCAATGCGAGCCTCACAAGTCATCGCGGAGCCAACTCGCTCGGGTTTAAAGAGAGAAAATTTGTTTGTATGTTTGTGTAATCTCAACAGTCACCCAAAGAATTTTTGTAATTCTTTCACCAATGAAAAGTCCTTTCTAATAAACATGGGCTATAAAACACTAATTTCCAATCATAAATTACTAAAATATGAAAAAGAATTTATAAACCCTTGTACTTGAATACGAACACATTGCAGTTATAAAAGAACATGTATTCGAAGAGGGCCTTGACTTTTAGTTGAGAATGCCGTGGAGTAGAAAATAGTGGTTACTCCACAGAGTATGCATGTAAAATAAGACAAATGCCGCGGATATTTCATCCCAGGCAACATACAAGGTGAACCAGAACTCCACCAACAAACTTTCAGAGTTTGTTCAGCAATACCTTCTGAGTACAGAGTAATAATGCAAATATCATTTATTCGATTTGTTACCCCAATCAGCCTTGTTTGTGTGAAAATACCTTCACAACAGTGAAGAAGCAATAACACACAGTAATGCAGACGAAACACGTACACTTTTATCACAAGTTGTTCAGTCTGATCTGCTAGTGTACATTACAGTACGTAACAAATGCACAACTGTTTCCTCACAGGTATAATTCAAAGTGTACACCACCTTAATCACGGCAGAGTGTACACGCCCTAGCAGAAGTTCATTTATGACCGAGCTGGCTATGGAATACACCACCACGACCAATTCATTGCCTCCAAACCCTACATCAATATGATTCCTAATATCCAGTGCAAAGTGTGCCGGCGCCCCGTCATGTTGAAACCACATAAGCTGACGAATTCTCAGTGGCACATCTTCTAGGAATAATGGGAGCACATGTTGAAGGAATATACACGGCTCCATTCAGTATATCAGGAAGAACGTTAAGGTCCAATCATAACATCGTTGACAATACCAGCCCATACATTCACAGCTGATAGGATCGACACACCGTGGATTTCCGTAACCCCATACATGGCTATTCGTACTATTGAACATGCTCTCTCTTGTAAACTTGGCCTCGTCTGTAAACAACACCGTTGCTCTAGGAACCAATTCGCAAACTCCGCTCGAAATGGGAAGACGCGCTGGCTGCAATGACTGCACCTTCTGTGGATGATATGTGCAATTGTTGTTCAAGTACGACTCTCAAAACAGCTGATTGGCTTGTGTTCAGAGCTCATGCAACGCGCCGACTAATAGCAGTCAGGATTGTCACATTCTCCTCCATATCGGGTGTTCTGGCATACCTCACACGGCCAGTATCTTCCATTCTAACACGGAAGGATCCACTTTCACGTATGCGCCTATGTACTGTTGCTGTCGGTGCGGGAACAGCTCAACATAAGCGTCGTTGTGCAGCTCTTCCATTGCATTCAGTGAACCCATACCGGGCAACTCTTCATCAGTAAACCTAACCATACTGCTGTGTATCAAGAGTTACCGGTTGCCGAAGGACGGCTTGGGCCCCCGAGGCTGAGGTCTGGCAATCCCACGCTTCTCAAGTTCCCCCAAGTTAAGCAGCATTGCGCTTGGTCACTAGCTGGATGAGTGACCATCTAGCAGCGACCCGCCCTGCTGCCAACTTGGATATCCCCATACCATTACCTAATTTGTCCATCCTGCTTTGCTGCCATGCCGGCCTGCTTGGCTTGACGACCACACAAGCGGTCGCAGTTCGGGCTTGGTCACCACATGGTCGCTAGTCCGCCCAAGCGGGATCACCGAGATCCAGCCAATGGTAGCGCAGAAAGCTAAACTCCGCCCAAGCTTGTGTACATTCTTTATTACCTTCTTTATCGCACAGGTAAAGAAGTACTGTGGCGATCACATTCCGCACCTGGGCGACCTGTTCTCGATTGCTGTCAACCCTCAACTAACACTGCCGGAGAAACAACACCCTAGACAGAACCGAGCAGTACTGAATGCAAACTTGAGGGCATTACTGTTGTCGACAGCAGGTACCTGTCTATAACGAGACACAGCGCATACCGTCGACATTTGTGCAATACAGACACTAAGCTGACTGGGGCAAGACACCAAACGAAATGCAAATATTCTAACGAGAGATACCAAACTACTCAGGAGGTATCTCTGAAAGTTTGTCGGTGGAGCTCAACATTTACCTGACACAGCCAAACAAAAGAGAATCCAATCATGTTATAACGCTGCAATACAATGCCAAAATATTTTAATAACCCTCACATGAGCTTATATGTTCATCAGCACAATATGCTAAATAACTGTATAAAGAGAGAAAACTGTTGTCACCTACTGTAATAATTACTTGACCGATGACTGTTCCACCAACAAAGAGTACTTATAGGCTATGCGGCATTTCCAGAACTTGAAGACTGTCGGGGGAGGGAGGTTAAAGAAGTCAGACGTTCCTTCGATGTTTCAGATCCTTCTTACTTTCTCCATCACGTACCTAGTAGGTACAGATGCTACCTACTGCATTCCACCCAAAAATTCAATACTGAGATTTCACCATAAATACAAGTTTTGAGGTCCCCTGAATCCAAGTAAAGCAATTTTGGAAACATGTCCGTATGTCTGTGAACAGTATAACTCAAAAACGAAAAGTCAGATAAACACCAAACTTGGTATTTAAGCTCAGTACCTTCCAAGGATGCTACACGACATCTCAACTACCCTTTACACGGAACATTTTTCGAAATTTTGTATTTTCTCAAAAATGGCCCTAAGGAATTTGATTAAAACACCGTATATTAAAGACATTTACACGTCAAATAAAATGTATACGTTGAATTTTGTGGGAATGTGTAGTCCTCTTCATTCTGAGGGAATTTTGTATAACTGATAAACCGTAAGACATAGACAAACTCTTACTACACAAGAATGTACGTGTTGTTATAGCACACAATTTATGTCACATACCTGTTTTTGTGGAGTTAACCATTTCCGAGATATTCTTTATTATTCGGATTCAGGGAGTCTCAACACGTGTATTTTTGTGTGGAATACAATACTTCCTCTATTTACTCTACGTAAGCAATAGAAAATGAGGTACAACAGTGTCTAGGATGGTCCCTGTGTGGGGTCGAAGCCACTGAGACGCGAGAGAGTGATGCAGGGAATGTAGAGCACGCGGATGATTATCTGGGACAGTTAGCGTCAAGTTCTCACAGTTGTGTGTTCCGTGCGGTGTTGGCGTGTTGTGTGTGTTTGTGTGTTCCTAACAGACAAAACGGCCCCCTTCAAAACCAACTACTGCGATACGGTATACGAGGAAGGTGAGTCTGTCCAAACACAAATATCTCTCCTAGCTGACATTCAGTAGAATTTCTCTACCTTCTACCCTTTATTAGTGAGTATACAAACTATTCTTACTAAAGCTTGTTTTTCTATCTACTTCATTTTAATCAAATCAACTTTTCCAGAAATAGCTACATTACACATTTCGTTATAGATACAAAGAGAATAGCGATAGTCAAATGTTTAACAACTGGACGCTATATGCTGCCTTAAAATTCTATACTGTTTCCATGACATCGCGAGGAACAACTGAATGTTGACAGAACTTTAAAAGAATTGTGAAGTATTGAACAATTCAAACCAATAACAGAGTAATTATATCTCGGAAATGGCTAATGCCACAAAAAGTAATTATAAATACACTGTGTGTTTTAAAGAGATCTACATTTGTTGTGTCGCTCTAATGAAATACTGGTGACATTTTCGACTATGGCGAATACACTAAACTCACTTTTAAGGTCATTTAACCCATTTTTCATGAGATTTGTATACGTAAATTTGGCTAAGTGCTTTTTGGAAGGTTTCAGGGGCCTCAAAACACACATTTCCCGTGAAAAGTCTACATGTGATTTTTTAATGAACACCTACAATACTTCCTCTATTTAGTGTAAGTAGGTACGTGGTATTCTTTTGTGTTGCTGTAGAATGTTTGTCAAGATAAGGTCCACATGCTGCATCCTCATGTATCACCATAAAGTTATTACTAATTTATTATTTTTTGTTTGTTTTCTTTACCGCTGATATTTACTGGCAAGCATTTTCTGATTAAAATTAATTAATAATTTACCTGTTATAAATTATTCAAACTGAGTGCCTTCAGATACGACACATTGCTACAGGAACGCGCACATGTGCACAGCCGAGATTCGAATCCGGATCCTCTACCAATCCAAACCAAGTATTAATGGTCTCTTTGTGCCTGTGTGTATTTACGGTCCATCCGTGTGCAGGTTTTGTGTGTGAGGATGTTTTGAGATTCTACTTTTAATGGTAGCAGTGCGTTAATTGGAGAAGACATCCAGGCGCCATGGTGTTAGACAATGAGAGCCCTACACTACGATACAACGTGCTAATTGGTGTGCACATGAACCTTACGGTGGATACCACACTGGCGGATGACATTTACGTTTTCTTCTGATCACGGAGGGGATTCGGCACTGATCCAGTGAGGGAGGATATTGTGGGCCGCTCCCGAAAGGAAGGAGATGAGAGGAGACACCGAGTGGCCGGAACCAGAAGTGACGGCACACCAATGATAGGGACCCTACAATTTTCAGATTGAGACGCCGCGAAAATTGGATAGGAAGACCGTCCCACACAGACGGTCCAACATCCCCAGGGGGCAACCAGTCAAAACCCGAGAGACGGAAGTTCCACAGAGAGCATCCTTTTTCCCTTCCGCCGCACCGAAACACCATCGCCGACACTTCCATTACCTAACGGGGTGAAGATGAACGAAATGAAGGGACAGGGGGGCTGAAAGAAATCACTCAAGCATTCGCCTGACGACGCGGGAAAAAACTCCCGAAAAAACCCATGGACAAGAGTAGCCGGGAATCGAACCCGGGACCTCCTGAATGTGAGTCGCACACTTTGCGACCCGGCTGGGTGCATTTATTTTAATTCTATTTTGTTATTACTTGAAGATACAAAATGTTGAATTGATAAATTTGTCATATGCCCTGTATCCTAACACTTCTAATGAATGTTCATTTATGTCATTCCGCTACGCACTTTCCTTAATACAGAGAGAGCCAAAAAACTACGAACCGGCTGCGCGGTGTTTTTCCTGTCCGCGTCCACGGCGCTCGTTGCCGTCTAACGCTATCATAGAAAGACGCGGATGAAACCATACAGCATTTTTAAAACTACTTTTAAAGGCTTTACTTACCAACTTTACGAAAGGAGATGCTGAAACTGGCCACCGTCGTTGTCCATACATTTTTGGCACCTCTTTAGGAAACTATCCATCACTCGCCGTAGTTCACGTTGAGAAATTTCCAGGCGGATATTTTGCTTTAATTCTTCCAGGGCGTGTGGGTTTGTCTTGTACACTTTATGTTTTAAGTTATCCCAGAGATAGAAATCGCAGGAGACCAAGGGGGCCACAAATCTCTACTAATAATTCTGTCCTCAAACACACTTTCGTAAAGTTGGTAAGTAAAGTCTTTAGAAGTAGTTTTAAAAATGTTGTATGGTTTCATCCGCGCCGTTCTATGATAGCGGCAGACGGCAACGAGCGCCGTGGACGCGGACAGGAAAAACACCGCGCAGCCGGTTCGTAGTCTTTGGCTCTCTCTGTATTTGTTTAAACCGTTTGCTATCCTTAGTGAAATAATATATAGAAGGTAAGGTGATTTTATATTTTATGAATTCATACATGTATGCATGGCACCAACAACAGTGACATATCTTTATTTGTTTAGGATAGAACAGACCGCACATGTAACAGTTTTTTTGGAAAACTGTTACTTAATCTCGCAACAGTTTAACAATAATAATAATAATATATCTGGCTGGCCCGTAGCTCAGTCGGTAGAGCATCTGCCTACTGTGTGAGAGAGGTCTCGGGTTCGATTCCCGGCTGGGAAATGGGAATTATCCCCTATCCTCCCCAGAGTCTGGAAGTATGAATGTGTGTGTATAAAGCCCAAAGTTTACTAGAAACCAAATCACAAGCAAACAGGAGTTAACACCATTGCCTATAGGAAAGGCCGATAAAACCATTGCAGTTAAAGTCGGTGTTGCAATCAAACAAGTAGCTTGTTTAGAAAAAGAATCAGCGTTACACTCGCATGACTTTCTCTACTCACTCATCTTACGAAATATTATTCTTGATGTGCCGCTAGGGTTAAGCGGTAGTCAGATCTTTTAAAAGTGACTCGCTCTGCGATGGCTACGAGAAAAAAACCGAATACCCACTTACCACTTGTAAAATGCATAAGTATTTCACAATACTAAACAAGTATTTAATGAAACAAAAAAAAATAATTTCCAATAAATCGCGTGCTTTAATGAGATTTTTGTGTAGTAAGATTTTGTCTATCTCTTACAGTTTACCAGTTATACAAAAGTCATTCAGAATGAAGAGGACTTCACAGACTATTCCCAGAAAATTCAACATACAAACTTTATTTGTCACGAAAATATCGTAAATATCGTATTTTAATTAAAATTTTAGGCAGAAAAAGTCCCCCGAATGCAAAACAGCAGATGCTTTGTCATGGTTGTAAATAATGGTGACACAAGGGGTAAAAATAAAACCACTTTTATCACGTGTGGAATATACTATTTTTAGACATTGGTCACATTTGTAAAATATCAATAATATTACATTGATTCCTGAAACTAACTGAGCTCACGTCTAGAACGCGTTCTTGAAACAGGAGAAATGACATTAAAAAAGCGAAATGTCACATGTTTTGTTAGCAGTCATTTTCAGTGAAATTATTTTCAACATGTTTTGCCTTACACCAGGCAATGAAACGATTAAATGCTATATCATATTGCTTCCTGGATTTTTACTTTCTCTAGTACTTATAGTAAGTAGGAGAAGTATTGTATACCACCCAGAAATTCGATATCGAGAGTTCACCGGAAATACATGTTTTGAAGCCTCCTGAATCCAAAAAAAAGTATTTTTGGAAACATGTCCGAGTGTGTCTGTGAACAGCTTAACTCAGAAACGAACAGTCGGATAAACACCAAACTTGGTATTTAGGTTCAGTATCTTCCAGAGATGCGACACGAAAGTTTTCAAGAAAATCTCCCCACCCAGAGTACCCTTTACATGGGACATTTTTCGAAAGTTTGTATTTTCTCAAAAACGGCACTAACGATTTTGATTAAAATATCATATGTTTAAGATATTTTCATGACAAATAAAATGTATATCTTGAATTTTCTTGGAATGTCTCCAAAAGTATTCTTCATTGTGAACGACTTTTGCATAACTGGTAAACCATAAAAGATAGACAAAATTTTACTACACAAAAAATGTAGATCGCGTTAAAATACACAATTTATGTCGTATATGTATTTTTTGTTGAGTAAACCATTTTGCTTGTTATGCCCTTAAATTTTCCAATACTTATACTTTTTCTCAAATGGGAATTCGTTATTCATTTTTTTGTCTTGGATATGCAAAGAGTATTAATCTGCGGCAAAGAGAATGATGCTTCACATAACAACCAGCTATTAAGAGATATGTCTATGCTTAAAGGCTACTGTATTTCTATATTACCCTTGCAAATACAAAACAAGGGGAACATAGTACGCCTTAAGCGATAGTCAAATATGTTTAAAATGTAATTCTCTTTGCATGTCAAGAACATAAAAAAATCTGATGTGTTACACTCACATGACTTTCTCTACTCTTGTGTAAACTATTTTTACAAACGCTTATTCTCCATCTACTTCATGTTAATCGAGATAAACATTTGCAGACTCTATCTTATTGCTAATTTTCTTGTAGATGTAAGGGGAATATATATTTACAAGGGCAATATAGAAATACAATAGCCTTTAAGCATAGACATATCTCTTAATAGCTGGTTGCTATGTGCAGGACCATACTCTTTGCCACAGATTAATACTCTTTGCATATCCAAGACAAAAAAAATGAATAACGAATTCCCATTTGAGAAAAAGTATAAGTATTGGAAAATTTAAGGGAATAACAAGCAATATCTCGAAAATGGTTCACTCAACAAAAAATAATTATTTTACATAAATTGTGTATTTTAACGCGATCTACATTTTTTTGTGTAGTAAAATTTTGTCTCTTATAGTTTACCAGTTATGCAAAAGTCGTTCACAATGAAGAATACTTTTGGAGACATTTCCAGAAAATTCGAGATATACATTTTATTTGTCATGAAAATATCTTAAACATGTGATATTTTAATCAAAATCGTTAGAGCCATTTTTGAAAAAATAAAAATTTTCGAAAAATGCTCCATGTAAGGGGTGGTTTGGGGTGGGGGATTTTCTTGAAAACTTTCATGTCGCATCCCTGGAACATATTGAACCTAAATACCAAATTTGGTGTTTATCCGACTTTTCGTTTTTGAGTTATGCTGTTCGCAGACACACACACACACACACACACACACACACACACACACAAGACACACACGGACATGTTTCCAAAAATGCTTTGTTTTTTATGTCCTGGACACGCAAAGAGAATGGAATACTGCACATAGCAACCAGCTCTTAAAATATTTGACTATCGCTTAAAGCCTACCATATTCCCTTGCACCTACAGAAAGTTAGCAATAAGATTAACATCTCGATTAGCATGAAGCATATGGAGAATAAGCGTTTGTAAAAATAGTTTGTACAAGAGTAGAGAAAGTCATGTGAGTGTAACACATCAGATGTTTTGAGTAAGTACTTTTAGTTTTATTCTTTCTGCTGCTTCTGTAATTTCACTTCCATTTCAGTTTCTTCTGAATTCATAATTTCCGCCATTTAATCTTTATGTAGGTTAGACAATATATTAACGTTTTATATCAAAGAAAGCTGCCAATATTATTATATACTGGGGTGAGTTCAAAAGGTTTGCAGGTAGATATTAAATTTTAGTTATCCCGGCATATACGTTGGGAGGCCTAGCTGCAGAGGCAGCAAGAGGACCAGAATATTAAATTACACGCTCCATAGCAGGCGTGGGATAGTTATAACAAACACACAGAATTTCACATTAATCACAATACCTGTGGTTTGTTCAGTATAAGCCCGGTACCCCTACATCACACACAAAAGATAAAAGGAAGAAATTGAAGGGAGATGTTACACACACGAGACTGTATTCACACGATCCACACCAGACCCTCGACCTAAAAGTGACGCTCAACACACACACATAGACAAACAAATAACGCTCACTTCCCCCACGCTCCACCTCTAGCTAGGATCACCAGCTAGAAGGTGGCGAATCGACACGCCAGACGAAACTTCAAAACCGCAGCCGAAAGAATTACCCCAACAATGCTGTCGCCAACGACGCAATAATGTGTCTGGCATGACAATACACACGCCACATCATAACGTACAGGTTAACTCCACAACAAATTGCGATAAATGAAAGTATGACGATTTATATTCTGAACAGATAATGCGAGCGCCATGAGAAATTAACCATGTAAAAAGAAATAATGAAAGGTAGAACCTAATCAAACCAAGTCGAGTTATTAAACATGTGCAAATACAAAGGGTAATTGCCATGTGAATTGTCTTGAAACCAAAGTGGTCATAATGAAGAATCTAAGTTTTTAACTCGTATGCACTGTGTTAGAAGTTCTACTTTTAGGCCTTGCTGTCTAAAAATGAAAGAACATAATTGCTGGTGAGAAATTGCTGCACAGTCAAAGCCATCGTTACATTAGTGAAGCAAAAGAAAAGGTAAATAACCAAATGAAAAGCGAGTGACTAAAGTCGTAGAGGGAGACCTTAGTTATGAGCCTATTGAACTTGATACTGGTACTATGTTATTTGTCTGCTACAGGCGTATGTGTGTTGATGTTTCCGTAGTAGCTATTATAGAATTATTCAGCACTTTCTCACATAAAAGTGTGTCAGTTTAAAACCTCGTTACCATGGAAACTGATTCCACTTCTTAGAAACGGCAAATGTAGCACTCAGCAACAACGTTGCGAAGTACAGTTTTACAAAATCATTAACATTCTTTAAGTGTTACTTTCACATGGCTGTCTCGGATCACTCTTCTACAAACTATTCCTACAAAACCTTGTTCTTCTACCTACTTCTTGTTAATCGAGATAAACCTTCATTATACGTTTCGTTGTAGGTATAGTAAGAATACAGTAGGTTAAAGAGATAGTCAGATTTTTATGTCATAGCTTTGAAATTCCGTTCTGATGTGATACATTCACATAACTTTCTCTACCGTCTATGGTTTATTAATGGGTGTACAAACCATTCTTACTAGAGTTTATTTTCTATCTACTACATTTTAATCGAAATAAACCTTTACAGAAACAGCTACATTACACATTTAGTTATAGAGAACAGCGATAGTCAAATGTTTAACAACTGAACGCTATATGCTGACCTTAAAATTCCGTGACATGACGAGAAACAACTGAATGTTGAAAGGACTTTAAAGAGTGACCAAGAAAGGAATAATTCGAACCATTAAAAACGGATATCTCAAAAATGGCTTATGCCACAAAAAAAAGCTTATTTGAAATAAAATGTGTGTTTTAAAGAGATAAACAATTTTGTATAGTACGTTTTCGTCTACGTTTAACGTTTACCACTTCTACAACATTATACAAAATTCCTTCCGAATGGAGAGAACCTCACAGGCTATTCCCACAGAATGTAAGATATACATTTTATTTGTCATGTAAATATCTTTAATATATGGTACTTAAATGAAAATCGTTAGACCTATTTTTTAGAAAATAGAAAATTTCATTAAATGTGCCATGTAAAGGGTAGTTTGGGATGGGGGACTTTGCTGAAAATCTTAGAATCGCATTTTTGGAAGATATTGAATCTAAATACTTTGGTATTTATCCGATTTTTCGTTTTTGAGTAATGGTGTTGACAGACACGTTTTCAAAAATGTTTTATTTGGATTCAGGGGTCTCAAAACATGCATTTTCGGTAAAATTTTGGTATCGAATTTTTGGGTGGAATGCATTACTTCCCCTAGAGAAAGGAAAAAGAAGACGAATAGCGATTTCCCGCTTTAAAAAAATAAAAGCATTTGAAAATTGAAAGAGCAGAAGAACTCGCTGAGTTTAGTGAGATGTGTCATGTTTGACCTGAAGGTACACCGTTCTCTAATCTGCTAAGGTCGATTTGCTTGTCATCCATCATGAGAGCTTCTACTACCGTGAAAGTCGCCGTCAGCAATACCAACTTTCTAGCACAAGTGTACTGCCATCAATGGCTCGCAATTCATTTGTACCTATGAGACAAATCCTATCCCAGCAATGTTAAATCTGCTAAATTCACAAACTGTTTAACATATCAGACTGACGTGTGGATAAACGCCTTTAACATTTTGTACAATAAGTTTGTTTATTAAGGAAGATCTTTGATTAAAAGTTATAAGCAATTATTCTTATAAAACATAACCAACCGTGTTATTAACCAAAGGAGATCCACAATAACACTTAGAGCTTGTTTCTATCATTCTGAAATTTAACTCAAGTAGAGAGTAGGAGTAGGGCTAGGTGCGGAGAGAGCCTTACCACCTCGACCTACGGTTTTGTGCCTATGCCCCAGTGAGGGAGGGATGAGATAAGAGGAGACAGAGGAGGCACGACAGGGCAGAGGGCAGGGTCCCTACGTTTTGCACATTCCTGGGAGGCCCGGGACTGGGAGACCGTCTCCATTCCGGAGGACGAAGGGTTACAATAAGTATCTTTTTCCCCTGCCATGTAATGCCGAGACTCCCGCCGACACTTTCAACACTGAAACAGACCAAGCGGATGAACGATGAAGTGAAGTGGAGGGACAGGAAATTCGGGGGATGTAATGAACCTTCCTAACATTCGGGGAAAACTCCGAAAAAACACATGGGTCAGGAAGGTCGGGAATCGAATCCACGACCTCCAGAATGCGGGCCACAGCCATCCCGCTTCAAAAGTTTCTTAGAAAACGGAGCATTTATACCAGAAAATGTTGTTCAAAGCAAAAATGGTTTTCAGTGAAATTATTTTCAACAAGTTTTTCCTCACACCAGGCAATGAAGCCATTAAATGCTCTATCATATTGCTTTCTGGATTTTTTTGGGCAACTACTTCAAGTATTATTCTTTCGCTGCTTGTGTAATTACACTTCCATTTCAGTTTGTTCTGAATTCATCATTTCCGCACATATAGATTAGATAAAAGAGTAACGTTTTATATCAAAGAAAGCTGCCAATATAACCATAGGTTAACTCTACAACGAATTACGATAAATTGAAGTATGACGATTTGTATTGTTAACAGATAATGCGAGCGCCGTGAGAAACGACATAATGAGAAGTAAAACCTAACCAAACCAAGTCGGGTTATTAAACAGGTGCAAATACAAAGGGTAATTGCCATGTGATTGGACTTGAAATCAAAGTTGGTCACAATGAAGGTTATCGCACTAGTGATAATTTAAAGCTTTTAGCTCGTGTGTTAGAAGTTCTAGTTTTAGGCCTTGCTGTCTTAAAACCTTCTTTTTCCCGGGTGAGTATATTGTTGTGAGCATATTTTGTTACTAAAGTAATTTCTATTTGCGACACCTTTCCGAAGTATTTGCAGGTTTTAGCCTTTATACAAATGTTTATACAGTTACTGGAGGGAGAACATCAACGAATGAAACTGTATTTAGTGTTATCCCAAGTATAACTAGTGTTTTTGGTCACCACACTATAATACGCTCATTTCATGTGACGCATCTATGACATGTATTATATTTGAGCGACTCATTACCATCTTACTCGGCGGCGCTCGCAGCTCTTTCATACTTGTTAACACCCTCAGTTCTCCCAGTGGATATACAGTGAAATATGTGTGTTTAAAACACAGTGTGGACCATATTTATGGATACATTTCTTATCCGTATTTCTGGGCAAGGAAAAACGATATTTATTAAATACTAAGTGTAACACATTACCAAACTATGGCAGTTCATCATTACGTTCATGACATCGCTTAGATGACGAGCACATCCTTGAGCTCTAACAGTCATGTTGTCCAGAAGTGGTGGGCATTTCGGTTGCCTTCGGATGTTTTACTTCAGTTCATCAATCATTGTCATGTTTAGGTAACCCCACGGGGATCTCGCCGAATCTGGAAATGAGGTTATCTAAGGGTTCTCATTGCCACTAATCCTGTATCACCATCCACATGTCTCCAAGACATTCCAGCAATGTGCACATAACAAGATCCGATACGATTGATGAGCTGGAAAAAAACGGAAATGCTGAGCCACGTTATGGGCAATATGACAGCCCAAGAATATTCTCGCCAAGATGGCAACCATCTAAGGGATATGATATTCAACAAATGAAGGTAGTGATAAACTGCCATATTTTGGTAATGCGTTACACTTTATATTTAATAAATATGTTTTTTCCTTGCCCAGAAATACGCATTCGAAATGTGGTCCACCCTGTAAAATAAATTATAATTTTAATATTCTAATAAATTGAGATTATTGCTTTTGTTTGATAAAGATCAATAAATACAGCGTGTACTCAGCAGTGCTGCCATCCGATCAGCATTTAATTACACACATTAACAAGGTCACATCTTTTTGTGAAAACTCAAAGGCTTGACTTTATGGTGTGCTCGTATGAAAATTGTGGAACTCGCTACCACTGGTTTCATAACCATGCTCGTGTCTTAATTACTACCATTATAGTCTCGTTGCATAATACACTATTATGTTTTATATGGTTACACGATGTTACGTTCGCATCACTTTCTCTACTCGCTCTTCTTACAAACGTTTATTCTTCTATCTGTTTCATGTTAATACAGATAACTTTCATTATCTATTTTTTTTATCAGTACAATAGTGATACAGGAAATCGAATAGACAGTCAGATGTTAAAACCAAGGCGCTACATGATATCGAGAGAAAATACTGAATGATAGCTTAGTACTTAAAGAAATTTGGAAGTATTGCAAACTTTAAACCAATATCTGCAGAAAATATCTCGGAAATGGCTTTTCCTACAGAAAAATTGCACATAAATTGCGTGTTTTAACGAGATGTACATTTTGTGTTTTATGTGTTTTTACTTTCTCCGCCATAGCAGGTGGAGAAGGTATTGCATTCCACCCAAAAACTCGATACCGCGATTTCACCGGAAATACATGTTTTGAGGAACCCTAAATACAAAAAAAGGCATTTTAGAAAACAATTATGTGTGTGCGTGTGTGTGTGCGAACAGCATAACTCGAAAACGAAAAGTCGGATAAAAGGCAAACTTGATATTTAGGTACCCTTCAGAGATGCGACACGAAGATTTTAAAGAAAATCCCCTCACCCAAAACTGCACTCTACATGAAACATTTTTCGAATATTTTGATTTTCTGAAAAATGGCTCCAACATTTTGATTAAAATACAATATATTAAAATATTTCCATGACAAATAAAATGTAGATCTTCAATTTTCTGGGAATAGCCTGTGAAGTCCTCTTCATTCGGAAGGAAATTTCTATAATCTTGTATAACTGGTAAATGTTAAGCGATAGACGAAAACGTACTACACAAGAAATGTAGATCTCTTTAAAACGCACAATTTATTTGCAACAACTTTTCTTGTCGCATCAGTCATTTATGAGATATCTTTATTAATGGTTCGAATTGTTCAATACCTTGTCATTCTCTTAAAAGTCCTGTCAGTTTTCAGTTCTTTCTCGCGATGTCATAGAAATGGTAAGGGATTTTAAGGGCAGTGTATGTTGTCCAGTTCTTAAACATCTGACTATCGCTTTTCCCTTTATAACATATATTATGTATATACAGAATGAGTGAGAATAACACCGAATTATTTTAAGGCGTGATTCAGGGTGTTATATTTTCTTATAGGGGATGCATGCCGGTAAACGTCTTGTTATCGAGCTAGAGGACATTTAACTTTTTCAAACGCCTCGTCGGGTTAGATGAAATTCTGTCAAAACAGATCCCTGTTGCCCCACGGAATGGAATATCGCTTATGTTTTGTTTCTTTGCACTTTGGAATGTGGCTTGTGTTTTGTTTTTAACGTTGTTTATATCACCATTAGCCTAAAACCTCACGTAAGTGGTAAACGATTTTTGCATATTACACAGTAATTTGTGACTCCTACAAGAGTTGTAGGTAATCAATCTCGGACATGGTAAAGTGATCCGTTTACTGGAAGGACTCTGTTTTACAGGCTATTATAAAAATGTTCCACTTAAGCAGACATGCATACGTGTATGGTGTTGCTTGGGGAAATGCTGAACTCATTTGCCTCGTCACAGCACCTTTACTGCCGTACATCAACGAGCGCATCGTTCGGGAGAACAAAGAAATGTGGCTCTGGAAGAGGAGGTTTTTGACTGGTCCATAATTCTCCGTCCACAAGCTGAAGAGCAATAGGGCATGTCAGTCTTCGGTTACTAGAACTCTGCGCAAACAGCAATCACATCTCACCCGAGTTGAGGCGCTGGGGCCAGATGACTTTCCAGTGGTTTCTTCATAAATGCAAGTTTTTACACGAGAGGGCACAGTAAAACCCTAGAGCTATTAGAGTTACAAGTGGGTTAGCATTGTAAAGTACACAGTCATAGGGCCCTATTTACTTGCAGTTTTTACAACATACTTTGACAGAACTTCTGGAATACGCTAGTTAATGTGGTTGCAAGGCGATGGCGCACCTGCACATTATTCCGGTGACGTAAGGGATCTCCTAAGTGTAACGTATCCTGTCGCGGATCGGTAGAGGAGCACCGAAATCATGGCCAGCACGTGCGCCAGATGTAACCCCTTTGGGAACATGTTCAGACTCTTGTGTACGAGACGCCGGTTGATAGTGAAGAGGAGCTGATGGCCAGGATCTTCGTAACATTTGATGCTATTCCTGATATACTACCAGGCATATTTTAAAGACCTCGGCAATCATTACAACGACGCTCCGAAGTGAAAGGTCGGCATTTTGAACACCTTTTATAAACACTTGCATTATTTATGTATGACAATAACCTGTATTCACAGCTGCAAACCAATTAAAACAGCACATGCATTTAGTGTCATATAATTAAATAAAGATTCACAAGTTACTAAATCAATTTAAGGCAGTTTTGCAGCTACTCTTATTTCAAAACTGTCCCAATGCCTTGTACCGAAATGTGCGTAGTGACCTGTTCGGTGTTTGAGAAACGCTAATGCCCTCTAGCTCGATAACAAGACGTTTACGGGCATACATTCCCTAAAAGAAAATACTCAAATACAACCCCTGGATCACGCCTCAACATTATTAGGTGTTATTGTGAAGTAGACAGAAAAATAATATTTTGTAATAATAGTGTGTATACCGGCGATAGAGGGTAGAGAAAGTCACGTGAGACTTTTTTGTCTATTTATGGTTTACGAGTTGTACAAAAGTATAGAGAATTCCATTTGAATGGAGAGCTCTTTACAGGTTATTCCCATAAAATTCAAGATATACATTTTATTTGTCATGTAAATATCTTAAGCATGTGTATTTTAATCAAAACTTTAGAGCCATTTTTTAGAGGATAAAAAGTTTCGAAAATTTTTCTGTGTAAGTTAGTTTGCGGTGTGGGGATTTGCTCGAAAATGTTCGTGTCGCATCTTTGGAAAATAACAGTGCACTTAAATACCAGGCTTGACAATTATCAGAGTTTTGGTTTTAGAGCCATACTGTTCACAGACATACATACGGACCTTTTTCTCAAAATGAAGGGAGCCAATATAAAGTATTTCCATACAAATCTCGATATTGGATTTTTTTAGTGGAATACAATATACCTACTACAGGTAGGTATCACAGAAAATAAAAACTGGTTACATCCAATTTATTGGTCGAAAGTGGCATGGCAAAGTAAAGTGGGATATTGGGAGTGAAATGCGAGGTGGATTTTGCCTTTTAACACGGAGAGTGATAGAAAGCGAATGTACATAATATAGTAAATCACTTTTACGATACGAGAGGTTGCAGTGTGTCAGAGAAACTGTTCGATATATTGATGCGACTTGTCGCTGTCGAGTTTCTCCTGGGCTTTCACAGCTCTGTATGTCCGATCGCTGTGCATTCTCAAACACATTTAACATTTTCCAATCGATTAATACGTGTATTACAAACTCTACAAGAGTGGTCTGTAACAGATGACTAACTCGCCCTATGACGACAGGATATGGTTAAAAGTGTAAAGCATATACAGCTTTGATATTTAGTGTAATCGATTTTTATATAAAATTAAAAACCATATTTAACAAACAGCAAATTTCAACTCTCCATATAGACACGATAAAAAAGAAGCTGTCAATCACATTGTATACCTTTCTGCTGCTGTAGAATGTTTGTCAAGATAAGGTCCATGTGCTGCATCCTCATGTATCACCATAAAGTCATCGGTAACTTCTTATTAATTACATTAAATGTTAATAATTTACATGCTACCAATATATATTCAATGTGAGTATCATTCACACACCACACATCCCTTCACGAACACACGCATGCACACCACCAACAGAGATCAGAATCTGTGTGGACTCTCCTAGTCCAACACAAGTACAGAGCGAGTCAAAAGACTCCGAACCGCCTGCGCGGTGTTTTTCCTCTCCGCGTCCTCGGCGCTCGTTGCCGTTTGCCGCTATCATAGAAACGCGTAGATGAAACTATACAACATTTTTAAAACTACTTTTAAAGGCTTTACTTACCAACTTTACGAAAGGAAATGCTGAAACTGGCCACCGTCGTTGTCCATACATTTTTGGCACCTCTTTAGGAAACTATCCAACATGGAATTTTTGGGGGGAATTTTCTAAACGATGACCGATATCGTCTAATGTTTCTTCGGTAAGAACCGAACGCCGTCTTTCAGATTTCTTAGCCTGAACACTTCCTGTGGCCTGAAATTTACTGTAAAGTTCATGGATTGTTGTACGGCCTGGAACTTTTACACCTGGAAATGTTTCTGCAAATCGTACTTTCACCTGGCGACCTGACTGAGTTAACACATACGAATCATAAATAAATACACGCTGTGCAGTAGAAAACATATACTGAGTCATAATATACTTTGTGACTAAGTACTGACAAACTAATAAATAACTCGTAATAGCTGAACTACATCACATCACCTCAATACTGCACTTCACGCTGCACAGTAAAACCACAACAGCGTGACTTTGTTTGTAGGAGCAGTGCGTTATCATGTTTCCTCACGCCCAGTGGAGAAACACCGCAGCCGGTAATATTGTTCATAAAATACCCCTCCGGTGTAACTTAAAACATAAAGTGTACAAGACAAACCCACACACCCTGCAAGAATTAAAACAATATATCCGCCAGGAAATTTCTCAACGTGAACTACGGCGAGTGATGGATAGTTTCCTAAAGAGGTGCCAAAAATGTATGGACAACGACGGTGGCCAGTTTCAGCATCTCCTTTCGTAAAGTTGGTAAGTAAAGCCTTTAAAAGTAGTTTTAAAAATGTTGTATGGTTTCATCCGCGCCTTTCTATGATAGCGGCAGACGACAACGAGCGCCAAGGATGCAGACAGGAAGAACACTGGACAGGCGGTTCGGAGTCTTTTGACTCAATCTGTATAAAAGGTCTCGGTGAAGCTATGTGAATTTTATATTTTGCAAGCGTATCTATCCGTGTGGAGGTTTTACGGCCTGCGTTGTGTGAGAGAATGTTTTGAGATTGCACAGTATTTTATTTAGTTTTAACGATAGCATTGCATTAATTCGACAACATATCCCCAGGCACTACAGACATATTTCAGCATATGTCATAACAATATATGTAAAATAAAAAAGCGTAATAATTATGGAAAATTTAAAATTAATGCGAAACGTTTAAGGATTTTAAAGGAAGAAGAAAAGTCACTACTTATGCTGTGATAGCGAAAGCCGATCATTCACGTACGAAGACTGTCTCAGGAGTACCTGACCTAACAAAGAAAACACAAACATTTTGGGGAAAAAACTCTCTACATAGTCTCCTTTCAGCTCGATACACCTTTCCCACTGATGTTCAATAGCTTCGATATCCTGTTTATACTGAGAACCGTCGAGTTCTGTAAAATAGCCATCAACTGCAAACTCCACCTCTTCATTGTTGGCAAATCTTTTACCACCAAGGCATTTCTTCACTTGGAAACAAAAAATAATCAGAGGGGGCTAAGTCTGGCGAATAGGGTGCATGAGGCAGCAATTCGAACTTTAACTCATTGATTTTATCCATGGCGATAATGGATGCGTGAACTGGTGTATAGTTTTGATGAAACAGTACTTTCTTTTTCCTAAATGCGGCCGTTTTTGCTTGACTTCATCATTCAAACGCTGCAATAAGTTTGCATAATACTCCCCATTGACTGCTTTTCGTTTTTCAAGATAACCAATGAAAATTATTCCATGCGCATCCCAAAAAACTGACGCCATGACCTTGCCTGCGAATGGAACTGTCTTCGACTTCTTTGGAGACGATTCTCCCTTTTCAATCCACTGTTTTGACTGTTCCTTCATCTCAGGTGTTAAGTGATGGACCCATGTTTCATCCATGGTTATGAATCGACGCAAAAGCTCGGCTTTATTGCAGCGAAACATCGCAAAACACTCGACTGAAACATCCTCACGACGCTGCTTTTGTTCCATTGTGAGTAAACGCGGCACCAATCTTGCCTCCAACTTTCTCATGTCTAAATTTTCAGTCAGTATGCGATGTACAGCACTTTTTGAAATGCCTACAATGTCTGCTAGCTCGCGCACCTTCAGTCGACGGTCATCCAATACCATTTTGTGGATTTTCCTCACAATTTCTGGCGTGGTCACCTCGTTTGGTCAACCACTGCGATGTTCGTCTTGGCAGCTCGTACGGCCTCGTTTTAACTCTGCCACCCAATATTTTACTGTTGTAAACGAAGGAGCAGAGTAGAATCTAGCTCAGCTTTAATATTAGTTGGAGTAAGACCTTTCAAATGAAGACCTTTCAAACTTGAGGTTTATAAGGGTGGTACTTTCTACCATAGCCGCTATATATACGTCAGGTCGGGTACTTATGGGACTGTTCTCGTAACACACACTAAGTATAACCACTACATACAGAGACGCCATGTGCTATAAAGACATAAAACTCAGATTTACTAAAGACCTGACAAGTATGTCTGCTGCCACAAAGACATAGATGATAATACGGTTTATAAAGTACACGGAACACGAAAAACCATCAAAGAAATTAACACTGCTATTATATGTTAATGACTTCCCTGTCTAAACATGTGAAGAAACATACCACAACAAAAAAGACAATGTGTACAAACGGATGTACCAAATTATATGTAAACAAAGCGAAAGCAAACATCGAGTATATTGTTCAAAATAAAACAGATGGAATGGTCATTTTCTTTTCTTTAAGCGCAGGTAGGAAATAAGACCATTTGGAGACAGAGTTCCAGAACACAACGCCAGTAAGTTGGTAATGATTCCGGAGGACTAGGTGTAAAACATTCACACGAATTTCTCTATTCACTGTCGTTTACTTGTATATAGCTTCTATAAACTATTCCTACGAAAGCTTGTTTTTCTACTTCATATTAATCGAAATAAACTTTTGCAGTCAAATATCGCTATAGGCTAGCCTTGAAATCTCAGTGTCTTACAGTGACATCTCGAGAAGCAACTGAACAGCGACAGGACTTCAAAAAATGATAAAGTATTGAAAAATTCAAACCAATACATCTAATATCTCGGAAATGGCTCATGCCACTAAAAAGTTTATTTAAAACATATTCCGTGTTTTAAAAAGATCTACATTTTATTTCTCATGTAAATATCTTTAATACGAGACGGTATTTTAATCAAAATCGTTAGAGCCATTTTTGACAAAATCAAAAATCTCGACATTTTTCCCATGCAAAAGATAGTTTCGGGCGGGGCGATTTTCTTTAAAATCTTCGTGTCGCAACTTTGGAAGATACTGAATTTCAATACCAAGTTTGGTGTTTAGCTGCCTTTTCGTTTTTGAGTTATGGTGTTGTTTCACACACAAGTTTTTCTAAAAATGCTTTTCGGAGAGGATTCAGGGAGTTTCAATACGTGTATTACCGGCGAAATATCGGTATCCAGTAGCATACTTATTAATTGTTCAGCAGAAAACCAAGGTCAGCTTACATTGTCATTACGTTAACATTGAGCTTTCCCCTTCAATGATTTCTACTTGCCTCCCGGGCGTGCAAGACCATGAGGTACACACCTCAACCCGAATGAGCGTATACGTTCACATCATTTAACACTACCGCGACGTGAAAACTGAAACAAACATCTCCGCATACAATAAAACATTAGCAAAGTCTTCCTTGGCAATTTTCCAATGTTGCCCTGTGTAATCAGTCCTGAAGGGGGGAGGGTTTCTGATGTAATACATTCATATGACTTTCTCTACCCTTTATGTTTATTATTGGGTATAAACGTTCCTTTTCTATCTACTCATTTTAATGCAAATAAACCTTTACAGAAACAGCTACATTACGTTATAGAGAACAGCAATAGTCAAATGTTTAACAACTGGACGCTATATGCTGGCCTTCCATACTGTTTCCATGGCATCGCGAGAAACAACTGAAGGTTGACAAGACTTTAAAAGAATAACAAAGTATTGAACAGTTCTAACCATGAATAACGATATCTCAGAAATGGCTTATGTCACAAAAACCTTATTTGAAATAAATTGTACGTTTTAAAGAGAACTACATTTCTTGTGTAGTAAGTTTTCGTCTATCGCTTAACGTTTACCAGTTATACGAGATTATACAAAATTCCTTCGGAATGAGGACTTCGAAAGCTATTCCCAGAAAATTCAGGATATGCATTTTATTTGGTATGTAAATATCTTTAATATATAACATTTTAATCAAAATCGTTAGAGGCATTTTTTACAAAATCAAAATTTTCGAAAAATGTTCCATGTAAAGGGTATCTGGCGCTCGCGGATTTTTTTGAAAACTTTCGTGTCTCATCTTTGGAACGTACTGAATCTAGATACCAAGTTTGGTATTTATCTGAGTTTTCGTTTTTGAGTTATGCTGTTCACAGATACACACACGCAAACACACGGATCTTTTTCTAAAAATTCCTTTTTTTTCTTTCTTCTTTTTAGGGGGGTTTCAGGGTTCCTCAAAACATATAATTCCGGTGAATTCTCGACATCGAATTTTTCACGAATTTCTCTACCCAATGTCGTTTAGTTTTTATACCTTTGCATACCATTCTTTAAAAAACTTATTTTCGACCTACTTCAAGTTAACCGAGATAAACATTTTCCAGAAGTAGTTTCATGACACATTTCGATGAAGGTATATAGTCAGGTGTTTAAAAGCAAATGCCTTTGTGAGAAATATTTGAACAGCGACAGCAGTTTAAAAAAATCGCCAAGAATGGAGAAAAAATTCAAACCTAAACAAAAAAAGTAATTTGAAGTATATCGTATGTTTTAAAGACATTTACACTTTTTGTGGATTAAGTTTTCTTTTCTTCGTCGTTTTGCTTGAAATTTTACGTTCTTAAACCGGAATTGGTCATATCGGACGGTGAATGAGCGAAATGGTTCAAATGGGCCCGGGGTCCCTAGAGCTAAGAGTTACCCGACCTTCAATAAGGAAAACTCGCTAAGAAACCCTTATCTAGGTAACTCACCCTAACCGAGATTCGAACTCGGTACCATTTGAATGAGAGGCACACACACCACGGAGGTAGCGTGTAGATTTTTTCTCTATCTCCTGTGGTTTACCAGTTATACAAAATTCCTTCCGAATGAAGAGGATTTGCACAATGCTATTTTCAGAAAATTCAACATATATTTCATGTGTGGCATTTAATCAAAATCGTTACATCCATTTTTGAGGTAATCAAAAACTCCCAAAGAGTTGCCATGTAATGGGTAGTCTAGGCTGGGGAACAATAGATTTAAACCCACAATTTGTGCGTTTTCTCGCGAAAGTCTTTATTGGCGCCATAAACACGAAAGTTGCATATTTTAGGAATTAATTACAAAAGTTACATGTTGACGATATAAAGATAATCTTTTTGAGTTATCAAAATTAATTATGAAGTGAAAGTAATATGCTATATTGAATTGTGCAGTTGTGTCCGACATGCATGCTGTGTTAACAGTTAAAGATAAAGGTAGGTTTTGTGAGATATCTGCTGGCATCAACTGCGGACAGTGAGACATTCTTTTCGCTCTATAATTTAGTAGATGTTTAATGTTTGGTGTCATGGAATAAACAGCAGGGCTAAATAATATTTCCTCCCAAATATTAATACCGTTTCAAAATAGCCCCATCTGTTAGACCTCGTATAAACGATTGATGGTGTTGATAATACGATAGTTTCCATTGTGTAAGATAAATTAAACTTGTTTGTTCAAATGAATTTCAAAGTCGGTTATTATACAAACCACGCATATATTTGTGTTTATTTTTTTGCGAAATTAGTCATCCTCTGAGGTCCAGGGGTACCATGCTAGCCTCTAGTTCCCGAGGTCGCGGGTTCAAACCCGGCGGAGGATGATGCATTTTTTTCTTCTCCGGATTTTACCCAAATGAATTGCCATAGTCCTCGGTTTGTCCAGTTTCTGAGGCGTATGTGCATCAATGTTTTCATAAATAATTTGTCAATGGGATGGAGAGCAGGCCCATCACCACAACTCCAGCCTGGAGGACCAGAATTTTCTGTAAGGGTTTTTCTTTCCCTTGTCCCTTGAAGGCCTCTTCTCAGCAAGGCAGCGTAATAATCCTTAGCAGTAAAAGGCACGTGAAAGAAGCTCGAGTCTGATAAAGAGGCCTCTGAGTAAACTTTCCCGTCTTTCAAGCACAATATAGAATGGGACGCTAACAACCACAACAATTAAACAGCGTCCATAAATAAAAACGCAATTTTTCGCGAACTTATCGCAAAATTTACTTTTCTTTTAGTTGCATTTATACCCCGCCTTTAAGTACATTGGTCTTATCGGCGGCCTACCCTTTGGAAGTTATTGGCAATGGTGCCTTGTCGTTGGGTTTCTTGCACTTTTTGTGTTTTAATCATTGGATCACTCACACATCCACACTCTGGGGAGGCTAGGGAATAATCTTGGCCAGGAGCCCGGGACCCCTTGCACAGCAGGCAGGTGCTCTTACCGGCAAGGCGAAATGTATTATTGACACGAAATTTCGAAAATTTAAAAATTAATCGCGAATTCTTTAAAAAATTACCACCAATAAAATCCGTCCTTGGTTATGCTGTTCACTGTTCACAGACACACGCACACACATACTCAAACATGGACCTTTTTCTCAAAATGCTTTTTACGGATCCAGGGGGCCTCAAAACATGCATTTCTGGTGAAATATCGGTATCAAATTTTTGGGGTTGAATGCAAAACTTCCTCTGCTTACTCTAAGGAAATAGTAGACATATAAGCTACCTTACAACTATCAAAACTACCCTTACCATATTTTCAACCACTGATGTAGGAATCTGCAATGTTTCAACTATGTGGTCAAAATATTGTACAACAGAAGTTGGCAAAAGTCACAGGCTATCTCGAAACCCCATCTACATAATCCTAATTTTCATTTATATAGTCCTCCAAATTTTTAAAAGCTACCCGTTTTACTTTCTCTACTACGTATAGTAAGTAGGGGAAGTATTGTATTCCACCCAAAAATTTGATACCGAGATTTCACCGGAAATACATGTTTTGAGACCCCCTGAATCCAAAAAAAGCATTTTTGGAAACATGTCCGTGTGTGTGTCTGTGAACAGCATAACTCAGAAACGACCATAAACACCAAACTTGGTATTTAGGTTCAGTATCTTCCAGAGATGTGACACAAAGGTTTTCAAGAAAATCCCCCCACCCCATATTACCCTTTACATGGAACATTTTTCGAACATTTTAATTTTCTCAAAAATGGCTCTATCGATTTTGATTAAAACATCATATGTTTAAGATATTTTCATGACAAATAAAATGTATATCTTGAATTTTCTGGGAATGTCTCCAAAAGTATTCTTCATTGTGAACGACTTTTGCATAACTGGTAAACCCTAAGAGATAGACAAAATTTTACTACACAAAAAATGTAGACCGCGTTAAATTACACAATTTATGTCATATACATTTTTGTTGTAGAGGGAACCATTTCCGAGATATTGCTTGTTATTCGCTTAAATTTTCCAATACTTATACTTTTTCTCAAATGGGAATTCGTTATTCATTTTTTTTGTCTTGGATATGTAAAGAGTATTAATCTGTGGGAAAGGGAATGGTGCTTCACCTAGCAACCAGCTATTAAGAGATATGTATGTGCTTAAAGGCTACTGTATTTCTATATTGCCCTTGTAAATATATATTCCCCTTACATCTACAAGAAAATTAGCAATAAGACAGAGTCTGCAAATATTTATCTCGATTAACATGAAGTAGATGGAGAATAAGCGTTTGTAAAAATAGTTTGTACAAGAGTAGAGAAAGTCATGTGAGTGTAACACATCAGATTTTTTTTTATTTTCAACTTCATGTACAAATTGGTACCATTTGATCAATGTAGACAAAACATTGGAAAATTTAAATTGAGTTTTATTTATGGACGCTCTTTCACTACTATGGTTCTTAGCGTCCCATTCTATATTGGGCGTGAAACACCGGTAATTTTGCTCAGAGGCCTCTTTATCAAGCTTGAGGTTCTTTTACGTGCCGTAAATCTATGACACGGGACCACCGACTTTACTTCCGTTCCGAAGGAAGTCATGCTAAGGATTTTTACGCCCGAAAAAATCCATCGCCCTCCGCCGGGTTTGAACTCGCGACCTTGGGAACTAGAGGCTAGCACGGTACCACTAGTCCACGGAGGACGACCAAAAAAAACACAAAAAAACAAAAAACATTGGAGTTTAGCTATGAGTGCAAATTACAATCCTCTCAGAGTTTCAAAAAACCACCCCTATCCTTATATTCAACCCCTTACTTATAGAATACACCCGTCCAATGAGGTTACAAAAATAAAGTCTGGCTTATGTTCGGTCATGCTGGGAGAGAAAACACAGACTAGAGAATGCCCTGGATGCAGTGAAGAGTGAGAGTAAGTCCCGTTCCACATGTTTGAGTGCCACGACATTTTGAGAAAGTGCCCTTTTATTGATAGTAATATTTAAGTGTGTTAACGAGCGCCGCTACGTGAGTCAATAACAAACAATTGCTAGCTTTTAGTGACTCGAGTCATTTACATGATTATAGCACGAGTTCAGTAACAAACAGAAGGGGAAAAGTATTTGAGCTTATTCTAGATTTTTACTTTCTCTACTAGTTCGGAACGAATTTTATATAATTTCGTATAACGGGCCAACCATAAGACATAGCCAAAACCTTACGAATAAACAATGTGGTTCTCTTTAGAATATATGATTTATATTAAATAAATTTTCTGAAACATCAGCCATTTCCGAGGTATTCGTTGTTATTGGTTTGAATTTTTCAGTACTTCTGCCATTTTTAAAGTCCTGTGGATATTCAGTTGTTTCTCGTGATATCATGGAAAGAGTATGGAATATCAATGCCAGCGTATACACACACCTGACTATTGCTTCTTCTTTCTGTATCTCCCTTGTGCTACAATGGAATGTGTAATAAAATTATTTCTGTAAGCGTTTATCTTCATTAACAAGAAGTACATGGAAAAGTAAGAAGAATAGTTTGTAATATAAAAATAAAGGATAGTAGATTGAGAAAGTCTTGTAAATGTAACACGAGATATTTTCCCGTGAAGTCCACTTCATTATTACTGAATTTAAATATAACTGGGGAACTACACAGACACTTCCTGCAGAAAATATGTACAAGTGAAGCTTGTGTTAAATACCTCTGTTGTTTAGAACATATTTCCTATTGTATTCGTTTAATTTTCGAACATTTTAGGTATAAGCTTTATGAAGTGACACGTCGATTTTTATTTGTTGTGACACCATCCACAGAGTATACAAAATGAAGGTTCGCTTTTCAGTGAAACATCTGAATGTAGTCGTAGCCTTCTATATGCTCCTGGTGTGGCTACAGCAGTCAAACATTTTCGGCCAACATGATTAACACGAAATAGACGGAAAACAAATTATATAGTATTTTTAAAGATGATTATTGTAAGTAGAGAAAGTTATGAGACTTTTGGTTTGTTCTTTCATTTGAATTAGCATCCGAGAATGTGGTTAGCTGAGGACAGCCGTGTTTTTTCACCGTGACGGAAGTAACGGTGCTTCATATCTTTGAGCTGGTCTTAAGTGTAAACATTTGTAACACGTGTCTCATCATCACAGAATGTTTGTCCGAGTCGCATCCTCGGCCTGGCTTTGTGTGTGTATATGTGGGTACAAACTTAAGACAAGCCTCAAGTAATACTTCAAAATACAGCACAAACTTTCACGCATACGCCACTTCACACATATTCAGAAAAATCTGATGTTACACTCATATGAATTTCTCTAACCACTCTTCAATAAACTACGTTTACAAAACCTTATTCTTGTATGTACTTCAAGTAAATGCATATAAATATTCACAGAAATGGTTTTATTACATGTTTCCTTGTAGGCACAATGGGAATAGCGAAATACAATAGGCTTAAGTGATAGTCAAATCTTAGATGTGAAGAAAAAATAATGAAATAACGACTTCCCATTTGAGAAAAGTGTAACATTTGAAAATTCAAACCAATAACAAGAAATCTCTCGGAAATGGTTAACTTAAAAAAAAATCATAAATTGTGTGCTTTAAGGGGATCTACATTTTTTGTGTAGTAAGAATTTGTATTATCTCTTACGGTTTAGTAATTATACAAAAGTCATTCAGAATGAAGAGGATTTTACAGGCTGTTCCCATACTCAAGATGTACATTTCATTTGTCACGTAAATATCTTAAACATATGGTATTTTAATCAACATCGTTAGAGCCACCTTCTCTAAGATTGAGGTAGGAGGGACTTTCTTGAAAATGTTCTTGTGACATTTTTGGAAGACATTGAACCTAAATACCAACCTTTGTATCTGTTGGACATTTCATTTCTGAGCTATGCTGTTCACGTACACACACATATACCTTTTTTTCTAAACAAAAAGGGATTTTTATTCAGGGGCTTCAAAACATGTATTTCCAGTAAAACCTCGATAACAAATGTTTGGGTGGAATACAATACTTCCTCTGCCTATTAGGTACGTGGTAGAGAAAGTAAAATCAGGGAAGAATGGAGGAGACTGTTTACAGTTAAATTACATTGACTACAGGATGATTAGTCAATTTTTGCTTATGTATTCGTGATATAACAAAATTATAAATTATATTTTTCTCCTGAGACCAGAATCTGCTGTATTGCTACACTAACACGTGGTCCCCCGCGGCGCGATGCTCCGATCGGCTTTCACTCGAGAAGATGAAAGGAAACTTGAAAAGTGGACAGTTGCATACTGGGTTATCGCCGTCGGCAGCTTTTGTTCTATAAAGAGATTGATTGTCCTCTCGCAGACCAAACAACCTTCATTATCTGGACCAGAGACGCTAGTACAGCATTTCTGATACCCATCAGATTTCTTCTATCGCCATAAAATTTCGTATCTGTAATTCAAATGCTTGTATCTTCCTACCGTGCCTGCCAACTTCCTCAAATTGAAACCTGTAAAACATTTCCTTCTCCAGCAAAGTGCAATATTTTGAGATAACATGAAATTTAAAGTGTGTAAAATGTTCAAGGCAGAAAATATACAAAAATGTCATATGAAATAACTGGGAATCCCGCTTTATAAGAATCCTTGAAGACCTAGTAGCAGTACTTTTGCTGAAATTCTTCCTATCACAATAAACACGTACTAAACCCAAGAATACCACTTCCAAGGCAATACTCAGACTTCCAGTCCATATTTTATACGTCATAATATCAACTATAAACAAAGAATGAGAAGCTCATATTTTAGTCATAAATCGACAATAACATAAACAATTCACGTCGTCCATTACTGAATGTTCATGCCCTAGTTACTAGAGGTTACTAGTGGTGCTATACATTTTGTTACAGCCCAGTGAAGGGGGGCCATGATCATGATGAAGGATAGACACACAGATAAGCTCTGCTCTATCGTAGCACTGTATACCATTTACTAGAGGTCACTAGTGGTGCTATACATTTTGTTACAGCCCAGTGAAGGAGGACCATGATCATGATGAAGGATAGACACACAGATAAGCTCTGCTCTATCGTAGCACTGTATACCATTTACTAGAGGTCACTAGTGGTGCTATACATTTTGTTACAGCCCAGTGAAGGAGGAGCATGATCATGATGAAGGATAGACACACAGATAAGCTCTGCTCTATCATAACACTGTATACCATTTACTAGAGGTCACTAGTGGTGGTATACATTTTGTTACAGCCCAGTAAAGGAGGACCTTGATCATGATGAAGGATAGACACACAGATAAGCTCTGGTCTATCATAGCACTGTATATCATTTACTAGAGGTTACTAGTGGTGGTATACATTTTGTTACAGCCCAGTGAAGGAGGACCATGATCATGATGAGGGATAGACACACAGATAAGCTCTGGTCTATCATAGCACTGTATATCATTCAGTCTGTAATATTAAGTTACAATATAATGTAATATAATTTAATGCTTTGCCGTATCCATGGTGAAAGTTTGTAAAAATTTGAATCTGTCCACAAAGTTGACAAAAAAGGTCTACGCTCCCACCAAACCGTAAAAGTTGACAAATATGTTACTACGTAGCTCTGGATAGGAGGTCCACACTTTTAAATAAAAAGGTGATGTATTACATTTACATGTATTTCACTACCCGCTCTTCCGCAAACTATTGTTCTATCTGTTTCTTGTTCACCAAGATAAAGGTTTACAGGAATGGTTTAATTGCAAATTTCGTTGTGTAAGTATTTGAACATTTAAACCAATAACAAAGAATATCTCGGAAATGTTCAACGGCACAAAAAAATGTATTTCGTATAAATCGTGTGCTTTAACGAGACCTACATTTTTTGTGTAGTAAGATTTTGTCTGTCTCTTATGGTTTAGCAGCTATACAAAAGTCTTTCAGAATGTAGAGGACTTCACATGCTGTTCCCTGAAAATTCAAGATATACATTTTATTTGATAAGATATCTTAATTCGGATACTACAGGGTTGGCGAGAAGTCTCTGTGCCCCCTTGTATCGAATGCTAATTGATTTATTTTGGCACAAGTACTCAGGTATTAAGTGTTATGTTCCCCATCATGCTGTAAACACAGTTCCACACGCCTCCATGCTCTTCTTGAGCATGTCTGGCGTTATAGTGCGAAATGCATCCTCAACAGCATTGCGCAGTTCTTTGTTTGCACTGCAAGAGCGTAGTGAGGAGGTGCTCCATCTTGCTGCAACCATATGCATGCTGTGAGGCCCCTTTCCTCAAGCTGAGGTATTAACATGTGTAAATAATTTGCTTCATTCAAAAAGTACGGTCTAAGCAGATGATATCATTACGTGAGCCGGGGTCCTTTCTAACTCGACTGTGTAATGAGGATTCTCTTTGGCCCAAATAAATCGCACATTCATCTGAAAACATAACCTTGGCATGGTTCACTGCATTTGGAAATTGAGTTAACACAGCACAGCATGCTCATTCCGGTCTCTGTCCCATTACGAACGTCGGTCGAAAAGGCTGAGCTTAAGGTCTTTTTTCGTGTGATCTCACATTGTTGTCGGCATACCGAGTTCCGAAGCACGTTTACGTGTCGACTTCATAGGAAATTGTTCAATCGAAGCAAAGACTCCGGCACATGTTTCTAGCATTCGATACTAGGGAGTACGGGGACTTCTCGCCCAACGTGTAGGTCGCGGAACGATTGATCCCCACATGGACCGCCTAGTACACCAAAATAAATAGGATGACTGGACAAGTAGTGCCGTTATTATTTCACAAATTACTGTATTTCATGTCGCCTACCTTGCTTATCTTTTCAGAGAAGATAGTGTCTTGACAGATTATTATCATTCACGTGTTGCAACTCTTGTTGTTTGTTTTTTCCCCGTATATCACTTTGCAGTCCTTGTAATGTTCGGGGATCTGATTCATACATTTTGTCGTTTAAATTGCCCCAAAAGGAAACACCGCAGGGCGTGAAGTCTGGGGATCCAGAGGCTACACCCCCAGACTGATCACTCTGTCATCAAAGACGTGAGTCAGCAATTGCATCCAAAGAAGTCTAAGCTGTAGTTGTTAAATACACTGTATATTCACTCTTCATGTGCCAATTGATTGGAACCGTGCAGCATTAACTGTTTCTTGAAAGAAAACAGAGCCAGCTATTCTAGCCACACTCAGAGCACATCAAACACCGACCTTAGGATCATGTAGTGGACTTTGATGTACGAGGTGCCCAGTAGCAAGGGAAGCGACGCGCGACTGTGACCCAAGGTCGCTTTACCTAATGGCGTCGGATAACAAGATGCCATTAGATTTTCCAGATTCTGCTAAATGAAAAGCTGTAACTCATTACCGATGCCCATTCTTCTCCACTCTCGATACGAAGTTGCATCCTCAGGAACCCGTCCTGTAACAGCTTCGCCAAGGTTCTCTAGGATGTCAATTGTTAAACACAGGAAAAAGATTACATGGGACCAGATCTGGACGGTACAGTGGATGATTTTCACTCTGAATTCGATGCAGTTTGGTCAGAAGCACTGTGAAGGTGAAGCAAACCACTTTCGTCTTCTTTTACTCAATACTCTGAAGACAGAATTTTTTGTTCCTTAACTGGAATTGTTGCAGTATGGCCACTAGCAGAGAAGAAACTGACAATCATTTTTGGTTTACATTCTGACATATTTTCACTTTAACAGGATGCCCCCATCGACCCCGATACTATAATTTATCATTCTTCGCTGTGATGTTATGCACATGTCGGGAGACCCTCCCATTTGCTCTTCAGTCAGGCTGTGATGTGAAACGGAGGAGGGTGGCTCAAGCGGTAGCATCCGGTAGATCCCAACTACCCTGACCTTGACCGTAGTGCTGAAATGTTCCTCCGTTTCTAACCTTTGGGTCAGAACTTTCCAAACTTTTCCTCGTGGCGACACCCTTCCAGTACATACAATTTCACGAGACACCCTTTCACTAATATTAATAAAAAAGATTCTATTGTAACAAATACTATTTTAAAAATATTAATTTTTATATTTCATTTCCAAGTAGAGTATAACTATACATTAAACACCTTTTCACAGATACAAAACTTTTCAATACTATTATGAATTCAGTGACTCATATGGGCTTGAGCATTACAAATCTGTCTTATATTAGCTCGGAAGTAGGACAAATCCACACGCATTTTCTCATCTAACCTTCTCAAACTTCCACGATTAACTGTTTTTGTATTAGTCAAAACAGAAAATGAACTTTCACATAAAAAAGTTGCAGAAAACTGCAGCGAAACGACGAGTTCTCTTTTACTTTGGTAAGGGTAATGTTTGTGAATAGAAATCCAGAAGTTGTATCAATCTGATTTTTGGTACTTAAGTTTTAAAGTGCAGTTGTTCTGCAGGTCTAGCAGTTCCTCCTCTTCAAAAAGTTGAAATTCACAATTACTGGAAAGCGCGAAAGGATTTCTTATCCAGTCATACTGGTTTATATCTAGTATTGGGAAACATCCATCCAACCTCTCTTTCAATTGCACTAAGTTGTCATAAATCAATGGCTGTATTTTATTTCTAACTGTACATTTAGATGTCAAAGGAAACATTTCAAAATTTCTTTCTTTTGTTTTTCTCAACCATACCTCGACTTTATCTCTTAACGCTGCAATTTTGTCTGTGACGGTAAGGAGATGTTGACCCTTACCTTGTAGACTAGCAGTTGTCTTGTTGAATATATCAAATAAAGCAGAAAGTAAAGCTAGCTTTGTGCTCCAGAGTTGTGGTTTAATGCGTCCACAAAGTCGGTTTTGTTTTCTTGCTCAAATAACTGCAGCAATGCATCCTAAGTTCATGCACGTTCTTCCTCTGGATAGCCAGCGAACTTTTGTATGAAGGAGGATGTTACAATGATGTGTTCCTAGCTCGTCACATATTTGAGCGAGAAGTTTTAACTTGAGAGACCTGTAATTTATCATTTTAATAACCATGTCCAAAACTGATTTTAAATCGTTTTCTGCAAGTGCTTCTCTATGTAGAAAACAATCCGTAATAATCAATGTTTTCATTTCATTGTTTCGCCAGTGTAATTAAACCTTTTATGGAAGGTATCATTGAAGGGGCGCCTTCTGTGCATATGCCAAACAATTTTTCCACGACAAATTCATTGTCTCCACGTATCCATTTAGTATTTCAAAAACATTTTTGCCTTTCGTATTTACGGGAATTTCCTTGCAGCAGAAATGCTGTTCAACTGTTTCCTTCATCAATGAAACGAATAAAAGAAAGGAGTTGGACTAGGCCACTTACGTCAGTAGATTCATCCAGTTGAATTGCAAACATTAAATTTGTTTCACCAACTCGAATGTTCAATGTTTTCAAACATATCCTGAATACGTACCTACTCCAACAGTATTATAAGCCTAGGGAACTATCGTCACATCATGCTCATACTCGGGGCCAAATATTGTTTTCAGTATAGCACAGCAAGCTGAATCAAGGCTTTCTCTGCAACTATACGAGGTGACGTATTTTTTTTGCAGTAATCTCAGCTACAATTTAACCAGCTTCTAACTTTATCAGAGGTCTTAAATTTCTTAGTAAACAAAGGCCTCTGTTGTTTCTTGTCCTCTTTGAAACAGTCAAAACTTTTTCCCTGTAAATGTTTGTGTTTTGTTGGAATATGGCATAGCAATTTATTCGGTACCATGCTTGCATTGAAAAGTTTTTCTCCACATTCCAACATAGGACATCCTTCATCTCGTGAACCCCATTTTTAAGTATTCTTCATTATACAGCCTCACTTTCGTGTTTGCTACTGCATGATGGTGCGGAACAAACACACTATTTGATTGTAGTTCTGTATCTACTGAAGTTTCAGACACATTACTTGACTGTTGCTCTGCATCTCATGTTTCATAAACTGACAAAGGTCTCTTTCTGTCAATAAATGTATATCTATTTCTGATGACTTCTGTAAATTATATCACTTTGAAAGAAGTAAAATAATGACACATGTCATGAACGACACAAAGTAACAGACTGAAGGAAGAGCTTGTTAAGACATGAACAGATAGAGAGCGCCAATGTACAGTAACAGAACAGAGACATCTAGTGCCATAATTGCAAGTTACAAGTACAAAACTTTAATACGTGATGTATGGCTACGCTGAACAAGAGAAGGATTATATTATGTTATCACAAGTTCATTTGTTTTACTAGTCTCGCGACACCCAGTTTGGAAAGCTCTGCTCTGGGTTGTGAAGGATGCTGCGGCTACATAGTTGCATGCTACTCTAGCCTCTAAATCCAGAGGCCCAGGGTTCGACTCCCGGCTAGAGGGTAGGAGTTTTTCTTTAGCCAGGATTATTCCTTATTCCCCAACGAATCGCTAGCTGTGAAAAAGGTGAACATCACTGCCGGGGCAACTGCTCCAAAGTGAAAGCCTCTGATATGGCTTCAAGATGAAAGAAAATGTGCTTGTTGTTTCGCCAGCTCGAATTGAAAAGCTGTTTTCTTCGACAAAGATAATTAAACCTGAAAAACTATATCATTTCTATTATGTATGTGTATACTCTTATTGTGTTTTATTTCATTTATGTTTATTAGCTGTTAAAGGCTGGTTCATGATACCTGAGAACGGACACCAGAACGGGAGCGTGATGTGAGCGTTTGCAATTAACTGGAAGCTTTCCCGGGTCCCTGGACCAGGAAAGAACACTTGCTCCCATTTTTAACTTCCTCAGTCTCGTCCCCAGGACGGCATATTACATACTTCACTGTAGATGTTATCCAAGGCGTGGCATTAAACAACTGCTAGAGCTCTCTCTAGTCGCAAGGTGGGAAACTAAATCTGGAAGAAATTCTAGCAAACGTGCGCTCACATCCACTAGTGTTGGTTCTTCTAGTGAAAGTGTCATCTGTAGTTTGTTTATATGGCTGTTGCCTTGAAAACAACAGCAGAAACTAGTAGAAATCAACCAAGAACAACAAACAACTTTAATGTGTGCCATTAATTAAGAAATGTAAGCTTGGTACCACACAGGAATTGAAAATAGTAATGGATCTGCATTTAGCAAATATTTACTTTATCGAATTTTAATGTTGGCTAATCTGCATTATACTGACTGAATTGGAAACATGAAAAAACATGATTGGTCGGTTAGAAACAAATGTGAACCAGCCTTTAATGTCTGATTTTTGTCTGTGTTAGTCTACAATGTCAACAAACAAAAATGTATTTGTGTGTCTGTTACAGTGTACAATGAACAGCACCAGGAACGGGATAGTCTGAACGAGCCCAGCTCAGGGCCCGAGCAGCCCGCGGGGGGCGCCAAGGGCGGGGGGCACCATCATCACCATCACCACCACAAGCCTCGCACCCTGCTCGGCATCCTTACAGCGGGCCGCAACTCCAACAACCTCGACATGCTCGATAACGCCGAGCCCTTGTAAGTAAATGTTCCTAAGTCACGTGGACATATCGGCCCAGTCTCTACCAGGTTGAGGGATGTCAATCTTCCAAACACTAATATAGACACGTTTTCATTTAAGAACATAACAACAGTGAAAAGAAAAGTACCTATAGCAATAAGGTTATAAATCAAGCAAGATCGCACTGCACTGTTGTGTAGACGGAGAGGCGAGCTAGGAAGGAAACAAGTTATAATCAGGCTTAGGAATTTCCAAGTATTCAATACTTAATAGGTAGGTAAGTCGCACATATCAAACCATCCCTCGTGCAGTCAAAAGACAGCACTCGGACCGTTGACTCCCTGTCTGTCATTGACCTTTGGCCTCTATTATCTACGCTCAAACCATTATCACTATAGGATTCTTTGTGCTAAAATGGTTTGGGTGTAAATAGCTCTAGACCAATTGCTTAAGAATTCATGTCTGTTGATAATAATAGTGTGGTATTGAACCCCAGTCAGACACACCACAGGCGACTATTTTAACCATTACACCACGAAGCCCTATTATATTACGCTTATAAAGACAATTCTGTTACGACTACTGCACAGCATTGTATTGTGGTTGTATTTCACCTCTAATAATAATACAAACTAAATAAAACAGCTGATTTATCCCACCTGCCCCTCTTATTACGTATACATTTGATGACACTGTTTTAATTCTAGGTAACAAATGTTCCAAGCGTTTCGGAAACCCTCGGCTATGGACAAATGGGACTTTAAATTAGATGCAGTTTTTTTTTTCTTTTTTGGGCAATCTAAAACATAAATCTCTTCAAAATAAACCAAAATCTTGTCATATGTTCCAGTAGAACGCCGTAACTAACGGTCTGAAGAATACATAGGACTGGATTGTGTTTTAAATATGATTATGTTGTTCATGCATGAAAACATAGTACTGATTCACATATGCAAGTTGTTTTGCAAGCCGAAGAACGCAACCCTCATAGCACCTTTGGTGTAACCTTCTGTTTACCTTCACCATAATATTGGAAGAGGCTTGACTGACTACTCTTCGAGAAAGTTCACATCTGGAACACTGCATTAATGTGTCCCTAACACAAGCGACTCGGGAGGTTCGGGGTTACATTCCAGGCGAATCTGACCATGGGTTTTTCATGGTTTCCCCGGGTCGGTAGGCAGATACTAGAGTGGCTTCTCATCTACCACGATTCCCTTTCATTCCGTTTCCTTTTTATGTTTTATGTGTCTTGTAGGTTTCCTGGCGTATGGCGGTGCCGGACCCCTGAAGAACTAGAGGGTGGCATGGTCGCCCTCTCTAGGCAGCTCCGGCAGTGGGACGGGTATTCCAATCTGGAATTGTCCGTGACCTGTAGCCTCCTGTGATTCCCTCCCTCCTTGGGGGTGATAGCTACAATGGATCTATGTACAGGTGACCCCCAACTCTTGATAGGGGACTGTAAAAAGACGCAATAAAATAAATGAGAGTCAGTTACGAGCGATTTGTTAGTCAGACTTGCAAAGCGAGATTTGTAACGTAATAAATAAACTTAGTTACGACTTAACCGGTGTTTCTATTTATCACAAAATTATGAGACAAAACGGAACTACTTTCTGAATTACAAAAACAAATACATTTCAGTATTTAAAGTAGGCCTTGCAAACTTGTACACAGTGGCGTAGTCAGAAAACTACTACTTAACAGCGCCATCTAGAGTACAGCTTCTGTTGCTGTCAATCTCGCTCCCACCAACCTAGAAAGCTGCTATTACTTTAACGAAGCTATTTTTGCTAGTAGTTTTTACATTTTTTAGTAAGGGGAGGTTCCAATCCGCAAACCTCTCCCTAACCACGCCTCTGCTTGTACGTCCCCCTATTGATAGTGCGTATACACAGCATAAACCACGGTTTAAGCCACAAAAAAAAAAAAAAAAAAAAAAAATCGTACAAATACACAGATCAAAACTTACCAGTGTGCAAACTTCTTTACCAACTTTTTCAACCGTACTTTGCATCACTTACTATTGTGACACTTTCCACTTTTCTAATAATCTGTATATTTGCAATGCCTATTATAGAATCAGATTTTATCACTTTCGTATTTTCGTGTTTCATTCCACGGCTCCGCTATCTATCATTATGAGCGTTTCTTTCAGCCAATGAAACAAAGAAATCCTTTCACTCCATATGGAGTGTCGTCCTCCGTGGTCTAGGGGTACCATGCTAACCTTTAGTTCCCGAGGTCCCGGGTTCAAACGCGGCGGAGGGCGTAAACTTCCTTAGCATGGTTTCTTTCGGAAGGGAAGTAAAGCCGGTGGTCCCGTGTTGTAGATTTACGGCATGTAAAAGAACCTCAAGCCTGATAAAGAGGCTTCAGAGCAACATTACCGGTCTTTCACACACACATTATAGAATGGGACGCTAAGAACCATAGCAGTTAAACAGCGTCCATAAATAAAACTCAATTTTTTTACAATAGGAATAATAATAATGCATAACCTGAAACAAAAGGTTGTTTTGTGATTGTTTGTTGTTGTGTACATGATTAAGTACAGCGTTTTAAGACAAGAACGAAGTAATGTGTAATTTAAATTGTGGATGGTCTGCAATAAGCGGTCGTGCACGTACCTGCTTGTCGTACTGTGCTACCATCTAGTGGTATTGACATAAGCTAGCGCGCACGACTCGCATGTACCTATCTGACCCATAAGGTCATCATTGCAGTTGCGCATGCGCAAAAGCTCCTTAAAAAGCGCACAGGTGAAGATGTGTTACGACCCTGTTGCCACGTTTCATCAAGCTCAGAGGAGTAGCGCGGCAGATTTTGAACACGCTTTAATAGCAAAGAAAAACTAACCAATAAATGTGCAAAGTGTCACAAGTTAGGGTGTTGCTCTTATACAGCAGCCGCCACTGCTTAGAGTAGCACTATAATGATTATTAAGGAATCCATCCTTCCACTCACGCGATCTTGCCTATTTCTAATGAAAATCCAAGTTTTAGAAACATTTGTAGCAATATCACATGAAAGAACATATAGCTCCCTCTTTTTCTATTGGCATGTCTCAACAATCAACACACACAAATAAATGCCTACAAATTACTTTTTCTGTGAAAGTCCGTCACATTTCTCAACCCCGAGTAGCAAAAAGCGACTTAAATCTTGATATTAACGAACAAATAATATATGAAAATTATAAGTTCAATTTAATAAGTGTATGAAACTTACAGTTAAATGTTGCTCTGCTCTCTCCGAAGTCCTGGTCCTGATCTTTAGTTGATTCCGAAGTTGGCTGTTCAACTGAAGTATCGGGAAGTACTTTTTCAGCAGAACCAATCCTTTTGAGAATGACTAATTCTTCAATAAATGTTCATAAAATTCGTAGCAACTCCCTGTAAAGATAGATTTCACTGTTGTGACATGCAAGGAAGATCTCTTCATCCATTGTTCTTGATTGAAAAAACACGTTCGACGGTATCACATTTAATCTTTATAATTTATCAAAACTCTGTATCCATCTGTCCGACAGCAAATGATTTTGTTTCCAGTATTTTTTATGCTGTGTTACGATTTCATTTGCCAATCATCAAATAATCGTGTTTCGTCGTCTGAACGGAGAGTATATTAGCCTTATAATATAACAGTTTTATGACTAATGCTAGAAATGCTGTTTTGAATATCAGACCAACTACGCAGTATATTCTGAAACACAGGTATTGAAAATTTTCGTCGGTCTTGGTGGTTCAGTTGGTTAGGAGCTGGCCTTCCGATTCCAAGATCGCGGGTTCAAACCCGGCCAATGGTTTTTAAGTGCTTAAAAGCGATGGCCCCATGTCAGTAGATTTACTTGGCTTATACAAATTAACCGCAGCCTATGCCAATTAAGTGTTCTCCGCAGCCTATGCCAATTAAGTGTTCTAAGTTTTTGTCATATATTGTTTTTGCCACGCCTATTAACATCACTAAGTTCGGGTTAGTGTTGTCGGCGCACAGTCCTGCACCTTTATTTTGCAAATTATATTGTTTCAACAAGTTTTTTCAATAATGAGTATTGGAGGTTAGAGCATTCACTTGGCAGATTTGTTAATTCTAACAACTTAATGTTAATACCACACTTGGGGAGTGCACCAACACGTAACACACAATCGCCGAGACGCGGAATATTTCGTTCATAAAACTTCTTTACTATAACAACAACTTCGATGTACAGTCAATTTGAGTTATTTGATCGAAAGCTGTGTCCATGTTTCATGGTATGATATGCAGAAACTTCCTCAGTAGCAGTGTCTTGTGTTTTCACCATAAAAAGCACGCGACGCTGGTAGGTTTTCACATCTTTATGCTTTTGCGACAGTTACTACTTAATATCACTTCTCCGACCGTGACACACAACACAACTTGTCTTTTGAGTTTCACAATTTAAAATATTGTTGCAGGCTATCGTTGAAACTACTGCATGTGCATTTCTTGGTCATGTTGTTCGCAGTGTTCACTTAATTAAAAACTATTAACACGCACACATGTATAGAGATATTATTGGAGTAACAACAAGCAATGTTGAGATTGTAAACAATGAAAATGAAATTTAAGGCGCCAACTTACGATGGTTATCTGTTCTGTCGAATATGCGCGTCACGCAGTGCGGCGGCCAGCCAATTAGAAATTCCCAAGGCAACTAGAATACAGATAAACTCCAATTTTATTGTTTCTAGACAATGCAATATCTGAACGTTTTCGATAATCGAAAAGTGCAAGGACAACAAATTCAAAATCCCACTAATAGATTTTAGCATGAAATTTCTTCTAAGAACCAAAAAAATTAAGATTTGGTTACCAGGGCTTTCATAAAATGAGACAAATGTAGGTACCAAGGAGATAGCGATAGTCAAATGTTTAAACACGGGTCCGTATATACTAGCCTTTAAATTTAATACTCTTTCCATGAAATCGCGAGAAACAACTGAAGGTTGACAGTAATTCAAAAAATGGAAAAGATTGAAAAATTCAAAACAATAGCAATGGATATCTCTGAAATGGCTCATGCCCCTCCCCCCAAAAAATTGAAATGCACTATACGTTTTTATGCAGCACGTTTTTGTTTATCTCTTATGGTTTACATTTTATTTGTCACGAAAGCATCTTAAATATGGTATTTTAACCAAACTCATTAGCCATTTTCAAAAAATAAAAATTACTAAACATTTTCCATGTTAAGGGTAGTTTGGGTTGGGGGAATTCTGGAAAATCTTGGTGTTGCATTATTTTAAAATTTTAAACTTAAATACCAAGGTTTGTATTTAACCAACATTTAGTTTTTGAGTTGTGCTGTTTACAACAACAAGCCCCTTTTTTCTACAATTTTTTTTTTGTATTGAGGGGAATCAAAACTTGTATTTCTGGTGAAATCTTGGTATCGAATTTTTGGGTGGAATATAATATTTCCTCTAGTTAATTTAGGTAAGTAGTAGAGAAAATTTACTAAAGCAATGGATATCCGCTAACAAATTTATTCTTAATACTAAATAAATCCTCATATTCAATTTGCCAACATCCACACCTGGTGCTTCAGAATGAGATTATACAGAAGGTTCAATGTCTTACATTGGACTCTAAACTCAACTGGAATTATCACATTGATAAAATTAAAGCCAAGATTACCTCGATGATTGGCATGATTGTATGATTGAGAAATATTGGGTTACCTAAGGCTATTTTAAAAATGTCTATTATGCACTTATCCATTCTCAGTTTACTTATATGGACTTAGTCTGGCAATATGCACAAAAGCTCAGCTACACCAACTCAAAGTTATACAAAACGAGTAATAAAAATAATTTATAATCTGGATTTTTATACTCTTACTAAACTAGTATACAGGAAGTATTCCGTTGTCAATAAGTTTCAAACTATCCATTGTCTCATTTGCTTTTAAGGTCTTCAATGGGCATTTCCATACAAATGATGAAGCCAATTAACATACACCACCATTATACTAGATGCGTGAATAATATAGTGATGACACATGTTGATACAACTAAATATGGATTAAAGGGTAGAATTCATTTAATGACCATAGCCTATAATGAACTCCCAATGAATATTAAAGAAATTACAAAATTCACACTTTTTAAGAATAAGACAACAAAGTACCTACTTACAGAAAATTAGAAATAAAATACCATTGTAAACATTCTAGTCTGCAATATGTTTGTTCTTATCCTGTTAAATAATAATTTTGGATGTTTTCATTGAATTGTCTTTAGCTCGTCTCTTAATTCTTGTTATTTATATTCCTTATGTATTATTTATATCTTCCTTACTTAAATATTGTATAGTTCATCACTGCCATATAATTATACAGTGATTGTCTGTGATATGAGCCCAAGGGCTGCTTGGAACCTGTATTCAAATAAATAAAGTAGAAAAGTATTCTTTACATTAAGCCAAATAAAACTGCATCCATCATGAAGCATGAACAGATTCAGAAATGCGCTACAATGGCATTCTGCTTCTGACAGTGAATGTGTCAGCATTCCTTTAACAGTATTAATGAGGAGTTAGACTGCCACATAGCACAAACTTTGTTAATTCTCATCAAGAAGTCAAATTCAACCAATCTATCCGATACAAACTAATGCGCGCCATCTTTGATCATAATGAATATCAATATTATTCATCGTTTTAGAGTTTACACTGTCCTTTGAGAGAGAAAGCAGTAGCTCATCCACTGTATACATAGTAAACTGCCAACAGTACTGTGTGAACATTTATATAAGGAAAGGAAGTATTGCATTCCATCCAAAAATTTGATACCAAAGTTTTGCCAGAAATGCTCGTTTTGAGGTTCCCAATGCATTTTTAGAAAAAGATTCATGTAGGTATGTGTACCTGTAACAACATAACTCAAAAACTAAATGTTGGATAACTAGCAAATTGGTATTTCATTTTGGTTATTTTCTTAAAAAATGACTGATGATTTAGTTTAAAATGCCATATGTTTAAGATATTTGCATGACAAATAAAATGTATCTCTTATATTTTCTGGGAATAGCCTTGCAGTCCATTTCATTCTGAATAACTTCTGTATACATGGTAAACCATAAAACATATGACAGAATCTTACTACATACAAAAGGTAATTCTATTTAAAGCACACAATTTATGTTGAAATACAATTCCGGGATATTCTTTGCTATTGGTTTGAATTTTCAAATACTGGTGCTTTTTTCAATTGGTAAATTGCTATTTGTTTGTTTTCTCTTGGTCATGCAAAAAATATGGCATTTCAAAGTCATCACATAGCAATCTGCTTTTTAAAAATCTGACTATCATTTTAGCCGACTATATTCTTATGTGTTAACGAAAGTTTATCTGCATTAACAAGAAATATACAGAAGAATAAGGTTTTGTAAGAATAATTTGTAGAAAAGTGAGTATAGAAAATATGATAGAAAATAATAATAGCGATAGGTTGTGTGTTTGGCAATTGCAAGGAATGATGTCATGCTATTCTGTTACAGCTGCCAGCTTTGGATTTTGCTGAGCTCACTCTATGGGAAGCTGATTGTGGTCCTGATGCTTGCCTTCTGCATTACAGAGGTCATGGACAACTCCGTCAAGTTGCTTAGTCTGCAGGTGAGGCCAAATAACTCCAACAATGCTGCAAAGTCATTCTACTGTGTAACAAATACAGCGTGATCTTTAAGTCCTTCCACAGTGGTTGGGAAAAGATAAAACAAATAAATAGAAATTATAATTAACTTACCCATTCACAGAAGATGTTGACAATGTCTCCCATGCTGTTGAAGGCACAGATTCATACATTTAATTTTGTTAAACATTTTGATTAAATTTTCTGTCACTGAATTAGTGCAATTTATTATTGCAATTTCAGTTGATCTACTGTTTTGGAATATCTTTATACACTGTTGAATTTGCGGTACTCCAGAAGAAATAACTGGGGTCTTCCAGGTCTCTCAGTGTCATAAACAGAACCAGTCTGTCAAAATTTATTTATTAAATCTTATACAGTATCCCAAAACAGTAATCTGTAATTTAGAAACTGGTCTGTAAATTTTTGTTTCAATTTTGCTGTATATTTACCACCTTCTCTAAAAACATTCTCCAGCAAAAACACATATTGTTCGATCAAAAATATTTACAGCTTAACCAGCTTTTGTTTCTACACATTCTCTGTGGTGTACAGCAACTAACCAACTTTTGTTTCTACACACATTCTCTGTGGAGCACAGCAACTAACCAACTTTTGTTTCTACACATTCTCTGTGGAGTACAGCAAATATTTTCTACTCCATGGCATTCTCAACGAAGACTCCGTAAACCCTTTTTAATCTTTTAGAAATTTATAAATTGAAATAAGTGTTTTAAAGGTCATGGCCATCAGAAAGAATAGGGTATTTCAATGGTAAAAGAATTATCAAAATTGGTTAAAGTGTTTTTTGAGATTACCCTACATATAAGTTTTCTGTTTGTAATATTAGTGTGGATTATTATAAAACATAATATGCTCTCTTATTTCGTTTTCAATAAGCAATGAAATGTTATGTTGGCAGGGAATTTTCCTCATGTACCTGTATGTTGGCAGCATTGCTGTCATCATTTGTATCTACATCTGGGTCCTGATTGACAGTTGTGCGTCCCTGAGTGACAGAAGATCTGATCCTGCCAGTACAGCTGTACCAACCACAGGTGGCGATGCAGAGCTAGGGAATGCATCCCTTGCTAGGTTTGGCTCACTCAAACGAGCCCACATATCCAGGGACAGAACCTCAGGCACAAGCTTCTACCTCCGAGTGGGAGCTCTTGGTAAAAATTTAGTAGCAAAAGCCATATGTAACTCTTACAATATTTCTTGTTGGACACATACAATACTCAAAATGTTTCAATTAGAACTGTGTATAAACTACTTTGATTAAAATATTCATGGCCTTTGCCTTTAAAAACATATGATGTGTTGCATTCACTTGACTTGCTTCACTCACTCTTCTACAATCTTGTTAATTGACATAACTTTCATTAGATAGTCGCTATACAATGTCTTGGAAATTCCATGCTCTTTCCATGACCACAAAAGAAAAATGAATAGTGATTTACCACTTGAAAAAAGTATAATATTTGAAAATTCAAACCAATAACGAAGATTATCTCGGATATGGTTAATGGGTATGTTGTTCTAACAAGATCTACATTCTTTGTGTAGTAATTTTGTCTATCTCTCATGGTTTACCAGTTATACAAAAGTAGTTGAGAATGAAGAGGGCTTCACAAGCGATTCAAGATGTGCATTTTATTTCCCATAGTTTAGCATACAGTATTTCAATCAAAATTGATATATCCATTTTTGAGTAATAACAAATAATGACAAATTTTCCATGTAAAGAGTAGTTTGGGGTGGGGGCATTTTCTTTTAAGTTCTTTCTCTCTCACACACACAGGACCTTTTTCTAAAGGTGGTTTCCTTGGGTTCAGGGTGCCTCAAAACGTGATTTCCACTCAAATCTCAGTATTAACTTTTAGGTTGGAATGTAATACTTCCCTTACCTAGTACGTACTTGAAAGAGAAATTCATGTGAATGTAACAATCAGATTTTTACTAATTTCTGAGCAATTTATTTGCTTGCACTTTGCACATCACCTCCTCAACGATGTATTTGACAGAAAATAATTTGAAGTAATATGTACTCCAATATTGTGGTATATGCCTTAATTTAAGTTGTGTTATATTTTGTTTCAGCTTTTGGTCTAGGGACGTTAGTGTTCAATGGGCTAGAAATGGCCATGCACTCCATGATGGAAGGGGCATGTCTCAATGATGTTGTGTTCGTACATCCCGTTCTACACGGTCTATTTACATTCCTACAGATGCATTTCCTGTTTGTCAACTCTCAGGTACTAATCAATTTGCTAATAAAACATGCATTTGTGGTCTAAAACTAAATAAGTGACCTCAATTTTAAGCAACGACCAATAAAATACTTTAATGCACTTATTTTATTACTAAATTGATAGTTGCATTAATTATGACTTTCTAAAGTTGAATTACAATGAATAATAAACATTTGGCAAACATTTTCAAGTAATATTTCTAACTGATGTTAAAAGTGCTTTTAATGTCACAGCACAAATGTGTGGAAAAATGTTGCACGATGATCAACTCAACAGCCGAATCAAATATATCAGAAGAAAAGAAAATCTGCAATGTTTTGATACTTATTACGAAAAAATGTGTTCAAGACTGAAATGAAAGATCCTAAATTTTTTTTCCCCCATTTTGAACCAACTTTCCATATTATTCAGATATTCCTGATTATTTTCCATTCTATAGCTTCAATATTATGGATTTTATTAAAGAGTACTCACCTTACTACATATGTAGTTTTATGTTACATACATCATTTCAGTCTGTCTGACCTCATTCACCGATTGTACACTCTTTATTTTTTAAATGTTTGTAGATTTGCATTTCCCATATTTGAACTGTAGCACTTGTTCTTTCATGTACGTTTCTCTTTTTCCTTAATTTGGTAATTTTCACTGTATCCTTTAACGAAAGCAGCATAATTTTACACAACATCCTTATCACAAAATGCATAGCTTTTCTCAAAATACACAGTTACAACACTGAAGGAAAAACACATGTTTGCAACTGTAATCCCTTTCTTTGTCCTTGATACAATCTCTGCTCAGTATGTATGTATGTTTAAAAAGAAATTTCATTTATGACCTACACTTGCATTTTCCTTGGAAGCACAGCACATCCCAAACTATTGCGTTTTATTACTGTATATTTCTGTTTTATGTAGCTGCAAATGGTTTCTGTTTGCACATTCAGCAGCTTCCATATTATTCAGGAAAATTTACACAAAATATACGATTATTACTGCAACTGGGACCTTTTTCTGAAATAAGATTCCAGGTTATTCAGTGTCCAATTTGCTCATGTTACACTGTATACGCATAAAAATATATCAATTGTTTATATATCTGAAAGTTTGGCAGCGTAATATTTTTAGATTTATGTGGTTGGTAATAGTTCTGCCTGGAATAGCAAAAATCTCAGCAACAGAACAAAATTAATGCATGCACTGCGTTGCATAGTACATATTCAAAGTCATAATGAGACTCAATCAATAAATGAACAAACTGCTATATGCAAAATGATCAATTTACACTGATTACATATTTGAAGTATTTGTCACAGTGTTACTAACTTCATTTCCTACTCAATTACAGGTGTTTTTGTTTTCGGAAAATTATAAAGTTCTGTATATCATTGACTAATTTTGAAGATTTAGAAGCTAGTAACAGTGATGTGTCATAATTCAAAATAAAGAGAGTTGAGGGTTGTTTCGGGAGACGGCTTGTTCCCATCGTCAGCAGTTGAAAACTTGCTGACGATGGGAACAAGCCATCTCCCAAAACGCATTCAAGTAAGAATATTTTACTGATGTAGTGTAACAACCCTCAACTCTCTTTATTTTGAATTCTGTATAGGAGTGTAATACTAAAATACAAACGGTAATATAACTTACTGCCTGAGCACATGACAATACACTAACTTATAGTATTCCTTTGGGAAGGTTCTGGTGGAAAGGTTTGGATTGGCTGCACGCTTTGGCTTCATGCATCTTGCTGCTACAAACCTGGCGCTCTGGGTTAGATTAATAGTATGGGAAAGTGGCAATGAGTGGACGTACTTCGTCCACTTGGCACAAGGCAGCGGGGCCAGAGGTGCGATATCCAACAACATTCCCACACCACTGCAACTCCGGGGCTTTCCTCGCTACATGACCACCACACGACAGCAGCGGGACCTCACCTTCAGTAAGTACATTTCCTGACAACTTTATTATATAATTCAAATTATTACGGTACAGGAATCTTTAACAATGACTGTGATAGGAACTTGCATCATTCAAAAGAAATGGTTTTTAAGGAAAACATATATTGACCCCATCAGCAAGATAACCAAGCATTTAAAGGGGCTGAAAGTTGGCGTACAAACAGAATATCCACTAGAATTGTGCAACTCTGCAAAATCAACATGTCTCAGCTTTAACCTCATCAACTGAAGTGAACTTTCGTCAACCCAGCTGTTTCTTCAGACTTGGGAACAAAAGCCAAGATCATACAGTTTTGTAGCAACAATCACAGAATAGCTCAGTAATGCTCCCCAGTAATGGTTCTGCAGTATAAACTTTTCTTTCACATAAAGGTGTAAATTCATATAAAGAAGTCCCTCATCTAAGTACTCGGAATATGTTTTTTAAAAGAAAGGACAAGAATGTATTTTTAAATCACAGGTTTTATTCAGTTGATGAATTCTTGAGTGTCTTTTTGACTGTATTATTTAAATTGTATTTAATTTTCTTCTTCTTCTTCTATTCCCTGTTGCCATTTCAAGGATTGGGGTAGCCTCGTTCAATCCATTTCCTCCATTCTGATCTATCCTCACGTAGCCTTTTCAGTTCTGCCATTGTCCTTCCATATTTCTGTCCAATTCTTTCAATCCTCGTGGTCTCCCCCTACCTAAACTTCCTTCCATACACATTTCATTTCTCTTTCTTCGTCTGTCCATCTCACATGTCCAAACCATTTTAATTCTCTCTCCTCTATGGTATCAACCATTGCTTTCTTCTGTTCTAACCCTTTCATTTTGTACTCTCTTTCTCTCTTCTGATTTTCCTCGCTTCTTCTCAAACATTTCATTTCCAATACTGTAAACTTACTCAAATGTTTATCTTGTAATACCATACAGTACTATTGGCTCCATTATTGCTTTATATATTTTCAGTTTTGTTTTATTATTTATTTCCTATTACTGTATTGTTTGTTTCATAGTAGGCTGAGTTACTGAGGTACCTTTTTAAATCCTATTCAGTAGTTCCTCTTCTATTCTCCCATCATTACTTATTATTCTGCCCAAATACTCAAAAAGTTCTACCTTCTCCAGTACTTGCCCTTCACATTCTATTTTTCCCTCTGGCTTCTTCTCGATATAAAGTCTGTAAGTTATCACTTTTAATGCCTTTGCATGTGGTGAGATGTTGTTTGTTCAGGATGACATCTTCTTCACAGAGAGTGCACTTGGGTGCAGGTAGGCATCCTATCTTGTAGAGGTGTTCTGTGAGACAATCGTGGCCAGTTGCCATCCTAAATAAGACCACTGCAGTCTTCCTTGGCATTTTTTGTATATCAACTCTATCTTTCATATTCCTATAATCTTTATCTTCTTCATCAAGTCTCTGCTGTCTTTTGAAATGTTGTTTAATTGTTTAAGGTTTTATTTGTTGTATTGCATCTTTCTTGTTTTGACACCACATTACCTTACTTTTCTCTTGTGTTTATTTGCATTCGTTTCCTTTTTAGTTCCTCATTGCATTTCATTACTGCCTACTGAGGTCTTCTCAGAGTACTTGCTATTAATACATCATCCGCACATAACAGTGTCTGTAGGAATACTGGTCTTGTTCCCCACATTCCCACCTTCTTTTACATACTTTAGTTATTTCATCCATGAAAACATTAAATAATAGCGGGCTTAACTATCTGCCTGCTTTATTTCTTTTTCCATCCTCAGAGATTTCCCTGTCTATGTGTATTAACAATTACAGTTTGATGAAACCATCTATACTAACCTAAAACTTCTGGTGAATAAACAACCTTATCTAATGTTTTTGATAACTTCTAAAGCTAATAAACACAAAGATATCCAATTAGTTAAAAACTTGGTCAACACCTCTTGCTCCACTTTCTTGGATTATGAGAAACAAGGATAGATTAGAATATGGCATATACAGGAAACCAATGACAGTTACATTAAAAACAATAATTTCAACCAAAAAACACATCAACATCTTTTATAGTCTAATTCACAGATTGGTTAACATCCCATTAGCACATGATGAATATAACAAAGAACTGGAGTACATTAAACATGTTGTAACTTTGAATGGTTTTAAATCAAACCTAAAATGACTTAACAGACACGAAGATGTAAAACAATTCAGGATGTGACTAAGTTAAAAACGGGATATTCAAAACAGACATACTTCAGATATACACATCATCAAAAAATGTTCAACAAGTCTCTATGGATTACAATATTAAACTCGCTCCCCAAAACAAATACAGTGTGAGAAATATGCTCAGTCATACGTTGAAAATAGTACTAATAACAATAAATTATCATGAATATACCGTATTAATTGTGAAGACTGTCAAAAAATGTACATTGGAAACAAGATTGAAGGAATGCTTGAGAAATATCAAATCAAACACACAGAAAAATTAGCCATAGCTTATCATTTCATAACAAGAGTTAAGAGGTAAAACTTTTAAAAACCAGCCAAGAATTCATATAGAGTATGAATTTTTAAATATCAGCATCAGGTGATATCATATACTCACCAATGGGAACAACAGGGAAGGGGGAAGCAGAAACCTGAAGAGAGTGTTGACCAATCAGCTCATCAGGAGGAAACATGTTCTGCCATAATTTGACAGTAAGTGGAGCAAAAAGTGCTTTTAAAGATTGAGCAAGTTTTTAATAAATTTGATTAACACACTCCACTGTTTTAAATGCTTCATCATTTTTAGTGTTATAATTACAGATAGTCAAATGATGCAGTAATGTGAAGTTACAGATGCTAAGGACAAACACAATTTCACTTGTAGAATATCGACTGCTGTGTTGAGCTATGCAGATAGTTATTTATGTAACTAATAATGGTGGAAGTTTGTTTTCTTATTAACCACAATATATTAATTGTTTTACATTTTGCAGGCAGCAACGTGACATCATACTACACCTACAGGCCTATATCAGATACACACATATCCCAGGTGGTGTCACTACACGAATGTCTCAACACAAATTCATTGGGGCAGCTGTGGACGTCTTCAATGCCCTTTCTTTATCCATTTATTGTACAATTCAGGTAAGCCATGTTTCTTATTATCTAATTACAAAACCTCTACGGCTGAAGTGTTGCATTCACATGACTTTCTCTACTCACTCTTCTATCTAATTCTTGTTATTAGAGATAAACTTTCATCAATTTACACATTTCATTGTACGTATATAAGAATACAATATGCTAAAGTGATAAAAAGACTTATTGTGCACCCCCATTACAAAGGATGCCTTCAATGTTTCCAAAAATCTGCTTCCTGAACATGTTGCAGTATCCTGATTCCAGTGTCAGCATTCTTTCCTAGATCTTCTCTGATTACCGAAAGAGAATCTGTTTCCTGCAGGAATGGGCAGTCAAAGAGAGTTTCTTCATCCTCTTTGTACATTCTACAAATGGGTACATCCTTGTAGAGGCCTACTTTACATAGATATTTCCTGAAGAAATTAATGCAATTGCTGTTCTATCCAATCTCAGGAAACAGTGTTGCATGGACCTAAGACCAGTTTCCTGGCTTGTTTTGCCACCTGAGTTAGTGTACTTCCATAGCCAATGCTTTTACCGAGGTTTTGGCAGTATGTGTACTGATTCAGGGTCAACATAAGATACCTCAGTACCCTTTTCATTTCTACAGATGCCCTGATGCCCCATTGCAAGCTGATAGGGCATTCCCAAACCAGCTTTAATTTTGTTTGGTCTTAGAGAGAATGCTTTTAAAGCATTTGACTATCTGTGAGGATATTCTTTTATTGTCATACCTGTTCTCAAGTCCCCTTAGAGCACAGCTCAGGATAGCAAATACTTCTGCCTGTGCAACACTTCACAACACTCATGGTTTGCTAATTATACAAAAGTTATTCAGGATGAAGAGGATTTCAAAGGCTATTCCCAGAAAATTCAAGAGATACATTTTATTTGTCATGAAAATAACTTAAACTTGTATTTTAATCAAAATCACTAGAGCCATTTTTGAGAAAATCAAAACGTTTGATGTAAAGAGTAATTTGGACTGGGGCGATTTTCCTGAAAATTTTTGGGTCTATCTATGGAAGTCGCTTAACTTGAATACCAAGTTTGGTATTTAAACAACTTTTCGCTTTTTGAGTTTGTTGTTCTCAGACACACACACACGTACACAGGCCTTTTTCTAAAAATGATTTTTTGGATTCAGCATCTCCGGTGAAATGCCTATATAAATTTTTGAGTGGAATACAATACTTCCTCTATTTACTTACAAACTAAAAATTAACTGCGAGATGTTGAAATCACATAATAACTCTCTGATGCAAACAGTCTGAGGTGGAGCAGAGGTCTCAGCATTACTTCTACTAATTGAGTAGACTAGATGCCAACTTTGATTTGTGACTGCTAAGTTTTTACACAAATGTACTTTTTATAACAATTTGCTTCTGTAACAAAGTAGAGGAAGTGTTGCATTCCATACTAAAATTCCTGTTGAAATTTCACAGGAAATGCATGTTTTGTTAAAACATGTCTTATTTTGGTCAAATAAAAATCTGGCTGATTTACTTATGATATGAACATTCAACCAGCACTTTCGGTATTTACTCAGTCCTGAAGTCTTGGTGAGCACTTATGGATTGCATTATGCAAGTCTCTAGAGAGAAATGCATCACTTCTTCACCAAGGGATGTGACCACAGTAAGTTGCTGGCAGATCATATAACATCCTTGTTTGCTTTGACACTTCCTTGTGATGTGCCACACTATGACTGAAGCCAGTTGAGGCACTCTCAAGAGCTAAATGCTCATTCTGCCTGATCCCTTTACATTGAAGATTTTCTTGCTGGTGAAAACAATCTTCCCTACAATAACTTTGCATGTAAAGCTGCTTCAGTCATGGAGTTGGGCAAGTCACTTCCATATACTTAGGATAACTTTCCTGAACCAGCACTGTCTGTTTTTGGTAGGATTTAGCTGAAAGCTGTCACTGCTTCCACAAGAACCTCTGTCCTCACAGTATGTCAGTGACCTTGTCTTGGACGGCCTGATTACACCACTTGATGATTCTGATACATAGACATTTCAAAAATCTCAGAGCTTGGCTCTAGTGTTACACATTTTCATAACCACTTCACTGCATGTTCAAAACTCAGGTTAAGGCTAGGTACATTATAATTTAGAGTCTGAAGTGGGTGGTAATAAACTGAAAGTCATGTAGATATAATTGTTTTGAGGCATTTAGAACTGATACAACCAGCTTTACTTTCCCCATTTTGCCTTTCTAAGGTGTAGCTGTATATTTCAATCATAAATGCCAATGTTTGCGCGCAAGTTCCAATGTCTCTGATTTTTTTTCTCAGGACTGGGAACAGGTAGAAACATGCAGTTTGGCCTAAAATACGCTGGCACTCTTTGTGAATGCTTGACAGAGATGGTATCACCGTGCAGTGCACAGGACTCTAGTGGCTGCAGCTGGACTGATGAGTGGTTAAAATGGGGAGGTTCTCATTACAAAAACAGGACAAAAGTCATCTGTTTTCTCCACTTGCATGCTGTGACACCCATCACTAGTTGATTGAGACATGTGGTGATGTGTCATAAATGGGGTGCAACAGTTGCCAAACATTGTCTGTAAATGAACCAAAACAACCTTGGCCTTGCACCAGCCGGTCAAACATCATGGCACTGGTACACACTAGAAACTTCTTCCACACTTGATCAGCGATCCTCCAAAGCATATTTTTCTACCCATGCAACCATGATGTGATACTGTCTCTGTCTCACAAAGAATGTCAACCTCATGTTTCTATTTGCTCCCAGTCCTGAGAAAAAGTGGCAGACCTTAGAATATGAACACACCTCATTTTACATTCAGGGCACTCTACATGATGGACACCTTTACTTGGAAAATGTGATCATCTTTTAATGGTTGCTACCTGCTTAGGGATTCAGCATTCTCTCTTTTATCAGAACATTCTGACCAACAGTGATGGTCAGTTACTGTCACATAAGAGCAGACGTAACATTATTTAGTCAACCATGAGAGTTACGTTAGCAAATTTGCTGCCCATGTGTTTTCAACCAGTAGAAGTGTTTTATTGTGTTGTATTTTATCAATCAACAGACGTTAACAACAAAGCATAAATCTGCTCTCACTTCAAAGAGTGGTGATAAGAAAATAAGAATATTTCCAACACATCTAGCAAACAGTTACAGTTTTCATTAGATTTGTGTAATGATAATGATTTTTATACCAAATATTGGTTATTAAATATATTATGATTACAACTTTTTAAAGTATGTCATTTTTAAATTTACTGCGCCTTCTTTTTACATTTTTATTGTCTGTATTGAATGTTCTAGATGTCTAAAGACCAGTATTTTTGTGTGTGTTTCCAGCCTGATTGCAGCAGCTGTCACCTTTGTAATGGGGCAGCATGTGGGACGCGACCGATTATTCCACAAACAGAAGAAGTTATTGACCAGTCATGGCAAAGCCAGTGCGGCCAATGAGCATAGCCTTGTGAACACTTGGGGAGTCGATTGCGGAGGTGCAAGCAAAGGCCTCTTCCTTGGTATTCTGTGCATGGTGGCTGGCATTGTGGTCATCATCATATTCCTGGTTGTCAAGGAAGATGCAGAATTCCCTCCAGATACAATATTCTGGCTGACTTCCGGTGCGTTGGTAGCCATGTTAGCTCTATGTTGTGTGATGACAGCGGTGGGACTTGTGCAAGTGAGGAAGTTGTCCATCTCGGGCCGACAGCCAACAATCCTCGACAGTCTCTTGACTACGGTGTCTTCATTTGGTGTACAGCTGTACGCTGTGTTCGGAGCTGTGGTTGGTGCTGCAGGACTAGCACAATCTTCTCAAGGACGCCACGCCATGCTATTGGCCGTGAGTTTACTGCAGCTGATACAAACATCAGCTCAGAGTACCCTGATGGCCGAGGCATTACGGCGCTCTGCAATAACACGCCATCAGATGCTGACAAAGCCTGCAAGACAAGTGGTGACCTTCCTACTCTGCAGTAATGCCGTCCTCTGGGCATATGACACATTTGTTACCCAGAGCTGGCTTTCGCAAGAACTGCAGCTGCGGTTCTTTGGAGTGCTTGCATGGGGGGTAGTCTCCCGCATAGGTCTACCTCTACTTGTATTCTATCGCTTTCACTCCTGCGTCTTGCTCCTCGAAGTATGGAAGCGATCCTACAGAACCCCACTTTTGGATCCGGGAAACTGACTGATGTGGCAGCGATGGCTGCGCCAGGATGGGTTCACAGACTCAATCATCAAATATCCACACGTCTGCATGCACCAACACATTCTGCCACCACCCGAGAAACAGATTATCAAGAGAGTAACTCCTGGAGGTTCACTAAGAGGATGCAAGAATGTTTATTTGACTGAGTACCCAATGCCCTATGCTGACTCCGTTAGTTGGACGTACCTCAACCATACGAGTGATGGGCCAGTCATTGTAGACTTGGAATATGCTCTTCCCCCACCAAGAAGAAAGAAGCTACATCATCATCATCATTATCACCAAAGGACTAATCACGAGCGATGTGGAAATGGTGCAGCAAGTGTGTTTATAGAACCCTGTGGTATACCACATGGAATTGTGGAGTTGACGTCGTACTCAAACCCCACTCCTTTTCGAAAAGTGCCATGGCACCCTAACCTCCACATGCTCAAGTTCTGAGTCACATGTTACCTCAGTCGATGCATTAAGGTTGGTTCACAATACCCTGGCAACAAAAACGTGAATGCATATCGACAGCAAAGTAGAAAGTCAATTTTGTGATATCATTTGTTTGTAAATGACCAATGAACAGGTGAGCCAATGTCAAAATTCTATGGAGTAAACATTTTCAACATGCAGAGCCATAACTTTTATCAGATTCCTCTAACTGTACCACACATTAATGTTATCATCATTCCTTTATTAATAACTAAATTAAACTTATTTCTTGTCAATAATACTAATTTCAATGCAGGTCGAATGAACACTTGAGTTGCTTCAGTAACAATTAATTACTTGAATATAGTTGTGCTCCGTGCTTACCATGCTAGCCTCTAATTCCCAAGGTCGTGGGTTCAAACCCAGTGGAGGGCGATGAATTTTTTCAGGTGTAAAAATCCTTAGCACGGCTTCCTTCGGAAGGGAAGTAAAGCCGGTGGTCCTGTGTCGTCTATTTACGGCACGTAAAGGAACCTCAAGCCTGATAAAGAGGCTTCTGAGCAAAATTTCCAGTCGTCATTGCATACTACTCAATCCTTACAAAAACACACAGCCCTTTTCACATCATCACCTTTGTGTTTCAAGTTCCATTATTAATTTACTTATCACGTGTTCACTTCACAAGCTTCTAACAAACACCCTTCATTGTTGACGGATATCAGTCAGAAGGGAACCACAAGAGTGGTTAATTGTTAGGCATCATATCTGGCAGGCTAACCAACCCCAAAAAGTGCCAATGAACCAATTGTAACTGGGTCAGTACCAACACCACCAACTGTTATAACATGATAAAAGTTGCTGGGAATTACTTTTTGCAGTATAAAGCAATATTGCATTCACTTTTCCAACTTTAGAGATGAAAACATTAAACAATTACCATCGCAGATAGGAACTATCAGGACAACTGACAACCCTGGATGTTGCCAATTTCAATTGTTAAGCTTGTTATTGATATCTTCTGTGGACTCACCAGATAAACTTGTGTCCACAGAAGATACCAGTCCAACAGTTGGAAGCTGCACAACATCACCCGCTCAAGTAATTGTTAGTGAAGCAATTGCAATTTAGTGCTTCACTACCAAGGCAATAGCTAGTTTTGAGTTGCATGCTTCTGCTAGAAGAATGAGCACACAATGAATCTGACAGAAACATTTGCTGACTAGAGAGAGTTCTAGTGGCTGTTCCATACCATGGCCACAATGACAATGTGGATCTAATACCATGCCAGGAACAAGAAACTGACACTTTTTTCTCGTTCCTAGGAAAGCTTTCTGTTAATTTTGAACACTGCCGTTATAATACACATATTTTAACTTTGTTGTTCTCGGTTATTGTGAACCAACCCTTATTTATACCAAGTCATCGTACCAGGAATGCTTTTGACACTGGTTCCATATACTGCTTTAAACTCAAATTTAGATTTCTACTGTTGCACAAAATTAAAAACACTGGTCTTAAGTTTGATGACATCCTTCCTGCCATGACCCACATAAAAATTTGTTTTGCACACTTTGAAGAATATGCAAATTGATCCTCTCATTTGCATAGCATTCCCTAATTAAGAAGTGACTGAGTCTGTATTGTTGACATGTTACATTACTTAAACTACTACTACTTCTGCATCGAGTTACATCTTCTTCCCCTAGCATTCCAATAAAATGTCATCAGGTGCTTATTCCCTTTGTCCAACAAATGCTCCTTTTTCACAGTGTGGTTATCAGAAGTTAGTGTTCTGTCAGGCAGTAGAGATCTGCTCGGGCTGAAATTCTTAGGTTCGGTCCAAGCCCGGCCAGAGCTTGTTATACTGTACCACTCAGCCTGGGCCTGATTGTTTAATTTTGTTTTAAATAGAATTATTTTATAGTTACTGATGATTACAATTATTAGTCCACAAAGCGCTGCTGCCTGCAGTGCAAAGGGACCTGGGTTCGATTTCTAGTATCGGCATGCAGGAGTTTTTCCTTTACTGCAAGTCCTGTTAAGGGATGCACTCAGGTCCTTGGGGACCCACTTTACAGAAACAGTGGTGACTTAAGGTCCTGGAATCTGCATGTAGATGGCATACTGTATTATTGTCCACATATGCCCCTATTACTGCACTGTGTCCAGGTGAGGATCTATGGAAATAGAGGGAGGCAGAGTTTGCAGCTTCTGTGCTATTGTAACATTAGTCACAATTGGCCGAAGTGAGCACTTATTTATTCTGCTATGGATGTATGCATCTTGTGGTGATCCCGCTTTTGCCGGCCATCTCAAAATTGTGTACCAAAATATGTGATTACTTTTTATTAAATGTGAATCAGATATGGATTTTATCATGGTTTCTACTAATGGTTGTTAATATCTTTGTTACTTTCTTTGCAAGGCTGTCCGCTTTTTCATTTCCTAGGAGTCCAAAAAGTGAGGGGGCCCGCTGGAAGTATACAGTTTTAATCTTAACAGGGTTCCCATCATGAAGAAACTTATATGGGACAGGTTTCCAAAACACATTCTGTTTTTGAAACATGTCTCTTGTAAGCTTAAGTAAGTGATGTAAAGTGTCAATAATACAGACTCCTTAGTTCTTAATTTCGATAATACATCTCTGTGGACATTCGTCCACTTAAAGTATAAACAGTAAGTGCTTCTGAGCAAAGCATAACTCATTAGAATAAAATTGCTTCTAGAAATAGGAATTACAAAAAAAACCAATTCATATTTAAACTATCCAGCACAAGAAATGCTTTTACTGAAGTTAGAAAGTAGTTAAACTCCTGTAAATGAATTCTGTTTTCAGCAAATTGTGAAATAACTTCTCTTTGGGAAAAAAACAGAGAAGTTTCTTAAGATTTACATGCACAGATTACTTCACTTTCTGCATCAAAACTTACTAGAACATACTTCAGACACTGCTGTCTCCATCATCAGCCTAGACTCACTGTCTGTACCTTGTAGATGATGTTTCCAGAAGCAAATACGAAGAGGACACAACGTTTGAAGAACACATGAGTAATGTAAAATATAAATAGACTGATAAATCAATAGTTGTAGAGCATTTTTGGGCCATGGATCATCAGTTAAAAGAAGTCCCTAAGCTTTTTAAAACCCTCAAAAGTGTGGAACTCTACATACATAAAAATAAACACAATTTATTGAATGTTGATGTCACATATCGGAATGACCTATTCACAGACTTCCAACCAAGAAACACCATCTACAATCCACAGTCAATCAAGGCTGATGATGAAAACAACACCTCTGAAACATGTTCCAGGAAATTATAAAGTACTTATACAGGGAGAGCCAAAGAACTACGAACCGGCTGCAATGTTTTTCCTGTCCGCATCATCGGCGCTTGTTGCCATCAGCCGCTATCATAGAAACGTGCAGATGAAACTATACAACATTTTTAAAACTACTTTTAAAGGCTTTACTTACGAACTTTATGAAAGGAGATGCTGAAACTGGCCACCGTCGTCGTCCATACATTTTTGGCACCTCTTTAGAAAACTATCCATCACTCGCCATAGTTCACGTTGAGAAATGCTGGCAGTTTCCTGGCAGATATTTTGTTTTAATTCTTCACGGGTGTGTGGGTTTGTCTGGTACACTTTGTTTTAAGTTACCCCAGAGATAGAAATTGCAGGGGACCGAGGGGGCCACAAATCTCTACTAATAATTCTGTCCTCAAACACACTTTCAATTGTTCTCATCGAAATATTGGCCATATGAGCTGTTGCAGTGTCTTGTTGAAAAAAGCCAAAATCACGCTCCCTGTCTGTTAATTCTCTAAAAACAGGGGGCAAAATTGTTGTATTCACGTATGCACAGACTTCAGCTATTGACTCAAAAAAAATTGGACCTTCATAAAGTTGGTAAGTAAAGCCTTTAAAAGTAGTTTTAAAAATGTTGTATGGTTTCATCCGCATCTTTCTATAATAGCAGCAGATGGCAACGAGTGCCAAGGATGCAGACGGGAAAAACACTGCACAACCAGTTCGTAGTTTTTGGCTCTCTCTGTATATATACATTTTTTTTTGTGACAATATTTCACTTGATTTTTCAAAGCAGAAAAATTTGTTTACTTGCTTCACTGTTACTAGATTTGACATTTACTTATTATTAGTTATTTAGTTTTTACAAAATATAAGTGGAGTGTTGTCACAAATATAAATAAAAATATATATTAAGTCATGTATAATTTGTGTTAAGGCTGGTTCACAATAAGCGGAGAACAGGGACGCATATCAATGACCACATCGATAGCAAAGCAGAAAGTTAATTTTGCTTATTGTAATGTCATTTGTTTCTGACTGACCAATGATATTTTTTTTTATCTGCTTCCAATTCAAGCATCTTAATGCGGGTTAGCCAACATTAAACATTTTCTAACTGCAGATCAGTTACTATTTTCCATTCTTCTAGTTGCACCAAACTTCATTCCTTTATTAATTAGTGTACATTAAAGTTGTATATTTTTGAGACACATACAGATGAAACTTTTGCTATAAGAACCAACACTTAATGAATCTGAGGGAGACAGGATGTGCATTTGCTGGAATATCTTCCAGTTTCATTTTCCCCATCTTGTGACTAGAGGCAGAACTTTAGCAGCTGTTTCAGTCATGGCAGCCTTCAAACATTTCTACACAGAAGAGTCTAATATGCACAATATGGATTTAATATGCTGTCATCTCTAACACTCCTCATACAACACCTTGGGGGGTTACCTCATTCTACCAAGCGATGATGACCCATTTCTGAGGTGGAGGTACCTAGCAGGTGAAGTCCGTTACCTCCACTGGTAGAATGGTGATGGAATGAGGGAACCAGAGCTTTTACCATGGACTTCAAACCACGATGTATCTCATGTGGAGATACATCACATGAGCAAGTCAGAGGTGAAGGTGTGGATAGGGCCAACTTAAAATTGCCAGCCAGAGCTGGAAATGGAATCACTGCAGCCCAAGGAACGAGATTGAGAATGTAAAAACTTGGCCAAGTCTTCTTTCTTGTTCCCAGGATCCAGAAAAGCTACTTATGAACACTCATTTTACAATACAGTAAAACCCTGCCTAACTCAACTACACAGGGTGGAATGATTTTGGATAATCGATGTTAATGATTTTAAGCAGCAAAAGGAAGAAAATAATTCTATTCCAAATGCAAATAATAAAGTTCAATAAAAAACTACTACACTATTAAAATATGTATTACAGTACTTAAAAAGGTTACTTCCTAAAATCTTTCTTGCAAGCAGCTATATCGTGTCACCATTTGATAAACACTGTATCTGTTGGTGCTGATTCACTGCTTTCTTTTACAAAACAAAGGCAACCTATAAACAAAATGTTTTGTGTTATTGATATTCCCATAATTTAATATTTTCCATTAACATTTGAATAATCCAAATTTGTAAACTTTCTTATCTCTAATGTTTTGAATCCCTCGTCTGCTGTCAGCTTCAAGTTTCTGTTCAATGCTTATTACAATATGCTTTCTTTTCGCTGACACCTTAAAACACAAATAAACCACACTGACCAACACCAACAGTTAAGACTTCTTATAATGGTACAATATTTCTTAGAACGTGGAGTAGGGGTTGAAGATTAACTGTGTACAATACCAAGTAAGTGTACTGGAATTTGGGGCAAAACAACATTACCAATTGTCGCAGTAATACTGTCAGTGCAAATTTCAGTCGTCCTTTGTGATCCTAGTGGTACCATGCTAGTTTCTAGTTCCCAAGTCATGCATTCAAACCTGGCAGAGGGTAATGGATTTTTTCGGGCATAAAAATCCTTAACACAGCTTCTTTCGGAAGGGGAGTAAAGTCATTGGTCCATGTAGATTTATGGCACATAAAATAACCTCAAGCCTGATAAAGAGGCCTATGAGCAAAATTCCTGGTCTTCTCACGTCCAATATACAATAGGATACTAAGAACCACAGTAGTTAAAGAGCATCCATAAATTAAAACTAATTTTTTTTACTGTGAATTTGAGCAATTCGTATTTTTTCAGTCATTCTTCCCGCGTTTTCTGTTAAGCGGGGTTTTACTGTACAGTACAATTTTTTCCTCCTGGCCCTACTCAGCTGGACAAGCCCATTATCTCCCAGGAGGGCTTTTGGGTTAGTGGTAGAACAACCGATATGTACTTTAGGCACTGTTCTAGGGGAATACTCTCCTACCTTCTTGTTTGTGTTTCTGAAGGGTCAGGTCAAAAAAATCATACTATACATGTATTTTAACTTTGTTGTTACTAGGATATAGTGAACCAGTCTGGCTTCAATTTGTACTTATTATTATTATTGTTATGTTACAGTAAGTTTTGGTGTAGAAAGTGAAGCTACAGTAACTATAGTTTCAGTTTGTGCATGTAAATATCTAAAACTACACTCTTCAATTTTCCAAGTTCCTTTGTCTTGCGGACAAATGTAACTCACAAATGAAGGGAACTAGTACAATCCAGTATGGATAGTTACCAAAGCTACTGCTGAGAAATCATAGTTGTCTGAACCTCTCAGAATTGCGAGATCAGGAAAGTGGGAGGAACGGTGGAGAGTTGATGTGTGTGAAGTGTGCAATTAAAATACAATATTTGCTGCAGTGTGTTTTAATATCATAAAAATGTACTTAATAATGATAACAAACCTGTGATATTTTGTCATATTACATTTAAATGAATGCCGAAGCCATAAACAAATCACACTACCTTATACTACTCCCTGATCATGTGAAACACAAATATTAACTTTCCTGTTCTGAGTTCTTAAAAGGAGGAATTATTGAGGTCACTAACAAATGCACTATCATGTATGTACATATTGTAACCAGTTGTAATTTTTATAATATATATATTTGCAATGTTCATAACAAGGTTGTTATAAATTTTCATTCCAAATCAGGGCTGCCATCATGTCCTCTGCTCTGACTAGCAAGTGGCTGCACATCATATCGTTTCAACTTTAATGCCCTCTTCACTTTAAAAAAAGAACAAAATCTGAGCAAAAGAGAACACAAAGCAACAAGCAACTTGTGGCAAGAAGCTCATTATAATTTGTATTCAGTCTTAATAATGGCAAAGGCCCTTCATAAGGTGCACAGCTAACATCTTATTGTAAAACAATAAAAAAAATACTCTAACTATATTATTGTTAACATTTGCAGGTAAAAATTGACACACATCTTGATTTCTTCTGGAGCATGTGTACCAACCTATAACAAGAAAACAAGTTATTAAACACTTCATAAAAAGATGTACAAACTTTACAGGGAATGTCATACCATTTAATTACTGTATTAAAACAGTAATATTGTAGAAGCGACGTACAAACTGTGTGAGCAAATGCCGAGATCGTATCAAGTCAGCAGTTGCCTGTGAGATAAAAGAGAAAGGATGGTTGACTGCTCATCAAAGCTGTACGGTTTATTGCAGAACAAAGAGCATCGGGGGATACACAGATGTTTTTGGTACAAGGTGTGCCCCTTGCAAACAGAAAGTTTACCAACTTTCGCAACAAATTCAACTGGTTTTTGTTAAAAAAAAATATGATTGTACCCCTCATCTGTCTGTACTCTTGAAAAATTTGAGGCAGTTAGTTTAGTTTTGACTCAAAGTCACTCCAAATCAACAAGGGGGGGTTGTGCTGAGTTGGGAATCTCTCATTGGTGAATTCTACAGCACAGCCACTTAAGGTGAGGTCACATATGCATAGCATGCTGTACCGCACTGACCTCAGTATTTTTCCGATGGGCGACTAGCGGCACAAGGTTATCTTTATCAGGTGTGTTACGGCTGCTGCTGTAAAGAGAGTTGTGCTTAGCATTTCACAGGTGAAACTTTATTCAAGACATCTGTATTTGACTGCCAACAAATGTTTATGTATGATACATATGTAAAACCCAAATCATGTACACAGGCATGTAGACAATTTCAGGACAAATTTCTTCGTATTCCATTCCAAAGAGAGAAAGTGTTAGACATCTGGTTAACAAGTTTAGGACAATGGGATTGCTAAACCTTAGAAGCGAAAACAAAATGTTCTAATGGAGGAAAACATTGGTGCATCTATTTGTGGGGAAACCTAAAAATAAAGTTTATAGAAACAAACTCCACAGCATAGCTTAAGGACAATATAAAAACAGAAATTCTATACATTACGCAAGAAGAACTTATGTGTGTTTGAATGGAAATTTAATCGAAGATGGCAGGAATGTCTTCACATAGATGGACACCACTTATTACAGTGCATGTTAGTGTCACTTGTGAGTAAGTGTGTGCAGAGCATACATATGTGCAATCTCTGGCCACATCATAAAACTATAGCATTGTACATTCACTTGTTCCAATATAAATAAATGAACCTTGTTTACCCAGCCCTCATTAATCCGGATCAATTTTTTATTAATTTTTCACCATGAAAACACATGCATCCTTTGATAAATACATATCAATGTATGTGGTTGTAATATTGGCACCCCAGGTAGAATAAACTTCACCCTCGGTTGCATGCTTCAAGCTACTTGCGTGTGTGAGATTATCTTTCAAGAGTTTTCATGACAGCACTGGTAGCAATCATAAACATGTTACCTGGACAGCTTTCAATTCTTTTCTCTTCTACTTTTGCTGTCATCCAAATTTTACTATCGTACATCAAAGTTTGCATTCATTTAACAGTTTGTTTCTGGACTATCTGGATTTTTGCTAATCCAGATAAATGAGGTTCTTGTGTACGTATATTGTATGGCCTGCTATTCCGAACTATTGAATTATTGCTCCTTTTTCTTTGATAAAACCAAAAACAAAGATCAATAAAAAAAACATCTTGGAGAACAGTTTTATCTCTTAACTCTTACAACAGGACTGAGCTCACCCACGCACTTCAAACACCTTTCTCAAATTTGTGCACGAGGTATTTTATATTTGTGTCATGGCCCATCATTTTCCTGAAAGGAATACTTAGTTGGCTTATCCTCCTTGTATTTAGGACTTACAATCACACCTAGGGCCAGAGGCCTGTAGACGTGCAGACAAACATTGAATCACAGAATGAAGAACCCAGAAGGGGGGGGGGGGATTGCCCCTTAGCCAGATATGAGAGTGAGGGAAGGTGATGACATGAAATGAAGGCAAAATAGATGGACTAATTGGTGGAATGAATGGCAGGGGAAACCAAAGAAAACCCGTCCAGACACCACTTTGCCCACTACAAACCCCACATGTGGGTTCCTGGAATCGAACCCTTGATGGGAACACTCGGCCATGCCGCCACTTTGAAAGGAATAACAATGGCAAAATGTGACTGCTTCATAGCCCACACATTAATCTACGAGATTTCTTTTTCTGGGGATTCTTAAAGCAGAAAGTGTTGCAAATGAGGGCCAGAGAACGTAATGGAGATCAAAGCCCACATCATAGAGTTGTACCATGCACTGTCTGCAGATACGTTGACAAACACAAGAGTTAGTTTGCGAGATAAGACGTCAGTCATATTGAACATGTTTTTCACTAGGGATGCTTTTCCAGACCATGGGAGTAACTCTGTACCCTCGCTGTTCTACTTAAATAAATGTGTGTTATGTGCAAGACAAATGGTATGACATTTTGTGCACCACCCCAATACTTGACGAGAGTGACATGAATTAAGACCGATTCTCAATAAGCCAACAATTTTTAACAGCAATGGGAAAAAAATGTGATGTTCATGTCACTTTCTTTACTCACTATCATTTATTATAGCTTTTACAAACTATTGTTGCAAAAGCTTATTCTTCTATCTTACTTCAAGATAATTGACATAAAGCTTCATTACAGATACACAGGAACAGTGATAGTCAAATGTTGAAAAACTGGTTGATGTATACTGGCCTTGAAATTCCACGATACCGCAGAAATAAGAAAAACCACTTCCTCTATCTCGTAATCACAAAATATAGTAAGAAAAATGTTTTTAACTGCTTTTAATGTCACAGTGCTAAAATGTACGGAAAAACATTGCAGTGTTTCACAATGGTTGACTCAACACCCGAAGTAAATGTTATTTTACAAGGAATGCTTACTAACATAACATGACAAAAGAAGAGAAAATGTGCCATATTATAACATATGAATATAAAACAAATGATATTGAAATTATCAATCATCTGACACACCTGTATATTCAGTTTTGTGTTGATTTCTGTAATTATTGTTCGCACAACATAAGAGCTGGTTGCAAGAATTTATACTGTGGCGCACACACTCTAATAAATTCACTAATGCTTTAGATTCACCTCGAATGCGTTTCGGAGGTATCTTTTCTCCATCATCCACAAATGAATCTTTTTGGCTTTCTTGTAGGTGTCACTTATATTTAGTGATCAGATCCTTGTGTGTTGGAAAAGTAAAATTCATAAGATGATCTTTGTTCTTTTGTATCCAGAGCTTTTTCCAATTGGCCTTTGGACCACCTTTATTAATTTTACCTCTTTTTGAATATTTTGATATTTTCCCTAAAAACGACTCATTTCTTGACCATTTAGAAGAATTCTAACAATTAACAGAGAATTCTCTGCTCGGAGGCTTTTGAGCCAGTGGAAAGTGCAGAAAACAGGTTGCTCGTGCCATAGGTCACTTATGTGTGGTGATAGCAAAATGCTTGTTGCAACATTTGCGTCCCTCTCATACTTCTGTTGCATTCTGTTCTCATTTTTATTCTTTATTTATTTAATTAAATTAATTAATTAGCGTTGCTTCAACAGCTCTCACTTTGGAACTAAACACATTTAATATGAAATAAACCCAGAATACACGATCATATACATTACTTTTATTCCTTTATTTAGCACATACATCAACTAAGTTGGCACTACTTAAGGCCCACCCCCAACAAAAAGAGCAAAAGAGGGCAAAACAAACCAGTTCTTCTTATTAAATCCATAGTAAAGCTATCAATCTTATGAAATTCACAAACTGTTTTCTTTGCATCACATTCCATCTTTGTTGCAGTTGTATAGTGTTGAATATTCAATTTAATGGTTCTTTATACTGTACATGTGCGAACGGCAGTTGCAGCCGCAGTATATGCTATCGGCAAGTCACACTTGCTGTTTCCTCCTTTTGAATAATGTGTGTCATCTGCTTATATATTGGTTTTCTACATCCTATACACAAGGAATTTGCCTCATTAGTAGCAGGTGCATTACCTGTTTCTCATGGTCGCCACATATTTAAGAGCTTTGTGCAACATCTCTGGTGTGAATGGCAGCTTAAATCGTGCAACCCTGTCTGGGTTGTTTTGTTTTATACACATGCTCCTTCCACTGGCTCAAAAGCCTCTGAAATAAATTGTGTGTTTTAAAGAGATCTACATTTTTTTTGTCTATTACAGAATTTCTTCAGAATGAAGTGGGCTTCACAGGCTATTCTCAGAAAATCAAGATATAAATTTTATTTATAATGTAAATATATTTAATATGTGGTATTTTAATCAAAATTGTTAGAGCCATTTGTTAGAAAATAAAAAATTTCAAAGAATGTTTATGTAAAGGGTAGTTTGGGGTGGGAGATTTTCTTGAAAATCTTCGTGCCACATCTTTGGAAGATACTGAATCTAAATACTAAAACATATCCAATGTTTTGTTTTTTAGTTAGCTGTTCACAGACACATACACGTACAGACATACACACGGACCTTTTTCTAAATTTTTTTTATTCTGGGGACCTCAAAACATGTATTTCAGGTGAAATATTGATATAGAATTTTTGTGTGGAATACAATACTTCCCCTAACTACTACATGTAGTACAGAAAATAAAAATTAGTGAAGTTATTAGTGTGTTTGTGCCACAATGATAATAGTTACTTTACTGAGTTTTTTCCCTATATTACACTATTAGGAGAGGTGTTTGCTGTGGAACATTATTTTCAAACACACACGGTAGGACATCATCAGAATGGACCGAGTTTTCTTCATGTTAGGGAGACATATTTAATAAGGAGGCACCAAATAACAAAACCAAGTTAGCTATCATTGGGATTAGTTCTATATGAAAGAGGTCTCACATGCAAAATCAGGGACTACTTCTGCATGCTAAGAGCCGTCATATGTACTCTATGACAAAATTACTGAAATTTGGTTTGAGAGAGAGGCCTGTTCAGTGGATCTTTACAGAACTGGGTGGATTTGTTCAGTGTCTAACAGGAAGGGATGAGCAAGCTCATATTGTCTATGACAGATTTCTTCTGCAACATCTGGTTTTCAGATGAAAGTGTGTCGGTGGCCTCATGATGTTATACAGGAACCAGTGCACATTTTTTGTGTCCTTAGAGCAACCTTCAATAATCTTCATGTTATGAACAATGTGTAGCACGTGATGGTACACTTTTTGAACACATTCCGTACCAATGCCATTAACTAATACTTCAGTGTCATTTGTTTCACTGCATACTGTACATGCAATTTAAAACTGGTCCGTGTCTGAGAGGCAGAGCTTGATTGGGTATTTCAACAAGCCCTCTGGACACCAGGCTTTGTTCATAAGACTGTAGTAGTTATAATGGGGAATACAACTATAATCACAAGTCTTCCGAGAAAATGATTCATATAAGAGATTTCAAACAGGTAGATGTTTCAACATTGAATATTTGTAACCAAAACACACTTTATTGATTTATGGTTCTCAAGTGGAGTATGTCTTAGCTCAGTGGTAGAGAGCTAGCTTACCGTTCCTGAGGTTGGAAGTTCAAATCTATGTGAAGCTACTCAACTTTTTCTCTCCCTTTCATTTTAAATACATCAGTAAAACTATAACAGGTTTCTTCATTCTTTAATCTTTAAAATAATTTTTGGTTTATTATTTTGGCTCCCATCTTTGGCCAATATGAAACTATTAGGAAACGGGCACATGATTTGTTACAATCCTATATTTGTGGCATAAAATAAAAAGATTTAACTTCTAAAATAGAAAACAGAATCATTAATTTTATATTTCAAAGGAAGAAATAAAAATAAAAGGAAACAAAAATGTTCCATTCTCAATATCCACTCCAGTAGATATCCATGCCGCAATATTCCTTCTACTGGTATGTGGTACTTATTTAGTAGTCCATCATACCGGTAGATGGCAACCATGACATTAATTTATTGGTTGGGAGGAAGTTTCAAATTCAGTCAATTTAATTTTATAACCACAAATTCCTCTATTATTGTAATTATATTTGTAAGTAAAATGAAGTAACATAATCAATATTATTTAACTACATTACAGTAAAACAAGTTGTAAAATATAAAAGACAACAATCAAGTAAGGAGAATCGAACTCAAGCCGCTTGCATAGAAGTTAAGTAGCTTAACCACTTTTTCACGCCAAGCGTGAACTGCACACTCACCCAAAAACACTTTGAAAAACTTTAACTGTTCAAGAGACCAGCGAATTTTAGCTTGACTGAGAGTACATATATAAAAATCTGATGTGTTACACTCACATGACTTTCTCTACTCTTGTACAAACTATTTTTACAAACGCTTATTCTCCATCTACTTCATGTTAATTGAGATATCGAGATGTCAATTTTATTGCTAAGTTTCTTGTAGAAGTAAGGGGAATATATATTTACAAGGTCAATATAGAAATACAGTAGCCTTTAAGCACATACATATCTCTTAATAGCTGGTTGCTAGGTGCAGCACCATTCCCTTTGCCACAGATTAATACTCTTTGCATATCCAAGGCAAAAAAATGAATAACAAATTCCCATTTGAGAAAATAAGTATTGAAAAATTTAAGGGAATAACAAGCAATATCTCGAAAATGGTTCCCTCTACAACAAAAATGTATATGACATAAATTGTGTATTTTAACGTGATCTACATTTTTTGTGTAGTAAAATTTTGTCTATCTCTTATGGTTTACCAGTTATGCAAAAGTTGTTCACAATGAAGAATACTTTTGGAGACATTCCCAGAAAATTCGAGATATACATTTTATTTGTCATAAAAATATCTTAAACATATGATATTTTAATCAAAATCGTTAGAGCCATTTTTGAGAAAATTAAAATTTTCGAAAAATCTTCCATGTAAAGGGTAATCTGGGGTGGGGGGATTTTCTTGAAAACCTTCGTGTCGCATCCTTGGAAGATACTGAACCTAAATACCAAGTTTGGTGTTTATCCGACTGTTCGTTTCTGAGTTATGCTGTTCACAGACACACACACGGACATGTTTCCAAAAATTCTTTTTTTGGATTCAGTGGGTCTCAAAACATGTATTTTCGATGAAATCTCGGTATCAAATTTTTGGGTGGAATACAATACTTCCCCTACTTACTATACGTAATAGAGAAAGTAAAAATTGCTTACTACTGAAGTTTTGATAGTGTGTACCCATGATTGGTAATATCAGCAACAATTGAAGTGACAGTACAATATGTCACCCATTAAGTATTCAAGATCATGCCATTCTCAGAGTTTGACTCACTAAATGCACCAACATGGGCTTCACACAGCCAAATGTAAAAGTGGTCGACTCTATTCACCTTGACAGCATTAATTTACACATATTACAATTTGAAGTATTTGCTTCACTCTTACTAGCTCCTGTTTCAAAGTTTTGAGTTCTTAAGCAGATGTTTGGCAACCTTTCTGTCCTTGTTTAACTGATCACCCTCCACTTTGTAGGACTTACAAGCCAATGCTTGTCGAGGAACAAGCAAACTCTGGATCATAGCATATCCAGGAACAGCACAATGTCTGGTATGTCGGTGAAAAAGGAAATGAAATGCATTGTTGAAAGGAACGATAAGAAAATTTGCGGATCAAATTATCAACCCAGTATTCGCCTAGTGACAAAAAAACCAGTCACATTGGTCGACCCCAGGACTTCCCAAATGTCAGTTGAACATGCTCCTCCTTGCTTTTTATTTGGGGAGGGAATATTTAGGCCAAAAAAGAGGAAGATTATACATGTTGTTTGTAGATTTCAAAAAAGCGTTTGACACAATTAATAGGGAGGCATTATGGACCAAGCTAAAGGGAAAAGGAGTAAGTGCGAAGTTTATAAATGCATTACAAAACATCTACACAGGTAACGAATATTGCATAAAGATGACACAAGATATGGTAATCCCAAACAGAGTAAGCACATTAGGTCTCAGACAAGGTTGTCAATTAAGTCCCATACTATTTATTGATGATATTCTGGAAGTAGTGAACGAAACAAACAGACATATGCCAACAATTAACAATAAACAGATCCCAGGTTTGTTATACGCCAATGATTTAGTAGTGGGGTCAGTAACAAGTGTGGGGTTAATGAAATCAATTGAAGCATTGTATAAGTTTTGCAAAGCATGGAATTTAAGAATAAATATTAAAAAATAAAAAATTATGGTTTTTAAGAAGGGAAGGTAAGCTGGGAAGGCATGAAAAATGGTGTTGGGAGGGAACAGAAATCGAAGTGGTTAATAAATTTGACTATTTAGGCATCCGTTTCAGCAGTAATGAACACAAGAAAAAGGTATTAGCATGGCACTGTGTGCTATTATTGCATGTACACATAAACTACCAGGAATGAATATAAAGTGGTTGGAGAGAGTATATACGGCTGTATGGGGTGGAAACATGGGGAATAGAGGAGGGATGGAGAAATGTGGATATGATTCATAGGAACTTTTGTAAACAGGTTTTGGGCTTACCTAAAAATTCATCCAATGGGGTAGCACAGGAAGAGTAGGGAGCAAAGCTAAAATAATGGTAAGGAGTCTAAAATATTGGTTTAGGCTAAAGAGTATAAAGAAACAAGATATTTTGAAACAATGCTTGACTGCACAGGAGAACATTACCCAATATACAACTTGGAGTAGCAGAATTAAGCAGGCTCTGTAAGAAAGTGGGGAGGGGGGTACATGGAGGGATAGAGAACTAAAAGAAAGAGGATTCTGGAATCAAATCAAACTAAGAATGGATAATATTGAAATTCAAAAAATTTTTGGTAGTTTTAATAACAAAAAATCATTGAATATTTACAGGGAAGTAAAGCTAAAATGGGGAAAGGAGACATAGGTGGAAAAAGGAGATAAAGTCGCCAGGGAAGGAATTGCATGGGCGAGAACAGGGGTAGTAAAATTAAAAGTTAGTATAGGACAGAGAAGGGAGGTAGACAAATGTCCAATGTGTGGATAATTATTGGCATGCAATTTTGGAATGTGAAGAAACTAAAGAAATGAGGGATAAATCAATACTGAGGAAATTGGCTAACTTACCAATAGAAATAATAGGAAAAAAGATATTGAAGATAAAATCAGATGAGGGTGTTAAGGAAATTGGTATTTATTTAGGTAGGGTAAAACAAAAATGGATGAGAAAATTATATATGGAAGAGATATAGGCACAACAGAGGTAGATAGTAGCCAAAGAATTGTAGATATAATGGTTTTAGCATTGAAGCTTGCTGGAACCAAGGATAGGTTGGGAGTTATTGCATTCAGGATAAAAGAATCTGTAGTGTTAACAAGTAGGTTAAGGGTTAATAGTAGAGCTGACTGAATGTAATTATACTATGTATATGTATTTTGATACATATGGTGAAATAAATTATCTTATCTAAAATATTTGGGGAGGGGGGGCAACTGAGGGACGAAAATCAGCTATAACATTCAAACATTTCAGTTCAAGTTTGAGTGTGAAAGGGAAACAATAAATAAGCATACTTGCCAACTTCCTGAAACCTGTATAACTTTCCTTCATCCAGCAAAGTGTAATAATTTTGCAATAACATGAAATTTAGAATGCATAAAATGTTCAGTGCAGTAAATGTAAAATAAACATGAATTCTGTTTTATAGGAATCCTTGAAGACCTGCTTCATGCTAATCAAGGTCTCAGGTGTAAACATAGTTGGCATAGCTTTCTTTGGAAGGGAAGTAAAGCCTATGGTCTCGTGTCGTAGACTTATGGCACATGAAAGAACCTCAAGCCTGATAAAGAGGCCTCTTAGCAAACTTCCGGTCTATCACGCCTGATATAGACTGGGACACTAAAACCATAGTGGTTAAAGAGTGTCCATAAATAAAACTCAAATTCATTGTACAACCTGGTAGTACTAAAATTCTTCCTAGTACCACAATAAACACGTATTAAAGGAAAAAACACCACTTCCTACGCTACACACAGATTTCTAGTCCAAAATTTAAACTTCATAGCATCAACTATAAACAAAATGGGAAACTTATATCCCGCAGCTATAGAAAGTGAATAAGATATACAATCTATGCGAGGGAGTTCACTTTACAATCCACATCGTACACACTGAAAGTTCACGCCTAGTGGTGCAATTAACTTTTAAATTATTACATTCAGTTCTGTAAGCTTAAGCGATGCAGTGGCTGTGAACCAAGGTTATCAGAAGGTCGGCACCAGGCAGTTGGAGATAAACAAAGTTAAGTTACTCTCATGTCTGCGTAAACACCAAAAGTGCTACTGACTGGCAACCAAAATTTTCTGGAAGTTTCTCCCCCATCCACCTCCAGAATGTGTGTCCAGATAGTTCTAGAATGTTCTGTAGAAGATTCTGTGGGTGTAAGTAAGCGTTCTTGCGAGAGGAGTCATTAGCAAGTGCATGTCTGGTAGGATATCCAGTGCAGTTCTCCGAGCGAGTTGGTGATGACTGCTTTGACATGCAGTGAGTGATACTATGGAGCGAGGGGTTGTAGAAGTCTGAAATATTAGTTAATGGCATTGGTACAGAATGTGTTCAAAAGTGTACCATCATGTGCTACACATTGTTCATAACATGAAGATTATTGAACATGTTGATCAACAAAAGTTGCTGTAACGACATAAAATGCTGTATCTGCCCACAACGCTATAAAAAGGCCTCTTGCACTCCTGTAAATTTTAGTGTAGTGCTAAATTTGATTCAGATGTACGAGGTCTGTTCAAAAAATTCCAGAACTTTGTCAATAACATTTTTCTACGCTTAGCTTTTACTTATGGTGCATGATCTCCTTCGAAATACTCTCCTCCACAATTGATACACCGCTCCCAACACTGTTTCCACTTCCGGAAGCAATCTTGGTACATTTCTTACTGGATTGCGTGAAACGCCGTCTGCGAATTTTCTTTTATCCCATCTATCATTGTAAATCTTCATCCTTTCAACTTTGGAAATAAAAAAAAAAGTCTGCAGGGGCCAGGTCCGGAGAGTACAGATGATGAGGCAGCACAGTGTGCAATAGTCACACACCAACAGGGATGAATGTGCGGGTGCGTCATCGTGATGCAAGAGCCATGAATTGTCTCGCCACATTTCAGGCTGTTTCCTTCTCACATTTTCTTGCAGGCGTCGCAACACGTCCAGATAGCCAGTCTTCGATTGCCACAAACAATTTCGTTGACATTCCTGACATGAACATCATCGGTAGACGTTAAAGGGCATCCTGAATGAGGGTCATCTTTAACTTCCATCTGGCCATTTTTAAACCGTGTGAACCATTCGTAACACTGAGTATGGCTTAAACCCTCATCACTGTAGGCTTCCTGCATCATTTGGTGTCTCTGTAAAGGTTTTCTTGAGTTTCACATAACATTTAATGTGGACACATTGCTCCTCTAACTCTGCCATCTCGCAAACTGTGTGACACAACGTTCTACTCAATACAGCACTGAACAATAACTAACAAGACATAGAATAATGAATCTTCCGGCAGTTACACATTAAACACAGCCGTGTGCAGGGATGCCAACCGCATTTCGCTCCAACACTCTATTGGCGCAAAATTACGTATGTTTCAGTATTTTTTGAACAGACCTTGTAAAGCTGAAGGAAAATTAAATTGATCAAGAGTTACATAGGATGTCCTCTTCTACTCTACTCACCTCTATGAGCTTTAGTCCAAACCAACATCGTCTCCAGAAGGAGAGGCACCACTTGTGGGTGGGAAGCCCGCACCAGGGAAACCTCCGCCCATGCCACCGAAACCTCCAGGCATTCCACCGCCAAACTTGGTGGCTAACTTTGTAATAACAGCACTAATCTTAGGATTGTTCTGGTATTTTATAATATTGGCTGGATTGGTGGAAATATCCTGGAAGGCTGCAGACACTTCTGGGTCCTGGAACAGAACAGCAAATGAGAAATATTATAGGGCCAGCTTCAGCTGAGACGAGGCATCCTTCAGTATGTCTGTTCATGTGGTGTACTACATCTGTAGTAACATTACAATCAGAGGGGGTGTCAAAAATAACCGGAATTACTGGAAAATACTGCTCACCTTTACTCAAACTCCTTTACAATACTTTACCTTCAAAGTATTCTCCCTGGACACAATACAACGGTTCAAAACACTCCCTAAGCCCCTTTTGAATATTTGTTGAGTATATCTGAAATTGTATGGTTTAACTCATGATCACTATGAAAATGATCTCACTGTAGGAAAGCACATGGTGCTAGGTCTGGTGAATAAGGTGGATATGGCATCATCTCAGTACCTAATTCCACGATTGTTTCTCGAGTCTTCATGGTGTGATAAGTCATCCTTCACCGTGTAGCCGTTACCATGCTAGCCTCTAGTTCCCGAGGTCACGGGTTCAAACCTGGCGGAGGGCGATGGATTTTTTTCGGCTGTAAAAATCCTTAGCATGGCTTCCTTCAGAAGGGAAGTAAAGCTGGTGGTCCCATGTTGTGGATTTATGGCATGTAAAAGAACCTCAAGCCTGATAAAGAGGCCTCTGAGCAAAATTACCGGTATTTCAGGCCCAATATACAATGGGACACTAAGGACCACAGTAGTTAAAGAGCGTCCATAAATAAAACTCAATTTAATTTAATGGTGTAATGAGCAGGTGTATTATCCTGATGAAGGATCCATCCCATTTGAGCAAGGTTTGGTCTTCTCTTGGCAGTTTTCCTCCTTAATGGTCCTGTCAGCACTAACAGTATGTTGTTTATCCGCCTTGCTTATCGAAAAAGACAACGTGCATCATTTGAATCGCTTATACCATTTGAAAACCTGCAATATTTCCAGTGTTTGTGAGTTTTATCAAGAAGAACACAAAAGGTAATTAATGCATGCTGCTGATTCATTTTGGGTACGGTTAACACACTCTTTTTCTTCATCTGCTTCCCTCCAGCTGAGGAGAGCCAGGTGAATAATGCACATGGTATTTTGTCAGACATTTCCAGTGCTGCCCTCACCAGACTCCAGCTCAGGTGCATTACAATGCAAAAACAAAACTTCCGGTTATTTTCTTATTCCCCCCTCATATGTAAGTAGGATAATCTCAAAAACAAGTCAATTCATTCTGATAATTGTTTGACCATTGGAAACTCCTATTCTTTCTAACAGACAAAGGCCTTGTGCTTGAATACAATCACACTGGAATTATAAAAGAATGTGCTTTGACTTCGTTGAGATTACCATGGTAACGACATATTTAGATGGTCACACTAAGATACCAGAAAACACAGCAAAACAAAAGAGAGTCGAATATCCTTATAATGTTACAATACATATGTATTAATAATGCTAAAACATGTATGTATGTAGTAGGGTAATCTTTGAAACCCACTCAACCCATTTTGATACTGAAAAGCTGTATAGTTGCCCTACTGCATAGTGAGTGCATGTAGAAACAAAAGCCGGTTGCATTTTATTCCAAGCAATATACATGAATGACCTTGATATAACACTTAAGCAAACAGAACATAGAGCTTAAAAAGCGAGAAGTGATCTTGTTTATAATGGTGCAAATCATATATCTATTTCTGTTCCATTTATCAAATACTGCAGATGTGTATGTAATGAAACAACGTCAAAATCTCTGAAAAAGGCTTATTCTAATTCTATAGATGTGTGCACTGAACTTTCTGGATGCAAAAACCTTCTAATAACCCTCATGTAAGAAAGTACTTTATACTTATGTTGCAATGAAGTTCGTTAGCAGGACATTGTATAGACAGAAAATTCCTTACATTAGAACTGATATTTCATAATTAACAACTGACAAGATTATTTTTCTCTGTGCTCATAGACCATGTGCCTTTCTCAAAGAGGTTAACTTGATGGCATGGGAATCTTCATATTCACCAGCTTCACCTCTATTTCATTAACAATATCTGTAGTGAACATTCCAACAGATGATTGTTCCACCACCAAAGAGCACTTACAGTCTATGGAGCATTTCCAGAACTTAGAAGACTGTTGGGGGACATTAAGGAACTCACATCATTTTGTGAATATCAGGGCATTTTTCATCTGTTGTTCTCTTGATGATTGCACAAGAGGGGGTGGGGGGGAGATAAATCAATGAAATTGTCATTTGAGTTTAAAAAGTTGACCATGCAATATCGGATGTCAACTACCACAGTGTTACCATCCCCTTCACATTAAATGTAAACATTACCTGGAAAGCCGCCAGTATTTCTGGATCATTGAGGAACTTATAGAAGTCGCCCATTCCAGCTCCTGCTCCTGGTCCTTCAGAATCAGCCTCACTTTGCTGTGCTTCCTTTGCAGCCTTTGCATGTTCTTCCCTTGCCCTTCTAGCTCTCTCTAACTTCTCTTTCATTTCCTTTTCGGCACGTTTGCGTTCATACTTTCTACGGTGCTCCTCCAACTTGCGAGCCTGAAAACAACAGAATGTATTTGTTAAGCTTCTGAAACAATTCATAGTGTCACCTCTTAACTATATGCACGAATACATCTTGCTGACCAACAGCTGGGTAAAATATATTACTACTTAAGTGATGAAACACAATGTTCTAAAGCTCTGCTTCTCGATTCCAACACTTTGATAAGGCAACATTTCTAACACATATGTTGCAGAAGGTAATGTGATGCCTAGTACACTAAACTCTGGTAATCTGGCCCACATTTGGTTCAGTGCCATACATCAACTTGGTATTTTTTAGTACTGTTTTAACACATATTCTTACTGCATATGGCACTACAGTTGGTGGACACTTAAGATTCATAAAATGAAATAATTGGAAAAGGAAATCTTCCAGGCCTAAGTTTTAGGGTAACTACCTGGTATTTGCCAGTTATGAGTACTGGGAAAACCTCAGTCAGGGAGGAGGGTCCTGGCAGAATTTGAACCACAGAGCTCCTGTTTATCAGTCCATGCCTTAGTAACCTCTGCTATTGGACCTCTCCTGATTTGATGATATATGACAACGGCATGCTTTATCACGCAACCACTCTACATCGGTACTACATGCATCTGGTTGTTGCCGGAAGATATCTGCTGAAGAAAAGTGCAGCCATCCATTGGAGCCAGTCATCAATTGCTGACACTTTATACATCAACATGTTCCACAAGCTTCCAGGAGGAGGAGGAGAAAGTTGCTGTGAGTTAGACCAAACAGATGAAGAACTAATCAAAAGTAATGAAGAAGATTTCTCACACTGCTGTTACAACATTGCAGCAACTAAAACTTCAGGACATGTTTCACAGTGAGTGATAGGTACTACTGTACTCACGTTTTCTATGAAAATGAATGTCTCTTTGGATTTAATAAAGTGTAGTCCCTAAGTGTTTAAACTAAACTTCAGACGCTCTCAATAATCCGGCACCCATATGTGTAACGAATGGCCAAATTAGTGTGCAGCTTTTCCCACCATTCTGTGCATTTCATTTTGGTAAGACATGTTTTAAATGGTGAAAAGAATCTCTAATTTTAGAGATTACATTCTGAAAACTGATGTACTGCATTCACATCACTTTCTCTACTCACTCTTCTACAAACTATTCTTAACACACATAAACTTTCATTACACATTTCAAAGAAGAACACAGTAAGCTAAAGCGACAGTCGCTACTTGCCCATGCTGTTTTCATAACCATGACAAAGAGAATATCTGATGTGTTACATTCACATGACTTTCTCTACCCCCAATCGCTTATTAGTGGGTATGCAAATTATTCTTACTAAAGCTTATTTTCTATTTAGTACTTTTTAATCCAAATAAACCTTTGGACATAGTACTGCATTACACATTTTGTTATAGATAAAGGGAACAGTGACAGTCAAATGTTTTAGAACCGGACGCTACACACTACCTTAAAATTCCATACTGTTTCCACGCAATCACGAATGTTGAAATGACTTTGACCAAGTACTGAACAATTCAAACCTTTAATAACAGACATCTCAAAAATGGCTTAAGCCACAAAAAAAGTTATTTGATATAAATTGTCTGTTTTAAAGAGATCTGCACTTTTTGTGTGTATGTTTCATCTAACACTTAACATTTAGTAGTTATATAAGATTATACAAAATTCCTTCTGAATATAAAGGACTTCACAGGCTATTCCCAGAAAATTCAAGATATACATTTTATTTGTCATGTAGATATCTTAAACCTACAGTATTTTAATCAAAATTGTTAGAGCCATTTATGAAACAATCTGATGTGTTACACTCACATGACTTTTTCTATTCTTGTACAAACTATTTTTACGAACGCTTATTCTCCATATGCTTCATGTTAATCGAGATGCTAATCTTATTGCTAATTTTCTTGTAGATGCAAGGGGAATTGGTAGGCTTTAAGCGATAGTCAAACATTTTAAGAGCTGGTTGCTATGTGGAGTATTCCATTCTCTTTGCATTACCAGGAAAAAAAAAAATGAATAACAAATTTCCATTTGAGTAAAAGTATATTGGAAAATTTAAGGGAATAACAAGCAATATCTCGAAAATGGTTCACTCAACAAAACAAATGTATATGACATAAGTTGTGTATTTTAACACGATCTACATTTTTTGTGTAGTAAAATTTTGTCTATCTCTTATGGTTTACCAGTTATACAAAATCGTTCACAATGAATACTTTTGGAGACATTCCCAGAAAATTCAAGATATACATTTCATTTCTCATGAAAATATCCTAAACATATGATATTTTAATCAAAATCGTTTGACCATTTTTGAGAAAATTACAATTTTCAAAAAAATGTTCCATGTAAAGGGTACTCTGGGGTGGGGGATTTTCTTGAAAACCTTCGTGTCGCATCTCTGGAAGATACTGAACCTAAATACCAAGTTTGGTGTTTATCCGACTGTTCGTTTCTGAGTTATGCTGTTCACAGACACACACACACGGACATGTTTCAAAAAATGCCTCAAAACATGTATGTCCAGTGAAATCTTGGTATCAAATTTTTGAGTGGAATGCAATACTTCCCTACTTACATAGTAGAGGAAGTAAAAATTAAACTCTTAGAAAATGTTTTCTATGTTAGGAATAGTTTCGAGTGTGGGGGGGGGGGGAAATTTTCTTGAAAACATTTGTTTTGTATTTATTAAACTTTTGAGTTTTGCTATTCACAGACAAAGGCATTTTTCACGACTTTGTATTTCTAGGTGGGATGTAATACATCCTCTACCTAGTAGATACACTGTAAGGAAAGTGGTATAGAAAGTGGCACTTAGCTTATTTTTTTTTAAAATGTGTATATTAAGATTTATCAATTTATTTACTTTTTATCACAAAATACATTACAGTAAATATCAAAACTGTATATAAAATTATACACCACTCAAAAATTTAGAGGAATACATGTTTAAATCAAAGCCTGAAATAAACTATTGATACAATGTAAATTTTGACATAGTGTTTACAACTAAAATAAAGTTCTTCCAAAAATTTGTTAACTTTCCTTTGAATAAATTAGCAGTGTTGAAAATTCTGTCGAAATGAAAGTGAGCGCTCTGTGATTTATTGACCATTAGTTTTTTTAAACGGGTTTTAACGGCAATATGTGGTAGAAAAGTGTTATTCTGTGAGGCTAATACACAGGAATGAAACATCAGTTGTGCGGATTGAAGATGGCCATTCCATTCACTTTGTCTCCAGGATACTTGTGTCACCCATAGGGCTTGGAGGCGATACAAGAGGCAGTTCAGATGAGGGTGAAAGAAGAAGGCAACAGAGGTACACGATAGATACCTTGTCCTATCAGCTTTGTGCAGACAGAACTCTACAAACTAGAGCTGTCAAGGACATGCACTTCACTTGCTTGTTTCTTCCAGGCCCAATGAATACACCAAACTTCTAGTTCACATGCGCTCTCATAGGAAATGAGCATTTATATGTTCTGAGTATTCTCATTTGAGAGTTCACCTCATAGCAGTGTTGTTAGGCGTATTGCTTTAGTGCATTAAGGCAAAGGAATGATAAAAGCCTATGCCATGTTACTGCACTTTTGTGTTTGTTTCTACCTACTGTTACGGTCAAGATCTATTTTACTACATTAGGGTACAGAAATTCCATTTTCACGTTTGGTTTTATCATTACACCTAGGCAAAATATATATGAAAATATGTTTCAAAAAGAAATACAAATTATATATTATAATGCAACAAATGAAATACTGATTAAAGCCCAAAAGAATGCCCTCATTCTATTATTTACACTGATGAAACTCAGGTAAACCAAAACCATCCTGTCAGGATTCTAAATGAGACAGTGGTTTAAAGATTCCATTAGGTGAAGGATGATAATATCTAATAATCTGCCACTAGGCCAGATAACCCAAATATGGTTTCATAGAAGGGAGAGATTTGCTTTTTCAGTAAAAAAGTGGTAGTGATTATCTTAAAAGAGATGAGTAATGTAGTGTTTAGGGAATGATTTATCAATTTCCTTCACAGAGTGGAAGAAGGGTGTGTGATAATAATGGATAATGCAAGCTGCCACAAAAAATCCCCAATACAAATCCTAGGAAAACTGCAATTTTATCACAGTTTCAAAGCAAGAATATACCTCATAATCTACATACACAATAGCGGAATAACAAACTAATTGTAAAACAGCCGACAAAGATTATTATTGTTAGTGCAACATTTACATATCAGCTGTGACTGTGGACCGTGCTTGTATTTCACTTGTATCACAACTCCATTACCACACGAACTTGACTATGTGTAAGGAAGGCAACAACGTTAGTGAAGTAAAAAGACTGAGCCTTCATCTTGGGTCTGGTCACTCTGGGCGTTCAAGCAGGAAATGAGACATACACTCATTCTGCATACCAATCAGAATGGTCTGAGAGAGGGACACAGACACCCAACTTGCCCATATGCAGGAGCTCATTTGTGTTTGGAGGCATGAATGGTGCAAACCAGTAACCAAAACTCATTTGATGGACAGCTCTAGTAACAAACAACAATGGATTGGTGACTTCTGATCAGAATGCGAGAAACAGGCTGAGAAATGCAGGGTTGGGATCTAGAATACCCTATTTGACTCATCAACACAAGGAATCCTGGCTGAGATTTGTTCAGGATCATCTCAACTGGCAGCTGTGCCAATGCATGGCGTTCTCTTCACAGATGAGTCAAAGTTTAGTTTGAAGCATTGTGATGGTCACACATGTGTATGGAGATGTCCTGGTACACGCCTTGCTCCAGCCACTACATGACAGATTTGGAAGGCAGTTCGATTATGGTTTGGGATGGCATTATTACCAAGTCTCGGACAGAGCAGAATGTTGGTGTTTACTTAATAACATTATCCTTCAACATGACAAAACCTTTGCTTATGGAATGAACTGTAATTTGCTTCTAATGCACGATAACGGTAAACACCATACCAAAGATGTCCTGACCTCAATGTGATTGAGCATCTGTGGAATATGCTGGAAAAACCTCTTTGCAAGAGGCCTGCTGTGCCACAGAAGCTGGGAGAACTTGCAGATGCAGTCACTGAAGAATGGGAGAAAATCCCACAAATCGCCATTAGCAGTCTGGTGAGAAACATGCAGTTATTATAGTTCACGGAAGACACACTAGGTACTACCATTAGTAAACAATGTCATCTTGTATTTCCACTTTGTTTTCTGCACCAATCAATAATGTGATTATATTTCTAATCCTGTGAAATTAAAGTCCGTTAGAGTCCTATTATAATTTTAGACAATTCTTATACATATTATCAAAAATCAAAATTGTAGCAATACTTATTTTGGTTTAAACACGTGTGACTGTATTCAGATATTTGTCAAAGTTGTGGGTCACCTAGTACTATATAAGGAATAATACTTAAACTTAATGAACAAACAGATATAAGTATAATACTTCCCATAAAGAATGTGCAGATTTAAATTGACCATGTGGTTGTAAAACGTGGGTTTTAACCGCACACGGTACATATTGCCATATTCTGCTGGTGCCATATGTACTTCAGCATCATTGTAGGGTAAGTGATACAATGCTGGGCAACATATCCCTAACAGCTAACACTACCTACTTAGTACTGGTCTTCCCATTTGTGTTCACTTGGCCACAAGGTAATAAACTATACATTTTTACTTTCTCTATTAGTTTAAGTGAGTAGAGAAAGTATTGTATTCCAAAAAAAAAAAAAATACATTGCTAGAAAATGAGCTGTATGTGTGCCTGTGAAAAGCACTACTCAAAAATGAAAAGTAGATCAAATACCAAACTTGATATTTAAGTTCAGCATCTTCCAAGGATACAACACTAAGATTTTCAATAAAATCCTCTACTCCAAATTACCCTTTACATGGAATATTATTAGTTTTTATTCTCTCAAAAATTGTGTGCTTTTTACAAGAGATACGTTTTTCTGTGTGGTAAGATTTTGTGTATCTCTAAAGGCTGGTTCACAACAACCAGTACGAGAATGACAAAGTTCAACTACATGTATTTTAATGGGAACGTTCACAATTGACGGGAAGCCTGGAAACAAGACTTGACCAAGTTTTAACTTTCTCGTTCTCGGAATATTAGATCCATATTTGCGTATCAGACTCTTCACTGTAGAGATTATTCCAGGCGGCCGTGACATAAAACAGCTGCTAGTGCTCTCTCTTGTCGCAAGCTGCAAGAAATTCTAGTATATGTGCGTCAAACCTCAGAACCCCACATCCGCAGATCCCGTTGGTTGTTTTACTGAAGGCTCATCTGTAGTTTGTTTATATGAGACTTAAAACTGGCTATTGCCTAAAAACAACAGGAAAAACCGGTAGAAATTATCAAAATTCAATAAATAAACGTGATGTACACAAAGGAATGAAAGTTTGGTACTCTAGAGGAGTCGGAAGTGTAATGGATCTGTTTACTTTATCGAATTTTGACGTTGGCCAACCCACATTATGTTGGCTAAATTAGAAGCAGGTGAAAAAATAAATTCCTGTTCTTGGGCTGTCAACTAACCTTTGCGGTTTATACAAAAGTGGTTCAATATACATTTTATCTCCCAAGTTAATGTCTAAATTGTATGGTATTTTAACCAGAATCGTTAGAGCTGTTATTGAGAAAATAATAAAAATGTTTCTATGTAGAAGATAGTTTGGGATGGAGGATTTTGTTGAAAATCTTTGTTTCGCTTCTTAGGAAGATGCAAATACCAACTTTTCGTTTTTGCTGTTGACAGACAGACAGACAGACAGACACACACGCACGGGGCGCGCTACCCTAGCACGCCAGACGCCGCTCGGGTTATCCGCGTGCCATATAAGGGTGGAGGTATCGGATCGGCAGCCGTCGCTAAATATAAAGCGGGCCCGGGAGTAACCCGCTCCACACAGGCCCGCCTCACCTGCCTGCTGTACCACTTGCATCTCATTCACCCGACTTCAAAAATGTCATCACCACCTATCTATTCGAGATTTCACACGTTCTCAGGCCCCCTGAATCTAAAAAGTGTTTTATAGAAAAAGGTCCGTGTGAACAGCACAACTCAAAAACGAAATAAGGGATGAGCATGTTCCAAAAGTTCACCTTTTCCAAGGATGCGACACTAAGATTTTCAAGAAAACCCCCTACTCCAAAGTACCCTTTACATACTTTTTATTTTCTCAAAAATCACACTGGCGATTTTATAAAAATGCCATATATGCAAGATATTTTCATAATAAATAAAATGTTTATCTTGAATTTTCAGCGTACAGCCTACGAAGTCTTCATTCGCAATGACTTTGTACGACTGGTAAACCGCGAGAATAAACCACCTCCGTGGTGTGAGGGTAGCGTATCTGCTTCACATTCAACAGGTCCCGAGTTCGAATTTCAGTTAGGGTGAACTATCCGGACAAGGGTTTTTTTCTCGGAGTTTTCCATTATCCTGAAAATATGAATATCACGTAACTTTAAGATCTATGGACTCCGGGGTCAATTGAGCATCATTTCACTCACTTCATTTGTGCAATCAACCATGGTTATTTGAATTTTTCAACACTTTGTCAGTTTGTTAAAATGTGCCGCTATTCACTTATTTCTCACGATGTCATGGAAAGCGTGCGGAGTTTCAAGAGCAGCATAAAGCCACCCGCTTTTAAACATCTGATTGTCGATTCAGTCTTCTCCGTTCCTCTTGTATCCACAACGAAATGTGTAATGTAACGATTTCTGCAAACGTTTATTCCGATTAATATGGGCTATATAGAAAAATAGACTTACATAAGAATAGCTTTTAAGATAATGGGTAGAGAAATCATGTGATTGTAACATGGCACAATTTCTGCATTAATAATAAACAGTTACTATTATTTGCTGTCGTACTGGACAAGGTATTCACTTTGGCGCCGTTTCAAGCGATCTGAAGCAAAAGCCCGACGGAATGTAACCCGTCGGCGAATCTGACAAAAAATAGCAACGAGAACAAGAGCCGTAAAAATGCCAAAGGTGTTTTCCGACAGTTAAAAGTCAATGGGCAATTGCAACAGCGCGGGGATCTGCAGTTCAACACCAGGATTTCATGTCCTTTTCTCAAACCCAAAAATATACACAATCAATCAAGTGTTTCGTTTGGCGTAAGCTTTGGATATCTGCCCGTGTATAAGTAAACAGGGCAAAAAAGCTAGATGTGTTGCATTCACACGACTTTCTCTATTTTTCTTCTACAAACGCTTTTCTTCCATCTACCTCTTGCAATCGAGATGAACTTTCATTATACATTTCGTAAGAAGAATACAGCAGCCTAAAGCGACAGTCAGATTCTGCTATGTGACGACCTTCAAATTCCATGCTCTTTGCATGACCACGAGAAAAAAAGAAAAAAAAAAGAATAGCGATTGGCCGTTTGAAAATCCACATCAATAACAAATGGCAAACGCCACAGAAATATTAACATGAATTTTGTATTTTGACGAGATCTACATTGTTTTTTAAATAACAGTATTATGTTTTACGGTTTACAGTTATACCAAATTATATAGAATTTATTTGGAATGAAGAGGACTTCATGGGCTATTCTCATAAAATTCTTTGCATTAAATATCTTAAACATACAGTATTTCAACAAAGCCGTTGCTTGATTTTTACGAAATAAACATTTCAAGAGAGAGAGAGAGAGAGAGAGAGAGAGAGAGAGAGAGAGAGAGGATAGTTTGGGATCGGGGATTTTCTTGAAATCCACGTGTCGCATTGAAGTCCTTTAGATCGATGTAACAATGAAAGGTAAACATTAGTACAGCAAATACACTTGCGGTGACAATGTTACCAATACCAGAATAGCCCTATGTAATGTTAACAGCAGAGACATTTTACCATTTGGGTTGTCTGTTCGAACAAAGTGGACGGCGATTCAGGAACACGGTATAGGGGAGAAGGAGGTATTCCCAAACACTGGAGCAATAACGAACAAGGTATTTTAGCTTACTGTGGTAGTGACAGTTGCTACTGCTACCTAGCGTCAATGGAAGAGAACCTTTCACAGTTACTGAAGTTCCAGTTACCAGCGAGAGGTCATGTGAGAAGGTGGAAGCACTTACGTCTTCACAAACCTGGGCGGCTTTGCTTCCAGTTATACTGCCGCTAAAATTAGCGATCATCCAATAATGTCCAACGGCTCTGGTGCATTTTTTCGCTAACTGTCGTGTGAGCTATGGCGAACTATTTGATATTGCCCCATACGCCTGGATTTCGTAAAATACGTAAATTTTTAAGGCCACTCAGATTTAATTCCTTAATTTATTTTGAAGTTTTAAACAAAAGTATTTTATTTAAATTAATGCATTTGTACCTACTACCAATTCCAGGCCCTTCAGTAACATCTGAATAAAGAAATATGAGGAAGCCAAAATAGCATTCACAATATCTGATGGAAACTAGGAAAGCTTCCCCGAAAAAGACAGCTGAAAGCATAAACATTGGCTTCTAAAATAAATAAAAAGGCAGACGTGGTGAAGGCCGGAAATAATTAATTGTAAACCATATTGCAGGAAAGCAATCAGTTTCGAATCTTCAGAAGACGATACACAGCAAAATATTTGGGATGATACTGGTGGCTTTGAAATGGATGAAGATTTCTGTTGTATCTGTGGTGAATTTGGACAAGACAAAGCATTGTGGCACAAGCGTTCAAATGTACCTTGTAAAAACTGGACTCTCAAGGACTGAGATATTTTATTATGTTCACAGAAGTGTTAAAATGTCTTGATTTTCATAAATAAACAAGTTTCTTAATTATATCAATTTATAAAATACTTATCCAAGAGGTAAATGGCGAGCAAGATGTTTATTTTTGCAAGTTACAAGGTATATTTTAAATATTATTCTCATGAATACGTAGAGGGAAAAGGTTATACTTGAACACCTTGATAGATTTTTATTCAGTCTAACGTTTTCCATGATTGAGCTTAAAAGCTTCCCAAAGCAAGCAAATTCGTCCAGTTTCTTACGAAAGCTTGAGCACAGAGAGAGGCTCTATGAGTTTCCTTGACCGACAGATTTCACACCCCCAAACCAAAACAAACACCGTCAATAGATGTGACGAAAGACAAGCAGTTCTTCAGGACCGCCAAAAGCAACTCCACTTCGTAACCTTGAGCAGATGCATGTCTGTCATTTTCATTCTATTACTGAATTAGTGGCAACATTGACAAGTCCTACAGAAAGATGAAGTGCTATCTTCCTTTTTCCCCACTTTTGAGTAGCGCCAAGCTGCCGTCGAGACGCCACGCCACGCCGACGTGGTGGGGGACAAGGGAACCCCTGGGCAGCCACTCCGAACACCCAGTCTCCAACCGTATGCTGCTTGTGTCGCTCGCTAGCTGTGTATGCGTGTGTCATGGTGTGGTGTTAATGTGGTGAGGCCATAACCTCCTGGTTAGCCTTAAACCATCTAGTGTTTTTAGTGCAATCAACTTGGCCATGAGGGGCCACTACTTCTTCCTTCTAGTGTCCATTGGATTACTTGTACTCTCTTCAGTGCAAGGTACGAACCCATAAGGGGACATCTTGTCACTTCATGATAATTTTAGAGACACCACCTCCTCTGATAGAAATAACTTCATGGGTGGAGACTTTTATTTCCGACTTCGCCATCTTTATCTGACGTCACAACAAAACATGGCTACTATAACACTCATCTTCATATAACTTCTGAACCATTTTATTTGTTTAAATCTTACGTCAACTTTCGCACATTAACGTGGACATACAAACTCTTATCTAAAGCAGAACTGACACATCCGAGAATGAATTGGCGGGTTTTCACGAAGTTTCTGCAAACAGTCTCTCAAAAAGGTTCTGGAAGCATTAATAAGTTTGTAAGCGCACGATGAACGTCTAAAAGAAGTTCAGTTACTTTATCCACAATGGCTTCTTCCAACTCAAGTTCTGGGCCCTGCCGTTGTTTGTTGTACCTCATTGGGTAGCCATATTGATTTCTGCAAGGAGAGAGTTTGATATTTCAATGCCTCATTTTGGCACCTAACAAGAAAATACAAAAGTCTGATGTGTTACATTCATATGACTTTCTCCACCCTCTATCGCTTATTTGTGAGCATATTTCCTTATAGATACAAAGAGAACAGCGATAGTCAAATGTTTAACAACTGGACGCTATAGGCTGGCCTTAAAATTACATAGTTTCCATGACATCGCGAGAAACAACTGAAAAGCGACAGGACTTGAAAAGAAGGACTAAGTATTGAACAATTTGAATCACTAATAAATGATATCTCGGAAATGGCTGATGCCACAGAAAATGTTATTTGAAATAAATTGTGTGTTTTAAAGAGATGTAAATATTTTGTATAGCACATTCGCTTAACATTTAACTTACTTTTAGATTGTACAAAATTCCTTCCGAATGAAGACTTCGCGGGTTATTCTCAGAAAATTCAAGATATTCATTTTGTCATGTAAACATCTGTAATATATGTTACTATAATCAAAATCGTTAGCCATTTTTCAGAAAATAAAGTTCGAATAATGTTCCATGTAAAGGACAGTTTGGGGTGGAGGGATTTTCTTGAAAATCTTACTGTCCCATCTTTGAAGGGTACTGAACCTGAATACCAAGTTTGGTATTTATACCAATTTTCGTTTTTGAGTTATGCTGTTCAGACACACGGACCTTTTTCTTTTGGGTTCAGGGGCCTCAAAACGTGTATTTTCGGCGATGAAATATTGACGTAGAATTTTTGGACGAATACAATACTTCCCCTACTTACTGTACGTAGTAAAGAAAATAATAAACAGTTGAATACTGTTTCCGTATGTTGTTAACGAAGCACGTCTTGCTTCATATGAAATCATTTCTAAGTATATCTTAAATAACGTAAGAATGTGGATACGAGAATTAGAGAAAGTCGTATCACAATAGTGTTTCAACTTGTTGTACGTGCCAAGTTTTAACGACGAGCATAAAATATCTATGGATGAAATTACTGCAGTTGAAAATAACTGGCTAGGCCGACCCAATCCCAAGAGAATACAACAGGTGGCCGAAAGGAAACAAAAACTAGAAACTTGGCAACCTAACACACCCGATTTAGACAGTCTGAATGGATCGCTGTCGACGCATAACGCTTACAAAAAAACTAAATTAAAACAGTCTCAGCCGACTTCTTACATCAGAAGAAAACTTTCCTACCTAGGTATAGGCGCCGAGATATATCTCCAGACCTATTTATCAATGCCGACAAAAATTTTACTCCGTGACAAAATGTCTAAATTGAGATTTATTACACACACAAAAACGTCTCCAAATCTAGGAATAGACACAGACATGACTCTCCTCTGTGACAAAGGTACATCTGCGATGGTTCCACACCACTACAATACTTTACCAGTGTACCAATAAGACAGTGTCGCACAATTCAGGAAACGTTTCCAAAGACAAGATGAAGCACACATTCTACACGGTGTTCCCGTCCACTTTGTTCCAACAGGAAACAGTATCTCTACTGTTACACTACGTAGGTCTATTCTGGTGCTGTTAACATTTACCTTTCATTGTTACACCAATCTAACAGACGAATCAGACATCTGAAGATCACCAGTTAGGTAGCCGCTTTCACGTTCATATCCACAGCTGTACCAGTGGTTAGGGCGGCGGATTTCTAACAAAGAGATTCCGAGTTCCAATCCCGCTCTCACCTGCGATACAAAATGTTTCTAAAACCAAATGAAATTTGTTTATATTTGACAGTTACTTTCTAATGTTTTGTGAGTTGAGTTGTTCGGTTCGCTCCAATAGTTTGTTAATTATTACAACATTCCCGGGCTAAGATCTTTTAGATTTTAAATTGTCATTAACCCCTAAACAATGTCGGCTTAGAAATGCATTTGGCGAAGAAGCCCCATCTAAGGCAACAATTTATAATTGGTAAAGCGAATTCAAAAGAGATCGGTTATTTCTTAGCGATGAATTTCGTGAAGGACGGCCAAGTCCTACTGATGGAAACATTGCCGCTGTTCGAGCAATGCTTGAAGAAGATCAACAGACACCTTATGAATTTATTCTGGAGACATTGGGCATTGGTATCGTTAAATCCAAAACATTTTACATCAGCAGATAGACGTGAGAAAACTTGTCGATATATTTACATAAATTGACTCCCGACCAAAAACAACAACGCACTGACTGGTGTCTAAAAAGCTGGAAAAATTCCAAGGTGGCACTTCAAATTTGGTCTGGAATATCGTTACTGGCGATGAATCTTGGATTTATTGTTATGATCCCCAAAAGAAAGTTCAAACGTTTCGAACAGAACCTAAGCCTACAAAAGTCCGACGAATTCGCAATGCTGCTAATCTTCTTCCTAAAACGGGCCATATTGCTACTATAGCATTAAAAGATAGACGTACCGTCACTGCCAATTGCTACACAAATGCCTTTTCACAGCAAATGTTTGAAAAAGTTCGTGAAAAACACCAAAAAGGACAAGCAATGTTACATCATGACAACGCATACAGTGTCGTCCTCCGTGGTCTAATGGCCTCTAGTTCCCGAGGTCGCAGGTTCAAACCCGGCGGAGGGCGTGGATTTTTTCGGGCGTACAAATCCTTAACATGGCTTCCCTCGGAAGGGAAGTAAAGGTTGGTCCCAGGTTGTAGATTTACAATATGCAGAAGAACTTCAAGCCTGATGAAGAGCCTCTGAACAAAATTACCGGTCTTTCACGTCCAATATAGAATGGAACGCTAAGGACCTCAGCAGTTAAAGAGCGTTCATAAATAAAACTCAATTTATTTTGTCTATCACTTAAGTTTACCAGTTATGCAAGATTGTATAAATTTCCTTCGAATGAAGAGGACTTCACAGGCAAATCCTAGAAAATTCAAGATATGCATTTGCTATACAAACATCTTTAATATATGGTATTGGTATTTTAATCAAAATAGTTGGAGCCATTTTTCAGAAAAATCAAAACATTCCTTGTTCCATGTAAGGGGTACTTTAGAGATGGGGCCATTTTCCCGAAAATGTTTGTGTTGTACATTTGAAACTGAAGTTAAATACCAAGTTTGGTATTTACCTGAACTTTGTGTTTGAAATATGCTGTTTATACACACACACGGCGTTATTCTGAAAACGATTTTTTTTTTAATTTTTACTTAGGGGGCCCCAAAACATGAATTTTTGGGTGGAATGCAGTTCATTCTCTACCTATTCTGTATGTGACAGAGTGTGTAAAAAGGACGAAGTACTGAAAAATTCAATCCTATAATAACGCATATCTCGGAAATGGTTGATGCCACAAAAAAGATTATTTAGAATAAATTGGGTGTTTAAAGAAAACTAAATTTTTTGTGTAGTAGCTTTATATTTATCTCTAACGGTTTACCAGTTCAATGAAGAGCGCTTCACAGGGTATTGCCAGAAAATTCAAGATTTACGTCTTATTCCTCAGGTAAATCTATTAAACTCTCACGCGCGCGCACATAAACTGATGGACCTTTATGTTAAAATGTGTTTTTTCAATTCAGGGAGCCTCAAAGCATGTATTTCCAGTGAAATGTGTTTGGGTGGGATGAAAGGGGAAGTGTAGCAATATGCGGTTTCTACAATACTAATGTAAATACCCTCTCACAGTTTTGTGTAGGCGTGAGTTACGGAAGGTCCGACAGAGTAACCCAAAATACTTGGGTCAGCTGATCACCACCGTGACGTCACTACTTGCGTCATTTATTCCGATGGAAAACTGGCAAGGGCTTCTTGTCTGAACATCACAGCGAGTCCACTAGGTAGACCTGGGCAGGGTTGCCAATATCACCACATCTTGAGGCAACAAATATCTTATCCCGCTTAGCGTGAATCTAGCGCCTCCTACACGTACAGTTAATAATGATGGTCTCCATCAAGTAACTCCAGCAGAGTTAGCTTTGACAAAACTCCCGTATGGCATATTGAAATGAGTGTTGTGGCTCTTTTATTTGTTTCCATGATATTAAGCTGTGTTTATTACTAGCTGTTGCACGGATGGCTCAAATAACCATTTAATGATATTTACTCCCCGTACTCTCTATGTACAATATTTAGAAGATTATTTATGCCCAATTCTCCCCTTTACCCCTTAGAACTGTAATCTCATGAAACTGCCATCCCATGCTATCGGACCAAACATTCACTGATATTCGCAGAAATGGGAATGAAATAGCTGCATTTATAACCTTAGTTCCGCAAATATCTCATAACTCTGGAAATGTTGTATTGCCTGTAAACAAAATTTAGGGGTGAAACATTATCCAAACTTTTTACGTAAGATAAAAATTATTAACAAAACTTGTATTATGCAAAACAGTAACATTAAAAATATACTTATTTCAATAACATCATCTTCTAACAACCAATCAGCTCAAAATTTAATCTAAAATAAATGAATGTTATATGAAGAGCTGAAAGACAAAACAAGTTATATCCTTATATTACTTTTCTTAGCGATAAGCAAAATGTGATGAGAGTTTATTGTAAGCTTTATTTCGTAACATTTCTTTTTCCATCAGATTGCTTGAATGGTAACATGGTTTTAGAGCAAGTATTGCCCTTTAATGCTTTCTCTCTGTCAAATTACATAACCTTAAAAATGGATACAACTTGATGTGCACTTTGTGACCAGAGTACAGTTCACTTAAATAATCTGTTATTACAATGATGATAATTATCGTAATTATAACTGTATTGATTACAAATTGAAAATCTTCCCCGGTCCGTTTCCTTTTCCTTCACAAACTGACCATAATGTTGCCACTCACATAAATTACAACTGTTTCAACTCTCTGCAACAATACAGTAACTAGTTTGACCAATATTGTCAACAAAAGCGGATATAACTTTGACTCAACTTGTAACGCGAGGGATACAACGTTTTATACAAAAAATAGCGCATGACCATACTGTGGCAGGGGCAGCATTAACTCAACAATTCTCACAAATAACTTGTTTTGTATTTGAGCTCTTCATATGAATATTTCATCCAATTTTCCCAGTATTTCATCACTAATTCCAATTTCAGAATATAAAATATTCACAAGTATTTCGAGTAGACACCCCGCGAATTTGTGTCATCAAACTCGTAACTTCGAGTTCAATTTATTACGACTTTTCCATGTAACAGACTATATCATTACTTTCTTGTTTAAAATCAACTCACCATTGTGTCAGATCACAGCAGACTAAATGAACGTGTTACTGAATATTATCCAATGCTACCAACAGTAGAATGAGAAAAAAGTTAATCTCAAAGTTAACATAAGCTAAAATCAAAACACAATAATGACACCTTTTTTTTTTTTCAAGAACATGATTTATTTGGAAATCGACGCTTTTTGAATCTGCATTGATTAAAAACATAATTTTCAAAGTTAAAGGAATTTGCTGTTTTCGGTAACGGAAACTGAAGTGCATGTTGAGGTAGTAGGTTTTCGTAATGTCTTGATGGATGACGTAATCTCTAGGAAGGTACTACTGCCGTTCAGTAACGATGTGACATTTTATTCGATAAAATCGCATCCTTGCAAGAACGTTACATAAGGCAAACCATCGCGTTTAGTCTATACCCGAGGCCTTCCTAAACGTTCTTGGCCGATAACAATGAATTGTTAGGCCTAGGTGTGAGACATAGCAGCGTTCCCTCAACGTTTCGCGGGATAAAACGCGTATTGACTCTCTCTTCCTATTGCAGATGCACGCAAAACCTCAAGTCTTTTCAACAGCGTGTGAGATAGAAGAGTGCGCTTGGTTGGATTTGGCTGAAGTGGGCATGTTAAGGAAGATACCAAACATCTGGTTCGTACATCTCATCTCACTGCCCGACCGTTAAAATGCCTTCACTTTCCTTAATTTCTTTCTCAAACTATTTCTCAAAAAGTGTTTTTTTTTTGTTTGGAAATCAAGAGTAACATTTGCTATTACTACGATCTGCAATGTAAACGGCGATGTTTGAAAACAAATCAGAATCATGTGGTCGTACTTCGTTTGTCTGATCAATGTTACTTGGCCATTTCATACTATTTAGTCACTGCCATCTGACGTGGAAACAGGAATTACATATGCATTATTGTAACCAACATTACAGGTTATGATTTTCTCTACTGCAACACAATTATCAAATACATATTCTGTAGGGATTTGTTCGTTGTTGTTTGATTCGTATTGTTCATTTAGTTGCAGTGCAAGACAATACTCTTGGAGAGCAGCCATGTCGGACAGGATTTTAATCCATATTTCTTTTCTGTCAGAGAGTATGCTCACTTGGTATGTGAGTTAATCACTGCACTTCCAACAATTTAAACAATAATGCATATTTTGTAAGTTTTGTTAACTAACTAAATATTTCAGCGGTTTTAAATTATGTTTGTTTTACATATATATTGTAAGAAATGAGAACACAAGATGCCCAGGGTAGCACAAACTTTACACTTGAAACACACTCGACACTGTTCAAACTCTTGACTGCATGTAACTTCTTAACTGACTCTCCGGCCAACAGCAATCCATAGACTCGGATACAGAGCGAAGGGGAGGTTACTAGAACCTGCCCAAAGGAATCTTATGGATCAGTAATTACCCAAACTGCGAGAAAGTGGCACACAATCAACTTTTGTTCTGAAGCGACGATCACAATGTTATTTTCTTCGTTTCACTTTCATATTTGAAGCCGTTCCCTCACGTTATGAAGGAGTTCTTCAAGAATGGCGGGTTCAAGTTTAAACTGTATTGTTTAATATCTCTAACATACATCAAAATATAACCTACTAATTTATACAAAGGTAAGCAGATGTTTTCCACAATAGTTTTATTCACGGAGAGAGCTAAATTGAGTTTTATTTATAGACACTCTTTAACTACTGTGGTTCTTAGCGTCCTAATCTATATTGGGCATGAAAGACCGGTAATTTTGCTCACAGGTCTCTTTATCAGGTTTGCGGTTCTTTTACGTGCCGTAAATCTACGACACGGGACCACCGGTTTTACTTCCCTTCCGAAAGAGCCATGCTAAGGATTTTTACGCCCGAAAATATCCATCGCCCTCCGCCAAGTTTGAACCTGCAACGTCGGGAACTAGCGGCTAGCACGGCATCCCTAGACCACAGACAGATTACATGAAATTGCTTAAAATGTATATATTATGTCAATATGGTGTATTCCATACTTTTTATATGTGCATATTATGGAAGATTTCAATGCATAAATACATACATATTAAAGAAACTATTCATTATAACATCCCTGTCTCGAAGGTGGTAAAGTCTCAATGAATCAGGACCATCATTGGTTGTAAAACATTCTTGGTCATTATCTCCCATTTGAAGCTATAAGTGACCAGGTTAGGTTTTAATCTTAACGTAGAACATTGAACAAGGGCATGGGTAAATGCATAATTACATTTTCTATGTGTTTTGGGCGAATGACACTGAAAATGGTAGCTGGAAGGTATTAGTTTTGAAGTTCGATGACTATATTTACTAAAATCTAGAGTAGTTGATTTGAAAGTCATCTAGCGGGATTCTATTGGCATGTGTTGGCAACCCTGCCGCTGCGTAGCCAGACTGCTTTTAACAACCCCAGCTACAAAATCACAAATAAAGTGGTTAACGTGAGAATATGAAACCAATGGACACTGGCGGTTTTGTAGAATGCCCTATGTTAAATAACAGCCCATGTTATGTCTTGTGATCAACATTTCTCCACTTTCTATCTCCATACATCACAACTTCATTGTAGTCCGATGTGGGGTAAATGTTGTTTCACCTCTGTTGTCATTAGTTTTTCAAAAGAGGTACAATAAGGGACTGCGCATATTCTTGTAGTAGTTAAAATGGCGAACACAACTATAATGACAAATGTCTTCCGATAAAATCATTCTAACGACCGAAAGCGGCGCACAGAGGTGACGTGAGCAGCGCGCTCAGTGGAAGGAACTTTGAGAACTGCTCAAGAGCGATACCGTAATTATTGACAGGGAGCATATAAATAAAGAAATGACAGTAAGATGCAATAATAATTTGTATGATGTGACAAGCTTCAGTTAAAAAGATTTGTCCGAAATAAAAGGTAATTAGCGAGCCAAGTCATTAGTAACAGCTTGGCATTAATATTCTTGGAATACAGTTTGGTTATAAGTTCAGTAGATGTGCAAAGTCACGTAGGCCAGCTCTGAAAATTGGAAACGTGAAATATTCATAGATTCAGGCGAGCCATAGCATAGCAACAAGGAGACTTAGTGGGATAGCTCTAAAGTAGACGGGGCTTGCGTTGATATAAGTGCACGAAAATCTAAACAGACACATTCGAGCACTCACTCTGGATACTTGTGATAACTCGTGCGTTATTTCAAACGCTCAGTGACGCGCTGTGCGAGTAGGATTTAGCGGCCATCGCTGGTAAACATTTTAGCGATTCACCGCAAGATACGCTTATAGTTTCTTTATTCTGGAAACGGTTATTTCAAACCTAAACTTGATACAGCAGAAGTTAGCAGGTATAATAATTCAACTGTTATAGCTTCCAGTGCTACGACTCAATCAGTTTCATTCTCTATCTTCAAACGATTGGCAACTCGCTTCAATAGCTCAAGTATTAGATCACGTTAATTGCTGTTATCCTTTAAAATATACCCAGGCATCCTTACAACTGCAACTGCTGCACGAGACAACGAAAAGGTTCAACATTGTGGCAGCATCGCACGATCTTAAAAATTCAGATGACGTAATACGTTACAACTCCATCTTCAGCGGTTACACGATTTAGTTTACTTTTGTTCTGCCTGTTGAAATTTCATTTACAGAGAATTCACGATGTTTTCGTGAAGCTTGTGTTGGAGGAAAAATTGTTGACACTTTTCAAACTCAACCGAAATCAGTGCAAAATGTTAGGTGCTTGTTTATGAGGACTTACTTAGCAGTTCAAACTTTAGGTTAAGGAGTTCGCTGACAAATTTGAGTTTGAATAAATATGACACGGGCACCTAAGTACATGCAGTAACCATTTACTTTCCCTACAACGTACCTAGTAGGTAGACCATAATTGATCGCAAAACGAGTTTTGAGGTCCTCTGAATCCCAATAAAACATTGTAATATTCTATAAATACAAAACTTGGGAATAGCCAGCGAAATCGTCTTTATTCGCAAACAATTTTGTAACTAGTCAACAAAAGCTTACTACATAAAAAATGTAACCTCTTTAAGGGGACTGGGAAGTGTAAAATGGCAAAATTTGACATTTTCTGTTTCTATTGGAAAACAATTGTGCGATTCTTTCCGATTTAGAATATAAATGGTCAACTTTGGCGCTCCACCCCGTTTGCTCAAACATTTTAAATTGTCAACACGTGTCTTCTGCTAAAGAGCATCACAGGAGTTCGGGCGGCAACATAGGATGCGTGTAACGACAGAGGAACCTAAATGTCAACTGCAATTATCTCAAAACCACATTTTTCCTTTTTTTCAAAAACTACAGAAGCTTCAAGTGAAATTTGGCACACACTTGTGTGAGATAATCCATTACATACACTCAACTAGAGTTATATTTTTAAGTAAAATACATCTAAAAGCTGGGGATATTATTTTAAAAATATAGCTATAAATTTTGATTCAGTTTCTCGACAGAGAAGAAAAGTGTTCAGCCAGAAATACTTTTGGCAGCTTAATTTCCCACTTCACTGTTATGGGATAGAATGCCTTCATAAGTAGTACAAATCTCCACTGTGTTCTTCACCTGGTTTCTAAGAAAAAGTAACCTAAACATATATATTGTCCCTAGTTTAGAAGTTAATAATTATTTTTAGACAAACTAAAACAACTCTAATTATGAAAATTCAAATAGAGATATAAGTAAATGGGCTGTGTTTGTTGATTACATCCAGAGATACCCACGTTTCTCTGCACGTCCATATAATTCACTTCTCATTCCCTTTAAAACACAGTATTTATTTCAAATGCTTTTTGATGTAGCATCAGCCTTATTATTGCTTCAAATGTTTCAACACTTGGTATTTTTTCAAGTGAAGTTGCTATTCAGTTGTTTCACGTGATGACATGGAATTTCAAGGGCAGCATTGGGCGTCCCTTCACTTTCCTGTATCCCTATTTACCTACAACGAAATATGTAATTAAACTATTTCTACAAACTTTTATCTCAACATGAAGTACATGCAACAAAAATCCGATGTGTTACTTTCACAAGACTTTCTCTATCCTGTATGTTTATTAATGGGTATAAAAACTTTCTTACGAAAGCTTATTTTTCTATCTACTACGTTTTAATCGAGATAAACCTTTACAAAAATAGCTACATTACACATTTTGTTAAAGAGAAAAGCGATAGTCAAATGTTTTAACAACTGGACGCTGTATGCTGGCCTTAAAATACCACACTGTTTCCATGGCATGGCGAGAAACAACTAAATATCGACAGCACTTAAAACAATGACAAAGAATTGAAGAAAGCGAACCATTAATAACGGCAATGGCTGATGCCACGAAAAAAGTTATCTGAAATAGATTTGATGTTATACAAGATTATACTAAATTCCTTCCGAACGAAGAGCACTTTACAGGCTATTCACAGAAAATTAAATATATAAATTTTGTTTGTCACGTAAATATATTTAATGTGTGGTGTTTTAATCAAAATCATAGGACCATTTTTTAGGAAATCATAATTTTCTAAAAATATTCTATTTAAAGGGTAGTCTGGGGTGGAGGATTTTTTAAAAAAGAATATGAAGTTGAGTATTTATCGGACGTTTCGTTTGAGTTGTGTGTTTACACACACACAAATATACATGGGATGTTTTTCTAAAAACATTTGTTTGGGAGGGAGGATTCAGGATGCCTAAAAACATGTGTTTCCGGTGAAATCTAGGTATTGAATTTTTGGGTGTAATACAATACTTCTCTACCTACTATGTCGTCCTCCGTGGACTAGTGGTACCGTGCTAGCCTCTAGTTCCCAAGGTCGCGGGTTCAAACCCGGCGGAGGGCGATGAATTTTTTCGTGCGTAAAAATCCTTAGCATGGCCTCCTTCGGAAGGGAAGTAAAGCCGGTGGTACCGTGTCGTAGATTTACGGCACGTAAAAGAACCTCAAGCCTGATAAAGAGGCCTCTGAGCAAAATTACCAATATAGAATGGGGCGCTAAGAACCATAGTACTTAAAGAGCGTCCATAAATAAAACACAATTTAAATTTAAAATCTACCTACTATGTACGTGGTAGCGAAAGTAAACTGTCAGTTTTAACAACATAACAATGGAGTTTAACTGAAATATGCAACTCCGAGTTAAGACGCTAGACAGTGACAGTTTTCTTTGGATCCGCAAGTCTATCGTGTAAAACCACTGGCAAGCTCATTACCGTCTAATAATAGAGATGTGAAGTGGAGGGCTGCCAAATTATGTCACCATTGGGTAACCTTGAGAGTAACCTTTCTCTACACATTTTATTACAATAGACGGAGATTAAGGATACACCTGTTCAAATCATGAGCCATTTAAGACACGAGACTGAACATTTTACATGATCTAATCTAATTTTATGGTATTTCAGAGATATCTCTTATTAATTACACAATTCTTTAATGCTTAGCCATTGTTTTAAAAAGTTTCTGTCGATTTTCAATTGTTTCTCGCGATGCCATGGAAACAGTATGGAATTTAAAGCTAGAACACACAGAGGTGTGAAAATTATTAGACTCAAAGCAAAACTTTTCCTGGAGGTTGTCTCTCCAAGGTATTGAAGGTAGTTTGATAAATGTTCATAGAATTTTTCACCTATCAGAATTAGATGATTGTCTATAATGAAAAAGTAGAATAAAGCTACAGAATCAACTTTTTATCTAGTACTACTGGACAGGGGAAGAGTTTTTATTTTCAATGAAACGTAGGCTCATTGATTTCAAGTTTGCCAAAAATGGATCTTGCATGACTACTTTCACTCATTTCTCCCCTTAACATTATTGTGAAAATTCAACATCTCAAAATTAAAAAGTACATATTTCTTTCATGCCGTTTACCTTTTGTTTTGTGTAGATTTTTGAGGTTAAGGAAGAAAAAATGTTTCACTAAGAAAAATTACTAAAGCAATAATGTTACTGTTAGAAAAGAAATATTCAGAATAAAAATAGTTCATATGCATTCACATATTATGTACATTTAATTTTAGAAATTCATAAATTGTTTTCAAACTCAGTACTTACAATCATTTTTTACCATAAAAATGTACTTGAGTATAATAACTTTCACACATTTGTAGCGTCCAATTGTTAAACATTTGACTATCGCTGTTCTCTATAACGAAATGTGTAATGTAGCTGTTTCTGTAAAGGTTTATGTGGATTAAAATGAAGTGGAATGGAAAATAAACTTTCGTAACAATAATTTGTACACCACTAATAAAGGTTAGAGGGTGGAGAAAGTAATGTGAATGTAACACATTAGAAGTTTAGTATACTTTATCAGTAATTACTTAAAAAAACCATATTATTGACACCAAGTAACTCATGCTTTAAGCTAAGCTAGAACGTAAAAACTATATTCCACACGACTGTCGTAAATCCTTAACTGCCTAATCTCAAAACCTTTGCTATTAAAACTTACTATTTAAAATCTGGGTTAGGTTGAAACATAAAATTTAGAAGAGAACTAACAGCCGCTTGTAACAATACGAAAGCCAGCGAAGCAAGGACGGCCGAAGATAACAGGATATTTTCCATATTTCAGTGCCAAAAGTGCAATTGGCAGCAACAGTATTGCATCTGCAACTGATACCGAGAGACTAGGGCAGTGAAGGGTGACTTGACAGGATTTCTCAGTAGCGGGTACCCCCCCCCCCTTCTAGAGCGGTGATGGCGGTCACGTTAAACCTCACGTACTATAAATGTTACTTTTATCATCCTACAGTTTAATTTAGCTATGCTCAACAGTTTCTGAGATAATGAGTCATTTATACCAGAAAATATCATTAAGAGAAAAACATGTTCGAAGCAAAAACTGGAGAACAAACTCGCATATATTTGAAAAGCTACCACACTTAACAGTAGTACCACTTTGTAGAAGAAAACTTCTGAAAGATAAGCTAAGGTTTACCTCTTTACTGCAAGCTGTGTGCCAAGTTATCATTTTTCTCTATGAAGTGACGTACAATTCAAAGTGCAAAAGGCCATTTTTAAGGGTCGAATTCATAGTCGTCGCTTATGTGAAAAGGAGATGCTTAAGCAATAAGCATTTCCTTCTGATAAGGACACGCTTATTACCATTTGGTATACATAGACGGTACCTATAGGCTCAGCTGTTTCACAGCCACTCGGATGCGGGAAGGAATGTGTAAACGAACATGTTTACATTTTCATTTACACCGCCAGCCGCCATTTTCATTTTCCTTGTTTTGTTCACACGTCGTAGAAGTTTGCGAGTTTTAAACGAATGATTTATTAATTAGTTGTAAATTTAGTTAAGGGTTTGTAGTAATAGTTATACAGCTAGGTCGAAAACATGCCAAAAGAAAACATTTCAGCGAGCAGGAAAGAAACCATCAACTAAAAAGATGGTGCTGAGATACAAAGACATTGTAGAATGCTGTGTAAACTACTGGCCTTAACTGGTATTTACTCGTGGACTGTTTCAAAACTGACCTTCTAGCGAAGAGTGTTAGTAGCTACAAGTATTTACAATGTACAAACAAATCTCAAATGCAGTTACTAAACCATCTAGCAGTAATCAGAAAAGCAAAAGTACCCAATAACTTACAATGTTTGGTTCTACGCGCGAAATCGGTAAACCTCTGTTCAAGATTTTGATAACCCAACGTATATTTGTGAATTAATGGTAAAGACATGTGACTTGTTAAGTGATCCATTACAGTGGTGGTAATTATGCAAAATAGGCATTTCATCAAGAAAAGCACTGCAGAGATGTACTTTATTTATTGTAGAAATATTTCCGCATTTTATTTTTATGATTTTATTAAATGATTCTGAACAAGTGCAGGGGACCTCAGGACTTTGGACAACATAAATTGGAAAACATCTCAACAGATAACATAGCACTGAGATTCTATAAATTATTTTTTCAAGTAAGCCTGTCTTACGTTGCGACTTCATAACCTCTGCTTGTTAAGGTTACATTGTTTAGCAGAGGCATTATATTATTACAAGAGCGGCTTGGGTAAACCGATATCGCGTCTTACATTCAGCATCTCTATGCGTTTCAAGTGAATACTGCAAATCACACAAATTCGTTTATTAATGCGCAGTGCAATTTCGTTATGAAATTCCATATACTTCACGAAATTGTTATCATCGTTAACTTCCATTGTAGGCAGTTGATGCAAGATGATCTTTATTGCATATAAGCACAGGTCGGAGCTTCCTTATATGAATAAGCATTCTCTTATTCACCTGAAAGAGTAGCGTCTGTGTATTGAGAATCGCTGCTTAAGGACTTCCTTTAAATAAGCGAAGACTATGAATTCGACCCTAAAAATCTGTTGTGTTACAATCACACGACTTTCTCTACTCTTGTACAAACTATTTTTACAAACGCTTATTCTCCATATGCTTCATGTTAATCGAGATAAACATTTGCAGACTCTATCTTCTTTCTTGTAGATGTAAGGGGAATATATATTTACAAGGTCAATATAGAAATACAGTAGCCTTTAAGCACATACATATCTCTTAATAGCTGGTTGCTAGGTGCAGCACCATTCCCTTTCCCACAGATTAATACTCTTTGCATATCCAAGACAAAAAAATGAATAACGAATTCCCATTTGAGAAAATAAGTATTGAAAAATTTAAGGGAATAACAAGCAATATCTCGAAAATGGTTCACTCAACAACAAAAAATATATATATGACATAAATTGTGTATTTTAACGCGATCTACATTTTTTGTGTAGTAAAATTTTGTCTCTCTCTTATGGTTTACCAGTTATGCAAAAAAATATCTTAAACATATGATATTTTAATCAAAATCGTTACAGCCATTTTTGAGAAAATTAAAATTTTCGAAAAATCTTCCATGTAAAGGGTAATCTGGGGTGGGGGAATTTTCTTGAAAACCTTTGTGTCGCATCCTTGGAAGATACTAAACCTAAATACCAAGTTTGGTGTTTATCCGACTGTTCGTTTCTGCGTTATGCTGTTCACAGACAGACACACACGGACATGTTTCCAAAAATGCTTTTTTTGGATTCAGGGAGTCTCAAAACATGTATTGCCGGTGAAATCTCGGTATCGAATTTTTGGGTGGAATACAATACTTCCCCTACTTACTATACGTAGTAGAGAAAGTAAAAATGAATAACGAATTCCCATTTGAGAAAATAAGTATTGAAAAATTTAAGGGAATAACAAGCAATATCTCGAAAATGGTTCACTCAACAAAAAAAATTTATACGACATAAATTGTGTATTTTAACGCGATCTACATCTTTTGTATAGTAAAATTTTGTCTATCTCTTATGGTTTACCAGTTTACCAAAAGTCGTTCAAATGAAGAATACTTTTGGAGACATTCCCAGAAAATTCAAGATATACATTTTATTTGTCATGAAAATATCTTAAACATATGATATTTTAATCACAATCGTTAGAGCCATTTTTGAGAAAATTAAAATTTTCGAAAAATGTTCCATGTAAAGGGTACTCTGTGGTGGGGGGATTTTCTTAAAAACCTTCGTGTCGCATCTCTGGAAGATACTGAACTAAATACCGAGTGTTCGTTTCTGAGTTATGCTGTTCACAGACACACACACACACACACGGACATGTTTCCAAAAATGCTTTTTTTGGATTCAGGGGATCTCAAAACATGTATTTCCGGTGAAATCTCGGTATCGAATTTTTGGGTGGAATACAATATTTCCCCTACTTACTATACGTAGTAGAGAAAGTAAAAATGTATTTACGATACAACTGATATATGTCTTTCTTCTAGACAACCTGTAGAACATTATCTAGTGACACATGCAAACAGAGCGGACTGACGTCAGAGATGACAAGCAGAAATGTCATTGTGACCATCTTTACCTCACCTCTGCTCCTAATGCATAAGCTACTGTAAGGAAAAGCTATGCACACCATTGTGGTGACAAAATTAAACCAAAGTCCGCCATGAAAAAACGAGCTTTAAGAGAAATGTGCGTTTGTCTCGCTTTCAACCTCATATTTAATGTGAATCTTCGTCCGCTCAGACATATCTTCAGGTTTGGGAACAAAAAGAAGTAATCGCTGGGAGCCAAATCCGGTGAATATGCTGGGTGTGGAAGTACAGAAGTACTTGAACAAGGTCATGCAGATTTGCAATAACAATATCAGACCGTGTGAAGACGCATTATCGTGATGAAAGAGAACTTTCTTTTTCACAAGGTGTGGACGTTTAGCCTGAACAGCATCCTTCAGTTGGTCCAGCAGTGAAGCGGAATACTCCCCGGTGGTGGTTCGGTCCTGAGAATCCAAAATAACCCAAGCCACAACTATTCCTACAGAGGCAGCCGATTCTGTTTTATTTGGTGGAATTTCACCACTGTTTGGACTGCCCCTTCGTCTCTAGCGTGTAGTGATGTATCCATGTTTCGTTTACTGTCATGAAACGTCAGATAACTCACTGGAATTGCACTTAAACACTCTTCACAAATGTTCATTCAAATGCGTTTTGGACCACTGTTGACAAACTCGGCACCGCTTTGCTTTATAAAGCCGGTGGTCCCGTGTCGTAGATTTACAGCACGTAAAAGAAACTCATCCCTGATAAACAGGCCTCTGAGTAAAATTACCAGTCTTTCACGCCCAATATAGAACGGATGCTAAGAACCACAGCAGTTAAAGACAGTCCATAAATAAAACTCAGTTTAATTTATTTTTATTTTCGCTTTATAGTTCAAACGAACTGTAAAAAAACCACGTGACAAGGGAGTGCTTTACTGGCTGGTGGACGAAGTATCATCTTTCCCGTTTAGAATATATTTTCTTCCTCTTATAAAACAGTTAGGTTCATATTATAACTTAGTAGTTTTTCTGGTGCATACTTGCCTTCTTCATGAAATGAAACAGTAAAATCTTCCCTCGTCCAGCAAGGCGTAATAACTGCGATAACATCAAGTTTAGAGTGGGTAATAAGTTCAGTGCACTCAAAAGTACAAACATTCCAAGTAAAAGAAATGGAATTGCGTCTTATAATAATCCTTGAAGACCTGGTGGCACTGAAATACCTCCTGCACCACAATAAACACGTATTAAAACAAATAACACCACTTCCTAGGCTAAGCACACATTTCTAGTCCATCTTCTAAACTTCATATCATCAATCACAAACAAAAACTGTCACAAAATGGGCAACTGTTATCCTCACAGCCGTAGAACATCAATAACAAATAATTTATGTGAGGGAGTTGACTTTACAGTTCACATCGTCCATTACTGAATGTTCGCCCTGGTTACTAGAGATCACTAGTGGTGCTATACATTTTGTTACAGTCCAGTGAAGAGGGACCATGATCATGATGAAGGATAAACACACAGATAAGCTCTGGTCTATCATAGCACTGTATACCATTTACTAGAGGTCACTAGTGGTGCTATACATTTTGTTACAGCCCAGTGAAGAGGGACCATGATCATGATGAAGGATAGACACACAGATAAGCTCTGGTCTATCATAGCACTGTATACCATTTACTAGAGGTCACTAGTGGTGCTATACATTTTGTTACAGCCCAGTGAAGAGGGACCATGATCATGATGAAGGATAGACACACAGATAAGCTCTGGTCTATCATAGCACTGTATACCATTTACTAGAGGTCACTAGTGGTGCTATACATTTTGTTGCAACCCAGTAAAAGGGGACCATGATCATGATGAAGGATAGACACACAGATAAGCTCTGGTCAATCATAACACTGTATACCATTTACCAGAGGTCACTAGTGGTGCTATACATTTTGTTACAGCCCAGTGAAGGGGACCATGATCATGATGATGGATAGAGACACAGATAAGCTCTGATCTATCATAGCACTGTATACCATTTACTATAAGTCACTAGTGATGCTATACATTTTGTTGTAGCCCAGTGAAGAGGGACCATGATCATGATGGATAGACACACAGATAAGCTCTGGTCTATCATAGTACCGTATACCATTTACTAGAGGTTACTAGTGGTGCTATACATTTTGTTGCAGTCCAGTGAAGGGGGACCATGATCATGATGAAGGATAGACACACAGATAAGCTCTGGACTATCATAGTACTGTATACCATTTACTAGAGGTCACTAGTGGGGCTATAAATTTTGTTACAGCCCAGTGAAGGAGGACCATGATCATGATGAAGGATAGACACACAGATAAGCTCTGGTCTATCATAGTACTGTATACCATTTACTAGAGGTTACTAGTGGTGCTATACATTTTGTTACAGCCCAGTGAAGGAGGACCATGATCACGATGAAGGATAGACACACAGATAAGCTCTGGTCTATCATAGCACTGTATACCATTTACTAGAGGTCACTAGTGGTGCTATACATTTTGTTACAGCCCAGTGAAGAGGGACCATGATCATGATGAAGGATAGACACACAGATAAGCTCTGGTCTATCATAGCACTGTATACCATTTACTAGAGGTCACTAGTGGGGCTATAAATTTTGTTACAGCCCAGTGAAGGAGGACCATGATCATGATGAAGGATAGACACACAGATAAGCTCTGGTCTATCATAGCACTGTATACCATTTACTAGAGGTCACTAGTGGTGCTATACATTTTGTTACAGCCCAGTGAAGGGGGACCATGATCATGATGAAGGATAGACACACAGATAAGCTCTGGTCTATCATAGTACTGTATACCATTTACTAGAGGTCACTAGTGGTGCTATACATTTTGTTGTAGCCCAGTGAAGAGGGACCATGATCATGATGAAGGATAGACACACAGATAAGCTCTGGTCTATCATAGCACTGTATACCATTTACTAGAGGTCACTAGTGGTGCTATACATTTTGTTGCAGCCCAGTGAACAGGGACCATGATCATGATGAAGGATAGACACACAGATAAGCTCTGGTCTATCATAGCACTGTATACCATTTACTAGAGGTCACCAGTGGTGCTATACATTTTGTTGTAGCCCAGTGAAGAGGGACCATGATCATGATGAAGGATAGACACACAGATAAGCTCTGGTCTATCATAGTACTGTATACCATTTACTAGAGGTCACTAGTGGTGCTATACATTTTGTTGTAGCCCAGTGAAGAGGGACCATGATCATGATGAAGGATAGACACACAGATAAGCTCTGGTCTATCATAGCACTGTATACCATTTACTAGAGGTCACTAGTGGTGCTATACATTTTGTTGCAGCCCAGTGAAGAGGGACCATGATCATGATGAAGGATAGACACACAGATAAGCTCTGGTCTATCATAGCGCTGTATACCATTTACTAGAGGTCACTAGTGGTGCTATACATTTTGTTGCAGCCCAGTGAAGAGGGACCATGATCATGATGAAGGATAGACACACAGATAAGCTCTGGTCTATCATAGTACTGTATACCATTTACTAGAGGTCACTAGTGGTGCTATACATTTTGTTGTAGCCCAGTGAAGAGGGACCATGATCATGATGAAGGATAGACACACAGATAAGCTCTGGTCTATCATAGCACTGTACACCATTTACTAGAGGTCACTAGTGGTGCTATACATTTTGTTACAGCCCAGTGAAGGGGGACCATGATGGAACATGCGGAAAGTGGAGAGAAAACATTGTGTTAAATGAGTTTAACAAATTCTGTAAAAAGTGCCCACCTTTAATTGACAATTGGTGAGTTGTTGTTTAGCAATAATTGAACTTTGTTGTTAGTGATGCACAATTGTTGTTTGGATTGTTTGCGTCGCGTTGGTTTCCTGTTGTCTAATCGTTTTCTTATCACGTTCGACCATAAAGGTTAAAGCAAAAGTGATATACTGATATTAGTCATTAAATAACTGATTTCTAAAACCTAAAGTTAAAAGGAGATTATTCCGGTATCTTTAATCACAGGCGGAATAGTAAGTAGATAGAATTGCCCAACTAATGAGGTTCCACTGTCATTTATGTGCTTTTAGAAGTATGTGTTAGAAGTTCATTACCTAAGATTTACACGCGGATACTTAGTTCCCATTATGTGCTCGGCGGAATGATACATTAAGGTTTGCTTCTACTCTGAAACACGAAAAAATGTTGCTTCACCTGGGATTCTTTGTGTCGTATTTATGTTGTTATGTTTTCTAACCTATAGTGCCCGTGATTTTCTTAAATCTTGATTCATAGAAGCTTAAAATAAAAGAGATCATAAGATATTATCCCTAAAATCCTAACGTTAACAAGGTTTAATCGCAGGTGTGGTATACAGGTACGGTTGCCCAAGTATTCAGGCTCGCTTACATGTAGGTAAACCACTTTTGTGTACTTTTAGTATTATATTTTAATAGTTTAAGAATATAAGGCAAATATCTCATTAAGATAAAATGTTTGAACGCTAATGATCAGCAAGTTGCGGGATATATTTTTTCGCACACTGTTTGCAGCAATTTTCTCTCGCAGGCTTTTAGTTCCAGCCGCGGGATGTTGTCATGTGCTCTAGGCGGAGTGATGCATAAACGTTTGTTCACTCCTGCTTTCAACTTAGTAGCGAAATACGTGTAGCAAGTAGAAGTATTGCATTACAAAAAAAATTCTATGTGGAGATTTCATCGGAAGTACATGCTTTGAGGTCCCCATAAACGAACTAAAGCATTTTTAGAAAAATGTCTATGCGCGCGTGTATGAACAGCATAACTCAAAAACGAAACTTCACACACACGTTCCTACATCCCAAAATACCGATTACATGGCAAATTACTTTTTATTTTCTGAAAAAATGGCTAACAATTTTGATTAAAATACAACATATTTAATATATTTTCATAATAAAATGTATATCTTGAATTTCTGGGAAGTGCTCTTCATTCTGCAAAAGTTAGACAAACTCTTACCACGCAAAATAGTGTAGGTAGGTGTCGTTAAAACAGCCAAATGATTTTGTTTGTACCATTTCCGAGATAGATATTCTTTGTTATTGGTTAGAATGTTCAAATTCCTTTTTCTTTCACGGTAATTTCAGTTATCACATAGCGATCAGCTCTTATCACGTAAGTATTCTCCTAGTACCCGTGTTATACAACCATTTCTGTAAACATCCGTCTTGATTATCCTGAATTAGACAAAACAACAAGCATTTTAATAATATCCAAGAATGGGTAAACAAAGTCATGTGACTGTAACACCAGAATATTTTTTTCATATTACCCACAAGTATTATTCGTCACCTGTTCTGAGGAATTTCAACATTCCACATAAAAGTAACGTTTCATAACTGTACCAGTGTTTTATCGTGTAAGAACAAGACACTTACAAAGTCATCAACAATGCAAGGTGTCGCTCTAGGTCAAAATGACGGCGCTGATAGTATTAAACCCGAGAACTGTTTTATTAATGCTCAACCAAACTTCCTTGACTGAGAAATATAAATAACCGAGCATTCGCCTCTCACTGCTCTTCATGTGTAATACTCCAACTTTAACAGGATTGCCAAATTTTGCGTTTCCTTGGGCGCATTCCTAATGCTTCCAAACTGCACTTTTCTTTTGCAATTTGCTCTGGGCAAATCCAGACAATGATTCTATAGCCCAGAGGTGAGAGTGGGAAACTGCCCGGATTTTAATTAATGGGGGACTAAATGGAGAAAATTACCTAAAATTGCATTTTTAATTTTTTGCGCAGTCTTAAAATATTCTACACACAATACTTATTTTTTAAATTTATTTTTATTTTTTCTACCACGTATCTAATAAATAAAATATATCATTCCACCCAAAAATTCGAAACCGAGATTTTACCGGAAATACATGTTTTGAGGCGCCTTGAATAAATAAAACACGGCATTTTTAGAAAAACGTCCGCGTGCTTGCGCGGTATGTGGGAACACCATGACTCAAAAACGAAAAGTTGGATAAATACCAAACTTGGTATTTACCTCCACTATCTTCCAAAGACGCGACACAAAGATTTTCAAGAAAATTCTCCCCAAACTATCTTTCACGTGGAACATTTTTCGACATTTTTTATTTTCTAAAAATCGCTTTGACGATTTTGATGAAAATGCCATACATTAAAGATATTTACGTGACAAATAAAATGTATATATTGAATTTTCTGGGAAAAGCTTGTGAAGCCCTCTTCATTCGGAAGGAATTTTGTATAACTGGTAAACGTTAAGCGATAAATAAAAACGTACTTCAGAAAAAAATGTGGATCTCTTTAAAACACACAATTTATTACAAATAACTTTTTCTGTGGCATACGCCATTCCCGAGGTATCCGTTACTATTGCTTTGAATTGCTCAATACTTAGGCATACTTTTAAAGTTCTATCGATCTGCAGTTGTTTCTCGCAATGTCATGAAAGAGTATGGAATTTTTAAGACCAACATATAGTATCCAGTTTTTGAACATTTGAGTATCGCTATTCCCTTTGTATCTATAACGAAATATGTTTGCGTTTTTTGTTTTTATTTATTTATGGAGGCTCTTTAACTGCTGTGGTCCTTATTGTCCCATTCTATATTGGGCGTGAAAGACCGGGAATTTTGTTCAGAGGTCTCTTTATCAGGCTTGAGGTTCTTTTATGTGCCGTAAATCTACGACACGGGACCACCGGCTTTACAACTCTTCCGAAGGAAGCCATGCTAAGGATTTTTACGTCCGAAAAAAGTTATCGCCCTCCGTCGGGTTTGAACCCGCGATCGGGATAACGAAATGTATAATGTAGCTATTTCTGCAAAGGTTTATCTCGATTAAAATGAAATAGATAAATAAACTTTCGCAAGAATAACTATTTCTATATCCACTAACAAGGGATAGAGGGCAGAGAAAGTAATATAAATGTAACAGATCAAATTTTTAAAAACACTACTCGATCTCCATTGCGTGCTGTGAATTCTGCACCATTTCACACAAGAAAATTCTGATGTGTTACATTCACATGACTTTCTCTACCCTCTATCGCTTTTTAGTGAGTATACAAACTATTCTTGCTAAAGCTTATTTTTCTATCTAGTTCATTTTAATCCAAATAAACCTTTACAGAAACAGCTACATTACACATTTCGTTATAGAACAGCGATAGTCAAATGTTTAACAACTGGACGCTATATGCTGGCCTTAAAATTCCATACTGTTTCCGGAGAAACAACCGAATGTAGACAGGACTTCAAGAGAATGATCAAGCAATGAACAATTCAAACTTTTAATAACGGATATCTCGGAAATGTCTTATGCCACACAAAAACACTGATTTGAAATGAATTGTGTGTTTTAAAAAGAACTAGATTTTGTGTGTAGTGCGTTGTCTATCGCTTATCGTTTACCAGTTACACAAGATTATACAAATCTCCTTTGAAATGAAGAGGATTTCTAAGGATATTCCCAGAAAATTAAAGATATAAATTCTATTTGCCATGTAAATATCTTTAATATATGGTATTTTAATGAAAATCGATTGAGGAATTTTTTTAGAGAATAGAACATTTAAAAAAATCCGCATTTAAAGGTAGTTTGGGATAGGAGGATTTTCTTGAAAATCTCTGTATCGCAGTTTTAGGAAGTACTGAACCACTGAACCTAAATACCAAGTTTGGTATTTATCAGACTTCATTTTTGAGCTATGCTGTTCGGACGTTTTTATTCAGGGGTCTCAAAACATATCGATATCACATTTTTGGGTGGAATGCAATACCCTCTCTACCTACTAAGTACGTGGTAGAGAAAGCAAAAGGTCCTAACTCCTACACACTTTGAAGCGTGGAAGGTTCTGTGTTGTAAATACATTATATACGAGTTAGTTTTCTCCATTTTCACGTTGAATAGCTTTTACTGTGAATGGCATTTTCTGGATAAATGACCCGTTTTCTCAGAAACTAATGAGAAGACAGAAAATTAAATTTTAGGATAATAAAGAAAACCTCTAACGGCCTGTATTACGATCTCCGGTTAAAAGTCATGGTTTGTAACCTATCAGTTATCGCTACCTGAAGGTTAGGTGCATTGCCGCGTATTACAAACGCATATCAACCGATGGTTAGTAACCCTAAGGTTTATGATGCTGGGCGAGAAGTTGGCAACACCAAAGAGATATGTATTTCTCCTTGGCAATAGTTTTCCGAGTAATTTCACTGTTTATACAACGCTATCTCGTGGTAACCTGCAACATTATAGCGTCATTATTGGTCATTAGTAACAAGGCGAGCGGACAGACTATTATAGATTGTGAACGGTTTTGGAGATTTTTTTAGAGAATTTTGACATGAACATAACCTAAAATGTAATTTATATACATGTCATTGAGCATACAAGATGCGGTTCTAATACGTTATTGGATTACTGAGCTACAATAGTTATAATTACCTTTTTATTAGCTTTTCCGTTCGCGAAAGCTATTATATTTATAGAAAAGCAACATCGATGGTTCTAATGTTGATTCGGATTTACACATGTTGCCTGACATTTAAGTTCAACACAATATTCTTAAGTTTGTTGCATCTTTCTAATACCGTTCCTTGGTTATTCTATTTGGAAAACTATGCCACACTTCAAAGTTTCGTTAAAAATAGTGTTAAGAGTTTTGACGTAAAAGTTTTACGAATATCACTTTAATAACCGAAAACCATAGTCTTTTGACGCAAACATAAGCCATTCGACAATTTTAAAAATCAACCTAAATATAAACTAACACGCAAAATACGTTTACCTTTGCCCACACTGCTTGTCATTTAACCTAAAATGTTTGGCCTTCCAAAAACAATCCAAGCACAATGGTTAGTTCCTTACGCCCTGACAGTAATATTTAAGACTGGGTGTTGGAGTGAACTATTCTAATGTATAGATAACATTTCCAAAAACTTGAAAATATATTCTGAATCACTCTCAATAATCAATCTCTGCCGGTGGTACGCCATGTTTCATTCGGAAATACGAGTTAACTCCAAGGTATCATCTTTATCCACCACTTGAGGTGGTGGTTAGTTTACCTCCAAAAATAACTCCCGGGTAGCCCTTAACCAAAGATTGTAATACAGTCGCAGTACGTAACTCTCAGGTAAATCTTACCCCAAACCTTAACCGGAGATCGTAATACAGGCCGTAAGTGGTGTCGTGGATCTACTTTGGTGTTAATAGCATGATTGGTTATTTTTCAAACAAATAGTTGCTGATATATTTAAAATAGAAGATGGTATATATTTTACTTAATGAACAGTTATTGTATAAAAGTAAATCAGTGAACTTAGAAGGTATGCATATACAACCTGTAAACATTCCAGGTCCTTCAAACAGGCTCTATAAACTAACTAAATAAAGTTAAAAAAACAAAAAAACAACAAAACAAAAAAAACAGCATGTATGGCTGTCACGAAACAACTGCTACTGCAGCAATGGAAACACTCTCGAACCTGACTCCATTGCATTTAGTTGTACGAGTAATAGAGGAGGCACTCTATAGACTGCAACACGCTAAACAACTGAGAATTCCTGAAAGTTAGCTAAGAATCGGGAAATACGTAGGAGATGCATCTTTGCAAATGCCGTCACCAATTAAACACACTCCAGGGTCATTACTGAATCTCAACGTTGGACGAATAAAACTCCTGAGAAAACTTTCATCTGCTTTACAGACGCTCAAAAGATGAATCAGGAACAGGAACCGAAATATACGGCATAAGATCAAGATGCAAAAAGTTTTTTCCCTTGGGTGAATGTGCTACTGTTCTGAGACAGAAATTTATGCTATTATTCAATTCATACATGAAAACATCTTACACTGGTAAACAGATCCTTACCTTCTCAGATAGCCAGGTTGCACCTAAGACTTAAGTACTGATAAAGTAATGTCGGGACTAGTTTTAAACTGCCTAAGCATGCTCGCAAGCTTGGCAGAACGGAATGAAGTTCAACTCATCTGGGTGCCGGGTCATACTGGCATAGAGGGAAATGAAAAAGCTGATGAACTTGCAAGACAGAGAGCAGCTTCACAATTTATTCGACCAGAGGAACATCTCGATACTTAGCAAGAGGCATTTAAGAGCTGGTCCAAAGTAGATCATAAAACCTGGCTAAAAACTCTAAGAAACGAACATGGTAAACTATTTATTAGAAAAACCATGTAAGAAAAGAACTGAAATGTAAAGACTTCAACTGAGAACAGTTACTGTATTTCTCATAGGACATGCTCCTGTGAAAAACATCAACACAATGGAAGTGTTTCAGGGTAATTTAGGTTGCAGATCGTGCATGAAAGAAACTCAAACAGCACATTATATGCTCCTGTGAGGCTTTTGCGAAAATGTTTTAGAACCAGAAGAATTAGTAACCATATCTGTTATGAGACTTGGTAAAGGGAGGAGGCTATAGCACAAGTGGCCAAGTTTGAAGCGCGTCCAGAGTAATGACGGAAACATTTCAGTCTCATATCTTATATAGTTTCTGAGATAATATGTAATGAATTTAACAGATTTAACATTGGGGCGAGAGGTATAACGGTTCTAATCTAAATCACCTTGGTACACTGTTTTAGCCTTCATCAGCAAATCAAACATTCTGTGAAGTGTAAGCCTGTCAGGTTAGAACGGACAACCCCCTCTGCTAACGTTTTCTCTTATACTTAAGACAGGATGCATATAAGCACTTCACGTAGTGAACCTAACAGTAAGCTTTGTAGAAAAATCTGATACGTTACACTCACGCCACTTTCTCTACCCACTATTATTTATTTTTATGTAGCTTCTGCAAACTGTTCATGCAAAAGCTCATTTTTTCCTGCTTTCTCCTTCTGGAGAAAGGTTTACAGAAACACTGGCATTACACATTTCGTTGTAAATACAAGGAAGACACACGAAACGGAATCAATAATCAGCTGTTTAAAAACGGGTAGCATACTCTTTCATAACATCGCGAGAAATTACGGAATAGTGACAGCACTTAAAAAAATTGCGTGTTTTAAATAGATCTAAATGTTTTCTGTATAGTAATATTTTGTATGTCTCTTAAGGTTTACTGTTTATACAAACTTAATTCAACGTATACCTATATTTTATTTGTCACATAAACATTTTTAACATATGGCATTTTAATAAAAATCGTTAGAGCCATTTTTTAAAAAATAAACCACTTGGAAACATTTTCAATATAAACAGTAGTTTGGAGCGGGGATTTTTTTTTTAAAATCTTCATAGCATCTTAGGTATCTAGTAAATACCAAGTTAGGTGTTTATTGAACATTTCTTTACTTTCTCTACAACGTGGATACCGAGATTTCGCCGGAAATACTTATGTTGAGGTGCTCTGAATCCAAATAAAGCATTTTTGAAAACGTGTCCTTGTGTAGGTGAACAGCATAACTCAAAAACGAAAAGTCGGATAAATACCAAACTTGGTATTTGAGCTTAGGATCTTCCAAGGATGCGATATGATTTTTCAAGGAAATTCCCCCACTACAGACTACTCTTTACATGAACATTTTTTTAAAAATTTGATTTCCTCAAAAATGGCTTACGATTTTGATTAAAATATATGTTTAAATGCTTTCATGGCAAACGAAATGCGTATCTTGAATTTTCTGGGAATGTCCCCAAAAGTCCTCTTCATTGACTATCGCATAACTGGTAAACCGTAAGAGACACAAAAACTGTACATCTCGTTAAAACACATAATTTATGTCATATACTTCGAGTGAACCGTTTCCGAGATATTCTTGTTATTTGCTTCAATTTTCCAATATTTATACCTTTTCTCACATAGCAATTCGTTATTCTTTATTTTTCTTTTTTTGTCCTGGTAATACAAAGAGAATGGAATACTCCACATAACAACCAGCCCTTAAAATATTTGACTATCGCTTATAACCTACCATATTCCCCTTGCATCTACAAGAAAATTAGCAACAAGATAGTTTCTGCAAGTGTTTATCTCCATTAACATGAAGTAGATGGAGAATAAGCTTTTGTAAAAATAGTTTGTAAGGAGAGTAGAGAAAGTCATGTGAGTGCAACAGTTATGCTGTTCATACAGAGCTTTTGTATTCAGGGAGCCTCAAAGCATATATTTTGGGTGATATACACTGCACTGGGTACAAGACGAGATTGAGTGGCGTCTTCCTGCCACAATAGAATGTCTTCTTCACCTTCTGAAACTGTGTGTGTGATGGATGAGCGCCAGAACTGAGCTAAGACGCGAGCCAACAACTGTGCAAGCATGCATTGCAATAGGTCACCGAGAGCACAGCGGATCAGCCACACTGGTGTACCTACCGTCTCGCTGAGAAGCACAGCGAATTTTTAATGATCACTTAGAAGTAAACCTGTTTAAGAACGCCAAAGCTGTAAACATGCAAACTTTCTGAAACCTTTAAAGGTTTCCAACGTCCAGCTAAGCGTATTAATTCTGCGATGACATGAAAGTTACAATGTGTACAATACTCAATGCAGTAAATGTACAAAAATACCATGTAAAATAAGGGGGAACTCGGTTTTATAAGAATTCTTGAGGACCTGTAGTACTGCTTCTTGCTGAAATTCATCCTGATACCACAATAAACATGTATTAAAGACCACCACTTCGTAGGCTATACACACATTTATAGTCTATATTTTACACTTCATAACATCAACTATAAACAAAAAACTCACAAACATGGGAAAACTATATCCCGCAGTCATAGAGCGCGAATGAGATATACAATTTGTGTGTGGGAATTGACTTTACAGTTCACGTCGTCCATTGCCGAATGTTGGCACCTTGTTACTAGTGGTGCATGGTCACTATGATCGTGATGAAGTAAACACACACAGATAAGCTCTGGCCTATCATGGCATTATACACCATTCATCTGTAATCTTAAGTTAGAATATAATGCAACCGAATTTAATGCTTTGACATGTCCGTGGTGAAATCTGTACATTTGAATGTGTATCCACAAAGTCGTATAAAAGCTCTCGGAGATTTTACGGGAAAGTTAGCAAGTATGCAATACGGACTTTACGATTCCCTATATTAACGTGCAGGCTGATGGTGAATCGGATTACAGTTGTGAGCTGGTGCACAGTGTATTGAAATGAGGGTGATACCGAAATTGTGGCGCAGTAAAGAACCAACAAGCTTATACAGAAAATGTTCGCTTAAAATTAAAGCTAGAGAAATTTATTCAGAATTTGCTGAATATCGCCACGATTTTCAGCACCTGAACACTGTAGGATACGGTTTTCTGAAAAATTTAAATCGATATTAAGACGTTTTATTGTAGTTCAAAAACGACCGAATACCATATGCTGCCTCAACGTTCATCCTGAGTGGCTATAACTGATCCATGCCCTGCGACACTAAGGCCTGCTCGTTTTCTAATCGCCTGCACCATGGCCATATTCTAGGCTTGATTAATCCATGAAGATTTCATCACAACACCAAGCCTGTGTCTTCAGCAAAACCTTGACAATGATTGAGTGAATTGCTGCTTTTTTACACCCCAAGCGAGCAGTGTTTTCAAATACTGATCACTACTGAGTAACATATCTGGCTGCAATCAAATATTGGGAGTCATTCGCATCATCTGCAGTGTCACTCACCCCATCTCACTGAACAGTTACTGACATGCTGCTATTGCACGAAATCTGAACCCACTCTGCTCCTCATTTCGCCTAGTGTACAACCAGTATTGCTTTCGACTATCAGTCTTCAAGCATGTCTGCCGGATAATTATGGTTTTACAACTGTGTAGAAAAGAGACAGCAACAAAGGAAATATATTAGGAATTTTATTCAGCCTTTAATAGTGTGCGGATTACAAAACACACCGTAACAAACAGTATAAAATCCAAAGTTCTAAGTCAGTCTTCAACTTTCTTCAGCTTTGTCAATTCGCATTATTTTACTGCATTTGCTGCCTGAATTGTCTTTCTATCACATCTATGTTAATTTAGTTTTTCAACTAATTTATAATAAGCAGTTTTGTTCCTCCGAAAGGCTGAAGCTTTTTCACTATTTTAAGTATTTAACAAAAGAGTTGCATTCTTCATCCTCGATGATGGCAGTATTGAAGCAAGCAGCAAAATATTCAGACTTGAATGACAAGTAATGTAGCTGTATATCTGGCCTAACTGTGCTGATGACGAAAGCAAGGACATCAGTACTTTCTCAAAGATGTGCTTCTGTGAGCAGCTGCTGCACAACCTAACCTTGCGGAACCATTCTTTCTTTGAACGCAATTACGCGTTTAAACCTCCGAACTCGATGAAATGTGGCAACAAGGTCGCTAGGGCATCTTGACTTCTGCATGTTTTAAGGAGATTTTGCGCTTGCTAGGTTGAATTGAACGTTTCTTCTTGTACAGCAAGAATTGTACACATTTAACTGTTTCTGTATAGAAGATGGAGATGCAGTTGAGTCAAATGAGAGCCTGCCTTTGGATCAAATAACAGATAGAAGTAATATATTTTATTAACAAATTTCTCAGAACGCAACTGGGCATTGTCAATTTTTGTCTTCCTTGATCGTTATTTACATGTCCAAGAGCAGGTTCTCATTCCGAAATCTCAAGACGATTATAGTAAATCCTCCCATGCATGTTTGAAAAAACAAACTGCCCTTGTCACACAAAAATGTAATATAATTTCTACTTGTACAATGAGCCAGTGGGACAGTGTTCTTTCTGTTGACAGCAACGGGAGTTTCGGCTGAGGAGGAACAACATGAGCCTACAGAATCCGAGTGTCGGCCTTACATCGAAAAGGCTCTGAAACAACAATTTGGGAGCCCGCAAGGTACCATCTCACACCACTAGCCCATATTGTTCCTTTACATATCATGGGAACACTAGGGGCTTTTCTGTTCTGCATGAGAGCTTTGTGCTATTTCTAGACATAGTCCGCTGCCGCATGCTTTGTCTGTCAACTACTAATTATTTAAATAAGAGCTACAACATCGTTTTTTAATACCAAGGCCATGGCAACTGTGCTATATCTTCCGGTAAAGCTACAAACTGAAGTAACAAAAGCGCTCTATATGTCCTGGTGGCCAATGCCAAAACAACTGAACCTGGACACAATTGATTTATTATAGGCAAGTTAACGTCAAAGTACATTAGGCTTGTATTCAAGAAGGAGACTTTCCGGAAAGATAGCCTAGATCGGAACTTTACTTCCAAGTCGCCGATATACTAGACTTTCCGGAGAAAGCAGTGAAAATGGCGGACATTTTGGCGGTGGTAGAAAGCGTTGCCAAAAATATGCAACACAAATCCAGGACGCTACTGACAATATTTATATTCCTCAGCGTATTGTACGGGATGCACAAAATCCAGTACAGTTCTACAGGGACAACGAATTCAGATTTGGCAAACAGATACAGTCGCTGCGTTTGCATACATCTTGAAAAAAACATCAAGTGGATCACCTTATTTCAACCACCATTAGTTATTAATTTCGTAGCAAATGTATATGAATTCCTATATCTTCTATTAGCTTACAATCAGTAGCAATCGCAGTACAGTAAAAGAGGTTACGTTGAGGAGTGTATTCGTAATTTCAGGAGCTTTTCTGCTGAATAACGAGTTATAGAACAAAGCTTTATTGATGTTCACTGCTAGGATCAGCTGACAATCTTAATTCGAGACGTCACATTAAAACTGAGTAAATAGCTATCTGAATCTCGTTATACCCACTAAAATCCATTATTATTTCCTCACACATGAGTATACTTAAATAATAAATCCACTATTTCGGGTTTCACATTACGAATGCAGAATGCCAGTAATTTCTGCTTATTGGTAGGTTCTTTTATATGCAATTCAAGACATGCAAGGTATTTATAAAAACAGAATGTACAGCTGCAATATTTGCTGTTTAAAACCTTCCATTGTTGTTTATGTTGCCGTAGGAAAAATAACAATTTTAGAGAACGTAGCATTAATTAGTATAGTAACAATTTTCTCAAGGAAAAGTTTGATTTACAGAAGGACCTAATTCAACAACATGCTGTGTTAATACTGAGTGGAGCACCAAAGAGGGGAAAGTCCTAACCCCTTGGACTCCTGTAGTTACAACTCTCACATTTTGTTTCAAATTTCCTGACAAATGAGCTAAAAACTCCTCGATTTTCCAAGGTATTTTTAAATGTCCTTGCTTTGTGCGTTTAAATTGTAAGAATCACTACCACTTAAACTCCTATCCCAATACAAAATAAACGTGAGTACAACAGCAAAAGCTCAAAACATTCAAAGTTTTCCCTGTAAACACGTGTTGTGGAGGGGAAGAGCGAAATGCAGAAGCTTCGGCCAATACCTTCTCTATTGCAATCATCAGTTGATTTTATTGCTATAGAGGGCTGTGTGTTTGCAAATCGTGGTCATAAAATCTCAACATTGCAGAGTCAAAGTATCGAAAATGTCGTCTTTCAGTAAAGTTAAACTTTCCTAACAAAGCAGTCACTGAAAGTACCGTTTATGAATACAAGCCTAAGACATTTCCTCACGTCAGGGTGTCACGCTAGATGACCTTCGAAAACCCATACATTTCCAAGCGAAATCTCCAGATTTTAGTACGTAGACATTATCACTGGACTTAGGAACTAAGACCCTTCTACAACTGCAGTGGTCTTTACCCAAAACGTTTGTACGACACAAATATGCAATTATCGTTGTCATTCATTCTGTAAAGCAGAACTTCGAGCCTCTACATAACTTTACAGATTGTTACACCCCAGTACAATTGTTAAGGCTGATTCACAATAACCCTGGAAAGCAAAACAGCGTATGGTTCATTTTGGTTCACAACAGGCCGGGGGAATCATGTCCATGACGATAGCGAAGAGGAAAGTCGATTATGTGCACTTGGACGCCATTTGTTCGTAACTGACCAATGATATTTTTTCAGCAGCTTCCAGTTAGCCAACGCCAAACATAAATGCAGATCCATTACTATTTCCGGTTCCTGTAGTCATATGACGCTGCATTCCTTTATTAATAGCAAACATTAAAATTGTTCTCTATTAATTTCTACCGGTTTTTTGTTATTTGTAGTTTTTGAAGCAATAGCCAGTACTGAATTGTGTATAAACAAACTGCAGATGACACTTTTGCTATAAGAACCAACACTCAATAGATTTGAGGGAGTTAGGTAACACATTTGCTGGAAGTTCTTCTTTCGAGTCTAATATGCACAACATGGATCTGGGAACAGAAAGTTAAAACTTGGCCAAGTCGTTTTTTCGGTTCCCGAGACTGGGGAAAGCTTCCAGTTAAAGGTGCAAGCTCGTATAATACATGCATTTTAACTTTATCGTTCTCGTGATCCAGCCCTAAGTTCCGAAAATTCCCGTTAGGCCGGCCACCCGTCCAAATGCATGTATGCAGTTACAATGCTGCCGCGTTTGAGGAATATAACACAGTTGCTTTGCCTAATGGAAACCTTGTAATTGGTCGGCTTTCTGCATTTTTATCAGCCAGATGATTGATTGACTGTACGTACAGTGAAGATGATTTTCCCATAGCCCTCACCTCACAAAATAACAAATTTCTTAAGATTCTTCTACAACTAAAGAACAAGTTGCGACATCTTGGATGCAATTATCCGAGAAAGCAGCCTTCAAATATTCGGGGAATTTCATTAAAGTCGTGGGTGTTACTGGCAAGAGGCCACATCTCAAGCAGTTGGTGCTTTTCTTGGCATGCAGTAAACATCTGTAAACAGCAAGTAACAGGGACATGTTAACAGATAGGATAGCAAAACGACTCAACTGGAAGAAGGAACGTATTTATTTCTGGACATTTACTTCAATTTAATATCTTTTCAATACAAAGTTTTGCTGCAAAACTGTTAAGATAAGTGGCGCCGCCCAAATTCCCATCATAACTTCAAATATCTGGGTATCAAACTACAAAACCACTGTTGTAGATAAATCTTCGTATGCGAAAAAGGGAGAGCGTAATATATAAATGTATGCGGGAGAAGCGGCTTAGCAGGTAACTATAGTGATCCGCCTCTCTTTCTTTCGAAAATTGTAAACCTAAAAATAGCTACTGCAGGTAACATACAATTGGCACTGGAATAGTCCTTAACGTTTTCAGCAATTGCTCATCACATCTGTCCAACTTGACTCACATGGATAATGATGGATTAAAGACTTCAGATCTTCACGAATCGTTCATGTCAAAGTGAACCTTGACGCGCTTGCTCCAATGATTCTCTGTGTAGACGTTGTAAATGTTTCCTGCTTTAGTAAACTCAACAAGAAGAATATGTCGCAAGCAGCACATATTTTCTTCTTCTTCTTCTTCTTGCACCTGTCGACTTGTTCCGTCTCCAGTTAAACGCATCTTCCTACTTGACAGTGTCCTCTACGTATTTAATTTAACAGAATGTTTGGCATTATTTTAACTTCTGGAGGGTTGCTTTATTTGGCTGTATAACGAAGACTGGCTTCCTGATTCCTACAGCTTTTTACTAAGTACGACGCATGACAAGAGGAATGCATGTATGGTCCATAATTGTACACAAAGCTAGAGCTACTTTGTAGTCAAACCTTATACAATCCGGAACCTGTATATCGAAACCCAATGACAGCAAATTACTTTACCCACCAAAGTAAGGATCGGGGTTCTACAACACGATCAGCTACTGAGAATAATAACCGTATTTTAGGAACTAACTTTAGATGCCTTTGTTAGGCGGAGAGCCTGTGCGGTAACAGGCATCACAAACTTCCTTGCTTTGTCTTTAAAGAACCAAAACAACCAAACGCCCGTGGGTAGCCTTGCTATATAATGACTCTCTGCGAGAAAGGTGCGGTATGACGTCCTTGTGATGGACTTTCCCCTAAACGCTGATGTCAAATTGAAAATTTGCAATAAAAATAGTGTGTTTACAGGATAACTTTACCAAATGGACGTCTGCACTTATGACCCTTTTCCATGCCATAGTTTCCGTTGCTTAAATAAGTAAGCAAGGTTTCTCTCTGCTTAGAAACTGGAAATTTGGTGTTTGAAGAACGCAATCCTCATATATAGGTATTTAAACTTCTATCTTCAGGAGTAAATGAAGGGCTATTTTAACGTGATGTCTTGTCAATTCGGTCGTTGTACGCAAATTTTATAAAATCTGTAATCTAGGAACGACTTAACTTACTGGTATATGCAACACACTTTATGTAGCCACAAGATACGGCAAAAGGCTCGGAAAGCCCAGTAGAGTTTAGGAAAATTCACACGGAGCATGAGGGCTGCACGCCTTCTATAGCTTTGTGCGAACCTTTTTACTAAGGCGAACAGCACGTCAGGTAAGCGTGCTAATAAACTGCGTATCATGGAAACAATTTGGAATACTTTCAAGTGCAGATGGTTGTGGGGTAAGGACAACAGAATGCTGTGTCAACAAGTATAGGTGACTCGTGAAAATAATTCACACAACCTTGACAAACATCTAAATGCAGCATAAATTGATCAGTCACTCATGTTTAAATACTGGACTCGCCTGACAGAACAAAGTTTTATATGTATGTAATAGATTTTTACAAAATTAAAACGTATAATTAATAAACAAATTGCAAAATCTTCATAAACGCATGAGAAAATAGGAGGAAAATGTAATTCTCTCAATCACATTATATACCTTTGTGTTAGAGGTTGCTGTAGAATGTCTATCAAGATAAAGTACGTGTGCTGCATCCTTAGTGTCACAATAATCATTAGTAACTTATTTATTGCACAGAGGCAAGAAGGCGACCAACCCAAGTATAAAATATCTCATGTAGCTAGTGTATTCTACACTTTGCAAGCGTGTGGAGCTTTTACGGCTGCGTTGTGTGATAACATGTTTTGTAAATCTATGAGATTTTCACGGTATTTTATTTACTTTTAACAGTGCATTAATTCAAGAAGATATCTTAGGTTGAATACAGGCACTTCTCACATACTTGGGCGCATATATGTAACAGAAAGTGTAATAATTAAGGTATCTGATAACTTGCCAATGAATAAGAATCTGATTAACCATTCACGCGACAGACCTCAAGCGTAACCATTACACTACGGAAACGACATGCAAGTTAAGACGCCATAAAAGCATAAACCTCACGGGGATAGCATAGTGGCTCCCCTGGCGGATGAAAGTTTAAACTTTACTTTAATTCGGTTTTCTTATTACGTGGAATCATAAAAATGTTGAATCGATAAATGTGACATGCTCCGTGTCTTAATGTTTTTCATGACTGTTCATTTATGTACTGTCCTTAGTATTTGTTGTAAACCGTGTGAAGTGTTTAGTGAAGTAATACTCATATATACGAGATATAACGTGGAAGACGAACGCTGTATGCAAACAGCCCTCCGTGTGTTAAGTGTTGTGACGAAAAAGGAAGCCCATGTCGTTTTGCGGTGTTTCTCATGACAGACTATTTAGCTACCGCTGTTTCATTACGAGCTCGGTGTACAAGCCATACGACAACATCCGCCTTTTAAGTACTGCTTTCCAAACAACCCTTCCCCTGCAAAAAGTTGTCAAATAACATCTACGTTCTAAAGCAAGGGGACAACAATGATATAAAATTAAAACTAGATTTAGTGTGCCTTAACACTAGCTGGTCTGTCAACATTTAACACTCAAATATTTCTTCTAACCGATTCATCGTCACATTAAAACAATAACACTTGTTAAATGTCTTAAATCATGAGAATATGAGATGTGTTATTACTTTGATTCCTTTATTTTCTCCTTCTCTAATGATAAACACGAAAATAAAGCTCGTATGCCCAAATTGTTCTTAAGGCCTGCAACCCGTTCCAACTACGTATCTGCCATAAGTAACTATGCAATCTGCATTAATATTGAGACTGGTCAATAATTCTGCACCAACATGTCTACATTGTCACAAGGTTTGATGTGATAAAGCGTGATCAGCTCAAATCCGTCCGCTCATTAATATAAGCTAACAACGTAAATTTCAAAATAAAGACAAAAAATAGCAATATTTAAGACAGAAGCAAGTTCATGGCTACAAAGTCATCGAGAACATCCCATGTCTTTGTTAATGTCTTTCAGCAGGATCCACGCGGACCAATTGTGACATTCATGCGACGATGACTTGACAAAGTTGAATCACAGAATGTTTATCCACTTTTGACTGATACTGCTCAGCCAAACAATGTAAGCCTGCAGCACCTAACCTGAGCGAGCCATGAGACCAGGACGAATTTCACTTCATCACGCCTAGTACATCTGCTCAAACGTGTACACCAGAGGTGGGTAAAGCTTGTGACACGCGACTGACAGCCTGGGTCAGTGTTGCTAGCTAGAGGCAAGAACAATTCAGCGGTAGAGTTCGAGATGGCATTGTCTACTAAACTATCGTTTTCCGAGAACGAGAGAATATGAAATGTTTAATTTGCTAAAAAAACATTACATGGTGTATTTAGAGGCACTACGTTAGATGGCATGCTTCATATGGTGAAATTAAAAGTATATGTTGCACGGGGAAGTTAGTGTAGTTGTAGTATTATTATTATTTGTTTTAGGAATTGAACGTGAAACTATTGCAGGAGTTAGCTGCAAATATCGTCGTACAGAAAGCCCCGAAACAAAATGAAATATGCTACTTACATACTTGCCTAGGAGATCGCTCGGTCCTTAAAACCTTTTCAAGAGGGTGAATTTCTGAAACTATGTTTGACAAAAGCTGTGGAAGTTATGTGGCCTCAAATACTTCCCAATTTTAATAATATTAATTCATCTCAAAGAACCATTACAAGGGGAGTGGAAAACCTTTTGTAAACTAAACGCTATCAACCGTCAATGCAGGAGCTCTGCAACCCTAACTCCCCCTTTCTCTCGTAGCAATGGCTTACTTAAGTATTTCTTGTGAAGGTTGGGTTGCGTTGTGTTTTGTTGGGGCAAAGCTGACTTCAGCCCACCTCTGACGTAAACAGTTATCTCAGCAGACATAAAACTTTCATATTTTTTTAGATCCCCAGAGATATTTACGCTAAAGGACACTAATAAAGATATTTATTGTTCCAAACAGAGTCGACGGAGGAAGCAGGGGAATCCGCTGAAGAAGAACCGAGAACATCAGCACCATACGATCAGCAGGTAATTTGATTACCACATCTTAAAAACACTTTCGGTTTTGAATTAATTTACCTAATTTCACACTGGTAGCGACCATCCCCTTTTCGCTGAATGTCAAAATTATTTATAAGGTTTGTTAAGGTTTTGGACGCAGTATGCTCTATTTGGTTAATATGCCATGTTGGTTTTAGGCGGCATATCACAGTGTTGCCACTGAGATATTTGACAGAAAGAATCGTAACCACAATCTCTTGGACGCAAGTCAAAAGGATATGATCTACAGCCGCTACTGTGCCATTGGATTCAAAGATTTTATTTCAAATTCGTGCTAGTGTAGCAGATTGTTTCTCAACGCTTCCAAGTGCAGGATGTAGGATAAATTCTGTCCAAATAGCTGTGGGTCGCGATAAAGGATTTAAGATATTTAAAATGAAGAGAGTCAATCCTCTAACTTGCCCTTTAAATTGCGAGGTCCAAATGCCTCTTGTTGTATCTTATAAGAGGCCCTCACGTCGCAGTTGTGTGCTAGCGACACGACATTGGTTGGTCCGCTGTTACACTGTAGCGACGTTATGACGTGTTGCTCAAGTAAGAACCACTTGACCAAGCAGTACTTACTCTCACAAATTCTCAACCTTAATCAAAAGCGCTTGCCCATTTTCAAACAAGTTCTACTTACTAGTGATCATTTTAAATACACCAGTGACACACTTCCGCAGCTAATCACATCTACCACCAACTAATGAAAATACATTAGAAGCAGGCATCTTGCTTAATTCTCAAAACTGCCACTGATCCATTCGAGCTCGCATGCTGTGCGGCAAACGGCTAAGTTCGCTGGAGCAAGTACGGCAGTATCACTAGACGTTTAAATAACAGAATATAAGCATTGTTTCTTAAAGATCATCCTCCCGTTTCCACTCCAAGGAATACTTTCTGCATGTGGTGTGGAACTAGAAAAGAAGGGGAGCAATAGGTCATCTTTCCACAGTCGATGCGCAAAGTATTACATTTCTATCTGATGCAGGCAAGCGATTAGTCAATTACAAACTCCATAAATGACACACTTCCTTCAACGCGGCGTTAATGGAGGAGAATATTATATATATTTGGCTTAAGGTTCTGCCTACCTGACGTAAGTGCTTCGAGCAAGGAGGGCATTGTCTCGCGACACTTACGATTAGGCTAGGACTTAAGGGGGAGAATATCCACGATGGACATGTCATGGAGCCCTCTCGCTTGGTATCCTGGTCATGGGACAGACCGTAGGATGAGGATCCTGCTTGCAGTCGTTTCTATCACCAGGGAAGCTGGAGTGTGCTCTAAAACTCTTGGTATTATGAGCTAAGCGCCGTAATGCCTTGAGATGGGTACGAGAAATTTACAGCGGGCGCTGGGGTTAAGCCAATGATCCAGTACTGTAATTAACTTCCAGTAACTTAGAACGTGCCAACTATGTAAATGCATTATCAACCTCTTAGGCTGACTGCACCGCGGTGATGTTGGCAATGTACGCCATTATACTCAACACATTTACATGTGGCTTGTGGAGTCTAACCTATAATGCCGTTATTGGGTGGTATTTTTCCCTACATCTTATATATTTGGGGTAATCAACTGCAATTGAAACAACTTCTGTCATCCACTGGTATCTTTTTTAAAATCAACTTGTACTGAACTATGTTACATTGAATAGCGTCTTTAAATATTGCTAGTTTGTGGCTCAAAGTTTAATATGTTTGCAGAGCGATCGATTTCCGAGAGACGAAACATCTGCTCCTGATGAAGATGCAAGCACCGAAGACACCGCCAGCTTAGAGAACGTCGCGAGCGAGACAGGTACCATACAGGAAAGCGTCGAATCGCAGGAGGCTTTGACCGAAAGCGGAGGAGGGTCAGAAGGTGCCAGCGCTGAGCAAGAGACAACGAGGTCTGAAGAAGGTGCAGAGAGTGCTGAAGAAACAACACCCAGTGGTGAAGAAGTTTCAGATGAGGACCAAGCCAGTGCTGAGCAAGCAGTAGATACTAGCACAGAAGAGACCGGAGCTAGTGCTGAAGAAGAAGCTCAGGCAGATGAGATTCCAGCTACCAGTGACGAAGCTGTTAGTACAGAGGGGCATGCTCCTAGCGCTGAAGAGGATGAGGTTTCAGAGAAGGATGATGGGGAAGATTCAAGGGAAGGATTTAGTGCAGAGGAAGTCGCAGCAAGTGCTGAAGATGAAACCAGCACAGAAGAGCCTGCTTCGGGTGCTACAAGTGCGGAAGATGATGCAGACACACCTGGAGAAGATGAGGTTATCAGCGGTGAACAAGATGCATCTAAAGAGGAGACTGCCAGTGCTGAGGAAGATACCAGCGCAGAGGGTCCTGCTAGTGCGGAGGAAGAGGCACAGCCAAGTACAGAGGACGATGTAAAAAGCGAAGAAGGTGTAACCAGCGCCGAAGATACGGCGAGTGCTGAAGGTGATGCCAGTGCCGAGGAACAAGCTAGCGCAGAAGAGGTTACTGCTAGTGCAGAAGAACCAGATAGCGCTGATGAAGCTACATCTGGAGAACAGAAGGCTCCGAGTGCTGAAGAACCAGCATCTGCCGAGGAGGAAGCTGCAACTAGTGCCGAGGAGAATGTAAGCGCGGAAGAGGCTCCATCTACTACCGAAGAAGTTGCAAGTGATGAGGAAGCATCTGCAGAAGAAAAACCTGCTAGTACTGAAGAAGCAGCAAGTGCTGAAGAACCAGCATCTGCAGAGGAACCTCCTACCAGCGCTGAGGAGGCCGCTTCTGCGGAAGAACCTGCTACTAGCGCCGAAGAAGTTGCAAGTGATGAAGAAGCATCTGCAGAAGAAAAAGCTGCTAGCACTGAAGAACCAGCATCTGCAGAGGAACCTCCTACTAGCGCTGAGGAGGCCGCTTCTGTGGAAGAAGCTGCCAGCGCCGAAGAAGCCGCTAGTGCTGAGGAGGTAGCATCTGCGGAAGAATCCGCTACTAGCACTGAAGAACTAGCATCTGCAGAGGAACCTCCTACTAGCGCTGAGGAGGCCGCTTCTGCGGAAGAACCTGCTACTAGCGCCGAAGAAGCCGCGAGTGCTGAAGAAGCTGCTAGTGCTGAAGAAGCTGCTACTAGCGCCGAAGCCGCTAGTGCTGAAGAGGTCGCATCTGCGGAAGAAGCCGCTAGTGCAGAGGAGGCCGCTTCTGCAGAAGAACCTGCTACTAGTGCTGAAGAAGCTGCTAGTGCTGAAGAAGCCATATCTATAGAAAGACCTCCTACTAGCGCCGAAGAATCCGCCAGTGCAGAGGAGGCCGCATCTGCGGAAGAAGCCGCTAGTGCAGAGGAGGCCGCTTCTGCGGAAGAACCTGCTACTAGCGCCGAAGAAGCCGCTAGTGCTGAAGAGGCCGCATCTGCCGAAGAAGCTGCTAGTGCTGAAGAGGCCGCATCTGCGGAAGAATCTGCTACTAGTGCTGAAGAACCAGCATCTGCAGAGGAACCTCCTACTAGCGCCGAAGAAGCCGCTAGTGCTGAAGAGGCCGCATCTGCGGAAGAATCTGCTACTAGTGCTGAGGAAGCAGCATCTGCAGAAGAACCAGCTAGTGACGAAGAAGCTACACCCAGTACTACAGGTGAGGAAGCACTAACATAGCTGTTTAATTTTAAATAGGTTTCAATATCGAGTTCTTAGTGCCAAAAGGCTATATACACAAATCAATTCTAAATTCGGATTTTGGATACAATTTTTAAATTTAGTCTTTTGTTGCTTGCGTCATTAGAACTCCAATGGTGACACAAAAGCACCACTGGGTGGAATTAATTACTTGGTATCGTACCTAATTGTTTTAAATTCCGAAGACGCTTTGTGGTTTTCTGATAACGACAAGCATGTAGATTGGTCTATCAGTTCCAAAATAACTGTCCGTTCCAATATGAAATCTAGGTCAAACTATAGTCAAATATGCTTTACAATTAGTATTCATTCGCTCCTGTTTATGTTGTCAATGTGTAATATTTTGAAAGATGACGAATTGGTACAAAAGAGAGCTTTAAGCATATCCGGGGAGATTTTGAAACTTAAGTGTTTAATAGGAGCTGGAACTGCCATTCAACCATCTTTGTTCATACAGCTGCGGAAAGCGCCGAGACCCCAGCAAGTGAAGAGGAACAAGTGGCCGAGGAGAGTGTGGAAGAAGCAGCTTCTGAAGAAGGTGAGTGAGTATTCATCAGCTCCAAAATACCCTATACGGCCCAAAAATACTATTGTCACCATTTACAAACTCTGTAAGATCCACTAACCGACACGGGTGCCGGAGGTCGTTAAGGCATGGACTGGTGAACAGGAGGTCTGCAGTTCAAACCTTACCAGACCGTTTTCCTCAGTCGGAGAGGTACCTTAAAGTTAGGCCTGGAACGTTTCTTTCCCAATATTATTATATATCATCAGTCACCCCCATGTAGTAAGAATGGGCGTTAAACACTACTAAAAGCACTGAGAATGTTACTAACAAAGTATCCTATGAGCGAAAAGTAGAAATCTTTTTTCAATATACCTGGGATTATCGTCACGCCGAAGCCGATTCCTCGCATCTGAATGTGCCTATCCGGTGCACTGTTCTCACATTGCGTTGTTTTCGCTGCTAATATATCGCAATGGTGGATTCCAAGGCTTCCACGTGGAGATGATACGAAACAAACTGTACAGGCATGAAGCCAAAGTTGAATTCACGGTGAAAATTTCGTTGTGTACCTTTCAGCCAGTCCAAGAAGGCGGAAAACCTTCCGTTGTGGTTGCACATTCTAATCTAACCTAATAAGTGACCATCGTTGCAATCATAAAATGACAAAGACTAATCATATGCCAAATGTTTCTTCATCCTAATCTGCTACAACTAAAGTTATAAAAGCTTGTAATGTTACGCCGGATACCGTATATTTTACATCAATTCTCCGAGAAAAGGAGTTTTTTTGTTGAGGTGTATACAAACGATTGGTGTTACTTTGGCCAAGTAACTGTGCTAGTGTTACTTTTTTTTATGGGCGCTCTTTAACTTCTTAGCGTTCCATTTTGTATTGGGAGTGAAAGACCGGAAATTTTACTTAAAGACCTCTTTATCAAGCTTGAGGTTCTTTTACGTGCCGTACATAAACGACACGGCACCACCGGGTTTACTTCCCTTCCGAAGGAAGCCATGCTAAGGATTTTTACGCCCTCCGCCGGACGACACTTTGTCAGGAAATTCTATCCTTGGCTAAAAGCGCGTCCTGATTTGTTCACTGCAGAATGATGAATCACGGCAAGGGTATTCTGACCGTTAACGCACTCTACTCGTCCGGCTGTTAACGAATGCACACAGATAATTACTTGGGACAAGTGCCAGTAATGCAGACGCTCATCTTGAGAAGACGGAGTTAACAAAGCAAACTAAAAACAAGTCTCTGCCAGATTTACTACAAACTCAATTTAAACTTGCTGATGATCTCTAAAGAAGCTGATAACAATAGTTATTCTGTGTACTTCACGCTGCAACAATGGAATCTCTTGTTTATCTTCAACCCGCCAACTTCCGGGGATGTAAATCCATTTACAATTCTTAAAGCCTTTCCAGAATAATGGATCCCGGCTTATCATTAAGTTTTCAAAAAAAAAACTTGTTCTTGTACTGTATTAACCTCAGTTCAGGATATACAGGTTTATAAAGTGAAGCTCAATTCCAGTCAAAAAGGAGTTTATACACATTTTTTGTGCAGCTTCCTATTGATACGTGCTATTATTTGACAATCAATCGGCATCACGTTCTTTTACGGCTTACAGTTATACATTTAATTCAAATGTAGAGGACTTCACACAGGTTAATCCACGAAAATACAAGATATGCATTTGTGATGTAAATATCTTTATTATATTGTATGTTGTTTTATAAAAACGTTACGGGCCATTTTTGAGAAAATCAAAAATAACTAAAAACACTTCCATGTAAACAGGAGTTTGGGATGGGTAGATTCCTCTCACATCCTTGTAAGACAACTTTGGTGCTTATCCTGCTTCTCATATTTTTTAGTTATGTTCTTCAAAGAAAAAACGGAACTTTTCCTAAAAAATACTTCTTTTCTCTTCATTTAATTAGGAAGCTTGAAAATATATATTTCCGGTAAAATCAGACATCCATTTTTTTGGCTGAATACAATCCTTAGTTTGCTCTTTTTCCGGAATTATATTGTCTTCCCCTCCCCCAATGTATAATTTATTTCAGAGAAACTGGCCAAGAATGCTTTTGCTGTAAAATAACACAACATAAAAGCTCCAAATGTTTGCAAAGTGTGTATGTTAATGTAAATAAATTTGTGTGTTCCAGAACTGTCTGCTCCTGAAGAAGAACTTACAATGGTAAGTTGCCAGCATCCACATTTACTTACTTTAAAAACATAATTGCAAGTGATAAACCACAAACATAGCACCTAATTCCAATGAAACTGTGCCATTTAACGAGTTGAGTTGCTGCTAATGCTGCTTCACAATAACTGAGAAGGACAAAGTTCATTATCACCTGACAGCCATATTAGATCCACATTGTGCATATGACTCTTCACTGTAGAAATTAATCATGCCATCAAACAGCTGGTAGAGCTCCCTCTACTCTCAAGCTAGGAAAACATTCCAGCAACTCGCATCCCCAGTACCTCATTAAGTGTTGCTTCTTCTAGTGAAAGTGTCATCTATAGTTTGTTTATATGCAACTCAAAACTAGTTATTGCCTCAAAAAACAAACTCTAGACGTCATCGGGCTTCAAGCCAGGCGAGGTCATCACTTATCGATGTTTCAGGAGCGTTCATCTTCAGGACACTCAATGACCTGGTAGGGTGATATGGTCAATATTTATACTGTCACAGACTTGGCAGAATACGTGAGGCATTTATGCGGGGGTTCGCATCCTCAAGATGAGAGAGATGCACGTTCCGAAACGTCTAGAATATGTACATCGACAGCAAAGCTTCAGCTCTTATTTTAAAGAACAACAAGTGCTATTAATACAGGAATGGCGCTTGGTACGACTAGAGGAATGGGAAATAGTAAGAGATCTGCATTTAGAAAATCTTTACTCATTGAATTTTGACTTTGATTAACCCACATGTTGCCTGAATTGGAAGCAGATGAAACAATATTGGTCAGTTACAAATAAATGACGTCCCAATGCGAGAAAACGACCTTCCACTTTGCTATCGATATGCATTCCCGTTCTCGTTCTCAGGGTACTGTGATCCAGCCTTATGCTTGCTTCTTAAACCCAAAATAAATGTTACCTCTACTAGGCTGAGTAAAAACTGTTTCACTATATGTAACAAAGTACATCATTCCCGAGGACTTTATCCACCTCTCTCTGAGCACAGCCAGACTAACACGTATTTTTCACATCTTTGAGATTTCCAACCCTCTTCCTTGAAGAATCTAATTTTTGGACCATTTAGTGGGAGGTAGAAAAGACGGAGAAAATATTGGTCAACGGACACGGTATCTTGTTAAATCCAGGTAACACAACACCAAAATGATGCAAACCCTGTGCTGCAGTTGCTTTCTATATCATTCAGGACGATTGTCATCTTCAACTTTTGCTTGAAACGACTTCAACCAACCATGGACTGACGTGCCTACCCATGTTATATAAACGGTTTTTCTTTTCAGAACCATAGAACATGGAAGTTTTTCGTCACGTCACAATGACTTGTGATCTGATATTTGTCAAGTTCAAATGGAGTTATGTCCACTGTTGCAGGTTCATTTCGATACACCAAACCTTCCTGACAGTTTTCACTAGTACCCATTAGCAAATGGTTCTTCAAGCATAGCGTGCTAAAGTTGTTCTCGTGCTGGCAATGCCTCGGCCTCTATCTTACATATATCTTCAGTTATTAGTATTCTTCAAAACAATCTAATAGAGAAGTGTCCAACCTTAAACCGACCGAGATAGCTCCACGGTAACGTATGAGGCTCACATTCTGGAGGTCTCAGGATTGAATCCTGTTGGGATGCTGGAGGGTTCCTGTTCTACCACAACCCCATCTTTTCTTTTCATCTGCTTCAGGATTGTAGGATGAACAATGAGGATTGGGCTCGCGTCGGCATCAGGATTGGCGTCACGGTCATTGCTAGTGCCAGAACTGGTCGCCCTTTGGGTTCCTTTCTCCCTTCCTCCCAGAGGCTACGTAAGAGACAACGGGCCAATTGAAACGACCTACATGTGGTGATCTCCGGTGGCTGGAAGTTCGCCTGTCTCACTAACCTACCTGCCCTTGAAATTCTATGAGACAAACTGCTTGACCCACTGTCTTGTAATAACCCTCAGCATATATAACTGTTATACTCTATTTGTGTATTTCCATAAATTACTTGCACTGTGTTACAAGTATGTACGTTTGTATGTTACCAGGAGATTGAGATTCCTGCCAACTTGAGATCAAGAGGTCACATTACTCAGATTCTGAAACTGGACTCTGAGTCAGACCAGAAAGAGATGGTCCTAGGCAAGACCGAGCAAGTCACTCTTAAAGAGTTGAAAAGGCTGTACGATGTGGCCATTAAACCTTTAGAAATGCTGTACAAGTACAGAGAACTGAGCAACCGACACTTTGGTGGTAAGTCCTGGTTACATTGTCATTAAACATGTATATTATTCTGCTATCAAACTTGAATATGGCTGTTCCTGTACTTGCAGACCCCGAGATATTCTCTAAGCCTCTGGTACTGTTCATGGGACCATGGAGTGGAGGAAAGTCGTCAATCATCAATTACTTGACTGACAATGAATACAAATCATCAGCACTTAGAACTGGTAAGTTCATCAATCATTTTCCTATGCATTTTTCACCAAAAAGGAATGCTAATGTAATCTCATTTTGAATTTGACCTTCCCTCAAACTTCAGTGACACTTGTAACATATTCACAAGTTTAACGGATATTTGAAAAAAATCTCTGTTTGACTGTATCTCCAGTTGCTAACAAAATTGATATCTTCTCTGTAACTTTTAACAATGATAATGTAATAAATTTTGAGGTGAACTTCTAATGTGGGCTATCATTTTATGGGGATATCTGAAGGATTTTATCACAACAAACACAAAAGTAAATAACATTGAAGAAATTTAGCTGCTTGTAGGGACAACGTACACTATAGTAGACACTCTGAGTTCAGTTTGCATGGATGTAAATGATTATCCAGCATGTTATCATTTTATCACATTTTTCACAAAAAAAGTCAAGTCTGAATCAATAGGTTTCCCTAAAACAAAATGCAAAACCTTAACATCATCTCCTGATAAACTAAAGAGCTTGCACTACACACTGTTGAATGAAGCATGCACATAAGTAAACTGGTCTCCCCCATGTGACGCATGAACATTTTATCCATGGCAGTACCTGCAGTGGTGTCTAAATGAGAAAATGCCACTTTGGTAGTGTGCGTGGGATACCCTTATCATTCATTATTTTATGTTTCAGTAACCTTTCTTGCTAACAGTACATCAATATCTCGTACAAATATGTACACCACTATTATTTATCTTGCTTACCATGAAATTTCCCATTTCTTACGTGACTCATCAGCTATGCAAGCTGAAAAAAGTAAGTAAAAGTGAGCCAGTGGTGACAAAAAAGCAATGGAGTTGACAGCAAGTTTACCAACATTATAAGCAAAAATTAGAGCTCTGCATATTGCTTAAAGGCTTTCAGGCTGTTCTCCACATGAACTTGCTTATTTTTCTATCTACTTCATGTTTAACCTCCACAGAAACACTTTCATTACACATTTTGTTGTAGTTACAAGGCAGATACAGAAAATGGAACGGTAGCCACAGTAGTATAAGCCTGTCACTATATGCTGGTCCTCAAATTCCATACTCGTTCCATGATATTGCGAGAAACAACTGAAAACTGATAGCACTTTTTAACAAATATCTGATGTGTTACATTCACATGACTTTCTCTACCTCCAATTTGTGTATTCACTAGTGCTTATTGGTGAATATACAAATTATTCTTAAGAAACTTAATTTTCCTATCTTCTTCATTTTAATTGAGATAAACCTTTACAGAAACAGCTACATTTCGTTATAGAGAACAGTGATAGTCAAATGTTTAACAACTGGACGCTATATGCTGGCCTTCCATACTGTTTCCATGACATCACAAGAAACAACTGAATGTTGACACTGCTTTAAGAGATTGACCGAGAAGTTAAGTTCAAACCTTTAATAATGGATATCTCAGAAATGGCTTATGCCACAAAAAAAAAAAAGTATTTGAAATAAATTGTGTTTGAAAGAGATGTACATTTTTTGTGTAGTACATTTTCGTCTATTGCTTAACGCATACCAGTTATATAAGATTATACAAAATGTCTTCCAAATGAAGTGGACCTCATAGGCTATTCCCAGAAACTTCAAAATATACATTTTATTGTTAATGTAAATATCTTACACACAGATCCTTTTCTAAAATCGCTTTTATTCAGGGGACCTCAAAACATGTATTTCCAATGAAATCTTGGTATAGAATTTTTTGGGTGGAATGCAATACTTTCTCTACCTAGCATGTAAGTGGTACAGAAAGTAAACATTACAAAGTACTGAAAAAGTCAAAACAATAATCGATGTCTTGTAAAGGTTAATGTCGCTAAAAACACTAGTTGAAACACATTGTGTGTTTTAGAGAGCTCTACATATAGAGATGTAGTAAGTTTTTGTCCATCTTTTATGATTAAACAGTTATACAAAACTCCTTCCAAATGAAGTGGACTTCACAGGCTTTTCCCACAAAATTGAGGGTATACATTTTGACGCGCATGCGCACGCACACGCACACACACACCAGTTTTTAAAAATAATTTTTACTTTCTCTACTACGTATAGTAAGTAGGGGAAGTATTGTATTCCACCCAAGAATTCAATACCGAGATTTCACCGGAAATACATGTTTTGAGACTCCCTGAATCCAAAAAAAGCATTTTTGGAAACATGTCCATGTGTGTCTGTCTGTGAACAGCATAACTCAGAAACAAACAGTCGAATAAACACCAAACTTGGTATTTAGGTTCAGTATCTTCCAGAGATGCAACACAAAGGTTTTCAAGAAAATCCCCCCACCACAGAGTACCCTTTACATGGAACATTTTTCGAAAATTTTAATTTTCTCAAAAATGGCTCTAACGATTGTGATTAAAATATCATATGTTTAAGATATTTTCATGACAAATAAAATGTATATCTTGAATTTTCTGGGAATGTCTCCAAAAGTATTCTTCATTGTGAACGACTTTTGGTAAACTGGTAAACCATAAGAGATAGACAAAATTTTACTACACAAAAAATGTAGATCGCATTAAAATACACAATTTATGTCATATAAATTTTTTTTGTTGAGTGAATCATTTTCGAGATATTGCTTGTTATTCCCTTAAATTTTTCAATACTTATTTTCTCAAATGGGAATTCGTTATTCATTTTTTTGTCTTGTATATGCAAAGAGTATTAATTTGTGGTAAAGAGAATGGTGCTGCACCTAGCAACCAGCTATTAGGAGATATGTATGTGCTTAAAGGCTACTGTATTTCTATATTGCCCTTGTAAATATATATTCCTCTTACATCTACAAGAAAATTAGCAATAAGATAGAGTCTGCAAATGTTTATCTCGATTAACATGAAGTAGATGGAGAATAAGTGTTTGTAAAAAGAGTTTGTACAAGAGTAGAGAAAGTCATGTGAGTGTAAGACATCAGATTTTTTATTCAGGGGGCCTCAAAACATGTATTTCATGTGAAATCTTGATTTTTGTGTGGAATGCAGTACTTAAATTTTTGCAATAACAAAATCAATGGCATACAATTGCATCCATCCTACGACAAAGTCTTCGGATATGAGGGTTGTCCCAGAAGTACCCGACCTAACAAAGAAAACACAAAAATTTGGGAGAAAAACATTTTTATTTCTCTACATAGTCTCCTTTCAGCGATGTTCAATAGCTTCGATACCCTGTTTATACTGAGAACCATCGAGTTCTGCAAAACAGCCATCAACTGCAGACTCCACCTCTTCATTGTTGGTAAATCTTTTACCACCAAGCCATTTCTTCAACTTTGGAAACAAAAAATAATCAAAGGGGGCTAAGTCTGGTGAATAGGGTGCATGAGGAAGCAATTCAAACTTTAACTCATTGATTTTGGCCATGGCGATAATGGATGTGTGAACTGGTGCATTGTCTTGATGAAACAGAACTTTCTTTTTCGCTAAATGAGGCTGTTTTTGGTTGATTTCATCATTCAAACACTACAATAAGTTTGCATAATACTCACCATTGAGTGTTTTTCCTTTTTGAAGATAATCAATGAAAATTATCCCACACACATCCCAAAAAACTGATACCATGATCTTGCCTGCAGATGGAATTGTCTTCGCCTTCTTTGGAGCCGATTCCCCTGTTATGACTATTCCTTAGTCTCAGGTGTGAGGTGATGGACCCATGTTTCATCCATGGTTATGAATCGACACAAATACTATGCTTTATTGCAGCAAAACATTGCCAAACACTCGACTGAAACATCCTCACGACGCTGCTTTTGTTCCATTGTGAGTAAACGCACCACTCATCTTGCGCACAGCTTTCTCATGTCTAAATTTTCAGTCAGTGTGTGATGTACAGCACTTTTTGAAACGCCTACAATGTCTGCTAGCTCACGCACTTTCAGTTGACGGTCATCCAATACCATTTTGTGGATATTCTTCACAATTTCTGGCATGGTCACGTCATTTGGTCGACCACTGCGATGTTTGTCTTGGCAGCTAGTACGGTCTCACTTAAACTCTGCCACCCAATATTTTACTGTTGTAAACGAAGGAGCAGACTCCCCCAGAGTAGAGTCTAGCTCAGCTTTAATATTAGTTGGACTAAGACCTTTCAAATGAAAGTATTGTATCACATAACGATAGCCAGTTTTATCCACGCTTACAAATTCGCTGAGGGAGTTCACTATTGATGGCTCCCAAACAATTACTAAACAACGTAGCATTGTCAAACTTCAAACTTAAGCTTTATAAGGGCGGTACTTTCTACCACAGTCATTTGTTTGAAACAACAACCGCTATATATACGTCAAGTCGGGTACTTCTGGGACTGCCCTCGTAAATTCTATGGTCATTTGAAGCACTAGCTGTTTAAAATGTTCAGCCTACTTGGTGGAAGTATGGGAATTAAACATTGTAACTGCCTTAAGGGATGATGTGTCACCATTTGGCTATTGGGTGGGCTTCAACAATGAATCAGACGACTCTGTTGCAGGGGCAGAACCTTCTCCTGCATACTTCAACATTCTCATGTGGGGAGAACAAGAAGAAGTACTGGATGGGACACAACTGGCTGCTGACTGGACTTTCTCGGGTCTACAAAAGTTTGGTCAGGGCATGCTGGATCGACTCCGTGGCCTCAAACTTAACACAAAAATATTGGAGAAGGTAAGGAAAATGGAGAATACTACATCTAAAATCAAACCCTGCAACATTCTGACAGTACAACATCAAATTTTAAGGCATAACATCAAACAGTCATATTATTACTCAACCACAGAACTTGCTGTTTCCAGCAATGCAATGAATTTTTGGAATCCTCTGTCCTGTTTCATGGGACTCACTTAAAACTTCCACCACAAAAATAGCAGTTGAAAAACTTTGACAGCACCAAGGTAGGGGAGAGACTCATTAAAGTGGATGATCTTAAAAAATGTAAACAAATATGATTTTCAATATAAGCTTGTGATTTTTTAGATAGAAACCTCGTATTATATTTGATGCAATTGATAACCTCTAAAATAACATTAATAAAAGTTTTTGTCACATTGTAACACGTCAATCACATCTGCAATATGAAGTTTGATATGGATGAACTTGAGGATGTGTTCTGCTGTATCTCAAGCATTACATTACAATTTCTTGAGAGGTAATTGACCCATTGGGACGCAACAAACACCATTCCATGTTATTAAAAATAACACAGGGTTTCCAACGGGGAATAAAAATTTATATTTTAAATCATATTTGTTTATGTTTTAATGGTGTATATCATCTACTTTAATGAGCCCCTTTCCTGCCTTCATATCTGTGAGTCGCTTTTCAATTCCTACTTTTTGTTTCCGAAATATTTGGATGGAAATTTTAGGCGACTCACCTGGTATATGCCATGTTAACCAGAGTATTTAAGCATGCCACTTTCTGATTTCAGTCAAAGCTACACATGAATCTATTTGAAGTAGTAACACACATTATGTTTGCCTTTAAGACATAATAAATGCTAATCAGGTAACAAAATATTTCTTGCAGCAGACACCAGCTGTAGTGAGAGCAGATGATATTTGTAGTTCCAAAAATTCCTTAATGTTCTACTTGGTTTAAATCACATCTGAGCAGGCTAGGACTGGTAACTACAATTTCACCATGAAATGATTCTCTCAAAGACTGTACAATATGGTCCCCATTCCCAAACTGGTCTTTGTTGGTCCCAGGAAATATGTAGCAAGAATTTTGTTTTTTTAACTACATGCCATGCAGAGCAACAAGATCCTCACACTTCCACATTAGAAACTGCAAACATCCTCCAGAATCCATGGTCTTTTACCAGAATGCCATAGCTTTTCTACAAAGCACACCTAGTATTTGTTGCTGTTATATGTGGCTTAGGGACTGTTGCTTGGCCATGTATATCAAGTTTTTCTTCTTTGTATAGAATTGCATTTTAATGGCTTATGGATGATGACGGTCTAGGTACACCAGTATAAAACACTGAACCTGGCTGTTTTTGGGTTGCAAATATCTCACTTCACAATGATGTCAGAAAGGTTCACCAGGGTATATTTAGGAGACTGTGGCTTATGATCAGGTTGAAATCCCCAGCTTCACAGAACGGCCTATTCTGCTCTCAGATGGTGTCAACCATGTCCTGATAGTTTTGATCATATGCTATATTTAACTAGGTGTTTCTGGTAAATGCAGATGAACTGTGAAAAAGCTTTTGCTAATCTGGGTGAAACTTGCAATATGTTTGTGTCATACATAACAATATCATGAGAAACATCCTCTCTATAATTATATTCAAGAAATTAGTTCAAAAAGCCTTTTTGTATCAAGAAAATTCCATTTTGAACAATAAATTTTCACTTAAATAAGTTTTCCAATAGTTGTACAGTAAATCAGTGCTCACTGCACGGTAGTAAGGCCCCATTTTCAAAGGAAAATTACGCTCAAGCATAATGTTAGCTTAAAACTAGATGATATGTATTTTATGTAACTGTTGACAAAGAATTATATAAACATAACATTGAAGCTTGTAAGGTCCAAGCTTTCCAAGATTATGTCCAAGTCAAACATAAGAAACCAGCCAATCAGAGAGCGATACTCATTACATGATCATTCTGCCATCTCATTTTCCATCACCATTTGCTGATTCGTTGACTGCCTTTCCATGTAAGATTATGGACCAGGAATCACAGCAAAACAAACTGTGATGACAGATAATGCTTTAATGTCATTTTACCAGTTAGCTAGTTCTTGTTTATTTTGATACATGTACAACTTCTTTTGTCATGTGTACTATTGCCATATTAGCTTCACACTCTCTTGCGACTGGCTGCTGCCTATGTTTCTGTTTGTTGTTGTAAATGACAACATAGTGCACTAAGTTTTGTGTCATATTAATGCTTCATTTTCATTGTGAATGCCCCATAGTTCAGTTTCTCTCCTCTATTGATAAAGGTGTGAAAATGTTTTGCAATGTGCACCTTGCATGGGAATTTCGACTAGTAAATAGTTCTGAACTTAGGATTTTATTACTAATGCACGTGATATTTAACATCTGTTTTGTTGTTCTATGGCAACGCGTTTGAAGATGAACCTGGTGGAGATCCCTGGAATTTTGGAGATTCGTAAACAAGTTCAGCGTCTGTTCCCATTTAATGATGCATGCCAATGGTTCATAGACAGAGCAGATCTCATTTTTCTGGTGTATGACCCTGCAAAACTGGATGTTGGGCCTGAGACTGAAGCCATACTTGATCAACTGAAGGGAAGAGAGTACCAGGTACTGTTGCTCCTTTTTCTTTCTTGTTAAAACAATAATTTATACAGGTGACTTTTTACACTAACAAATGCATTTTGTATGTAATTACAAATGAGAGGATATACCCACATACAGTTTACCATTAAGCTTCAACTACTGAATGTATACACAGATGTTGGTGCGGCTCATCAAATTTCACCTTAAGAGAGCTCTTGACTGTATATCGTATCAACTTTTATGCAACATTGTTGTATTTGGAGGTTGGCATGGAAGCTTAAGTTGTATCAATTATATTTTTAAAAATAAACACAGGCCAATTCTCTTACAGGAACTTCAATGTGAGGGATATCAACAGTTAAGTGCCCCAGGGCTCCATCTTAGGCCCTTCTCTTTTTATCCTAATGTGTTGCATATATTCTTTCTCAAGATTGCATGATATAAATGAGGTATCTTTCACTCAACTTTTGGGATTTTTACCTTGATTCAACATTAGCATGGAAAATATTATTTAAAGTAATCTTTTTAGAAAACCAAAGTCACTGGTTTCCTTAAACACTCCAGACAAGTACATTTTGGACTGTTTGAAACCCATTTTCATTAAGGAATTTCTGTTTTAGGGGCATTCAATTAATGCCTGGCAGAAGCTTCTATTACTAAAACCAAGCACAAAGAATAATTTTAATTAATAGCATAGGGCACTGTTTATAACATTAAAAGTTTGACAACATATAATATACCAAGTTATTGCTAACACCTATATATTCAAATTAAAATATGTATATCAATATTTTCCATTATCAAAACTTTATATTTTATATAAGAAATATACAGAGTCTTAATTTGGATGCATGGGACGCCTAGCAGACATTTTCTTGGCATTGGGAAGCATTGTTTGACAGCAGATTTGCATGCTCATCCTTAAATTTATGCGTATAGATTTCTCATATACGAGGGTCGCCTGGAAAGTAATGTAACATATTTTTTTTTCTTCAACACAATGAAACTTACACACAAGAAAGACTGATGCTTCTTCTACACTCCCTATTTTTCCATGTAATCTCCTTCCCATTCTATGGCCTTTCTCCAGCGAAACACAAGGACATGTATGTCCTGTCAGTATCACTCATTCTGGTCACAAAGCCATTTCTTCACTGTGCAAATCACCTCTCTGTCATCCTCAAAATCTCTTCCATGAATGGCATCCTGTAATGGCCCAAACAACTGGGACTCTGAGGCAGATAGGTCAGGGCTGTAGGGTGGATGGACTAACACTGTCCAACCCTGTTAAGTGATGTGTTCCAACTTGTGTGAGGCTGAGTGTTATCATGTTGAATCAAACAATCACCTGGGTTGTTATGGGGCCGAAATCACTGGAAGTGCTTCTTGAGTTTGGTTAATGTGTTCACATATATTTCAGAATTAATGGTGCTACCTCTTGGTATGACACCCTCACAGTCTCAAAACACAGTGATCATGAGCTTACCAGCGGAAGCAGTTAAGGATGATGCCATTCCATCGATTGTCGTTTTGTTTTGGGCTCAAAATAGCGAAACCAGGTTTCATCACCTGCTACAATCCAAGACAAGAAACCCTCAGCTTCAAAACGTTGCAGCAACTCAGAGGAAATGTCTTTGTGTTACACCAGAACTCATCATGCTCACACTTTTGAGTAAACTTCCTTTACTGATTGACAGTTTCAGTGCCATTAGCCCTCGTAAATGAGCACATCTTGTCAGGTGTGACAGCCATGGATGGCCTCCCCGAATGCTGCAAATCTTGGAGCTCTGTCGAACCACCTTCTAATGACCTCACCGTACTTCTGTCGATTGCAGATGCTTCATAAACTGCACACAAATGTTTGTGAATGCTCCCAACAGTTTCTTTTTCTGCAGTGAGAAATTCAATGAGAAACGCTGCTTGTAACGTAAATCGCTTACAGATGCCATTTTCAAACATTGCTGAAGCTACTCTATCTGTTGGAGGAAATGGAAAATTTGCGTGCGCACTCTGGAAACTTAAAATAATGCATATCTAAAGTTTCCCATTCATACCATTGTTGTTGGCTGAAAAAAACAATGTGGTGCATCTTTCTGGGCAACCCATCGTAAATTATAACTAAAATAATTACATACCTTCGTCATAGAAGATGTTGCAGTTTTTGCCCTTGTGCCACCACAGATCTGTTACATCTTTTAACAAGGTTTGTATTAACATGGCCATGTAAATAAAACCATGAAGATCAATAGAGCGATCATTAACATTATCTAACATTCAATTCCAGCAATTAACTCTACTTACATTGTTGCGTGGTAGCATTCAAAGCCGAGGTTTGCAAAATTCCTGATTCCTGTACAAGCTTTCTCAGAGATTTCTTTGCACTTCATTGTAACTTTTCTCCAATGTCATTGAGTTTTTCTTCTGTACGAACACAGTAGTTTCTTATCAAGAATAGATCCCATTTCCCTAATTCTATTCACAAGATTATGATGTGAGGTGCACGAACAGCAGGGAATCTGTTATCACTTGTGTACAAGAGTTTGTTGTCACATGAGGATTCTATGTACTAAAGTATACGGATGTTTTGACATTTTAGCACCACTAACACACTAAAACATGTGATCTCACAATGTATCAACCTCAGATTTCATGTCAACTGATTAGTCAGTACACAGAGAGGGAGTAGAACCGATTAGAAACAGCACAGTACAGGCCATGCGTCCAAACAAAGGCTCTGTAAATAAATTAGATTATCTAAAGTGCAAATATCTCTTCTTACAATGGTACACCTTGTTCAATAAATGTGAGCGACAGTGACAAATAATGATTTATTATGTGATAATCTTTTCTATGTATATTTCTTAGTAGTTGTTCTTTCTGTATATACGGTCTCTAGGGAATGAGAAACTATTTCTACTTTGCATTCCTCGCAGCTTAACAATGTTTCTTGTACTGACTGTTGTAGACCCGCATTATACTGAACAAGGCAGACCAAGTGCATCCAGAAGAACTGATGAGAGTTCAAGGCACGCTCATATGGAATATCAGTCCTCTGATGTCAAGTCCCGAGCCCCCAGTGATGTACACTACATCCTTATGGTCCATTCCCTACGAGAAAGGAGCGCCTACACGATTACTGCATGCCCAGGAAACAGCAATGTTACGAGACATTCGCAATGCTATAGACAAACGTGTGGAGAACAAGATCGCCAGTGCACGGAGATTTGCTGTAAGTTTAACCTGTCATATTTGAATACCCTTGTAGCGTTCCATGTTAACATTTAAAGGTATGCACGACAAGGGGACAAGTGTACGAGTAGGAAAAACAGAGAAAAAATTGTCAATGTTTGAACTGTTCTATCTTCAAAAGTTGCTGTTAGAATTTAATGTGATTTACATAGTCTCCTGCTAGATCATTCAGTAGTATTTTAATATATGGAAAATAATATTTAATCCCATAATTACTTGTGTGTCAGGTGGAAAAAAATACAAAAAACATTCCATGAACGACTTTTGTGCCCATATCTAATTTAAAATTAGTTTAAAAGCTTCAAATTTTTACTGATACTTCCTCAAGGATAGATCTAATAAGTAGACCAGCACCTTAGTGTTTTTTCTGTGATTACTTCTGTGCAAATAAAATTTTAAGGTTGATTATAAATAAACAGTCCTATAATTAAAAAACAACTTCATAAAACATGTGTGAAATTTTAGCACCTCTATAATAATAGTGGTCTACTTTTAAAACAAAGTTCCAACCCAAATATTCTCCAAGTAATGGCTACATGAGTCATACACAGAATTCTCTTCTTAACTTGGCATTTAAGCCCACTACCTTCCAAAGATGCAACATGAAGATTTTCAAGGAAATCCCACCCCTCCCCAAACTACACTTTACATGAAACATTTTTTTAACTTTTTGATTTGCTATAAAATGACTGTATAAATGGTAAACGTAAGCAATAAACAAAAACATACTACACAAAAAATGTAGATCTCTTTAAAACACACAATTTTTTTCCAAATAAGTTTTTTTGCAGCATAAGCCATTTCTGAGATATCCGTCATTAATGGTTCAAATGTTCCCTCTCTTAAAGTCGTGTCAACATTCAGTTGTTTCTCGCGATGTCATGGAAACAGTATGGAAGGCCAGCATATAGTGTCCAGTTGTTAAACATTTGACTATCGCTGTTCTCTATAACGAAATGTGTAATGTAGCTGTTTATATGGATTAAAATGAAGTAGATAGAAAAGTAAACTTAGTAAGAAGAGTTTGTATACCCACTAATAAATGATAGAGGGTAGAGAACGCCTTGTGAATGTATCGCATCAGGTATATTTTTTTTCCACCTGACATACAATACTGTCTATACAAGTAACTGTAGGATTTGTTACTGTATTCTTTATAATGTTTGTATTTGTTTGGTTACATAATTTTAACTGCCCCACGTATGGGAGCCAATTTGTTACGGTATTACTTATAATGTTATTACTTGTGATGTTTGTATATGTGTGTTTACTTCATGTGAAGCCATCTTGTGACGTCATTCATTTGTTCGGTTTGTAGCTCCATCTGGTGTTAGCAATTTGCGGCAGTATTAGTTTTTGTTTGAAAGAATTTTAATTTTTATTTTTTTATTTAATTCTGTTTCACTGTCCTCCGGCTAGCTATTATTTCTCGGTCGAACATGTTTCTTGATCAGGGTGTGTAAACGGAAAGGAATCTTTTATCCAAATACAACACTGATGAAGAAATTTGTTTTACACATTTATTCTCGAACACGTTAACTATCACATTTATACATTGATCTTAACACTCGCCAAACTGAAACTGTTATAATAACTTCTTACTGATCACTCTTAATTTGCGTACTTCAACTTTTTGTATAATTAACCTTACAACACTTTAGATTATTCATAATTCTGCTGCGCGGAACTTGTGAATCGATACCCGACGTTTGCCGTACAAATACTTTTGACGAACTGACTGACTGAAGACGACGTGTAGTGTACACAGATTTTTGATGAACTGGTGGACTTTACCTCTAACCTACTGCTTTTATACCAGTACACACCGATATGCCTAAAGATTATAACTGAGTTACTATTGGCTAATAAAACGCGCCAACATTAGCGTCTATTTTTATATCCAATGAAAATTATGAATACATATGCTCTAGGGAAATATTCCAGAAGATTCTAAACGAAAAAACGCGCCAACATTACGCAACTTCCTCGTTTCCAATAATGATAAACAGCTCACCCCCTCGCTGCATTATTGCGCGCTATTATTGACAGTTTCAGTAAGGCCGTATAAACTTACTTCTCAACAATAATTACAATCAATAAACATCTCAAATCAATGTCACATAAAAATGCATATTCATTTTACAATCATTATTTACATTTAAGTAATTTGTGATACAACTTTGGAGAACACCTCAAATATTGGCAATTTTTTGTCTGTTCTTCCTATTTGTTCACGTACTAGTCCCCTTGATCTTATTTAAATATGTTCATGGCTACCTCAGAAATCTGATTTAAATCCCTGTAAAGCTGCAGGAGTTTGCAACCATAATGACTTTTTTCATGAAATGTTCCATGCATGATACTGGAAGCACTGAGTCTCCAATTTTGATGGTGTAATATGATTGTTGGGTGTGGTATATATCAAACTAGTTCCCCAAATGAAGGGCAACACAACACTTTTTCTATTTTCGCCTACTGTAATATAAAACACATCTTTTTGTTACATTTCTTTCTTGTCTCTGGGTGCATGTTTTAACTGAAGGTCAACCTCTAACATTGTACTCTGGTAGAGTTACACCTTGAAGCAACATTGGTTCTGAAGTTCATGTGGTTGGTCATCTTCTTACCAGTCAGCTCTCAAAACACAATGAAATAATTGAATATGCACAAGTACATCACATTACAGGAAACAAACCACCTATCACCTGATGCTACAAATTGAAACCTTCCAGTCCCTTCTGTTATCAAGGGCAGACTGGTTCTGAGTGTTGACCTTTGCTTCTTCTAGCTTACCTGTAATGTCAGCAGCTTTGTGTTTCATCAATAGGAAATAAACATCTTTGTTATCCTTCCATTTCACACACAGCAGACCATGACACATACTTGCCACATTTCACTTTATTGTAAGATATATCAGATGACATATCCGTCTTATTTGTTCTCATGGTACCAACAGAATTAGTTTTTCTGTCCAATAGTCACCTAAAGAGATGCGCAGAACCTCTAATAATGCAAATACTGTAGTTTTATTTGTTTGCACGCACTTATGAACTGTGTTTGTTATACAACTTAAATGTCATTACTACATTATGCAACTAGTACCTTGAATGGGTTAACAGTAATACAGTTGTCCTGGACGTAATACAGTGCTGTAACATGGTTCAGCTACTAAAGAGAGAATGATTGCTTGTTAAGTAATCACGAATGAGTCACACTATCTTTACACAAACCTCACTTGCTAAGTTTTTAATCTGGAACATTTTTAAGGTATTTATCCTCATCAACAACAGTAAAGTGACTGAAGCATGTTCCTTCTTCTTTCCTTTTCCTCTTCTCCTGGCTGGATTGGATCCTACTGCCATCTATCGGTAGAGCAACAAAGCTCTAACAACCTATTCATTGGCAGGATTTCCACATTCACTATACAGAGTGAGCCAAAAGACTCCGAACCGCATGCGCAGTGTTTTTCCTGTCCACATCCTCGGCACTCATTACCGTCTGCTGCTATCATAGAAAGGTGCGGATGAAACCATACAACATTTTTAAAACTACTTCTAAAGGCTTTACTTACCAACTTTATGAAAGGAGATGCTGAAACTGGCTACCGTTGTCCATACATTTTTGGCACCTCTTTAGGAAACTATCCATCATGGAATTTTTGGGCAGAATTTTCCAAACGATGACCGGTAATGTTTCTTTGGTAAGAACCAAACACCGTCTTTTAGATTTCTTAGTCTGAACACTTCCTGTGGCCTGAAATTTACTGTAAAGTTCGTGGATTGTTGTACGACCTGAAACTTTTACACCTGGAAATCTTTCTGCAAATCGTACTTTCACTTGGCGAGCTGACCGAGTTAACACATACGAATCATAAATAAATACACGCTGTGCAGTAGAAAACATATACTGAGCCATAATATACTTTGTGACTAAGTACAGGACAAAATAATAAATAACTCGTAATAACTGAACTACATCACCTCAATACCACACTTCACACTGCAAAGCAAACCACGTGACTTTGTTTATAGCAGCAGTACCCAGTGGAAAAACAAAGCGCAGCCGGTAATATTGTTCATAAAATACCTCTCCAGTGTAACTTAAAACATAAAGTGTATAAGACAAGCCCGCACACCCTGCAAGAATTAAAACAAAATATCCGCCAGGGAATTTCTCAACGTGAAATACGAAGAGTGATGGATAGTTTCCTAAAGAGGTGCCAAAAATGTATGGACAACGGTGGTGACCAGTTTCAGCATCTCCTTTCATAAAGTTGCTAAGTAAAGCCTTTAAAAGTAGTTTTAAAATGTTGTGTAGTTTCATCCGCGCCTTTCTATGATACCAGCAGACGGCAGCAACGAGCGCTGAGGATGCAGACAGGAAAAACACTGCGCAGGCGGTTCGGAGTCTTTTGGCTCACTCTGTATTGTTTACATTCTTGACAAAATATTTTCTCCCAAATAGTCAGTTCCAGTGATGAGAAAACTGTTTTAACTACTTTATGGCTTGACAATCTTGTGGTTCTCAGACCAAAAATGGTGTGCCACAGCAGATTTGTCTGTTTTATATTCCTCTGGTGTTCTTTCAATTTGATGTTCAAATTTCTCTTGGTGTTTCCTATGCAGTATTTGTCACAATTTTTGTAGTTGATCTGGTAGATTCCTGATTTTAGTGCATCTGGAACTGTGTTTCTGAGTGGTTTGTTCAGCACATTGTTCAGGATGTATCTGTTTTCAGAAGCTAATCGAATGCCAAACTTATTGAAGATTTTCTCAAATTTTCTAAATGCCCATGGAAGATATCTGAATTTTTCATATTTCCTGTTTGTATTTATTGTCTCAAACGTAATTTTAGGCTATTTCTTTGAGTTTAGCACTGTGCCCCAACATCTTAAATAATCACTATGTCCCAACTATCCAGTAAGACATCTTGTTTGGCCTCTTGGCTAACCCTGTCTGAACACAAAATGCACTATCCTCCCCCATCACAACTCGGCTTTTTCATGAATGTTTCATGGCCTCAATATAATGTAATGTTATATTTCATACAACAGTTCTTGAGACTCTTAGTTATAGTGTTCTACTGAAACAAGCTTTTAGCTTATGTTTAAAGCGTTTCTGTTCTAGTTTGTCCAAAAAATCAAAAAACTGCAAATTATTTGCAGTGTTATATTTTAAATATCTACAAACTAGTTTTGAAGGTGAATCAAGACTGCTCTGCTGACTGGTGGTGTTCATGGTAGTGTCTGTTGCTGGAATTTCAAAATTTCTGAGGGTGTTGCTGCATTTAAATTATTATGAAGATATTTTCTCAGATAGTTGATTCATATGGAACAAGCAACCTTTTTCAGAAGTTTAATTTCTGGTTTAATGTTATGATGGTTTCACCAAAACTGGTGTGCCAGCACTTATTTTTCCAACTGTTTGAATGCAATATTTCTCTGATGTTCCTTCAACCAGGTTTCTTTTAGTTTTGTTGATGTTAACCTTTTCAGAATCTATCTTAAAATATAGCAGACTTTTTGTATTTGGTTTACTTTAGTTTAATGGAGTATTTATTTAGAGGAGATGGCTTCATACTGTCTTCAAACTGTGTGTGAAGCTGCAAGTGCTATCAGCCACGATATGAATGTGTGTGCTACAAAGCACGTGGACAGGGCACCAGAAGGACAATCAGGTAAAGAAAACATTTACCAGCAAGGCTGATGCCTGCAAATGTAGCACTGTTTTCATTGTGCAACTGTACATTCCCCTATGTCACTCCCCTCTGATCCCTAGTCCTTGAGGACATTGGCAGGCACCCTTCTCTAAGCGCATCATAATGAGGCCGACTAGTAGACTGTGGTTTGTCTTCTTTTAGGTTATTGATCGTTACTCGTTTTTGTGTCTTGTATGTGTCAATCAAATATATATTGTGCAGCTTCGTTGTTAATAACTTCAGAATTTTAATAATTTTTAATACTAGAGAGCCTTCATTTGGACGCCCAACCGGGGAAGCACATTGTTTGCTGGTGGAGTAGGATATTCATAGCCCCTAAAATTCAGGCACATGCGAATTATAACTGCAATAACCACATACCTTCATCAGAAATGATATCCACACATCTCTCACACCTCTTAACAAAATTTGTATCACGATTCATTAGTTCTTCATGGTCATGTAAATGTCAATACAGCGAACATTATCTAGCACCCAATAACAAAAATTAATTCTACTTACACTATTGCGTGATTGCCATTTCTGTTACCTTAAGAGGCATTTGATTATAAAAGTTTAGTGGCATTCGAAGCCGAGGTTTGCAAAATTCCTCATTCTTGTGCAAGCTTTCTTAAGAGATTTCTTTGGACTTCATTGTAACTTTTCTCTGATGTCATAGACTTTTTCCTCTGTAAGAACATGGCAGTTTATCAAGAACAGAACCCGTTTCCCTAAATCTATTCACAAGATTATGATGGGTGGGGCACAGAATCTGTTTCACTTCTCTACAAGGGTCATATAGGAATCACACGTCAAGATTCTATATGTTGGCATTATAACAGCACTAGCACACTAAAACACGTGCTCTCACAATGTATCAGTCTCTGTACAGCACCAACTGATTAGCCTACACATTAAAAGGGAACAGAACTGGTTAGAAACAGTGCAGAGCAGGGCAAGCAATTCTCCGTAATACAGCCATGAAGGCTGTGTATATGTAACTTAAGGTAAAGGAAAATATGCATTGTCCAGCAATTCACAATATAGATATTCTAGGTTTGCTCTTTGCAGACGACTAGTAGCAGCAGCAATCACAAGTGGAGGTTTAAAGAAAGCAATAGAAGCAACAGAGAAATACTGTAAAGAAAGGGGTTTAAAAATAAATAAAAGTAAATCCAAAATCATGGTATGTAAAAACGGGAATAAGCTCAGCAGAGAGGAGAGATTGTGGCTAGATGGGAGTGAAATCGAAGTTGTAAACAAGTTCAATTACTTAAGAGTAAGGTTAAATAGCAAAGGAAAATTGCCCTAGGCAAAGAGAAACTAGCTATTAATAGTCTAAGAACCTGTTTGAAAACAAAATTCCAAATAGGAGAGTAGACTGACTTGAGAAAATTTGTGCAGCCAAGTTGAATCAAGAATGCTGCATGGAATAGAGATTTTGGGGACGGAAAAAGGATGGAATAGCATAGATCAAATCCACAGAACTTTTTGCCAAATGTTATTGGTACTACTGAGAGCTGCGCCTAATAGCGTAGCACTAGTCGAATTGGGAAGAGTTGGTAGCAAAGGACTAGTGCTAAAATATATAGTGAAATATTGGAATAGAATTCAATCATTGGAGGAAGGAAATGTTATCAAAGAATGTTTAAGGGCTCAAGAAATATCTAATTGGGAAAGAAGTTGGTTATGTTGTTTAAATGAAATTGTGAAAGAACTTGGATTGGGTGAGTTAATTAACAGCAAGCAATAGGGGGACAAAGATAATGGAATAAAGTAAAAGTTAGGGCAGATGATATAGATAAACAAGAACTATTCAGTAGCTTAAGTGATAAGAGTACTGTGATTTCATACAGGGGCGTTAAGAAAGAATGGGGAAGAGAAAAATACATTGATGTTTGTAATAAAATTGAAAGAGAGGGGATGGCATGGGCAAGAACAGGATCGATCAATGTTATTAAAAGGTTTAAGGGTTAATAAAGAGACATGCCCACTTTGTGGCATTGCAGATAACTTTCACAGTATAATGGAATGTTCGGAAATCAAAAAGTGGGAAAAGTTACAAATTATACATAAAGCTTTTGGGAACAAAAGAAAAGAATTCATCAAACAATTAGGTAAATAGGTAGGGAAAGTAAGACAGAAATGGTGGAGAAAAATCATCGAAGAAAATGACAATGTTGATGTGGACAATTTATAGAAGAGGGAATCAAATTGAAGCTAGACCTGGAGGTAAACATACATGTAAAACGTAAGGTACATATACACAAACAAACAGGGGGTTAATTGTATATGTTACTAACTTTTAGCAAGTCCAGGAGAACAGATTATACATATATACTATATTTGTAATTGGAAGAGGTGAAATAAATTACATTACTTACTTAAGGTAGATGTGTAGATACAAATAAATCTTTCAACATTATATTCTTAAGGGCTGACTGCCATCTGTTTCAGGTTCGAGTGCGTAATCATGCCAAAATGGTGGACTGTTACCTCACAACATACTACAATCACAAATCCTTCTTTGGTGATAAGAAGAAAGTGGCAAGCGATATCATTGAACACCCACAAGACTACCACATCTACGAGGGTCTGAGCACTCTGACCAACATCTCTCGCTACGACCTGCCAGACCCCGAGGTATACAGAGACTTCTTCAGGCTCAACCCCCTCTACGACTTCCAGCTTCTCTCTTCCACGTGCACCTACTTCAGGGGGTGCCCCATCAACAGGCTCGATATTGCTATTGCCTACGATCTTCCCGAGCTTGTTGGCAAGTACAAAAAGTCAGCAGAGGCCGCTCTTGCGAGCATCCAGCCCAAAAGTTGAGCCATGAGGCAAGCTCTACACCTGCAGCCCTCTCAATAAGTGAAACACTTCAGTCTTGCACATGAGTGAAATGTGTGCAAGGATTTTGGTGAAAGCTCGGGCTTCAAGCAGTAGCAAATCTTCCATATTGGCAACAAAAACTTCTTACAAGTTTGGCTTACTTTTAGCTAGTCATCTAACTTATTGCTTCTGAAGCCCAGAAAGAGAAATAACGTAATAGACAGGGTTCAATTTGTTCTCCTCAAAATTGATCTTTCAAATTAAATAACATGGTTATGGCACAACAAAAAATATAGAAATACAGACATAAGTATTGATAGCTTTACAAGTTGTAACCCTGTGTGTGAGAGGTGCAAGGAAGTTCCATACAAGACTGCAAAAATAGGCGTACATTCTCCTGTAACTCAAAACACGCTCAGGAAACAAAAACAAATTAGGCAACACAACCAGAATGTACCCCCATGTTTGCACACCAATTAATGACCAATTTTATTATGTGATGAATGAACTTGTCTGTCAAAGACTTGTATTTAAGTGTTTCACAAACGAAAAAGATGCCAATGAAAAGAGTAAAATTTGCACAGCGGAACTTTATTTTGATATATGTATGTGTTGGCATCCTCTTCTCAGATTTAACACCACGAGGTCTCGTTCACCATCAAACTGGTCTGTAAAAAATGCGCTCTAGTCAAAGTACAGCATTTCTTATTTGTAGTCATGTTCTCAACGCAAGATAACTGCATTTTCTTATGCATTCCTTGAAATGAGATGGACAAAACTGCTGGCCAGTTTCTCTGAGCAGAGCAAAGCGCATTTTTGTTTACTCCCATCGTCACAATTTAAATTCGTTGATACGCAGCAGTAATCAAACCAAACTTCAAAGCATCCATATTAGCAGCATCGCTGCAAACTGTATTATATCCATCTCTGGATTACTATACCATGCTGCAAACTCAAGCCATCTCCAATCACATTTCGTTCTGTATAAATGAAATTTCAGTTATGATTAGGGACAGGAATTTTATGCTCTAATAACCCCTTTAATACATATGCATTTATGCATTAAAAGCTTCCATAACATGCACATAAGTATGTCCTTATGAAAGTATTAAGACATCATAGTGACATAAAATAAAAATTTAAGGCAATTTTATATAATCTTTCTATGAATAAAACTATTGTCGAAAGCGTATGAATCTTGTCAAACTTTATCTTTAATACTGAGCAGTTGGGATATATACACGAAAACAAGGTCTTCGCCATGTACAAGCACCTCACCACTGAACTGAATGATTGCGAACCTGCAGGAATATTTTTGAAATTGAATTTCTAAAATTATTAACGTTAAATAATTTGAAAGCTTTTCCTTTGTGTAAATTAGGTTACATTTTTATAAATCTTAAGAGATACTAAACAATAAAACAGACTACATATAACTAGCACACTTCAACTCAATTCCTAGAACTCCTTAACATCCATCTTCATACCGTGAGGGAACGGCTATGACCAGATAACATCGGGTTCACTGATGTGACACGAGCTATTGACTGCATTGCGTGTGAGCTACCATCAGTGTTGCCAACTTTCCAGACTGACTCCATATATGTTCTTTAATTTCCAAGAGTCAAAGTGGATTTACAGTTAATAGAGAAGAGACAAAAACACAGATTAGAAACACATTTACTGTTTATAGATTATGAGAAAGCTTTCGACTGTGTTCAGTGGAACATTCTATGGTACATAATGATACTGAAAGACTCCAGTGCATCTAGTGGTAATAGTACAAGAACTGTACACAGGAACAACCATAAAAATAGATGTAATGAATAACATTGGTTCCCACACTATAGAAATAAATCAAGGAGTTAAAACAAGGATGACCATTATCTCCTATTTATTTAATTTATATATCAATAAATCCGTAATTGACTACACCGTTTCAATAAACAAGAAATGGACCCTATATTGTATACCAATGGCCAGGTAATAATTGCAAAATTAGAAAGTAACTTACAAATGAAAGTACAAAAATTAAAAAAAATTACTTAGAAATTACAATCTGAAAACATCAAACTATAAAACAAAAGTTTAAGCATTTGGAGGTAAAGAGCACATTAGAAGTAACATAGTAATAAATGAGAAATCATTGAACAAGTTCCAATATTTAGATACTTGGGATGTTAGTCAGCCGCTGTATTAGACATAGACAATGTACTCCATAAATTAAATCTCTTTGTGTGGCATAAGGAGATGCAGATAAGACTTTGTAAAACAATGGCACTTCCTGCGCTTCTATGAAACGTGGGCCCTATACAGAAAGCAGAAAAGAAAAACTGAATTGACAAGAATGAAATGTTTAAGATAAGTGGCTGGATACTTTTTGTTGGATCACAAATACAACCAGGAAATAAGAGATGTATTAAAAATGTTTAAACTTGTAAAAAGAATTAACCAAAACAAGGAAAACTGGAGACACCAGGTTCAAACGATGAATGAGGGTAGATTATCAAAAATGTTAAGAGAATACAAACCATCAGAGACGTGGAATATAGGACGACCAAGGCGTAGATGGAATGGGGACAGAATGGATCTTGAAACAAACCTTGAATAATGAAAAATATGTTTATAAAAGTAAGTGAAAACAAGCAAATAGTCTTATATGCAACATAAAATATTGTTTAAATTGTTTGAAATTTAGTAATTAACTCATACACCACGTCAGCATACTTTCTGATTACAGCAGAGAAAAATACATGTGTTTGCATTAAAATCCTGTCCCTAGTTATGATGGTCATTTCAATTCACGCGAGTCCTTATTCTAGAGGTCTCAGAACATCTAGAGTATATATGTCCCCAGGAAAACTTCAACCCTTGTATTAGTCCTTGTTTGTGTTTCTTCATGTCATGATTTACTACTTTTTTTCATGCTGCATAGCATGGGATTTGAAATATTTTCTGTTGGTTACACTCAGGACGATGTTTGTTATCAGATGCTGATTAAATCATGTATTGTTAGTTGCCAGCTCTGCCATGGCGATGAAGGAGAAGTTCAATTTTATGTCTTAATGTGTGCTTAGTTGCTTCTAATAAAAACATGAATCATATTAATATTTACTACATTCTTTTAAGGTGATATTATATGCAACAACGCCTTAAACTCACAATAGGATGAAATTATTACACTACATATTCTCATTCACTGAATTCTCTAAAAATATGTTTATATAACCTAAATCATTAATTATTATAGTTAAAACATTATTAAATAAGACAAAATAATATTAAGTCTTAGATTGATTGCAGAAACAGTAGCTTGTTTAAATCCTTAGACACTAAGCAATTTTTAAATTACTCAATTCACAGTCGTTTATCTAATAATATGTTTGCAAGGATGCGGTTTTATTAGATAAAACATCAGCTCTTTATTGAACCATAACGATATCAATATGTCATCCATCTCAACAACAGAGGCTAACTGGGATACAGGAGAACAGTTACAAGAATAACAGTGCGGATTCACTGAAGATAAATCATTAGCACCGTTCATCAATTCTGGAGAAATTGTGAAATCATGCTACCTCAACATAAACTTTAGTTATCACTACCAAAAACCAGCTGATTCCTTCAATTTTCAACTTTAAAAATTGTGTTTAGTATCAATTTCCAAACAAATTAATTTTTCAAATAAAAAAAAAGTGTCTTTCTGTTCTAATTTTACCTTATCTTAATTTTGAGGTTAACTATTTTCTCATTCCCACTGTTGGTAGCACTGATTAGTATTGCATAAACATTCAACTGTTCATTCATTTAATATGCTGTGATCTGACAACTGACACAATGGTGATTTGGTTTCAAACAACACAAGTAAGAAAGTAATAATTATTTGTGTAACAGTCTTAATAAATCACACATAAATCTGCTTGTGCTTTGCACTCATGAATCTGCCAATAAATTCATAACCTACACGATGGATTTAATAAATGTTTTAATCCCAGCTTAAATGACAGTAAACCATTCCTGGACTGGTTTGAGCATTATCATAACTGAACTTTGCAGCAAATGTTTCAGTTGCCACGTTGCTTATTCTTCACTGTCCTCTAAAACAAGGCCTGACTGTGATATAAGATCACGCCAGTTTGATGGTGAATGAGATTTTTACAAACTTTCTACCTACCACAGTAAGAATACGCAACCCCCAATCCTCTTCCAATACAAAACAAGCACTTAAGTGATAGAGTTAGTAAAGTCTGACTATTTATTAGATAAATTTACGTATATATGTTCCTGTACCTAAGTGTGAATGAAACATTTACAACAGCACAGTACTTCATGTCACATATATTAGAAATGTAGAAGAAAATTAAATGTAAGCAAGATCAATAATATTGAATGTATGCTAAAATAAAAAGAAATGTGTTTGTCTTCGTTAATATAGTAATTACAGTTTCAAATTTAAAACTGGATAAAAATAATGCACCTTTCTTTTCCACTCTTATTTACACACATTATACAGAAACAACCTTCATTTAAAAAATGATCTCGGCAAGTTCATCACACCACCAGATGTCTCCAAACACATACATGTCTGCAGCTAAAGAAGCATGTTCCAAGTCTTAATTAAGGGTCAGTTTCACAGTTTAAGCTTAAGCGAAACCTTTAGTAAGCATGCCACTTAAGTCTTACAGTTCGGCTTTACTGAACTGAACAACTTCACACAACTGTAAAGTTGGTAATGCTTGCATCAATTGAATTCACATCGTTTATGGCAAAGTTGTTCCTAAAATGAAGTTTTGTAGGTCATCTAGCAACATAAAGTTAAAATGACCGAAAACTTAGAGTGAAAACGTACAACTTTACTTTCACGCAAATTATTATGGAGTAAGAAAAACCAAATGTGAAGGAAAGGTGCATTGAAACAATTTTGGTAGCTCGGCATGCATTTTCAGATGCCAGGCAATTAGAGTACTTTCACTTGCATATAACCACCCCAATGTTATGAGAAGCATTTGTTACTGAAACATACGTTATATGTAGATGTGACGGCAATGTATATGATAAAAGTATGAAGTATAAATTTAAAATTAAGGGCATAACTGACATAAATTTTGTTTCTTACTATCATGCTTTATGTTTAACTGTATCATCAATAATTTCTGCTATCATCATTCTTTACTAAATCCAAATCTCTTGTAGAATTCTCGGTCATTCCATATGTTACACAGGTAGGAAAATTATTAGACTCAAGTGGATTATGATAAAAATTATGTAAGTTTTGAGTTTGAAAGTAATTTACAAATGTCTAAAATAAAATCTACACCGTTTTTCAAAAGCCTATCAGTAATATTTATTTCCTCCAATAACACCATTGCTTTAGTAATTTTTCTAACCCACGGCCTCAAAAATCTCCACACAACATAAGGTACGCATCACAGAACAAATGTCTAGCATTTAATTTCCAGATATGGGCTTGAATTTTCACAGACAATACTGAGGGGAAGAATGATTGAAAACAGCCATCTAAGATCCATTTTTGGCAAACCTGAAATAAATTTTCCAACATTTCTTTGAGGAAGAAATCTCTCCATCTACACCTACTATATATCCAGTAGTAAAATCTAAAAGGTTCACTCTGTGGCTTTATTTACTATTAATCGTTTACCGATTGGTGAAAAAGTCTATAAATAATTATTATCGCACTAATGCTTCAATATCTTTGAAACAGTAAATAACCAAAATTTTGTTTTGAGTCTAATAATTTTCACGCCTCTGTAAAATGGTTTGGACGCATTCTAAACATTCTAGATCGTCTTCTATTGTGCATATGGGTTAAAGTAATTTGCATTCCCTCAGGTAACACGGTGACTGCTTGACTTAAACCACAGTTCAGTACAGTTTAAGCCAAACTACATATAAGATCAGCTTATCGCTTGCACTACGTACCCTAAAACTCCATTGTAGTTTAAGCCTCTGCTTAAGGTTAAACTGTGTAACTGGGCCTACACTACAATCATAGATAAACTGTCAGATATGTAGACTACAGCGTACGTAACTGTAGTACCAACAGATTTGAAATAATGCATTAGTATCTGCAATACCTGGTATTTTTAATTTCTCTATTAAGTAGAAAAAGTGTTGTATTTCAATGGAAATACACGTTTTGAAGCCCACTGAATCCAAAAAAAAAAAAAAAGGCATATTTAGAAAAGGGTTCATACATATGTCTGTGAGCAGCATAACTTAGACAAAAAGTCAGTTAAATACCAAGCTTGGCATTTAAGTTCAGAATCCCCCAGAGACACAAAGATTTTCAACAACACCAAACTACCCTTTACATGGAAAATGTTGTTGTACTTTATATTTTCTGAAAAATGGCTCTGATGATTTTGATTAAAATGCCATATGTTTAAGAAATTTCCATGACAATATGTACATCTTCAATTTCATCCCTTCATTCTGAATTAATTTTGTATAGCTTGAAAACCTTAAGAGGTAGGCAAAACCAAAAAAGTGTAGATCTCATTAAAGCACATACTTGATGACAAATAAAACTTTCTGTGGCATTAACCATTTCCAAGATATTCTTTGTTATTGGTTGAATTTTCAAATACTTATACTTTCTTCAAATGTTAGCTGGTATTCATTTTTTCCCACGGCAATGCAAAAACATGGAATTTCAAAAGCATCACATAACGATCCACTTTTTAAAAATCTGGCTATTACTTTAGCCTACTGTATTCTTCTTCCACCTACAAAAAACTATGTAATGACAGTTTATGTGTATTAACAAGAAGTAGACAGAAGAATAGTTTGTAGAAGAGTGAGTAGACGAAGTCAGGTGCGTGCAACACATCAAATTTCATTACTTAATACACGACCACGCTTGTATGGTTCTAATATGTGTGAGAGTGTCTGGACGAGATAACAAGGGATGCTGCTGGTGCAGATTCCTACAACACTGCATCTCCTGAGTAAGGTAAGTGAAGTACTTCAATGCTTACAGCTCTTCTTCTTTCCTATTTCATTAACACGCACGGCATCTTTTGGTGCTGTGAAATTAGATTCCAAGTTTGCTGTCAAGAACTTACATCCATGCAATCTTGTAGGATCCTAATTCTGCTATGTTACTATAGTGGTTCACTCTGGCCACGCATGGTAATCCCCTCTCTGCTCTATATACTTAACCTAGCCATAAATACTGTCACAAACCATTTTGCGAATAAATGAAATCTGGTGTGAGATTTTTCAATATCCTTTTAATATGTTATAGATACATGTATTATTCATAGTTTGCAACTACCAGACTTCAAAACGTCCGCCGCTATCACTCAGACTTGGAGCCTCTTTGGCCAGTCATCTATTGCAGAACAGATGGGGTCAATTGGGAAATCCAGCACTGCTGCCACCAAGGAGCGCTTCAGAGTTTTAAGTGAAGGGTGTGTCCCTTCTAGCACTGATCAGCAGTGGAGATGAAGTCTAGTACATTGGCCTGCAACCACCGTTGTGCCTTATGAGCTGGCGCAGAGTCTCCAGGACTCATTGTGTTGCTCAAGTCCTTCACAAGAGGGTCTACATACACTCTGGCACTTGCTTTTACACCCTTCTCACAAAAATGAAGCTTGATGGAGTCCTGATAGCTCACCCCCTGCCAAATTAAGGACTTCTCTCAAGAACCTGCCACATATATACTCTGTTGGTTGAAGCTCTCTTCAATGGTGAAGACTTTCTCATTATTAAAGAGGATCCTCTGATGCACATTGTTGGTGTACCACTACAGGAACTGCTTTCATTTAAGTTTCCTCTGCTGTTTCGGTTGCAATGTTAGGGAATTTCCGATACTCCACCAATAAGCTTTAATACCAAGGTCTTCAGAAAGTACCCTGGATATTGATAGTGGCAAAATGTTGAGCTCCTATGCCATTATCTTCTGCTTCCAGACAGGACTTCGGGACACCGCTGTTCTCACACTGCAAGGACAACCAACCCTTGTATGATTTTTCACACTGCCCGTCTCAGTAAGTCACTGAATAGTACGGTAGACGAACTTCTTGCAGGGTTTAGAAACTCTCAGTTGGTAACATTCCAACCTTGTATAAGGCAATTATGGTCACCCCACTCCATACTCAAGCAAACAGCATTCCATCTTTCTCTTTCATAACCCTCAGCCCAACGGTGGCTTACTACCTGGAAGAAAGGTTCTATGGTCCAATCCAAATTTTGTAACAGTATTTACACTCGACGAGGTATATCTATCTTTTCCTAGCATTTCCTCCCTTCCTCACAGTAGGACCAGACTTACAATAATACTCTACTGTCACATGCCAATACTACTGCTACTGCAAGAGTGGGTGGACTGGCGAAAATAGTGGCCAATAATTTCTAGTTTTCTGCTTAGTATGAAAAATCTAAGTGCCAACTACACACATCTTTATGGAATTTCTGCTTCTATATTTCAAAAGGGTATCTTGGTAAAACAAAGAGGTTCTGACAATGCCTTTACAATTTAATTAAGCACTGATTAATGTGATGTCAGCCTGGCTATTATACAGTACATACTTACCAACTTCCCCAAATTGAAACCCCTACAGCTTTCCCTCCTAAGCATAATAATTTTCCAATGATATGAAATTTAAAATGAATAAAATGTTCAGTGCAGTAAATGTCTAAAAATTACATGTAAAATAAATGGGAAATCTATTTTGTAAGAACCCTTGAAGACCTGGTAGTACTGCTTCTTTCTGAAACTCTTCCTAATACTACAATAAATACGTATTCAAGCAAAGACCACCACTTTCTAGGCTATACACACGTTTCTAGTACACCATTTTACATTTCATAACATCAACTATAAACAAAAACTGTCACAAAAATATGGAAAACTTTTATCCCACACCCATAGAACACAAATAAGTTAAACAATTTACATGAGCGAGTTTGACTTTACAGTTCACTCAATGTTCGCACCCAGATACTAGGGGTCACTAGTAGTGCAAATCCACATTTTATGCATTTTTGTTGAAGCCTAGTGATGGGTGACCATGATTGCGATGGATAGACACACTGGGCCTATCATAGCACTGTATACCAATCAGTCTGCAATCTTAAATTACAATACTATGCAATAAAATTTAATGCTTTATTGTGTCCAATCTCTAACACTTTGAATCTGCCCATAAAGCCTTTAAATGCTTCCCTTGCAACAAGGTCATAAAAAGGCTTCTGCACCTGTACATGTATGCTGTGAAACTCTGTTTAGAAGTGGTTTTTTAAAATAAATGACAGCCAAAAAGTAGATCAAGTTATAGAAAAGATGGTACTCACATTTGGAGTGACTTCCCTCAGCCATTCATCAGCCTGTTCATCAAAGTCTATCTTGCAGGCATTTCTGAGATCACGAGCAGCTTCCTCCCACTTGCCCAGTAATCGGTGAGCACGTCCTCGGAATTTGTATGCTGCTGCATTATCAGGATTTATTTGGAGAGCTCGGGAACAATCCCTAATGCAAGCGTTTGGCTTGTTCATCTTCAGGAAGCACTGACCTCTCTTCGCATAAAGTAGAGCAGAACCTAGCAAACAAACTTCTCTCACACATTTCTGGCAATCATTAACATCTTCACAACCAACAACATTGGGACATCATTTCTTTTCAAGTGACCAGTCATATTTTTAGTTTCTCTATTACGCACTTACAAAAAGTACACGAAGCAATTATTGCATTTCAACAACAAGATTTCACAGAAATACATCTTTTAAGGCCCCTGAACACCCCAAAAAAGCATTTTTAGGAAAATGTCTATGTAAGTGTGTCTGAACAGCATAACTGAAAAACAAAACGTCTGTTAAATACCAAACTTGGTATTTAAGTTCAACATTTCCCAAGGATACTACATGAACCTTTTCAAGAATATCCCACTCCAGCTCAAAGCACATGGACAATGTAAAATATCTGATTTTCTCAAAAGTGTCTCTTAATAATTCTGACTAAAATACCATACATTTAACATGTATATCTCACAATTTATTTCAAATAACTTTTATTTTGTAGCACCAGCCATTTCCGTGATTTCCATTATTAATGGATCGAATTGTTCAATACTTAGCCTTTCTGTCATGTAATTTTAAGGCCAGCATATAGCGTACATTTGACTATTGCTGTTCCCTTTGTAACTAATGTGTACTGCAGCTATTCCCAGAAAGGTTTATCTCAATTAAAATAAAAAAGATAGGAAAATAAACTTTTGTAGAAATAACTTCTATACCCACTAATAAGCAATACAGGGCAGAGAAAGAAATTAAATTAAACTGAGCTTTATTTATGGAGCTCTTTAACTACTATGGTCGTTTACGTTCTATTCCATATTGAGCGTGAAAGACTGGTAATTTTTCTCAGAGGCCTCTTTATCAGGCTTGAGGTACTTTTACGTGCTGTAAATCTACGACACAGGACCACCAGCTTTACTTCCCTTCCGAAGGAAGCCATGCTAAGGATTTTTATGCCCAAAAAAATCCAATGCCCTCCACTGGATTTGAACCCGCAACCTCGGGAACTGGAGACTAGCACGTTAACCACGGAGGACGACACATTAAAGCTTTTGCTGCACTCTGTAGTGTTTATTACTGCAACAGCCAGTTTGTTTCATATAAACAATCTAGAGATGATTACTTTCACTAGAAGTACCAATGCTAAATTTGTCTGAGAAGTCAGGACACACATTCACTGGAATGTGTTTCAGTTTGCGAGTAGGAAGAGCTCCAGCTGTTACACTTCACGGCTGCCTTAAGTAACTTTTACGCGAAGTCTGATATGCACAATATGGGTCCCTGGGAATGACAACTTTATATAACACAGGTACTTTAATTTTGTCGTTCTGGTTTCCATGCACAGTTATTTCTAGACCAACAATTTGAAACTCAGGTAACAGCCAGGCAAAAAGTATCGCACCAAATCAGCAATTCCTTCACTTAAACACGACGAGCTTAGCAGCATATTGTGAAACAGGAATTAATCGAAAGCAAATTAATTAAAAAGCCACACTAAAATAAAGGCTGATTCACAACAAACTGACAGCCGTAACCAGAATGAGAACAAGAAAGTTGAAATACATGCATTCTAATGGGAACATTCACAATTGACAGAAAGCATTCTGAGGCCCTAGGACAGGAAAGAAAACTTGGCCAACTTTTAACTTTCTCGTTCTCGGGCACAGCATATTAGATCCATGTTGTGCGCATTACACTCTTCACTGTAGAAGTTATTCTAGGTGGCTGTGACTTGAAACAGTTACTAGTGCTCTCTATAGTCTCAAACTGGAAACATGAAACTGGAAGAAAGTCTAGCATATGTGCTTCTTAATCCCTTCAACGATACCCAATGACAGTAAGAATAAAAACACAAACGAAAAAATATTTTTGTTACTTTAGGGCGCACACCTCTGACTATGCAACGCAACCATATCATGCCACAATGCCTTAAACCATTCGGCCATCTGAACACATGATAGCTGCAGCATTGATTAGTCTCATAAACCGCCGCCCAATATAGGGAGTGAATTTTTTTTAAAAAAAGGGTAAAATACATGTTCTGCACTCAATTGAAAACCGTCAGCATCCAACCGTGCCATCACACCGCTTGCTTTAGTTGGGTTCTCCCCATCCTTTTCCACAGTTTCAATTGAGTGCAGAACATGCATTTTACCGAGATTCGATCCTACGAATCCTTGGTCTTGATAGGTTAGCTACTCCTATCGTGTCTTAGACCGCATGGCCATAAATCCCGATGTCGAAGTCAAGTTGCAGATGGAAGCACATTGCTTCCTGTACCCATGCCCTCAGACTTGTAGGAAAACACTTTCCCACCGCAAAAAAGTGGCGTCCATTTTGAAAGTGTCTGGGTTCGCAAGGAAGCTAATATGATTTGTCATGTGCCATTGTGTTTATCTATGTTTTGAGGTATACCATTCAAGAAGGAAATTTTAAATGCAGAATTTATTATAAAAGAGAAAAGTTATAATAATTAAGGTTAAATAAGCATTAAATCCATATACTTTCTCCTGCATTTTAACATGGACGTCATAAGACGTCCATATCCCCGAAAGGGTCACCTCAGAACCTGACACTCACAGATCCATCGAGTGTTGGTTCTTCTAGTGAAAGTGTCATGTGTAGTTTGTTTATATGCAACTCAAAACTGCCTTTTGCTTCAAAAACAATGGCAAACACTTGGCAAAAATCACAACAACAACAAAATGGTAGAAATTAATAAAGAACCATAAACAACCTTAATGTATGCCATTAAATATAAGAATGAAAGCTTGGCACAACTAGAGGAATCAGAAATGTATTTAAATAATGTTTACCCTATCTAATTTTGACATTGGCTAACCCACTTTATGTTGACTGAATTGGAAGTTGGTAAAAAAATATCACTGGTCAGTTAAAAACAAACAAAATCCCAATACACAAAATTGACTTTCCACTTTGTGATTGATATGCATTGCTGTTCTTGTTACCAGACTGTTGTGAACCAAAATCTTGTATACTTCCCGTTCTTGGGCAATTGTGAACACCTTAATAGAATATTTAGTAAGAAACTTATTAAAAATGGTAAAACTAAAATAATGCTAAAAAGAAAGAAATCTAATATAATTATGTTGACTGGCATCAAGAAAAGAAGAGACAGTAATGAAAAAAAAAAAAGAATGTAAACTAATGAAGTTTTATTTAGAAAGTGTAAAGTGTCATGAAGGTAATAACAGTCATTCCAAACAAAATCTCAAGAAAAGATGTAGAAAAAGAATGCTAAGAAAGATTTTAAAAGCATAATGTGTAAATAAAATATAAGATACATGAACAATAGGTTATCTGTTGTCCAAGATGTGATTAAAATCAACAAGCCAAGAAGAAGGACGCCATAGTCAAATTTTGTAAAGCAAACACGAAAACTACGCAGAAGAGAAGATCATTGCAAAAGAAAGAAGTATTAGTGTATAAATATTTGGAGGTAAGTAGAACATTAATTCCATGGAATCTAAGTTGGGAAAGCTCCGCATTGAGAAATATATTGACCTGCACATATGAAGTACCTCAACTCACATTTTACATTATGTATATTTTTATTTAGCTCCCCACAAATACAAATGGAGTTATTTAAAGAAAGTAATTAAAAATATTAAGTCCGCACCTCACAAAGAAAAGTAACAAATTATTTTATATTGCAAAATAGAATCCAGCACATAGCTAAACAATAGAAATTGTTCTCGAGATTTTGTACAGAAAGAAACAATTTGAAAGAGAGAGAAATTAAAATTTGTATCAACGAATAACAATGTAAAATAAGAAATGTTGTAACAATCACAGTTCATAAGAATTGAACACAAAAAAAGTGTCTCATAGCTCTCGGACAAAACAATTTACAAAATAAGTTATTAAAACCTGTTTATTTATTTAAGCAGTATATAATGAAAATCAAATAGGAATGCCCTGTTCCTCTAAAATTGTTAACATTTGCTGTGTCTAATTGTCACAAACATTTAGCTTACCAGGATTTAGAAGAATGGCCTCTGTGTAAATGTTTGCTGCTTTTTCAAAATCTCCTGCAGCAAATGCCTCAATTGCTTCTCTCTTCTTCTCATCTGACTTTTCCATATCATCTTCTGACACTTCCTTATCAGCGTCACCCATTGGCTGGGGCTCATCTTCATCAGGTTCTGTAGAAACATTAAAATGTATTTCCTGAAAAACCTTCCCTTTCCACTAAAAACACAATATGCATCTTTATTTATAAAACAACATACTGGGGCCTAGTTTTACCAAATGGTTAGAACAACATGCCACCACCTTTTGAGAAGGCGGTGAATAGACTACACAGCTTCTGAATGCGCTCTGATGTACTTTTGTCTACACATCACTGCGCAGACTGTCCATTCCAAACCAGAGTTTCCTCAGATGTAAGCAAAAGCACGTGTTTCTGCTTGTCAAGAACCCAAGCACACACTGTTACGCCAATGTAAACAGTTCCTTAACAAATGTATTGTATCATGAAATATTGGGGAAGGAAAGGTATAGAACACACATTTTATTTCAGTTATCATACGAACTCACTGTTAAAGGTATACTAACTGTTAAGAGATTACAAAATGTGATTTTCTTAATGCCGTCTGCTATTGCACTAATCTGAGAGTATCTTGTTTGTTTATTACTAACTACCATTCTCTTGCATATATGAGAAATGCAGCAATGAATTCCTAGAGATGCTATCGGGTACCATATAAACACTTTGCATAACACAGGAAATATGATAAATGAACGTCATTTATAATATGATAGCACACATATGCTCAGCTTGTGATTTAATAAGTTGGTGTAGGAGTTGGTACATGTACTGTTCAAACTAGAGATGAGCACAAAATAACGGTTACCAAAGTGCAAAGTAACCAGTTATTGCGCTAACAGTTACTGCGCCATGCTGACACATGTATGCAGCATTGGTGGAACTACTAGTTACCAAAACCAAGGCCATCTCTTCGATTGCAACCTGAGTCTTGTCACCGGAGTTGCAAGTACATACATATTTGTTTATTGAAGTGCATTGCATCAAATATAGGTCAGAGATGACTGGTCAGTCAGCATTGCAGTGGCAACAGAGCTGCATGCATTGCATTCACATATGATTATAGGTGCATGAGATTTTATATACTGCATTGCGAATAAACAATTAACACTGTTTAGTAATATGTGCGGGCCACTAAGCTCAAACAATGCTACATAAATTTTAACTGTGCTGAATCAAGATCCAGAGTTGCACAATTTCAGCATCCGCCCTCCAAGACTGCTTAACCCTTTCCCTGCTGAGATATTAGTGAGTTCACAAACCTTCCTTGCCAAGTTATTTTAACTACACGCGTGTTAGATCTCTTCCTGTTTATGCACGACGGGTTGTTTTGTTGAAATCAATGTATCAGGAATGCTATGATATTTGCAAAGAGAGCAGTGATTAGTGCTGATGGAACTGTTCCAACATCTGCAGTGAAACGGTTAAAGAAACATGAAATTCCTCCAACTTTCAAATTCGAAAAGTACATGCAACATGTGTGTTTCCGCTCTTGTTTACACCTTTAACCTTGCATGGCAAAGAACAATAAAAGGCTGACAGATACACAACAGGGTTAAAGTATATTAGTTATGCTAATCTTTAAGTTATGTGACTGAGAAGTGATAAGTTGATAACCATAAAAACAAATAGCTTAACTGTTACTGGTAACTGTTACATTTAACCATTAATGCATTGTAACTGCAACAGTTATAACGGTTACTTGAAAATAACTATTTGTCACACCCCTAGTTCAAACACAAAAGTGGGAACCATTAAAAAGTGAAGAAAAATGAATAATACTTAATGTGTTCAACACACTATTACAAAAATACCAGATACTTGCAACATTGGATATTACGAAACTGTCTGAATTTCAGCGAAAAGTGTAACCAAAGTGTACAGGGAATATAAACAGACATAATAGATGAGGAGAATAAAATGTGCGAACTCGATTTTGTGTGCAACAGTGCTTGTCATTAACTTGGAAGATATTCTGATTCCAATATGGCAGCTGAGTCATCTTCGAAGGATTCACATTTGGGTGTCACATCTATGCCTGAAGATTGCAATTAACATAAGTAAAATGTTCATTTCTGCATGCTTATAAAATTGATTGTTACTTCAGGTTGCATTTTTAATTATTATTTTTCAAACAGGGCACCTTTTTATAGACTGAAACAATGTTCAGCTGTGATATGCAGCAAGCACGTGCGAGAGAAAGAGTAGAGGCGGCCGTTAGGGGCAGACTTTCAAGTGGACAATACAAGCAGTTTGTTTACAATGAGAAGCACTCTGGTTTGGAATGCGAGTAGTTACATTTGCTTGTGATTTTCATATTGAGGTTAGAATTGAAATTTCAACTGAAAAATCTTGGTGCAGAGGAACTAATTTTACAGCATTCAAAAAGGCTTTAATCATAGAACTGATTATTAAATACACAGGAATTACTGAAAGCAAAAACAACCAACTGACTTAAATTAAAGGGGCAGGATGGAGCTATTTTTTTCTTCCTTTCTATTGTTTTAAGTTTTTTTTTAAGAAAGAGTAAAATATACATCTCAACCATCCATACAGCAGAAAAAAAACCAAAAACAATATTTTAAAAAAAATTCACATAACACCCTCAGACCTTCAAGAAATTTCAAAAGTTTTCAGTAAATAAAATTCTTAGCCCCACAAAACAAACACAATGTGAGAAACCTCATAAGAACCAATAACTTAGAAAAGAAACCAAGAACTGTGAAGAAAGATACATATGAACCAGACTGTAGGAACATCTGAGAAATAAGTAGTACCTTCACATCTCTGAAACAAAAACCCAACATCATCCTCTGTGGTCTAGAGGTACCTTGCTAGCCTCTGGTTCCCGAGATCACGGATTAAAACCCAACGAAGGGCAATGGACTTTTTCAGGCATAAAAATCCTTAGCATGGCTTCCTTCAGAAGGGAAGTAAAGCCGGTGGTCCTGTGTCATATATTTACGGCACGTAAAAGAACCTTAAGCCTGATAAAAGAGGCCTCTGAGAAAAACCTCTAGTGTTTAATGCCCAATATAGAATGGGACACTTAAGAACCATAGTAGTTAAAGGGTGCCCATAAATAAAACTAAACTCAATTCAAAAACCCAATACCGCTAAGATCTGTACATCACTAGAACTGGACATTTGGAAAAAGATTTACATACATACTATAACACAGAACAAAGACAATGAATTTTGAAATTCCTGCTGAATATAGCCTGCTATAAATGTTCATCAACTGACCAACAAAGGGATCCAGTAGTCCATGGAAGCTATCATCAACAAGTCTGACAACATTGTCTCAGAGGAATCCGAGTTCAGCAGTAGGCCTAAGTTATGACAAACAGCAAGGAGGCAGACATCACATTAGCTGGCAGTGGACCTCTGAAGAAACTGCATACTTAGGTCGAACCATTTCGTTTAACAACACGATGGACAAATAGCATGACACATTGCAGCAGCATGGTCTAAATTCTGGTCCCCAGATAGGTATCTGCCAAACAAAAATGGAAAGGAACAATGGCTATAACAATGAGAGATAGAATGCAGAACCACGAAATAAGGAAGAGGACATGATTAAAGGATGTTGCAACCACTGGAAGCTACCTACAGTGGAGATACACAGGACACGTTGTGAGACAGCACCCTAATTGATGGATGCACAGAGTGACTTCTTGGGACTATGGGATTGGTCAGAGGAACATCGGCAGGCAGATGAACTGAGGAGGATCTTTGGCAGCAGGTGGACCACAAAACTTGAACATAGCCTGAACAATAAATGGTTTATCATTCCCGAAATAGCTAACTAGGACTGTAAAATCCAGCTCCATTTCACTTGAAAGAGGCCCTTTCCAAAAGGGACATATATGGGCTATACCATTTTCACTATAAGCTAAAGGAGAAGTAAACAAAACCTGTGACAATACAGCACCTTATCGGCTGTGGGCAAACTACAACGTTTCCCGCTTAGCATGTCGTCTCTTCCTCTACAATAAAACAGTTCGGTTCAGATCGTAACATTTTGTGGTTATTCTCGTGCAGAGAAATTTAAAAAACTCATTATTGTAACAGTTAAATTTATGAAACTAAATGTGTTTGTTCAGATTCACCTAAATGAACTGTTACAACAGAGCGTTTAAGAGGCTATGCGCAGGCACTGCAGTTTGTTTCCAGCTGAGAATCTTCTGCCACTGTGGAAAACATAAACTTGGGAAATGGAAAGAAGACAATTGTGTTAAATGCTTTTAACAAATTCTATGAAAAGTACCCACCTTTAATCGACAATGAATATGGTTCGCCATTGTTTAGCAATAATTGAACTTCTTTGTTAGTGATGCAGAATTGTTGCTTGGGTCGTGTTTGTTTTCTGTTGTTTTAACCTATATTGCTAATCGTTTATTTAACTTGTTGACTCATAAAAGGTTAAAGCAAAGGTGGTATACTGATATTAGTCATTAAATGAATGATTTCTAAAGCCTGAAGTTAACAATCACAGATGCCAAACTGTTCAGGTACAACTTTTATTTGTCCACTCTTAGTATTGTGTGTTAGAAGTTTAGGAACAAGACATACAATGTTTAAAAGCTAATGATCCCCAAGCTGCGCAATATACTGTATTCACATTCTGTCTGAAGCAATTTCCTGTACATGGGCTGCCATGTGCTCGGCGGACTGATACATTTAAGTTTTGTTTACTTCTCCTCTCAGCTTATAATTGTGAAAAGCAATTCAAGTGTATTGCTCTACTTACCTACGACGCCAGTGTTGTCCAGTTCAATGTCGCTCTCGTCACTCTCAATCTCTGGTTCTGCTGCTGCAGGTTCCGGTTCTTTTGGTGCACTTGGCTTCTCAGTCTTAGGACTCGCAGATTCTTGTGACACGGGCGGGATTTTGCCTCCCAGAGATTCAATATATTTCTTGAAGAAAGACAAATCTGGATGTGTCAGTACCTTTGGATCATTCTTGCACAGCTCCACGAAGCCCTGGAGCTGCTCCAGATGTGCCTTTGTGAATGGTATTTCTGCCATGATCAACCTGCAACATAATAAGCTTTCTTAAAACAATAGCATGTTTTGGGGAACAAGATACTTCTTAATCGTATCACTGGTAGTGCTATATTTATGCCACATGTCTTAGATAACATCGCCAGATGTGGCAGCAATAGAAACTGTACTTTAAATGACGTTGGTACAAGCATGTTAACATATCGGGGGCATGTTTTCATTCCAGTGCTAAATATCTCCTAGTTTAGAACATAACTAGAAATCCTATTTTGTAGTGAAATAAGCAGTAATATAAAATACTTCACGGTAATGCTTAATTCTCATGTCACAACACATGTGCCTCTTAGAATATGCAAAAAATCCTATCCTAATTTTAATGCCAACTGCTGCACCTTAATCTGCGAGTATAAAATCAATTTATTCAAATATTTCAAATCAGAATTAATTCAGATTTATCATTTGAATTGATACAAAGTGTTTAAAAAATGGATCCATACACATAAGCTCCCTTAATATTTTGCTGGCTATGCCGCTGCATTGAACACCATCTAATCTGAAAAACTCAATGCCTTGGCTGGGATTTGAACCACAGATCTTCTGCTTACAATGCCACTGCTCTAACCAAAGGAGCTGCCATGGCAATATGCTGGTACGACACTACTTTCCCCAAATGACTCACATTTTCCGGAATAACCAGAAGGAATTCTCAAATTCATTTTCAGATGACATAGCTTAATGGCAACTTACAATCTTATCATGATGAAAATTAAATGCTGGATAAACACCAAATTTGGTATTTAAGTTCAGTACATTTCAAATATGCAACACAAAGATTTTCAAGAAAATCTCACACACCCCTCAAACTATCCTTTACATGGAAAATTTCTCATTTGTTTGTTTTATTTTCTCAAAAACGGCTCTACAATGTTTATTAAAATACCACATGCTTAACATGTTTCCATGACAAATAAAATGTACATCTTGAATTTTCTGGGAATAGTCCTCTTCATTCTGAATGCCTCTTATATAACTAGTCAACTTCAAGAGATATACAAAATCTTACTACACAAAGTATATAGATCTCATTAAAGAACACAAACCATTTCCCAGATACTCTTTGTTATTGGTTCCAATTCTCAAATATGTACTTCTACTTTTTGCAAGTGGTAAGACAAAGCTGTCACATAGCAATCCACTTTTTAAAAATCTATCCTTTGGCCTATTGTATTCTTCTTATGCTACAACTAAAAAGCTAAACCCCATGGCACTACGACCCATGCAACTTGACTGCCGGCCTCACGTCCACATATGCAGGCACAGGTCGGCGATCATCCAATCAATATGGGGATGAGATGTGGTCAGCATCACACATCCCCCAGCCAGAATGTTGGCTCTTGAGACCAGGATTGTCACCTATCGCAGCTCCTTACTTTCCTCATGATGCTCAGTGGGCACTGACCCTATACCCTAGACTTAAAATCCGCACCCCCAAAGGTGGGAGTGAACCAAGGTGCATTCTGCGGCCAGGAACCAGAGCACCACACTCCAGTCCACTGCGCCACAGAGCAGGGCTTATACCTACAACAAAATGTGTAAACAAGATTAGGTAATGTTGCTCCAGAGGTCGACGTGTCATGTAAATGCGCAATGTCAGGTACCAACTGTTAAACAAAAAAAAAATGCTACCGCATTAGTAAAACCGGAAACAGTTTGATATTGTTGCAAACTGTTAGACACTGTTGTAATAGCAAAGCACAAAATAATGAATAAATTCAATAAAATTTAATAATAATTGCGAAGCAGTAAAAAAAACTTGTTATTGTCTAATGCTTGGCATTTAATAATGACCTTTAGCGCTTGTGCACTACTAAATAAATGTAACCAAATGTAATACAACTAAACAATAATGAATGCTACTATAATTATGTCCAAGGACATATATGCTCTTTCACGATGCAATTGTTAGCCTTAATAAAGGCTGTTTTACATCGATGTATATAAAGAAGACAGATGTATAAGTTCTGGAGGATAGACAATGAAGAAATATGAAATTTTGGAAGAAAAGAAATACGAAGAGGAAGTTCTGAGGGAGACGACCAACCAGAAGAGAGCTGCGATGCCGCAGGATAATTCTCAGAGAGTGTCACAACAAAATTCTGAAACACTCTCCAATTGGGACAGTTGTTCCTGTACATGCAAGTATAAGTTGAAGAGCTCTTCTGCAAGTTGTTCTATTTTCCATTATGACAGCGCCATTATTTAAGATCTCATTATCCGCAACAATGCATAAGTTCTCCAAATCATGCCAGAATACGTAACCAAAAGTGCTTAAACAACTTTAGGGCATTTAAAAAGCCAAATGCCACACATTTGTGGGATTCTAGCGATGTTTTTTTCTACAGGGTAGCCTGCCTGACATGACACATTGACCTTTGGAGCAACATTACCCAAGATTTACTTCTATTAACAACAAGTAGACAGAAGAAGAATATTTCCTAAAAATAGTTTGTAAAAGAGTGAGTAGAGAGTCAGTGAATGCAACACATCAGATTATTTACGTCATATAAATACTGATGCACAATCTTGCTTTATCCTGTTTAAAACTAATCTTCTTCTGTCTTTTTTAAATCACTTGGTTTAAGGGTGTAAAGCACAATGTTTGTATTCAACTACATGCACTTCAAGGGGGTTTTTTGTCATAGGGTAACAAAAATCCCACCATCTAACAAACAATTGTTTGTGAACATGCTTCTTAAGTCAGGTCAATGAATGAAATTCTAGAAGCACGCGTTATTGGTTAGGCACACACAGTTTTGTTACTATCATTTCATGACAGATAAAAGACTTAATGAGGAACAAAATGAGTGCATTATTTTTTTTTTTTGACCTAGTAAAAGTTCTAAAACAACTGGCAATAGAGAGAAAATATTATTCTTCTTAAAATACGTAATTTCAAAGTTTTAAAAATTCAATGTGTTGCATGTAAAAAATATCTTTCCACTTTGTTAATTAAGCAATAGCTACGGAAAATGAAAGATACCCAGAAAAAGAATGGCTCCGAATATATACAGATGGATCCCTCATCAATAAAAAAAAAATGCTCGTGCAGGAGTATACTCTTGCACAGTATCTAACATTAGATGAAACGTCAAACTGTCGTCCTCCGTGGACTAGTGGTACCGTGCTAGCCTCTAGTCCTAAGGTCGCGGGTTCAAACCCTGCGGAGGGCGATGGATTTTTTCGGGCGCAAAAATCCTTAGAACGGCTTCCTTCGGAAGGGAAGTAAAGCCGGTGGTCCCGTGTCGTAGATTTACGGCACGTAAAAGAACCTCAAGCCTGATAAAGAGGTCTCTGAGCAAAATTACCATTGTTTCACGCCCAATATAGAATGGGACACTAAGGACGATAGTAGTTAAAGAGCGTCCATAAATAAAGCCCAATTTTTTTTTTTAACGTCAAACCACTATGATGGAGAATTAACAGCTATAAAAGCAGCATTACAGAACATTTTATATAGACCATACAAAAACAAAAAAGTCATCTTATCAGACTCAAAGTCAGCCAAAGACGACATAATAAATTACAATAATAAAACAACAAGAAATAAAAAGCCTAATTAAAGCAGTTGAAACTAGAAATCATGTTACTCTACAATGGATCCCAGCTCATGTCGGACTTTTAGGCAATGAACCTGCAGATCAATTAGCAAAGAAAGGTGCAATACAACAAATAAAACCTGTAGGACAAATAGAAATAAATAAACAATTAAATAACATTAAACATTTCAAAAGACAGCAGAGACTTGATGAAGAAGATAAATTAAAGAATAAAGATTATAAGAATATTAAAGATAGAGTTGATATACAAAAAATGCCAAGGAAGACTGCAGTGGCCTTATTTAGGATGGCAACTGGCTACGATTGCCTCGCAGAACATCTCTACAAGATAGGATGCCTACTACACCCAAGTGCACTCTCTGTGAAGATGTCATCCTGAACAAACAACATCTCACCAAATGCATAGGCCTTAAAAGTGATAACTAACAGACTTTATATTGGGAAGCCAGAGGGAAAATGATGCAGATCAATTAATCATCAGTAACAACTTTGTTAATCTGCTGTGTTTGTAATATCACAAAAAATTTCAGCCACTATAACTTTAGTAGTTTCTGAGAAAAGGGCACCTAAAGCTCTAAAATTTAAACTTGCGAAAATAAACAAAACACTAAAGTAAAGTGCGGCTGTGACCCAGATGACGCCATATTTAAATCAATGTTTAAAGGGCTTAAACATTAAGAATATCTGTAATGTGATACATCACTGGGTTCAGAAAATTGCATCAAGTTTTGTAAAAAGATTAAACAAAAAATTGTTTTTTGAGCCATCTACATGTGCCAGTACCTTTAGTAAGTTCTTCCCTCCAGTTTTTAGTTGCTTTATAATCCAACATTATGTGTACCAAGCTTTCCTTTCCCTCACCTTTTAACTAGCACACTCCAGTTCTTTCCTCCTCCTCCTTATGTTTTCTTTCCCAATAAGATACTAATGATAGTAAGACATTTTGTTTCCCTCTTCTCTCCAAGCATTTCCTAAGCCACTGCATTCTTGTGCTGCTTGTTATATCTTAATAAAGATGTTGTCAGTCACCCAAAATTCTGAAGTAGGGGCACCATTTATCACCCACACGGCCATTCTTACTTCACACTGATAATTGGAAAGAAATGTTCCAAGGATACCCCCAAGGGAAAAACTCCAACCTCGATACTCATAGACACGTTAAACGTGCTTTAAAGTGAGATTATCTCACATTTGTGCTTTGATACTTCCAGAGCTGTAATCCACCCACATCTTTTGTTAAAAAATCTTGGCATAACAACAAACTTCACCATATTGCTTGCTCAGATAGGCTTGAGGTTCTTTTATTTACCAAAAATCTATGATGACAAGGAATTGCCAGCTTTACTCCCTTCCGAAGGAAGCCATGCCTGAAAAATCCCGCAACCTCAGGAACTAGAGGGTACCCCTAGACCTGTCATAGTTAGGCAAATCCTCTATTGTAGTAGATTGGCAATGTTTTAAAGCATTGGTACAAGGAGTAGTAATACTACAGCTGCAACCCTACATGACTTTGACAAGAGATAGCGTTCTAATCACAGGTTTCTTCTTTACACCCAAGTCTTACATCCATTCTGGGTATAATCAGAAATTTCTCGTCATTTGTTTCTTAGAACGTTGTTGAGAGCATCTAAAATAAGCAGATGTGTGTTGCTTCGTAGAAAATGCAGAAAAGTATATTTCGTGCACTACTTTTTGCGTGGTAAGACGGTGAAGGAAACGGAAGAAAAGCTGAACAAGTATTATGGGGACTCTGCTCCATCACATGCATGGTACAGAATTTCAACGTGGCCATTCAAGCACAAGAGATGTCGTGCACACAGGACGCCGGGTTGTCATAACAGAAGAAATGGTGAACAAAGTTCACGATATTGTGTTGGAAGACCACCGAGTGAAAATCCGTGAAATAGCCAAGACCATAAACATCTCGAGTGAACGGGTGTATAACATTCTGCATGAATTTTTGGATATGAGAAAGCTGTCAGCAAGATGGGTGCCACGACTGCTCTCAGTTGAGAACAAACGGAATCGTGTGACCATTTCACAGGGATGTTTGAACATGTTCCAGCACAACCCAAATGAGTTTTGCGGCGTTATATCACGGCTGATGAAACTTGGATCCGTTACTATCAACATGAAACCAAACAACAATCAAAGTAGTGAATTTCCTTTGGTGAATCTGTTCCAAAGAAAGTGAAAACCATTCTGTCAGCAAGAAAATTCAGGCAACTGTATTTTGGATTCACAAGGGGTGATAAGACATCCACTACCTGGAAAAGGATAAAACGATCACAGGTTCATATTATGCCACAATGCTGGATCAGTTTCACAAGCAATTGTTAAAGAAACGACCGCATTTGGTGAGGAAAAAGGTTCTCTTTCACCAACATAATGCACCCGCACACAAGTCAGGCACTGCCATTGCAAAATTTGTGGAACTGGGCTATGAACTGCTACCTCACCCACCATATTCTCCAGATTTGGCTCCGAGCGACTTTTTCCTCTTAACAAACCTGAAAAATTGGCTCACTGGGAAGAAATTCACATCCAGGGAACACATCATGGCAGAAACAACCTCATATTTTGCAGACTTAGAAAAATCATACTTTTTGGAATGATTAAAAAAAATTGGAGAAATGTTGGACAAGGTGCATTGAATTGAAAGGAGACTGACTATGTTGAAAAATAAAAGGAACTAAGTTAAGGTTATGTATGTTACTGTGAATAAAGCTGTGCAAGGTGTAATAATATTAAGCATGGAATGCGTGGTGTTTAGCCTCATGGATCCTAATGCTTCACTCCTCTACTTATAAAACACATCCCTCGTCCACACTGTGCAGCTTAGGGCCCTCTTTCATTATTCATGAATGAATTGAGGTATTTGGTGGCCATATGTTGGCAGCTCTGCAGTTGTGGAAGCAAGTGGCACCTATAGGGAAACTCTTGCAAGTACTACTATGTGTATAGATACTATAGTTTAGCCCGGTCAGGATTTGAACTGCAGATCTCCCATTCATGAGTCCATGTCTTAGCAAACTTGGCTACCAATGTCATACAAGCTGTACGATAATGAAAAAGTAGTGACATATGGGTAAGAGAAAACAACACAAAATGATATATCACAGCAAAAATTGCCATATCCACCACTTTACTGTATAACCCTCTGGGTACACAACCCATGCCCCATCTTAAGAGCAGTCATGCATACTGTGATGATTAGAGCTACGATTTTCATCACTAAGGGCCAGTTTCACCAACTGATGTTAAAAATGTTCAAAGTTTAACATAAGGTTAAAACTTTTGTATTTCATTAAGCTTTTACAGCTTAATGTCAATGTCAAAGACAACAGTGAACGCTAGCTTTCGAGAAGGCGGTGGCCGAACTACACTGCTTCTGAATGTACTCCGATGCACTTTTGTCTATGTATCGCAGCACTCTCTGTGTCAGTAGCCAAAACTATTTACATTCATGGCAATGGCCATGTGATGTTCCTGTTTATATGAGGTTAGAATCACAATGTCAACTGAAATAAATGTTTTATTGTTTGAAATGCGTTGAATAACATCTGGTTAATAAGTATAGATGTATTATCAAGTGCAAAAAAGCTGATGGTCTTACATTAAAGGATAAGATTGCTGCCTGGGACAAAATCCATGAGTAATTGGAATGAACACGTTTCTCTTAAGTCCAGTAAGAAACTGCGGCAATTTTATGCTAACATGATGTGCAGCACCAAGAAACATTAGTTGCAAAGAGCATTTAAGAGGTTTAAAACTGGTGGCGGACACTATTGAAACTAAAGTGGACAAAAATGGGTTATCACCGATTAATCAAGCAGACTTGAAAAAAATGCTGTTTACTTCTTGAAGCAATTGCTTTGGAAACTCCAACATTATCACAAGTAAATGAAAAATGTTAGTAGCATAAAATCTAAGTACCTAATTAACACTTGTAGCAGGAGAAAGAGACATGCTTCTGTTGGTAGTATTCTAACCTCTCGTATTTCCCATAAAACCATGCACATGACCCCTTGGACAGTCGACATTGCTTTAAAAATTCCTCTTTTTGCAGGGTTTCAGATTTATTATGACGTACGACTACTCTTCTATTAGGAATGGCATTCAAAAATGCCAATTGTAGCAAATTCATATCAACAGCTTGGTTTGCAGCAGCCATTTTCCAATTTCTAGCATTTCTTAAACGCCTTAACACAGGGGTATGGGGATGTTAACTTAACAGGACTTTAACACATTGTTAAAGTTAACATTAGATGAAACAGAATTTGTGTTAACTTCAGTGTTAAATCAGTTGAACATTGTGTTAAATTTTGGAATCTGTTGGTGAAACTGGCCCTAAATGTCCCTTATATAGAACTGCTTGTTATTGTTAAGTCACACACTAGCTGACCAAAAGTATTCGGATATCCCTATTTAGTACGGAATTGAACCCAGGTGTCATCACCAGTATAAAAGGAGGCAGGGAGTATTGTGTTGTCAGCAGACAAACAGCATGGGTAGGTCAGTGATTGCAAACACACTATGATTGTCAGAACAACAAATCCATCAAGTCAACTTGCTCAAGCAGAAATATGAAGGAACAACACCAGCCAGGCCTCAGGGACTTGAGCATTGCATAGGGTACTTTTAAAAAAATCTGTTACATTCACAGGACTTTCTCTACCCTTTATCACTTATAAGCAGCAGCTATACAAATTATTCCCAAGAAAGTTTATTTTTGTATCTACTTCATTTTAATCGAGATAAATCTATCTGGAAGTTGTTACATTACACATTTCATTATAGATACAAAGAGAACAGCGATAGTCAAATGTTTAACAATTGGACGCTATATGCTGGCTTAAAATTACATGGAGTTTCCATGACATCGTGAAAAACAACTGAAAATCCAAGGAATTTAAAAGAATGGCTAAGTATTAAATAATTCTAAACATTAATAATGGATATCTAAGAAATGGCTGATGCAAAAAAAGTTGTTCGAAATAAATTGTGTGTTTTAAAGTGATCTACATTTTTTGTGTAGTACGTTTTCATCTGTCACTTAATGTTTACCAGTTGTACAACATTATACAAAATTCCTTCCAAATGAACAGGAGTTCACAGGCTATTCCAGAAAATTCAAGATATACACTTTGTCATGTAAATATCTTTAATTTATGGTATTTTAATCAAAATCGTTAGAACCATATTTTAGAAAATAAAAATGTTCAAAAAATCTTACATATAAAGCATAGTTTGGGGTGGGGGGACCTTCTTGAAAATCTTTGTATCACATCTTTGGAAGATATTGAACTTAAATATCAAGTCTCTCTTCCTCTCACACACACGCATTTTTCTAAAAAAGGTTTTTTTTTGGGGGGGGGGGTTCAGGGGGCCAAAAACATATATTTCTGGTGAAATCTTGACATCAAATTTTTGGGTGAAATACAATACTTCCCCTACTTACTATATTTAGTAGAAAAAGTAAAAAATAGCAAGGAATCACTTATTAGCGGCAAAGTGCTACCAACAGTGCAACCAGCACAATGACTAAATTGGGAGTTAAAAGGAATTGGTTGAGCTGCTGCGCGTAAGCCAAGCATTTCTGCAATCAAAGCTAAGTGACGCTTGAGGTGGAGTAAAGAACAATGCCACTGGACAATGAATGGCTGGAAACAAGTGATGAATCATGTTGTACCTCATGGCAAAATCATGGAAGAATTTGGGTTTGGTGAATGCCTGGAGAACAACGCCTGCCATCATGTGTGGTATGGAAGAGGTAGTGTTTTGATGTGGCCCCCTCATTCCGTAAAGAGAAACCTAAATGCAGAAGGATATAAACAATTTTAAAGCATTGTGTACTACACACAGTAGAGGAACAGTTTGGAGACGATGATTGTTTGCACCCTGTCATAGGGCAATGGTTTGCACACAAAACATTCCTGAAATAGATTGGCCTGTCCAGTTCTAACCTGAACCCAATCAACTCCTTTGGGATGAGTTACAATGTGTAATGAAAGTTTGGCTAATTTGTTCTTAGAGGGCCCACATAGAAATTGCGGAAGGAAGCAAGAAATAATGGAATAAATTACCTTAGGAGCGAATGTAGAATCTGGTCAATACCTGGTGCCCACCTACCCTGCTGTTTTTAGGTGTTTTACTTTTATAGGGAAATTGCGATATAAACACATCTTCCCGGTAAAACAGACGCTGAATGGGAAGTGCCAACCTAAATAAAAAGTGAAATCCGCGTAGTAAGGAATTTCTGCCAACGTGAATCATTCGAGTTTTAGACGCGCAGATCCCTCGGCTACGCCCTGTCGTCGCTTCGCAGTTGCGGCCACGCTATTCAGGGCCCTCTAAAAACAATTTACCCGAAAGTTTTTCTGCAAAAGTTTATCTAAATTAACATGAAGCAGGTAGAAAAATAAACTTCTGTAAGAATAATTTGTAGAAACTATATAAAAACAAGTGATAGTGGGTAGAGAAACTCATGTGAATCTAACACATCAGACTTTTGTTTGTACAATCATAAGCATAGCAGTGCTCCAGGACATTTAATACAGCTTATTATGATTGCCAAACACACAGCACTTAACTAAAGCACTACCCCATCAGCATTTACCAAGGTTTATACTATAAAGTGATTCATCATTGTTATAAATTGCCTTTCTTCTCATTTCTTCTTCTTTCCTGTGGGGGGGCGGCTATGCTTAGCTAGTAAGAAAGAGGCCGTACTTCAGTATGAGAACAAAATTTCGGCTTGTTACCGCATGCATGACATCTTTAGAATTACCAGTGTCATTCTTTCCTTGTCAGGTTAATTCAGTTTGCTATCCGCAATAAATCCAGGAACATTGGATAGTACCGAGTTATAAAGAATATAAGATGCAAAACACGATGATTAAAAGAGTACCAAAAACAAAGGAAAAGATTCTGCACGTTAACTAAAGCTTTCACTATAATATACTATGTGCTACACGCACGTTGTCATAGCAGCCTTTCACTCATTTTCTATATACAAAGTTCCACTAACCGCTTAAAAAGCTTTTGTACATACATAACCAGCTTTGAACATAACAATACTGTTTAGTTTAAAATTACTTACAGCCTAATGACTGAAAAGTAAGGCTAAGGTTAGCTGCGGCACCGCAACACTATGCATTACCATGCACTTTTACAACAGCAATATAATTGGTTATTTGATATTTTAATTGGTGGAAAATCTTTCTTTTTGACGTACCTACCGCAATTCCAGTCAACGTGTTCTTTCTTTTTATGCCGGTTAATACCTATTTATGCCAATCGTTAGCAAAAGCACGATGTTCCCTTATGCAAACAAAGCACTAAACTATTCAAGAAAGTTCCTTGTCGATGACAAACTTGACTTTCAAGTTACAATCGAATTCAGCCACAGATTCAGCCTTGACAGTAACACTGAACTCGTCGCAGCAAATATATAATTTCCGTACAGCAAATACAATTATAAGTTGTTATGAAACTATTATTTACGTCTTTTTCTATACAAGGTGATAATTTATTCCGTTCATACTACTTGAAAGCAGTTGCTTCCGCGTATTTCACGTTTTCTAGTATAACAGTTGGTAGCTGTGGTTGGTAGCCTGAAAGCGATATATGTTTATTGTTGCTATTGGAGAATTGAGGAATGCATCCGGATTTATCACTGCATTTACACACCGAAGAATGCCAGATTTTAATTCGTAAGCTGAATGAATGCCACAAAAATGTAGGTATGCTTTACATGAAAAGTAACAGTATGCATTAACATTCAGTTATAACGCGATATTGATACTGTACCTAACCTTTCTTTTTCAGCACTCATTCAGGAAGTTCCTTGGTTTCTGCAATGATTTAGATACGGCTCTGAATAAATGTTTGAAAAACGAGGTGAGGATAATGTTGCTTCCAGACTTTCCCAAAAGTATTGACATAGACTGTTAACAGACATTTTTAAAATTGTAAATGTGAATCAATGCTCCGCGTTGTTTGGTGTGCTTAGAACAAGCCCAGACATCTCGTGCCTCCGTGACGATACACAGTAATTAATCATGGATTCAGGTGAGCCTTGAGAGACAAGGCAAGAAACGGCTCATTAGGGAATAATTACTGGGGTTGTGTCACACAGAACTCTTGATGTTAAAAATCAATTAGCTGCTTCTGGTTTAATAGCAGAAATATTCGTGGTAAGAGTAGGGATAATAGCACAAGCTTTCACGACGTAGTAGTGCGTCACAATTATCAGACAGGTAACACAAAAGAAATAGATGTGTTAAGCAGCAAGGATGAGGGTATAGGTGGCCTTAAATAGTATTTATGAAAGTATAAGGTTCCAGTGCCCCATACAATTCTTAATGCTTGTTTCTGTGGAAGTATTTTATTAAGTACTCAAGTACATATTCATGATAAGAGTGAAAATAAATGAAGCCAAATATAGAATCTTAGTGCAAAATCTTTAACTTCTCAAAGTGAATCTGCACCAGCTTTCAAAATTATAGTTTCTCTAATATGTTTCTTCTAGTCGAGTTTCATCAAATGCCAATCCTAGAATTACTACTCTGACAAATTAAATGATATATTTTTTAAGACTGGTTATTTTTTACTTTCTCTACTACGTATAGTAAGTAGGGGAAGTATTGCATTCCACCCAAAAATTCGATACCGAGATTTCACCGGAAATACATGTTTTGAGGCTCCCTGAATCCAAAAAAAGCATTTTTGGAAACATGTCCGTGTGTGTGTGTGTGTGTCTGTGAACAGCATAACTCAAAAACGAACAGTCGGATAAACACCAAACTTGGTATTTAGGTTCAGTATCTTCCAGAGATGCGACACAAAGGTTTTCAAGAAAATCCCCCCAACCCAGACTACCCTTTACATGGAACATTTTTCGAAAATTTTAATTTTCTCAAAAATGGCTCTATCGATTTTGATTAAAATATCATATGTTTAAGATAATGTCATGAGAAATGAAATGTATATCTCGAATTTTCTGGGAATGTCTCCAAAAGTATTCTTCATTGTGAATGACTTTTGCATAACTGGTAAACCGTAAGAGATAGACAAAATTTTACTACACAAAAAATGTAGATCGCGTTAAAATACACAACTTATGTCATATACATTTCTTTTGTTGAGTGAACCGTTTTCGAGATATTGCTTGTTATTTCCTTAAATTTTCCAATACTTATACTTTTTCTCAAATTCGTTATTCATTTTTTTTGTCTTGGATATGCAAAGAGTTATAATCTGTGGCAAAGGGAATGGTGCGGCACCTAGCAACCAGCTATTAACAGATATGTATGTGCTTAAAGGCTACTGTTTTTGTATATTGCCCTTGTAAACATATTTTCCCCTACATCTACAAGAAAATTAGCAATAAGATAGGGTCTGCAGATGTTTATCTGGATTAACATGAACTAGATGGAGAATAAGCGTTTGTAAAAATACTTTGTACAAGAGTAGAGAAAGTCATGTGAGTGTAACACATCAGATTTTTTAAATTGCATTAGTGAACTGAAAAACCAAAATGAACAGTCTTTAGCAGATTTTTCAGGAGAGAGATTAATCTTATACCTTGTTGGCACTCTTTAAATTTAAGTGTAAAAATTAATGCATTTTCTCTACATATGAGCTTCATGACTGTATATAATAGACTGTAGTTAATACCATTTTTTATTATTAAAAATATTTTGAACTTGTTGCATTTTGAACTAATTGCAACATGAAAATGTTCCCATAAGTATTAAGAAAAATGGCAAAACAATTATTGGATCACATTTCAATATAGGTATTCATTTAGCTTAACATCATGCTTAATGCATTTATTTAAATAAATGAATACTCAATTTTCATTCATGTCACTTTTTCAATAAATATTCAGTTTTGCTTACAGCAACTGCCAGGATGCACAATAGAACCCTGTTTAACTGAACCAATTTTAAACAGTGTAAGGAAGAAAATAATTGTATTCCAAATGCAGGTGGTAATGTTTAGTAAAAGGCACTGTTGTATGCATATTTGCAAAGACATTTCATAAAAATCAGTAATTTTTTTCTGAACTCTCTTCTTGCAATGCTTGTGAGCAGCTATATGACATTGCTGTTGATGAACATTTATCTGTTGGTTTGATTCACTGATTTGTTTTACAAAATGCAAGGCAGCCTAAAAACACAAGTTTTATGTTATTTATAGTGCTGTAATTCATTATTTGTGGTCTTTCATACAGAGGTGTAGCTAGGGAGCGGTTACTAAAACAAAATATAAAAATTAATACCAAAAATAGCTTTACTAAAATTATAGCATATTTCTAGGTTGGCAGAACTGGTAGCACTATATTTACACTGCATGTCTTAGACAATATCGCCAAAGGTGACAGCAACAGCTACTCTTACTTTAGATGACGCTGGTACAACCATGTTAAGATATTGGGGGCATGTTTTCATTCCACTGCTAAATTTGAGTGTTTCCAAATGAGTTGCAGTATCTTTCAGTTTAGAACGTAACTAGAAACCCTGTTTTGTAGTGAAATAAAATGGTCTGCAGCAGTAATATAAAATATTTCACAGTGGTTATAATTCTCATGGCACATCCATTCTTAATTTTAATTCCAATTGCTGCACCTTAATCTGTGAATATAAAATTGATTTATTTAAATATTTAAAATGCAGGATTAATTCATATTTATTATTTGAATTAATATAAATTGTTTAAAAAATGGATCCCTATACATAACCCCCCCCCCCCCCGTTAGTATTTTTCTGGCTACGCTATTTTTCTTACCTCTAATGCTTTGAATCCCCTAGCACAGATAGCCTTCCTATCTTATCCTAACATCTGTACTGGTAAGTTATCCTTTTCTTGGAATATCAGACTGCATAGTGCCATTTCTTTGGTGCATTGTTGGGTAAACCAGAAAAATATGGCTTCATTTACTTTCTTGTATTCATATTCCTTTATGGTTATGCATTCTGACATCTTTGACAAGTGTTCCTAAAGTTTTTGTTTCACTTTTATCCAATGTAATATTGTAATATGCTGCTGCAATATTTCATAAGTCTTCCATTTTCCACCTGTCTAACAGCTTAAAGTTTCTGTTCAATGCTTATTACAACACTAAACCACACTGATCAACACCAACAGTAAAGAGCAAGCAGTTAACACTTGCTAGAATGGTACGAGTGTTCAATGTAAAGTAATGCCTCAATTTTCGTAACTCCTCAAAAAATGTCAACCTGTTTAGTAGACACTCTTCTACAGCTCCAATTGCCGGGAGGCCTTAACAATGAATGGTTGTGTTGTTACAGCGTAAAGAATGGAACTCTGCACAAAGGAAATTACAAGAGAATGCAAGCTGTTAATGTGAACACTGTACGTTGGGCCAGTAGGTTTAAATATGATGTGACGGGAATATCTGACTTAATTGACAAAGAGTTGGACGTCCTGTGACAGCAACCACTGAATTTCGCAGGCAAAAAGTTGACAGATTGATTCAGTCCTATCACTCAGAGAGAAACTGCAAGCATAATCGGCATTCCACAAGATCGTGTAGATCACATATTGCTTTGCTGGATTATTGGAAGATCCATGCACAATGCTGACACCTGAAATGAAAGTGCATCGTCTTGAAATTTGCCAGGAACTCTCGATTGTGAGAATGAAGGTGACGCCTTTCTGCATGCAGCAATTATGACAGGAAACGAAATGTGGGTATACTGCTATGACCTGGAGAAGAAATATCAGTTTATGGAATATTGATGCAAAGATTCACCCAGAAAAAGAAATTTAAGACACGGTTGGAAAAATCATGGTAACAGTTGTTTTCGGGCACAGATGATGTTATTCATGCTGATTTCGTTACACATGGAACAACAATCAATTCAGATTGTCACATCACAATTATACGAACTTTGAAACGACCATTGACAAGGGTACGAAAGGAAAAAGAAAATGTTTTCCTGTAGCATGACAATGCCAGACCACATGCCACCAAAGAGACATGTACGGCATCCTCCATACAGTCTAGACTTGGCGCCATCTTCCATTTTTTCCCGAAAATGAAAGGAAATATGCGGTGACATCATTATGCACCCGATGAAGAACTTGAGAGAACTGTGAAAGGCTGACTGCAGAAACAGAGTGCCAATTTCCTCTGTGACGGTTTCAGAAAACTTGTTCGTTAGCAGACGTGTATCCAATTGTCAGGTGATTATGTGAAAAGTGAATATATAATTAAAGAGCACATTCCAAGGATTATTTCTGTGTTTGATTTATTAAAATAATCCATCAAAACCCAAGTTATGGAGGTGGAGATATTACTTTTCATTCAACCCTTGCACAATATTTCTTGGAATGTGGAGTAGGGGGTGAGAATTAACTGCAAACAGTACCAAGTGCCTGTGTTGGAATTTAGCGTCAATATTGCCGACATAATTTTGAGCAATTCGTATTTTTTTTGTTTATTCTTTTTTACTTTTTCTTCCTCCACTGTTTTGGTTAAATGCAGTTCGGTTAAGCAGAGTTTTACTGTATTAATGTAACCAACAAATCAGAATTTAATCCTATAAGAGTTGTTTTACATGCAAAGCAGGCTTTACTGCTTGAAGGCTTAAAATTCCAGTATTTGTAGCGTAAGTTTTCACAAAATTCCAGCATTGGTTCATTTTGTAGTAAAAATGCAGTAGTATTGAAGTGCATGTTGTGGCTAGCATAACATCTTTAGTTTTATTGGTATCCACAGCCACAATATGAAGCTGTGTTTATTGCTAGCTGCCTTACCCGATATTGAACAGATGGATTTTTAGATCTCTAATGACAATTTGATTAAATTTACTCTACATGTAATTATTGTACAAAAACTGTAAAAAAATTTTAAGCTGATTTCTCCCCAATATCTCTTAGAACTGTAATACAGAGTGAGCCAAAAGACTCCAAACTGCCTGCGCGGTGTTTTTCCCTATCCGCGTCCTCAGCGCTCGTTGCCATCTGCCGCTATCATAGAAAGGTGATCATTTTTAAAACTACTTTTAAAGGCTTTACTTGCCAACTTTACAACAGGAAATGCTGAAACTGGCCACCGTACTTGTCCATACATTTTTGGCACCACTTTAGTAAACTATCCATCATGGAATTTTTGGGGGGAATTTTCCAAATGATAACCAATGTTGTCTAATGTTTCTTCGGTAAGAACCGAACACCATCTTTTAGATTTCTTAGCCTGAGCACTTCCTGCGGCCTGAAATTTACTGTAAAGTTCACAGATTGTTGTACGGCCTGGAACTTTTACACCTGGAAATCTTTCTGCAAATCGTACTTTCACTTGGCGAGCTGACCAGGTTAACACATATGAATCATAAATAAGTACACGTTGTGCAGTAGAAAAAATATACTGAGCCATAATATAGTTTGTGGCTAAGTACAGGACAAAATAAGAAATAACTTGTGTCAACTCAAAACTGCACTTCACACTGCACAGAAAAATCGTAGCAGCGTGACTGTGTATTGCAGCAGTGCATTGTCATGTTTTATCATATTTCCACACTCCCAGTACACAGCGCAGCCGGTAATATTGTTGATAAAATACCCCTCCGGGGTATCTTAAAACATAAAGTGTACAAGACAAACCCACACACCCTGGAAGAATTAAAACAAAATATCCGCCAGGAAATTTCTCAACGTGAACTACGGTGAGTGATGGATGGTTCCTAAAGAGGTGTCAAAAATGTATGGACAACACTGGTAGCTAATTTCAGCATCTCCTTTCGTAAAATTGGTAAGTAAAGCCTCTAAAGGAAGTTTTAAAAATATTGTAGGGTTTCATCTGCGCCTTTCTATAATAGTGGCAGACAGCACCGAGCGCCAAGCACACAGACAGGAAAAACACTGCGCAGGCAGTTTGGAGTCTTTTGGCTCAATCTGTATTATAAAACACCCATACTAGTCATAATAATGGACCAAAAATTCACTGATATTCATAGAAGTGGCAATGAAACAGCAGATTTTGTATTTATCTTAGCCTCCCCCACAGCGATCTTCAAAACTCTGAAAATTTTATTATAATGACTAAAGAATACAATATTTTGTATGTTACAGAGAATTGAGAGACGGAGGTTGAACCAAGAGAAGGCACGTATGCAGCAAGAAAGAGTAAGGAAATCCAGGATTTCTGCCTGACATCTCCGACATGACCAAGAATTGCAAAGGTTGGGATCATCCTCCCATTGAAGAGAGCATTGAAGACATTGCTACGTACAGAACAGTAACGGAGAAGTACTTTGCTAAACGTTATTGTATCGATGTCGGAGGAAAGAAGGGGGAAGATCATTGTATACTGTTTCATTCCAACAGAATATGTTTGGTAACATTGGCTCCTTATCATCCCATTCTGCGTAACGTGATGAACATTAACAAGGTCAACTTCCAAGTCTCTGCCAAAGTAGACAGAATGAAGAACAAGGTGTCTGGTAAAGGAAAGCATGGGGCACAGTACCTTCAAGCAAACTCGCCTCTCTGCCATATCGAGTGTGGTGATGGCGTGTCGTACACTGTCTCCAGCTGTATCAGAGGAAAACTGGTGGAGGTCAATGAAAATCTGCTGAAACACCCAGAGCTAATCACGACAAAACCTGATGCGGAAGGTTACATAGCCATCGTGTTGCCTAGCATTGAACATAGTGACGAACAGAAGAAAAAACTGTTGACAGAAGAACAGTACAATGAGATCAGATCAAATGTAGATGTAGAACAGACTGTTCCAAATGTAGCATGTAATGGAGTAGAGTTGGATGGCACTACAAATAATGTTAGTGCTCAAGATAGCTGATTGAGTGAATGTAACATATTTTCTCTCAAAATGATAATAAAACGCTTTTGAAGCATTAAATCTCAGAACAGCATTTCTTATTTTAAAAACATTCAGTAAAAGTTAAATGGAATCTTATTTTTTACTTTCTCTAGCAGTATTTAGTATTATATCCTGCCCAAAAATTTGATACCAATATTTCACTGGAAATACATGTTTTGAGGTTCCCTAAATCATTTTTAGAACAAAAAGTTTGAGTGTGTGTGCTTTTTTAGTTTTATTTATGGACGCTCTTTAATTACTATGGTCCTTAGCGTCCCATTCGATATTCGATGCCAAGCTACTGCCGATTTATCTTCCTGTTTTTACGTTATGTAAGTGATGTATTCTTTTGCTCTTATTTTTATATTTCTTTTGGTTTTCCCAATGTAGATTTTTTCGCAGTCATTGAGCTGATCTGGTGTATTCCTGGTTTGTTCTCCGGTGGGATGTCATCTTTTAGTTTGGAGTTTAATAAGTTCTTGATAGCATAATTGTTTTTTGGGGCCAAAGACATGTTGTGCTGCTTGAATATCATCTTTTCTTTTTCAGTAGGGGTGAGTATGGTAACTTTTTTTATTCTCTTTTTGCTCACGGCTCTGTTTATTTTCTTATGTATTGTTTCTGGCCTGAATCCATTTTCTGAAGCTATGTTCAATATGTTGTTTAGCTCAAGTATATATTCCTCTTTGTTCATGGGGATGTTGACCAGTCGGTGTGTCAGTCTGTTGGGGAACTGGATTCAAACTGTTTTGTTTTATGCAGCTATTTGTGTATGTGGGTTTCATAACAATAGTTTGTAAAAGCTATATTTGTATTTATTGTGCTAAAAGGTTTACAATTTGATTGTCTACTGAAATTTGGCCCTAGCCACTCACTCTGTAGACATCCACTACAGTACATCTACATTTTACATTATCTTGTTCCAGTTTTTCATGTCCCTTTTACACTTGTCGCTTTTTAATTACTTTACCATGAAACATTCACCACAGTTTTCCAATCAAAGTTTCATTGAATTAATGATTTCTCACTACCTCTATCCATTGTCTATATTGTAAGCTACACTACCTCTTACTTATCTCTATCCACTTTCCAAAGCCATTTATTTTTGAATTTACACAAAAACTGACCAAATGCTCTTAGCGACCTTGCACATCATTTCGATTATAAGTGTATTTCTATCCCCCTTCAACCACTTCTTTTTAATACATTCTCTTCTCCAATTTTCTGTTCCTTGGCACTTAAATATTGTGTGTTCATTACCACCACATATCGGACATTGGTTTTGAGGAATACCCTGTCATAACCCTCTTAGCCTCCATGCTCCGGTTCTTACCCATGCAATAGATTCTCTCTCTTGTTTATTTACTGTATTTATATATTTTTACCTATCCCATGTATTTATCATTGGCATATAACAAACCACTGAGCTCTTTTCGGCAATCTCACTAAAAATGTTTTGTATTTCTATATTTTCAAGTCTTTTCGTTACATTTTTTACATTATTTTCTCTCTTTCTCCACATGTAAAAGCTATATAAGAATAAACAATAGTAGGTGGAGAAACTCATGTGAATGTAACATCAGAGTTTTATAAAAAAAGAAAAGCTGTGTGTGTATGAACAGCATAATCCAAAAACAAAAATTTGGTCAAATAACGACACTAATATTTCAGTTCAGTATCTTCCAAAGGTGCAACTCCAAGATTTTCAACACAACTACTTTACATGGAAAGTTTTTTGTTATTTTTCTCAAAAATGACTTAACAATTTTGATTAAAATACCATATGTTTAATATATTTGCATGACACAGCCGTCGTTCATCCCAATTAATGTTTCATTATTTTTTCACCATGAAAATATGTGGTCTTTGATAAATATATACAAATGTATACAGCTGTAATGTTGGTAGCACGGAGATTGCCAGTGATATGCTTAAAATTAAGAATAATTATCATTACCATGGTCTGCATCACAGAGCTAAAGAATGTGAGATTATGTGCCATTCATTTTCATGACAGTCCTGATAGTGGTTATAGATGTCTCATCTGGACGGGTTTCAGTTGTTTTTGCAGTAATCCAAATTTCAGTGTCATACATCAAAGTTTGTATTCATTTAATACTTTGTTTCCGGATTATTGTTAATCCATATTACTGTAACGTCCTCTTCATTCTAAATGACTTTTGTATAATTGGTAAACAAAATCTTTTGTAGTGTTAACCATTTCCGAGATATTCTTGGTGTTTTTTTTTTTTTTTCAAGTGGATGCTGGGGTAGTGCAGTGGTTTGTTTTCCAGCCCTCATTCTGAGGGTCCAGGGTTTGAACCTGGGGTGGGGATTTTAAGTCGGCCCTATCCACACCTTGACCCTTTGGCTTACTCGTGTAATGTATTCCCAAGGACTAATGTGGTTTTGAGTCTGCAGTAAAACCTGTAGGTCCTGTTACCACCACCCTACCATTGGAGGTAATGGACTCGGCCTGTTGGGTGCCTTCATCTCAGAAATAGGTCCAGTCATCACTTACTGGAATGATGTAACCTGGCCCAAATGTGCAAGCATTAGAGATGATGATAATAATAATAATAATAATAATAATAATAATAATTTATTTCATCCAGTTTATCATACATCTGATTTTGGACATGTCAAAACAAATACATCTTTACAAATCCTTTAAATCATACAGACATTTGTTTATTAGATACACCGTCAATTGCCGTTTGAATTGCTGTTTAGAAACATCAACTACTGATTTGATTTCCAGTGGTAATTTATTAAATAGCATGATTCCAGAAATAAATAAATCCTTTAAAGATACACTTTTTTTTTTTACACTATGCCTAAAGTAGTCCAAATTTCCTCTTGTATTATGTTCATGGATTTGGTTGTTTTTAATTGGTTTGTACTTGTCTATTACATACATTATTGTTCTATATGCATAGAGTAAATAGTAAGCAATTTATTGTTAACAAAGGTTTCCCTACACGATTCCCTTGGTTTTAGGTTAAACATGATTCTGATGCATTTCTTTTGGTATATAAGTAATTTATCCATATGCATTTTTGCAGCAGCACCCCAGATTTCAATCCCATAGAGTATGTGTGGATAAAAACATCCATAGTATATTAGTTTCAATATGTTACCATCACTATGATTGTTGAAATATCTGAGTAGATACACTGTTTTACTAATTTTAGCACATATATGTTCAATATGCTCAGCCCATATTAGCTTGTTATCAACAATAAGACCTAAAAATTTATGTGATTTTACATCCAGAATATTATTATTATCGACTTTTAGTGATATTTTACCATCATTTTTATTGAATTGCATCACTTTAGTTTTTTGCATGTTGCAGTGTAGATTTATCGATTTGAAGTAATTCACCAAAGAGAAGGTGGTATTGTTTATGGTAGTATTTAATCCTTCTACTGTTTTATTCCAGCATACAGCTGTGGTGTCATCTGCATAAGTTATCACTGAAGTATTTGGTGGATTTTTAATGTCGTTAATGTAGATAATAAATAATAATGGTCCCAGCACAGTGCCTTGTGGTACGCCATATTTCACAGATCCCAAATGTGATTTGATTTGTTCTATACATCACCCTTTTTTGTATGTTATTTCCGTAATTTGTTTTCTTCCAACCAGATAACTACGAATTAGGTCCAGGGGTAATCCTCTTATGCCGTAGTTTTCCAATTTACTAATTAATATATTATGGTTGACGCAGTCAAAAGCCTTAGATAAATCAAAAAATAATGTACTGACCTCATTGTTTTCTAAATTCCCAATTATTTCATGTATAGACTGGTTAATGGCATAAATGGTGGATTTCCCTTTTCTAAACCCATGTTGAAACTTCCTTAATATATTGAATTTACTTAGATAATTATCCAGTCTTAACAGCAGGATCCTTTCAAACAATTTAGCTATCTCCGATGTTAAGCTATAGGTCTATAATTGTCAATATTTAGTTTATCCCCTTTTTTGAATACTGGTCTGATTATCGCTAGTTTCAACATTTCTGGAAATTGTCCCTGTTCAATGGAGAAATTAATCAGATAGGTTAATGGTTTTACAATAACATATTTACATACTTTTAATAGAAATGAGCTGATTTCATCCCACCCACTGCTTTTTTTACTCGGCAGGTTGTTGATTATTTTAATTATCTCATCTTCTGTAACTGGTCTGAGAAAGAAAGAAAGAAGTATTTGTCATGGTATTAATATTGGCATTTACAGACTTTGGTCTACTAGCTATCCGTGTAGATGCATTTATGAAATAATCATTAAATTGTTTACTTATAGTGACCGGATCATGAACCACTTCCCCATTTATGTTCAGTTTTGTTTTTATATAATTCAGGATATCTTCTCGCTTCATTTATTAAGCCCCAGGCTGTTTTACTGACATTTTTGGATTTTCTCATGCTTTCTCTATATGCATTTATTTTAAGAGTTTTCAAATTACTGAGATACTCTTGTCTCATAGTTTTATATTTATTTTTATAATACTCCAGTGAGGAACTTTTATACAGTACATACATATCTTTCATTTTTTCTTTCAGTTTCATCGTTGTTAATGGTAATTTTACTTTTTTCTTTGCAGTGTTATTTACATTCACATTTATTTTTGGACATGTAGCATCAAGATTCAATTTAAATACATTATAAAACTGGTTCCATTTATCATTTACATTACCAGTATTATATAATGCACATTCCCAGTCTATTACAGCTAAACTATTTATTAAGTTATTTAAGTTTTCACTACTTAAGTGTCTTACTGTTCTACTTACTTTACTCGCTATTTCATATTTGGATACATAAAGTTAGTCAGTTGGGCATAGTGATCGGAGATATAGGTTTCTAAAACCGCAGAGGATATTTCTGTTACATTAGATGCAATATGGTCAATGGTAGATGAAGTACTATCGGTTACTCTAGTGGGTTCTTGAATTAAATCTTTTATATTATATGAATTAAAAACCTCTTTTAGGCATTTGTATGATTTATCATTAGGGTCTAGGTTAATATTAAGATCTCCTGTTAGGATAGCTTTAGCATCTCTCTTTAAATATTGTTGGAGCATAATTTCTAGTTGTAATATAAATTCATTAACAGAAGATGAGGGCGAGTGGTATATTCCAAATACAACAACATTACCAAGGTTAGTGGCAATTTTAATTCCAGATGCTTCTAGAACCTTCTCTATGCATGTCTTTTATATTTAGTTCCGTGAACTTTATTTCTCGCTTTATGTAAATCATAACCCCACCACCTTTATGTGTGGATCTACAGAATTTAGAAGCTATTTTATAATTTTCAATATTACAAATTTCATCCATCTTTGCACCATGCTCGGTTATAACACAGATATCAGCATCTACTTCATTTAGTATTTCTGTCAATGCTAACAGCTTAGATTGTATGTTTAAATGAAATACTTTAAGCATATTACAATTTTGTTTTTGACCATTAATTTGGCATGATTGGTTTGCCTTGGTTAAACTGACTAAGTCTGCTACCACAGGCTTTGACTTAACATCCTCACTACCTACCTTCAGTTTCCCTTGCACATGACAGAAGAGATAGTGTAACAGAGTAAATTACCAAATATAAAAACACCTCTTTTGTTTAGGTGCACACCATCCTTAGCAAAGTCATTGTCACTTAGCCACCATTTGACAGTCTTTCACTTTGCACAACCAATCTATCTCACTGTTGATCCTAAATGTCCTTCTGTTACTCACACCTTTTCTTCGCAGTACTCCACTTACTACCACTTGTTTTTCTGGAAGCTGCTGCTTGATATATTGAACTATGTACATAATTTCTTCAGCACAAACTCCATTTCTCACGTTATTTGTTCCCACATGAACTGCCACAACTTCAGGTGTGAGTTTTCTCAAGTTCATTTGCTCGATTTGATGTTTGAGTTCTGTAGCCCGAATTCCGGGAAAACATCACACATCGTATCCTTTGTCTATACAGATTTCTCCAGCAAATTTTAATAAAGAGTCACCTACCACTAATACTTTGCGGTTTCTTTCTGAGTTTCTCTCGCCCTGAGATTTGGGGCACTTGGGTCTTTCATTCATATGTTTTTTACTCGCAGAAGTATCCATAACTTCATTACGAACATTTAGTACATCAAATCTGCTTGATGTTGGCACTCCGTTGACTTCCTGGAGTTTATTCTGATTTGGCTCAGAATATCTTCGCACATGTTTACGTTTCGTTTGAGTTACCTTCGCGAATCCATCCAATGTTTGTTGGTTAGAGACCTCCAGTTTTCTAGCCGAGTTAAAGCTGCGCTGATTTGGGCTAGCTGCATCTTCAAAGTATCATTTTCGTGTTTTATTGTTCTCATTTCCTCCTGTGCTCGTTTCAAATCCTTATTTTGAATGTCCACTATTGTATGAAGTGACGCTATGATTTCACTATCACCGGTTTCCCGCCTTTCGGTTACATGCGTAGTCACAAATGTTTGTTTTTTTCCCACTTCAACGCTACCCATCACTTTCCCTTTATTCGTGTTGTTTTTAGCTAAAACATTCCACTCTATGTCACAATTACCATAACTATTATCGCATATTTTCTGGTGCATACGCCGCGTTTGAACTCCAGTTGCCGCCATCTTGATTGCTTTCAGATGACAAAGTGGTAAGTTGGTATTCACTTTTCTCCTGGTCATAGAAAGAGCATGGAATTAGGGACCCCCTTTTTAAAAATGTGACAATTGCTTTAACCCACTGTATTCTTATAACTACAACAAAACGTGCAATGAAAGTTTATCTCCATTAACAAGAAGCAGGCAGAAGAATAAGCTTTAGTAAAAGAGTAGAGAAAGTCATTTGAATGCAACACAAGATTTTTTTTCACAGCAAATGCTGCTAGGTGTCAACTGTTTTATGGGACAACACTATAGCAGTGAAATTAAGTAATACAAAATTGCTTGGTCCCACTTGTGTTATCTGATGTGACACTACACATATCTCTTGAGTCATAGTAATCATTAAAAAGTGATTCTTCTATCCACGTTATGATATATTTTTACTTAGGACTAATTTCAAATTAAGCAAGACATGTTAAGTTACAACATATGGAAACAGTATTCATTCTTGGCAACAAGCTCTCGCAATCAATAAGGATAATAAAATTAAACTCTCAAGCATGTCCCTCAGGATGCTTAACATGGAGTATATGAAAAACTTTGACACAAATTCTGTATTTTAATGATGTCTACACTTTTTTCCTGTACTAAGTTTCAGTCTATCTTTTAAGATTTACATGCAATTAAAAATTAATACAAAATTCAATCAAACTGGAAATTGCACACACATTGAATCAACGTTAACCAGTCATATTGCTTTACTTACCAAATTACTGCCAAACATTTCAAGAACCTCAGCTGTTGGCGATTCCCTAATCTTCGCCTTCCCTGGGTATCTGTACTGTCAGAGAATTTAGAGACTAAGCTATCATCTGCTGGAATTTCAAAGTTCAGAATTCCATGTTTGAATCTTTTTATGTATGTTCTTTCCTATAAGCTCAGAACTGTGGTTTTTAGCAGCTGATTTTTTTGTTCTACATTGTGATTTTATTCCCAGAAGTGATTGGCTACAACTATTTTATCTTTGTATCTGATAATTGTGAAAGATTATAGATGCTTAACCTTCTCTTGGTTTTCCCAACCATTTGACCAAGACATCGTTACTTGCTTCTTTACCATCTAAATTTTTCTTTCGCCAACGTAGTCACTTTATAAAGTACAACTTTCCTACTTTTTAATACCCTCAGTAAAACAGGTATCTAATTCTCAGAGCTTGACAAAGGAGTCAGTGTTTTGCCTCACATGTTGGTAAATCAGAGGGTAGTTTGGTAACTTGTAAGTGTTTGCCTGTGATCAGTCTGAATGCTTTCACAGAAGATTTGCAAGGAAAATATGGAATTATATTAGGTTTTGCTATCAGTTTATTTAAAGTTGGTGTGTTTGGTTGACTTTTCTTTTAATTATTTCAATTCATATGAAAGACTTTCCAGTTTTCTATTGCTTTTCTTTGCTAATGTATCTGTGTTTCACTGCCAATTACTTTGCAGTGTGCTAACTATAGTATGATTTTTTTTTATTGAATCATGCGTTCATTCCTTATTTTTCACTTTTTGGGTAATTAGTGCATGCTATAGCTTCAATAACAGCATTTTACTCTGACAATATTACAAAATTATTGCACTTATTTAACCAAAGATATTTTTGATTGAGTATATAGAAGGAAAAGAATTTACATGTTTGTCCTGCTCTGGCACTTTCATCATCAAAGAGGGACCCTCTGTATAAACAAAAGTCCAATTATTTTTTGGGTACTTCATATTTACTGTTTGTATTGTTGTATTTCAATGTTTTCTGTTGGATTTACTCATATTTTCTATTTCTTTGGAAGTGTTTACAATTTCTTTTAATTTATGTTTCTTTCAAGATTCTAGTTTGAGTTCTCAGAGGTTTATTGTTATCTAAACATACGTTCCATTTATTTTGGTTTGGTAATCTCAGTATCTTGACATACATTAAGAGGGCCCTCAGTAAATAAGGTTTGCCCAACTGTTCAAAATACGCATTGTCATTTGATGTGAATCTTCATCCACTAACCATTTCTTCACATTTACATTTGGGAACAAAAAGTAATCGCTGGGAGCCAAATCTGGCAGCACTTGGAAGTGAAGGTCATGCAGCAACAATTCCAGCTGCATTATCATGATAAAACAAATGCTGTAAATAAGAGTTAACCAGTTCAGTTACATGTCTTGTGATATACCTGGGATTTGTAGGCAAGGAAAGGAAGCGCAGGTTTTGTTCCTTACAACCACATTGGTACATTGCCCTACACTCCTCGCTGACATCACTAAGTGTTCAGTACTTTGAAGATTTCTTTTAAAGAATTTTATTCACATAAACAAAAACAAATATTGTGTTTTTCCTAAGCTAATAAAAACAACATTCTTCTCTATTTACAAGTTTGTTTTTCTACATCACTGTCTTCTTTGGTTTTTAACAATGTGCCTATTACTATCCCAGCAAATAAAATGAGACCTACTTGCTGGTTAGAAATGAACTTTCTTGAGCAATCCATTGCATTGTTCATGTCAAGCGTGTACAGCTGAAACAAAACCAAAAGTATTTTATTAATCTCGTCTTGAATTGCCAACATTTCCTCGGAAATAATGGCTATATGGTATCTTTAAAAAGGCATTATTTAACAAAAAATGACTAGATATAATTGGCGTCTAAAACTACCCATATTTTGTTTGCAGAAGTTAAATCCCATAAACACATTGTAAATATTATAATTGATTAAATATTGTAAAAGAATAATTTATTTAATATAAAACTGAAATGGAATAAGGTATATTTCTGCTAAGCACCAACACCATACATTAAATATAACTGATATTGAAATATGAAGTTTACTGAAATTCTTTAGGTAAAATATGTAAAAATTGACCAATTCTGTGTGTCAAAAATCATACATTTTGGGTGCATACTCCAGAAAGTCGCCTTATGATTAGTACACATTTTGATGACGTGTCATGATTCATGATAGGAACATATACAACTACACCGTAGTGGGGATTTACCCTACATTTATTCCTTTTGCATAGCTAAAGTGCAGACGAAATTATGCTATTTAGGCTAAGGGGTTTGTTAAATAGGCTAGATTTCAGGCTACATGCATTTTACAATTTTATATGGCTAAACACTACTGTAAAAATGCTAGATTTAGCCATAAAATAGCTAAGTTGGCACACTGCTGGCTAGTTTATTTTCACTTTTTCCATTGCTTACCTACCATACGTAGCCTTCATACGGATATTTTACCAAGTACTAATACCTTTGAGATCCTCTGAGTTAATAAAAGCACATTTTTAGGAAAAGAGAGAACAACCCTTTATATGGAAATTATTTCATTATTTTCTCAATAGCCATATCAATTTAAATACAAAAATCTTATGTGTTACATTTGCATCACTTTCTCTACCCTCTATCACTTATTAGTGGGTATACAAATTATTCTTACAAAGTTTCTTTTCCTATCAACTTCATTTTATCAAGATAAACCTTTCCAGAAACAGCTACATTACACATTTCATTATAGATACAAAGGGAACAGCGATAGTCAAATGTTTAACAACTGGACGCTATACGCTGGCCTTAAAATTCCATAGTTTCCATGACATCGCAAGAAACAACTGAATGTTGACATGACTTGAAAAGAAGGCTTAAGTATTTGAATAATGCATACCTCAGAAATTCTTTCTGCCACAAAAAAAAAAAAAAACCTGTGTTTTAAAGAGATCTACATTTTTTGTGTAGTACGTTTTCGTCTATCGCTTAACGTTTACCAGTTATACAAGATTATACAAAATTCTTTGCAAATGAACAGAACTTCACAGGTTATTGCCAGAACATTCAAGATATACGTTATTTTAATCAAAACTGTTGCAGCCCTTTGTGAGAAAACAATAATTTCCAACAAAATGTTCCATGTAAATGGTAGTTGAGGTGGGGGTTTTCTTAAAAATCTTTGTGTCACATCTCTGGAAGATGCTAATCTTAAATACCAAGTTTGGTATTTATCCAGCTTTTCGTTTTTGAGTTGTACGGTTTGCAGTCTCTCTCCACACACACACGCACGCACGCACGCACACACACACACACACACACACACGTGACCTTTTTCTAAAAATGCTTTTATTTTTAAATTTATTCACAGGACCTCAAAACAGCTATTTCTGGTGAAATCTCAGTAGGGTGAAATGCAAGCAATACCTTTTCTACTTACTGTGTACATGGTAGGAAAAGTAAAAATTATGTGTTTGAGATTTTTATGGTAAATAAAAATCTATTTCTTGAATTTTCTGAGAGTTCCTCCTCATCCTGAATGAAATTATAAGTGCTATACAAAAGTCTACCACAGTAAAAATCTGATGTGTTACATTCACATGTTTTCTCTACACATTATCATTTACTTTTGTATAACATTTAAAAACTATTCTTACAGAACCTTATTTTTCTATCTACTTCACGTTAATTGAAATAAACATTTACAGAAATAGTCTCATATTACAGGGGGATAGAAGAAACCGAAAGGATAGTCAAGGTGTTTAAAACTGGGCTGCTATATACTGCTTTGAAATTCCACATTGTTTCCATATCAAAACACATTTGAATGCAAACAGCACTTTAAAAAAATGACAAAGCATCGAAAAATTCAAACCAGAAATAATGTTATATGAAATAAATTGTGTGTTTTAAAGAGGTATACATTTTTTTGTGCACTAAATTTTTGGTTTACTTGAGCAAAATTCCTTCTGAATAAAGAGAACTTCTCAGATATGCTATTTATTTGCCATATAAATGTAATAAGGCTGATTCACAGCAGCCTGGTATTAAGAACAAGAAAAGTCCATTTTGTGCATTGGGATTTCATTTGTTTTTAAGTGACCAATGATATTTTTTCACCCGCTTCCAATTTAACCAACATAATGCAGGTTAGCCAACATCTAAATTTGATATAGTAAACATTATCTAAATGCAGATTCCTCTAGTTGTACGAAGCTTTCATTCCTTTATTTAATGGTGTACATTAAACTTGTTTTTTGTTGATTTCTACCAGTTTTTTAGGCAATAGCCAGTTGCATATAAACAAAGTATGGATGACCTTTCCACCAGAAGAGCCAACACTCAATGGATCTACGATTAAGACGTACTATGCTAGTATTTCTTCCAGTTTTATGTTTCCAGCTTCCGACTGCAGAGCACTAGCAGCTGTTTCATGTCACGGTCACCTAGAAGAGTGCCTAGGAACAAGAACGAGAAAGTTAAAACTTTGCCAAGTCTTCTTTCCTGTTCCCGAGGCCTGGGAAAGCTTTCCGTCAATCATGAACGTTCCTATTAAAATACATGTATTTCCACATTGTTGTTCTCATTTCTGGTTACCTTTCTCAGTTGCTGTGAACCAGCCGTAGTTCGGGTGGGAGGATTTGAAACTCTTCCTCTCTCGTCCTTGGAAGACTGTGAAGTCAGGTTTCATATTTACATACATTATGCTGTTCACATTTTTTTATTTAGGGAGCCACAAAACATGTATTTCTGTTGAAATTTCAGTATGCAATACTTCCTCTACTTATCAGCAAGTAGCAGATATCACGTACCTGTGACGCAAGATGTGTGGCTACTAGGCCTACTGACAGATAATATGGCCATGTTTGATCACACTGGTATCCTGCCACCAGAAGACTTGTTACCATGGTGCTACTGAACCCTGAAAGCCACACTTTGGTCTTCTCACCAAACTTTATAGCTGTTGACTTGATACCAAGTAGCACGTCTTCAGCTTTATCCTGCAAACAACATCTCCATTTATGATAACTGAAACATACACAAAGCAGTTGAATTGAAACAACAAAAACTGCGGAATATAATCTCTGGCTTTGGAGCACCCTGTTAACGTCAGTGATTAGCCTCTATCACTTATTAGTGGGTATACAAACTATTCTTACAAAAATTATAAGTAATAATGTAGAAGCAGTTGATAGTGAAGTATTTCAAATGAAAATGAACGAGGTGTAGGAAAACTCATTTATACTCTTCACTTAAGTAAAATTACCTGGACATGTTTCGAGAGTCCCTCGCTCTCTTGCCATAGAATGCCTAGATTGCAACATGAAATACATTGGGAAAACCAAAAGGAATATTGAAATGTGCAAAAAAGAACACTTCAGGAACATTCACCAAAAACAAATTGAAAAATGTGCTGTTGCGAATCATTTTTGGGAAAAAACCACGAAATAGATCTGCATGTCAAAATGTTAAAAAAGTCTCAAAACCTATAGAACTATCCGCTTGGGAGAAAATCTACATTTGGAAGAAGAAGAATATTGCAATGAATTTTGACATCTCAGCAGAAGACAAACTCAGCAAGTACATCAAACGCTTACCAGATAGCACCATCAGTAGGTCAGCAGCTGACGATGAGAGCAAGGGACTCTTGAAACATGTCCAGGTAATTTTACTTAAGTGAAGAGTGTAAATGAGTTTTCCTACTCCTTGTCCATTTTCATTATTCTTACAAAAGTTTGTTTTCCTATCTACTTCATTTTAAACCTTTGCAGAAACAGCTACATTACACATATCGTTATAGAGAACAGCGATAGTCAAATGTTTAACAACTGGACGCTATATGCTGGCCTTCCATACTGTTTCCATGACATTGCGACAAACAATAAATGCTGACAGGACTTAATGACAAAGTATTGAACAATTCAAGCTCTTAATAACGGATATCTTTGAAATTGCCTATTTGGAATAAATCGTTGTTTTAAAGAACTCTACAGTTTTTGTGTAATAGACCTTTGTCTATAGCTTAAGTGCGAGACTAATACAAAGTTTGGTATTTAACAACTTTTTGGTGTTTAGTTCTCTCTCTCTCTCACACTTTTTTTTGGATTCAGGGAGTCTCAAAGTGGAACGCAACATTTCTTCTATTTAGTATACATAAGTAGTACAGGAATTAATAAATGCAGTTTATTAAATTTTGACAGCATATAAAGTGAGACTAGGCTGATGATGGAAACATCTTCCAGCAAGTTCTGCTGTAGAAACAGAAGCTAGAGCAATTAACATTTCAATCTGTGTATGTAAATGTCAAAAATGTTTTCCTAAAAGAGAAGAATTGAAGGAAACATTTACCTGGTGAGCATAAATAGTATCATATACTATTGTCCAACAAATGCCTGCAACATATAGTGGCAGACAAACCGACCAATCACAACCTCCTCTGACTGCTGACCATCCCAGAAGAGTGCCCCAGTTGAAAGTCATGCCGAGAATCAGCTGTGGCCAGTAAGTAACTCGTTTCATGAGTGGATAAGTTATGACTAGACCTGTAAACAACAGGAAAATAATAGTTGTCAATATTGTCAAGTTTTCCAGCAATTTCATACTGCATGTGTGTATCGTTTCTTTATTTTTCAATCACTCCAGCTTAAAGCATTTATTCAAAGCTCTGTTATACAACCATGGGCACTACGCAAGTATCACCTGTAACATGTAGCATTTTATTGTGATACATTTTGTCCATCACTACACAAAGAATATGTTGGCAACAGTTAATATCACACACAAATAGTATATTTTAAGGAGATACACATTTTTGGTGTAATGTATGGGACATATAACTTTGCGCCTGGTAAGCCATCACTCACAACACGTCATGTAGTTCCTCCTTAGACCAGAGATAAACAAATGCAAAGCTATCTGTCCCACGTAGGAGTAAGATTTTGTTTATCTCTTACTATTTAGCAATTATACAAAAGTTATTTAGATTCAAGAGGACTTCACAGCCTATTCAAGATACACATTTTATTTGTCAAGTAAATATCTTAAACATCAAAATTGTTACAGCCAGTTATTAGAAAACAAAAAAATTATACATGTAAAACGTAGTTTGGGGTGGTGGTTTGCTGGAAATGTTCGTGGCACATCCAGAATTAACCCCTTTCGCTTTTTAGTGCTGTTTTCTCTATCTCACTCCATGGACACACACAGACACACCTTTTTTGAACATATGATATTTTTTTTTAATTTGAGTGACATCAAAATGTGTATTAGTATAGACTCAATTACAAGTTTTGAGTATGTTTAGCAAAATCTGCAAACTGATTTGGTAATGTTGCTGCAGGCAGGCCACCTGTACAAATAATCATTGCTAAAATTCCATTAATATACAGCATCTGGCCTTTTAAATGTGCAAAAGTTTTACACAACTTCCGATTACACTTTCTACTATGATTTATTGAACTCTGGTGTTACTTCAATGTCTGTCCGCTCTCCTCCAGAACTCCATCTTTCTTCTACATATGTCTTCCACAACTTTTTTATATGTATTGATACTTTATTAAGCTTAACAACTGCATCACGAAAGTGCAAGCAGTCCCTGGGCATAATTACAATAGCATTTATTTTTATTCACTTCTATTACATTTTTCTCACTACTTTGTGGTAATGATTTAGTTGTATTACATTATGTTACGCACTTTTCTATTACCACAGCATTTTTTCTGCTTTACAGTTGGTATCTAACATTATACATTAACATCATCCACCATGACATGCCTATCTCTGCACCAACATTACCAACTGATTCATTGGGTGGAATACAATAGCTCCTCTACATTACATATACAGGGAGAGCCAAAAATCTACGAACCGCCTGCGCAGTGTTTTTCCTGTCCGCATCCTCAGCGCTCGCTGTCTGCCGCTATCATAGAAAGGCGCAGATGAAACCATACAACATTTTTAATACTCTTTTAAAGGCAACATTATGAAAGGAGATACTGAAACTGGTCACCACCGTTGTCCATACATTTTTGGCACCTCTTTAGGAAACTATCCATCACTCGCCGTAGTTCACGTTGAGAAATGCTGGCAGTTTCCTGATGGATATTTTATTTTAATTCTTCCAGGTTGTGTGGGTTTGTCTTGTACACTTTATGTTTTAAGTTACCCCAGAAATAGAAATCACAGGGGGTTAGGTTGGGGGACTGAGGGGGCTAGAAATCTCTATTAATAATTCTGTCCTCAAACGCGCTCTCAATTGTTCTCATCGAAATATTAGCCGTATGAGCTGTTGCAGTCTTGTTAAAAAAAAAAGCCAAAATCACGCTCCCTGTCTGTTAATTCTCTAAAAACCGGGTGCAAAATTGTATTCATGTATGCAAGGGCTTCAAGCATTGACTCAAAAAAAAATTGGCCCCCTCGGTCCCCCAACCTAATCCCCTGCGATTTCTATCTCTGGGATAAAGTGTACAAGACAAGCCCACACACCTTGGAAGAATTAAAACAAAATATCCGCCAACATTTCTCAACGTGAACTACAGCGAGTGATGAATAGTTTCCTAAAGAGGTGCCAAAAATGTATGGACAACAGTGGGGCCAGTTTCAGCATCTCCTTTCATAAATTTGGTAAGTAAAGCCTTTAAAAGTAGTTTTAAAAATGTTGTATGGTTTCATCCGCACCTTTCTATGATAGCGGCAGACGGCAACGAGCACCGAGGACGTGGACAGGAAAAACACTCTGCAGCCAGTTTATAGTTTTTTGGCTCTGTCTGTATAATCTGTGTAGGAAGCAAATTATTTTATATTACTGCATTGGCCGGAATATAAAGCAATGCAAACCACACTTGTCTTATATGTACATCCTAATGTTTAACTCATTTTTGTGAAGGACTGTACTGGCTTGAGCTGCGGGAACCAACAAGCACATCACAACTGAGCCCAAGGTCACAAATAAACAGGAATTTGTCAAGCTCTGATGATTACTTACGACATGATCTATTGTTGCTTGGTTTCATGCCATTGTGTTAATACACTCAATTTTGATGAGTGTTTCAGTTATGGCAGATAGGAGAATGTCTTTATCGTGAGGGTTGAATAAAGGAGGGAGACTACAGGTACTGCACGAGGCAAAAACATACAGGCTATGATGAAGTTCCGTGTTTCCAACTGTAATATAAGACTGGTGGAAAGATGAAGAAAAGTTTATGAATGCTGGCATATTAAGGAAAACATTCAGATGACAAACGCAGGGAAATTTCAGATACGTTTGTCACTTGATTTGTGCAGGAGAAACAAAATAAGGGGTTTCCAAAATGTTGTGAATGTTTTCTAATTGCATTTATTATTTAGGTAATTTTTTCTTGCAAAAATGTTCCAAAAATTCAGGATCATGTTATATTTATGTGAATATGGTAATAGTTTTTGGAAACTCCATGCATAGAGAAAGTCTTGTTAGTGTCGTCCTCTAATGTTTAGTGTTGTGCTAGAAAGACTGCAGGATAACAAATGATTTACGTACCTAGAGAGCTTGCCCCAAGCAGCACGCTGTACCAGTTTAACTGTAGAAGCACCAGCAAACCAAGTCCAAGCTGTCCCGAGAGGAACACCAAGGCTTCAAACTGAGAGATGGCACCAGTAACTAGCGGACGATTCTTTGTCCTCGACACCTGTTAACATGCACCATAATCCTATAATGTATGTTCAGTGGACCAATGAGAATGTCTGGTGGGTAGCGACATACCTTGTTGTCTATATCCTTGTCCCACATATCGTTTATAGTACATCCTGCCCCTCGCATCACCACGGCTCCCACTCCAAACAGCGATAGTAGACCCAGGTCTGGTAGAGCTGCAGGGGCTGCACTCATTGCTATGCCCCAGCCACATGGCCAGAACAACAACCACGAACCTGAGCAACAACATTACAAACTCATAAATAAAACTAAAATTTCTTTAAAAAATCTGCTGTGGTACATTCACATGACTTTCTGTACCCTCTATCGTTTATTAGTAGGTATATAAATTATTCTTACTAAAGTTTATTTTTCTATCTATTTCATTTTAATCCAAATAAACCTTTCCAGAAACAGCTACATTACACATACAAATGACATTGCGAGAAACAGTGAATAATAAAAGGACTTAAATAGAATGACAAGTACTGAACAATTAAAACCATTAATAAAAAATATCTGATGCCACAAAAAAAGTTATTTGTAATAAATTGTGTCTTTTAAAGAGATTTACATTTTTTGTACAGTACATTTTCATCATCACTTAACATTTACCAGCTATGCAAGATTATACGGCTATTTTGGTTTCACGTGGTCCCCATTGAAAATGCTGAAAAAAGCAAGAAGGAATGGACTAAATTACCTTAAGAGTGAGGAAATAAGTAGATGTGATCTCGCCAATAGCTTGGTGCCCACCTGCCCTCTCCTTTTAGGTGTTTTACTTTTATAGGAAAATTGCGATATAAACACAACAAACGTAGCCATCTTCCCGCTAATACAGATGCTCAATGGGAAGTGCCAACTTAAATAAGAAGTGAAAATCGGCAAAATAAGTGATGCAGCGATGTGTTGTTATTACTTCATTTTGTATTGCCGCTCACAAAAACACAACGCGTTACTGGTGCAACATGGAATAACCAACGAAGTAACTATCTGCCATTTATGCGACAACGTTCTTCCAGCCGTAAATACAGAAACATAAGCTTACATTAAAAAAAAAAAAAACTAACCTAAGGCCAACCTTCTGTGAAATCGGAAACCTAAAATAAGTAATTAAGAACGCATACTGACAGAGTTAGCGATATCTTACCAGCTTTGGCGGCATTACTTATTCATATGTTGCCAGCATTGCGTTAGAGCTAGAGAATGACACAGAGTAACATCTGTAGGGCTTTGAGACATCACGTCCATCGCTGTTGGGGACCACATAAGAGCAATTTACCTGATTATACAAAATACCTTACAAATGAAGAGGACTTCATAGGCTATTCCCAGAAAATTCAAGATATACATTTTATATGTCATGTACATATCTTTAATATATGGTACTTTAATCAAAATCATTAACCATTTTATAGAAAGTAAAAAATATTGAAAAATCTTCCATGTAAAGGGTAGTTTGGGGTGGGGAAATTTTCTTCAAAATCTTTGTATCACATCTTTGAAAGAAACTGAACCTAAATACAAAGTTTGGTACTTATCTCACTTTTCATTTTTCAGTTATGCTGTTCACAAACACGCACACAGTTTTTTCTAAAAATGCCTCTCTTTTGGATTCATGGGCCTCAAAACACGTGTTTGCAGTAAAATCTTGGTATTGAATCTTTTTGGTAGAATGCAATATCTTCTGTACGTACGTGGTGAAGAAACTAGAGCATTTTTAGCCATTATTGTACAGGATGTGACATCATCGACAAAAACTTTAAATGGCAACTTCTCGAAAGGTGGTAAACAAAGCATTACCTATGGGTCTGTCAAGCCTCATCAACTGTGTATAAGGCCGCAATGATGAGCCAATTTTCTGGAATTGAGAAACCACCAATGATGAGACTTTCTGTTTAACTTCAACAGTTCGATCCTCCTTTAAAGAGTTGCTGTGGCAGCCACATGTCTGGATTGGTATAAACATGCTGCGTGGTTTGTGATGGTAACACCAAAACTGCTGAGTTCTTGAAAAATAAACACTTTCTTCAAACCATAACCACTGTGCTGCTTTAGGTGATATTTGGTGCGAGTAATGGTGCTTGCATATTCGTACACCTTTTAAGTTCGAACATTTGGTAGTTTGCCGGAGGCAATACTTCATCAAATTACTATAATGACTAAGCATAATTATCTTCTGTTTAAACGTTTCTCAGTCACTGATAATACCCATTATTCTCCACCTGTAACAGAACAAAAATTGCACATAGGTTAATCTTACTGTTTTGTATTGTATTTTTTGGCCGAGAAACTATTTTTCCGACACAAGTATTGAAGTTTACCCGAAATTTATCTTTTCATATTTCTTTATTGGTTATTGATTCCCACTGTAACCTTAAGCAAACCGTAGAATGGCTCTACTATTACCACCTATATTACGCACTGCACTGACGCATTAATATTTCCAAAGTATATAATTAATTGTTACCCACAAGGTCGACAGGCTCTTTAACCAAAACAATACCACATGATATTCAGTTGCAGTTATGTAATTACATGTAATCACCACTAGGCACAGAACACGGAGAACCATTAATGCCAAGGGTATCCTCTGTCTATAGAAGTCTTACCTTATATTCTATTCAAATTTCAAACTATAACATTTCGCAAGTTTTGCCTCCATTCTCGATCGATTTTCGCAGCGAAGCGATGAACCAATCAAAAAATAGAGTTTGATCATTTTCTTGCAGCTTCTGCTTTAACCACCCCTCGAAAAAATTGCATCACAGAGTATAGAGAGGGCACTCTGGTAAACTCTCTGGATTGCATCTGTATACCAACTCGATGGTACGAAATACTATTACCCACTTTTTAAAAACTGGTGGTAAAAGTCTTCATATTTTAAAATGTTTTATGTTGTAATTAGGTACTTAAACAACTCAAAACTATATGTATCTTGTAACTATGCTTTAAAACTGCAGTATTAAGGGGCTATAAGTTAGCAGAATGTTAAAATGGCCCTAATGTCCATTAGCCTTAGAGGGGACAAAAGTGCCCCTTCCCTAGGTCAGTGCACTCATTACATGAAAACATACGTTACATAACATTTATTTTAAATTCTTATGCCTTTGTTGAATCATTAGAATCGGAATCCATATCCTTAACTCCTGCCAATGTCATAGAAAATGTAGGAGCAGGGGTCTCCATTCCTCCAATGCAATCACCCCTCTCCCAATTTTTCTGAGAGCTCAATTTCAACTATTTAATTCAGCTTAAACAAATAATTTAAAAGTTAAAATCAGTAAAAACATTGTAATATTTATAGCAACAATTACAAACAAAAGTATTTGGTAGGTAGTGTATCCTATTGTATCAATCTAAATAGACTAATATAGTAAGGTGTAACAATGCTATACATTGTGAATAACTACCTATAATTTTATAGTTCCTTTTAAATATTTCCAAAAATTATGATTTGATACGCCACATTATACCATATAGCATGAACTGTACTTAACATTACTTTTGGGAGGTAAACAGCACATTTAGATTAACAAACTTAAAAATACAAGCTGAGTTAACAATTACAATACTCAGTTAAACATTGCAATAAATGTGTTACCTATGTTATTTTACTTCAATATTTTCGTATTGTCCAAAATTTTCCAGATAGCACAACTTGCACCATGATTATCCCCTCCCTCCCATGGGCAGCCCTGTGTAGAAGAGACAGTGTATCACAAACCATAAAAACACTTCATAATCATTAAAACACTTTCCCATTTATTTTCCATTTTGCTGCTGGTTTAAACTTTTTGGTATAAAGCAATGGTCTTTGAAATGTTAAGTGGTAATTCTTCTGCTTCTCACGAGGTTCATGCAGATTAAAATATCTGATAACAATTAATAGCCTACATAAAGGCTTTAAATGGCCTAAATATTTCTCAAGAAGCATTTAAAGCAAGTGGGCACTCCAGAAAGCTAAGGAAACATCTACCTACAGCATTTATCATTTAATAAATGGTAGTCCCTGCAAGGCAAGATCTAGACATGAATCATTTTGTAGAATTTACAGGCACTAACCACACAATAACTGGTGGTACTTGTATAACATCATCTGAATGTTAAAACTTAATTCAATTATGCTAACCTAAAAGAAGTACTTCCCTTTGTCAAAGTACGAAACACCAAGCCATGCACTTGGAGATTGTAAATTCAATTCCTTCCTTATTAACCAAAGGCAATCACATGCACTTACCACCATGTTGCAAATTGAAGAATTTGAGTGCTTTGAAGTACATCCACTAAATGGTTTTATATATATAAAAAGGATTACATGAAGCTTACATCCTGGATCCAAAATATTAGATACGAAAATAATGGTTGTGACCAAGCTAATAAACTGGATGCAGAAAAGAAAACTATATAAGAAAGTTGTATTCCTTTCTTGGAAAAAAAATAAAAATTTCAATTCAGTCAGCGTAATTTTATTGTTCAAAGTCTCCTATTTGATGCCCATGCAACTGTGTACAAGGATGTATTTAACTTTTTATATAAAGTAGGTCTACACAAAGAACAGATAATGGCCAATATAATTAGTGATTTTCTGGCCATTATTCATCATCAAAACATACTACATAGACAGTAATTAATCACACATGTGAATGTTTCTTTTTTTTTTATATATGAATCTGCACAAAATTCATGAAATGTGTTTTATAAAATGAAATTGTGTAAATTATAATTACTATATACTGATATGGTAAGCTGAGTCATATGACAACTTGCTCTCTATTTTTTGTTCCTATATTGGTTTTCTTCTCTTCAAATCCAACCTCCTGGCAAAGCAACAAGGTAACACTTGGATGACTGTGCCAGAGCATAGAAGGACACCACCCTAGCAAAGAAGGGTTTTAATCAGAAGTTTATTGGCACTCTGTTAACCACTGTAAGAACGACCACCAGCAGCACAAGTGGATCATCAACATAGTAAAAGACCAACTCTATCTTAAATCTCCTCAATAGGCCACAAATGAGACCTTTCTACAGGTCTCTAAGAGAACTTCTTCATATAAAAGGGTATCTTGCAGGTTATGTGACTCTCATACAATCAACAAAGATATGATCACCTGGGAATGACTGGAAATCTCCCAGGAGAGAGAAACAATAACTACGGAGAATAATACAAAAGACCTCCAGCGTTCAGTGTTACGGCATATATCCCAACTCCATCTTTATGTTAATCTAATCAACCTGCATTTTAAACAGATGACAGGTTCTGTATGCAACTGTAATAAAATCAATCTATCATGATTAACAAGGAGTGGCTAGCAAAATAAGCTTTTGTATGAGTAATCAGCAGAACAGAGATGAAACCAAATAATATTTAGTAAAGAAAGTTGCAAAATTACTAGACATTAGATATTTTTGTTTTAGGAATACAGGAAAACCTAATTAACATTAGTTTCAAATCTCAAAGTGCTCATTATATTTAAGTTTTTATTCACATTAAAAATAACAATATTACAACAGACAAAAAGGCACAATAAACATTCATATAATTACATGCATTCTTGAGGCATTGACTTTAATAATATAAACACATCTTTGTATAATCAAAACAAAAACAGCTAACATTTATGACATAGCTAGTAAATGAATGTATCATTGCTAAATGGAACCAGAGATGTTCAAACATTCCCATAAATAACATTTAAATATTTTACAGGTACAATACATAGCATTTATTTCCTTTACCTATTTTGTGCTAAGTATAAAAATAATAGTAATTTCTGGTTTGAATTCAACTTTGATAAACGTCACTGACATACAAATTTTAAGAGAGAACTTTTCCTGTTCAGCTATACTACTTTCTGGTGTATCAATAAATACAGCCATTGTTCCCGTCCTTGTACAAAAATTCATCTAAATTTGTAACCCGATATCTTATTTTCTCATTTGGGGAGTATTGCGAAAATGTGCTCAATCCATCCACAGAAGAATGTCTGTTTTGATAAATCTGTATTCCATATCTCAAAATGGCCTACAATTATGTTTATATTAGAAAGTGCCAACTCGACAATGATGTATGGAAGAACTACATGTAACTTTATAAACAAAATACACTTAGCCAAGAAGCATATTGTTGCAGTATATATGTGTTTGGAGCCATTTGTCCTTGCATTTTGTTCACAACAGAAATATAGCATACATCAGTTGTGCAAGACGACTCAAGGAAAAGGTATACAGAACCTTGAATTACTCATGAGAGTTTAGGTACTTCCACAACAAATAAAAACAGAAGTCACTGTCAAATAATAAGTGAACAAACATATTAGTTTTTACATTAAAATGTTGCATTAGGATAGGAAACTATTCTGTAATTGAAATGCATATTACCAACTTCTGTATCCAAATATATAGTATCATGCTTTTTATGTCTTTGCATTATTAATATTTTCAATTATTAAATAAAAGGTAACAACAGCAGCAGCTATAATGCCGGTTATTATGTTTTCCAATAACTAAATTTCAGAAAATTTGCTACAGTATTCATCTTGGGCCAACATAACCCCATGGCATTTTTTGGTATACAATTTATAAGCGCTTCTAGTGTTAATATTACTCTGGCACAAACAGAATCAATTAAATGCCTGAAAATCTCCTTGAAACGCCTAAGTATACATAGTATCTATACTTAACAACAGAACATAGCGAACATCCTCAGGAACTATTTATTAAACTACTCATCCCCCATCTTACTGGTCACACACGTTTTCTTGCTGTCAACTGCTCTAAAACTATTGGTTAATGTAGTTCACTTGTATTTCATTACAGATTTAAACTAGCATGGATATATTATTATTACTATCCATCTACCAACTGAAGTAAAATGTGAAAGCAACAACTTTAGATTCAAACACAATGTAAAAAAGTATCTTTTAAACAATCCTGTATATAATAGTAATGATTTTCTTCTTTGCACTTAACAATGCTTGAAAGAGACTATACAATATTCATACCTTCAACAAAGTGTAAACAAACACGTATATTTTGTAAATTGTAATTTAAGTTTCCATATTTGTACTTGACAATGCTCGAAACTTGTAATTGAGTCTATGGGCAATAAACTTATATCAAACTGTTATTATTATTAAAAATTAAATTTCTTGGAATCTGTGTTGATAGTAAACTTGACTGGGGAATCCACATTGATGTACTATCTAAAAGAATTATCCCAAACATGTTTTGCATTATATACCCTTAAAAGTTTGATTAATCATGATGTACTTAAAATGTCCTACTTTGCATATTTCCATACTCATTTATCATATGGTATGACATTCTGGGGAAAGTCCAGTTATAAAAATAGAATCTTTATAATACAAAAAAGGGCAATCAGAATAATGTTAAACCTTTGCTGCAAATCTTACTTCATACTGTTAAATATCTTGACTGTTCCTTCGCTATACATTTTTAAAACTCCGGTAACAATGTATAAGCAACAAATGCTGATATTCTTAAGTAACCCTAAGTCTTCAAAAAAGATTTGAAAAAATTCCTAATACAGGATTGTTTTTATTCAGTGGAACAATATCTAGAAATGAATTAGTATATAAGCTTTCTTATGGAATATACTATGTTTACAATTCCAAAATTTAGTTTAGGTACCTACTCATGTATTACATCTAATTAGACATGTTCTTTTTGTACTAATAATTGTGTTGTTGACGAAGCCAATATTTCTGTATTGAAATCACATGGTGAATAAATTTGAGTATTATTATTAAAAATCCTTCTGTCAAAATTGTGATAATTTTTGATTCCGACTATATAACCGATGAGCAAGCATAAGCCAAAACTGCATTTGTGCGAGGTATTGTTACCTTTCTACATAAGAATAACTCAACCAATTAGTATGAAACTTTGTATACGTTCATTATATGACAGTTCTGCACAACAAATAACGAGGAATGACCTATATTTTATCAAAAGCAAGTTTGTACTGTGTAACACTTTCAACCTTGGTCCAAAAAGCTCGTCGCTAAATTACTTGTTTGTTTTCACCATTTTGACCCCATACCAATAAGTATCAGGATTTTGATCCTCCTTGTTTTGCCACTTAACCACGGCTGAAATATAAAAGACATACTCACTTCCATCAACACATCCACATACAAGTACGATCAAAGAATATACTGATCTGACAATCACACTTGTTGAGCTCTGGTGGTTTTGTTTGCTGTTACAAATTTTATGAGTGGAATGGGAAGGTCATATCTAGGTATAATGGTGACTGTCTGTCCACAAGTACATACATCATATTATTTTCAGTAGAAATGTTACAAAATAAATTAAATCAAAAGTTCCCCCCCCTTTTTTTTTTAAATATGTGTGAAGCCTTACAGATGCTTATTGTTAAGTGACATTAAAATTGTCAAAATATAATTATGCAATTCTTGTACCACTTTTCTTAGGTCTCATGAGTAGGCTTGGAGACTGATGCAGAGAAATGAAGGCTTTCACGTTAGCCCTGGTCGCTTGGAGTAAAACTTCAAAATGCACAAGTATTTTTTATAAAACTGGTATTAAATACAAATGTTGTCTGTATTCATGAGAGTGAGCCATGTATTCTGAAGGTGCCCGAAACTTTAGGCCATATTGGCTTTTGTCTCTCCTGAAAAATGTTTTATTATGGAATGAGCACATTTTGATTCTATACTTCTCATTTATTCTCCTTCAACAATGCTGCTTCCACCAGTCTAAAGGGAAGTCCAAGTTTACAAAAGATCACTCCAGTAGTCATTAGTGTAGCATATAAAAACTTTTGGGTACACATTTTGTGCTGGTACATGTATCACATTGCTTGCCTGAGAGAGGTTTCAGACCATTACACTTCTTCCTAACATATAAAGTATATCTAAATTTGACCTTCATAGTGTTTTACTGACTCTCCACCACTCTTCACAGCCAAGTATTTACTTAGGACTAAAGTCATCTGGTAACAATTACTTTTGTTACTTTGAGCTATTTTACATTTTTTATTTGGAATGTTTAATTAAAACAGAATGGAGTCGAAAGTTGTACTGTTTGTATTAAACTCGCCATATGTTAATATACAGGTTTACAGATACACTCACGACTAGAGAATGTGTACCAGTCACCAGTGCAGTAGCATTCTGAAGATAGACATATGACAAGAGTGCTAAAAGGAAAGTGAAGCTAGCAGTACAACCACACATTATTTTCTCACTTTGTAAACGCACGAGGAAATGTTTGTCCAAGAGGGAAATACTTCTCTTTTTCAGTATATAAGTTATTTATGTACAATTACATTTAAATATGATGGAAGTAAAAAACAAAATCAGTTAAAACAATGTTTCAAAATTAGACTCTCTCCTGACAGTGTGCCACTGGTTATAATATCTATATTGAATATAATTCCAATCTATCTCCCCTTTCTCAATTGAGAGTTGCCCTCTGTGCTCTAGGGGTACCATGCTAGTCTCCGGTTCCTGAAGTCACAGGTTCAAACCCAGCAGAGGCTAATGGATTTTTTTTCAGGCATAAGATCCTTAGCATGGCTTCCTTCAGAAAGGAAGTAAAGCCGGTGATCCCATGTTGTAGATTTATGGCGCATAAAAGAACCTCAAGCCTGATAAAGAGGACTCTGGGCAATATAGAATGGGATGAGTTAAAGAGCATCCATAAATAAAACTCAAGTTAACTTTCTCTCTCCACTGAGGTTTATTTGGTACAGCCTCTTAGTCATTCTAGAATGTGGTCCGTATCCCCAAAATTAAAAGTTTTAAAAAATGTAAATGAAACTGTTTAGAAAGCAATATTGTTATATTTAACATAAGTTTTTCCATTTGTATAACAAAGTAAAAGATACCTCACTAAAAACACGAGAGTGAATCTTCTGTAAACATGGAATTCTCTGTAGCCTTTTACAATCCAATTATACAAGGTTTTCCTCCTTTATACAAATGTGACAAACAGGAATATGTCATTCAATTTTCTTTCTAAAACATTCATCTTACTGAGATTAGTTTCTTTTTTCCATTTACCTGTGTAATACACTCTTTCAAACCTAATACATTTATAACGAACAATCAACATTTTCTTTTACACAACTTGCCCCATAAACACGATCTCTTACAGCTTTCCAAAACATTCTTTGCATGTTCCAACCTTTAGTAATTCTCTTTCTTTGTACTTTATATTCCTCCATTCAAAGCAATTAATTCCCTTTTAAGTCTATCATAGCACCAAAAGTAACACTATCCTCTAGCACTTTCTATATAGGTAGTAATTCTATTCCACAGGACTGACAGTTTATCTATACCTGTTCCATCTTTTTTTTCCCTACCCTAGCTTCTGCACCTTATATTCATTTTAACCTCAATAAGGGCCAGACTTACCTGAGTAGATCAAGTCATATTTAAACGATATTATACAAATGTTAATGAAGCTGAATAACTAAATCAAGATTAATGTATTAAATTTAACACTTACTAAGGCATTCTGGGTTGTTTAATGCTTTAATATACATACAATTTGTGTGTCCAACAAACATGTAGCACTGAAGGCAAATGTGATCACAAAAATGATAGACAACTTCCTTATGCATTCAACTATGCATATAATGACAAGTAAAGAACTGAAATGCACATTTTTTCTCAGAAGCTCTGTGAAATCTGCATTAAATTAATCCTTCCATCGTCGGAATACAGCCAAAAGCATCCGGAGCAAGGTAAACTGACCAACTGAGCATTCATTGGTGGATGTATTTAATGCTTTGTATAGTCGTCAGATATTGGCAGTATGTAAGGATGCCATTTGTAGTCTGTTAAAACATGTTTAAGGGGGATTCCCAGCCACAAGTTTATGACCTATGTGTCAATGTTCAATGAGTTCAGTGATGATTCTTCTTACGTCAAGTTATTTGGCAAGGAAGAGGAGAAGAAGCTGCCTGTCCTGCAGCAAGCTGGGTGCAAGGACGGCTCAAGTGACGAGTCCCCAGATTTGCACGTATCACATATGTTACTTTAATTGACAAGGCATATCTCCAACCAGATAAGCATTTCAAACTTTATCACACAAAGAAAACCTACTTAGAATGAATCTGTGAGAGTGTAATATTAATTTTATATATGTCCAAGAACAGAGAAAACCTTCTGTTATAGGTCCACATCACCTAACCTAATAATGTGATAATTGTTGCAATCATAAATGGCAAGAGATCTACTAATCATATGTTAAATGTTTTTTATCTGGGTTGATACAGCTAAAATTATAAAAGTTTATGTTAAATATATAGGCCGGACACCCTGTATATAAAACTTTCAGTACATGGACTGTTTTTGCATCCAGCACCTTAGTAAAGTTTTTCAAAATCACCATAATGTCAGGTAAGATCACAATATTAGTTATAATGTGCATGAATAGCATTATACTTTCAATTTTAAACTTTGTTAACTCTAGCCCAAAGTTATTCTGCACGGAAAGCGTTAAATGAAACTATTGTACTGAAAGAAGTTATGGAAACACACTGACATTCTTTATTAAAATTTGAAGTTGCTGCAATTACTTTAAACACAAAAATATGAGTATAAAGATGAGAAAATTAATCCACTTTGGTAAAACTGGTCCTAAATCTACATCTCTCCAACAAACTGTGGATTCACAGTATACTATGCAGTAGCATATACACAAGAACAGAATTCTTAAAATAATTATGTCTCTTCCTGCTTTTTTCTAGCAGTGGAAAATTCAATTGCTTTTAAAATCCAGTGTAAAATTGTTGTACAGAATATCTTGAAAACACAGAGAATGTTTTGTGACACATAATGGTAACCTCTCACTTTATGTTGTTAAAGGGTATATAATGTCAATATTCAAGCAAGCAAGAATTAGATCCTCCATCAAAAAGGTACGGTAGGGAACAGATGAAAATTATGTGTTAACATGAATTAAAACTTAATGGATAAGTTGCATTCAGAAAGACAAATGAAAATATACGCACAGCCAATTGCAAGTATCAAAATGAACAATCCAAAGCAGAGTGCCCTTTACTGTAAGCCAACACTTTGTATTATCCATGTGAAAGTAGTCTGCAAACCCCTCCCCTAACAGCTGCTTCTTCCTCTACCACAATGTTTCAATCTACAAAAAGGTGCTCTGCATGAAAATCCTAGTTTAAAATGCAAGCCGAAGTAATGATTGAGTTTATAAGTTCATGGAAATGAACATCTTACTTACATTAATCGCAATCCTCAAGCAAAGATGCAACACCACATCCGACTCAGCTGCCATATTGCAATCAGAACTAACCTTAAATTTACGCTGAATGTCATTTTCTTCTCATCTCCTTATAAAGACACTAATTAGAAGTAAACTGTTTTTTTTTTTTGTTCTAAATATGTCTTTGGTTTTCAAAGAAACTTCAGACTTTTCATTAAAAAATCTAATGTACTTTACTCGCATGACTTTCTCTACCCACTATCGTTTTGCTTCTGCAATATCTTTTTACAAAAGCTTATTGTTCTATTTACTTTGTGTAAATTTAGACAAATATTTACAGAATTAGTTTCAGTATACATTATACTACTGGCTTTCAAATTCAATACTCTCTGCACGACATCATCAAAACAAAAGAAACATCTTTTTGCACCTCAAAAAATATACAAATAACGGAACATTCAAACCAATAGCAATCAACTTCTCAGAAATGTCTTTACTTGACTAAAATTGTGTGTTTTTAATAAGAGCTACATTTTTTGTGGGATAAGTTTTTGTCTGTCTGGTATGCTTTACCAGCTGTACAAAACTGTGCAAAACTCATTGAGAATTAAGAGGATTTCACATATATTGGTAAAGTACTTCCAAAATTTCACCATGATTAGGAACACCAACTTGTTCCAACTCCTTGGCTGACTATAATTGTAAGGTTTACTTTTACTTTGTCTACCATGTACCCAGTAGGTAGCAAAGATATTACATTCCAATCAAAAATTTGTTACCAAGATTTCACCAGAAATGCATGTTTTGAGGTCCCTCTAAAACAATAAAAAGCCTTTTTTGAGAAAGCTCCGTGTTTGTGTCTGTAAACAGCTAAGTCAAAAACGAAAAGTTCAATAAACACCAAACTTGGTATTTAAATTCATCTTCTAAAGATGCAACTCGAAGATTTTCAAGAAAATTCTCCCACCCCAAACTAGCCTTTACAAAAAACATTTTTCGAAATTTTTTATTTTCTAAGAAATTGTTCTAACAATTTTCGTTAAAATACCATATATTAAAGATATTTACATAAGAAATGAAATGTGTATCTTGAATATTTTGGGAATATCCTATGAAGTCCTCTTCATTCGGAATGCATTTTCTATAATTTTGTGCACATTAAGCAATAAATGTACCACACAAAAAAATGTGGATATGTTTAAAATACACAATTTCTTCAAATAATTTTTTAATGGTATCAGCCATTTCTGAGATATGTTGTTAATGCTTCAATTTGTTCAATACTTCATCATTCTCTTCAAATCATGTTGATTTTCAGTTGTTTCCCACAATGTCCACAACAGTATGGAAGGCCAGTATATAACATCCAGTTGTTAAACATTTGGCTATCACTGTTCTCTTTGTACGTATAAGGAAATGTAAAAATAAACTTTCATAAGAATAGTTTGTATACCTACTAAAATACAAACAGATTTGTGTCACTTAAATCTACTGAAAATGGTTTGCCACCACCTACCAGGACAACATCTGTTTGAATGCTGCTGGAGCATGAAAGGGTTTCATATTGTGTTTTATGGTACTACTGCACCTGTCTCATGGAGACCTTAGTTGCTTGAAAACAGACATTATAATGTCAATATAATCACCATTTATTTTACATGATCTCACCCCATCCGAGATCCATAGTAACACTTTTAAGGGGAACTATTTACAAAATTCCATCAAGTTTGAAAAATCAATTTGTTTTAAAAGTAAATCAGATATGAAAGGGTTAAGAAAATAGAAAACCAAGCCTTTTGTATCCCTTATTCATCAGCATTTGATCTCATTTTATTTCTAGGTTCCAAAAAGTTAATTATCAATCAATAGAAGCTTGAAGATTGTTTTTAATATGCTTTATTAGCAAATGTAACATGAAATGCAAAATCTTCATTCTGCTATGCAAGCACGTGCATACATACACTAGCGGAAGCGTGATTCTCCGCAAGACTGGAGGTAAGGTTTATCACTTGCATACCTGGAAGAAGTGTGTGTTCAACTTCTTACTGTGTATATATGGGAACCAAACCACCCCTGGAAAATGTGGCATTAACATTTTCAAGACTAGAATATCATGAACTTTCACTTGAACCTGATTTCATCAATTAGACATGAGTGGAAGTGGGTATCATTAGAGAGAGCTGTCCATAACAAATAACTTTTATAGGAAACATTTCTATTAATTCTTACTCTTTCAAGAGGGCAGTGAGTTAAGGCTGGTTGTTTACAACAACCAAGAACAGTAACAACAACAACAAAGTTGAAATAACATCTTTTAATGGAAGCGTTCACAATTGACAGGAAGCCCTAGGAACAGGAAAGAAGACTTGGCTAAGTTTTAACTTACTCATAACGGCATATTAGATCCATATTGTGCATATTAGACCCTTCACTGTAGAGATTATTGTAGGCGGCCATGACATGAAACAGCTGCTAGTGCTCTCTATAGTTGCAAGCTGGAAACATGAAACTGGAAGAAATTCTAGCATATGTGCATCCTGACACCCACAGATCTATTGAGTGTTGCTTCTTCTAGTCAAAGGGTCATCTTACTTTGTTTATATACAACTCAAAATTGAACTAAATTGAAACAATAGCAAAATCTACAACAAAAACTGGTAGAAGTTAAAAAAGAAGAATAAACAACTTTAATGTATACCATTAAATAGAGGAACAAAAGCTTGGTATGACTAGAGGAATCAGAAATGTAATGGTTCTGCATTCAGATAATGTTTATTCTATCAAATTTTGATGTTGGCTAACCTGCATTATTTCGCTGAATTGGAAGCAGGTGAAGAAATATCATTGGCCAATTACAAACAAATGAAATCCTAATGTGCAAAATCATCTTTCTATTTTGTGATCGATATGCGTTCCTGTTCTCGTTACCAGACTGTTGTGAACCAATATCTTGTATACTGCATTGCTTCCCGTTCTCATTTCTGTTTTCGTTACCGTTCTTGGGCTATTGTGGACCAGCCTTAGCTGTCAAAGGAAAAATGTTTAACACCATGACACAAATACAATACTAATTCCTGCTTATTAATGACATCAACCTCTGATTGCCCAGCAGAATGAAGATTCTCTTAACTGCAGACAACTGTCTCATAGAAAATAACCCTAAATATGAATTCAACAGCAAAGTAATATATGGGCTAAATTTTATGTCTCAAATATAAGCCTTTACTCTGTCAAATGGTCTGACAAAATTTTATAGAAAATGGTGAGTATGTGTGTGTGTGTCAAGCATAAAACTTTAAAAAATATATATGTTTTGTGAGGATTTTAAAGTTTAAAATAGCAATCAGCTGGAATGTTCTGTATAAAGGCACAAGAAAGTGTGATATTATGACATAACGCAGCGAGTGTTGCTTGATGAACAAGAAGTGGTAGTTTCCTGTTGCGACTCCTGCAATGAGAGCTGTAATGCTCGGGCTAGTGCCTCGTCTTCGCTCTGCAACAAACAAAACAAATTGAAAAATACACATGAGAAAAAAGAAGCTAATCCACTCAATACCAACATTCTGTTTTTGTTATGGGAGGTTGCTGTGATACAAGGTGCTGCCCAAAATGCCTCAATAAATGGATTTACACCATTCCTGGCCACCAAGTACCACCATTATCTTTGAACCAGCACTTTGTGAGTGTATACACCACTCGCAATGCTTCTTGTCTGGAACTTCTACTTTGTTCAGTGCTTCCTGCATTTTGCTTCAATTTCCTAAACTACTTGATTTTCATCTTGGAGAACGAAAGAAGTTGCTAAATCTGGCAAATATGCAGTTGTCATTTTGTTCCTCCCCAGGAATTCTTGCACGATGAGAGTTATATGTGACTTAGCAGAGAAACCGCTTGCATGTACGCCACATTTGCATACATTTTCTCACATTCACCTTCAACATAGAACACCACATTCACTGTCATACTCCAGGGACAAACTCCTTGTGGATAATTCCTTTACACTTGGGTGTAACACAGTTGATGGCTGTCTAGAACGATCGTCATCAACCAATGTTCAGCTATTTTTAAACCACTCGTAGCTTAGTTCTGGCCTAGAACATTATCTCCAAATGCTTGCATGCGTTTCGGCAGCCCTCACAAATACTAAATGTGTCCACTCAGCCACTGACTCAAGAGAGAAGTGTCACGTAGCAGCATTTTGTTCTATTATTGCCCGGCCATGTGCTGCTTATGGATTTTGGGTAGCACCTTATATGGAGAATGTATGCTGCAATGAGTCACGACTTCTTAATTAAGTAAATGTGAATATATTCAAGCTGGGCACATACCCTTACATGAATGCACACATACCCAAAAAGGTATGGGTCCTGTGCCAGTGTATAAAAGAGAACCTATGTGTATTTAACATTTTGCAAGTCACGTTACTTTATTTACTTGTAACAGCAGCACAAAGATACAAGCTCCTGGACACGCGTCATGTGAAATAGAAAGTATAATACGAGGGTGATTCAAATATGAACGGTACTGCGCAAGCAGTTCTGAGGAGCGGGGGGTTGAAGGTGAGGTTAGTGGTTAGCTGCTTCACTAAGTTTCGGCATCAGTACAGTCATGAGTGAACAACAAGTTCCTTCACATTATTATAAAGTTCTTAACCAATGAAGGGGTCAAACCCTCGGAGATTTTGAAGACACAGTCTGGGGACACTACACTGTCCCAGAATCGAGTGCTTACTTGGTCTAGAGAATTTAGGGATGGCTGTGAAACTGTAGACAACAAACGTCATGTCTCACTGATGACAACATCCATGCTGATCGAGGCAGTTCCTTACAAAGCAGTTTTACTCATTGATTTTCTACATGATCAACATATGGTGAATGCGGCTATTGCCAATTGTTGAAGTCGTCAGTAAAAGCTGCCTACCGGAGCAAAAGACGTTGCATGCCCATCAGAGATGACATCCTTCTCCAAGACAATGCTAAGCCTCACACTGTGAATTTGACAAGAGATGCATTGGGAAATCCTTTAACACCCTCCGTATAGTCCAGACTTATCCCCCTGGACTACATTTTGTTAGCACCCATGAAGGAATCGCTTGGGGGGGGGGCAATGATTTGAAACCACTGAGGAGCATATGTGCAAATGGTTGATGACATGTCCCCCAACTTTTTTTGAACAAGGAGTATTCAAGCTTCCAAATCGTTGGCAAAAGTGTGTAGAGCATGAAGGAAGCTATGTAGAGAAATAGAAAACGTCTCATTTGTGTATATGTTTAATCAATAAACATATAAAAAAAATTCTGATGTGTTACACTCACATGACTTTCTCTACTCTTGTACAAACTATTTTTACAAATGCTTATTCTCTATATGCTTCATGTTAATCGAGATATGGAGATGTTAATCTTATTAGTAGTCTTAAGCTTTCACGGCCGGAGTCCAAATTATAACTAGAACAATTTTCCGGGCTGAGAAGCCATGGTCTGCTGGAGTTTTCAGGTCCAGACGTTAATCTTATTGCTAATTTTCTTGTAGATGCAAGGGGAATTGGTAGGCTTTAAGCGATGGTCAAATATTTTAAGAGCTGGTTACTATGTGGAGCATTCCATTCTCTTTGCATTACCAGGACAACAAAAAATGAATAATGAATTCCCATTTGAGAAAAAGTATAAGTATTGGAAAATTTAAGGGAATAACAAGCAATATCTCGAAAATGGTTCAGTCAACAAAAAAAATATATATGACATAAATTGTGTATTTTAATGCAATCTACATTTTGTGTGTAGTAAAATTTTGTCTATCTCTTATGCTTTACCAGTTATGCAAAAGTCGTTCACAATGAAAAATACTTTTGGAGATATTCCTAGAAAATTCAAGATATACATTTCATTTGTCATGAAAATATCTTAAACATATGATATTTTAATCAAAACCGTTAGCCATTTTTGAGAAAATTAAAATTTTCGAAAAATGTTCCATGTAAAGGGTAATCTGGGGTGGGGGGATTTTCTTGAAAACCTTCGTGTTGCATCGACTGTTCGTTTCTCAGTTATGCTGTTCACAGACAGACATGTTTCCAAAAATGCTTTTTTTTTGGATTAAGGGGGCCTCAAAACATGTATTTCCGGTGAAACCTCGGTATCGAATTTTTGGGTGGAATACAATACTTCCCCTACTTACTATACGTAGTAGAGAAAGTAAAAATTACTGTTTATATTTGAATCACCATAGTAATTATGATGTTTAGCAAAACTGCACTTGAATGAGAATACTATTAACCATTCACTGTGACAGACCCCAAACATAACCATTACACTATGCAAACATCAAGCATGTTATTGCACTATAAAAACATAAACCTTACGGCAGACAGTACAGTGCTGGCCGTCCTGGCGGATCAAAGTTTACAGATTTATTTTACTATTACATGAGACATGAAATGTTGAATTGATAAATTTGCCCCACACCCTGTGTCCTAATGCTTCAAATGAGTGCTCATCTACGTGATTTCCTCAATATTTGCTGCAATTCTTAGCGAGATTATATATGCTCCCATTTGTCACGATTCTTCATCTCAGAACTGTATACATATCCGTGACCTGAAAGAACCCTGATTTAGTATAAAACAATGTAATATTACTTACCAATCCTCCTTGTATCCTATCTACAGCATCTTGAGACTGGTTCCCGTTATCTGGTGCAGCAGCTGCTCTTTCTCTTGCCTGCCTCATCATTGCTGCCTCCCTAAAATGAACATGTTCCATTCTTAAAAAACATCCGATTTGTCACTTTCTCCAACCACTATCATTTATTACTTCTATACCACGTACATAGTAGGTATTGCATTTCAACCAAAAATTTGAAAGGTTCTGCAAATTGCAGAACTCAAACTTTATATTTAGGTTCAGTACCTTCCAAAGATGTGACACAAACATTTTCAAGAAAATTCCCCCACTCCAAACTACCTTTTACAAGGAAGTTTTTAGAAATTTTCGATTTTCTCAAAAATGGCTCCGATGATTATGATTAAAATACCAAATATTTAAGATATTTACATAAAAAATAAAATGTATATCTTGAATTTTCTGGAATAGCCTGTGAAGTCCTCTTCATTCTGAATGACTTTTGTATAATGTTGTGTAACTGATAAATGTTAGGTGACAGACAAAAATGCACCACACATAAAACGTAGATCTCTTTAAAAAACACAATTTATTACAACTCTTTTGTGGCATAAGCCATTTCTGAGATATCCATTACTAATGGTTTCAATTGTTCAATAGTTTGTAATTCTTTTAAAGTCGTGTCAACATTCAGTTGTTTCTCGCGATGTCATGGAAAAAGTATGGAAGGCCAGCATATAGCGTCCAGTTGTTAAAAATTAACTATCACTGTTCTCTATAACAAAATGTGTAATGTAGCTGTTTCTGGTAAAGGTTAGTCTGCATTAAAGTGAAGTAGATAGAAAAATAAACTTTGGTATGAGTAATTTTTATGGGCACTAATAGAAGATAGAAAAAGTCATGTCAAAGTAACATCAGATTTTGTTTTATATAGCTGCTACACACTATTCTTACAAAATCTTGTTTATTTGTTTTATCTGTTTTATGCTAATTGAAATACATGTTGGTAGAAACAGTTTAATTTCACATTTTGTTGTAGGTACAAGGGGATAGAGGAAAGTGAATCAGTGGTTATATGTTTTAAAACTAGCTGTCATATACTGTCCTTGAAATTGTATACTCTTTCAATGACATTACAAGAAATAACTGAATAGTGACACCACTTTAAAATTCAAACCAACAATAACGGATATCTTCAAAAAAGCTGATACTATGAAAAGATTGTCTACTTTAAAAAAAGATCTACATTTTGTATGTAGTAAGATTTTTTTCTCTCTCTTTAGCTTAATTCAAGACATACCTGCATTTTATTGTCGTGAAACATACTTTAACATACAATACTTTAATTAAAATCACTAGAGCTATTTTTGGCATGGAGGATTCTTTAAAATTCTGTCATATCTTTGCAAGATACTGAACTTAAATACCAAGTTCAGTCTTTATCTGATATTCGTGTTTATGTTACATGCATATACAGAGAGAGATTGTTTATAATTCTTTTTTTTTTTTTTTTTTAATCTGGGGTCTCAAAACATGTATTTCTGGTAAAATCTCAATACTGACTTTTTGGGTGAAATGCAATACTACTATTTCTACCTACTATACCTTTTCACTATAAGTTGAAAGGAGAAGTAAACAAAACTTAAATGTATCACTCCACCGAGTACATGGCAACACCACATGGAGGATGACGTACCCATGAGAGGAAATTGCTTCATACAGAATGCGAATGCAGTATATTGCGCAGCTTGGGGATCATTAGCTTTTAAACACTGCATGTCTTTTTCCTATATTTTGCCTTACATCCTAAACTTCTAACACACAATACTAAGAGTAGACAAATAAAAGTTGTACCTGAACAGTTCTCAGTCTGTTATTAAAGGTACTGTTCTTAACTTCAGCCTTTTAAAATCATTCATTTAATGACTAATATCACTATATCACCTTTGCTTTAACCTTTTATGAGTCAACAAGTTAAGAAAATTATTAGCACTATAGGTTAGAAAACCACAAAAAACAAACATGACCCAAGCAACAATTCTGCATCACTAACAAAGAAGATCAGTAATTGCTAAACAATGGCCAGCAACATTCATCATCATTTAAAGGTGCGTACGTTTCACACTTTGTTAAAAGCATTTAATGCAATTGTCTTCTTTCCATTTCCCGCATTTATGTTTTCTACAGCAGCAGAGGATTCTCAGTCACGACGCTGATTTTCTCAAGACGCTGCAAAAGTACACTGACTGCTTATCTGGAAACTGGAAATGAACTGGAGCATAGCCTCTTAAACCCTCTGCTGTAACGGTTCATTTAGTTAAAGTGGATCTGAACAAAGACATTTTGTTTCATAAATTGAACTGTTACAATCATGAGTGTTTTAAATTTCTCTGCACAAGAATAACCACAAAATGTTAGGATCTGAACAGAACTGTTTTACGTAGCGGAAGAGACGACATGCTAAGTGGGAAAGGTTGTAGTTTGCCCACCAGCCAATGAGGTGCTCTCTTGTCACATGGTTTTGTTTACTTCTCTTTTAAACTTAAAGTGAAACCACTTTAGGTGCATGGTAGAGAAAGTAAGAAAGAAAAAGATACAGGTTTGAAGTTTCGACCTAAGCTCCATCTCTTACCACTAGCGAAGCACTAATTTATAATTTATGCCCTTCAAACATGTGTTTCAGTGTTGGAGAAGTATTATTTAGTAATGCTCTTATTGCTGCATTCCATCATAAATATCCTTATGTCTGACGCACTTCTTCGTATCAAGATATACTTACATTGCCCTCCTCCTTGCAGTTTCTGCAGCCCCCTTGCACTGATGGTCCACAGGATGACGATGTTTCAGGCAGAAGTTAAGTTTACACTCCCCACAAACAACTGGCACCACTTCTTTTGCATGACAACTCTTTGCAGAGCACTTGTTTGTGAAAATCTAGAGTGAATCAACAAACAGTTCAAAATTAACAAACTGATATTGTAGCAGGAAATCATGCGTCCTCTTGGTTCATGCCTTAAGAGACAGATATAGAAAGGAGAGACACAGAGACATTGAGTTTGCTTCTGGACGCGTCAGTAGGATGCGGTGCAAAAAGTTTTGAAGCAGAATATTTTCATACATAATGAGGTAACACGGTGTGAGGACCAATTGGAAATGTAGTTACATTCTAAAGCGTGAAGCTGAGTGCCACTAGGCTTAGGTATAAAAGGGGAAGCAGGCCCCAGATTTTCACTCTCTGTTATGGAATCTATTCAAGACTCAGTGATACTCTCTGGACGATGGATGCACATGTGTGCCTAAGGGTGGGGAAGCGTGTACAGTCAAATTAGACTCCTAATTTATTATTATGGTGAGAATTGTTACAGATGATAAAAGCTAGCCACCCATAAATATTTTATTGATAATAAACCACACTTTAAGGGAAATGCAGTATATTTTAATTTCCCTCACCTACGAAAACCCTGAGACCAGTGAAATTAGTTAGATTGGTAATTTATTAGGAATAGAGTAATCATCAGCCGCTGAGCAGAGGTAGCCAGAGACCAGAACACTGCAGCAAAGGGCATCAACCAAGAGGACCAACAATTTGCTGCTACAAAAGATGCCCGTTTTCCCGCTACAATATCATCATACAATGTTACTCAAAGTTAACTTAGATTTATCTATACATATTGTACTTAAAGACTGGCCTTTTGAATGTCAATCAATCACTGCTTGTGAAATTTTAACAGTTGGCTGTGAAACGTATTGCAGGCACTTTTATGGACCACAGTCATGACAAAGCATTACATTCTATTGCAACTTTAGATTACACACTGAATGGTATACAGTGCTATGATGCATTATGAATAGGTTAGGAAAGTCTGGTGGAGGGGGCAAGAGAACACAACACACCTTCACTTGCTTGCTACAGACACCAATCCACCAATTTGGAGGAAACTCCACTACTCATTCACTAGCTTTCCCGCAAAGTTCAGAAGTATTAAATAGCCTATGTCCATCTACAGAGCGGCTCCTCAGTGCTCTGGCCGATAGTCATGATGCGTGTTCTGCGCACTATATTCAGTGTATCTGTTTATTATTCTTATTATTGATATTATTACTAATTTTATGATGATTATTACGATATATTGATTACCTATTGAATAAACCATTACTTTTTATTTTATCAGTACTAACTTTTTTTCACAGTCGGTGTTGAAAGTGGTGTCCTTTGGCAGATAAACGTTGACACCTTCTGATGAAATTACCATTCACACGCATAAGTTCTTGTTGCATAATTTCCCTAATTTGTGTTCTTATATTGTTTTTAAGATCGTCTATGGTGTGAAGATTATTCCTATAGACTCTATTTTTGGGAGTTCCCCCACAGATAAGTTACACACAGTAAGATCCGGTGATCCAGCCGGCCATAACCCTTTAGTTTTTCTTCCGTTAGAACCCTTCGTTTCTTTTTACAACTTACAACATTAAATGATCCTGTTCTCTTCACTTTGTTCACTAGATATCTTTTTCTCTACTCGGAACTGGAACAGCAGGAAATTTATCGTGAAATTGCCTACACACCTGTCTACAAGAGTCGGTTTTCACATACGTGTCATACATAAAAAGTCTTTGTTCAAGCAAATATTTGAGTACCATTTCTGGGTTGTAATAATCCAATAATTCAATCACACACAAATACGCATGCATCTATACACAAGAAGCAATGACAGCTGACTGAAGCACATGTCAGATAAGTGGAAGAGCCCATGGCTCGCACAAGACTGCTGTGCGGAGCGCTGAGGGACCACTCTGTAGAAGAGTAGGGCTTTTCAATGGTAAAGAATTACCAAAATCACTTTATACTGTTTTTTGGTATTGATGATACTCATAAAATAGTTGGCACATGTCTTCATGTTCTACTGCAGGACTCTTCATTTTGTTTCTGCAAGGAGAGGGCAGTTTCAGTCACGCCTTTCAAACACTAGACTCTTAGTTACACAATGTCTCCATGTATAGCCCTAACTTCAAAAGGTTTCTGGAATTGGTTAAAAACATGGAAATAAGTTATCATAAAGCAAATTCCATTCCACAATAACACACTTCTGCCAGCAAGCCGTCATGCTCTCGTCACACTTGCACCAACTTCAGCATTCCCAAATCTTCAGAGGAAGTCACATGGTGACAGTTCTAGAGTATGAAGGACAGTGATTTGCCTAGCAAGGTAATTTGTTATTAATGCTGAGTGATGTGATGGTGCACTGTTGTGCAAAAGAAACCAAGTGTTTTGTGCCCTTTTTTTTTTGTTTTGTTTGTTTAGGACGTTTCCTTCTTACTATATCCCTGAGGTGACTAAGGATTTCTTTCGTCTGAAGCCTTCTGAAACAAATTCCTATTGGACAAGATCCTGAGGGTTAAAGAAAACCTCCAGTATAACTTTGTCTTTAGGAATATTTTGTTTCCGAGGAGAGTATTTGGATTTGGACTCACATGGCATTGTTTAGACAGCGAGTCACACGAATAGCACTGAGTTTCATCTCCAGGATTATAGTGTTACTGAAAAAGTCACAGCTGTGCTGATTACATCTCCAGGCAGCATTTTTGGAACCAACTTCTGAAATATGTAATGCATGTTTGTGAAGACTTTCAACCTCTCCTCAGTCACGCCTCACAACACACATGTGCTGCCATCATACACTTCACCATAAGCTTCTTCCAGCAGTCTTAATGTCTCTCAAGGAGATTTGTGTAGTAAAACACGCAACTTTATGTCTTACAGTTGCTCTGCACAAGAAACAAAAGCTGGTTGCCATGCAAACACAACAATCATGATTATGAAAATTATGTTTAAGTGACATCATAAACATTACCAACTAATAAAAAACATCTTTACCATCATATATATTAAAAAGAATATAACATTCCAGGAGCTTTTTGAAATTAGTATATGTATACTGGTGTGCACAAAATGTGGTCCATAATGGAATGGAGCTATTTATGTTGGCAGTGACAAAATCTAGCCCCATCCCCTACCACTGTGACCACAGGATACTTCTAACCACTGGAGTGCCAGGGTACTTTACCTTACCCAAAACAAGGCTGAACTGTGGAAGGGTAACATTATGACTTAAATAATTTTCATGTTATATTACAGTTTTCTTATTGTTATTAAGTAGTGGCGGCAACCTTTGTCTCCACGTTGCTGATGAAAGCACTCGTATATGTAAATGTTGTAGCTGTCGAGTTTAACCACACATGCAAATAATTCTTCACCCCTTCCGTTATAAGACCAAATTATATTGTAATAGGTTTAGCCTTTCCTTTTGTAGCAAAACTTTTTCATAGAGTGGTATCTTAACAATCTCTCCATTTCATTAGACTGTCACATAAGTAATGACAGTTTTTAAGCTTGTTGTTTTATAAGATAGAATTGGTTTTCTTTGGTTCGCCAATGCTGTTTACAGGATGCCACGACTAGTATTGCATATATTGCGAGAATGTGTAGTCGTTAATACATAAAACGGAAGTTACAAAGTTTGAGATTACAGTCCTTCTAAGCACTACTGGAAACAAGATTATAAAGCTGCTGCTGCTGCTCAAAAAATATGTGAAGTGGAAGGAGAAGGTGGTGTTAGTGAGCGTGTGGCACAACGATGGTTCCAACGCTTCAACACTGCAGACCAAAACACTAAAGATATACCACATTCTGGAACACGTAAATTATGGGATATTGAGAATACACAGAGTTTTGGAAGAAAATCTGCAAAAAAAAGTACTCGTAGGCTGTCAGAAGAACTTGGTGCATCAAAAGATACCATACATTGCCATATAAGAAACTTGGAAAACCCAACAGAAGCTGTAGATCTGTACCTCATGAATTGACACCTCAACATAAGAGTGGATATCTGTTATCAGCTTATCGGTAATCCCATGGTTGATAGATTTATCAGGAGAATTGTCACATGTGATGAAAAATGGGTCTATTACTGCATCAACCTGCCAAAGTCATCGTTAAAAGAAATCACTTCTGCCCCAAAGTAATGTGTTTCTGGTGGAATTTTGAAGGAGTGATTCTCCAGGAGTTTGTTCCAAATGGGCGTGCAGTGAATGTAGATCTTAATTCTCAACAACTGGAACAAGTTCATGAAATTTTGAGACGGAGATACCCAGTATTAGTTAACCAAAATAAGAGTTCTCTTGCAGCAGAACAACCATGACAAAAATTCAGGAATTGGAAGGAGTGGAATGCTACCACACCCAGCATACAGTCCTGATCTTGTGTCTTCACATTACCATCTGTTTTCATTCTTGTGTGGAAGAAATTTCAAAAACATTGAAGCTGTGGAAGTGGGTCTCATCAGAGACTGGTACCATCGCAGGATAATAAACCTTGCTGGCTAAAGGCCATAGAATCTAATGGTCTCTACCTTGAAGAGTAGTTAATTTCTTGTCAGAAAACATGTCAAATAAAGTTTTGTTTAAAAACCAACATTACTTAGGAGACACAATCTATACATAGATTATAAGCATTCTTCATTGGTTAGTTTGTACATCCCTGGATTGTTTTTCAGGCCAGTTACATAGACAACTGGGTGGAGTCAAAAGTTGGTTACCTGAAGATGGTAACAACCCTTATGGAGGGAAAAACACTGTATTGGTCTAGGAGAATGGGCCACCTTTATACACAACAGTTTACATGTGACACTTCTTAAAGGCAATGTTAATGTCAGCAGCACTCAGATTCTCGAAGTGCTAACATACTTACATATTCTTTATTATATTTTACTAATTAACTTTCATATACGTAATGTAACAAACAAGAACAGCACTTACTGTTCACTTTCACTCTATAACTTCTTAACTCAACTCAAGGCAAGAGCAGCCCCTCATATAGACCTTGCATCCAAAGCCTAGGTTCTAGAAAGAGAAGTTACTGGAACATGCCAAAAGGAATGTACTCAAATGGGAGCGGCATACAATGACTATTCTTCTGAGGGCTGGTCGAAGGTCCGCAAGTAGCCTCATGCACATAGTCACAATAAAATTATTCTTCAACAAACTGCTTTACTTGTTGCCACTGGTTAGTTTGCACTTCTGTCAGTACGGGCACTTGTGTCTCTCATGGTTTATGCAGTTGAGAACTGAAGAACCACCAACATTTGAGTGAAAAAGATGGCCATATTGAAATGAGAAACAAGTATGAAGTGAGCCGCAGTAAACTGACGGGGTCCTGTGGTATCAAAATTTAGCTCAATATTAGTATACAACACTTAGATTAGTGTATGTATATAAACAGGATTCAAATAACCAGTTCTCCAGCTTACACTTATACTGGTAGCTGCTTCTGTGTGTGCAAAGTAGTAACAAGATGGAGTCTTTTTGACATTCCGCGATGATTTTTATCTAATAGAACTGTATTATAAAGGGATGGTAACAAGCTGTCCAAGTGCTCACACCTTCTCTTATATGCATTTCAATTAGTTTCATCTCCGTTATTTTAACATTTGTTTTTGGATGACAATTAACAGCAGCTTTGCCTACGACACAAGTCTTACCTTTCTTCTAGATTTGGCGGGATCAGATTGACAGTCACTGTCAATGTGTGCTCCAACGGCAATGTCTGGTGGCTCGCCCCTTTTGACAGGTATCGGCATGTTACACAGAGGACACACTGGGACCTGAACATCTTTCTTGTACGCTGATGGGCAGTTGTGAGTGTTGTAGTTGATGTGCTCCCGACTGCACACAAAACACAATTAGTACGTACTACACTGTATTACCTTACATGATGTTCACTTTATCTTAGAAATAAATTAATGTCATGCAACTTAATTTGACTCAAATATTAATTTAAAAATATGATGTGCTACATTCACATGACTTTCTCTACCCTCTACAGTTTATTATTGCGTATACAAACTATTCTTACGAAAGCTTATTTTTCTGTCTACTTCATTTTAATCCAAATAAACCTTTACAGAAACAGCTACATTACACATTTTGTTATAGAGAACAGCGATAGTCAAATGTTTAACAACTGGACGCTATATGCTGGTCTTCCATACTGTTTCCATGACATCGCAACAAACAGCTGAAAATCGACAGGACTTGAAAATAATGACAAAGAATTGAACAATTCAAACCATTAATAACATCTTGAAAATGCTTAAACCACAAAAAACTTATTTGAAATAAATTGTGTGTTTTAAAGAGATCTACATTTTTTGTGTGGTACGTTTTCGTTTATCACTTAACGTTTATGAGTATACAAGATTATAAAAAATTCCTTCTGAATGAAATAAGACTTCACAGGCTACTTCCAGAAAATTCAAGATACACATTTTATTTGTCATGTAAATATCTTTAATATATGGTATTTTAATCAAAAGCATTAGCCATTTTTTAGAAAATCAAAAATTTTGAAAAATGTCCGACATTAAGGCAATTTACAGTGGGGGAGATATTTTTTAAAATCTTTGTGTAGCATCTTTGGAAGGAACTGAACCTAAATACCAAGTTTGGTATTTATCCAACTTTTAGTTTTTGAGTTATGTTGTTCACACAACCGAAACCTTTTTCTAAAACTGATTTCTTTGGATTCATGGGGCCTCAAAACATGTATTTGTGGTGAAAACTCGATATCGAATTTTTGGGTGGAATGCAATACCTATTATGCACATGATAAAGAAAGTAAAAACATGGTTGATATTTATACATGTACCAGGATCACTAAATAACAAATGATAAATACTTGTAGAATGTTTTGTTTATTCAAGTTACTCGAAGTATTCCCCCTGATACTGTATGCAGCATTCCATTCTCTGGAACCACTTCCTTGCCACTCAGTTCCAGGCGCTGGATAACTCCTCCTCTTATACTACAACTGCTAGATAATCAGCGAGGTTCTTTGCAGTAGGGAATAAGAAGAAATTGCAGGTGCCAGGTTGAACAGGTCTGCCCTTGTAAAATCTCTATTGTCAGCTGATACATTGTAGTGCTGCACAAAATATCCCTTAGTCATCTTCTTGCATTTTCTGATGTGGTATTATTTTATGCCACGGTTGTGGCCTGCTATGCTCTCTGGCCGCCACAGAGGGTGATGGCAGTTCTAGTGAGGAAGGCTAACAAGTGCAAGAATGGGACTAACATCACTTGTGTATCATCTGCTGTGGTTACACTACAGGGGATCTCCTGTATGTGACTCAGGAAGGAAACAGAAGACACAAGGGGTAATATTCATTTGGTTCATTTTCCAGAACTAAAAGCAAGCCTCTTAGTTATTTTGTGAAGCTTAGTAGCGATTGATGTCAGCTTAAAGTCAGCAAGTACAGTGAAAGCAATTGCCCAGTTTTAAACGTTGCTTAGACAACGGACTGAGTTGGGATTACTAGTGTATGAATCAAAAGGAACTTAAAGTCACTTTACTAATAATGTTTCATGTAACTAGAAAACTTTGCTATTATTTAAAAAGTGCTTGAAGCACGGATTATATGCATACTTCTCTTTGCTTCACAAATCTCATTACAATCACCAGATATTTGTTTATGAATTTAAAATTTAACATTTTCCAATATTACAAAATATTTACTCTTGTACTTGAGAATATATCTTGCTAATCACAATGTAGGATTCTTTCCCTTCCAAGGTATATCTGTCCCTACCTGTCATAAGTTGGGTAAAATATAGCCGGCACCAGGCAGGTGCAGCACTGAAATACTTTCGGAGGGCATTCTGTGTACCATTTTGCAGCATTAGTTCTCTGATTTGTAAACACTTGTGGAGGAGGCAGCAGCATCCATTTTCATTCCCACACTACTTGTCCTCTTGATGGTTTCTTTTGTGTATATAGCTTTGTTTTGTCTTTACAGCATTTCTTGGCACCACTCTGCTCCTGAAACACCATGTGACCTAACCACTTCTGCTTGTAGATTAATCTCGGATATTCCCCACAGAGGTGATGTATTTCTCAGCTGGTCTACCACTCTTCTCTTTAAGAGATTGCGGCCCCCTCTTAAATTCTCCAAACCAGTGGAAGACGGTAGCATGTGAAGTAGAAAAGTCCCCAAAAGCCTTGTTCAAACGTTCAGTGACTCAGTTTCATGTAAGCCACAGGACTTGTTCCCAGTCCAACTTCCAAAATTAAGTTCATGCATTGGCTGGTAGTAGATACTTTGTGGCTGTGCTGTTCATACAGAAGAGTTGCCAACATCTGAACAAAAAATACAGTGAACCTTACGTGAATGATTCATTTAGGATCCTAAGCCGCAAAGCATAGCCGAGGGATGTTTTTTTAAATAGAGGAGTGAAGCAGTTGTGGCCACTGTGGAGTGACAGGGCATAGCCATAGGATCTGCAAGGCTAAACCTCAATGAAGAATTACGACACTTTATTTGGTGGAATAAATACGGTAGGTAAAAATATAACTATTTTTACATATTTCACTAGTGGGTTGGCACTTTCTTCCGTACAGGCACAGTAGTAACAAAATGGAGTACTTTGTTGGCATTTAGCAATTTATTTCATATATAACAATGTGTTATAAACAGAGAGTGAGTGGGCCACAGGTTTTTTAACTGCTGACATCTCCTTTTAAACTGTGTAATATATGCATTTTCCTTCTTGAAATCGTCTATTTTGCTCTTATGGGATCCCCATTGAAAATGCTGTAAAAAGCAAGAAGGAATGGAATAAATTACCTTAAGAGTGAGGAAATAAGTAATGTGATCTTGCCAATACCTGGTGCCCACCTGCCCACCCCTTTTAGGTGTTTTACTTTTATAGGAAAATTGCGATATAAACACCACAAACGTAGCCATCTTTCCACTAAAACAGACGCTGAATGGGAAGTGCCAACATAAATAAGAAGTAAAATCCGCGAAATAACGAATTTCTGCAAACGTGAATCATTTGAGTTTTAGACGCACAGATCCCTCAGCTATGCCCTGTCGTCGCTTCGCAGTTGTGGCCTTCTGCTACACTCCTCTCATTCTAAAAAAACATCCCTCGGCTACGCTTTGAGGCTGAGTATCTTACTGGCTTTGGCGGCATTAAGTTATTTATATGTTGCCAGCATTGCATTAGAGCTAGAGAACAACATAGAGTGACATCTGTAAGACATCACTTCCATCACTGTCGGGGACCCAGTAAGAGCAATTTACCCAAATCATCTTTATTCCACATTTCATGGAAGGTATTTACGGAAGTGTTACCAAACCACATTTGAAGTTATAGATCATATGAAAATGCTCTGTCTGAATGTTCATTACACTTGCAAGTACATTCACACATAAAATGCAGCAGAATGAATGGCATAGCAGAGCTGTATCATTACACCAAGTCAGCAACAATGCCATATACAGTAGGTGTGGCCAATACTCATATTAACCTTAAAATGAGTAGGAAGTGGCTTCTGTCATTTTACATTTAATGTAATTGTCTGCTAGCAGGATCGTTACACATAAGAGAAAACAAAGACTCTATGCATGCAAGATTCTATTTGCAAAAAGTTTTTTCTTTTCTACCAACCTCACAGGATTTTATAGAATGAAGAGGAATGCTTCATGAAGTTGATGGAGATAACTTAGAATATATGTTTATATTCCAGAAACTATTGTAATGCATCGCCATGTAATTTCCTGGTGAACGCTGACAGTAATGTCTATATTAACATTAAATTTGGAGAGAACAATTTACTGAAAATACAAACTATAGTATTGGCACAACATATTTATGGGTATAAAATTATTCATTTTATGTACTCATTATTGCTGCTCAGTATTGCATAGTAAACATTTGTTACAACAAAATGCTTATAAGTAAAGCAACTGTGAAGTTTAACTTGAGGCCTGGTGTCAATGAGTACCATTAGACAGAGCTTTTCAAAACAAGCAGCTTTCATAGAAAATTATTAATATTGTGTGTGTGTGTGTGTGTGTGTGTGTGTGTGTGTGTGTGTGTGTGTGTGTGCGACCAACATTACTTAAAAATAAAATGTCAGATGAATATCAAATTTCGTCTTCCAAGGATAAGACACAAAGATTTTAAAGAAAATTGCCCCATCCCAAACTAACAATCACATGGAAAATCTTTCTTATTTTTTTTTTGTTTTCTAAAAACGGCTTCCAATTTTTATTAAAATACCACATTTATAAGATATCTGCATGACAAATAAAATACATATCTTCAATTTTTGCAAATAGTCTCTGAAGTCCTCTTATTTCTGAATTATTTTTGTATAATTGGAGAACCGTAAAAAATACACAAAGAGTGCAAATCTCATTAAAAGCACAGAATTTATGCCAAATAAAATTTTTTGTAGCATTAACCATTCCCAAGATATTCTTTCTCATTGGTTTGCATTTTCAAACACCTTTTTCAAGTAGTAATTTGCTATTTGTTATTTGCTTTCTTCTTCTCTCCCTAAGTCCTTTGTGTGTTTAGCGTGGAGTATTAACCTTGGTCCATTTCTTCCGCTCTACTTGGTCCTTTATCATTCTTCTCATTTCAATCATAGTTGTGCCCCTTTCTGTACCTAATTCCTCAATGTATTCCTGATAATATAGCTTCTGGGGCCTTCCCCTTGGTCTTCCACCTTCCGAGTATTGTGTGGGTTTCCCATCCTCTGACATGTGACATACCATTTAAGTTGTCTTTGTGGTACACAGGATACCCAACTCCTCTCTTATTGTTGTATTTCTAACCATATCTCTTCTAGTTTAGCTCGTCTCAGATACCTCATTTCCTGGCTGTCATTTTACTTTCATGTTTGCTCTAAAAAAGTTGAACTCCCTGCTACATACAGTAGAATTAGTAATACTGTTTTTTAAAAAACGTAATTTTTGTATTATTGATGTGATAATAAACAGAACTGCCTTTCCTCTTCCAGTTCTGTCTTCCCATCTTCACTTACTAACACTCCTAAGTATCTGTGTGTTATAGAGCTTCACCATCACATGTTATTACGACTTCTTCTTCTTCTTCTTCTTCTTCTTCTTCTTCTTCTTCTTCTTCTTCTTCTTCTTCTTCTTCTTCTTCTTCTTCTTCTTCTTCTTCTTCTTCCCTTCCTACATGCATTATTTTACTTTTAGTTGTATTCAATTCCAGTCCTCCTTCCATTCTGTTGTTGCTATCTGCAAATTATTCTTGTTGTTTGTGATCAATACAATATCATTGGTGATTGTGCCCAAACTGGTCTTAAGATCCAACTAGTGTGCTACAAATTCTCCATATTTCATTCATCATAATTATAAACAGTAATGTGCTAGGACTCCTCCCCTGTTTATCAGAAAAGGTTGTGTTTCTTGTGCGTCTAGTCTTACTTTTCCACCATGCACCTAGTAGGTACAGAAGGTATTGCATTACACTCAAAAATTCAATACCAAAATTTCACTAGAAATACATGTTTAGAGAACCCTGAATCAAAACAAAAGAATTTTTAGAAAAAGGTAAAGTTGCGTGCGCACGTGTGTTTTTGAACAGCATAACTCAAAAACAAAAATTAGGATAAATACCAAACTTTGTTTTCATGTTCAGTACCTTCCAAAGATTCAATACGAAGATTTTCAAGAAAATCCTCCCACCCTAAATTACCCTATACATGGAATATTTTTTGAAATTTTTTATTTTTCTAATAATGACTAATGATTTTCATTAAAATGTCATATATTAAAGATATTTACTGACAAATAAAATGTATATCTTGAATTTTCTGGGAAGAGCCTGTAAAGTGAAAACTTACTTATTAATGGTCCTAAATGTCCAATATTTAGGCATTCTTTTCCAAGTCCTTTGGATATTCAGCTGTTTCTCACAATTACACGCAATTTTAAGGCAGTACATAAGAGTCTGGTTCTTAAACATTTGACTATCGCTATTCCCTTTATATTTATAACAAAGTAGGTGATGCACTTACTTCCAGATAGTTAATCTTGATTAAAATGAAGTAGGTAGGAAAATAAACTTTTGTAACAATAATTTGTATGCCCAAAAATAAGCGGTAGAGGGTATAGAAAGCCATGTGAATGTAACACATGATTTTATCTCGTGGTCATTAAACGAGTAGGTGGGTCTTATGTTTACCCTTCAGAGTTCGAATACCTCATAGTATTGTTGCTTTAAGTAGCAACAGAATGGGTGTGAATTTGGTGGGGGGGGTTCTGCAAAGCCTGGCTCAAAATAATGTTACTAGAGTATACACATATTTTTAAAACATGCAACTAGCTGGTCTACTATGGTCCTTAGCATCCTATTTTATATTGGGCGTGAAAGACCGGTAATTTTGCTCAGAGGCCTCTTTATCAGGCTTGAGGTTCTACGACACAGGATCACCGGCTTTACTTCCCTTACAAAGGAAGCCATGCTAAGGATTTTTACGCCCGAAAAAATCCATCACCCTCCGCTGGGTTTGAACCCGCGACCTTGGGAACTAGAGGCTAGCACGGTACCATTAGTCCACGGAGGATGACTCTGCCAGTAGGGGCAGCTCTGCGCATCTCATTGATGCACTTCAGAAGTTGAGTTGCCAAATCTGAGTGAAAAACAAGCTGTAAAATGACAGGGTCCTGAAGTTTTGAAATTTAGCCCAAGATTAGGTTACGATACCTACATTAGTGTGTGTATATGAACATGATTCAAATAGCCTGTTCTCACAGACTACACTTGTAGCACTTGCGTTGGCAGTTCCTTCTGCGCATACATTGCAGTAACAGATGGGGTACTTTGTTGACATTCTGCAATGATTTTGTTATCAAAAAAGTGTCTTAAAAAGGATGGGAGGATAGGTTCAAAGTGTTCACATCTTCTCCTAAACTCTAATTTAGGTATTTTCATTGCATTCATCTCCATTTATTATCATTTTTTGGATGGACTGAATACAACAGTTTCGCCCAAAACTCTTACCATTTGAAAGATACTATAGTGCATACTGTATCGGAGAAGACCATCCAGTAGGAGAGAGAGAGAGACACACACACACACCTAGCGACAGTATCTTACACAGTGAGGGATTCTAGTTTAATTTTGATGCATCTAGTGCAGTAAAAACGTTTTTGATTCCTACCTCCATTGCCTTACTGTTCTCTAATTTTCTGCACATTTTTCCATGCGGAGATCACCTGATGACCCAATATCAGGTGACCTTAACTTAAAACATTTAACAGGGGAAAAAATAGTAAGTTTTAACTTACCAATATATTTTTTCACAGGCATCACACTTCAAAGGAAGATAATCTGTAAAAAAGTAAACAAAGTATTTAGAGTGTTAAATGAAATAAATATGTTGAGTCTTCAAACTGCCATTAAATACCACTAATGTGTGCTGGTTATTTCAATTCTGTTTTAACATATGGGACAACCTTCTGGAGAAATTAATTTTTAAACTACAACAGAGAGCTATCAAGAGTATGATACAGATTCACGAAACCAAAGTTTGAGAATATTTATCTCCATGCTCATACCAGGTGTTAAAGAAAAAAGAAGTATTCCATATTTTGAGAGGTGGTAGTATGGACCAAAACAAGAAAAAAACAGGGGCTTTAAAATGCATACCTTAAGAGCTATGAGCACCTTCACTACATACCTCTCAAAATATGGAATACTTTTTTTTTTAACAAGCGTATATGTAGTGCAAGTTTAAACATAATACAAGGGTATCCAAGTATAAAAGTGCAATGTGAGTATATATGCAGCAGATTATACAGAATACCTATTGCAAGCTGGTGCCACATACAACTGGAGTTAAGACTTCCATCTCATAATTTATGCTACCCAAACACCGATATTCTCTGCCTTACCTAGTTGTTTGCAAGATGCTTCGGAACAATGCTGACCCAGGTTTGGAAACTCCATAACTCTCAAATATTCTCGGCCCTTTACGTATTTCAAGGCTTCAGCATGAACTGCACTCGACAACTTCAAACTATGCTTTGAAGCAGAGGCAATGCAAGTAAGACATCGAGGAACCTGCTGACTCACTTTAGCGAAAATGAGTTATACTCACAAGCACAATTTTGGGTAGTCATTTAAACTGATGCAATTCCCATTGCAGAAAGAAACCTTCTAGAAACGTGTAGCAAATTCACATGATTCACTGGCACGCCTCACATAGGGGAGGGGTGCCAATCGAGTCATGTTACAGCTGGGAAGTGTGACTCATCTGATTCTACTACTTCTGTCAAATACCAAGACTGCCAATAACGCAATACGGAAAATCTCTTTCTTCACGGGGAAACATATTGAGCACCTCTTGCCTTTTATCCCGAAACATGTATAATAATAGCTATTTAGGCATAGTCCCTTTATGATGGAATATTAAGGCATTATAGGAAATTATTGTGCTGTAGTAAACATAAGAGTCATTATAATACAATATGCTCTTCTCGTTCGTGCACCAAGTCCAATATATTTCAGAGATTTTCGACGTTCTTTTTATCGTAGGTCTTTTTTTCTTGTAAAACATTTTGGAAAGAGATTGGTATTACGGAAGATTTGGAATATGGCGGCAGGAGTTTGAGTGGATTGAGGTTATGTTTATGTTATTCAGTTATTTGTGTTTAGAGCATTAAAGAGGCTTTCGTAAGAACTAAAGTACCAGTAATTTTAAACACTGGAGGTAACAATAAATGCTTATATTGCGTTCTTATTCATCTGACATTTAAATGGCTAAATTTAGTTGTAGTTTCCCTACAAGTATAGCGGGTAGTGGCAATACTGTTATTCTAAATAGCTTTGATGTCTATCTCCGTAGTGTGGGATTAGGAATGTACCTCATGTTTTGGAAGGCCTGATTTCGAATCTCGGTTGGAATGAGTAACCTGAATATAAGGGGAGATGTCCTTACCTGCGTAGACAAATCAAAGGTAACTCTTAAGCTCATTAGATCCTGAGCAGATTTGAAAATTCAATACATAAAACATCAGTGTCGAGATTTCACTGAAAATAGTCGTTACTTAGTAGTTACACTTCCGGGCTATCTAAAATTTTCAACTTACCAACATGTCCCACCTCTTATGCTATGGGCATGGTTACTGATGCGGTGGTGCCTTAATGTTACATATTGCTGCATGCTGTGTTCCATGATCATGCAGAAGTACAAGTGCATTATAAGACGCTGTATTCATATCTTATTGTTTCACTTGTGTTACGTTTCTTTATTTATGATAAGCTAATATATGAGAAGGCATTCAGCCCCAGTTAATAACCAGTCATATTCAATATACACTGTGTAATTTCTGTATACAATTTGTAATGCCTTCAGAAAAGCACAAAAATATGCAGTTTCATTTGTGCTAGTTCTCTTTTAACAGAACAATTCCACCTTTTTGTCACTTTGCCTAAGAACTGTTCTATGTTTTTAGTATGCTTCTGAAGAGTTTAATCAAAGCTCTTATTCTGTCCAATTTAAGCCATTTCTGATTTACTAGCTCCTTTCTCCACAGATCAGTCCCTTTACACTCAAAGAATTTGTGTTCAATACCTTCATTTCCTCCGCAAATAGGGTACTGGTTTTGTGGGGCACTCTTTCTTGGTCCTTTAAATTTCCATGCACCTGTTCTTACCCATACAATGGCCTCTCTTTGTTCATTATTTCTTGAATCAATATATATTTCCATTTCCCAAATCTGTTCATTGAAATATAAAACATTGGAGACTGTTTTTCAGGTATCTCATCTAAGAAGGAAAAAAAAATCGAGTTTTATTTATGGACACTCTTTAACTGCTATGGTTCTTAGTATCCCATTCTATATTGGACGTCAAAGACCAGTAATTTTGTTCAGAGGCCTCTTTATTAGGCTTGAGGTTCTTTTATGTACCATAAATCAACACGGGACCACCAGCTTTACTTCCCTTCCAAAGGAAACATGCTAAGGATTTTTACGCCCGAAAAAATCCATCGACCTCCTCCGGGTTTGAACGTATGACCTCGGAAACTAGAGGCTAACAGAGGACGACCATCTCACCTAAGAGTTTTTTAATTTCTATATCCTCAAATCTCCTCCTTGCTTCTTTTTTGAAAAACTGTTATAATTACTTTCTCTTCTTCTTCAAGTTTCTTCTAACCCATTTTTTTGCAATTTATTTAATTCATCCAGAATTCCTTAGGCACCTGTCTTGATATTTCTAAGCTTTGTTTTAACAAGTAGTTTCTTCTAAATTCAAGATCCTAAAGCAGTATTTAAGAAACCTTTCCGTAACCACTTGCCAGTTTCATTGGGCTACTTCCTAGACCAAGCACTGCCCTGTGTACAATATCTGCATGTTGTGTAATGTGTTCTGAGCATATCTTTCAGTGGACCAAAGAACAAAGTCAGAGAGATACACAGCATGCATCTCAATTTAATGAACATAATAAAAAAAATTGTCTGGCTTGCCTGACATTGCATGGTTACATTTTTAAACTCAAATGACAAATTAATTAATTTCATTTTACCTCCCTCCGCGCTTTATAAAATTATTGTACAATGATATAGAAGATTTTTATGGTTAATCCTCCCCTTTACCCCTTATAATTTTAATTCTGTCCAGCCCCGGCTGACCCTAATAAAAACCCTGTGATATTCTGCAAAATGTTTTGAAACATCTGACTTCCTTAACTTCCCCCCCCCCAACAGTTTTTTAAGTTCTGCAAATGTTGCATAGCCTATAAGTATCCTTTGGTGGTGGAACAATCATCTGTCAGAATGATCAAGTAATTGTTTTCGATAATTACAGTAGGTGAAATTTTAAACGTTTGTAGCTTATCTTTAGTATGATAGGATGTAACTTTACCCAGCTGTGTTGCGCATTTCCAGTCTTGTCAAAGATCCACAATTCTATTCATTTATTTTAATTTCTGTTCAATACAGCGTCAAAGCACAAATGAACAATGTCAAAGTTTTGGAAAAGTCATAAAAATAGGTCATTAGAACACATTCATGACATGTAAAGGCTGGTTCACAACATATGAGAATGACAGAGTTGAAATAGATGTATTTTAATGGAAGCATTCACAATCAATGGGAAACAAGAGTTGGCCAAGTTTTAACTTTTCTCATTTTTGTTCCTGGGCAGGGCATATTAGACTCTTCACTGTAGAGATTATTCTAGGCGGCCATGACATGAAACAGTTGCTAGTGCTCTCTCTAGTTGCAAGCTGAAAACTGGAAGAAATTCTAGGATGTGTGCTTCCTGACCTCAGGTCCTGACACAAGCAGATCCATTGAGTTTATATGCAGGTCAAAACTGATTGTTGCCTCAAAAACAATAGAAATTAACAATGAAGTAGAGGTTTTTATTGTGGGTATTGTTTGCCCCACGCTTTGGGAGCCAATTTGAAGTGGGAGTTTTGTTTACGTTATTTGCAACACGCTTTGGACGTCAATTTGAAGTAGGTCGTATTGAAGGAGTTGTATTATAGTTCAACTGTTGGGGAGCCAAACTTGAAGTTGTTGCAACCGCACGTATAATACCCGGTTTCCAGTAGCCTTCCACCCATTGTACTTTCAGGTGGCCTTTGCCCCAAGTTTAAAAATATTAGCTTTGTAATTTGACTGTTTCTTTAAATATTACATATTTATGTTTGCCTCGGCTGCGTCAGCATTTGTTAGAGACATGTTTTGTCTTAGCAGGGTTTTGGTGCAACAAGAATGTAGGTTTACACAGATTATAATTTTACTTCACTCCTTTTATTAATCCTTGACACAAATTAAATAGCACTTCACTGATATAGAGAGCTGTGAGATTCTTTTATTTAACACTTGCACTTTTTAACACGTAAACTATTTTCGTCTCACACGAATACATATTTAATTTCTCGAGGACACATCTCGCGTCTGGTTATGTGCACTGTCTAGAAGCAACCAAGGTAACTCGACTATAGGGAAGGTAGGCCACTCCGGCAATTTCGCTCTCATTGGCTGCGCACCTGTGATGTCATGTGGAAGGTAGAACACGTGCGCTCTTTGGATAGCAATTGAAAGTGAAGGCTTTAAACCCGATTTAACATGTATAATTTAAGGCCCGGATTGGTATACCCATTGTGTAAACGGTTAAGCAGTAATCAAGGAAGTGTAACATAATGCAGTGACATATGTTATAAAAGATACTTTAACGAAAATGCGCAGGAAACGTTCGTCAACACATTCTCTAATTACAAACCAATTTTATTAACACCACCACAAAAACTATTACTAAAATAAAAAGTAACAAATTATTCTTTGTTTAATCTTAAAAGTAGGCTTATATTTAGAAGTGGCTGGTCATGCTGTTGTTGTTGTTGTAGAAGTAGTAGATGTCAACCACCTCTGACATTTTCTCGTATTTCTTTTTTCCATGGGTGCAGCTTTTAATTTTTGATTCAAATGCAGTAAATGTGCGGGTCCTGATGCATAGAGAAATAATTCTTTCGTCTAGTTCAGGTAATTTAGAGCAAATTATGTCACTAAGTGTTTTCATCATATTTTGAAATACAAAATCCATGGAATCGTGCAAATATAATTTCGAACTCCTTCACTTTTTGGCACCAATGTTCGGTAGATCAAACAAGTCTTGCCCGCCTGGAAATAACTGTAATCCAGTCCTGAGGCACTTGCATTGGTAAATTACAGATAGTCACTGTCTTTGCTTCTCAATGTGCTATTAAAGGACCGACATTTGTATGCAAATAACTGCAAGATATTTTACAATCCATGTTGAAATCTTCATTTTCAAAATTTTCCTTTATGCTCATATCTTCTGACAATATTGCCTCCTCATATTTGTTGGGTGCTGAAAGTCTTTAGCAAAGTCATGCATCCATAGTCAAATATTTTTCCTATCTGATAATGAAATTAACATTGTTATATTATTTTCAGTAAACATGCCCAAATAAAACAAAGTTTTGAGATGACATACCTTTTGATTAATTTTGCTGGTACTGTTGCTGTTATATGTACTCGAACCCGGGAGACAGACATCATGCTAGTTCGGAATCAACAAATACAGCACTGCATCACCACGTAAAATTTTCCGTAGAGGTAAGCGAAGTATTAGTTCATTTTAAGTCCCGTTCATAGTCCTCAGGCCGAAAATGTACTGAGCAGGCTCGAGCATTATCAGTGTTGAATTTATCACTCCGTTTACAGCGAGACACCGACATGCGCCTTAGTTTATCATTTTTAGGAAATCTATGATACATAATTCCAGCAGTTTTTGTTCCTATATTGGAACATTGCGCAACAGCACAGTTATCTTTGTTTTTTGAAACGTTCATTTTGAACATGAATGCACACCACACTTGTATTTCTGAATCGTATCCACAACTAGAACTAACTTCTAGGTAATCGGAAAGAGCATTCTTATTTAGTAAGCAACAATGCTCACCAAAAGCATATCCACCTGTTGGTGGGGTGCAAAACTGTTGCTCATGATTGGTCAGTACAACGCATTGCAGAAAAATATTATTTAAAGGGTTGTTCTGTGATTCCTCGAAATAATTGTATAGGCATTATTTAAGAATGGTTTTCCCAGAAAATAGGGAATATGCTGTTTTAGAAATTAGTGCGTGAACACGTGCAATTAAATGCACCTAATAGGGCAATTCGGCACCTGTTCGTGCTGTTTCAAATGCACAGGGACTCGGACACGTCTCCAAAACTTTTAAGAAGTTCAACAGAAAGATAAAAGAAGGCGAAATGCAATGATCTTCGCTTTGCCTTAGGGTAATATACCGTCTTAAATCCAAACTGTATGAAAATTCAGGTACAACATGGAGAAAAGGGTGATGACCCTTTTATATGCAAGTGCTCTTTTAAAATCTGGAAATAAGAAAAACATTTTCTTTGCCATTTCAAGGGAAACAAACACTTGGTCTATACTGAGGAATATCATTGTAATGATATAACATTGTGATGGAATTAAGCTAGAAAGTGTAATCCACATAAAATTATATTATTTTACAACCACAAATAAGGATTTTCTATAGCTTACTTTGATCACTGTGGTCATTTCTGAAAAATTATTTATAGTTGTTTAAAGTGTGAAAATATGCAAAATATATATTGTAATTATGAAACTCGGATTTGCTACATTCATATGACTTTCTTTGCTCACTCTTCTACAAACTATTCATACAGAAGTTTATTCTTCTATCTACTTGTTAAGAGAGATGAACTTTAATTACACATTTAGTTATATGTATAAGAAGGATTTAGTAAGCTAAACCGATAGCCAAATTATAAAGCTTGTCACTATGTGATGACTTTGAAATTCCATGCTCTTTGCATGACCACAAGGGAAAAAAGCCGAATAGCGACTTACCACTTAAAAAGTTAAAGTATTTGAACATTCAGACAAATAACACAGAATATCTTGGACATGGTTAATGCCACAGCAATATTTATTTGGCATAAATTGTGTGCTTTAACGAGATCTACTTCTTTTTAAAGTAATTTTTTTATCTTTTAAATCAAGTTTTCACAGGCTACTTACAGGAAATTCAAAATATACATATTATTTGTCCTGCGAATGTTTTAAACATATGCATTTTAATGAAAATGTTATTAGTAAGTTTTGAAAACAAAAGTAATGGATAATTGCCCATGTATAGGTTAGTTCGTGATACGGAATCTTCTTAAAAAATCATGTCGCATCCTTGGAAGATACTGGAGTTAAATTCCAAGTTTGGTATTTAATCAACTTTTTGTTTTAAGTTATGTTGTTCACACGCACGCAAACCTTTTTCTAAAAATGTGGTTTTTAGATTCAATAGTCTCAAAACATGTATTTCCGGTGAAATTTCGGGCGGAATACAATACTTACTCTACTTACTATAAGTAAATAGGAGAGTAAAATTGCAGAAATAATGCATAGCCTGAAGGTTCTATTTTATTTTAATATAATATAGTTTTTCTTCTCCCCTTGTCTCTCTCCCTCTCTTCATTTATTACGTGTTTAAAAGGCATTTAACAAGACAAGCTGTAACATAAGAATATATGGCATAGTTTTGTTTCTTCCTCCGTATTATTTTTCTTTTTCTATTTTATATGTTACGGAACAAGAGTTTTGTTTCAAATAAATTTGCCCGAGGTGACCATATCATGCCAGCTAGCATGACGGGATTTGAATTATATTGTAAAATCTGAGCTTCCACATGTGAATAGCGGTGCTAGCTACCTTCCACATGACGTACCAGCAGACAGCTCGACAAGCAGCGAATGCACAGGAAGCAGGAAGAGGCCCCCCTGAGAAGCAACTGAACTCTTTTCCACCACCTAAATTTGTGAATTCCTGTATTTCAAGTCTCTGATTGGCTAATCCTAGTCCAATAGAATACCTTCATTTAACTAAAGCTTTTTCTTGTTGTTTGGCTATTTTTAAACTGTCTCAAAATTTACATTATTGCTGCTCTAATAATAATGACTAGTAGCATTTAAACTTCCTTACTCATTATTGCCTCAAGGTTACCTCATTGTTAGCAACTTTAAACATATTCTCGCAGCTCCTACATTATTAAATTATGTAATATATTCACATAACATTATTACACATGGATACAATAATATGAACATTTACAATGACTGTAATATACACTTTTTAGATATTGTTACATACACATATTGCTTTAAGGTGGGCTGTTATTGAATTTATATATTATATAATTAGACTGAAATTATTTAAGTGTTAAAAATACTGCCTCAACAAACACCTTTAATTTTCACCATTAAATAAAGGAATGAGAACCGGTATGACTAAACGAATTGGAAATGTATTGGTCTGCATTTAGATAATGTTTACTGCATCGAATCTTGACATTAGCTAACCTGCCCTATGTTGACTGAATTGGAAGTAGGTGAAAAAAATATCTGGTCAGTGAAAACCAAATGAAATCCTAGTGTTGTTACCAGGCTGTTCTGAACCAAAATGTTGTATGCTTCCCATTTTTGTTACCATTCTCGGGCTGTTGTGAAGCAGCACTTAATATATGCACATACACACACACTACTGCTAAGAGTTGCGTACAAATTCATCTATACTATAATATGCTTTTTCTATCAGAAAGCTTTTTAATATACTTTTTTATACAGTTTGATGTCAGTTGGAAGGACCTTGTAAAACTTTGTTCCCATGAAAGCAGGCATCTTTTCAAAAAATTTGTAATTGATGACTGGGGATTGCTAGGTTGTCTTTATGTCTAGTATTGTGTCTATGATAGTTGGTTTCTAGGAAGAAATTAATTTCCTTAAGTGCAGAACAGTTTGGTAGATATGAGGGTCATTTTAAAAGCCTGCACATGGCGCATGCGTGACTGTTACAGTGGCATGATCAAGTTGAAGTTTATGTCAGTTGTGAGTCAGACTTTAGGCTTGACAGTTATATATGTGTTGTAATTCAGTTTTAAAATGGAAGCTGAAACCAAATCAGTTCAGATTACACATAGTGACCAATGTTCCCACATCAAAATCGAATCCCTACGTGGAAAGAACCGAACTGAAATTTACAATGCTTTGAGAGAGGTGTGTGGGAATAGTGTATGCATCGTAGCACAGTATCACGGTGGTCTGCTCGTTTCCATGAAGGTCGGGCAAGCAGCGAGGACATCCCAAGAAGTGGAAGGCCATCAAGTGCAACAGACTATGCCTTTCAGATTATTGTTAATGACATTTTGAGAGAGGATCAACAAAAAACATGGGAGGCCAGAATGTCTGTCACCTCAGTTTACAGAAGCATTGCCGAAAAGTTGCTGCCAGATTGGTTCCGCAAGCAGATCACAGAAGAATTGCTTCAACGTTATCAATCAGAACAGTTTCTGAAAAGTACTGTTGCACTTGATGAAACCTGGATACAAGTTTTTGAGCTAGAACTGAAGTCTCAGTTGTCACAATGGAAGAAAAGTTCCAACTCTCTACACCCAAAAAAACTCTGCCACCAAGAATCAAAGGTTGGAGTCATAGCTCCAGAAGACGTCTGTAACAGGTACATACTACAAGCTGTTTTGTCAAAGAAGGCCTGACATGCTTGCAGCTGGTGTCCTCATTTTGCATGATAATGCAAGACCGCATATTGCCCAACCAGTGAGAGAAACGTTCAACAAATATGGATGGGAAATACTTTTGCACCCGCCATACAGACCTGATATGAGCTCCCACTTTGATTTGTTTCCACGGAAAACGTTCTGATATAATTAATGAAGCTTCCAGTGAGATGACCCGAGTAGTCAGACAGCTTAACAGTGAAGATGCCTATTGGGAATACAGAATTTACCAAGCAACATTGGAGATTATATTGAAGGCCTGGGAAGGTATTTTGTGAAATAAATTGTTTTCTTTACAGTGTGCAGAACTTTTGAAATGACCTCGTGCATAAGCTAGGGAGAGTTAGAACTCTACATTCATAATGAAATGAATCAGACTCTGAACATCATGGTTGAAAGCTCCTCCAATTTTGGATAAGAAATGAGAGCTCTTTGGTGAGCATGTACTGTCACACTATATAGGCAGCTGTCTACAGGCAGGATTCATTTGCTCTTCCATTCTACGCAGGTGCTCTCCAAGAGGACAGTGTTCTGTAAAAAGCCCTATTGCACATTAGAGCTTTTTCCCTCTTAATTTTAGCATTTCTCACGACCTGCATCTCTGTATGAGAACTTTGGAGTGCAGCTGAGCAAGCAGTCTCTTTGGTCCCATACTTATATAATAACATAAAAGTTACACAGTTTTCACATAACATAGAAACCCTTAACTTATACAACAAAGTAAAGGTGAATATACAGATTCCCCACCCCCAGGCTACCAAGTCAGTGTCTTTGGAAAAGGCGCAGTCTGCGACCTTTGAGAAAAAAGATCTGAAGTGATACACACACATAACTTTCTCTACCCTATATCGTTTATTAGTGGTTATACAAATTATTCCTACTAAACTATCTACTACATTGCACATTTCGTTATAGAGAACAGCGATAGTCAACTGGATGCTATATGCTGGCCTTCCATGACATCGCGAGAAACAACTGAATGTTGATGAATGACCAAGAAATGCACCATTCAAACCTTTAATAATGGATATCTCAGAAACGGCTTATACCACAAATAAACTTATTTAAAACAAATTGTGTGTTTTAAAGAGATCTACATTTTTTGTGTAGTAAGTTTTTGTCTGTAGCTTAAGATTTACCAGTTATAAAAGGGTATACAAAATTTCTTCCAAATGAAGAGGACTTCGCATGCTAATCCCAGAAAATTCAAGACATACATGTTATTTGTAATGTAAATATCTTTAGTATATCGTATTTTAATCAAAATCGTTAGCCATTTTTTTAGAAAATCTAAAAAACAATCCATATAGAGAGTGGTCGGGAGGGGGGGTGTTCCTTGAAAATCTTTGTGTTGCATCTTTGGAAGATACTGAACCTAAATACCAAGTTTGTTATTTATCCAATTTTTCGTTTTTGAATTAGGCTACTCACAGATACACACACACGGACCTTTTTTATTCAGGGGGCCTCAAAACATGCATTTCTGGTGAAATATTAGCATCAATTTTTGGATGGAATGTAATACCTTCTCTTCCTACTATGTACGTGGTAGAGAAATTAATAATATTGGTTGTTAATTATAAAATATTGGCTGTCTGATTTCTAATGTTAGCAATTTTCTCTCTTCATACAATTATTTAGCATGTGCTGTTAACAAACACACAAAGGAAATAAAGCAAAACTTTGTTACATGAGGTTTATTAAAATATTGACATTCGTGTTCCATGCATATGATAGGATTATAAGCAGATTCTCTTTTGATTTGCTGCATCTTATGTTTTCTTATTTGCTAAATTGTCACCATCTGTATAATTATAGTGCTTGGAATGAAATATCCATGGCATTTGTGTTATTTTATGTGCATTTTCTGTGCAATAACAATAACAGTTTTCTACTTCATGGCATTCTCAATTAAAACTCAAAGCCTTCTTTACAAGTATGTTCTTTTATTACTCTGTGTGTTTGTATTCAAGTACAAGGGCTTTGTAAATCGTTTTTGGTCTTTAAGTAATTTATAAATTGAAATTAGAAGGTGTTTCACAGCCCATGTCTGTCAGAAAGAATTACCAAAATAGGTTGAGTGGTTTTTAAAATTATCCTATAGAGAAATGTTCTCAGTTTATAATATTGGTATAGATGATGTGTTTGTACAGGTATATGATTGTTATGGAGAAGACAGCAGACCACCGCCCACAGCAACCACCAGAGATTCCTCAAGGAAACAAATTAGCACGTGAATGTTCGCCACGTTGGGGTGACATTTGGCAAGAGTTCTTGGCACCCCATAACAGTTCATCACCAAGCAACAACACTTCTGTGACTCCATTGCCTACAACTGATGCAAGCTCCCAGCCACCCAAGCCCACCGTGGATAGACCTTATAGGTTTGAATGAATACTTCACATTTAACAATACACTGTGTGTAATATGTCCCTAGCATTCAGAGCTTTCATTTGGATGTGTGGCCTTATTACGGGGAATTGCTTGCCCTGCACTGCACTGCTTCTAACTGGTTCGGTTTGCTCTCTGTGTTCCATCTAATCAGTTGATGCAAAGTTTGTGCTGTACAGGGTTGATATGTTCTAAGACCACGTGTTTCAGTGCTATAGTGTGTTAGTGTTCTTATAATGCCAGCACATAGAATCTTGATGTATGATTCCTATGTAACAACAAAGTCTTGTAAAGATTCCTTGCTGTTTATGCGCCTCACATTGTAATCTCGTGAATAAATTTACACAAATGGGATCTGTTCTTTATAAGAAACTGCTGTGTTCTTACAGAGGAAAAACTATGACATTAGAGAAAAGTTACAACAAAGTCCAAAGAAATATTTGAGAAAGCTTGCACACGAATCAGAAATTTTGCAGACCTTGTCTTGGAATGTTACTAAACTTTTAAAATGAAAACCCTATAAGATAACTGATAATTTGAGTAGAGCTAATTTGTGCAATTGGATAATATTAATGATCACTCTGTGACCATGTTAATACAAATGTTGTTAAAAGGTGTGAGATGTGTGTACAACATTTTCTATGTGGTTATTATAGTTATAATTTGCATGCACTTGAATTTAAGGGGATATGAATATCCGACTCTGTCAGCAAACAGCATGCTTCCAGTTAGGTTGGCCATACGTCCAAATGAAGGCTCTGTGCATCATGTTTTAAGCAATTCTGTTTTCTCTATTCTTATTGCTTTAATCTTCATTTGTATGACAATTAGTGTGTGCAGAAACTAAAACAAAAATCATAATAAATAGTGTAACTACACTTTCACATTGCAGAGGTAACACTGCAAGTAAAGTAGGCCATGGGCTTTGCTATAGGGGGCCATGGTTTAACTCAGTGTGACGTTTTCCCCCATAAAGTTGATGTTTGTTCAGTTATGAATAACGACAGTGCAAGTGCTGTCAGAAAGTATGCTCACTTGTGAGTTAATTACTAAATTTCAAACAATTTCTCCACTTTATTAATAAGCCTAATATTCCAGCAGTTTGCAAATTATGCCACATATTTGCTTGTGTTACATGTAAAGTATACTTTTATTTTGAATAATATGTCTCAATGAGTCTGTCTTGAAACTTGGTAGCTCATATTACATCAGTGAGTTCTCGCCTTATCTGGTAGTAGCTGTTTCCTAATGGTATGGAGGCGGCTGTTAAGGTTTCTCTTAATGTTAAATTTAGTTTAAATTTAATAGTTTAATATCTCTAAAATGTAACCTAAAAATTTAAATAAACAAAAAACATTTCAATATATTCAACTGTTAATAGTTTTAGAACAAGAGCATCAAACATACCTGCCGGTTTGTAATCATACTTTTTATTATGGAAGTTTTCAATGCATACATATTAAAGGGAACATTAAAGTATAAAATTCCTGTTCCTAGTTACGAAGCAGAGATATTTTTACAGGTGCGATGTGTGTGGAAAGGCGTTCACGCAGGCGCGCCACCTTACACGCCACAGCATGGTGCACACAGGTGAGAAGCCCTACACGTGCAAGCAGTGTTTAAAGAGGTTCTCGCAACAGAGCGACCTCACTCGCCACGTTCGTCGCATCCACACAGCAGAGAAACCGTACGTCTGTAGTATTTGCATGAAGGGCTTCTCCCAGAGGGGCGACTTCATCAGACACACCCAGCGTGTTCACACAGAAAACAAGCCACACGTTTGTTCCATCTGCATGAAGAACTTTGCTCAGTATGGTGACCTTAAGAGGCACAAGATTCGTGTTCACACCGCCGAGAAGCCGTATCTGTGCCAAGTGTGTTTGCACAGGTTTAGCCAACACGGGGACCTCATCCGACACACTCGGCGCGTACACACTGGGGAACGTCCATTTTCCTGTACGACATGCATCAAAAGTTTTGTGCAAAGAGCTGATCTGAATCGTCATGTTCGCCTCATTCACACTGGGGAGCGTCCCTTTGTGTGTGACCTGTGTTTGAAGGCATTTGTCCAACTGGGCGATCTCACAAGACATGTAAGACGAGTCCATGGTGGAGAAGGCAGACAGTATCACAATTCACCCTGCATACTGAACCCTACTGCATCTGACCTCAGCAGACGCATCAAAAATGTTAATGTAGAACGACCCTATGTGTGCGATGTCTGTGGTAAAGCATTCTTACAAGCTCGCCACTTGTCCCGTCATAACTTTACGCACACTGGCCAGCGTCCTTTTTCTTGTTCCATATGCCTTAAGGGATTTGTTCAGGCCGGCGACTTGACCAGACATACGCGTAGGGTTCACACAAAGGAAAAACCTTTCTTGTGTCAGCTGTGTTTAAAGACTTTTGTTCAAAGAACCGAACTGACGAGACACACAATACGTGAACATACCAAAAAGAAACCATTCCCTTGTAAAATCTGTCTGAAAACTTTCGTCCAGGCCACAGATCTTGCACGTCACGTGAAACGCATGCATACCGGTGAGGAGAAACCATTTTGTGACATTTGTACGCAGAACTATACAAAAGTTGGAGATGCTATGTCTGTGAAAGACACCAAACCTGACGCAACAAATGATAAGGGCCGTGTCATCACAGCACAGGCGTATGTCACCGTGGCTCAGGATATTACAGTGACAGTTGGTACTGCGCCCTGTGTATGTCTGCAGGGAAGAAATGGGGATAAAACAAACTGTGAACTTCAAAATGTCAACAAGGCACTCAACATACGACATTAATGCTTTAATTGAGCATTTTAATTTTATATATGTATATCCAAAAAGGTGTTCAAATTCATTTTGTTTCTGCTTGCACCAGTTTAAGTGAAGCTTGGTTCACAACAACTGAGAACAGTAAACAGAAGAGAATGACAAAGTTGAAATACTGTGTTCACAATTGACGGGAAGCTTTCACAGGCTCTGGGAACAGAAAAGAAAAGTTGGCCAAGTTTCAACTTTCTCGGGCACAGCATACTAGATCCATATTGTGTATATTAGTCTGTTCACTGCAGAGATTAATCTAGGTGGCCATGACATGAAAAACCATCTGTAGTCACAAACTGAAAACATGAAACTAGAAGAAATTCTAGTGAAAGGGTCATGTGGTTTGTTTATATGCAAATCAAAATTTGTTATTGTCGCAAAAACTAAAAAAATGATAGGAATTAAGGGTACATATGACTGAATTTTGACAATTTTCAGTCAAAAGTTTGATTTTTTTTACTTTTTGGTATAAAAAATGTACAATCTTTGCTTTATCAAATGCATCCTTTATTTTGTCAGTTGCATCTTTCTTAAAGCCCACAGAAACCATCCTTTAACTCCATGTCGTGGTATTTAAATGCCTGGTACATGCTTCTTTTGCTGTTTTCTTGGATTGCAATTTTTGAGCATTTTGCTGTGTGGAAAATGCTTCTTGCAGAGCATTTCTTATCAGAATGGCTTCAAACTTGCACAGTATTTAGCAATATATACAGAGAGAACTGCGAACCGGCTGCGCGGTGTTTTTCCTGTCTGCATCCTCGGTGCTCGTTGCCATCTGCTGCTATCATAGTAAGGCACGGATGAAACTACACATTTTAAAACTACTTTTAAAGGCTTTACTTACCAACTTTATGAAAGGAGATGCTGAAACTGGCCACCATCGTTGTCCATACATTTTTGGCATCTCTTTAGGAAACTATCCATCACTTGCTGTAGTTCATGTTGAGAAATGCTGGCAATTTCCTGGCTGATATTTTGTTTTAATTTTTTCGGGTGTGTGGGTTTGTCGTGTACAGTTTGTTTTAAGTTACCCTATAGATAGAAATTGCAGGGGGTTAGGTCAGGGGACCGAGGGGGGCCATAGCTCTCTACTAATAATTTTGTCCTCAAACACATTTTCATAAATTTGTTAAGTAAAGCCTTTAAAAGTAGTTTTAAAAATGTTGTATCGTTTCATCCGCGCCTTTCTATGATAGCGGCAGAGGGCTACGAGCGCCAAGGATGCAGACAGGAAAAACATGGTGCAGCCGGTTCACAGTCTGTTGGCTCTCCCTGTACTAGAAATAAGAATTGTGTTGGGTTTTGATATCAAATTAATTTTAGTGTGGCTTTTATGCTTCAGAATAGATAATTATTCCATATTTTTTAAAAATTATGAAATTTTTTATTCATATTTTTCATAGGCTAAACAAATAATCAGAGATAAAAACACAATACAATTCCAATTTGTCCTTGTGTGTGTGTGTGCAAAATGTTAGAATGATTGGATGAAAACTTTGTTGCAAGGTGCTTTGCGAGTGCAATTATTAATTTATTTGAATAATTTGCTGAACCAAGCAACCTACAGCTTTGCACAGCATAAATGTGTACTCAAAATTTCACCAAAATTAATTGAACAATATAGAACTTGGAAAATACACTCATATGTACCCTTAACAAACAACTTTAATGCACGCCATTAAGTAAAAAAGTGAAAGCTTAGAATTGGAAAAGTAATGAATCTGCATTATGTTGGCTAAATTGCAAGCAGATGAAACAATATCATTGTTCAGTTAAAAACAAATGAAATCCCAATGCACAAAATTGATTTTCCGTTTAGTGATCATCAATATGCATTCTTGTTCTCGTTGCTGAGCTGTTGTGGACCAAAATCTTGTATATTGCATTACTTCCCGTTCTCGGGCTATTATGATCTAGCCCCCTACTTATCTATGGGAGTATTGTGTAGTGAGATTTCACCAGAAATGCATGTTTTGAGGCTCCCTGAATCCTAAAACTGCATTTTTAGAAGAAGGTGTGTGAACAGCATAACTGAAGAACAGAAACTCAGTTAAATACCAAACAGTCCAGTGTACAACACACAGACTCTTCTCGCAAACTACCTTCTGTTTAATATACAGGGTCTTTCATAAGTAAGCAATAATGCAATAAACCTAAAATTAAGTCATCCTCTAGTTCTGAGGTTGGTGGTTCAAACCCAGCAGAGGGCAATAGATTTTTTTCAGGTGTAAACATCCTTAGCATGACTTCCTTTGGAAGGGAAGTAAAGCCGGTGGTCCCATGTCGTAGATTTACGGCACATAAAAGAACCAGAGCCTGATAAAGAGGCCTTGAGCAAAATTACTGGTCTTTCACGCCCAATTGTAGAATGGGACGCTAAGAACCACAGTAGCTAAAGAGCATCCATAAATAAAACTCAATTTAATTTAAGTAAGATTAACTCATTCTTAAAAATGCTCCAATACATCAAACTTAATATTTTTAAAGGAAAATTTTACCAAACAAAAAGTAATATTTTCAGTCATTATTCTACCGGTATGGCTTATGAACAACAAAATTTTAAACTATCCATCACTCGCTGTAGTTCATGTTGAGAAATGCTGGCAATTTCCTGGCTGATATTTTGTTTTAATTCTTACAGGGTGTGTGGGTTTGTCTTGTACACTTTGTTTTAAGTTACCCCAGAGATAGAAAATGCAGGGGACCGAGAGGGCACAAATCTCTACTAATAATTCTGTCCTCAAACACACTTTCATAAAGTTTTTAAGTAGTTTTAAAAATGTTGTATGGTTTCGTCCACGCCTTTCTATGATAATGTCAATGAGTGCCGAGGATGCACAGCGCAGCCGGTTTGTAGTCTTTTGGTGCTCCCTGTACAAAAGCCATTTGGAATGAAAACAAGCTATTCCCAGAAAATTCAAGATATACATTTTATTTGTCATGCAGATATCTTAAACATATGATGATTTAATCAACATTTTCGTCCCGTCCTTGGAAGATGATGCACTTGAACACCAAGTTAGGTTTTTCAGTTATGTTGTTTACAGACATGCACACAGATCTTTTTTGGGATTCAGCAGTCCTCAAAACATATATTTCCAGTGGAATACAATACATAGTAGAGAAAGTAAAAATGCCTCAGTGAATTTTATAGTCTCCTAGAAGAGAATTCTAGGAGCTCATCAAAAGCCCAGTAGATCAGGATCTACCGATTATTGCAACAGAGTTAAGGATACAAACCAGATATAAATAGTCGAGTGGTAGTGGGATTTGCCATAGCTTTAACTTAAAATATGTCTATCACACGCACAGAAATAAATATGTTAAAAGTTACATCAAACATTTGTGTAGGAACCCATACAAACCTGTTTGCTAACAGAATTCATTTATACACATTGTAATGGGATTTCAATGTTTCTGGCATGAAGAACATAGTCATTGCAGGTTCAAGAAAAGATGCATCCATTCAAATTGGCTCACAGGAAACACTGAATAATTTGATCACTTTGTGTTTTAAATTTTGTAAATGCTTAAATAGTTATTGTATATGTAGGTCATTTCATGGCAATTGTATTATATCACTGGAAGTAATAAATGCTTTTGAAATGTACTTCTGAGGTCCAGTACTAAACATAGAAGTACATTACAGACAAGGAATTTCTCTCAAAATAACACCCACACATCCTACATTCACATGACTTTCTCTACCCTCTATTCTTTATTAATGGGTATACAAAAGTTTATTTCTCTCTCACTTCTTGAGATAAATCTTTACAGAAACAGCTACATTACACATTTTGTTATAGAGAACAGTGATAGTCAAATGTTTAACAACTGGACGCTATATGCTGATCTTCCATACTGTTTTCCTAGTCGCCAGAAAAAAACTGAATGTCAACAGGACTTAAAAAGAATAACAAAGTATCTATTGAACGTTAATAACAGGTATCTCAGAAATGACCGATGCCACAGAGAATGTTATTTGGGTATTTCAAAGACATGTACATTTGTGCGATTCTGATTTAATGTCGAGTTGTGTAGCTCAATAAAAAAGCTTCTGCAACCCTTTGTTCCTCCCTTTCTACTCTACAGTTTTTCTACACCCAGTATAAATGAAAAATTGTATAAGATCTGGTAAGGCAAGAAGTTCTAAAAACATTTACCAATATTTTCTTTTTACTAATGTTTAATGCCTATTTCTATTAGACACAGCACCTGCTGTGGACATTGGTGATACATGAAATAGCAGAAGGAAATGTTCCAGGCCTAAGTTTCCCAACCTGAGAAACCAGGAAACAAATCTCAGGCAGAATGGTTCTGGCAGAACTATAGACCTCAAGACTCCATGTCTTAATGACCTTGGTACCCATGTCAGTTGAAGTGCCATGTTTAAAGAGAAAAATTGTTACTGCAGCAATTTGTATTCAGTTTGACGAGTTTTGGTTGCTGGCCACAATACTTACCTCCTTGTTCTACAATGCTTTTCTTTCACACTGTGGCTCACAGCACAGACTCCCATCAAAATAGTTATTACATCTTGTATTCTCATAGTTACAATTATAATGATGATAGGAACATACATCATCACAAGAGATGTTGTCCTGCTCTTTCCACACACTTTTGTAACATCTCAGGAAATTTTCATTCACACTTGAGAGTTCAATATCCAAAATTAACTGAAATTCTTGGCCTGATGTTCTAGTTTATGTGGTTTGTGCCACACACACACCTTATTTTTCAAGTTCCACCATAGATAAAATCAGGTATCGTGAGAACCAAAATTCCTTACTAATTACGCTCTCTTCAAAAATTTCCTGATTTAAATTTAATAACTCATCAGGCTGTATGCACGATAGCAAAGTCTTGTTTGAAAAATCCCCACTAACAGTCAACGTTGGTCAGCTGATCAAAACACGGTATCTCTCTGCATTTATTGTTTGCTCAAAAAATATAGGTCCTATTATTCTGTATCTCATCAAATTCCTAAATAAAGGCTATGATAGTGTTTTAAATCTTTAAAAAGAATTAATTTAGACAAAGGTTAAAATGTATACAGAGGCCTGAACAATCTGGGCTCTAGTTGATACAATTGAGCATTTTTTAAACTAGTGTTTAATGCCCATCCTTACTCAATACAGCACCTGAGAATGAATGAAATATTTGAGAAGGAAACGTCCCAGGCCTTAGTTAGGGTACCTCTCTGGCATTTGCCAGTTGTGAGGACTCGGAAGATCTTCAGTGACAGAGGAGGTACTGCCGGGATAACTGAGAATGTGAACCGATGCAAAATTTCTACAAAAATGTTAGCAATGCATCTAAGGAATACCTATTATCATGAAAGCTGACTATGCTTTAGTTTTATTAAATATCCAATTATTTTAGAAGTACATAATACCCATTTATGTATTGAGTACACAATGTAAGGCTTTAGTGGAAAAAAAATACTGGATGAGTCCGCTAAAGCTTTTGTGTAAGTGTTTTCTAAATTATATTAAATTAATGTAAGTGCTGTATAAATATGAAAGATATAGTCGGTGATTTGTTGATATATTCTCATAGCCGCTTAACCATAACCAATGAGCTTTGGATGTAGATAGCAGTACTTATTTTGAGCACTCGTTTCTAAACAACATACTTGTGACAAAATATGGGTGAAATTTCAATCAGAACCAGAAACATCTTGGCAGGGATATATTGCATGGGTTATGATTAACATAAAAAACATTGTTGGCACCAAGTACTATTTTTCGGCATATAAACAAGCAGCTGTTTTAGAGCGCATTCACTGGTGTTACAGTCACATGACTTTCTCTACCCTTATGCTTATTATTCTTATAAAAGTTTATTTTCCTATCTACTTTGTTTTAATTGAAACCTTTGCATTAATAGGTACAAAAGGGAATAGCAATAGCCAATGTTTTAGAACTGGACACGATATGTTGGCCTTAAAATTCCATACTCTTTCCAGACATCGCCAGGGATATCTAGGAAATGCCTGGTGCCACAAAATAGTTTCTTGAAGTAAATTGTGTATTTTAAAAATATCTACATTTTTTTAAATAGTACGATTGTGTATCTGTCTTACGGTTTACCTATTATACTAAAGTAATTCACAATAAAGAGGACTTCAACGCTATACATTATATTTGGTCATGGAAATATATTTAATATATGGTATTTAAATAAAGAAATCTTCCCTATGAAGGGTAGTTTACGGTGGGAGATTTTCTTGAAAATCTTTGTGTGGTATCTTCGGAAGGTACTGATTATCAGACTTAGTTTTTTAGTTATGCTGTTCTAAAAATGTTTTTTTGGATTCAGGAGACCTCAAAACATCTATTTCTAATGAAATCTCGATATAGGATTTTTGGGTGGAATACAGTAGCTTCTCTGCCTACCATATATGTGGTAGAGAAAGCAAAAAGAATATTTTTGTTTCATATTGTGGAAGAAGAAGAAAACAACCTTGCTGCTTCTACAACTTATGAGTTTAATATTCACATTTTACATCAGAAGAACTTGCTGATGTTACCTCAAAATTAATTTCTTAATCAACCTATATAAATAATTAGGATCACTTATAAATGTCTTACAAAGGCACATGAATCAAACTCATAATGAGAGGTTTACAATTCTGTATCTCCTGAACACATTTAAATGCTAACATCGGAGACACTTTAAAGTTATAAGAACTCTGATATTTATCTTTGATATACGTATTTAAGTCTAGTTTACAGCCAGTATAATTTAGAATATTTTTCATTTTCATTATACAGGGAAAATGAGCTAGTTAAAAATTAAGGCCATACATACTAAGAATAAAATGCTATTATACAATAACACCTTGTTAAACTGAATATCACTTAGGGCCAGTTCCACCAACCAATGTTGAATTTTAACACCGCGTTAAACTGATTTAACATTGAAGTTAATGCAAATTCTGTTTCATCACACAATGTTAGCTTTAACAAATGATAGAAGTTGGAAAAGGCTGCCGCAAACCCAGTTGCTGATGCAAATTTAATACATTTGCCATTGCCAAGGGAAGAGCAGTCATAGGTCATAATAAATTTGAAAATCTGCCCCCCTCCAAAAAAAAAGTGTTAGAGATTGCCCGAAGCAGTCGTGAGCATGGTATTGTGGGAAGTATGAGAGGTTGAATACTATAAACAGAAGCATGCCTCCTATAGAAGCGTTAACTACTTGGAGATTTTATGCTACTGGCACTTTTCATTTTATAAACTAAACTCCATGGCGCAACAGGTCGCTGTGTCCCCCATCTCTACCCACAACAGACTCATAAGTGGGGTGCAGTACTGGAGGGTGGGATGTGGTCAGTGCTCAGGACCCTCCAGGCTGGTATATGCGTCCTCCTTAACTTGGAGCCACTACATTTCAATCAAGTAATTCCTCAATTTGACCCTCAGGGACCTAATGAAGCTGAGTGCACCCTGGGCCAGGTCTCCCACTTGGCAAGCAGCAGCGCTAGGAGAAGAACATCTTTTCATTTAATGGTTGCTGCTGCCATTTGTGGGTTATCCAGAAGGTTTCCAAGAAGCAAATGGTATTTTTGTTTGACCCTTAAATGTGATCACACTTTCATCCATTTGAGTTTCAATGTAGTGTCCAACACCAGTTTTAAACTGCACTAAACGCTCTTCATACTTGGTGCTGCACTTTATGTTAGCATAAAATTGCCACAGCTGGACCTTGTAGAAACACATTCATTCCAATTAAATTACTCGCAGGTTCCTGCATCCTTATCCTTTAATGTAAGACCGTTGCATTCAATAATACCTCTACTTAGTAACCAGTTAAACACTAGTTTCAATTGACATCGCAATTCAGGAACATAGTTGTCGTCTGCTACTTAGACAAAAGTGCAATGGAGTATGTTAAGTGACTGTGTGCTTTGGTCACCACCTTCTTGATAGCTACTGTTCACAGTTGTCAGCTGACAATTTCCTGTAAAAGCTTGATGAAAGACAGAGTTTTAACATCATGTTAAATTTTGAACTAAATGTTAAGAGTATTTTTAACTTTGGTTGGTGAAACCGACCTTTAATGTGATACAAGTTCTAAGGGAAAAAACCCTTAAATAAAATATGTATACATAACTGATTAGCTTTCGGCCATCTTGACTCTGTGGCCTTCTTCAGCAACTGACGTGAGCCACAGAGTCAAGATGGCCGAAAGCTCGAGTAATTTCATTGATATAACACGACTAATAACCCAAGAAGCTCTAATCAGTAACTGTCGCCGTGAAAGTTTTGTCTTTTATGTACACACTTTTGGACCACCTAAGTGAAGCCCTCTTCTTTGGGGGAGGGGGGTGGTGTAAGATATATGAATTTTCTGCTTTTACAAGATTATTTTCTGTTACTGACAGAACCAGTTTTTGAGTATTCACATTATGCCTTTTATCTGCAAACACCAGTTTCGTTATTCAGCTTCAGAGATCAAGATAGGAAACACAGAACTTGATGACCGGTGAGGGGCACAGCTGGTCATTGAAAAAGCCAGTAAGAAGCATGTTCCATCTTGCAGCGTTGTATGGTTAATACACTGTGAATTTATGCTGTAAAACTGCCCATACAAATATCATTTCATACTCCTAAAATTTACTGGTGCTCTAGGAAAGAAAATAATTTGCTCATGAAGAGCAAGCATTTTACGTTAACTTCCTGTCCATAATAACCATTTGAGCAACAAGGATGCTGCTATGAACCAAAGCTTTCAAGTCATGTGTCACAAAACAGACACCCTTCGGCAGAGAAAATACATTCAGTGAACGTTTATTCTATTTTATTGGTTTTTAAGGGATCCACGGGTGAAATTTTTCTAAATCTTGCAGCTTTTATCCAAATGTTTTCAAATTTTGTCACATGGTGCTTAATTTAAGTGAGTTTTATTTCATGCAGATATCTTTAATAGTTTTCAAAAAAATATTTTATTTTACTAATTTATCAAGTGTTGCACACAATGCAGAAATCTTAATTTTGAAAAAATAAAAGTATTAAATTATTTACATACTAATACACAAAACTGACTTCCTCAGGGGTGAAATTAATTATGTCATACTTTGTGCAATTTAAAACTGTAGTAAAAACCATATGCCAGTTCGTCTTTAACTTCATTCTCTCTGAGTTTCTGCTCAAGATTGATTAAAACCTACATCATATGTAACATTTTTAAAGTGTAAGAAAAGGCATTGGAATTTAACACAGGCTGAGTGCTCATGGGCATTTAAATTGTCACATGTTGAAGCTTTAAATGGCTCCGGGAGAAAAAGCTATAGTTTCTAATTGAAGTTCAAAGTGGTTTTTGGACATAAAAACTAATTAGCCCAGTGTCTGCCTCACATTCAACAGGTCCCCAGTTCGAATCTCGGTTAGAGTGAGTTACTCAAATAAGGTTTTTTTTCTTATCCTGAGAAGATGAATATCGGGTAACTTTAAGCTCATTTAGCCATCATTCACTATGATCTATGATAGAGTTAAAGGACATTAAAGTACACACAAACCAAAGAAAAAAAAATAATTTTTTAATTTCTCTACCATGTCCATAGTAGGTAGAGAAGGTATTATATTCCATTAAAAACTTTCATACTGAGTTTTCACTGAAAATACATGTTTTGAGGCCCCTAAATCCCCCCCAAAAATCATTTTTAGAAAAAGATCTGCTTGCTCACATGCATATGTGTCTGTGAACAGCATAGCTCAAAAGCCGAAAAGTTGGATAAATGCCAAACTTGGTATTTACATTAAGTACCTAACAAAGATTTTCAAGAAAATCCTCCCACCGCAAACTACCCTTTACATGGAACATTTTTTTTATTTTCCAAAAAAATGGCTCTTAACGATTTTGATTAAAATATATTAGACATATTTACATGAGAAATAAAATGTATATCTTGAATTTTCTGGGAATAGACTGTAAAGTCCTCTTCACTTGGAAGGAATTTTGTATAATATTGTGTAACTTGTAAACGTTAAACAATAGAATAAAACATACTACACAAGAAATGTATTTCAAATAACTTTTTTTGAAGCATAAGCCATTTCTGAGATATCTGTTATTAATTATTTGAATTGTTCATTACTAGGCCATTCTCATGAAGTTGTGTCAACATTCAGTTGTTTATCGCGATGTCATGGAAACAGCATATAGCGTCCAGTTGTTAAACATTTGACTATCGCTGTTCTCTTTGTATCTGTAATGTAGCTGTTTCTGCAAAGATTTATTTGCATTAAAATGAAGTAGAAAGAGAAATAAGTTTTAGTAAGAATACTTTGCATAAGCATTAATAAATGATAGAGGGTAGAGAAACTCATGTGACTATCACATAATTTCAGCTATGGCTACCTTAAGCCAAAATATCAGGAAATGAGTAAACCAATAATGCAGTATTAGGGCAAGAATATAAATTACAATTTGTATTTTTTAAAAAAAACAAAACTGATATGATACAACCACTGTGTGTGTCATAAGGACTTTTCTGGTTGGTCTGCACAAGTTGTTGTCAAGGTGAGACTAGTCAGCCCAATATGAGTGCGTGTGGTGGGAAGAGGAACCAAACAAGTGGGCAGGGCATCAGAAGGAGTGTCAGTTCTAAGTTGCATTTACTAGCGAGGCTGAAGCCTGCAAGTGAGTACTGTTTATACTTCCCTATCACCTTTCCCCTCTGATCCCAAGCCTTCATGACGTTCACATCGTGAGCAAAAGCAGTGGGGCACTCATATCTTTGCCAACTGCTTTCCTTCATTTAGGAATGCACACAAGTTGTATTTGCTTGAGTGCTACACTATTCGTTGTTTACTTTCAACTTGGCTCTGCCCTTTAACATGTAGCAATGTCTACAACTCCAGTACTTGCCAGAGCTCAGCTGCCATCAAATTCTGTGTCTGCCATACTTTGACTCCTAACCTTTTCTTTGTTAATGTTCAGTACTGAAACAATATAAAAGCCAAAACTCAAACAGCAAACTAGAAGGAAAGTGTAAACAGTAACGTTTTTCATTAATTTAAAATTATTAAACTTTATGGGAAATTTTGAAATGCACATCCAAAGGTCAGACTTCATGACATACCATACCACTTGATTTAATTTGAAATTACATTTGTTCCCTATTATTTTATTACTTTGAATAACTTTCAGTCTGTACTGGCACTGATTAACGAGGCTTTACTGTACATTCATAGAAACAAAATGAAATTTGTTAAACATGCAATAAATCAGTACATCTTTTAAAATATATATACTGCATGTTTCTAATGGCTACAAATATGCAGGAAAAATAGTTGCTCTAAAATTGCAAATGTTTCTATTGCTAACGTTTCTACAACACTTATAAAGTTTGATTTAACCTTAGCTGTCTTTTAAATTCTTTAGGATGAACCGTTTAAGGTTTTCCACACACTGCAGCTGTTGAGAGTCGACATGATCTTGCGCTTGTAACCATTTCAATATAACATCTGCACTTTCCAGCACGGCACTAATGGTAGGCACCTCTATATGGTTATTGCTTGCTGGCTTTGTTATTGTACCTGAATGTTTTATTTTATCCTCAGTACGAAGTATTGCCTCAACGTTTGGAAAGCTTTCAGAAGCATCTTTTTCATCTTCACTCTCGTAATCTGCACTGTTGTCCTCATATGGCTCAGATTCCACTTTTATCCATTCATAGTTTTCTTGTTGATGGTCATCTTCATCCTCATCCCCACCCTTAGCTTCATTGTGGATGTATAAAGAACCTAAACATTTTTTCCAACATTTAACGATGGTTCCAACCTCCACATTTTCCCAAGCTTCATTTATTTTGTAAGCCACGTCCATCAATGTAAGCGACTTCAGAAAATCAATAGGATCCTTGTCAGAAATTTCCATTTCTGTCACAAGTGTCTGCTTATAGTTTGCTTTTATCGACTGTATGATTCCTTGCTCTAACGGCAGCTGAGATATTGACGTAGTCGTCGTGTTCCTGGGAACAAAAACTGCTCTAATTTCACCATCGTTTGATCTCAGGATCTCGTTTCCTATCGGTTCTCCTTCACAAAAGCTATCTATCAGCAACAAAGCCTTCGGTTCCATGCCAAGAGACAGTAAATATTCCGTCACTGATGGAACAAAGTGGTGCACAAACCACAGATGCAATACTTGGAAGGTAAGTGTCGCATCAGGTGTGCCAATGTAAATAATTGGAACCAAATCCATGTTGACATCTTTAAAACATCTTGGCATGCAGCTTTTACCGACCAATAAGGGTTTTAGCCTGTGGCTGCCACTCATGTTGACGCAGAACAACGTCTGCGCTCGGTCTGTGCTCTGAAGTTTGTTTGGGATCTTTACGCTGATGCCTTTGTTTGGTAACATCTTATAGCAAAGTGTGTTTCCACCGCAGGCGTATATTTGATCCTCTTTATAATTGTGTTTCCTTATCTGCATCTCCACTTTGTGTAGAAACACGGAGGCACCTTCAAACACACAAGGTCTGGAGGTTTCAAGTATCGTTTCTTGTGTCACACCGTATCTCTTCTGCCACCTCCTGAACCAGCCACTAGACACCTTGAAGCAATCATCAACTTTTAAAGTGGAACATAAGATCTTTGCTTGCTGTTTTATAGCAGTAATAGAGACAGGACCTTCTTCGAGTCTCCTTTGGTACCAAGCGTATAGTTCTTCATCAAGTTGCAGATGTTTAGCGGCACGGGCACGCTTCCTTCCCACGGCTTCTTTATCTGTAAGTTGTGTCATAAAATTGATAAGCTTTTTCTCATCATCTACCCAGCCTCTAACTGTTCCTTGAGGAATACCATACAGTTTCATTATAGATGCAGGTGATTCACCATTTTTCACGCGAGCAATTATCGCTAATTTCTCCTTCACAGAGTAACTCTTACGTTTAGGCATTGTTGTTTGTCTTGAAGCCATTCCTTCTTGTGCTAGTGACCAAACCTGCAAAAAGCAAAATAAATATCTTACTTACAGGCAGCTCTAAACAAATTGAGGCAGTGCTGAAAAAAAAGTTTAGATTTTTAAAAAGCGGATCACTATGTAATGGCTTTGAAATTCCAGGCTCTTTGCACGACCACTTGAAAAAAGTATTTAAAAACTCAAACCAATAACAAAGTATATCTCTGAAATGGCTAACCCCACAAAAATGTATTTGAATAAATTGTGCATTTCAAACGGATGTGCATGTTTTTCTATTTCAATAACCGAGAACGGAAACCAGAACAAGAAGGACAATGTTAAAATACAGTAAAACCTACCTTCAACGGATCCCTTGTTAAACAAAAATATTTCATTTGCGATGAAAAGCATCTGAATTCCCTTTATTAAGCAGAAACTGTCTTACGTGGACAACAGATATCAAAGTACGTCTTTAAACGGAAACTTTCCAGTTCCGGAATGCAGAGTTTAGAAAAACATTTTCAGACACCCCGTGAAAGTCTGCTCTAAGTACATAATGTTTAAGTTGAAACATGACCATAATGCTGCTACCTGACCAGTGTAGGACAGGGGTGTGCTAAAGGCAGTCCGAATATTGAGAAACCTGTCACACTGCATAGTTAAGGTAGCACGTCTGATTGTCTTTTATTGTTGTCTCTTCCCTTTCCGTTTCCTGTTCTAATGACTTGTTAGCTCTAAACTTGCATAGGAGATGAAGATTTAGTTCACCATGGCTTCGAAAACAAGAGATGTGCTAGATCTTAACACGAAAGTGAATGTGATAAATTGAGTGTAACACAGATCATGAAGGTGTTCAACATAGGCAAAACTCAGATTACAAGATTCTAAAGAAGAAAACAGAAATTCTGAAGCCATGGGAAAGTTGTGGTAATGTAAAAATAAAGAGAGAGCTTAAGAAAACTGAGAACTAGGACGTTAATAAAATAGTGTGGGAGTGGTTCGTTAGTGTTAGGGCAAGAAATCACCGCATTTCAGGGCCTATGTTACAGGAGTATGCTAAAAACGTAGCTGAAAAACTGGGTAATACTGAATTCAAAGCATCTAATGGATGATTGGAGAGTTTCCGCAAGAGACATCAGATAATTTTTTTACGAACCGTGTGGTGAATCGAATGACGTTAATATTGAAACCATCGCTGATTGGATTGCTAAACTGCCTTCAATAATCGAAGGATATGAACCTGAAAATATAGCCAACAACGACAAGACGTGACTATTCTTCTGCATGTTCCCGAATAAATCATTGTTTTTAAAACGTGACAAGACGTGTATGTTTATGGTTTAATTTTGTTAATAGCCTAGGCCTACCTTCATTAAATGGAAAGCTATCTTTAACGGAAATGTTTGAGAGCCCCATTCAGTTCCATTGAAGACAGATTTTACTGTACATGTATTATAATGTAAGCATTCACAATTAGCAGGAGCTTTTCCGAGTCCTGGGAACAAGAATAAATACTTGGTCAAGCTTTAACTTTATTGTTCTTGGGCACAACATATTGTGCATATTAGACTCTTAATTAGAGAAATTATTCAAGGTGGCATGACATGAAACAGCCTCTATGGCTCTCTATACTCGCAAGCTGCAAAAATGAAACTGGAGGAAATTCCAGCAAATGTGCTTCCTGACTCTCTCAAGTCCATTGAGAACTGGTTCTTGTGAAAGTGTCATCTGTAGTTTGTTTATATGAAACTCAAAACTGGCTATTGCCTAAAAACATTAACAAAAAACTGGTAGAAATTAACAAAGATTCACAAATAACTTTAATGTATGCTATTAATAAAGCAGGGGAAATAGTAATGGATCTGCATTTAGAAAATGTTTACTCTATCAAATCTTTACATTGGCTAACCTGCATTATGTTGGTAAGTGACAAAATATCATTGGTCAGTTACAAACAAAAAATTAATTGTCCACTCTTCTATCAATGTGCATCCCTGTTCTTATTCCTGAGTATAGTGAACCAGTCTCTACATAAGTAAAAGATAATTTATGTAATGTTTATTAACCTCAATGAAAGCACAGTTTAATCAAAATTCAGAAAATGCATATAAATCAAATACAGTTTAATCTCGCTTATCCATTATTCAGTTCTGCAGATGTATGTTAAATGTTTAGGCACCAAACTTTTTCCATTAATATAAAGCTCAATTATATTATATTTTTCATTAATACATCACATTTTTCTGATCCCAATGTACAAAATATATTAATTTACATAGTTGTTTATACTATGTTAACATGTATTGTATTGTTACATGAAACAGTAGGCAAGGTCATTCTTCCCCAGGTTGTATCTGATGAAGTAGGTCTAAATAATGAAAGTGTTCCTTGAGGCAATTCAAGCTATAGAAATTACACAACGATGATTGCATTTCTGTGATTAGTGCAAATAATGGACTTTGTTGAAAAATAAAAAATTGAAGACATTTTTAAACCAGTGTAAAGTACCAGTACTCTGTATCTTTTTATTTAAATTATGAACAACAGTACTGGCATGCATATAAGTACTCTAAATAGCATTAACTTTTGCACTGAAATTCTCTTGTACTCATTGTGTATATACGAGGGCAGTCCCAGAAATACCCGACCTGACGTATATATAGCAGCTGTTTCAAACAAATGACTATGGTAGAAAGTACCAACCTTATGAAGCTTAGTTTGAAGTTTGACGATGCTACGCTGTTTAGTAATTGTTTGAACTCTCTCAGCAAATTTGTAAACATGGATAAAACTGGTCATCGTTGTGTGATACAGTGCTTTCATTTGAAAGGTCTTAGTCCAACTAATGTTAAAGGTGAGTTAGATTCTACTCTGGGGGACTCTGCTCCTTCGTTTACAACAGTAAAATATTAGGTGGCAGAGTTTAAGCGAGGCCGTATGAGCTGCCAAGACGAACATCGCAGTGGTCGATCAAATGAGGTGACCACGCCAGAAATTGTGAAGAAAATCCACAAAGTGGTATTGGATGACCATGGACTGCAAGTGCGCGATCTAGCAGACATTGTAAGCATTTCAAAAAGTGCTGTACATCACATACTGACTGAAAATTTAGACATGAGAAAGCTGTGCGCAAGATGGGTGCCGCATTTACTCACAATGGAACAAAAGCAGCGTCATGAGAATGTTTCAGTTGAGTGTTTGGCGATGTTTTGCTGCAATAAAGCCGAGTTTTTGCATCGATTCATAACCATGGATGAAACATGGGTCCATCACTTCTCACCTGAGATGAAGGAACAGTCAAAACAGTGGACTGAAAGGGGAGAATCGGCTCCAAAGCAGATGAGACAGTTCCATCTGCAGGCAAGGTCAAGGCGTCAGCTTTTTGGAATGTGTGTGAGATAGTTTTCATTGATTATCTTCAAAAAGGAAAAGCAATCAATGGTGAGTACTATGCGAACTTATTCCAGCGTTTGAATGATGAAATCAAGCAAAAATGGCCGCATTTAGTGAAAAAGAAAGTTCTGTTTCATCAAGACAATGCACCAGTTCACACATCCATTATCGCCATGGCCAGAATCAATGAGTTAAAGTTGGAATTGCTTCCTCATGCACCCTATTCGCCAGATTTAGCTTCCTCTGATTATTTTCTGGTTCCAAAGTTGAAGAAATGGCTTGGTAGTAAAAGATTTTCCATCAATGAAGAGCTGGAGTTTGCATTTGATGGCTATTTTGCAGAACTCGACGGTTCTCAGTATAAACAGGGTATCGAAGCTATTAAACATCGCTGAGAAGAGTGTATCAAGCTGTAAGGAGACTATGTAGAGAAATAAAGATATTTTTTCCCAAGATTTTTGTGTTTTCTTTGTTAGTCTGGGACAGCCCTCGTATGTTAACTTCTTAGCGCTTGTTTCACTGATTGCTTTTTATATTATCAAGATTCATACCAAATTATTATACTGATTTTCCTGGCTCAGTTAAGACATTTTCTATGACCAATCATGCATACTTTGTGAGCAAACTTTTTCAATTTCATGTCAGTTTTTAATTGACAACACAGATTTTAAAAGACATATACAAGCGTAATTTTTTCATCAGCCCACCACCCCTATAGACATCCAACGCTCTCTTTGAACTCTTGATTTCATTTTTATTTTTAAACAATTACTATATAATAACCTAATCAAGTAATACGAATAACAAATTTATCAATATATAAAATATTATTATTAGCATTAAAGGTATTCAAGTTATATAAAGCAATCAGAAGTTAACATATATACACAACGAACAGAAGAGAATTTCAGCGCAAAAGTTAATGCTTGCTGACTTCTTCTTTCTCCAAACATTAATTCACATGATTCATAATTGCATCATTTTTAAAGCATTACATGTCAAAATCACTGACTTTTGTGCCAACCAGAATTGATTTCCCTGACTTTCCAGATCTGTGTGAACCATGATTAAATAATAGACAATTAGTTTGAGAAGTAATCTAAAAGAATTTCAGTTCCAAATGATATGTTTTCTCATTTATACATTATTTTAACTGAAAAAATCATAACTGAGGTTATATGTACTTGAGTACCTTATTTCTTGAAGAAGCGCAGATAGCATGTGGCTGCTAGAATCCCGGCCTCCAAGAGTATGATGAGAATCAGAATCAACTTGTTGGTAAGGACACCAATGGTCATTTTCCGAAGCAGGACATGAGTCTGTTTGAGACCCTGGTCTGTTTCTGTGAGTCTCTGTTTGCTGCGCAGTAAAGTTTCACGTTGGGCACCCAACTCTGATACCACCTCTTCTCCTATTTGCTCTGTCTCGAGCGCAGTGCGAGTAGATCTTGCGAGACTGTCGGCAGTGCGTTCTAGTGCTGCTCGTCCTTCTAAAACTGTCTGTCTTGTTTCATCCTCCCAGCTGAATGTTATTCCAGACATTGTTCACTTCTGTACAAAAACATTTATATTTTGTTAAAACATGCAACTTATACATTTTCAAACAAAAAAGACATGCATTTTTTTTTCTAGAACTGCTTGTTTTGGAATTGGGAGTCTTAAAACAATTATTGGTTGTCTCAGTCTACCCAACAATTTTATATGGACTTTCTTCCATGTCTACCTTGGTTAATTAGTTTACGCTTTAGCTGGCAGCAGGCACTTTGTGGCTATGCAGTTCATAAAAAGAGCCGCCAGCATCACAAGAGATCAAAGTTAATGAGAGACAGCATCATTAAACAAAACAAAAAAAGGACAGAAATAGAAAGTAACATGCGGCACGGAGGCTGCGACATCATAGCAAATAGTAGTAAATCAACATGGTCCTCTGGTTTCGAGATTTACCCAAGGTTAGGTTTAGATTAGCATGTATTTGTGAATTAGTTTCAAACAATGGAAGAACTAAAACATCGCTGCTTTTGCAGATTACGCTAGTACACTTGGGTTGGCACTTTTTTCTGCACATACATAGTATTAATAAAATGGAGTACTTTGTTGACATTTTGCAATGAATTTGCTGTCTAGATCAGAGATTAAATAATGTTGGAGTTTTGTTGACCTCCTGCACATCAGTCTGAAGGGCTTATTGTGCAAACCCATTGGAAAGGATTCTTTCCCAAATCTGCTCTCTGAACAAGTTGCAGCATATTCCCTGATTATAGAAAGAGTGAGGAGGAGACTGCCAGGAATGGGCACTTTCCTCATCCTTGTAGAGGTCTGCTTTATGTACATCTTTCAGTAATTAATACAACTACTTTGCTTATTGCTGTTCTCTCCAATCTCAGGAGAGAATGAAGAAACAGTGTTGCATGGACCTAAGACCAGCTTCCCTAATCCATATTTTCACCAAGGTTTTGTGCTGATTCCACCACGGGTTCAGGGTCTACATAGGGTATCTCAGTACCTCTTTTAGCAAGCTGATCAGCTTTTTCTATTTCCGTAGATGTCTGGTCACCCACCATATTTCAAGCCTTTTATGAGATGACAAGAAGCTATTCCCATACCAGTTTCGAGTTTACTTGGTCTGAGGCACTTTGACTGTCTGTGAGGATGAGAATTTGTTTGTAACCTTTCTCAAGACCTCTTAGAGCACAGCTCAAGATAGTAAATACTTCTGCCTGAGAAACACTTTACTAAGGTCTTCCAATTACAAATATTGTACATATGTATAACCTGTTCCCCTGCAGTTGATAACATATACAATTACCCTGGTTGTTTTGTATATGTACCTTACGTTTTACATGTATGTTTACCTCCAGGTCTAGCTTCAATTTGATTCCCTCTTCTATAAATTGTCCACATCAACATTGTCATTTTCTTCGATGATTTTTCTCCACCATTTCTGTCTTACTTTCCCTACCTATTTACCTAATTGTTTGATGAATTCTTTTCTTTTGTTCCCAAAAGGTTTATGTATAATTTGTAACTTTTCCCACGTTTTGGTTTCCGAACATTCCATTATACTGTGTAAGTTAATATCTGCAATGCCACAAAGTGGGCATATCTCTGTATTAACCGTTAAACCTTTTAATAACATTGATCCTGTTCTTGCCCATGCCATCCCCTCTCTTTCCATTTTATTACAAACATCAATGTATTTTTCTCTTCCCTATTCTTTCTTAACGCCCCTGTATGAAATCACAGTACTCTTATCACTTAAGCTACTGAATAGTTCTTGTTTGTCTATATCATCTACCCTGGCTTTTACTTTATTCCATTATCTTTGTCCCCTTATTGCTTGCTGTTAATTAACTCACCCAATCCAAGTTCTTTCACAATTTCATTTAAACAACATAACCAACTTCTTTCCCAATTAGATATTTCTTGAGCCCTTAAACATTCTTTGATAACATTTCCTTCCTCCAATGATTGAATTCTATTCCAATATTTCACTATATATTTTAGCACTAGTCCTTTGCTACCAACTCTTCCCAATTCGACTAGTGCTACGCTATTAGACGCAGCTCTCAGTAGTACCAATAACATTTGGCATATTAAGTACAACATGTTTTGAAGCTCCATAAATCCAAAAATAGTTATTTATTACAAATGTTAAAAGAAGGGCTTCATTTTGTGAGAAGGAAACATTGCGGAGTGTAGCAATTGTACGAGCAAAATAAAATCACTTTTAACATGTTTTGTCATGTACTAATTATAAAGTATCCAGCTGAAATTTATATAGAAATAACAGTATACATTCGGACATGCGCAGTGGTGAGCTCTACTCTGTTGTTGTTTGGCCTTCATACATCAATGCTGACCACATGATCACTTAACAATCATTACATATTGGAGAAATCTGATGCATGCAATGTTGTACGGTTTCCTTGACTTCTTTGGTAACAAAGATATTCACCACTGCTTACTTTCTGGTCCTACCAAATCCACCATTACATTAATCAATGCAAGGTCCCCACTTAATATACATATAATTTCTATCGGAAGAAACAAGGGTGGTAACAATGCAGTGTTACAAACATCCTCAATTTCTAGTATGAGTGGCTTGTGTTAAAAGCTGTACTTTAAGTGCCAGCTGTCTAAAAGCTATTTATAAAGATCCAAGGTATGTGAAAGCATAACACAAAAATGAAATGTTGGATAAGTAACAAATTGTACTTAAGTTCAGCATCTTCCAAGGATGCAACTCAAAGCATTTCAAGAAAATCTCCCCACCCCAAACTATACTTGGCTGGTCTATACAATTCACCTGCACATCTAGTAGTGTGGTTATGCGCAGCAAAGTTTGTCATAAACCCATCATAATTATCTGCAAGACAGCTTAGAATAGATGTACTCCCCAGTAAGGGCAATAACTTTAAGGTTTTTGAATAACGACTACAGGAATGAGGTCCAAAACAAACCAACCTTGTATAGCTGTTTAGTAGCACAGATATTTGATTACAGTGTACAGTATTACCCTAAAAGGTTATTCCATATTGCAAGATGGAGTGAAAGTAGGTAAAGTATCTTGCTCTCAAAACATCTAGTTGACAAGATTGTTCATGTTTTTTAACATATTCCTATACGTTTTCATCAATTAAGCTCTTCATCCAAATGAAGATGAGAAAATTCACCTATGGCATAATTGTTTTTATCAAATAGTTGCTTATGCTTTCTAAACCGAATAAAATTTGTTTTATTATAGTTTAGTGAAAAAAGTGTTTGTTCAATATTGAGCTGTCCAAAAGCCTAATTATTTAGCTAACTTTGAAAGTTGTTGCTACTTCCGATATATACCTACGATGTAAAGAAAGCTTTAACTTTAAGGGCTACTACGTACCAAAATGCATGTATCACGTGTAGGCAAATAGTTTGGTTGTAACGTAAATTACAGTATAAATTTCCGAAACAATTCTAGTAGCACCCGAATGTTAAACTTCCTTTTAAACCCTGTACTTTTCTTGTAACTCTAATAATTATGTTATCAGTAGAAAACTACACTTAATCGCTTATTCCTGCGGGTCCTGGCTTCCTTTTGTTTTATTGCTTTTTTTTTTTTTTTTTTTTTTGAATGACAGGTTAACCAATACCAATGTAATATATATGTCTGTATTTCAATATATAAGTACTCTGTTTTTCTTAATTTCTAAACGGCTTTCAGATATATAGTTTCTCATTTATTGTAAACAAACATGTGTACAAGAATGAAAAGCTATTAGATATTTGCAAGTAGAAGGTGTTTATTTTTACTTCGTTGTTGCAATATTGGCTATAAAAATACGTCTGCTACGGAACATATGAAGCACCAAAGCGGTAGAATGGGCAGAATGGTATTTTAATTTTAAATTGTTTTAAACATATGCTTGATAATGCGTAAAGAAGCTGGGTTGTAAGTCTCAAGTTTTATAATAATGACGATTATGGTTCGTCTGTAAATACAATTATGAAAATCTCTGAAAAAAGGTTATGCCAGATGTGCTACGAGTACCAGTAATTTTTAGAATATCTGTAATAGTAAACAAAAATGTTCAGAAAAGTTTTACGTTATTCTATCATGCATTTTAAGTGCGCCAAAATAAACCAAGAGCTGCTGGCAGCATACCGATTGAGGGGAGCAAGATATGTAATTTGTGATAGGGATATATTTCTTTCTTCACTGTCCAGAAAAAACGACACAACTAAAGCTGTTGTTGTTCAGGATTATTTTGAGAACGTTGAAACTAAGAATAAGGAAACCTTCTTGGACTTTATACGAATATTTGAAGGAAGGGGTGCGCATAGACGTGGACATGTCGAATTTATTTATAAAGCACTAAAACACATGAAAGAGTTTGGTGTTCATAAAGACCTTGAAGTATATAAATCCCTAATTGATGTTTTACCAAAAGGAAAATTTGTACCAACTAATATATTTCAAGCAGAATTTCAACACTATCCCAAACAGCAGCAGTGTATAATTGATGTCTTAGAACAAATGGAAGATAATGGTAAGACTTTGAATGAAAAACAAGTGCTATAATATAGTTTTGTGTTGGGGGTAAGTGGATGGGTGTATATATGTATGAAGGAGAATGGGAGGTGGTGCGTTATGAAGGTCACTACAGATAAGTTTTGGTTTAAGATGTCTAACATGCACACCAGAACCCCGTTTATCAAAAATATTTCATTTGACATTTTTTTATTATGTCCATCCGCTGGTACTACTTCTGAAAACATGTATGCTGTTGTTTTTTGGCAGTGCAGCCAATTCATTTTTTGGGCTGCAAATGCTGCTTCATTGGAGGAAATTTACTGAGCTCAAAGGCAGTTCCTCAAGAGTTTTACTTCTGTGTTGTCTAAGAATGTCATTTCTTTTTTATTTGGCATGATTGTGAACAGAAGCATTATAATGGGGCAACAGAATGGATAAAAAGGACATATATCGCATCTCTAGAACACAGGGGGTCCCCTTCCCATCCTAAACAATCATCCTTCCCTCTGTTTTTCTGAGAGTTCAGTTTCAACTATTTAATTCCTTTTTTATGTTGATGGAAATTTTCACAAAGGGGCAGTCTTATAGGTACTATAGTGACCACTTTGATACCGGTACTCAATAAAACGTTAAACAAATAACACTAGGTTACAAATGAAAACTTTTTTTTATGCGGTACGATTAAAAATAGGTGTGTTTTACTAATTAAAAAATGTATTCCGTTTTTCTGTAGCACATATTGTTTTGGCAATATGGCAGTGTTCAAGAGAATATAATTGTAAAATTTGCAAAAATATTACACACACATATAAAACTTTTAAAGAAAATACAGAAGAATAATAACATGAAAGGCGTACCTGAATGTCAGAATGTATGTTATGTTGTGTGCCCCTTTTTCTCAAGTGTTCTCTGGCAGGTTTGTCGCATGCAAGACACCAGCAATAATCGGCCATCATGTGCATCCCAACATACTTGATAACGCTGTTCAATATCTTTCAAGTCCTGGTGAAACCTTTCACCTCAGTGCTCTATACTGACAGCTCCTAAATTTGACGGGAAGTAGTCAAGATGTGACTTGAGGAAATGAAGCTTCAAACTCAAATTACATCCGAGCAAAATATTTCTGACAATTTCTTTGTATTGAGGGTCTCTGAATCCATTCCACGCATCTTTTTCAATTTCATTCATAGAGTTGGTAAAATTAACATCTTTCATCAATTTCCTTATCTGTGGTCCATCAAATTCTCCCTCTGTGATTTTAGCCTGTGACAATGTGCGTAAGTACTGGAAGCAAGGGCAACTTTGTCACAAATTGTTTCATCATGCCAAGTTTTATGTGTAATGGAGGGAGTAGAATTTTTTGACGATCAGCAAGAGGCATATTAGTAAAATTTTTTGATCCAGTTGCTATGTCTCGGGCCATTGGTCAATTTCCCAGTGTTTGCACCTTGCCCTGCTATCCCATTCACAAAGAAAACAAGGGAATTTTATGTATCCTCCCTGTTGTCCTAGTAACAGACCAATGATCTTCAAGTCACCACATATTTACCACTCATGGCTGTGGTACTTAATTTTTTCAAGAACACGTTTCAGAGTTTCATAAGACTCACTTAGGTTCATAGAATGTGCAAGTGGTATTGAAGCTAACTTGTTGCCTTAAGACTTAGTTTCGAAGAATCAATAAAAAGACACCAGTTAGTTGCCTGATATGCTTCCCTGCCCAGCCGTCAAATAAGATTACACACATCTATATGAAACTCAAGTTGATCTTCTGCATAGTACTTGTGGAACTGTATTTCATGATTCCTAAACCACAAAAATGTAACGCCAGGTGATAACAAATTCTTCTCCTGTAGTCTTGAGCCAAGTAATTTGCTTTTTTGTTTTGTGAGGCCTAAATCCCTCACTAAATTATTTAACTCAAATTGATTAAACTGTTGTGGTGAATTGTCAAATTCTTCTGGATCAGAAACCAACTCTTCGGAACTCACAAAAGTGCTTTCAGATTCACTAAATTTGAGGTCTGCTGGTGGTGTAGGTATGGGTCCATGAGGAATAGGCCATGTAGCTGAGTTCAGATTTGGATATTTAATTCCTGCCTTATTTCTTTTGTTGTAGCCAGCAACTTTACACATGCAAAAGTAACAATTGTCATGGTGATTCTGCTGCTCTCTCCATGTCATTGGTTTGCAAACGGCATTGGCTTCTGTTTTCCTTCATACCAATAACATAATCCCTCAACAGAACTGTTACATGCAATATGAGGCACGAACACCAACTTTCTCGTTGAAAATGAATAATATAGTTTGTGTGTTTGTGAGTCTATTTTACCTACCTTCCCATCAAACACGTAACACCCACAAATGCAACAAAAGTTCTGAGGACTTTATAGACACTTTTTCCTGCATAATCCTGATGTAGAAGTCATACGTACTCAAACTTTTCTTTTAGCACTACACATATAGAAGATGAACGTGCATATTAACACAAGTTTTCAGCTCAACTTAAGTTGATAGCTGTAAACGTAAACATAAATACCTCACAAGAATACAGACCTGACCCATAGAACAAGACTGATAAGTGCTGGGAATTTAAACATAAACATCTAGGTGATAAGGGAGGACGGAAGTGAGTCGATTAGGAAGAAAATCAACTACAGGTTTAGAATAACGTAATGATACGTAGCAGTAAGCTGTATAAGCTGAATGAATTTAGCACCATAGACATATATAAACTAGATGTGATAGCCAAAAACGGACTTACTCATTTCCATTAAAGTCACATGCTTTCCTTCATACTGCAGAATCAGTGTTGACCAGTGTGATTGGAATGTTAAAATGAAAAAAATATCATAATATTTACATCAAAAGCTACAAACAAAAATATTTGTCAGCTGGTATATTTTATTACTTGGTATTTGAATGTGTCCTACTGTATGTATTTATCTAAATAAACAAATATAGTAAATGTAATACCTAGTTATAATGTTATAGTTTGTTTTATACGTTTCAAAAATTATCGTTTGGTACACCAAATTATGAACTGTACTGTACATTACTTGTGGGGGGCATACAGCACATTTAGATTAACAAACTTAAACATAAAAAGTAAGCTAACAATTACAGCACTCAATTAAAAAATCTGATGTGTTGCATTCACATGACTTTCTCTGACCACTATCATTTTTATATAGCTTTTACAAACTATTCTTATGACAGCTTATTTTTTTATCTATTTCAGGTTAATTTTTGAGTAGATTATGCTTCGAGGACGTTTATTAACTTATTTTATCAAAGCCCTATTGTCTGTGTTGGTTCATTTGATCCCACCATGAGCAATGTTCAGGGAGTTTGAACACATCATATATTTATGAAATATGCAGCATAACATAATAATAATAATAATAATAATAATTCTTTATTGCTTGTCTACTTGTAGATACAGGTTAAAAGCATAGTCAAGACAACATTAACACTACAGCTTACAAAATTTCCTTCACATTCTCACAATACAATAACTCACAAGCAGGCATACGCAAACACTCACATCCATACATAAGTGCTTACTCTATACTACAGTATTCATCCAGTCTGAACAATATTATATTTACAAGGTAATGTTTTACTCTATTTTTAAAAAGGCTGGATATTAATTTTGAACTCTTTATATCATCAATCTCTCTCCCCCCCCTCTCTCTCTCTCTCTCTCACACACACACACACACCCACCCACCCACCCACCCACCCCCCTCTTTACTCAAATTCTTCAAGTCTGTACAAAGGTTTATTTATAAGATGCTTCTTTAACTTAGATTTAAAGGAATTAATATGTAGAGATTTAAGTTCCATTGGGAGTTTATTATACAACCTTGCACCTATGTTTAAGGGATCTTTATCAGAGAATTTTTTTGTATGTACAGATCTATATACATTAGTTTGGCTTCTTGCATATCGCAGTGTTTTAAGATGTCCTTCGATCCATGTATTAAAAGTAGTATACACACAGTGATACAACTCTCTGCATGGATGGTCATATCTTGCATTTGATACCATCCTTACATGCAATGTCAACATTTGCAGCTCCACCCCAGAGTTCTATGCCATAGAGCAAGTGAGGATATGTCACTCCATAATAAATTGTGCGTAAAATGTTTAGATTTTTAAATTTAGTAAAATATCCTATCAGATATCCTCCTTTGCTAATTTTATTACAGACCAAATCAATATGCCTATCCCATGTTAAGTGTTTATCAAATATTATGCCCAGAAAAGAAGTCTGGTCGCTTTCAACAATATCCTCATCACCTACTTTAGATATAAACTGTTCACCTTGCCTATGGGATATTGTAAAGTTTAATATTTTGGTCTTACTTATATTACATTCTAAGTTATTGGAACTGAAATAACTCAGCAACTGAGCTGCATCCTGTTTTATTTTCCCTACAAGCTTGTCAATGGATGTGTGCCAACATAACATAGTTGTGTCATCAGCATAGGACAGTAGTTTAGAATTTGGAATGCAAGGAATGTCATTAATATATAATATAAACAGCAAGGGCCCAAGTACTGAACCATGCGGAACCCCAAATTGCACTATTCCCTCTTTTGACCTGCACATACGTTTATAATTACCACTATACCCAACACCAAGAACATTTCTCTCTCTCCACACCATGCATTAGCTAAGAGATAAACATTTTTAAACCATCAGCATTCCAAGAGTAAATATGTCAACCTGCATTACAGTAGGACAATAACAAATAAGTGTAAGTCACCCTTCATATGCCATCTGTCCTATGTATTGAATATTTATATGTTGCATGACATATTAAAAAATTGCTCCATAGTGAATGGGGAGTGAGTATATAAGAAACACTTTAGTTCTTTCTTAAACATGTTATGTTGATAAGAATTGCCTAATAGTTTTAAGTAGCATGGAAAGTTATTATAAATTGTTATTGCAGAATAGTAACATCCTTTTTGGAACAGTTTTAAGCTATTTGCTGGTCTATGTAAATTGTATTGTGGTCAGGCACAGCAAGGTTCATTGTGAAGTTATCACAATTATCTGTAAAGTAGCTCAAGAGAGAATATACATATTCACCAGTGAGAGTAAGAAATTTTTGGGTTTTAAATAAGGGCTTATAGGAATGACAGGGCCCAACACCACAAATAATATGTATGGCCTTTTTATCTAATATAAATGCTTGCTGTTCGCCAAATTACCCCAGAAGATTATTCCATATCGCAACAGGGAGTGAAAGTAGGCAAAATATGCTGTTCTTAAGGCATTTTGACTTAAGAGACCATAAGACCCTATATTATAAGTGACATATACACGGGCGTATTTATGTCCATGGCCAGGTTTTTTGTTGTTAATGATAAACATGAAATGTAACAGCGAGATGCAGCAAGCAGTACATGCACGATTTATGATAAATGTGACCTATTTATGGCTATTATTTTCATGAAAATGATTCATTTCTGCAAAAATCTTTATTTTTACAATAAAAACCAAAAACTACATTTTTAAAAAATGTGTTTGTTTTGAAGGTGTTGGTTGTAAAGGAATGAGAATTCATTTGGAAAGGTACATTAACCCAAACATTTAGACTATGTTGTTACGCTATTTTATGACCTGCAGGACCAACCAGGACAGCTGACAGGGTTTTCCTCAGCTTTCGGAACATTCTTAGAAATACTTTTGTTTCAAAGTTCTAGAAATAATTGTTGCAGCAGGAAAATAATTGACTGTGTGGAAACGAGCAACAGAAATAAACTGACAGAAATGTAACCATAAGAAGCGTACATGATCAACAATTGATAACGACTGAAAGCTTGTCTCCGCTGAATTTAAAAAATATCACGCTCTAGCTGCGACAATGAGATACATTGTTTATAATATTAAAAATTACCATAAAAATTTTCACGAAATTACTATCATGTTTTAAACAATAAGTGCGACATTCTATATTTTTCACAAACATTTTTAAAAGTAAACACACAGAAACAAAAACCTGGCCCTGCTTGTCGTACACATGCCATAATTAATAATGCTCTGGAAGGAAGCATACCCATATGGAAACAATGGCCAACAAGGGCAATTTCTGCTAACATTGATATATATATATATATAGGGAGAGCCAAAAAACTACGAACCGGCTGTGCAGTGTTTTCCCTGTCTGCATCCTCGGCCCTCTTTGCCGTCTGTCGCTATCATAGAAAGGTGTGGATGAAACCATACAACATTTTTAAAACTACTTTTAAACACTTTACTTAACTTTATGAAAGGAGATGCTGAAACTGGCCACCGTTGTTGTCCATACATTTTTGGCACCTCTTTAGGAAACTATCCATCATGTTGAGAAATGCTGGTAGATATTTTGTTTTAATTCTTCCAGGGTGTGTGGGTTTGTCTTGTACACTTTATGTTTTAAGTTACCCCAGAGATAGAAATCTCAGGGGACCGTAAATCTCTACTAATAATTCTGTCCTCAAACACACTTTCAATTGTTCTCATTGAAATACTGGCCATATGAGCTGTTGCAGAGTCTTGTTGAAGAAAGGCAAAATCACACTCCCTGTCTGTTAATTCTGTAAACAACCGGGGGCAAAATTGCATTCACATATGCATGAGCTTCAACTATTAACTCGAAAAAATTGGCCCTATAACTCTTTCTGGCCACGACGACGGTGCCCAGTTTTGAGCATTTCTTTTCATAAAGTTGGTAAATAAGGCATTTAAAAGTAGTTATAAAAATATTGTATGGTTTCATCCGCGCCTTTATATGATAGCAACAAACGGCAAGGGCGTGGACAGGAAAAACACTGCGCAGCCGATTTGTAGTTTTTTGGCTTTGGCTCTCTCCCTCAGATATTTGCATTTATATATATAAATAAAATTGTCAGTTCATGTAATTTTACATTATAATGCCAACGTAAAAGTGATTCTGCAAGTTGTGTTTTCTTCTGTTGCTGTATTAAAGCCATGGTAAAGTGTAAATTGGCTTCATACTTCCAGAACATTTGCAATTAAAATTTTTAACTGAAGGTTTTATTGTTACACTTGATTTATGTTCTCAGGCTTCTGCGAAACATTGATGAAATCACCAAGCTCGGCTCAGCATGTCCATAGCAGCAAGGATAAACATTAGTGCTACTTGTAGTTACGAGTCACTAACTTTTGTTTTGTACTCATTTAAGGGGTGATGCCTGACCCAGAGTTGGAAACTATTTTGCTCAACATTTTCGGAAGAAGAGGACATCCTGTGAGGAAATATTGGCGCATGATGTATTGGATGCCAAAGTTCAAACATCTGTCCCCGTGGCCGCTGCCTAAGCCGGTACCAAATGATATACTCGAACTTGCCAAGTTGGCTTTGGAGCGAATGAGCAGCGTGGATCTCCAATCAAAAGTAGCAGTGTATGAGGTAAACGTCACATGCAGTGAACTTATCATTTATAAAGCTATGTAAATCCTGTTTCTTGTAAGGTTACTCCATGTACCAAACTTGTGTCCACTTTACCCTCATTGGCTGTTCATGACATTTGCAGACCAACAGATGACAACATGCATCATACAAATGAAGTGTTGGAAGCATGCAACGTTAAACTATTATTAAATAATGTTTAACTTACACAGTGCTCAAAAATGGTGCAATTCCTTCTCTGTCGTAGTCTGATTCCATGATATCGGGTTCACTGTCGGAAGAACTCTCCAGCTGTTTTAATTTCCTTTCAGGATTTCCCTACATTGTTAACACTTATAGTGAAGGTGAGTGTCAAAACATCTACCATCACACAAACTCAGTATTTAAGTTCAGTAGTACCTTCCAAACATGGCATACAAAGATTTTCAACAAAATCCTCCCACCTCAAAGAACTCTTTACATGGAACATTTTTTGACATTTCTTATTTTCTAATGATTTTAATTAAAACACCACATATTAAAGATATTTGCATGACAATTAAAATATATATCTTGACTTTTCTGGGAATAGCCTGTCAAGTCCTCTTCATTCATAAGGAATTTTGTATAACTGGTAAACGTTAATTAATGAAAATGCACACAAAAAATGTAGATCTGTTTAAAAACACACAATTTATTTCAAATAACCTTCTTTTGTGGCATAAGCCATTTCCGTTGTTGATGTTTCACATATTTTTTAATACTTTGTCATTCTTTTAAAGACCTGTTGAACATTCAATTGTTTCTCACAATGACATGGAAACAGTTTGGAATTTTAAGACCAGCATATAGCGTCCAGTTGTTAAACATTTGACTATCGCTGTTCTCTATAACAAAATGTGTAATGTAGCTGTTTCTGTAAAGGTTTATTTGGGTTAAAATGAAGTAGACAGAAAAATAAACTTGAGTAAGAATAGTTTGTATACCTACTAATAAATGACAGAGGGTAGAGAAAGTCATGTGAATGTTAACACATCAGATTTTTAAATTAAAATTTGTCAGCAATTATTAGCATCAAAGTAGATCCAAACAGCGCTTAGAAGTTTTGTTTTTATCATCGTAAAATTGAATTAACTTAAATTTTAAAATACTTAAAGTAGGTTAAACTGGTTATTTGTATCTGAAAATGGCATTTATAAAAAAGGTGTTCAAAACAAATTCTCATATATTTGCAAAGAAAGAAACACCATACTTAACAGTAGTACCAATCTGTATAGCACCTCTGCGAATTCATTGCTGCATTTCTCGTATATGTAAGAGAGTGGCAGTCGTGCATACAGTTGGCAAGATGCTCTCAGCGTTAGTGCAACAGCAGACGAAAATCATGTTTTGTAATCCATTAACAGCTAGTATATATCCATTACCTTTAACAATGAGTGCTTATGATAACCGCAATAAAATGTGCAGTTCTATACCTTTCTTGCTCTAATATTTCATAATACAATACATGTATTAAGGAACTATTTATGTTGGTGTGTATTTTCTTGGGTTCGTGACAAGCAGAAGCACGCGCTTCTGTTTACATCAGAGGGGATTCTGGTTTGGAATGGACAGTAGTTCCCAAGGTCATGGGTTCAAACCCGGCGGAGGGTGATAGATTTTTTTCGGGCGTAAAAATCCTTGGCATAGCTTCCTTCGGAAGGGAAGTAAAGCTGGTGGTCCCGTGTCATAGATTTACGGCACATAAAAGAACCTCAAGCCTGATAAAGAGGCCTCTGAGCAAAATTACCAGTCTTTCATGTCCAACATAGAATGGGACGCTAAGGACCACAGCAGGTAAAGAGTGTCCATAAATAAAACTCAACTTGGGACTGCCCTCGTATTTCTTTATGATTTAGAAATGCTATTTTAGAGAACACAGCTGTAGCAGTATTCCATTGCATGCGAATTAAAATATTTACGAACTTGGTACATTGCCGTTAAACACAGAAATGTGCTCCTTGCTATCACTTTTTACAATGTAATCAGATGTCTGTAAGAATAAACTTACAGGGTTAATAATGAAAATTAAAGCCAAAAATGGTGATATTGCAGTGAAGTGTTCATTCTTATAATAGAAACAATACCAACTTGCTACAGGCAATAGAGCTGAAGGATGCTCTGGATGACACCTGGATAGTAAGTGCCCAGGCACCACTACAGAAGGAATTGCTGGATGCACATCCTCAAGACGTACCAGTGTTTGTGGAAGGACCTTTTACAATTTATCTTCGTGAGACTTCAGTGAGCTATTTCGTGCTTCGAACTGATCCAAAACCAAGACCTGCAGCACCACCTCAGGATCCAGATGGTAAAGAATACATTTAAACAATCTTAAATGGGGAGACGGCAAGTGTAGAAGCAACTAGTTTAAACAAATAACCTTCATAAAAATCTAGTGGCAACACACTCTAACTTCACTTGTACACGTTTCGAAGACACCTTGTATTCATCATCAGCTAAGAACCACTAACGAGTCTGTCGGTTCTGATGTAGAGGTCGCCATTGAGCTTCCTGATGTTGATGTCATTTTTGGCTTGATTATTTAAAGATGAGATCCTTTTCCGGAGGGAAATTGAAATTCGTTAGATGGCTTTTGTTTTGTATGAGGAGTTTTTCCCATATCGTCAATTCTATTGGATTTTGGATCGACTTGATTAGACTTTATTTCATTATGGATGTTGTGGTTTGAATTCCAGAAATGATATGCGATGGCAGATTTTTCAGTTTCTTTGTGTCTTATATTTCTAAAATGTTCTTTCAGTCTCACCCCTATGTTCCTTTTTGTTTTGCCTATATATTTAAGTTTGCAATCACTACAATTTATCTGGTAAATGCCTGGCATTTTAGTTCTAGGAATTTTATCTTTTGTGTTTGTCCTTAACATGTTATTTAAACTATGTTTATTGATGGGTGCTAGTTTGATGTTCCACTGCTTGAATATCTTTTGGAATGTTTTATGTGCCCAAGGATGAAATGTGAACTTTTTAAAACTATTGTCTTCTGTTATTTTTTGTAATGTGGCAATTTGCTTTCTTTCTTTATCTGTTTTAAATTTTTGGATTTTCTTGTATACTAATTCTTTTGCAAAGCCATTTTTGTAGGCTACTTCTATGATATTTTGGAGCTCTTTCTTATATTCCTCATCTTTCAAGGGTATGTTTACCAATCTGAAGACCAAACTGTTGAAAATTGCATGTTTATGGGTTATATCCTTTGTTCTCTATGTAATTATCTATGCGTGTAGGTTTTCTAAAAATTCCGAATTCTAATTTATTGTTAGTTCTGATGACTATTATATCCAAGAAAGGGAGTTTGTTGTCTGATTCTATTTCCATTGTGAATTTTACTAAGTTGTCTATCAAATTAAGTAACTTCAAGATATCTTCGGCAAAGATGTCAACATATGTGAACCATCGTTTAAATAAAAATGTGAATGGGTCTCCAGAAAGCTCATGTACAAATTGGCTGGAAATGGATTTCCCATCGCTAGTCCGGAACCAACAGACTTGTTAGTGGCTCTCAGCTAATGATGTGTTGCCACTAGAATCTTATTAATATTTTAACGACTTCACTGTATTTCCCATTAATTGTTATGTTTCAATACTTGCAGATGTCAGTTCCCTGAAATCGATGTTCTTCGAGAATCCCATAGATTCACAAGTAGTGCGACAACCAACGGTACACGAACAAGAAGATGGTACCATCTTTGCAATGTGTGCCACAGGGACCTCCAGCAGAAGTTCTCTCTTATCGTGGATCCGTTTTCTTGAGGCCGATGGGAATCCTGCACTTGCCAAGATTCCAGTGTTGTTCAAACTGATATCTCCACTAGGAGAAGTGCCTGCCGTGAAAACAGAGGAAACTCAAAGTGAAGTAACAGCAGACCGGACTTCACAGGACAAGCATTAGCTCTTGTAGAGTCACAAAATATTAGATGTGCTCAAAGTGGCCTCCTTTGTGACAGATGCCATGCGTTTGCAATAAATTAAAAAGCTCCAGTTTGTGTGTTCTACTTTTTTTCTGCAGTCCAGCATTCCCTACAAACAAGCACAGTATCTTCTGGGTGCGTACTAATAACTGGTGTTCAAGGTTGTATAATCCACAGAAACAAGAAATCACTGTTAATTGAACAATATAAATTATGTGCAAAAGATAAGGATGTTTCTAACAAATATACTTTGCCACATTTTCACATTAGAAAGAAACAGTATTGAGTTGAAATGCAATTTAGCACAGGGTAATCCGAAGCCACACACTGACATACAGGACCTCATCAATTGATATTCGACATATTAAAATGTTATTTCTGAAACTATCATGTAATATTGTGACTCTGCCCAGCTTTTCCCCAGTCACTCTCCACTTTGTCCATGTGTGTAGCATTGCATAAACCACTTGCAAAGCAGTCTTTCTCACTTCAGTGTCCAACTCAGGACTTCTCTTCTCAATCACTCGGAGAACTTACTAAGTGTGTAACCTCAAAAACAACCTGCTACTGCAGCATACCTGCACTAGTTTTTGGGAAGCTTTGAGAGAGGCGGGAGGTCAGTATCAGAGGCTTTGCCATCTCCTCATTAAACTTCTATATGCTTCCTTAGTCAAGACGATTCCAACCAATCATGCAGCAGCTAGCGCTGAAAGACTTGCCCTTATTCACAAAGCAGGGTCCCAGCTTCATTACAATGTACTGAAATTAAAAAAATTGTGCCAGGAGCCAGTCAGTGACCTCTAAATATGAGAGCAAGCAGCTCTCAAAACTGGTCAAGACACAAAAAACGTAAGTGACATTAAGTGTTTGAACTCCAACTCGGATTTTCTGATGTTATTCTGAGAATGTGTATTAGAGTAATCACAAGCAGCTGATGATGCCTGCGAAAACGTTCCGATTTTAAAAAAGTTAGTAAGTGAAGCCTTGTGTAAAGATAGTGTGACTCGTACTGAATTCTACAATTTCTTTACCTTGGGTTTGCAGCATGCTTTTATGTCCCAGCAATAAAGACATGTAATAAACCAGCCCTAAAAGATGGTTTTTGGAGCTTTATAGGAAAAGCAAAACACATTCCACTGTTACATCAAATGTACGTGTTTATTATGAAGCCTGAAGAACAATACTCATGACAGAACTGTTGCACATCACAAATACAAAAGCTATTTTTATTTTCTGACACAATGTCCTTCAGTTTCATTACAATGATTAAGCCATATTATTTAACATAAATGCTTATATGTCTACATATGTAGTTTTGACAGTAAACATGTATTGGAACATTATATAATGGACTTTTACTATTTTAGTTGAATTTTAAAATACATATCAGCGATACCACTTACAATGCTAAATTAAATTACATGGCAACTTTTACATGCAAAACAGTTAAGATTCTCGATATTACAATTGAGTTTTAACAATGCTTCACTTGCATAGTTTTATCTAGAACATATTTCATGGGCTAGTGTCCATAGAGCTATTTTGGTGTTGGTTTTGGAAACTTAAAGGCTGGAATATCTTCTGGGATGTTGAAATTTGAGTCATTTCTCACGTTTCATTATGTAAATTTTCTCCCAAGTGTTCAACTCACTTGCATTGTTTATTTCTTTCAGCAAATGTATACTGACAAGGATTGTGAACAGGTGGTCCACATTTCAAATCCTGCCTGGAATGTTTTTTCCCAATTATCAGTGTCCATTGGTTGTAGTGCTGTATCAGTAAGAACAGATATTAGCTTATCATTTTGGTTACAGAATGCTAACATCAGAACAGAAATAAAACTGTTAAAACCAGCCAAGTATTATTTTGAAATGCCAGTATCAGTTAACGTGATGTGACTCACCAATGGGAGCAATAGCAGATACCTGACAAGAGCCAGGCAGCTGATCTGGAGGATGTATCCTTAAGACATAGTTTGACAGTACGTGGAGCAAAACGTGTTTTTAACAAAGTTGAACACCTAAGGGACTTAAAATTCTAACAAGAGCTACTGAACAGTGATCAATTCATTGAAATAAAGGAAGACACATTTGATAAATAAGGCTCTAAAATACAGCAAATGCATTCCAAAAAAAAAAAAGAGAAAAATTTAAAATGCCTGACGCTACAAAAGCAAGAATAAAGGGTTTGCCAAAAACTTATAAACACAGTAAAAACAAAGAGAGACCTATAATCGACAACATAAACTCTCCAACATGCTACCTCAGAAAATGGCTGCTTAACACCTTCCAGACCAATCTAAAATTTAAAACTTAGGGGAATCGTAAAGCCCTATCTCACTAATGTTACATTAGCTGTGTTAATGGCCCATTTTCTTGAAACCCACTTGACATATAAATGTGATATTATCACATGATGTTTATTCATTTTGATGTTAAAATATTGATTGGAAAAAAAATTTATGATTTTGTTTGTAAACCTCTAAAACTTTCAATAAAACTCAGACATTTCATTTTTAAACAATAAACAACTTCACATGATTATGGGATTGTTTCTACTATGTAGTAAAAATTTTATGCAAATACAGCTTGTAGTTTCAGAAAAAATGGGTCATTTATGTTGAAAAATGTTGTTTTGAGTAACTTCACATTTAAAGTAAAAAGCCTATAAAACTCAATAATAATATTTTTAGAAATTAATTTATAATAGTAAATGCTTGAGTATTAAGTAGAATTGATCATATTTTCATAAAATACAAAAAATAAAAATGAATTTTTTTTTTTCCTTTTTGGCTTGACAACTCCCCTTAAAGAGAGTGGGAAACTAATCGAGAAGACAGAAAACATAACATTATCATCAAACAACAAACTATTCTTTTTGATGTGAAATCATTATTTCCTAGCATCCAGAAAGGAAAAACTGTCAAGCTCTTTAGAGATGGAAAAAGGACAAATAGAAGAATGTATATCAATCAAGTACTTGACAAAATCTTTTTTCCCATTAATTGTGAACATTTATACTGTAGTATATGTATTTTAAATTTGTCATCCATTATTGTGAACCAGCCTTAAAGAAACACATGAGGTACAAACAGTAGCCAACCACATGCGAGGACTAGCCATAAACTTTCAATTATCACCTCGAAAAAATAAAGTTAATTTTTTTTTGTCTTATACAGTCTGCAGTTTTGGCACAGATGAAATGCCAGTAATTTGTTTTCTGCATTTGAAGGGCAAACAAGCAGATCACCTCTCTGTGAAGGACCAGGTATTGTAAGAGAAGTGGATGCCCGTCTTGCACGACAGCTGTGTCAGCCTGATCACCATGGATGAGTGCTGGGTGTATCACTATAATTCCGAGACAAAGCAAGCAGCATGGTGTGGCACAAACCATCAAAGAGCATACTACTAAAACCTCCTTATGAGGTTGTACGACAATGCTACTCCTTTATTCTCCTGACATGACTCCCTCTCTCCTCGGATGAAGAAGCCACTGCGTACTGGAGTGTTTCCTGAACAACCAGACTTCCACAACAAGTCATCCATCATTGGGAAAAATGTGTTGCATTGAAAGCATCACTGGTCAATATCACCAATACTCACTTTATAAAAAACTGTAAAGGCGATAGCTTCTTCTTATTAGTAGTTTACTGTGTATAAATGCATGTAACCAATTTTGTATTGTTGCTATTTGACATTCTCCAATTGGCAGCAAGTTTTTTTTTATCTTGATAATGCCAAAGGCTATATATCACTTACTGTTAGTCAAATGTTGTTGTTATTATTTCTGCTTCATTTTTTATGTAACTATATTTTGTGCTGAAACTTTCTTTTAAAGAAATTTCTATCACTAGAAAAACAATACTAGCAATGAGACCTAGAAGGCTAACCGTCCGCCTTTCTGTATGTGGGCGGCGGTTAGACTGGACGGCACCCTAATGCCATCTGCATGGCATGAAGCAGGTGGTTACAGACCTAGAAGCCTAACTATCCACCTTTGTGTGTGAGGGCGGTGGTTAGACTGGACGGCACCCTAATGTCATCTGCATGGCATGAAGCAGGTGGTTACAGGGATGAGACCTAGAAGGCTAACTGTCCGCCTTTGTATGGGAGTGACAGCAGTTGGACTGGATGGCACCCTAATATTGTCTGCACGGCATGAAGCAGAAGATTCGGTAGCTATGCGCTAGGGTCTCTATGACACGTGATAGAGCGGGTGGTTACAGGGATGAGACCTAAAAGGCTAACTGTCCATCACATATTGTTCTAAGAGTTATCCACCAACAGATATGACCAAGGAGTTAAAGTGACATAAAATAAAAGAGTAAAACAAAATACTAGCAATACTTTTTTTATATGCATTCTTGAAAATATAAACTAATATATCTATATTTTACATGAAACTCAAACAAGTAAAAATAATGTGTGTTTTACACCATTTTGTCACTATTCACAACTATCATGTAATATATGTATTTTTTCATGGAGTAATTAGGCATATAACACTTGGAAACAATAAGTTTGTGGATTAAACCTCTCTACTATCCACCCTCATAAATTAGCATATACATACTTAATACAAAGCCATATTAGACATAATTACAACTTTGAAGAAGAAAAATCAAGGAAGTACATGAAATGTGGAGATATAAAGGAAGCAAAGATTTTTGTATAAGAACACGAGTATTCTTGAAAGAACAAATATTTCCATGCACAGTATCATGTCTTAAGTTCTGGTTTATTTCTGCTGGATTCACAGATTCTGGTAAATGTAATGGCTGAGAGTGAGTAACCAAGCCAGACTATTGCAGAAACGTCAGCTTCATTCACAACTCAGTTAACGCTGCATGTTAGATGTGTACTCCTTCCCCCATTGTTTTGCATGTTTTTAGTTTAGACACAAGGTTCTACGGAATGTTGCAATCATTCACCCACAGGAAATGCAGTCAACGTTTATAACTCAACAACTCTTGTGCAAGGCAATAACGTGAAGTCTTGACTCTTTTCATATCTTATCTCGCATAAAGTTAAATGCAATAACTTTGAATAATGCAAAACTGAAAAATTTAGAAGCATTGATGGTTTATCTCAAAATATTAGACATACTTGTATACTACAGAGTATCGATATCGAGGTCCCATCACCAGTTTCATGGTTACAGCTTGATAAAACTTTATGACTACCCCTGGTAACTGAAAAAGAGACCATTATAACTCAAAATGTGGGAGAAGGTGTACATGAAAACATCCATAAAGAGTTACCATCAACAAGTTCATTGAACATTAAACAGAGCGTTCCAGAAGCGCAGCAATGTTTGGCACCAGAGGTTCCTGCATATGAAATTTTGTAAGTGAAGCAAAAGGGTATAATATTCGTCTTGCCCCTTTGACATTGTTGCTTGACTGTCTGTATCCTCCAGTTTAAAAACAGACAGACTTTGAAGTGAAATGTTAAAACTCGACTGTAATATCAAGAACGGTCATAAATGTTACCAAGACAAAGCAATAGGTGTTTCTTCCTCCATGTAATGAAGCAAAGCTTCTACAAGGACTCTTTCTTCTGTTTGAGGCAGAGCACACTGGTTGCTTGCCTGGTAATCCTAACCTCTTTAGACTTGGTTCCATTTAGTTCTGACCAATTGAAACATTTCTGGAATAACATCATCACATTAAGAGTTCTGTACTTGCAAATCTTAGTCACTGACACACTCATCCCTCGGTTTAGTGAGTGAACCAACTAAAGACTTGAAAACTTGGGCCGCAGGTGATTCTGGTGCAATGGCAATGTAACTGCGACCTTGTTGCACGGTGGTTCCTACACGAGGATCAATTGGTATAGACCCTAGAAATGGTATCCCTGCCAGCTCTGCAAGTGACTCGCCCCCTCCAGTTGAGAAAATATTGGTGCATTCCTGCAAACAAATCACATCACATTTATTCACCAGTGTAAAAAGGTTCACCAACAAAATATACAAGGTCTGTTCAAAAAATTTCGGAACATTCGTAATTTTGCGCCAATGGAGTGTTGGCATCCTTGCACACACCTGTGTTTAATGTGCAACTGCTGGAAGTTTCATTATTGTATGTGTGTTAGTTATTGTTCAGTGCTATATTGAGTAGAACGTTGTGTCGCACAGTTTGTGAATTTTGAGATGGCAGAGTTAGAGGAGCAATGCGTCTGCATTAAATTTTGTGTGAAACTCAAGAAAACCTTTACAGAGACACACCAAATGATGCAGGAAGCCTACAGTGATGAGTGCTTAAGCCATACTCGCTGTTACGAATGATTCACGCGGTTTAAAAATGGCCAGATGGAAGTTAAAGATGAGCCTCATTCAGGACGTCTACCGACGATGCTCATGTCAGGAACGTCAACCAAGTTGTGTGTGCCAATCAAAGATTGACTATTGGGATTTGTTGCGACGCCTGCAAGAAAATGTGAGAAGGAAACAGCCTGAAATGTGGCGAGACAATTGATGGCTCTTGCATCATGATAACACACCCGCACATTCATCCCTGTTGGTGCGTGACTATTGCACAAAAAACAATATCACTATGCTGCCTCATCCTCCGTACTCTCCAGACCTGGCACCGTGGACTTTTTTTATTTCCAAAGTTGAAAATGCCGTCGAAAGGACAAAGATTTTCAATGATAGACGAGATAAAAGTAAATTTGCAGCCGGCACTTTGTGCGATCCAGAAAGAGTGTACCAAGACTGCTTCCGGAACTGGAAACGGCATTGGGAGCAGTGTATTAATTGTGGAGGAGAGTATTTCGAAGCAGACCATGCACCATAAGTAAAAGCTACGCGTACAAAAATGTTGTGGATAAAGTTCTGGAATTTTTTGAACAGACCTCGTATATATATTTTAACAAACTTTTATTCACAGGAGAGGTACTATTAAACACATGCAATAATTCCTGCTTTATGCCCTTCTACTGAATAGAAGGCATCTGTGACAAGATATCTTTTTGATTTTCCCCTCTTCATTTATTGCTTTAAGGTAAGTAATTATATAAATCCTTTGCATTAGTCTTCTCGATACATTTATTTCCCAGAGAACCTCTAAAATAATGTTGTTTATTTTTACTGTTGTATTTGTGTATGTTCACTAACATCTTTATGGGTCCTTATTACATATTTAAGCCATTCATATATGAACAAACATGGGAAAGTTTATAAATTAACTGCTTTTCTACATGAACTTCTTCTTTGCATATTTTATGATTCTTATTGCTCTTTTCAGTATATACAGTAGAATCTTGTTAGCACATTCCTCATTAACACGTTTTCCCATGTATTACATTGAATTATAAAAGTTCTGGCACCAGATGTAATAAATAACGTTTGTTTAGTACGTTTTCTCAGTCCTGCTTACTACGTTCCAAGTTTGATGTCCTCATTCACTACTTTGGTCACGGGGTGGAGACTGGCAGCCAATGACATGTATGTACATACTTGTGTGGGCAGGATGGAGAATGCTTTAACTAATGTCGTAAATGCCAAGATAGTTTCTACTATTGAGTGTTGACCAAACATACGTAGATTGTATTTTAACTTTTCGTTTGCAATGGAGAAAAACAAAGTGCAGCAAATAACCAACAGTGTAAAACTGAAAATCCTTGAAGAAGTAGATCGCAATCCAAATATGAAACGTGTGGATATAGCGCAGAAGTCAAACATTCCTCCGTCAACCTTAAACACAATTGTTAGCAAATGTAAACTGATTGAAACTGCTTTTTTTTTTTTGTTTAGCAGAAATTGTTATCACGTGTATAATAAAACACAGCAAAGCCACTTTTATCGCTTCCATAATTCGCAATTTTTTCTTCTCAAAAACATTCACTAACCTCAAAACCTGCTTAAATTATACTGAGAACAAACTAACACATGTTTGGCAGATTCGACAACGTAAATCCAAGTTGACCAACATAAAAGCTTGAATTATTTATTTTCACACTTTGTGTATCCAAATCAATCTCAATACGTATTGAATTTAACATGGAAACGCAGATCGTATTCAGTAAGGAATTGGACTCAAATCAATTTCAATTCCCTATGGAAATGTAATAATTATTAGATTTTATTACATAATTATTTTCTTAAATTGCAGATTTTGGTTAACATGTTTTCCTGTCTGTGATGTCCAGATCCTTGGTGCCTGCAAAAAACATACTAACAGATTCTACTGTATTTCATCTTTGCTGATCCTCTTAAAATAAGCCCATAATTACAGTATCCTCGTCCATTACTTGTTTTAGTATGTATATCCCACTGCTTACTTTATTAGAGACCTTTTCAATATGTTTGTTCCACTTTAAGTTTTTGTCTATAATTAATCTTAAAATGTTAGTTTGCATTACCTCTTTGACTTGTATTGTCAATATTGGATTGTTTTATTACTTAAGCACTAAACAGAGCACAAAATACATACTGACATGCATAAAATGTGGCCTATAATGGAATGTGGCTGCTTAAGTTGGTATTGACAAGTCTAGCCCCACTCCTACCAGCTTAACTACCTATGTTCCTTGAGTAAAATACTAGTCACTGGATTGGCAGGTACTTTACCTCCCCCACAATATGGTCAAACTGCTGGACGGTAACATTACAAGCTGGTTGCCCATGTTCTCAACAAGGAATCCTTCACCGAGTTTTGACACAAAAATAAAATATAATACAATAACAGCAGAGAAGTGCTCTCATATAAATGTCATAACTGTTATCTAGTTTGACACATGCAAATGATTCTTCCTCCAGAAGACTCAATTATAAGGTGATTCAAATATAAACTAATTTTTTTTAAACGTTTATTGATTAAACAAATGATTTTACTATTTCTCTACATAGCTTCTTTCACGCTCTACACATTTTTGCCAACGATTTGGAGCTTGAATACTCCTTGTTCAAAAAAAGTTGGGGGACGTGTCATCAACCATTTGCGCACATGCTCCTCAATGTCTTCATTGGTTTCGAATCGTTGCCCTCCAAGCGGTGCAAACAAAAAATAATCCAGGGGGGACAAGTCTGGACTATAGGGAGGTGTTCAAGCATTTCCCAGTGCAAGTCCTCCAATGTATCTCTTATCAATTCGCAGTGTGAGACTTAGCATTGTCTTGGAGAAGGATGACATCTCTGATGGGCATACAACGTCTTTTGCCCTGGTAGGCGGCTTTTACTGACACCCACTTCTGAAGCGATTTCTTCAATAGTGCAGAGGCAATCACCTTCAATAAGCTCTCGAATGGCACAGATGTTGTCATCAGTGAGACTTGACCTTTGTTCTCTACAGTTTCATGGACACCCCTAAATTCTCTGGTCCAAGTAAACATTCGATTCTGGGACAGTGTAGTGTCCTCAAAGTTTGCCTTCAAATGAGTGAAAATCTCTGAGGGTTTGACGCATCACACAATTGATGAAGGAACCTTTTGTTCACTCATGGTTGTACTGACGCTGAAACTTAGCGAAGCAGCTAACCAAGCTGGTTCCCCCTCACCAACCTTCCACCTCCCACTCCACCATCTCGCTCGCAACTGCCTGTGCAGTACCGTTTATATTTGAATCACCCTCGAGTATTGGTTAAACGTTTCCTTGTGTACCAATTGTCGTGAAACTCTAGACAGTAGCTCAGTCACCCCTTCATTTCATATTGTTCGTTGGTTTGGTTTATGTCTCAGACCAATCACATAGAGAACTGATGCCGGCTGGATACAGTCAAAGGAGCTGCAAATCTTATGGAGGGAAAAACACTACTGCAATCTAGGGGAATGCTGTCAGTATACATCTGTAATTTATTTCAAATATCAGCCATTTCCAAGATATCCATTATTATTGGTTTGGATTTTTCAATATTCTAATTCCATTTTTTTATTTATCTCCTTGTACCTAGTAGATACAAGAAATATTGCATTCCCCCAAAACATTTGTTGTTAAGATAGCACCAAAATACATGTTTCAAGGCACCATGAACAAATTTAAGAAAAAAAAAATTAAAATTTTATATATGCTTGTGAACAGCATATCTAAAAAAAACGAAAGGCCAGATAAGTACCAAACTTGGTATTTAAATTCAGTATCTTCTAAAGATGCAACTGGAAGATTTTGAAGAAAGTCCCCCCTCCCTCAACCCCAAACTCTTCCCTTACATGAAAAAAATGTTCAATTTTTTTTTATTTTCTGAAGTATGGCTCTAACAATTTTGATTAAGATATCATACATTTGAGATTTGTCAATCACATAACAAATAAAATGTATATTTTGAAAATCCTGGGAATAGTCTGTAAAGTCCTCTTTTTCAGAAGGAATTTTTTTTGTAATTTTGTATAATTCATAAACCATAAGATGTAGATAAAAAAGTACTGCACAAAAAATGTAGATATCTTTAAAACACAGAATTTATGACAAATAATGCTTTTGTGGTATCAGCCACTAAACTTTTTCATGTTTTTAAAGTGCTTTCACAATTCAGTTTTTTTTTCCCCCACAAGGTTGTGCTTAATGTATGGAATTTCCAGGCCAGTATATAAAGATCAGTTTTTAAACATTTGACTATCTCTATTCCCTTTGTTGCTATAATAAAAGTATGCAAATGTTTATTTTGATTAACTTGAAGCAGATAGAAGAATAAGGTTTTGTAAGAAAGGTTTGTAGAAACCATAGTTTGTAAAAAATGTTCTTTTTGAATTGAGCTAGCTTCAAAATGTGGCTTTCTGTTGATGACAAATTTTTTTAATTGCAATGCAATACTTTGTTTACTACAGTGAGAGTTTTCACTTACCAAGCATGTTGGACAAACAAAACCACTCATATTCTCCACGATCCCCAGCAATGGAATCCCTGTCTTCCGACAGAATGTCAGCTCTTTTCGCACATCTTCAATAGCGACTGCCTGCGGAGTTGTCACTAATATGGCTCCATCACAATTGCAATCCCTGTAAAGTAAGTACTGCATAGTAAAATTGTGTACAAGTTGGTAATGTCAGACAGTAAAGGAACTTCAATAATTGCAATTACCGGAGATTTTCCATGACAGTAATGTGTTCATCTGAAGTTCCAGGAGGTGTATCTACTATGAGGTAATCAATGTTGTGCCAATAGACATCAGTTAGGAACTGTTTGATCATCGCTGAAACAAAAGAAACGCAGATATAATTGGTCAGGTCTCAGTGTGACTTATTTAAACACCCTCATGGCAGCTGTGCGACTGTGTTGTAAAGCATTAACCAATATAATTTATTTCCTGAACGTTTGCACGAATGATATTGGAAGCATTCAATCACAGATTGCGATGGCTTAATAAGATTAGTAGATGCTGTAGATCTCGAAAAGTCCTCCGATTAAAGGACAACACAACACTTTTTGCATTACCAAGCACTTTCGTTTCTTTTCCCCCTACTGTAGTGTACAAAACATCCTTTTGTTCTGTTTTTATTTTCTTTACACATATCTACCTAGTAGGTAAAGAAAATATTGCATTTCACCCAAAAATTTGATACCGAGATTTCACCGGAAACATGTTTTGAGGCCCCCTGAATCCAAAAAGAGCAATTTTAAAAAAAAATCAGTATGTCTGTAAACAGCATAACTCAAAAACAAAAAGTAGGGCAAACACCAAACCAGGAAATTGCCAGCATTTCTCAACGTGAATCACAGCGAGTGATGGAGATAGTTTCCTAAAGAGGTGCTAAAAATGTATGGGCAACGATGGTGGCTACTTTCAGCATTTCCTTCCATAAAGTTGGTAGGTAAAGCTTTTAAAAGTAGTTTTAAACATGTTGTATGGTTTCATCTGCGCCCTTCTATGATAGCGGCAGATGGCAACAAGCGCCAAGGACGTGCACAGGAAAAACACAGCGCTGCCGGTTTGTAGCCTTTTGGCTCTCTGTGCATTATCCGATAATATATAGATCTAAGCTGTTCTACATTCAGGGAATTTATGAAGTAGTTTAGTAGATAAGCATTTTTTGCAGAGTTCATTTACATCCTCTTCATATGCTAAGTGTTTGTCCAAATATATTCCCAAAAAATTGTAACCGATCTACCTTGATGAAAACGCACTACACAAAAATGTAAATCTGTTTAAGGTCAGCATCAAGTTCTTAAACATTTGATTATCGCTACTCCCTTTTTGTCTATAACAAAATGAGTAATGTAGCTATTTCCTGAAAGGTTTATCTCGATTAAAATAAAACTTTTCGTAACAATAATGTGTATACCCACTAATAAACAATGGAGGGTAGAGAAAGTCATGTGAATGCCATTTGTATAGTTAAAAACACAAACATATGTTGTTGAATTGGCCAGCACATACAGCTTGTCATATGATGCTGGGTTAAACTGATTTAATTTTGTGTTATCTTAACATCCCTGTACCCTTATGTTAGGCACTTAACAAATGTTAGAATTTGGAAAAGTGGCTGCCACTAACCAAGCAGTTGTTGTATTTGGAGTTTCTGAATTAAATACGGAAATGCACAATACACACATAAAACAATATTCCAGGCTGTTAAGAGAGACAGTGACTATTCTCCCTGTGAGACTAATACCAACTTAATGCAAATAAATTAAGGTGAAGACCATATAAGAAACCTTAGTGAAGATGGTCAGTGTCTCTGGTTTGAGTCTTGTAAAATGCAATGGCTGTCATCCCCTTATGTATAATTGAATTTGTTAGGCAGAGCATCAATTAAAATAATAGAATTTCTAAAAGTTCTTGACCTGGCTCAGAGATGTCCTGAAAATTATGATAGTTATGTAACATCTATAGAGGATGCACTGAAATATAAGTTTTGAGGGTTACATTCCACATTAAACAATTCTTCCCCTTCATTTCTGATAGTTAAAAAGTGAGCTGCTGAATTTAAGTGTAGTTGTAAATCACTAAGTTGACAAGCACCAAAAACATTTATGAGAAAAGTTCACATCGATCACTGATTGAAAGTACACAAGTTGGCTGACATACAGTGTCCTTGAAGTTTTACGTATGAAAAAGCTGCATTCAAATGAACATTTCTAGGAGTGTTTAAACATAATTCCAGTGAATTTCTGTTTCATAACAGTAGATTAAACATGGATTCATTACTACAAGCAGCTGCGGCAACAGATCAAAAGTCATGACTATGGTTTTCTGCTATTCTTGGTGCTTAGAAGAACACAACCATTACCAGGGAGTATTACACTTCTGTACTGGATCAAATGAACAATGCTATTCAGGCATCTGCAGCAGTGGTGTGCCAGGTTCGTATTTATTGAAGATCTCTTGCAATTTTCACATATTCATGGCACGAGGAAGGTAATTCACAATAAGTTTATCTCATGTTACTTTTATTATTATTACAATGAAATTGATTTTGCTGTATATTTTGTCATCCTCCGTGGTCTAGGGGTACCATGCTGAGACTGCGGGTTCCAACCTGGCAGGGGATGATTTTTTTCAGGCGTAAAAATCCTTAGCAAGGCTTTCTTTGGAAGAGAAGTATAGCAGGTGGTCCTATGTTGTAGATTTATGGTGTGTATAAGAACCTCAAGCCTGATAAACATGTCTCTGATCAAAATTTCTGGTCTTTCACGCCCAATATATAATGGGATACTTAAGGACCTCAGCAGTTAAAGAGCGTCTATAAATCAAAATAATAATTATTATTATTATTATCGTTCTACATTTTAAACACACTGACTAGCTCCACAACATATTAAAGTCATGATGATACATGTGCTAAAAAGATTGAATACTAATGATTATACCTGTCCAGAATACTGAGAACTACCAGCTTCTCTCCTGAAAACATGCTCTCCCTTCACAATCTTATCAACAACAATTCATAGTTATTATTTTTGTATGGTTATAAACAAAAGATAAAATATTTTCCTTATTAATACTTTAAACTAAGATTGGCCATGTAGATTTTAAATTTTGATATGCGGACTGAAATATATAAATATAATTAACAACAAATAAGAAAACATGATAATTATATTAATTAAGGAGTATAAGTGGATAACACATAACACATTGGGTATTATTTATTACAACTGCTTCACACCCACACCTTGCGAAAAAGAGAGAGTGAGTTTGTTGCTGAAAAACTGCATGCCCTTCAGTTCCAAGTGCTTCCACACCCACCATGTTCACTGGTGAAGAGATGGCTGCATTCACATCCAATTATCAGCATGAAGCTGAGACAGCCTCTTATTTTGTACAAGTGGACAAATTTTCTGAGAACTAGCTTTATGATCATTAATTCTCAAAAATAGAGTCTGCTAATCAAACTTGTATACAGCCGACATTCCTTAAGATGGCAAAGGAATGTAAGTGTAGACCAAGATTAGAATTGTAAAATGATTAATATGTTGTTGTAAATGCATCTAGATTGTTGATAAAGCCTGAGAACAGCAAGCAATGCAACATACAAGATCTTGGTTCATAACAGCCCGGTAACGAGAACGGGAATGCATATGGTCACATATGCTATGGGAAAGTATACTAAATTACACGAACTTAAACATTTATTACAAGCCTAAATTCTTTCATGCTTTAATATTTTATAATTTTACTTAACATTCTTCAATTGGGACATTCCTAAATGGAACTTTTTTGGTTTACCTCTTCCATTGACGACTTACATAGGACTTTACAGCGGTATCATTTTCCACTTAATAACAAGCAGAATCACGCTAAACTCGGCACTGTCGTGCAGGCACATGATACTTTAAATTGGGCATTGCTTTACCATTTATAGTTAACTGTGTCACGATGTTGCCTTGTTCCGTAGGCAACCACAAGACTATACCGTGGAATCTTTGCACTCGACAGTTTCTGTGGCTTTGTGTAAGGTTGGCTATATTGTGGCAGTAAACAACAAGAGCTGATTGTTCTCCTTTCTATCGTGTCTAAGCCGCATACAAAAAGTGTATGTAAGTAGCAAACTTCATTGAATAATAACTATTTTGTATTATTATTGTTAATTGAAAATAACTCAGCATAAACATTGCAAAGTATGTGCAATAAATTAGCACTTTTGACAATATAGAAACAGAATAATGCAAACGTGCCTGCTACAATGAGGAGAAATAAAACAAATTATAAGCTGCAATAACAAAGTTATTTTCACTCAGCTGCGCTGCATATGGTTCAGGAATTTTGTCCTGTTTCTCTTGGAGTTTTATTTCCTTGTAAATAACAGTTCTCTGATTAGTTCAAGAGCTGCTGCAGTTCATTGTATGGCTTTATCAGCAGCAATAGAGGGATGCCCATGAACCTTCACATACTCCTGCTGTTCAAGAATTCCCGGATCCTTCTTAACAGTTCCAATGCCTAAGTGGCACATCTCGATGCAAAGGATTTTCACTTCGTGAGTCATCACTCGGTGATCGGCATTGTTTTTGAGACTTTGTCGCACTTCAAATCTTGTATAAATAATATGAATGGAATACATGTAAAAAAGATTATATGTATGAACACCAACAGTAACCAGAAGTATAAATAACAATGAAGAATGTTAGCTTGCAAAGAACAATTCGATGCACATGCTAGATTTATGAACTGAAACACGTGGTTGGAAATACCTACATCCAGCAACAGAGCCGCTTCCAGTTCCGCTTTGTCATAGACCACCCAAAATGCTGTCTTGTGATTGGTTAAGGAAGTCTAACTGTTAAAGCTTTTCATCTGTTTTTTGCGAGTGTACAAAGTTAATCGGTTGCTGTCAAGTGCAATGTTTCAACGGCGGGAGTATATATAAGATGTAATCTTATCTTGCACAATTTTTTCTCTCCTCTCTGGGACTTGTGAGGAACTTTCATGCCACAAAGACCATTGTTGGACTCCCCAGAGGTATGGTGAATATAATCCTAACAGTAAGATGTAATCTCAATCTACTTTAGCTACTGCAGGACCACTTTCACAGTTGATGGCCCTAAACTTGTAATATTCTATCCTATTTAATAAACAACATGGCGTGCCATTTCACATCTTTGCTCTACCATCTAAACCTCTGCCTATACCCTTATAGTCACAAATTAAACTACGACAATATCAATGATCATATCGATCACAATGTGGAAAGTTGATTTTGCACATTGGGATTTCATTTGTTTTAAAGTGACCAATGTTATTTTTTCACTTGCTTCCAATTTAGCCAACGTAATGCAAGTTAGTCAACGTCAAAATTCAATAGAGTAAACATTATGCAAATGCAGACCATTACATTTCCGATTCCTGTAGTAATGCCAGTATTTAATGCTGTACATTAAAGTGGTTTGCTGTTCTTTGTTAATTTCCACTGGTTTTTGCTCTTCTTTGTAGTTTTTCTATTGTTTTTGAGACAATAGTCAGTTTTGAGTTGCATATAAACAAACTACAGATGACCCTTTCACTAGAGAAACTTATGCTCAATGGATCTGTAGGTGTCAGGAAGCACAAGTGCTAGAATTTCTTCCTGTTTCATGTTTCCAGCTTGCAACTAGAGAGAGCACATGTCACAGCCATCTTGAATAATCTCTACAGTGAACAGTAGTCTAATATGCACAACATGGATCTAATATACCATGAATGAGAACAAGAAAGTTAAAACTTGGCCAAGTCTTCTTTCCTGTTCCCAGGCCTGGGAAAGCTTCTATTAAAATACAGAACTCTGTCGTTCTCATTCTGGTTACTGTTCTCGGTTGTTGTGAGCCAGCCTTAAGTTGTATGTGTGGATTATAGGAAGTTTATCTTAAGGTTTGTTGACGTAGGAAGAATGCATGTAATTATTAAATTCCCATTTGCAAGCTAAACATACATACCAGTCTTCTTTGGCCCACGCCAAACAACGCCATCATTTCTATTTTTCAGAAGGAATCCTATTGACATCACCGCTAGCCTCTGTTCTTGATCTGCATAAACTGGAACCCAACTGAAGAAAAAAGCATAATTTTACTATCTATACTAATATAAATAAGAGAGAAAATTGTTGTTTGTATGTAGGGTAATTTCAAAAACCACTCAACCGGCTTTCACAATTCTTTCACCATTGAAAAACCCTGTTCTTTCTGACAGACATGGGGCTATAAATTACCTTCTGATTTGAAATCATAAATTACTAAAAGACTTAAAAGTAGGGTTTTTGTTCCATGTCTATCTCCCACTAATTAGTTGACAGTTTGGCCAGTAGTGGGCACTTTGTGGCTATGAGTTCTTCCTGAAGAGTTGCCAACATTTGAGCATAAAACACTGTAAGGTAAGCAGGAGGAGGACAGTAAATGAATATGATTGATATTCAAGAGTTTCACAAAATGATCATAAAGATGGAATTAGGAAAAGAAAAGTGCAAAGAAATTTGTAATAAAAGGGAAGCAAGAGAATGGGGGTATGGACACTTAGGGCACTCGGAGGTAATGTTATACAAGAAATATGTCCGAGAAGCTGAAGATGGAATACACATTCTTATGGTACGTAAAAGATTTATTAGAGAGAAATGGCTCAAAAGTAATAGCATTGTAAAAATAACTAAAATGTTTTAGATCAGTCTCAGGTTAAAGGTTTAGGAAAATTGTTCGGAATATGAGAAAACTGAAATTCAGTTTTATTTATAGACACTTTAACTGCATAGTTCTTAGCATCCCATTCTACATTGGGCATGAAAGTCCGGAAATTTTGAGGCCTCTTTATCAGGCCTGAGGTTCTTTTACGTGCTGTAAATCATGTCACGGAAACACCGGCTTTACTTCCCTTCCGAAGGAGGCGATGCTAAGGATTTTACGCCCGAAAAAATCCATCGACCTCTGCCAAGTTTGAACCCGCAACCTTGGGAACCAGAGGCTAGCATGGTACCCCTAGATCACGGAGGGCAACGGGAATGTGAGAAGTTGGAAATAGTATGCAAAAAGCCAGAGAGTGGGGAAGATTGAAAGAGACATAACACAGAATATAATATCAGAGGTCTGGGGAACAACTAACCAGGACCAATCCTAACAGATGTATAAAGAGCTTAGCACAAATAAATTAAATTAAAATATATTTAAGAGTGTCATTAAACAACAAAAGAAAGAAAAATAGAAATGAAGAAACACATAAGTGGTGAAATTTAACCCAAGGTTAGGTTTACAATGTTTAGGTTAGGTTCATTGGTGTGTATATGAATTGGTTTCAAATAACATTGACATAAAACATCATTATGTTCATGGATTACACTAATACAGTTGGGTTGGCAGTTTCCTCTGTGCATGCGCAGTATTAACAAAATTCAATACTTTGTTGACATATCACAGTGAAGTTACTAAATAAGAAAAGTGTCTTAAAAAGAGAGAGTGGGTTACAGACTGTGCAAATGTTCACATCTCCTCTTAAAGCCATGCTATACTGCATACATTTTCGTTCCTTAAATTTTGTAATATGCTAATATTAAAATTATATGGAACTATTACTGGTATTTTAATGAGAAGTTACTTACCCTTCAGGACATTGGTGGACATCTTTATCTTCCAGATTTAAGAGATAAGGTATACTTGGTCCACACAAATCAACATCTAGTAAGCCAACCTGCAAATAAAACAGTCCAACTTAAATTTAAAATACAGCAATACATACCATTGATATCTCAATACTATGTGATAACAAATGAAGCCTAGATAGTTTGATACCTCTGAACTTTTAATTTTTGCATTTCATTTCCACTGCTAGCAGTTACATTTTATTTGACGCTAGAAAAGGATGAAAGTAGAAGAAAGCAAGGTATTGCCTAATTCATTGTTCTTTGGTCCTGCATGCTATTTTTAGTTCTTATATTTAAATGAAAAGATGTAAAACAAGCAGTAAACTCATGTCACTGGGATCTCATTAAAACATGCAATTTGTCACTTTTTTTTTGAGACATTAACCATTTTGGAGATTTTCTTTATTATTGGTTTGAATCTTCAAATACTTCAAACTTTTTTTTCAACTGCTAAGTCGCTATTCGATTTTTTCCTTGTATAATATACTGTTTTTATTTAAATGGAGTGGGGCAGAAACAATTCCCATATTTAACATATCCCAAAAGTATTTCAGGGCTAAGCTGCTCTATTTGTCGCCCAAAAAAAAAGTGAAAAAGAGTAAATAAAATTCTAAAATATTCTGTGGAAAAGGCAGAACAATTGTAAAAGCTATATAAACTTTTTAGTTTGTGAAACAAAAATCTGGTCGCCTTTTGGTTTACCAATTACCTTATAGCCATATTCCGTCAAAGCAAGCGCAAGTTGTGCACTTACAGTTGACTTTCCCACTCCGCCCTTTCCTGAAAGTACTATAATTACGTGTTTCACGCCAGACAACATGTTTTTCCTAAATTATATGTCCATAACGTTTTAGGTTAGTCCTATGAGTTAGTTACACTAAAACGTCTGCTCGCCACCACGTGACCACAGAAACTTGGCGGATAGAGGTGATGATGGGTCTCGGAGTCGTTCCAAAGGAATGCTTCCTACATTAGTGTGATTTTTTTTTTTAAACCCGTCACTGGCTGTTCTGAATGTTCTATTTTTTTAAAACAAAAGTTCCCTATTACACGAAAATGCAGTAAATAAAAGGTCTTTGAACATTCTATAATCATCGCGTATTCGCGTTTATAAATCAGTCTATAAAAGAAAAATTTTAGCACATTCGAATGAAAAATGTGTACTACATTTAGTGATATTTTAAAGTTTAAATTGGTTACACTGGAAATAGTTTCGTTCAAAATACCAGAGAAGGAAAAGCGGTAAACAAAATACCACAAGTACAAGCACAAGTTTGCATGTTGAGCGTTTACGTAAAGTATGGTACTGTCATCATACGACTTAGAATACAATAGTTTAGGCGTGGCGAAAAAGCGATTCGCGATACTGGCACTGTCTGACTCTGGCTGTTAGTAGACCGTATTTCGAAATAGTTGTTTATTGCGGGTAGTCTTTACAGCAATCGCATTTCGCGTTTTCGCCACAGATAGAAGTAAATGCATTTGTGTTTAGATGGTTTAGCATTTAAATATAAAAAAAATGAAGTTGCAGGTTAACATTCTAATAAAATTTTGGAAATGTCTCGGAGTTTTCAAAATGCACATTTTGTCAGTAAACATCAACCACAAACACATGATTTTTTCTCATCAAGATAAAAGGATAAGCTTAATGTAAACCAGCGCATATTAACTATCTGTGAAATACAGGGTATGAATTTTTATTTTGATGCATTCATACTTCTAGTATAGGTTTAAGGTTAGATTAGGTACAGTTGGAATCCTATGTGCATGTGTTTTAATTAAGATATTTTTTAACAGAAACGGCATACCAGGTGATGATTGTAAGAAATGTTAGACTGTGAACCCCAGGGATCAAAAGCATCTTAGAAACCGAAGGTAAACCCAGGTATAGAGGTTCTAATGTATTGGACGAAGGCTATATACTGAACGAATATTCACATTGTTATGGAAGAAAAATTATGGAAGGCATTTTGGTTATTTTTCTTTTGTCAGTTCTACTGAGAGTGATTGACAAGTGATGTCATGTCATCATATACAACACCATCATTAATCAATCACATGTTGTAAAATTAAAATGACTTAAGAAATAGTTTTACAACCAGCACCATTTATACCACAATTTGGTTGAGGAAGAGGCAAGTCAAAGAATATAATATGAAGTAACCATAGGCAGATCCAGGATTCCCTAAAAGGGAGGGGGGAGCTAACTTTGTTTTGAAAACAAAAACGTACCACAAAGCAAAAGTAAGTAATCGGGACATCTTACTTCTGTGGCGATGAAACTTTCCAAGTTTATGTCAAGGAAACTGCTATAGTATAGTAAACCCTAAGGCATAATTAATTCATTTCATCACTAGTAAACATAGTCCCTGTTTGATTACGTCTACCTGTTTTCCTGTGACAAGCTCGGCATTATTTGAAATGTTTCCACCGAACCACTGGGAGCTTTTATCTGTATTTCAACATCCGCAGATGCTTGTTATTTCTCAGTATGTCGATGCTGCTAGAAGAAGACTTATGCACAATTTTGACATGTTTTATTTTCTGCCATGTTATGGCTTTTTAAAAAATTATGAAGTTGAAGCGTAAGAAAATTTTCGTTTGTTACTCATTGAGTACAAAATAGTAAATATTTCAAGTATTACTTGTGAACTAAAGCTACTTTTAAAAACTGAAACACATCCACCTCAATCTGCAAGCTTGTCTTCAGTTCTTGTGAAGCACTGGACACGTATGGTCTCTAATTGTGTCCAGTCCTTTGTCCAGTGCTGGAACGATTCCAAAGTACTCCTCATCCCTAGCAAACACTTTGGTGGTATGCATGTTTTTGTAAGGCAGAAATAAAACTGTTTGTTTGGTCCCACTGTGAGCAACGCTCAGGGATATTGAACATGTCATACAATTATGAAATATACAGCATAACTAATAAACATACCCAACATTAAGAACATTTTCTCCCTCTCCTCCTCTCTCCCCATGCCTTGGATTATTTAAGAAATGAGAATTTGCAAATCATCACCATTCCAAGAGTAAACATGTCAACGTGCGTTACAGTAGGACAATAACAAATAACTGTAAGTGACTATCATATGTCATCTGCCCTTTGTATTAAATATTTATATGTTGCATTACATATTAAAAAGTTGCTCCATAGTATATGGGGTATGAGTACATAAGAAAGACTTCAGCTCTTTCTTAAAGATGTTATGTTGATTAGGATTCCTAATAGTTTTAAGTAGCATGGAAGATTATTGTAAATTGTTATTGCAGAATAGTAACACCCTTTTTGGAACAGTTTTAAGCCATTTGTTGGCCTATGTAAATCGCCTGCATGCCTTGTATTGTGTTCATGCACAGCAAGGTTCATTGTGAAGTTATCACAATTATCTGTAACGTAGCTCAAGAGAATATACGTATTCACCAGTGACAGTAAAACTTTTTTGGGCTTTGAACAAGGGTCTACAAGAATGACAGGACCCAACACCACAGATAATATGCATGGCCTTTTTTAGTAATATAAATACTTGCTTGCTATGTGCCAAATTACCCCAGAAGATTATTCCATATCGCAACCGGGAGTGAAAGTAGGCAAAATATGCTGTTCTTAAGGCATTTTGATGTAGCAAATTTCTTAAGTTGCAAAGCAAGCCGAGCTGAATGTTGGCAGCATGATTTTTATTTGTTTTCTCCAGCTGAGCTCTCCATCTATTTGAAACCCAAGAAATTTTGTATCAATACCTTATTTATGGTGTAATTGTTGTACCTGATTGTTAACTCACTCGTTTATGCTTCATTTGAAATTGAATTAAATTGGTTTTATCATAGTTTAATGAAAGCTTATTAGCTTCAAACCAAAAGTTGAGCTGTTCGAACACTTTTTTGACAGAATTTCTTAATTGCTGATGTGACTTTTCAGATATAAGTACACTGGCATCAAGTGCAAGAAGCACAGCTATTGAATCTTTGCTAAGATAGTATGGCAGATCGTTTATAAATATTAAAAATAACAAAGGACCAAGTATAGAACCTTGTGGGACACCTGTTAGCTTTAGTTTCATTAAACAACAGCAACTTTGTAACTGTGGGGGTGGCTTAGGTGTTCGTTGGATCTGACTGTAGAAGTAATGTATGTCTTTCACACTCTTCAACATTTATATCACTATATTAATCAAGAAATATGAAACGCAATCATATGAGGACCACCAACATCACACACACACAACTCAAGAAAATGTTATAATAAATGTATACATTTCACATCACAGAAACAACACATTATGCTGCATATGCTCTTTTACTTATTCTTAAGTATTTTTGAATGTTTTCAAAATTAGGAAATAAATAAATATCTGATGTATGAGAGTGAGTCAAATATAAACCTGTACACACTGTACATTTTCTCCCCACTATTTTGAAAGCTTGTAGATTCCTTCTTCAAAGAAACTTTATGGTTGAGTCATTAACCAGTTGCACATGTGATCTTCGACTTCCTGGTTGCACTCAAATCATTCCCGTCCCAGTGTTTCTTTTAAAGACGCAATCTAAAACTAATCACAGGGGACAAGTCTGGGCTGTAGGGAGGGTGTTCAAGTGTTTCCCATTGCATTTTCTCCAGTTTATCCCTTCTCAGAATTGCTGTGTGAAGTCTGGTGTTGTCATGGAGAAGGATGATCTCTGTGATGATGGTATGAGCACTCCCACCTCTGAAGCAATTACATGAACTGCACAGATGTTGTCATCTGCAAGACTTGTACTTGCATGTTGATTGTGTCTTTCATTTTCCACATTTCCTTGCCCACCCTTAAACTTGTTGGCTCAATTAAACACTTGGGTCGAAAAAAGTATAGCATTTGCAAACTGCGCGTCAATGTATTAAAAATTTCAAATGATGTTACACCTTCCTTCATTAAAAACTTTATTATAATGCATTGCGTGACGGGCAATGGGGCTCTACTGAGGAGGGAGAGGGGAGGAACAGCTCACCAAGCAGGTTCCCCCACTTATAATATGCTAACCTTCACTCTACCTTCCTTTTCAGGATTGTGTGAGAAGATGAGGCACCAAAGTCCCTCATATTACATTCATGTGACGTTCTCTGCCAACACATTACTTTCATGTTAATTGAGATAAACCTTTGCAGAAATGTTTTAATGATACATTTTTGTTGTACTTATGAGAGGGATACAGGGAACTGTGATAGTCATTGTTTAAAAATAGGTTGCTATATGCTGGCCTTGAAACTCCCACACTCTTTTAAAAAACACAAGTTTATTTCTAATACCTTCTTTTTTAAGATATTTGTTTTATCTCATGTTTTGAAGTGCTTTAACCAATCAGTTGTTTATAACCAACATGGTCGTTAAGGCACGGACTCGTGAACAGGAGTTATGTGGTTCAAATCTAGCCAGGACCATCCTCTAAGATTTTCCCTCAGTCGTTATAACTGGCAAATGCCTGGAGGTACTGTAAACTAATGACTAGCGTGTTTCCTTTACCAGTTATCAATTCATTTTATTTATCATGAGTATCCAGCATTGCCAAAACAAATTCACTTGTTTCTTGCAATGTCATGAAAAGTGTGTGGAATTTTATGGCTGTGATATAGCGACCTGTTGTATCCCTCTTGTACCTAAAATAAAATGTGCAATGAAATTATTTCTGCAAAATTTTATGTTGATTAACATAAAGCAGATGAATGAATTTATTATCCACTTAGTAATATATATATACAGGGTGATTTATGAACAACTGACACATTTCTTTCTTTAATTATTCTATTTGAAATTCAGTCAGTGCCCCAATTTTAGCATCAAATTAAGCAGAATTTTCTGGAGTTTCAATTGCCTGTCACTAGATGCACAGATGTTCATGTTTTATTTCTAATTAGTTTTGTTGTTGGCAACTGTTTTTGAGATTTTGTTCTAGTCAACATGAAAATGGAGTACACATTAAATGAACAACTCTGCCTTGTAAAGCAATACTGGATTACGAATTCAATTACAGCTACTCAAAGGGCATACCAGAGAGAATTTGGTGTTCGGAATCCTCCCCAAAGAAACACAATACTTGGACTGAAATTGGAAACAGTTGGATCTCTGGTGAGTGAAAAAGGCAAAACTCATTCATCTAGGCTTCCCACGTGGTTGTTGACGTAAGAGCATGACTGGATTAGTCACCCAAAAAATCATTAAGACGTTTGTCGCACACTCAGTGTGTCAGCTGTGAAAAGTGTGGGCCTGAAACCGTATAGGATTACGGTTGTCCATCAGTTACAGGAACCAGATAAGGATAGATGACTGAATTATTGTCGTTGGTTTCAGGCGTTTATTGTGCAAAATCCTGCCATATTGTCTATCACATGGTTCACAGATGAAGCATGGTTCCATTTATCTGGCTATGTGAACTCACATATGCACCCGGTTAAAATCGGAATTTGGTGCGCAATATCCACACAGAGAACAGTGGAACCAACTGCTGAGTACCGACGGATTTTCATGGAGTTTGCTGAGCAACTAGACGATGTAGAGCTGAGTCAAGGATATTTTCAGCAGCGCTACATGCCATACATCAAATGAATCCATGGCACTAATTGCAAGTTTCTTTGATGAGCAGATAATTTCCAAGAACCGTGGTCATCGAGATCTCCGGATTTAACATCGCCGAACTTCTATCTATGGGGTTACTTAAAAGACAAGGTTTATGTCACACGTCCCCAGACATTGGACGATCTGAAGCACAACATTACACAGGAGATTGACAACAGAGTCCTCCAACGAGTGGCCAGTAACATGTTGAGTTGTGCCTTATGTAGGATGGAGGACATTTTCAACATTTGCTATAGAGGTAAATAAATGTGTCAGTTGTTCATAAATCACCCAGTATAATAGTACTTTACAATCTCTTGACCAATACTAGTGACTCTTTCTCAAGAGTTGCTGAGTAAGCAAGTTTCAACCTTGAGGTTGTTCTACTATTGGGACCAAGTATCTTTAGAGTATACTCGGACTGTATCCAGTTTAAATTATATTTCTACACTTTCTGATTCCTCAAGATGATTTATTTTCTGTTAACCTTGCGTACATACTTCCCAAACTCTTTATTTCAAATTCATCAACTTTTTCCCCTTATCTCTATTGGTAGATTAGCCCATTTCTCATTCCCAGGTTTTCCCTTATTATTTTGGTTTCTTCACATTCCAGAATCGTATGCCAATAATTATCTTGCCTTCCGCACATTGGACATTCCTCTATTTTCAGACTCCCCTCTTATTCCTTTCAATACTGCTACCCCTGTTTGGACTCCCTTCCTTGTTCTCTGGTTGACTTTATCCACATAGTTCTCTCTACCCCACACTTTCTTTATCTCCCTGTATATCCTCGGTGACTTTTTGTTGCTGAAACTAGTAAATATCTCCTGGATTTCAATGTCGTCAACTCTTTGTTTGACTTCCTTCCAAAAAGTCTTTGACCTCTCCATCACACCACATCATGCCCAATGCAATGTTTTCGATGGTCACTTTGATTCTATTAACCCAGCTATTACTCCTCGTTGTTTTGTCTTGAAGGTTTAGACAATGTCTCAAGATGTTATTCTCTTCCAAGTTCTTGACCCTAATCCAGTACTTCAATGTTCTTGTCATTATTTTTTCTTTACTCCCAACTCTACCTAGTTTGGTTAGATGAGCCTTTTGGTAGCCCCAAAATTTGTTTGCAGAAATTCCTGAGAATTGAATCAACGTTTAGCCATCCCTCATCAGTACCCCATATTTCAGTCCCATACATAATTTTGGTCTCTACTACTGCTCAATACATTCTCTCCAACGATTTTATAAGTATTCCTGGTAGTTCGTGCCTGCAGGCGTAATAACTTTTAAAAGCTAACCTTCCCTTAGCTAGCACCTTATTCTTTTGTTCCCTACAACCTCCATTACTGCTAAGTCTAATGCCCAAACAATGAAATTTATTGACTACTTCAATTTCTGTCCCTTTTGAATACCATTTTTCATTATTATGTAACTTGTTTCCTTTCTTAAATACCATTATTTTTTATTTCCATGTATTGATTTTTAACCTCTTAATATACAGATTATTTACAATGTTTCTTTTTTACCTATTTTTACTTTCTCTACTACGTATAGTAAGTAGGGGAAGTATTGCATTCCACCCAAAAATTCGATACCGAGATTTCACCGGAAATACATGTTTTGAGACCTCCTGAATCCAAAAAAAGCATTTTTGGAAACATGTCCGTGTGTGTGTCTGTGTGTGTGTGTGTCTGTGAACAGCATAACTCAAAAACGAACAGTCGGATAAGCACCAAACTTGGTATTTAGGTTCAGTATCTTCCAGAGATGCCACACGAAGGTTTTCAAGAAAATCCCCCCACCCCAGACTACCCTTTACATGGAACTTTTTTCGAAAATTTTAATTTTCTCAAAAATGGCTCTAACGATTTTGATGAAAATATCATATGTTTAAGATAATGTCATGAGAAATGAAATGTATATCTCGAATTTTCTGGGAATGTCTCCAAAAGTATTCTTCATTATGAACGACTTTTTCATAACTGGTAAACTATAAGAGATAGACAAAATTTTACTACACGATAAATGTAGATCGCGTTAAAATACACAACTTATGTCATATACATTTCTTTTGTTGAGTGAACCGTTTTCGAGATATTGCTTGTTATTCCCTTAAATTTTCCAATACTTATACTTTTTCTCAAATTCGTTATTCATTTTTTTTATGCCCTGGACATGCAAAGAGAATGGAATGCGCCACATAGCAACCAACGTTAAAATATTTGACTATCGCTTAAAAGCTACCATATTCCCCTTGCATCTACAAGAAAATTAGCAATAAGATTAACATCTCGATATCTCGATTAACATGAAGCATATGGAGAATAGGCGTTTGTAAAATTAGATTGTACAAGAGTAGAGAAAGTCATGTGAGTGTAACACATCAGATTTTTTTATGTCCTGGACATGCAAAGAGAATGGAATTCGCCACATAGCAACCAGCGTTAAAATATTTGACTATCGCTTAAAAGCTACCATGTTTCCCTTGCATCTACAAGAAAATTAACAATAAGATTGACATCTCGATATCTCGATTAACATGAAGCATATGGAGAATAGGTGTTTGCAAAAATAGATTGTACAAGAGTAGAGAAAGTCATGTGAGTGTAACACATCAGATTTTTTATGCAAAGAGAATGGAATGGGCCACATAGCAACCAGCGCTTAAAATATTTGACTATCGCTTAAAACCTACCATATTCCCGTTGCATCTACAAGAAAATTAGCAATAAGATTGACAGCTCGATATCTCGATTAACATGAGGCATATGGAGAATAAGCGTTTGTAAAAATAGATTGTACAAGAGTAGAGAAAGTCATGTGAGTGTAACACATCAGATTTTTTACTTTCTCTACTACGTATAGTAAGTAGGGGAAGTATTGTATTCCACCCAAAAATTCGATACCGAGATTTCACCGGAAATATATGTTTTGAGACCCCCTGAATCCAAAAAGAGCATTTTTGGAAACATGTCCGTGTGTGTGTCTGTTTGTGTGTCTGTGTGTGTGTCTGTGTGTCTGTGAACAGCATAACTCAGAAACGAACAGTGGGATAAACACCAAACTTGGTATTTAGGTTCAGTATCTTCCAGAGATGCGACACGAAGGTTTTCAAGGAAATCCCCCCCACCCCAGACTACCCTTTACATGGAACATTTTTCGAAAATTTTAATTTTCTCAAAAACGGCTCTAACGATTTTGATTAAACTATCATATGTTTAAGATATTGTCATGACAAATAAAATGTATATCTCGAATTTTCTGGCAATGTCTCCAAATGTGTTCTTCATTATGAACGACTTTTTCATAACTGGTAATCCATAAGAGATAGACAAAAGTTTACTACACGAAAAATGTAGATCACGTTAATATACACAATTTATGTCATATACATTTCTTTTGTTGAGTGAACCGTTTGCGAGATATTGCTTGTTATTACCTTAAAATTTCCAATTCTTTTTCTGAAATGGGAATTCGTTATTCATTTTTTTATGTCCTGGACATGCAAAGAGAATGGAATACGCCACATAGCAACCAGCGTTAAAATATTTGACTATCGCTTAAAACTTACCATATTCCCCTTGCATCTACAAGAAAATTATCAATAAGATCGACATCTCGATATCTCGATTAACATGAAGCATATGGAGAATAGGCGTTTGTAAAAATAGTTTGTACAAGAGTAGAGAAAGTCATGTGAGTGTAACACATCAGATTTTTTATTAAGAAAGTGAAATACTCAGGTACAATAGTGATAGTAAGAATGAACCTCATTTTCAAAAGCTTAACGATGGACATTTAAATCTCTGGATATCCTCGAGATTAAAATCCCAAGTATAAGTCATATTCTTAAACATGTTTTTTTTCTGAAATTACATATAAAAAAAGCAAATACTGGGCACTGAAGCACCAAGAAATGAGCTCCAACATTAAATACTCAGCACATAATGGCCTCAGCACTTGTGCGTCCTAAAGTAGTACCACATTCACCACCACTAAATTCAATATTGAAGTCTTCAGGAAGCAACACACAAAAACTACGAGAGCCAGTTGAAACAATCTCTAGTGTCAATAAAACACTGGGAAAGAACATTCTACTAAACTAGCTGATTCACATATATCTGTCGCCAGAAATATACATGTCAAAAAATGAGATTACAGCAAAATCTAGAGGAAGTATCAATGAATTGCCAAAAAGTGAGATACAACATGTAAATTGGTCCTTTTAAAATATATGTGGCTAGGAAACAAATGCTCAGGGTTTTATTATTTTGCAAAAATTAAAAACCCAAATATATTCAGGCTTTTATGTTAAGAGGTTAAACTCCACTCCTTACAGAATTTAGAGTTGCTTTAATCATCTTCCCTTGCCCAATTCATCAGCAAATATAGTTCAACATTTTCAATAGTGGACACGTAAATGTTAGTTTTACCGACTTCTAAAATGTCATTTATGAATAGGTTTAACAGTATCTGACTTAACGGACACCCTTGTCTAAGACCTATTGTTTTCACCATATCTTGTGTAATGTTAATATGGTATCATTTTCCCAGTATAGGTTTTGAAGAGCTTTTATAAAAACATGAAGTAGATAGAAAAAGAGCTTTTAATTTGTAGAAGTTATATAAAAAATATTCAATAGTGATTAGAGATAGTCATGAAAATGTAACACATCAAACACCTGCAAGTTATTACTTGTGTTCAAGACCTGATTCTGTCTTACAAAATTATATTTTGTCCACTTCCATGTATGTAACACATTCAAGGTTTTAAGGAAATCTGAGTTTGAGTGAATTACTAGGTTAAATTTTTTTTCTCTGGGGTTTTCCCTTGTCATGCTGGGTAACTCTAAGTTCCCAGAGTCCACTGTCCAGAACAATTAAATGAAAAACATGTGTTACTTACTGCAGTCAAACAGGCGAGGTTCAGATAGCAAATAAGTACATCTAGTAGAGAATATCTTTAAAGAAAACAGGGTTATCCATGATTAAAATGGTGAGAAATTGAGGAAGATGGTGTTTTATTTGCAGATTTTGTCTCGCTCAAAGCCAGCAACAAGCCCTGGCAATGCAACACAGAGCCAAAATCAAAGTCGGAAGCAGGTTCCAAAAGTAGAGGACTTCTTGGGTGCGAGAGATTACACTGGAGCACTTACAGTTCTAGAGGTATTCATGTTGCCTGAAATATTTATTTATAATGATGACGACATCAGTGTTTTGTTTATAACATGTTGCAGTGCTCATAATTTAAATTAGTAAAAAGCATTTAAAGATAAACCACATGTTGGGATGTCACTGACGAAGCAGGGAATGTTCATTTTATTTATTATTCATCCTTTAAAATGTATACATGTTGTTACAGGTTTAGAAATTCATCTATGCTATAAAACCTATACTCTTTTTAGAAATTTAATAATATCCTTGTAAATGTTAGTTGTATTCAGGTAGCTTGTAGATAGAACCATTCAAACTCATCTTTTAAAATTGATGGCTGTTATATCATTGGGTAAACTAAAGTTCATAACATGATCCTTCTTCTTTTGTATCCAGAGTTTTTACCATAAAAATTTGGGATTTATAGAAAAGCACTTCTCATACAAAGAAGTATTTAAAGAATTTGGAATACAAACCAAGGGCAAATAAACATGCTATATTCAACAGATTGCAAAAAAATACTGTTTAAAGAACACTGCATGAAAATAGTGGACTAGAATGATTTTTCAACAGATTTAATACAAAATTAAAAAATTTAAAAACTTCTATGACACTACACAAAAATCATAGAACTAAGACCTCTGAAAGCTTTACTTACTATTCTTGGGCATTTAACAAATTTAAAGAAATTTTTAAACAATCGAGTATTACATTAGCACATATTAATATAGTGTAAATAACATATTGAAAACCAATACCAAATATAAAATCCCCAAGACTAAGAAGGTAGGTATTACCAAATTAATTGTGATGATTGCCAATTAATGATATAGATTAAACAAAAACGAAGATTGGTTTGAGGGCTAAGTAACACCTAAAACACGTTAAATACAAGGAAACAAACATCTGCAATTCTGAAACATTTCACAAAAAATCACAATATCCAAAAAAGGTAAAGTTAATAAAAGTGGTCCAAAAAGCAATAAACTTAACCATGTGGAAAAAAACTCTGGATAGAGAAAAACAAGGATCATGTGTTTAGTTTTGCAACAGGAAGGATCTCATCATTAAATACATCAAGCCACGGGTGACACCTACAGCCAGTGGCTTTTAGCTGACAATGGAAACAAGATGTCTCTGAAACGTGTTCGAAGTAAAAATAGTGAAGTTATTACAGTGTGTGTGCCTTGTAGAAATAATTCTTATAATTACTTTACTTCACTGTGTTTTTCTCTATATTATTGGTATTTAAGTTCAGCACCTTTCCAAACTGCCCTTAAAAATGGAACAACGTTTTGTTATTTTTTAGTTTCTCAAAATTGGCTCCATTGATTTTTATTAAAATACTATGTTATGTTTACGATATTTGCATGATAAAACGTTTATCTTGAATTTTCTGTGAAGTCCTCTCCATTCTGAATGACTTTTGTATAACTGGTAAACCGTAAGAGATAGAAAAAATTTTACTACATACAAAATATAGATCTCATTAAAGCACACAGTTTATATCAAATAACAATTTTTCTTGTGTTAATCATTTACAATATATTCTTTAGTTTTTTTGTCTTTTTTTCTCTATTTTATTTTACGTCGCTTTAACTCCCTGGTCATATCGCGACAGATCTGTTGATGGATAACTCTTAGAACAATATATGATGGACAGTTAGCCTTCTAGGTCTCATCCCTGTAACCATCCGCTCTGTCACTTATCACAGAGACCCTAGCGCATAGCTACCGAATCTTCTGCTTCATGCCGTGCAGATGGCATTAAGGCTGGTTCACAACCAACGAAAATGGTAACCAGAACGAGAACGAGAAAGTTGAAATACATGTATTCAAATGGGAATGTTCACAACCAACAGGAAGCCTTCCCGGGCCCGGGAACACGAAAGAAGAGTTGCCCAACTTTTAACTTTCTCGTTCTCGTTCCCAGGCACGGCATATTAGATCCCTATTGTGCATATTAGACTCTTCACTCTAGAGGTTATTCTAAGCGGCTGTGACATGAAACAGCCACTTGTGTTCTCTATAGTCGCAAGCTGGAAACATGAAACTGGAAGGAATTAGTAGTAAATGTGCTTCCTCACCTCATCCCGACACCCGCAAATCTAATCAGCGTTTGTTCCTCTGGTGAAGGGATCATTTGTAGTTTGTTTATATGCCGCTCAAAACTGGCTATTACCTAAAAAACAATGGCAAAAGCTACAAAGAATAGCTAAACCGGTGGAAATGAAAAAAGAACAATAAACAATTTTAATGTATGCCATTAAATAAAGGAATGAAAGTTTGGCATAAGTAGAGGGATCGGAAATGTAATGAATATGCATTTAGATAATGTTAACTCTATCGAATTTTGACGTTGGCTTGGCTAAATTGGAAGTAGGTGAAAAAATGTCATTGGTCAGTTAAAAACAAATGAAATCCCAATGCGCAAAATCGACTTTCACTTTGTGATCGACTTTAATCTGTGGTGATCGATATGCATTCCCGTTCTCATTACCGGGCTGTTTGAATCAAAACTTCTAGCTTCCCGTTCTCGTTTCCGTTCTGGTTACCGTTACCGGGTGGTTGTGAACCAGCCTTTAGGGTGGCATCCAGTCCAACCGCCACCCCCATATAAAGGCGGACAATTAACCTTCTAGGTCTCATCCCTGTAACCACCTGCTTCATGCCTTGCACATGGCATTAGGATGCTGTCCAGTCCAACCGCCGCCCTCACATAGAAAGGCGGACAATTAGCCTTCTACTGTTCATTCCAAACCAGAGTTCCCTCTGGTGAAAACAAAAGCACATGCTTCTGCTTGTCACGAATCCAAGAACACACTTACACCAATGTAAATGGTTCCTGAATATATGTATTGTATCATGAAATATTAGGGCAGAAAAGGTATAGAACCGCACATTTTATTGTGGTTATCATAAGAACTCATTGCTAAAGGTAATGGATATATATACTAACTGTTAAGAGATTACAAAAGATGATTTTTGTCTGCTATTGCGCTAATGCTGAGAGTAACTTGCTTGTTAATTACCAAGTGTATGCATGACTGCCACTCTCTTACATATACAAGAAATGCAGCAATGAATTCCCAGAGGTGCTATTTGAGCACCGAATAAACACTTTGCGTAACACAGGAAATATGATAAGCGAACAGTCATTGTGCTCAGCATCAGCTCAAGTCAAATCTTGTGATTTAGTCAGTTGGTATTTGAGTTTTCATGGCAGCAGAAGGTGCATGTAGTGTCAAACACAAAAGTGGAGAAAAACAAACAATACTTAATATATTTGACTATTATAGAAAAATACCCGACACTTGCATTAGTGCATATTACGAAACTAATATCCCATTTTATGGGCGTTTCAGTAAGAAATGTAATCAAAGCGTGCAGAAAAAATAAACAGACATAATAGTACATAGAATAGGAAAATAAAATGTGGGAACTTGTTTTGTGTGTGACAGTGCTGTGGAATTGTGGATAAGCTTGTCATTATTTTGGAGAGTAGTTCTGATTCCGATATAGTGGCTAAGTCATCTTCGGATGATTTGGATTTGGGTGTTGCATTTTTGCCCAAGGATTGCGATTAACGTAAGTAAAATGTTAATTTCTGCATACTTGTAAGATTGATTGTTACCTCAGGTTGCATTTTGAACTCACGCAGGGTGCCATTTTATAGATTGCAACAATGTTCAACAAGCAGCCATTAGGGGCAGAGATTGTGAACTACTTTCGCGCGGATAATACAAAGAGTTTGTTTACAGTGAGAGTGGACAGTAGGTCTCATCCTTTGAAATGCCATCTGGCTTCGTCACGTGTCCACAGTGACCCCCAGCGCATGGCAGCCGGATCTTCTGTTTCATGCTGTGCAGATGGCGTTAGTATGTCGTCCAGTGTAACTGCTCACATTGTCTGTAGATAGATGGCATAGCATTTGCTATTACCATTTATTTTTCATTTTACTATTGTTTTAGACTTAAGGTGGAACTTTGGGTCGTGGTATTAAATATCCAATCCAGTACTTACCTTGGCGACTGAGGAAAACCACGAAAAAACCTCAGACAGATTGGTCAGCCCATAGGATTTGAACCCGGGACCTCCCAAATGCAGGCCACAGACTTTACCGCCTGAACCATCCCGCTCAGTTTCTTTGTTGTTGGTTTGAGTTTTAAATACTTATAGTTTTTTCCAAGTGGTAAGTTCGTATTCAGCTTTTTCTTGTGGTCATGCAAACAACTTGGAATTTCAAAACTGTCACACAGCGATTGTGTGACTATTGCACGGATCTACTGTTATACATACAACAAAAGTTTATCTCGCTTAACAAGTGGTAATTGTTCTTACAGACAAGTCTCAAAAGATACAATTAAAGTGAACAAAATTCAGTGCCATAACCAGGATCTTATGGTTTCCGTGTGGTTGCTCTGAGCCACCATGCCGGTACAACATTAAATTCCCCATTGATTGACCTAATAGTTGGTTAAACTATGAAGCTTAGGACTGAAAGTGCTTATGTCATCACAAAATAATTTTATATGTGTTTGTGATTTATCAGGAAAAATGTGAGTTAATTAGGGAATTTAATGTTGTGTTGCCATGGTAACTTAATTAGTTACAGATCCCACACCAACACTGGAAGATCTGTGCTTCAAATCCTAGCCGTGGCATTGAATTTTTCAGTCTGATTTTTTTATAAGAATAGTATGTAGAAGAGTGAGTGATGTGAATGTAACACATCAGATTTTTGTAATTGTTTCGGCCAGTAATCAAAATATGTTTCATTATTTACTTGGTATTGTGTTTAAATTTCAGTTTGCTGGAGTTAAAGGCAATGCGGAGACGGAAATGTGGATTGGCTACTGTGCATTCCATCTGGGTGACTACAAGAAAGCCATGCAAGTGTATGAAGCTATGAGCCACATGAAAAGTCCCCCAAAGGATGTGATCGTGAATCTTGCTTGCTGCTACTTCTATCTGGGAATGTACCCAGAAGCAGAGAGAGTATGTATTACCTGCTAACACAATACGATTGTCATTTGCAGCCCTTCACAATGGTTTTATTCATTCTTCTTCTGGATCAATATGCGCTGGAAAAGCAGTGCAAGTAACAGCTGTACAGAATAAAACAAATGAAGGAAATGTTGCATATAAGGTCTTGTTTCAGTAACATCCATTTTGATAATATAATGGTAATACTCATGCATTTCATCAAGCTTTTACAATGACTTGTGAAGTCGGAACTTCATACATAATTAATCAAACCAAATTGGTTGATGTCATTTTGTAATGTAACGAACATGTGATTGGGAAACGGGAGTGTTTCAAGACTGAAGATGCAGAGCCTACTGTAATGTCACATGCGACCAACAAATGTTAAAGGAAAGTTCCCAAGAATCACTAAAAAGGAAGTAGTAGTCAAGAGTGACACTACTTTTAAACATTTGAAGTAAAGTCACACAATATTGATTATAACCTATAAAAATCCAAGATGTAGGAGTTAAATTTTTTAATATCAAAGCCACACAGCAGTAAGCAATGAGACAGCAGGAACATTCGGAAGCTTGTAGAACATTGAAGGTTATATAAGCTTCAAAATTTGCTAAGAAGAGAAATAGAGTAACAAACGATAAAGAAAGTAATGAATTAAGAATTGAAAGGAGTGTTAATAAAAAGGAAAAGTTAAAGTGTATAGTAATTAAATATAACTGTGTGATGACATGACGAAATGCAGAGATTAGTTATTAAGAGCTGCCCACATATCCATCATTGCTACATCTTTGAAAAATGTGATATGACACACTCACATGACTTTCTCTACCCTCTATCATTTATTAGTGAGTATAAAAACTAATCTTACTAAACCTTACTCTTCTATCTACTACATTTTAATTCAAATAAACCTTTACAGAAACAGCTACATTACACATTTCGTTATAGAGAACAGCGATAGTCAAATGTTTAACAACTGGACGCTATATGCTGGCCTTAAAATTCCTTACTGTTTCCATGACATCACGAGAAACAACTGAATATCAATAGGACTTTAAGAGAACAACCAAGTAATGAACAATTTACAGTATTAATAACAGATATCTCAGAAATGACTTATGTCACAAAAAAAAGCTATTTGGCATAAATTATATGTATTATTTTTGTGTAGTATGTTTTTGTCTATCACTTGACATTTACCAGTTATACAAGATTATAGAAAATTCCTTCTAATTGAAGTGGACTTCACAGGCTGTTCCCAAACATTCAAGATATACATTATATTTATGTAAATATCTTTAATATATGGTATTTTAATCAAAATAGAGCCACATTTTTAGAAAATCAAACATTTCAGAAGATTAAAAACAGAAGCGTTATTAACAGTGAAGTATTCATCATGATTTAGATTGAGTCACACTTTTTTATATTCACCTTCCCTAATTAAAGTTACATAAAACAGTAGTCACACAGTCGCTGACGATGAGGACGAATGCCCTCGAAAATGTTTCCTGTTTTATGTAACTTTAATTAGTGAAGGTGAGTGTAAAAAAGTGTGACTCAATCTAAATCATTTCAGAAGATGTTCCATGTGAAGGGTGTTTTTGGGCGGGGGAATTTTCTTAAAAATGTTTGTGTTGCATCTTTTGAAGGTACTGAACTTAAATAACAAGTTTGGTATTTATGTAACTTTTCGTTTTTGAGCTATGCTGTTGACAGATACATACACATGGAACTTTTTCTAAAAATGCTTTTTCTTATTTATTTATTTATTTATTCAGGAGGCCTGAAAACGTGTGTTCAGTGAAATCTCTGTATCAAATTTTTGAGTGGAATGCAATATCTACTATGTATGTGGTAGAGAAAGTAAAAAAGTGTTCAACTGAATGGGGATTTAAAAAGTAAAGCTTTAGCAGTTAAACAGTTCAGTTCAGTGTAATCATTTCACAACCTTCATACCATGTTCATGCTCAATGGACAAGCTTACTGACTAGCCAGGGACCCCTTAATAAATCATATTTATAAGTGATAAATCAATAATCGTGATAGAGCAGAAGAAGTTGGCCAGAGGACTGCTGCCTCTTGATATGACAACCTAAAACACTGTCACTCCATGTGGATATCATTCCATGAAAGTAGGTTGCAATTGTTAGCTTAACATCTCATTAACTGCAATCTTTAAAGATGATGGCAACCAAACTATGCACTTTTGTCAAGGCATTGCAGTACTCTGTGTGTCAGTAGCAAACAACTAGTTAGTTCATGGAGAATTGTCTTGTGATTTTACTGATTGTTTTAGAATTGTTATGTCAACTGAAAAATTTGAGTACAAAAGAAGTAATTTTTTGCTTTTCAAAAAGGAGTTAATTATAGAACTGGTTGCAAAGTATGGAGGAATTATAGAGTGCGAAAATAAAACAGGATGCAGCCTGGAAGAAAATTTGCAAGGAATGTAATTGCATTGCTTATATTCTTTCCAAGTTTAGTAGGTAATTGTGGCAATTTTATGCTAACGTAAAATACCAGGTGCAACGAGTGTTAAAACTGCTGTGGATACTATATTGAAACTAAACTGGATGAAATTGTGTTATCACTGATTAAGGATCACGCAGACCCAACAGAAATACTACTTGCTTTGAAAATGCCAACACTATCACCTACCATTAAATGAAAGGTGCCAGTAGCTTTATCTCTAGAGACCCTAGTTCAAATTCAGACACTTGTATTTATATTTGTGAGCTTAATGAGTTTCTCAAATTTAAAAAAAAATATATATTAAATTTGGGGGGGGGGGCTTTTTAAGAGGTCTAAAATGAGGCTCAGTTGTCTATAAATGTTATTCTGAAGATCAAGGTGTTTTATTAAGGATCAAAATAACATGGATATTGAAGAGATCAAATGTTTTAATTTTGAGGGGGTGCAGTTAAGTGGGTTTTAGGGATTGTATCATATATTATAGCTTGGGTTTATATCAAGTTTTTAGGTTTTCTTTCAATACTGCCATCAATGCACAATAGATAGAGATAAGAAAGAAAAAAAACACATGAGACTCACCTGCATTAGAAGAAACTTCTTAGGTTGTAGCATTTGTTGACAATTTTAATATTTCAGTATCAGGAAATGATTATATGGAATTTGGTTGAAGAAAATCTCTCTTAATTAAATGAAATATTTCTTTTATTCATCAGTTTCCATTAATTCATACTCTAAGAAACAAATTATGGGTTTATGATAAATATTTATCAACACACTGTACCTAGCAGATTGTTTATTAAATTCTTGATGTCCAGGTTGAAAGAATTGAAATTTTGTGTATGCATTAGTAGATGTATTTGTATTTGTTGATGGCTGAGCTGTGTTAGGTTGATTTCGTTTATCTCTTTTACGACAGGTATTTTTATTTGTAGACGCCGCTCCTGAGTCAGTGGCATTCAAATCCTCCATACCACTTACTGTGTGTCTTCTCCTAACAACGCTATCGATGCATCCAGTATATTTGGGAGGTTATGTTGTCCTCTGTGTTCCTTAACATCTTCTGCGTGCCTTGAAATTCTATTTCTTTCTAACATTTTTTGGTGGTTTATTTGTTCTGTAAAGCCTCGCACTCTTTCTGTACTTGTGGTTTTCCCTGTTTCACTTGTCATGCAATGGAAGTCGTTAGCTAATAACTAAAAATGCAGCTTACATACACTATAAGACACCAATACATGATCACTTTAAAACAAAAAGCTTGCTAATACAGTAATAATATTATGTCTGCTGGTCCCCTATGATACATATTTAAACAGTACATGCGGCGCATGCATGTAGACTGTTTGTGACATATATGACTATACCTCTGCCATTGCATCTTTGCACTTGACAGTTTCTGTGGCTTTGTGTAAGGTTGGCTATATTGTGGTTGCAACATTGCCAGAGTGGCTAGTAAACAACAGCTGGTTGTTCTCCTTTCTATCGTGTCTAAGCCGTGTACAAAACATGTATGTAAGTAGTGAACGTCATTGAATAATAACTATTTCGTATTATTATTATTATTATTATTATTATTATTATTATTATTATTATTATTATTATTATTATTGTTGTTGTTGTTGTTGTTGTTGTTAATTGAAAATAATTCAGCATGAACATTGCAACGTATGTAGAATAAAGTAGCACTTTTGACAATATAGAAACTAAATAATGCTTGCAATGAGGACAAATAAAACAAATTATAAGCTGTGATAACAAAGTTATTTTCACTCAGCTGTGCTCCAGATGGTTCAGGAATTTTGTCCTGTTTCTCTTGGAGTTTCACTCCCTTGTAAATAACAGTTCTTCTGATTAGTTCAAGAGCTGCTGCAGTTCATTGTATGGCTTTATCAGCAGCAATAGAGGAATGCCCATGAACCTTCATGTACTCCTGCTGTTCAAAGAATTCCCGGATCCTTCTTAACAGTTCCAATGCCTGACTATTAAATGGCACAGCTTAATGCAAAGGATTTTCACTTCATGAATCATCACTCAGTGATCGGCGTTGTTTTTTAGACTTTGTCGCACTTCAAATCTTGTATAAATAATATGAATGAAATATATATATGTGTGTGTGTGTGTATAAATGAACACCAACAATAACAACAAATATAAATAACAATGAATAATATTAGCTTGCAAAGAACGACTCTACGCACGTGCTAGAGATTCACAAACTGAAACACGTGGTTGGAAATAGCTACATTTGGCAACAGAGCCGCTTCAAGTTCCACTTCCATTTTGTCATAGACCACCCGAAATGCTGCCTTGTGATTGGTTTAGGAAGTGTAACAGTTAAAGCTTTTCATGTTTTTTTGCAGGTGTACCAACTTAATCGGTAGCTGTCAAGTGCAATGTTTCAACGACCGGAGTATAAAAGAGTAGAAATGATTCTCCCTCTCTGTTTTCTCAACTACCAGTTGGAGTCTCTCGATCAGGCCAACTCATGCATTTCACTTTTCAACTGATTGAAGCCAATTTGCTTACTGCGCCTAAAGAAGTTTCACTTAATATATCATTGTGAAGTGCAGAATGAATCAAATATGATACAATTGGCCGTCAACAATTGTTGTCAAATTGGTATCACTACACCAAACATCACTGCAAAGTCATAACTTGATTTAGCTGCATTATTTGGTCTAAAACTACTGTTGATGTAACAAAAGAGTATAACATATATTTCAGCCGTGGGTTAAAGCTTTCAGAGAATCTGTGGTGCTGTTAGTCAGGAATTTCAGTCTTGGAATATTGTGATAATTATCACTCCATTCAGAGTCCGAGGAACACACCTCCTATCCTCACAGTTCTGGTGTCACAAGCACAAAATTTGATAATTTTTTCTCGCAATAGCTGCTGCATGATCGTCCCAATTAGCAAGTTATAAAGTGCACGCATGATAATTACTTATAACTAACTTTATATACAAATTCGGTTGTTTTAGTGTATAATGCGCTAATCTAATACCTATTTAGAATCTTGTTTTTATTAATTTTGAAGCAGTTACTAAGAGACTTCTTATGTAAAATGTGTTACGTCCAAATCCTCGGATCAAAAGGTTTTTTTTTTTTCCCTCTTCCTGTAACAGAAAATGCATCCAAACACTACACACGTCTTCACTACTATACTGGTTTGAAAATCACTGATTAAGTCAACAGTTCACACCACAAAAGCTTCTTTTATGTGTACGTTCAACTCTCACAAGGCTTACTCCTCTCAAAATATAGTGACAAGCTTCACCAGCGATGGGGCATTGCCAATCTAATCTCTATGTATCTATGCTTAACATTGTATTAAAATTTAACATCATTTAGTGAAACCAGCCCTTAGGGCAGTGTGCACCATGTTGGAGTAAAGTGCTTTGAAAGTAACATTTACTAAAGAAGTCCATACTATGGAAGTAGGTTACTACAGGAGCAATTTACTTTGGAAGTAACATTGGAGAGCTCAGTTACAATTTACTCTTTTAGTTATGACTACAGAAGTAAAAGCTCATTACTCCCCAGAGCATTGTTTTGTTTACACAATTTACTTGACGCGTACATGGATAAGGTTATGTACGATAAGAAAAGGGGGTGGAAACAGCAAAAAAGATAAATGTTTGCTGGTAGAGATAAAGAAAATTAATTTAAACATAATAGTGAAAAAATATGATATGAAGATGCTGGAAGGGAAATGCTTGGAAAGTTGTGTCAGACGAGTTTAATGCTTTGAGTAACAGTAAATGTACTGAACAGCAGCTTAAAATTTTGGAAACAATGTTCCTAATCTTCAGATCACTTGCATGTCAATGGAGAAATACTTTTGAAACTTTTGGAAAAGTTCACCATATTCACTGATGAGCACAAAATAGGAAGATGTGTGCAGTCAATTGCACCCACAATGTGTGGGAAACGTGCAAAAGTGAAGAAGAATTGCGTTTATTTTCTAAACACTCATGTATATTTATTTATGTATGTAGGTGCCTTAACTTCAAAAGTACTCTTAACAATGCAATGAAAGATGTGCACAGTGAACATTTATAACATTGCCTGTAATGCCGTGACATTAAGTTAAGAAATGCTGGTAAATTAAAGGTATAATTAGGATGCAATTAATGTAATGGGAATTTTTTTATTACTTTGTGCTAGTGCTTCATGCCCATTTGGTACTAATCACCATGTGACATCAAACTTGACATAACAGGAAGGAAAAGTTTGACATTACATCACGTTAAGTCAGCCCTAAATAGCTCCATTTTATCCAGTGTTAAACTGTCACATTATGTTAACTTCATCATATGCCGTTACTATCTGAAATGTTTTGGTACGAAACACTCACAGGTTGCATAACAATAATTCGTTCTTATGTCTTGAAATTTGCTGAAAATGCTCTCCAGGCAGATTCAAAAGGAATGTAAAAGATTCTTTCCTAATACCGAAATGTTCGTTGAACTCTTCTCTCTTTATAAGTATCATACGGATCTCACATACCACTATCTTTTCTTCATCGAGATCATCAATGTAATCTAAGTAACTCCTCAAAATATCTTCCTCCAAATATGATACGATATTCTAGTTCAATCAACAAGTTACTTACTCTGTCCAGGTTACAAGAGTAAATTCTAATCTAGTTAGTTAGTTAGTTAGTTAGTTTATTCATCCGTTAAAGTGGTTTGGTACAATGTACATTCACTATTGGACACGTCAAGCTATAAACATAAACAATAATAGGTTTTTGCAATATATACAATATGTTTTTACATTATACAATAGGTATTTACATGCTAAATACTATGGTTCATGATATACATTTGTGTTCAAGGAAATCATTAATAGAATAAAAGGAGTGGTTAACTAGATGTGCCTTGAGACTGGATTTCAGCTGGTTTACATTTTTAATTGCCTTAATATTACTTGGTAAATTATTATAAAGTTTAATGCCAGAGAATAAGATACTTTTTTGGTAGAGCGAGGTGTTGCAGCTGGTCACATGTATTTGTGTATTTTCCCTAGTATTGTGTTCATGCACCATATTATTAGTTATGAATAGTGAATCAGAAGCATTAATGTTCTTGACTATAAGCAGAATAACTGCATATATGTAAATGCAGGGAAGTGGGAGGATCCCCAGTTTTTTAAAGAGAGGTTTACATGACGACTTTGGGCTGACTCCTTCAATAGTTCTGATAATTTTTTTCTGTGCAATAAAGATTGACTTGCTTGTTGGAGACTCACCCCAGAAGACTACTCCATAACTTAGGAGTGAGTGCACATGTGCAAAATATGCTGCTCTAACTGTTTCTTTACTTGTGCATGTTGTCAATATTCTTAGCATATAACATAGAGAGCTGAGTTTATTATTTATGAGGCTAGTGTGGGCATCCCATTTCAGATTGCTTTGTACGCAGACCCCAAGGAATTTTATAGATTCTACTTTTTTAAGTGTCTGATTAGAGAGTTGTATTTGAGGGGCAAGATAATTTTTGTTCATATATCTATATATATATATCTATATATGTGCTCTATTTCATTCCAAAGTAACTTACCTACTACATAACGGTGCTCTTGATATTCATTTCTCCAGTGATTTACTGACGGAGTATGTGAAAAGAGTAAAATGCTTGGGAAGTAGTTTACTCTTATATGGAAGTCGCCAAGCGTTGAGTTGAATAGTAGTTTACCATGAAAGTCTGGGTTGGCGCATGATGCCTTTAGTATAATAAAATATTCCATTAGCATTTTCCGAATGGTGTTTACTGTAAATAGAAATTTGTATTAGGAAGATGTTATCAGTTTATGCAGAAGATTGCCTTATCTTTATTTTTTGATAGACTGTATAACCTTGTTAATATGAATATAGGTTAAACATGGGGAGTGATTTATAAGAGGAACAAAAGAGTTTTGAGACCATTTCATTGTAAGCGCACTCATGTTTATTTTCTCTAACCTATAGTAAGTGGAGGAGATTCCACCCAAAACATTTATACTGAGGCTTCACCAGAAATACATGTTTTGAGGTCCTCTGAATCCAGGAAATGCATTTTTAGGAAAAGGCTGTGAGAGTATTTCTCTGTAAACAGCATGTATTCAAGTTCAGCAGCTTCCAAAGATGCAACATGCTACCCCAAACTATCTTTCATGTGGAAAAATGTTTTCATATTTTCTTTTTTCTCAAAAACAGCTCTAATGACTTTGATTTAAATACCATATACTTAAGATATGACAAACATATATCTTGAATTTTATGGGAATAGCCCTTCTCATTTGGAAGGAATTTTGTACAATTTTATTGTAACTGGTAAACCATAACCAATAGAAAAAAGCTTACTACTACATAGAAATTGTACGTCTCTTTAAAACACTCAGTTTACTTCAAATTAGTGATGGGACAATACCAATACTCACTTTATGAGAAACTGTAAAGGTGATAGCTTGTTCACTGAATTATCTTCTTCTTATTGTGTATAAACACATGTAACCAACTTTGTATTGTGTGCTAATTCTGAAATTGTTCGTGTTTGACATTCTCCAGTTGGCAGCAATCTTGATGATGATCCCCTATTGTAATTATAATAAAAATGTCTTTGTTCTCCTTTTCATTTAACTATATTTTGTGCTGAAAACTTTCTTTTAAAGGATTTTGTATCCATATTATGGAAATTAGTTGTACAGTATGCTTGTGACTGCGTAAACACAAACTAACAGGTGGAAGGAAAGAAGTTGCATCTTAAGTTCTGATTTGTTTCTGCTGGAGTAGTGGCTGTTAGTGAGTCACCAGGCCAGACTGTTGCAGAAACATTCACAACCCAGTTAACCTCTACTCCTTCTCCTATTGTTTTTATTTAGACAAGAGTCTATGGAATGTTGCATTGATTCAGCCACAGTCAAGATCTATCAAGAACTGTAGTCCAGCAACTATTTGGAGGCATGTGCGAGGCAACAATGTAAAGTCTTGACTTATTTTATTCCTTCTTTATCTCAAAGTATTACTCATAAGTATCAAGGTCCCATCCCTACTTCAAATAATTTTTTGTGGCATCGGCCATTTCAACATATGGGTTTGAATTTTTCAATAACATATCCCTTTTTTTTAATTGCTGTTACTATTCAATTGTTTGCCTTGAGATCCGGGAAAGAGAATGGCATTTCAAGCCACCTGCTTTTAAACGTCTGACTCTATTTGGTTTCCTCTATACCCATCTTTTACCTACAATGATATATGTAATGAGAAAGTATTTCTGCAAATGTTTATCTCGATTAATATTAAGCAGACAGAAAAATATGCTTCTGTAGGAAGAGTTTGTAAAAATAAAGTAGAGGAAGTCATGTGAATGTAAGATTTAAGAATGTGTGTTGGTGTTCAGGTACTACAGAAAGCTCCAGATTCAAGACTGAAGACTCGCCTGCTGTTTCATTTGGCCCACAAGTTAGGAGACGAGAAGAAACTGATGGAGCACCATCAAGAACTGGAGGACGTGATAGAAGATCAACTCTCACTGGCATCAATACATTATCTTCGTGCACATTACCAGGAGGCTATAGACATTTATAAACGCATCCTTCTTGATAACAGGTAAATGTGCATATATACAAGGTGAACAATAAAGCTTAAATATGGCATCAAAATGTTCATTAAGAAAATATTTAAATTAAACCACACCACTTGAGCTCTTCATAACGAAAATGGGGTCAGTGGTATATCACTTTAAAATTTCAAATGGTAGATGGAGTCTTCAAAACAAACAGCTTTCATAGGAAATAGTTTTAATAACTCATGCTCTTTAAAGGAGAAAAGCGTAGAATTTGTATTTATTTAATTTCCTTAATCCGTACATAAAGTTGTACAATTTTTCCTTATATATTATTTTTATCCTTAGTCCCCATACATTTCAACTCCGTGGTTATTTATATATAGTGGACTTTAATTCAGATCATGTTGTACCATTTTTTCTGTTGCTTTCCCCATGAGTTCCCCTAATATTGCTATGTCCCCTTCCTTCATTATCTTAATTTTTAGAACTTTTGTGTTAGTATTTTCTCCGCATTCTACTATATAATGCAAGTCATTATCTGCCCCCTCCCCTCACATAAAGGGCACATATCTAAGTTCATTCCCTTCCTATCTCCTTACCCCATGCACTCCTAATGTAGTCCACGGCCAAGCTTCTCTACCTAATCTATTACATAGTTGTCTCTGCCACAGTCCATCATCATTTGTCTGTATAGTATTAAACTTTCCTTATCTCTAAGGCTTTGAAATAATTCTTGTTTCTCTCCAGTCTGTTCCAGAAACCTCTAACTTGACCATCTCTCTTCTCCCATATGTTACCCATTCCAATTTCCTGTAAGATTCTTCTCAGGCTCTGAGCCCAATCATCGGTTTCTACTGCATTTTTAAACATTGTCTCAGGATATTTTGATCATTTCCATTATCATACCCACCCTTCCCACTTCTATTATTGCCGCACCATTTGGTGATGCTATGGGTAGACCCAGTATCCATTTGCAAAATGATTGTGTAGTATTTTATCTACCATACACCATCCTCCGTCACTTCCCCAAATTTCTGATTCATAGACCATTTTTGCTTCCACAACCATTTCATACACCCTTTCTAACCAATCAATTTTCATTATTGGTATTTTCTGCAAACATGATTGTATAGCATTCATCGCTAGTTTTCCCTTGGCTAAACTGCTAGTCTTACAGTCGTTCCATCTCCCATTACTACTCAGTCTCACCTAAATAATCAGATTTCCCTACTGTTTTCAACTCTTCCCGTTTCACTTGCCAGCTTTCTTCCCTCCTCAATTTATAGCCCCTATGTTTGACTTTTTAGAGTTTATTCTCAGACCCTACTTCTTGCAATATGCATGTAATAAAAGCATACAAAAAGACAGTGCACCTGAACTGCAGATAGCAATGCCATGCTTACTGTTACAATGTTACAAAAATAAAATTAATGTTGGTAGTTGGCTTTGCACAATACAGTGGCAGCCTAGCTAAAGCAGTACATAAGTATAGAAGTTAACAGAAACACCTTACTTGTATACCTTTTTCACTATAAGCTGAAAGGAGAAGTAAACAAAAACCACATGACAAGAGAGCACCTCATTGGCTGGTGGGCAAACTGCAACCTTTCCTGCTTAGCATGTCACAAAAAACAGCTCGGTTCAGATCGCAACATTTTGTGGTTATTCTCATGCAGAGAAATTTTAAAAATTCATTACTTTAACAGTTCAATTTATGAAACTAAATGTGTTTGTTCAGATTCACCTATAACTAATTAACCATTACAGCAGAGAGTTTGAGGGTGTAAGAGGCTATGTGCAGGCACTGCAGTTCGTTTACGGTTTCTGGATGAGCCGCCAATGTACTTTTGCAATGTGTTGAGAAAATCACTATGTTTCCATGGGGAATTGAAATCGATTTGAGTCCAATTCCATACTGAATGCGATCCGCATTTCCATGTTAAATTCAATACGTATTGAGATCGATTTGGATACACAAAGTTCGAGAATAAAATAATTCAAGCTTTTATGTTGGTTAACTTGGATTTAAGTTGCCAAACCTGTTAAACATATGTTAATTTGTTTTTCTGTATATTTTAAGTGAGTTTCGATGCTAGTGAATGCTTTTGAGAAGAATAAATTGCAAATTATGGAAGTGATAAAAGTGGCTTTGCTGTGTGTTTTATTACACACGTGATTAATGATTTCCGCTAATAAAAACAAAATGGTGAGTGTGCAGCGTGTTACAAGTATAGTAGAGGATAGTATCTGTGGCGTATTCAAAATGATTTGAATATGGTAGGTGTTTCCATGCAACAAATTTTGATCTGATCCTACTTTCTAAGAGTTGGCCATTGTTTAGCAATAATTGAACCTCTTTGTTAGTGAATGCAGAATTGTTGCTTGGATAGCTTGGGTTGCATTTGTTTTCTGTTGTGTTTTAACCTATAGTGCTAATCATTATTTAACTTATCTTATTAAAGGTTAAAGTAAAGGTGGTGTACTGATATTAGTCATTAAATGAATGATTTCTAAAGCCTGAAGTTAACAACAGTTTATATCCAGTAGCTTTAATCACAGATGCCGAACTGTTCAGGTACAACTTTTATTTGTCCACTCTTAGTATTGTGTGTTAGAAGTTTAGGATGTAAGACAAAATATAGGAACAAGACAGGCAGTGTTTAAACGCTAATGATCTCCAAGCTGTGCAATATACTGAATTCACATTCTGTCTGAAGCAATTTCCTCTCACATCATCCTCCACATGGTGCTGCCATCTACTTGGCGGAGTGATACATTTAAGTTTTGTTTACTTCTCCTTTCAACTTATAGTGAAAAAGGTATAGTGATGTTGATAGTATTGTGCTGCCAAGTGAATGTACATGCCCATTAGGCATCTTTTTGCTCTGACCAGTGTAGCCTAGCCACAACAAAAAGACTTAAAACAATACACTATGCTAAAGCAATAGTCAGGTTTTTAAAAAGTGTGATACCTTTGAAACTCCATATTCTTTGCCTGACCAAGAGAAATCACGAATAGGTACTTACCACTTCAAAAAAGTATAAGTATCTGAAAATTCAAACCAGTAACGAAGAATATTTCAGAAATGGTTAATGCCACAACACGTGTATTTTACATAAGTTGTGTGTTTTAATGAAACCTATACTTTTCGCTTTCTCTACCACACACTTAGAGAAGGTATTGCATTCCACCCAAAAATTTGATACTGAGATTTCACCAGAAATACATGTTTTCAACCCCCTAAATCCAAAAAAAAAAAAAAACATTTTTTAGAGAAAGGTCTGCATGCGTGAGAGAGGGAGACAGTACAGCATAACTCAAAACGAAATATCAATAAATACCAAACTTGCTACATATGTTCTGGTATCTTCCAAAGATGCAACATAAGATTTTCAAGAAAATCCCCCCCCACCTCCAACAATCCTTTACATGGAACATTTTTCAAGATTTTTTATTTTCTCAAAAATGGCTCTAATGATTCTGATTAATGTGCCATATATTAAGATATTTACATGAGAAATAAAATGTATATCTTGAATTTTGTGAAAATAGTCTGTGAAATGCTCTTCATTCTGAAGGAATTTTGTATAATCTTGTATAACTGGTAAATGTTAACCAATAGACAAAAACGTACTGCACAAAAAATATAGATCTCTTTAAAAGAGACAATTTATTTCAAATAAATGTTTTGTGGCATCAGCCATTTCCAAGATAATGGTTTGATTGTTTCAATACTGTCATTCTTTTGAAGTCCTGTCGACATCACTTGTTTCTTGAAAGAGTAAGGCCAGCATGTATTCCTTTTGTCTGTATAATGTAACTATTTCTGCAAAGGTTATCTCAGTTAAAATGAAACATACACTTTTGTAGGATTAATATTCATAGCCACTAATAAACGATAGAGGGTAGAGAAAGTTGTGTGAATGCAACATCATGCATGTAGTAAGATTTTGTGTATCTTTTACAGTTTACCAGAATGGAGAGGACTTCACAGGCTGTTCCCAGAAAATTCAATTTACATATCCTATTTGTCCTGTAAATATCTTAAACATATGTTATTTTATTCAAAATCAATAAGAGCATTTTTGAGAATACAAAATATAAAAATCTGATGTTACATTCACATGACTTTTTCTACCCTCTTTTGCTTATTAGTGAATATACAAATTATTCCTATAAAAGTTTCTTTTCCTATCTACATCATTTTAATCGAGATAAACCTTTCCAGAAGTATCTGTATTACACATTTCATTATAAATGCAAAGGGAATAGGAATAGTCAAATGTTTGAACTGGATGTTGCGCGCTAGTCTTAAAATTCCATACTGTTTACATGACATTGCGAGAAACAATTGAAAATTGACAGGACTTTAAAAGAATGGCTAAATGTTGAACAATTTGAACCATTAATAACAGATATCTCATGGCTGGTGTCACAAAAAAGTTATTTGAAATGTATTTTAAAGAGATCTACATTTTTACGGTAGTATGTTTTCATCTATCACTTAACTGTTTAACAGTTATACAAGGTTACATAAAATTCCTTCCGAATGAAGAAGACTTAATAGGAAATTCAAAATGTACATTTTATTGGTCATGTAAACATTTTAATATACGGTAATTTAATCAAAATTGTTAGCCATTTTTTAGAAAATAAAAAATGTTGAAAAATCTTCCATATAAAGGGTAGTTTGGGGAGGGGGATTTTCATGAAAATCTGTATGTTATAGCTTTAGAAGGTACTGAACCTAAATACTAAGTTTGGTATTTATCTGATTTTTCATTTTTGAGTTATGTTGTTTACACACACGGACTTTCTTTTAAAAATGCTTTATTTTTGGGGGGGAGGGTGTCTTCTGGTGAAATCTCAACATCAAATTTTTGGGTGGAGTATAATATTTCCCCTTCTTACTATATGTAGTGGAGGAGGTAACAACAATGTTTGCATATAAGGGGTAGTGTGTGTGGTGGGATTTTCTTGAAATTCTTGTGTCATATCTTTGGAAGGTACTCAACTTAAATATGAAATTTGGTAATTATCAGTGTTTATGGAATTAATTGTTCTTCAACACAAGCCGTGTGTTGGACAGGGTTGGAAATGTAGAACCAGATCTTTAGTTTTTGTGATATGGTTCATACACACAGATATATGGACCTTTTTCTAAAAATGCTATTTTTGGGTTCAAGGAGCCTCAAAATGTGTTTTTCTGGTGAAATCTCAATACTGAACTTTTGGGTGCAGTACAATACTTATAAATATTAGAAAATGTGAAAGTAGCAATGTTTGATGCACATAATTCCATTTAACTTCTTCTGTACTATGCTTATTTAAAATGATTCAGTGGATTTGTGTTCTTTTAATGCTTGTTTTATTTAATTTCAACCACTGCATTTATGTCCATGTTTTAAAATCCTTGTTTATTTCACTTAGTTTCAGCTTCTGTATTTATATTTGTGTTGTTAATGTTCCTTATTACACTCCTTGACCACATCCTGACTGTCCTGATGCATGATAGCTTCAGAATGACAGAAAATGTTAATGAGGTGCTCTTCATAGACCTTCTGTGCAGAAACAGGTGAGTACTGTAAATCAAACAGATATAACTATCATCACTGCAGTTTACATATAGTGGTTTCTAGAATTGTTGGAATGATGCTTGCGCTGTGTTTCGCTGGACAGGCAGGAGCTGGCGTTCCCTGTACCAAAACTCTACTTGTGTATAAGATCTTACCTGAAATGTCGTATAAACAGGCATTGTTCTGGTTGACATAACTAAGTTTGGACACTGATTTTGTTCCTAATGTTCTCCTTTAGTTGTTTCAGTGTGCGAGGGTTTCTCCTTCAGGCTACCCCATCACACAAAGTTAGATCTGGCAAGCAAGAATGTCATACACCAGCATTAATCTCACTATCTGGCAATACTTCCCTAATCTCATTCATAAACTCTTCTGCTGTATGAGTAGTGGCTGAATCTTATTGAAACCACCTGTACAATTTCTCTTCCTCCATCAGGAGTTGAAAAAATGGGGCCAAAATGTTATTTTGGTACCTGTGTGAATTTGTCTGCTCATAAAAAGTAGGTCCAGTTATACAGTGCAGTTGCTTTATGGTGAGGCCTGCGTATGCCTGCTCCTCACACTGTCTATTATACTGGGAGTTTTTCTTTACATAACTCCTGAACACATTCCTGGCATCTTTGGATGAAATTCACACACATAAGTTCATCTGTGGTTTCGAGATTGTTTCTATAACTTTATTTTTTAGGGTTCCCCACAAATAGATGCACCGTCAATATTTTCCTCCATTAGAACATCTCGTGTTTTGCTTCTTAGGTTTAGCATTTAGTAATCCTGTTGTCCTAAACATATTAACTAGACGTCTAACAGTTTCTCTTCTTGAACTGGAATACCAGGAAATTTCTCCTGAAATTGTCTACATACATATCTACATGATTTGGTTTTTATGTACGTATCGTATACAAAAACTCGTTCAAGCCTGAATTTGTCGGCAGGCATTGCAGTGGACTAATAACAAGACATTAACACACAACACAGATGTCTTGAATAAGCTTTCATCTTTGAGATGCACAACTCTCATTACCATTCATGTTTATATTGCGAAGCCATTGAAATACAGAAACATCAACCGTAATGAGGAAGGTCTAAAACTAAACAGAATATGGCAAACAGTACTAACAAAAGTCAAAATCAAGCATTTCACCCGAACCAATCAGATGCCAGTAGATAGCAGCACTCCATCTACCCAAGTCCAGCTTACCGCCAACCCAATCCAATCACCTCAGACCTCCCCGCCAGCCGCTGGTATAAATACCGCAGTCCAGAGTGCATCAAGCACAGTCACTGTTGAAACTTCTGCCAGAACACTTCGACTTTGCCACTGAAGAAGGAGCCCATAAGCCCAGATAATACTTCATTTAATATTTGAGTTGCTAAGTTGCATTCCTAACCTACAACTTTTTCTCGTGTGCACATGTATTCCAGAGGTTAGTTATATTGTGTCAGTTAAGGTGAGTTAACAAAACGTTCGTTCAACATGTTATAACTGTGAACTTTTAACATTCCATCCACACCAGTTGACTTGTTGCAACAACAAAATCTCTCAACTAGAAGTAAAATGGACTCCAATGATGAGGCTATTGCTATTTGTGTCTGTGCTTGGTATGTAATGAAACAGAAAAGAAGAAGAAGAAGAATATGGATAGGGCCCTGTCTGATTAATCAGCACAGGAGTGAAAATATTTTGAATGAGCTTAAAACTGAGGACAGGTTTGACTTCAAAACTTTGTTGAGAGCCAGGTGTTTTTTGCAGTCCGATATCACCTCTGGAACATATTTCAGCTTCTTAATTCTCCACCGTGTTTATCTTGTCCCTGTACTCCTAGCACAAAACATTCCTCAACATAATATCATTGATTAATGAAAGTGTGTTTTCTTTCTCCATTCCATAACTTCACGTGGAGCAAACCAAATGAAGGATATGCACACAACGCAGCTACTCAGTAACAAGCATGTAGGAATCAGAAGTACACCATTACCATGGTTACAGTCCAGAAACATCGACGAAAACTGAAAACACCCATGTCAAATGTAACACTTGGTTAATGTGTTAAGTCAATCTGTGTAGACGCAGCTTTACGTTGGGCCCTTTTCATAGAGTTGTAGGAGTTCAAACTTTGCATGTCACTAAAGTTGGCTGTTCCATATCTTATCCCTCCATAGAGGCACTATAATGTGTATAAATTATTATAGGTAAAGGTAACTAACACCACATCACTTACCTTTTATAAAATGCGATGTGTTTCAATTGCTCCCATCATCAACGTGATGCTGATTGCTGGAGCATAGTGTAACCCAAACAAGAAATTCTTCAAAAAGCCACCAGAGGGCAACAGCAGCGCAGCACTCTCTTGCTGTTGTCAGTTGCATTCCTTATCTTATAATTGTATAGGTTCTCTTTAATATTGATCAACACATCATAGATGTATAAATTTACCACTGTTGGAATTCTCAACATAACAAATAATGGTTTAGAATGTTCTATTTTGTTTGGTCTCAATATCCTAACAATCTTTTTTTTTTCAATTTTTAAAATTTCTAATATCCTTCGATTACTGCTCCATAGTATTAGTGAATATCTAAAAAAATACTCTGAAAGAATGAAAAATAAGCCATTAAAACAAAATTTTGTGACACTACTCTGTTTAAATTTGCTAACAAAAATACCAGTGTTGACAATTTTCCGCATATTTGGTCAATGGCAATAAAACATATTACATACTGTACAGCCCTTACCACGTTTCAGCAGATGGTACAGGAGATAGAGTACAGAACTAAGGTCATTTGTGTGGTATAAACTGACATGCATGCAGCCGTAAAGTTTAAAAAGTATCAAAAGCGTGCCCCAGAAGAAAAGAATAATCCTGGCATCGGGCAAACTTTTTTTATGTGTACAGATGTACAAAGAACTTATTATAGTTATTGTGTATGTACAATTTTAACATAATAGCATGAAATATGTGATAATGCATCTCAATATTACCAGAAAATCAAAATAATCTTCTGTAAATAGGTTGTCTGGTAATTTATCTGGTTATATATCTAGTGACACAAGTTAAAATGTTGGCAACCTGACATGAGGCATCAGCCATCTTTGTTGATTGGTAACGTGAATAAGGTTGTATTCCCTGTTTGATTAGTGACTGTCTGTAACATTGACATTTAATTCACTTTTCGTAACACTTTTTCTGTCAAGCTAAAATTTTGAAACTGTCAGCAAAACAGAAGGTTTTACTTAAAGATTTGCACCCTAGTTTTGAAACTTTTGAGTTGAGATTTTATGTGATGCCTCTTCACATATTGTTTTACACTTCCATGCATTTTTAAGGATATTACTTAAGTCCTCGTGTATTACAAAATTTTAAAATATAAATTTGGAATCTTTAAAATTTAAATTACAATTTTGCATTAACTTTCAGCACAGTAAATACAATGAAACCGGAATTTTGATCTTATTGTTGCATTTAGTGAATTATATTGTCTTGAATTCCAAATTTTGGGGTTTGTGTGTTTAAAATTGTCTGGTTTCTTTGAATGCTTGCAAACACATGGTATGTTACACAGCTGTGCAGCAGCCTGCAAGTTAAAAATAACAATTTATCCCATCTCCTTGCTAATGTCTCCCTTGATATCGGATCCATGCTGTCTTTTGCTCTGCTTTTGAATCTTGGTTGGAAATCCTTACAGTTCCCCAACATAGTTTCCTTGTAAAATAATACATTTAGTCCAATGACGTTCCAGTTTTTTAATACCCTCAGTAAAATAAGGTTTGCCAACTCTACAAAACAAACGTGTGTTTCAGCTTCAACCTCATTATTTTGTTAACTCGTTCACTCATAAAAGTTTAAATCAAAAGTGCTATACTGATATTAGTCATTAAATCAATAATTTCTAAAGCCTAAAGTTAAGAGCAGTTTAATCGTAAGTGAAATAGTAGATAAGTAGAGCTTCAAACTATTCAGGTACCACTTTCATTTGTCTGCTTTTAGTATTGTGTGTTAGAAGTTTGGTATGTAAGGCAAAATATAAGAACAAGACATACACACAGGTACTTAATTCCCATCATATGTCCACGTGATGCTGTCATGTGCATGGCAGGATGATTCATTAAGGTTTGTTTAATTTTACTTTGAACTTAAACTGAAACAGGTATAGTTACCACTCACTGTTTGGACTGCTCCTTCATCTCTGGCGTGTAGTGATGAATCCATGTTTCATCTACTGTTATGACACTTGGAGAAACTCACTGCAGTAGCATTTATACAATTCTAAGCCCTCTTGAGAAACATTCATTGAAATGTGTTTTCTTCCATTGTTAACAAATGTCACACCCTCAAGCGGAAAGATTTGTAAAATTTAGTGGATATGTCCGAGTGAGATCTTTCGAATTTCTGCCAACTGTCATACCTTCAATTGGTGACCATTCAGTGCGGCATTGTGAAGTTTTATCACAATCGTAACAATCCCCTGAGCGCTCTCATTTTAAATGAATGTGCAACTACAGTTAAATTCAGCATCCCACTTTTTAACCATCGATAACAAAGGAGAGGAGTGTTTTAATGTTGAATCTAACTCTATTCGTATTTCTGTTGGAATTAAACCTTTCAAAGTTTTACTTTATTGCGGCTCGTATTTCAGCTTTATCCATTTTTAGAAAATCTTAACAATAGTTTGTTTATACAATCATCACAAACAAGTGACTACACTTGTGCATCTGAAACTTTACAGCACGCCATCTAAAGGGTGATACTTAACAAATTATCATAGTAATTTGGCTCTCTGAGCGAGGCCAAGAACTTTTAGAACGCTCCATCTATCATTAGTTCTGTGTGTTTCAGAGAATATCTTGCCCTGAACGTGTACGTTGCACTGTGTTACTACAAGCTAGATTACTATGATGTATCTCAGGAAGTACTCGCTGTATACCTACAACAGTTCCCAGACTCCGCTATCGCCATCAACCTCAAGGCCTGTAATCACTTCCGTCTCTACAATGGAAAGGCAGCAGAAACAGAAATCAAAACTCTGTTGGTGAGGAAAATAAGATTCATAATGCTCATTCTCTTTGCGTTGCACTTTAAGATGGTTCACAATAACTGAGAACAACAGAATTAACGGGAAGCTTTCCCAGGGGTCAGGACTTGATCAAGTTTCTGCGCCAGGAAGTTCAAGATAAACAAAGGTAAGTGGTGCTCACTAGTGTAAACACCAAAAACACTATCACTATAGTCAGTGACAATCAAGAAGGTGACAATTACTAACCACGTGGCAGAAAGCTTTAACTGAATGGGAGGGGATGGATAAGTCATAGCAATGATTAGAAGGACCAATTAGAAATAAGACGTTTCCATAGCAAGAATAGACACAAAAACCTTGTTGCTGATACTGTAACACATGACGTACCTGGCGAGCAACCGTTGCAATAACATGAACCGTGCATGTTATCTTCTACTGTCGCTGCAGTTACAAACAACACTTCCTTTAGCCGCAGCTTAATGTATTTACATCAGTTTAGAGATTGCCTATTTACTGACAAGTTATTTGCTTTTGTTTACGTGTGTTGTGAGCATTTGCAGTTGTGTTAACACTTTTAATGGATATTTAACAATATCAAAAAAATAGTGACGAAGACAGCGAGCCAAGCGAAAAACTGAGCGTACTTGGTAACTGAATAAAATGTATTTGGTATCCCAATTAAAAGAAGCACGGGAAATGATATGCTCTGTGAGAGAATCAGCAGCATTTTCCCATTAGAGTAAGTATCAGTATTTCACAGGTATGTCTCTCTTGTTAACGCAGATCTTTACACTGATATATTCTTGTATGTTGTATCCTTTGCATGCAGATTCATTATTTTATAATTGTGTTCATATACGAATATAAATAATACCCGCCCTACAATCCAGATGCAACCCAGTCACCTTCTTACACATAATTCTAACGCGCTCTCCACGTGGTCACGATAAGCAGCAACATCACCTCTCTCTCTCCACGAAATGTCAATCCCTCCCTTCTTTGGCAGCGAGTATACATAACAAGAATCTTCTGGATGTTTCTCCTTCTCAAACGTTCAAGAACTGTATAAGCAAGTGTTCTCGCTAGAGGAGTCAGTTAATGAGTTGGTGAGTACGTTTCTACGAAGACATCAAGTGCAGTTCTCCGAGCAAGTGCAGATTGAGAGATTGTAGAACTCTAGTGTTCGAGTAGCCAGCGAGTGAGGCTATGTCACAAAGAAAGTGAAGTGACGTGTGAACTGAGGGAAGTCCAAGTGAAAGTTGGACCACTTCAATACAGTAACATTGACAACTGAGAGTTGAAAAACTGGACAAAGTTACAATATCCATATTCTGTCTCCGCTGTAGAAATAATTCAACTGAGCTATGGCTGAAACAGGAACAAATTCAAACAAATGTGTGTCCTGACTCCCTCAGATTCATTGAAACACAGGCATCACCTTGTTTATATGCAACTACTGCCTCAAAAACTGGTAGAAATTATCAAACAACTTTAATATGCGCCATTAATAAAGGAACAGTATAACTAGAGCAGTTGGAAATAGTAATGGACCTGCATTTAAAAAATGTTTAATCTGTCAAATTTTGATATTAACTAACCTGCATTATTTTGGAAGCAAGTGAAAAAATAACATTCCTCAGTCACAAGCAAATGGTGTCTCAATGTGCAAAATCAACTTTCCACTTTGCTATCGATATTCATTCCCATTCTTTTTCCCTGGGGTATTGTGAAACAAAATATTGTACGCTATTTTGCTTCCTGTTCTCAGGTTATTGTGAACCAGTCTTTACATTTTTCTGGGTTCCAGCAAAAGATGTTGAATACGACATTCTGACATGCTGTTAATGTGAAAGTATCTTCTATTTTTTAGATTTATTATTCATGAATATTGAAACAAATTCTATTTAACATTTATTAAAATACAAGAACGATTTCTGTTGTGTTACAGATGGCTTAACTAAAAATGCGTTTTGGAATTATTATGTACTGATTAATACACCTCAGATACTTCAGAAGCGGCCAGTGCTATGAGAAAGCTTTAGGGCCATTCACATAGAAAAGTTAACACAAAAGCTTGTAGCCAGGTTAATAAATGGGACTATTCACAATGATCTTCATTAACATGAACACTACTGCTAGAAGCTAATGCCAAGTCTTGCAATCTCCAAGCTTTTATGTTCATGAGAATTGAAAGAGAAAAAAAAAAACAGTATCACACTGCATACAAACAGAAAAGAGAAGAAATGGAGTCATTTGATTAGAAGTTAATTATTTTATATGAAACTAATCACTGTCTTTATGACAAAAGGTATAAATCTTACAAATACAATCTTCTAAAACAAAATATTTGGAAATAGATTGCAAATAAACTGACTAGATTTGAATTATTACTACTATGGTGCCTTTCGACATTGTCTGAACGTTTATATAAATATTCTGTTTTCTTTCATGTGTGAAAAATACAACATAATAGAATACAAACAAAGCAAATGTAGTGCAAACGTTTTCATGGCTGGAGTTAAACGATAAAATATTAAAATCTTCCGGGCTGGAAGGCCGTGGTTTAAGGGTAAAATTACTAGCACCCAACGTTTTGGTCAACACTTTGGTTGCCATTTTCAAGAGTGTAACACCCAGGACAGCTTGACAACAAATGTTTCGCAATTCATAGCTCATGCCAAATTCAAAACTGCCGAAACTGACCAAAACGTTGGGTGCTAGTAATTTTACCCTTAAACCACGGCCTGGAAGATTTTAATATTTTATCAAAACCTAATGCAGTTTGTAGAAACATAAAATGCACTGCTCTATCGTCAATCATCACCGGCTCCAATAAATTTCACACCTCAGTTATCTTGTTTTGACACATAACGTTTTGTTAGCATTATGAATGGCAAGGCGAATCTGTCATCACATTAATGTTTGTGTTTGTATGTGAATGGACCTTATAGCTTATACAGAGTTCTCATTTTTACTTTCTCTACTACGTGTAGAGTAGTATTGCATTTCACCAAAGAATTTGATATTGAGATTTCACCAGAAATACGTGTTTTTAGAAAAATGTCCATGTGTCTGTGAACATGATAACTCAAAAACGAAAAGTCGTATAAATACCAAATTTGGTATTTATGTTCAATATCTTCCAAAGATGATACATGAAGATTTTCAACAAAATCCCCCCACCCCAAACTACCCTTTACATGGAGCATTTTTTGAAATGTTTTATTTTTTTAAAAAATGGCTAATGATTTTGATTAAAATGCCATATATGAACAATATTTATATGACAAAATGTATATCTTGAATATTTGGGGAATAGCGTATGAAGTCCTCTTCATTCGGGAGGAATTTTGTGTTATGTTGTATAACTGGTAAATGCTAAGCGATAGATAAAAACATACTACACAAAAAATATAGATCTCTTTAAAACACACTTTCTTTCAAAAGTTTTTTGTGGCATAAGCCGTTTCTGAGCTATCCATTATTAAAGCTTTGAATTGTTCATTAGTTGGTCATTGTCTTAAAGTCGTGTCAACATTCAGTTGTTTCTCACGATGTCATGGAAACAGTATGGAAGGCAGCATATAGCGTCCAGTTGTTAAACATTTGACTATCGCTGTTCTCTATAACGAAATGTGTAATGTAGCTATTTCTGTAAAGATTTATTTGGGTTAAAATGTAGTAGATATAAAAATAAGGTTTAGTAAGAGTAATTTGTATAGTAAAGATAGAGGGTAGAGAAAGTCATGTAAACGTATCACATCAGATTTTTATACTTGATTTCCAACAGAGCAAGAATGACATCATAGTTGACTGGTGAGCCTAAGTTCGAACCATAGTACTCTGTACCTTGAAAAGGGTTCTGATGGTTTACAGAAGAAAAAGAGCCCTCTACACTACTTTACAGAAAACAAAGCAAGCCACAGTACTCTGGTTGTGGTTGAACTGCTAATACCTTCTCCCCCCAAACCTGCTGAATAAGTTCCATTCAAATAAAAACTCCTGCCTCCAGAGACAGACTTGTCTTCATTATTCTGCGCTGGAAATCATGGATGAAGATGAATGAGAGTTAGGTTTTCTACTGTAATAAGTTTGTGCTCTTCCAGTTACATGAAAATCTATCAGAATGAAGACAACTTTATTGATTATTTACCAGTTGTTGAAGAACTAATCTAATGTATGAAGACAAAATGCAAACAATGCAGGAGAAGGAGAAAAAATTTAATTCATATATTGCTTCTTAAAATTTAACCATTAGGTTTCTAATATAGCGGCTGGGATAAATTGTGATTTTTTGACACGAAATAATCAAATCACACACATACACACACCATAATTACCTGTATCATGCATTCTTTCAATACTGTATATTAGTTAATAATTGCTTGTAAAAGAGGAATTGAATTAGAATGTTATTACTTTAAATGAAAAATATCAGTTATATTATAATATTGTTACTTTGCAAATGTATATATCTCATGTTCATAAATCAGTAAAGGTCTAAATTATGGTAATGTTGCTCCAGAGGTCAACGTGACATGGCGGAAGATTAAATGCGCTATGTCAGGTACCAACTGTTAGATGGAGAAAAATGCTGCCGCGTTACTAAAACCAGAAACAGTTTGGTATTATTGCAAACTGCTATACGCTGTCGTAATAGAAAAGCGCGAAATAGTGAATAAGTGCAATAAAATTTAATATTAACCGCGAAACAGTAAATATATACAATAAAATTGAATAATAACTGTGAAGTCGTAAAAAATACTGTTATTGTCTAATGCGTGGCATTTACTAATGACCTTTAGGGCTCGTGCACTACTAAATAAATGTAATACAACTGAATGATTACCGTGCAACAGTAAGCAAATGTAATATAACTAAATAATTACCGGGTAGCAGTAAACAAATGTAACCTAAATAATTGTCATGTAGCAGTAAACAATGTAACAGAATTAATTAATTACCACAACATAGTAAGCAAATGTAATACAATTAAATAATAATGAATGCTACTATAACTATATGTCCAAGGACATATCTGCTCTTTCACGATACAATTGTTAGCCTTAATAAAGGCTGTTTTGCATCAATGCACATAAGGAAGACAGATGTAGAAGAAAGATGAAATTCTGGAGGATAGACAATCAAGAAATATAAAATTTTGGAAGAAACGAAAGATGAAAAGGAAGTTCTGAGGGAGAAGACGAACCAGAAGAGAGCTGCGAAGATGTTATGCTGCAGGATAATTCTCGGAGAGTGTCACAGGAAAATTCTGAAACCTTCTCCAATTGGGACAGCTGTTCCTGTATGTGCAAGTATGAGTTGAAGAGCTCCTAAGAAGTGCCGAACTGCCTCCTAAGCTTGCTAGTTCTTCTGCAAGTTCTTCTATGTCCCAATGTTCCATTAGGATAGCGCCATTATTTAAGATCTCATTCTCCACAACGATGCGTAAATTCTCCATGTTGATTGTTGACTGCTGACAGAATCACACCAGAATACATAACCAATTCAATAAATTGCACCAAAATACATAACCGGAAGTCCTTAAACAACTTTGGGGCATTTAGAAGGCCAAATGTCACACATTCGCGAAATTGTAGCAATGTTTTTTTCTACGCGGTAACCTGTCTAATGTCTCTCGGCACCCACCATGACACATCGACCTCTAGAGCAACATTACCTAAATTATCACCAAAGTTGTTCATCAATTTTTCACTGTATAGGATCAGAGTTCATCATCATTCAACTTTGGACATGACTTGATACGTCATAACCTGGTGGTGTTCCGAGGTGGAGAAGGAGCGCTGCAAGTGCTGCCATCTTTAGTGGATGTTATTATAGAAGCACGTCTGAACCTCGTCATATACTACTTGAGGCAGGTATGTACAGGTGGTAATTGCTATGTTAGACAATGAGGAGCAAGGAGGGAAAATTAACATCTAAAAGTGGTACTTTATTAAGCTCTTTATACCTAACTAATGTAGTGATGTGTTGTTGGCTATCTCTAATCACTTATTTTTATACACCTTCTATAAACTATTATCGGCTCAATTTTACACATGTGACACAAGATTTTTTCTACGTCCAACATCTGTGGCATATTTTTTTGAAGTACAGCTTCACATTCTTTGGTGTAATATGTATTTAGAATTATTTATTTGGATGATTTCTTGTTGGAAAATGTTTTATTAACATAACTTAAGGCTTATAACTGTTTATTTATTTACTACTGCGCATGTAGCAATATAGAGGAATGCAGGGTAGCCAAATTCTCCATCTTGCATCACTCAAAGCAATGCAGCCAACACCCTTTTTTGTCACTAAATTACACTAACTATATAATTATATACATTGTTCCTAAATTATATTGATTAGGTATGTACACTAAACTCTAACTATGCCTAGCCTAAACTTTAACTAACCTAATCACTACACCACAGGTTAGTGTGCCTAATGTCTTCCATTAGTTGCTGGTCAGCATGCTACAAATGTGAGCATCTAGGTGTTCTCTGTATCAATGAGACAGATCTCTCTTATTAATCGGACGAGACCATTTCTAAAAGTTTTATTATTTGCAAGAATATCTCCAAGAGCATACAAACTTTGCTTCTACTTCACTGCATGACCGTGATTGTAAAGCAATAAAACCCGAGAGAAAGCATGGTCAGGATATTTCAAAAGTGACCGTTTGTTAATTGCTTCCAGATTGTTGTGCACATGTACGGGAATTTTTTTCAGAGGTTGGCTACAGTTGTTACAAATGAAGCACATGTTGGCTGCTATGGAGAAGCAATAAAACTAATAGTCATTCTTTCAGTCTGCTTGCGCATGTGCATTGGAGAAACTTTGGACTTAAAAAATTTCTCACGTCACATGTTCAAAAGTATCTCCCTATTATCAAAGCTTGTTACTTTCTCTATGATGCACATACCTAGTAGGGGGTCATTCCCTGTGGTCTAGGGGTACCATGCTAGCCTCTAGTTCCCAAGGTTGGTTCAAACCTGGCAGAGGTCAATAGATTTTTTTGGCCATAAAAGTCCTTTGCATGGGTTCCTTCGGAAGGGAAGTAAAGCCGGTGGTCCCATATCAGATTTACGGCACATAAAAGAACCTCAAGCCGATAAAGAGGCCTCTGAGAAAAATTACCAGTCTTTCACGCCCTATATAGAATGGGACGCTAAGGACCATAGCAGTTAAAGAGTGTCCATAAATAAAACTCAGTAGTAGTAGTAGTAGTATTATACTTAGTAGGTAGAGAAGGTATTCCACTCCATCCAAAAATATCATTCACTGGGAAATTATGTGCATTTGATTTATAGCGGGCCACAGATTGCATACATGTGTAGCTTGTTAGCACTGCAGGACCTCAGTATGTTCCACTAGTGCACTAGGAGTGAATGTCCTGCCGAAGGCTATATCAGCTGTGTTATACTGTATCAGTTTCTGCCTGCTGTTCGAGCTGTAAAGACTAGTTTGATCATTGTGATCTGAAAAGTGAAAGTTTATTCAAGACATGTATTTTGTGTGTAAATTACATTATATTATTCTTATTATTCCATTGAAATGCCTACAAAAAATTTAAGCTTGAAAAAAGAATTTTTATTTACGTTGCACAGTAAAACGCAAGTTATGTAGACAGCTGTGTACACATTTTCTGGAGAAATTTCATGGTTTTACAGTACCATATAGAGAAACTGTCAGATATATGGTTAATAAGTTTATGATAATGGGATCACTAAACCAGAATCTAAAAAGGAAATATGCTCTAACAGAGGAAAACATTGGTGCATCATTCTCCAAAGAAGTGTCTGTTGCACAGCAAGTGTGTGTTTCAAAAACGTGTGTTCATTGAACTGCAAAAATGTTAAAATTGAAACCGTACAGAGTGACCATATAGTTCATGAATCACAACCACTGAGCAGGATGGCTCAGGCAGTAATGTCCCTGGTGCGTATTCAGGAAGTCCCGAGTTCAAACTCCCAGAGTCAACCAATTTGATTGAAGGTTTTTCTTCAGTCGCTAGGTGAAAGCTGGTTTGGATAATTTGATCTAAAAATGTTTCTATGATCCCTTTCATCAGTACATTTCATTTCCTTGTTCACCGCCATACCAGGCTGATCACACCCATCCTGGATGTGCTATGATCCAGAGTTTGCTTGCTGCTGACCCAAGGCATTGATTGGCTCATAAGTCCTACAATAGAGGGTAATCAGTTAAAGAAGAAGCAGAATTACGTCATGATGACTAGAAATGCTACAAATGTCTCAATGTCTGACTACAATGAGATTAATACTCATAGTGCTTGTTACTCATGAGTAAGTGATGCAGGAGTTTTAAAACAGAAAACCCAAAAGTGTTATAGACAGTGCACAGAGTATGAATACACGTGATCTACACCCCAGCGAATGCTCTCTCCTGTGCGTACGTGCGTGTGTGAGAGAGAGAGACACAAACACACACTCTCTCACTCACTCTACCCTTTTCATGAAGCATTTTATGAAATTTTTTATTTTCTCAAAAAAAATATCTTAACGATTTTGATTAAAATATCATATATTGAAGATATTTACATGACAAGTAAAATCTATATTTTGAGGGAATAGTCTATGAAGTGTGTTCATTTGGAAGGAATCTTGTATAACTGGAGTACATTAAGCGATAGATGAAAATATAGTAGGTCTCTTTAAAACTAGAATTTATTCCAAATAACTTTTTTTTCTGCTGTAACCATTTCCAAGATATCCAGTATTAATGATCTCAATTGGTCAGTACTTTTTGTCATTCTTTTAAAGTGTTTTCAACATTCAGTTGTTTCTCGCGATATCATGGAAACAGTATGGAAGACCAGCATATAGCGTCCAGTTGTTAAACATTTGACTGTCGCTGTAATGTAGCTGTTTCTGTAAACGTTTATCTCGATTAAAATGAAGTGGATATAAAAATAAACTTCAGTAAGAATAGTTTGTATACCCACTAATAAGCAATAGAGGGTAGAGAAAGTTATGTGGAAGTAACACATCAGATTCTTTACTGTCTTCTTCATCTCAATCAAGATAAACCTTTGCAAAAATAGTTTCATTGTAGGCACAAGGGGGGATACAGCAAAGCAAATCATTAATGAAATGTTTAAAAGCGTGTCACTATATGCTGAGTTTGAAATTCCATATTCTTTCCATAGTTGTTTCACAAGAAACATTTCTAGAAAAGTTTACTTTAAGAAACAACAAAGTGTTGAAAAATTTAAACAAATAATAACAGATATTGGAAATGACTGTTGCCACAAGAAGAGCTATTTGAAATAAATTGTGTGTACTTTTGTTTAGTACAATTTTATCTTAAAAGACAGTTGATGAAAGTGGAGTCAACTTCAACACTCTTGCTAGCTTTACTCAGCTATTTATTGTGTAGAACATGTATTGTGAGCATTACCTCACATCGTTGAAGCCAGCTCAGAAACCCAACAGACTTGAAGTATGGAAGAAGATAAATTTCAAAACTGGATCATGAACTTAGATTTGCCAGAAGTAGACAACCCTTCATTTAGCTTTGTTCACAGGCCACCAGAAGATGCCCCAGGTTTTCAACACTAATGTGACTTATTTTTATAGATGACAACTGAATTAAATAATTACACTTGTATAGTTTTGAAATATCTGACAATTACTTAATCTGTGTTACAATGAATTGAGTATGTTTTGTTTTGATGCAGTGATAAAGGTGTTATCAGTTACTTTTGAAGCAGTAAAATAAAAGTATTGCTCTATTTTGTAGAATCCTGATTGTTAAAGCTTGTGGATTGTTTCTCTTAGGATGATGTAAGAGAGGCGTATCAGCTGATCAAGGACCTGGAACCTGCCGTTCCTCAAGAATACATTCTAAAGGGAGTTGTGAATGCTGCAATGGGTCAGGAAAATGGTTCTGTAAGTACCTTACAATCAGAACTTGACATTTACCTATTTTATTGTAGCCTTTGTGTACATAAGGACTCAGAAAAACACAGAATAATTACAAGGTGTGATTCAGGGGTTCTGTTTGAGTATTTTCTTTTAGAGAATGTCTGCCCGTAAACGTCTTCTTATCGAGCTAGAGGACATAAACGTTTTTCAAATACTGCGTCGGGTTAGATGAAGTTCTGACAAACAGGTCACTACGCATATTTTGCTAGAAGGCATTGGGAGAGTTTTGAAATATCTAAACAATGCACAACTCTGTTAAATTGATTTAGTAGCTTGTGAATCTTATTAAAATATATGGCACTAAGGGCCAAGCTGTGTACCAGATTTCTTAGCAATCAGCATTCTACAATCTCTGAAAAGCAGTACTTGAAAAATATCTTAGCTGATAGGCTTTCGGCTAGTTGGAGTAGCTCATACGTCCATTATCTGACAAATAAGTTTTCATGTTCACAACTTACACAGTTTTTATCACTAGCAGTAGTAATACTGGCAGAATTGTGTTTACTGGGCAACGACCAGGAAATAAAATGTTTCTGTGTAACACGAGAAAGCCTAAGGTCATAAAAGAAAGACAAAATTATTTCCAAACATTGAACGGAGATGAAGTCTGTAAACTTGGTTTTATAAAAGACTAGCTGTGAGTTTTCACGTGTAGTTTTTGAAACTCAAATTATCCTTTAATTAATTGCATATACGTTGCACCATCCTTTATAAAATAATTATCTAGAGGATTTTATGGTTAAATCTCCTGCCTGTTATCCCTTAAAATTGTATGTTGTACAGTCCAGGCTATTCCTAATAACTAGAGCATTTATTTACTTTGAAATACCAAAAATGAGGAGTAACATAATTAAAATAGTCTTTATTGAAAGTGAAAACAAAGTAATTCCACTCTTTACTAATGAAAATAGCTGTGTAATATACTTGATAATTTATTTATCACTTAAAAGCAACAACATGCTGTTTTCTCAAGGTGTCAACAGCCACCTGTCAGAGTGAATGTTTTTCGTCATAGAAAAAGAACATTCTACTTCCACTGAAGTGATTGCAGCACATTTAAAACAAACTATTTCGGCATCACTCATATTGGTTACAACAGAAATTTCACCTTTCAGGACAACACAAATGTTCTTAAGTTTTTCTAGCTTCATGTTGGCACTCGTAACACATCAACCCTTTTTCCTTTCTCTCGTGGTGCTTACAGCAGTTGGTTTATTGCATCTACAAAGATCGCCATAGGTGACACTAATGTATCACCTTTCTCTGATTGCTTCCGGTAGTGCACTATAAACACCAGATCATTGCTGAGTCTTTATCTCACAAACTGAAGCATCTTCGTCTTCTGATAGAGCATCAAATACCTCACACATGTTGTTCACATGGCTGCACAGATCCAGGTTCCCCATCTGTGAGAAGTAAAGCGAGCTCTGGTGCCACATCTTAAAATCCCACATTCAGGAGGGTGACTTTATGAAGACCTTCTTGGTGTTGCAAAGGACACAAATTTCTTACTTGTTCAGTGGTTCTGAGCAGCCATGAGCTAGGCATGCGAGTTAGATTTGGGAAGAGAATTTCAAGGCTTTAGTTACCTGCATTTGTTTCATAGGTTCTGCTATTTAAACAACTTAATTCACACATTTGAGGAGTTAAATTTTCAACTGCTTGAAAACAAATAAATGCATTTATAGAGAAAAAGATCCTCAGTAAATATTTTTGTGATGTGTTTCTGTAACATTTTTTCCACTTTCATACACTGAAATTCTTTATTCTCTTTTTAAAATGTGTAAATATTTGCAGCAAAAAGCCATAGCGATCCAAAACAGGCAAAAAAGGGCTTTAAACTTTAAAATAGGCAAAATAAACACTGGCTCTAGCATCTCTAAACGTACGGAAACATTGTTACAAACAATGAAGCGAAACAATAATTTAATTGAGTATTCAGTTGCACCCATTCTGGACATTCTGTCTGCTCCTCGACGGGTCTCTGACCCCAGGCACCCACCTGTAAGTCCTACATAAGATGAGTGAATGAATATTCAGTTGGTGAATACACTAAAACTCCACTTATTTGAAATTAATCAAACATGTTTCAAAAGCACCGAGTAGAAGCTGAAGATGAAAGCAAACAGTGCTTTTGAAACATGTTTGATTAATTTCAAATAAGTGAAGTTTTAGTGTACCCACTGACTCAAGATTCAATTAAAGTACAGAAACATGTTCATCTCTATTTAATTCTTTATTATATCTTCCCAAATAGAAACGGCAGCTGGCCTAACTTCTGGGCTCTACTTATAACATGAAAAATGCTATTATTGTTCTAGGCTCTTCTGGTGTAGGCCGCGTCATAAAGGCGTTGGTTGCCGATGTTTCGCAGGTCATGTGGCCTGCTTCTACTTGGGCTATGGGCGAAGAAATCAGCTGTGCATCTTAATTTATACTTGTTTTGCTCCACCCACAATCATTTCTATTGGTGATGGGAGGGCCAGTGACGTCATTGGTTAAAAGAGGGTGCCAGATAGAGCTCAAAGCTCTTCTGTTGTCGCGATTCAAATTATTTTTATGTTTTAAAATTTCTATACTTTCACGTATTATTCTGTGAGAGTAGTTGTCACAAATGGCTAAAACTTGTATTCCGTCAAAGTCGATGTGGTGATGGGTATCGAGCACATGTTCTGTTAGAGCAGATTTTTCTGGTTGGTTAAGCTTGAAACTTTGAATATGTTCTTTCCTCCTGGTGGCCATGGATCTCCCCATTTGTCCGATGTAGGATTTGCCACAGTCACAAGTTATATTATACACCCCGGCATTGAGTAATATATTGCTCTTATCTTTTGCGTTTGGCAGGAAACTTTGAATCTTTTTTACGGCATGTACCGGGTGGCAATATTTTGCTTCCGTAAAGTTCCGTCGGCAACCAATGCCTTTATGACACGGCCTACAGCGGAAGAGCCTAGAACAATAATGGACACCGGCCGTGGAAGCCTTCGCAAACATGAAAAATGCTAATATTCATGCAGACAGAATGCCTGACTTCCTTAATCTCCCCCTCCAACGTCTTCAGAAGTACGTTCTTTTATAACTCTACTGTGTTCATATGCTAATACAGAGCTTTGGAAAGCCATGAGATGTCTGTCATGTAGGCTTGGGCTTTTCAGTGATGAAAGAATTATCAGAATCTGTTGACCGGTTTTTAAAATGTAACTCTCATACAAATTTTCTCTCCTTATAATATTATCATAGTATAGATTCAGCTTAGCAGGAGAAGCATCAGCAAACATGTCACCAACACGGAGGTAAGGTTATGTGATTGTCCCCACCAGGCCTCTATTCTTGTGTAATCTTATATGTTTCTGAGACAATACACTTTCTCGATACTGATTTTTGAGCATCAGTACACAATACTACTTTATAAAACCTATAAAGGTGATAGCTTGTTGACTGAATTATGTTGTTATTAGTAGTTTTCTGTGTATGTAACAAATTTTATATTGTGTGCTAATTCTGAAATTGTTGCTGTTTGACATTCTCCACTTGGCAGCAATGATGATGCCGCAGATGAGCCTCTATTATTAGTCAAGGCTAATTATATTGTTTCTTTGCTCCCCTTTTTATGCAACTATATTTTGTGCGGAAAACTTCCTTATAAAGGCTTTTCTACCCATATTATGGAAATTAGTCGTAGAGTATACCTGAAAGCTAGTTTGTGTTGAGTAAACACTAACACACACATGGAAGGAAAGAACAAATACTTCCATGTGCTTTATTATATCACATCTGATTTGTTTCACTTGGATTCACAGATTTTGGTCACCAGAGTAGGTAAATGTAATCACTGAGAGTGATTCGCCAAGCCAGACTGTTGCAGAAATGTTCAGCTAAATCAGCTTCATTCACAACTCAGTTAACACTGCGTGTTACATGAGTATCTCTGCTCTTGTTTTGCATGTTTTCACAAGGGTCTATGGAACATTGCATTAATTCAGCCACAGGAAATACAGTCTTATCAAGAAGTATAGTCCAGCAGCAGGGCAGTAACGTGAAGTCATTCCTTATCTAGCAATCTTCAATCTTGCAAAGCTTAAAAGTTTAGAAGTATGGAAGGTTTATCTTAAAGTATTAGACATACTTCAGAGTATCGAGGTCCCATCCCTAGTTTCCACACACTTGTCATGAGTGCTTTACTTTGTCACTTCCATTATATTCTAAAATGACGGTAAAAGAAGCCATGTGATAAATACTAACTTTCATTATGTTTGTGTTGTCTGCTTTGTAGTTCACAAGTTGCCCAATGGTGGCACTTCCGTCAAATTCAGAATGGCAAACTTACCACATCACAAATTATCCTATAGGTTTGCTATCCAGAGGAAGCCATGTGAGTGCAGAACAAGAGCGTTCCTTATTGGCCAGAAAAATTTGTTTGACAGTAGCTATAGGCAAGCATATCAGAACAACGTACAAGCAGTCCTAAATCTATGTGCTCTGAAGGAGGTTAAAGCTTTTTTTTAACCAACCTGCGTATGAATACAGGTTATTGTCAATAGCCTATTAGTCATACTCCGTGGTGTAGTGGTTACCTTGCTAGCCTCTAGTTCTCGAGGTCACGTGTTCAAACCCAGCGGAGGACGATGGATTTTTTTGGGTGTAAAAATCCTTAGCATGGCTTCCTTCAGAAGGGAAGTAAAGTTGGTGGTCCTGTGTCCTAGATTTATGGCATGTAAAAGAACCTCAAGCCTGATAAAGAGGCCTCTGAGCAAAATTACCAGTCTTTCACGCCCAATATACAATGGGATGCTAAGGACCACAGCAGTTAAAGAATGTCCATAAATAAAACTCAATTTAAATTTTTTATGCAAATTACACTATTGTTGCTCAAATTTTCTCCACCATCATACAAATTACTTGAGAAAAGTTAAATAATGTTAAATGATGAGACATGTTTTGAAAAGGCTTCAAACATAGTTAAATTAAGAACAAAACAAGAATTGAACAAATGCATAAGTGAGTATAAAAGATGTTCAAAATGCTGACCATTGACTTGGAGCATAGCTGATAGCGTCATCATAATGATTGTCAAGTTCTGTCAAAAATACCTGGCATATCACATGTGGCAGAAATATTTGACTTACATGTATATAAATGAAACGGCTGAAGCCTAAGTTATTGGTTATAATGTTATATGCATTTATATGTGGTATTATTCACATATCTTTCACATTATCATCATTATTGTATTTATTGGCTTAATTGTGAATATATTCTGTATTTATGTGCATACATCCAGAAATTAAAATTATATATTAATGAAATAGTGATGTGAAGGATATCATAGCCATGGAATAAACAAAATTATTTATTTCTACAAAGAAAATTAAACAAAGCAAATAAGATATTGTCAAGCAAAAATAAAGAACACTTTCTTCTATGTAGTCACTAATCATTTCTCATCCAGAGCACATCAAGCTCTTATTCAGTACTCACCTAATGCATGTCAACTTTTCCATACTTACCTTATGGATTAATAAATATACAATAGTAATATCCTCTGGATATGTACGTGGATTTATTAAACTAACAAGAAATTGGAACGTTGAAAATTGTAAATGTTAAAACGGAATTTGATTGAATAAATACAAAATAATGTTGGGAAAATAAACAATTGTACATTAAAGCATCTCACCTGTTCCATCACCCTATAAATATAAAAGAGATCTCATAGCTCAAACTAAAAAAGAACCCAATTAAACATTCCATTGCACACGAACAGCACCAAATACTAGAAAGATTTGAGCCATCAACTCTTCTTCACTATTAACCAGCATCTTGTACATGGGTCTGAACAAGGGGTTAGATCTGGTGAGCATGCTGGCCTTGCAATATTCCTTTACTGTATGTGGCATTCATTTAGTAGTTCGTCATACCAGTAGATGGCAACCATGATATTAATTTATCGGTAGGGAGGAGGTTTCATACTGAGTCAATTTAATTTTATAACCACAAACTTTACATTATTGTAATTATATTTGTAAGTAAAATGAAGTAACACAAGCAATGTTATTGCAGTAAAACAAGTTGAAAACTAAAGGATAACAATCCACTATGGAGAATTGAACTCGAGCTGTGGCGCCCTCCCTATAAAAATACATCCTGTAAATAAAAAATAAAAGCAGGAAAGAAGAATAACATCAGGTATAATTGCAGTAAATTCTCTACTCTCCGAATTGGTTTATAGATTTTCTTTTGTTTGAAATGTATATGCGTGCAGCATATACTGTGATAGAGCAAATGTTTTCCTTTTACATCAAGTCCGTCCGGGAATCCTCATGTTTATGGGTATTGTTAGCGGCAAATGCTTTGACTCTGGGTGAGGGGTGATGAGAGGTAACAGAAATTTGGTGAAGTCCAAGGTGCTTCACCATTGGTTCGTTCTCCGTGCAGTCTTGTACCATATGGAGTCGTTCAATTTCATTTCTGCTTCCCTACAAGAAAAGATATACCTACTCAGCCTGGTCTAAATTAATTCTGTTACTTGAATTGGTTTTAAATTAAAATTAACTGTTAAGTTATAATGCAATTTAAAGTACAATATTTTACTTTTATAAGGATTTAGAGCAGAGAAAAGCAATAATCCCCATTACACTAGAATCTGTGTTTGCCCATGCGCAATTCTGTCACTGCTGTGATTCACTCGCACACGTATGTGTTAGCTGCATAGCGCACAGTGTTGTGTAAAATATCTAACTTAACCAGCGACCAAGGTGCCCTTAGTGGAAACTGTAAGTACGCTTTATTTTATAGTCCTGAACATTTTCCAGTGCATGTTGTTGATATCATTATATTAACATTTAGACACGTGATAAGGTTGGGCAACCAGCAGCGAGGAAATTGTCAGCTGTCACTGCTTTCAAAGTTGACTCAGTGGGTTTGAGTCTGGCATTGTAAACACTGCTGCTAACAGTAACAGCAAAGCAATAAGATACACTCACACACCAGTAAAAGCAAAAATAAACTCTATGCATTTCAGCTTAGGAGATGATATTGTCGCCCTGACATCTGAATTAATATTATAAGATGGTAGGAACTAAAAGAAGAAATATGTTCACGAAACCAGACTTATACATGAGTAAGTGTCTGTAATTAAGATTTGTAAATGATTTATTGTGAGAAACAAAGCTCAGAAAATTAGTTGGACATTATTTTGTATGCGGGTAGGAGGTATGAAATGTTAAGAACCTTATGGAATCAGGGTGTTTTAATTCGTAGGGTTGATTGTGTAGTATCCTGGGTTCTCATTCGAGTTTAGATGCGCAGATCCCTCAGCTACGTCCTGTCGTCGTTTTGCAGTTGCCAGCTCTTAACATTTCATACCTCCTCCTCGCATACAGAGTAATATCCAATTAGTTTTTTTTGTTTATAAAGCCGTGTGTCCTCCGTGGAAATTTTAACGAATATATATTAATGCACAGTTGCACTGTATGATATAAATGGCTCAAGGCTTTCTACTATTGAAAGGCATATTATAGTAACATTAATATAGTTTAATTTATGCTCGCTTTGATAGGTGCACTTTATTGCACGTTTTATTTCTAAATTCACTAAGGCATAGGATTCTGTAGGCACTGAAAAATACATGCAGAGAACTGAACAAAGGAGAAATTAAATGCAACATATTTTGATTTATATGGCCATTTTTTAAACAGTATCTTCTGGTAAACTGTAGAATAGGAACTGCCAAGTAAAGCTTGATTAATGTGAGAACATCACATAGCGCTCTCCCAAACTTGCAAGTCACGTGCCACCACATGTAAGACTTATTAACTTAACCACTGATCCTCACCAAGGTAGCCTGTATTAGTACCTTGTGGCTTATATTATAGAATTAGCCAAGGCGGCGTACAGAAGGAAAATTTAAGTGCACAAGAGACTGGCCACTTTTAGTGTGACAAGTGTACATTATAGAATAAAACTTTGTACCAGCTTCAGCATTGCCAACTCAACATGACTGTTAATGTTTAATCTCTCTCCGCTCATTTCAGAGAGAACATGTGAAAATAGCACAGCAGTATTTCCAGCTAGTTGGTAGCAGTGCCAGTGAATGTGACACCATTCCAGGGCGCCAGTGTATGGCATCTTGTTTCTTTCTTCTGCGACAGTTTGAAGATGTCCTTGTCTATCTGAGGTCTATCAAAAGTTATTTCTTCAATGATGATAGCTTCAACTTTAACTTCGCTCAGGTACAGTATAGCCAACATTAGTTATAAATCTGCTAATAGTGCAGTACAACTCGTCACATCGTTTATCCTCTACTTAGGATAGTCGACAAGTGGCTGATGATGACGCCAATGGGCCTTGAAACCTGTTCTGAAAAATTAGCTAGTGAAACTAGATTGTGAGTGTTGAAGTTTCACTTAAGTTTTTATGAATGTTGATTGATTTCTTTATAAGCAATAATTTGTGAGTATTTGCTTTAAATTAAACATTTTTGTTTACTAGGCACAGACAGCTAAAGGTAATTACAAAGAAGCCGAGGAAACATTTCTCATGATACAAAATGAAAAGGTGAAGAATGACTACGTGTACATCAGTCACCTTGCTCGATGCTGTAAGTATTCTCTGTAGCATGCTTGTCAACTTTTATGGTTTGCCTGTCAGCAACAGAGGCATTTTCTGGACAGATTCAAAGTGTTACAGATTTTCACCACAGAGATGACAAACCATTACTTAAGATTACAGACTGAATGGTATACAGTACTACGATAGACCAGAGCTTATCTGTGTGTCTATCCTTCATCATGATCATGGTCCCTCTTCACTGGGCTGTAACAAAATGTATAGCACCACTAGTGACCTCTAGTAAATGGTATACAGTACTACGATAGACCAGAGTTTATCTGTGTGTCTATCCTTCATCATGATCATGGTCCCTCTTCACTGGGCTGTAACAAAATGTATAGCACCACTAGTGACCTCTAGTAAATGGTATACAGTGCTATGATAGACCAGAGCTTATCTGTGTGTCTATCCTTCATCATGATCATGGTCCCTCTTCACTGGGCTACAACAAAATGTATAGCACCACTAGTGACCTCTAGTAAATGGTATACAGTACTACGATAGACCAGAGCTTATCTGTGTGTCTATCCTTCATCATGATCATGGTCCCCCTTCACTGGGCTACAACAAAATGTATAGCACCACTAGTGACCTCTAGTAAATGGTATACAGTGCTATGATATACCAGAGCTTATCTGTGTGTCTATCCTTCATCATGATCATGGTCCCCCTTCACTGGGCTACAACAAAATGTATAGCAGCACTAGTGACCTCTAGTAAATGGTATACAGTGCTATGATATACCAGAGCTTATCTGTGTGTCTATCCTTCATCATGATCATGATCCCTCTTCACTGGGCTGTAACAAAAATGTATAGCACCACTAGTGACCTCTAGTAAATGGTATACAGTGCTATGATATACCAGAGCTTATCTGTGTGTCTATCCTTCATCATGATCATGGTCCCTCTTCACTGGACTACAACAAAATGTATAGCAGCACTAGTGACCTCTAGTAAATGGTATACAGTGCTATGATATACCAGAGCTTATCTGTGTGTCTATCCTTCATCATGATCATGATCCCTCTTCACTGGGCTGTAACAAAAATGTATAGCACCACTAGTGACCTCTAGTAATCAAGGCATGAACATTCAGGCATGGACAAGGTTAATTTTAAAGTCAACCCCCTCATATAAATTGTTTATCTTATTTGCATTCTGTGGCTGTAGTATATAAGTTTACCATTTTTGTGATAGTTTTTGTTTATAGTTGATGTTACGACGTGTAAAATATGCACTAGAAATGCATGTGTATAACCTGGGAAGTGCTGTTCTTTGCTTTAATAAGTGTTTATTGTGGTACCGGGAAGAAGCAGTACTACCACATCTTCAAGGATTCTTATAAACTGAATTTCCATTTATTTTACTTGGAACTTACGTACATTTTATGCATTCCAAATTTCATGTTGTAAAATTATTATGTTTTGCTGGACGAGGAAATGTTTTACGGGCTTCAATTTCACGAAGTTGGCAAGCATGCATGAAACTCATAATATAGTTTTAAACATAGGATTGGTTTAACCTCATGCTTGTTGCAGACATAATGAACAAGAAGCCGCAGCAAGCATGGGAGCTGTATCTGAAAATGGAAACTTCAGCTGAATCATTCAATCTTCTGCAACTGATTGCCAATGACTGCTACAAAATGGGGCAGTTCTGGCACGCTGCCAAAGCATTTGACATGCTTGAAAGGTTGGATCCAAATCCAGAATATTGGGAAGGAAAACGAGGTGCTTGCATTGGAGTATTCCAGAGGATTGTTGCTGGACAACAGAACAAGTAAAGTAATATGATTCATTTCTACACTCTGTCTGTATAGGCTGTAGGTTAATTTAATGACCTTGTGGCTAATTGTCCATGGGATCTGTGCGAGACATAAACCCATGAGTGTCCAAGTTTCAAAACTGTAGGTTTCATCATTCCAAAGGCATCCCATATTGTTTCAGTGTTGGTTCTGTAGCAACCTTCATCTTGATAATATATATCATCAGGTCAGGGCTACTTGCTGAGCAAAATTACAGGTCTTTCACGCCCAATATAGAATGAAACACTAAGGACCGTAGCAGTTAAAGAGCATCCATAAAAAAAAGGGGGGGCTACTTGCTGCAGATGTTGGGACTCGCATCCAGGAAATTACAGACACTAAGAACAAAGTGTGCTGGAGCTCCATCTTGTAGTATCCACAATTCTTCCAGTTGGGTATGAGCCAACTGTCAGCATTCATAGGCCCATAACAAAAATATGCTGCAATGTCATTCCTATGCCATCACAACGTATGGTGAGTTGTGTTCAAGTTTGGAAGTGAAGTGAGGATTTTCCTTTGACCGAATGCAGCAAAACAAGTGTCCAAGTTTCGACAGCAGTTATGTATTTATTTATTGGATTGTGCGAGGGGCATTCCATATGTATTTACGCTTAATTTGTTTCCCATCATTCATGGTGGGCCATTTGACTGATTATTAGAGTTGCAAGTATGTAGTACTTTGATCTAACTGTAGGAGGCAGGACAATCAGTAGAAGTGTAATTAACAGCTGCTGTCATTACATGAGCCGACAACATGGATTGTGATCATCGTTTCTGTGGAAGAAGGGTGTGAAGAGAGTGTGCACCATCATGAAAACCATGTACAAGTGAGTGGATGGCATCAACAGAGAAAAGGAAGGAAGGTGACTATAGTAAGACCAGTCAACAACATTTCAAGAATGGAATAAGCATGTTCAGGAGAATCACGTTCACGGAACTGGAGGTGGCCACAGGACTGCTTAAGTACTCTACTTAATGTGCTATTTACTGTAATGCCTCTGTAATTGTTACATTCATCTTTTCTCCCTTTTTATGCATCCTCACCATTCAGGCATTCTCAGTTGTTTGTGTGGTTTATCTGTTCCATGCTTTAGCAATTCAGCCGGGATACCTCCACTCCCTGGTGCTTTTCCACATTTTAACGACTTTATTGCTTCCTTTGCTATTTCTAAGTGCATATTTCTTCATCACATGCATTTTAACTTTATCATTCTTGTTCTGGTTACCATTCTCAGTTATTGTGAACCAGCCTTTACCCCTCCCTCCCTCCCCATCAAACTAAACTACTTAAACTGCATACCAAAAAACGGATTGTGTGAATGAACACAATGTGTTCGCTACTACAACCATTAGCATATTTGTAGTGGCCGTTTTGATCATCTACAATTCTTATTTGTTATTTTGTATTGTTGATTTTCAATCTTGACGTGAATGGAAACTGCCATCTTTTAAGTAAAATATTATCAACAAGAAATGTCGTACACTCATATTAGTTTTTATAATAACATTCAATATTATCCATACCCAAAAGAATCTTCCCATATAACCAAGTGAGTCATGATGATGAAATGAACTTGGAGAGCCATTGAGCTTAAAGTTACCTGGCATTCATCTTCTTGAAATAATATAAAAGAACACTGCTGTATGATAGAGAGGTAAATTACATTTGCTCTACTTCTTCATAAACTGACAGTAATATGAAACAAGTGACTCTGTCATGTGAAGTAGTTAGTTGCTCATGCACCAGAGAGTTGAAAGTGCTCATGTATAAGTCAACCACAATATGAGTGCATTTGGAGGAAGGCACCACTGTTTTTCTGACAACTCGTAACATCGTCAAGGCTTGAGTGAGGTGCAGGAGGAAGTGTACAGTTGCACTAACCTGTTATGTCTTCACATGAGTTCTCAGAAGCAGATATTTCCTTTACCTGACTGCACTTGTAACTGTTCAGCACCAAACACACATTGCTAATACAGTAAAACAACCTTATATATTTCACTGCATTATTTTAGAAGTGAGGTAAATTATGTCAAACTGGATGCTTGCTTTTACAATAATATAAATGATATTTGGAAGTAGTCTTACATTAAAAGAGAAATCACAGGTAATATAATTAACTAAGCATTTTCACATATAAAATGTATTTCCATTCTGAAAATTTCTTTTCATGTGAACAGATTTCAGCAGGATAATATGAAGGAATTCAGAAAGTAAGTTCCCTTAATTTTCTTAAACAATGCTACTTTGTTTTTGGAACTTTTATTAGAGGCAGTGAGATAGTTTATCAGTATAATTTTCAGGTGTTTACCGCAATGTTTTACAAACTTTGAAATCTCCTCCGTATAGAACTCTGCTGCCTGTGATTGTAGCCACCCTGTGACATCTCCTTGAGCTGCAGTAACAAAACAATCCCAGAACTCAACATTCTCCTAAGTTTGATTAGTGTCTGACAGTAAACATCGGAGTTTATTGTTTGTGCCTTGTTCTATGAACTGCACTTGCCATGAACTTCTTTGTTTGGAGGCTTCATAGGGACCTCACCTCCTGTGACAATCTAATCAAGAAAGGTTACACCTTCACTCTGGTAACATTGAAGGAATGTCAGTTTAGGGGCTTCACATAGAATTTCTGACACAAAACTTGTGTGTCACCACTTCATACAGAGCAGTCCTACTGATTAGCCTCGCGAAGTTGTGAAATGCTGATTTTATGTGACCACAAGTTCATCAGTCATAACAGACAGCCATCCACGTTGTTCTTCATCATTTATGTTTGTTTATTGAGTGCCAATCGTATTGGGAGTGACTGCTTCTGGCCCTGGCCATAATAGTAATAATAATAATATATTAATTTATGAGCATTAAGTTATTACATGTTAGACTGCCTTCTCTATTTGGCCCTGGTCATTAAGATGGGCAGATATGTCTCTTTATTCCTATCCATTCCATACCATAAACTTTCTTTTCTCCTAATCTCTGTTTCTTTGCATTCAAATATAATATGCTGTATATCTTCTCTTCCTTTTGATCTACATTAGATTTAAGTTCATATTTTTTGTACATTAATTTTGTATGCTTCCATATTTTACTCCCATTATTTCCTCTAATAGTTTTAGTTGATTTCTCTGCTTATCACTTTCCCCTATTCTTACGTTGAAGTCACCCATTATTATAATTTCTATGTTTGAATATTTATCCTTTAACATTTCTATGCCGTTCTCTAAAAGATGGTACATTCCAGGATTGTGAAATTGTGAAGCAGCCGTTTTGGCCTTCACAATTCCAAAACCGCAATCTCCTTGTTGACTGCTATTGCGATCCCGTCCTGTTACTAAAAGGTGTAAACTTCTCTAAAGTTTTTTACTTCTCAGTTTGATTCCCTCCACTGATTTTTGCCTTTCTTTCTGGAGCATCAATATACTTCCATGCGGAGATGATATAATGTTTTCTTCATCCAAATACTCCCCACTTTTCCAACGATTCTCTCCCCTTCACTGCCATATGCTTTTTTACACTGCTCACTGCTGCCACGCCTCTTCTCTGCAAGGACACGTGCGGCTTCCCTCTCCTCTCTCCCCGGTGGCACAATAATGTTTACTTCCCCCTCTTCCTCCGAATACTCACCGCTTTTCCGACGATTCACTCCACTTCCCTTGCTTCCACATGCTTTTTTTACATTGCTCACTGTGGCCATGCCTTCATTTATGTTAGTGCATCCATTTTGGAATTGACGACACCTACATCGAACAGTAGTCTAAATCATAATGTTGCCATACACTGCAGTAATGTCTTGACGAATTGCAGCTGCCCACAGAAACTGTACATATCTCACACTTGGTGGGAGCTTCTATTGCTGCAAGCCTGTCTTGATAAAAGAAGCAGTCAAATGCACTCTTACAGTGACACTGCTGCTCGTCATTGGAACTTACTTTCCTAATTGCCTTTGTACATAACAATTTATTTGGTTCTGATGTAATTGTTTCAGAGAGCTTCTCCCAGAGGTGATTTCACTGCTGCGAAACACTGCCAATTCTCAAGTGGAGCAGATCATCCGAGTTATCAAACGATGGGCTAAAGAAAATCGCATAAATGTGTAGGCAAGTGCTGGTATGGAATTCTGTTGCTTTGCACCTTAACTTTTACTGTGATACTGCAAGTTGTGTTAATTCCGTCCGTATTGTACAGTTGTTATTTATTTCAACGTTTTTTTGTGTAAATAAATCACAGTTATAAATTACTGCATGTTGATATTATACCCTACACTACAGTTTCCCAATCTTTCCTGGCTGATAAACTTAACTGAACATCCATGATGTTGCAAAACATTTTCACATACATACATAGTACGTACAGAAGGTTTTGCCTAAAGTTGAGTATCAGCATTTCACCAAAAATACGTGTTTTGAGGCCCCTGAATCCAAATAAAGCATTTTTGGAAAACGGTCTGTGTGCATACATGTATATGACACGATTTTCAAGAAAATCCCCCCACATCAAACTACCCTTTACATGGAACATTTTCTCAAAATTTTTACTTTTAAAAAAAAAATGTCCTAACAATTTTGATTAAAATACCATATGTTAAAGATATTTATATAACATGAATTTTCTGGGAATAGCTTGTGAAGTCCTTTTCATTCAGAAGGAATATTGTATAAAAGTATAACTGGTAAACATTAAGGAATAGACGAAACGTATTACACAAAAAATATAGATCTCTTTAAAACGCACAATTGATTTCAAATAATTTTTTTGTACCATCAGCCGTTTCCGAGATGAGTCATTCCACATCAAGTCGCACAAATTTTCACAAAATTTGACCATCATGTCTCCGATTCACTTTGTTTTTTCCATGGATTACAAAAACAAAGTAAATTATGTTTTAAATCACAATACCTTAAAAAATATTGCACAAACCAATTTGTGAAAAGCGGCACATCTCTCTACCTTTGAAATACAATATCTCACAGGTAATAAGTGATAAAATTATGTTATAAAGTGCAATGCAACACTTAATATGTAATATTTATTGTAATTGATAAAATTATTTACATCAATTTTTAAAATCCAGGCATTTAAAAACTATATATCCCTATTCACTGCACGTTTAAATTTCTTTAAAAATTATAAATAAATTCCTTGTTGTTTTTTGTATATATTTGCATAAAAGAAAGATGGAATCCTGTATAGTTAATTTGAAATAAAATAACTTAGAAAGCGGTGCATAGTGGGATTCCAGCATGGCACAGCTGGAGAGTGTAATAGCAATCTGTCTGTCAATTGTTCACATGTAACTGTTACAGTTGAGAAACATTCATACTTTCATCTTATCGTATGAGAGGCAACTTAACTACACTTTTTTCCTTTCACGCTTAAATGAATACCATCTGGTTATTATTGCATTATTGGTTGATGGAATAAATTATGTAGCTCTAAGGTACCAGAGATCACTTTTGCCTTGCTGATTGCAGTTGCTAAGTTACACCGAACACAAGAAGTGATAGCCTATCATGTTTGTACTGCGTGACGTATCGACCGGCATGCTACTGCAGTGTAAAGCTCTCAGTTGGCAGTCTATGTTCTAAAACCCTATGCACTAACACAAATAAACTGTTTAAAAGCGTACTTCTAAGGAAGATCCCATCCTGATGTTTACAGGTTTAAAACAAAATATATCACAGATTCCTCCTGTATTTTCTCCAGATTTTAATATTAGAGGTTAAATATGATATTGCGGTTTGAAATATTCATACTTAAAAAAGTGATTGTTTTTTTATTCCGAAAAAATAGTATTTGAATAAGGAAAACCACAATATTTTTATGTACAAAACGACGTATTGTTCTTATCCCTAACCATTCTGTACTCCAGCAATAAATTTCTTTTATGTAATGTGCGCATATAAGAAAAATGTTAAGTAAACTGTAACTCCTAAAATAATTTGATTTTCTGTAAAATATAAAATACTTGTCCATTTATTTTATGTGTGGAACACACAAACTAAAATTCAGAGAAAGTGATGTTTTATGTGTGTTCGGTTTGATGTGGAATGACTCAGATTTCTGTTATTAAAGGTTCAAATTGTTCATTTGCTCATTCCCAACATTCAGCTCGAGATGTCATGGAAACAGTATGGAATTTTAAGACCAGCATATAGCGTCCAGTTGTTAAACATTTAACTATCGCTGTTCTCTATAACGAAATGTGTAATGTAGCTGTTTCTGTAAAGATTTATTTGGACTAAAATGTGGTAGATAGAAAATAAGCTTTAGTAAAAATAATTTGTATACTCACTAATAAATAATAAGAGGGTAGAGACAGTCATGTGAATGTAACACATCAGATATTTTTTAGTAATAACTAGCTGGTTGCTGTACGCTTTGCTTTTTAAATTGGAATGAGGAATTAATTTCATTTACCTCCCCCTGTTCTTTATGAAATTATTCAGGGTGTCTACTGATACCGGAATAAAGTGATTATATTGTAGAAAATCCATATAACATTGATTTATTCCAGATTAAATGTTAAGATGATTGTTCTTGGAAAATATTTTTAATCAAATAAGTATTTTTTGAAGTTATTGTTTTCACAATATCCCCTCCCCCATAATTTTTTATCTTATGTAAAAATTATTCAAACATTTGGATAATGTTTCACCTCACATTTGTACAATTATGAAGATTGAGGCAGGGAGAGTAAGAGCAGGGTTAGAGTAGTAGGATATAAACAGCAATTTATTTGAAGATAGGTATGTCATTAGAGACAATAGTTACTGTTTCTTGAATATCACACCATTACACATTCCTCCAAGTACCGAACAAAAGTCTGCATGTCCATGGGGATATCCTGCACGGTGTCTCGTATTCGGTCTGCCAGTGTTTGTAGCACAGACTTCACTCTTCAGATTCCCCACAGGGGGAGTTAAGACCTGGTGACCATGCTGGCCAATAGACATCTCCAAATCTGCCTCGAAATGCAGGCTGCAAAATATCCATAGATCGTCATGAGCTGTTGCCCCGTCTTGTTGGAACCATATCTGAGGTACGCTGTGGTTGGCCAGTGCTGGAAGAAGAATGGCATTAACCACATCCACATAGCAATCACTAGTAACTGTAACAACACAGCCATTGTGGTTCTCAAAGAAATAAGGGCCTATGATGCCAAATGAACTAAGGCACACCACACAGTCACACGTTCGCTATGGAGCTGTTTCTCACGTAGCACACATGGGTTACTGGTGCATAGTACCGGAAATTTTGCATGTTGATAAAACAGGCCTCATCAGACATCACTATATCTGTGGTTCGCCTGCTAAGCGACCAAGGAAGTCCGCTGCAAACTTCCTTTAGACAACTTTGTCACGTTTTCGTTCAGTTGCACAACCTGCATCTTGTAGGGGTGGAAGTGTAGATCACCATGGATAATAGAACCTTTTGTTAAACTGCCCAATATTTGAAAGAAGAAGACACATTTTGGTCAAATAACATATGAGAAATCTCTCTACAATTTATTCATTAAAACCTGCTCTTAAAAGGAAGTTTTAAACTTTATTACCCATATGTTTACATTTCTATAGTTCATTATGGATAAACTTATTTTAACTGTGTCATTTATATTGTAACAATAGTGTGTTGAAATTTCTTTGTTCATGTTATATTCTATGTAAAGAGTAGTTAATTTTGTTCTGAATATATTAAAAAATAACAACACAATTATCCTAAAGAAGGCCTCGGAGTGTAGAGTTCCGAAAGCTTGGACATGGAACCACTCAGCTGCAATTCTGTGAAGACACATATACATTGCTTGCAATGAAATACATGTGGCATTTTTCTTACTTTACATAGATATTCTGTGGAGTAACAACATCTATTTTCTACTCCATGGCATTCTCAACTAAAAGTCAAGGCCTTCTATGTTCTTTTATAACATCATTGTATTTGTATTCAAGTACAAGGACTTTGTAATTCTTTAATCTTCTATAATTTATGAAATGAAATTAGAAGGTGTTTTATAGCCACATGTTCGTCAGAACAAACTGGACTTTTTAATGGTGAAAACAATTATCAAAATCGGTTGAGTGGTTCTTAAGATAAGGTTACCAGACATCCCTAGTTTTCGGGGATAGTCCCCGAATTCATACTTTTGTCCTCGACTATAACTTGTCCCCAGAATGTCCCCAATTTTTAATAAACTTCCAAAAATGTCCCTGTTTTCAAATGCAATTTCATTTATCAAGCCGTAAAGGTGAAATATGTTAAGCCGAAAATCGTGTATATCCATTAAGACATCGGTCCCAGCAGAGATTTCGCACTCGATATCACACACGTAGTATGTCTACAAATTTAATTTATCTCTGCTTCCAGTTTGCCAGGGTGTCTGTGCAGAAAGGGTTTCTTTCAGTCATGTACATGATTTGGACGTCCCATCGCTGAAGGCTGTGTGTTACAACAGTTCAATCCATGTTGACTGTCATCACAAACTTCCCCATGACATGTCAGGAATTGGCTGCAGAAGTGGCCTCCCGAAAATACATACTAAAAAAGATTCAGGCGCCAGAAACATATGTATGGTTTTGTGTTTCAATATTGTGATCTTGTGTCTGAATCATTAAGATACTTTGTTTGTCTTTTAATTAAAGTTAATTCATAACATTATAATAACAATGACAAAATAAAAGAAATTGTTGACATCACATGTGTGCATTTTTCTTTGTAAGCTCTGGTCAAGCCAACCATCTAATGACCTTAGTCTGGAGCTGACATGTCCTCGGATTTCAGGTAACCGTATCTTAAGATTACCATACAAACACACACACTTTCTCTCTCAAATTTTAATATAAATTAGAGGGCGGATTCTTGCATTGGTTTGCCCTTGAACATATGCATGGAAGAGATAAATGTGTTCGATGATATGAGGAATCGACTGGAGAAGTTTTATAGTGCATATTCACTAATATTTTCATATGTGCGTATATTACATTTTTTTCTTTGCTTGTTATTGAAGTATTCAATAAAACGGTGAGCTTCTGCTTTATTGCTGCTGTGTTTATATGTAGCCCAACTGGCATTCCTATTTGTATGAAATATTTTTCCATTTCACTTCATAGTGACGAATGCCACCCAGTCGAGCACCAAGAATGTGCCTCAGGTTACACCTTTGTACTTAAATATTACTCTTCTCTGTTTAACGTTTAAGTTCTAGCACTTTCTTGATCATTTTCGTGGACAGTAACAAGTATATTTCAATGCTGAAGGAAAAGTCTTTGCTTCGTCAATGAATCGCTCAGAATCCTACATTAACTTCAGATAGAAGAGCTGGCCAAGTTCTGTGGCAAACATGTGAGTTACATTTGTTTATAACTATCATGCAGTTAGTGTTTCTAGTATTTAACTTACAGTAAGTTAAATTACATTTTGTTTACATATACAGGTGCTGTGCAGCAGAAAGTTCCAAATTGCACAACATTTACAAGCAGTAGCTCATAAACAAAATGCTGCTGAGGAAACCATATCAGAGGTTCAAGCAATATTACCATCAGCATTTTCACCAAGAAACATTAGTGTCTGCTCTAAGGAAATTGAACAGTTTAGAATTTGGAGGTTTCCTGCAAAAGTTCCAAATGAGTCCACATGGAGGAAAAATTACATTGGTCTCTTCATAAAGAGGTGAGTTTCCTTAAATAAAAAATGTATCACTGATTAAGAGAATTGTTACAAAAACATAAAAATATAACATTGTGTACTATAATTGGGGACTGGAATTCCGAAAGGTGTTACGTGACAAAACATTACTTTTTAGTTATAAATAATATATGTTTTAACTATTTGCATTTTTCCTATACAAGGAACTATGTCAAACTAACCAAGCAGATGGCTCAGGTAATAACGTCTCGGCCTGCATTTGGGTAGTCATGGGTTCCATTCCTGTGGCCAACCTCCCTGACCCATGGGGCTTTTGGGAGTTTCCCCAGGTCACCAGGTGAATGCTAGGAAGGATCATTACATCCCCTGAATTTCCTGTCCCTCCATTTCATCTCGATTCTCATTTCACTTCACCTTTCATCTGCTTGGTTTCTTTCAGGGTTTCAAGTGTCGGCGGGAGGTCTCGGCATGTGATGGCAGGAGAAAAGAATGCTCTGAGGAAACCTTGTCCCCCAGGCTGCAAGTAGTCTCTGAGTCCTGGGCCTACAGGGAGGAGGGGAGCCAGCACCCAGGAAGTTCAAATCTATAAATAGTAGGGACCCTGCCCTCTGCCTGTCATGCCTTCTGTCTACTCCTACCCCATCCCTCCCTCCTGGGGGCACCCATCAGGGGTTAGGTACAAAATATGTGCTTAGGTCAAGGCTATTAAGTTCCCCTCCACTTCTAGTGCTATCCTAACCTATGTTAGTATTCTTACCGGACTATTTACCATATTAAGTGTAGTAAACAACACTGGGCTAAATAGCATATAAATTAATACAGTAAAACCTTATTCAGCGGAATTGAACGGGGCTCTTGAACATTCCCGTTAAAGATAGATTTCCATTTAACGAAGGTAGGCCTAGGCTATTAACAAAATTAAAACATAAACCTATTCTTACCTTTTAAACACAATGATTTATAGGGTAATGCAAGGAAGAATACTCCCATCACGTCACCATTTGCTATGTTTTCAGGTTTGTATCCTTCGATTATTGAAGGTAGTTTAGCAATCCAATCAGCAATGGTTTCAATATTAACGTCATTCGATTCATCGCAAACTTTGTTAAAAACTATGTGATGTCTTTTGCGGAAACTCTCCAACCACCCATTAGAAGTTTTGAATTCAGTCTTATCCAGTTTTTCAGCTACCTTTTTAGCATATTCTTGTAATATAGGCCCCCGATAAATGCGGTGATTGTTTGCCCTCACACTAACAAACCACCCCCACACTATTTCATTAATGTCCTAGTTTTCAGTTCTTTTCAGAATTTGTGTTTTCTTCTTTACAATGTTGTAAACTTGAGTTTTGCCTACGTTGAACACCTTCATGACCTGCTTTACACTCAATTTATCACGTTCACTCTCGTGTTAAGATCTAGCACAACTAAATCATCAGCTACGTAAGTTTAGAGCTGTATTCTTGCTGTGTGACAAGTCATTAGAACAGGAAACGTAAAGAGAAGACACAACAGTAAAAGATAATTAGCCGTGCTTATTGTTAACTATGCAGTGAAGAATGAGTGTGACAGGTTTCTCAATATTTGCACCCCCCTCCTAGACTGGTCACGTTTCAACTTGAACATTACGTACCTAGAGCAGACTTTCACAGGTAGCCTGAAAATTTTCTAAATTGTGCATTCCGGAACTGGAAAGTTTCTGTTAAAAGGCGTGCTTTGATTTTTGTTGTCTGTGTAAGACAGTTTCCATTTAATAAAGCAAATTTAGCATGTTTTTCACCCAAAATTCATGGGACCATGAAATATTTCCATTTAACAAGGGGTCCATTGAAGGCAGGATTTACTGTATTTAAATGTGAAATTAGGAAAAGTGATAATCTCACATTTGGATTTCCTCTGAAATGCGTTTTGTCACTCAACTTAAAAAAACATATTTTTCAAATACAGTAGGGATTGATTAATTAATTAGATATTGGGTAATTTGAATACAAGTACATTCCCCTTGAAATTCCTATTTTAAATAACATTAAAATTCATTTTATTTAAAGGTGAGTCGGAATTGTTACACTAACATCACTTAAGTTTACTCACTTAACATGTTTCGGGAAACCGTTGTTCCCATCCTCAGAAGGTTAACTCGACTGAGTCAAAAATTCAATACACATCACTGTTTCTAGCTTCTTTTCATTACAATATCAACGTAATTAAAATTCATGTTTAATTTCATTTTTAAGCCAACATTTGGATGATTCGAAGTCAAATTTTAATTTATTTTATTCTTAATCAAAAACTTTCTGAATTCTAGAAAAGTTGAGATGTGGTTTGTGTATGTCTCTGTTACAAACTTCTGGAATTCATTGATTTTTTGCATTCCTAGTTGCTTATTGTTAAGAAATTGTACCACATTGTCCAGCACTTTGTGTTTTAAATCAAGAACTTGAGCTGTACATAACTGAGCTTATTGTAATGTCAAAATACAGAGTGTACACTGACGAAGCGAGCGCTCAGGGAATAAAGAAGAAGAGTGTCATTACCAAGGAATACTGCTCTGTATCCGCATACATAGGAGTTGAATGTTTTTAGGTGCTCAAATCCTTGTGTCACACTATTATGACTACACAGATCATGGATAAAATAGGAAAATTAAAATAGCAAGTTGCACTGCATGTTATTTTTTGCATGAATTAAATTATTTCAAGGTGTACTTTCTATAATTAAGAGCATATTTGTTAATTTGAGGTTTGCATAATTCAAATTTTTTCAAGTTCCCCTTTGAGTTCGAATTGAAAAGAGTGAACTTTAACAATATAACTAAACTGCCTTTATCAAATATATATAATTTGACTCTAATAATCCTTCAAGTATGCCAAAATTAGAACCCCAACATAACAATTTTAGTTAATGTGGTTAACTTTTTCAAGAGGACATGACTGCTGGAGTGCCATTAGTTTCAACTCAAAGATGATAAACAGGAGCATAGCACTTTTGAAAGATGTTTGACCTTGGCTTAAAGTAGCTTTCTGAATAAACGTCTCAAATTTGTAAAATTTGGCACTTAACACCTTTGAGAATTCTAGTCCTCAATTTATAACTTAACGACAGTTACAAATTGCATTAATTAAAACATTTATACAATAGAACCATCATCAAAATCATCCCCCCCCCCACCCTGTAATGTTACATTTTGCAAAAGCTGAATTATTCACAAAAGAAACATCTATGTGTTTGCAGGTAGTTTATGTACTAACAGATAGCTTCAGTATTTTAAAAATTTTCAAATGAGGTACACTTTAAAAAAAATTTGATGTGATACATTCATATATCTTTCTCTACCCTCTTATCATTTATTACTGGGTATACAAATTATTCTTACAAAAGTTTATTTTTATATCTACTTCATTTTAATCCAAATAAACCTTTACAGAAACAGCTACATTACACATTTCGTTATAGATACAAAGAGAACAGCGATAGTCAAATGTTTAACAACTGGACGCTATATGCTGCCTTAAAATTCCATACTGTTTCTATGACATCGCAAGAAACTATTCAACATCAACAGGACTTAAAAGCATGACAAAGGATTGAACAGTTTGATATAAAATATAATAATGGATATCTCAGAAATGATTATGCCACAGAAAACGTTATTTGGAATAAATTGTGTATTTTAATGAGATCTACATTATTTGGTGTAGATTTTTACTTTCTCTACTACGTATAGTAAGTAGGGGAAGTATTGTATTCCACCCAAAAATTTCATACCGAGATTTCACCGGAAATGCATGTTTTGAGACCCCCTGAATCCAAAAAAAAGCATTTTTGGAAGCATGTCCATGTGTGTGTCTGTCTGTGAACAGCATAACTCAGAAACGAACAGTCGGATAAACACCAAACTTGGTATTTAGGTTCAGTATCTTCCAAGGATGCGACACGAAAGTTTTCAAGAAAATCCCCGCACCCCAGATTACCCTTTACATGGAAGACTTTTCGAAAATTTTAATTTTCTCAAAAATGGCTCTAACGATTTTAATTAAAATATCATATGTTTAAGATATTTTTATGACAAATAAAATGTATATCTTGAATTTCCTGGGAATGTCTCCAAAAGTATTCTTCATTGTGAACGACTTTTGCATAACTGGTAAACCATAAGAGATAGACAAAATTTTACTACACAAAAAATGTAGATTGCATTAAAATACACAATTTATGTCATTTACATTTTTTTTTGTTGAGTGAACCATTTTCGAGATATTACTTGTTATTCCTTTAAATTTTTCAATACTTATTTTCTCAAATGGGAATTCGTTATTCATTTTTACTTTCTCTACTACGTATAGTAAGTAGGGGAAGTATTGTATTCCACCCAAAAATTTGATACCGACATTTCACCGGAAATACATGTTTTCAGAACCCCTGAATCCAAAAAAAGCATTTTTGGAAACATGTCCGTGTGTGTCTGTGTGTGTCTGTCTGTGAACAGCATAACTCAGAAACGAACAGTCGGATAAACACCAAACTTGGTATTCAGGTTCAGTATCTTCCAAGGATGCGACACAAAGGTTTTCAAGAAAATCCCCCCACCCCAGATTACCCTTTACATGGAAGATTTTTCGAAAAGTTTAATCTTCTCAAAAATGGCTCTAACGATTTTGATTAAAATATCATATGTTTAACATATTTTTATGACAAATAAAATGTATATCTTGAATTTCCTGGGAATGTCTCCAAAAGTATTCTTCATTCTGAACGACTTTGCATAACTGGTAAACCATAAGAGATAGGCAAAATTTTACTACACATAAAATGTAGATCGCGTTAAAATACACAATTTATGTCATATACATTTTTCTGTTGAGTGAACCATTTTCGAGATATTGCTTGTTATTCCCTTAAATTTTTCAATACTTATTTTCTAAAATGGGAATTCGTTATTCATTTTTTTGTCTTGGATATGCAAAGAGTATTAATCTGTGGCAAAGGGAATGGTGCTGCACCTAGCAACCAGCTATTAAGAGATATGTATGTGCTTAAAGGCTACTGTTTTCTATATTGCCCTTGTAAATATATATTCCCCTTACATCTACAAGAAAATTAGCAATAAGATAGAGTCTGCAAATGTTTATCTCGATTCACATGAAGTAGATGGAGAATAAGCGTTTGTAATAATAGTTTGTACAAGAGTAGAGAAAGTCATGTGAGTGTAACACATCAGATTTTTTTGTCTTGGATATGCAAAGAGTATTAATCTGTGGCAAAGGGAATGGTGCTGCACCTAGCAACCAGTTATTAAGAGATATGTATGTGCTTAAAAGCTACTGTTTTTCTATATTGCCCTTGTAAATATATATTCCCCTTACATGTGCAAGAAACTTAGCAATAAGATAGACTCTGCAAATGTTTATCTCGATTAACATGAAGTAGATGGAGAATAAGCATTTGCATAAATAGTTAGTACAAGAGTAGAGAAAGTCATGTGAGTGTAACACATCAGATTTTTTTCTTTTCATCTATTGCTTAATGTTTACCAGTTAACAAGATTATATAAAATTCATACAGAATGAAGAGGGCCTTACAGGCTATTCGCAGAAAATTCAAGATATACATTGTATTTATTATTTAAAAACTCCTCCGCAAATACGCAATGTTAAATGTATTGCAAAGATTAGTTGTATCTGTTATATTGGCACCCTGTTTTTCTATTTGCAAGTGTACAAACTTTGCACCCTGACCATTTAGTCACGAATTGATGCACAGATTATAATATATTAATTATATCACTATTTATATTAGATTAGTTATATTTGGCTAATTATATGTGCATTTAATTATTATTAGGCTATTATTAATTGTTATGCCTTATCTTTGCAGTTAAATAGAAATTTGAATTCTTTTACAACTTTTGGTGTAAACTTTGACTGTTTGTGTGGGGTTTTATTTTCGGAGGTAGAACATGTGTGTAGAAGAGAACCAAGACATTTGTTTGGTTTAGGTAAATCTGAAATCATATTTAAACTTAACTATAGGTTGTTACAGTATAGTAGCTTACAATGTTTAACAACATATGCATATTATATAAATTAAGTCCACAGTGCTTAATTTAACACATAAGGTGTATCGAGGTGATGAGACACAATGGCAGAGAAGGAAGGGGATGATCAAACCTTTGTACCAAAGAAAACAATGTTACACAGCAGTAGATATGATATGACAGTGACTCTAGTAGAAGACTGAAATAGTGCGTCTTTTTTAAATAGGTTGTTTGGTGTGGTTATATAGTGACTTAGTTAGAGTGGCGGCATCAGCCATCTTTGCTTTTTAGCTAGCTGAAATAGGCTGCTCCGCTATAACACTTCTCGTCATAACAGAATGCTATTTACCCCACTGGTGACTATCCAGGGTAGGCATGTCTACAGTCGTGCATGTACAAAGAGAGCCAAAAAGCTACGAAGCGGCTGCGCGGTGTTTTTCCTGTCCGCTTCCTCGGCGCTCGTCGCCGTCTGCCGCTATCATAGAAAGCCACGAACGAAACCATACAACATTTTTAAAACTATTTTTAAAGGCTTTACTTACCAACTTTATGAAGGGCCAATTTTTTTTTCGAGTCAATAGTTGAAGCCCATGCATACGTGAATACAATTTTGCCGCCTGTTTTTACAGAATTAACAAACAGGGAGCCTTATTTTGTCTTTTTTCAACAAGACCCTGCAACAGCTCATACGGCCAATATTTCGATGAGAACAATTGAAAGTGCGTTTGAGGACAGAATTATTAGTAGAGATTTGCGGCCCCTTCGGTCCTCTGCGATTTCTATCTCTGGGGCAACTTAAAACATAAAGTGTACAAGACAAACCCACACACCCTGCAAGAATTAAAACAAAATATCGGCCAGGAAATTTCTCCACGTGAACTACGGCGAGTGATGGATAGTTTCCTAAAGAGGTGCCAAAAATGTATGGACAACGACGGTGGTCAGTTTCAGCATCTCCTTTCATAAAGTTGGTAAGTAAAGCCTTTAAAAGTAGTTTTAAAAATGTTGTATGGTTTCATCGGCGCCGAGGAAGCGGACAGGAAAAACACCGCGCAGCCGGTTCGTAGTTTTTTGGTTCTCCCTGTATATCACCACCGAGTGTATCTGTATGGCGAGTTCCGTTCTGTTTTAATAAAACATTCATTATCAAAATGAACCTTCGAGTAAAAACAAGATATCTCGATCCGTCCTCAGAAAGACGCACAAAGTAATTGTTACCAGATGACTGTGGCGGTGAAGAGCCATGGAGAGTCAGTAAAAGGCTCTGAAGCTAAATTTATTAAGCTCGCCGGAACATGGTGTTGGGAAGAAGCATGTGACGAGCATATTCGTCAGCAGCAGTGGGAATGATGTAGGTTTTTACCCGCCATTGAGGAAAAATCTTAGCAATGCTTTACGCAAGCTCGTTCATATCAACGATTTAAAAATGGAAGCGGATATGAAACGAAATTAGATGCAGAGTTCATGGACCTTCAAATAAACGGGCTATAAATACACACAAAAGTATTTGGGTTTGTTCCGGTGAGGCATGAAACGAAGACTTGTGTATACAGCCCGAGGCGCAGGACTTCCCCGAACAAGAGGTTCTGGGAAGGACGTCAAGAACAAGAGAGCGGTTAAATAAAAAACTCCACAGAAATCTTTCAACAAAGGCTCTTTTATGAAATTTAACGGGAAATAATAAAAACAAGGAACACACGCACGTTACATCAGAAAGAGCTTAAGGGATGGGTATTTTGAGAAGCATAAAAGAATCGTATGCCTACTTGCTTCCTAGGAACTCTAATCAGTTATTGTGTTTACAGGAAGGGCTGTATTCCACTCAAAAATAACATCGTGCGCGCGCACATCTTAGGGTCTTTCAAGGTCCAAACGTTTCTTCGGAAAATGCTTACTTTTTTATTTCTTTATAACAAATATATTAGGATTTTTATTAAAACCTCAGCGGTTTTGGAAAAATAAAGAAGCTCTTTCATTAATTTTCCATATATTTGCATTTAAAATACGAATTAGTCTATGAAGAGCATAACTCCAAAACCAAAAGTCGATAAGTACCAAACCTGGCATTAAGTTCAACATCTTGCAAGGAAGATTTTCAAGAATACCTCCCCACTCCAAAGTAGGTATACATGCAAAACTTTTCCTTGTCTTGTTTTTAAAAATGGCTGACGATGTTGAGTAAAATACCATATACACGACATAAAAATGTGTATCTTGAGTTTTCTGGGAAAGCTTGTGAAGTCCTATTCATTCTGAAAGGAATTTCGTATAACTGGTAAACCACAACAGATACAACTTACTACACCAAAAATGCATCCCTTTAAAGCACACAGTTTACTTCTGATAGCGTTTTTCGTGGCATCAGCCGTTTCCGAGATATCCGTTATTATTGATTTGAGCTTTGTAATAATTTTGTCATTTTTACTTTCTCTCTTGCTTACCTATAGTAACGAATGTAAATATTGCATTCATCCGGAAATTCGATACCGAGATTTCACCGGAAATGCGTGTTTTGAGGCTCTCTAAATAAATTTAGAAAAACATTTTTAGAAGATTGGTATACATCATAATCCAAAAATGAAGAGTTGGTTAAATTTGGCATTTAAGTTCAGCATCTTCCAAAGATGTAACGCGAAGATTTTAAACAAAATCTTCCCACCCCAAACTACCCTTTACATAGAATAATATTTTCCATTACCTTAAAAATATGTGTTGGATTTTTATTAAACTACCATATGTTTAATATATTGTCGTTCATGACAAATAAAATGTATATCTTGAATTTTCTGGCAATAGCCTGTGAAGTCCTCTTCATTTGGAATGACTTGTGTAATTTTGTATTACTTGTAAGCCATAAGAAATAGACAAAAGCATACTACATAAAAAAACGTAAATCTCTTTGAAACAAACAATTTATTTCAAATAACTTTTGTGGCCTCAGCCCTTTCCGTTATTATTGGTTTGAATTTTTTCATTAGTTTTGTTGTAAGTGGTCGCCATTCAGTTGTTCCTCACGAAGTAATGGAACGCTATGGAATTTCAAGATGACCCGTTTTAAAACATTTCACTATCGTGCCTCCTGTATCCTCTTTGTACATAGAACTAAATAAGTAAGGAAACCATTTCTGCAAACATTTATCTAGATTAACGTCATTAACTAGAAAAGCAAGCTTTTGGATGAATAATTCGTAAAGAGGAATGGAAATAAAGATATTGTGTGGAGAAAATCGTAACTAACACATCAGAGCTGTTCATTTACTAGCTATCGAACATACTAGCGGGCAACAAATGATTACCGAAACAAAAGAATGTTTAAAAGAACGCCAGAAATTGTATGCTGGACAATAAACTTCCTTTAAAAACGGAAATTAAACCTTCTCCAGGAAGCTTGTTTACAGAGAAAGCCAACAAACTTAATTTGTCCTCTTAGAAGGCGCGTTTAGAGAAATCATATCGTTTCTCTGAAGTAAGCTATCCAGCTGTCTCAAGCACTTCTGAGAAGACGTATATACCTACTTAGATTGTCCAAAGCCTACTGTAAACTAGTTGCTAATCAGAAAGCTTTACTTTACTTCCTACTTTTCTCTTGGTTAAGATACTCTGTGCTTAACAGAGCGAAATGGCTAGCATTCGGAAGGCCGTGGCTCAACTCCCGCGTCTAACTCGTAAAATCGAACTGTATATTCGTTATACACTTGACTATCGCTTACATTTGTAACTCGCAAAAGAGCTTACTAAAGTGGAACTTTGACATTTTCCCACCATCTTAGGATAAGTCACTAGAATCTGGTGATATTCGGATTCCATTCATAAACGGCAACTCCTCAAATACGCTCCTGTTACGTTGCTGCCCTGCTTTTATATTCGACCATTTTGTCACTAACTGACCCACACTGATTATAATGTTAATTATATATTATATTGTATTATCTCCTATTTATGTCAGATTAGTTATATTAATTTCTCTTATCATCATCAGGTTAGGCTATTGGGTTATCATTAATTATTAGGTCTTATCTTTCCACTTAACTAGAAGTTTGAATTGTTTTGCAATTCTTTCTATGATCTGTTTGTGTGGGAATTAGAGTAAGATCTGGGTGGTAGAAGAAACCCAAGAAATTAATTTTTTGGTTTAGGTAAGTACACTGAAATCCTATTAAAACGTAACTATAAATTGCTCTTGATATTATTACAGTACTGTAATTTACAACGTTTAATAACATACGCCTGTTATACAGGGCGAACCAGAGCTCCACCGACAAACTTTCAGAGTTACCTCCTGAGTAGTTTGGTATCTCCGCGGCTCGTTAGAATATTTGCATTTCGTTTGGTGTTTTGCCCCAGTCAGCTTTGTATGTGTAGGTATTGCACAAATGTCGACGGTATGCCCTGTGTCCCGTTATAGACAGGTACCTGCTGTCGACAACAGTAATGCCCTCAAGTTTGCATTCAGTACTGCTCGGTTCTGTCTAGGGTGTTGTTTCTCCGGCAGTGTTAGTTGAGGTTAACAGTGATATACAGCAGTTTGGATAGGTTTACTGATGCACCTCGTGTATGGGTTCACTGAATGCAATGGAAGAGCTGCACAACGACGCTTACGTTGAGCTGTTCCCGCACCGACAGCAACAGTACATAGGCGCATACGAGAAAGTGGATTCTTCCGTGTTAGAATGGAAGATACTGGCCGTGCGAGGTATGCCAGAACACCCGATCTGGAGGAGAATGTGACAATCCTGACCGCTATTAGTCGGCGCGTTGCATGAGCTCTGAACACAAGCCAATCAGCTGTTTTGAGAGTCATACTTGAACAACAATTGCACCCGTATCATCCACTAAGGTGGAGTTTGCAAATTGGCTCCTGCAGTAATGTGCAGAAAACCACAATTTTCATGCTTTGGTGTTGTTTGCAAGAGAGGGAGTGTTCAACAGTAGCAATAGCCATGTATCAACAGCAGTTTGCTATGAATGTATGGGCTGGTATTGTCAACCATGTTGTGATTGGACCTTACGCAATTCCTGATACACTGAACGCAGTTGTTGTGTACATAACATTCCTTCAACATATCCTCCCAGTTTCTGGAAGATGTTCAGTTGAGAATTCGTTAGCTTATGTGGTTTCAACAAGACGGACGTCGGCACACTTTGCACTCGATGTTACGAACCACATCGATGTACAATTTGGACAATGGATTGATCGCGGTGGGCCTGTTCCATGGCCAAGCTCGGTCCCCAGACATGACACCAATGGACTGCTACTTCTAGGGTCATGTAAAGAGCCTAGTTTACGAGACACGCGTGGGCGTGTAAGACAGTCGCTTTACGCTCTGCCGTATTCATGGTGGACATTTTGAATGATACCTGTAAGGGAACAGTTCTGCATATTTTACATACTGTACTGTACACTGACATCAGATTAAACACACTGTAATAAAAATGTACGTGTTTCGCCTCGGGGTGTTGCATTACTCTGTGTTTTTGGTTATTGCTTCTTCACTGTTATGAAGGTATTTTCACAGCAACAAGGGTGATTGGGGTAACAAATCGAATAAATCATAATTACATTATTACTCTGTCATGAGACGCCGGAGACCATGGATCCCTTATACAAAAATACTCTGAAGGTATCGCTGAACAAGCTCTGAAAGTTTGTCGGAGTTCTGGCACACCCTGTATAATTTAAAGTCCATAGCAGCTCTTAATTTAACACTTAAGAAAGATCCAGGTTATATGTCGGAGAAGGAAGTTGATTACCAAACCTTTGCACCGAAGGAAGGAATATTACAGAGCTGTGTATATATATGATATGATTCCTGTGGCAGTGGGCTCTGCTTCCCTGCCACAGAACGCGCTCGGATTCGATCCCAAACATGAGAGTGCGGAGTTTAGGACCGGTGCCCACTTAGCATCGTGAGGAGCTTCGATAGGCAGAGATCCTGGCCTCATGAGCCAACTTTCCGGCTGGAGGATGCGCGATATTGGCCACATCTCTGCCGAGCGCACGTGGGCGTGAGGCCGGCAGACCCAGGGTCTTCGCGGGTTGTAGTGCTACAGGATTTATTTATGTATGATATGAAAAGCGCTCATAATACTAGCAGAAGATCGAAATAATACGTCTTTTTTAAATTTCTGTGGTGATTTCTTTGGTTGTATATCTAGTGACAGAACGTGAAATCTGACCTTAAAGCCTCAGCCATTTTTCTTTTTTAGTAACCTGAGTTAGGCTGCGTCCCATATATATGCTGCCTTGAAACGCCATACCCTTTCCATGACAGCGAAACAACTGAATGGCGACAGCACTTTAAAATGACGAAATATTGAAAAATCCAGTAACTAACATTTTGGAAATGAGTGCTGCCACAAAAAGTTATTTAAAATTGTGTTTTTAAAGATCTGTATTTTTTTGTGTAATAAGATTTTGCCTATATCTTACGGTTTACCAGTTATATAAAGGCATTCTGAATGAAGAGGAGTTCACAGGATATTTCCATAAAATTCAAGTATACGTTTTATTTATTATGCAGATATCTTAATTGTATTTTATTTTAATCAAAATCGTTAAGTCATTTAGAACAAATAAAAGATATTGAAATGTTTTCCATATAAACGGTAGTTTGGGGATTTTGTTGAAAATCTCCGTATCGCAGGCTTGAACTTAAATACCAAATTTGATATTTAACCAACTTTTAGTTTTTGAGTTGTCCACAGACATGCAGTACTTCTCTGTCTACTTGCTACGTGGTACAGAAAGTAAGACTATGAATGATAGCCCCCCCCCAAAGATGCAAGCAATAGTAGGATACTCTATATTATATTATTATTGCGTGATTCTTGGATTTGGGAATGCCACTATATAGGCTGATCTCGAATGCCAAAAATTAATTTCTATATAAATTAAATCCATAATGTAGTTCAGTGTAATACATAATTCTAAGGATTCTTTGATAAAAATCTGAACATTGTCATGAAAATCCCCCTCCCTAAACTACTCTTCACAATGAACATTTTCCGTTCTTTTTTATTTTCTCAAAATGGCTGTAACACTTGATTAAAATACCATACGTTTACGATGTCTGCATAACAAATAAAATGTACTTGTATCTTGAATTGTCTGGGAATAGTTAATGTATTCCTCATTACTGGGAAATAATTTTGTGTGATTGATAAGCCATTAGAGATTGACAAAAGCTTACCACATAAAAAAACGTAAATCTCAATTTCTTGCAAATAATCCTTTTTGTGGTATCAGCCATTTCCAAGATATTCGATAATATTAGTTTGAAATTTATGTCGCTATGCAGTTGTTTCTCGCGATATCGTGGAAAGGCTGGAATTTTAAGGCCAGGAGGTAACGACCCACCTTTAAATATCTGACAGTCGTTCAGTTTTCTCCAGCCCTTTGCACCTACAAATAAAATGCGTGTTCAAACTGCTTCTGCAAAGGTTTATTTTGAAGTAGACAGAAAAATAAGCTTTTGTAAGAATAGTTTGTAGAAGTGGGTAATGAAAATGCTGTGAATGTAACATAAGATGTGTACATACAGCATGCTATATTGGAAAGTTGGGAAACAAGAGAGTAATTTTTCTGGTCTGTATAGAGAATGAATGACATAAAGCACGAAGAGCGTTTCAAGTCACACTGTACAGTTCGCAGAAGCCACTAACCTGCTGGCTTCCCCGTAAAACTGACTGTCAAAACTCGGCGTGCTTATCAGTGACGTAACACCAGGCGGGCGTTTACTGCACGCTCGCGTGACTTACTGTATGTTGTTTCACCATTCTTTCTGACGGATATGGGACTGTAAACCACCTAATGTCAGTAGGGGATGTTTGAGAGTTCAATGACCTGGCACTCGATCTTTAGAGGTCTTTTGTTTCGTATCATAAGAACTCGAGCTCCTTAGTCCCGCGACCTCAGCAGGGTACCCCCAAACCACGGAGGACGACACATGTCTATTTCGTTATATGGCGTGTGAAGGGTTTCTACAATATGTGAAAGTGTTTTATGTTATTAAACAACTGCGGGGGCAAAGAGAAGTTACAAACGTTTAATATTTCACCAATTGTAATTATGTAACAAGTTACTCGACCAGTCCGACCGATGATTGTTCCACCACCAAAGGTATGCAGCTGGAAGATGTCGGGGTAGGTTAAGGAAGTCAGATATATGTATCAAATTACAATTATAAGGATACAGAGGAGGATTCTTGTAGGTCCAACTTCATAAACAACAGGGGGGAGGTAAATGAAATTAATTAAATCGTGGTTCACCGAGCGGGATGCTCAGGCCGCAATGTCTGTGGCCCGCATTCACAAGTTCGTGGGTTCCGGCCGACCTTGCTGACCTTTGTGTTTCCCCGGGTCGCCAGGCGAATGCTGGGAAGGTTACTTACATCCCCGAATTTCCTGTTCCTCCATTTCACCTCCAATCTCATTTCATTTGCTTGGTCGTTTCAAGGTTGCATGGCGGGGAAAAGTGAACACTTCGTCCCCCGGAATGGGGGCGCCCTCCTGGGTCCCCAGTGTGATGTGCAAGTCCGCAAGGGGGAGGGGAGTTTCATCTGGAAAATGTAGGGGCTCTGGCCTGTCGTGTTTCCTCTCATCCCCGTCAGAGGCTTAGGTACAAAACATTTCCATGGGTTGAAGCGCTAACTCCCTCTCCGCTCCTAGTCCTATTAATTAAATCGTCGTTTAAAAAGCTAACTGTGAACGTCGGTAAATACGATGTTTCAAAACTAGAGGGCATGCCTTCCCCATATGTAGACAATAAAAACGTACATCACCACACGTGTCCGGAAATACTTGCTTTCTGAGTTACGGCCTTCAAAACACTGTTATTCATCAGAACGTTTATCTTCGCGCAGGTAGTTGCCGTGACAGAACACACTGACGGTTCATTCCGAGGTGAAGGGTAGGTACATTGAGTGTTGCGTTCGACTGAGCGACATGTACTCAAATCAGGAGCTGACAGAAATGCGCGGTAAGGCGGACGGCTCGGCGTTTGTACCTAGAGCACACAGCTCCGAGATGGCGAAGAAGAAGGTCCGCTCTGTCGCCGCTCCTGCTAAGGCAGAAACCTCTTCGTCTCCTCCGGCACCCGCCGAGGCTAGGGCAATCTATGCCGAAACCGTCGCTTCGCCTCCGCAGTTGCCGCCAGCTTCACCGGTGCCAACGCCGCCGATCCAGCCTGTACTTCATGGGAGGTACAGTGCTGTCATCCGTGGGGTCCCGAAGGACCTGCCTGTCAGGTTCCTCGCCAGCAGTGGTCTTCAGCCTTGAAGGCCACTCGAATCTTCGGAGCTCAGGGACCCGCATCGCTCGTAAGGATCGAGTTCGCAGATCCTGGCGACTATGTAGCTGCCTTGAGGACGGGCCTGCCCTTGTTAGGGCGGTGCTTACGAAACGAGGCTAGCATATTAGAACGCCAGGCACCCTGCAGGTGCTGCTGTGCCTATGGGCACGAAGAGTCGACCTGCTCTGCAGAACCTAGGTGCCACTATTGTGGTTTCTCCTGCACCACATCTTCGTGCACCCAGCACGACCTTCGCCGCCGACGCCGCCGCTACTGTGCGACCTGTGGAGGGTCAACTCACTTAACCGGCCAAGCACTGCCCCCTGCATCCTCTCAGGAAGGCACCGCTGAAGCCACCACCACCCACGCCGCAGACAGTGACCGCTCCACAGCCGCCGACACCAGCGCCGACAACAGCACCATCACTCACGCCGATCATCGAGGAAGTCCAGGGCCTACGTGACGCCGTTCAGGATCTCCACGCGGAGTTCCTGAACATGACGACGAAGCTGACAACCCTGGAGGAACTCATCAGGAACCTTCAAACCACATCAGGCTGCTCAACAGGTTTTCCTGACTGGGCAGCTCGAGAGCACTTCATCCAGGCTTACAGCCATCACAGAAGCCATCCGGGTCTCATCTCTTTGTCACCGGCCGAAGACGGACCCGGCGAAAGTCTTGAACTTCTTACAGCAATGTAAGGAGTTCAACAGCAGCATCGTCAGTATCATCCTAATTCCTAAACATCCATTCATCTCCAAACCCTCGCCATTACCACTAGTGTTGCAGTCAGGTTTCATGGCTGCAACCTAGTAACTACCTTTACCCGCTCCCGCCCATAGAGCGGCAGCTTCCATCTCTCACATACTAACGCGGGTGCTATGCGGGACCGCAAAAAGCCACGACATTCCACCTTTCCTCCTTCGTTTTTCCATCCGGTGGAGGAGTTTTTAGTGGGTATGCCGACTATTGGTTAGTCCCACACTCTCAGTCCCGACTCCCATCGGGGCTGGGGTCAGTGATTAAATCATTTTCTCCTCCACTTCAAAAAAAACAAGAGAGATACCCATACAAATGCCCAGATCGGAAGACATTTAAAGTCTCCATCGCCGTCTGTGCACTCATGAGAAGTTAACACTTCCTGGTTTGGGGAGGGGACTACCAAGACCTACAACTCCAGCTGTAGAGGAGATTCTATGCACGCGACCCCTTCTATCAATACACGAAGGTTAGCGTTGCAAGCGAATGTTCCTCATATCTGGAGACTGTTGTATCCTTGTTATTTGCTGAGGCCCTGTCACCAGCAGATTGATGTTCGTGCAGCACTGTGCTACAACTCTCCTGCCTTAGTATTATTTACAGATGAAGCAACGAGATGGCATTACACATTTCTACAATCAGCATGTATGGGCACATGCATCACCAAGTGGGGTTCATGTGGGCCGGTATCACTGGTGATCGGTTAGTTGGACCCCATGTACTTGTAAACAGGCGTACACAAGCTTCTGGAAAACACCATACCTCATGAGTGTGAAGACACTACACTGAACATTCGTTAACAAGCTCACTTCTTGTATGATGGCGCTCCTGCACACATCAGTCGTTCCTCTCGCCGGTACTTGGATCGAAGGTTTCCTGGTCGACAGATAGGTAGAAGTGGCCACCATGCTCACCTGATTTGAACCCTGTCGATTTATACTTGTGTGGCCATTCAAAAGCGTTGGTGTACTCGTTTCCGATGTCTGACATGGAATCCCTTCAGAAAAAAATGTAGTTTTTATTTTATTTATGGACTCTCTTTAACTGTTGTGCTCCTTAGCGTCCCATTCTGTATTGGGCGTGAAAGACCGCTCATTTTGCTCAGAGACCTCTTTATCAGGCTTGAAGTTCTTTTACGTGCCGTAAATCTACGACATGGAACCACCGGCTTTACATCCCTTCCGAAGGAGGCCATGCTATGGAGTTTTACGCCCGAAAAAATGCATCGCCCTCCGCTGGGTTTGACCCCCCGACCTCGGAAAATCAGATTGTGGGGAAATACGCAATACTCCTGGAATTCGGGGTCATGTTCGCATGGCTATGAGACGTGGATGTGATGCCTGTATTCAAGCAGGAGATGGGCACTTAGAACATCTTCTGCAAAGAAATACGTTCCGGTGAATATTACTGCTTTGAAGGGCATAAACCAGAAACGAAGCATTTCCGGGCACGTGTTGTAATGTCCACATATGAGGAATGCATACCTGAAATTAGCCCTCTATTTTTAAAAGTTGTTTATATACAGCAGACAATATCTACAATGTGGTGTGTTGGTGGACGGAATCAATCGCCTGCGGGCGAGACGGAAGATATTCCCTTCTCTTTCTTTGTGCTTTTCACAAACGAGGATGGGGGTTAGTTTCCCTTCTGTTGACCAAACTGGGCAGGCTTTCCTTAATGGGAGTGTGTTACATTCGCATGGCTTTCTCTTCCCATTATCATTTATTTGTTTCATAACTTGCACAATCTATTCCTCTAAAAGCGTTTTTTACCTATAGTAAGTAGGGGAAGTATTGTATTCCACCCAAAAATTCGATACCGAGATTTCACTGAAAATATACATTTTGAGCCTTCCAGAATCGAATAAAAAACATTTTAGCGACAGATCCACGCGCACGTGTATGTGAACAGCATAACTCAGAAGGGGAACATGGGTAAACAAATCGGTGGTTAGATGTTTAAAAGCGAGACGCTATATGCTGGCCAAGAAAATCCATAGCCACAGCACTTTAAATAAAATCTTAAGTGTTACATTCACATTATTTTCTACTCGCCCATCACAAAATATTCATACAAAAGCTTATTCTTCCATCTACTTAGGCCCGGTTTCGCAGTTTAAGCTTAAGCGGAGGCTTAAGTTACAATGGAGTTATACAGCGGGTAGTTCAAACGACAAGCCGAGCTTATCCGTGGCTTACTCAGCTGTGATTTAAGCCAAGAGTCGCCGTTTTATCTGAAGAAGCCGATACAGGGATGAGGAAATGCAATTATTTTAATCCATACGTACAACAGAAGACGATTCTAGAATGTTTACAATGTGTCCAAACCGTTTTCACGTATGGAATGACCGAACATTTTAAGACAAATATGGAGTAAGTAAACAGTCGGCAATGATATAATCAAACAAAATTGACTGGTAAGAAACAACATTTTACATTCATACTGTTATCGTATACATTGCCACCACATCTATAGGGTCTTGCAACAATAGTGTCCTATGTTTAACATGTGATAGCTGCTGCTGTTATTGAGTTACAGCAGTCATTTTTTTCATGTGGTTACAGTTGTAATTGACAAATAGCCATGGGACGTTACAGCATTCAGCAACGCGTGAAATTGTGAAAATGTATTATCCAAATGAATCATCTGTTCGCCGAACCTTCCGTGTATTGCGTGAAGTTTACGGTGTGCATAATCGTCCCTGCGAGAGAACGATTCGATCGATAAATTTGAAAGAAGTGGTTCTGTCAGCGATCAAAGAACGCCTGTACGTAATCGACGTAAGCGCTCCTACGAAAACATAGGCGTCGTCGTTCGTGAGAGTGTACGCAAGAACGGAATTAAATCAATTGCTCGTCGAGCGCAACAATTAGGCTTTCGCCGACCACAACTTGGCGAATTCTGCATTTGGACTTGATGTTTCACGCTTACAAAATGGTGTTAACTCAAGAACTAAAGCCCAACGACCATAGGTTGCGCCGTGTATTCGCTGACTGGGCTATGGAGCAATTGGAAGCTGACCGGGATTTTTGTCGAAAAATCATCTTCAGCGACGAAACCCAATTTTGGATGTATGGTTGTGTTAACAAACAAAATTGCCGCTATTGGAGCAATCACAATCCAATGCAGATTCAAGAACGACCACTTCATCCCCAAAAGGTTACTATGTGGTGTGGATTTTTGTACGGTGGAATCATTGGTCCATATTGTTTTCCAAGATGAAGATGGAGAAGCTCTAACTGTCAATGGAGAAAGATACCGGGCTCTTATAAGGGATAATTTTGGCCTCAATTGGATGGTGTGGATCTCAGAAACGTCTGGTTCCAGCAAGATGGTGCCACATGTCATACTGCTCTCGAAACAATCGATCTTTTGAAGGAGAAGTTCAGAGGTGTCATCATTTCCCGTGGTGGTGACGATGTTAACTGGCCCCCGAGGTCATGTGATTTAACGCCGTTGGGTTACTTCTTGTGGGGTTATGTAAAATGTCGAGTTTATGTCAACAAACCAGAAACAGTAAATGATCTTATGAATAACATCACGCGTGTTATTCGTAAAGTTAGACCTAATTTACGTTCTTCTGTCATTGAAAATTGGGTCAACCGTATACGCGCAACCCAACGAAGTCGCGGCGGTCACTTAACTGATGTTCTCTTCCACACGTAATGCCATTAATTATGTTCCAGAATAAACCTCTGTCATTTATAGAACGTGTTTTATTTCAGTTCAAAGATAGGACACTCTTGTTGAAAGACCCTATGCATACAAGGTATTGCTTTTATGTTTCAGTAATAAAGCCCTCTCGTCAGAAACACTGAGGTTATGTGCAAGTGGAAGCATGCTAATTGCAGCTGGGCATCTCAAAATTTACAGCATGCAGAGCTACCAAAATTGTTTCACACCATTCTGATCCACCCTTCGTATCACGTTTCCCCACGTTTGGTTTTTCTTGCTCCATAGTAATTTGTCTGATTGTTTGCACTCTATTACATACTTATGGTGACTTCTTGAGAAGTAAAGTTCGCAGCACGTTTTGACTCTGATTTTTTGGTCATTTCGACTTTATGTTGCTGGATAACCTACAAAAGCTTATTTTAGAAACAGCGTCCCATAAACAAACGATGGGAATTGAGTCGATGCGCATGCGCAAACATTACCAACTTTATTGTCCGGCTCAGTAAAGGTTGCCCTACTGAGAAACCGGCGTTAATCGAGATAAACGTTGTAGGTATATCAAGGATAGAGTAGGCAAAGCGATAGCCAGATTTTTATGTGATGGCTTTGAAATTGCATGTTCTTTGCATCAACAGGAGAAAAAGTACAGCGTCTTGCCATTTTGAAACAAGTGTAAGTATCTGAAAATTCAAACGAATAACAAAGAATATCTCGAAAATGATTAACGCCATTTAAAAATGATAAATTGTGTGTTTTAATGAGATCTAAATTGTTTATGTAGTAAGATTTTGTCTATCTCTTGCGGTTTACCAGTTATACAAAAGTCATTCAGAATAAAGAGAACTTCAAATGCTATTCTCAGAAAATTCAACATATACATTTCATTTGTCATGTAAATATCTTAAATAAAAATCATTAGAGGCAACTTTCAGAAAGTAAAAAATAACGAACAAAGTCAATGTAAAGGATAGTCTGGGGTGGGGTATTTTCTTGTGTCGTATTGAGAACTAATACAAGTATTTAGTCATCTCTCACGCAACAATGTCCGCAGTGTGACCCACTTCTTGATGAGGGAGCTGTTTCAGAGAACCGCAAGTCGATATCCGTGTCCCTGCGCGCGGGAGTCCGGACTGCGCATCTGCACAAGCTTAAATTACCCCACTTTTCTATTTTCATGGGATTGATCACACCAAAATAAATACCCCCGACTATGTTAAGCAAAAAATCAATATCGAGATTTCACCAGAAATGTGCATTTTGAAGTCCCTGGTTATAGAAAAAGTTAAATGTATGTGAACTGTATAACTCAAAAAAGCCATTCAAATATCAAACTTAATATTTTAAACTTAGCATCTTCCAAGGATGCGACACGAAGATTTTTAAGAAAATACCGCCACTCCAAACCACCCTTTACAAGGACAAATTTTCGAAACGTTTCCTTCTCTAAAAAAAATGACTACAATGATTTGAGTAAAACACCATATTTAGAATACAAATAAAATATATATCTTGAATTGCCTGGTAATATCCTGCGAAGTCTTCTTCATTCTGAATGGCTTGTTAATAATTGGTAAACCGCAAGAAACAGACAAAATCTTAATATACAAAAAAATGTAGATTTGGTTAAAGCATAGAATTTATGTCAAATGAAACTTTTTGTGGCGTTAATCATTTCCGAGATATTCTTTGTTGTTGGTTTGAATGTTCAAATGCTTCTTTGAAGTGGTAAGTCGCTATTCGTTTTTTCTCGTAGTCATGCAAAGAGCATAAAATGTCAAAGCCATCACATAGTGATCCGGTGCTTAAAAATCTGACTATCGCTCTAGTCTATTGTATTTCTTATACCTCCAGTGAAACATTTAAGTAACAAAACATTTTAAGGAAGTAACGCGTTCAAAGTTAAAACAAGAAATCGGTAGCAATCTGTAACTAACTTTATGGATAGCATTTACCACTCAAACCTCATAACTTTAACTGCCTATTGGGGAAATAAAACATTAGTAACGATGTAGTTTAATATTTATTTATTGTGCTAAGAGATTTACAATTTGATTGTCTGCTGAACTTTGACCCTGGCCACTCTTTCTGTAGACAATCACTACAGTTTATCTACATTTACAAATTCCCGTCAATAAATTATCTTGCTTCAGTTTTCCTTTTGTCACTTATTGATTACTTTATCATCACACATTCACCATAGTTTTCCATTCAAAATAAGCTACACTTTTCTCTATCCACTGTCCAAAGCCATTTATTTTTGACTTTACACAAAAACTGTCCAATGCTCCTAGCGTCCTTGCACATCTTTTCGATTATAAATGTATTTCTATCCCCCTTCAACCACTTCTTTTTAATAAATTCTCTTCTCCAATTTTCTGTTCCTTGGTACTTAAATACTATGTGTTCAATGTCTTCATTACCACCACATATCGGACATTGGTTCTGAGGAATACCCTGTCTTAGCCCTTTTAGCCTCCATGCTCCGGTTCTTAACCATGCAATAAATTCTCTCTCTTCTTTATTTACTGCATCTATATATTTTTCCCTACCTCATGTATTTTTCATTTGCCTAAAATAAACCAATGAGCTCTTTTCGGTAATCTCGCCGAACTTGTTTTGTATTTCTATATCTTCCAGTCTTTTCCTTGCCTTTTTCCAAAAATTTTACGCGTTATTTTCTCTCCTCCACATGTCTCCTAACCCATTTTTCTCCAAAATTTTCCGTAAATTACTTACCCATCCATCATTCATTAAACTATTCTCTTGGTATTCTATACATTGTCTTAACACATTACTTTTTCCTAAATTTAAAGTTCTAAACCAAAATGTTATAGCTCTTTCCATTATCTTCCCTTTAGTCGCCACCCTGCCCATCTCTAATTGCGCTACCTGTCTTACAATTGCTTTCGGTAATCCTAGTATTTCTCTACAAAACATCCTGTGCACCTCATCTATACTTTCCCATCCTCTAATCCCCATATTTCTATACCTTACATCATATTTGCCTCCACAACCATCTCATAAACTTTCTCCAGTCATTTAAAATTTATATTGGGTACTCTATATTTGCAGCTTCTAATTGCTGCCATCGCCCCTTTACCAATGCAAACTTCTTTTGTTTCTCCCATTTATTACCTCCATCTATTTTCTCCTAAATAAATACGGCCACGCACCACCCTGTAATCTTTATTCTCTCCCTTCCACGTTTCATATTTGCTTAATTTTTTCCTCTTTTTAAATACCACAATCTTTGTCTTCTCTTGGTTCACGTTTAACCTCCGTTCTTTACAATATACATCAATTGCTTGTAATGATTGTTTTAAACCACTTACTGTTCAATATATCGACGACTTCATTGTCGATTGTCGAATAACAAGCGAGTGATGACTGGTAAGGTCAGCTCTGTTTTGTTTTATAGTCAACGGAATCGAAGTGGAGTAGATAATATTGAGGATTTAGGTGCTCTAGCAGCTTTCTAAAAAGAAAGTGTTCTTATAGTAGTGACTTCCAAAGAATGGGATTTTATTGAAAGGACTGACTATAAGCATGAAGTTTCGTTGTACATTCAATATCGTCCACAGCTGAAGGCAGTAAACAAAGCTCAAGTTACATCTTCTAAACAGTAAGTAAGATGAACATTGTACCTACATATTATGTCCCAGTTTTTATTTTAGAAATCTGGCAATCCTGTTCTTTATAAGGCTATACGGTAATCTTATGAAAGTTTATTTTTCTATCTACTTCATATTATAATTGAGATAAACATTTACGAAATACTTTCGTTACACATTTTGTTGTAGATACAATGGGGTTCAGGAAACCGAATCGATAGTCAGGTGTTTAAAGCAGGCCACTATATGTTGGCCTTGAAATACCACTCTTTCCATGACATCGCGAGAAACAGCTGAATAGCGAGATCAGTTTAACAAATGCAGTGTGTTACATTCACGTAACTTTGTCTACCCTCTATCGCCCATTAGTGGGTATACAAACGTTTCTTATCTTCATTTTCATTCATTCATTCAATATCTGTTTACCCTCCTCTTATGTAGGACTTACACCCCCCAGGACTTACAAGCGGGTGCCTGGGGTCAGAGGCCCGTCGAGGAGCAGACACTAATGGATCAAACAGAACATCCAGGATGGGTGATCAGTCCGATGCCTGGTATGGGATGAAGGAAGTAGATGAAACGAAATGTTGGTGAAATGGATGAAAGGAAGGGTGATGATGGAGCAGTTGGTGGAATGAATGGCGGGGGAAACCGGAGAACCCGGAGAAAACCCGCCCAGACGGCGCTTCGTCCACCACAAATCCCACATGCAGGTCCCTGGGATTGAACCCGGGCCGCCTCGGTGGGAGTATCTTCATTTTAATGCAGATAAATCTTTGCAGAAATAGCTACTTTACACATTTCGTCATGATACAAAGGGAATAGCGATAGTCAAGTGTTTACCTAGTTAACTGGCCTTGAAATGCCATACTATTTCTCTGACATGTGGAAACAATTGAATAACGGAAGCGTTACATTCACGTTACTTTCTCTACCCTAATTTATATAGTTTCTACAACTATTCTTACAAACCTATTCTATTTCTTTTATCGAGATAAAGTTTTACAGAAATAGTTTCATTACCATTTCGTTGTAGATACAGAAACCAAATCGGAAGTCAAATGTGTTCAAAGCAGTTGACTGAAATTTCATGACCACAAGAAAACAATGACTGATCACCAGCACAAAAAAAGTATAAATTATTTGTAAATTCAAACCAAAGGATATGATTAGTGTAACAAAAATGCAATTGAAATAAATCGTCTGCTTTAACGAGATGTGAAATTTTGTGAGTAAAGAGTTTTATCCATCTCTTATAGTTTACAGGTTATACAAAAGTCATTAGTGTTGACCGTAGCTCATTTCGATAGAGCAACTGCCTGCTGTGTGAGGGGTCTCGGGTTCGACTACTGGCTGGGGAATGCGAATGTTTCTCTAACCAAGACTAAGGCCCACGATATGATCATTACAATTAAAAGTTGCGGAACAAAACATTCATTTCCGAGATATCCGTTATTGGTTTAAATTTTTCAATACTTTTGTAACTAAGTGCTGTTGCTATTCAGCTGTTTCTCGCAACGTCATAGAGCATGGAATTTTAAGGCCGGTATACAGTAACGCATGGCGCCTATCGGTGATCCCTTGGTACCAATAACGAAATGTGTAATGTAACTATCATCTTGAAGTAGATATTATGAAAATAAGCTTTTGGAAGAATAGTTAAATAGCAGCTATGCGTGATAATGGAAAGAGAAAATCATGTGAATGTAACGCATCAGATTCTTTTTTATTTTTCTACTCTTTTATCTTAGGCACGCACACATACCCATGCCCAAGGCAGGATTCGAACCCACAATCCTCCATGTCAGCGTGGGCACGAAGTTCGGCTTATTTGTGTAATAGAGAAAGTATTTAGCAAAGTATTCTTTTGTAAATTGTTCTATTTTGAAAACAGTACATTGATTATTAATAACAAGAAAGGTACGTTGTATAATTTTGTTAGTTCCTGAACGTTTCATATACGTAGGCATTAGAAGCAATTTCTGTTTAATGAATCGCTTGTGAAGCGTTGTACCTTTGTTCGTTGCTATTAAAAGGCGCCAGATATAAAACTGAAAAGTATTTTCGAGACTACATGCCAGAGAATGTTTTAAAAAGTACAAAAATGGAAACCAGAAAGAAAGGAAATAGTTAAAGAGTTGGCAAGTTAACTGTGTCACCGTGGCCGACTTTGATTGATCACTTCCAAGAAATGACCTTCACTTGTTTAAGCGGACAAACTGTTTTCGTTGAAAGGCTTTTTTTCCCGGAGAGCGAAGAGATTCCATCAATATTCAGGTGTGGTTCTTCATTCATTCTGGTGCTGGCTGAATATCGAGTGACTTTCTTGTTGGCGAGCATCAGGAGTCATATTTCAACGAAATGCGTACGGAAGGAAGGTATTTATTTCTTTTTCTAAATGTATTACATGTACTTCACCCATTTCTTCCAATAAACTGCTTAACCTAAACGTAATTCCCAAAACAATGTTTCCTAGTACTGCTACATGCGAACATTATTTCTTTAGTTTAATTACCAGTAATTATTTCCTAAGCATTGAGTGAGCCAGAACTTAACCTCGTTTTTTCCTCAAGCGAATGAAATGTGAGCAGTACCTTGTTAGTAAACAGTACACATACAGCGTGAATGGGTTGAAGGGACGCTGTTTCATCGAAATATGCTCAACCTTTTAAATAATACACTTAAAAATAATAATATGGTAGCTATATTTAACCTCTACGTATCCAAATAACCTCAGTTTGAATGTGGAGGAGAAGAAGAAAATGGCGTAGGGTAAAGTTTGGAAGAAAAAAAAATTGTAATAGATTTATTTGGCTTTTGAAATTTACGAATGGAATATTACATAAGAAAGAAGAATGGTTCAAAGTGTAAAATCAATACTAAGGATGGTGTGGTACAACTTGGAAAAATAAATAACCTTACATTAAAGCTATAAAATTGTTTGTTTCAAGGAAAATGTTAGAAATAGTAGGATCCAAAAATACATATTAATTTCTTAACAGTATGAGCTACGAATAAAATAAAAATAAAGTAATAATAATAATATTATTATTATTATTAAAGGTAAAAGTAAACGTTCATAAAATGAAAATATGCTATAAGAAATTTACCCATTTGAGATAATTAAAACAAAAGACACCTTTAACAACATGCGTCCAATTGAAGAATAAAATCAAGATGTAGATATAAGTAAATAAAAAGTTGTTTTATGATATTAACGACACATAAAGTGATTAGTGTGTATCAAATTGATAGATACTCAACAAACAACATAATGTAATGAATAATACAATATTGTTGGTATACAGAGTTTAAGAGATATCTCAGGACGTCATTAAATAAGAAGAACAAAAACACTTGAAAGTGTTCTATGTGATGTTTTCTTGTTGAATGTTGCTATTTATCAAAAACTCCCCATATTTACGGGCTGACATTAAGGACAGAGTAAAACAAATTATAAACGAATTCTGTACAGCAAAAGCATTAACAAAATTGAAACATTACTATAAAAGTAATGTCAACGGTTTAACATTTTTTTTCACTTAAAGCGATAGTGAAAAAGAAAACTAAAAAGTGTAAAAGGACTGTTATATAATAGAGAATTATAATACATAATATGATAGCATAATAATTTATGCCGTTATACAGGGTTACTCAAAATAACACCGAATAATTTTAAGCGTGATTCAGAGGTTATATTCGAGTGTTTTCTTATAGGGGATGTATGCCGGTAAACGTCTTGTTATCGAGCTAGAGGACATTTAACTTTTTCAAACGCGTCCTCGGGTTAGATGAAATTCTGTCAAAACAGATCCCTGTTGCCCCACGGAATGGAATATCGCTTATGTTTTGTTTCTTTGCACTTTGGAATGTGGCTTGTGTTTTGTTTTTAACGTTGTTTATATCACCATTAGCCTAAAACCTCACGTAAGTGGTAAACGATTTTTGCATATTACACAGTAATTTGTAGCTCCTACAAGAGTTGTAGGTAATCAATCTCGGACATGGTAAAGTGATCCGTTTACTGGAAGGACTCAGTTTTACAGGCTATTATAAAAATGTTCCACTTAAGCAGACATGCATACGTGTATGGTGTTGCTTGGGGAAATGAGATCTTTATGCTGAACCTTACCCAAGGAGACATTTGCCTCGTCACAGCACCTTTACTGCCGTACATCAACGAGCGCATCGTTCGGGAGAACAAAGAAATGTGGCTCTGGAAGAGGAGGTTTTTGACTGGTCCATAATTCTCCGTCCACAAGCTGAAGAGCAATAGAGCATGTCAGTCTTCGGTTACTAGAACTCTGCGCAAACAGCAATTACATCTCACCCGAGTTGAGGCACTGGGACCAGATGACTTTCCAGTGGTTTCTTCATAAATGCAAGTTTTTACACGAGAGGGCACAGTAAAACCCTAGAGCTATTAGAGTTACAAGTGGGTTAGCATTGTAAAGTACACAGTCATAGGGCCCTATTTACTTGCAGTTTTTACAACATACTTTGACAGAACTTCTGGAATATGTTCCTTTAGGAATACGCTAGTTAATGTGGTTGCAAGGCGATGGCGCACCTGCACATTATTCCGGTGACGTAAGGGATCTCCTAAGTGTAACGTATCCTGCCGCTGGATCGGTAGAGGAGCACCGAAATCATGGCCAGCACGTGGGCCAGATGTAACCCCTTTGGGAACATGTTCAGACTCTTGTGTACGAGACGCCGGTTGATAGTGAAGAGGAGCTGATGGCCAGGATCTTCGTAACATTTGATGCTATTCCTGATATACTACCAGGCATATTTTAAAGACCTCGGCAATCATTACAACGACGCTCCGAAGTGAAAGGTCGGCATTTTGAACACCTTTTATAAACACTTGCATTATTTATGTATGACAATAACCTGTATTCACAGCTGCAAACCAATTAAAACAGCACATGCATTTAGTGTCATATAATTAAATAAAGATTCACAAGTTACTAAATCAATTTAAGGGGGTTTTGGAACTACTCTTATTTCAAAACTGTCCCAATGCCTTGTACCGAAATGTGCGTAGTGACCTGTTCGGTGTTTGAGAAACGCTAATGCCCTCTAGCTCGATAACAAGACGTTTACGGGCATACATTCCCTAAAAGAAAATACTCAAATACAACCCCTGGATCACGCCTTAAAATTATTCTGACTCATCTTGTATAATAATTTATAGCAATGGAATATAAACCGTATGTATTGCACTCACATGACATTCTATGCTCACTCCTCTACAAACTGTTCTTCTGTCTTCGTCTTGTTTAATCTCCATCACACATTTCGATGGAGGCATAAGAAAGATACAGTAAACAAAAGGAATAGTCTACGTTCTTAAAAGCGGGTTGCTGTGTTTCCCCCCCCCCAAGTGAAGGAGAAAATGCTGTTAGGCACTTCTGTCCCGATAGGAGTCGGGACAGGGAGTGTGGGGCTCGCCATGCTGGCCATACCCATTAAACATTCCTCCACCGGTTAGGACGTAGGAATTGAAAGGAAATTGGTGAGAAAGGTAGTACGGTCCCCCGTTATTCTGAGCTAGCGGCGTGACAGCCCTAACTGCAGCCTAGAAGTTAGGAGGTGAAAATAGGAAAGGAAGGGTGTAGTTACTCGGGCTGTGAATGCCGTCGTCACTTCGCTTTCTCTTGCACGGCATTGTGGAAGGAGGCGCTGCTGTTTCTCGGAGATGACAAGTGCTCTGTCTTCCTCGAACTTCTCCTCCAGGTTGTGCAGCCGTGCGGTGATGATGTCTAGCTTGGACATCAGGTAAGCGGCGAAAGCTGTGGTGGTGGCGGCCTGCAGACCCTAGAACTTCTCGGAGATGTTCGTGATGCTCTCGTCCGGTGCAGCTAGCCGGGCACCTCCGCGCGGAAGCCCTGGACGACGTCCCATACCGCCACCTGGGTTGCGCTGTCTGGAGACGCCGGCATCTGCTGCGGTGTTGGCCTGTCGGTATAGAGAACGCTGGGCCTGGCCGGTGAAGTGCGTAAGCACCGCCTCAAGGCCGCTTCTGTGGTCTGTGAACTCCAGCCTGACGGGCTCCACGTGCTGAGGGCCACTGCGCTGTACCTCCCTCGAGGCGATCCTACCGGTGGAGATGCTTGCTGTGGTAGGCTCTGCGAGTCCTGCCCATTGCAGCGTCAACATGCCTGGGGTCGCTATGTGGGAACTAATAACGATATCCGATTTGAGAAAAGTACAAGTATCTGAAAATTGGTACCTTTAACAAGGAACATCTCGGAAATGGTTAACGCTGCCATAAAAGATACTTGACATAAACTGTGTGCCTACTTTAACAAGATCTACTTTTTTCTGTTAGTAACATCTTACAGTTCACCGATTACACGAAAGTCATTCAGAATGAATAGGGCTTCACAAACTATTCCTAGAAAATTCAAGATACATTATATTTGTCATGAAAATATTTTTTAAATACGGTATTTTAGTCTAAATCTTTAGAGCCAGTTTTGGGAAATTAAAATTTTCGAAAATGTTTCCTCGTAAAGGGTAGTTTGGGGTGGGGGATTTTCTTGAAACCTTGATGTGTGTCTGTGAACAGATAACTCAAAAACGAAAAGTGGAATAAACACCATATTTGGTATCTAGGTTCAGGTACCTTCCAAAGTCGTCCTTGATCTAGGAGTACCACGTTCCCGAGGTCGGGGGTTCAAACCCAAAGGAGGGCGATCGGTTTTTTTCGGGCGTAAATATCCCAAGTATGGCTTCCTTCGGAAGGGAAGTAAAGCCGGTTGTTCCGTGTCGTAGATTTATGGCACGAAAAAGAACCTCAAGCCTGATAAAGAGCCCTCTGAGCAAAATTACCGGTCTTTCACGTTCAATATAGAATGGGACGCTAAGGACCTCAGCAGTTAAAGAGCGTTCATAAATATAACTCAGTTTAATTTAGTTTTAGCTTCCAAAGATGCGACATTAAAACACCATATATTAAAGATATTCACATGACAAACAAAATGTATATCTGGGAATAACCTGTGAAGTCCTCTTCGTTTGGAAGGAACTTTGTGTAATCTTGTATAACTGGTAAATGTTAAATGATAGACAAAAAACATGTACATCTCTTTAAAACACGCAATTTACTTCAAATAATTTTTTGTGGCTTCAGCGAATTCCGAGATATCCCTTATTAATGGTTCGAATCGTTCAATACTTGGTCATGGAAACAGTATGGAAGACCAGCATATAGCAACCAGTTGTTAAACATTTGACTATCGCTGTTCTCTATAACGTAATGTAGCTGTTTGTGTAAAGATTTATCTAGATTAAAATGTAGTAGATAGAAAAATATACTTTCATAATATAATCTGTATGTACTTATCAATAAACAATAGAGGGTAGAGAAAGTCATGTGAATGAAACACATCAGATTTTGTTAGATAAATGTAGTAGGCAATATTTTAAACCTTTGAACCACCTCTTTGGTCCCATAGTTATTTAATAATATAAAATATACACGGTTTTCACATAGTACAGAAACTCTTTAACATATACAACGAAATAAAGGTGAAGCTGGTCAACAAACTAATCTCAACATATATAGTTTGTGACCATCGAGAAAAATAATGTTCTCAGTTGTTAATCATAAAATATGGGTTCACTGATTTCTAATGTTAGCAATTCTCTCTCTTTGTACAATTATTTAGCACGTCCTGCTAACGATGTTGAGTACAACATAAGTACAAGCGAAACTTTGTTACCTGAGCATTATTAGAATATGTTGGTGTTATAAGCAGACCAGATTCTATTTTGTTTTCTTGTGTCTTAATTGGTAAATCTCGACCGCCTACATATGAAATATCCGCGACGTTTGTCTTATTTTACATGCATATTCTGTGTTGCTCCATGAAATGTTCAACTAAAAGTTAAGGCCTTCTGCGCAAGCGTGTTATGTGCTCGTATTCAAGTACAAGGGCTTGGTAAATACTTTTTAATATTTTAGTAATTTATGAAATGAAATTAGAAGGTGTTTTATAGCCACATGTCTGTCATAAATACTTGGGATCTTCAATAGTGAAAATATCAAAATTGGTTGAGTGTTTCATTTTAGATTAGCATACATTTTAAATATGTATACCCACACAAAACTTTTCTCTCTTTGTAATGTTAATGTAGACTAAAAATTTAAACATCTGGTGTTACATTCACATTAGTTTTCTACCCACTATCGTTTATTACTGTCTCAGCCACCTATAATATAATTAAAACTGAGTTCTATTTATGGACGTGTTTCACTGCTGTGGTCCTTAGCGTCCCATTCTATATTGAGCGTGAATGGCCGGTAATTTTGTCCAGAGACCGGTTTATCAGGCTTGAGGTTATTTTACGTGCCGGAAATCTACGACACAGGACAACCGGCTTTACTTCCCTTCCGAAGGAAGCCATGCTAAGGAGTTTTACGCCCGAGAAAAATCCATCGCCCACCGCCGGGTTTGAACCCGCGACCTCGGGAACTAGAGCATGGTAATAACCACTACACCACGGAGATACCGAGATTTCACCGGAAATAAACGTTTTGAGGCTTCCTGCAAACGATCTGTCAACAGCATAACTAAAAACCGAAAAGTGGTTAATACCAAATTTGCTATTTAAGTTGAGCATCTTTAAAGGGCGTGACACGAACATTTTCAAGAAATTCCCCCCACCCGAAACTGCCCTTTACATGGAATCATTTTCGCAAGTGTTTATTTTCTGAAACATGGCTCTAACAATTTTTATTAAAATACCTACGACATGTTTAAGAGATGTGCAAGGCAAATAAAACGCTTATCTTGAATTTTCTGTGAATAACTTGTGTGTTTTCTTCATTCTGAATGTCTTGTATAACTGTAAACCTTGATAAAGGACATATTTTATGTTAAATAAACATTTTTGTGGCGTAAACCATTTCCGAAATATTTTTTGTTGGCTTGAATTTTAAAATACTTAATAGTATTATTGAAGCGGTAAGTTGCTAAGAGAATGGGATTTCAAAGCCATCACATAAAAATATGACAATCGCTTTAGCCTACTGTATTGTTCTTATTGCTACAACAAAATGACACATTTTCTGCAAATGTTTATCTCGAATAAGATATAAGTATACGCTTTTGTAAGAGTGGGTAGATAAAGTCATGCGAATGTAACACATAATATGTTTAAATGTTTTTAAAAAATACATTTCAAAAGCAGTGCCTCACAAACGCTGTTTATGTTCCACAAAATAATTTACATTTCGATCCTAGGCCCAATAGTGTCGGAATTACAGCCTTCTGACACGTCATAAAACTCGAGCAATGAAGGCCAGAATCGCGATCCTGGGATTCGAAACTACATTCAGTGCCCAACTGGACCCCGTTTGGGCATTTTCACAAAATTAAAACTATTAACATCTCTACTTCTGGGCAGCATTTGGCACATTACGACATACCAAAATATTTAAAAAAAATATTTCTCAAACAAAAGAAAAATATTAGTTTATAGAGGAGTTATGACGTAAAATACGCAGCAGTGTAAAGTCGAATCATACTCGGGTAGAATCTTTTCTTTTCACTAGGATTATGTGACGTATATAAAATTTCAGTTCCTAAATCATAAGAATGATGCAGAAATTTCTAAATTTAGAAGGCAGTCTCATAATGATGTACTTGACTGAATAGTCAGCATCAGGCCCTCGACACCGCTGTAGCTGAGTTTGTATGTTTTTATTAAAATAGAATTAAACTATATTAGCATTATAAGCTGACGAAATGCTTGTACAATTACAGCTGCTGCGAACTTTTAAACCCCATACCAACAAACAAATTGGAATTTATAAAAACAGCGCGCCGCAGCCCTTGTAAATTTTACTCACTTTGAAACTGTCTGTGTCGTGATATTAAAACCTAGCACAACATTTTGGAAGACATCAAAACGTTTCCCAGTCTCATGATGATAGTTCAGGTCAAGGCAGTAGGAGTCTTGAGGGCAGGATTTGTTATCCAAAGTGGAGCACGTCCTGCACGTGCTTCTTGGCTGAGTGGTCAGCATGCGGGCTTCGTAGTTCGGAGTTCTGGGTTCGCTACGTAACATTGGGGTTTTGCTTTTTTAACTCTTTATTTTAAAAATAGATTTCCAAATTTTTGCGTCAGAAGTATTCTTGACACTCTGCAGGTCACGAAACAGTTTAAATTTTTGTCCTAGCCCTACTAGTATTGAAATTACAGCTCTCTAAAGTGTGTTGTGGTAAACTTTGACACGTCATAAAACGCAAACAAATAGGAATTTCGGGAAATGAAGGGCGGATTCGTGATCCTGGGGTTTGAAACTATAAGTATACCAAATTTCATCGAAATCGGTGATGGTCATTTCCAAATGGCCCGGCTGAACGCTGGTTTTGGCTGTTTTCTGAAAATTAAAAGTATTAATATCTCTGCTTCTGGGCCACATTTTGCACATTACAAGGTACCAAAAAATTCGCAAAAAAATTAGCTTCCCAAGAAAAATATGTTGGAGTCTGTATGTTCATCCGTTCACAAGTTATTCGCGTTCAAAGTTTCGAAAACAGCTCCAAAATCCAAGTCTAAAGCCTTGCCATTTTTTGGCGTCCGGGAAAAAAATTCGAGTTTTCAGTGCGATTTGAAAGCTGAAGACGAGTAGAATCCAGAACCCGTCTTAAAATTTCGATATTTCAATTTATAAAGAAGTTATGACGTAAAACGTGTGCGTCTTGCAGAAACTTGGAAGTGTAATAATTCAGTGTAAAATGGAATAATCGAGTCAAATGATATCTCGTTGGAAAGCTGAAGATTAGCAGAATCCAGATCTGGCCCTGGTTTTACGAAGTTTTGGATTGTATAGTAGTTATGACGTAAAATGTGCAGAAGGTGATTTTGAAGGTAGAAATTTATTTCAATAGGATTTCGGGCTACATTCTACTGAAAAGTGCGTAGAGATTGACGTAAACGAAATTGGAGATTTTAGAATTCGAAATTTGCAAGAATTAAAGAGACAAGATGTGCGAGTTTATCATTCGGAGAACATAAGAAGAACAATTTAAGGGTATTTAGTTCATCTGAGCAATAGCCGAGTGGTTAAGACGACTAGCTGAGACCAAAGAATCCCAGGTTCGAGTCCTGCTACTGCACTTGGTTTTTTTCCTACTTTAACGTGTTTAACAGCTCTCGGCTTAAGTGCCAGAATGAAACTTGCTTTCAAGAGCCGTGTCGTGGTGTAGTGGTTAGCGTCACAGACTACGGCACAGAAAATGTAGGTTCGAGTCCTACCTCGTGCTTTAACGTTTTTTCTCTATAAAATTTAACCTTCCATGAAGTAATAAAGATGAAAATACTAACGTTGCGACGCCTGCAGTATAGCCGAGTGGTTAAAGTGATTGTTTTCCAAACGGGAGATCCAGGTTCGAGTCTCTTAGAAGGGAAGCTAATTTTTTTGCGAATTTTTTGGTACCTTGTAATGTGCAAAATGTGGCCCAGAAGCAGAGATATTAATACTTTTAATTTTCAGAAAACAGCCAAAACCAGCGTTCAGCCGGGCCATTTGGAAATGATCATCACCGATTTCGATGATATTTGGTATACTTATAGTTTCAAACCCCAGGATCACGAATCCGGCCTTCATTTCCCGAAATTCCTATTTGTTTGCGTTTTATGACGTGTCAAAGTTTACCACAACATACTTTAGAGAGCTGTAATTTCAATACTAGTAGGGCTAGGACAAAAATTTAAACTGTTTCGTGACCTGCAGAGTGTCAAGAATGCCCCTGACGCAAAAATTTGGAAATCTATTTTTAAAATAAAGAGTTAAAAAAGCAAAACCCCAACGTTACGTAGCGAACCCAGAACTCCGAACTACGAAGCCCGCATGCTGACCACTCAGCCAAGAAGCACGTGCAGGACGTGCTCCACTTTGGATAACAAATCCTGCCCTCAAAACTCCTACTGCCTTGACCTGAACTGTCATCATGAGACTGGGAAACGTTTTGATGTCTTCCAAAATGTTGTGCTAGGTTTTAATATCACGACACAGACAGTTTCAAAGTGAGTAAACTGACATCCATTTACAAGGGCTGCGGCGCGCTGTTTTTATAAATTCCAATTTGTTTGTTGGTATGGGGTTTAAAAGTTCGCAGCAGCTCATTTTGGAGAACTGTATTTGTACAAGCATTTCGTCAGCTTATAATGCTAATATAGTTTAATTCTATTTTAATAAAAGCATACAAACTCAGCTACAGCGGTGTCGAGGGCCTGATGCTGACTATTCAGTCAAGTACATCATTATGAGACTGCCTTCTAAATTTAGAAATTTCTGCATCATTCTTATTCCCAAATACTTGCAGTTTGGGGACTGAAAATTTGTTTATCATCTACAGGTCGTTGTGAAATAAAAGTAAAGATTCACCCGAAGAGGTGATGAGCATTGCCCAACTTGGCAGCGGTTTTGGGCAGGTTTCATGAAATTAATATTATTCCTATCTCTGCTGTTGGACAACATTTTGTACATTACGATCTGTTACATTTACATCCGCAAATGCTCGGAAACAGTGACTTGTTTAAAAAAAAACTGATGTGTTGCACTCACATGACTTTCTCTGCTTCTACAAAAGCTTATTCTTCTATCTACACTTCCATTATTCATTTCGTTGTAGGTGTAAGACTGATACACGCAGTAGGCTAAAGCGATAGTCATTTGTTGAAAGCCGGTCGCTATGTGAAGGTCTCTCTGTATGAACACCAAAAAGGAAGAAAGTAGAGCTATTTGTAGTTAACAAAGTATAAAGTATTTGAGAATATCCCGGGAATGGCTAACGCCAGAAAAGATTTCATTTGACAAATTGTCTGATTTAACGAGATCTACATTTTTACATCTAGTTAATATAGTAAGTAGGAGAAGTATTGTTTTCCACCCAAAAATTCAGTACCGAGTTTTCATAGGAAATACACGTTTTGAGGCCCGTGAAAAAGATAATAATGTTTAGGAAAATGTCCGTGTGTGTCTGTGAACCGCAAACTTGGCAAAACCTCTCTAACCTGACACCTATGGCTCAATGAACAATTGTCCAAGCTAACGGGGTGTCCAACGAAGAAGGGATAGATTTCGTTCAGTGGAATGAGTGTAGACTACATAGCAACTGTTGTATAAAGTAAATAACAATAACGTATGTACTGTGTTAAATCACATTCAAAGGTGAAAAAGGTACCTGCGCAGACCCCTGGGAGGTGCAACCCTGAAACAGATACAGGAGATGAACACCGCCTGTCGACCCGGGGAAACCACGAAAACCCATGGGCCAGAGCGGGACCTCCCGAATGCGGGCTTGATATGGTTTGAAAGCAAGGGTTCCCGGTTCGAATCCTTTTCCTCGTGTGAGCTTTTCCTGTATTTATTTCTTGCTCTAACGTACTAATAAATGATAAAAATGAGAATATAACATACTTATGGTGCAGCTGAGTGACTGCTTTGTTTTTCCCCAGCACCGGAGACCCAGGTTCCAATTTCTTTGCAAGATTTGCTTTTTATTTCGCTTTGTGTATACATAATGTATTATATATGTAGTGGTGCTTTACCTTGTAGTTAAGAATTATGTATGGAAAAATGATTAAATTATTCGATTCTACTACTGAACTATTGCACTTCAAATTTTCACAAAAATGGCTCTCAACCATTTTGATTAAATTACCATGTATTTAAGATATGTACATGAAGAATAAAATGTATATCTTGAATTTTCTATAATGTTGTTAAGCCATAAGAGATAGAAAAAAATTTATATCTCTTTAAAGCACACAGTTTATTTCAAATAACTTTTTTTTCCCCGTCTCATCAGCCATTTCCGATTGCTTTTGGTTCGAATTTGTCAGTAGTGTTTTTATGAAGTTTCATTTGTTTCTTGTGATTCATGGAAAGATGTGAAATCAAATAGCGACGCGGTATTTTAAACGTCGCTTTCCTCTACCCCACAGCGAAGTGTGTAATGGCACTGTTTCTGTGAACGTTTATCCCGATTAACACGAATTAGACAGAAAAAGAAACAGTTTCTAGGAGAGAGATTATTTTCCTATCGGGATAAACGTTTACAGAAACACATTTCGTTGTAGACAAGCGAATCGATAGTCAGACGTTTAAAATATCGCGTCGCTATTTGATGGTCTTCATCTTTCCACGACATCACGAGAAACAAATGAACGGCGACGGCACTTTATAAAAACTATTGACAAATTCAAACGTAATTGACGTAAATGGCTCATGCCATCAAAAAAAAAAGTTATTTGAAGTAAACTGTGTACTTTAAAGAGCTGTACAATATTTTGTACAGTACGTGTTTACCGATTATATAAAAATTATTCAGAATGAAGACTTCACAGATATACGTTTTATTCTTCATGTAAATATCTTAAATACGTGGTAGTTTAATCCAAATCGTTGAGAGCCATTTTTGTGAAAATCCAAACTAACGAAACGTTTTTCATGTAAAGGGGTGGGGGCTTTTCTTGAAAAAACTCCAGTCGCATATCTGGAAGACGTTGAACTTGAATATTTGCTGCTGCCTTAAAACATAACTAGGTCCTAGACAAAGTGATAAATGTAATGGGCGCCCAACACAAGCGCTGTCTCATTTATAGCTCTTCCTGGAAGACTTGCTGCAAACGTCGCTCTTCAGTCCCGTGCACTGCGTAACACTCCGCGAGGCTCGCATTATGGAGGTCCTCTACCACGAATTTCCTTCCCCTTTCATGTCTCAGGTAAGCTTAAGGGCTGTCTTGGACAGATGGGGCTCTTGGAAACTACTTCTCGGCCCTCTGAGCCGCCTCAGGTGGATCGAGTTCATCCCAGTTCCGCCAGAGGGAAGCCTTGTCTGAGCATCCCGCCGGTGTGACCGGGTTATGAAGCTTGGAAACGCCAGAGACCTCTGCGCGTCTCCGTCTGCGGCCTAGGTGTTAGGTCCCTTGTCATCTTTCATTTGCATTATACTTATAATCTGTACTTGACGTTATCAACAAGCAAGCACATCCAGAAGCAAATGAAAGGAAAACTCGCCGATCAAATTATGCAACACAGTATTCGCCTAGCAGATCGGTCGGTACTCGTGTTTCACTATTCCAAATGACCACAGTGTATTACCTTGACATTTTCACGACAGTTTGACGAATTCTCCTTTAAAAGGCTACAACTTCCAGTGGAACGTTCTCTGGCCTAGGCACGTGTTCCTCCATATGAATTCCCTTTCCCAGTATAATTATATTGAACCATCTTAGCCTTTAGGATTGTATAAAAATTAATAACAGTTTCTTTGCTATTTCGAAATTCATTATTCCTTCTTTATCTCCAGTTTCCACTTTGCTTTTATTTCTCTCAAAATTCTCCTAGATCGTACTAATTATGTTACTATTGATTTAAAAATCATGATACCATAGTTAAAAAAATTCAAAATAAGAAATGTCTGCACAATTATTTCTTTATATTTGTATGCTAAGCTCAAATTAAAAATGTGAATGTGATAGGATAAACTACACTGCCGTTTGTGAAAATTGCAACACCAAGAAAGAATTTCCGGAACAACTCCAAACTTGGTGGAAGTGTAGAAGAGTGTGCAAGCAATAAGTGATTAGGTTTGTAGAGAGATGGGGTACACGTAGAGCCCTCTCGTGTCGGTCCGACAAGGTCAGTGTTGCGTCCAGTGTAGTCAGTGCAGAGCTGTCAAACAAGATGGAAGCAATAAAGTGAGTGCCAGTATGCCTCGTCGACGTCAAAGGGAGCCTTATCGGCATGTGAGTGCGTTTGAACGGGGCAGAATGATCGGTCTCCGGGAAGCGGGTTTGTCGGCTCGTATAGGGCACGCTGCTACGACAGTGATGCGTGTGTGGAAGCAGTGGATAGATGAAGAGCGGGTACTGGACCACAACACAGATGACCGTCATCTTGTCCACATGGCCATAACGGACCGTACAGTTTCACCCACAGTGTTGGCTCGACGCTGGAGTACTACAACAGGTGTGAACTTGTCTACATCAACGGTTCACCGCCGTCTGCTGCAGGTTGGACTGGTTGCATGCATGCCATTACGTCGGCTTCTATTGTCCAGAAACCACAAGCTCCTCCGACTGCAATGGGCACGTGACCACAGTCACTGGGGTGCTGAGTGGCAAAATGTAGTCTTTTCGGACGAGTCCCGCTTCAACGTGTCCTACAGTGATGGCCGCATACGTGTCCGGCAGTACCGTGGTGAGCGCAACCTGGAGGGCTGCATTGTTGAGCGGCATAGCGGACAAACACCAGGTGTGATGGTTTGGGGCGCCATTCGTTACAACAACCGATCTCGCCTCCTGCGAATGGAGGGCACTTTGAACGGCAACTTGTACCTAACGGTGGTTATATTCCCCCTGCTTCAGACCACATTTCAACAGGACAATGCGAGGAAGGTACAAGCCTTTTTCGAAGAGCGACGGATACCATTGCTTCCCTGGCCTGCACGTCTGCGATATGGCGTCACGGTCCTCCAGTACCCAGTGTGGAGGGAAATCTCTCAGCAACTTTTTGATTCAATGCCACGGCGTATAGCAGCGCCACACCAAATACTGAACATTAGGGCTCAAGTTTATCATTTGTTACTACTTGTGCTATGCGTTTCCTTCTTGGTGCTGCAATTTTCACAAACGGCAGTGTATATGGTTCAAGACACCTCATATTACCATATCAAAATCTGATGTGTTACACTCACATCACTTTCTCTACTCTTGTACAAACGCTTACTCTCCATATGCTTCATGTTAATCTTATTGCTATCTTTCTTTTAGATGCAAAGGGAATATGGTAGTATTTAAGCGATAGTCAAATATTTTAACAGCTGGTTGCTATGTGGAGTATTCCATTCTCTTTGCATTACCAGGACAAAATAAAAAATGAATAACGAATTCCCATTTGAGAAAAAGTGTAAGTATTGGAAAATTTAAGGGAATAACAAGCAATATCTCGAAAATGATTCACTCAACAACAAAAATGTATATGACATAAATTGTGTATTTTAATGCGATCTACATTTTTTGTGTAGTAAAATTTTGTCTATCTCTTATGGTTTACCAGTTATGCAAAAGTCGTTCACAATGAAGAATACTTTTGGAGACATTCCCAGAAAATTCAAGACATACATTTCATTTGTCATGAAAACATCTTATACATATGATATTTTAATCAAAATCATTAGAGCCATTTTTGAGAAAATTAAAATTTTCAAAAAATCTTCCATGTAAAGGGTAATCTGGGGTCGGGGGATTTTCTTGAAAACCTTCGTGTCGCATCTCTGGAAGATACTGAACCTAAATACCAAGTTTGGTGTTTATCTGACTGTTCGTTTCTGAGTTATGCTGTTCACAGACACACACGGACAGGTTTCCAAAAATACTTTTTTTGGATTCAGGGGGGTCTCAAAACATATATTTCCGGTGAAATCTCGGTATCGAATTTTTGGGTGGAATACAATACTTCCCCATCTTACTGTACGTAGTAGAGAAAGTAAAAATGAATATGTTAACAACTCGACATAGATTGTTAATATTTTGTGTGCACTATATGCTTTACATTGTATGTGTAAAAAAGTCAACACAATCACAACATAACTGTGTACTTGTGGGTTCTAATACATACATTCTATAATGTTTACTTAAAATAGATGTAGTTAATATGCATACTTTCAACAGGTAACTGACCTGTCCCACAAGCAGTCGAATACCCACCTTCATGCAGATAAAGTTGCTGCCTTATCTCCCAACTTTCTCATCACTAGACATCTAACTTTTGGGTCTCTCCTTGCCACTGTCTTCTTACAATACTCTGTCCCATGTGAATTTGCTTGCCGCCTCTGTGACTGATGAGCTGAGAATCGAGTGTTAGGAATTTTGAAAAGCATGGTTTTAGCTTATTCTGCTGTTTAGACTACCTTCACATTTAAATGTAATTAGTGTTTTATTGTATATAACTTCTCTCTCAGATAGACGTTTACCTATGTGTCGACTCGATGGTTGTACTGCTACCCTCACTTTCCTTCTAGCATCTTCAGAATGCTACTGCTCCTGCTCGGTGACAAGTCTGTCGAGCGTGTATATCACCCACTGAGTGTATCTGTATGGCGAGTTTAATACTGACAGTACAACTCTCTTCTGTTTTAATAAAACATTCATTATCAAAATGAACCTTCTAATAACACACGTAAAATAAGTGGATCAGAAAGGCAGACAAAGTAATTGTTACCAGATGTCTTAGAGGTTGTAGTCTTGGCTGTTACTACTGCAGTATTTTAATCAAAAGCATTACAGCCATTTTTGAGAAAATAAAAAATGTCAAAATTTTTTCTATGTAAAGGGTAGTTTGGGGTAGGCGGATTTTCTTGAAAATGTTTCTGTTGAATCTTTGGGAAATGATGAATTTAAATAGCAAGTTTGACATTTCGTTTTTTTTCCTTTTCAAGCTATGCTGTTCACAGTCAGGTATTTGTAGTGAAATGTCGCTATGAAATTTTAGCAATACTCTGTTTACCCACTAGGCATGTAGTAAAAACATAAAGGAAGAGGAAGCAACTGTAATAAGGATACAAAGAAAGTAGTGCGATTTTTTTCTCAATTAAATCTTTTATTCATATTATTTTACTTTTAACAAGTAGTACTGCTTAATATAAAGAAAATATAATAAAATCTTCTGGCCATTATTTGGTAGCAACGCTCTTAAGCTTATTTTTTTACAGGATTTATTTGTCACATAAAAGGAAATAATTTCCTGTGAAATGCATAACAATTGTTTTAATACTGCATGGAAATAGGCAAATGGGAGTAAGTACAAATTGAGCACTCAAACTAACAAAAAACCAAATTACTCACAAGCCTGAAAGCGAGGAAGCAGGAACCCGTCTATAAAAATATTCTTTCCCTTCCAGGCACTTGAAAACATTATTACGTCTGAGTGTTTCTGGCTTTCTCTTTGTTCGAGTGCGTGAGTTTTTGATATGTTTCAAAACTGAGAAAAACAAAAGACATGACACGTTGCCAATGCTACCACAGTCGAGGAATGGATAGTACAAGTGCTAGTCGCTTTTTGGTTAACAGAAAACCATTTACAGCTGTAGGAAAACATAAATACGGTAACAGTTTCTGTGGTAGATAACTTACATTTGGTTTCCCACACATTCACACGGGCGCCCTAAGGGATACGTGACCTTCATCTATGTTTCTAATACATTTATTGTTACCTGTAGGGCTCAGCAGATAAATAATGCTACACCCTCTATCCTGTATTATTCTTACAAAAGCTTATTTTCCTATATAAACCTTTTCAAATAGCTGCATTACACATTTTGTTATAGATGCAAAGAGAAAAGCAAAAGTCAAATGTTTAACTGCCTTAAAATTCCTATGACATCGTGAGAAACAACTGTATGTTGACAGGAATTGAAAAGAATGGTCATGAACCACTAATAACAAATACCTCGGAAATGGCTGATGCCACAAAAAACTTATTTGAAATAAACTGTGTTTTTAAAAGTGATCTACATTTTTGTCTGTTGCTTAACGTTCACAGATTATGCAAGACTTCACAAAATTCCTTCCTTCACAGGCTATTCCTAGAAAATTCAACATATACATTTTATTGTCATATAAACATCTTTAATATGTGGTATTTTAATCAAAATTGTTAGAGCCATTTTTTGGAAAATCAAAACCTGAAAAAATGTTCCATGTTTGGGATGGGTGCATTTTCTTCACAATCTTTGGAAGGTAAATCAAGCTAAATACGAAACTTGACACATGAGCCTTTTTATAAAATCTTTTTTTTTTTTTATTCAGGGTATCTTAAAACCTGTATTTGGGGGTGAAATCTCGGTGTTGAGTTTTTTGGGTGGAATGGAATACCTTCTCTAAAAGCCTTATTTGTTGTATCTGTTAACCTAGATAAAGATTTGCAGAAATGGGTTTATTACAAATTTGCTTCTGGCTTAGAGGCCATTTACAATGAAAATTAATCATTAACATAGCACCATATAACTTAAGCAATTTGTTGTCACATCGACATAAGCAACAAAAGAGGTTATGTACATGTATCAAAATCAACAAGAACCAGTTAAAGAGCATCATTTACCATTACAATTTGTTTTGCTGCTATCCCAGTGATTGTATACAAAGTCAACACATGGCTCGCTCGTTGACATAAATTTCAAAGCTTGGACCTTGCAAGCATATGCTTAATTTTAATTGTGTATGGGGCAATGTGAGGGGTTTTAAATTCCATGCTCTCTGCATTAATAGCTACCTAGCAGTTGAAGCATTTAACAATTCAAACCAATATGGAAACTGCTGTTACACTTCATCTCTGTTCTGCCATTATGTGAAGATCGTGTGTAGCAAAGGGGAATATTTAGGCATGAGATAAAGAGAAAATTTCATGTTTTAGAACATGTGATATAATGTTAGCCATTTCTTATCATTTTATGTCCTGTGTTTAGCAAATATGCTCTAAAGTTAATCAGCATACGAGAGCGATACTGAACATTTTTAGAAATGTTTATATTTGATAGCTACTTTCCAATGTTTTGTAAGTTCATTGTCGTGTACTTTGTTCGATTTGCTCTAACAGTTTAATTATTATCATTTAAACATTTTGTGTTCACCCAAAAATGAATTTGACTAGAGAATGTTTCTGGGCTATGATTTCTTACGATTTTAAATCGTCATGCATTTGGCGAAGAAACCAATTTATAATTGGTACAGCAAATTCAAGAGAGATTGGAGATGAATTTCATGAAGGATGTCCAAAAACTGCTGTTACTGATAAAAATATTGCCGGTGTTCAAGCAATGTTTGAAGAAGATCGACATTGTCATTGGTATAAGTCAAATCCAAAACATTTTATATCAACAGTTAGAGGTGAAAAAACTTTGTTGTTGATGGATTCCACATAATCTGACTGCTGATCAAAAATAACAATGTGTTGATTGGTGAGAAAAACTTAACTCGGCAGAAATCCCAAATTTGGTTTGGAATATTGTTACTGGTGTGATGAATCTTATGACTCGGAAAACAAAACTCAATGGGTCTTTGGAACAGAACCTAGTCAGACGAATTGGTGGTAAGAAGATGGTTGCTAGTTTTTGTTTTGTCATATTGCTATTATAGCATTAGAAGATAGATTACCGTTACTGCTGATTGCTACATAAATCCCAATTTACCACACATTTTTGAAACTTGCCCAAATGTTTCAACATGACAACACATCGTGCATACAGCAAAACTAACAATGTGTGCCCTAAAGGTCAGCACCATACAGCCCTGACCTAGTACCTTGTGATTTATTTTTATTTTCAAAAATTCAAGATAAAATGCACGGAATCACTTTTTTGATATCGGATGAAGCAGTGGAACATCATAAAAACCTGGTTTTCCCAAGTGCCTCATGAAGAGTGGCAACATTGCTTTCACCGAATGCAGAAATGTATTCATGTTAAAGCGGTATATTTTGAAAAACAATCAAATCATTTAAATTTTTTCAAACTAATCCTTGTTTGATTTTCTAAAAATGTTCAGTGTTGCCATATACTGTAGAGTAGAAAGGCGCTACACATGTCAGATGTAAACAAAATGCACTCTTGTTCAGTACAACACGGACTGTATCAATGAAACTGTCTCAAACTGGAACATATGGCAGGGAAGACGGAACACTCCTAGGCTGCTGATTGGCGGAGGAAAGTTCATGGGTGTTTTCTTTTATTTGTTTTCGCACAATAACCACATCTATGCAGTACAGCACTGCAAGTATTTTTCTAATCACTGCTCAGGGAGAGAAAGGTCCATTTCTGTGTATCGTGCATGTACTCTAGGCTCGTGAACTCTGAAAGGAATGTTTACAACAGAGACAGGCACCCTAGCCTTGAATTGCTGCCCTCTCAGAACAAAGTAGGTGCGAGGTGAGACTGTATCCTCTATACTTCGCTTATCATCATGGGGCAGGTCTAACAATCTGCAGAAATGCTGCTTGTTGCTTACAATAGGATTGTTGTTATTTAACAACATCTGTGACCCGATGCTCATAACCTCATTTCAATTCTCTGCGCTGTTTTTCCGTACAGACCGATACACACAAAGCTGTCTCCATTTTGCCCCAAACATGTAAGAATCATTTTTGGCAATCACGTTACAAATTGCTCATGCGCATCACGCCCAGGTTGCAGGTTCAAACCCGACCCAGATCTATGCTTAGTGTGCTTAAAAGCAAGAGCCCCTTTGTCAGTACATTTACTAGCTTGTAGAGGAACTCCCGGCACACCCAACAAACAGAAACATGTGTGAAGCATGTAAGGCTGATAGGTTACAATAAGGCTACTATTTCTGTACTTTAATGATTATAAACCACTTTACCCCAGTAACCATTTATGTGCAGTGACATTATTTACTGCTGAGCCATTTATTTATTGTAAAACTAAATTACCACAAATTAATGTATTTGCTACATTAACAACTGCATTACAATTTGGTCACTGAAGTTCCCTGAAGTGCACACTGCCACTCTCTCTGTAATAAAATAAATATCACACACACACACACACACTTGATGCACGTCAGGCTTTACTCCTAGCCCTATGAGGTCTGCTGTTAGGGGGCGTCTTCACAGAAGACACAATAGGATTCTCGTTACGAGATTTGGAAGGAACTTGATGATGGGTCAGTGAGTGTAGGGGTACTCCTTGAGGTAGTCTGTGAGCACAACAGGTAGAGGAAGACGCGACGCTGCCATGCTCGAGGAACCCAGTGCTCTGTTGATGGCAAGACGGGCCAGGTGTTGCAAGGAAGGCAGTCCGTTCTTCTTGTACAGCGGCGTCCTGAGCAGAATGTGAGAGTACATGTGACCCCTGGCATCCACCCACACCTGTTCTTTGTGTCGGATCTCCTTGCTGCTGTCCCGGGTCGCGTCTATGTAGTACTCCACGAGCTGCACCACGCAGTCGAACAGCGGCATCATGGGGGCGAGCCGGGGTTCGGCGTCCAGGCGGAACTGCCCTCCCACGTAGTGCAGCCTCACGCTGGTGGGCCCCCTCTCCGTCTGCACGCTCAGAGAGAAGAGGAACCTGGGGTCCGACGAGTCCCGCACCAGGAACGTCCCCGGAGACGTCGACTGCAGGGCCTCCGCCGACTCCTGCCACGACAGGCCCTCGTAGTACCATCCCGAGGCGCGGAGGGCAGCCATGGTGGCAGCCAAGCGCACCAGGTCCGCGTCCGGCTGAGGAGTCTGAGGAACGCTGGCCGGTCCCGGCAGCCAGGACCTCGATGGAAGCACGAAGGACAGCGGCGTCGAGGGAGAGGGCTGCGGAGAGCAAGGGTTCGGCACCGACAGTTTCTCGCTCTCGCGCTGCTGGAGGATGACGGAGCCGCTTGGGTTGGCGAGCACGATGCCTCCCCCGGCCATGCGACTCGTCGACACCGACACCGTGCACGTGGAGCTCGGGGGCAGTTGAACAGACACGCAGCATGGTGCCTCCTGGGGATGCACGACGATGTTGTGGAACACGTGGAGGCAGTTGGGGCATGTGGTCAACATTGCGCCATGCCAGAGCGCTCTGCAACACAAACAAAACAATCCACGCATTAATTCCCAGCTTATCTTTCTCACGTATTTACATGTATAGCTTCACTTTTCTGGGAATAGCCCTCTTCATTCTGAATTGCTTTATTATTATCATCATCCTAGAAGTACAACGAAATTCTAGATAGCTTTAAAACAATCAATTTATTTCAAATAATTTGTACGACATTAGCCAGTTTCGAGGTATCCGTTGTTATTGGTTTGAAACATTCAATCCTTTGTCATTTTTACTTTCTGCACCACATACATAGTAACTAGTGTAGGTATTGCTTTCCACCCAAAAAATTCGATACCGAGATTTCACTGCAAATGCGTGTTTAAAGATTCCCTGAATAAATGAAAATAAAAAGCATTTTAAGAAAAAGTGCGTGCGCGTAAAACGAAAAGTCGGATAATATCAAACTTGGTATTTAGGTTCAGTAAGTTGCCTACGGGCTTCAGCTGCCTCAGGACTGACCAAAGATGCGACACAAATATTTCCCACCCCAAACTATCCTTTACACGCAACATTTTTTGAAATTATTTATTTTCCCAAAAATGGCTGTAACTATTTTGTTTAAAATACCACATATTAATGATAAATAGAATGCATATCTTGAATTTTCTGGGATTAGCCTGTGAAGTCTTCATTCGGAAGCAATTTTGTATAACTGGTAAACGGAAAGTGACAGACGAAAACGTAATATAAAAAAATGTAGATCTGTTTAAAATAACTCCTTTGTGGCACGAGCCATTAATGGTTCAATGCCTTGTCATTCTCTTAAAGTGTTTGGATATTCTCGCGATGTTATGAAAAGTGTCTAATAACGTCCAGTGCACAAAATGTGTAATGCAGCTATTTCCCGAAAGGTTTATGTCGACTAAAATGAAGTAGATAGGAAAATAAACTTATAAACGATGGAGAAAGTCATGTGAATGTAACATTTCCCGAAAGGCATTTTATTTCCTTGAGAACAATATTGTCTCGATTGAAATAATCTCTTACGTCGTTTACGATTTATGAAATGCAAAACTTATCTGGAAAGATTACAGAACCTTGACGGTTTTCCGGTGACGTCACTCATTTGGGGCGAAGGGACTTCTCTGATGTGACGTCACACCTCCACATCCGTGCCTTACGTAAGGGAAACTCAAATTTCCGCGTTTGGCGTAATGAAGTCGGAAACTGAATTTTTCACTATATACGCACGACGTACAAAATTGTAGAATGCGCGTTGGTCGCCGGCCAGCTGATGATGAAGGTCGTGTTTACGTCAACACCTGCCCAGAGTTATTCATAGCGGCGCTTGATGGAACAACCTGGCTCTACATCGTCGTGGACAAACTTCGTACGTACAGCAAGAATACAGTAGCGTAAAGTTGTCACATTCTTACGCGATGCCTTTGGAATACCATACTCTTTGCATGACTACGAGCCAAAGTTACTTACTTAGAAATTCAAACTAATGACAAAGGTTATCTCGGAAATGGCTACTGTGACAAAAAAAAATATGACAAATTGTATGCTTTAATGAGATATACTATCAAAATTAAACAATTACGTTTTTTTAATAATAAAATAATAGATATGAATTCTAAAATTTAAGAAAACATAGTTTTCCCCTCCCATTTGGTGCAATTAACTGACGTATAAATGGACAGGCGCGTGCTTATTAATAGACACGCCCAACTTTAAAACTTGTTTTCACGCAAACATTTTTTCAGCATTTTTCCATACTTAAAATGCGTCACACGATACAATTTTTTAACAATTTGTTTACTACCTCTTAAGAGTACATTAAAGAAAATGAGCACATGGTATCTTTGAAACAATGCTCTGATTTTGGACAAAAATAATTTTTCTACAGTAATTAGGGGATTAAATAATATCTGATATGATAGATCTCTTTATAAACTCACTCACTGTAAAACCTGAAATGTTGATATAAATATTTTTTAAATTTCATCTGTGCAACATTTTTATTACAATGAATTTATACAATTAAAATTAATATTTAAATGACCATAAGAGGTAATTTTGAAACATCACTTATTGTGCGTAATAAATGACACAAACGTCAAGAAATTCTACATAGTGTGCATTTTCCAAATTTCCAGATGCATTAACTTAAACATGTGATTATTTATATTTTTGAGAAAATATTTCACTTGGGGAGGGGGAATTTCTTGTCAAAATCCTAGCAAGTTGGTATTTATCCGAGATTTCGTTTTTGAGTTAACACTGATCACAGACACACACGCGACCTTTTTCCAAAAATGCTTTCTCGCGTTATCTCGGTATCAAATTTTGGGTGAACCCCAGTACTTGCTCTACTTACTATAGGTTAGCAGTATAGAAACCAAAATAACGTTATGTAAGCAAATAGATAATAATGCAAAGTAAGAAACGTCATACAAGATTTTGAAATTTGCCTGAGCTGATTTCTTGTAGCAGCTAAATTGCCGTTAGCTTTTATTTGTGCAATCAAAATGTTTCTGTTTGGCCACACACAACTTTCTTCTGCGAGGAGATGAGGTCAGCTTCCTGGAAACAATGGCAGCGTCTACCTGCTGGCTTGCCTCACATACCACAAGGAGAAAAAGTTGTCTTGCTAGCCGCTCCACAAAAACAGGCATGAAAATTTGGACTATAGCGCTCTCACCACAATATTCAAGGTTCTCGACCTGAAACATGGCGGGCTCTATATCGAGATAGTGACTTCCGGTAGATACCAGTGGCCGTGGTTCTTCCCATCTCAACTTTGTAATATCATTCAAATCAATAACAAAGAATATCTCTGAAATGGTTAACGCCACGTATTTGACATAAGTTTTAATGACATTTACTTTTGTTTTTTTTTGGTAAGATTTCGTCTATCTCTTATGGTTTACCAGTTATACAAAACTCATTCAGAATAAAGAGCTCTTCACAGGATATTTCCAGAACATTTTACACATACATTTCATTTGTCATGCAAAAAAACAAACATTTTTCCATTTAAAGGGGTAGTTTGCTTTGAGGAAATTTTCTTGAAAATCTTCGTGTTTGGTGTTATCCAACATTTCGTTTTTCTAAAAATGTTTTTGGGAGGGGGGATTCAGGGAGCTTCAAAACGTGTACTTCCGGTAAAATCTCGATATCGAATTTTGGCGAAAATGCCTTACTTGCACCGACCTATATTAGGTATAAGGAAGTGAATAAATTACCTTAGGAGTGAGTTTAGAACATGATGTGGTCTCATCTATATCTGATGCCTAGCTGCCCGCCCGTTTGAGGTGCTTTACTTATATAGGCAAATCGCGTCAGAAATACAACAAACGTAGCCATTTTCCCGATAAATCACATGAAAAGTGGGTACTGCCAACCTAAATAAAAAGTGAAATGCACTAAATATGTGATGTGCTGCTGTTTCTGCGAACGTGAATCATTCGAGTTTTAGACGCGCAGATCCCTCGGCTACGCCCTGTCGTCGCTTCGCAGTTATCGGCCGCAACTTGCTACACTCCTCACCTTCTAAAAAACATCCCCCAGCTACGTTTTGAGGCTGAGGGACCTCAATCTCTCGGCTACGCTTTGAGGCTGAGTATGTTACCGGCTTCGGTGGCATTGTTCATATGTTGCCAGCATTGCGTTAAAGTCAGAGAATGAAATACAGTGCCACCTGTAGGACACCCAGGGACGTATATTGGACATCTAAGACCACTTCAGTCGCTAATTCCGGTGCAAGTAAGGCAATTTATCCCGAATGTTTTGGTGGAATGCATTACCTCCTCTACCTACTAAGGTACATGGTAGAGAAAGTAAAAATTTCTAATCATAATATAACGGATAGGAATCGATTTTACGTCTGAATTTGGAAATGAAATGTAAGATTTTGAGAACTGCCGAGGTTAGTAGCCTGAGAGGGCGAGGTGCCCAAGTCAGCTGTATGTCTGAGTGAGGGAGTCTAAATGCGAACACACAACTGGAGATATTTCGGGGAGCGAGCGAGCGGGCGACTCATTTCGAAGAAGTGTGAAAATAAACAGAGCGCTATGTGACTTGAGGAGGCCGGCCTTCCTTGCAAACAACATACTGTTGCTACCACATTTCCAACAATAGTTCTTGTTGTTTTACATGTACATTTTATACCCCGCCTTTAAGTACCATCGTCTTAATGGCAGCTTATTGCCTAGGCAATGGTGTTAACTCGTTGGCTTTTATATTTTAGATCGCAACACATTCATACTTCGAGACCCGGATAAGAATAGGGAATAATCTTGGCTAGAGAAAAATTCTCACGCACAGCAGGCAGGTGCTCTACCGACAGCCATTTTTATTTTATTTTCATACTTAATTTAGAAATACTATATTCCCGCATTGAATCAGTCTTGAAGCTTGGCAACACAACACACATCGGCGAATCCCCACCTTATCTGGTGAAGCCGTTCCCTCGCGGTATGAAGCTGGCTGTAAAGGAATCCCCGGTGTTATGTAACGTACAATTTACACAAAGGAAAGCATTTCAAAGGTAATCGTTTTAGAAATCCTATTCCGAAAATATTTCTGCGGTTCGCAATATTTCTCCAGTAGAAACTTAGATGATATAAAATTGCCTTAAATGTACCTTAATACTTTTTTAAATAGGCATATGTATGTGGATATTATGGAGGTTTTCGACACATAAATATTAAAGCGATTATTAGAACATGAAATTCCTGTCCCTAGATATGTGTTAGGTTTAATGCGACTGACTTGCTACATGACCCATTAAATGAAAACGCTGCAGAAATCACATTATTCCGCGCTCTCATCTTTTTATATCCCTATGTAATTATGTTTGTAATTGGTTTGTTAAGAAAATACGTAACCGAGGAAGACAAACCATTCTCCTTGCCTTCCTCAAACTTCATCAGTGCATTGCCTTACGCCAAGGAAAAGAGAAACCGCGGTTTATTTTCATGTTTCAAACTTTCACCATAGCGAGCAGGAAACGCATGTGGCGACATTTTGTACCCACTAACAGGGATACAGGAAACTGAAGTCACGTTCTTATGTTAAAAGCGGGTCGCTATATACTAGCCTTGAGTTTCCATGACCTCGAGAAACAACTGAATGGGACTTCAAAAAATGAATAAATAAAAAAACATCGGATATCTTGGCAACGGCTAATGCCATAAAAAACTGTTTCAAACAAACTGTGTATGCTTTTATATCATTGTTGGTTACCAGATATACGAAACTATTTCCGAACGAGCTATTTAAAAAAATTCAAAACATATTCTTTAAAGGGTAGTTTGTGATGGACGGGTTTTCTTGAAAATCTTTGTCAGATCCTTGGAAAATACTAAAATTAAATACCAAGTTTGGTATTTATCCGACTTTTCGCTGTTCACATGCATGCTGTTTATTTTGCCCTTCAGCGGGCCTCAAAACCTGTATTTCCATTGAATTCTCGACATCGAGGACTTCACATGCCATATACGGAAATTCCAAATATATTAAATGCAAAGGGTAACCCTCAATATGTTTATGGCCCCATTTGGTACATCCTGCCCTTACATTTCATTAGCAGTTATTTTGTGAGGCTGGAAAACAACTATATCTTGGGAACGTACTGAGCTTAAATGCCACCTTTGGTATTTATATGAATTTCCTTTTTGGGTTACGTTCTCCACGTACAAAGACGGATCTTCACTTTTTATTCAGTGACCTGAAAGCATTTATTTTCGGTGAAATCTCGATAAAAAAATCTTTTGAATAGAATGCAGTATTTTCTGTACCAACCGGGTAGGTGGTATACTAAGTAAAACAGGAGCAAAGTTTCGTGATGGAAGCTACTAAACAAATGAACTGTTGTCAATAAAGTATTGACACGTAACTTGCGGGACGTTTTAGTTAACAGTAGCAAAATTACATAGAATCTGCTTAGATGAGAACTTTTAGATTTGGTTTAATGGATTGGGAGCTTTTAAATAGCAAGTACTCCTTTCTGTAGTGGGATAAATGTGACTGATTTTTGTCTTTAGATGTCGAACAGAAAATGTATTTCATCTTGAACATCAATTATTCATAACCTCACTTGCAGCCCGGAAATAAACAAGTGTTAACATTTTCACGTAATTAGCATCATGTAGCCCAAATACGTACACAGTGTAGGCTATGTTAACGAACAGATTTTTCGTCTTTTCGTGGCGAAAATAAATGGCCTTACTCATCTTTGTGTTGATTATAACCTCATTAGCAACTCGTTATAAAACGTCAACGTTGTTCTGTAGCACTTCATTACGTATTTAAGTTCACTAACCTTCGCTCTAAATAAAATGTCTGAAACTAAAGATAAATAAAGCCAAAGAAATATTTGTATGGAAACAACACGAACGCATTTACCACATTCAACAATGCAATAATCCCCGTAGGCCGATGGTGGCGCTTCAGGTGGCGGAACCATTAACATGTACAACGATGTACATAGAAGTAGCAATAATGATGGTTCAATAATTAATAACTTTTGTGAACGATCCTGAGTTTTCTACGTCTCCCAACGATATTTACACAGAAGGAATGCAGAATTCCAACACATGAATTCGTTTTCAAGGAAACCATGTCTACCAACGTAAATTTGATGGCCGAAATAGCATACAATATACACTGAGGCTGGAAGTAAAATACAAATTCTCCATGCCTCTGCAATATCTGCGCCTTCACAATAGACGTCTCCGACGTATTTTTCTTGAAATACGGAATCTGTATTATGGTCCAAACAACCCGCTCTGAGTCACGGCATCAAACAATCGATTCAATTATAATAAGCCTGAATTATATGCCACCGTATTAGTTATAGCTGTTGGATTCGCAGCATTGCGTTACCGGAAATCCGATGATGGATTTTTTCGGGCATAAAAATCCTTAGCATGGTTTCCTTCGGAAGGGAAGTAAAGCCGGTGGTCCCGTGTCGTAGATTTACGGTACGTAAAAGAACCTCAAGCCTGATAAAGAGGCATGTGAGCAAAATTACCAGTCTCTCACGCCCAATATAGAATGGGACATTAAGGACCACCGTAGTTAAAGAGCGTCCATAAATAAAACTCAATTAATTTTTTTTTAGGTTACGATGTCTAAGTTAAATTAGAATTTGAGTTGTGTGTTAATGATTCATTCAAAATAATCAAACACAAGATGGACTTTGTCTCATCTTTTCAAACTATTCCTCGATTCTGTAATAATGCATGGCATAGATAACTCCTACTACAATATTTCACATGTAAATGAACTGGACTATAGTTGTGCTATATGGGAACCTAAACGTTCGTGGAACTGGGTCGACGGCGAGCGTCGAACTCAGGTGACCTTGGTTTTTCTGCCACGTGCGTGTATATCTCCCCACTCTCTCTCGCCATACCTTAAACACGCGCTGCTGTACTCCGCATCTGTGTTATTTTGTGTAAAAATGTATCGTGTTACATTCGCCAGCTCAGCATGCCACCCTTGATACTATTAAATCTACTTATATCATCTAAATCTTTCAACTGCTCCGTTTGTTAAACATATGTCCATTGTGGGGTGCACAACTTAACATCTTATTCAAGGTCCAACCCATAGTTAAATTTTGTATATCTCAGGCTATATTACGATCTCTGGTTAAACGCAGTGCCCCGGTAACTGTAGGGTAGTTAACATTTTGGTATGGTTGGCGATTTCACGCCATCTAGGTGGAAACGTGTTACATTATCTTTTTAAAATACCCTTTCTGCTGTAATTTTCTTCAGTTCGCTATCTCATTTCTGTGTAATAAACTTTCGGATCGTTTCAGACGCCTGGATGCATTCAGGAACGTAATAAAGGGTACTTGTTAATATTACGATTTGTCGGCACATTTCTAAGGGTTATTTTAGTTCATACTGGAATAGGGTAAGTGCGTTTCGGTATGTTGTTGGAGGTAGTGTAAAATAGGATATCTGTACGTGTACCTAGCGTAGTTTGAAAATGAGTTGGGAGTATTAGCTTATGTGGGATTTCACTCTCAATGTGATTTAGGTTAAAGGAAGAATAGATTTTGCATACAAGAACGCGTTGGTAGCGGAAAATGCTGGAGTCTCTCACAGCTAACACGTGTTCGAGAGCAGGAATGACATGGTTTAGTATCATACTTGTTTTATTTCTGCCAGGTGCTTGATGGCACGGAGGTATTAGATGTAAGGCTTATGACGTCACATTTAAGAAACAATTTCGACAAGTGTGTTGAGTTAAAAAAAAAACTCGGGAAGAGGTTGTGATGGTGTGATAGAAAATACAGCTAGTGCGATTTTTGTTAAGCACAATAATTTCCCAACTTCCTCAACCCGAGATCGTATTCCTATTACATAAATAATAACTGCATCGTTACTAAAGGATTAATGGTCTATACATTTCTTTCAGCATGCCAATAACTCAAGAATGTATAATAATCAAGAATACATGAAAATAAAACACAGCAAAGAGTTTTTGGAAGGTTGCATGGGATGAAGGAATTCTCCGAAAAGCGTTGCTTTAAGAAATGGGGTATTTCTTTGAGTTCTAGTCGCGATAGACGCGCAAGCTTGGAATTTAGAGCACCCCGAATATCATATTTGAGATAAAATCTTGCCAGGTAGAAGTTTTGACCTGGGATAGGTTGGAAACAACGTCGCACCTGTGTTATAGTTTAACAAACAACAGTGTAACGATGCATCTTTACATATCAAGAAATGTGATACTCTCGCTGGATACTATATTGACTTTCAGGTCCCTAAGTTCAATGTCTCCCAAAGATGTGACACTAAGATACTCAAGAAAATTCCCCACCCCAAACTACCCTTTACATAGAAAATTCGCCTTTTTTATATTACCTAAGGATTTTGATTAAAATAAAATTAAGTTGAGTTTTATTTATGGACGCTCTTTAACTGCTGTGGTTCATAGCGTCCCATTCTATATTGGGCATGAAAGAGCGGTAATTTTGCTCCGAGGCCTCTTTATCAGGCTTGAGGTTCTTTTACGTGCCGTAAATCTACGACACGGGACCACCGGCTTTACTTCCCTTCCAAAGGAGCTAAGGATTTTTACGCCCTCCGGCGACCTCGGGAACTAGAGGCATGGTAACCACTACACCACGGAGGACGACATTTTGATTAAAATACCATATATTTAAGATATTTACAGAATGCATATATTACATTTTCTGGGGATTGCTTGTGAAGCCCTCTTCATTCTCAATGATTTTTGCATAATTGATGAATCATAAGAGGTACACAAACATTGTTGATCTCCTTGTAACACAATTTATTTCAAGTAACTATTTTGTGTATTCGACTATTTTGTGAGATATCCGTTGTTATTGATTTGAATTTTTCAATAGTTTGTGGTTTCTTCAAAGTTCTGTCGACATTCAGTTGTTTCTCGCGATGTTATGGAAACAGTATGGAAGGGCAGCATATAGCGTCCAGTTGTTAAACATTTGACTGTCGCTGTTCTCTTTGTATCTATAACGAAACATTTTATACGAAGTTTACCCCAATTAACGCGAAACAGATAGAAAAATAATCTTTCGTAAGAATAGTTTGTGGGAACTATATGAAAATAAACGATAGCAGGTCATGTAAATGTAACCTGTCTGCTTATTCAAGTTATAAGTAGGGAATAGCGATTCGTTCTCTCAGCCATCACATAACGACAAGCTTTATGACTATCGCTTTAGCCTACTACAACGAAATGTGTAATGAGAGTTTATTTGGATTAATAAGCAGCGGATTCTTGTGGGGAGTTAACAGGAACCGGAAAATTGAATTCATGCCCTTTCCTTCTCAGTAAACATTGTATTCGATGTAAAGTCCGTGATTAAGTGAAGTTGCTCATAACGTAGCAGTCTGTGGAGGTTTTTCCGATGAAAAGAAGTGGGCGAAACAGAGAAGTGCTTTCCGTTTATTTTGGGGCCATGACGTGGCCGTCTGCGGTCAACCCAACCTTACCTTCCTCTGCTTCACCAATTTTCAAGAATATTCTACATAGTATTAAGGCAACTTGTGTAATGTAAGTCTTCAACGAAGATGTTGAACATCCACCCTACAACCCTGTCATACTCCCTTGAAGAATATTTCTAGTAAAGGTACTTTGATTATCAAGATTTTAAACCAAATGTAAACACACTCTGATGGCTACGAAGTTTGACGGTGATAAAACATTTTTCCTTCTTTTTACTCGCTCTCATCTTACTTTTTTGCCACGTGCCTAGTACATTCCACCAACAAAGTCCATTTTGTGTATGTATAACTCTCAAACGAAAAGTCTGATAAATATCAAAGTTGAGAGAGACCCTTTACATGGACAAGTTTTCGATTATTTTTTATTTTATCAAAAATGGTTCTATTTCGATTGAAATAACATGTTTGCGTCACAAAATAAAATGTATACATTCAATTTCCTGGGAGTATCTTCATTCTGAGGGAATTTTGTTTAAAGTAAACCCTAAGAGATACACAAAAACGTCATTTAAAACATAGCCTTTATTTTGCATGCACTTTCTCGTAGCATCAGCCGTTTCCGAGATCTCCGTGTTACTGGTTTGAGCTTTTCTATACTTTTGTGGATATTCATTTGTTCCCGCAGTTTCTTGGAATTTCAACGCCAGCGACCCGCTTTTAAACATTCACTCTCCTGTATCTGCAATGTAATGAAACGATTAACTTGAAATGTGAATGCTAACACGTGAGATATTTTTGTCCCTCCTCGAGCGGACCCAGTACTACGAAACAGACTGTATGACTTTAGTTCGCGCTTCCTAGAAGCTGCAGATCGATTTGGCCATGATCACGAACCTGGTGACGTCACACAATCACAATGTGCTCACAAGGCAATGGTCTTCAACAAGAATCTGATGTGTTACATTCACACGACCATACTCCTGTAAAAGCTCATTATTCTATGTATACTTTGTTAATTCACATTTAAGTATAAGAAGAATACGCTAGGCTAGAGTGATAGTGGGATCGCTATGTCATGCCTTTCGACTTCCGTGCTCTTTGCATGAGAGAGAGAAACGAATGCCTTCCCAGTTGAAGAAAGTATAAGTATTTGAACTTTAAAACCATTAACAAGCAATATATAGGAATTAATCAACTCAAAAAAAAAAAACGAATTGTGCGGTTTCAGATTTACGTTCTGTGTGTAGTAAGATTTTGTGTATCTCTTACAGTTTACTAATTATACGTTCCATGACAACGGAAGTTTGAAGGGGGTGGGGACTTTCTGGAACGATAATGAACTTATATATAAGTTCGGTATTAACAAACTTTCCGTTTTTTAATTATGCTGTTGAGACAGACGCGCGCGGGGACCTTTTCCTAAAAACTCTTGATTCAAGAAGTCTCCAAACGTGTATTTCCGGTGAAATCTCGACATCGAATTCACACTAGTAACAAAGAATATCTGGGAATTGGTTAACGCCCAAAAAAAGACAAATGGTGTCCCTTAACGAGATGTACATTTTACGTGCAGTAAGATTTTGTCTACCAGTTATACAAAAGTCATTCAGAATGAAAAGGACGTCACAGAGAAATCCCAGAAAATTCAAGACATTTAATTTGTTAGGTGTACATCTTATATAGGTGTTTTAATGAGAATTATTTGCGCCATTTTTGAGAAGTCAAAAGGAACGAATGGAATATAGGTATCTTTTTATTTACTTATTCGAAACCTAAAGACGTGCATTTCTGGTGAAATCCCGGTATGGAATTTGTTCGGGGGGGGGGTGGACTGCATTTCTTGCTCTCCCTCAGGGGAGCAGTAGTTCTCGGAAGTAGTGTCTCAATGATTTAATGGTAAATCTGATTCAAGGTCCTCCCAGTAAATATCGCACAAGGTTGAGACGACATTAGCAAACAAATTCCATATCCCACTCGTGTGTCGGTACGTGCGCCAGCTGTTAATTGTTTCAAACATGGGACCTAGGACACATTCTTCTTCTTCTTCTTCTGCAATGAGGTTTTCGAGGAGAAATCTATCACCAGTAAAACTCAGCGTCGTGCACTTTAAAAGAAATAACTGCGAGCAAAGTCAAAGCCGGCGCAAGCACTCAGTCATGACCGTACTTACAGAGTGAGCCAAAAGAATCCGAACCGGCTGGGCGGTGTTTTTCCTGTCCGCGTCCTCGGCACTCGTTGCCGTCTGCCGCTATCATAGAAAGTCGCGGATGAAACCATACAAAATTTTTAAAACTACTTTTAAAGGCTTTACTTACCAACTTTATGAAAGGAGATGCTGAAACTGGCCACCTCGTCCATACATTTTGGATACCCTTTTAGAAAAATACACAACATGGAATTTTGGGGGGGGGAATTTTCCAAACGATGACCGATGTCGTCTAATGTTTCTTCGGTAAGAACCGAACGCCGTCTTTTACATTTCTTAGCCTGAACACTTCCTGTGGCCTGAAATTTACTGTAAAGTTCAGGGATTGTTGTACGGCCTGGAACTTTTACACCTGGAAATCTTTCTGCAAATCGTACTTTCACTTGGCGAGATTACCTAGTTAACAGATAGGAATCATAAATGAATACATGCTGTGCAGTAGAAAACATACTGAGCCATAATATACTTTGTGACTAAGTACAGCACCAAATAATAACTCGTGTCAACTCAAAACTGCACTTCACACTGCACATCAAAACCACAACAGCGTGACTTTGTTTGTAGTAGTAGTAGTGTGTTATCATGTTTTTATCACACGCCCAACGCGCAGCCGGTAAAATACTCCTCCGGCGTAACTTAAAACACAAAGTGTACAAGACAAACCCACACGCACTGGAAGAATTAAAACAAAATATCCACCAGGAAATTTCTCAACGTGAACTACGGCGAGTGATGGATAGTTTCCTAAAGAGGTGCCAAAAATGTATGGGCAACGACGGTGGCCAGTTTCAGCATCTCCTTTCATAAACTTGGTAAGTAAAGTATTTAAAAGTAGTTTTAAAAATGTATGGTTTCATCCGCGCCTTTCTATGATAGCGGCAGACGGTTCGGAGTCTTTTGGCTCACCCTGTATTTCGTACAAAGAAATGTTGTACCCTTGTATCGTTGTTAGCTACCTAAGGAACCGACATGTCAATCATAGGTTAAGTTTTAATATGCATTTCAGAGCAAGAGTGTGATAGTAGAAACTGTGGTCATTTCGTTTATTCAACGAGGGAAATACAAAATTCAAAAAGCTTATCCTAAGTAAAACCGTGGGTGTTATGGTATTTCCTAACACTACTTCCCGAATCAAACGTTTAAACAACATAGGTACCGCACAACAATATCATAGCAAGGCCTTCTAGCTTACAAATCAGAAACAATTGGTTCAAACTGATACATTGGATTGGCCAGTGCTGAACAGTTACTAAAATTTCACCAATGACATGCAACTTAACGAAAGAACACGAAGTGCAAACAGCTGGTGACGTCCTCGGTTGTCTCTCAAGTCAAACCTCACAAGTAAAACGAAAAGTTGGCTAATACGAAACTTGCTGCTTAAATTCTGTACCTTCCGAAGATTTTCAAGAAAATTCCCTCAAGCCAAAATACGCTTTAAATAGGAAAATGTTCGAATTGCCTTTTATTTTCTTAAAAATAGCTCCAACGATTCTGATTAAAATATAACGTCTTTAAACTGTTTTCATGAAAAATAAAATGTTTATCTTGAATTTTCTGGGAATAGCATGTGAAATTCTCTTTATTCTGAAGGAGTTTTGTATAATGTTGTACAACTGGTAAACCATAACAGAGAAAAACAAAAAAAGCTCCCCCACCTCAGTGGCATGGCGGTAGTGAGGTGCCGACTTCGAATCTCGGTTAGGGTGGATTACCAGGATAAGACCCCGGGCTCATTTCAACATCACACCCATTTCATTCATACCCGGTTAAACGACGTTTAAACTAAAAAAGTAAACACACAATTTGTTGCAAATAACTTTATTTCTGTAGCATTAGCCATTTCCGAGATATCCGCAATTCATGGTTTGAATTTTGCAATACTTGTTCGTTTTCTGAAGTGCTGTTGCCATTCAGCGGTTTCTCGCGATGTTATAGAAAGAGCTGCTCATATTGTCAATAAAAACCGAGAAGAAGTTTTATTTAAACTCCCCTTGTAATGCAATTAATTGATAAAGTAGAATCATTTGTCATTTTAGCACGACGTTTCATACGAATATGACTTGCGCATTCAGGCGAGGTGTTTTGTTTGCTTACTGAAAGAGCAGGTTTCTTTCTAAAATTCGCCGAATGATAAGATTAGGTCTCAAGGCTCTGATATTTGGTCTCAAACAGCTGAAACCGCGCAGCGAGTCAGTCTCTACAAGACACTAAATAAGCAAGTCATTACAGAAAACCTTTAGAATTCTCGGAAAGCTAGCCAGGTTTACAACAGCGACCGGAGCTAAATGGGCACTTGCCATGCAACGCTGTACTCACGGCCTCCTGGAATCGAGTGGGCGTCGACCGTCTCTCTCGCTCGCAAATTCAAATCTTGAAGATTTCTACCGTTCCTGTCGATCGGGCGTGCATTATCTGCTCCTTGCACCTCTACCCAATATCCCAGCTTAAACAAACTATTCTTGCACGACTGAATTGGGATCGTTTGCACAAATAGCTTCAAAGGAAACGGCGATACATATACCTAACATCGCGAGGAACCATTAAAACAAAATGACAATTCAAACCACTAACTACGAATATCTCCGAAATGGTTTATACCACAAAAAGTTTTTTTCTTTTAAGTATATTGTGTATTTTAAAGAGATCTACATTTCTTTACCACGCACATAGTAGGTAGAGAAGGTATTGCATTCTACCTTTTTAGGAAATGTGTGTGGACAGTATAACTCAAAAACGAAAATTCGGATGAATACCGAACTTGGTATTAAGTAAGTATCTACCAAAGGTACAATACGAAGATTTTCAAGAAAATCCCCCACCCCAAACTACCCTTTAATTGAACTTTTTCGAAATTTTAAATTTTTTAGACAATGACTCTAATTTTGATTAAAATACCATATATTAAAGATACATGACCAATAAGATGCATATCTTGAATTTTGGGGGGAATAGCCTATGAAGTCCTCTTTATTTATAAGGAATTTTGTATAATCTTGTATAACTAATAAACCTTAAGCGATAGGCGAAAACGCACTACACAAAAAATGTAATCTTCTTTAAAACGCACAATTTATTTCAAATAACGTTTTTGTGGCATCAGCCATTTCCGAGATATCTGCTTTTAATGATTCGAATTGCTCAATACTTACCAATTCTTTTTTCAGTTGTTTGTTGCGATGCCATGGAAACAGTATGATGGAAGTTTAAGACCAGCATATAGCGTCCAGTTGTTAAACATTTGACTATCGCTGTTCTCTATAACGTAATGTAGCTGTTTCTGTAAAGGTTTATTTGGATTAAAATGAAGTAGACAGAAAAGTAAAGTTTCGTAAGAATAAGTTTGTACACAATAGAGAGTAGAGAAAGTCTTGTGAATGTAACACACCAGACTTTTTGTGTAGTACGTTTTCGTCTTCTGGTGTACCTGTTATACGGAACTATACTCGTATAAAAGTCATTCAGAACGAAGGGAACATACTATTTTCAGAAAATTCAAGATGTATTCTCATTCGTCATGTAAATATCTTATGGCATTAACATCAATGTCGCTTAGGGCGTTTTTGAGAAAATCAAAGATATGTAAAAAATGTTCCAGGTAAGGATAATTTGGAGTGGGGGATTTCCGAAAATCTTGCTGTCGTATACTTCCAAGACGGTGAACTTTCTCGGTAATCGAATTTTTGGGTGGAATAATGCAATATTCCCCCTTAGAACTTACAGCAGCAGGGGAAGTAAAATGTGACGTTTGCGACATCTTACTTGCATTACCAAAATGACACGAGGTATTCGATATCAAGGACATTATGTTGTGCATTTACAGCGAAATGTGCTGTGTGTTTCAACGAAATAAAACAAAGGTTAAGATCTGAATGCTTATATGCACTTGTGTTTTGGGGAAATACCTGCATTGAAACAAAGTAAATGCTTTTATGAAAATCTCTGCTCCACCATTTCAAAAATTCAGAACAAAGCTACAATGTTTGTAACTCTGTCCGTACCACGCGTTTTATCGTTCCGAGGTGTTTCTCATTGTAGTGTCGTAACCAGCTGTCAGGATCTGCCTCAGGTACTTTGCTCACCGCCTAAAATAATTTCTCTACCACGTACCCACATATTTGGTAGTGGAAATACTGTATTCAACCCAAAAATCGATGTCGAGGTTGCATGCTTTCAGGAACCCCGTATAAAAACAGCAACTCCTTTCTCAACCCAGAAAGGAAATGAAAGATATGTCCCCATCCTTTAGATAGAGGTACATCATCCCATGATCCTGACGAAACGCGACATTTCGTGAATGGGAAGGAGAAAGTCAGGTCACGCGATATGGTAGCCGTGACGTCATCTCTCACGTGCCAGTACATGTCAAATGCAGAAAATCGAAACTGAAGAAGCCAGCTATTCCTATCTCTGGCACAGTTCTAGGAAAACACCGCCATGGGGTCAAGGTTCATTTCCCGAACTAGGTATATTGCTAGCATTGAAGCAGTTTTATATTTTTGATAACAATGAGCTGCCAGTTTAAGCAAAAACATCAAAACGTTTACCTGCTTCTGATGCCGTTATCTCGTAGTTCATTCTGCTGTCTAGTGCTATGGAGGATGTATTGTGAAAAGACAACACAGTTGAAATTGACTGAGAAATGTAATATGAGCTTCTGAAGCGAGTTGCCGACGTTTGAAGAAGGAATCGTGGCACTCAACTCAATCAATTTCAAGAGATTTAGGATGCTTGCCCCTTCCAGCATCTTTCAACTCTGAGCTTTCAAACATTCCCTTCACCTATCTCATTTTCAGAAATGACGTTTGTGCAATCTCACACACAAGGCTATTCGGCTGGTACATGGCTCGTTAATGATCGTTTTTCTTCAGCTCAAATGTGTTACATTATACATTGATTTTATATACGGAAATTATTTCTCTATCCTACTATCTCTTTATTGAATTATTTATATCTTCCGGCCAACAATTATCATTCACCATATAAGAATCTATTCTTCTACGTTACGTTACTTAGGAATGATTTCAAATTCAGCAACACGTGCTTAGTTACAAGATGCAGAAAGTGTTGAAATGTTTAAACTCAAGAGAGAATCGCGAACTTTCGAGCATGTCCGTTAGATGACGCTCAGCGTGGAATGTGTGTATATTTTAAGCTTTCTCTGCAATTCAAAATCATACAAAGTCCAAATAAATAAAATGGGAATTTCACAGAAGATTCAAGTCAAGCTTGAATTAGAAAACTATGATAAAGTTAAATGATATCGGAACTTTGAACAAGTTAGTGTTTGTATTGTGATGCCCGCACTGGTCATTTCTTTTGTTTTTATAGCAACCATTGCTCGTCAACTTCCAATCCACAGCAACAATGTTGTTAAGTACATCATGCAAAAAATTATATACTGTACAGTGCATTCATGTGGTTATCATGTGTGTAGAGCTCCAGTTTGTTGTTCGAGTCAGTTCATGTAAATACATTAAACGTACGACAATTTAATCAAAAGTGAAAATTAAAAATAAGAAAAATGTTTTTATTTAAATCGGAGTTTGCTGTGGAGAGATTTCTTTTGAAAAATCTTTGTGTACCGAAATTATACTAAGGTTGGCATTTAATCAGTTTTCGTTTTTTAGTTATGCTGTTCACAGACACACACAGGGACCTTTTTCCTGGAGGGGTTTTTGGTGCCTAAAACATGTATTTCCGGTGAAATCTCGGTATCCAATTTTTGGTTGGAAGGCAATACTTCGTCTACTTATGTAGTAGAGAAGGTAATAAAATTGTATGTGCAATTTCTAGTCGTTGTTCATTACTTGCAATTGCTTTCATTCGCAACAGCAAGTATGAGATTACAGCATTATCTGTCTATGCCAGTTGTAGGGTGTCACTGCTCGCAGTGTGACCTCCTTAAGGTCTCCGGGAAACGTCAGTACCCTCTCTGACCTACTAACATGTGGCATGCCTGCGAATTGTACGCACTTTTACTTGGTGTGCATACCGCATGTCGCTTTACAGTAACACGCTTCAGTGTTTTAACAGCCACAGTAGGACTAGTCATCACTTTGTCCGTCTTTCTGAGCACGGGGCGAGAAGGTTCAGTTTGGTAGTGAATGTTTTATTAAAACAGAGCGGAGTCGTACTGCCAGTACACAGCTTTAAATATCAAGGTATGGGAAAATTCAAACCAGTAATGACGATTATTGTGTGTTTTAAAGAGCTGTGCTGTAATTGTTTGTCAGTTTTAGCGTGTCCCGGGTGGTTTCTCGTCTACCACGATTTCATCTGCTCCCCTCCCACTAAAGGTCGCGACAGTAACCGAGACGTTATTGTGCGCTGGTTCTTTCAGCCAAACTGTCTGTTGGCTAGAAACGTCGGCAGAGATTAACTAACAACAAATAAGGCAGTTGCAAACAGTAAGGATCTGCATTTACAAAATATTTACTCTACCAAATTTTCATGTTGGCTAACCTGTATTAACGTCTGTAGCCCGCATTCGGGAGGTTCCGGGTTAGATCTCTGATCCATGGGTTTTTCGGGGGGTTTTCCCGGGTCGTGAGGCGAATCTGGAGCGCTTTCTTTCATCCTCCGAATCCTTCGCCCTGTTTAGTCTATTCAACGTTGGGAAGTGTCGGCGATGGTGTTTCGGTGCAGCGTGGCTCTGTGTGAACTTTCTCTCCGTCCCTCGGCCTTCCGCTGGTTGCCGGAGTATGAGGACCGTCCCTTGGGGGGAGACGTTGAACCCGTGTGAGGCGGGGTCCCCGGTCTGCCTGTCCGACTGCGAGGACGTCTATATCTGTAGGTAACCTGTCATTGCTGTGCCGTCTCTCCTGGTTCCGGCCGCCCGGTGGCGTCCCCATCGGTGCCAATGCCCTCCGCTCCATCCAACCTCTATTATGTCGGCTGAGGTGAAAAAATATCATTGGTCAGTTAGAAACAAATGTCCCAACACCAAAATTCACTTTCCACTTTCTTATCGATATGGGCATCGATTTGTTCCCTTCTCGTTTACTTATACAAAGATCTTTCATTATGAAAGGGACTTTATACGCTATTCTCAAAAAATTCAAGATATACATTTTATTTGTAAATGAAAATTAATAAGGGCATCATAAAAGTACCAAATAAATGTTTTTACAGCATTAGTTGACAGAAAGAATCAATGATGGCGCTGTAACACAGGGTGAACATAACAAATCAATATATATGGAAACTGCTGGCTCGGTCCTTGGACATCCTGTTCAATAACAAGACTGAGGGCAGGACATTGCCTTTAGGTGGAACTGCTCGCCGCGCCGTCTAACATTTCCAATGAAAACGCACGCCTCCAGTTCCACGGAAGATAGAACAGACTATGTCCAGTGTTAATTCTTGGAACATTTTCCCTTCCAGAAAGCAAGCACAGAACATGCAGCGACCTGTTTCATACCTTCCTTAACATAAATTTAATTTGCATTGGCATCGTTCAAGTAATTGCTCCAGTTTAATTTTTACAACAGAATACTCAAAATTTTATAACTTTTTAAGACATTCAGACAATGTTAATAATTGATATTACAAATTTTCAGATCTCTAAAATTAATTATGTATAATTTGGTTTTTTGTTTTGAAAAAATGCATTCAAATTTCACCTCTAATTTCAAAGTTGATTTTAGCTGAAATTTATATGCATAAATATAATGAAAGTAACTCCAAGTGTTAATTTTTCAAAGTATAGGTTAGGGTCAACTATTTTAAATCTTGATTGAACAATCGGTTACTCAAAATTATGCAATTCCCTCCCTAATTTTACGTATTTGTCTTAAGGTCCCGTATGAGTATCTAAGTCGATAGATCAAGTATTACATTCCAAAATTCCAACACCGAAATGTCAATGGGAATACACGATTTGAGTTCCCCTGCATTAAAACACATTTTTAACAGAATCTCCGTCTATGTATGTGCCTTAGAATAGCATAACCCAAAAAGTAAAAGTTAGTCAAACACTAAATTTTCTAGTTCAACTTTCAAGGATGCGAATGAAGATTTTCAAGAAAATCCCGCACACCAAAATACCCTTTACATGAAAAAGTTTTCGTTTTTTTGTTTAAAATGACTAACGATTTTGGTTAACTATTGCATGACTGATAAAACGTAATAGATGAGATAAAATCTTACTACACAAAGAAATGTAGATCTCGTTAGAGCTCGCATGTCAAAGTCTTTTCGTGTGTTTATTTCCGAGATATTTATTCCTTGTTATTAGTTTGAATCTTCAAATACTTCTTTTAAGTAGATTTTTCTGTTGGTCGTGCAAACAGCATGAAATTTCTATGGCAGCAGGCATGTATAATGGAAGTTTATCTCCATTAAAATCAGTAGATAAAAGAATAGTTTGCAGAAGACTGAGTTGAGAAAGTCAGTGTATTTCACATTTCTCGCATAAAACACGCTTCCTGGATGCATTGTGACATCGCTATTTGCTGCCGCAGGATTTGCCTTACGTAGGGAAATTGATTCCCGTTTGAAAAGCTCCATTGATTGATCAGGCGGATGGTTCCAGGAATTGCACTGGCAACGTCGCCTTCTCTGGAACTCTTAGCGTCTTCGAGAAGTACGCTGACTTACAGCAATTCTTTCCCTTCTTGGTACAAGCAACAAGGTGCGGCGGCAGCGGCTGTTCGAGGGAACAACAAATCGACTGCAGTTGTACCAAAATACATTTCTGGATGTGCGCCCAATGGCGTAAAAGGAACAAGGACATCACCTTGTTCTCAATACAATACTGAGTAAAGCTCGTAAGATGCAGCGCAGTTGTCAAATTCAGAGTTACGGATTACGTTAATGAACTTTTTGTTTATAATGCATTTAAAAAGACGGCATATGGAGGGCAAGATTCTTCTTCTATTTGTGTACACTTGTATATGATTTACACGCATTCAGGTTTTTCTATGTGGTTGAATGGAAGAGAAGCCCAATGGCCTTAAGCTAAGCTACATGAATGAATGAATAAATATGGGGCCTTGAGAGTAAAATAGGGAAGATATAATTAATAATAAGCGAGTGTTCTAAGATTTAAGGGGGAAAATGACATTTTTAGTTTTCGTGCAATGTTACAAATTGTAATTCCCTCCTTAATTTAATATAAAAATTATTTAGTTTCATGTTACATAAATTGTCTTCTTTAAAGAGATGTACTTTATTGTGTAGTAAGATTTTCCCTCTCTTACAGTTTACCAATTATCAAACGTGATTTAGAATGAAGAGGACTTCAAGCCTACTTCCAGAAAATTCAAGGTATACATTTTATTTGTTACGTAAATGTCTTTAATATAAGGTATTTTAGTCAAAATTGTTAAAAGAGTCCCTTGACACACAGGCAGACGCGCGCGCGCGTGCGGGAAATTTTCTCATTTTTTTTATTTATTTCTTCAGGGAGGCTTAAAACATTTCCAGTGAAATGCATGCATCGAATGTTTTGACATAACTATGAGCTTTAACGTGATCTGGCGTCGTAGATTTTATCTATTTCTTACGATTTACCAACTGTACAAACATTATTCCGAATGAAGAGGACTTCCACGTCATATAAATATCTCTAACGTATGGCAGGCCATTCTTGAGAAAATAAAGAAATTTTTCCATGTAAAGTATGGTTTGGGGTTCGGGGATATTGTTGAAAATCTTTGTGTCACATCCTTGGTAGATGCAAGGTTGGCATTTAACTAACTTTTCCTTTTTTAATTATGCTGTTTACGACTTCCTCTACTTACCTGTAAAATGCAGGAATAGTCATGTGAATGTAACCCATCAATTCTTTTCAGAATGTTTGTTCCAGCTATACCATCAATGTAGTGTACGAGGCGAGTGATTTTAGCAAAAGTTACGAAAATTTGGGACATCAAGAACAAACATACTTCCTAATTTTCTAATCAGGTAGGTAATATAAGCAATTCTAGTCACTTAATTCGTTTATTTATGCCTTTACGTTTTTAATATTAGCAACCACGTCCTCTTTTGTGAAATGTGTGCAGTGCTATGAATAAAAACAAGGCACATGTACTCGAGTATTTTATATCAAAAAGCATGGTCAGATGCAACGTTACAGAAAGATATCCAGTCTTATCCTCTCCAAATTAACTTTTTCAGGGTCATATTGATTGGCATTCCTAAACAGTTTACTTTACTCGCCCTCCCTTTCTTGAGGGCTCCAGACGGCTTTAAGTAAATCATGATATAGTTTTATTCTTTACTAGGTTCAAATTCAGCATATTCCAAAGATGTCAAGATTTTTCAAACACACCCACCCCAAAGTACCATTTACACGGAAAAAATTTCAATATCTCTAATTTTGTTTAAGTTGACTAACGATGTTTATTAAAATCTCGTACGTTTAAGATATTTACATGGCAAATAAAATGCACACCTATTTGAATTTTCTGGAAACAACCCCTCGATTCGAATGACTTTTGTACAATTAGTAAACCTTAAGATATGGTCAAAATGTTACTACAAAAAAAATCTGATGTGTTACACTCGCATGACTTTCTCTACTCTGCTACAAATTATTTTCACAAACTTTTATTCTCCATCCATTTCACATTAATCGAGATAAGCATTTATGGTTTACCAGTTATGCAAAAGTCGTTCACAATGAAGAATACTTTTGGAGACATTCCCAGAAAATTCAAGATATACATTTTATTTGTCATAAAAATACAAAATCGTTAAGAGCCATTTTTGAGAAAATTAAAATTTTCGAAAAATGTTCCATGTAAAGGGTAATCTGGGGTGGGGAATTTTCTTGAAAACCTTTGTGTCGCATTTCTGGAAGGTACTGAACATAAATACCAAGTTTCGTGCTTATCCGACTATTCGTTTCTGAGTTATGCTGTTCACAGAGACACACACACACACACACACACACACACACACACACACACACGGACATGTTTCCAAAAATGCTTTTTTTGGATTCAGTAGGGTCTCAAAACATATATTTCCGGTGAAATCTCGGTATCGAATTTTTGGGTGGAATACAATACTTCCCCTACTTACTATACGTAGTAGAGAAAGCAAAAAAAAATCTGATGTGATACATTCACGTGACTTTCTCTAGCCTCTGTAGTTTATTAGTGGGTACACAAAATATTCTTACTAAGCTTATTTTCCTGTCTACTTCATTTTAATCAAAATAAACCTTTACAGAAATAGCTACATTACACGTTTCTTTACAGATACAAAGAGAACAGCGATAGTCAAATGTTTAACAACTGGACGCTATATGCTGGTCTTAAACTTCCATCATACTGTTTCCATGACATCGCGAGAAACAACTGAATGTTGATTGTACGGCTAAGTATTGAACAATTCGAACCATTAATAACAGATATCTCGGAAATTGCTGATGCCACCAAAACGTTATTTAAAATAAATTATGTTTTTTAAAAGAAATCTGGATTTCTTGTGTAGTTGTTTTCGTCTATCGCTTGACGTTTACTAATTATACAAGATTATACAAAATTTCTCCTGAGGGCTTCATAGGCTATTCTCAGAAAATTCAAGATATACATGTTAATATGTGGTATTTTAATTAAAATCGTTAAGAGCCATCTTTAGAAGATAAAAAATGGCAGGGGGATTTAATTTATGCGAAGTAACATTTTTGTAACGTTAACTATATCCGAGATATTCTTTGTTATTGGTTTGAATTTTCTTAAATACTTTTTTCAAGCGGTAATTAGCTATTTTTTTCGTGATACTGTAAACAAGATGGAATTTCGAAACATCACACAGCGACTCGCTATTTAAACATGTGACAATCGCTTTAGCCTATTGCAGTCTTGAGTTTCTCTCGATTAAGAATGCAAGAATATGATGGTTCTTTTAAAGAATAGTTTGCAGTACAGTGCAACACATCACAAGTTGCTGGATAAAAATAATAGGTAGTATTGCCAGCGATTTCTTTATCTCTGCGAATTTTGACAGCTTCATATTCAGAAAATGCCATATAGCATCCGTTTGAGTAGCGATTAATGTGATTGTAAATAATAATTAAAAAAGCTAATTGTTGGCCGTATTCTCAGCTAAATGATAGGTACGCGGTGATGGACATCATTCTTGCGAAACTATCATCACTATCGTCCTCTAAATGCACTTGCAATATGTTTGCTTTGGAAGCCGCTCATCTTATATAATTACAACAATAAAGATAAACTTTCATTACGAGTAGGCCAAAGCGATGGTGGCTTTGAAATCCTGTTCTCTTTGCGTTAGTTACCATGAGAAAAAACGAATGACTTACTACTTGAACATTCAAACCGGTAACAAAGAATATCTAGGAAATGGTTAACGCCACGATTACGGTTTATTAATTACACAAGTCATTCAGAATGAAGAGAACTTCAGAGGAAATTAAAGATATCAAATCAGCGCATTTCGGGTGAAATAGAATGCTAAGGGACATTCGGGAAAAGTTATTTTGACTGTGTTAATATCAGCTGGTGTAAAACCCATAAGAGTACTTACATTGCTTTATTATAAAGTCTCAGGAGATGAAATTGAACATTCCTATGAACACATTAACACACAGAAACACAACACAAACACAATCGGATCTGTGTTACAGCCACCAAACACACCTACTCCACTCGGTTTCTCAGCGGCAACTGACGGACTGCTCCTCGCTCGCCTTACGGCGGAGAGAGAGGGGGCATGTGGCCTTAATTCATACTGCTGCCCTGCGCGCGCGCGCGCTTGTGTGATTTTTAAAAGGAAGAAGATGAGTTTGTTTGTTTGCTCAATGAGAGGTACTGATAAAGCAACGCTTCCTGGAACAATTGCGGTGGACTATTGCGATTGTCACAGGATCCATCCGCCGATTCTGGGAACAAGTCGCATTCACACCACTTTCTATACTCACTCCTCTAACAATATACAGACTCCGAACCGCCTGTCCGCGTCCTCGGCGCTCGTTGCCGTCTACCTCTATCATAGAAAGGCGCGGATGAAACCGTACAACATTTTTAAAACTACTTTTAAAGGCTTTACTTACCAACTTTATGAAAGGAGATGCTGAAACTGACCACCGTCGTTGTCCACACATTTTTGGCACCTGTTTAGGAAACTATCCATCACTCGCCGTAGTTCACGCTGAGAAATTTCCTGGTGGATATTTTGTTTTAATTCTTCCAGGGTGTGTGGCTTTGTCTTGTACACTTTATGTTTTAAGTTACCCTGGGGGGGGGGTATCTTATGAACAATATTACCGGCTGCGCGGTGTTTCTCCACTGGGCGTGAGGAAACATGATAACGCACTGCTGCTATAAACAAAGTCACGCTGTTGTGGTTTTGCTGTGCAGTTTTGAGTTGACGGTGATGTGATGTAGTTCAGTTATTACGAGTTATTTATTATTTTGTCCTGCACTTGTCACAAAGTATATTATGGCTGAGTATATGTTTTCTACTGCACAGCGTGTATTTATTTATGATTCGTATGTGTTAACTCGGTCAGCTCGCCAAGTGAAAGTACAATTTGCAGAAAGATTTCCAGGTGTATAAGTTCCAGGCCGTACAACAATCCATGAACTTTACAGTAAATTTCAGGCCACAGGAAGTGTTCAGGCTAAGAGATCTAAAAGACGGCGTTCCGTTCTTACGGAAGAAACATTAGACGACATCGGTCATCGTTTGGAAAATTCCCCCCAAAAATTCCATGATGGATAGTTTCCTAAAGAGGTGCCAAAAATGTATGGCAGTTGGTGGCCAGTTTCAGCATCTCCTTTCGTAAAGTTGGTAAGTAAAGCCTTTAAAAGTAGTTTTAAAAATGTTGTATGGTTTCATCCGCGCCTTTCTACGATAGCGGTAGACGGCAATGAATGCCGAGGACGTGGACAGAAAAAACACCGCTCAGGGGGTTCGGAGTCTTTTGGCTCATACTGTACATAAACCTTAATTACAAAGCTAAAGCCATCAAACAAAAATGACTAACGATTTTATGTGTTATGGTCTATTCGCAGATATCATGCAGAATGAATTCCACGGGAGAGTGAACAGTAAAACTCCAAAACGAAAACTGTGTTAAATACCAACATTTCATTTGCATGATGATGCAATGTTGTGGAAATAGCCTGTTATAATTGCTAAGTTTTCAAATACTTTTCCCTTCCTTGATGTTCACGCGAGTAGAAGGGGCTATAGCACATAAAAAATAATAGGTTTACATGACCGGCATATTTTCATCCTCAAGAGAGTACACAGAAAGTGTAAATACCGGTAAGCTCACTCACTTGTCACCCTCCATAAAGTCTGGACATACGAAAATGTACAGTAAGGTAACCTAAAAGTTGAAAGAGTAAGAACGGCATCAAATGTTTGATAGCAGTTAAAATAATGTAAATCTGTTTAAAACAGACGATTTATTTGAAATACGTTTTTGTGGCATACCCATTTCGGAGGTAACGGTTCTTCGTTGTCCCATTCAGTTAACACGAACTAAATCATTTATTGAAGTATTGCACGTGTTGGAATACACAGATAAGTTAATGTTGGCCACGTGTCTTGTATTTCACCCTAAACACTGGATAAGCAGATACCGGCTACATTATAATGAAAAAGCTTTTGTTTTAAAAAACTGACACACGTTTGTTAGAGTTAGACATAGTGCATTCAGCTGTTTTATTTGATTGTTATTGTTATTAGAGGTGAAATATAACTACAATGGTTCAAATAGTCGCCTGTCACGTGTTTCTCGCTGCAGTTCTTCCTGATTGGTTAATCGTATTCTCATGCATGTCGACGACCACTTCACATTTATCGCGCTGAATGCGCTCATTCTAACATTAAAAGTAAACAAATTTACAAAACGTCCTATCACAGAACGCAGCCGTAAAATCCCCACGTATAGTTAGGCATACATTGAGAAATGGCTCTGCGGTAACGCATCAGGCCCTCATTCGTTAGGTCCCGGCTTCGATTCCCGCGCACTCTGATCTTGGGTAGACAAATGCTGAAGTGGATTCTCATCGAATTCCGTTTCCTTGTCATGTTTCAGCTGTGGTGCCGGATGCCTCGTTCATCACCCTGTTTCCACAGCTCCAGCAGTGGGACGGGTGTTCGAGCCTGCAACTGTGGTTCCTTCACTTCCTCCTGGGGACGGCCCCCCTCAGACCATAAAACCAGACGTATCTAGTTGATACACAATTTTCCTTTGAAACCACAACATGTGCTTTTCCATGTCAGACTTGTGCGTCTGTAACTCATTTGGGTAATGAAATGGCATAGTACCGAGTATATTTTGTGAATTCTGCACACTTTCGACCAGAAAGATAAACCTTAGGGGAAGTTTTTCTCTACAAATTGGTACCACTGTTAAGTATGGCAGCTTGTTTGCTTTGAACAGCTTTTTCTGGTGTAAATGACTCGTTTTCTGAAAGTATTCAAGATATCCAAATTAAATTTTACGATGACACAAAAGTGCTCTTGTGGATCTATCTTAGTGGGTTAATTTTTGAGAAAATATGGCATAAACTATGATGAGTGAACTTAGAAAACACACGTACACAGTCTGAGCTAATGGGACACGACAGTTAGGTCCAGTAGATCACAAATACTTGTGAAAAAGAGAGAGAGGATATCAAGTGTTAGTACACTATAGAAGAGAGCAAGCAATTGTTTGTTTAATTAAGGACATTACTCATCGCCCTTGAGCCGCTGGCCTAGTGAGGAAATCGTACCCGGAACAACTCCGTCTCTGACGTCCTTCCCTTTCGACGTAAAACTCCGGAACTGCGCCACAACCAAGTGCAACAATTCACTCAAAATGGCTCTAAAGCATTGCCGTTAAATATTTACATAACAAAGAAAATGTATATCTTCAATTTTCTGGAAATAGCCTGAGAAGTCCTCAATGATAACGTGTGGAGGTCCCGAGGTTCACATAGGAGAATGCACTGTACCACGGATTTCCCTTTCATGTTTGAGGCTGACTCTGCTAGAGGGAGGCTTGTCGAGCTGGGTCCCCGTGGCCACGTGGGGACAATCGCTATCCTGTTCTAAACCGTAACTACAACAAAAATGTATATCGCGTTAAAGTACACCCTGTATGTCAAATAACAAATGCCATGGTGTTAACCATTTCCGACATATTCTTTGTTATACGTTTGCATTTTCAAATACTTAAAACATTTTATCACGCGGAAGTCGCTATTCGCATTTCCCCGTCATCATACAAAGAACGTGAACTTTGAAAGCCATCACCTGGCGACGCGCCTTTTAAAAGTGTCACTATCTACTGTATTCAACGTTGCATGAAACTGAGTTTTATTTATGAACGCTCTTTAACTGCTGTGGTCCTTAGCGTCCCATTCTATATTGGACGTGAAGGACCGGTAATTTTGCTCAGAGGCCTCTTTATCAGGCTTGAGGTTCTTTTACTGCCGTAAATGTACGGCACAGGACCACCGGAGAAAGCCATGCTATGCATTTTTACGCCCGAAAAAAATCTATCGTCCTCCGCCGGGTTTGAACCCGCGACCTCGCCTGCTGTATTCTTCTTATAGCTAAAACGAAATGTGATATGAAAGTTTATCTGTATTAACATGAAGTAGATACAATAATAAGAGTGAGTATAGAAATATGAAAGTGGAATTAACGGAATCAACAGTACAAGATTACTGATGTACTACTATATACCGTCATTTGTCATCTGGAACATGATGTTACAGCTTTCTAAAGTTTCAAACTGACGTCTAATGCGTTACATTGAAGTAGTATACTTCAAAGTTATTTGATTTGTTGTTATTGTAGCCCCACGTTGGGCGCCAATTTGAAGTAACATTATTTGTATATGTTTGTATTTGTTAGCCCCACATTTGGGAGCCAATTTGCGATGGTATATTTATAATGTTATTTGTGTATGTGTTTACTCAACATGGTGAAGCCATTTTGTGACGTGATTCTTTGTTAGGTTTGTAGCTCCATCTGGTGTTAGCAATTTGCGGCAGTATTAGTTTTTGTTTGAAAGAATGCTACTTTTATTTTATTTATTTTTTTTGCTTCACTGTCCTCCGGCTAGCTATGATCTTTTTGGGTCGAGCACTTCTCTTTATACAGGTTGTGTAAACGGAAAGGAATCTTTTATCCAAAGATAACACTGATGAAGGAATTTGTTTTACACTTTTATTGTCGAACACAGTCACTATCACATTTACACATCGATCTAGACACTCGCCAAACTGAAACTGTTATAACAACTTCTTACTGATCACTTTTAATTCACGTACTTCAACCTTTTGTATAATTAACTTTACCATACTTGAGATTTTTCATAACTCTTATACGCGTAACTTGCGAATCGATAGCCGACGGTTAATATTTCTGCTGGACTGAAGGCGACGTGTATCATACAAATATTTTCGACGAACTGACGGACTCTACCTCTAACCTAGCTCTTTTATACTCATACACCCCGATATGCCTAAAGATTATAACTGAACTGCTATTGGCTAATAAAACGCGCCAACATTAGCGTCTATTTTTATATCCAATGAAAATTATGAATACATATGCTCTAGGGAAATGTTCCAGAAGATTCTAAAGAAAAAACGCGCCAACATTACGTAACTTCCTCGTCTCCAATAATGATAAACAGCACACCCCCTCGCTGCATTATTGCACGCTATTATTGTCAGTTTCAGTAAGGCAGTATAAACTTACTTCCCAACAATAATTACAATCAATAAACATCTCAAATCAATGTCACATAAAAATGCATATTCATATTACAATCATTATTTACATTTAAGTAATTTGTGATACAAATTACTACATCAACATTTGCACACTTTCTCTACCCATTCCTACAGACGCTTATCGCTCTATCTACTTGTTAATGCAAATAAACCTTCATTGTAGCTACATGAAGAATTCAGTATTCCAAAGTGATAGTATAAGTATTTGAAAGTCAGACCAATAACACAGAATATCTCGGAAATACCTAACGTTACAAAACATATTTGACAAATTGTAGCAATGCTATAACCAGATGTACATTATTTTTAGTAAGATTTTTGTGTATCTCTTACAGAAACGTGATTCCGAATGAAGAGGACTTCATGGCTGTATCCAGAAAATTCAACATGTACATTTTATTTTGTCTTTTAAATGCCTTAAACATACGATATTTTCATCAAAATCGTTAAGAACCGTTTTTAGAAAAACGAAATTGAGTGTAAAAGGGATAAGATTGTGTCGGAGGGGATTTTCTCCAAAATCTTCCTTGCAAGAGCTGAACTTAAATACCAAGTTTGGTATTTAATCGAGTTTTCGTTTTTGAGCTATGCTGCTCACAAACACACACAAGAACGTTTCTCTAAAAATATTATTTTTATTCAGGGAGTGTCAAAACGTGTACATATTTCGGAACGAATGCATAGGTGGCGTACAGTACTTGCTAGCTGCTGTAGATAAGCAGTAGATGAAATAATAATGTCCTACTGGTGTGCGTTTTACAAACATTAACAGCAAGGAGTTCTTTGAGACTGTTTTATCACGCCCCACTTTGTACCTAACTTGACCTGTGTTGCACGAGGGAGCTGCGGCCCGTTCCAGGTTTCTTGCACAGACGTAGCTCAGCAAGAACAAGCCATCCACCCTACTCAATTTCAGTGTTTTATACTGTAAATGAGTATTTGTGCATAAAAGCGGTAGCAAATTAGTTGCATACCTACTTTGTGTGTGGCCAACTTTCGCTAACCGAAACATCGAGCTGCCTTTTGGAACGAACAGTTTCAACATTTTGTTTTACGTTGTCTACTACAGGACCTTCCGTACTACGGGGAATTGCTGTGCTGTTTCTGTGTGCTAGCTAACCAGTTTGTACTTTACACACAGTGATACGTTCTGAGAGCACGTGCTTCAGTGCTGTTATAATGTCAGCACACAGAATCTTCATGTATGATTCCTATGTGACAACAAACTCTTGTGGAGAAGTGAGACAGATTCCCTGCTGTTATAATGCCAGCACACACAATCTTCATGTATGATTCCTGTGTGACAACAAACTCTTGTAGAGAAGTGAGACAGATTCCCTGCTGTTATAATGTCAGCACACAGAATCTTCATGTATGACTCCTATGTGACAACAAACTCTTGTAGAGAAGTGACACAGATTCCCTGTTGTTATAATGCCAGCACACAGAATCTTCATGTATGATTCCTGTGTGACAACAAACTCTTGTAGAGAAGTGAGACAGATTCCCTGCTGTTATAATGTCAGCACACAGAATCTTCATGTATGATTCCTGTGTGACAACAAACTCTTGTAGAGAAGTGAGACAGATTCCCTGCTGTTATAATGTCAGCACACAGAATCTTCATGTATGACTCCTATGTGACAACAAACTCTTGTAGAGAAGTGACACAGATTCCCTGCTGTTATAATGTCAGCACACAGAATCTTCATGTATGATTCCTGTGTGACAACAAACTCTTGTAGAGAAGTGAGACAGATTCCCTGCTGTTATAATGTCAGCACACAGAATCATCATGTATGATTCCTGTGTGACAACAAACTCTTGTAGAGAAGTGAGACAGATTCCCTGCTGTTATAATGTCAGCACACAGAATCTTCATGTATGACTCCTATGTGACAACAAACTCTTGTACAGAAGTGAGACAGATTCCCTGATGTTATAATGCCAGCACACAGAATCTTCATGTATGATTCCTGTGTGACAACAAACTCTTGTAGAGAAGTGAGACAGATTCCCTGCTGTTATAATGTCAGCACACAGAATCTTCATGTATGATTCCTGTGTGACAACAAACTCTTGTAGAGAAGTGAGACAGATTCCCTGCTGTTATAATGCCAGCACACAGAATCTTCATGTATGACTCCTATGTGACAACAAACTCTTGTAGAGAAGTGAGACAGATTCCCTGCTGTTATAATGCCAGCACACAGAATCTTCATGTATGATTCCTGTGTGACAACAAACTCTTGTAGGGAAGTGAGACAGATTCCCTGCTGTTATAATGTCAGCACACAGAATCTTCATGTATGACTCCTATGTGACAACAAACTCTTGTAGGGAAGTGAGACAGATTCCCTGCTGTTATAATGTCAGCACACAGAATCTTCATGTATGACTCCTGTGTGACAACAAACTCTTGTAGAGAAGTGAGACAGATTCCCTGCTGTTATAATGTGAGAGCGATTTAATGTTATTTATTTAACATTATTGTGTATGTGTGTTTACTCAACGTGTTGAAGCCATCTTGTGACGTGATTCATTTGTTAGGTTTGTTAACTCCATCTGGTGTTAGCAATTTGCGGCAGTATTAGTTTTTGGTTGAAAAAATGCTACTGTTATTTTATTTAATTTTGGTTCTCTGTCCTCCGGCTAGCTATTATCCTTTTGGTCAAGCACTTCTCGTTATACAGGTTGTGTAAACGGAAAGGAATCTTTTATCCAAACAATAACACTGATGAAGAAATTTGTTTTACACTTTTATTGTCGAACACATTTACTATCACATTTACACATTGATATTGACACTCGCCAAACAACCTGTTATAATAACTTCATTACTGATATTTCTTAATTCGCGTACTTCAACTTTTTGTATAATTAACTTTATCACACTTGAGATTTTTCATAACTCTGTTACGCGTAACCTGCAAATTGATATCCGACGTGTGGCGTACAAATACTTTCGACGAACTGACTGACTGAAGGCGACGTGTACTTTACAAATGTTTTCGATGAACTGACGGGGTCTTTACCTCTAACCTACCTTTTTATACTCATACACTCCGACATGCCTAAAGATTATAACTGAGCTGCTATTGGCTAATAAAACGCGCCAACATTAGCGTATATTTTAATATCCAATGAAAATTATGAATACATATGCTCTAGGGAAATGTTCCAGAAGATTCTAAACGCGCCAACATTACGTAACTTCCTCGTTTCCAATAATGATAAACAGCTCACCCCCAAGCTGCAATATTGCACGCTATTATTGTCAGTTTCAGTAAGGCAGTATAAACTTACTTCCCAACAATAATTACAATCAATAAACATCTCAAATCAATGTCACATAAAAATGCATATTCATATTACAATCATTATTTACATTTAAGTAATTTGTGATACAAATTACTGCATCAAATGCCAGCACACAGAATCATCATGTATTACTCCTATGTGACAACAAACACTTGTAGGGAAGTGAGACAGATTCCCTGCTGTTATAATGCCAGCACACACAATCTTCATGTATGATTCCTGTGTGACAACAAACTCTTGTAGAGAAGTGAGACAGATTCCCTGCTGTTATAATGCCAGCACACAAATCTTCATGTATGATACCTGTGTGACAACAAACTCTTGTAGAGAAGTGAGACAGATTCCCTGCTGTTATAAAGCCAGCACAGAGAATCTTCATGTATCATTCCTGTGTGACAACTAACTCTTGTAGAGAAGTGAGACAAATTCCCTGTTGTTATAATGCCAGCATACAGAATCTTCATGTATGATTCCTATGTGACAACTAACTCTTGTAGGGAAGTGAGACAGATTCCCTGTTGTTATAATGCCAGCACACAGAATCTTCATCTATGATTCCTGTGTGACAACAAACTCTTGTAGAGAAGTGAGACAGATTCCCTGCTGTTATAAAGCCAGCTCAGAGAATCTTCATGTATCATTCCTATGTGACAACAAACTCTTGTAGAGAAGTGACACACATTCCCTGCTGTTATAATGCCAGTACACAGAATCTTCGTGTATGATTCCTTTGTGACAACAAACTCTTGTAGAGAAGTAAAACAGATTCCCTGCTGTTATAATGTCAGCACACACAATCCTCATGTATGATTCCTATGTGACAACAAACTCTTGTAGGGAAGTGAGACAAATTCCCTGCTGTTATAATGCCAGTACACAGAATCTTCGTGTATGATTCCTATGTGACAACAAACTCTTGTAGAGAAGTGACACACATTCCCTGCTGTTATAATGCCAGCACACAGAATCTTCATGTATGATTCCTTTGTGACAACAAACTCTTGTAGAGAAGTAAAACAGATTCCCTGCTGTTATAATGTCAGCACACACAATCCTCAGGTATGATTCCTATGTGACAACAAACTCTTGTAGGGAAGTGAGACAGATTCCCTGCTGTTATAATGTCAGCACACAGAATCTTCATGTATGATTCCTATGTGACAACAAACTCTTGTAGGGAAGTGAGACAGATTTCCCGCTGTTATAATTCCAGCACACAGAATCTTCATGTATGATTCCTATGTGACAACAAACTCTTGTAGAGAAGTGAGACAGATTCCCTGCTGTTATAATGCCAGCACACAGAATCTTCATGTATGATTCCTATGTGACAACAAACTCTTGTAGACAAGTGAGACAGATTCCCTGCTGTTATAATGCCAGCACACAGAATCTTCATGTATGATTCCTATGTGACAACAAACTCTTGTAGACAAGTGAGACAGATTCCCTGCTGTTATAATGTCAGCACACAGAATCTTCATGTATGATTCCTATGCAACAACAAACTCTTGTAGGGAAGTGAGACATGCCCTGCTGTTATAATGCCAGCACACAGAATCTTCATGTATGATTCCTATGTGACAACAAACTCTTGTAGAGAAGTGAGACATATTCCCTGCTGTTATAATACCAGCACACAGAATCTTCATGTATGATTCCTTTGTGCCAACAAACTCTTCTATAGAAGTGAGACAGTTTCCCTGCTGTTATAATGTCAGCACACAGAATCTTCATGTATGACTCCTATGTGACAACAAACTCTTGTAGAAAAGTGAGACAGATTCCCTGCTGTTATAATGCCAGTACACAGAATCTTCATGTATGATTCCTATGTGACAACAAACTCTTGTAGAGAAGTGAGACAGATTCCGTGTTGTTATAAAGCCAGCACATAGAATGTTCCTGTATGATTCCTATGTGACAACAAACTCTTGTAGAGAAGTGAGACAGATTCCCTGCTGTTATAATGCCAGCACACAGAATCTTCATGTATGATTCCTGTGTGACAACAAACGTGTACAGAAGTGAGACAGATTCCCTGCTGTTATAATGCCAGCACACACAATCTTCATGTATGATTCCTGTGTGACAACAAACGTGTAGAGAAGTGAGACAGATTCCCTACGGTTATAAAGCCAGCACACAGAATCTTCATGTATGATTCCTATGTGACAACAAACTCTTTTAGAGAAGTGAGACAGATTCCGTGTTGTTATAAAGCCAGCACATAGAATCTTCATGTATGATACCTGTGTGACAACAAACTCTTGTAGAGAAGTGAGACAGATTCCCTGCTGTTATAACACCAGCACACAGAATCTTCATGTATGATTCCTTTGTGACAACAAACTCTTGTAGAGAAGTGACACAGATTACCTGCTGTTATAATGTCAGCACACAGAATCTTCATGTATGATTCCTGTGTGACAACAAACTCTTGTAGAGAAGTGACACAGATTACCTGCTGTTATAATGTCAGCACACAGAATCTTCATGTATGATTCCTATGTGACAACAAACTCTTTTAGAGAAGTGAGACAGATTCCGTGTTGTTATAAAGCCAGCACATAGAATCTTCATGTATGATACCTGTGTGACAACAAACTCTTGTAGAAAAGTGAGACAGATTCCCTGCTGTTATAATGCCAGTACACAGAATTTTCATGTATGATTCCTGTGTTACAACAAACTCTTGTAGAGAAGTGAGACAGATTCCCTGTTGTTATAATGCCAGCACACAGAATCTTCATGTATGATTCCTGTGTTACAACAAACTCTTGTAGAGAAGTGAGACAGATTCCCTACTGTTATAATGCCAGCACATAGAATCTTCATGTATGATTCCTGTGTGACAACAAACTCTTGTAGAGAAGCGAGACAGACTCCCCGTTGTTATAATGCCAGCACACAGAATCTTCATGTATGATTCCTGTGTGACAACAAACTCTTGTAGAGAAGTGACACAGATTCCCTGCTGTTATAATGCCAGTACACAGAATCTTCATGTATGATTCCTGTGTGACAACAAACTCTTGTAGAGAAGTGACACAGATTCCCTGCTGTTAAAATGTCAGCACCAAGAATCTTCATGTATGATGCCTGTGTGACAACAAACTCTTGTAGAGAAGTGAGACAGATTTCCTGCTGTTATAATTCCAGCACACAGAATCTTCATGTATGATTCCTATGTGACAACAAACTCTTGTAGAGAAGTGAGACAGATTCCCTGTTGTTATAATGCCAGCACACAGAATCTTCATGTATGACTCCTATGTGACAACAAACTGTTGTAGAGAAGTGAGACAGATTCCCTGTTGATATAATGCCAGCACACAGAATCTTCATGTATGATTCCTATGTGACAACAAACTCTTGTAGAGAAGTGAGACAGATTCCCTGCTGTTTTAATGCCAGTACACAGAATCTTCATGTATGATTCCTATGTGACAACAAACTCTTGTAGACAAGTGAGACAGATTCCCTGCTGTTATAATGCCAGCACACAGAATCTTCATGTATGATTGCTATGTGACAACAAACTCTTGTAGACAAGTGAGACAGATTCCCTACTGTTATAATGTCAGCACACAGAATCTTCATGTATGATTCCTATGTAACAACAAACTCTTGTAGGGAAGTGAGACATTCCCTGCTGTTATAATGCCAGCACACAGAATCTTCATGTATGATTCCTATGTGACAACAAACTCTTGTAGAGAAGTGAGACATATTCCCTGCTGTTATAATACCAGCACACAGAATCTTCATGTATAATTCCTTTGTGACAACAAACTCTTGTAGAGCAGTGAGACAGATTCCCTGCTGTTATAATGTCAGCACACAGAATCTTCATGTATGATTCCTATGTGACAACAATCTCTTGTAGAGAAGTGAGACAGATTCCCTGCTGTTATAATGTCAGCACACAGAATCTTCATGTATGACTCCTATGTGACAACAAACTCTTGTAGAGAAGTGAGACAGATTCCCTGCTGTTATAATGCCAGCACACAGAATCTTCATGTATGATTCCTGTGTGACAACAAACTCTTGTAGAGAAGTGAGACAGATTCCCTGCTGTTATAATGTCAGCACACAGAATCTTCATGTCTGATTCCTATGTGACAACAAACTCTTGTAGAGAAGTGAGACAGATTCCCTGCTGTTATAATGCCAGCACACAGAATCTTCATGTATGACTCCTATGCGACAACAAACTCTTGTAGAGAAGTGAGACAGATTCCCTGCTGTTTTAATGCCAGTACACAGAATCTTCATGTATGATTCCTATGTGACAACAAACTCTTGTAGACAAGTGAGACAGATTCCCTGCTGTTATAATGCCAGCACACAGAATCTTCATGTATGATTGCTATGTGACAACAAACTCTTGTAGACAAGTGAGACAGATTCCCTGCTGTTATAATGTCAGCACACAGAATCTTCATGTATGATTCCTATGTAACAACAAACTCTTGTAGGGAAGTGAGACATGCCCTGCTGTTATAATGCCAGCACACAGAATCTTCATGTATGATTCCTATGTGACAACAATCTCTTGTAGAGAAGTGAGACAGATTCCCTGCTGTTATAATGTCAGCACACAGAATCTTCATGTCTGATTCCTATGTGACAACAAACTCTTGTAGAGAAGTGAGACAGATTCCCTGCTGTTATAATGCCAGCACACAGAATCTTCATGTATGACTCCTATGTGACAACAAACTCTTGTAGAGAAGTGAGACAGATTCCCTGCTGTTTTAATGCCAGTACACAGAATCTTCATGTATGATTCCTATGTGACAACAAACTCTTGTAGACAAGTGAGACAGATTCCCTGCTGTTATAATGCCAGCACACAGAATCTTCATGTATGATTGCTATGTGACAACAAACTCTTGTAGACAAGTGAGACATATTCCCTGCTGTTATAATACCAGCACACAGAATCTTCATGTATAATTTCTTTGTGACAACAAACTCTTGTAGAGCAGTGAGACAGATTCCCTGCTGTTATAATGTCAGCACACAGAATCTTCATGTATGATTCCTATGTGACAACAATCTCTTGTAGAGAAGTGAGACAGATTCCCTGCTGTTATAATGTCAGCACACAGAATCTTCATGTATGACTCCTATGTGACAACAAACTCTTGTAGAGAAGTGAGACAGATTCCCTGCTGTTATAATGTCAGCACACAGAATCTTCATGTCTGATTCCTATGTGACAACAAACTCTTGTAGAGAAGTGAGACAGATTCCCTGCTGTTATAATGCCAGCACACAGAATCTTCATGTATGACTCCTATGTGACAACAAACTCTTGTAGAGAAGTGAGACAGATTCCCTGCTGTTTTAATGCCAGTACACAGAATCTTCATGTATGATTCCTATGTGACAACAAACTCTTGTAGACAAGTGAGACAGATTCCCTGCTGTTATAATGCCAGCACACAGAATCTTCATGTATGATTGCTATGTGACAACAAACTCTTGTAGACAAGTGAGACAGATTCCCTGCTGTTATAATGTCAGCACACAGAATCTTCATGTATGATTCCTATGTAACAACAAACTCTTGTAGGGAAGTGAGACATTCCCTGCTGTTATAATGCCAGCACACAGAATCTTCATGTATGATTCCTATGTGACAACAAACTCTTGTAGAGAAGTGAGACATATTCCGTGCTGTTATAATACCAGCACACAGAATCTTCATGTATAATTCCTTTGTGACAACAAACTCTTGTAGAGCAGTGAGACAGATTCCCTGCTGTTATAATGTCAGCACACAGAATCTTCATGTATGATTCCTATGTGACAACAATCTCTTGTAGAGAAGTGAGACAGATTCCCTGCTGTTATAATGTCAGCACACAGAATCTTCATGTATGACTCCTATGTGACAACAAACTCTTGTAGAGAAGTGAGACAGATTCCCTGCTGTTATAAAGCCAGCACAGAGAATCTTCATGTATCATTCCTGTGTGACAACTAACTCTTGTAGAGAAGTGAGACAAATTCCCTGTTGTTATAATGCCAGCATACAGAATCTTCATGTATGATTCCTATGTGACAACTAACTCTTGTAGGGAAGTGAGACAGATTCCCTGTTGTTATAATGCCAGCACACAGAATCTTCATGTATGATTCCTGTGTGACAACAAACTCTTGTAGAGAAGTGAGACAGATTCCCTGCTGTTATAAAGCCAGCTCAGTGAATCTTCATGTATCATTCCTATGTGACAACAAACTCTTGTAGAGAAGTGACACACATTCCCTGCTGTTATAATGCCAGTACACAGAATCTTCGTGTATGATTCCTTTGTGACAACAAACTCTTGTAGAGAAGTAAAACAGATTCCCTGCTGTTATAATGTCAGCACACACAATCCTCATGTATGATTCCTATGTGACAACAAACTCTTGTAGGGAAGTGAGACAGATTCCCTGCTGTTATAATGCCAGTACACAGAATCTTCGTGTATGATTCCTATGTGACAACAAACTCTTGTAGAGAAGTGACACATTCCCTGCTGTTATAATGCCAGCACACAGAATCTTCATGTATGATTCCTTTGTGACAACAAACTCTTGTAGAGAAGTAAAACAGATTCCCTGCTGTTATAATGTCAGCACACACAATCCTCAGGTATGATTCCTATGTGACAACAAACTCTTGTAGGGAAGTGAGACAGATTCCCTGCTGTTATGTCAGCACACAGAATCTTCATGTATGATTCCTATGTGACAACAAACTCTTGTAGGGAAGTGAGACAGATTTCCCGCTGTTATAATTCCAGCACACAGAATCTTCATGTATGATTCCTATGTGACAACAAACTCTTGTAGAGAAGTGAGACAGATTCCCTGCTGTTATAATGCCAGCACACAGAATCTTCATGTATGATTCCTATGTGACAACAAACTCTTGTAGACAAGTGAGACAGATTCCCTGCTGTTATAATGCCAGCACACAGAATCTTCATGTATGATTCCTATGTGACAACAAACTCTTGTAGACAAGTGAGACAGATTCCCTGCTGTTATAATGTCAGCACACAGAATCTTCATGTATGATTCCTATGCAACAACAAACTCTTGTAGGGAAGTGAGACATGCCCTGCTGTTATAATGCCAGCACACAGAATCTTCATGTATGATTCCTATGTGACAACAAACTCTTGTAGAGAAGTGAGACATATTCCCTGCTGTTATAATACCAGCACACAGAATCTTCATGTATGATTCCTTTGTGCCAGCAAACTCTTCTAGAGAAGTGAGACAGTTTCCCTGCTGTTATAATGTCAGCACACAGAATCTTCATGTATGACTCCTATGTGACAACAAACTCTTGTAGAAAAGTGAGACATTCCCTGCTGTTATAATGCCAGTACACAGAATCTTCATGTATGATTCCTATGTGACAACAAACTCTTGTAGAGAAGTGAGACAGATTCCGTGTTGTTATAAAGCCAGCACATAGAATGTTCCTGTATGATTCCTATGTGACAACAAACTCTTGTAGAGAAGTGAGACAGATTCCCTGCTGTTATAATGCCAGCACACAGAATCTTCATGTATGATTCCTGTGTGACAACAAACGTGTACAGAAGTGAGACAGATTCCCTGCTGTTATAATGCCAGCACACACAATCTTCATGTATGATTCCTGTGTGACAACAAACGTGTAGAGAAGTGAGACAGATTCCCTACGGTTATAAAGCCAGCACACAGAATCTTCATGTATGATTCCTATGTGACAACAAACTCTTTTAGAGAAGTGAGACAGATTCCGTGTTGTTATAAAGCCAGCACATAGAATCTTCATGTATGATACCTGTGTGACAACAAACTCTTGTAGAGAAGTGAGACAGATTCCCTGCTGTTATAACACCAGCACACAGAATCTTCATGTATGATTCCTTTGTGACAACAAACTCTTGTAGAGAAGTGACACAGATTACCTGCTGTTATAATGTCAGCACACAGAATCTTCATGTATGATTCCTGTGTGACAACAAACTCTTGTAGAGAAGTGACACAGATTACCTGCTGTTATAATGTCAGCACACAGAATCTTCATGTATGATTCCTATGTGACAACAAACTCTTTTAGAGAAGTGAGACAGATTCCGTGTTGTTATAAAGCCAGCACATAGAATCTTCATGTATGATACCTGTGTGACAACAAACTCTTGTAGAAAAGTGAGACAGATTCCCTGCTGTTATAATGCCAGTACACAGAATTTTCATGTATGATTCCTGTGTTACAACAAACTCTTGTAGAGAAGTGAGACAGATTCCCTGTTGTTATAATGCCAGCACACAGAATCTTCATGTATGATTCCTGTGTTACAACAAACTCTTGTAGAGAAGTGAGACAGATTCCCTACTGTTATAATGCCAGCACATAGAATCTTCATGTATGATTCCTGTGTGACAACAAACTCTTGTAGAGAAGCGAGACAGACTCCCCGTTGTTATAATGCCAGCACACAGAATCTTCAAGTATGATTCCTGTGTGACAACAAACTCTTGTAGAGAAGTGACACAGATTCCCTGCTGTTATAATGCCAGTACACAGAATCTTCATGTATGATTCCTGTGTGACAACAAACTCTTGTAGAGAAGTGACACAGATTCCCTGCTGTTAAAATGTCAGCACCAAGAATCTTCATGTATGATGCCTGTGTGACAACAAACTCTTGTAGAGAAGTGAGACAGATTTCCTGCTGTTATAATTCCAGCACACAGAATCTTCATGTATGATTCCTATGTGACAACAAACTCTTGTAGAGAAGTGAGACAGATTCCCTGTTGTTATAATGCCAGCACACAGAATCTTCATGTATGACTCCTATGTGACAACAAACTGTTGTAGAGAAGTGAGACAGATTCCCTGTTGATATAATGCCAGCACACAGAATCTTCATGTATGATTCCTATGTGACAACAAACTCTTGTAGAGAAGTGAGACAGATTCCCTGCTGTTTTAATGCCAGTACACAGAATCTTCATGTATGATTCCTATGTGACAACAAACTCTTGTAGACAAGTGAGACAGATTCCCTGCTGTTATAATGCCAGCACACAGAATCTTCATGTATGATTGCTATGTGACAACAAACTCTTGTAGACAAGTGAGACAGATTCCCTGCTGTTATAATGTCAGCACACAGAATCTTCATGTATGATTCCTATGTAACAACAAACTCTTGTAGGGAAGTGAGACATTCCCTGCTGTTATAATGCCAGCACGCAGAATCTTCATGTATGATTCCTATGTGACAACAAACTCTTGTAGAGAAGTGAGACATATTCCCTGCTGTTATAATACCAGCACACAGAATCTTCATGTATAATTCCTTTGTGACAACAAACTCTTGTAGAGCAGTGAGACAGATTCCCTGCTGTTATAATGTCAGCACACAGAATCTTCATGTATGATTCCTATGTGACAACAATCTCTTGTAGAGAAGTGAGACAGATTCCCTGCTGTTATAATGTCAGCACACAGAATCTTCATGTATGACTCCTATGTGACAACAAACTCTTGTAGAGAAGTGAGACAGATTCCCTGCTGTTATAATGCCAGCACACAGAATCTTCATGTATGATTGCTATGTGACAACAAACTCTTGTAGACAAGTGAGACAGATTCCCTGCTGTTATAATGTCAGCACACAGAATCTTCATGTATGATTCCTATGTAACAACAAACTCTTGTAGGGAAGTGAGACATTCCCTGCTGTTATAATGCCAGCACACAGAATCTTCATGTATGATTCCTATGTGACAACAAACTCTTGTAGAGAAGTGAGACATATTCCCTGCTGTTATAATACCAGCACACAGAATCTTCATGTATAATTTCTTTGTGACAACAAACTCTTGTAGAGCAGTGAGACAGATGCCCTGCTGTTATAATGTCAGCACACAGAATCTTCATGTATGATTCCTATGTGACAACAATCTCTTGTAGAGAAGTGAGACAGATTCCCTGCTGTTATAATGTCAGCACACAGAATCTTCATGTATGACTCCTATGTGACAACAAACTCTTGTAGAAAAGTGAGACAGATTCCCTGCTGTTATAATGTCAGCACACAGAATCTTCATGTCTGATTCCTATGTGACAACAAACTCTTGTAGAGAAGTGAGACAGATTCCCTGCTGTTATAATGCCAGCACACAGAATCTTCATGTATGACTCCTATGTGACAACAAACTCTTGTAGAGAAGTGAGACAGATTCCCTGCTGTTTTAATGCCAGTACACAGAATCTTCATGTATGATTCCTATGTGACAACAAACTCTTGTAGACAAGTGAGACAGATTCCCTGCTGTTATAATGCCAGCACACAGAATCTTCATGTATGATTGCTATGTGACAACAAACTCTTGTAGACAAGTGAGACAGATTCCCTGCTGTTATAATGTCAGCACACAGAATCTTCATGTATGATTCCTATGTAACAACAAACTCTTGTAGGGAAGTGAGACATTCCCTGCTGTTATAATGCCAGCACACAGAATCTTCATGTATGATTCCTATGTGACAACAAACTCTTGTAGAGAAGTGAGACATATTCCGTGCTGTTATAATACCAGCACACAGAATCTTCATGTATAATTCCTTTGTGACAACAAACTCTTGTAGAGCAGTGAGACAGATTCCCTGCTGTTATAATGTCAGCACACAGAATCTTCATGTATGATTCCTATGTGACAACAATCTCTTGTAGAGAAGTGAGACAGATTCCCTGCTGTTATAATGTCAGCACACAGAATCTTCATGTATGACTCCTATGTGACAACAAACTCTTGTAGAGAAGTGAGACAGATTCCCTGCTGTTATAAAGCCAGCACAGAGAATCTTCATGTATCATTCCTGTGTGACAACTAACTCTTGTAGAGAAGTGAGACAAATCCCTGTTGTTATAATGCCAGCATACAGAATCTTCATGTATGATTCCTATGTGACAACTAACTCTTGTAGGGAAGTGAGACAGATTCCCTGTTGTTATAATGCCAGCACACAGAATCTTCATGTATGATTCCTGTGTGACAACAAACTCTTGTAGAGAAGTGAGACAGATTCCCTGCTGTTATAAAGCCAGCTCAGAGAATCTTCATGTATCATTCCTATGTGACAACAAACTCTTGTAGAGAAGTGACACACATTCCCTGCTGTTATAATGCCAGTACACAGAATCTTCGTGCATGATTCCTTTGTGACAACAAACTCTTGTAGAGAAGTAAAACAGATTCCCTGCTGTTATAATGTCAGCACACACAATCCTCATGTATGATTCCTATGTGACAACAAACTCTTGTAGGGAAGTGAGACAAATTCCCTGCTGTTATAATGCCAGTACACAGAATCTTCGTGTATGATTCCTATGTGACAACAAACTCTTGTAGAGAAGTGACACATTCCCTGCTGTTATAATGCCAGCACACAGAATCTTCATGTATGATTCCTTTGTGACAACAAACTCTTGTAGAGAAGTAAAACAGATTCCCTGCTGTTATAATGTCAGCACACACAATCCTCAGGTATGATTCCTATGTGACAACAAACTCTTGTAGGGAAGTGAGACAGATTCCCTGCTGTTATGTCAGCACACAGAATCTTCATGTATGATTCCTATGTGACAACAAACTCTTGTAGGGAAGTGAGACAGATTTCCCGCTGTTATAATTCCAGCACACAGAATCTTCATGTATGATTCCTATGTGACAACAAACTCTTGTAGAGAAGTGAGACAGATTCCCTGCTGTTATAATGCCAGCACACAGAATCTTCATGTATGATTCCTATGTGACAACAAACTCTTGTAGACAAGTGAGACAGATTCCCTGCTGTTATAATGCCAGCACACAGAATCTTCATGTATGATTCCTATGTGACAACAAACTCTTGTAGACAAGTGAGACAGATTCCCTGCTGTTATAATGTCAGCACACAGAATCTTCATGTATGATTCCTATGCAACAACAAACTCTTGTAGGGAAGTGAGACATGCCCTGCTGTTATAATGCCAGCACACAGAATCTTCATGTATGATTCCTGTGTAACAACAAACTCTTGTAGGGAAGTGAGACATTCCCTGCTGTTATAATGCCAGCACACAGAATCTTCATGTATGATTCCTATGTGACAACAAACTCTTGTAGAGAAGTGAGACATATTCCCTGCTGTTATAATACCAGCACACAGAATCTTCATGTATAATTTCTTTGTGACAACAAACTCTTGTAGAGAAGTGACACATTCCCTGCTGTTATAATGCCAGCACACAGAATCTTCATGTATGATTCCTTTGTGACAACAAACTCTTGTAGAGAAGTGACACAGATTCCCTGCTGTTATAATGTCAGCACACAGAATCTTCATGTATGATTCCTATGTGACAACAAACTCTTTTAGAGAAGTGAGACAGATTCCGTGTTGTTATAAAGCCAGCACATAGAATCTTCATGTATGATTCCTGTGTTACAACAAACTCTTGTAGAGAAGTGAGACAGATTCCCTGTTGTTATAATGCCAGCACACATAATCTTCATGTATGATTCCTGTGTTACAACAAACTCTTGTAGAGAAGTGAGACAGATTCCCTACTGTTATAATGCCAGCACATAGAATCTTCATGTATGATTCCTGTGTGACAACAAACTCTTGTAGAGAAGCGAGACAGACTCCCCGTTGTTATAATGCCAGCACACAGAATCTTCATGTATGATTCCTGTGTGACAACAAACTCTTGTAGAGAAGTGACACAGATTCCCTGCTGTTAAAATGTCAGCACCAAGAATCTTCATGTATGATGCCTGTGTGACAACAAACTCTTGTAGAGAAGTGAGACAGATTTCCTGCTGTTATAATTCCAGCACACAGAATCTTCATGTATGATTCCTATGTGACAACAAACTCTTGTAGAGAAGTGAGACAGATTCCCTGTTGTTATAATGCCAGCACACAGAATCTTCATGTATGACTCCTATGTGACAACAAACTGTTGTAGAGAAGTGAGACAGATTCCCTGTTGATATAATGCCAGCACACAGAATCTTCATGTATGATTCCTATGTGACAACAAACTCTTGTAGAGAAGTGAGACAGATTCCCTGCTGTTTTAATGCCAGTACACAGAATCTTCATGTATGATTCCTATGTGACAACAAACTCTTGTAGACAAGTGAGACACATTCCCTGCTGTTATAATGCCAGCACACAGAATCTTCATGTATGATTGCTATGTGACAACAAACTCTTGTAGACAAGTGAGACAGATTCCCTGCTGTTATAATGTCAGCACACAGAATCTTCATGTATGATTCCTATGTAACAACAAACTCTTGTAGGGAAGTGAGACATTCCCTGCTGTTATAATGCCAGCACACAGAATCTTCATGTATGATTCCTATGTGACAACAAACTCTTGTAGAGAAGTGAGACATATTCCCTGCTGTTATAATACCAGCACACAGAATCTTCATGTATAATTCCTTTGTGACAACAAACTCTTGTAGAGCAGTGAGACAGATTCCCTGCTGTTATAATGTCAGCACACAGAATCTTCATGTATGATTCCTATGTGACAACAATCTCTTGTAGAGAAGTGAGACAGATTCCCTGCTGTTATAATGTCAGCACACAGAATCTTCATGTATGACTCCTATGTGACAACAAACTCTTGTAGAGAAGTGAGACAGATTCCCTGCTGTTATAATGCCAGCACACAGAATCTTCATGTATGATTCCTGTGTGACAACAAACTCTTGTAGAGAAGTGAGACAGATTCCCTGCTGTTATAATGTCAGCACACAGAATCTTCATGTCTGATTCCTATGTGACAACAAACTCTTGTAGAGAAGTGAGACAGATTCCCTGCTGTTATAATGCCAGCACACAGAATCTTCATGTATGACTCCTATGTGACAACAAACTCTTGTAGAGAAGTGAGACAGATTCCCTGCTGTTTTAATGCCAGTACACAGAATCTTCATGTATGATTCCTATGTGACAACAAACTCTTGTAGACAAGTGAGACAGATTCCCTGCTGTTATAATGCCAGCACACAGAATCTTCATGTATGATTGCTATGTGACAACAAACTCTTGTAGACAAGTGAGACAGATTCCCTGCTGTTATAATGTCAGCACACAGAATCTTCATGTATGATGCCTATGTAACAACAAACTCTTGTAGGGAAGTGAGACATTCCCTGCTGTTATAATGCCAGCACACAGAATCTTCATGTATGATTCCTATGTGACAACAAACTCTTGTAGAGAAGTGAGACATATTCCCTGCTGTTATAATACCAGCACACAGAATCTTCATGTATAATTTCTTTGTGACAACAAACTCTTGTAGAGCAGTGAGACAGATTCCCTGCTGTTATAATGTCAGCACACAGAATCTTCATGTATGATTCCTATGTAACAACAAACTCTTGTAGGGAAGTGAGACATTCCCTGCTGTTATAATGCCAGCACACAGAATCTTCATGTATGATTCCTATGTGACAACAAACTCTTGTAGAGAAGTGAGACATATTCCGTGCTGTTATAATACCAGCACACAGAATCTTCATGTATAATTCCTTTGTGACAACAAACTCTTGTAGAGCAGTGAGACAGATTCCCTGCTGTTATAATGTCAGCACACAGAATCTTCATGTATGATTCCTATGTGACAACAATCTCTTGTAGAGAAGTGAGACAGATTCCCTGCTGTTATAAAGCCAGCACAGAGAATCTTCATGTATCATTCCTGTGTGACAACTAACTCTTGTAGAGAAGTGAGACAAATTCCCTGTTGTTATAATGCCAGCATACAGAATCTTCATGTATGATTCCTATGTGACAACTAACTCTTGTAGGGAAGTGAGACAGATTCCCTGTTGTTATAATGCCAGCACACAGAATCTTCATGTATGATTCCTGTGTGACAACAAACTCTTGTAGAGAAGTGAGACAGATTCCCTGCTGTTATAAAGCCAGCTCAGTGAATCTTCATGTATCATTCCTATGTGACAACAAACTCTTGTAGAGAAGTGACACACATTCCCTGCTGTTATAATGCCAGTACACAGAATCTTCGTGTATGATTCCTTTGTGACAACAAACTCTTGTAGAGAAGTAAAACAGATTCCCTGCTGTTATAATGTCAGCACACACAATCCTCATGTATGATTCCTATGTGACAACAAACTCTTGTAGGGAAGTGAGACAGATTCCCTGCTGTTATAATGCCAGTACACAGAATCTTCGTGTATGATTCCCATGTGACAACAAACTCTTGTAGAGAAGTGACACATTCCCTGCTGTTATAATGCCAGCACACAGAATCTTCATGTATGATTCCTTTGTGACAACAAACTCTTGTAGAGAAGTAAAACAGATTCCCTGCTGTTATAATGTCAGCACACACAATCCTCAGGTATGATTCCTATGTGACAACAAACTCTTGTAGGGAAGTGAGACAGATTCCCTGCTGTTATGTCAGCACACAGAATCTTCATGTATGATTCCTATGTGACAACAAACTCTTGTAGGGAAGTGAGACAGATTTCCCGCTGTTATAATTCCAGCACACAGAATCTTCATGTATGATTCCTATGTGACAACAAACTCTTGTAGAGAAGTGAGACAGATTCCCTGCTGTTATAATGCCAGCACACAGAATCTTCATGTATGATTCCTATGTGACAACAAACTCTTGTAGACAAGTGAGACAGATTCCCTGCTGTTATAATGCCAGCACACAGAATCTTCATGTATGATTCCTATGTGACAACAAACTCTTGTAGACAAGTGAGACAGATTCCCTGCTGTTATAATGTCAGCACACAGAATCTTCATGTATGATTCCTATGCAACAACAAACTCTTGTAGGGAAGTGAGACATGCCCTGCTGTTATAATGCCAGCACACAGAATCTTCATGTATGATTCCTATGTGACAACAAACTCTTGTAGAGAAGTGAGACATATTCCCTGCTGTTATAATACCAGCACACAGAATCTTCATGTATGATTCCTTTGTGCCAACAAACTCTTCTAGAGAAGTGAGACAGTTTCCCTGCTGTTATAATGTCAGCACACAGAATCTTCATGTATGACTCCTATGTGACAACAAACTCTTGTAGAAAAGTGAGACAGATTCCCTGCTGTTATAATGCCAGTACACAGAATCTTCATGTATGATTCCTATGTGACAACAAACTCTTGTAGAGAAGTGAGACAGATTCCGTGTTGTTATAAAGCCAGCACATAGAATGTTCCTGTATGATTCCTATGTGACAACAAACTCTTGTAGAGAAGTGAGACAGATTCCCTGCTGTTATAATGCCAGCACACAGAATCTTCATGTATGATTCCTGTGTGACAACAAACGTGTACAGAAGTGAGACAGATTCCCTGCTGTTATAATGCCAGCACACACAATCTTCATGTATGATTCCTGTGTGACAACAAACGTGTAGAGAAGTGAGACAGATTCCCTACGGTTATAAAGCCAGCACACAGAATCTTCATGTATGATTCCTATGTGACAACAAACTCTTTTAGAGAAGTGAGACAGATTCCGTGTTGTTATAAAGCCAGCACATAGAATCTTCATGTATGATACCTGTGTGACAACAAACTCTTGTAGAGAAGTGAGACAGATTCCCTGCTGTTATAACACCAGCACACAGAATCTTCATGTATGATTCCTTTGTGACAACAAACTCTTGTAGAGAAGTGACACAGATTACCTGCTGTTATAATGTCAGCACACAGAATCTTCATGTATGATTCCTGTGTGACAACAAACTCTTGTAGAGAAGTGACACAGATTACCTGCTGTTATAATGTCAGCACACAGAATCTTCATGTATGATTCCTATGTGACAACAAACTCTTTTAGAGAAGTGAGACAGATTCCGTGTTGTTATAAAGCCAGCACATAGAATCTTCATGTATGATACCTGTGTGACAACAAACTCTTGTAGAAAAGTGAGACAGATTCCCTGCTGTTATAATGCCAGTACACAGAATTTTCATGTATGATTCCTGTGTTACAACAAACTCTTGTAGAGAAGTGAGACAGATTCCCTGTTGTTATAATGCCAGCACACAGAATCTTCATGTATGATTCCTGTGTTACAACAAACTCTTGTAGAGAAGTGAGACAGATTCCCTACTGTTATAATGCCAGCACATAGAATCTTCATGTATGATTCCTGTGTGACAACAAACTCTTGTAGAGAAGCGAGACAGACTCCCCGTTGTTATAATGCCAGCACACAGAATCTTCAAGTATGATTCCTGTGTGACAACAAACTCTTGTAGAGAAGTGACACAGATTCCCTGCTGTTATAATGCCAGTACACAGAATCTTCATGTATGATTCCTGTGTGACAACAAACTCTTGTAGAGAAGTGACACAGATTCCCTGCTGTTAAAATGTCAGCACCAAGAATCTTCATGTATGATGCCTGTGTGACAACAAACTCTTGTAGAGAAGTGAGACAGATTTCCTGCTGTTATAATTCCAGCACACAGAATCTTCATGTATGATTCCTATGTGACAACAAACTCTTGTAGAGAAGTGAGACAGATTCCCTGTTGTTATAATGCCAGCACACAGAATCTTCATGTATGACTCCTATGTGACAACAAACTGTTGTAGAGAAGTGAGACAGATTCCCTGTTGATATAATGCCAGCACACAGAATCTTCATGTATGATTCCTATGTGACAACAAACTCTTGTAGAGAAGTGAGACAGATTCCCTGCTGTTTTAATGCCAGTACACAGAATCTTCATGTATGATTCCTATGTGACAACAAACTCTTGTAGACAAGTGAGACAGATTCCCTGCTGTTATAATGCCAGCACACAGAATCTTCATGTATGATTGCTATGTGACAACAAACTCTTGTAGACAAGTGAGACAGATTCCCTGCTGTTATAATGTCAGCACACAGAATCTTCATGTATGATTCCTATGTAACAACAAACTCTTGTAGGGAAGTGAGACATTCCCTGCTGTTATAATGCCAGCACACAGAATCTTCATGTATGATTCCTATGTGACAACAAACTCTTGTAGAGAAGTGAGACATATTCCCTGCTGTTATAATACCAGCACACAGAATCTTCATGTATAATTCCTTTGTGACAACAAACTCTTGTAGAGCAGTGAGACAGATTCCCTGCTGTTATAATGTCAGCACACAGAATCTTCATGTATGATTCCTATGTGACAACAATCTCTTGTAGAGAAGTGAGACAGATTCCCTGCTGTTATAATGTCAGCACACAGAATCTTCATGTATGACTCCTATGTGACAACAAACTCTTGTAGAGAAGTGAGACAGATTCCCTGCTGTTATAATGCCAGCACACAGAATCTTCATGTATGATTCCTGTGTGACAACAAACTCTTGTAGAGAAGTGAGACAGATTCCCTGCTGTTATAATGCCAGCACACAGAATCTTCATGTATGATTGCTATGTGACAACAAACTCTTGTAGACAAGTGAGACAGATTCCCTGCTGTTATAATGTCAGCACACAGAATCTTCATGTATGATTCCTATGTAACAACAAACTCTTGTAGGGAAGTGAGACATTCCCTGCTGTTATAATGCCAGCACACAGAATCTTCATGTATGATTCCTATGTGACAACAAACTCTTGTAGAGAAGTGAGACATATTCCCTGCTGTTATAATACCAGCACACAGAATCTTCATGTATAATTTCTTTGTGACAACAAACTCTTGTAGAGCAGTGAGACAGATGCCCTGCTGTTATAATGTCAGCACACAGAATCTTCATGTATGATTCCTATGTGACAACAATCTCTTGTAGAGAAGTGAGACAGATTCCCTGCTGTTATAATGTCAGCACACAGAATCTTCATGTATGACTCCTATGTGACAACAAACTCTTGTAGAAAAGTGAGACAGATTCCCTGCTGTTATAATGTCAGCACACAGAATCTTCATGTCTGATTCCTATGTGACAACAAACTCTTGTAGAGAAGTGAGACAGATTCCCTGCTGTTATAATGCCAGCACACAGAATCTTCATGTATGACTCCTATGTGACAACAAACTCTTGTAGAGAAGTGAGACAGATTCCCTGCTGTTTTAATGCCAGTACACAGAATCTTCATGTATGATTCCTATGTGACAACAAACTCTTGTAGACAAGTGAGACAGATTCCCTGCTGTTATAATGCCAGCACACAGAATCTTCATGTATGATTGCTATGTGACAACAAACTCTTGTAGACAAGTGAGACAGATTCCCTGCTGTTATAATGTCAGCACACAGAATCTTCATGTATGATTCCTATGTAACAACAAACTCTTGTAGGGAAGTGAGACATTCCCTGCTGTTATAATGCCAGCACACAGAATCTTCATGTATGATTCCTATGTGACAACAAACTCTTGTAGAGAAGTGAGACATATTCCGTGCTGTTATAATACCAGCACACAGAATCTTCATGTATAATTCCTTTGTGACAACAAACTCTTGTAGAGCAGTGAGACAGATTCCCTGCTGTTATAATGTCAGCACACAGAATCTTCATGTATGATTCCTATGTGACAACAATCTCTTGTAGAGAAGTGAGACAGATTCCCTGCTGTTATAATGTCAGCACACAGAATCTTCATGTATGACTCCTATGTGACAACAAACTCTTGTAGAGAAGTGAGACAGATTCCCTGCTGTTATAAAGCCAGCACAGAGAATCTTCATGTATCATTCCTGTGTGACAACTAACTCTTGTAGAGAAGTGAGACAAATTCCCTGTTGTTATAATGCCAGCATACAGAATCTTCATGTATGATTCCTATGTGACAACTAACTCTTGTAGGGAAGTGAGACAGATTCCCTGTTGTTATAATGCCAGCACACAGAATCTTCATGTATGATTCCTGTGTGACAACAAACTCTTGTAGAGAAGTGAGACAGATTCCCTGCTGTTATAAAGCCAGCTCAGAGAATCTTCATGTATCATTCCTATGTGACAACAAACTCTTGTAGAGAAGTGACACACATTCCCTGCTGTTATAATGCCAGTACACAGAATCTTCGTGCATGATTCCTTTGTGACAACAAACTCTTGTAGAGAAGTAAAACAGATTCCCTGCTGTTATAATGTCAGCACACACAATCCTCATGTATGATTCCTATGTGACAACAAACTCTTGTAGGGAAGTGAGACAAATTCCCTGCTGTTATAATGCCAGTACACAGAATCTTCGTGTATGATTCCTATGTGACAACAAACTCTTGTAGAGAAGTGACACATTCCCTGCTGTTATAATGCCAGCACACAGAATCTTCATGTATGATTCCTTTGTGACAACAAACTCTTGTAGAGAAGTAAAACAGATTCCCTGCTGTTATAATGTCAGCACACACAATCCTCAGGTATGATTCCTATGTGACAACAAACTCTTGTAGGGAAGTGAGACAGATTCCCTGCTGTTATGTCAGCACACAGAATCTTCATGTATGATTCCTATGTGACAACAAACTCTTGTAGGGAAGTGAGACAGATTTCCCGCTGTTATAATTCCAGCACACAGAATCTTCATGTATGATTCCTATGTGACAACAAACTCTTGTAGAGAAGTGAGACAGATTCCCTGCTGTTATAATGCCAGCACACAGAATCTTCATGTATGATTCCTATGTGACAACAAACTCTTGTAGACAAGTGAGACAGATTCCCTGCTGTTATAATGCCAGCACACAGAATCTTCATGTATGATTCCTATGTGACAACAAACTCTTGTAGACAAGTGAGACAGATTCCCTGCTGTTATAATGTCAGCACACAGAATCTTCATGTATGATTCCTATGCAACAACAAACTCTTGTAGGGAAGTGAGACATGCCCTGCTGTTATAATGCCAGCACACAGAATCTTCATGTATGATTCCTATGTGACAACAAACTCTTGTAGAGAAGTGAGACATATTCCCTGCTGTTATAATACCAGCACACAGAATCTCCATGTATGATTCCTTTGTGCCAACAAACTCTTCTAGAGAAGTGAGACAGTTTCCCTGCTGTTATAATGTCAGCACACAGAATCTTCATGTATGACTCCTATGTGACAACAAACTCTTGTAGAAAAGTGAGACAGATTCCCTGCTGTTATAATGCCAGTACACAGAATCTTCATGTATGATTCCTATGTGACAACAAACTCTTGTAGAGAAGTGAGACAGATTCCGTGTTGTTATAAAGCCAGCACATAGAATGTTCCTGTATGATTCCTATGTGACAACAAACTCTTGTAGAGAAGTGAGACAGATTCCCTGCTGTTATAATGCCAGCACACAGAATCTTCATGTATGATTCCTGTGTGACAACAAACGTGTACAGAAGTGAGACAGATTCCCTGCTGTTATAATGCCAGCACACACAATCTTCATGTATGATTCCTGTGTGACAACAAACGTGTAGAGAAGTGAGACAGATTCCCTACGGTTATAAAGCCAGCACACAGAATCTTCATGTATGATTCCTATGTGACAACAAACTCTTTTAGAGAAGTGAGACAGATTCCGTGTTGTTATAAAGCCAGCACATAGAATCTTCATGTATGATACCTGTGTGACAACAAACTCTTGTAGAGAAGTGAGACAGATTCCCTGCTGTTATAACACCAGCACACAGAATCTTCATGTATGATTCCTTTGTGACAACAAACTCCTGTAGAGAAGTGACACAGATTACCTGCTGTTATAATGTCAGCACACAGAATCTTCATGTATGATTCCTGTGTGACAACAAACTCTTGTAGAGAAGTGACACAGATTACCTGCTGTTATAATGTCAGCACACAGAATCTTCATGTATGATTCCTATGTGACAACAAACTCTTTTAGAGAAGTGAGACAGATTCCGTGTTGTTATAAAGCCAGCACATAGAATCTTCATGTATGATTCCTGTGTTACAACAAACTCTTGTAGAGAAGTGAGACAGATTCCCTGTTGTTATAATGCCAGCACACAGAATCTTCATGTATGATTCCTGTGTTACAACAAACTCTTGTAGAGAAGTGAGACAGATTCCCTACTGTTATAATGCCAGCACATAGAATCTTCATGTATGATTCCTGTGTGACAACAAACTCTTGTAGAGAAGCGAGACAGACTCCCCGTTGTTATAATGCCAGCACACAGAATCTTCATGTATGATTCCTGTGTGACAACAAACTCTTGTAGAGAAGTGACACAGATTCCCTGCTGTTAAAATGTCAGCACCAAGAATCTTCATGTATGATGCCTGTGTGACAACAAACTCTTGTAGAGAAGTGAGACAGATTTCCTGCTGTTATAATTCCAGCACACAGAATCTTCATGTATGATTCCTATGTGACAACAAACTCTTGTAGAGAAGTGAGACAGATTCCCTGTTGTTATAATGCCAGCACACAGAATCTTCATGTATGACTCCTATGTGACAACAAACTGTTGTAGAGAAGTGAGACAGATTCCCTGTTGATATAATGCCAGCACACAGAATCTTCATGTATGATTCCTATGTGACAACAAACTCTTGTAGAGAAGTGAGACAGATTCCCTGCTGTTTTAATGCCAGTACACAGAATCTTCATGTATGATTCCTATGTGACAACAAACTCTTGTAGACAAGTGAGACAGATTCCCTGCTGTTATAATGCCAGCACACAGAATCTTCATGTATGATTGCTATGTGACAACAAACTCTTGTAGACAAGTGAGACAGTTTCCCTGCTGTTATAATGTCAGCACACAGAATTTTCATGTATGATTCCTATGTAACAACAAACTCTTGTAGGGAAGTGAGACATTCCCTGCTGTTATAATGCCAGCACACAGAATCTTCATGTATGATTCCTATGTGACAACAAACTCTTGTAGAGAAGTGAGACATATTCCCTGCTGTTATAATACCAGCACACAGAATCTTCATGTATAATTCCTTTGTGACAACAAACTCTTGTAGAGCAGTGAGACAGATTCCCTGCTGTTATAATGTCAGCACACAGAATCTTCATGTATGATTCCTATGTGACAACAATCTCTTGTAGAGAAGTGAGACAGATTCCCTGCTGTTATAATGTCAGCACACAGAATCTTCATGTATGACTCCTATGTGACAACAAACTCTTGTAGAGAAGTGAGACAGATTCCCTGCTGTTATAATGCCAGCACACAGAATCTTCATGTATGATTCCTGTGTGACAACAAACTCTTGTAGAGAAGTGAGACAGATTCCCTGCTGTTATAATGTCAGCACACAGAATCTTCATGTCTGATTCCTATGTGACAACAAACTCTTGTAGAGAAGTGAGACAGATTCCCTGCTGTTATAATGCCAGCACACAGAATCTTCATGTATGACTCCTATGTGACAACAAACTCTTGTAGAGAAGTGAGACAGATTCCCTGCTGTTTTAATGCCAGTACACAGAATCTTCATGTATGATTCCTATGTGACAACAAACTCTTGTAGACAAGTGAGACAGATTCCCTGCTGTTATAATGCCAGCACACAGAATCTTCATGTATGATTGCTATGTGACAACAAACTCTTGTAGACAAGTGAGACAGATTCCCTGCTGTTATAATGTCAGCACACAGAATCTTCATGTATGATGCCTATGTAACAACAAACTCTTGTAGGGAAGTGAGACATTCCCTGCTGTTATAATGCCAGCACACAGAATCTTCATGTATGATTCCTATGTGACAACAAACTCTTGTAGAGAAGTGAGACATATTCCCTGCTGTTATAATACCAGCACACAGAATCTTCATGTATAATTTCTTTGTGACAACAAACTCTTGTAGAGCAGTGAGACAGATTCCCTGCTGTTATAATGTCAGCACACAGAATCTTCATGTATGATTCCTATGTGACAACAATCTCTTGTAGAGAAGTGAGACAGATTCCCTGCTGTTATAATGTCAGCACACAGAATCTTCATGTATGACTCCTATGTGACAACAAACTCTTGTAGAGAAGTGAGACAGATTCCCTGCTGTTATAATGTCAGCACACAGAATCTTCATGTCTGATTCCTATGTGACAACAAACTCTTGTAGAGAAGTGAGACAGATTCCCTGCTGTTATAATGCCAGCACACAGAATCTTCATGTATGAATCCTATGTGACAACAAAGTCTTGTAGAGAAGTGAGACAGATTCCCTGCTGTTTTAATGCCAGTACACAGAATCTTCATGTATGATTCCTATGTGACAACAAACTCTTGTAGACAAGTGAGACAGATTCCCTGCTGTTATAATGCCAGCACACAGAATCTTCATGTATGATTGCTATGTGACAACAAACTCTTGTAGACAAGTGAGACAGATTCCCTGCTGTTATAATGTCAGCACACAGAATCTTCATGTATGATTCCTATGTAACAACAAACTCTTGTAGGGAAGTGAGACATTCCCTGCTGTTATAATGCCAGCACACAGAATCTTCATGTATGATTCCTATGTGACAACAAACTCTTGTAGAGAAGTGAGACATATTCCCTGCTGTTATTATACCAGCACACAGAATCTTCATGTATAATTCCTTTGTGACAACAAACTCTTGTAGAGCAGTGAGACAGATTCCCTGCTGTTATAATGTCAGCACACAGAATCTTCATGTATGACTCCTATGTGACAACAAACTCTTGTAGAGAAGTGAGACAGATTCCCTGCTGTTATAATGCCAGCACACAGAATCTTCATGTATGACTCCTATGTGACAACAAACTCTTGTAGAGAAGTGAGACAGATTCCCTGCTGTTATAATGTCAGCACACAGAATCTTCATGTCTGATTCCTATGTGACAACAAACTCTTGTAGAGAAGTGAGACAGATTCCCTGCTGTTATAATGCCAGCACACAGAATCTTCATGTATGACTCCTATGTGACAACAATCTCTTGTAGAGAAGTGAGACAGATTCCCTGCTGTTATAATGTCAGCACACAGAATCTTCATGTATGACTCCTATGTGACAACAAACTCTTGTAGAGATGTGGGACTGATTCCCTGCTGTTCGTGCGCCTCACATCGTAATCTTGTGAATAGATTTAGGGAAAGGGGATCTATTCTTAATAAGAAACTGCCGTGTTCGTACAGATGAAAATGTCCATCACATCTGAAAAAAGAAGGAAGTACAAAGAAATCTCTGAGAAGGTTTGCACAGAAATTTCACTAACCTTGGCATGAATGCCACTAAAGTTTTGAAATTAAAACCCTATAAGATAACTGTGATAGTGTCAGTAGAGATGGATAATGTTGATGATCGCTCTGTGTCCTTGTTGAAAGGTGTGAGCGATGACATCTTCTATGTTGTTATAATTTGAATTTAAAGAAAGGGCTGTGAATATCCCTGACTCAAACAGCGTACTTGCCATTAGGCCGGTCTCTGTATATGCACTGTTGGTGGCATTAGGAATACTTGCGTGTTAATGTTATTGTCTGCAAAAGAAATTCAATTTGATGTCACGAATGGTTGTTTTGAGCGTTATGTTTTATCACTATTCTGGCTCTTACAGAGCTGTTTAGTGCTGCAGAGTTTGGTTTGTTAATAGTGCGTGAAGTGATTGTTTGTTATACAGCAGTAGAACATCATCATCTAGTCTGCTAGAGAGGCAGCAGTTATAAGAATAACATGGCCAGATACAATTATGGAAAATAACAAATCTAAAAGAAATTACAATGGAAAGTGAAAACTGCAAGTGGATAGGACACGCACTAAGAAAGGAGATTGCGATCCCCAGGGTAGTAGGGGAAAAGGACAGTTATCGAAGAAATTGCTAAAGAAGGGTAAACATGGAATGAAGTAAACGTGAATGCCCTATGCTCCTCATAAGGAGATTGATTGATTAGACCAAAGAGAAACGTTTGCCTGAGCAGGTTAAACAACTGCTCAATTGTCTATTTAATGTTGTTTGGTTGAGAAATGCCTTGTAAATGTGGCGACACTAATGACAGTGTAAGTGTTTCTAGGAGTCCTGTCGTATAAATAGACCATGAGGTGATCAGTCATAACGACGTTTAATTGTAAACATTTCGGGGAAATGGATTATGTCACAGCCTCAAGGCAGCGGCCGTGCTGCGCGGTACATAAATGTGCACTTTTCAAAAGGATTATATAAAGTGTACAGCGTGAGAAAGTCCATTCTCACCGAGCGGAATCACTCCCCAATAACGTGTGAGATCCTGGGGCCACCCACTCTGACCATGCGTTTTTCGTGGTTTTCCCTGTTTAGCTCAGGCGAATGCTGCAATGGCATATTCTACCACGGATTTCCTTTTCCCTGTCCTGTTTCAGGTCGACTCCGGTCGGTATCGGCCAGATGGCGCAGAGGCCTGCGAATTGGAACTTCTTCTCGGCCCTGCTAGTGGGAGGTCTGTCGACTGGAAGTGTTAGGGAACTGAGCATCTCTGCAGCCCACACGTCTCCTCCCCGGGGGTATGTTACCTCCTATCCCAATGGCATTCTCTTTGTTTTGGTTCACTTTATCGCTGCTAGTATCAGATTAATAGATTACTCTTGCTACGGTCGGAAGCCCACGCAAAAGGTTATTATTAAGTAACTGGTTCCCAGTAGCTTCTATTAAAAACAGCAGGGCACTGTACAGGTGAGCCCCCAGCCACTGGAGCTCAGCACCGCATGTGTGGTCCCTAACTAGTCCAGAGTGATGCCCAACTGCCTGCGCCCCATATGATAATGTTACATGCTCTGTTGATGAGTTTTATGATGTCATCTCGTAGCTCGTGCGCCAGCTGCTGTAGTGATATGGCTATGGGCATGCGTGAGTGCATTGTGAAAGGATAACACCAGTTTAGTTGGCTGAGAAATGTTGAGAAGAGTCGCCGAATGTTGAGTTACTTCTATAATAGCAATTAAGCGAAGCGGCAGTTGCCATAAGTTGCAGAAATGTTACTGGGAAAGTTCCCCTGCAACAGCCGCTAAATCTTACTCACTCAAGCTCGCATTCACGAATAAGTCACAGGTAAGCGACTGTGATTTAGAATGCACGCCCTTTCTTAGCTTTAGCTCCACTACCCCTACCAACGTTACTCCTCTTGCGGTCCAATCTTAAAACTCTAAGTGTCTTACCTTGTTGCGATGCTGTACCTCCCCGAGTCTCCCCTTTCTAACTTACAGAATGCTTGCCTACGTGACTTTGGAAACGCATTGAACCCAATCTCTAACTGCATTGTAGACAGAAAATTTGTGATAGAACAGGAAGCAACCCAGCACTCACCTACCGACCTGGGAAAACCATGAAAAAACAAGGACAGAGATTGGAATCCGGTACCTCAGCAATGTGAGTCTCATACGTTACCGCTAAGCCATCTCTGTCGTGAAGTCCTCTTTATTCTGAATGAGTTTCGTATAACTGGTAAACCGTAAGAGATGGACAAAATGTTATACACCAACAATGTTATGTATGTCAAATAAAGCTGTTTGTGGCATTAACATTTCCGAGATATTCGTTGATATTGGTTGGAATTTTTAAAGGTATTACAGCCGCTGAAAACCGAATTAATTGAGGCTGAGCAAATTCTCTGTACACAATAATTGTCATTTGTTGAGACTAACAATGTAGGCCTACTATGCTGTGTTTGGATCCTAAATAATAGCTTACTTTGATTAAATGCTCTCTTTACATTGCTATTGCGAATTCAGTTCGGTTCAACTATATTATTATCAAGGGGGAAACGGCTATTTGTTTTGTTTCTCTAGTGTAGTAAATAGGGGAAGTTGTACTCGATGTCGAGATTTCACCGGAAATATATGTTTTGAGACACCCTGAAATCCCTCCCCCCGAAAAAAAATACTTTCTGTACCACGTACACTGGCTTCCGTTTATGCCGTCACTGTAGCTTTGGGAGGCATGCTACTGGTCTTCACAGGTGGAGTATAGAACATGAGCAATAGCTTTACTCATCATCACTGATAACCATAACTAAACAAAACCACGAATATGACGAGCAAAGGCACTGCTCAGTGTTCATAATTGTGCAGTAAAACACTCTGAAGGCCTCACAAAGCTTCGGGGACGGTACTTTACATACTAGGCAATGAGATTTCACCTCAAATACAAGTGAATCCCAAAAAGTGGACATTATTCCGTATACGGGTAAGAGGTATGCAATTTTAAGAAATTTACGGAATCGCAGAATTGATAGTGTATTATCCTGAGTTCTCATTCGAGTTTAGACGCGCAGAACCTATGGCTACGTCCACTCCTCTCCTCCTAAGAAACTTGCGGTTTAGGGCCCTCCATCTTACAGTTTTGGCAGCAGTTCCGTAAGTTTGTTAAACTTTTATACCTCCTACCCGCATACGGAATAAACCTCCTACGTTTTTTTAGAAAAATGTCCGCATGTGTGCGTCTGTGAACAGCATAATTTAAAAACGAAAATTCCCCCACTCTAAACTAGCCTTTGCATTCAATATCTTCCGAAATTTTTAACTTTCTAAAAATTGGCGTTAACAATTTTGATTGTGGTACCATATATGAGAGATATTTACATAAGAAATAAAATGTATATCTTGAATTTTCTAGGAATAACCTGACTTCATTCAGAATTTGTTTTTTAGTTCCATTTATACCCGCCTTTCTTATCGGCGGTCTTTCCTATTGGTGTAACTCTTGTCTTGCACTTTTTTTTTAAATCATTAGATCATACACACATCCAGACTCTGGGGAGGATACGGATCAATCTTGGCGGGACCCCTCGCATAGCAGGCAGTTGCTCTACCGACTGAACGTTTACACAAGAAATGTAAATCTCTTTAAAAGACGCAATTTACTTAAAATAGTACTTTCTGAGATATCCGTTTTTAAAGCTTCGAAATGTTCAATACTTATTCTTTCACTTGTTTCTCGCGATGTCATGGAAACAGCATATAGCGTCCATTTGACTATCGCTGTAATGTAGCTGTTTCTGTAAACGTTTTTTTTTTTTTTTTTGATTAACCAATAGTTTGTATAACCACTAATGAACGACAACGGCTAGAGAAAGTTATGTGAATGTAACACAGCAGAAATTTTTCTCGTGTTGATACAAAGACAAGGGAATTCAAAGCCACCACAGTGTGATCCGCTTTTAAAAGAATGGTCTATCGCTTAATCCCCTCGTGGAATAAGTCCATTTCTAGAAACGTTTATCTCGATTAACATAAAGTAGTTAGAAGAATAAGAGTTTGTTGAAGAATGATAGAGAAAGTGCTGTGAATGTAACACTATTTTTAATTGATAACCGACTGACACTTTTAGCATAAAAGTACGTTCATGTACATGTGAAATCATGAGTGGTTCGCAGATAACACGGTCGGCGTTATCAATGCGGAACCTTAACGATAACATTTCTATGTATGTACCTTCCACGAAAAACTTTTAATCTGCCAATTTGCAGAAAAATATAGCGCTTCCGCAGAACAAAGTTGTGCAAGCAACAAATTGTTATCGTACCAGGAAGACGCCTTTAAACCACGTGCTGCAAAACGCTTCGCCGTCTCAGTAGTCAATTGTAACGTGTCGAGATGATCTACGTTTTTTATTCCAAGCTTCATTTTCATCTTGAATGTTTTATTAAGACAGAACGGGTCGAAAGTTGTACTGTCTGTATTAAACTCGTCATTCACCACTGCACGCGCAGTAAGCATTCCTAGTGGAATCGAACGGCTTTTACTTTCTCTACTACGTATAGTATTGTATTCCACCCAAAAATGCGATACCGAATTTCACAGGAAATATGTTTTGAGACCCCCTGAATATTTTTGTGTGTGTGTGTGTGTCTGTGAACAGCATAACTCAGAAACGAACAGTTGGATAAACACCAAACTTGGTATTTAGGTTCAGTATCTTCCAGAGATGCGACACAAAGGTTTTCAAGAAAATCCACCCACCCCAGATTACCCTTTACATGGAACATTTTTCGAAAATGTTAATTTTCTCAGAAATGGCTCTAATGATTTTGATTAAAATATCATATGTTTAAGATACTTTCATGAGAAATGAAATGTATATCTCGAATTTTCTGGGAATGTCTCCAAAAGTATTCTTCATTCTGAACGACTTTTGCATAACTGGAAAACCATAAGAGATAGACAAAATTTTACCGCACAAAAAATGTAGATCGCATTAAAATACACAATTTATGTCATATACATTTTTTTGAGTGAACCATTTTCGAGATATTGCTTGTTATTCCCTTAAATTTTCCAATACTTACACTTTTTCTCAAATGGGAATTCTTTATTCATTTTTTTTTGTCCTGGACATGCAAAGAGAAATGGAATGCTCCACATAGCAACCAGTGCTTAAAAGATTTGACTATCGCTTAAAGCCTACCATATTCCCCTTGCATCTACCAGAAAATTAGTAATAAGATTAACATTTCGATTAACATGAAGCATATGGCGAATAAGCGTTTGTAAAAAGATTTTGTACACGAGTAGAGAAAGTCATGTGAGTGTAACACTTCAGATTTTTTGCTTGTGAGGAGGTGGCAAATATTTGAGGAGGTATGTTTTTTTTGTGAGGAGGTGGCAAATATTTGAGGAGGTGGCATGTTTTTTTTGTGAGGTGGCAAATATTTGAGGAGGTATGCTTTTTTGTGAGGAGGTATGCTTTTTTGTGAGGAGGTGGCAAATATTTGAGGAGGTATGCTTTTTTGTGAGGAGGTGGCAAATATTTGAGGAGGTATGCTTTTTTGTGAGGAGGTGGCAAATATTTGAGGAGGTGGCATGTTTTTTTTTGTGAGGAGGTGGCAAATATTTGAGGAGGTATGCTTTTTTGTGAGGAGGTATGCTTTTTGTGAGGAGGTGGCATGTTTTTTTTGTGAGGAGGTGGCAAATATTTGAGGAGGTGGCATGTTTTTTTTGTGAGGAGGTGGCAAATATTTGAGGAGGTGGCATGTTTTTTTGTGAGGAGGTGGCAAATATTTGAGGAGGTGGCATGTTTTTTTGTGAGGAGGTGGCAAATATTTGAGGAGGTGGCATGTTTTTTTTTTGTGAGGAGGTGGCAAATATTTGAGGAGGTATGCTTTTTGTGAGGAGGTGGCAAATATTTGAGGAGGTGGCATGTTTTTTTTGTGAGGAGGTGGCAAATATTTGAGGAGGTATGCTTTTTTTGTGAGGAGGTGGCAAATATTTGAGGAGGTGGCATGTTTTTTTTTGTGAGGAGGTGGCAAATATTTGAGGAGGTATGCTTTTTTGTGAGGAGGTATGCTTTTTTGTGAGGAGGTGGCAAATATTTGAGGAGGTGGCGTGTTTTTTTGTGAGGAGGTGGCAAATATTTGAGGAGGTGGCATGTTTTTTTTGTGAGGAGGTGGCAAATATTTGAGGAGGTATGCTTTTTGTGAGGAGGTGGCATGTTTTTTTTTGTGAGGAGGTATGCTTTTTTGTGAGGAGGTGGCATGTTTTTTTTTGTGAGGAGGTGGCAAATATTTGAGGAGGTGGCATGTTTTTTTTGTGAGGAGGTGGCAAATATTTGAGGAGGTGGCATGTTTTTTTTGTGAGGAGGTGGCAAATATTTGAGGAGGTGGCATGTTTTTTTTTGTGAGGAGGTATGGTTTTTTGTGAGGAGGTATGCTTTTTTGTGAGGAGGTGGCAAATATTTGAGGAGGTGGCATGTTTTTTTTTGTGAGGAGGTATGCTTTTTTGTGAGGAGGTGGCAAATATTTGAGGAGGTGGCATGTTTTTTTTGTGAGGAGGTGGCAAATATTTGAGGAGGTATGCTTTTTTTGTGAGGAGGTATGCTTTTTTGTGAGGAGGTGGCAAATATTTGAGGAGGTATGCTTTTTTGTGAGGAGGTCGCAAATATTTGAGGAGGTGGCATGTTTTTTTTTGTGAGGAGGTGGCAAATATTTGAGGAGGTATGCTTTTTTGTGAGGAGGTATGCTTTTTTGAGGAGGTGGCAAATTTTGAGGAGGTATGCTCTTTTAAGAGGAGGTGGCAAATTTGTGAAGAGGTACTAACTATATGTGAGATACTAGTAATATATGTTTGTGAGGAGGTAGTAATTATTATGTTTGTTTTTAAAATCTTAGTATATACAATAAAATTATTTTTCTTCATACGTTACCGCCTATATTTGAAAGAATACGAATTTCTTGATATAAATAACATGGTTGCTTATCAGTAGGAAATCAAAAGTTATAGGAAGAATCAAAAGAAAGCTCCATTTACGTGATGAGATTTAAAGTTTTAAAGGCTGGTTCACAACCAACGAGAACGGTAACCAGAACGAGAACGGGAAAGTTGAAATACATGTATTCAAATGGGAGTGTCCACAAACGACGGGAACGGGAAGAAGAGTTGACCAACTTTTAACTTTCTCGTTCTCGTTCCCGGGCACGGCATATTAGATCTCTATTGTGCATATTAGACTCTTCACTCTAGTGGTTATTCTAAGCGGCCGTGACATGAAACAGCCACTAGTGCTCTCTATAGTCGCAAGCTGGAAACGTGAAACTGTAAGGAATTAGTAGTAAATGTGCTTCCTAACCTCATCCCGACACCCGCAAATCTAATCAACGTTGGTTCCTCTGGTGAAGGGATCATTTGTAGTTTGTTTATATGCAACTCAAAACTGGCTATTACCTAAAAAAAATGGCAAAAGCTACAAAGAACAGCTAAATACGGTGGAAATGAAAAAAGAATAAACAATTTTAATGTATGTCATTAAATAAAGGAATGAAAGTTTGGCATAAGTAGAGGGATCGGAAATGTAATGAATATGCATTTAGATAATGTTTACTCTATCGAATTTTGACGTTGGCTTGGCTAAATTGGAAGTAGGTGAAAAAATGTCATTGGTCAGTTAAAAACAAATGAAATCGCAATGCGCAAAATCGACTTTCACTTTGTGATCGATATTCATTCCCGTTCTCGTTACCGGGCTGTTGTGAATCAAAATTTCTTGCTTCCCGTTCTCGTTCCCGTTCTGGTTACCGTTACCGGGTGGTTGTAAACCAGCCTTAAGAGTTGTAAGAGCTTGAGGTTGGAAATTTTGGGAAGGTACCTTAAATTTCAACAATTTTAATTTCAAAACTATGTGAAGTTTAAGAGTTTGCATAAAGCATTGTATCGGCGAGAGTTGAGTTTCGTTTAAAAAATGCAAGGTCGATTTTCCTTCTATTTTGGAAGACTTGAAATGAAATGTCCCATGCGAAGTTGCATTCTGAAGGTAGGCATACGGCTATAGGTGGTAGAAGGTAACAGTGCAAGCAGATATAGAGTAGACACATAAGTAAATGTGTATTCAACAGCTTTGTGCGAAATAGCCTGGTATTAACACATTATTTATATACAATAGTAGACAGTATTTATTTTTAAATTGAGGCAGTATTTTTATCACTTAAATGATATCAGTCGAATTATATAATATAAAATACAATAACAGCCCGCCGTAAAGCAATATATGTATAATATAATATATAAAGTGTATTGTAACTGTCATTGTATTATGTTTATATTATTATGTACATGTATAATAATGTTATATGAATGTATTACGTAGTTTAAACAATGTAGGAGCTGTGAGAATAGAAGCCGAAAGTTGCTAACAATGAGGTAACCTTGAGACAACAATAAATTAGAAAGTTTAATAATGCTACTAATAATTCTTGAAACAATAATTTAATATTTAAAACAGTACAAAAATTAGCCAATCAAAAACTATAAAAACTTAAGTTAAATAAAAGTATTCTATTGGAGTAGGCTTAGCCAATCAAAGGCTTGAAATAGAGAAAAAGTACAAATTGAGGGGGGAGACGCTACAAGACAGCGTTCCCAACCAGTCCTGTTTAGATTCCGTACGGTACGTGTTCAAGGTGAGACGTAAAAATTCATTGCGGTGAGAATAATATAAAATTTGCGTTTTAAAAAGTACAATAAACATAATCTCACAGCTCTATAGTAGCATATATCAGTGAAGTGTTATTTAATCGTGTGAAGTATTAATAAACAAAGTACAATACAATTATAATTTGTGTAAGCCTTCATTCTTTAGCCACACCAGCCCTGCTAAGACATACGTACTCTACAAATTACTACTGACGCAGCCGAGGCATACATGCACAATATTGAAATAAAGGTTAAAATACAAAGTTGATTTTTTAACCGTGGGGGCGAAGGCTACCGGAAAGTTTGTATCGTACGTGAGGCAACTACTATATCAAAATGTGAAGGAAGTCTGCCCTGAAAATAGGTCACTGGTTGTAAATAACGAATTATCAATTTGAAAATCGAATACTAAAGTGACACCAGAGAGTATTAAAAGAAATTCCTGGAGCTTTCTTTCGAAATACAAAAGGTTCCATTAGCGTAACTCAGTATACAAAAAAATTGGGTAAAAGCCTAACTTTTGGATGGGTTGTTGTTAAGGCAAACATGTCTCTCACCAGTCAGAAGCTTTTTGTAATTTATTTCATTCTCAAGTTATAATAATACAAGGAATGAACGAGTTTACAATGTTTAATTATTACTAAGTATTAAAACATTCTTGACATCGTAGACTAAAGCATTTCCTACCATTGGAGCACATGGGCGGACCAGCCAGTCTTCTCGGTCACATGCAACAGAGGACATAAAATTGGCATAGGTAATAAATAACAAGTTGTGACTATGTAAACAAATATACACATAGTAGTGGCAGAATGTTTTCATTTCTTAAACTGCTCCTACAATTATTTGCAATTTAAATATTATTATATTACCTCACAGAGATTTTCTACAAAATAACTACAAAAGTTTTGGTTAAAATATCCATAAAGTTGGAGTACTAGCTTAGTAAATGAGCCCTATATCATGAATGTGTTTCATAAAATTGAAGCTGATACAATGTTCGACTTCAGCAGAAAGATCTTAGTTCTCTGTCCATTCTTCAACACAGTATTCTCACCAAAGTTTATTCTTCTATCTGTTTCATGTTTGCAGAAATACGTTTGACTTAGGCGATAGTCAAATGTTTTTAAGAGCAGGTGGCTGTTCACTTGCATGATCAAGGAGGGAACAAAATAATGACGACTTCCCATTTGAGAAAACTACAATGAATAACAAAGAATTTGTCGGAAATGGGTAACGCTACAAAAAGAATTTCTTTTGCCTAAATTGTGTGCAAGAGATGCTACTTTTTCTTGTGTAGTAAGATTCTGTCTAGTATCTCTTGCGATTTACCAATTGTTACACAAAACTGATTCAGAATGAAGAGGGCTTTACAGGCTATTTATTCCCACATATACATTTCGTTATATCTTAAACAAATTGCATTTAAATCAAAATCGTTAAGAGCGATTTTTGAGAAAATAAAAAATTTCCAAAAATGTAGTTTGGGAATGAGGGGGGATTTTCTTGAGAATGTTCGTGTCGCATGTTTGGAGTGTCCTTAACGTTACACCAAGTTTGGTGTTGCTCGCAGACACACATACACCTTTTAGAATGCTATTATTAAGGGGATCTCAAAACATGTATTTCTGGTCAAATATCGACATAGAATTTTTGGGTGGAAAAAATACTTGCTCTGCTTACGTAAGTATACTCAGGCGGCAACGTTTGTGATCCGCATTCTGGAGGTCCCTGCTTCGATTCCCGGTGGTCGCCCACTCTGACCGAGGTCACCTAGCGAATGTTGGGGTGGTGTATTCTACCACGATTTCTCCTTTCATGTCCGTAGTGCGGCTGCTGTCGGGCAGATGGCACGGCCTCACGTTACTAGCATGCACAGTGATTGTTACTTTAGACAAAGCAACTATTTAAAACAATCTTCCTTCAGAGGGAACAAATTGAATAATACTGCTCAACAAACAAAATGGTGTAGTGACTGGGCGGGCCCACATTATTCTGCTGATAATAAAGCACACTTTCCTAACAAGGATACAACATGTTAATCACAATGCTTAGTTAGGGTGCCAAAATTAAAAACCACAAATTTTATCTATGACCCACCCACATGCCATAGCTATTGTAATACTACTGCTTACGTCACGTCCTGGTGACGAATCTGGTACTCGCGTGAGCGCTCGGCTTTCTTCTTGTAGTAGTTCTGATGGGGAACACAGCTATAAGCACAAAAATAACTCGTATACAGACACTGAATATTTGTCACCAAAACACACTTTATTGATTTATGTTCTCAAGTGGAGTATGTCTTAGCTCAGTGGTAGAGAGTTAGCTCACTGTTCCAAATCTCCGTGGAGCAACGTTAACTTTTCCCCCTTTCATTTTAAATACACGAGTAAAACATAACAGGCTTTCTTATTTGTTTTAAGTATGTGGCGTTCGTCGTAACAGAAAATGACATCGATCGGAGGAGTTTCATACTCTGTCAATTTAATTTTATAACCACAAATGTTACTACAATATGCACTTATATATGTAAGTAACACAATATCACAGTAAAGCGAGTTGTAAAAAATCAAACATAACAATCCCCTATGGAGAATCGAACTCGAGCTGCTTGCATAGAGTTTAAGCACTGTACGGTTGGAGGTAGCCTTGTGGCTTCTAAACTCACTCGACTTAGTGACTTTGAAACATTTTACTGCTCAAGAAACCGGCCAATACCTTTGGTTTGACCCACTATTTTATATACTGGCGTGAATAAGGGACATGTACAGCACAAAAGCGTACAGGCCGACCTCGTCTGTTGACTGACAGATACCGCCGACATTTGAGGAGGGTCCTAAAGAGTAATAGGCAGAATCTATCCAGACCATCACACAGTAATTCCAAACTGCATCAGGATCCACTCCAAGTACTATGACAGTTAGGCGGGATGAGAAACCTTGGATTCCATGGTCGAGCGGCTGCTCATAAGCCACACATCACGCAGGAAAATGCCAAACGGCGCCTCGCTTGGTGTAAGGAGCTCAACATTACACGATTGAACAGTGGCAAAACGTTATGTGGAGTGACGAATCACGGTACACAATGTGGCGATCCGATGGCAGCAGGGTGTGGGTATGGCGAATGCCCTGTGAACGTCATCTGCCAGCGTGTGTAGTGCCAACAGTGAAATTCGGAGATGGTGGTGTTATGGTGTGGTCGTGTTTTTCCTGCAGAGGGCTTGCACTCCTTGTTGTTTTGCGTGGCACGATCACAGCGCAGACCTACATTGATATTTTAAGCACCTTCTTGCTTCCCACTGTTGAAGAGCAATCCGAGGATGGCGATTGCATCTTTCAAAACGATCGACAACCTGTTCATACTGCACGGACTGTGGCGGAGTGGTTACACGACAATAACATCCCTGTAATGGACTGGCCTGCACGGAGTCCTGACTTGAATCCTATAGAACACCTTTGGGATGTTTTGGAACGCCGACTTCGTGCCAGGCCTCACCGACCTACATCGATACCTCTCCTCAGTTCCGCACTCCGTGAAGAATGGGCTGCCATTCCCCAAGAAACCTTCCAGCACTTGATTGAAAGTATGCCTGCGAGAGTGAACGCTGTCATCAAGGCTAAGGGTGGGCCAACACCATATTGACTTCCAGCATTACCGTTGGAGGGCACCACGAACTTGTACGCCATTTTCAGCCAGGTGTCCGGATACTTTTGATCACGTAGTGTAGCTTATAAACATCGTTCATTGGTTAGTTTGCATGTCCCTGAATTGTTTTAGGCCAGTTACATAGAGAACTGGGTGAACTCAAAAGGTGGCAACCTTGCGGAGAGAAAAACCCTATGGCGATCTAGGGGAATGGACGACAGCGTACATTATTGTCTTGTGGTACTACAACACATCAGAGTTTTTCAAACACTGTAACTAAAACTCCCAGGTAAGATTCATGTTTCTTGGCCCTGAATTAGTACATTGAGAATTTTGGGAAAGAAAACATGTGCAAAGTGGTTTTTTGTTGTCCGGTGGTATAAGGTGAGCCAAAAGAAGGTTATTTCGATCGACGAGTTTGACACAGTTGAAGAAGCTAATATGATCGAGAGCAATGAACTGAGCTCTCCCTCGGTTTATAAACGCGGTCAGCAGGTCTCCAAACATCATTGTTACGGCACATCATGCTATATACACTTTCAATTATTTACTGTAATATATTTTTTATTTTCTCACTCCTTAAAGTAAGCAGAGGAAGTTCATTCCATGAAAAAGTTGATACCGAGATTTCAGCGGAAATACACGTTTTGAGGTCCGTAAGCGTGTGTGTCTTTTAACAGCATAACTAAAAAACAAACAAAAAAGTTGATTTAATATGGAACTACTCCTTATATGGAAAATGTTTGTTATTTTTGGTTTTCTCAAAAATGGCTCTAGCGATTTTGATTAAAATATTTACATTACAAATAAAAAGTATATTTTGAATTTTGTAGGAGCGGCCTCAGAAGTGTACACAATAACGAAAGGCATTCAACAACGGACGATGATAAGTCCACGTCCTGGTAAAAATAACCACCCAAAGATACGACGTCCTTCCCATCCAGGAAACAAAACCTCATTGATTGGCCAACACCAAGAATCCTTTCTTTGTAAATCAATACTGTAGATGATGTCTCATAAGTAATGTCGGTTTTTAACTAAAATTGTATTTCCAATATCTTGTTACAGGAAATGATTCTAATGTTCAATAGATTCTATAGTCCTGAGCCATTTTTCAGCTAGGTTTGCTATCTCGTAACGGTACCAGTTACTGGTCGTTGATGCTTGTCGTTTTCAAATTTCTTCCACGTAGGCAATGGTCTATGGCCTAGACAGACGGTAATCTGATGGCGCAAGATCAGGGCTATACGCTGGATGTGGTAGTAGTTGGATTCCTTCCAATTCCTCAATTTTGTTCATTGTTCTTTGGGCTGTACGAGGTCTCACATTATCCTGCTACAAGAGAACTCTGTTTCTATTGACTAATGCCGGGTACCCCTGCCTCAAAACTTGATGAACTCGTTCCAGTTGTTGATCTGCATCAGCTACGCCTCCATTTGGAGCAAATTCCCAGTGAATCACACCTTCATAATTCCACCAGACACACATCATTATTTTGGCGCCCAACCGACGCTGACGGGTATCCAACCAGTGTTTCAAGATATTAGGGTTGCGTTAATATACCCACTTTTCATCATGTGTAACAACTCTCCTGATAAATCTATCATCTCAGGGATTAGCGACAAGTTGACGATAGATATCCATTCATGTGGTACAAATTTACAGTGTCTTAATATGGTGATGTATGGTGTCTTTTGATGACAACCTCCGAGTGTTTGTCTTCCAAACCTCTGCGTGTAGTCTCAATATTTCGTAACTTGGGTCTACCAGAAATCTTTAAATGTTTTCGTCTCCATTATTGAAACTCTGGAACCATCGTTACGCTAATGGCTTACTAACGACACCTTCGCACATCCTTCCAGCCGCGGCCGGCATCACCTTCCACTAGTCCTTCAGAAGGACTCTCAACGTAAACGTTGTTGGCTCCATCTTATATCACCAATTGCTGGCTGCCAATATGTGAACAATAAACATAGCACCCTATAAATAGTATCATATATACAAAAACTGAGTTTTGTTTATGGACGCTCTTTAACTGCCATGGTTCTTAGCGTCCCATTCTATATTGGGCGTGAAAGACTGGTAATTTTGCTCAGAGGCCTCTTTATCAGGCTTGAGGTTCTACGACATAGGTTCACCGGCCATGCTAAGGATATTTACGCCCTCCGCCGGGTTTGAACCCGCTTCCTCGAGAACTAGAGGCAACCACTACATCACGGAGGACGTACGACATAAACCCACCATTACTTATGAGACAATCTAACTTTTAAACACATAGGCTAATGCAAGATAACTACCCGGTATTGATGCTTCTCATCCTTCACCGTAGTACCGGACTAACATGTACGAAAACCAAACAACTAATGCGCACTAGCATGTGGAAAGGTTTTAGTGGGTAGGGCCATTCTCTGATGACGACTCCCACACTACCAGCCTCACTAATGTGAATATCATTTCCTTGCACAACAATAATAATAGTAATAATAAAACCAAAATCTTATTACACAAAAATTACAGATCTCGTCGAAACACAAAATTTGTCTTTTTTTGTGGCGATTTCCGAAATATTCTTTGTTATTGGTTTGAATTTTCGATATTTCATAGTTTTCTCAACTACAAATTGGTATTCCTTTTTCTCATTTCTTTTTCGTGTTCATGCAAAGAGAACGTAATTCCAAGCCATCACATAGCGATCCGCTTTTAAAACATCCGACTATCGCTTAAGCCTACTGTATTCCCCTTGTACTTACAAGGTAATTTGTAATACGACCATTTCTGCATTAATATAAAGTACATAGAAGAATAAGCTTTTGTAACAATTGTTTGTTGCAGAGTTGGTAAAGAAAGTCGTGTGAATGTAACACATCAGATTTTCTATGTCTCTGGCCTAAAAGCCACATGTTTTTGTCTGTAGCCATGAATGATAGTGTATGCCAGTTCTGATGGTGCGGGGGTATGCTCCACAAAGGGGTGCCCCGGACACAGCAATGACACGGTCTCTACACTTTCCAGATTGGGACGCCCCGACAGGCAGACCGGAGACTCCCTCCTCACACAGAGGATCCCCGGCAAACAGCCGAAAGTCCAGGGACGGAGAAACTTCCACAGAGAACATCGTTTTCCTCTGCCACGCCGTACGGAAACACCATCGCGGACACTTCCAACCCTGAAACAGACCTAACGGGGAAATTCGGGGACTGAAAGAAATTACTCCAGCATTCGCCAGACGACCCGGAACCCCCCCCCCCGAAAAAGCCCGTGGTTTTAGAGTGGTAGGTCGCCGGGAATCAAAGGTGGGACCTCCATAATGCGAGTCGCACGCTCGGCGACATCTCTTACAATGTACCTACTACGCATGGCAAAAGAATTTGCTGGAACCCTGTTATAATCAGCCGGACACAGGACGATAGTGAAGAAGGAAAATCCGCGGAAGTAAGTTAAGTAAGCCTGCCCTCGCCTGGCAACCGAGGAAAACCGCGAAAGGCCTGTCCCAAGGAATTTGGACTCGCGACATCCCGAATGCGTTAACAGCTGGATAATGCGATTTACTCACGAATTTAAATGAATGATAGACGTTGTCAGTGCTGAATTGTAGTCCACCAAATTGCAACAGAAAACTCTCTTATTCACTTTAAAAAACACGTGAATCCTCCATCCACGTTACGTTATTCAGGGTAAATATTTTTCCTCCAACTATCCAATATGATTTTTCTTACATACAACTAGCAGAAACAACCTTCAAGCTAAACAAGTGAATCGAAACAAAATATAAGAATGCAAATATTAAAAACCTTCCCAGGTTGCGCACTTCACCATAGGAGAATATCAGAATATAGTATGGAATATCTCGAAAACTGCGACAAAAAATATTTGACCAAAACTGTGTAAACCTCTTCAGTTTTAGTTAGTATAGCAAAGCCTGTGGTAGATTTACGGCACGTAAAAGAACCTCAAGCCTGATAAAGAGACCTCTGAGCAAAATTACCGTCTTTCACGCCCAATATAGAATGGGACGCTAAGGACCGCAGCAGTTAAAGAGCGTCCATAAATAAAATTAAAAAAAAAAAACTCTTCAGTTTTACTTTTCTACCACATGCCGCCTAGTAGGTAGAGGAAGTATTGCATTCCACCCACAAATGCGATATGTAATGCCATTGGAAATACACGTTTTGCGGTCCCCTGAGTTAAAAAAATGAAAAAAGGTGCGTGTGTATCCATGTGTCTGTGAACAGCTTAACTCAAAAACGAAAAACCGTTAAACATCAAACTTAGTAAGTTGAGTGTCCTCTAAGAATATGCGACAGCTAATATTTAAAAAAATTCCAACCATCCCTAACTACCCTTTACATGGAAACACTTTCGTTATTTTTTATTTTCTCAGAAGTGGCTCTAAAGATTTTCATTTAAACAACATATACTTAAGATGTACTTTTAACAAATAAAATGTAGATCTTGAATTTTCTGCCTGAGAAGCGGTTTTCATTCTCAATAACATTTTTACAACTTACTCAATACACAAAATATGTAGATCCCGGTAATATTTATTTCAAATAACATTTTTTGTGACCTTAACCGCTTTCGAGATATTCTTTATTATTGGTTTGAATTGTCAAATACCTTAATTGCAAAATCGCAGTTTTCTTTTTTTACGGTCATGCAAAGAAAATTGGAATCTCAACAACAACACAGGGCAACCAGCTCTTAAAACATTTGACTAACACTTGACGACGTCTCCAATATTCTCCTGCCGGCTGCTACAGTGGTTGGCTATGAGTTATTTCTCTCAGTGTATGCGCGAGTGCATTTTGAAAGCATAACACCAGTTTAGGTAGCTGAGAAAATTTAACGTTGCCTAAAATATTCAGTTTGAGAGTGTTGTTAAGGAATTAAATTATTTGATGCGTCAGTTGCCGTAAGGCTCGGAAAGATGTTTCGCAATACCCCTAAATCTTACTACTCACTAAGTCAAAGGATCTTTTCACACGATTAAGTCAATAAGTCTCAAGAGAGAGTGTGTCCGATTTATAGCCACGCCCCTTCAAATGGCAACAACACATCATAATGATAGTGATACATTAATGTCTTGGAGATGTCCAACACACTCATACCAATGTGTATAGGCTTGACGAGAGGGGCTTATGTATATGGACACTGATTCATTCATTCATCGTGTAACAACTGAAGATGTGTACCAGGACAAGCATCCGATTACCCTGTCAACCATATATGCCACTCTACTCCGAACAAAAAGATGCTGGGAAAATTTAAAGATGAGGCGAATAGCAAAATCGTCCTACGCTTTCTTGGACTATGACCTAAGATGTGTGCATTGGATATTCAAGGATCGATGATAAAAAAGACATGTGATCCTGTCACGAGAGCATACTGTTGCCGCAGTGCAAGTGAATAAAATTACATTCACTCCATACGACGATAAGCGAGTTATTGCTGACATTACAGCTTTACAAAAAGCACATAAGAGAATGTAAGTCGAAGATGAAGATGTCTACAATTTAAAAAATGGAAGTTTGCCCATGTGCTGTGTATACACCTGATGAATAAAGAAGAATAATAAGATGGAAGGAGAGGCGTTAACCCTGCCATTAGGAGCAAGCCTAGATAAAGGGGAGAGGCGCCTACCCTTACAAAGCAATGATTAATTTATAAAACTGCTACACTTAGATAAAACAATAAAGCTGACTAAAACAGTATAATATCTCCTCAAGCATGAGGATGACCTAGTTTATACACCGTTGAACCCTCTCGTTTCAGACGCTGTTGTAACATTGGATAAGAAATGCTCATAAAGAATTGAATTACGCTCTATATTACCCGAATCATGTGAAATTACCTTAAATAGCTCTGGTACGAATCGCTGCTCCACCAACACCTGTGATACACCCTAAATATCAATGATACTACCTGAATTACCTGTGTAACCATGCACAACTATGCTCGCCTGCTGGATGGTACATGCATCAACACTAACCTCCCTAACACCTACCATCGTTTTCCCTACCTCTCAAATATAAACGCATTTCCCCCTCCAGCTCTCTCCTAGCAAAGGATCTCTCCCCGTCTCTCTCATGTAAAGGCATACACTGCCATTCATCCCTTCCTAGTCTAATACATCTCCTCGTTTACTATCTCTCTCATATAAAACACATTCTAGTTTTAATCCTGTCTAGCCTAGCATCTATCCCTATCTCTCCCGATAAAAGACATATTCTACTCCTCCCTTGGTATTCCCTACCTCTCTCACATAAAACACATTCCCCCGCCTTCTGCTCCTGTCTAGCCGAGCATCTCTCTTTGGTTTCCTATCTAACCCATATAAAACACGTTCTACCTTTAACACCTGTCTAGCCTAACACCTCTCCTCGTATTCCCTATCTCTCCTGTATATAAGCCTATATTTCTTCTCCTAGTATCTGTCTAGCCTATCATCTGTTCACGTTTTCCCTATCTTTCTCATATAAATATATACTCTACTCAACCTCTGACTAGCCTAGCTTTTTTTCCCCTCGTATTCCCTACCTCTCTCATAAAGCGCATTCCCCTTCTTTAACCCCTGTCTAGCCTACATAGGCCCTCGTATTCCCTATCTCTTCCATGTAAACGCATGTATATAAGCCTATATTTCTATATTTCTTCTACTTCAGTATCTGTCTAGCCTATCATCTGTTCACGTTTTCCCTATCTTTCTCATATAAATATATACTCTACTCAACCTCTGACTAGCCTAGCTTTTTTCCCCCTCGTATTCCCTACCTCTCTCATATAAAGCGCATTCCCCTCCTTCAACCCCTGTCTAGGCTAGCATAGAACCTCGTATTCCCTATCTCTTCCATGTAAACGCATAGGCTCTCTCAACCTAGCATCTACCCTCGTTTCCCCTATCCTTTCCGATATAAACGCGAAAAACTGCGCCAGCTGTCCCTATAATATCCTACTATTACTAAATCCCTTTTTATACTTTCTCTACTGCGTATAGTAAGTGGGGGATGTATTGCATTTCACCCAAAAATTCGGTACCGAGATTTCACCAGGAACACATGTTTTGAGGTGCTATGAACCCAAATAAAACATTTTTGGAAACATGCAGTTCACACGGACATAACTAAAAACCGATAAATACCAAACTTGAGTTTAGTATATCTTCCAAGGATGCGACACGAATATTTTCATGAAAATCTCCCCACTCTAGACTACTCTTTACATGGAAGATTTTTCGGAATTTTTTATTTTCTCAAAAATGGCTCAAACGATTTTTGATTAAAATATGTTTACGGTAATTTCATGGCAAATGAAATGCATATTTTGAATTTTATGGGAAGTCCCCAAAAGTCCTCTTCATTCTGAATGACTTTTGCATAACTGGCAAACCGTAAGAAATAGTCAAAATTTTACTGCAAAAAAAATGTAGATCTCGTTAAAATACACAATTTATGTCATATACTTTTTTTTTGGAGTGAACGATTTCTGACATTCCTTGTTATTTGTTTGAATTTTCCAATACTTATACTTTTTCTCAAATGTGAACTCGTTTATGTTTATGTCCTGGACACACAAAGAGAATAGAATACTCCGCATAGCAACCAGCTCTTAAAATATTTGACTATCGCTTAAAACCTACCATTTCCCCTTGCACCTACAAGAAAATTAGCAATAAGATAGTTTCTGCAAATGTTTATCTCGATTAAATGAAGTAAATGGCGTATAAGCGTAGGTTTGTGCAAGAATAGAGAAGAAGGTCATGTGAGTGTAACGCATAGGAGGATGTCCAGAGCAACCTTGTTTATTCATGAATGAATTAATATTCGCGACAGCAACACAACTAGGTTAGGTACGCAATTACACGGCGATGATGAATTACTGGACCCTCCGGCTCGAGTTGATTGAACCTTCGCGCATGCCCACATCTACCTGAGCGAAGCGCTACACACCACCGGTCCACCTCAAACTTTCGTTTACATTCACGTGACTTTCTCTACCCACTCTTCCACAGAAAGCTTATTCTTCTATCTACTTCATATTAATGCAGAAATATAAGGTGAGCCAAAAGACTTCGAACCGCCTGCGCGGTGTTTTTCCTGTCCGCGTCCTCGGCGCTCGTTGCCGTCTGCCGCTATCATAGAAAGGCGCGGATGAAACCATACAACGTTTTTAAAACTACTTTTAAAGGCTTTACTTACCAATTTTATGAAAGGAAATGCTGAAACTGGCCACCGTCGTTGTCCATACCTTTCTGGCACCTCTTTGGGGAACTATCCATCATGGAATTTTGGGGGGGAATTTTTCAAATGATGACCGATGTCGTGTAATGTTTCTTCGGTAAGAACCGAACGCCGTCTTAGATTTCTAGCCTGAACACTTCCTGTGGCCTGAAATTTATTGTAAAGTTCATGGATTGTTGTACGGCCGGAACTTTTACACCTGGAAATGTTTCGGCAAATCCTACTTTCACTTGGCGAGCTGACCGAGTTAACACATACAAATCATACATAAATACACGCTGTGCAGTAGAAAACATATACACAGCCATAATATACTTTGTGACTAAGTACAGGACAAACTACTAAATAATTCGTAATAACTGAACTACATCACATCACCGTCAACTCAAAACTGCACTTCACACTGCACAACAGCGTGACTTCGTTTATAGCAGCAGTGCGTTATCATATTTCCACACTCCCAGTGGAGAAACACCGCGCAGCCGGTAATATTGTTCATAAAATACCCCTCCGAGGAAACTTAAAACATAAAGTGTACAAGACAAACCCACGCACCCTGCAAGAATTAAAACAAAATACCCGCCAGGAAATTTCTCAACGTGAACTACGGCGAGTGATGGATAGTTTCCTAAAGAGGTGCCAAAAATGAATGGACAACGATGGTGGTCAGTTTCAGCATCTCCTTTCATAAAGTTGTTAAGTAAAGCCTTTAAAAGTAGTTTTAAAAATGTATGGTTTCATCCGCGCCTTTCTATGATAGCGGCAGACGGCAACGAGCGCCGAGGACGCGGACAGGAAAAACACCGCACAGGCGGCGGAGTCTTTTGGCTCACTCTGTAGTTTGATTACATGTACAAGAGGGATAGAGGAAACATTATCGGTAGTCAGATGTTTAAAAGTGGTCGCTCTGTGCTTGCGTTCAAATTCCAAACTCTTTTCACGACGTCACGAGAAACACTGAATGATAACTATCACCTCGGAAATAGCTTATGCCACATGTGAAATAAAGTGTGTGTAGATATGTTTTATGATTAACCAGTTATAGAAAAGTCACTCGGAATGAGAACTTGCTAGAAAGTTTAAGATGTACATTACATTTGCCATGTTAACCCCGCTTCACCCACCTAGAGCTGGAGGACCGATAACCCATTTATTCAGATAACGGTTTTAAACGAAAGAAAGAAAATAACTGGATGTAATAATGTTTAAACTAGTAGTGTTCGCATATTAAAATATGCATTACAGCGTTTACAAATCAGTAATTTTGTCTTGCAGTTTCTCCCCGAGCAGCTACGGGTATCACGTCATCGTTTGATGAGCTAGTCAACAAGTTGATAGTGACGTAATTCATATCCCTGTTAACATCTAAATAATACGAATTTGTAGTCTTTGTTACCTCTAATGCTTTCAATCCCTCGGCTTCGACTTTCTGTTCTATGTCTATTGCAACGTTCTGACTTCATAAACCACACTGACCAACACCAACAGTTAACCCTTGTACAACATTTCTTGGAATATGGGGTAGGGGGTGAGGATTAACTGCATACAACACCAAGTACCTACATTGAAATTTAGGGGATTGCCAATTGTCGCAGCAATGAATTTGAGCTTCTCATATCTCTTAGGCCCCCCCCCGCTCCGCCGTTCGGGTTCAACGCGGTTTTACTACTGTATATAGTAATTTAATCGAAATCGTTTTCCATAAAGGGCAGTTTGGGGTGGGAGTTTTCTTGAAAATCTTCCTGTCGGAATTTTGGAAACTACTGGATTTAAATACCAAGTTTGTTATTTATCTGAGGTTTAGTTTTTTAGTTACGCTGTTCACACTCTTCACCCCCCCCCCAGGCATATATTTCCGGTGAACTCTATACAGAATGAAATGCTTCTTTTCTGCTGGCAGCGAGAGTCGCCGTGTGGTGCACCGTGTAGTTTCCAGAACTGGCCTGGGCAAGGAGCAAGAGAAACAAAAAGCGAACAAGCCTCAGCGGTTTTTGAAATATTACACTTGCGTATCGTAATAATATCTGATAATGGGTGAACATCGCCTGCAGCAGCAGTAGGGTCGTCAACCTCAACTCCAGTCTGCAATTTGTGTGAACTTGCAGCCTTCTTTGCGTTACCTAGTACATACAGCAACTATTGCTTTACACACTTGGTATTTAGCTTCAGCATCTTCCAAATATGGACAAAGATTTTCACCAAAACCTCACTACCCTTTAAACGAAAGATTTTTCGAAACTTTCTATTATCTAAAAAATGGCTCTTAACGATTTTAATAAAAATGCCATACCTTTAAGATATTTGCATTACAAATAAAATGTGTATGTTGAATTTTCTGGGAATAGCATGTTAAGTCCTTTTGTATAACTGGTAAATCATAAGAGATAGACAAAATCTACTACGCAATAAAATTATGTCAAATGCTTTTTTGTGGCATTAAGCATTTCCGAGATATTCTTTGTTATCGGTTTGAATTTTCAAATACTTATACTTTCTTCAAGTGCTCATGCAAGGAACATGAAATTTCAAAGACATCACATAGCAACACGATTTTTAAACACTTAATGTATTCTTCTTATAGCTACAACGAAATGCGTAATGAAATTTTACCTCTATTAAGATAGAAGAATGAGCTTTTTTAACAATATTTTGTAGAAGAGCGAGTAGAGATTGTCGTGCGAGTGCAATACAGATTTTAAAATTAAACTGGTATATTTTGAGTGGCAATGTATTAATTGTGGTGGATGACTCAACTGCCTCGCATGCACGATAAGGTCAGAAGTAGCAAAGTAGGCCGTGCTGACGTGGGCGGGCGGGCAAACGTGAGCCTGGCCAGTTTGGTAGACTTGTTTTTGTTTTACTATTCATGACATTGTAAGTTATGCGCCAGATATACATCCACGACAGCGTACACAAGTACAGACTGCGTGCCTGGGGGCGAGTTTATACCAGCGTGTGTTTCCAAACACTCGATATGGAGTCAGCGACTCGATGTAAGCAAACGCAAGGTCGCCGAACAATCAGTGTTTTTTACTCACTGTTCACCGCCACAGCCAAGTATTTACTTAGGACTACAGTCATCCGGTAACAATTACTTTGTCCGTCTTTCTGAGGATGTTTTTTATTAGAAGGCTCGTTTTGATAATGAATAAAACAGAACGCAGTCGAAAGTTCGTATTAAACTCACCATACACAGGTTTACAGATACACTCAGTGACCGAGCATGCGCAGTAGCATGTGACGAGGTATTTTGTATCAGAAGCAGAGTAGACACATGCTTAGTGCTAAATTTCTCTTTTTTAACACGTAAGTTGATGTGAAGAAAGTCGTAGCATTCTCTCCCCTGACGTTACGACACCGTGTATACTTTTGCATATACAAAAGTCATTCAGAATGAACAGTATTTCACAGGCTGTTGGCAGAAAATTTAATATATACCTAAATTTTATTGGTTGTGAAAATGTCTTAAATGTGTCCTAGTTTATTAAATCAAACACCAGCAAACAACGTGGGAACCGGGAATGGGATAGAAAGAAGAGAAGAGAGAGAAAAAAGGAAGGAGAAACAGTGGAGCGAAGGAGAAAGGAGGAGGAAGTGACAATGCAGACACACACAAAAAAATTACATAGCCATCACATAAAAAAAATGAAATGTAGTAAATGTGAAAAATTTTCAGGGCCGAAATAGAGGGGGGGGGGGAAATACGATTTTGCTACGCCAAAGAATAATCGCCACGCCACACTTAGAAATAATTTAGAATTTCCGGTGTAACGGTAGTTACTGAGCCAAAATGTGCCGCCTACACGTGGTGGCCATCCCTTAAAAAAGAAATCATATCACCACATCGCTGCGATCCCACATGAAAAGAAAACTCAATATACAAATTCAGATAGACAAATAAGCCCTTCACTCACTCACAGATAAAAAACTTATCTCAAATCATTAATATAACCACCACGTGCACACAAAAACAATTTAACACTACACACGAAATTTTCTCTTCACAGCGATGCGTTCACAAATATCATTTCATACCCGGCGACAAACCACCAAACATGTTATATACCGGGGCGAGGCCAGAAGGTTTTGCAGCTAGATATTAAATTTAGTTACCCCGGCATAAAAATTGGGGGACGTAGACTCAGAGACAAACAAGAGAACCAGGAACTTAGCTGCACAAATTTAAAGCAGGCGTGGGATATTCTAACAAAATACACATTTAACATATTACCTGTGGTTTATTATAATTGATATGGTGCCACTACATTGTACAAAAAAGTTTACAGACAAACACTGCAGGGTGATGCTACACACCCACACACACACACACACACACACACACAAAACCACTCACTCTGAAGATACACACTAGACTGACGCTACTAGTGACGCCACCAGGTTGAGGAGGTGGGGAGGGAAATGCCACGTAGGACGTAAATTCAAACTCCCAATCAAAATTATTATACACGACAATGTTATGCTACACAGCAATAATGTGTCCGACGCGACAATGTACACATATACGCTACAATATCAAGGGTGACTTATTTAAAAAAAAAGGTTGTCAATCTATTCGTATTTACAGAGTTGAAGTAGTTTATATAATCTTAATTTAATTTTATAAAAATGTATTGTGGTCGAAACTGATTTATGGATGCTCTTTAACTACTGTGGTTCTTAGTGTTCCATTCTATATTGGGAGTGAAAGACCGGATATTTCCCTCAGAGGCCTCTTTATCAGGTTTGAGGTTCTTTTACATGCCGTAAATCTACGACACGGGACCACCGGCTTTACTTTCCTTCCGAAGGAAACCATGCTAAGGATTTTTACGCCCGAAAAAAATCCACCGCCCTCCGCCGGATTTGAACCCCGACCTCGGTAACCAAACGTAGGTGTGATAACCGCTACACATTACTGTCGCTTGAACATTAAACCCATAAGGCGACTATAATACATTTTAATAATTACAACATTTTGAAGCAAATTACGAACTTTGATTATTTAACATTATACAATTTAATTTCTTTTACAAACTTTACTATGTGACTGTTAGATCACTCAAGGCCACCGAGATTCCAGGGCAAATCTTACAGCAAAAAGCTCACAGGAGTGAGGCACCTAATTCGGAATACTATAAGAAATTGTGTACCACAGCACAATTCAGTTTGGATCTTAATTTAATTCATTATTTGTCAATGTACTGTAATTTAATGTTTTGTACTCTTATTAAACTTGAAGCAGTTTTTTTATCGCTTAAGTGATATAAATCTAATTATAAAATACAGAGTGTATCTTTATTGGTGTCATATATTTGGGGGACGTGTTCCTGACATCAAAACAGTAAAAAAAGTTCATATGTACATGGGTCAGAAAATCAACCGTTTCGTTGTTATAGGTAAAAGAAGATGCATTCCATGAGTGAACAGACGGATATGGCCGTGCAGACGGCAATGCAGCACGAGCACGTGAACTTTGTGCAGAAAGGTACCCTGACAGGCCGTTACCGTGTCCAAGAACATTCACCAACGCTTGAGAGAGAATGGGCATTTGAGAGGAGTACTAGGGATGTTGGGAGACCAAGAGCGGTACGAGGCATTGAGCTTAAAGAACGAGTTCTTCGTGCTGTGAATGCAGACCCATCACAAAGCACAAGACGTATGACTAAGGGAAAGAGTTAGTCATACGACTATCTGGAGAATCCTGCATGAAAATCTTCTGTACCCGTATCACCTTCAACGTGTGCAAGGATTAAATGAGGCGGACTTTGAGCCAAGAAGACGTTTCTGTCAACGCATGTTACAGCAGTGCGCTGTGTTCATCAATTTCCTAGTCTGTATCTTATTCACGGAGAGCCTGGTTTTACTCGCGACGGCATCTTCAGTTTTCATAACACTCATAACTGGGCATTTGAAAATCCTAATGAAGTACGACAGGACAACCATCAACAGAGATTCTCTCTCAACGTTTGGGGCGGAATCATTCAAAATCACCTTAGTGGTCCCTACTTCTTCCCTCCGCGTCAGAATGGACAAACCTATCTCCAGTTTCTCAGAAATGAGTTGCATCGTTTAACTGATAATGTGCCTCTGGGCATCATTCAATGAATGTGGTTTTTACACGATGGTGCTCTAGCTCATCTCAGTATGCTAGTTCGTAAGTTTTTGAATGATCGATTTCCGCAAAGATGGATTGGTTGAGGGGGACGCACTGCATGGCCTGCTGGATCGTCTGATTTGAATCCAATGGATTTCTTCGTCTGAGGACATTTGAAGTTCTTGGTTTATGCGACTCCTGTACCTGATGTTGACATTTTGAGAGGACGTATCCAAACTGGTTTTGACCAAATACTAAACAAACCAGGAATTTTCAACAGAGTACGCCTGAGCATGGAACGCAGGCTTACTGCATGCATCGAAACAAGAGGAAGCCACTTCGAGCAATTTTTGTAACTTTCGATTTTGTGTTGTAACTCTGAAATAGATGACCCATGTTCATATGAACTTTTTTTTACTGTTTTGATGTCAGGAACACGTCCCCCAAATATATGTCACCAATAAAGATACATCCTGTATAAAAATAATAGCCCGCGTATAAGCAATCGGTAATTGCTATATTATTGTGAATGTATTTGTTAGTTTGGGTAGAAGCAAACAGTCATTAAGTGGAACGCAGAGGGTGGCCAACAATGAGTTGTAACCTTGGCAAAACAATAAATTAGAAAGCTAAGGAGGCTACCAACAATCGATGGAAAAATACTAATGTAACATCCAAAAAGTTTGTAAATAGTCACGTGGGTGCAAAAAGCCAATCAAAGTCAAACTATAATGTTGCACTAAAGTAGGCTTAGCCAATCAGTAAATAGAGAAATTAAACTTAAAATGTTAAGCTGTGGCGCACCCAAGCCAAGTCAGTGCAGATGTGAAATATTGGTGCAATGCGGAGAAGATGTGGTTAGGAACTACATTTCATTTAATATTCACAGAGACATAAATTTGTGTGATTCATAATTCTTTTTTAACGGAAATAAAGAACTTAAGAATTGACACAGCTTACAGCTGCATACGTAAATACTTGAGTAAATTGTTATTTGAGATTCACATTTATTCAACTGCCTTGAAGTAATAAAGGAGTGAGAATTTAAAACTATAACTTGTGTAAAGTATGTGCAGCCGTACCATACTTGCTCTACCAGATATCACTGACGCAGCCGAGGCAGAAATTAAGTAAAAATCATAATTAATAAAACTTCTAAATGTATTACATATAAACTTTATTAACACACCAACTCTGCAATAAACTTCAAGTTATGTGTAGTTATTAATTATCTTTTGTACATTGGTTCATACTGCTGTATCATTTATTGCGCTCGCTGCTCATCTAAGCTGTTAAATTCTTCAGCAAATAAATTTCAAATATTTTAAATATAAGATAGTATTTTAATCAAAATCGTTAGAACGTTTTTGAGGAAATAAAATAACGGGGGGGGGATTTTGTTGAAAACCTTTGTGTCACATACATGTTTGGAAGACGCCGAAGTTATCGTTTTTTGTTTACACACACGGATCTTTTTCTAAAAATATTTTTGTGTGTGTTCGTGGGCCTCCAAACGTGTATTTCCGGTGAAGTGTTGAGAGGTAGAGGAAGAGACTTCGGACACAGCATCTATCTCGCTTTGAAGATCGCTGGCGCCAACCAAGATAACGAACAGCTCGTCCTCCACATCTACAGAAACTGCAACGGTTTTACGTCACCTTTGTATCGGAAGAAGAAGAGAGTGATGTCAATATCTTACCAGAAATACATGTTTTGAGATCCCTCAGTTCAAAACACAGGATTTTTAGAAAATCGTCATAACTCAGAAACCAAATGTCGGATGAATATCAAACCTGGTACTCAGGGTCAATATCTTCCAAAGATGCGACACGAACATTTTTAACAAAAGTCTCTTTACATGGAAAGCGTTTTGTGTATTTTGATATCTGAAAAAATGGGAATAACTATTTGGATTAAAATACCAGATATTTTCATGACAAGAAATACTCATCAAGTCATTTTCCAAATATCCGTCATTATTGGTTTGAACTTTTGTCATTTTTAAGTGGCATCTCTCATTCAGTTGTTTCTCGCGGTGTCACGGAGAGACTATCGACTGTGTATTCGGTTTACCGTATTCCCGCTTGTACCTCGGTGAATCGATATTTATTCCACAACTACATAATTAAATTACTATAACAACATTTGACATATGTTAGGCTATTTAAACTCACTTCTTGGTTGCTTGCCTACACACAACTTCCTGGTTTTCCGTGTACTGATGTCCCACTGTCTACTTGTTCTCTGCCTTTAACCCATCTTCTTTGTAGTTATTCTTAACCTTTTCTCTTTGACCTTACCCAAATGGTTCCCCATAGCTTTTATATTTTTATTCACTTTTATGGTCAGAATCTTTGTTATTAATACTTCAACTTCCAAGTTGCCAAACAGGTTCTCATCATGTTTTTGTCTGATTGCAGTGTAATATAGAATGGAAATACTTCACCACATGTTTCTATATCCTCGTCTTGCCCTACGCCTTTCATGTTTCTAACTCCTGTTCTCGTCCTAGTTTATGTGTACTACTTCCCTCAAGGAGGTTTTCAGCCTTAATTGTACTTCTTTACAAAAGCCTCTAATGTGATATTTTGCACGTCCTGAAACTTTACTAACAATCACACTTTATTTTATCTCCCCTGTACCTCAACAACGTGCGTAGTGAAACTGCTCATGTAAAGTTTATATCGATGAACATGAAGTAGTATGAAAAATACAGTGAGCCAAAAGACTCCGAACCGCCTGCGCGGTGTTTTTCCTGTTCGCGTCCTCGGCGCTCGTTGCCGTCTGCCGCTATCATAGAAAGACGCGGATGAAACCATACAACATTTTTAAAACTACTTTTAAAGGCAAACTTTATGAACGGAGATGCTGAAACTGGCCACCGTCGTTGTCCATACATTTTTGGCACCTCTTTAGGGAACTATCCATCACTCGACGTAGTTCACGTTGAGAAATTTCCTGGCGGATATTTTGTTTTAATTCTTCCAGAGTGTGTGGGTTTGTCTTGTACACTTTATGTTTTAAGTTACCCTGGAGGGGTATTTTATCAACAATATTACCGGCTGCGCGGTGTTTCTCCACTGGGCGTGTGGGAATATGATAACGCACTGCTGCTATAAACAAAGTCACGCTGTTGTGGTTTTGCTGTGCAGTGTGAAGTGCAGTTTTGAGTTGACGGTGATGTGATGTAGTTCAGTTATTACGAGTTATTTATTATTTTGTTCTGTACTTAGTCACAAAGTATATTATGTGCTTTCTACTGCGCAGCGTGTATTTATTTATGATTCGTACGTGTTAACTCGGTCAGCTCGCCAAGTGAAAGTACGATTTGCAGGTGTAAAAGTTCCAGGCCGTACAACAATCCCATGAACTTTACAGTAAATTTCAGGCCACAGGAAGTGTTCAGGCTAAGAGATCTAAAAGACGGCGTTCCGTTCTTACCGAAGAAACATTAGACGACATCGTCATGATGGATAGTTTCCTAAAGAGCTGCCAAAAATGTACGGACAACAACGGTGGCCAGTTTCAGCATTTATTTTCATAAAGTTGGTAAGTAAAGCCTTTAAAGGTAATTTTAAAGACTTTCTATGGTTTCATCCGCGCCTTTCTATGATAGCAGCAGACGGCAATGAGCGCCGAGGAACGCGGACAGGAAAAACACCGCGCAGACGGTTCGGAGTCTATTGGCTCACTCTGTAGATTGTAGAACCGTTTTTCTATGTACTTCATGTTCATGGAGATACAAACGTTTGTAGAAATACTTTCATTACACTCTTGTTCTAGATACAGAGTGGATAGGGGCGACCAGATCGGTAGTCAGATGTTTAAAAGCGGGACGCTGGCCTTTTGACTCCATACTCCTTCCACGACATCGCGAGAAACAATAGAATAGTGACAGCAGTTTAAATATGACAAAGTATTGAAGGATTGAAAACAGATACCTCGGAAATGCTTGATGCTACAAAAAAGTTATTTCAAATAAATTGTGTGTTTTAAAGAGAAGTACTTTTATGTGTTTGTGTTTATATTTTAGAGGAGGACGTCACAGAAAATTCAAGATATACACCATCACTATGGCATGCACCTCCACCTACAACATGTTTTGTGTCTAAGCCCCTGACGGGAGGAAGGGGTGAGATCGATCCCCGGCCTCTACCCATTCAAACTTCTGGGATGGCAGCTGGTGCAACCGCATCCCCTCCCCTGGGGGACGAAGGGCTGCATAGAGCATCCTTTCCCCCTGCTATGCAACCCTGAAACAGACCAAGCAGATGAAAGGTGAAATGGACGGATGCAATGAACCTTACCAGCATTCACGTAACGACCCGGGGAACCCCTCCAAAAACCCCATGGGTAAAGAAGGACCGCCGCGGGAATCGAACCCACGACCTCCAGAATGTGAGCCACCGCTGAGCCATCCCGTCGGTAAATGTCTTAAATATCTTATATTTTAATCAAAATCGTTAGAAGCATTTCTGAGAAAATTAAAAAGAAAAAAAAGTAACGAAACTATTTTCATGTGAAGGGTAATTTGGTGCGAGTATTTGTGTCGCATGTTTGGAGGATGTTGAATTTAAATATCAGGCTGGGTATTTCCCTCACGTTTCGTTTTTGAGTTACGCTCTTCACAGACCAGAACACTATTTGCTAGAAATGACATCTTGCTGTTTGCAATATAAATATGTATATTCAGTATTATTTAACCTCAAAAACCGATGCCTTCTATGTCAAGCTGTATATCATATAAAATAACTTTTTTCTTGAGAAGTAACAAAATGTAAACCTGGTTGACGCGATGTATAAAACATTTGAACAACGTTCACGTGTACGTGCCGTGCTTGGTAACTGGTAACCATTAAAATAAGTACTTTTTAAATCTTAAGTACCTACTACGTAGTGTCAAACTTCACGAGTGTGATACATAGACTAAGATGCTTGTAAATCTTATCAGGATATGAATACGGTATTTTAGAGCTTGAAACAAATATTTCACCCTGTATGACGTCAGATAACTGATTAGATAACGAACGTATGCAATACATTATCTGATGTGAAAGTGTCACATTTTCCTTCTCTCGTGTGCAATAACTGGTGACGTAAAACGGCAACAACTTATGCCACAAAATTACCCAACAACCCGCACTTTTGTTACAAATTTGACTTTGTCACAAAACAACTATAAATAAATTCTACTGCTTAACTCCTATACAGCCGCGGTAGTCCCAGGTTCGATTCCCGGCCATCACCTACTCTGACCGGTGGGTTTTTTCGTGGTTTCCTCGGGTCGTCAGACGAATTCTAGGGCGCTTTCTTTCATACCTCCATTTCGTTCCGTTCATCATTTTATTCATCCTTCACCCCATTAGGTCTGCTTCAGGGTTAGAAGTGTCGGCGATGGTGTTTCGGTGCTCATGACAGGGGGAAAGGATGCTCTCTGCGGAACCTTCTTCGTCCCTCGGTATTCGGCTGGTTGACGGGGCACCCCCGCTCCTCTGTGTGGGGCGGGGGTGCCTAATCTGCCTGTCCGGGTGTCTCAATCTGGAAACTGTAGGGACCCTGTCACTGCTGTGTCATTACTGCTGGTTCCGGCCGCCCGGTATCTCCTCTCACCTGCTCCTCCCGGGACGCCCCCGTGTGCGGCATAGGTACACATCGTTACTGCGGAATCCCCTCCGGTCATCAGAAAAAAAGGCTTTCTGACTTTATGCTATGTAAAACAAGATGTCTGCGGGTTTTCTTCAATCGTTTGTTTACTTTAGTGTTGGTGACACTTAGGGTCCTTTATTGCAGTGTTATAGAAAGCTAGTTTTTCATGCATATATTTAAATCGCTATACGATATATAGAGCTATAGAAACTGCATATAACTAAAGTTTGTAGTGTTTAATAACACTAAATTGTATATCTATACATTATGTCAATTTTTGGTATTTTTTCACAATGGTTATCCTTAAACTGTTAACGTATTGTCATTCATTTAAAAATTTGTCGATGAACATAATTATTGTTACACTTTCTATTTTACATGCAGCCAGGAGATATCCTCTCGAATTAACGCAGTGCTACCGTTAAAAGTAAATAAAATATATTGCAATTACAAAACATCCTACCACACAACGCAGCCGTAAACTAACAGACGATAGATACACTTAGAAATTGTAAAATATATCTAGCTACACTGAAATCTTTTACAGGACACAGTCTTGTTTGGTTGCCTTCGTGTAGTGTCTGTCTGTGTTGGAGTAAACATTAATATGATGTAAGTTTAGCTAGTGGAGACAGAAGAACACTGAATAAGTTAGAAGATATGAAAGGGAAGGAGGGATTTGAAGGGAAAGAAGCAGGAGAGAGGGGGGAGCGTTCGTATCACGAAACAATGGAGCCGGGAGATGAGGGATGAAAGGGGAAGATGAGTGTTTAGTGATAAATAATAGTAAAACTAGAGGTAAATTACGATGTGATAAGTTGAGAGCATTTTAAGGTGGAAGGTAAGAAGTTTTTAAATAAAGGGATGTATTTAAAATACTGACACCGTAATAATTAAATAGGTATGGGGATAATAGTTAAGTTGAAACAAAGCATGTAACAAACAAATAGTTTATAATTTGGAAAGTTAATAAGGTTTAAAAATTAGTATTGTACTTATAAATTAGGTAATATGCTGCCTACTAACTGGGTGTTCAGTTAATATAAGTAACAGGGAGTATATGCCAGCTGGTTTCTAGCACAATACAGAAGGTAGGCTTTGTTTGTGAAGAAGTAAATAATAAATGGTGAATTTGGAATATACGCCCTGATTAGATATCCATATGCCAGGACGATATTTTACAGATTCATTTATTAGTATGTACTAAACTGAAAAAGGGGTAGTCAAAGGAACGATAAAACAAAAAGGATGATCAATCACACACTTTAATATTGCACTACTTTTACATAAATACTGGACCTTATCGCGATTGTAAAGAATGAAGATGTACAGCCACCGTGGTCCTAAGTTTGAAGCCTGGGTGGAACCCATCTCTCTAGAAGATGTAAACCTGATTTCGCACAGGAAACAAGGTCATTTAAAAAAAGGATCACCAAACAAGTTCGATGGCATGCAGCTGATGATTATACTGCAGCAACCTCTGATAGAGGACGCTTCTAGGAAGAGGTAGGAGCTTGCAATTTTCCTCATCCAAACAACGACCTGCTTCCATCGAGGTACAACACACTCATAAGAGATTGCACCCAAAAATAAAATGTGTGCGTGTGTGTCTGTGAACAGTACAAGTTAGTTAAATATCAACTTGATATTTTAGTTTAGGGCCTTCAAAAGATGCGACTCCAAGATTTTCAAGAAAACGATGCCAACACAAACCGAACTTTAAACAAAACATTTGTCGTTATTTTGGATCTTCTCAGAAATAGTATAAGAGATACCTAAATTTTGCTACTACAAAAATGTCTTCAAAACATACATTTACCTCTGTATTTATCGGGACTCCCATTTTCCTGAAGACGAAGAGGGTGAACACCTTCGAAACGTCGTTTTCAAACCACCAACTGGCTAGAAGACCGAGAAAATGTAGAGTTATGGCTCTAATTAAAACACACATATGTTTAATACACTTATATAACATGTTGAATTTTGTGAGAAGTCCTCTATATAAGAGATATTATTAAAACACACAACCGTACTACGCCTGTTATTGGTATCGATATTCAACCCACTTGTAAACATGTAGTTCTGCCAAGGTTTACCTGGAATCATCAGAGATAGAGTACTGTATGAACTGGGGGAGCTACAGTGAAATTGATTGTATCAACATTTTGCTGCATAAACAAATAAAGTCAGCAAACTTAGTAATCTGAGAGCGTGTTGTTGTAACAATTAAAAGGAAGGGAACATTGCTTCAAGAAGTACGTTTGTACGAAAGTCGTATGTACCTGGGTTTTTCACTTCTGCATGCGGTACCCGTGCACCAGCTTTCTTTACCCTGATTATCGGAAGGGACTGTGCATTGCTCCATGGGGGAGAGAGGAGATACTGGGCGGCCGGAACCTGGAGTGGCGGGACAGCAATGATACGGTCCCTACAGTTTCCAGACTATCGGGGACCTCGCTCCACAAGAGGGCGCAACACAGAGCACCCTGCTTCCCTGCCACGCCGCACCGAAACACCATCCCCGACACTGAAAGAAACCACTCCAGCATTCGTCTGAACCGAATTAGTACAAGCCTTCGGGAGCCAGTGACTGACGGTCAGTTCCCTTGTGTGCTACAATAAAAGGATCCTGTTAATGCAGTAAATAGGAGATATTCTATCTACGGTTTTGCTGCCGTAAACGGTTATAACATATACAAGCACTACTTTTTGTGCTTTAAGAAAGTGAAGGACGCATTTGCTGTACCATTACAATCATTAAGAACCCCGCCAAGGAGGTAAATAGCACTTCCAATATGGAGCCAACCCCTCAACTGTCTCGGGAGTGTGTCTAACGAGATAACAGACAGCAAGTCGCCCGGCTTCCCGCAACTGATACAGTTCAAGAAGCATGTCAAACAAGCTCTATGGGAGTGCTACAGCTCTTATGGGCGAACAGCCCCTGCATACGACAAAACACATTATTACGCACCTGTATGTATAAACCACCATCTAACATCACAGCTTGTTTTACTCAGTGATGTCCCAGTGATCTTACACAGAAAGACGGTTAGCAAGTCATTAGATGAGGTGTGACGTTTCATGTTTGATAAGAAAAGTTCAGTTGTATCTTACGTTAGGAATATGTCTAATTTTCGGGTTTAAGATCGTACAATACTAGTCATGAATATATAAATTACCACAGCAAACATATTTTGACGCTGAAGTGAAAAACAGGATGACACATTCGTCTGGCTATGAGAGTTATGAAGCGAATCTACCTGTGATGGATTTGCCGCATGTAAAGGATGAGGGTCGTAGGGTGACGGGTGAGAATGAGGTTGGGGAGTTAACAAGGCAGGATGCAAGGTCCTTCTGCACCGCTGGTGTGATGCGCTTTCCAAAAGCTTTCTTTATTTTGGAGCTACTATTGCAAATTTTGATATCGAAGCACTTCCTGGAGGAATCTACAGGTTGGCCTTAATTGCTGTGTTCCTGCTACAAGATATAAACATTATATTAGGGCCTTATAAAGCCCACCTTCATTATCAACACAAGACAATCCACCTCGACATACTGCACCTATGATGCTCTGGTCAAACAAATATTAAGGGAGGTTTATGTATAGGGATCCACTTTTTAAACAATTTGTATCAATTCAAACGATAAATATGAACTAATTCCGAGTTGAAGTATTTAAGTTAATTGATTTTATATTCACAGATTGAGGTGCAACAATTGGAATTAAAATTAGGATAGGATGTTTTGAGTATTGTAATTACAAATTGTTGTGACATGAGAATTGATGAGCACAGTGAAGTATTTTATATTACCGCTGCAAGCCATGTTTTGTTCTAAACTGTGAGATATTGCACTCATTTGGAAACTACTCAAATTTAGTACCAGAACGAAAACATGCCCCCGATATCTCAACACGCCATCTAAGTACAGTTTCTGTTGCCGTCAGCTCTGGCGAGGATATAGCCACCAGTGATACATACGATTAGGAAGTATCTCGCCAACTTTGAAAGATGTCATTATTTTACCGAAGCTATTTTTGCTATTGATTTTTACATTTTTTTAGCAAGAGGGGCTTGCAACCCCCAGCCCCCAGGTACGCCTCTGGCTCTGGGTAGCCACCCCCTCAGAGAGGCCTGCTTTTTTCGCTCTTCAAGCCTTGCAAATTTAGCTGTGTATATCACTTGTCGACTTGTTGAACGTTGAACAGTTTCTTGTATCCAGGGTTTGGGTACCTCTTCCACCAGCAATATTACCTTAGTCAGTGTTCCCCAGTAAGGTCGTCTGGGGGTATTAAGCCCTCACCTCGTCAAGGAATACACCCTCGGGAGAGGGGTGTTTAAATTCCTCAAAATCGAGGATGTTCCAGATTTTTTAGAAATTCCTCCTGAACGCCACACAGAAGGTAAAAATGCAGGGAACGTCCCTATTTTATGGACTTGTGGTGTCCCTGACCTGAGGATGGGATATAATGAGGCAGATTCCTGAAAAGTTGGGCCTTTGTTCCCCAGGTAGGTTATCGTGTTCATCCACTTCAGCGGAGGTGTGTGAATGAATGACAACACGTTGTTAGGAAGACAGACAATTAGTCAACATTACTGGAAACAAAACCCTCTGTAAGCAATTTCCTGTAGAAATGAAACAAGCCAGTTTCATTTGCTGGAACTGAGCGAAGGACCTTCAGCGCATGGTTGGTTAGTCACATTCAGTGGAAGCTTGGCAGAGAACATGAAAGTTTTACTGGGAATAATGCTTTCACTTTACCTGCTCGGGACGTTAGTGTCAACCTCGCTATTGTTGCCCTATCCAGACAGCTTTGTATGCTGCCATTGTACGTCGTAGCCAGGTAACTCGTGTGCTACCCACTATTGCTTCTTACAAAATTTTCTTTTTTATCTATTTCATCATCATTCGAGATAAGCATTTGCAGAAATAGTTTCACTACACATTTTGTTGTATAGGGCCTTTCAACAAGTGTCCTATCTTTGAACTTAAATAAAACACGTTCTATAAATGATAGCGGTTTATTTCTTTTTTATTTTGGAACATAATTAATGTCATTACGTGTGGAAGAGAACATCAGTTAAGTGATCGCCGCGACTTCGTTGGGTTGCGCGTATACGGTTGACCCAAATTTCAATGACAGAAGAACGTAAATTAGGTCTAACTTCACGAATAACACGCGTGATGTTATTCATAAGATCATTTACTGCTTCTGGCTTGTTGACATAAACTCGAGATTTAACATAACCCCAGGAGAAGTAATCCAACGACGTTATTAAATCACATGACCTCGGGGGCCAGTTAACATCACCACCACCGGAAATGATGAAACCTCTGAACTTCTCCTTCAAAACATCGATTGTTTCGAGAGCAGTATGACATGTGGAACTATCTTGCTCGAACCATATGTTTCCGAGATCCATACCATCCAATTGAGGCCAAAAATAGTTCCTTATAAGAGCCCGGTATCTTTCTCCATTGACAGAGCTTCTCTATCTTCATCTTGGAAAAAATATGGACCAATGATTCCACCATACTAAAATCCACACCACACAGTAACCTTTTGGGGATGAAGGGGTCGTTCTTGAATCTGCATTGGATTGTGATTGCTCCAAAGCGGCAATTTTGTTTGTTAACACAAGCATCCATCCAAAAGTGGGCTTCGTCGCTGAAGATGATTTTTCGACAAAAATCGAGTCAGCTTTCAATTGTTCCATAGCCCAGTCAGCGAATAGACGGCGCAACCTATGGTCGTTGGGCTTTAGTTCTTGAGTTAACACCATTTTGTAAGCGTGAAACTTCAAGTCCAGATGCAGAATTTGCCAAGTTGTGGTCGGCGAAAGCCCCAATTCTTGCGCTCGACGAGCAATTGATTTGTTTCCGTTCTCGCGTACACTCTCACGAACGGTGTCTATGTTTTCGTTGGAGCGCTTACGTACAGGCGTTCTTTGATCGCTGACAGAACCACTTCTTTCAAATTTATCGATCGAATCGTTCTCTCGCAGGGACGATTATGCACACCGTAAACTTCACGCAATACACGGAAGCTTTGGCGAACAGATGATCCATTTTGATAATAAGTTTTCACAATTTCACGCGTTGCTGAATGCTGTAAGGTTCCATGGCTATTTGTCAATAACAACGGCAGCTATCACAGATAGGACACTCTTGTTGAAAGACTCTTTACGTACAAGAGGTACACAGGAATCTCGATACTTGAAAGTTGTTCCGTTTAACTTTATACTAGATAAGCAACGAAAGACTTCACGTTATTGCCTCCCCAAACAGTTGCTGGACTATAGTGCTTTATAGATCTTGACTGCGTTTCCTGTGGATGAATCAATGCAACATTCCATTGACACTTGTCTCTAAATGAAAACAATGGGGAAAGGAGTAGAGATGCTCATGTAACATTAACTGAGTTGTGAATGAAGCTGATAGAGCCTGGCCTTGATGACTCACTCTCAGCCATTACATTTACCTGCTCCGTTGACCAAAATATGTGAATCCAGTAGAAACAAATCACGATTTATGACGTGAATAACGCAGCGGATGGAAGTAGTACCATCTATTAGTGTTTCCGCAAGTCACGAGCTTACAGGTAAACCGTAGACTAATTCATTGTTAACCTTTGGCATTGTAAACATAAACAAATTGCTGAATGTCACCATACAATACACACAAAACTACTACTAATAATAAAAGATAATTGATTCAGTTTTTTATAAGTGAGTATCTGTGTTCAGTATCGAGAAATACGTAGTGGCATCGTCCCATCATCAATGAATAAATAGTCAAGTGCTTAAAAGCAGATCGCTTTACGCTATGCTTCAAACTCCATGATATCGCGAGAAACAGCTGAATGTTGACACCACTTATAAACGAATTACAACCGCTATCTCCGAAAGATGTCAGAATAAAAGTAATTTGAAATATATAAATTGTGTGTTTTAACGAGATCTACAATGTTTATGTAGTAACATTTTGTTATCTCTTACTGTTTACCAATTATACAAAATTCCTTCCGAATGAACAGGATTTTACAAGCGTTTCGCAGAAAATTCAAGATATACATTTTATTTGTCACGCAAATACATTAAAAATATGTATTTTAATGAAAATCCTTAAGAGCTATTTTTGAGGAAATCAAAAATAATGAAAAACGTTCCATGTAAGAGATTTTCTTGAATATCTTCGTGAAGCCTTTTGTAAAAGTTATTTCGTCTCTTTTTTAACCAGGGACTCTCAAAGCGTGTATTTCCGGTGAAACTGTGTATCGAATTTTCGGGTGGAATGCATTTCCTCTACCTACTATAAGCAAACGGCAGAGAAGGTAGAAAACACATTTGCCTTGAAGTGAAATAGAAGTGCTGTTTCTAAGATGTCGTCCTCAGCCCAGTTACATTGAACAGATGAGGTGTTCTAGGGGTTAAATATGTGGCGGCACAAAGGTGGCCCTTTTGTTTTAACTGGATACGCATGTACTACTATAACATCGCCTATTATTGGCAAGGACACACAATTTCGGATACTGGCTGACTCACACACCTGGTCTTCAATAATACTCACTCTGGTACATCTCTTGTGAGCGGTCGGCCGATTGCCGTCTTTCACCACAGCCCAGTTACATTGAACAGATCAGGTGTTCTAGGGGTTAAATATGTGGCGGCACAAAGGTGGCCCTTTTGTTTTAACTGGATACGCATGTACTACTATAACATCGCCTATTATTGGCAAGGACACACAATTTCGGATACTGGCTGACTCACACACCTGGTCTTCAATAATACTCACTCTGGTACATCTCTTGCCGTCTTTCACCACAGACCAAGTTGTTGAACCTAGCGATGAACTAACCGCCAGGTAACCAAACAAAATGGCCAATCTTCGGCCTCCATTCACAGTCCAACACGAAAAATGTGATGTGTTACATTCACATGACTTTCTCTACCCCTGTATCGTTTATTGGCGGTATACGAAGTATTCTTATTAATTTATTACTTTCTGTACCACGTACATGGTACGTAGAGGAGGTATTGCATTCCATCCAAAAATTTGATACCAAGATTTCACCACAAACACGTGTTTTGAGACTCCCTGAATAAAATAAAAATTAGAAAAAGGTCCGCGCGCGCGCGTGCGCGCTTGTTAACAGCAACACAAAAACTAAAAGTCGAATAAATACCAAATTTGGTATTTTAAGTCTACTATCTTCCAAGGAAGCGACACGAAGATAACTTTACATAGGACTTTTTCGAAATTTTTTATTTCCCCCCCCCCAAAAAAAGCTCTCACAATGTTGATTAAAATACCATACATTAAGGACATTTACATAACAAATAAAATGTACTTCTTGAATTTTCTGGGAATAGCCTGTGAAGTCCCCTTCATTCGGAAGGAATTTTATATAATGTTGTATAACTGGTAAACGTTAAGCGGTAGATGAAAACGTACTACACAAAAAATGTGGACCTCTAAAATACACAATTTACTTCAAATAGCTTTTTCTGTGGCATAAGCCATTTCTGAGGTATGCGTTATTAATGGTTCGAATTGTTCATTCTCTTAAAGTCCTGTCAACATTCATTTGTTTCTCGCGATGTCATGGAAACAGTATGGAAGACCAGTATATAGCGTCCAGTTGTTAAACATTTGACTCTTGCTGTTCTCTATAACGAAATGTGTAATGTAGCTGTTTCTGTAAACGTTTATTTGGATTAAAATGAAGTAGATAGGAAAATAAGTTTTAGTAAGAATAGTTTATATACCAGTAATAAACATAGAGGGTAGAGATGGCGGAAATGAAGCTCAAATGAGCTCAGAGTCCATAGAGTTTAAATTTACCCAACATTCATCTTTTCAGGATAAGGTAAAATCCCAGAAAAAACCTTATTCGCGTAACAGAGATTCGAACTCGGGACTTATGAGGACGACAAGATGGGGCATCTTCAATAGTTTCTGAGGAAACGAGTCATTTATACGAGAAAATGTCATTCATAGGAAAATCAAAAGACACGCATATATTTGTAAAGAAAGAAATCCTGTGACTTGGGTATAGCAAAACTTTCCAAAGTGTAGAATTCACAGAACAAAATGATGTACGAGTATCCTGTCTGCGATGATAAAAGGTATATCAAGTTAAAGATGAAATTGCAATAATTAATAAGACTGCACAAATAAGTAAAACGCTTGCCAATGCTGTTGTTTTTTAGATGTAACCTGCACAATTTCCGGTGTAGCTAACACCGAACAAACACGTTGTAGCGATATTTCCGCCTAATTAAGCATACACGAAGGGAACTCTGTAATAATTATAGTTAGGAATTATTAATAATTAATTAACATTCAATTTGATAAATTTCCATAATTTTAAAGCCATAGGATTAAAAACTGTATCAAACGAAAGCCCTCCAGAAGCTGTAAATATGTTTTAAGTTTCAATAATATTGTTAAATAAATAAAGGCGTATTTGCCTAAGAAAAACTGCAAGATTTGGGCAAAAATAAAAGCAGCTTCGTTTTATGTTTTCGAGCGTGGGGCCATAAAAATCGAAAGCTTCTTTTCCACTTCGTGGGTATGAGGCAAGTTCTAAAGTAAACAGACGCTATGAGACTTTGCTTACAGTTCGGCTTTGAATTTTCAACCAATAAACGTAGAGAATAAGTGCGAGGACCAATGGAAACATAGGAAGGCGCAGTGACATGTACAAAATTTGAATGCGAACGTGGTTTTAAGGCAGTTTGTCAGGATTCTTCCTTGAGGTAACACCTAGCACTCCGGATCCGAAAAGGACGCTAAGTGCCGCGCAATTATAAAGTGATGTAGGTAGAAAAAAATATATAATGCGGTAACATTATTCTTCCATATAATTATATCCAAGCTCATAAACGAGTTAATGTTAGCCAAGTGACTATTTCAAGTTTGCGCGAATCTAAAGAACGGTGATAGATTAAATAACTAGCCGGAGCAAACTTTAGCGTTCTAAGAGACAATAGTAGGAAGACAGGGTTAAAAGAATCACACTGTTAGAGAATATCAATAAATCTTGCAGGATTTCTAGCATAAGAGTGTTTCTTTCAAGACAATATCCTGGTGTCACAACACCCGCAATCCTACCCTGACAACAACTGTAGAGAATTTGAGGCCGATTCGCCGACAGTTGACCCTGGGATCGACGATTACGAGTCCTGAAGACGTCACCAACAACGACTGCCAGGTAAGATTAACAGAACGAAGTAGTGGACCAAAAGCTACAACAAGACACAAATGAAATAACTACGATGTTTGTACATCATCCCTCAGTTTTCAATGTTTTTATCAGTAACAATCAATACAGACTCTAGCCACAGTGACCAACAGGATGACTGTCTGTAAAGAATACAACAAAACTCTTAGTGCGGTTTTTGCGTTTTTAAAATAGTTATTGAGAAAACTGCTTAATATTAATTCTATTTTAAATGAAGATTTTACGAAGGTTAAATACTTTTTCAAATATTTCTTAGAGATTCAAGATAAATATTTTCTGCCTGTTAAAGTACCACCCTTATTAAGCTTAAGTTTGAAGTTTGACGATGCTACGTTGTTTAGTAATTGTTTGGCAGTCATTAATAGTGAATTTGTAAACATGGATAAAACTGGTCATCGTTAAGTGATACAATACTTTCATTTGTAAGGTCTTAGTCCAACTAATATTAAAGCTGAGCTAGATTCTACTCTGGGGGAGTCTGCTCCTTCGTTTACAACAGTAAAATATTGGGTGGCAGAGTTTAAGCGAGGCCGTACGAGCTGCCAAGACGAACATCGCAGTGTTCGACCAAATGTGGTGACCACGCCAGAAATTGTGAGGAAAATCCACAAAATGGTACTGGATGACCGTCGACTGAAAGTACGCGAGCTAGCAGATATCGTAGGCATTTCAAAAAGTGTTGTACATCGCACACTAACTGCAAATTTAGACATGAGAAAGCTGTGCGCAAGATGGGTGCCGCGTTTACTCACAATGGAACAAAAGCAGCATCGTGAGGATGTTTCAGTGCAATATAAGCGAGTTTTTGCGTCGATTCATAACCATGGATGAAACATGAGTCCATCACTTCACACCTGGGACGAAGGAACAGTCAAAACAGTGGATTGAAAGGGGAGAATCGGCTCCAAAGAAGGTGAGACAGTTCCATTTGCAGGCAAGGTCATGGCGTCAGTTTTTTGGGATGCGCGTGGGATAATTTTCATTGATTTTCTTCAAAAAGGAAACTAAATCAATGGCGAGTGTTATACAAACTTATTGCAGTGTTTGAATGATGAAATCAAGCACAAGCGGCCGCATTTACGAAAAAGAAAGTTTTGTTTCATCAAGACAATGCACCAGTTCACACATCCATTATCCCCATGGCCAAAATCAATGAGTTAACGTTCGAATTGCTTCCTCAGGCACCCTATTCACCAGATTTAGTCCCCTGTGATTATTTTCTATTTCGAAAGTTGAATAAATGGCTTGGCGGTAACATTTGCTAATAATGAAGAGGTGGAGTCTGCAGTCGATGGCTATTTTACAAAACTTGACGGTTCTCAGTATAAACAGGGTATCAAAGCTATTGAACATCGCTGGGAAAAGTGTATCGAGCTGAAAGGAGACTATGTAGAGAAATAAAGATGTTTTCTTTGTTAGGCCGGGTACTTCCGGGACAGCCCTCGTATTAAGCTTTGGAAAATTGTCCGGTTGAATGTGCATCGTTAGCCACGAGACTGCATAAGATGACGCTGTAAGAGCGAAAGGACGCACTTAAGCTGCTTGTTTTCGAAACAGTGGTTTATTAGTTACAAAATGACACACTTTACTAAAGCTGCAGAGTGTCATTTACGCGAAACACATCGTAATGCGACAAGAATTCATCGAGAAAGATTCCCAAATAGTTGAGCACAATATCATAGGACATCTGTCAAAGAGTTCTAGGTACAGAAAGCATATCTCCTCGTGTTGCACAAGAAGAGGAAGTCCTTCACTTGGTGGCAGAACATCCTGGAAGCAGAAGCCGTGGTATAGCTCGCACTCCGTTGGATTGTTTCAGGAACATTAAAAGAAGAGTTGTTACGCTCTTATCACGTTCAGTATGTCTCTGAAACAGACTATGCGCAAAGGGTAGCATTTTCCGAATAGTTTCTTCAACAAGCAGGGGACTTTCCCCTAAAAGGTCTTGCAAAGGAAACTATTGCTATCCTATTTTACAAAACCTACAAGGACTATATTAATGGCACCTAACCTATTCCAAACTCATGCGAACTAAACTAATTCCATAAGCCTTACACAAGTATGTAACTGTGGCTACGGGTCGAGCTTATCATGTGGATGGCGGCGAGCACCTCCAGGAACTCTTGTTGTTCGTTCTTGATGCGACACGAAGTGTGAGGTAACCACAGTGGTGACTTACAGCGAGTGCTGCTATTGGGTTATATGAATAAAAATGAGTGTATAGTATGTGCTTCACTTTTTCAAGTAAATACTCGGTTTGGTAAGAATAAAACAATCTGAGTATCTACTTCATTTTGAGAACATACTCAGCTCACAAGAGTATGTAGTCTTATTTGGTATGAATAAAAGTTAGTACATTCTCAGTTTTATGAGTTCATTCTCCTCTCATTCTGAGCACGATTAAATGCATACTCACTTCTGAGTATATATTCATTTTTTTGCTTAAAATTAAATATGAAGAGAATGGCACAGTTTATGAGCTGAATAGCACTCATGTAAAAGTTCCAAACATAGCCATGTGTACGTATTAAAGAAGTTTCAATATTCTACCTTGTTTCAGAAAAACATAACCTAGAAATAACACTGGAAGTCAACTTTATTAATTAACCTTACTATGTGAAGTGTAATTCAAAATCCAGATACCTACTAATAACTTTAAACAAAACTGTTTCATAGTACGTATAGCTAAATAGTGTAAATATCCTGAGATTCTAAAAACAGTCAGACGAGTTCATCCAGCACCTCATGAGTTATGACTTTCCAATCCACAATTATTCCTTTAATTTTGCTTATAACCATTTTCTTTATTGAATTTTTAACTTTGCCATGAACATTGAAGGAGTTTCAAAATAACCTAGAAGTATTTTTGAAAGTCAGATTTAGTAATTAAGCATACTATGTAAAATCCTAACCGCAAAATTCAGTTGCTTAAGAAGTTAGGTTACTTACAACAAAACTGTTTCGTAGAAAAATAGTGCAAACATCCCGGACACTAGAAACAGTCTCATTTGAATTTGCATGTGGCACCTTATAATCATGACTTAGGAATCAGTAAATATTTTCTTTTTGCCTGATTTACACCCATGCTTTTGTGCTTCAATTAATTTTTCATTTCTTGAAGGACGTAATATTTCTCTAACACTTCTGTTGAAACTTGTTGTAAAATACAGGATAATTCCTGATGGGACAGAACCAAATACAACAAAAGCTACTCCTCTAATTCAGAATGCCAAATAACACAAGACCACACAGCCAGCGAAGCTAGTATATGGTCAAAGAGTGTAGATGACGTGAGTATATACTTACATTTAAGTGAACAAGATGGCTGTGGGGACGAGTATATACTCATATGAGACAGTAGGCTTTTATTCTTATGAAAACGAGTATGTTCTCATTTAGCTGAGTATATAATCACAGAAAGTGTTCATTCATACTCATGAGTATAAACTTTGAGTAAGTACTTGATTTTTATTTATATGACCCATTGCGAGTGATTAGAGAGGCTTGGTGTTCGACGCCCCACTAAATGAAGTCGAAGAAGAGAGTGCTTCGCGAGGAAAAGTGAAGCGACAATCAAAATTGAACTAAATCAAGTTGATGAAGTGACAGGGAAAACTGAACTGAATCAAATTAATGAAGTGACAGGAGAAACTGAACTAAAGTCGCAGTATTTAGAAGTGTATCTAGCCCAAACAGAACATAACATTAAAAACACGTATACTTTATTAGGTTCCTAAATGCAACGAGGTTACTACTACGGTACCCAAAATGATATATATTAAACGCGAGAGCGCATTCCACTAATTTAATATAACAATTATGTATTTTTTATATTAATTCAGAATGCAGGTTGAATCAAATTTCTACAAAATGTTTATTTTGATATTTAATGGTACAAGTTTGCAACTACGCGCACAGAAACAAACAATTCACAAATTGCAGGTTAAACACGTGCAGTTATCTAGCGTTTGTGGAAGGACACTGTCGCTAGCAAAGTTACAATACAGCAGGAAATGAAAGAGATTTTGTTGTATAAGCACGAGAGAGAAGCTAAACTTGGCTCTGATACAGTAACCGTGAGATGGCCGTTTTTTTCTCGCTCTTTTAATTGCACTAGATCATTTCCCGGAACAAACTTGTAATTTCTTTTCGCGGGAAAATTGCGATAGACGAGGGAACGGCATTATAAACCAATTTATCTCATTAAAGGCGGACGTGCCATGCAAATGTGAACCAATTAGTTTTCAATATTGAAGTCCTCAAGTACTGCTGTAATGGCATACCTACATGAAATCAATTCCAGCAAAGTTACATCTGAGTGTGTGTCTCTAGAGCTGTTAGTTAACAAAACACAGGGACTTCAAAAACTTGCAGTTATCGTATATAAAATACACTGATTGAATTAGCTCAATGAAATTTAAAATCGGCGTTTTAAATAGCAAACGCTTATTTGGGGTGGCGATTTAAAGTCGTGCCTATCCACGCTGTAGGTCCTTTCATTCCACCGCCATCATCAACCTACCACGGATTGCGCCCCACCTCAGAAATGGGTCCAGTCATCGCTTGGTGGAACGAAGTATCTATCTCCCGAAGATATGGAGGGGGAGCGTTAGAAACAACGACGACGACGATGTTTATTTATTTGAATATATCATTTTGAAGACATAAGAGCCCATCTTAGGAGTATGGCTGCTGACGAAGTAAATGACATCTTTACCGAATGTTTGCATGTTCCTCCTAAAATTACAGTCATTAACTGTAAAACACTTAGGACTCGTTTATTTGCGGTTTTGGGAAATACACCAAATCAATGTGACAGCCTTTCATTCTGAAAATGATATGAATCGTCAGAGAAAATACAAATAGCTGCACCATGCGGTTGGGGGATTTTGTTGAAAATGTGCGACATTTCATTTTCACACACACACACACACCCTTTGTTTTAATTCACGGGGACTGAAAGCATATATTTCCCGTGAAATCTCGAAATCTAATTGTTTACTTTCTCAACTGTAGGTGTTGTATTCCACCCAAAACTTCGATACCGAGTTTTCACCGGAAGTGCATGTTTTGAGGCCTCCTGAATCCAACAAAAGAAATCATTTTTAGAAAAAAGGTCCGTATGTGAATAGCAGAACTCAGAAATGAAAACCACACTTGATATTTAGGTTCAGTACCTTCCAAAGAGATTTTCAAGACCCCAAACTGTTCTTTACATTAGACATTTTTTGAAATTTTTTATTTTCTAAAAATGGCTCTAGCGTTTTTTATTAAAGTAATTTGTTTGAAAATAAAATGCGTATATTCAATGCTGTGGGAAGCCCCTTCATTCGGAAGATATTTTACATAATCTTGTAAACATTAATCGATAGAGGAAAATGTAAATCTCTTTATTTCAATAAACTTTGTTATTAATGCTTCGAGTTGTTCAATACTTGTCATTCTTTTAAAGTCGTGTCAACATTCACTTGTTTCTCGCGATGTCATGTATAGCGTCTAAACATTTGACTATCGCTCTTCTCTATAACGAAATGTGTAATTTGAATTAAAATGAAGTAGATAGAAAAATAAGCTTTAGTAACAATAATTTGTATGCCCAATAATAAACGATAGAGGGTAGAGAAAGTCATGTGAATGTATCACAGAATTTTTTTCTCCATCGGTTGCGATTATTACCATTTATGCCGAAGTATACAAAATTCATTCCGAATGAAGAGGACTTCGCAGGCTTCAAGGTTTACGTTTTGCCATGGAAATACGATTATGTTGAAGATGCGGTATTTTAATCAAAATCGTTACAGCTGCTTTTGAGAAAAAAATAACGAAAATGTTTCTATGTAAAGTGTAGTTCGTGCAGAGGAGGGGACTTTCTCGCATCCGTAAGACTCTGAACTCCAAGTTTGGTATTTCTAGAACTTCGATTTGGGTTATGATGCGCACACAGGGACGTTTTTCTAAAACGGCATCTTGGGGGAGCTGAAATGTGGTACAGAGTGCACGGGACAGGGAAGCAATTAGTTAATGACTGTTTCATTCCAAATTCCTATGCCAGTATATTTTGGGAGTTGCCGCAGTTATGTTACTTCCGTGAGCGGTTTGAGTTTGGTGGGCGCAGCAAGATGGTTTTCTTTGAAAAGCTCTCACCAAGGCACCGCAACGCGTTCTAGGAACAGCCTCGGCGGTCAACAAGTGTGCAGGGCTGACCAAAACCTCTGGCTAGATACATACGAGGTCACAGCTCTCAATTATCTTTATTCTTATACGTCCCATCAGGTAGAAGAAGTATTGCACACCACCCAAAAATTCGAAATCTACCGAGAGTTCACCAGAAACACGTTCGTCCATCCGCGTGTCTGTGAACAGCATAACTAAGAGGTAGTTAAATGCCACCACCTGGTGATGGTCGTACATCCATTTAAGACGACGAGGGCTCGGGGCATCCCAAAACAACTACGGCAAAGTTCACAATGACGTATTAGTGGTGCGCGAGTTGGCTGACATTGCGGTAGGCCGTGTCCGCTACATTTTACACAAGCTCTGAGTATGAGACAGCTTTCCAGTCGATAGGTGCCGATTTTGCTAACAATAGACAAAAAAAAATAAGCATTTGAATGAACTTTTTTCAAGGGTGTTTAGAATTGTTTAAACACAATTCCAGCGAGTTTCTCCGACCTTTCATAACAGCAGATGAAACATGGATTTGTCACTACACGCCAGAGACGAAAGAGCAGTCCAAACACTGGGTGGCAATAACGGAAAGTGCACCAAAGAACGCAGAAACGGTTCCATCTGCAGAAAAAATAATGGTTATGATTTTCTGGTATTCTCATGGAAGGGTGCCCATAGACTACCTTCAGAAGGTCAGAACCGTCACGAGAGGGTATTACACTTCACTACTGAACCAAATGAAGCATACTACTCAGGTAAACTCGTCACAGTTTTCTCAAAAATAAAGTTCTGCTTCACACACGTCTGGGATTCTTCCTGCAAAACCTTCACTTCCACAGCCACCATGTTCGCCGGACTTGATTCCAAGTAATTACTTTTTGTTCCCAAACGTGAAGAAAGGCTGAGTAGACAAAGTTTCACATCAAATGATGAGCTTGAAGCTGAGATACACGCTTATTTCGTGTAGCTGGACCAAATGTATTGATTTACGAGGTTTTCCCGATCTGACCAAGAACTTTTAGATCGCCCTCCACATTTTATAAACCTTAAATGATGCAATTAGAGTGGTAGTTGAATATGAATGTGAGGGTTGTTTAATACTTTACAGAGTTGCACAATGGACACTGCTAGTTTCCATAATCAGTTTAACTGTTTGACTATTCGTGGCCTACTTCGTGCTCTTGTACTGCACGCCCACGCATTTCTCTACAAAACAATGACGACGACTTATTTATAAATGCATTAGCATTCGTAGTGGCCGGTACCGTTAGGTTAGATGATGTCACAGTTCGTGGTATGAGACCAAAGTTGATGATCCGGAATTCTCGATATGCTACGTCCTAGATGAGTAATACTCGAGAAAACAGGTGTGCAAACATTGTGACGTAGCGTCAGGAGAGGCAGTCTCTACCCTTAAAGTTGTTCTGACTGATTTTGATGTCCTTACAACATCCACTCTCAAACTGTGGGGCGCGACCCCTAGGTGGGGCGCGGAGGTCTTGAAAGGGGAGCGCAGCATATTTTCGTACGCACCGATAAACATTAAAACAACCTAAATATGGATGGTTAAGACGAGAACAAACAAATCAAATAAATAAATAAAAGTATATCTAGATGTATTTGAATTAGTGCCCGATTTAATTCCCCTGAATTTCAAAATAACATTCCCTTCACTTGTCCTTACAAGCGCAGGTAGTTCAGTGAGCGACCGCATCTTTTTTTAGGCAGCACTGTTCAGTGTACATATTCAGCTAAAGAAGCCTGTTGGGGTTGTAGAGTCAGTTTGTCGGAGGTAGTTCCTAGCTGTGTTTGTGTATATTCTAGTTTTGCAAATCTTAAAGGACTCGTTTCCTGATTAGTGCTAGAAATGAAGACGCCAGTGGTGGGACAGGACGTGTGAAGATGAGGACTATTTGTCACGATAACTGTGATCAGTGGTGAAGAACGTCTAGCTGCATGAAACCTAATAAATTAAAGAGACATCTTGAAACCAAATATCCGGAGTTGGGAAACAAACCGAAAGAATTCTTTCTGAGAAAGCTTACTGCTTTGGCGTCCACCTAACAGAACTTTGTTGAATTAACAAATGCGACCTCTAAAGCCCTTTTAGCCGCCTCCTTCTTGGTTTCTCATAAAATTGTTCAAACGTCACAGAACTTCACTTATTGTAGCAGAGCAGCGACTGACATAGTATCAACAATGTTTTGTAACTCATGCACAACTATTGAAAGTTATGTTTCTGTCAAATGTTGCCGTTTGTAGAGGTGATTTACGTAACAACTCATTTGCGCTTCAAGTTCATAAAGATGTCCATCTCATCGCATATGTTTGTTTTGTTGACGAGTGTGATATGCGAGAGGAATCATTATCATTAAAACAACAACTGACAGTCTTTTCGAAATGCTTAATAATTTCTTTAATGAAAATGGGACAGTTGTACACATATGTCTGGAGTCCGTGCTGGACTACAAGTAAACATTAAACCTGTGCTCCGGAAGCAGTATGGACTCATCGGGAGGCCCATCACTTCATGAAGTTATGTAAAGATTGTAACAACAGTCAATTTTATCAAGACAAGTCTTCTCAAGTCTAGACGTTTTAAAATATTGTGTGTGGAAAACATATTAGTTTGTTTTACTGTGATGGTCGATGGCTTTCAAGAGGCGAAGTGCTGAAGAGAATGTTTGAGCTAAGGCAAGAGATATTCTGTGCTTTAAATGGAGAAAATGACTCCACGACGAAGACTTTTTGTTGCAAATGGCTTACCTCACAGATTTATTTGGGAATCTAAAGTGTCTCAACACTTCACTTCAAGGGAATGACAAAGTGAAGGCATTCGTAAGAAAATTAGATCTTTGGAGAAACAGTATGGACATGTTCCCTGTTTTGGTACAAGATGCTGACAATCCAGTGCTTCCGAAGAAGATAAAACCTACTTACTTGAGCATCTCAAAGTGTTGAAACTTCATTTTGAAACAATATTTTCGCTACGACTTTTCTGAATTTAATTGGATTAAAAATCCATTTGAAAAGGCATCAGGATCATAAATGAGCAAGAGCAACTTCTAGTGACACTGTCGTTATCAGAGTTCTGCATATACAAGACCCAACCTTGAGCAAAAAGCTCTGAAGATTCTGATGCAACAACAGGCTTTTCTATTCCAGCAGTTATGAAGACTAAATACTTCCAAAGTGGACATTTCTCAGATCACACCACTTTGTTCACAATTATGTGTGTGTGTGTGTGACCACGGGGAGTACTCTTTCCTGCAACCGCGTTATCTGTCCAGCACAAAACTTAGACTCATGACAAATAAAATGTATATATTGAATTTTGTGGGAAACCTATGAAGTCCTCCTCATCCTGAGTGTCTTTTCTATAACTGGTAAAGAGTAAAAAATAGACAAAACATTACTACACTAAAAATGTAAATGTCGTTAAAGCACACAATTTATTTCAAAATAACATTTTTCGAGGCATTAACCATTTCCGAGATATTCTTTGTTGTGGTTTAAATTTTCAAATACTTGTACATTTTTTCAGTCGCTCTTCGTGGTTTCTTATGATCATACAAAAAGCATGGAATTGCAAATCCATCACATAAAAATTTGACTATCGCTTCAGCCTACCTGTTCCTCTTATACCTGCAACGAAACGTGCAATGGAATCATTTTTGCAAATGTTTCATATTGATCAAAAAGACGTAGGTAGAACAATAAGGTTTTGTAACAATCACATCATGTGACGTTTTAGTTCATCCATTTCCGTAAAATAAACACTGGATATTGTAGGTTTAAAAGCATCTTCGTTAATGCAGCACTGGAAACGCCTCTCATGAGCAGAGTGAAAAACTTCCAACATTTCTCAATACGCACCATTTTAATGAAATACCAATATCTCTCCCAAACTGGAATCGAAGTGGAAACCTCTGGATTTTGAAGCCAACACTCGTAATGAAAGGATGTCTAAGCCCACACAAGGAACACAAACATCGAGTATAAACACTTGCAATGTCTGAGCACGCAGCAGTACTTCATCCTTGCTTCCTAGGAAACATGTTACAGCTTCCTTTACATCATTCATTTGTTCGTTTCAGAAGGAACGACTTGCTGCATCATTTTCGTTTCTGAAGTAGACCCTATCTTCCGGTTCTGGGTAGGGTTACCAAATCACCTGACTGAGCCGAGTAACAACCGGTTTTTCTATCCCCGTTTAAGAATCCAGGAAAATGGGATTAGGTAATACGGTTTCCCTACTTCTAAAGAACCCGAGTGGGAAATGTATCTTGTATTTGAGAGAGATATTACTGTAGATGACAGTGGACCATTTTGTGAGTAGCCAAGACCATAAAACAGCAACAGTTTTAACCATTTCTTAAGTAGTCATTCACACGACAGACCCTGGGCCGCGGAAAGCATTTGGTTGCTTATTAAATGCTCACTAGCCAGATGAGAGAAAGTAATTATCAACAGAACGTGTAGAAGATTTGCATGTATGGTAATCTCAAAAACCACTGAACCGATTTTGAAAATTCTCCCACCATGACAGACATAAGCTAAACACATTGTAATTTCAATTCACAGATTAGTAAAAGACATAAGCGTATTTACACAGTCTTCGTTGAGAATGCCATAGAGTAGGAAATATTTGCTGTATTCCACACAGAAGCGTGTAAGAACAAAAGCCGGTTACATTTTACGAGGGCAGTCCCAAAAGTACCCGACCTGACGTATACATAGTGGTTGTTGTTTCAAACAAATGACTGTGGTAGAAAGTACCACCCTTATAAAGCTTAAGTTTGAAGTTTGTCGATGCTACGTTGTTTAGTAATTGTTTGGCAACCATCAATAGTGAATTTGTAAATATGGATAAAACTGGTCATTGTTATGTGATACAATACTTTCATTTGAAAGGTCTTAGTCCAACTAATATTAAAGCTGAGCTAGATTCTACTCTGGGGGAATCTGCTCCTTCGTTTACAACAGTAAAATATTGGGTGGCAGAGTTTAAGCAAGGCCGTACGAGCTGCCAAGACGAACATCGCAGTGGTCGACCAAATGAGGTGACCACTCCAGAAATTGTGAGGAAAATCCACAAAATGGTATTGGATGACCGTCGACTGAAAGTGCGCGAGCTAGCAGACATTGCAGACATTTCAAAAAGTGCTGTACATCGCACACTAACTGAAAATTTAGACATGAGCTGTGCGCAAGATGAGTGCCACGTTCACTCACAATGGAACAAAAGCAGCATCGTGAGGATGTTTCAGTCAAGAGTTTGACGATGTTTCACTACAATAAAGTCAAGGTTTTGTGTCGATTCATAACCATGGATGAAACATGGGTCCATCACTTCACACCTGAGACGAAGGAACAGTCAAAACAGTGGATTGAAAGGGGAGAATCGGTTCCAAAGAAGGCGAAGACAGTTGCATCTGCAGGCAAGGTCATGGCGTCAGTTTTTTTGGGATGCGCGTGGGATAATTGTCATTGATTATCTTCAGAAAGGAAAAGCAATCAATGGTGAGTATTTTGCAAACATATTGCAGCGTTTGAATGATGAAGTTAAGCAAAACTGGTCGCTTTTAGCGAAAAAGAAAGTTTTGTTTCATCAAGACAATGCACCAGTTCACACATCCATTATCGCCATGGCCAAAATCAATGAGTTAAAGTTCAAATTGCTTCCTCATGCACCCTATTCGCCAGATTTAGCTTCCTCTGATTATTTTCTGTTTTCAAAGTTGAAGAAATGACTTGGTGGTCAAAGATTTGCTAAGAATGAAGAGGTAGAGTTTGCAGTTGATGGCTATTTGGCAGAACTCGACAGTTCTCAGTATAAACAGGGTATCGAAGCTATTGAACATCGCTGGGAAAAGTGTATCGAGCTGAAAGGAGACTATGTAGAGAAATAAAGATGTTTTTTGTGTTTTCTTTGTTAGTTCGGGTACTCCTGGGAGAGTCCTCGTATTCCAAACAATATACTACTTATACAGATGGCCATGATGTAACATTCCAACAAACAGAAGACAAGAGTTTAAAAAGAACAATCGATCCTGTGATATATTTGTTTCTTTGGTTGCCATTTATCAAATACTGCAGATGTGTGTGTATGATGAACGGGAAGAAGGGTTTTAGTAAGTAAACCATCACCGAGGGAAGTTGGAAGCGCTGGTGGCCTTACAGTGTTCTCTGTAAACAAATATATGTGCAGTTTGATTGTAGACCAGAACTAAGCAGTATTAGAAAGTAATGTACCTATATTTAGCTATTGATAGCTTGCAATGAAGTTATTAATTAATGAATTAATATACAGAAATGTGAGTTACGTTGTCTTTTCGTTTACATTGAAAGTTGGACATTGTTAGCGTAGGACACAAACCGTCGAAAAATTCTGATGCATAATTTGGAGCTGAGGGGGTTGAAGGTTCACTTTCTAATAATATCGCACGCTCCTTGTGTCTCAGGTTGACATGTTTTTTTTTTAGCGCTAATGCTACATTTCTGGTACAAACACTGCTTATTGTGATGCTGTATGAAGCACAGTTCTCTCCACTGGTCTGTATAATTGCATCGAATAAATGGAAGAGTCGCAATGAAACGTAGGGGAGGAGAGTTTCGTCACAATGTATGACGTCACTTTACACGATTGCTCTGTGTACTTACTAAAACCCCTCTCTGCCTGGCAATGAAACCTCTGAATAGCATTTACTATAATTCTATAGATGTGTGCAATGAAGTTTCTGGATGCCAAAGCCTTCTCATAACCCTCATGTAACAAAGTTTTGTTTTATTTCCTTTGTACTACACTGGTGTGCAAAACCTAAGGACGAGATGTGTAAAGTAACATAACAAATGAACTACTTGGTGGTGCGGGAGCATGTTGCCAGAGGTCTCTCACACGTACACAGAAAGCTGGACGTCGCATGGCGTAAGTGTAGCGAGTCTATAGTGCCAAATGGGTCTGGTCCCGCAACACGGGGCAGTTGACGAAACAGGACAAGATGGTGTGTGGCAATTAGCGTGCTGTTACGGTGCACTGTAGTCGTGTTCTTCATTGCAACATGGCCCGTAGACACGATTTGGATGACTTCACACGCGGAAGAATCATCGGGAAACTGGAAGAAGGGCGAAGTGTGACGAGTGTTGCTCAGGAGTTTGGAATTGTTTCACGTTCATGGGGAACCTTCCAAACCCCAGGCACTGCTGTCCCAAGGAGAGGTGGTGGTCGACCACGCTCAACTACAGTAGCAGATGACCGCTACATTGTGCAACAGGCAAGAAGGGATCCACGCCAAGCAGCGGGTGCAATTACAACCACATTTAACAGGACAGCTAGGCAGGCAATCTCACGATACACAGTGGCACGGCGACTACAAAGAGGTGGTCTCTTTGCCCGACGGTGTGTTCCATTGACATCCGCACATCGGCGGCACCGTTTGTGATGGTCTCAAGAGTATCAAAACTGGACCAACGAGGAATGGGGTCGCGTGCTCTTCTCGGATGAGAGTAGATTCAGTCTAAGTAGTGATTCTCAGCGTACCCATATCTGGCGAGAGGTGGGGGGAACGCGTAATGAACCCAGGAACATCCTTGAAAATGATCGGTTTGGTGGTCCGGGTGTTATGGTTTGGGGAGGCATAATGTTGCATGGGCGCACCGACCTCCAAATCTTTGAACACGGTACGCTCACTGATCAACATTATTGTGATACTGTACTCCTTCCCCATGTGCGTCTTTTCAGGGGTGCAGTCGGCCCTGACTTCATTTTTATAGATGACAATGCGCGGCCGCAGGTGGAGGATATTCGGCGACTGCCCGTTCCCATCGAACACGTGTGGGAGACGCATTGCAGCACATCCACGTGCACCAACCACCAAACCAATATTTTATAATTAACAACCGAAGATTATTTTCCTCGGTGATCGCAGACCATGTGTCTTTTCCAAAGAGGCTAACTTGGTGGCCTGGGAGTCATCATATTCACCAGCTTCAACTCCATTTCATTGTATATGTTACGGGCTGTTACTATCTTTTACGTGGAGAATTTCTCCAGAATTTTGATTTCCTAAAAAATGGATCTAACGATTTTGATTAAAATACCATATGTTTAAGACAAAATGTACATCTTGAATTTTCTGAGAGTAGCTTGTGAAGTCAACTTTATTCGGAAGGAACTATGTATACGTGGTAAACGTTAAGCGACAGACGAAAATGTACTACATAAAAATAATCTCTTTAAAACCCACAATTTACTCCAAATAACATTTTTTGAGGCATTCTTTTAAAAGTCCTATCGGTTTTCAATTGTTTCTCGTGATGTTATGAAAGAATGTGGAATTTTAAAGCCAGCATAAGGGTTCAGTTGTACGTTTAATGCTTCCGAAAGGTTCATCTCGATTAAGGTAAAGTATGGTGGATCCAGCGTTAGAACCGGACTTGGTAAACAAAACACTCCGCGTTCGTATCAACTGTGAGGAACTAACTGCGCACCATGCGGCTGGTAGGTGAACACCACCACACAGAAAGCAACAGTTTTAGTATTTCGTATTCATCAAAGGTTGAGGATTAACCCATGCTGTGTGTGGCTTGCCACGTATCGCGGGCTAGCTCATGACGTCATATGTTTACATCAAGTTTTGTTCTAAGAGTGGAAAATAAGCTTTCGTAACAAGTTGTATACCCACTGATAAGCGATAGAGAGTAAAGAAAGTCATGTGAATGTAATACATCAGATCTTTTTTCGAAATTAGGAAGACAGCACACAACGACACGCCCTTTAAAACTCTTACTAACGCTCTACCCACAGTGAGGCGCGTATTGAAAGTTTATCTGAATTAACAAGAAGAAGATGGAAGATAAGCGAGTAGAGAAGGTCATATGAATATATACACAACATTTTTTTCATTTTGGAATTTGGTAACCCTAACTGTTCATCATTCATGGACTTTGGCAGGGCGTTAAGCACACACGAGAAACTAATGCAAGGAGCAGGCAGCTGTTTTGTCACCTGGTAACACTGACCCTGAGAAGAGAGACAGCAAAAAATGCTAATGCTTCGAAAGCAATAGTGGTTTAATAAACAAGGGAAAGTTACAATGCTTTCTTTGTCTGAGAATTCCATGCGTTGCATAATATCTATCCCATTTCCAAGGTTACGAGCTTCTGAGCGAGCCACACTGGTATACAAACAAAGCGCCTGAAGGATCGAATGGAGGAATAAGGGTATACAACTTTTCGTGAGCACGGGCTATTGCTTCCTAGTCTGTTCGCCTAAAGTTACATCTTTCTCGGGACGTGATTATGCTTTACACCTGCGAGATATGGCTGCAGAACAGGGGACTTTGGTCCATCTAATTCTGTTGGCCGCTCCTTCCCTGAGACTGCTACACGAAGCCTCATGTGTGGAAGACGAAATTAGGTGCCGGGCAACAAAATGCTCAACATCAACCCCGACGACATCGGAGGTACACCGGATAACCATGGAGCTGATTCGAACCCACTAGCCAATGAAAACAGTTCCACCAGGGTGCTGCCGTCGAGGAGCTTCCTCCTTTCTACGTGTAACCATGCTAAAAAGAAAAGCCATCGCTAAAGAAAACAGCGTGCGGTTATTGAGGGTGGGCTCGCAGTAAAATGAGTCAGGCTGAATCTCAGCAACTGAGAGAGCGAGTGGGCATAGTCTTAGCTTCAGAGCCTTTTACTGACTCTCACGGTAAGTATTTTGTTAGGACCACAGTGATCTGCTAACAATTACTCCGTCTGTATTTCTTTCTGAGGACGGGGCGAGATGTTCTACTCGAAGGCTGGCTCATTTTGATAATGAATGTTTTATTAAAACAGATGTACTGTCGCCATACTGATACAGGCTCGACTATAGACCAAGTCAGAGACGTGTTAACGGTAGTTTGGGAGGGTCGTTTCACATCCTGGAACATACTCAGTTTAATCAACAAGTTTGGTTTCCATTTTGGTTATGTTGTTCACACATACACTCACAAAGATCTTTTTTCAAAAATGGTGTTCTCAATTCAAGGCGCCTCAAAACGTGCATATCCCGCGAAATCTCTATATCAAATGCTTGGGTGGAACACAACAAAGTTATAAGTTAGGTTAAAGCTGAAGGAACGGAGGGGACGCCTGGCACGCAGGCCTCTTGGGCTTCTACCGTGACTCCTAAGGGAGGAATAAGGAGACGCGCGCAAGCACGGACGGGATCCCTAATGTTTCTAGACTGAACGCCATGGGTCCCGAAGGAGCGCGTGCCCGAAAGCACCCAGAGCGGTATCGAGCCCGGGACCTCCCAAATGCGAGTTACACGCGTCACCTGGCTCGGTCCTGAGTTAAGTCAGGTGTTACTCTTTCACAGCACGTCGCACCAAATTACTCCAGCCCGTGTTTGTTATTCGTCGTAAACGTGGCTTCAGCCACTCATACTTACCTGGGCTGTTTAAGCATTTGGAATTATTACACCATTAATTCACAGGACTTCACTGTCCCGTTTCTTAGGATTCCGTGAAGAAACGGAAACCATATTAAATCGTGCTTGAGTTTTCAAACCTATATTAGAAGCCAATCAAGTTTTATTGTGTCGCGCTCGTCGACTCGCAAACATTCTATTCTCTAAAGAAGTTGTTTGTGTAATCAATTTACAGTTCTCACTTGTGGGCAAAATGCCAACTGACACAATCAAGCCTAATTATAATTTATGGGCACATAATCTACAGAATGAGTCAATAACCATAAAAGTGGGTCAAGGTCATTGGCGATTCCTTCGATGGTTTATTTACTGCAGTTATTGTATATTTCTATACACAAAATCTATATTTTTACCTCGTTTATATTCCTCACTTGTAAATATTTTATCCATTTCCCGCTCATGTGTACGAAGTTGAAATTCCTGTGCTCCGTGCGTTTTATATTTTTACCGTGAATGTTAATAAAACATATTTAATCCTGTATAGTACATTTATTGTTACAGATATGCAATATAATCATATTTGATATTTAATTGTACTATTTAAGCCTTACTCCCCTTATTTGAAGTATAACTCTCTCGGCGCAAGCAGCCATCTGTTCACTGGCTTCATCAACATAACTGTTAGCGCGCTCCACCTTCATACTGCTTTTCAACAAATACACAACGGTTATGTATGGGAACTGGATTGTAATAATTACAATAGTGTAACTGTTGAAGCATGGAATGAAAACTTCGATCGGCAAGGGTTAAAGGTTTGTGGTCATGGCAACATGTTTGTAAACACGCAGTATTATCGGTGTTGCCATATTTTGAGTTCGTGAAGATTATAATATAAACAACTTGATTTGGAATTTACTTGTCCACTATTGTGGAACAGTGACGTGTTTAACGATGCACAAATCGAAGGGACTTGAATGTACCAAAAAATGTTAACAGAGGTGTCAATGGGATTCAGGAAGTGGTTGGAAGAAAGTCCTGGCGTAGGTATTTCCTTTTCAAGAAGCACGTGGAAACTTCCATGTTTTAGTATGCTTCCTGTAAAACATTGAGTACTGTAACGTTACTTACGTCACTAGAGTTGTTGTGATGCACAGTCAAGCGCTTACCAGAAACTCCACTTACCACACTTGTATTGCTACAGTTACGTTTGTAATGATATATTTTCTCCAGGGAGCGGCTCGGCTCGGCTCGGCTCGGCTCGGCTCGGCTCGGCTCGGCTCGGCTCGGCTCGGCTCGGCTCGGCTCGGCTCGGCTCGGCTCGGCTCGGCTCGGCTCGGCTCGGCTCGGCTCAGTTCCTAATATGTTTCTTGTTATAACAATCTTCATAGTTAAGTTTTTTCTTTTAACAAAAGTTTTTCTTTTCATATTTTGCATTATATTTTCTACCTTAATAATATTTTCAACAAATAGTACAAAGCATATTACTCATGAAGAAACAAAATTATTAACAACAGAGATAGATTTTTGGCGGAGAGCTTCTCGAATCTCAAAAAAAAGGATAAAATTAGACATTTGCGAAAAAATGGATGTATTGGAAACAATAGAAGAGAGAAGATTAAAATGTTTCGGTCATGTGAAAATAATGGGAAACAATAGAATAGTAAGAACGGTGGTATAGTTCAGCAACTTAGAAAAAATCCTTGGGAGGGGTAACTCACCTGATCATGTATTCCCCCTCTGGGCCTCTGAGTCGCTGCTTAAGCACCAGACGGCATTAATCACACTATGTGAGAGGCCACGCAAAGAGCAAGGTGCAGCGGGTGTGAAAGCAAGCGTTTGCATATAACTAGCGATAGCATTTCACATACATGTGGTGTTACTGTGGGATATCTTCCAAAAGTTAATTCACACTTTTTAGGACATTTCATAACCTTCACTCCCCCCTCTCTCTCTCTTCAAGGGAAAAAGTTCCTCGCTGATTGATTTTCATCATACAAATTATTTCAATTGAAGTTTTATAAAGAAAACTAGCGACTTTAATTTTTTTTTGAAACAATCATCATCATCATCATCTCGAAACTGTGCTCTTTCAGAACTGGAGTAAGGCTTTAGTTTTTGAGTTATCATGATGTAAACAAGATGCTATTATATTTTTCTACACTATAAAATTGCTGTGTTCACAAGAGTGACGTGGCACTTGTTTCCCGCGCATCAGCCCACTTCCTCTTTAAGACACCTCAGTAGCTAAAAGCAAGTAGAGTGGGAGCGATTATCCCTCTTGAATACTCACGCAATCCGTAGACCGAGGGAGTTTACTAAGTTATTATACTTTTACAAAGGAAACAGAGGACAATGGATCCGAAAAGCATGGCATCTAGAGAACTAACAGATGTAGAGGATAGGGATTTATCGAGAAATAAAATTAAATTATGAATGGGGTGTAAGAAAACTACTGAATGATAGATAATTCATAAATAAATAAAATATAGTATTTTCATTAGGAATCAACCAGTATTTCCAGATATTGTGTCGAATAATTATAGGAAAAATCATACAACTTTCTCTACCCTCTACTGTTTATTAATAGGTACTAAAGCTTATTTTTCTATCTACTACATTTTAATCCAAATAAACAGCTACATTACGTTATAGAGAACAGCGATAGTCAAATGTTTAACAACTGGCCTTCCATACTGTTTCCATGACAACACGAGAAACAACTGAAAATAGATGGGGCTTAAAGAGAATGACAAAAGTATTGAACAAGCCGAACCATTAATAGCGAATATCTCGGAAGTGGAGTATATTACATTTCCAGGAAAATCTCCCACTCCTCTTGTATACAACTAATGGAATAGAACATGTGTTTCATTCCAGAGAAGAAGATATTGCATCCTCACAGAGATCATTACAAAAGCGATATGATGATCTAAAATTGCTGCGAGAGAGAAAAGGCATTCACGTGGTCTGGAAACTTCTTGTTTTGTACCAAATCCAAATTTACAAGAATGAAAGTGCTGATTTACTTCCTACACGTTTACTGATCTGCAACGCAAGAAATAGGTAGCATTTCTACTTTTTCTACCACATACACAGTAGGTAGAGAAGGTATTGCATTCCACCCAAAAATTCAGTACCGAGATTTCACGAGAAATACATCTTTTGAGCTCCCTTGATCAAAAAAAAAATCTAATGTGTTACATTAATATTCTTAGTAAATCTGATTTCTCTATCTACTCATTTTAATGGAAATAAACGTTTACAGAAACAGCTACATTACGTTATAGAGAACAGCGATAGTCAAATGTTTAACAACTGAACGCTATATACTGTTTCATGACATCGCGAGAAACAACTGAATGTTGACACGACTTGAGAAGAATGACAAAGTATTAAAGAATTCGAACCATTAATAAAGGATGTGTCCAAAACGACTTATGTCGCAAGAAATTATGTGTTTTAAAGATATCTACAGTTTTTGTCTACCGCTTAACGTTTACCAGTTACACAACATTATACAAAATTGTTTCCATTGAAGAGGACTTCATAGGCTGTTCCCAGAAAATTGTTAGAAGCATTTTTTTTTTTTAGAAAATCGAAATTTTCTAAAAATGTTCCATGTAAAGCTTAGTTTGGGGCGGGGGAATTTTATTGAAAATCTTAGCGTCGTATCCTTGCAAGGCACTGAACCTAAATACCAAGTTTGGTATTAATGCGACAGTTCGTTTCTGAGTTATACTGTTCACAGAGCTTCTTCTATAAATCCTTTTGGATTCAGGGATTCTCAAAACATGTATTTTCGGTGAAATCTCGGTATCTGTTTTTTTGCGGAATGCAATACCTTCTCTCGCTAGTAGGTGGTGAGGTAACATTTGGAAAATATTCATGTTTCCTTCAACTGCTGTTACATTAGTCAGTAGCATATGCTCTCATACTTGATGGACAACACTGAGATGGGATCTGTAGTCAGAAAATATTGTATCTAATCCGCTTACTGACATTAGTATCAACACAATAAGCGATTTATTTTGTTGTTACGTTGTGCTCAACGTCTATGAAAGCATTGTATTTCTTTGGTGTATTACCTGTACCATACAGCTAGTAGGCAGAAAAAGTATGTTGTATTCCATCCAAAAATTGGATATTCACATTTCACTGCAAGTACATGCATGAATACAAATATCTATGTATGTGTGTATGGGGGGGCTAACATAAACGAAAACCCGTTAAATACATGGAGTTCTTCATCCCTGCAGCTGTTCCCCGACTGCAGGTTACCTAACACGTTTCTTCGTCTCCAGCTTCACTCACGCACGGTCCTCGGGAATGTCCAATGGTTGCTGTCTGTCTTTCCAAGTTCCGGACAGAATGGTGGAACCCCATCCGTAAAGGTACTGTCACGCAGTAATTCAGACCAATACTGTTTCTCGTCTCTTGCAAGAGGACACGTCACTGTCATCCATATCGATGAATTTCTTACCCTTTGTCCGGCCCTAGTTCAGTCGGACGACCCGACGTTCCTTGGTCAGTCGGAGTAATTGTTTATCCCTCGATCTGGGACACTACAACCACTGCTTCATGTAGCTGGCGCCTTTTTGGGTTTAGCAAACACTGTCCTCTGGTAGGTACTTAAAGGTATAATTTCGCGTTAGAGGAAGCAAGGAGACCCCCACAAGTATCTAAGAGTCTGAATGGCATCACTGTGGACTGCCACAGTCCATGTCCAGTACAAAACGCTGTATTCTCCTTGTCGTCAACATTGGCTGGAAAACAATGCTCTTCCCCCGCCCCCACAAGGTGTCATCTGTCCATGGTAGCGCAAATCAGTGCTTCTTAGGGGTGACATTCAGCTTCCGGTTGTCAACACTGAAGCGCAGGTCTTCAACCTTCTTTTCTACTAGCGGTGAGGACCACAGTTTCTCGGCTGCCTCCTGGACAAGATTACCCAGTTCCTTTGTATTCGACAGGCTGGTCCCGCTCCAGGTTAGCGGCAGTGAGGACGCTCTGTTGAACCGGAAGTAGCGTCCCAGTGTCCAAGATCTCCCCACCATATGCTTGCAGAAAGGTCTTCTGTGCTGCAATAGGGAGTGATGTTGATTCATTACTCTTGCAAAAGGAAGGATCATAACTCTACTGGGATTAGCATAACTGATCTGGTCTCGCAGTTCAGCAATTACCTTCCACGAACTTGCAGTTTTCACAAGCAGGTCCTGCCTTTCCTTGATAAGAAATTATTTGTAACAGTAATGTCTCATAGACTTTCTAGTTACTCAGTTTGTTTTAATTCTTCTGTCATTAGATTATTCTTCACAATAGCGAGAAATATTCGAAGTGTGCACAAGTAAATGGAATTAAAAGAATCCGATGTATAACCTCATTTCCTATTAGCATGCCGAATATGCAAATCTTAATGTTACGAACCTTCATGAGAAACAAAAGAACGACCACTTAACATTTAAAAATGCACTACTTAAACTATTCGAAAATTCACACGAACGACAGCAAATACGTTGGAAATTAAATACCATACATTAAAGATATTTACATACAAATAAAATCTTTACATTTAATTTTTTGGGAATAGCTTGTAAAGTCCTCTTCATTCGGAACTTTGTATAATCTTGTATAACTTGTAAACGTAAGCAATACGCGAAAACGTTCTGCACAAGAAATATAGATATCTTTAAAACAAACAATTTATTTCAAATAAGATTTTTTTGTGTGTGGCATAAGCCATTTCTGAGATATCCGTTATTAAAGGTTCGAATTGTTAATTTCTTGCTCATTATTTTAAACTCCTGTCAACATTCAGTTGTTTCTCGCGATGTCATGGAAACAGTATGGAAGGCCAGCATATAGCGTCCAGTTGTTAAACATTTGACTATCGCTGTTCTCTATAACGAAATGTGTAATGTAGCTGTTTCTGTAAAGGTTTATATCAATTAAAATGTAGTATATAGGAAAATAAGCTTCAGTAAGCATAGTTTCTACATATCTATATTCTAGATATACAGGTTGTATCTTTATTGATGTCATATATATGGGGGACGTATTCCTGACATCAAAACAGTAAAAAAAGTTCATATGTACATGGGTCTGAAAATCAACCGTTTCGTTGTTATAGCTCAAAGAAGATGCATTCCATGAGTGAACAGACGGATATGGCCGTGCAGACGGCAATGCAGCACGAGCACGTGAACTTTGTGCAGAAAGGTACCGTGACAGGCCGTTACCGTGTCCAAGAACATTCACCAACGCTTGAGAGAGAATGGGCATTTGAGAGGAGTACTAGGGATGTTGGGAGACCAAGAGCGGTACGAGGCATTGAGCTTAAAGAACGAGTTCTTCGTGCTGTGGAAGCAGACCCATCACAAAGCACAAGACGTATGACTAAGGGAAAGAGTTAGTCATACGACTATCTGGAGAATCCTGCATGAAAATCTTGTGTACCCGTATCACCTTCAACGTGTGCAAGGATTAAATGAGGCGGACTTTGAGCCAAGAAGACGTTTCTCTCAGCGCACGTTACAGTAGTGCGCTGTGTTCATCAATTTCCTAGCCTGTATCTTATTCACGGATGAGGCTGGTTTTACTCGGGACGATATCTTCAATTTTCATAACACTCATAACTGGGCATTTGAAAATCCTAATGAAGTAAGACAGGACAACCATCAACAGAGATTCTCTCTCAACGTTTGGGGCGGAATCATTCAAAATCACCTTATTGGTCCCTACTTCTTCCCTCCGCGTCAGAATGGACAAACCTATCTCCAGTTTCTCAGAAATGAGTTGCATCGTTTAACTGATAATGCGCCTCTGGACATCATCCAACGAATGTGGTTTTTACACGATGGTACTCTAGCTCATTTCAGTATGACAGTTCGTAAGTTTTTGAATGATCGATTTCCGCAAAGGTGGATTGGTCGAGGGGGACGCACTGCATGGCCTGCTGGATCGCCTGATTTGAATCTAATGGATTTCTTCGTCTGGGAACATTTGAAGTTCTTGGTTTATGCAACTCCTGTACCTGATGTTGACATTTTGAGAGGACGTATCCAAACTGGATTTGACCAAATACGAAACACACCAGGAATTTTCAACAGAGTACGCCAGAGCGTGGAACGCAGGCTTACTGCATGCATCGAAGCAAGAGGAAGCCACTTCGAGCAATTTCGATTTTGTGTTGTGAAATAAAAATGATTTTCAGACCCATGTTCATATGAACCTTTTTTACTGTTTTGATGTCAGGAACACGTCCCCCAAATATATGTCACCCTCTATAGCGATATATGCTCTTGCAGATGTTTATCTGCATCAAGATAAAATAGATAGAAAAATAAGCTTCAGTAAGAATAGTTTCTATACGCCCAAATAAGCGATAGAGAAAGCCATGTGAATGTCACATGATGTATTTTTTATTTAAGGCCTCAAAACGTGTATTTCCTGTGAAATCCCGGTATCGGGTTTTTGGGTTTACCGACGCGGTGAAGAAAGTAAAAAAAAAGAAGCAACAAAGAAACATGTCGATGTGGAGTGCGCCCACATAATGAGGTGAATGCAGTCAAACCCCTGACAGCTAAGCGAGGATATTTGTGTTGGGCTGATAAGCAAGTAGGAATCACAGAAACTGCCAAGATAAATCTAAAAGAAAGCCACCTGTTGATTGTCTGGCAGAGTAATAGCCGAAAACATTTGCCCTGGAGAAGACGGGCCACTCCCCCTCTTTTACCTCCTTCTCTCTAGACAGCTACTTTTAACACAAAGGAAATACACCGTTTGAAACTCACCGAATCTAAAAACCCTGCTGTATTACATTCTCTTGTTCTTGCTAGTAAAGATAACCTTTCATTACACATCTGTTTGCAGGTTTAAGAAGAATACAGTGATTGTATGTTTGATATGTATGATCAGGAGAAAAACCGTATAGCGACTTGCCACTGGCGAAAAGTTTAATTACTTATTTCAAATTGCAAATTAATTAAGAAAGTATATCTCGGAAATGGTTAACGGCACAAACAATTTTTGTCTACCTCTTAAGGTTTAGCAGCTATACAAACGTCATTCAGAATGTAGGCGACAACATATACATTTGTCATGAGAATGTCGTTAAGTATAAAGGCATTTTTATCAAAATCGTTAGAGCCACTTTAAAAAAGGAACAAGGGTAGTTTGGGGTGAGGATGATTTTCTTGAAAATCTTGTGACCCATTCTTGGAGGATACTGGACCTAAATACCAAAGATGGTATTTAACCGACTTTTTTGTTTTTGAGTTATACTGTTCAGTTTTTTCTAAAAATGCTTTTCTTTGGATGTATGGAGCCTCAAAACGTGTATTTCGGTATTGAATCTTTGGGTGGAATGCAATACCTACCCTCAAGTATTACAAAACGTCCACGTGTATGTGAGTGAACAGCATTACTCAAAAACGAACCCTCCCCACTCCAAGCTACCTTTAAGTGAAAACTGGTTCAATATTTCTGATCTTCTCAAAAATAGCACATATTAAAGATATTTACATGACAAAAAGTAAATCTTGAATTTTGTAAGAATAGACTGTCAGGTCCTCTTTATTCGGAGAGAATCTTATATAACTGGTATATGTTAAGCGACAGAGGAAAACGTACCTACTACACTCAATTTATTTCAAATAAGCTTTTTTGTGCCATTAGCCATTTCTGATATATCCGTTAATAAACGCTCGAACTGTACATTACTTGGTCATTCTCTAAGTCGTGTCAACATTCAGTTGTTTCTCGTGATGTCATGGAAACAGTATGGAATATAGCGTCCAGTTGTTAAACATTTGACTATCGCTGTTCTCTATAACGAAATGTGTAATGTAGCTGTTTCTGTAAAGGTTTATCTCGATTAAAATGTAGTAGATAAAAAAATGAGCTTGAGTGAGAATAAATTCTGTACTCACTCATAAGTGGTAGAGGAAGAGAAAGTCGTGTAAATGTATCACATCATATTTTTTAAAATTTAAATTGGTCCCTCAAATGGACAAACAGTTAACCGCTATCTTAAACTACTTATAAAAACTTCTAACAAAATATGTGATGTGATACATTCATATGACTTTCTCTACCCTCTATCTTTATGATTAGGCAAAGGTAAACGTACGTATCATAGAGGGTACCCCGAACAGGGGCAGAGCACTAGTTGGCCCTTTTTGCTTCCAACGGACCCTTGGGAGGGAAGGATGAGGAGAGGGAGTCGACCAGATCCGGATGCCGACAGGCGGAAGCATGGACGGGGTCCTTAACGTTTCCAGATAGAAGTCTTCCACCGCACGTCCCTGCCCCAGAGCGAAGTTCCACTCTGAGGAGAAGTGCTAAGTCTTGAACAATTCGAACCTTGAATGACAGATATTTCGGAAATGGCTGATGCCATAAAAAACTTATTTGAAATAAATTGTGTGCTTTAAAGAGATCTACATTTTTGTGTAGTACGTTTTCGTCTATCACTTAACGTTTGCCAGTTATACATCATTATAGAAAATTCCTTGTGAGTGAAGAGGACTTCATAGGCTATTCCCGAAAATTCAACATATAGATACTATTTGTCACGTAAATATCTTTAATATATGGTGTTTTAATCAAAATCACTAGAGCCATATTTTAGAAAATAAAAAAATTTCGAAAAATGTTTCATGTACAGGGTAGTTGGGTCGGTGGATTTTCTTGATAATGCTCGGGAGATACTGACTTTAAATATCAAGTTTGGTGTTTATCTGACTTTTTGTTTTCAGTTATGCTGTGCACAGACACACATATCTATATTTGGGCGTTTTTCTAAAAATGCTTTTTTTTCTTCAGGGGACCTTGAAACATGTATTCCGGGTAAATCTCTGTATAAAGTTTTTGGGTGGAATGCAATACCTTCTCTACCTACCACGTAGTGATAGAGAAAGCAAAAATCAGGTATTTTAACAATTGGCAGGTGTCTTGTCGGCACCTTGACTTACACATTTTGAGTTATAAAAGCTGAAACTTTACAATTGAAGCTTACTTTTTATTCACTTCCCTATATACAGGCTGGCACTACACACACGATACAGCCCTACCAACAATTACAGTACACATCGCTCAAAGTGTCTCCATCAATACACCGCTGAGTGGTGGTGTCCAGATTGTGGAAGCCTCCTCGGCTCTTTAAGATTGTCTTTAACCAAACCCCACCGGGGGATCGTGGTAGGAATTCAACTGTAGCACGACGTTCAAGCCTCCTACAACCTAATGCGCTCCATCAAGCTGGAAGTAGGGCTGATCATAGTTGTCCATGTGCAAGATGATTCGTGGTGAAACTTCTTGAAGGAGAGTCGACTACTTGTCTCCAGTGACATTTCGAGCACTGCCCAGTTACACCACGTGCAGCCCAACAACATCCAGGTACCATTAAGTACAGTTATGTCCGTTTACATGATCTGACAACTTGAATGTGACCCCTACAGACCACAACATGTTAAGAAAGAAATTCTGGTCAACTCGATACTGATCTAGCACAAGTTTACAAAATTGCAGCCGCCAGTCTGGATCATCTTCCAGCAAAGTTATGTACGAGACGTGGATTCACCGACTGATCTGCCGCTAATCGTCTTGTGGACTTGTTTGGACTAGTCACAACCACAACAGCCAAACAGATATTGTCGTGCTGTACCAGGTCGCCCCCTTTATTTTCACATTTATGAATTAAATTGTACACAGTTTGACTGGAGATGTTCTGTCCATTACCTCAGTACAGCGACAATTCTTTCGTTAAGATTTTGTGAAGACTGTTGTTACGGTTCATTTCCTGCTTCCTGCCAACTTAAATACACACGTTTCCCTAAATGTGTAGTGACGCCACTCTGTTGATTAAAGTGTTCACTTTAAGCAATGTTCCTCAAAACTGTTTTTGTCATTGGGAGACGTTGTTAAATCTGGGTGGAACGAGAAACTTCAAGCCAACTGATCTTAAACAACTTGATGGTTAACGCGAATGTCTCTGTATTTCAGAGGCAATTCTCTCTCTCGTCAGGACAAACTGAAGCCGCAGAGCGCGACAGATGTTTAACTGGACAGCAACACTCCTAGCCCAAATATCAAACTCAGTTTCACGACTTCCACATCACGCCTGCTTCGCTTTTTCCTCGGTTGTTTCTCTTGCAGAAGTGGTTGGCTGCACTGCCAAGCTCCTCAACACTGTCCACATACTGAAGTTCCTCTTTGCTTTCTACTAGGAATTGTTCAACACACGTGCTCTGAAAATATGTTACCCATTCTTTCATTTCAGTGTGCTCATTCTGAAGAGAAGTGGATACATTCATATGACTTTCTCTACCCTCTATATTTATTAGTGGGTATAAAAACTATTCTTACTCAAGTTTATTTTTCTATCTACTTCATTTTAATTCAAATAAACCTTTACAGAAACAGCTACATTACACATTACGTTATAGAGAACAGCGATAGTCAAATGTTTAACAACTGGACGCTATATTCCATACTGTTTCCATGACATCGCGAGAAACAACTGAATGTTGACACGACTTTAAGACAATCACCAAGAAATGAACAATTAATAACGGATATCTCAAAAACGACTTGTACCCAAAAAACTTATTTGAAATAAATTGTGTGTTTTAAAGAGATCTACATTTCTTGTGTAGTACGTTTTCGTGTATCGCTTAACGTTTACCATTATACAAGGTTACACAAAATTCCTTCAGAATGAAGAGGACTTCACAGGCTATTCCCAAAAAATTCAAGATATACGTTTTATTTTTCATGTAAATATCCTTAATATATGGTATTTTAATAAAAATCTCACAGCTAGATTTTAGATAATCAAAATTTTCGAAAAAATGTTCCATGTAAAGGATAGTTGGCGATGGGAGATTCTTTTTTGTTTGAAAATCTTTGTGTCGTATCTTTGGAAGATACTAATCTGACATTTCGTTTTTGAGTTATGCTGTTCACAGACACGGACATGTTTCCAAAAATGCTTTATTTGGATTCTGGGGGCCTCAGAACATATATTTCCGGTAAAATCTCGATATGGAATGCAATACCTGCTATGTGTGTGGCAAACAACCATTTGCAGGTTATAAGTATTGTTAGTACAAACTTATGGCGTTCAATTACATTTTAATTGCCAAGGCATAGCACTGAAATATCCACAGTCGACATGACCTCGTTTGAGGGACGTCATGTAAATCTTTGGAGACAATTTTGTTCACTGACCAGGCAGGACTGCATCTACACTCTCTGGTCAACATACGAGCTGCAAGTTTTCCTCAGACACTTACGTGAAGCTGAAGTTTTGCTCTTAAAACATACGAAAACGACTGACTAAAATGATGAAGGTAACAATTTTCAGACAACATGGCCTAAGAGTAGAACTTCTAATATAGTGTACACCAACTAAAAGCTTTACATTACCGCACTAGTGCCATAAAATGTTTATACCACTCCACTGTGACAAACTTTGGTTTGGGAATTACCCTTTCTATTTCAACATGTTTCTTGGTCTCATTAGGTTTTACTTCCCATTGTCTGTTCACAACAGAAATGTCATATTTCAACTTATTGCAATTGGGTGTACGTAATGTTGGCAGCCTTGTGCTTTCTTTGATCTGAAACGTTATTCTTTTATCTCGTATAATCTAGATAATGGCGGCAGTTAGGAATTCAGAAGAAACTGAAATGGAAGTGAAGCAACAGAAAGAATAACAGCACAGTACTTACCCAAAAAGCAATATGATTGTCTCATTGCCTGGTGTAAGACATCTCGCCTTCTTTAGGTAGTAGTATGTTGTTTTCTCTGCGTGTGTTAGGAAATACTCCCTTACATTCGTGTATGTGGATACTGCCGGGCAAGTTCCACCTTTATCAAAATCCTTCTACCACGTAGTATATAGTAGGTACTGCATTCCACCCAAAAATTCTTTACCTAGATTTCACCGGAAATACATGTTTTGAGGTCCCCAAAATCCATATAAAGCATTTTTGGAAACATGTCCGCGTGTCTGTGTGCCTCTGAACAGCATAACTCAAAAACGAAAAGTTACAGAAATACCAAACTTGGTTTTTAAGTTGGTGTCTTTCAAGGATACGACACAAAGATTTCCAAAAAATCCCTCACCCCAAATACCCTTTACATGGAAAATTTTTGAAAAAGTTTGATTTTCTAAAAAAAATTGCTCTACAGATGTTTATTAAAATACCATATGTTAAAGACACTTACATGACAAATAAGATCTAGATCTTGAATTTTCTGGGAAAGTCCGCTTCATTCTGAAGGAATTTTGTATAACTGTTAAATGTTTATCGATAGACGAAAACGAACTACACAAAAAATGTAGACCTCTGTCAAACACACAATTTATTTCAAATAATTTTTTTTGTGGCATAAGCCATTTCTGAGATATCCGTTATTAATGGTTCGATTTCTTCAAAACTGTCATTGTTTTTAAGTCCCATGATTTTCAGTTGTTTCTCGTGTTGTCATGGAAACAGTATGGAAGACCAGCATATAGCGTCCAGTTGTTAAACATTTGACTATCGCTGTTCTCTATAACGTAATGTAGCTGTTTCTGTAAAGATTTATCTCCATTAAAATGATGTAGATAGAAAAATAAACTTTTGTAAGAATAATTTGTATATCTAATAATAAACAACAGAGGGCAGAGAAAGTCATGTGAATGTATAGCATCAGATTTTTCAGTAAAGAATAAAGTTATATTAATTTATTTTCTACTCACCAAGTTAGATTCACTTGTCTGCGTTGTGAACGGCCGCAGGACCGTGCTGAACCATACCAGCCTGGGCTTATCAGCGCTTGCACTTTTCTTAATCTTTGCACTAATGTGATCGAATGTTTTTAATTTTCTGTTTGCATTCTGCCGTACCAAAACCATCTATATTCATAACGCTTGTAGAGCCTGGTTCCTGGCACTCTGATTCTTGTAATTTGTGTGTGTAGTTTGCCAGAGGCATACTTGGGCCTCGTAGGCGCGCACGAATCGCATGGAGCTGGCTTTATACGACCGCTCAGATCCAGACACTGGCTTCTATAAACGACTGGCGTGATCACGTGCTCGGGAGGTCGAGAACTATCGAACGCTTTCTCGACCCGTGTAGACGTGCCATAGAGTCTGTTCAAGAGTCTGGCGATGTTGAAAATGTTTAGAATGCCATGTTTCTAAAAACAAATGCAATTTGTTTATATTTTAAGCTACTTTTTAATGTTTTGCGAATTTATTGCCCTGTAGTTTGTTGTAATAGTTCGCTAATTATCATCATTTAAACGTTTTGTATTCACCCAAAAATGAACTTGTCAAGAGAACGTTTCCGGGCTATGAGTTTTGACGACTTTAAATCGTCAGTAACGCCTAAATAATGAGAAGATCGGCTTAGAAATGCATTTGGCAACAATTTATAATTAGTACAGCGAATTTAAAACGGACCAAGAACCGCTGTTACTGATAAAAGCATTGTCGCTGTTCGAGCAACAATTGAAGAAGATCGATGGACACCTTATGAATTTATTCGGGCGACATTTGTTATGAGTCAAATACAAAACACTTTACATCAGCAGTTAGACATGAGAAAACTTTGTTGTCGACGGATTCCACATAAACTGACTCGCGATCAAAAACAACAACGTGTTCATTGGTGCAGGAAAAACTCCAAGGCGGCGCTTCAAATTTGGTTTGGAATATCGTTAGTGCTGACGATTCTGAAGAGAAATGGGTCTACAAAAGTCCGTAAGAGGAGGGTTGCCATCCCCTAAAACGGGCCGTATACGTTACTGCCGAGTGGTACACAAATGTCTGTTTACCACAAAAGTTTTGAAAACTTTCGTCAAAAACGTCCAAAAGAATAATGTTACATCATGACAACGCATACAGCAAAACTAACAACCGAGTATCGGTCCGCACCCTCCTCCGCCATACAGCCCTGACCTTGTGATTTCTTTTTGTTTCCAAGAACCAAAGATAAAACGCGTGGAATCACTTTTTCGTCATCACATGAAGGAATGGAACATTGTAAAACCCTGGTTTCATTAAATGCAACATGTATTAATGTTAAAACAGAATATTTTGAAAAACAACAAAATCATTTAAACTTTTTAAAACTAATCCTTGCTTGATTTTCTAAATATTTTCAGCGTCGCCTCTTAGTTTCGTGAAGAACGCGGGGGGGGGGGGTAAATGAAACTACTTAAATTGTGATTCGAGTTTAAAAAGCGCAACGTCGGCTATAGTACGCCATAACTTGCGGAGTTTCCCGACAGGTGCCACTTCCTGCTTCCAGAACTGCACAGCTGCCAACATATGAGTAAAAAACAGTGCCATAGTTTCACGAATACTCCTTGCTTAGGTTAATTACAAATCACTAGTTACACCAAAGCACGCGAACGAAGCGAGCATGCGTTCCTTAAAGGTGTCTATGATGCATTATTTATATACACTTTAAGCTTCTGATTCACGAGAGGTTACGTTTTTTAGTTTCTCTACAACATATAGTAGGTAGGGGATGTATTGTATTCCATCCAAAAATTCAACACCGAGATTTCACTAGAAATACATGTTTGCAGACCCCCTGAATAAAAAAAGCATTTTTACAAAAAGATTCGTGTGTGTGTGTGAATGGCATAACTCAAAAAGGAAAAGTTGAATGAATACGAAACTTGGTATTTATGTTCAATATCTTCCAAAGACACGAAGATTTTCAACAAAATCTCCCCCACTCCAAACTACACTTTACATGTAACATTTTTCAAAACTTTTGATTTTCTAAAAAATGTATAACGGTTTTGATTAAAATACTATATATTAAAGATATTTATATGACAAATGAAATGTATATGTTGAATTTTCTGAGAATAGCTAGGAAGCCCTCTTCATTCGGAATGAATGTATAATTGATAAACGTGAAGCGAGAGGTATATATATTGAAACGTACTTCACAAAAAAAGTAGATTTGTTTAAAACACACAATTTATTTAATAAAATTTTTTGTAGCATAAGCCGTTTCTAAGATATGCTTTATTATAGGTTGGAATTGAAAAGAGATCTAACCCCAATTTATTGCGAAGATGAAAAAAAAAGTTTTGTTTTATTTGCAGATAGATCACTATTCGCCGGATTACCAACATTGAAAAATAAATAAATAAGTTCTGAAAGGGAAATGTCATATTTCACACCCACCAGGGTATCACTTTCATTGAATAGATGAACTTGTGATGTTTTGTTGGTTAGATCTCTTTTCGAGGCAATTAGTCAATCGTTCATTCCCTTAAACTCCCGTCAACATTCAGTTGTTTCTCGTGATGTCATGGAAACAGTATGGAAGGCCAGAATATAGCGTCCAGTTGTTAAACATTTGACTATCGCTGTTCTCTATAACGAAACGTGTAATGTAGCTGTTTCTGTAATGGTTTATTTGGATTAAAATGGAGCAGATAGAATAACAAGGTTTAGTAACAAGAGTTTGTATACCCCTAATAACGATAAAGGGTAGAGAAAGTTGTGTGAATGTGATGTTTTTCTTCTAGTGATGGAAATGTTGCTATGATACCGCCTGACTCGACCGACCACTTAACCAAAATGTTGCCACTCGGCTAGAGCCTGATGGAATCTGTTCTGGGTATTCAGAGAGGGTCATTGCCTTCAGCCGAGGCGGGGGTGTCGCAGACAATAGCTCTGTGGAGGTCATGGCTTTCTTACCTACGGTAAATTGCAGCCATCTCCTTCATAAACAATATCAAAGTTAATCTTTAAAACGTGGCATGACATCACGAAATGAAAATAAACGGCGACCTATGAGCTCTCATCTGATACATTCACATGACTTTCTCTACCCTCTATAGTTTATTAGTGAGTATACAGACTAGCCTTATTTTTATATCTACTACATTTTAACCCAGATACGACCCTTTACAGTAACAACTACATTACACATTACGTTATAGAGAACAGCGATAGTCAAATGTTTAACAACTGGACGCTATATACTCCATACTGTTTCCATGACATCACGAGAAACAACCGAATGTTGACAGGGCTTCAAGAGAATGACCAAGTAATGAACAATTCGAAGCATTAATAACGGATATCTTGAAAAAAACGTATTCCAAATACATTGTGTGTTTTAAAAAGATCTATATTTCTTCTCTCTAGTTATACCTTCGAAATGGAGAGGACCTCACAGAAAATTCAAGATATATGTTTTATGGCATTTTAATCAAACTGGTCACGATTTTTTGGAAAAAACTCCAAAATAACAAACGATATTCCATTAAAGAGCAGTATGGTGTGGGGGATTTTCTTGAAAATCTTTGTGTTGTATCCTTTGAATATTTATGCGAGTTTTCGTTTTTGAGCTGTGCTGTTTACAAAGACACGCACGTACCTTTTCCTAAAAATGACTTTATAGACTCAGAGGACAGACAATTATATATCTCCAGTGAAATCTCTATCTAATTTTTGGGTATCTTCTAAAACAAAACAAAAACATTATGTATAACAAAGGTTTAACACTAGAAAAAGTAAAAATATGACTTTTAACTAGTGTATGCTTACGAAGTCGCGGGTTCAAACCCGGCGGAGGGCGATGAACTTTTTTCGGGTGTAAAAATCCTTAGCATGGCTTCCTTCGGAAGGGAAGTAAAGTCGGTGGTCCCGTGTCGTAGATTTACGGCACGTAAAAGAACCTCAAGGCTGATAAAGAGGCCTCTGAGCAAAATGGGACGCTAGGAACCATAGTAGTTAAAGAGCCCCTATAAATAAAACTCAATTTAACTTAACGGTTCGAATTGTTCATTACTTCATCTTTCTTTGAAAGTCCTATCAACATTCAGTTGTTTCTCGCGATGTCATGGAAACAGCATATAGCGTTCAGTTGTTAAGCGCTGTTCTCTATAACGAAATGTGTAATGTAGCTGTTTCTCTAAAGGTTTATCTCGATTAAAATGAAGTAGACAGTAAAATAAGCTTTAGTAAGAATAGTAAGAGCATGGCTACGGGAAACTTGCTGTATTTATTGACGAATCCTTGAAATTATAATTACTTTTGTGGACCCTTTGACATGACATTACGATTTGAAAGACGCGAGACTAAGAGGAATGTATCACGCTATACCGTCCAGATAATGCGATTAGAACTCAAAGCCCACACTCCTGTTGAGAGATATCAAAACATCTGCCTGAGAAGACCCGTCCACCTGTGGGTAAAAAATGGAACCCTCATACTTCATGCTGTGAGGGGACTGTCAGCCCTAGCACAGTGTTGCCACAACTTCCCCTCTAGTTGGCGCACACAAAATAAGGAGCAGATCTAATATTTCGGTTTTCTTAAAGGGTGTTTCACAAATGACTCATCACGTTTTAATTATCTGGTAACAAAAGCAAACGCTCTCGTATTCCACAAAAAAATCAATACTCAGATTTCACCGGAAATATACGCTTTAGGCGCCCGAATAAAAAAAATGGTTAGAAAAAGCTGTTTCGTTTATAAGTCGAGTACCTTCCAAAGATGCGACACGATTTTCAAGAAAATCCCCCCAACCCAAACTACCCTCTGCATGGAAATGTTTCAGATAGTTTTGATTTTCTAAAGCATGCCTCAAACGATTTTCATTAAAACACAAGTTTAAGATATATGCATAACAAACAAACTATATATCTTGAATTTTCTGGGAATAGCGGGTGAAGTCCTCTTCATTCGCAAGGAAGTTTGTATAACCGGTAAACGTTAAACGATACACAAAAAGTGTGCATCTCTTCAAAACACATAGTTTATTTCAAATAACTTGTTTGTGCCATTAGTTCATTTCTGATATATCTGTTACTAAACGTTAGAATTATTCATTACTTCATCATTCTCTTAAAGTCGTGTCAACATTCAGTTGTTTCTCGCGATGTCATGGAAACAGCATATAGCGTTCAGTTGTTAAACATTTGACTATCGCTGTTCTCTATAACGAAATGTGTAATGTGGCTGTTTCTTTAAAGATTTATCTCGATTAAAATGTAGTGGAGAAAAATAAACCTTCGTGAGAATAATTTTTATACCCATTAATAAATAATAGAGGGTAGAGGAGGTCATGTAAATGTAATACACTAGTTTTTTTCTCTTGGTGCTGCAAGGAGCATGTCATTTCAAAGCCATCACATAAAAATCTGACTACTGTATTCTTCTTCTAGCTACAACGAAATGTGTAATGTTACATTATCTCTATTAACCAGAAGTAGATAGAATAATACGCTCTTGTAAGAATAGTTGGTGTAAGAGTAAGTAGAGAAAGTCATGTGAATGCAAGGCAGACGTCACATTTAGGAATCGTTTACTATTTCCAACTACTTGAAGACATTTATATCGTGGTGAGATGAAAATAACGGCGTTACCAGGAAACACGTGTTTTGTTAGCGCCCGCTTCACTTCCTGGAAAGCCAAAAACTCTTGAGTTTGGCACAAGCCCACATCTCTATTGTTGCTGGCCGCCACCTCTGTTTTACAAAATATCACACGGCGCGCTTCTTGTTGTAATCACCCGTTACTAGGGCTCGGAACTTGGACACATATAAACAACCTTAAAAAGTACTTAATACTACCCTCTATAGTTTATTAGTGAGTATACAAACTAGTTTTATTTTGCCATCTACTACATTTTAATTCAAATAAACAGCTACATTACGTTATAGAGAACAGCGATAGTCAAATGTTTAACAACTGGACGCTATATGCTGGCCTGTTTCCATGACATCGCGAGAAACAAGTGAATGTTGACACGACTTTTAGAGAATGATGAAGTAATGAACAATTCGAACCGTTAATAACGGATATCACAGAAATGGCTGATGCCACTTATTTGAAATAAATTGTGTGTTTTAAAGAGATTGTGTAGTGCGTTTTCGTCTATCAGTAAAATTCCTTCCGAATGAAGAGGACTCTGCAGGCTATGCCCAGAAAATTCAAGATGTACTTTTATTTGTCATGTAAATGTCTTAAAATGTGGTATTTTAATCAAAATCGTTAGAGCAATTTTTTAGAAAATCAAAATTTTCGAAAAATGTTCTATGTAAAGGATAGTGGGGGTTTTCTTGAAAATCCTCGTGTTGTATACTAAACTTAAATACCAAGTTTGGCATTCATCCCACTTTTCGTTTTTGAGTTATACTCTTTGACACAACACAGCACGGACCTTTTTCTAAAAATGCTTGCTTTTGGGGGAGGGGGGATTCAGGGGGCTGAAAACATATATTTCCGGTGAAATGTTCACATCTAATTTTAAGGTGGAATACAATACTTACTAAAAGCAATTTAACGTTGAGACTCATATAGCTTTCACTGACTACGAAGAAGGGTTTCACTCTGGGAGAATATTCGAATCGTTTAATAAAACAGGGCACTTAGAGATTATAGCACAAATGTTCAAATTCACTTCATGGGCACGAGTATCTCAAGTGTAATTATCACTCATCCCTCTTCAGATGTTATCGTGTTCCTGCTTCCTTTTTCTACAATTTCTTTCTTTCTTCATCTTTTTTATTATTTGTATTTTTAATTAATTGTTCTTTTGTTTCGGTAGATCCTTTTTTCAGTCTGTATGGAGGAATTTGTTTCGTCTTTGTAAGGAGGAGAATTTGTTAATCTTTTCTGTTCTTGCTTTGGTGATTTTCTCTTTCCCTTCCGACAGATAATAATGTTCTCTAAGTAAATAAGTCGTCCTCCGTGGTGGTGTAGTGGTTACCATGCTAGTCTCCAGTTCCCGAGGTCGCGGGTTCAAACCCGGCGGAGGGTGATGGATATTTTTGGTCGTAAAAATCCTTAGCATGGCTTCCTTCGGAAGGGATGTAAAGCAGGTGGTCCCGTGTCGTACATTTACGGCACGTAAAAGAACCTCAAGCCTGATAAAGAGGCCTCACCGATCTTTCACGTCCAATATAGAATGGGACGCTAAGGACCACAGGAGTTAAAGCCTTTTGAGTTCTCTTGCCAATAATGCTGTATCTCGCATGTCTAGCCCTCGGGTACCACAAAATCGTCGACGAAGTAAGTTTGTATCCTCTTGTGGATAAGTTGGTTTCCAAGGCTAAGAAGATCTTCCTAAACTCAGCTTCCCGAATTTTTAAGGACGTGGCTCGCTGTACCTCCACAGGCAGTTCTCACCAGATGGGGAACCTGGATCTGTGCAGCCATGTATTACAGCAACAAGATGTGTGAGGTACTTGATGCTCTATTAGAAGACGAAGCTGCTTCAGTTGCGAGGTAAAGAAGTTGTACAATGAAGAACTCAACAAACAATTTGGCGTCGTTTATAGCATCACATTATACAGGATGTATGTTTATTGGTGTCATATATTTGGACGTGTTCCTGACATCAAAACAGTAAAAAAAGTTCATACGTACATGGGTCTGAAAATCAACCGTTTGGTTGTTATAAGTCAAAGATGATGTATTCCTGAGTGAACAGACGGATGTGCACTACACGTATGGTCGTGCAGCACGAGCACGTGAACTTTATGCAGAAAGGTACCCTGACAGGCCGTTACCGTCTGCAAGAACATTCACCAACGCTTGAGAGAGAATGGTGCATTTGAGGGGAGTACTAGGGATGTTGGGAGACCAAGAGCGGTACGAGACATTGAGCTTGAAGAACGAGTTCTTCGTGCTGTGCATGCAGACCCATCACAAAACACAAGACGTACGGCTGTAAGGGAAAGAGTTACTCATACGACTAGCTGGAGAATTCTGCATGAAAATCTTGTGTACCCGTATCACCTTCAACGTGTGCAAGGATTAAATAAAGCGTTTCTGTCAACGCATGTTACAGCAGTGCGCTGTGCTCATCCATTTCGTAGATTTACGGCACGTAAAAGAACCTCAAGTCTGATAAAGAGGCCTCTGAGCAAAATTGGACGCCAAGAACCACAGCAGTTAAAGAGCGACAATTTAATTTATTTTTTTTCCCAACTAAATAAGCGTTTCTAAGCAAGCGAAATGCAATTTCAATTCTCTCAGATAAAATGGGGGACTGTCCCGTATTATCCAACAGCGCCATGTTATCAACAAGGGAAGATTAGCGGCATACATTCTGAAACTCGCATGGTTTCAGACAGGGCTTAATTTACGAAACACTTACTTCACAATCTTCCAGATATAAACACGCCTTTCAAAGTCGCAAATTACAACAGTGTAGGTACTTCCCCACAACAGATAACTGCTACTCTCAAACTGTATGTTCAACAAAAGATGTGCTGCTGTGTTTTCAATAGGCCATCTCATTAGAGAACGTGTGTTCAAGATGAATGGACGCATTTTTATTGAACCAAATCTTACGCTTGCTGTTTGTGGAGACCAGATCATTATAAGTAAAACCGCGCAACGAGCAGTGTATATCTTACACAAGTTATTTCAAAATTATAATCTCAATAAAACACAAGCTATACCTTCCAAGGTAAATATTCCGTTATTAATGTTACTATATCACAGCAAGCAATGGGTTTTAAACAGATATAAATATGAAAATTATTTTAAAAATTAATTACCCATGCTTCAACAAACATGCCGTACAATAACTAGACATTTAAAACCCAAAACCAGACAAGAACCACGAATTAACTTTTACAAAGTAATGGCCGTGCATCTGAAACATGGCGAAAAATAAAATACAGGTAGCCGAGATAAAGTTCCTGAGAACGGTAAAGGGATCTATGCTTTTGGACAACATTTCAAATGAAAAAAATCTGATGTGTTACACTCACATGACATTCACTACTCTTGTACAAACTAATTTTTACAAACGCTTATTCTCCATATGCTTCATGTTAATCTAGATGTTAATCTTATTGCTAATTTTCTTATAGATGCAAGGGGAATATGGTAGGTTTTAAGCGATAGTCAAATATTTTAAGAGCTGGTTGCTATGTGGAGTATTCCATTCTGTTTGCATGTCCAGGACATAAAAAAAATAAATAAAGAATTCCCATTTGAGAAAAAGTATAAGTATTGGAAAACTTAGGGAATAACAAGCAATATCTCGGAAATGGTTCACTCAACAAAAAAAATATATGACATAAATTGTGTTTTTAACGCGATCTACATGTTTTGTGTAGTAAAATTTTGTCTATCTCTTATGGTTTACCAGTTATACAAAAGTCGTTCACAATGAAGAACACCTTTGGAGACATTCCCAGAAAATTCAAGATATACATTTCATTTATCATGAAAATATCTTAAATATATGATATTTTAATCAAAATCGTTATAGCCATTTTTATGAAAATTAAAATTTTCGAAACATGTTCCATGTAAAGGGTAATCTGGGGTGGGGGGATTTTCTTGAAAACCTTCGTGTCGCATCTCTGGAAGATACTGAACCTAAATACCAAGTTTGGTTTTATCCGACTGTTCGTTTCTGAGTTATGCTGTTCACAGACAGACACATAGACACACGGATATGTTTCCAAAAATGCTTTTTTGTATTCAGGGGGTCTCAAAACATGTATTTCCGGTGAAATCTCGGTATCGAATTATTGGGTGGAATACAATATTTCCCCTAATTACTGTAACTAGTAGAGAAAGTAAAAATATCCTTTAGAAGAAAAATTATAAATTATAGAAATGAATACAGACAGCATGTAAACAGAGCATCCCAAGAAAAGTCCTACACAATAGGCCTAAACGAAAAAGGCATCTGGTAAGACCTAAAAAACGATGGTCAGACATGTTTTGAAGCCGGAACAGGCAGAACTACTAATCCCTAAAGTGCACAAGAAGTTGATAAAAACCATTACAATAAATGTACAGACTCCTGTCAGCCAACTGAGACCAGTATTCTAATATAGGTCAATGTGTTTGGATGTTTGTCAAGGTTGGTCATCTTGTGTGACTGTTATGTTTCGCAGTTCAGAAAATATGATTTTGGCAGAAAACCAACCTGCTCTCTTAAATTACTCCGGTGGGTATTTGCCCCGACTTTGAAATCGCTGTTGGCTTCTTTTTCTGTCTCTTCAGAATGCCTGTTCAATACTTCCAGCTTTTACGGTACTTCCTGTAAAATCCACGGAAATGGCAGCCTTTTAACGACCTTACAGCAAAGCACGCGTCTTTACGCCTTTGTAGGCAAATTCAAAGTGTTACACATTTTCACCACGGACGGACACAGTATTAAATTCTATTGCATTATATTGTAACTTAGCATTACAGACTAATGGTATACAGTACTATGATAGACCAGAGCTTATCTGTGTGTCTATCCTTCATCATGATCATGGTCCCTCTTCACTGGGCTACAACAAAATGTATAGCTCCACTAGTGATCTCTAGTAAATGGTATACAGTGTTATGATAGACCAGAGTTTATCTGTGTGTCTATCCTTCATCATGATCATGGTCCCTCTTCACTGGGCTATAACAAAATGTATAGCACCACTAGTGACCTCTAGTAAATGGTATACAGTGCTATGATAGACCAGAGCTTATCTGTGTGTCTGTCCTTCATCATGATCACGGTCCCTCTTCACTGGGCTACAACAAAATGTACAGCTCCACTAGTGATCTCTAGTAAATGGTATACAGTGTTATGATAGACCAGAGTTTATCTGTGTGTCTATCCTTCATCATGATCATGGTCCCTGTTCACTGGGCTACAACAAAATGTATAGCTCCACTAGTGATCTCTAGTAAACGGTATACAGTTTTATGATAGACCAGAGTTTATCTGTGTGTCTATCCTTCATCATGATCATGGTACCTCTTCACTGCGCTACAACAAAATGTATAGCTCCACTAGTGACCTCTAGTAAATGGTATACAGTTTTATGATAGACCAGAGTTTATCTGTGTGTCTATCCTTCATCATGATCATGGTCCCTCTTCACTGGGCTACAACAAAATGTATAGCTCCACTAGTGATCTCTAGTAAATGGTATACAGTTTAATGATAGACCAGAGTTTATCTGTGTGTCTATCCTTCATCATGATCATGGTCCCTCTTCACTGGGCTACAACAAAATGTATAGCTCCACTAGTGACCTCTAGTAAATGGTATACAGTGCTATGATAGACCAGAGTTTATCTGTGTGTCTATCCTTCATCATGATCATGGTCCCTCTTCACTGGGCTACAACAAAATGTATAACTCCACTAGTGATCTCTAGTAAATGGTATACAGTGTTATGATAGACCAGAGTTTATCTGTGTGTCTATCCTTCATCATGATCATGGTCCCTGTTCACTGGGCTACAACAAAATGTATAGCTCCACTAGTGATCTCTAGTAAATAGTATACAGTTTTATGATAGACCAGAGTTTATCTGTGTGTCTATCCTTCATCATGATCATGGTCCCTCTTCACTGGGCTACAACAAAATGTATAGCTCCACTAGTGACCTCTAGTAAATGGTATACAGTTTTATGATAGACCAGAGTTTATCTGTGTGTCTATCCTTCATCATGATCATGGTCCCTCTTCACTGGGCTACAACAAAATGTATAGCTCCAATAGTGATCTCTAGTAAATGGTATACAGTTTTATGATAGACCAGAGTTTATCTGTGTGTCTATCCTTCATCATGATCATGGTCCCTCTTCACTGGGCTACAACAAAATGTATAGCTCCACTAGTGACCTCTAGTAAATGGTATACAGTGCTATGATAGACCAAAGTTTATCTGTGTGTCTATCCTTCATCATGATCATGGTCCCTCTTCACTGGGCTACAACAAAATGTATAGCTCCACTAGTGATCTCTAGTAAATGGTATACAGTGTTATGATAGACCAGAGTTTATCTGTGTGTCTATCCTTCATCATGATCATGGTTCCTGTTCACTGGGCTACAACAGAATGTATAGCTCCACTAGTGATCTCTAGTAAATGGTATACAGTTTTATGATAGACCAGAGTTTATCTGTGTGTCTATCCTTCATCATGATCATGGTCCCTCTTCACTGGGCCATAACAAAATGTATAGCACCACTAGTGACCTCTAGTAAATGGTATACAGTGCTATGATAGACCATAGCTTATCTGTGTGTCTATGCTTCATCATGATCATGGTCCCCCTTCACTGGGCTGCAACAAAATGTATAGCACCACTAGTGACCTCTAGTAAATGGCACACAGTGCTATGATAGAGCACAGCTTATCTGTGTGTCTATCCTTCATTATGATCATGGTCTCTCTTCACTGTGCTGTAACAAAATCTATAGCACCACTAGTGACCTCTAGTAAATGGCATACAGTGCTACGATAGAGCACAGCTTATCTGTGTGTCTATCCTTCATTATGATCACGGTCTCTCTTCACTGTGCTGTAACAAAATCTATAGCACCACTAGTGACCTCTAGTAAATGGTACACAGTGCTACGATAGAGCAAAGCTTAACTGTGTGTCTATCCTTCATCACGATCATGGTGCATATTCACTGGGCTGTAACAAAATGTAAAGCACCACTAGTGACCTCTAGTAAATGGTATACAGTACTATGATAGATCAGAGTTTATCTGTGTGTCTATTCTTCATCACGATCATGGTGCCCATTCACTGGGCTGTAACAAAATGTATAGCACCACCAGTGATCTCTAGTAAATGGTATACAGTGCTATGCTAGACCAGAGCTTATCTGTGTGTCTATCCATCATCATGGTCCCCCTTCACTGGGCTACAACAAACTGTATAGCACCACTAGTGTCCTCTAATAAGTGGTATACAGTGCTATGATAGATCAGAGCTTATCTGTGTGTTTATCCTTCATTATCATGGTCCCCCTTCACTAGGCTACAACAAAGTGTATAGCACCACTAGTGACCTCTAGTAAGTGGTATACAGTACTATGATAGACCACAACTTATCTGTGTGTCTATCCTTCATCATAATCATGGTCCCCCTTCACTGGGCTGTAACGAAATGTATAGCACCACTAGTGACCTCTAGTAAATCGTATACAGTGTTATGATAGACCAGAGCTAATCGGTCTGTCTATCCTTCATCATGATCATGGTCCCCTTTACTGGGCTTCAACAAAATGTATAGCACCAATAGTGACCTCTAGTAAATAGTATACAGTGTTATGATAGACAAGAGCTTATCTGTGTGTCTATCGTTCATCATGATCATGGTCCCCCTTCACTGGGCTACAACAAAATGTATAGCACCACTAGTGACCTCTAGTAAATGGTATACAGTACTATGATAGATCAGAGCTTATCTGTGTGTCTATCGGTCATCATGATCATGGTCCCCATTCACTGGGCTAGAACAAAATGTATAGCACGACTAGTGACCTCTAGTAAATGGTATACAGTTTTATGATAGACCAGAGTTTATCTGTGTGTCTATCCTTCATCATGATCATGGTCCCTCTTCACTGGGCTACAACAAAATGTATAGCTCCACTAGTGATCTCTAGTAAATAGTATACAGTTTTATGATAGACCAGAGTTTATCTGTGTGTCTATCCTTCATCATGATCATGGTCCCTCTTCACTGGGCTACAACAAAACGTATAGCTCCACTAGTGACCTCTAGTAAATGGTATACAGTTTTATGATAGACCATAGCTTATCTGTGTGTCTATGCTTCATCATGATCATGGTCCCCCTTCACTGGGCTGCAACAAAATGTATAGCACCACTAGTGGCCTCTAGTAAATGGTATACAGTTTTATGATAGATCAGAGTTTATCTGTGTGTCTATCCTTCATCATGATCATGGTCCCTCTTCACTGGGCTACAACAAAATGTATAGCTCCACTAGTGATCTCTAGTAAATGGTATACAGTTTAATGATAGACCAGAGTTTATCTGTGTGTCTATCCTTCATCATGATCATGGTCCCTCTTCACTGGGCTACAACAAAATGTATAGCTCCACTAGTGACCTCTAGTAAATGGTATACAGTGCTATGATAGACCAGAGTTTATCTGTGTGTCTATCCTTCATCATGATCATGGTCCCTCTTCACTGGGCTACAACAAAATGTATAACTCCACTAGTGATCTCTAGTAAATGGTATACAGTGTTATGATAGACCAGAGTTTATCTGTGTGTCTATCCTTCATCATGATCATGGTCCCTGTTCACTGGGCTACAACAAAATGTATAGCTCCACTAGTGATCTCTAGTAAATAGTATACAGTTTTATGATAGACCAGAGTTTATCTGTGTGTCTATCCTTCATCATGATCATGGTCCCTCTTCACTGGGCTACAACAAAATGTATAGCTCCACTAGTGACCTCTAGTAAATGGTATACAGTTTTATGATAGACCATAGCTTATCTGTGTGTCTATCCTTCATCATGATCATGGTCCCTCTTCACTGGGCTACAACAAAATGTATAGCTCCAATAGTGATCTCTAGTAAATGGTATACAGTTTTATGATAGACCAGAGTTTATCTGTGTGTCTATCCTTCATCATGATCATGGTCCCTCTTCACTGGGCTACAACAAAATGTATAGCTCCACTAGTGACCTCTAGTAAATGGTATACAGTGCTATGATAGACCAGAGTTTATCTGTGTGTCTATCCTTCATCATGATCATGGTCCCTCTTCACTGGGCTACAACAAAATGTATAGCTCCACTAGTGATCTCTAGTAAGTGGTATACAGTGTTATGATAGACCAGAGTTTATCTGTGTGTCTATCCTTCATCATGATCATGGTTCCTGTTCACTGGGCTACAACAGAATGTATAGCTCCACTAGTGATCTCTAGTAAATGGTATACAGTTTTATGATAGACCAGAGTTTATCTGTGTGTCTATCCTTCATCATGATCATGGTCCCTCTTCACTGGGCCATAACAAAATGTATAGCACCACTAGTGACCTCTAGTAAATGGTATACAGTGCTATGATAGACCATAGCTTATCTGTGTGTCTATGCTTCATCATGATCATGGTCCCCCTTCACTGGGCTGCAACAAAATGTATAGCACCACTAGCGACCTCTAGTAAATGGCACACAGTGCTATGATAGAGCACAGCTTATCTGTGTGTCTATCCTTCATTATGATCATGGTCTCTCTTCACTGTGCTGTAACAAAATCTATAGCACCACTAGTGACCTCTAGTAAATGGTACACAGTGCTACGATAGAGCACAGCTTAACTGTGTGTCTATCCTTCATCACGATCATGGTGCATATTCACTGGGCTGTAACAAAATGTAAAGCACCACTAGTGACCTCTAGTAAATGGTATACAGTACTATGATAGATCAGAGTTTATCTGTGTGTCTATTCTTCATCACGATCATGGTGCCCATTCACTGGGCTGTAACAAAATGTATAGCACCACCAGTGATCTCTAGTAAATGGTATACAGTGCTATGCTAGACCAGAGCTTATCTGTGTGTCTATCCATCATCATGGTCCCCCTTCACTGGGCTACAACAAACTGTATAGCACCACTAGTGTCCTCTAATAAGTGGTATACAGTGCTATGATAGATCAGAGCTTATCTGTGTGTCTATCCTTCATTATCATGGTCCCCCTTCACTAGGCTACAACAAAGTGTATAGCACCACTAGTGACCTCTAGTAAGTGGTATACAGTACTATGATAGACCACAACTTATCTGTGTGTCTATCCTTCATCATAATCATGGTCCCCCTTCACTGGGCTGTAACGAAATGTATAGCACCACTAGTGACCTCTAGTAAATCGTATACAGTGTTATGATAGACCAGAGCTAATCGGTCTGTCTATCCTTCATCATAATCATGGTCCCCTTTACTGGGCTTCAACAAAATGTATAGCACCAATAGTGACCTCTAGTAAATAGTATACAGTGTTATGATAGACAAGAGCTTATCTGTGTGTCTATCATTCATAATGATCATGGTCCCCCTTCACTGGGCTACAACAAAATGTATAGCACCACTAGTGACCTCTAGTAAATGGTATACAGTACTATGATAGATCAGAGCTTATCTGTGTGTCTATCGGTCATCATGATCATGGTCCCCATTCACTGGGCTAGAACAAAATGTATAGCACGACTAGTGACCTCTAGTAAATGGTATACAGTTTTATGATAGACCAGAGTTTATCTGTGTGTCTATCCTTCATCATGATCATGGTCCCTCTTCACTGGGCTACAACAAAATGTATAGCTCCACTAGTGATCTCTAGTAAATAGTATACAGTTTTATGATAGACCAGAGTTTATCTGTGTGTCTATCCTTCATCATGATCATGGTCCCTCTTCACTGGGCTACAACAAAACGTATAGCTCCACTAGTGACCTCTAGTAAATGGTATACAGTTTTATGATAGACCAGAGTTTATCTGTGTGTCTATCCTTCATCATGATCATGGTCCCTCTTCACTGGGCTACAACAAAATGTATAGCTCCACTAGTGATCTCTAGTAAATAGTATACAGTTTTATGATAGACCATAGCTTATCTGTGTGTCTATGCTTCATCATGATCATGGTCCCCCTTCACTGGGCTGCAACAAAATGTATAGCACCACTAGTGACCTCTAGTAAATGGCATACAGTGTTACGATAGAGCACAGCTTATCTGTGTGTCTATCCTTCATTATGATCACGGTCTCTCTTCACTGTGCTGTAACAAAATCTATAGCACCACTAGTGACCTCTAGTAAATGGTACACAGTGCTACGATAGAGCACAGCTTAACTGTGTGTCTATCCTTCATCACGATCATGGTGCATATTCACTGGGCTGTAACAAAATGTAAAGCACCACTAGTGACCTCTAGTAAATGGTATACAGTACTATGATAGATCAGAGTTTATCTGTGTGTCTATTCTTCATCACGATCATGGTGCCCATTCACTGGGCTGTAACAAAATGTATAGCACCACCAGTGATCTCTAGTAAATGGTATACAGTGCTATGCTAGACCAGAGCTTATCTGTGTGTCTATCCATCATCATGGTCCCCCTTCACTGGGCTACAACAAACTGTATAGCACCACTAGTGTCCTCTAATAAGTGGTATACAGTGCTATGATAGATCAGAGCTTATCTGTGTGTCTATCCTTCATCATCTTGGTCCCCTTCACTAGGCTACAACAAAGTGTATAGCACCACTGGTGACCTCTAGTAAGTGGTATACAGTACTATGATAGATCAGAGCTTATCTGTGTGTCTATCCTTCATCATGATCATGGTCCCTCTTCACTGGGCTACAACAAAATGTATAGCTCCACTAGTGACCTCTAGTAAATGGTATACAGTGCTATGATAGACCAGAGTTTATCTGTGTGTCTATCCTTCATCATGATCATGGTCCCTCTTCACTGGGCTACAACAAAATGTATAGCTCCACTAGTGATCTCTAGTAAATGGTATACAGTGTTATGATAGACCAGAGTTTATCTGTGTGTCTATCCTTCATCATGATCATGGTTCCTGTTCACTGGGCTACAACAAAATGTATAGCTCCACTAGTGATCTCTAGTAAATGGTATACAGTTTTATGATAGACCAGAGTTTATCTGTGTGTCTATCCTTCATCATGATCATGGTCCCTCTTCACTGGGCCATAACAAAATGTATAGCACCACTAGTGACCTCTAGTAAATGGTATACAGTGCTATGATAGACCATAGCTTATCTGTGTGTCTATGCTTCATCATGATCATGGTCCCCCTTCACTGTGCTGCAACAAAATGTATAGCACCACTAGTGACCTCTAGTAAATGGCACACAGTGCTATGATAGAGCACAGCTTATCTGTGTGTCTATCCTTCATTATGATCATGGTCTCTCTTCACTGTGCTGTAACAAAGTCTATAGCACCACTAGTGACCTCTAGTAAATGGCATACAGTGCTACGATAGAGCACAGCTTATCTGTGTGTCTATCCTTCATTATGATCACGGTCTCTCTTCACTGTGCTGTAACAAAATCTATAGCACCACTAGTGACCTCTAGTAAATGGTACACAGTGCTACGATAGAGCACAGCTTAACTGTGTGTCTATCCTTCATCACGATCATGGTGCCCATTCACTGGGCTGTAACAAAATGTAAAGCACCACTAGTGACCTCTAGTAAATGGTATACAGTACTATGATAGATCAGAGTTTATCTGTGTGTCTATTCTTCATCACGATCATGGTGCCCATTCACTGGGCTGTAACAAAATGTATAGCACCACTAGTGATCTCTAGTAAATGGTATACAGTGCTATGATAGACCAGAGCTTATCTGTGTGTCTATCCTTCATCATCATGGTCCCCCTTCACTAGGCTACAACAAAGTGTATAGCACCACTAGTGACCTCTAGTAAGTGGTATACAGTACAATGATAGACCACAACTTATCTGTGTGTCTATCCTTTATCATGATCATGGTCCCCCTTCACTGGGCTGTAACGAAATGTATAGCACCACTAGTGACCTCTAGTAAATCGTATACAGTGTTATGATAGACCAGAGCTAATCGGTCTGTCTATCCTTCATCATGATCATGGTCCCCTTTACTGGGCTTCAACAAAATGTATAGCACCAATAGTGACCTCTAGTAAATAGTATACAGTGTTATGATAGACAAGAGCTTATCTGTGTGTCTATCGTTCATCATGATCATGGTCCTCCTTCAGTGGGCTGGAACAAAATGTATAGCATCACTAGTAACCTCTAGTAAATGGTATACAGTACTATGATAGACCAGAGCTTATCTGTGTGTCAATCGGTCATCATGATCATGGTCCTCTTCACTGGGCTACAACAAAATGTATAGCACGACTAGTGACCTCTAGTAAATAGTATACAGTACTATGATAGACCAGTGCTTATCTGTGTGTCTATCCTTCATCATGAGCATGGTCCCCCCTTCACTGTGCTGCAACAAAATGTATAGCTCCACTAGTGACCTTTAGTAAGTGGTATACAGTACTATGATAGACCAGAGCTTATCTGTGTCTATCCTTTATCATGATCACGGTTCCTCTTCACTGGACTGTAACAAAATGTATGGCACCACTAGTGACCTCTAGTAAATGGTATACAGTGCTATGATAGAGGAGAGCTTATCTGTGTGTATATTCTTCATCATGATCATGGTCCCTCTTCACTGGGCTAGAACAAAATGTATAGCACGACTAGTGACCTCTAGTAAATGGTATACAGTTTTATGATAGACCAGAGTTTATCTGTGTGTCTATCCTTCATCATGATCATGGTCCCTCTTCACTGGGCTACAACAAAATGTATAGCTCCACTAGTGATCTCTAGTAAATAGTATACAGTTTTATGATAGACCAGAGTTTATCTGTGTGTCTATCCTTCATCATGATCATGGTCCCTCTTCACTGGGCTACAACAAAATGTATAGCTCCACTAGTGACCTCTAGTAAATGGTATACAGTTTTATGATAGACCAGAGTTTATCTGTGTGTCTATCCTTCATCATGATCATGGTCCCTCTTCACTGGGCTACAACAAAATGTATAGCTCCACTAGTGATCTCTAGTAAATGGTATACAGTTTTATGATAGACCAGAGTTTATCTGTGTGTCTATCCTTCATCATGATCATGGTCCCTCTTCACTGGGCTAGAACAAAATGTATAGCTCCACTAGTGACCTCTAGTAAACGGTATACAGTTCTATGATAGACCAGAGTTTATCTGTGTGTCTATCCTTCATCATGATCATGGTCCCTCTTCACTGGGCTACAACAAAATGTATAGCTCCACTAGTGATCTCTAGTAAATGGTATACAGTGTTATGATAGACCAGAGTTTATCTGTGTGTCTATCCTTCATCATGATCATGGTTCCTGTTCACTGGGCTACAACAAAATGTATAGCTCCACTAGTGATCTCTAGTAAATGGTATACAGTTTTATGATAGACCAGAGTTTATCTGTGTGTCTATGCTTCATCATGATCATGGTCCCCCTTCACTGGGCTGCAACAAAATGTATAGCACCACTAGTGACCTCTAGTAAATGGCACACAGTGCTATGATAGAGCACAGCTTATCTGTGTGTCTATCCTTCATTATGATCATGGTCTCTCTTCACTGTGCTGTAACAAAATCTATAGCACCACTAGTGACCTCTAGTAAATGGCATACAGTGCTACGATAGAGCACAGCTTATCTGTGTGTCTATCCTTCATTATGATCACGGTCTCTCTTCACTGTGCTGTAACAAAATCTATAGCACCACTAGTGACCTCTAGTAAATGGTACACAGTGCTACGATAGAGCACAGCTTAACTGTGTGTCTATCCTTCATCACGATCATGGTGCCCATTCACTGGGCTGTAACAAAATGTAAAGCACCACTAGTGACCTCTAGTAAATGGTATACAGTACTATGATAGATCAGAGTTTATCTGTGTGTCTATTCTTCATCACGATCATGGTGCCCATTCGCTGGGCTGTAACAAAATGTATAGCACCACTAGTGATCTCTAGTAAATGGTATACAGTGCTATGATAGACCAGAGCTTATCTGTGTGTCTATCCATCATCATGGTCCCCCTTCACTGGGCTACAACAAACTGTATAGCACCACTAGTGTCCTCTAATAAGTGGTATACAGTGCTATGATAGATCAGAGCTTATCTGTGTGTCGATCCTTCATCATCATGGTCCCCCTTCACTAGGCTACAACAAAGTGTATAGCACCACTAGTGACCTCTAGTAAGTGGTATACAGTTCAATGATAGACCACAACTTATCTGTGTGTCTATCCTTTATCATGATCATGGTCCCCCTTCACTGGGCTGTAACGAAATGTATAGCACCACTAGTGACCTCTAGTAAATCGTATACAGTGTTATGTAAGACCAGAGCTAATCGGTCTGTCTATCCTTCATCATGATCATGGTCCCCTTTACTGGGCTTCAACAAAATGTATAGCACCAATAGTGACCTCTAGTAAATAGTATACAGTGTTATGATAGACAAGAGCTTATTTGTGTGTCTATCGTTCATCATGATCATGGTCGTCTTCACTGGGCTACAACAAAATGTATAGCACGACTAGTGACCTCTAGTAAATAGTATACAGTACTATGATAGACCAGTGCTTATCTGTGTGTCTATCCTTCATCATGAGCATGGTCCCCCTTCACTGTGCTGCAACAAAATGTATAGCACCACTAGTGACCTTTAGTAAGTGGTATACAGTACTATGATAGACCAGAGCTTATCTGTGTCTATCCTTTATCATGATCATGGTTCCTCTTCACTGGACTGTAACAAAATGTATGGCACCACTAGTGACCTCTAGTAAATGGTATACAGTGCTATGATAGAGGAGAGCTTATCTGTGTGTATATTCTTCATCATGATCATGGTCCCTCTTCACTGGGATACAACAAACTGTATATCACCACTAACGACCTCTAGTAAATGGTATATAGTGCTGTAATAGGCCAGAAATTATCTGTGTCTATCCTTCATCATGATCATGGTCCCCCTTCACTGGGCTACAACAAAATGTATAGCATCACTAGCGACCTCTAGTAAATGGTATACAGTGCTATGATAGACCAGAGCTTATCTGTGTGTCTATCCTTCATCATGATCATGGTCCCTCTTCACTGTGCTGCAACAAAATGTATAGCACCACTAGTGACCTCTAGTAAATGGTATGTAGTGCTATGATAGACCAGAGCTTATCTGTGTCTATCCTTTATCATGATCATGGTTCCTCTTCACTGGACTGTAACAAAATGTATAGCACCACTAGTGAACTCTAGTAAATGGTATACAGTGCTATGATAGAGGAGAGCTTATCTGTGTGTATATTCTTCATCATGATCATGGTCCCTCTTCACTGGGATACAACAAAATGTATATCACCACTAACGACCTCTAGTAAATGGTATATAGTGCTGTGATAGGCCAGAGATTATCTGTGTCTATCCTTCATCATGATCATGGTCCCCCTTCACTGGGCTACAACAAAATGTATAGCAACTCTAGCGACTTCTAGTAAATGGTATATAGTGCTGTGAAAAGCCAGAGATTATCTGTGTGTCTATCCTTCATCATGATCATGGTCCCCCTTCACTGGGCTACAATAAAATGTATAGCATCACTAGCGACCTCTAGTAAATGGTATATAGTGCTGTGAAAAGCCAGAGATTATCTGTGTGTCTATCCTTCATCATGATCATGGTCCCCCTTCACTGGGCTACAACAAAATGTATAGCATCACTAGCGACCTCTAGTAAATGGTATATAGTGCTGTGAAAAGCCAGAGATTATCTGTGTGTCTATCCTTCATCATGATCATGGTCCCCCTTCACTGGGCTACAACAAAATGTATAGCATCACTAGCGACCTCTAGTAAATGGTATATAGTGCTGTGAAAAGCCAGAGATTATCTGTGTGTCTATCCTTCATCATGATCATGGTCCCCCTTCACTGGGCTACAACAAAATGTATAGCATCACTAGTGACCTCTAGTAAATGGTATACAGTGCTATGATAGACCAGAGCTTATCTGTGTGTCTATCCATCATGATCATGGTCCCCCTTCACTGGGCTACAACAAAATGTATAGCATCACTAGTGACCTCTAGTAAATGGTATACAGTGCTATGATAGACCAGAGCTTATCTGTGTGTATCCTTCATCATGATCATAGTCCCTCTTCACTGGGCTACAACAAAATGTATAGCACCACTAGTGACCTCTAGTAAATGGTATACAGTGCTATGATAGACCAGAGATTATCTGTGTGTCTATCCTTCATCATGATCATGGTCCCCCTTCACTGGGCTACAACAAAATGTATAGCACCACTAGTGACCTCTAGTAAATGGTATATAGTGCTGTGAAAAGCCAGAGATTATCTGTGTGTCTATCCTTCATCATGATCATGGTCCCCCTTCACTGGGCTACAACAAAATGTATAGCATCACTAGCGACCTCTAGTAAATGGTATACAGTGCTATGATAGACCAGAGATTATCTGTGTGTCTATCCTTCATCATGATGATGGTCCCCCTTCACTGTGCTACAACAAAATGTATAGCACCACTAGTGACCTCTAGTAAATGGTATATAGTTCTGTGAAAAGCCAGAGATTATCTGTGTGTCTATCCTTCATCATGATCATGGTCCCCCTTCACTGGGCTACAACAAAATGTATAGCATCACTAGTGACCTCTAGTAAATGGTATATAGTGCTGTGAAAAGCCAGAGATTATCTGTGTGTCTATCCTTCATCATGATCATGGTCCCCCTTCACTGAGCTCCAACAAAATGTATAGCACCACTAGTGACCTCTAGTAAATGGTATACAGTGCTATGATAGACCAGAGCTTATCTGTGTGTCGATCCTTCATCATGATCATGGTCCCTCTTCACTCGGCTGCAACAAAATGTATAGCACCACTAGTGACCTCTAGTAAATGGTATACAGTGCTATGATAGACCAGAGCTTATCTGTGTGTCTATCCTTCATCATGATCATGGTCCCTCTTCACTCGGCTGCAACAAAATGTATAGCACCACTAGTGACCTCTAGTAAATGGTATACAGTGCTATGATAGACCAGAGCTTATCTGTGTGTCTATCCTTCATCATGATCACGGTCCCTCTTCACTGGGCTACAACAAAATGTATAGCACTACTAGTGACCTCTAGTAAATGGTATACAGTGCTATGATAGACCAGAGCTTATCTGTGTGTCTGTCCTTCATCATGATCATGGTCCCCCTTCACTGGGCTGCAACAAAATGTATAGCACCACTAGTGACCTCTAGTAAATGGCACACAGTGCTATGATAGAGCACAGCTTATCTGTGTGTCTATCCTTCATTACGATCATGGTCTCTCTTCACTGTGCTGTAACAAAATCTATAGCACCACTAGTGACCTCTAGTAAATGGCATACAGTGCTACGATAGAGCACAGCTTATCTGTGTGTCTATCCTTCATTATGATCACGGTCTCTCTTCACTGTGCTGTAACAAAATCTATAGCACCACTAGTGACCTCTAGTAAATGGTACACAGTGCTACGATAGAGCACAGCTTAACTGTGTGTCTATCCTTCATCACGATGATGGTGCATATTCACTGGGCTGTAACAAAATGTAAAGCACCACTAGTGACCTCTAGTAAATGGTATACAGTACTATGATAGATCAGAGTTTATCTGTGTGTCTATTCTTCATCACGATCATGGTGCCCATTCACTGGGCTGTAACAAAATGTATAGCACCACCAGTGATCTCTAGTAAATGGTATACAGTGCTATGCTAGACCAGAGCTTATCTGTGTGTCTATCCATCATCATGGTCCCCCTTCACTGGGCTACAACAAACTGTATAGCACCACTAGTGTCCTCTAATAAGTGGTATACAGTGCTATGATAGATCAGAGCTTATCTGTGTGTTTATCCTTCATTATCATGGTCCCCCTTCACTAGGCTACAACAAAGTGTATAGCACCACTAGTGACCTCTAGTAAGTGGTATACAGTACTATGATAGACCACAACTTATCTGTGTGTCTATCCTTCATCATTATCATGGTCCCCCTTCACTGGGCTGTAACGAAATGTATAGCACCACTAGTGACCTCTAGTAAATCGTATACAGTGTTATGATAGACCAGAGCTAATCGGTCTGTCTATCCTTCATCATGATCATGGTCCCCTTTACTGGGCTAGAACAAAATGTATAGCACGACTAGTGACCTCTAGTAAATGGTATACAGTTTTATGATAGACCAGAGTTTATCTGTGTGTCTATCCTTCATCATGATCATGGTCCCTCTTCACTGGGCTACAACAAAATGTATAGCTCCACTAGTGATCTCTAGTAAATGGTATACAGTACTATGATAGATCAGAGCTTATCTGTGTGTCTATCGGTCATCATGATCATGGACCCCATTCACTGGGCTAGAACAAAATGTATAGCACGACTAGTGACCTCTAGTAAATGGTATACAGTTTTATGATAGACCAGAGTTTATCTGTGTGTCTATCCTTCATCATGATCATGGTCCCTCTTCACTGGGCTACAACAAAATGTATAGCTCCACTAGTGATCTCTAGTAAATAGTATACAGTTTTATGATAGACCAGAGTTTATGTGTGTGTCTATCCTTCATCATGATCATGGTCCCTCTTCACTGGGCTACAACAAAACGTATAGCTCCACTAGTGACCTCTAGTAAATGGTATACAGTTTTATGATAGACCAGAGTTTATCTGTGTGTCTATCCTTCATCATGATCATGGTCCCTCTTCACTGGGCTACAACAAAATGTATAGCTCCACTAGTGATCTCTAGTAAATAGTATACAGTTTTATGATAGACCATAGCTTATCTGTGTGTCTATGCTTCATCATGATCATGGTCCCCCTTCACTGGGCTGCAACAAAATGTATAGCACCACTAGTGACCTCTAGTAAATGGTATACAGTTTTATGATAGACCAGAGTTTATCTGTGTGTCTATCCTTCATCATGATCATGGTCCCTCTTCACTGGGCTACAACAAAATGTATAGCTCCACTAGTGATCTCTAGTAAATGGTATACAGTTTAATGATAGACCAGAGTTTATCTGTGTGTCTATCCTTCATCATGATCATGGTCCCTCTTCACTGGGCTACAACAAAATGTATAGCTCCACTAGTGACCTCTAGTAAATGGTATACAGTGCTATGATAGACCAGAGTTTATCTGTGTGTCTATCCTTCATCATGATCATGGTCCCTCTTCACTGGGCTACAACAAAATGTATAACTCCACTAGTGATCTCTAGTAAATGGTATACAGTGTTATGATAAACAGAGTTTATCTGTGTGTCTATCCTTCATCATGATCATGCTCCCTGTTCACTGGGCTACAACAAAATGTATAGCTCCACTAGTGACCTCTAGTAAATGGTATACAGTGCTATGATAGACCAGAGTTTATCTGTGTGTCTATCCTTCATCATGATCATGGTCCCTCTTCACTGGGCTACAACAAAATGTATAACTCCACTAGTGATCTCTAGTAAATGGTATACAGTGTTATGATAGACCAGAGTTTATCTGTGTGTCTATCCTTCATCATGATCATGGTCCCTGTTCACTGGGCTACAACAAAATGTATAGCTCCACTAGTGATCTCTAGTAAATAGTATACAGTTTTATGATAGACCAGAGTTTATCTGTGTGTCTATCCTTCATCATGATCATGGCCCTCTTCACTGGGCTACAACAAAATGTATAGCTCCACTAGTGACCTCTAGTAAATGGTATACAGTTTTATGATAGACCAGAGTTTATCTGTGTGTCTATCCTTCATCATGATCATGGTCCCTCTTCACTGGGCTACAACAAAATGTATAGCTCCAATAGTGATCTCTAGTAAATGGTATACAGTTTTATGATAGACCAGAGTTTATCTGTGTGTCTATCCTTCATCATGATCATGGTCCCTCTTCACTGGGCTACAACAAAATGTATAGCTCCACTAGTGACCTCTAGTAAATGGTATACAGTGCTATGATAGACCAGAGTTTATCTGTGTGTCTATCCTTCATCATGATCATGGTCCCTCTTCACTGGGCTACAACAAAATGTATAGCTCCACTAGTGATCTCTAGTAAGTGGTATACAGTGTTATGATAGACCAGAGTTTATCTGTGTGTCTATCCTTCATCATGATCATGGTTCCTGTTCACTGGGCTACAACAGAATGTATAGCTCCACTAGTGATCTCTAGTAAATGGTATACAGTTTTATGATAGACCAGAGTTTATCTGTGTGTCTATCCTTCATCATGATCATGGTCCCTCTTCACTGGGCCATAACAAAATGTATAGCACCACTAGTGACCTCTAGTAAATGGTATACAGTGCTATGATAGACCATAGCTTATCTGTGTGTCTATGCTTCATCATGATCATAGTCCCCCTTCACTGGGCTGCAACAAAATGTATAGCACCACTAGTGACCTCTAGTAAATGGCACACAGTGCTATGATAGAGCACAGCTTATCTGTGTGTCTATCCTTCATTATGATCATGGTCTCTCTTCACTGTGCTGTAACAAAATCTATAGCACCACTAGTGACCTCTAGTAAATGGTACACAGTGCTACGATAGAGCACAGCTTAACTGTGTGTCTATCCTTCATCACGATCATGGTGCATATTCACTGGGCTGTAACAAAATGTAAAGCACCACTAGTGACCTCTAGTAAATGGTATACAGTACTATGATAGATCAGAGTTTATCTGTGTGTCTATTCTTCATCACGATCATGGTGCCCATTCACTGGGCTGTAACAAAATGTATAGCACCACCAGTGATCTCTAGTAAATGGTATACAGTGCTATGCTAGACCAGAGCTTATCTGTGTGTCTATCCATCATCATGGTCCCCCTTCACTGGGCTACAACAAACTGTATAGCACCACTAGTGTCCTCTAATAAGTGGTATACAGTGCTATGATAGATCAGAGCTTATCTGTGTGTCTATCCTTCATTATCATGGTCCCCCTTCACTAGGCTACAACAAAGTGTATAGCACCACTCGTGACCTCTAGTAAGTGGTATACAGTACTATGATAGACCACAACTTATCTGTGTGTCTATCCTTCATCATAATCATGGTCCCCCTTCACTGGGCTGTAACGAAATGTATAGCACCACTAGTGACCTCTAGTAAATCGTATACAGTGTTATGATAGACCAGAGCTAATCGGTCTGTCTATCCTTCATCATAATCATGGTCCCCTTTACTGGGCTTCAACAAAATGTATAGCACCAATAGTGACCTCTAGTAAATAGTATAGTGTTATGATAGACAAGAGCTTATCTGTGTGTCTATAATTCATAATGATCATGGTCCCCCTTCACTGGGCTACAACAAAATGTATAGCTCCACTAGTGATCTCTAGTAAATAGTATACAGTTTTATGATAGACCAGAGTTTATCTGTGTGTCTATCGGTCATCATGATCATGGTCCCCATTCACTGGGCTAGAACAAAATGTATAGCACGACTAGTGACCTCTAGTAAATGGTATACAGTTTTATGATAGACCAGAGTTTATCTGTGTGTCTATCCTTCATCATGATCATGGTCCCTCTTCACTGGGCTACAACAAAATGTATAGCTCCACTAGTGATCTCTAGTAAATAGTATACAGTTTTATGATAGACCAGAGTTTATCTGTGTGTCTATCCTTCATCATGATCATGGTCCCTCTTCACTGGGCTACAACAAAATGTATAGCTCCACTAGTGACCTTTAGTAAGTGGTATACAGTACTATGATAGACCAGAGCTTATCTGTGTCTATCCTTTATCATGATCACGGTTCCTCTTCACTGGACTGTAACAAAATGTATGGCACCACTAGTGACCTCTAGTAAATGGTATACAGTGCTATGATAGAGGAGAGCTTATCTGTGTGTATATTCTTCATCATGATCATGGTCCCTCTTCACTGGGCTAGAACAAAATGTATAGCACGACTAGTGACCTCTAGTAAATGGTATACAGTTTTATGATAGACCAGAGTTTATCTGTGTGTCTATCCTTCATCATGATCATGGTCCCTCTTCACTGGGCTACAACAAAATGTATAGCTCCACTAGTGATCTCTAGTAAATAGTATACAGTTTTATGATAGACCAGAGTTTATCTGTGTGTCTATCCTTCATCATGATCATGGTCCCTCTTCACTGGGCTACAACAAAATGTATAGCTCCACTAGTGACCTCTAGTAAATGGTATACAGTTTTATGATAGACCAGAGTTTATCTGTGTGTCTATCCTTCAACATGATCATGATCCCTCTTCACTGGGCTACAACAAAATGTATAGCTCCACTAGTGATCTCTAGTAAATGGTATACAGTTTTATGATAGACCAGAGTTTATCTGTGTGTCTATCCTTCATCATGATCATGGTCCCTCTTCACTGGGCTACAACAAAATGTATAGCTCCACTAGTGACCTCTAGTAAGCGGTATACAGTTCTATGATAGACCAGAGTTTATCTGTGTGTCTATCCTTCATCATGATCATGGTCCCTCTTCACTGGGCTACAACAAAATGTATAGCTCCACTAGTGATCTCTAGTAAATGGTATACAGTGTTATGATAGACCAGAGTTTATCTGTGTGTCTATCCTTCATCATGATCATGGTTCCTGTTCACTGGGCTACAACAAAATGTATAGCTCCACTAGTGATCTCTAGTAAATGGTATACAGTTTTATGATAGACCAGAGTTTATCTGTGTGTCTATGCTTCATCATGATCATGGTCCCCCTTCACTGGGCTGCAACAAAATGTATAGCACCACTAGTGACCTATAGTAAATGGCACACAGTGCTATGATAGAGCACAGCTTATCTGTGTGTCTATCCTTCATTATGATCATGGTCTCTCTTCACTGTGCTGTAACAAAATCTATAGCACCACTAGTGACCTCTAGTAAATGGTACACAGTGCTACGATAGAGCACAGCTTAACTGTGTGTCTATCCTTCATCACGATCATGGTGCCCATTCACTGGGCTGTAACAAAATGTAAAGCACCACTAGTGACCTCTAGTAAATGGTATACAGTACTATGATAGATCAGAGTTTATCTGTGTGTCTATTCTTCATCACGATCATGGTGCCCATTCGCTGGGCTGTAACAAAATGTATAGCACCACTAGTGATCTCTAGTAAATGGTATACAGTGCTATGATAGACCAGAGCTTATCTGTGTGTCTATCCATCATCATGGTCCCCCTTCACTGGGCTACAACAAACTGTATAGCACCACTAGTGTCCTCTAATAAGTGGTATACAGTGCTATGATAGATCAGAGCTTATCTGTGTGTCTATCCTTCATCATCATGGTCCCCCTTCACTAGGCTACAACAAAGTGTATAGCACCACTAGTGACCTCTAGTAAGTGGTATACAGTACAATGATAGACCACAACTTATCTGTGTGTCTATCCTTTATCATGATCATGGTCCCCCTTCACTGGGCTGTAACGAAATGTATAGCACCACTAGTGACCTCTAGTAAATCGTATACAGTGTTATGTAAGACCAGAGCTAATCGGTCTGTCTATCCTTCATCATGATCATGGTCCCCTTTACTGGGCTTCAACAAAATGTATAGCACCAATAGTGACCTCTAGTAAATAGTATACAGTGTTATGATAGACAAGAGCTTATTTGTGTGTCTATCGTTCATCATGATCATGGTCGTCTTCACTGGGCTACAACAAAATGTATAGCACGACTAGTGACCTCTAGTAAATAGTATACAGTACTATGATAGACCAGTGCTTATCTGTGTGTCTATCCTTCATCATGAGCATGGTCCCCCTTCACTGTGCTGCAACAAAATGTATAGCACCACTAGTGACCTTTAGTAAGTGGTATACAGTACTATGATAGACCAGAGCTTATCTGTGTCTATCCTTTATCATGATCAAGGTTCCTCTTCACTGGACTGTAACAAAATGTATGGCACCACTAGTGACCTCTAGTAAATGGTATACAGTGCTATGATAGAGGAGAGCTTATCTGTGTGTATATTCTTCATCATGATCATGGTCCCTCTTCACTGGGATACAACAAACTGTATATCACCACTAACGACCTCTAGTAAATGGTATATAGTGCTGTAATAGGCCAGAAATTATCTGTGTCTATCCTTCATCATGATCATGGTCCCCCTTCACTGGGCTACAACAAAATGTATAGCATCACTAGCGACCTCTAGTAAATGGTATATAGTGCTATGATAGACCAGAGCTTATCTGTGTGTCTATCCTTCATCATGATCATGGTCCCTCTTCACTGTGCTGCAACAAAATGTATAGCACCACTAGTGACCTCTAGTAAATGGTATACAGTGCTATGATAGACCAGAGCTTATCTGTGTGTCTATCCTTCATCATGATCATGGTCCCTCTTCACTGTGCTGCAACAAAATGTATAGCACCACTAGTGACCTCTAGTAAATGGTATGTAGTGCTGTGAAAAGCCAGTGATTATCTGTGTGTCTATCCTTCAGCATGATCATGGTCCGTCTTCACTGGGCTGCAAGAATATGTATAGTACCACTAGTGACCTCTAGTAAATGGTATACAGTGCTATGATAGACCAGAGCTTATCTGTGTGTCTATCCTTCATCATGATCATGGTCCCCCTTCACTGGGCTACAACAAAATGTATAGCATCACTAGCGACCTCTAGTAAATGGTATATAGTGCTATGATAGACCAGAGCTTATCTGTGTGTCTATCCTTCATCATGATCATGGTCCCTCTTCACTGTGCTGCAACAAAATGTATAGCACCACTAGTGACCTCTAGTAAATGGTATACAGTGCTATGATAGACCAGAGCTTATCTGTGTGTCTATCCTTCATCATGATCATGGTCCCTCTTCACTGTGCTGCAACAAAATGTATAGCACCACTAGTGACCTCTAGTAAATGGTATGTAGTGCTATGATAGACCAGAGCTTATCTGTGTCTATCCTTCATCATGATCATGGTTCCTCTTCACTGGACTGTAACAAAATGTATAGCACCACTAGTGAACTCTAGTAAATGGTATACAGTGCTATGATAGAGGAGAGCTTATCTGTGTGTATATTCTTCATCATGATCATGGTCCCTCTTCACTGGGATACAACAAAATGTATATCACCACTAACGACCTCTAGTAAATGGTATATAGTGCTGTGATAGGCCAGAGATTATCTGTGTCTATCCTTCATCATGATCATGGTCCCCCTTCACTGGGCTACAACAAAATGTATAGCAACTCTAGCGACTTCTAGTAAATGGTATATAGTGCTGTGAAAAGCCAGAGATTATCTGTGTGTCTATCCTTCATCATGATCATGGTCCCCCTTCACTGGGCTACAATAAAATGTATAGCATCACTAGCGACCTCTAGTAAATGGTATATAGTGCTGTGAAAAGCCAGAGATTATCTGTGTGTCTATCCTTCATCATGATCATGGTCCCCCTTCACTGGGCTACAACAAAATGTATAGCATCACTAGCGACCTCTAGTAAATGGTATATAGTGCTGTGAAAAGCCAGAGATTATCTGTGTGTCTATCCTTCATCATGATCATGGTCCCCCTTCACTGGGCTACAACAAAATGTATAGCATCACTAGCGACCTCTAGTAAATGGTATATAGTGCTGTGAAAAGCCAGAGATTATCTGTGTGTCTATCCTTCATCATGATCATGGTCCCCCTTCACTGGGCTACAACAAAATGTATAGCATCACTAGTGACCTCTAGTAAATGGTATACAGTGCTATGATAGACCAGAGCTTATCTGTGTGTCTATCCATCATGATCATGGTCCCCCTTCACTGGGCTACAACAAAATGTATAGCATCACTAGTGACCTCTAGTAAATGGTATACAGTGCTATGATAGACCAGAGCTTATCTGTGTGTATCCTTCATCATGATCATAGTCCCTCTTCACTGGGCTACAACAAAATGTATAGCACCACTAGTGACCTCTAGTAAATGGTATACAGTGCTATGATAGACCAGAGATTATCTGTGTGTCTATCCTTCATCATGATCATGGTCCCCCTTCACTGGGCTACAACAAAATGTATAGCACCACTAGTGACCTCTAGTAAATGGTATATAGTGCTGTGAAAAGCCAGAGATTATCTGTGTGTCTATCCTTCATCATGATCATGGTCCCCCTTCACTGGGCTACAACAAAATGTATAGCATCACTAGCGACCTCTAGTAAATGGTATACAGTGCTATGATAGACCAGAGATTATCTGTGTGTCTATCCTTCATCATGATGATGGTCCCCCTTCACTGTGCTACAACAAAATGTATAGCACCACTAGTGACCTCTAGTAAATGGTATATAGTTCTGTGAAAAGCCAGAGATTATCTGTGTGTCTATCCTTCATCATGATCATGGTCCCCCTTCACTGGGCTACAACAAAATGTATAGCATCACTAGTGACCTCTAGTAAATGGTATATAGTGCTGTGAAAAGCCAGAGATTATATGTGTGTCTATCCTTCATCATGATCATGGTCCCCCTTCACTGAGCTCCAACAAAATGTATAGCACCACTAGTGACCTCTAGTAAATGGTATACAGTGCTATGATAGACCAGAGCTTATCTGTGTGTCTATCCTTCATCATGATCATGGTCCCTCTTCACTCGGCTGCAACAAAATGTATAGCACCACTAGTGACCTCTAGTAAATGGTATACAGTGCTATGATAGACCAGAGCTTATCTGTGTGTCTATCCTTCATCATGATCATGGTCCCTCTTCACTCGGCTGCAACAAAATGTATAGCACCACTAGTGACCTCTAGTAAATGGTATACAGTGCTATGATAGACCAGAGCTTATCTGTGTGTCTATCCTTCATCATGATCATGGTCCCTCTTCACTCGGCTGCAACAAAATGTATAGCACCACTAGTGACCTCTAGTAAATGGTATACAGTGCTATGATAGACCAGAGCTTATCTGTGTGTCTGTCCTTCATCATGATCATGGTCCCCCTTCACTGGGCTGCAACAAAATGTATAGCACCACTAGTGACCTCTAGTAAATGGCACACAGTGCTATGATAGAGCACAGCTTATCTGTGTGTCTATCCTTCATTACGATCATGGTCTCTCTTCACTGTGCTGTAACAAAATCTATAGCACCACTAGTGACCTCTAGTAAATGGCATACAGTGCTACGATAGAGCACAGCTTATCTGTGTGTCTATCCTTCATTATGATCACGGTCTCTCTTCACTGTGCTGTAACAAAATCTATAGCACCACTAGTGACCTCTAGTAAATGGTACACAGTGATACGATAGAGCACAGCTTAACTGTGTGTCTATCCTTCATCACGATCATGGTGCATATTCACTGGGCTGTAACAAAATGTAAAGCACCACTAGTGACCTCTAGTAAATGGTATACAGTACTATGATAGATCAGAGTTTATCTGTGTGTCTATTCTTCATCACGATCATGGTGCCCATTCACTGGGCTGTAACAAAATGTATAGCACCACCAGTGATCTCTAGTAAATGGTATACAGTGCTATGCTAGACCAGAGCTTATCTGTGTGTCTATCCATCATCATGGTCCCCCTTCACTGGGCTACAACAAACTGTATAGCACCACTAGTGTCCTCTAATAAGTGGTATACAGTGCTATGATAGATCAGAGCTTATCTGTGTGTTTATCCTTCATTATCATGGTCCCCCTTCACTAGGCTACAACAAAGTGTATAGCACCACTAGTGACCTCTAGTAAGTGGTATACAGTACTATGATAGACCACAACTTATCTGTGTGTCTATCCTTCATCATTATCATGGTCCCCCTTCACTGGGCTGTAACGAAATGTATAGCACCACTAGTGACCTCTAGTAAATCGTATACAGTGTTATGATAGACCAGAGCTAATCGGTCTGTCTATCCTTCATCATGATCATGGTCCCCTTTACTGGGCTAGAACAAAATGTATAGCACGACTAGTGACCTCTAGTAAATGGTATACAGTTTTATGATAGACCAGAGTTTATCTGTGTGTCTATCCTTCATCATGATCATGGTCCCTCTTCACTGGGCTACAACAAAATGTATAGCTCCACTAGTGATCTCTAGTAAATGGTATACAGTACTATGATAGATCAGAGCTTATTTGTGTGTCTATCGGTCATCATGATCATGGACCCCATTCACTGGGCTAGAACAAAATGTATAGCACGACTAGTGACCTCTAGTAAATGGTATACAGTTTTATGATAGACCAGAGTTTATCTGTGTGTCTATCCTTCATCATGATCATGGTCCCTCTTCACTGGGCTACAACAAAATGTATAGCTCCACTAGTGATCTCTAGTAAATAGTATACAGTTTTATGATAGACCAGAGTTTATCTGTGTGTCTATCCTTCATCATGATCATGGTCCCTCTTCACTGGGCTACAACAAAACGTATAGCTCCACTAGTGACCTCTAGTAAATGGTATACAGTTTTATGATAGACCAGAGTTTATCTGTGTGTCTATCCTTCATCATGATCATGGTCCCTCTTCACTGGGCTACAACAAAATGTATAGCTCCACTAGTGATCTCTAGTAAATAGTATACAGTTTTATGATAGACCATAGCTTATCTGTGTGTCTATGCTTCATCATGATCATGGTCCCCCTTCACTGGGCTGCAACAAAATGTATAGCACCACTAGTGACCTCTAGTAAATGGTATACAGTTTTATGATAGACCAGAGTTTATCTGTGTGTCTATCCTTCATCATGATCATGGTCCCTCTTCACTGGGCTACAACAAAATGTATAGCTCCACTAGTGATCTCTAGTAAATGGTATACAGTACTATGATAGATCAGAGCTTATTTGTGTGTCTATCGGTCATCATGATCATGGACCCCATTCACTGGGCTAGAACAAAATGTATAGCACGACTAGTGACCTCTAGTAAATGGTATACAGTTTTATGATAGACCAGAGTTTATCTGTGTGTCTATCCTTCATCATGATCATGGTCCCTCTTCACTGGGCTACAACAAAATGTATAGCTCCACTAGTGATCTCTAGTAAATAGTATACAGTTTTATGATAGACCAGAGTTTATCTGTGTGTCTATCCTTCATCATGATCATGGTCCCTCTTCACTGGGCTGCAACAAAATGTATAGCACCACTAGTGATCTTTAGTAAGTGGTATACAGTACTATGATAGACCAGAGCTTATCTGTGTCTATCCTTTATCATGATCAAGGTTCCTCTTCACTGGACTGTAACAAAATGTATGGCACCACTAGTGACCTCTAGTAAATGGTATACAGTGCTATGATAGAGGAGAGCTTATCTGTGTGTATATTCTTCATCATGATCATGGTCCCTCTTCACTGGGATACAACAAACTGTATATCACCACTAACGACCTCTAGTAAATGGTATATAGTGCTGTAATAGGCCAGAAATTATCTGTGTCTATCCTTCATCATGATCATGGTCCCCCTTCACTGGGCTACAACAAAATGTATAGCATCACTAGCGACCTCTAGTAAATGGTATATAGTGCTATGATAGACCAGAGCTTATCTGTGTGTCTATCCTTCATCATGATCATGGTCCCTCTTCACTGTGCTGCAACAAAATGTATAGCACCACTAGTGACCTCTAGTAAATGGTATACAGTGCTATGATAGACCAGAGCTTATCTGTGTGTCTATCCTTCATCATGATCATGGTCCCTCTTCACTGTGCTGCAACAAAATGTATAGCACCACTAGTGACCTCTAGTAAATGGTATGTAGTGCTGTGAAAAGCCAGTGATTATCTGTGTGTCTATCCTTCAGCATGATCATGGTCCGTCTTCACTGGGCTGCAAGAATATGTATAGTACCACTAGTGACCTCTAGTAAATGGTATACAGTGCTATGATAGACCAGAGCTTATCTGTGTGTCTATCCTTCATCATGATCATGGTCCCCCTTCACTGGGCTACAACAAAATGTATAGCATCACTAGCGACCTCTAGTAAATGGTATATAGTGCTATGATAGACCAGAGCTTATCTGTGTGTCTATCCTTCATCATGATCATGGTCCCTCTTCACTGTGCTGCAACAAAATGTATAGCACCACTAGTGACCTCTAGTAAATGGTATACAGTGCTATGATAGACCAGAGCTTATCTGTGTGTCTATCCTTCATCATGATCATGGTCCCTCTTCACTGTGCTGCAACAAAATGTATAGCACCACTAGTGACCTCTAGTAAATGGTATGTAGTGCTATGATAGACCAGAGCTTATCTGTGTCTATCCTTCATCATGATCATGGTTCCTCTTCACTGGACTGTAACAAAATGTATAGCACCACTAGTGAACTCTAGTAAATGGTATACAGTGCTATGATAGAGGAGAGCTTATCTGTGTGTATATTCTTCATCATGATCATGGTCCCTCTTCACTGGGATACAACAAAATGTATATCACCACTAACGACCTCTAGTAAATGGTATATAGTGCTGTGATAGGCCAGAGATTATCTGTGTCTATCCTTCATCATGATCATGGTCCCCCTTCACTGGGCTACAACAAAATGTATAGCAACTCTAGCGACTTCTAGTAAATGGTATATAGTGCTGTGAAAAGCCAGAGATTATCTGTGTGTCTATCCTTCATCATGATCATGGTCCCCCTTCACTGGGCTACAATAAAATGTATAGCATCACTAGCGACCTCTAGTAAATGGTATATAGTGCTGTGAAAAGCCAGAGATTATCTGTGTGTCTATCCTTCACCATGATCATGGTCCCCCTTCACTGGGCTACAACAAAATGTATAGCATCACTAGCGACCTCTAGTAAATGGTATATAGTGCTGTGAAAAGCCAGAGATTATCTGTGTGTCTATCCTTCATCATGATCATGGTCCCCCTTCACTGGGCTACAACAAAATGTATAGCATCACTAGCGACCTCTAGTAAATGGTATATAGTGCTGTGAAAAGCCAGAGATTATCTGTGTGTCTATCCTTCATCATGATCATGGTCCCCCTTCACTGGGCTACAACAAAATGTATAGCATCACTAGTGACCTCTAGTAAATGGTATACAGTGCTATGATAGACCAGAGCTTATCTGTGTGTCTATCCATCATGATCATGGTCCCCCTTCACTGGGCTACAACAAAATGTATAGCATCACTAGTGACCTCTAGTAAATGGTATACAGTGCTATGATAGACCAGAGCTTATCTGTGTGTATCCTTCATCATGATCATAGTCCCTCTTCACTGGGCTACAACAAAATGTATAGCACCACTAGTGACCTCTAGTAAATGGTATACAGTGCTATGATAGACCAGAGATTATCTGTGTGTCTATCCTTCATCATGATCATGGTCCCCCTTCACTGGGCTACAACAAAATGTATAGCACCACTAGTGACCTCTAGTAAATGGTATATAGTGCTGTGAAAAGCCAGAGATTATCTGTGTGTCTATCCTTCATCATGATCATGGTCCCCCTTCACTGGGCTACAACAAAATGTATAGCATCACTAGCGACCTCTAGTAAATGGTATACAGTGCTATGATAGACCAGAGATTATCTGTGTGTCTATCCTTCATCATGATGATGGTCCCCCTTCACTGTGCTACAACAAAATGTATAGCACCACTAGTGACCTCTAGTAAATGGTATATAGTTCTGTGAAAAGCCAGAGATTATCTGTGTGTCTATCCTTCATCATGATCATGGTCCCCCTTCACTGGGCTACAACAAAATGTATAGCATCACTAGTGACCTCTAGTAAATGGTATATAGTGCTGTGAAAAGCCAGAGATTATCTGTGTGTCTATCCTTCATCATGATCATGGTCCCCCTTCACTGAGCTCCAACAAAATGTATAGCACCACTAGTGACCTCTAGTAAATGGTATACAGTGCTATGATAGACCAGAGCTTATCTGTGTGTCTATCCTTCATCATGATCATGGTCCCTCTTCACTCGGCTGCAACAAAATGTATAGCACCACTAGTGACCTCTAGTAAATGGTATACAGTGCTATGATAGACCAGAGCTTATCTGTGTGTCTATCCTTCATCATGATCATGGTCCCTCTTCACTCGGCTGCAACAAAATGTATAGCACCACTAGTGACCTCTAGTAAATGGTATACAGTGCTATGATAGACCAGAGCTTATCTGTGTGTCTATCCTTCATCATGATCATGGTCCCTCTTCACTCGGCTGCAACAAAATGTATAGCACCACTAGTGACCTCTAGTAAATGGTATACAGTGCTATGATAGACCAGAGCTTATCTGTGTGTCTGTCCTTCATCATGATCATGGTCCCCCTTCACTGGGCTGCAACAAAATGTATAGCACCACTAGTGACCTCTAGTAAATGGCACACAGTGCTATGATAGAGCACAGCTTATCTGTGTGTCTATCCTTCATTACGATCATGGTCTCTCTTCACTGTGCTGTAACAAAATCTATAGCACCACTAGTGACCTCTAGTAAATGGCATACAGTGCTACGATAGAGCACAGCTTATCTGTGTGTCTATCCTTCATTATGATCACGGTCTCTCTTCACTGTGCTGTAACAAAATCTATAGCACCACCAGTGACCTCTAGTAAATGGTACACAGTGATACGATAGAGCACAGCTTAACTGTGTGTCTATCCTTCATCACGATCATGGTGCATATTCACTGGGCTGTAACAAAATGTAAAGCACCACTAGTGACCTCTAGTAAATGGTATACAGTACTATGATAGATCAGAGTTTATCTGTGTGTCTATTCTTCATCACGATCATGGTGCCCATTCACTGGGCTGTAACAAAATGTATAGCACCACCAGTGATCTCTAGTAAATGGTATACAGTGCTATGCTAGACCAGAGCTTATCTGTGTGTCTATCCATCATCATGGTCCCCCTTCACTGGGCTACAACAAACTGTATAGCACCACTAGTGTCCTCTAATAAGTGGTATACAGTGCTATGATAGATCAGAGCTTATCTGTGTGTTTATCCTTCATTATCATGGTCCCCCTTCACTAGGCTACAACAAAGTGTATAGCACCACTAGTGACCTCTAGTAAGTGGTATACAGTACTATGATAGACCACAACTTATCTGTGTGTCTATCCTTCATCATTATCATGGTCCCCCTTCACTGGGCTGTAACGAAATGTATAGCACCACTAGTGACCTCTAGTAAATCGTATACAGTGTTATGATAGACCAGAGCTAATCGGTCTGTCTATCCTTCATCATGATCATGGTCCCCTTTACTGGGCTAGAACAAAATGTATAGCACGACTAGTGACCTCTAGTAAATGGTATACAGTTTTATGATAGACCAGAGTTTATCTGTGTGTCTATCCTTCATCATGATCATGGTCCCTCTTCACTGGGCTACAACAAAATGTATAGCTCCACTAGTGATCTCTAGTAAATGGTATACAGTACTATGATAGATCAGAGCTTATTTGTGTGTCTATCGGTCATCATGATCATGGACCCCATTCACTGGGCTAGAACAAAATGTATAGCACGACTAGTGACCTCTAGTAAATGGTATACAGTTTTATGATAGACCAGAGTTTATCTGTGTGTCTATCCTTCATCATGATCATGGTCCCTCTTCACTGGGCTACAACAAAATGTATAGCTCCACTAGTGATCTCTAGTAAATAGTATACAGTTTTATGATAGACCAGAGTTTATCTGTGTGTCTATCCTTCATCATGATCATGGTCCCTCTTCACTGGGCTACAACAAAACGTATAGCTCCACTAGTGACCTCTAGTAAATGGTATACAGTTTTATGATAGACCAGAGTTTATCTGTGTGTCTATCCTTCATCATGATCATGGTCCCTCTTCACTGGGCTACAACAAAATGTATAGCTCCACTAGTGATCTCTAGTAAATAGTATACAGTTTTATGATAGACCATAGCTTATCTGTGTGTCTATGCTTCATCATGATCATGGTCCCCCTTCACTGGGCTGCAACAAAATGTATAGCACCACTAGTGACCTCTAGTAAATGGTATACAGTTTTATGATAGACCAGAGTTTATCTGTGTGTCTATCCTTCATCATGATCATGGTCCCTCTTCACTGGGCTACAACAAAATGTATAGCTCCACTAGTGATCTCTAGTAAATGGTATACAGTTTAATGATAGACCAGAGGTTATCTGTGTGTCTATCCTTCATCATGATCATGGTCCCTCTTCACTGGGCTACAACAAAATGTATAGCTCCACTAGTGACCTCTAGTAAATGGTATACAGTGCTATGATAGACCAGAGTTTATCTGTGTGTCTATCCTTCATCATGATCATGGTCCCTCTTCACTGGGCTACAACAAAATGTATAACTCCACTAGTGATCTCTAGTAAATGGTATACAGTGTTATGATAAACAGAGTTTATCTGTGTGTCTATCCTTCATCATGATCATGGTCCCTGTTCACTGGGCTACAACAAAATGTATAGCTCCACTAGTGACCTCTAGTAAATGGTATACAGTGCTATGATAGACCAGAGTTTATCTGTGTGTCTATCCTTCATCATGATCATGGTCCCTCTTCACTGGGCTACAACAAAATGTATAACTCCACTAGTGATCTCTAGTAAATGGTATACAGTGTTATGATAGACCAGAGTTTATCTGTGTGTCTATCCTTCATCATGATCATGGTCCCTGTTCACTGGGCTACAACAAAATGTATAGCTCCACTAGTGATCTCTAGTAAATAGTATACAGTTTTATGATAGACCAGAGTTTATCTGTGTGTCTATCCTTCATCATGATCATGGCCCTCTTCACTGGGCTACAACAAAATGTATAGCTCCACTAGTGACCTCTAGTAAATGGTATACAGTTTTATGATAGACCAGAGTTTATCTGTGTGTCTATCCTTCATCATGATCATGGTCCCTCTTCACTGGGCTACAACAAAATGTATAGCTCCAATAGTGATCTCTAGTAAATGGTATACAGTTTTATGATAGACCAGAGTTTATCTGTGTGTCTATCCTTCATCATGATCATGGTCCCTCTTCACTGGGCTACAACAAAATGTATAGCTCCACTAGTGACCTCTAGTAAATGGTATACAGTGCTATGATAGACCAGAGTTTATCTGTGTGTCTATCCTTCATCATGATCATGGTCCCTCTTCACTGGGCTACAACAAAATGTATAGCTCCACTAGTGATCTCTAGTAAGTGGTATACAGTGTTATGATAGACCAGAGTTTATCTGTGTGTCTATCCTTCATCATGATCATGGTTCCTGTTCACTGGGCTACAACAGAATGTATAGCTCCACTAGTGATCTCTAGTAAATGGTATACAGTTTTATGATAGACCAGAGTTTATCTGTGTGTCTATCCTTCATCATGATCATGGTCCCTCTTCACTGGGCCATAACAAAATGTATAGCACCACTAGTGACCTCTAGTAAATGGTATACAGTGCTATGATAGACCATAGCTTATCTGTGTGTCTATGCTTCATCATGATCATGGTCCCCCTTCACTGGGCTGCAACAAAATGTATAGCACCACTAGTGACCTCTAGTAAATGGCACACAGTGCTATGATAGAGCACAGCTTATCTGTGTGTCTATCCTTCATTATGATCATGGTCTCTCTTCACTGTGCTGTAACAAAATCTATAGCACCACTAGTGACCTCTAGTAAATGGTACACAGTGCTACGATAGAGCACAGCTTAACTGTGTGTCTATCCTTCATCACGATCATGGTGCATATTCACTGGGCTGTAACAAAATGTAAAGCACCACTAGTGACCTCTAGTAAATGGTATACAGTACTATGATAGATCAGAGTTTATCTGTGTGTCTATTCTTCATCACGATCATGGTGCCCATTCACTGGGCTGTAACAAAATGTATAGCACCACCAGTGATCTCTAGTAAATGGTATACAGTGCTATGCTAGACCAGAGCTTATCTGTGTGTCTATCCATCATCATGGTCCCCCTTCACTGGGCTACAACAAACTGTATAGCACCACTAGTGTCCTCTAATAAGTGGTATACAGTGCTATGATAGATCAGAGCTTATCTGTGTGTCTATCCTTCATTATCATGGTCCCCCTTCACTAGGCTACAACAAAGTGTATAGCACCACTAGTGACCTCTAGTAAGTGGTATACAGTACTATGATAGACCACAACTTATCTGTGTGTCTATCCTTCATCATAATCATGGTCCCCCTTCACTGGGCTGTAACGAAATGTATAGCACCACTAGTGACCTCTAGTAAATCGTATACAGTGTTATGATAGACCAGAGCTAATCGGTCTGTCTATCCTTCATCATAATCATGGTCCCCTTTACTGGGCTTCAACAAAATGTATAGCACCAATAGTGACCTCTAGTAAATAGTATAGTGTTATGATAGACAAGAGCTTATCTGTGTGTCTATCATTCATAATGATCATGGTCCCCCTTCACTGGGCTACAACAAAATGTATAGCACCACTAGTGACCTCTAGTAAATGGTATACAGTACTATGATAGATCAGAGCTTATCTGTGTGTCTATCGGTCATCATGATCATGGTCCCCATTCACTGGGCTAGAACAAAATGTATAGCACGACTAGTGACCTCTAGTAAATGGTATACAGTTTTATGATAGACCAGAGTTTATCTGTGTGTCTATCCTTCATCATGATCATGGTCCCTCTTCACTGGGCTACAACAAAATGTATAGCTCCACTAGTGATCTCTAGTAAATAGTATACAGTTTTATGATAGACCAGAGTTTATCTGTGTGTCTATCCTTCATCATGATCATGGTCCCTCTTCACTGGGCTACAACAAAACGTATAGCTCCACTAGTGACCTCTAGTAAATGGTATACAGTTTTATGATAGACCAGAGTTTATCTGTGTGTCTATCCTTCATCATGATCATGGTCCCTCTTCACTGGGCTACAACAAAATGTATAGCTCCACTAGTGATCTCTAGTAAATAGTATACAGTTTTATGATAGACCATAGCTTATCTGTGTGTCTATGCTTCATCATGATCATGGTCCCCCTTCACTGGGCTGCAACAAAATGTATAGCACCACTAGTGACCTCTAGTAAATGGCACACAGTGCTATGATAGAGCACAGCTTATCTGTGTGTCTATCCTTCATTATGATCATGGTCACTCTTCACTGTGCTGTAACAAAATCTATAGCACCACTAGTGACCTCTAGTAAATGGCATACAGTGTTACGATAGAGCACAGCTTATCTGTGTGTCTATCCTTCATTATGATCACGGTCTCTCTTCACTGTGCTGTAACAAAATCTATAGCACCACTAGTGACCTCTAGTAAATGGTACACAGTGCTACGATAGAGCACAGCTTAACTGTGTGTCTATCCTTCATCACGATCATGGTGCATATTCACTGGGCTGTAACAAAATGTAAAGCACCACTAGTGACCTCTAGTAAATGGTATACAGTACTATGATAGATCAGAGTTTATCTGTGTGTCTATTCTTCATCACGATCATGGTGCCCATTCACTGGGCTGTAACAAAATGTATAGCACCACCAGTGATCTCTAGTAAATGGTATACTGTGCTATGCTAGACCAGAGCTTATCTGTGTGTATATCCATCATCATGGTCCCCCTTCACTGGGCTACAACAAACTGTATAGCACCACTAGTGTCCTCTAATAAGTGGTATACAGTGCTATGATAGATCAGAGCTTATCTGTGTGTCTATCCTTCATCACCTTGGTCCCCTTCACTAGGCTACAACAAAGTGTATAGCACCACTGGTGACCTCTAGTAAGTGGTATACAGTACTATGATAGATCAGAGCTTATCTGTGTGTCTATCCTTCATCATGATCATGGTCCCTCTTCACTGGGCTACAACAAAATGTATAGCTCCACTAGTGACCTCTAGTAAATGGTATACAGTGCTATGATAGACCAGAGTTTATCTGTGTGTCTATCCTTCATCATGATCATGGTACCTCTTCACTGGGCTACAACAAAATGTATAGCTCCACTAGTGATCTCTAGTAAATGGTATACAGTGTTATGATAGACCAGAGTATATCTGTGTGTCTATCCTTCATCATGATCATGGTCCCTCTTCACTGGGCTACAACAAAATGTATAGCTCCACTAGTGATCTCTAGTAAATGGTATACAGTTTTATGATAGACCAGAGTTTATCTGTGTGTCTATCCTTCATCATGATCATGGTCCCTCTTCACTGGGCCATAACAAAATGTATAGCACCACTAGTGACCTCTAGTAAATGGTATACAGTGCTATGATAGACCATAGCTTATCTGTGTGTCTATGCTTCATCATGATCATGGTCCCCCTTCACTGTGCTGCAACAAAATGTATAGCACCACTAGTGACCTCTAGTAAATGGCACACAGTGCTATGATAGAGCACAGCTTATCTGTGTGTCTATCCTTCATTATGATCATGGTCTCTCTTCACTGTGCTGTAACAAAATCTATAGCACCACTAGTGACCTCTAGTAAATGGCATACAGTGCTACGATAGAGCACAGCTTATCTGTGTGTCTATCCTTCATTATGATCACGGTCTCTCTTCACTGTGCTGTAACAAAATCTATAGCACCACTAGTGACCTCTAGTAAATGGTACACAGTGCTACGATAGAGCACAGCTTAACTGTGTGTCTATCCTTCATCACGATCATGGTGCCCATTCACTGGGCTGTAACAAAATGTAAAGCACCACTAGTGACCTCTAGTAAATGGTATACAGTGCTATGATAGACCAGAGCTTATCTGTGTGTCTATCCTTCATCATCATGGTCCCCCTTCACTAGGCTACAACAAAGTGTATAGCACCACTAGTGACCTCTAGTAAGTGGTATACAGTACAATGATAGACCACAACTTATCTGTGTGTCTATCCTTTATCATGATCATGGTCCCCCTTCACTGGGCTGTAACGAAATGTATAGCACCACTAGTGACCTCTAGTAAATCGTATACAGTGTTATGATAGACCAGAGCTAATCGGTCTGTCTATCCTTCATCATGATCATGGTCCCCTTTACTGGGCTTCAACAAAATGTATAGCACCAATAGTGACCTCTAGTAAATAGTATACAGTGTTATGATAGACAAGAGCTTATCTGTGTGTCTATCGTTCATCATGATCATGGTCCTCCTTCAGTGGGCTGGAACAAAATGTATAGCATCACTAGTAACCTCTAGTAAATGGTATACAGTACTATGATAGACCAGAGCTTATCTGTGTGTCAATCGGTCATCATGATCATGGTCCTCTTCACTGGGCTACAACAAAATGTATAGCACGACTAGTGACCTCTTGTAAATAGTATACAGTACTATGATAGACCAGTGCTTATCTGTGTGTCTATCCTTCATCATGAGCATGGTCCCCCCTTCACTGTGCTGCAACAAAATGTATAGCTCCACTAGTGACCTTTAGTAAGTGGTATACAGTACTATGATAGACCAGAGCTTATCTGTGTCTATCCTTTATCATGATCACGGTTCCTCTTCACTGGACTGTAACAAAATGTATGGCACCACTAGTGACCTCTAGTAAATGGTATACAGTGCTATGATAGAGGAGAGCTTATCTGTGTGTATATTCTTCATCATGATCATGGTCCCTCTTCACTGGGCTAGAACAAAATGTATAGCACGACTAGTGACCTCTAGTAAATGGTATACAGTTTTATGATAGACCAGAGTTTATCTGTGTGTCTATCCTTCATCATGATCATGGTCCCTCTTCACTGGGCTACAACAAAATGTATAGCTCCACTAGTGATCTCTAGTAAATAGTATACAGTTTTATGATAGACCAGAGTTTATCTGTGTGTCTATCCTTCATCATGATCATGGTCCCTCTTCACTGGGCTACTACAAAATGTATAGCTCCACTAGTGACCTCTAGTAAATGGTATACAGTTTTATGATAGACCAGAGTTTATCTGTGTGTCTATCCTTCATCATGATCATGGTCCCTCTTCACTGGGCTACAACAAAATGTATAGCTCCACTAGTGATCTCTAGTAAATGGTATACAGTTTTATGATAGACCAGAGTTTATCTGTGTGTCTATCCTTCATCATGATCATGGTCCCTCTTCACTGGGCTACAACAAAATGTATAGCTCCACTAGTGACCTCTAGTAAACGGTATACAGTGCTATGATAGACCAGAGTTTATCTGTGTGTCTATCCTTCATCATGATCATGGTCCCTCTTCACTGGGCTACAACAAAATGTATAACTCCACTAGTGATCTCTAGTAAATGGTATACAGTGTTATGATAGACCAGAGTTTATCTGTGTGTCTATCCTTCATCATGATCATGGTTCCTGTTCACTGGGCTACAACAAAATGTATAGCTCCACTAGTGATCTCTAGTAAATGGTATACAGTTTTATGATAGACCAGAGTTTATCTGTGTGTCTATGCTTCATCATGATCATGGTCCCCCTTCACTGGGCTGCAACAAAATGTATAGCACCACTAGTGACCTCTAGTAAATGGCACACAGTGCTATGATAGAGCACAGCTTATCTGTGTGTCTATCCTTCATTATGATCACGGTCTCTCTTCACTGTGCTGTAACAAAATCTATAGCACCACTAGTGACCTCTAGTAAATGGTACACAGTGCTACGATAGAGCACAGCTTAACTGTGTGTCTATCCTTCATCACGATCATGGTGCCCATTCACTGGGCTGTAACAAAATGTAAAGCACCACTAGTGACCTCTAGTAAATGGTATACAGTACTATGATAGATCAGAGTTTATCTGTGTGTCTATTCTTCATCACGATCATGGTGCCCATTCGCTGGGCTGTAACAAAATGTATAGCACCACTAGTGATCTCTAGTAAATGGTATACAGTGCTATGATAGACCAGAGCTTATCTGTGTGTCTATCCATCATCATGGTCCCCCTTCACTGGGCTACAACAAACTGTATAGCACCACTAGTGTCCTCTAATAAGTGGTATACAGTGCTATGATAGATCAGAGCTTATCTGTGTGTCTATCCTTCATCATCATGGTCCCCCTTCACTAGGCTACAACAAAGTGTATAGCACCACTAGTGACCTCTAGTAAGTGGTATACAGTACAATGATACACCACAACTTATCTGTGTGTCTATCCTTTATCATGATCATGGTCCCCCTTCACTGGGCTGTAACGAAATGTATAGCACCACTAGTGACCTCTAGTAAATCGTATACAGTGTTATGATAGACCAGAGCTAATCGGTCTGTCTATCCTTCATCATGATCATGGTCCCCTTTACTGGGCTTCAACAAAATGTATAGCACCAATAGTGACCTCTAGTAAATAGTATACAGTGTTATGATAGACAAGAGCTTATTTGTGTGTCTATCGTTCATCATGATCATGGTCGTCTTCACTGGGCTACAACAAAATGTATAGCACGACTAGTGACCTCTAGTAAATAGTATACAGTACTATGATAGACCAGTGCTTATCTGTGTGTCTATCCTTCATCATGAGCATGGTCCCCCTTCACTGTGCTGCAACAAAATGTATAGCACCACTAGTGACCTTTAGTAAGTGGTATACAGTACTATGATAGACCAGAGCTTATCTGTGTCTATCCTTTATCATGATCATGGTTCCTCTTCACTGGACTGTAACAAAATGTATGGCACCACTAGTGACCTCTAGTAAATGGTATACAGTGCTATGATAGAGGAGAGCTTATCTGTGTGTCTATCCTTCAGCATGATCATGGTCCGTCTTCACTGGGCTGCAACAATATGTATAGTACCACTAGTGACCTCTAGTAAATGGTATACAGTGCTATGATAGACCAGAGCTTATCTGTGTGTCTATCCTTCATCATGATCATGGTCCCCCTTCACTGGGCTACAACAAAATGTATAGCATCACTAGCGACCTCTAGTAAATGGTATACAGTGCTATGATAGACCAGAGCTTATCTGTGTGTCTATCCTTCATCATGATCATGGTCCCTCTTCACTGTGCTGCAACAAAATGTATAGCACCACTAGTGACCTCTAGTAAATGGTATGTAGTGCTATGATAGACCAGAGCTTATCTGTGTCTATCCTTTATCATGATCATGGTTCCTCTTCACTGGACTGTAACAAAATGTATAGCACCACTAGTGAACTCTAGTAAATGGTATACAGTGCTATGATAGAGGAGAGCTTATCTGTGTGTATATTCTTCATCATGATCATGGTCCCTCTTCACTGGGATACAACAAAATGTATATCACCACTAACGACCTCTAGTAAATGGTATATAGTGCTGTGATAGGCCAGAGATTATCTGTGTCTATCCTTCATCATGATCATGGTCCCCCTTCACTGGGCTACAACAAAATGTATAGCAACTCTAGCGACTTCTAGTAAATGGTATATAGTGCTGTGAAAAGCCAGAGATTATCTGTGTGTCTATCCTTCATCATGATCATGGTCCCCCTTCACTGGGCTACAATAAAATGTATAGCATCACTAGCGACCTCTAGTAAATGGTATATAGTGCTGTGAAAAGCCAGAGATTATCTGTGTGTCTATCCTTCATCATGATCATGGTCCCCCTTCACTGGGCTACAACAAAATGTATAGCATCACTAGCGACCTCTAGTAAATGGTATATAGTGCTGTGAAAAGCCAGAGATTATCTGTGTGTCTATCCTTCATCATGATCATGGTCCCCCTTCACTGGGCTACAACAAAATGTATAGCATCACTAGCGACCTCTAGTAAATGGTATATAGTGCTGTGAAAAGCCAGAGATTATCTGTGTGTCTATCCTTCATCATGATCATGGTCCCCCTTCACTGGGCTACAACAAAATGTATAGCATCACTAGTGACCTCTAGTAAATGGTATACAGTGCTATGATAGACCAGAGCTTATCTGTGTGTCTATCCATCATGATCATGGTCCCCCTTCACTGGGCTACAACAAAATGTATAGCATCACTAGTGACCTCTAGTAAATGGTATACAGTGCTATGATAGACCAGAGCTTATCTGTGTGTATCCTTCATCATGATCATAGTCCCTCTTCACTGGGCTACAACAAAATGTATAGCACCACTAGTGACCTCTAGTAAATGGTATACAGTGCTATGATAGACCAGAGATTATCTGTGTGTCTATCCTTCATCATGATCATGGTCCCCCTTCACTGGGCTACAACAAAATGTATAGCACCACTAGTGACCTCTAGTAAATGGTATATAGTGCTGTGAAAAGCCAGAGATTATCTGTGTGTCTATCCTTCATCATGATCATGGTCCCCCTTCACTGGGCTACAACAAAATGTATAGCATCACTAGCGACCTCTAGTAAATGGTATACAGTGCTATGATAGACCAGAGATTATCTGTGTGTCTATCCTTCATCATGATGATGGTCCCCCTTCACTGTGCTACAACAAAATGTATAGCACCACTAGTGACCTCTAGTAAATGGTATATAGTGCTGTGAAAAGCCAGAGATTATCTGTGTGTCTATCCTTCATCATGATCATGGTCCCCCTTCACTGGGCTACAACAAAATGTATGGCATCACTAGTGACCTCTAGTAAATGGTATATAGTGCTGTGAAAAGCCAGAGATTATCTGTGTGTCTATCCTTCATCATGATCATGGTCCCCCTTCACTGAGCTCCAACAAAATGTATAGCACCACTAGTGACCTCTAGTAAATGGTATACAGTGCTATGATAGACCAGAGCTTATCTGTGTGTCTATCCTTCATCATGATCATGGTCCCTCTTCACTCGGCTGCAACAAAATGTATAGCACCACTAGTGACCTCTAGTAAATGGTATACAGTGCTATGATAGACCAGAGCTTATCTGTGTGTCTATCCTTCATCATGATCATGGTCCCTCTTCACTCGGCTGCAACAAAATGTATAGCACCACTAGTGACCTCTAGTAAATGGTATACAGTGCTATGATAGACCAGAGCTTATCTGTGTGACTATCCTTCATCATGATCACGGTCCCTCTTCACTGGGCTACAACAAAATGTATAGCACCACTAGTGACCTCTAGTAAATGGTATACAGTGCTATGATAGACCAGAGCTTATCTGTGTGTCTGTCCTTCATCATGATCATGGTCCCCCTTCACTGGGCTGCAACAAAATGTATAGCACCACTAGTGACCTCTAGTAAATGGCACACAGTGCTATGATAGAGCACAGCTTATCTGTGTGTCTATCCTTCATTATGATCATGGTCTCTCTTCACTGTGCTGTAACAAAATCTATAGCACCACTAGTGACCTCTAGTAAATAGCATACAGTGCTACGATAGAGCACAGCTTATCTGTGTGTCTATCCTTCATTATGATCACGGTCTCTCTTCACTGTGCTGTAACAAAATCTATAGCACCACTAGTGACCTCTAGTAAATGGTACACAGTGCTACGATAGAGCACAGCTTAACTGTGTGTCTATCCTTCATCACGATCATGGTGCATATTCACTGGGCTGTAACAAAATGTAAAGCACCACTAGTGACCTCTAGTAAATGGTATACAGTACTATGATAGATCAGAGTTTATCTGTGTGTCTATTCTTCATCACGATCATGGTGCCCATTCACTGGGCTGTAACAAAATGTATAGCACCACCAGTGATCTCTAGTAAATGGTATACAGTGCTATGCTAGACCAGAGCTTATCTGTGTGTCTATCCATCATCATGGTCCCCCTTCACTGGGCTACAACAAACTGTATAGCACCACTAGTGTCCTCTAATAAGTGGTATACAGTGCTATGATAGATCAGAGCTTATCTGTGTGTTTATCCTTCATTATCATGGTCTCCCTTCACTAGGCTACAACAAAGTGTATAGCACCACTAGTGACCTCTAGTAAGTGGTATACAGTACTATGATAGGCCACAACTTATCTGTGTGTCTATCCTTCATCATAATCATGGTCCCCCTTCACTGGGCTGTAACGAAATGTATAGCACCACTAGTGACCTCTAGTAAATCGTATACAGTGTTATGATAGACCAGAGCTAATCGGTCTGTCTATCCTTCATCATGATCATGGTCCCCTTTACTGGGCTAGAACAAAATGTATAGCACGACTAGTGACCTCTAGTAAATGGTATACAGTTTTATGATAGACCAGAGTTTATCTGTGTGTCTATCCTTCATCATGATCATGGTCCCTCTTCACTGGGCTACAACAAAATGTATAGCTCCACTAGTGATCTCTAGTAAATGGTATACAGTACTATGATAGATCAGAGCTTATCTGTGTGTCTATCGGTCATCATGATCATGGACCCCATTCACTGGGCTAGAACAAAATGTATAGCACGACTAGTGACCTCTAGTAAATGGTATACAGTTTTATGATAGACCAGAGTTTATCTGTGTGTCTATCCTTCATCATGATCATGGTCCCTCTTCACTGGGCTACAACAAAATGTATAGCTCCACTAGTGATCTCTAGTAAATAGTATACAGTTTTATGATAGACCAGAGTTTATCTGTGTGTCTATCCTTCATCATGATCATGGTCCCTCTTCACTGGGCTACAACAAAACGTATAGCTCCACTAGTGACCTCTAGTAAATGGTATACAGTTTTATGATAGACCAGAGTTTATCTGTGTGTCTATCCTTCATCATGATCATGGTCCCTCTTCACTGGGCTACAACAAAATGTATAGCTCCACTAGTGATCTCTAGTAAATAGTATACAGTTTTATGATAGACCATAGCTTATCTGTGTGTCTATGCTTCATCATGATCATGGTCCCCCTTCACTGGGCTGCAACAAAATGTATAGCACCACTAGTGACCTCTAGTAAATGGTATACAGTTTTATGATAGACCAGAGTTTATCTGTGTGTCTATCCTTCATCATGATCATGGTCCCTCTTCACTGGGCTACAACAAAATGTATAGCTCCACTAGTGATCTCTAGTAAATGGTATACAGTTTAATGATAGACCAGAGTTTATCTGTGTGTCTATCCTTCATCATGATCATGGTCCCTCTTCACTGGGCTACAACAAAATGTATAGCTCCACTAGTGACCTCTAGTAAATGGTATACAGTGCTATGATAGGCCAGAGTTTATCTGTGTGTCTATCCTTCATCATGATCATGGTCCCTCTTCACTGGGCTACAACAAAATGTATAACTCCACTAGTGATCTCTAGTAAATGGTATACAGTGTTATGATAAACAGAGTTTATCTGTGTGTCTATCCTTCATCATGATCATGGTCCCTGTTCACTGGGCTACAACAAAATGTATAGCTCCACTAGTGATCTCTAGTAAATAGTATACAGTTTTATGATAGACCAGAGTTTATCTGTGTGTCTATCCTTCATCATGATCATGGTCCCTCTTCACTGGGCTACAACAAAATGTATAGCTCCACTAGTGACCTCTAGTAAATGGTATACAGTTTTATGATAGACCAGAGTTTATCTGTGTGTCTATCCTTCATCATGATCATGGTCCCTCTTCACTGGGCTACAACAAAATGTATAGCTCCAATAGTGATCTCTAGTAAATGGTATACAGTTTTATGATAGACCAGAGTTTATCTGTGTGTCTATCCTTCATCATGATCATGGTCCCTCTTCACTGGGCTACAACAAAATGTATAGCTCCACTAGTGACCTCTAGTAAATGGTATACAGTGCTATGATAGACCAGAGTTTATCTGTGTGTCTATCCTTCATCATGATCATGGTCCCTCTTCACTGGGCTACAACAAAATGTATAGCTCCACTAGTGACCTCTAGTAAATGGTATACAGTGCTATGATAGACCAGAGCTTATCTGTGTGTCTGTCCTTCATCATGATCACGGTCCCTCTTCACTGGGCTATAACAAAATGTATAGCACCACTAGTGACCTCTAGTAAATGGTATACAGTGCTATGATAGACCAGAGCTTATCTGTGTGTCTATCCTTCATCATGATCACGGTCCCTCTTCACTGGGCTGCAACAAAATGTATAGCACCACTAGTGACCTCTAGTAAATGGTATACAGTGCTATGATAGACCAGAGCTTATCTGTGTGTCTGTCCTTCATCATGATCACGGTCCCTCTTCACTGGGCTATAACAAAATGTATAGCACCACTAGTGACCTCTAGTAAATGGTATACAGTGCTATGATAGACCAGAGCTTATCTGTGTGTCTATCCTTCATCATGATCACGGTCCCTCTTCACTGGGCTACAACAAAATGTATAGCACCACTAGTGACCTCTAGTAAATGGTATACAGTGCTATGATAGACCAGAGCTTATCTGTGTGTCTGTCCTTCATCATGATCACGGTCCCTCTTCACTGGGCTATAACAAAATGTATAGCACCACTAGTGACCTCTAGTAAATGGTATACAGTGCTATGATAGACCAGAGCTTATCTGTGTGTCTGTCCTTCATCATGATCACGGTCCCTCTTCACTGGGCTATAACAAAATGTATAGCACCACTAGTGACCTCTAGTAAATGGTATACAGTGCTATGATAGATCAGAGCTTATCTGTGTGTCTATCCTTCATCATGATCATGGTCCCCCTTCACTGGGCTGTAACAAAATGTATAGTACCACTAGTGACCTCTAGTAAATGGTAAATTATTAGTCTTTGGTAGACGAGGAGAAAGTTCTATGAGTTTTAACTTCATGAACTTGGCAAGTATGCTGTCTTTTGGTAATGTTTCCATATTCTGAACACACCTGTTTCCTTATTGTAGGGTGGAATGCAATACACAGGTAAAGTGAATTTAAGTCATGTTCAGTTTTGCATCTCGACAGGAACGTCGCCGTCACTTAACGAACGAACAAAAGAGTGGCGCCAGATCCATCACAGTTCCTGTTCGGGTTCAGTGACGTAACAGCTGCTTGTCGCTTTTTCGGCCAGCAATGTTGTTTTGTGTGGTGCTATGGCACAGCGTTCATGAATCACATAACATTTTCTTAACTATCTCTACTGCATACTAATTACAGTAAGTAGATAAAGTATATTCCAGCTAAAAATTTGAGTTCGGGACTTCAGCGGAAATACATGTTTTGAGGCCTCCTGAAACCTCCAAAGCATTTTTAGAAAAAGGTCCTGTGTGTGTAAAAAGTGTAACTAAAAAAAAATATCTACTGAATTACATTCACATGACGTTCTCTAACATGTAACGTTTATTAGTGGTTATACAAACTATTCTTAAGACAGTTTATTTTTCTATCTACTACATTTTAATCGAGATAAACTTTTACAGAAACAGCTACATTACGTTATAGAGAACAGCGATAGTCAAATGTTTAACAACTGAACACTATATGCTGTTTCCATGACATCGCGAGAAACAACTGAATCAATGACAAGACTTTAAACAGAGTAACCAAGTAAAGAACAATTCGAAGCATTAAGAACGGATATCTCGGAAATGGTTGATGCCACAAAAAATGTAAAGTAAACTGTGTATTTTAAGTACATATACATTGACTTGTCCATCACTTTTTCGTCTATCCTATAACATTTACTATTTATACAAAGTTCTTTCCGAATTAAGAGGGCTTTAAATGCTATTTCCAGAACATTCAAGACATACATTTTACTTGAAAATCTTGGTGTCACATCTTTAGAAGATACTGAGTACCAAGTTTGGTGTTAATCCGACTTTTCGTTTTTGAGTTATGGTGTTCACAGATACACGAACACAGACTCACAAGAACCTTTTTTTCTAAAAATGCTCCCTTCTTCTTATTACTATTATTTATTCAGGTGCGTGAAAACATTTCCGGTGAAACCTCGGTACGGAATGTTTGGGTGGAATACAATATCTTCTTTACGTACTATGTACGTAAAAACGAAAAGTGTGGTAAATACCAAACTTGATAACTATGTTCTGTATCTTTCAAAGACGCGACACGAAGATTTTGAAGAAAATCCCGTATCCAAACTACCCTTTAGTTAGATATTATATTTTTCGATATTTATTATTTTGTCAAAAGTATCTCTAGCGATTTTAATTAAAATACCGTGTGTTTAGAATATGCAAATAAAATTGAATTTTCTGAACACCGACCCATAAGTACTAACATATAAATGATCAATATGCTAATAAATACAAGAGAGAATAAATAAGATGTATGTAAAGGAAAACAAGAAGTAAATATATAATATTGTAACAATTACTAAGTGGAATGCACGACTCACGCGCGTCCACTACGAAATGGTACGCGAAGAACTCTTCATTCAGAATGACTTTTGTAAAGCGCAGGAGAAGTTACTTGGTAACCACACTGTAGATCTCTTTAAAACACACAATTTATTTTGACTACAACGTTTTGTAGTATCAGTCTTTTTTCCAGATATCTGTCGATAGTGGTTTGAATCATTCGGCCTTTTTAAAGTTCTGTCGCCATTTATAGAAACAGTGAGGAACTTCAAGGACCCGCTTTTAAACATGTGTCTATCGATTCCGTTTCTCGTATCCCTGTTGTGGCTAGAACGCAATGTGGAAACGTTTAATTCGATTAAACTGAAGTGGGTAGATAGCAAAATAAGCTTTCATTGATTCTAACGACAGTCAAATATCGCTGTCTCCTGGCTCTAGGCAAACGGTGGTGGTGTTTCTTGAGGCTCGCTCGCTTTCCCAGAATTCCAAACGAGTTTTCCATCAAGAAGTTCCTTGAAAACTACACCGCCCATAGCTCTATCGCGCTCTCTCCATTAATCGCTTCCATTTCCTGTCTCAGTCGCACGTTTCCAGGGCCAGCTCCTCAGAAGAGTGGTTGGTATACAAGGTCTTGCACTTTCTCCACAAATACACGCTACCACAGAAAATTACAACCAATCTGGCGTGTCGCATTCACATCACTTTCTCTACTCACTCTTCTTACAAAACCTTAGAAACAGCTACATTACGTTATAGAGAACAGCGATAGTCAAATGTTTAACAAGTGGACGTCTTAAAATTTCATACTGTTTCCATGACATCGCGAGAAACAACTGAAAATCGACAGGACTTTAAAAGAGTGGCTAAAGATGTACATTTTATCATGTAAATATCTTTAATATATGCTATTTTAATTAAAATCGTTAACCTATCTTTGAGAAGGTCCAAAATAAAAGGGTAGGTAGCTTAGGGTGAAGGAATTTTTTTTGAAAATCTTCGTGTTGCATCTTTGGAAGGTACTGAAATTAAATACCATGTGTGTATTTATCTGACTTTTGGTTTTTGAGTTATGCTGGTCACACACAAAGTGACCTTTTTGTAGAATGGCTTTTATTCAAAACGTGCATTCCGATGTATTGGAGTCTTGGGTGGAATACAATAAATGTAGCGCAGTGTTGTATTTGCTGTAGGGCAGCAGCTGTGTGTTAATAATTGTAATATAGTCTGCCTTTAAGCGCAGGTGTACCAACTAAATCTGAGTTGCGAAGACAAAGTTCTCCAAACCTCGTATTCCAGGAGAAGCGACTTGGCTCGCGTTCGGCCACTCATGGGCATAGGACAGGGCTAGAAGCGGGGGGAGGGATGTGGTGAGAGGTCCCTACAATTTGAACTACCGCAGTGGTGGCTGGTGCAGCCAGTACCCCTTCCCCCGGCGGCCACGGACCAAGGTTTCCTCAGAGTATCCTTTACCGCTGCCATGCACACGCCGACACTTGCAACCCTGGAGGAAACCAAGCAGATGAAAGGTGAAATGAGACAGGAGATTCGGGGATATAATTATCCTTCCCAGCATTCCCCTGGCGACCCATGGGTCAAGAAGGTGCACGTTACCGCCTGAGCTATGGGTATTGTGGTTTCCCTTGTGAGCAAGGCGAATTCTCTATCACCACAAATTTGGCTTCCCCTTTCAAGTTTCAGGTAGGCAGTGTTGAGCGGATGTTTGTTCGTTGGAAAGTTCTTCTCGGTCCTGCCAGATGGCAGGTTTCTCTGAGCCGCCTCAGGGAAGTCTTCTTTGAGTAACCCGGATCATCAAGTCTATAACCTCCTGCGGTTCCTTCACCTCATCCGTTCCTCCTAGGGGTGGTTACGTCAAGGTGTCCTCCCTGGTCATACGTCAAGCATTATTTTAAATGTTCATTGTTCTGTTGCTTCCCCAAAATGACTCTAGCGGATGTTTTTGAACCAAGAGTTATTTTTGAATAGCCCTCTTTAGACAATGTAAAGCATAAAACACACACTGCTCATAAAAAACTTCAAGTTTCGAGCATCAATACGGCTTCTGTCTACTCCACTTTTGTCACTTTTACTGGAGCAGGCACTGCCTAAATAACCTGTCATATGCGCTTGACAATATATGCTATACTCAACGTCAGTCACATAGGTACTGCATTCCTTTACAAAATTGTCGACATATCACTGCAAATGCGCTCTGAATTAAAAAACGAAGTCTGGGACAAATACCAAACTTCAACACAAATTTTCAGTAAAAGAGCCCCCCCCCACTCTAAACTAACCTTTACACGGATATGTTTTCGAAATGGTTTATTTTCTCAAAAATGCTTCTAAGGATCTTCATTAAAATACATTTAAGATATTTGCATGGTGTATACGTTGAACCACAATGCTTATAGTACAGTATTGCACCGAGTGGCGCTGCACGGCTTCGTACAGAAAAAGATGAAATTCTTGCTGTAATATTGTCCCAATCTGGGACTTCACAGAACACAGGTTGCCTAAATATAGTCCCGGCTCACTGATCCTAGCAGATGGCGTTGTTTTCTTAAACCTAATTAAGAGCCTCACTAAACTGTTGACTTTCGCTTAGATGTAGCCAACAGTAGAGAAAGCTGATGTGTTTGTTACATTTACATGACGTTCTCCACCAAATATTATTATTATTCTATGTGCTTCATGTTTTAATAGGTGCAAGGGAAATACAGTAGGTTGCCAACAATTAACTCTACCTTCCACAGTTAACATAGTGTAACCAAATTTCGCATAAACATTTCAAATACAATTTTTCACTAATGCTGCAAGTTTGAAACATTCTCCTACATGTTAAGGTCATTATTACAAACAAAAAATTAAACATAAACATTTCTTTACTCTACCTCCTCTGAGAATTCAACAAATCGATTGTGGTCAAGTTACTCATCCAATGATCATACATCGCTTGGGGCACAATTCTGATTAGGCCATTAGATTTATAAGTAACACATTTACAGTTTTGGTATGCAAAAAAAGTGCATTAAATTCATTGGTATCCAACACTATTATTTTCAATACAAAAAAAAAAGGACTGCTCGACAGAATTGTTCATTGTACACTTTTACAAGATGCGCCACGTATCACTTCCAAACAAAACGTAATCTATTTGTGGAAACATTACATTTGTGCAAAAGATTTCATTTTCCTCTTTCTCAGCGATATATCTACATGTTTTGTTAACTGTTCTCTCATGTTACCCATTTTTCATGGCCACAAGTATACTGTTTGTGGAGTGTGGCTGGGTACTCTATCTCGCCTGTGGATAAGGATGGGGTGGGCCCAGGTAAAATAATTGAGGATACGGCTTGCCTGGATGATAAAGGGATAGGTGAAACCTGTTTTGTGATCACTGTGTGTTAAATAGTAGAGAAAATAAAAATGCACGAATGTTGTAATATAAAGTTGATTTAAGCACTGTTTAACAAAGCGATGATTCCGTCAGTTAAATATGTAAAATATCGATTAAAGTAGTTTGCTTTAGCTTACTTTCAAGCTTCATGTTGAATAAACGGTCCGTTAAAACAAGCATCCTCTTTTGAAAACAGAAACTGAACCATATTTCAACTTCTTTATTAAGCAGCCATGTTATAGGATATTTACGCTCTAGTTCTCATCCCTGTGACCAAATTGAGAGAGCGTCCTTTCTTTTCCTAAAAATGAGTATCTCTATACATTTTGTTGTCAATAAGTGAACTGCATCATGTGGACGCTTGTCCTGCAGTGCGTTGTTTCTAACCGGTTCCGTTCCCTCTCCGTGTACCGGCTAATCAGTTCACACTAAGTCTGTGTTGAAAGAGGTTGATACGTTGTAAGAGCGCGTGTTTCAGTGTATTAGTGCTGTTATAATGCCAGCACACAGAATCTTCACGTATGATTCCTATGTGACAACAAACTCTTGTAGAGAAGTGAGACAGATTCCCTGCTGTTATAATACCAGCACACAGAATCTTCATGTATGATTCCTATGTGACAACAAACTCTTGTAGAGAAGTGAGACAGATTCCCTGCTGTTATAATACCAGCACACAAAATCTTCTTGTATGATTCCTATGTGACAACAAACTCTTGTACAGAAGTGAGACAGATTCATTGCTGTTATAATGCCAGCACACAGAATCTTCATGTATGATTCCTATGTGACAACAAACTCTTGTAGAGAAGTGAGACAGATTCATTGCTGTTATAATGCCAGCACACAGAATCTTCACGTATGATTCATATGTGACAACAAACTCTTGTAGAGAAGTGAGACAGATTCCCTGCTGTTATAATACCAGCACACAGAATCTTCATGTATGATTCCTATGTGACAACAAACTCTTGTAGAGAAGTGAGACAGATTCCCTGCTGTTATAATACCAGCACACAAAATCTTCTTGTATGATTCCTATTTGACAACAAACTCTTGTACAGAAGTGAGACAGATTCATTGCTGTTATAATGCCAGCACACAGAATCTTCATGTATGATTCCTATGTGACAACAAACTCTTGTAGAGAAGTGAGACAGATTCATTGCTGTTATAATGCCAGCACACAGAATCTTCATGTATGATTCCTATGTGACAACAAACTCTTGTACAGAAGTGAGACAGATTCATTGCTGTTATAATGCCAGCACACACAATCTTCATGTATGATTCCTATGTGACAACAAACTCTTGTACAGAAGTGAGACAGATTCATTGCTGTTATAATGCCAGCACACAGAATCTTCATGTATGATTCCTATGTGACAACAAACTCTTGTACAGAAGTGAGACAGATTCATTGCTGTTATAATGCCAGCACACACAATCTTCATGTCTGATTCCTATGTGACAACAAACTCTTGTAGAGAAGTGGTACAGATTCCCTGCTGTTATAATGCCAGCACACAGAATCTTCATGTATGATTCCTATGTGACAACAAACTCTTGTAGAGAAGTGAGAGATTTTCTGCTGTTATAATGTCAGCATACAGAATCCTCATGTATGATTCCTATGTGACAACAAACTCTTGTAGAGAAGTGAGACAGATTCCCTGCTGTTATAATGTCAGCACACAGAATCTTCATGTATGATTCCTGTGAGACAACAAACTCTTATAGAGAAGTAAGACAGATTCCCTGCTGTTATAATGCCAGCACACAGAATCTTCATGTATGATTCCTATGTGACAACAAACTCTTGTAGAGAAGTAAGACAAATTCCCTGCTGTTATAATGCCAGCACACAGAATCTTCATGTATGATTCCTATGTAACAACAAACTCTTGTAGAGAAGTGAGACAGATTCCCTGCTGTTATAATGTCAGCACACAGAATCTTCATGTATGATTCCTATGTGACAACAAACTCTTGTAGAGAAGTGAGAAAGATTCCCTGCTGTTATAATGTCAGCACACAGAATCTTCATGTATGATTCCTATGTGACAACAAACTCTTGTAGAGAAGTGAGACAGATTCCCTGCTGTTATAATGCCAGCACACAGAATCTTCATGTATGATTCCTATGTGACAACAAACTCTTGTAGAGAAGTGAGACAGATTCCCTGCTGTTATAATGTCAGCACACAGAATCTTCATGTATGATTCCTGTGTGACAACAAACTCTTGTAGTGAAGTGAGACAGATTCCCTGCTGTTATAATGTCAGCACACACAATCTTCATGTATGATTCCTGTGTGACAACAAACTCTTGTAGAGAAGTAAGACGGATTCCCTGCTGTTATAATGCCAGCACACAGAATTTTCATGTATGATTCCTGTGTGACAACAAACTCTTGTAGAGAAGTGAGACAGATTCCCTACTGTTATAATGTCAGCACACAGAATCTTCATGTATGATTCCTATGTGACAACAATCTCTTGTAGAGAAGTGAGACAGATTCCCTACTGTATTAATGCCAGCACACAGAATCTTCATGTATGATTCCTATTTGACAACAAACTCTTGTAGAGAAGTGGTACAGATTCCCTGCTGTTATAATACCAGCACACAGAATCTTCATGTATGATTCCTATGTGACACCAAACTCTTGTAGAGAAGTGAGAGATTTTCTGCTGTTATAATGTCAGCATACAGAATTTTCATGTATGATTCCTATGTGACAACAAACTCTTGTAGAGAAGTGAGACAGATTCCCTGCTGTTATAATGTCAGCACACAGAGTCTTCATGTATAATTCCTGTGAGACAACAAACTCTTGTAGAGAAGTGACACAGATTCCCTGCTGTTATAATATCAGCACACAGAATCTTCATGTATGATTCCTATGTGACAACAAACTCTTGTAGAGAAGTGAGACAGATTCCCTGCTGTTATAATGTCAGCACACAGAATCTCATGTATGATTCCTATGTGACAACAAACTCTTGTAGCGAAGTGAGACAGATTCCCTGTTGTTATAATGTCAGCACACAGAATCTTCATGTATGATTCCTATGTGACAAAAAAGTCTTGTAGAGAAGTGGTACAGATTCCCTGCTATTATAATGTCAGCACACAGAATCTTCATGTATGATTCCTATGTGACAACAAACTCTTGTAGAGAAGTGAGACAGATTCCCTGTTGTTACAATGCCAGCACACAGAATCTTCATGTATGATTCCTATGTGACAACAAACTCTTGTAGAGAAGTGGTACAGATTCCCTGCTGTTATAATGTCAGCACACAGAATCTTCATGTATGATTCCTATGTGACAACAAACTCTTGTAGAGAAGTGGTACAGATTCCCTGCTGTTATAATGTCAGCACACAGAATCTTCATGTATGATTCCTATGTGACAACAAACTCTTGTAGAGAAGTGGTACAGATTCCCTGTTGTTATAACGCCAGCACACAGAATCTTGATGTATGATTCCTGTGTTACAACAAGCTCTTGTAGAGAAGTGGTACAGATTCCCTGCTGTTATAATGCCAGCACACAGAATCTTCATATATGATTCCTGTGTGACAACAATCTCTTGTAGAGAAGTGAGACAGATTCCCTACTGTATTAATGCCAGCATACAGAATCTTCATGTATGATTCCTATGTGACAGCAAACTCTTGCAGAGAAGTAAGACAGATTCCCTGCTGTTATAATGCCAGCACACAGAATCTTCATGTATGATTCCTATGTGACAACAAACTCTTGTAGAGAAGTGAGACAGATTCCCTACTGTTATAATGTCAGCACACAGAATCTTCATGTATGATTCCTATGTGACAACAAACTCTTGTAGAGAAGTGAGACAGATTCCCTACTGTTATAATGTCAGCATACAGAATGTTCATGTATGATTCCTATGTGACAACAATCTCTTGTAGAGAAGTGAGACAGATTCCCTACTGTATTAATGCCAGCACACAGAATCTTCATGTATGATTCCTATGTGACAACAAACTCTTGTAGAGAAGTGAGACAGATTCCCTACTGTTATAATGCCGGCACACAGAATCTTCATGTATGATTCCTATGTGACAACAAACTCTTGTAGAGAAGTGACACAGATTCCCTGCTGTTATAATGCCAGCACACAGAATCTTCATGTATGATTCCTATGTGACAACAAACTCTTGTAGAGAAGTGAGACAGATTCCCTGCTGTTATAATGCCAGCACACAGAATCTTCATGTATGATTCCTATGTGACAACAAACTCTTGTAGAGAAGTGAGACAGATTCCCTGCTGTTATAATGCCAGCACACAGAATCTTCATGTATGATTCCTATGTGACAGCAAACTCTTGTAGAGAAGTGGTACAGATTCCCTGCTGTTATAATTCCAGCACACAGAATCTTCATGTATGATTCCTATGTGACAACAAACTCTTGTAGAGAAGTGGTACAGATTCCCTGCTGTTATAATACCAGCACACAGAATCTTCATGTATGATTCCTATGTGACAACAAACTCTTGTACAGAAGTGAGAGATTTTCTGCTGTAATAATGTCAGCATACAGAATCTTCATCTATGATTCCTATGTGACAACAAACTCTTGTAGAGAAGTGACACAGATTCCCTGCTGTTATAATGTCAGCACACAGAATCTTCATGTATGATTCCTGTGAGACAACAAACTCTTGTAGAGAAGTGACACAGATTCCCTGCTGTTATAATGCCAGCACACAGAATCTTCATGTATGATTCCTATGTGACAACAAACTCTTGTAGAGAAGTGAGACAGATTCCCTACTGTTATAATGTCAGCACACAGAATCTTCATGTATGATTCCTATGTGACAACAAACTCTTGTAGAGAAGTGAGACAGATTCCCTACTGTTATAATGTCAGCATACAGAATCTTCATGTATGATTCCTATGTGACAACAATCTCTTGTAGAGAAGTGAGACAGATTCCCTACTGTATTAATGCCAGCACCCAGAATCTTCATGTATGATTCCTATGTGACAACAAACTCTTGTGGAGAAGTGAGACAGATTCCCTACTGTTATAATGCCAGCACACAGAATCTTCATGTATGATTCCTATGTGACAACAAACTCTTGTAGAGAAGTGAGACAGATTCCCTGCTGTTATAATGCCAGCACACAGAATCTTCATGTATGATTCCTATGTGACAACAAACTCTTGTAGAGAAGTGAGACAGATTCCCTGCTGTTATAATGCCAGCACACAGAATCTTCATGTATGATTCCTATGTGACAACAAACTCTTGTAGAGAAGTGAGACAGATTCCCTGCTGTTATAATGCCAGCACACAGAATCTTCATGTATGATTCCTATGTGACAACAAACTCTTGTAGAGAAGTGGTACAGATTCCCTGCTGTTATAATTCCAGCACACAGTATCTTCATGTATGATTCCTATGTGACAACAAACTCTTGTAGAGAAGTGGTACAGATTCCCTGCTGTTATAATACCAGCACACAGAATCTTCATGTATGATTCCTATGTGACAACAAACTCTTGTAGAGAAGTGAGAGATTTTCTGCTCTTATAATGTCAGCATAGAGAATCTTCATGTATGATTCCTATGTGACAACAAACTCTTGTAGAGAAGTGAGACAGATTCCGTACTGTTATAATGTCAGCACACAGAATCTTCATGTATGATTCCTGTGAGACAACAAACTCTTGTAGAGAAGTGACACAGATTCCCTGCTGTTATAATGCCAGCACACAGAATCTTCATGTATGATTCCTATGTGACAACAAACTCTTGTAGAGAAGTGAGACAGATTCCCTGCTGTTATAATGTCAGCACACAGAATCTTCATGTATGATTCCTATGTGACAACAAACTCTTGTAGAGAAGTGAGACAGATTCCCTGCTGTTATAATGTCAGCACACAGAATCTTCATGTATGATTCCTGTGTGACAACAAACTCTTGTAGAGAAGTGAGACAGATTCCCTGCTGTTATAATGTCAGCACACACAATCTTCATGTATGATTCCTGTGTGACAACAAACTCTTGTAGAGAAGTGAGACAGATTCCCTGCTGTTATAATGTCAGCACACAGAATCTTCATGTATGATTCCTATGTGACAACAAACTCTTGTAGAGAAGTGAGACAGATTCCCTGCTGTTATAATGTCAGCACACAGAATCTTCATGTATGATTCCTGTGTGACAACAAACTCTTATAGAGAAGTAAGACAGATTCCCTGCTGTTATAATGCCAGCACACAGAATCTTCATGTATGATTCCTATGTGACAACAAACTCTTGTAGAGAAGTAAGACAAATTCCCTGCTGTTATAATGCCAGCACACAGAATCTTCATGTATGATTCCTGTGTGACAACAAACTCTTATAGAGAAGTGAGACAGATTCCGTACAGTTATAATGCCAGCACACAGAATCTTCATGTATGATTCCTGTGTGACAACAAACTCTTATAGAGAAGTAAGACAGATTCCCTGCTGTTATAATGTCAGCACACAGAATCTTCATGTATGATTCCTATGTGACAACAAACTCTTGTAGAGAAGTAAGACATATTCCCTGCTGTTATAATGCCAGCACACAGAATCTTCATGTATGATTCCTATGTAACAACAAACTCTTGTAGAGAAGTGAGACAGATTCCCTGCTGTTATAATGTCAGCACACAGAATCTTCATGTATGATTCCTATGTGACAACAAACTCTTGTAGAGAAGTGAGAAAGATTCCCTGCTGTTATAATGTCAGCACACAGAATCTTCATGTATGATTCCTATGTGACAACAAACTCTTGTAGAGAAGTGAGACAGATTCCCTGCTGTTATAATGCCAGCACACAGAATCTTCATGTATGATTCCTATGTGACAACAAACTCTTGTAGAGAAGTGAGACAGATTCCCTGCTGTTATAATGCCAGCACACAGAATCTTCATGTATGATTCCTGTGTGACAACAAACTCTTGTAGTGAAGTGAGACAGATTCCCTGCTGTTATAATGTCAGCACACACAATCTTCATGTATGATTCCTGTGTGACAACAAACTCTTGTAGAGAAGTAAGACGGATTCCCTGCTGTTATAATGCCAGCACACAGAATTTTCATGTATGATTCCTGTGTGACAACAAACTCTTGTAGAGAAGTGAGACAGATTCCCTACTGTTATAATGTCAGCACACAGAATCTTCATGTATGATTCCTATGTGACAACAATCTCTTGTAGAGAAGTGAGACAGATTCCCTACTGTATTAATGCCAGCACACAGAATCTTCATGTATGATTCCTGTGTGACAACAAACTCTTGTAGAGAAGTGAGACAGATTCCCTGCTGTTATAATGTCAGCACACAGAATCTTCATGTATGATTCCTATGTGACAACAAACTCTTGTAGAGAAGTGAGACAGATTCCCTGCTGTTATAATGTCAGCACACAGAATCTTCATGTATGATTCCTGTGTGACAACAAACTCTTATAGAGAAGTAAGACAGATTCCCTGCTGTTATAATGCCAGCACACAGAATCTTCATGTATGATTCCTATGTGACAACAAACTCTTGTAGAGAAGTAAGACAAATTCCCTGCTGTTATAATGCCAGCACACAGAATCTTCATGTATGATTCCTGTGTGACAACAAACTCTTATAGAGAAGTGAGACAGATTTCGTACAGTTATAATGCCAGCACACAGAATCTTCATGTATGATTCCTGTGTGACAACAAACTCTTATAGAGAAGTAAGACAGATTCCCTGCTGTTATAATGTCAGCACACAGAATCTTCATGTATGATTCCTATGTGACAACAAACTCTTGTAGAGAAGTAAGACATATTCCCTGCTGTTATAATGCCAGCACACAGAATCTTCATGTATGATTCCTATGTAACAACAAACTCTTGTAGAGAAGTGAGACAGATTCCCTGCTGTTATAATGTCAGCACACAGAATCTTCATGTATGATTCCTATGTGACAACAAACTCTTGTAGCGAAGTGAGACAGATTCCCTGTTGTTATAATGTCAGCACACAGAATCTTCATGTATGATTCCTATGTGACAAAAAAGTCTTGTAGAGAAGTGGTACAGATTCCCTGCTATTATAATGTCAGCACACAGAATCTTCATGTATGATTCCTATGTGACAACAAACTCTTGTAGAGAAGTGAGACAGATTCCCTGTTGTTACAATGCCAGCACACAGAATCTTCATGTATGATTCCTATGTGACAACAAACTCTTGTAGAGAAGTGGTACAGATTCCCTGCTGTTATAATGTCAGCACACAGAATCTTCATGTATGATTCCTATGTGACAACAAACTCTTGTAGAGAAGTGGTACAGATTCCCTGCTGTTATAATGTCAGCACACAGAATCTTCATGTATGATTCCTATGTGACAACAAACTCTTGTAGAGAAGTGGTACAGATTCCCTGTTGTTATAACGCCAGCACACAGAATCTTGATGTATGATTCCTGTGTTACAACAAGCTCTTGTAGAGAAGTGGTACAGATTCCCTGCTGTTATAATGCCAGCACACAGAATCTTCATATATGATTCCTGTGTGACAACAATCTCTTGTAGAGAAGTGAGACAGATTCCCTACTGTATTAATGCCAGCATACAGAATCTTCATGTATGATTCCTATGTGACAGCAAACTCTTGTAGAGAAGTAAGACAGATTCCCTGCTGTTATAATGCCAGCACACAGAATCTTCATGTATGATTCCTATGTGACAACAAACTCTTGTAGAGAAGTGAGACAGATTCCCTACTGTTATAATGTCAGCACACAGAATCTTCATGTATGATTCCTATGTGACAACAAACTCTTGTAGAGAAGTGAGACAGATTCCCTACTGTTATAATGTCAGCATACAGAATGTTCATGTATGATTCCTATGTGACAACAATCTCTTGTAGAGAAGTGAGACAGATTCCCTACTGTATTAATGCCAGCACACAGAATCTTCATGTATGATTCCTATGTGACAACAAACTCTTGTAGAGAAGTGAGACAGATTCCCTACTGTTATAATGCCGGCACACAGAATCTTCATGTATGATTCCTATGTGACAACAAACTCTTGTAGAGAAGTGAGACAGATTCCCTGCTGTTATAATGCCAGCACACAGAATCTTCATGTATGATTCCTATGTGACAACAAACTCTTGTAGAGAAGTGAGACAGATTCCCTGCTGTTATAATGCCAGCACACAGAATCTTCATGTATGATTCCTATGTGACAACAAACTCTTGTAGAGAAGTGAGACAGATTCCCTGCTGTTATAATGCCAGCACACAGAATCTTCATGTATGATTCCTATGTGACAGCAAACTCTTGTAGAGAAGTTGTACAGATTCCCTGCTGTTATAATTCCAGCACACAGAATCTTCATGTATGATTCCTATGTGACAACAAACTCTTGTAGAGAAGTGGTACAGATTCCCTGCTGTTATAATACCAGCACACAGAATCTTCATGTATGATTCCTATGTGACAACAAACTCTTGTACAGAAGTGAGAGATTTTCTGCTGTAATAATGTCAGCATACAGAATCTTCATCTATGATTCCTATGTGACAACAAACTCTTGTAGAGAAGTGACACAGATTCCCTGCTGTTATAATGTCAGCACACAGAATCTTCATGTATGATTCCTGTGAGACAACAAACTCTTGTAGAGAAGTGACACAGATTCCCTGCTGTTATAATGCCAGCACACAGAATCTTCATGTATGATTCCTATGTGACAACAAACTCTTGTAGAGAAGTGAGACAGATTCCCTACTGTTATAATGTCAGCACACAGAATCTTCATGTATGATTCCTATGTGACAACAAACTCTTGTAGAGAAGTGAGACAGATTCCCTACTGTTATAATGTCAGCATACAGAATCTTCATGTATGATTCCTATGTGACAACAATCTCTTGTAGAGAAGTGAGACAGATTCCCTACTGTATTAATGCCAGCACCCAGAATCTTCATGTATGATTCCTATGTGACAACAAACTCTTGTGGAGAAGTGAGACAGATTCCCTACTGTTATAATGCCAGCACACAGAATCTTCATGTATGATTCCTATGTGACAACAAACTCTTGTAGAGAAGTGAGACAGATTCCCTGCTGTTATAATGCCAGCACACAGAATCTTCATGTATGATTCCTATGTGACAACAAACTCTTGTAGAGAAGTGAGACAGATTCCCTGCTGTTATAATGCCAGCACACAGAATCTTCATGTATGATTCCTATGTGACAACAAACTCTTGTAGAGAAGTGAGACAGATTCCCTGCTGTTATAATGCCAGCACACAGAATCTTCATGTATGATTCCTATGTGACAACAAACTCTTGTAGAGAAGTGGTACAGATTCCCTGCTGTTATAATTCCAGCACACAGTATCTTCATGTATGATTCCTATGTGACAACAAACTCTTGTAGAGAAGTGGTACAGATTCCCTGCTGTTATAATACCAGCACACAGAATCTTCATGTATGATTCCTATGTGACAACAAACTCTTGTAGAGAAGTGAGAGATTTTCTGCTCTTATAATGTCAGCATAGAGAATCTTCATGTATGATTCCTATGTGACAACAAACTCTTGTAGAGAAGTGAGACAGATTCCCTGCTGTTATAATGTCAGCACACAGAATCTTCATGTATGATTCCTGTGAGACAACAAACTCTTGTAGAGAAGTGACACAGATTCCCTGCTGTTATAATGCCAGCACACAGAATCTTCATGTATGATTCCTATGTGACAACAAACTCTTGTAGAGAAGTGAGACAGATTCCCTGCTGTTATAATGTCAGCACACAGAATCTTCATGTATGATTCCTATGTAACAACAAACTCTTGTAGAGAAGTGAGACAGATTCCCTGCTGTTATAATGTCAGCACACAGAATCTTCATGTATGATTCCTGTGTGACAACAAACTCTTGTAGAGAAGTGAGACAGATTCCCTGCTGTTATAATGTCAGCACACACAATCTTCATGTATGATTCCTGTGTGACAACAAACTCTTGTAGAGAAGTAAGACGGATTCCCTGCTGTTATAATGCCAGCACACAGAATCTTCATGTATGATTCCTGTGTGACAACAAACTCTTGTAGAGAAGTGAGACAGATTCCCTGCTGTTATAATGTCAGCACACAGAATCTTCATGTATGATTCCTATGTGACAACAAACTCTTGTAGAGAAGTGAGACAGATTCCCTGCTGTTATAATGCCAGCACACAGAATCTTCATGTATGATTCCTGTGTGACAACAAACTCTTATAGAGAAGTAAGACAGATTCCCTGCTGTTATAATGCCAGCACACAGAATCTTCATGTATGATTCCTATGTGACAACAAACTCTTGTAGAGAAGTAAGACAAATTCCCTGCTGTTATAATGCCAGCACACAGAATCTTCATGTATGATTCCTGTGTGACAACAAACTCTTATAGAGAAGTGAGACAGATTCCGTACTGTTATAATGCCAGCACACAGAATCTTCATGTATGATTCCTGTGTGACAACAAACTCTTATAGAGAAGTAAGACAGATTCCCTGCTGTTATAATGTCAGCACACAGAATCTTCATGTATGATTCCTATGTGACAACAAACTCTTGTAGAGAAGTGAGACAGATTCCGTACTGTTATAATGTCAGCACACAGAATCTTCATGTATGATTCCTATGTGACAACAAACTCTTGTAGAGAAGTGAGACAGATTCCCTGCTGTTATAATGTCAGCACACAGAATCTTCATGTATGATTCCTATGTGACAACAAACTCTTATAGAGAAGTGAGACAGATTCCCTGCTGTTATAATGTCAGCACACAGAATCTTCATGTATGATTCCTATGTGACAACAAACTCTTATAGAGAAGTGAGACAGATTCCCTGCTGTTATAATGTCAGCACACAGAATCTTCATGTATGATTCCTGTGTGACAACAAACTCTTGTAGAGAAGTGAGACAGATTCCCTGCTGTTATAATGTCAGCACACAGAATCTTCATGTATGATTCCTATGTGACAACAAACTCTTGTAGAAAAGTGAGACAGATTCCCTGCTGTTATAATGTCAGCACACAGAATCTTCATGTATGATTCCTGTGTGACAACAAACTCTTGTAGAGAAGTGAGGCAGATTCCCTGCTGTTATAATGTCAGCTCACAGAATCTTCATGTATGATTCCTATGTGACAACAAACTCTTGTAGAAAAGTGAGACAGATTCCCTGCTGTTATAATGTCAGCACACAGAATCTTCATGTATGATTCCTGTGTGACAACAAACTCTTGTAGAGAAGTGAGACAGATTTCCTGCTGTTATAATGTCAGCACACAGAATCTTCATGTATGATTCCTGTGTGACAACAAACTCTTGTAGAGAAGTGAGACAGATTCCCTGCTGTTATAATGTCAGCACACAGAATCTTCATGTATGATTCCTGTGTGACAACAAACTCTTGTAGAGAAGTGAGACAGATTCCCTGCTGTTATAATGTCAGCACACAGAATCTTCATGTATGATTCCTGTGTGACAACAAACTCTTGTAGAGAAGTGAGACAGATTCCCTGCTGTTATAATGTCAGCACACAGAATCTTCATGTATGATTCCTGTGTGACAACAAACTCTTGTAGAGAAGTGAGACAGATTCCCTGCTGTTATAATGCCAGAACACAGAATCTTCATGTATGATTCCTGTGTGACAACAAACTCTTGTAGAGAAGTGAGACAGATTCCCTGCTGTTATAATGTCAGCACACAGAATCTTCATGTATGATTCCTGTGTGACATGTTTGCATAGAATCAGCAATTGCACAAACCTTGGCTTGGAATGCCACTAGAGTTTTAAAATTAAAATTGGATAGGGTAACTGTGATAATGTGAGTAGAGTTAATTTATGTAATAGGATAATGTTAATGATCGCCATGTTAATACAAATGTTGTTAAAAAGTGCGAGAGATGTGTGGACAACATTTTCTCTGTATTTAGGGGAGTATAAACATCCGATTCAAACAGCGTGCTTCCTGTTAGGCCGACCACAAGAACCGGTACTTCCGTCGGTGGTAGTTCCATAAAAATTACACTTCCTGGAAAGGTAGAATTAGACTGAAAGTTTGAATGCCATAGCCGGGATCTGAACCACAGATGTTGAGGTTGCCGTGCTGGTGCTGTAGCCAACTGAGATACCATGGCACCATATCGGCACGACATTAAGCTCTGCAACAGGCTCGTATTTTTCCCTGTAAACCGCATGGAGATCTCAAATTTATTTTTGAGGTGACATACCCCAATATCGACTTACAATATCTTAAGTTCCGGGCTTCATAGTTAGGTCAATCAATGCTAATTAATTGTTCTTTCACACATTATTATTTACAGAATCAATATCGTTTGTTGGTCAATCACATCCCGACAAACTGCAACGCCATGTTGGCACAATGAAACAGAGAAATCTCTACCATATACATAGTATTGCATTGCACCCAAAATTTTGGTATCGAGATTTCAACGAAAACACGGTCTGTGAGACCTCCGAATAAAAAAAAGGCATTTTTAGAAGAAAAAAAAAAGTTCCGTCAGTGTGTGTCCCTGAACAACACAACTCAAAAACGAAAAGGCAGAATCGTATTTAGGTTCAGTATGTTCTAAAGATTCCACACCTGCATTTTCAAGAAAATCCCCCACACCAAAATACGCTAATCTATATAAAGTATTTTTGACATTTTTCTTTTCTAAAAAATGACTAACGATTTCAATTAAAACACCACATATTAAAGATGTTTAGGTGACAAATAAAATGTATATCTTGACTTTTCTGGGAATAGCCTTCAAGTCCTCTTCATTCTGTATAATCTTGTTTATCTGGCAAACGAAAAGGTACTACCCGAGAAATGTAGATGTATTTAAAACACACAATTTATTTTAAATAATGTTTTGTGTCATAAGCCACTTCCGAGATATCTGATAGTAATTATTGGTACTGTTCAATACTTGAGTTATTCTCTTAAAGTCCTGTCAACATTCAGTTGTTTCTCGCGATGTCATGGAAACAGTATGGAATATAGCATCCACTTGTTAAACATTTGACTATCGCTGTTCTCTATAACGTAATGTAGCTGTTTCTGTAAAGATTTATTTGGATTAAAATGTAGTAGACATGAAAACAAGCTTTGATAAACGACAGAGAAAGCCATGTGAAAGTAACATATTTTGTCACATTGTAGTACGTAAATTTCACTCTTGAGACTCTCCACATGGATTTGGAATCGTTGTATGTTCGCGTTAGTATTTCTCAAGATGTAATTGGCGTATTCCCATGTAACAAACGCTATTCTTAATGTTATTTATTGGGTAATATATATATATATACTACAGATTTTCATTTAGAAACATAAATTTATGTTCCAAATCATTTTGGAATGGACTACAGTTTACCATCTACCTTACTGAGTCCGTCCCCTGTGTTCATGTCGGCGACAATTGATATTTTTGTTTCAGAGACATCTGCGGTAGGCATCAAGTAACTCATCCTCCCTATTGACAACGGTATTACACAAGGAGCCGACTGTTGTATACCTGAATTAATGGGGGTTCTCCCAGTTTCCTTCCGTTCTGTTGAGACAGCCAACGTTCTTATCTTGAGTGTCTGACCTTGGGATGCAGCAAGATAATGGTTCTCTATCACAGAGCATCATTCGCAGTTCCTAATGCTGAAGTGCGTTTTGAGTGAGAAAAGACGTGTGGCCAGCTACATTGAAGTGGTGATGTGTCCTAAGAGAGCTGATTTTGGGTTTTAGACTTCCACACACGTCTAGTGCGTATATTATTTATCGCTCACTTGCATAAAGCTGTTGGATACATATTTCCTTGTGTGTCTACTTTGCAAAGTAACAAAATAACTGCTACCTTCACTTTCCTTCTAGCACCTTCAGAATACTACTGCGCATGCTCGGGTAGACATGTCTATAGTCGAGCGTGTACCTATATCACCCACTGAGTGTATCTGTATGGCGAGTTTAATACTGACAGTACAACTTTTTTAATAAAACATTCATTATCAAAATGAACCTTCTAATAACAAACATGCCAGATGACTGAAGACAATACTGTGACGGTAAACAGCCATGGAGAGTCAGTAAGCTAAAACTATGAAGATCAGTGGAACAAAGCTTGTCTTTTTATATTAGGAAGAAACAGGATTTAAACACGTGTAAAACTCTTAGTATAGTTAATTTTTTAAATTAAGCGATTGGAATGGAGTGTGAAACGGAGGAGATTCGGTACCGATCCACGAATGATGATACTGTACCTATGCTCCATGGGGGTGCCCCCGTGTGGGAGGAGGAGGAGGAGACACCGCGCGGAGTGACGATACAGCTTCCACACTGAGACGTCCCGACCGGGGATCTCGCCCCTGAAGGGACGGTTCTTATACTCCGAAGGCCGAAGAAAGTTGCACAGAGAGCATGTCACGCCGCACCGAAACACCATTTCCAACACTTACAACTTTGAAACACACCAAAAGGGGTGAAGTATGAATGAAATTATTAATGGAACAAAATGGAGGGACAGGAAATCCGAGGGCTGAAACAAAGCACTCCAGGCATTCGCCTGACGACTCGGGAAAACCCCCGAAAAACCTAGGGGTCAGGGTGGGCTTCTTCACTACGGATATACATACACTTTTTGAAGTGCAATGAACATGTGTGGGTTCTGGACAGCATAACTCAAAAAACAAAACGTCTCAAAAATATCAAATTCCGTACTTAAGGCACTGTCGATCCACAAGACGACTATTTTAAAGAAAATTTGTGGAACTGAGACTATTGTTTACATGTAAAATATTTTGTTGTCTTTCATTTTATCAAGATGATTTAGTAATAATTTTGTTTAAACTATATATTTGAGATTTTAGGGTAAGAAATTAATTGTCTATGTATCTTGAGTTATATTGCTTGACTTTTCTACAATATTGCATGAGTGAGAAATCGTAAGAGGTCGGCAGTAGAGAAAGCAAGTTTCCGACCAGGAACTTGGATGACCAAATTATGCAGCACACCGTTTCCAAATAAACCTCATTAGTAATGTATGTTAAACAATGAATTGCCTTGGAAGAAGTTTGACGTAAACGTGTTGCTAGATTACAACGAAACTGGGTGAGTCACTCACTGCAGCTTTTGTTGGGATACAGTTAGTGGAACTCAACGCGAGCCAGTTTAAACTTTGTTCATAGATTCTATTGAAATTGTCGAGCCGGTCACCGTGAGGAGGGAGTTCGAATCCCAGGAGTGTTTGTGTGAGACAAATTAGCAAACACAATGGGATAAAAGAATTGATCCTCACGGTGATGGATCTGCGAAACCATCTCAATCAAGTGATGACGACAGGAGCTACATACGTTCAGACTAGTGGAAAGGATAACCCTTATTTCTGGCACCTTGCAGATGTATTGGTTAGCGCTATTAAAACGTATATGCGCCATTTAAAATCTACGGCGTTTAACTCCAGCGCGACACTCGTGTCAACAGGGTCACTAGCACGCACGTACTTATGGGTGATGTACAGTTCAAGGCGTGCACTAGCGCGCGAAACTTTCCGTCAATACCACTTTGCTTCAGATTCTGCCGCTACAGTGGTTGGCTATGAAATCTTTCCCTCAGGGCATCTGTGGGCGGGCGTGAAAGGATAACACTGACTGAGAGATTTAATGTGATGTAATACTTGAGCTATTGAAGCGAGTTGCCAACCGTTTGAAGATAAAGAATTAAACTGATTATGAGTCATAGCACTCGAAAGTATAATATTTCAATTATTGTACTTGCCCACTTCTGTGTGTTACGGTTAGAAATAACTTGTCTGCAATAAAAAACTAACAGCGTAAAGCCACTAAAATGCTAACCGGCAGAGCCCCTCGCGATGGTTGGGGATTTTGCTAAATCCTACTCATACAAAGGTGTCACTGAGCCCTAACAATAAGACACGAGTAATCACCAGCTTAGGTGACTAACTCTCAAGAAACGAATATGTCTCTCTTATCAACGCGTACCTATTTCTTAACTTAAGCTCCGCCTACACTTTACTCCCCTACCAACTTCCCTTCATGTGCGCTCCAATCTAAAAACTCCTACGTACGTATGCGTATGCGACACTGTTACTAGGCGGCACTTCCACGACTCTCAGAATTTCATTAACTTTCTCTTTTTCAGAATGTCTGCCCTCGTAACTGTTCAAACCTATTGAACTTATAAGCTAACTGCATTCCAAAAATCTTCAAGCTAATGCTTTCGCTTCTCGCGCTGTTATTAATGACTTTGCTTAACATGACTCGCTAATTACCTTTATCTCCGGACAAATGTTTTAAGTGAGTGTTATTAATTACATATTGATTTAAAATACGGAAATCGTTTATTACAATTATTTCTTTATTTTACTAGCACTTCTTTAGTTATATCTTCTCACCAATAATTACGGTATCAAGTGCTGCCACATTACTGCAGAAGTAGTTAGCGTGCACATGCCCGGAAACTTCTTTAGTTTTAAAACGATGTACTGGATTATACAACAAACATTAATAAAAGTACCCTTTGTTTCATCAGAAACTTATGCCAGGACTATGTGAACACCCAAAATGTATGCTCAAGAGGCGCTACTGGAAAGAACACGAGTAGAGAACACGGAACGAGACAGAATATTATCAATTGAAAATAAGAAACTGCAATCTTTTGACTGGAATAATACCTATGGAAGAATTCTGTGAAGAATTAGGGACACCAGGAAGGAAGCTACACCAGGTAGAATATGTGAGTGTTGTTTCACAGAAGAGGAACACAGCCCGCGCTTTCCCACGATACGCGGGGCCCTCCTACAGAGCAAAACCTTAAACATACACGACGACGACTGTGTGCTAAACCCTGTGAAACAGTTGATGAACGGCTACGGCCTTAAGATCGATCGTCGATGAGCTTTCAGCTTGGTCGCTGCAGGTCCATTTCGATGTATTTCCCACTGAAATATCAATGTGGACCAAATTATTTACACACGTCACAAAGCAAGAATTCTCTTCCTACCTGAAGATTTTACTACAATACTGCATCTTGTTACATTGTGTAATTTCGTATTGGTGCAAATATGACGGTTCTTCAAACTACACATTACTTTCACGACTAAAAACAGTCACACGAGAGGAAGTGACAGACAGTTCACGATTAGTCACGGCGACAACTGCACTCACTTCCTACTCGTTCAGGGGCGCGGTGACACCAACTACATTCACAAACAAATTTGTGTGTTACATTCATGTGACTATCTCTACCCTTTATCGTTACTAGCGCATCAAACTATTCTCCTCAAGCTTGTTTTTCCATCTACTACATTTTAACCCAGATAAACCTTTACAGAAACAGCTATATTATACACTTCGATATAGAGAACAGCGAAAGTCAGATGTTTAAGGGGACAAGGTAGTCTGAAAACGTGGAAATTACACCTTAAGTGTATTAAATTACCACTGCTCTTAAAGTTCTCAATGGGTTTTACTGAAAAGTTCATGAATTATTGTATACATCATGGCAAATATTTTAAGTGGTTATTTGCATTGATAGCTTGTGTAATTCAGTCCGTAAAAATTATTTAATTGAGCAGAAAAATAATATTTACTGTTAAAACATGTGAATTCATGTACCTTTTTCTCTGATACTACTTGCAATACAGAATCACACTTTTGCATGCTTGTTCTTAGTATAATCAGCTATCTTCTGAACCTCAATTATTTAGTTATGTATATCAGTTTACTAGAAATTGAAAAACAATTATTTGCAAAGTCAAAAAAGTAAAAATTTGGAAAATTTGCAATGTTGTTACCTTCTTAACATCACTAATGTACATTACAAAGTCATGATTGTGGTTCAGAAAGTTTAACTATGTGTTGTATACATGTACTGAAAATTTCAGCTCTCTACCTTTCATACTTTCTGAGAAAAAGTTACCTAAGTATCCAAAAATGTTGTTTTGAGAAAACTGAATTTAAAGTTCGAACATTAAAATTCTGACACACTTCAGTACACTCCAGGGCCATAATCATCTCCACCTTCATTCCTGGATTGCTTCAGCTTTTTTGATTGCCTTCTCTTGGTCCTAGCCTCTGCTCAACTGCTCGCTGGGCGTGAAAGATTGTTGAAAGAACAAACATGTTCTAAAAAGGAGCGTTGCATGACAGCTTTAAAGGAATGAAGACTAGCATTTAAATGTCTTAAAAACCTCTTAACCCCCCAATTTTTTTTCTTCTGAAAGTGGAAATAAGAGAGATTTCATTGGTGGCTAAAACAAAAAATGTGATTTTTGACCATTTCAGAGTACCTTGACCCCTTAAAGGAGGACTGAACTAAAAGTTTGAAGACTTTAACATAAGATTCTGAGCACATTGTTAAAAATCATGTTGTTCTACGACCTCTCATTTTCATTCTGGAAGTACTTTTATGTTTAATGCTCAGCTGATGGTGACGTCATAAGGCTAGGGTCGTGCCACACTACGCATTGTCACTTGCATTAGTTTTAATTGCTGCTGTTATTTTGTGAGCGCAGGACAGTTCTCCTTTCCGAGTCACTTGTAAGGTAAACAGTCTAAAAGGTGACGAAACTATTGAAATAGTTCAAGCAATAAGAGTGTGTAGTGGTTACCATGTTAGCCTCTAGGTCGCGGGTTTAAATCCGGCGGGGGGAGTAAAAACTCCTTAGCATGACTTCCTTCGGAAGGGAAGTAAAGCCGGTGGTCCTGTGTCGTAGATTTACCTCAAGCCTGATAAAGAGGCCTCTGAGCAAAATTACCAGTCTTTCACTCCCAATATAGAATGGAACGCTAAGCGTGTCCATAAATAAAACTCAGTTTAATTTAACAAATAATAATAATCGATATCTTGGAGATGTCTGATTCATGTACTATTGTCAGAAAAAGTATACAAAATTCAAGGTGTTAATCTTAATCAAAACTGTTTGAGTCATTTTTGAGAAAGAGAAAAATAACGAAATATTTTCCGTGTAAAGGGTAGTTTTGGATGGGCATGTTTCGTATTTATGTGACTTTTGCTGTTCACAGACCGGGGCCTCAGAACGTGAAATCTCGGTATGGAACTTTTGGATACCCATGTGGCAATTTCTTTCTGAAAGCTATCAAATACACGAGTAGGGCAAACTAAATGTTGTTTAATTATGAGTATCACAAAGGCACTTCAAGCACCAATTTCTTAAATCTGAATGTCTGGAAGAGTGTTGACGAATGAGATCATGGAATCATGAGTCAGCAGACCACGTGCTGTCCACACTTTTAAGAATGCTGACCAGCTCAACAAAGGAATGCACTTAGCTCCGAAATTTGGTGATGCTACATTTTTTCTCTTGAAGCTGACTCATGTCGTGGGAGCTCAAAGGTACAGAGTTCTTTTCCTGTTTTCTCCAGAATAAGGTCCGCGCTATATTGACCTATCAAGTCCTGGAATGGACAAGGCAGTGACTAATTTGGTTCCTTGGCCTTATTACTCTTCACTGACCATATCTGCAGCTTGTTTCCATAGTTATCGTGTCTGTAATTTTAGAAAAACAGGGTGTGGGCCGCAGTACTTTGAAATCTAAACATTTGCATAATTGCTAAGCTATCCTACATATAGAAGTCGTCATTCTTTACCAATGTTAAAAACTATGTAACATAATATGAGACTGAAATGTTTACAGGATGTAGATGAATGCCTTCATACCTGTTCACTGCACTTTTATCTAAACTCTTTTTTACTTTCTCTACTACGTATAGTAAGTAGGCAAGTATTGTATTCCACCCAAAAATTTGATACCGACATTTCAACGGACACATATGTTTTGAGAACCCCTGAATCCTAAAAGAAGAATTGTGTGTGTCTCTGAACAGCACAACTCAAAAACAAAATGTCAGCTAAATAACAAACTTGGTATTTAGGTTTTCAATACCTTCCAAAGTTGCGACAGGAAGGTTTTCAAGAAAATCCGCCCGCCCCAAGAATATCCTTTGCATGGAACATTTTTTTATAATTTTTTATTTTCTAAAATGTTGCTCTAACCATTTTGATCAAACTATCATGTATTAAACATATTTATATGACAAATAAAATATGTATATATATATATATATATATATATATATATATCTTGAGTTTTCTCGGAATAGCCTGTGAAGTCCTCTTCATTGGCAAGGTATTATCCTGTATAACTGGTAAACCTTAAGCGATAGATGAAAACGTACTACACAAAAAATGTGATCTCTTTAAAACACACAATTTATTTCAAACAACTTTTTCGTGGCATCACCCATTTCCGAGATATTCGTTATTAGTGGTTCGATTTGTTCAATACTTTGTCATTCATGTGACTTTCAGTTGTTTCTCGCGATGTCATGGAAACAGTATGGAATAGCGTCCAGTTGTTAAACATTTGACTATCGCTGTTCTCTATAACGAAATGTGTAATGTAGCTGTTTATCTCGATTAAAATGAAGTAGATAGAAAAATAAACTTTCGTAAGGATAATTTGTATAGCTATTAATAAACAACAGGAAGATATTTGAATGTAACACATCAGTTACACTCAAATAGTGTATTACAATGAAATCCGCATGTCAAATTCTTGGGTTAAATGAAATAACTCTACTGTAGGTGTGATAGTAGGGTAATGCAAACAGAAGTGTGGAAAAAGTAATGCTTTCGCTAGTTGTGCAATACCATTCTTGGCTTTGTCATTCGGCTCTCTCCGCCTGCAGTCGCTGTCTGGCTGTAATGTCAAGTATTATTAAACAAACTAATAGAACACAAAATAATATAAAACACTTTTATGCTTGTCGCACAGTCTTCTGTTTAGTGAATAAACATTTGGTGACATGGTTACCAACCTGTCATCAACGCATCACTCGTAAATACACACTTTCTTCTCTTTGATGGCAACAAATGTAGGTGGCTATGAGCTTAAAACAGCCAATTGTAAAATTGACGCATGTTTTGCAACAACAAAGGAACAGAACAAAATAATTTAGTTTTAAACTTGTGCTACCATTTCTTTTTAGCGGATAAACATTTGGGGTTACCAACGCCGTCATCAACGTATTCTTCTGTTTGATTGCAACAAATATAGACGGCTATGAAGCCAATTGTTGTGAAATCGACGCATGGTTTGCAAATATGTTGGCATTTAACGACGTAATTTTAGAATGTAATATTTTTGCGGACCGAGGAGCTGCTCTTAGTCCGGACTTTAAGGATTAATGCGTACAGCTTCAAATTATATACAGGGTGAATCACCTAAAACTTGCAGCGCAAATATTTCGGAAATGGAAAGTGCTATTGATGTGCAGTTTTCGTGACAGCATTGATTGGTAGTCAGGGGCTCGTACATTTAGCCTATAAACAGATTTTAATAATACTGAGAAAGTGTATTTTTTGAGCAAACATACAATTTTTTTAAACGGAACAATGCCTAGTTACATCAAAAGAATAAAGGTAGGGTAAATTAGAATGTCAGTCGCGTTTGTTGCAAGATTCCAGTGCAAGTGGTTTACGAGAAATCTTATTTTGAAACGTTTACGCACCTACAACCTGTGGTAGCACAAACTAAAGAAAAACAAAAGCGAATTACAATACTTCTGTGGATTCTTACAAGTAAGGAGAACATAGCCCTTCAAAGGTTGTGTTCAAAATGACCACCGGCAGCTTCAATACACGCTTCCAGTCTGCTATGGAAAGACTGCTGCACACGTTCTAGCATTTCAGAGCAGGCAGCAGTAATACGTCGTTTCATATCGTCTGGTTTAGTTGGTACATCCTTGTAGACAGTGTCTTTCAGCCTTCCCCACAAAAAAAGTCTAAAGGGGTCAGATCCGGTGAACGGGCCGGCTAAGGTACAGGTCCTCTTCGTCCAATCCAACGATTTGTAAACAATCCGTTACTTTCTTAATTATACCACTTTTTATTAGCATTTGCCAGCAATTATTGTTATAAAAGATAACTAACCATATGAGGCCGTTCAAGTGCCTTATCGAGGTGAAACGAATTTTCAGAAAAGGTGAAAAACTAAAATTAGGCAAACAGCATTCTATTAATGTTACAATGTCCCCACTAAACTCTTAAATAAAATGGCGGTAAATGAAGATTTAATTTTGGATTTGGAGAGTTTTGGTGCAAACACCTTCACACCTACTTGTCAATATTTGTGTTTGAAAAAGTTAATAAATGACTTATTGCAGTATTTGTATAGTTATAACCATTTCTGATTAGTTGAAAAAAGTAAATTTTCGCAAATTCGTCACAATTTTCGCGTCAGAATGTCAATGAATCACACCTTTCATATTTTGCTCACTGAAATTGACCACATACATCTTATACTTGTAACATTTACATATTACGCCTATGAAAGTAATACTAATAATTAATGTCCAAAAACAAACATCCTTTCTCATGATCCAAGAAACTCTCACAAATAGCATTGTCATTGGCAATATTGTAAAATCTCCTTGCAGTTATCACCTTTAATAAATGTTTAACTTTACTATTACACCTAAATCTAAGTTCCCTGCGATAAGCATTTCTAAAGTTCACGCTCGCTTCACAACGACAGAGTGTCTCTTTCAGTTTTCAATGATGTAAGCATAAGCACCTAACTTCTTATTTAAGTCGGGCGTTTTTAAGGCGAGAGTTTCATTCAGCTCCTCTTTCCTAAATAAATATCAAATTAATAACTATTTTATTTCATCTGCTCAAAAATTGCTATAATAATTTTTATTAGAATGTTAGAAGTTTGAAATATTAGAGCATACAAATTCCTTGGGAAAGTCGCCAATTGCAATGCTCCCGATATGGCAATGACCTTTGCGGGATACGTCATTCCACCAAGCAATGTCTGGGCCCGTTTCTGATGTGGAGGCGGAATCCGTTGCTTCCGTTGGAGATGGAATGAGAGGACCTACAGCTCCGAGCCACATTCGGCCTTGGGGATACTTCACATGAGCATGTCAGAGGATAAGGGCGACTTAAATTCGCCACACCAGAACCAGGAGTCCCGGACCCTTAGTACAAGAGCTGGAAACGAAACCACTGCGGCCAGAAGAAGTTGTACAACTATTTTCGAACTTCTTTGTCCCACATTTAAATATAAGTTTTCGTTTTCACTTTCTCTGCCACATAACTAGCAGGCACAGGAACTAATGTATTCCACCCAAAAATTCAATACCCAGATTCAACTGGGAATATACGGTTTGAGGCTCCGTGGGGGCTGCATTTTTCAGAAAAGAGGTCCATATGTGTGAAATATCGGATAAATAGCAAACTTGGTATTTAAATTCAGTACCTTCAAAAGATGAAGAAAATCCCCCCACCCCAAACTAGCCTTTCGTTGTCTTTGAATCTCAAAAATGGCTCAAACGATATTAAGATATTTAAATGACTAATAAAAAGCACATCTTGAATTTTCTGTGAAGTCCTCTTCTGTGTGAATGAATTTTGAATCACTGGGTAGTTAAGAGAAAAACAAGAAGTTACTACAGGAAACATGTAGAGAATGCTAAGATATACAACTGCCGGTGTAATCTAACAGGTATGCTCGAAAGTTCGCGATTCTTCCTTTTTTTCCCCTCGTTTTTCTTTTGTTTTCATCACAAGAGCTTGTTACCACGAATAAACATTTGAATACCGTTCCCGTATGTTGTAACTCAACACGTCTTGTTTCATATGAAAGTATGAATGTTTATATGAATGGTATAACATATATCTAAAGGACTCGTATGAGACTTTATCGTTGATAGAGAAAGTCATGTGAATGTAACACATCAAATTTTTTCTACTGACAAGTAGTGTATTCCACCCAAAAATTCGATGTCGAGATTTCACCGGAAATACATGTTTTGAGGCCCCTCAATCCGAATAAAGCATTTTTAGAAAAAGGTCCGTGTGTGTAAACCAAAAAGTCGGATTAACACCAAACGAGGACTTCCAAGAAAGTCCCCCCACTCCAAACTACCCTTTACATGGAGCATTTTTCTAAATGTTTTATTTTCTAAAAAGTGGCTCTAAGGATTTTAATAAACTAGCATATAAGTATTAATAGTAGATTATGTTATAAGGGTTAAAAGTAGGTCGACCACTTTTAACACGTGTGACATCTATCTACTAGTCTTTTACACAGCACTCGAATTTGTAAAATATAAATAGTATTATACTAATTCATGGAACTATCAGATCACGTTGTTGAAACAAGAGAAATGACGTGTCACATGTTTTGTTAGCAGTCATTTTCATGTTTTGCCTTACACCAGCAATGAAGCGATTAAATGCTATTTCATATTGCTTTCTGGATTTTTGGGTGAGTATTTCTAGTTTATTCTAATTTCACTTCCATTTCATCTTCTTCTGAATTCATAATTGCCGCAATTTAATCTTTATGCAGGTTATACTAGATAAAAGAACAACGTTTTAGATCAAAGAAAGCTGCCAATATAACGTATAGGTTAACTCTATAACGAATTGCGATAAATTGAAGTATGACGATTTGTATTGTGAACAGATAATACGAGCGCCATGAGAAATTAATCATGTAAAAGTCAATGAACAGTAAAACGTAATGACGCCAAGTGGAGTTATAAAACTTGTACAAATACAAAGGGTAATTGCCGTGTGACTGGACTTTAAACCAAAGTTGGTCACAATGGAGTGGTATAAAATGTTTAACATACTAGGGCGATAATCTAAAGCTTTTAGGAGTCTGGTGGTACCGTGCTAGCCTCTAGTTCCCAAGGTTGCGGGTTCAAAACCGGCGGAGGGCGATGGATTTTTTCAGGCGTAGAAATCCTTAGCATGGCTTCCTTCGGAAGGGAAGGGAGGTAAAGCCGGTGGTCCCGTGTCGTAAATTTACGGCACGTAAAAGAACCTCAAATCTGATAAAGAGGCTTCTGAGCAAAATTACCGGTCTTTCACGCCCAATATAGAATAGTTCTACTTTTAGACCACCATGCTGTCTAAAAAGATATTTACGTCACAGACAGAAGGTATATTTTCAATTTTCTGGGAACAGTCTTTGAAGTCCTTTTCATTCGGAAGGAATTTTGTAGAAACTTGTATAACTGGTAAACATTAAGTGATAGATGAAAATGTACTATACAAAGAATTTAGATCTCTTTAAAACACACAATTTATTTCAAATAAGGTTTTTGTGGCATAACTCATTTCTGAGATATTCATTATTAATGGTTCGAATTGTTCATTACTTCATTCTCTTAAGGTGCTGTCAACATTCAGTTGTTTCTCGCGATGTCATGGAAACAGTATGAAGGCCAGCATATAGCGTCCAGTTGTTAAACATTTGACTATCGCTGTTCTCTATAACGTAATGTAGCTGTTTCTGTAAACGTTTATTTGGATTAAAATGTAGTATATTAAGAAATACGGTTTAGTACGCACAGATTGTATACCTACTAATAAAGTTAGAGGGCAGAGAAAGTCATGTGAACGCAACTCATATATTATTCTTTCTTTACTTTCTATTTTTTTCCCCTTGTGGTTATGCAAAGAGCATGAAGATAGGGGATTTCTAAAATCTGACAATCGCCGAGCCTACTCTACTGTGCCTATCGGATGAAACACTTTCTGCGAACTTTTACGTGAATAGATAGACTAAGCTTTTGTGTAAGAGTGGGTAGAGTGTATGTTTGTCACTTTTTTCTGAGAATATGATTACAAAGTTTGGACCAAGTGTAGTATTGTAATGAACAGAATTTTACACTCGTATTTGTAAGCTAAGAGTCCTGGGAACACAGGAAAGAATGATGTTGGTATGAGAAAGGAAATGGTTACCTGATGATAAGCAGGTATGTTACGAACACATGGGCGGGGGTTTGGAGCAACAAAAAATACAACAGCGGAAGTGTTTTCAGTTCCATTTCTGAGGATGGGGGTAATTAACGTAATAACGACCTCACCATTATATTTTAGCAAATATATCAAGGCACATATTATTTTTAAGATGCTTTACTGTACATCAACAATAAAAATGTTATGTGTTACATTCACATGACATTCTCTACCGTCAATCGCCTATTAGTGGGTATACAAATTATTGTTACAAAACCTTATTTTTCTATCTGCTTCATTTTAATTGAGATAAACCTTTACAGAAGCAGCTACATTGCACATTTCGTTATAGAGAACAGCGATAGTCAAATGTTTAACAACTGGACGCTATATGCTGGTCTTCCATACTGTTTCCATGACATTGCGAGAAACAACTGAATGTTGACTCAACTTTAGAAAATAAAACATCTCGAAAAATATTCCATATTAAGGGTAGTTAGGGTGGGGATTTTTTTTTTGAAGTACTCACCTTAAATACCAAGTTTGGTAATTTTCCGAGTTTTCGTTTTTGAGTTATATTATTCCCACACAAGCACAGACACGGACCTCTTTCTAAAAATTGCTTGTTTTTGTTCGGGGGGGCCTCCAAATATACATTTCTGGTGAAACTTTGATGTAGAATTTCTTGCGGAATACAATGCTTTCTCTACTTACCATACGTAGTAGAGAAAGTAGAAAGGTAGAAGTACATGTTTGAAAATGAAAACCAATAACAAAGAATATCTCAGAAATAGTGAATGCCACAAAAGTTTTATTTTACGCTAACTGAAATAGAGGGCATTGTCCGTGGTTTGACGGTTCATCTCTACAACATTACGTTTCACTTACCCAACAGGCTTTCTTACACTAGATACTTAAACAAAGAGTTGTTTAACACTTTCACGACTGTATAAACAAGACAAAAATTAAAATAAGCAGAAAGCACCAGAGTTTATAATCATTTCTGCAGCTGAGTGACTTCCTTGTCGTTATTCATAGGTTGGGAACAAATACTAGCTGTTTAAGTAACATGCCTTGATCGTTCTCAGTAACTAACTGCTAAGAAAACACGCGAAATGAAGCCCACAAAGAGGTGGTACTTCGACTGGTTTGATGATGTTGTTGTAATTTATTTATTTCTCTGTGTTATTATCCATGGTCAAGGAGATGAACGAATAATACGTTCCTTTGTTATTTTGTGAGACCGTGAAAGTCTAAGTAATTATTATTGTTATGTTGGACTTTTAGGATTATCGCTGAGTAACATATAGATGGCGTTGCGAGCTTTCGCAGGCTTCACATAAAATTAAATAACTAATCGTGTGAAATGAGGTTGAGTTTGAACCGTAAGCTAGACAGTAATGTCCTACCTGTGCCAACTTTGGTCGAAACGGTGTAGGGAACACACACTGACTTTTATATATTAACAAACTTGTGATTTAACGAGTTACTTTTTACTCTCTCTCTCTGCTAACTATAGTAAGTAGGGCAAGTATTGCATTCCACCAAAAAATTCAATATCGAGATTTCACCGGAAATACATCTTTTGAGGCCTCGAACCAAAATAAAGCATTTTTGGAAACATCTCCATGTGTGTGTGTACCATAACTTAAAAACGAAAAGTCAGATAAACACCAAACTTTGTATTTAGGTACAAAATCTTCCAAGAATGGGACACGAAGATTATCGACAACATCCCCCACCCCAAACTGCCCTTTACATGGGACATTTTTCGAAAATTTCGATTTTGTCGAAAATGCTCTAACGATTTTGATTAAAATAGCGTCCGTTGTTAAACATTTGTTGTTTAACATTGTTAAACGCTGTTCTCTATAACGAAATGTGTAATGTAGCTATTTCTGTAAAGGTTTATTTGGATTAAAATGTAGTAGATAGAAAAATAAACTTTAGTAGAAACAATTTCATACCCACTAATGAACGACAGAGAGTAGAGAAAATCATATGAATAGAGCATTTCAAAGTAGTAAGTCGGTATTAATTTTTTCTCGTGATCAGCATGCTATTCCAAAACCATCACATAGCGACATGGTCTTTAAAAATGTGACGATCAGTGTCGCATAACCAAACGTGTGAACTTGCTCTATCCACTTGGTGCGTTCGATTATTATCGGCGTACACTTGTTTGTGTTTTGTTTTCCCTACGGCAGTGGTCATATCAACAGTTGTGTTTGTGAGTCACCATTCCTAGTACTCTGTGTAACTTACAGGTGGCTCAGGGAACTGGTTACTGTCACATGTTTCGTCACATTTACATTTGTGTCATTTTTACTTTGTCTATCATGTATGTACACCCGTGGACAAAAAAAATGAGTCATGTCTTGAACACCAAATTTCCTACACGACACAGTGCCTTGTTTAAACCACACGCAATACGGTACCGCAGCAAGTTGTACAGCTATACATGATGCCTTCCACGTGTCTACTCTGTAGCGCTATGACGAAGCGTAAGGTACTTCTGGGTTAAGATCGCAGTTTCTTCTGTTAATGATACTTAATCAACACATTGTAACTACTTATTTTCGACATACTGCATTTCAACAACAGTATTTTGTAAACTTTATAATAAAACAGTTACTACGATGCAAAACACGTGACTTCGCAATTTCATCGCGGTCACATATCTGTATTTTGTTGGATATCAAGGGACGGTCTTGTGGCAGCATGACGATACACTGAACAATATACGTGATACCTGAGAATATTTTGTTACAGTCCAGTGAAGGGGGACCATGATCATGATGAAGGATAGACACACAGATAAGCTCTGGTCTATCATAGCACTGTATACCATTTACTAGAGGTCACAAGTGGTGCTATACATTTTGTTGTAGCCCAGTGAAGGGGGATCATGATCATGGTGAAGGATAGACACACAGATAAGCTCTGGTCTATCATAACACTGTATACCATTTACTAGAGGTCACTAGTGGTGCTATACATTTTGTTGTAGCCCAGTGAAGGGGGACCATGATCATGGTGAAGGATAGACACACAGATAAGCTCTGGTCTATCATAGCACTGTATACCATTTACTAGAGGTCACTAGTGGTGCTATACATTTTGTTGTAGCCCAGTGAAGGGGGACCATGATCATGGTGAAGGATAGACACACAGATAAGCTCTGGTCTATCGTAGCACTGTATACCATTTACTAGAGGTCACTAGTGGTGCTATACATTTTGTTGTCGCCCAGTGAAGGGGGACCATGATCATGGTGAAGGATAGACACACAGATAAGCTCTGGTCTATCATAGCACTGTATACCATTTACTAGAGGTCACTAGTGGTGCTATACATTTTGTTGTCGCCCAGTGAAGGGGGACCATGATCATGGTGAAGGATAGACACACAGATAAGCTCTGGTCTATCATAGCACTGTATACCATTTACTAGAGGTCACTAGTGGTGCTATACATTTTGTTGTAGCCCAGTGAAGGGGGACCATCATCATGATGAAGTATAGACACACAGATAAGCTCTGGTCTATCATAGCACTGTATACCATTTACTAGAGGTCACTAGTGGTGCTATACATTTTGTTGTAGCCCAGTGAAGGGGGACCATGATCATGATGGATAGACACACAGATAAGCTCTGGTCTATCATAGCACTGTATACCATTTACTAGAGGTCACTAGTGGTGCTATACATTTTGTTGTCGCCCAGTGAAGGGGGACCATGATCATGATGGATAGACACACAGATAAGCTCTGGTCTATCATAGCACTGTATACCATTTACTAGAGGTCACTAGTGGTGCTATACATTTTGTTGTAGCCCAGTGAAGGGGGACCATGATCATGGTGAAGGATAGACACACAGATAAGCTCTGGTCTATCGTAGCACTGTATACCATTTACTAGAGGTCACTAGTGGTGCTATACATTTTGTTGTCGCCCAGTGAAGGGGGACCATGATCATGGTGAAGGATAGACACACAGATAAGCTCTGGTCTATCATAGCACTGTATACCATTTACTAGAGGTCACTAGTGGTGCTATACATTTTGTTGTAGCCCAGTGAAGGGGGACCATGATCATGGTGAAGGATAGACACACAGAAAAGCTCTGGTCTATCATAGCACTGTATACCATTTACTAGAGGTCACTAGTGGTGCTATACATTTTGTTGTAGCCTAGTGAAGGGGGAACATGATCATAATGAAGGATAGACACACAGATAAGCTCTGGTCTATCATAGCACTGTATACCATTTACTAGAGGTCACTAGTGGTGCTATACATTTTGTTACAGCCCAGTGAAGAGGGACCATGATCATGATGAAGGATACACACACAGATAAGCTCTGGTCTATCATAGTACTGCATACCATTTACTAGAGGTCACTAGTGGTGCTATACATTTTGTTACAGCCGAGTGAAGAGGGACCATGATCATGATGAAGGATAGACACACAGATAAGCTCTGGTCTATCATAGTACTGTATACCATTTACTAGAGGTCACTAGTGATGCTATACATTTTGTTGCAGCCCAGTGAAGAGGGACCATGATCATGATGAAGGATAGACACACAGATAAGCTCTGGTCTATCATAGTACTGCATACCATTTACTAGAGGTCACTAGTGGTGCTATACATTTTGTTACAGCCGAGTGAAGAGGGACCATGATCATGATGAAGGATAGACACACAGATAAGCTCTGGTCTATCATAGTACTGTATACCATTTACTAGAGGTCACTAATAGTGCTATACATTTTGTTACAGCCCAGTGAAGGGGGACCATGATCATGATGAAGGATACACACACAGATAAGCTCTGGTGTATCATAGTACTGTATACCATTTACTAGAGGTCACTAGTGGTGCTATACATTTTGTTATAGCCCAGTGAAGGGGGACCATGATCATGGTGAAGGATAAACACACAGATAAGCTCTGTCTATCATAGCACTGTATACCATTTACTAGAGGTCACTAGGGTGCTATACATTTTGTTGTAGCCCAATGAAAAGGGACCATGATCATGATGAAGGATAGACACACAGATAAGCTCTGGTTTATCATAGTAATGTATACCATTTACTAGAGGTCATTAGTGGTGCTATACATTTTGTTACAGCCCAGTGAAGAGGGACCGTGATCATAGTGAAGGATAAACACACAGATAAGCTCTGGTCTATCATAGTAATGTATACCATTTACTAGAGGTCGCTAGTGGTGCTATACATTTTGTTACAGCCGAGTGAAGAGGGACCATGATCATGATGAAGGATAGACACACAGATACGCTCTGGTCTATCATAGTAACGTATACCATTTACTAGAGGTCGCTAGTGATGCTATACATTTTGTTACAGCCCAGTGAAGAGGGACCGTGATCATAGTGAAGGATAAACACACAGATAAGCTCTGGTCTATCATAGTAATGTATACCATTTACTAGAGGTCGCTAGTGGTGCTATACATTTTGTTACAGGCGAGTGAAGGAGGACCATGATCATGATGAAGGATAGACACACAGATACGCTCTGGTCTATCATAGCACTGTATACCATTTACTAGAGGTCGCTAGTGATGCTATACATTTTGTTATAGCCCAGTGAAGGGGGACCATGATCATGATGAAGGATAGACACACAGATAAGCTCTGGTCTATCATAGCACTGTATACCATTTACTAGAGGTCGCTAGTGATGCTATACATTTTGTTACAGCCCAGTGAAGGGGGACCATGATCATGATGAAGGATAGACACACAGATAAGTTCTGGTCTATCATAGTACTGCATACCATTTACTAGAGGTCACTAGTGGTGCTATACATTTTGTTACAGCCCAGTGAAGGGGGACCATGATCATGATGAAGGATAGACACACAGATAAGCTCTGGTCTATCATAGCACTGTATACCATTTACTAGAGGTTAGTAGTGGTGCTATACATTTTGTTACAGCCCAGTGAAGAGGGACCGTGATCATGATGAAGGATAGACACACAGATAAGCTCTGGTCTATCATAGCACTGTATACCATTTACTAGAGGTCGCTAGTGATGCTATACATTTTGTTACAGTCCAGTGAAGAGGGACCGTGATCATGATGAAGGATAGACACACAGATAAGCTCTGGTCTATCATAGCACTGTATACCATTTACTAGAGGTCGGTAGTGATGCTATACATTTTGTTACAGCCCAGTGAAGAGGGACCATGATTATGATGAAGGATAGACACACAGATAAGCTCTGGTCTATCATAGCACTGTATACCATTTACTAGAGGTCGGTAGTGATGCTATACATTTTGTTGCAGCCCAGTGAAGAGGGACCATGATTATGATGAAGGATAGACACACAGATAAGCTCTGGTCTATCATAGCACTGTATACCATTTACTAGAGGTCACTAGTGATGCTATACATTTTGTTGCAGCCCAGTGAAGAGGGACCATGATTATGATGAAGGATAGACACACAGATAAGCTCTGGTCTATCATAACACTGTATATCATTTACTAGAGGTTAGTAGTGGTGCTATACATTTTGTTACAGCCCAGTGAAGGGGGACCATGATCATGATGAAGGATAGACACACAGATAAGCTCTGGTCTATCATAGCACTGTATACCATTTACTAGAGGTCGCTAGTGATGCTATACATTTTGTTACAGCCCAGTGAAGGGGGACCATGATCATGATGAAGGATAGACACACAGATAAGCTCTGGTCTATCATAGCACTGTATATCATTTACTAGAGGTTAGTAGTGGTGCTATACATTTTGTTACAGCCCAGTGAAGAGGGACCATGATCATGGTGAAGGATAGACACACAGATAAGCTCTGGTCTATCATAGCACTGTATACCATTTACTAGAGGTTACTAGTGATGCTATACATTTTGTTACAGCCCAGTGAAGAGGGACCGTGATCATGATGAAGGACAGACACACAGATAAGCTCTGGTCCATCATAGTAGTGTACACTATTCAGTCGGCAATGTTAATTGGGTATAGAATTGATTGCTTTGTCATGTCCGCGGTGGAAATCTGTAACACATTGAATGTGACCACGTCTAGGGGCAAATGGTATAAGCTGGCGACTATACAACGGACATAGAAGCAAGTCTAGACACTCATTATCGCCAGGTTAATGAGGGTGCAGTTTGTTATGACTGATGTACGCACATTCTGTCAAGTTGCGAGGTGACCACTATCTCTCATGAAATAACAAACGACAATTATGATTAGGAACAGGAATTTTATGCTCTGACAGTCGCTTAATTGCATGCAATTATGCTTAATATGCCTTTATAAAAGGTATTGTTATAAAATAAGAAACTTAGGCAAGTTTGTGTAACCTCTGCATGAATGAAACTATATGAGTGATTTGACTCATCACAATTTGTTTAATATTGAACAGTTAGGATATACACGAAAACAGGACCTTCACCATACACATTGAAGGACATAAAACTTCAACTGAAGAAAACTATTGGCGAACCTGCAGGAATTAAACTTCTATATCTATTCACAATTGAATATTTCGAGATGTTTTCCTTTGTGTAAATTGGTAGCTTATGTTTTTATGAATGTTAAAGAGACACCAAACAATAATATTACTGTAAACACTACATTTGATCTCCTTAACAGCCAGTTTTGTACCGCAAGGGAACGGCTACGGCCAGATAACACATGAGTTATTTATTGCATTGTGTATAAACTAACACCAGTGTTTCCAACTTTTAAATGTATCTTATTGGCACACATTATTTGGAAATATTGTATTTGAGAACCAAATTTGAAGTTAAAACACAAACATACAGGGTGAATCACCTAAAACTTGCACCGCAAATATTTCGGAAATGATAAGTGCTATTGGGGTGCAGTTTTCATGACAACATTGATTGGTAGTCAGGGGCTCGTACATTTAGCCTATAAACAGATTTTAATAATACTGAGAAAGTGTTTTTTTTTAGCAAACATAGAATTTTTTAAGTGGAACAATGCCTAGTTACATCAACAGAATAAAGGTAGAGTAAATTAGAATGCCAGTGGCGTTTGTTACAGGATTCTAGTGCAAGTGGTTTACGAGAAATCGTATTTTGAAAAGTTTCCAGCCCAAGAATTGTTTGTCCCATTCAACCTGCTTATTTACTAGGTACGATGTTGTTATGTTTGCATTGTGACTTTCTGGTCAGTTAGTTTGTGACAGTTCAAGTAGTAAGTCGCGAGTGCAAGATGGGGTTTACTAATGCAGACATGCTCATGGTGTATGGAGAGTGTAGGAAGAATGCACTTCGTTCCTGTGCGGTGTATGCGAAAACGTATCCCAATAGACGTCAACCATCTCGACAATTATTTATCAACCTCTTCAACCAATTACGTGAAAGTGGTAGGTACTGTAACACCTAGAAAACGTAACAGAAGCAAACAAGTGACTGTAGAAGAGGCAGAAGTTAATGTTTTGACTGCCGTTGCAGTAGATCCGCAAATTAATTCCCGCACAATCGCACGTGGAAGTGGCATAAGTCAGGCAAGTGTACTGTGCATTCTCCATCGACATAGGTTCCATCCCTATCACATCTCTCTCCATCAAGAGCTGCATGGAGAATCGTGTTAACTTTTGTACATGGGCATTAAGACATGATACTCCAGATTCATCATGTATCTTGTTCAGTGATGGGGCAACATTTACTAATCATGGCCAGGTAAACCGCGGAAATTGCACTATTGGTCTGTTGACAATCCCCGTTGGCTTCGTCAGGTGGAACGTCAGCGTCCATGGAGTTTAAACGTGTGGTGTGAAATAGTGAACCATCAGCTCATAGGCCCTTTGTTCGTAGAAGGAACAATGAACTCGCACAAGTATCGCAGTCTCCTGACAGACCATCTGCCACAGATGCTAGAAGGCGTTCCTTTGCAGACTAGGAGGAACCTCTGGTACCAACACGATGACTGTCCAGCCCATAGTGCACGAAGTACTACAGCTTGTCTTAATGGATTGTTTCCAAATGGTTCGATTGGACGAAGAGGACCTATATCTTAGCCGGCCCGTTCACCGAATCTGACCCCTTTAGACTTTTCTGTGGAGAAGGCTGAAAGACACTGTCTACAAGGATGTACCAACTAAACCAGACGATATGAAACGACGTATTACTGCTGCCTGCTCTGAAATGCTAGAACGTGTGCAGCAGTCTTTCCATAGCAGACTGGAAGCGTGTATTGATGCTGCCGGTGGTCATTTTGAACACAACCTTTGAAGGGCTATGTTCTCCTTACTTGTAAGAATCCACAGAAGTATTGTAATTCGCTTTTGTTTTTCTTTAGTTTGTGCTACCACAGTTTGTAGGTGCGTAAAAGTTTCAAAATAAGATTTCTCGTAAACCACTTGCACTAGAATCTTGCAACAAACATTCTAATTTACCCTACCTTTATTCTTTTGATGTAACTAGGCATTGTTCCATTTAAAAATTGTATGTTTGCTCAAAAAATACACTTTCTCAGTATTATTAAAATCTGTTTATAGACTAAATGTACGAGCCCCTGACTACCAATCAATGCTGTCACGAAAACTGCACATCAATAGCACTTTCCATTGCTATCATTGCTACCAACATTGTTCTGAGTTGGCAAGAGGAAAGCTGGCTCACAACACCCGTGAACGGCAACGACAAAGTTGAAACACGCATATCTTAATGGGAGCGTTCACAATCGACAGGAGGCTTTCCCGGGCACGGCATACTGGATCCATATTGGAGTCTTCAATGTAGAGTTTATTGTAGGCGGCCGTGACATAAACCAGCTGCTAATCACAAGTAGCATGTGTGCGTCCTAACCTGAGATTCTGCTGATGCATTGAGCGTTGGCTGGAGTTTGTTTATATGCAATTCAAAACTGCCTATTGCCTCAAAAAACAACAAAAACTCGCAGAAATTAACAAAGAGCAACAAACAACTCTAATGTACATTATTAAATAAAGGAATGAAAGTTGGTACGACTAGAGGGATCTGCGTTTAGATAATACTCACTCGAACGTTGGCTAACCAGTATTATGTTGGTAGCAGGTGAGAATATACCATTGGTCACTTGAAAACAATGCGCATTCCCGTTCTCGTTACGGGCCCGAATCCTAACTTGTTTTACCTAACAATTGCAATCAGATATAGAATCTTTTACCCAGTTAAGAAAACTGTCGACTACAATGGAGGGGATCAGAATTAATTGCGAGGAAGCCCCAGTACAAAACGTAAAATTCCCCAGGAAACCTGTTAAACCAGGCTATTAACATAAAAACAGTGTAACGTGGCAAATATAGGCCTTGTGTTTGCTATCTACCATTGGTTTTGCCCGTGACATCATTGCTGATGTATAGCATTATTCCATTTTAAAAGTGAAATGTTACTCTAGACTGAACAGAAAGGCTCTCAAATATATATAGCGACTCCTATTGTCCTAGCTCCCCTTAACAATTACCTTCTAAATGCATACCAACATTGCTGTGGGATTTGCCCCAACATTCATTTGAGTTCTTTTTCTCCGCTTTTTACTCGTGTAGCACTTACCTGTACTAGGTGAGTAGATGAAGTACTGTATTCAACCAAAAGGTCCATGCCCAGAATTCACCGGAAATGCACGTTTTGAGGTCCACTGAAACAGAACAACAAAAACGAAAATCATTTTTAGAAAAACGTTAATATACTGCATATCTGTATATATATATATATATATATACACAGTTCAAATCTGCTAAACTAAATGGCTATAGTAGCAAAAAAATGACATGTTTAGTTTGTTCACACTGCTCGCGCGCCGGCCGCCACAGCTCGGACGGTATCGTCTGCGGCCCGCATTTCGGAGACCCCAGTGACCGCCCACAAGGCGACTGCCGGGGTGGTGTATTCTATCACGATTTCTCCTTTCACCCATTTCCTCTTATTGCATCTCTCCCTTTCACGTTTCAGGTCTTGTGGTGCTGGGCAGATGGTGTGGAAAGCTTTCTGCTCTTGAATGCCAGGGTGCGTTGTCCCGCCCTTTTGAGATTCTTCGCGCGGATGTTCAAACTAGAAATATTAGGCGTCTCTGTGGGCCTGGGAGCTATTATGGCTCCTTCGTCTCATGTCTGTCGCTGTGCGCGAAGTGTTCCCCTCCGATGACACATACTAAGTTACCATATGAGACGTGGAAATGTCCCTCTCTGTCCACACATTTCTCAGGAAGTTTTCATTCAGACGACTGATATTGAGTGAATTTCTCGCCTCATGTTTTCTTTTAGTTGTTACATTGTATGCCTACATCCTATTGTTCATGTCATTATCAGAGTCGGCCAAATTTCTGCAAGAGTAACTAACCCCTCCTTCTCTGTTTCGTCGCCCAATAACACATATTGGAGCACAGAGAAACGCAGTTTTACACACCAGATCCCCCTGCACGACGCGAAAATTGCTGTGTAGTAAATGCACACACAATAAGAGGAGGACCTCTGTTATTTTGCAGAGACTTACAGGAATGTCATATTCACGCCATTTTTTGAACAGCTGACCAACGTTGAAGGTCAGTGTGGATGTTTTCAAGAAGACTTTGCTGCCGCGCTGATGAGTCATTAATTCAGGAAATGTTTTAAAATAGCAATTATGGCTCTCGAGATCCCCTGATATAACTGGAACAAACCTCCACACATCAGGAAACACCAGGTGAGAAATTGACTCAATTTCGGCTATTGAGCGCTCGAATGTAAATGTAAATTTTCTGAGAAGATAACAGAAATGTGTGGAAGAGAAGGGCAACATCCTTTATCACTGTAACTATGAGAAGGTGAGGCGGTTGCGGGGATATTATAGTCCCTTCAGCGGTAGACCGATTGGTGGCCGCAGTGTGAGAGAAAATCACTGTGTATTCTACCACCTTACCACAATACTTATCTTTTAAAAATGATACTGCATCTGGTATTGTATACCGAGAATTCTCCACCATTCCACAGAAGGGGGGGGAATACTCTTATATTCTTTGAGGTACAGATGTACCTCTTAGTTCATCTTTTAGGGAAAGCATTGCTCTACACTTTGGTACTACTTCTAAATATCACAGTTTCCGTATATCCCAGCAATGTGAGGTTTTCCCCTCCATTTTTACTTTCAACAGTGGCTTCTCTGAATGACATTTTCTGATACTCGTTTTCTCCTGTACTACGCAAGATAGTTTAACGAAATGTTTGTATGATAAATAGATCACCTCAATTCAATGGTTCGTCATACTAAAACATTTATTAGTCATAAACTTTAATAACAATAACTGTGATACCTTCTATCCTTTATTACTGGGTATACAAACTATTCTTAGTAAAGTTTATTTTCCTATCTACTACATTTTAATCGAGATAAACAGCTACATTACAGCGATAGTCAAATGTTTAACAACTGAACGCTATATGCTGGCCTGTTTCCATGACATTACGAGAAACAAGTGAATGTTGACAGGAGTTTAAAAAGAATGGCTTAGTATCGAACAATTGCTAACGGATATCTCAGAAACGGCTACATTACAGCGATAGTCAAATGTTTAACAACTGAACGCTATATGCTGGCCTGTTTCCATGACATTACGAGAAACAAGTGAATGTTGACAGGAGTTTAAAAAGAATGGCTTAGTATCGAACAATTGCTAACGGATATCTCAGAAACGGCTTATATCATAAATAAATTGTATGTTTTATATTTTTTATGTAGTAGTTTTCGTTTACCAGATTACAGAAAATTCTCTCCGAACAAAGAGACTATTCCTTCAAGATATACAATTTATTTGTCATGTAAATATCTTCAATCAAAGTCGTTGCAGTCATTTTTTAGTAAATCAAAAATTTCGAAAAATGTTCCATGTAAAGGCTAGTTTAGGGTGGGGAGATTTTGTTGAAAATCTCCGCGTTGCATCTTTGGAACATATTAAACCTAAATACCAAGTATGATATTTATTCGATTTTCGTTTTTTAGTTATGCTGTTCACAGACACACGGACATGTTTCCAAAAATGCTTTATTTGGATTTAAGGACCTCAAAACATGTATTTTCGGTGAAATCTCGGGAATGCAGTAGTTACTTACTATAGATAGTATTCATTCATTCATTATCTGTTTACCCTCCTCTTATGTAGGACTTACACCCCCAGGACTTACAAGCGTCGAGGAGCAGACACTCATGGATCAGACAGAGCATCCAGGATGGGTGATCAGCCCGATGCCTGGTATGGGATGAAGGAAGTAGATGAAACGAAATGTTGGTGAAATGGATGAAAGGAAAGGTGATGATGGAGCAGTTGGTGGAATGAATGGCGGGGGAAACCGGATTGAACCCGGGCCGCCTCGGTGGGAGGCGAGCGGTCTTACCACTCGGCCACGGCGCCGCCACTATAGGTAGTAGACAAAGTAAATCTGAGTGTAGCTATGTGTGGAGGTTGTGTTGTGTAACGATAGCAGTGTCTTAAACAGAGAGGATAATATCTTTACCATTTAAGGATTAATTAGGAAGAAGACAAATCACTATGCTCTGGTAGCGAACCCCGGCCATTCACACTACTGAAAGAACCAACTATAAAAGTAGCTGCCCTGGCGTATGAAAGTTTGGAAATTGGGTTTTATTACTACATGGAGACAAAATGTTGAATTGGTAAATTTGTGACACGCCCTCCTGTGTCCTGACACTTATAATGAATGTTCATTTAGGTGAGTCATTCTGTTAACAAACCGTCCGTATACAACGTGCTCTGTAGGCCAAGAAAATGCACGATGGTAGAAAAAATAACTGTGACGCACGTATAGGCCTCAGTTAACCCGGTGAAGAGATAAATCGGTCTCAGAGATAGAGGGGTTGTTTTGGAAGTTTCTTTCGCCCCGCCTCCCGAACGTTCTAGAAGTCTCTCGAAAAGTTCAGCGACTGTTCTCGCGAGTGTTTTAGTGACATCAACTGTTGCTCTCCGAGTGAGGTTGCGAGTGCTCTTCTGCGAGAGATTAGAGAAGTGTTGTGTTCGACGCCATAGCCAGTAAATTGCCCGAAAGAAGATGCGGGATCTTGACAAAGTCGCAATATAAAAGACAATAGGTAAGAGCACAAGTCCATTTTAGTCTTATTTATTTCCAAAAATGTTAACATTTCAAATTACTTAACGTATCAGCAGAATTGACTAAGACTTGCAACTTAAAACACATTGGAATTTATACGCGGTCTACTGATGTATTTGGTCGTTGCCGGCAGTCGGTTGTATGCGCATGACGTCGGCAGTTTGAAGAGAGTTCATCCCAGTGCCTGTGGCAGAGGACTAGCAAAACATGAGTGGATGTCAACAGTTCCGAGTCACCTCAGTGAAATGGGACTTGTCCAGTATTTACATTTGCTACTCGTAATCTGAGCCTGTATGCTGATAGGTAACTGAAATAATTGGACGGCTTTTGTAGCTTAGCACTCAACCTGCAAATTATGTGACCACTTCCATATCGCGTGTCACAAAATGTTCTAGTGAAAACAGTTCTGCACCGTCACAGTACATCGACCTGTTTACAGTCCTAGGTTGAATTCTGCACCTCCCCTTTGAGATAAGGAGCCTCCGAAACGAATAATGACGTCACACATTTGAACCGGCTGGGAGTCAAGGCCGAATAAACCTGAAGACCAGTTTTAAATATCCATATTTTGTTATAACTGTTTTATTTAGGAATGCAAATATAGAAAATGGCGACTCCCTGTGTTTCAAATTCACTAGGAAGGTTTCTCCTAAGGCCGTTGCTTGCGATGTTATTATTTATACAGAGAGAAGCATTTCTTATTTATTCGTGGGAGGGGTGTGTCATATTGATCTGGAAGAAGATACATAGTTCCTATGTTTTCCTCGTTATGTCGAATCTCACCTTCCCAGAAGCTGTGGACATTCTTCACGTTACCACCAAGCACTCCTGAACGATTCCCGGGACAGATATCGACAAAACCTATAGGGAAAATGTACACTCTCTTGATTTCAAGGTTCTGCGAAATTTGGAAAATCCACAGTGTGTTGAGACTAATACACACATGCATGGTAACTAAAATATTAATTCTTACTTCCTATATCACGTAGGTAATGAAAGTATTGCATTTCACCCAAAAATTCTATACCGAGATTTAACCGGAAGTATATGTTTTGAGGCCCCCCGAATCTAAAAAATTGATTTTCAGAAAAAGGTTCATGTGCATATGTCTTGTGAACAGATAACTCAAAAAAGAAAACTCCGATACTTAGATACGAAACCCTATGCGACACGAAGGTTTACAAGAAATCCCCCACCCCAACTACAACTTACAATGAAGATTTTTTGAAAATTTTAATTTTCTGAAATATGCCTCTAATCATTTTTATTAAAATACCTCACACTAAAGATATTTACATTGTAAATAAAACGTATATCCTGAATAGCTCTTCAACCGCAAGGACTAGATGAAAACTTGTAGGTACACAGAAAGTGTACATCTCTTTAAAACACACAGTTTATTTCGAATAACGTTTCTGTAATATCCGTAATTTGTCAATACCTTTCTAATTTTTAAAAGTGCTATCGGTATTCACTTGTTTCTCGCGTTGTCATGGAAACAGCATATAGCGTCCAGTTGTTAAACATTTGACTATCGCTGTTCTCTATAACGTAATGTAGCTGTTACTGTAAACGTTTATCTCCATTAAAATGTAGTAGATAGAAAAATAACCTTTAGTAAGAATAGTTAAACTATATAAAAATAAATGGTAGTGGGTAGAGGCATCAGATTTTTTACAAGAGCAGATAAATTTACAGCTCGTAAAAGCGAAGTAAGCATTGCTTGGTACAGCGAGGAAATTAAACAATGGTTATCGTGCAAACACGTGCAATACTAGAAACTAGCAGCCTCCCATTCCCTGAACCATCATCACGTATCTCCTTGAGAATTATCAGCACTGTGTGCGCTTTATCTTTGTCCCAGGAATCTGCTTGTTGTTCCCCTGCATTATCGCAACAAATAAAATGTCGGTGCTCAAAGTATTATTTCCTGACCTTCATAAAAATGCTCTTCCTTTATTCAGGGGGGGGGGAGCTGAAAACACTTGTTTACGGTGAAATCTGGGTATCGAATGTTTGGGTGCAATGCAATACTTTCTCTACCTAAAAACCAATACCGACTAAGCAATTGGAAAAAATCTAAGAATATGAAACTTAAAAGCAACGACAGCGAATATCTCCGAAATGGGCAAAGCCGCAAAAAGTACCTGACATGAATTGTGTTTTTATGAGCTCTACAGTTTTTGACAGGTTTACAACTTATACAAAATGAATGAAGAGGACTTCACAGGCTATTTCCAGAAAATTCAAGATTTACATTTTGTCATGTAATTGTGTATTAAATATATCGTATTTTAATAAAAAAATTTACAGTCATTTTTGAGAATTAAAGAACAATGAAGCATTTTCCACCTAAGGGGTAGTTTGAGGTGGAGGATTTTCTTAAAAATCTTCGTGTTGTATTCTTGCGTAATTTTGTCTCTTTTCAACAACACTCTGCAACAGCTCATAGGGCCAATATTTCAATGAGAAAGTTGAAAGTGCCTTTGGGGACAGAATTATTAGTAGAGATTCGTGGTCCCCTTTGTTCACCTGCGATTTCTATCTCTGACATGAAGTATACAAGACAAACCCACACACCCTGCAAGAATTAAAACAAAATATCCTCCAGGAAATTTCTCAACGTGAACTAAGGCGAGTGATGGATAGTTTCCTAAAGAGGTGCCAAAAATGTATGGACAAGGACGGTGGCCAGTTTCAGCATCTCCTTTCATAAAGTTGGTAAGTAAAGCCTTTAAAAGTAGTTTTAAAAATGTTGTATGGTTTCATCCGCGCCTTTCTATGATAGTGGCAGACGGCAACGAGCGCCGTGGACGCGGAGAGGAAAAACACCGCGCAGTGTGCCTCTCTCCCTTCCCTTAACAACATGCGATATCTTGCAAGTGTTACAAACCAGTGAAGAAGACAGTATGCCTGAAGTAAACAAGAATCACACACCAACACCATGGCAGGGAGAACTTCAGGACAAATGGCGAAACCATCACATGTAACATCTCAAAGGACGTTCAAATACAATGTTACACCCTATGCCACATTAATATGCTAGCACGTGGTCGTTCCGGATGTTGATACTTTTATAGCCAACGTGAAAAAGATATTCCGTAAGGTATCCTCAAGAATGAACATGTTTAAGGGGACGGAACCTGGAATTCCTTTGTCTGACAATCAATTGTGGCTATAGTATACACAGCTCAATGTTAGAGAACGTTGTTCATGTGTTTGACGAGAGAAACATGCTGCTACCCGTTCGGGGGAGGAAATAATTTCACTGGTAACATTTTTCGCATATTCAGAATCATTTCAGTAATATTGCAACCGTAATAATGCGGTATGTATTTGCAAGCATAGACACTAAAACTACCAGAAGCAATAGAACAGGTATAAAGTGGAATATCAAACAAACGGTGAAGTATTCTAGAGAAGAACTCAGGAGGGTAGGTACGCAGAAAGTGTAAAACGATGGACGCGGCAGCGAATCTCAGTCAAGTCCGATATTTGGTTTTTTATTTGCTACTGCTACGTCGGGTGATGTGGATCGCAGTTTTTCAAACTATAACAACTTCCCATGTATTTCAAAAATACTTTATTGTATATTGTAAAAGTCGCGTTGTAACTCACATTAATGAAGTAACTTGATTGGACACTGCTAGTGTTTACACCTTCCCTCGGTGCGCCAGTAACTTACTACAACCCCTCTGCCTGGTCAATGCTGGAGGAGCAGTCACATGCGACTGTTTTTACAATCACAGGATATTCACACCATACAACAGTTTTCTTATAAAGTTAAACGTATTTTGGTTTTGGAATTAACATTTTACATAGTAAGGTCAATTAATAAAACTGGCTTTCAATGTTACCTCTCGGATTTTGAAACTTCTTCAATGTTTGCAATTTTTCTATGAGCACTATATACCTCATAAATTCTGCTACTCTCTTCACACTTAGGTTTAAGTATAAAGAAATCAATGTATACTCACAAATGAGTATAAATGTAACCATGCTCATAAAACTCAGAATATACGAGCTCTTGTAAGATCTGCCTATGTTCTACTGTACTTAAGTATGTTCTCAAAATGAAGTAGAGAGTGCTTACTTGAGAAATATCCGTGTCCGTCTGTGAACAGCATAACTCAAAAACCAAAAGTCGGATAAACACCAAACTTGGTATTTGGACTCAGTATCTTCCAGAGACGAGGCACGAAAATCCCTCCAACTCAAACTAATCTTTACATGGAACATTTTTCGAAATTGTTTATTTTCTAAAAAGTGACTAAAGATTTTGATTAAAGTATCATATATTAAAGATATTTACATGATAAATAAAATGTATATCTTGAATTTCCTAGAAATAGCCTGTGAAATCCTCTTCTTTCGGAAGCAATTTTGCATAATGTTGTATAACTTTTGAACGTGATGCGATACTGCACAAAATAATCAACATCTCTTTAAAACTGAGGCAGTATTTTAACACTTAAATTATATCAGTCTAATTATATAATATAAAGCCCGCGGTAAAGCAATATGTGTATAATATAATATATAAAGTGTATGTAACAGTCATTGTATTATGTACATGTATAATCATGTTATGTGGTTTAACAATGTAGGAGTTGTGAGAATAGAAGCCGAAAGTTGCTAACAATAAGGTAACCTTGATACAACAATAAATTAGAAAGTTTAATAAAGGCTACTAATAATTCTTGGAACAATAATGTAATATTTAATAGTTTATAAATAACGAATCAAAAACTAGAAAAAGCTTAAGTTAAATAAAAGTATTCTATTGGAGTAGGCTTAGCCAATGAGAGACTTGAAATAGAGGAAATGTGCAAATTCAGGCGGGAGACGCTATAAGGAAGCAGATAGATTTGGTACGGGTTCAGTGAGAGACATTGCGGTGAGAATAATATAAAGTTTACGTGTTTAAAAGTACAATTAACAGTAATCTCACAGCTCTACAGTAGGATACATCAGTGAAGTGTTATTTAATCGTGTGAGCGATTAATAAACAAAGTACAATACAATTATGATTTGTGTAAGCCTTGTTCTTTAGCCACACCAGCCCTGCTAAGAGATACATTACTACTGACGCAGCCGAGGTACATATATAACATTTAAATAAGCATTAAAATACAAAGTTGATTTTTAAACGTGGGGCGAAGGCCACCGGAAACTTTGTATCGTACTTAGGGCGAACCCTCCAAGAAACAATCTCCCGCAAAATTGGCATTCAAGTTGGTATATCATACGTGGAGCTACAACTACTTCAAAACACAAATTTGTTTCCAATAACTTTTCTGTGTCATTAACCATTTCCGAGATATTCGTTATTAATACTTCGAACTGTTCAATACTTACGCATTTTTTTTCAAGTTCTTTCGATATTCAGTTGTCTCTCGCGATTTTAGAACGTCCAGTTGTTAAACATTTGACTATCGCTGTTCTCTATAACGAAATGTGTAACGTAGGTGTTTCTGTAAAGGTTTATCTCGATTAAAATGGAGTAGATAGGAAAGTATAGAAAGTCATGTGAATGTAAAACCTAAAAATGGTGGTGTCTGGAATGTTGTTGAGGAAGGAATGCTAGCGTCCGGGGATCGCCGAGACGCTAAGCTACGGTTTTATGGCTTCTCATAAAAGTGTGTGACGTCAGCTGACGCTTAAACGTCAAATTCTTCTTGGAATTGTGTGGCCTGTCACACAGATATATAGTGCATCTGTTCTTCTGGGAAGCCAGACTGCAGTTCACCGTCAATTGTTTTGTTTGCACGCCGCGAGGTGTATGTGTGTGGCTCTCTCTATAAGCGGTTATGATTTGACGTTTAACGGGTTTATTACTATATCTCGTGCTTAGATACAGCGGTCCAAACATTCAATTTCACCGGAAATACACGTTTCGAGACTCCCTCAATCCAAAGTAAACCACTTTTAGAGAAAGCTCTGTGTGTGTGTGTGTGTGTGTGTGAACGGCGTGGGTAAGGAATAGGACTGTAAGCGGAGGCGACCTAAGAGATCTTTTGTGCCTATACCAGGGAGGGAGGGATGAGACAGACAGGCAGAAGCCAGGGTCCCTACCATTTCGACAATCCGGGGGATGAAGGTTTCCACAGAGCATCCTTTTCCCTTGCCGTGACCTCCCGCCTGAGAGTAACCAAGCGATTGAAAGGTGAAGTGACATGAGAGAGACTTAATGGACCTTCGTCTAGCGACCCGGAGAAACCATGCTTCAGGATGGTCGGTCGTGCGGGTCACAGACGCCGTCTGAGCCATCCCGCTCGGTGCTACATCCACATGACTTTCTCTACCCTCTATCGTTTCTTACTGGGTATCAAGTTATTCTTACTAAAGCTTACTTTCTATCTACTACATTTTAACCAAATAAACGTTTACAGAAACAGCTACATTACGTTATAGAGAACAGCGATAGTCAAATGTTTAACAACTGAACGCTATATTCCATACTGTTTCCATGACATCGCGAGGACTTATAAAGAATGGCTAAGTTTTGAACAACTGAACTATTAATAACGAATAACTACGAAATGACTGATGCCACAAAAAAGTTATTTACAATAAGTTGTGTGCTTTTAACAGATCTAGAGTTCTTGTATGGTATGTTTTCGTCTATCCTTAGCGTTTATCAGTTATACAAGATTATATGAAACTACTTCCGAATGAAGAAGACTACAGAGAAAATTCACCATATATCTACATATCTTTAATATGTTGTATTTTAATAAAAAATCGTTAGAGCCACGTTTTTAGAAAATAAAAAACTTCGAAAAATATGCCATGTAAAGGGTAGATGGTTGGGGGGGGGGTTGTTGAAAATCCTCGTGTCGCATCTTTGGAAGATACTGAAATTTGTGCACTTTCCTGCAATAAAGCTGGCATCGGATGTGATAAGACGGTCCTGTTACATTTAATGATCTCGCGGCGCCTCAAGCACAGAGCTGTCAGGTTGAGCGAAGAATTTGCTAATTTACTGGCAAACTGGCCGACCTTGACGGGCCGCTGACAGTAATGGCCGATAATTAGCGGCGATTTAACGGAAGCTACTGCATGCAAGTGCCCGTCACGAACAGGGCGTTCAGCATCACCCACGCTTGTCACAGATCGTACTACTTATAGCTCCGGATAAGTGAACCAACAAATCGCTTCCCACAAAAAAATGCGCGAAATGTATTCCTATCATTACGGAAGATGCCGGAAATAGCCGAAGTGCAAGACTTGCTAAACGTTGCCAACCGTAGTGGAATTCCGCTACGTTTAACGAAACTTGAGCCTTCGGGAGACGCTGCAGCGAAAAATGAGAAAACAGCAAATTTTGTAAATTTTAATTTTAAAAAATAAATTTATGATTATTAGTAAAACAGATATGTAAAAATTTGGATAATTGTCGAAAGATGAGAAGAAAACAGGATGTTTCGGATAAGTGACTACAAGTAGAGGGTTTTTTTTTTCGGAAATTGTTATAACCAGTTAAAGGGGAGCGTGCAAAAGCAAAGTGCAGATAATGTTAATGTTGTTTTGGGGAACAAAAAGAATGAAATCCAAAAACAAATGAAGAATGTAAAAGCCACTGACAGAAGAAACTTTCCGCAGCTAATTAATACATTTATTTATTTAGGTTTTACTAACAAATGTACAATTATTAAATTCACTTTTAACTTAATTATTCCCTTCAAAACAAAAGATAAATTACAGGCACTAAAATAGGCTTTAATTAACAAACAGAGAGACTATAACAATTTTCTGCATGACTTGAATTCATATGATGTAGTACTTTTGTAGCGAGATTCAATGTTGGCAAGAGTGGGTAGGTCACCGCTTGGTCTTTGCTGTCATCTCTCGACTGATCGCCACAGCACATTGACACGCTGTAAGAGCACCCTACTTTTTGACATGTTGCGCATTTATTGGTTTTTTTCTTTGAATGCAGGTAACTTACCGCGCTTATCTTCTAAACATGGCAACAGCTTGACTTGTGCACGTTTTAGGAGCTTTTGAGCATGCGCCACTGGTGTGCCGTAATTACCTTGTGGGTGAAATACATACAGGTCGTGCACACTTGAAGACGTGCACTTTCAGTCAGCAACAAGTTTATGTCAATGCCACTAGGTGGTAGCAACTACTGCACAGAGTGAAGTTGGGGAACACCGTTTTTCAGTTTGGCATAAATCCCGCTAGATGGTAGCATACTGAACAGTTATACCAATTCACTCGCTGTGCAGCGAAATTTAGATTAGATGTGAGTATGTTACAGTTGTACGGATTTCTGCATGAATTATAGAGGGAGATCCAAAAGACTACGAACCGCCTGTGCGGTGTTTTTCCTGTCTGCGTCCTCGGCGCTCGTGGCCGTCTACCGCTATCATAGAAAGGCGCGGATGAAACCATACAACTACTTTTAAATGCTTTACTCACCAAGTTTATGAAAGGAGATGCTGAAACTTGTCACCGTCGTTGTGCATACATTTTTGGCACCTCTTTAGGAAACTATTCATCACTCGCCAATTTTTTTTCGACTCAAGTGTTGAAGCCCGTACATATGTGAATACAATTTTGCCCCCCCTTGTTTTTAGAGAATTAATAGTCAGGGAGGGTGATTTTGCCATTTTTGAACAAGACCCTGCAACAGCTTATACGGCCAATATTTCGATGAGAACAATTGAAAGTGTGTTTGAGGACAGAATTATTAGTAGAGATTTGTGGTCCCCTGCGACTTCTATCTCTGGCGTAACTTAACACATAAAGTATACAAGACAAACCCACACACACTGGAAGAATTAAAACAAAATATCCGCCAGCATTTCTCAACGTGAACTACGGCGAGTGATGGATAGTTTCCTAAAGAGGTGCCAAAAATGTAATGGACCACGACGGTGGTCAGTTTCAGCATCTCCTTTCGTAAAGTTGGTAAGTAAAGCCTTTAAAAGTAGTTTTAAAAATGTTGTATGGTTTCATCCGCGCCTTTCTATGATAGCGGTAGACGGCCACGAGCGCCAAGGACACGGACAGGAAAAACACCACGCAGCTGGTTCATAGTTTTTTGGCTCTCTCTGTAGATAAGTGTCAGCCATAGGGTAGTATACACTTCCCTATTTACCGTGTACAGTGTAGCCTGTGTTTATATTGAATAACTTTTGAGCTGACGGAGAGGACATTTTATAAAAAGAAATTAGCCGTTTTCCTGCTTCAGAAAATAAAACATATCTAATTATCTCGCTGACGAAACCTCGTTGTTGCCCTACACTGTACTTAATGAAGTACAAATAAAAATCTACATCTTTCATCAGACTAGTTGTGTCATAATCCTTAAGCTCTTTTTCAACGATGTATGAATGTAACGTTTTTTGAACACCCAAAATGTTTGTATTCTCACGAGCCGCCACTGGATGCACCTTACCTCAACAGGAAATGTCGCATGAACTCCACAGAGTTTGTATTAAGTTCAGTATCTTCCAAAGCTGCGACAACAATATTTTCAACAAATCCGAATACCCTTAAATGGAATGTTTGTGATTTCCTCAAAAATGGCTTTATCGATTTGTATTGGAGTATTTACACGACAAATGAAATGTATGTGTTATTTTTGCTTCGCAATAACCTGTGTCATAGTGAAGTAATCACTAGTAAACCGTAACACGTACTACACATAAAATGTACACCCTTTAACAGTTCATTTCATATATCCATTATTATTGGTTTAAATTGTTCAACACTTTTCTTATTTTTTTGCAGTGGTCACCATTTTGCTGTTTCTCGGAACTTATGGGCAGAGTATAGAGTTTCAAGGACAGCATAATTATAGGGAGCCGCTTTTAAACATCTGACTACTGTTGTACCTGCGTGTAATCAAACTATTTCTGTAGAGGTTAGTGTGGACTGTATATATTAAGCCAATCGCATGACTGATAGGAGGATAAAGGTAAAGGAACGAACGGGCCAGTCAGCCTCTTGTGCTTCTACCAGTGAGGGCACAGATCCGAAGGGCGGCTAGATCTCAGACGGGGCCCCTAATGTTTCCAGATCGAATGCATCCGAACCCGTCCGGTCCTGCTCACAAGCCACCGAATCTCCTGCAACGCCCACTTGGAGGAGAGACCATAGCGACACCAGGAAACAAACCTGTAGAAGACGCACAGCCGCCGAACAACGTCACCTGGTCCCTGAAACAGTTGACAAGGACGATGATGGGTAAAGGAGAGTCGTGGTAGAAGATGAACTACGACTCGGGGAAACTCATGCGTCAGAGCGAGCGGTCGCTGGGAATCGAACCGGGACCTCCGGAATGCAGGTGACAGACACCGTCAGATATAGGACGGACTTGAGTTGCCAACATTTTGCACTTTAATTTGTAGTCCTCGATAACATTAGGTATGGGACCGTTGAATACGCTGGGCAGCTGGTTATGTGAAAGGAGAGCTATCAAATAACACTGATTTCACCAAGTGATGCAGTCACTTTTATTGTTCAACCCATAACAATGCTTCACATAGAAAACCATTTAAACCTCTTCACTATACATTTTGGGTGTTTACCGAATTTTAGATTCAAAATGTGAAATAGTACATACTGTAGTTATGATTATGAACAAACTGATACAACCGCAGTCACTGCCAACAATATCGGTAATAATGACATAAAAAAATCTGATGTACTACACTCACGTGACTTTCTCTACCCTATATCGCTTGTTAGTGGGCATTCTTACGAAAGTTTATTTACCTACCTACTTGACTTTAATCGAGACAACCTTTACACAAACAGCTACATTACGTTATAGAGAACAGCGATAGTCAAATGTTTAACAACTGAACGCTATATGCTGGTCTTCCATACTGTTTCCATGACATCGCGAGAAACAACTGAAAATCGATGCGACTATAAAAATGAACAATTCCAACCTCTAATGACGAATATCTCAGAAACGGCTTATGCCACAAAAAACTTATTTTAAGTAAATTGTGTATTTAAAGAGATCTACAATTTCGTCTATCGCTTAACGTTTACCAGTTATACAAAATTCCTTCCGAACGAAGAGGACTTCAGAGGCTATTCCCCGAAAACTCAAGACATACATTTTATTTTTCGTGTAAATATATTTCACATTTCGTGTTTTAATCAAAATCGTTAGCCATTTTTTTAGAAAATCAAACATTTCGAAAAATGTTCCATGTAAAGGATAGTTTGGGATGGAGGATGTTGTTGAACATTTTCGTGTTGCATCTTTGGAAGATATTCAACCTAAATAGGAAGTTTGGTCTTTATCCGACTTTTCGTTTTTGAACTTTGCTGTTCAGGCAGACAGATACACGTACGGACGTTTACAGAAATGCTTTATTTGGATTTCAGAGGGCCTCAAAACATGTATTTCCTGTGAAATCTCGGTATCGAATTTTTGGGTGGAATGCAATACTTCCCCTACTAACCACACGTAGTACGGATTGTCCAGATGACGACGGGTGCAAGCATACGGGGTCCCTAAGCCACCCAGAGGATATGATGTGAAGAGGAAGCGCCCAGTTGGTCTGTTGACCCGGGAGTAGGCAGATCGAACCGCGGCGCCAGCAGTGAAGTCTCGGTATGCTGTACAGAATCAGCAGCAGCAAGTGTTTGTTCCGAGCTTTCCTTGGGAAAGTTAAACACGCGAGACAGAGACCAGTCTCAATATTTGTACAGGTTTTTGTATAAACACTGCACCACGCTTGATAATTACATGCTGTGTTTGCGCACGCTGAAGGCTGGGCTTCGCTTCTCTGTCATGTCAATGTTCTCTTGTCACCTCGTCCTTGCTCGATTACAGCACTTTCATTTCAAGTACCATTAATTTAAACTGAATTTGAGCAGAAAAATCCGATGTGTTACATTCACATGACTTTTTCTACCCTCTATCCTTAGTAGTGGGCACACAAATTATTCTTACTAATACTGTTTCCATGCAATAGCGAAAAACAACTGAAAATCAACAGGACTTTGAAAGAATGGCATTAATAACACATTACTCGGAAATGGCTGATGCTACAAAAAATTATTTGAAATAAAATGAGTGTTTCTAACAGATCTACATTTTTTGTGTATTATGTTTTCATCTATCACTTAATGTTTACCAGTTATACAAGATTGTAGAAAATTCCTTCCGAATAAGAGGACTTCACAGAAAATTGGAGATTTACATTTTGTCATGTGAATATATTTAATGTATGGTATTTTAATCAAACTTACTGGAGATACTTTTTAGAAAATAAAAACTTTCGATAAAATGTCCCATGTAAAGCGTACTTGGGGTGGGTGGATTTTCATAAAAATCTTCGTGTCGCATCCTAGGAAGATACTGCACTTAAATACCAAATTTGGTATTTATCCGACTTTTCGTTTTTGAGTTATGCTATTCACAGAAACACACGTCGTTTTTCTAAAAATGTTTTAAGGGACCTCAAAACATGTATATCCGGAGACATCTCGATATAGAATTTTTGGGTGCAATACAATACATTCCATATACGTAGTGGACAAAGTAAAAAGCAGTATGTAAATTAAAACGTTCACTAATATTTGTTGCGCCTCCAGCCGAGCCACTGGGACGTTTTGAAACGCAAGCTGCTAATAGGTACAAGCAGATGGCTTACCTCTTTAATCTGGCTCTGCACATACAAACAAACACTGCATGGGCAGGTAAAACATTCAGATTAATACCACAAAACTTTGTGTTTTAACGAGATCTACACTTTTTTTTTGTGTACTAACAGCTTGTCTATCTCTTATGGTTTACTAGCTATACAAAACTCAAGCTATTTCCAGAAAATTCAGGTGTACATTTTGCTTTTCATGCAAATATATTAAACACATTCTATTTTAATTAAAACTGTTAGTCATTTTTAAACAATAAAAAGTAACCGAGAATTGTCAGTATAAAGGATGGTTTGGGGTGCGAAAGCTTTCTTTAAAATCTTCTTTTCGTATTCTTGGAAGATTGTGAACTTAAATACCAACATTTCAGAGTTGCACTGTTCACAAACTGACTCAAAAAAACTCACAGTCGACACAGAAGTTTTATGTGGAATACACTGCTTCCTCTAAGATACGTTGAGATTTATAAAGGCACGTGTAAAGAGTCAAGGAAACCAACATGTAAAAATAATCTATTGTGTTACCTTCATATGATTTTCTATACCCTCTATCGTTTACTAGTGGGTATACAAATTATTGTCACGAAAAGTTTATTATTAATGCTGCCTGCAAAAGTCGGCGTGTCATGGCGGACGATGTTAATGCGCAATGTCAGGTACCAACTGTGAAACAGAAAACATGAAACACGGAAATAGTTGGTAGGGTTGCGAAATGTTATAGGTAATATAAAAGCGTGAAACAGTAAATGCTACTGTAAGTCTGCCCAAGCACTCTTTCGTGATGCAATTGTTAACCTTAATAAAGGCGGTTTTGCATCAATGCATATAAAACAGAAAGCAAGATAAAGGCTTCTGGAAGAAAATACGGAGTTCTGGAGGAGAAGGCAGACATTGAAAAAGTAACGCCACATAACATAACCAGAATTCAACAAATCGCACCACAATACGTAATCAGAGGTTATGTACCAACTTTCTCATACTTAAAAGGCCAAAGGCCATACATTCGCTGAATTTTAGTCTGACGTTGCGCGGTACACGTCGACCTCTGCAGCAACATTACAGGTTTATTTTCCTATCTACTTCATTTTAATCGAGATAAATCTTTACAGAAACAGCTACATTACAGCGATAGTCAAATGGACGCTATATGCTGGCCTTACTGTTTCCATGACAACGCGAGAAACAAGTGAACTTTAAGAGAATGACGAAGTATTGAGTAATTCGAAACAATAATAACGCATATCTCGGAAATGCTTATGCCACGGAAAAGTTATTTGAAATAAATTGTGTTTCAAAGAGATCTGCATTTTTGTGTAGTTTGTTTTCGTCTATCGCTTAACGTTTACTAGTTATACAACGCTGGCCCCGTAGCTCAGTCGGTAGAGCAACTGCCTGCTGTGCGAGTGCTCTCGATTCCCGGCTGGGGATGGGAATTTCTCTCTAACCCCTATCCTCCTCCCCAATGTCTGGAAGTATGAATGTAGAGTGTGTATGATCTAATGATTAAAACCCAACGACAACAGTTACACGAGTCAACACCATTGTCAATAAGTTCCAAAGAAAAGGCCGGCGATAAAACCAATGTAGTTAAAGGCGGGGTGGGTATAAATGGAACTAAAAAAAAAAGATTATACAAAATTCCTTCCGAATGAAGAGGGCTTCACCGGCTATTAAATTCAAGATATGTTTTATTTATCATGTAAATATTTTTAATATGTGGTATTTTTTTTTAGAAAATCAGAATATTTCGAAAGATATTTGGGTGGCTGTATTTTCTTGAAAATGTTCTTGTCACATCTCTGTAAGATACTGAACTTCGTAATTATGTAACTTTTGGTTCTGGAGGTATGCTGTTGAGAGACACACCCACAAGGAGTTTTTCTAACAAAAGCTGTTCTTTTATTCAGGTGGTATTTCCGGTGAAATCTGTGTAACGAATATTTGGTTGGAATGCAACACCTTGTGTACCTACGTGGTAGAGAAAACAATAAGGTTATGTTCTAGAAGGAAGGCCACAGCTGAGATGGTCAAGTAATGACTCGAGTTAGCGGATGGAAAAGTAACACGTTCTGTTTCTACGTACATAAGTAATAATAAAGGATGCATGTGCTATATTATGTCCTGTATGCAACGGAGAGTGACGGGGCGGACAGAAAACAAATTCCCTTGCTTGGTAAAACTTTAGGCATATTTGGTTTCTTAAAATTGGATGTAATCGTTTTGATTAAGGCGTACGAGGGGCCGAATGTAAAACAAAATTTAAGAGATCTTTTTTCCGTTTCCAACATCCTCATTGAAATAATATCCGTCCAACTGTGCAAAATAACTGTCTGTATCAGCTGTAACCTCCCCATTTGATGTGGATCTTCATCCACTCAAGCACTTCTTCACGTTTGGGAAGAAAAAGTAATATCTGGGAGCCAAATCTGGTGGGTATGGTGGATGTCGAAGCAGTTGCCGTTTTTCAGCAACAATCCCAGACGTGTGAGGATGATTGTCCTGAATAGTATCCTTGAATTGGTCAAGTAATGAAGCTTGATAGTCTCTGGTGATGGTTACACCCTTCTGGAGGTAGACTATGGGCACCACCCAGAAAACTGTAGCCATGTCTTTACTGCAGATGGAATTGCTTTTGCTTTCTTTGGCGAACTTTTATCTATTGGCACTCACTGTTTGGACTCCTCCTTCGTCTCTGGCGTGTAGTGATGAATCCTGTTTCATCTACTGTTATGTAAGGTCAGACAAACTCACTGGAATTGCGTTTAAACAGGTCTAAACACTCTTGAGAAATGCTCATTTAAATGTTTTTGGTCCACTGCTAACAAGCGCGGCACCCAACGAACGGAAACTTTTCTCGTGGACATGCTCTATCGAGGTCTCTGTAACGTCAGCCCGGGGATCACTGAATACATGTAAATGTCTGTCGTCGGTCGTAGCGTCCTCAACGCTTATCGCCTTGAATGAATGTATGACGACGCTTAAATTCAGCAGCCCAATTTTTAACCGTCCAAAAATGAAGGAGAAGAATCCTTTACTCCTTTCGTGTTTCTGTTTTAAGTTAAACCCTTCAAAACGAAGTATCCATCTTGTAGAAACCTTACAGCATGTTATTAATTTGGCTATGTTTACGACATCTTTGAGTCAAACCCAGAACTTTTACAACGTCCCTGGTACCACGGAGACAGAGTTGTGTAGTGCAGCGGTTGTGTATTTACTTGATATCAGATGCTCTAGTAGGAAATTAGTTCTGCAGATTTGTCTACATTTTTCGTACACTCCAAGCTTCTACATCCTTCAGGAATGTTTTTTCTGCTTCATGTCTTCCTGGATTGTCTCTCTTCTTCCTGCCTGGAGGTCTCCATCTTTGATAATCTCTGACCACACCATATAACTTGTTTTTCCTTTAATATCGTCTGTTATAGTGCGTTCCACTTAAGTATGTTCCCGAAATTACTTCATGTCTAATTGTTTCTATCCCAGAAGTTCTATTTGCTCTTCTCCAAAAATCCATTTCTGTTGCTAATAATCTCCTTTCATTGGCCAGATATCTGAACCATGTTGTATCACTTTTCGTGATACATCTGTCCCATGGAGTAGGGACATAGCCTTCTTGTCCCGAGTGATGTACTTGCTCAAGAAATGTAATATTTGAATTTCTTCTTTAAAATTTCCAATTTTCAATAAATACACAAACACGTTTTTGTTGTCAGTTTTCAAATTATACAGGAATACGTCCACCTTCTGAGGTCATCGCATATGCATTACTTCTTTTCAGAATCTTGAGCTGATCGTTTTGATCTGTCACAGGGAAGCTGCTGCAGCAGCGGATAAGAGAATCTTTCTCGGAAGGCATTAATCTCTCCTTCTATCGGATCTCTTATCCAAAATCCTGAAGTCGATACGTTTTCCTTGAAATGTGTGGGCCGGTGGTTCACTACGTAGAAGAGACTCCTTCTGGAATGATAAACCGACGTCCTAGGATGGGAAACAATACGTGTTTGCTTTCTCTTGCACCAGGTATGGGGAAATAGGTGCATTGTGATTGGCTAACTTCAGTTCATCGGTGAAACTATTTAAGTGTCTGTCACAGGAGAATACATAACCATAAGTAGAGCAACCCAGCCATTTTCACAATATTTCCTCTTTTTACCTTTTCTACCACGTACCTACTAGTAGGTAGAGGAGGTATTGCTTTCCACCCAAAAATTCAATACCAAGATTTCACCAGAAATGCATGCTTTGAGGTCCGCTGAATAAAAATGTTTAGAAAAAGATCGGTCTGTGTGTATCTGAACAACATAACTAAAAACCGAAACGTCTGATAAATGCCAAAACTTGGTATTTATTCCAAAAGTGCGACAAGAAGATTTTGAAGAAAATTCCCCCATCTCAAATTACCCTTTACATGGGACATTTTTCTAAATTTTTTATTTTATAAAAATGACTAACGATTTTGATTAAAACATCATATATTAAAGATATTTACATTACAAATAAAATGTATATCTTGAATTTTCTGGGAATAGGCTGTGAAGTCCTCTAATTTTATATATAACTGGTAAACGTTAAGCAACAGTTGAAAATGTACTACGCAAAAAAATGTTTAAAACATACAATTTACTCCAAGTAACGTTTTTGTGGCATTAGCCATTTCCGAGATATCCGTTATTTATGGTTCGGAATGTTCGTCAATTTACCGTTTTTAAAGTCGTGTCAACATTCATTTGTTTCTCGCGATGTCATAGGAACAATATGGAGCATATAGCATCCAGTTGTTAAACATTTGACTATCGCTGTTCTCTATAACGTAATGTAGCTGTTTCTGTAAAGAGAAATATATACTCTTGTAAGAATAATTTGTATAGCCACTAATAAGCGATATAGCGTACGAAAGCCATGCGAATGTATCTCATTATACTTTTTATTTCAGAGTAATTGGAAATTCTTTCATTTTTTAGGGGTTAGGAATAGGTCATGTAATTATGGAGCTGTTTTATAAACAGCTGGCTATTGTCTCTGCCTCCTGCGTATGACAAAGTATGTAAATTTTTTAAAAAAAAAGTGTCTTTTCAGGCTAATTTTACTTTCTCTACCACGCAACTAGAATGTAGAGGAAGTATTGGATTTAACCCAAAAATTCGATATCTAGATTTTAACGGAAATACGTGTTTTCAGGCGCGTGTGTGGGTCTGTAAACAGCAGAATGCTGGGTAACAACAAACTTGCCTGCCGAAGATGCAAAACGAAGAATTTCAAGAAAATCTTCTCCTACCTAAACTACATGGAAAAATGTTCGCTATTTTTGAGTTCGTCAAACATGCTTTGTTTTATTCTTAACGAATTTCGTATAAATAGACAAAAACGCACTGCACAAAACAAGTAGTTCTCTTTAAAACACACATTCGCATAAAATAACTATTTTTTATTTTCCTTTTTTTTTTTTGTGGTGTTGCCATTCGGTTGTTTGTCGCGATATCATGGAAACAGTACGTATAAAATTTCAAAACCAGCCAGTTTTTGTGGATTAGCATGAAGTAGATAGAGAAAGTCATGTGAATGTAACAAGATTTTTTGTTTTTTCTGTAGAACATTAGTTTGACAATTTGCACGTCAAGAACCGAGACACGACTTCGGAGAAAATGGACAAAGGGCAAGCAATCAGTAACCACGTCCTCCCTGGAAAACCAGAGTGTGTGATGATAATGACCAACAAGTGTACAAAAGGCTCGTATCTGCCACCAACAACGGATAGTCACAAACAACAATTTGAAACAACTTTTAAAATCTTAACCACAAGCTTTAAACATTCGATATGTTACATTCACATGACTTTTTCTACCCTCTATTCGTTTAGTAATGAGTATACAAGCTATTCTTACTCAAGTTTATTTTTCTACCCACTACATTTTAATGGAGATAAACGTTTACAGAAACAGCTACATTACACATTACGTTATAGAGAACAGCGATAGTCAAATGTTTAACAACTGGACGCTATATGCTGGTCTTCCATACTGTTTCCATGACATCGCGAGAAACAAGTGAATGTTGACACGACTTTAAGAGAATGACTGGGTATTGAACAATTGGAAACCATTAATGACAAGATATTTTGGAAATGGCTGATACCACAAAAACCTTATTTGGAATAAATTGCGTGTTTTAAAGACGTCTACATTTTTACTTTCTCAAACACATCTTTTGATGCCTCCTCAATTCCAAAAAAGCGTTTTTAGAAAAAACGTACGTGTGCCTGTGAACAACAGAACTCAAAAACGAAAAGTCGGATAAACACCCAACTTGATTTAGTACATTCTAAAGATGCCATAAGAAGATTTTCAAGAAAGTTTCCCACCCCAAACTACCCTTTACATGGAACAATTTTCGGAATTTTTTATTTTCTAAAAAAAATGGCTCTAACGATTTTGATTAAAATAGCATATATTAACGATATTTGCATGACAAAATGTATATCTTGAATAGCCTGTGAAGTCCTCTTCATTCGGAAGTTATAGGATAAACGAAAACGTACTTCATGTGAAATGTAGATCTCTTTAAAGGACACGATTTATTTCAAATAACTTCTTTGTGGCGTCAGGCATTTCTGAGACATCTGTTTTTAATGGTTGGAATTGTTGATTACTTGTTCATTCTTTGAAGTCGTGCCAACATTCAGTTGTTTCTCGTGTTGTCATGGAAACAGTATGGAATTTTAAGGCCAGCATATAGCGTCCATTTGTTAAACATTTGACTATCGCTGTTCTCTATAACGAAATGTGTAATGTAGCTGTTTCTGTAAAGGTTTATCTCGATTAAAATGAAGTAGACAGTAAAATAAGATTTAGCAAGAATATTTTGTATAGTCACTAATAAACGATAGAGCGTAGGGAAAGTCATGTGAATTTTACACATAAGATTTTTTGTGTAGTAGGTTTACGTCTCTTGCTTAAAGTTTACCAGTTATACAAGCTTATATAGGCCGGCTGTGTGGTGTGGGGATAGGTTGTCTGCCTCACATTCAAGAGATGCCGATTTCGAATCCCGGTTAGGATGATTACCGGGTTAAAGTTTTTTTTTTTTTTAACGGAGTTTTCCCTTATCCTGAAAAGAGGAATGCCAGGTATGGCTTTAAGTTTTACAAACCCGGGCTGATTTAACCCATTACGTATGACGTAAGGGGTTAAAGAACGCTAAAGTAATAAAAATAATAAACGTTATTCAGAATAAAGAGAATTTCATAGGTCACTCTCAGAAAATTCAACATCTACACTTTATTCTCATCAAACTATATTAAATTTGTGGCATTTTAATGAAAATCGTTAGATGCACTTCCATGTAGAGAGTAGTTTGTGTTCGTGTCGCATGTTTGGAACATAAATACAAGTTTTGGTATTGAGTTATGTTGTTCTAATTTGGGGACTCTCAAAACAGTTAAATCTGGGTATCTGGGTAGAATATAACAATATTTTCGAGAACGTGACAACAAAATGTTTATATTCCTCCTGAACGAGTAAGCCTGAGGGATGCGTTTTCATCATTTGTGTATTTGTGCACTCTCCCAATTATAGTTGTGCCAGCTTTCAGTCGCTGAAACCGAGCCACATAGCTCTTTAGTAACGTGTGAGGCTCGCATTCGGGACTTCCCGGGTTCCATTCCCGTCCAGTTGAACACTCTCACCATAGCTTTTTCGAGTCGGTAGGTGAATGTTGACATGCTTCTTCTTCTGCTTTCATCTGTTTCATGGTTGAAGCACCAGGGTACGGCAGGACGGTGCAATTTGTGCCCTGGAAAAATCTCTCTCCCTGGCGTTTGGTGGAACTATTCCTGGGACCTGTCTCGACTGCCACAGGACTCCCGGGTTGCGAGTGGCTTAGGCAGCGCTAGCCGGCTCCAGGATTGGCACCGTGCTGGAATCGTTATGGACCCCGTCCTTGTTAGCGCACATCGTCAGGAAATAGCCACCTTCCTTCCAGGGCTCACGTTGGAAGCAAAACGGGCCCACTATGGCACACGTGTTGTGGCACTATTTTTGGAGCACATAAATAGTGCCTCACACCACAAACCTAATAATAATAATAATAAGTGTCAATTATAAACATGTTAATTAATGTTTTTGCATTTACTATTTACGTAATGATAACAGTGTTTATATAGCAATTAACCTAAACGTTGTGATTGTACAGTTTAAGTACGTGTATTTAGAGTAACTGTTGTGGGCCAGGAAGGGAACAGTTGAGACAGACAGACAAAACTCATTAAATTTTATTGCGTGGAGGAGCCCTCTTGATCAGGACCAAAGGTCCAGTAAAATAAATAGTAGGAGTGGAAGGGAGGAACGCGTTACAGCTGACTGTTTAAATTCATGTGATTTTTGAAGCAGCAAATAGAATAGCGTGTTGTAGGTAGATTTAAAATATCAACGTTAGCCAACCAGAAGCCCATATGAATAAACTTTCAAATTTGTATGTAGAAGGGCAGAAGCCACGCTCAACGGAATCAATAGTTGCAGCTTAGATCGTTGTGGCATGCGGAAAGTGCATAAGTTCGTAGCTGTGTGGAAAGCCGATTTAAGTGAACGACGGATATAATTTTTATGTACGTGTGCATTTCAGTAATAGTGCAAAGACAGCATTTAGACTCTTTTTGGAGCAATAAACACAACAGCTCCTTATATACATATATAAACTGGTACTTTGAAGCCCTTTTGCTCACAAGACAGCAATAACGGAAACATTGCTTTCAGCTGTCTTATACAGAGAGAGCCAAAAAACTATGAACCGGCTGCGCTATTTTTCGACTGGGCGTGTGGAAACATGATAACGCACTGCTGTCATAAACAAGGTCACGCTGTTGACGTGGTTTTGCTCTGCAGTATTGAGTGATGTGATGTAGTTCAGTTATTACGAGTTATTTATTACTTAGTCACAAAGTATATTATGTGCTTTCTACTGCACAGCGTGTATTTATTTATGATTCGTATGTGTTAACTCAGTCAGCTCGCCAAGTGAAAGTAGGATTTGCAGGTGTAAAAGTTCAACAATTCATCAACTTTACAATAAATTTCAGGCCACAAGAAATCTAAAAGACGGCGTACAGTTCTTACCGAAGAAACATTAGACGACATCGGTCATCGTTTGGAGAATTCTCCCCAAAAATCACTTAGGCATCTTTCACAAGAGGCAGGCATTTCTTATGGCTCTGCGCGAAGAGCTACCAAATTGCTGAAGTTAAAATAACTGTGGCACATGGTCTTCAACCACGTGATCCTGGTGCACATTTGTGAGTGAGGTCTCAATAGTCTACACAATGGCGAAATAGACCCATACGGACGAGGCTTGGTTCCACCTTCATGGATAAGTGTGAACACAAAATGATCGTTATTGACAAACCTAATATTGTTCATGAAGTACCTACCCCTTGTTATGGTGCGCCATGAGTAGAGAAACAGTTATAGGCCAATTTTTTTTCGAGTCAACAGTTGACGCCCGTATATACGTGAATACAATTTTGCCCCCCCCTTTTTTAGGGAATTAACAGACAGGAAACGTGATTTTGCCTTTTTTCAACAAGATTCTGCAGCAGCTCATACAATATTTCGATGAGAACAATTGAAAGTGCGTTTGAGGACAGAATTATTAGTAGAGATTTGTGCCCCCGACCTAACCCCCTGCGATTTCTATCTCTGGGGCAACTTAAAACATAAAGTGTACAAGACAAACCCACACACCCTGCAAGAATTAAAACAAAATATCCCCCAGGAAATTGCCAGCATTTCTCAACGTGAACTACGGCGAGTGATGGATAGTTTCCTAAAGAGGTGCCAAAAATGTAATGGACCACCAACTTTCATAAAGTTTGTAAGTAAAGCGTTTAAAAGTAGTTTTATAAATGTTGTATGGTTTCATCCGTGCCTTTGTATGATAGCGGCAGACGGCAACGAGCGCCGAGGACGCGGACAGGAAAAACATCGCGCAGCCGGTTCGTAGATTTTTGGCTCTCTCTGTATATTACACTCCTTTGAAGCATCAACCTGCAAGACGTAACAAATACTTGCTCCACCGACCAGAGTCGGTTCAATTTAAAATAAGAATGCTAATGTCAATACAAGTGCACAGCGGCGCCCAATAACCACAGACACTCAAATTGTGGTGTACCCCTCCGTCTGACTACTCCTAACTCCATCATTTCATGTTACAACACTGCTTTCTACTTTAGGGGGGGTTGTTACAATCTCATGGCTTTCTCAACCCATTATATAATTTATTTTCATATACATTGAGCAACTTATTGTTAAAACAGTTTGCTATTTTTGTGTGTACTTGATGTTTTCACGTCGAAGGAATCCATGCACGTCACGAAGATAAACAAAGGATCTCTTGAATGTGAAAGAGGCTGGCAGCGTGTTGTTCTCCCTCAGACACAAGTGGGTGTGTCAAAGGGCCTCTTCCGGGAAGTAAGTATATTCTCTCTGCAGCTATTATATTTCCGGGTAACGTAAAGGCACCCACTTCTCTCAGGAAATTGCTGCTGCAGAGGTACACTATATGCGCTTCAGTCAACATTATACAATAAATCGATACTCACATCATTAAGAGAGAAACTTTATGTACGCATAGTAATCTCAAGAAACACTGAGCCCACTTTGATAACTGTTCCGCCGTTGAAAAGCCCGATTGTGACACCTTCTAAATTGCTAAGAGTACCTACACCATGATAAAAGTAAAATAATGCACTCTAATCCCCGGCGACCGACCATGGGTCGTCAGGCGAATGCTGGAGTCGCTTTGTTTCATCCAACAAATTTCCTGCCCCTCCTTTCCGTTCCATCCTTCACCTCCTTTGATATGTTTCAGGGTTGGGACTGTCGGCGATGATGTTTCGGTGCAGCGTAGCAGGGGAAAAGGATGCTCTCTGCAAACTTTCTCGTCCCTCGGCCTTCGGCTGGTTGCTGTAGTGTAAGGGCCGTTGGGGGGGAGGGGTTAAACCTGTATAGGGCGGAGTCCCCGGTCTTCGGGGTGTCTCAATCTGGAAATGTATGGACCCTGTCATTGCTGTGCCGTCCTGGTATCTTCCTTCACCTCACTCTCGGGGGCCCCCCCTTGTAGAGTGCCGGTACAATATCCTCATTCTTGGATCACAATCCAAACCAATCTACATATCACCTTGGTGACGTTCAACAAGTTCTTACTTTCTCTATAACTAGAGGAAGCATTGCATTCCACCCAAAAATTCGATGTCGAGAATTCGCCAGAAATACATGTTTTGAGACCCCTTAAACACAAAGTAAAATTTTTAGAACAAGGTTGGCACACACGTGTTTGTGTGTGTGTGTGAGTGAGAGAGAGAGAGAGAGAGCAGCATGACTCAAAAATGAAAAGTGGATTAAATACCAAACTTGGTATTTAAGTTCACGACCTTCCAAGCATGCGACATCTAGATTTTGAAGAAAATCGTCATACCCTAACTACCCTTAACATGGGACATTTTTGGACATTTATTTTATAAAACCCGTGTTTAAACTATTTTTATGATAAATTATATTAGATTCTATAGGAATACTCTCTGAAGGAGTTTTGTAAGCCGTAAGAGATAGACAAAGGCTTACTGCACTAAAACATGTCTATGTTTTCTGTAGCGCGAACAATTTAGAGACATTCTTCTACAGATCGCTATTCTTTTTCGTGTTAATGCAAAGCGATGAGAATTTCAAAGTCGTTACGTAGCGACCGGTTTTGAAAACATCCGACTATCGCTTTAGCCTACTGTATGTTCTTCTTATAGCTACAACGAAATGTGTGATACACTATGTGATCAAAGTATCCGGACATCCCCACAAACATACGTTTTTCATCTTAGGTGCATTGTCCTGCCACCTACTGTCTGGTACTCATTATCCATGACATCAGTAGTCATTAGATATCGTGAAACAGCAGAATGGGACGTTCCGTGGAACGTGGTCAGGTGATTGGGTGTCACTTGTGTCAGAAGTCTGTCCACACTCCTAAACATCCCTAGGTCCACTGTTTCTGATGTGATAGTGAAGTGGAAACGTGAAGGGACATGTATAGCACAAAAGTGCACAGGCCGACCTCGCCTGTTGACTGACAGAGACCGCCGACATTTGAAGAGGGTCGTAAAGAGTAATAGGCAGACATCTATCCAGACCATCACACAGTAATTCCAAACTGCATCAGGATCCACTCCAAGTACTATGACAGTTAGGTGTGAGGTGAGAAACCTTGGATTCCATGGTCGAGCGGCTGCTCATAAGCCACACATCACGCAGGAAAATGCCAAACGATGCCTCGCTTGGTGTAAGGAGCGTCAACATTACACGATGGAACAGTGGCAAAACGTTGTGTGGAGTGACGAATCACGGTACACAATGTGGCGATCCGATGGCAGGGTGTGGGTATGGCAAATGCCCGTGAACGTCATTTGCCAGCGTGTGTAGTGCCAACGGTGAAATTCGGAGGTGGTGGTGTTATGTTGTGGTCGTGTTTTTCCTGGAGAGAGCTTGCACTCCTTGTTGTTTTGCGTGGCACGATCAGAGCGCAGACCTACATTGATATTTTAAGCACCTTCTTGCTTCCCACTGTTGAAGAGCAATTTGGGGATGGCGATTGCATCTTTCAACACGATCGAGCACCTGTTCATACTGCACGGGCTGTGACGGAGTGGTTACACGACAATAACATCCCTGTAATGGACTGGCCTGCACAGAGTCCTGACTTGAATCCTATAGAGTACCTTTGGGATGTCTTGGAACGCCGACTTCGTGCCAGGCCTCACCGACCTACATCGATACCTCTCCTCAGTTCCGCACTCCGTGAAGAATGGGCTGCCATTCCCCAAGAAAACTTCCAGTACCTGATTGAAAGTATGCCTGCGAGAGTGAACGCTGTCATCAAGGCTAATATGGGTGGGCCAACACCATATTGACTTCCAGCATTACCGATGGAGGGCGTCACGAACTTGTACGTCATTTTCAGCCAGGTGTCCGGATATTTTGATCACGTAGTGTATATTAACAGAAGAATCAGCTTTTGTAAGAATACTTTATAGAAGAGGGAATAGAGGTGGTCATGTAAATGCCTCATACCACATTTTTACTTTCTCTACTACGTATAGTAAGTAGGGGAAGTATTGTATTCCACACAAAAATACGATACCGAGATTTCACCGCAACCATCAGTTTTGAGGCCCCCTGAACCCCCCCTCAAAAAAGCGTTTTTAGAAAAAGCTACGCGTGTGTGTGTCTGTGAACACATAGCCCAAAAACGAAAAGTCGGAAATATCAAACATGGTATTTAGTTCAGTAGCATTCAAGGATCGACACGAAGATTTTCAGGAAAAATTCTTACACTGCAAACTACCCTATAAATGTAAGATTTTACGAATTTTTTTTATGTTCCCAAAATGACTCTAATGATTTTGATTAAAATACAATATTGAGGCAGTATTTTAATGCCTAAATGATAGTAATTGTATTTTTTATTAATTAAATTCAATAATAGCCTGCCTAGAAAACAATATGTATATAATTATTATTTAAATTGTATGTAAAGTCATTGTAAATATTTATTTTTATTGTAAACGTATTTATTAGTGATATGTAAATGTTTATATACTCTAATAGTACAAAAACTGTGAGAATACTATGTTTTAGGATGTTAATAATGAGGCAATAATGCAATTTTGGTGATAATAATGTGTTTGGAATTTTAAAAGTACTGGTTATGAAAAAGATCGGTAATAACGTAATTTCAATTACAGTTTGGAATTAGCCAATCAAAAGTAAAGAAAGATTTTTAGTTTGAATACTTAAATTCTATTGGACTAGAATTTAGCCAATAAGAGACTGGCATTACCGACACTAAAGGTTTTTACCGTTGAATCTAGTTAGTCGCGGACATGAAGTTGTAGACAGTGGACGTGAAAGTCGTGGGTAAAAATGTTGTAAAGTATAAATGATAAAATTTGTGTTCTCCGCCAAAAATGTATTAAGTGCTCACAGTTTTATTTTATAAAGTGTTGTGTTTATAAAAAATGTGCATATATAAAGTGAAATAAAAAGAAGTAAAAATTAAAAAGTAAATTGTGTGGCGTCTTATCACAACCCTGCAAGAATTCGTGTTTGTATAGTGCAACTGAAATAACTTTAATAATATTACGTAAAAACACGCATCATCTTCACTATAAAGTTTTGGCGTCCTAAAAATCAGAGTGTATCTTTATTACGTAACCAAAAACCTACCACAAATTGGAGTACAACTGTAGGGCAAACTCCTCCAAATAATTACGCAACCTACTATCTACAAATTGGCCCCCATACATGGGGCAGATAAACATAAAGCACTACAATAAAACGATTCTTCAATATATTCGAGATATTTACATGACAAATAAAATGTATATCGAATTTTCCGTGAATAGCCTGTGAAGTCCTGTTCAGTTGAAAGGAATTGTGTATAATCTTGTATAACTGGTAAATGTTAAGTGATAGACGAAAACGTACTACACAAAAAATGTAGATCTCTTTAAAATACACAATTTACTTCAAATAAGTTTTTAGTGGCATTAGCCATTTTTGAGATATCCGTTGTTAAACATTCGAATAGTTCTTGTTCTTTCTTTAAAGTCCATTCAGTTGTTTCTCGTGTTGTCATGGAAACAGTATGGAAGGCCAGCATATAGCGTTCAGTTGTTAAACATTTGACTATCACTGTTCTCTATAACGAAATGTGTAATGTAGCTGTTTCTGTAAACGTTTATCTCGATTAAAATGAAGTAGATAGGAAAATAAACTTTCGTAAGAATACTTTGTATACCCACTAATAAACCAGAGTAAATCATGTGACTGTAACACAGTTTTAGCCAGATGACTGTAGCCCTAAATAAATACTTGGCTGTTACTATGTGGCGGTCAGTGAAGCTCACGGCAACGGAAGGTCGTGTTACCAAGAAACAGGATTGATCATTATGTAACGAGCATATTCGTCTACACGTGGTGCTGAGAGAAAATGTCTTACGCTTTTCAAGAACGTCATCCTAAACACAGAAAGAGTGTAACGGGAAGGGTTGGTTGTTCATGTATTCATTTTGACTGTTTACCCACCAGGATGTGTTACAACCGTTTCCCAAAATAAGCTTTCTGAAGTGCATGGTTTATCTGTGCCCTCACAAGAAATGGTGGCACAAGGCTTTGGTTAAAACATTTTCCCTTTTAACTATCAGTTTCCTTGCTTGGACAAAATAACAGACTAAAAGGAAATATTTGCAAGTATGTTTCCTGTTCCGAGATTAGACACAGGATGTCCAGCTGCTAGCAGATTCCAGGTATCCACTCGACCAGCCGCTCTTCCACGAATACCGTAGTGTTCACGTGGCACAACAAAGCAATAAAAGTGGGGTTCCAATGATGAGGGGTGATACTGAAGGGGAATATTTCGAGCACCGGCCCAAATCCATCCAAAATACAATGAGATGCTCCAGGTTACCCCCGTCGGGAATCTTCTGTTCCACTTTCTAGTATGTAAACATTTTCTCTCAATATACGTATAAATATCCTCGATTGTGATACAAGAAAGGTATAAATAATTAAATAAAGAAATACTTTTCGTATATTAATGTCATAAGTTTGAGTTGAAAGGAAAAGCAAGCAATGTAAGGAAGTCATTAGTAACAGCCGAATTGAGAACACAAAGTTTCTTAGAGTTAAGTTCAGTCACGTAGGCAACAAATCTGTAAATTAGAAAGGCAATGAGATTCGGGGAGGTTCCGCATAGAAACAGCGTAGTTTTAGGATTGGACCACGCGAGAAGTAATGTTGTTGGGGGTAGCTTACGTTAAAAAGGGCGCGTACATTCTAAATTAGAGTTACTTATTCAGTTAACCATGTGAATACGATCCTTGTGATTTGAGTGGGTAAGAGAGAGATCTTTCCGAGTAACCTTTCTGCGACTTACGGCAAATGACAGTCGCATTATTATTGTTCTAGAAACAATTTAATTCGTTAATTCTATAGTCGGCGACTCTCTTCAAACAGAACAGCTTAGTCAATATTAGAATTCCTCAGATTACTAAACTGGTGTTATCCTTTCAAAATACACTCACGCATACCCTGAGATAAAGAACTCAGCCATACCACTGAAGCAGCTGGCGCACAAGACAACGCAGAACGAGATGACATCATCAAACTCATAAACAGAGCAGGCAACATTACGGGCCGCTTTCACCAACAGATGCTAAATTTTAACACAATGTTAAACTGATTTAACACTGAAGTTAACACAAATTCTGTTTCATTAAACAATGTTAACTTTAACAATGTGTTAAAGTCGGTGTTAAATTAACATCCCCATACCCCTGTGTTAAGGCGTTTAACAAATTACAAAGCAAGCTGTTGATGCGAGTTTGCTACAACTGGCATTTTTAATGCCATTCCTAACAGAAGAGCAGTCGTACGTCATAATGAATTTGAAATCCTGCAAAAGGAGGAATTTTTAAAGCGATATAGACTGTCCAAGGGGCCATGGGCGTGGTTCTATGAGAGGTTGGAATAGTAACATGCCTCTTTCTCCTACGCTACAAGTGTTAATTAGACTTTATGCTGCTAACATTTTTATTTACTTGGTGGGTGGTGATGTTGGTATTTCCAAAGCTACCGTTTCCAAAGGAATTGCTTCAAGAAGCAAACAGTATTTTTTTCGGATCTGCTCTAAATCCAGTAAGCAAGTGCTACAGTTTTATGTTAACGTAAAGTGCTGCACCAGAAACGTTAGGTGCGACGAGAGTTTAAAACTGGTGGTGGACACTAAAGTAGACGAAAATGTGTTATGTGAATGAGTCAGATCCGACCACCGCAGACACTGAATCACTTCACCCTGAAGATGCCAAGCGCTGTACTTGGCGAAACGTCGGATTGATACGGTTGTAAGACCGTCTGCTTTTTTGCACTTGATAATATGTCTATACTTATTAACAAGATGTTAATTAATGCGTTTCACACGGCGAAACATTTACTTGACATCGTGAACATCACGTGGCCATTGCCATGAATCAGGACCTGACACTGACATTCAAAATGGCGGCCGTATGTGGCGGGAATTTGGGAAATGGCGTAATCAGTTATGACTTCTCCACAGTAAAATACAATTAATGTGGTGCAGTGACATGTCTTTTGTGCACAAAAACGCTGTCTTTTAAGTAAACTAAATGCATTTTAACATTAAATGAAATATATAACCTCAAACAGCATTCATGCAGTCTACAGTTTTGTATGCTATAACTTAACAGCATTTCTAAACTAGAGCTACTTATTTAAATTACAAAGGACATAGTTTTATAAACTGCAAACACTAATACTTACATGAAACAGAACTGTTGATATTGAGGTTGACACTGATTGAGTTCACTCAAAATTACGTGTCACTATTTACACAATATATACGCTCGATGGCACGAAATGGCGTTGTTTACAGCAATTAGCTATTAAATTTAGAAGCTCTAGGGTTACTTTTGCTTTCACTGAACGCTTTTCATTTATAGGTTTGCAATAATTATTCAAAACTATACCACTTAGCGACTTATAGCATCCTTTACTAGTTTTTGCAGAGAGTCTACACCAACAGACTGAAATATAACAAATAAGTAGTCTTAAACCAGCACTGCAAGTGAAATATATGAAATACATAACCTTAAACAGTATTGCATGCAACAACGTAACAGCATAAATACGATGGCTGAATTAAAACAAACTGTCAGAAATGCACCATTCTGCAGTTTAACCACTTTCTTGGAACCGTTATAAAAGAACCACCGTTTATCCTTTCTTATAACTAGGTCGGAAACAACGATGTATGCATACAGGTGAATCCTTCGAAGGCGTAAAGTGTTTACGAATTATGAATATTAACAGTTTTGTTTTAAATTTTTATCTTTTGGAAATATGAATGGCAATACTCCGGTATATGAGAATAACTGGAACTCATTATACACATAGATACACTCTTAAATACTCATAATTGTTTTATTGTATCTCACAAATATACATAATTTAATATATTTTATAACTCAAATTAACACTGTATATAACATATTTTAAAATATTTATCACAATTATTTGCATCTCTATTCATTATAATCAAAGTTCGATTTACATCCGGAAACATAATGGCGTTGTAATGTTTTAGGTTAAGTATATTTACAACCAATACGTCCAAACTGTAACAATTTCTTTATTTCACCACAGTAACCGTGACACAAACTACATTCTCAAGTAGGTAAATTAAAAAATGTATAATTATACTTTACATTTAATGTAGCCATAATCTACATGTAATATATTAGTAAACATAAGTACCTAACACTTGGAAAGCACACGACAATGAAAACGAATGACTGGGAATATTCCCGTTTCCCAAATTGCTGAAATAAAGGTTTTCAAACACTATTGCTTCGCTAAAGTGATTACAAACTGCCGCAGTTACTAAAATACTATAAATCACAGGCATCGGAAACACAACACAGCAGTTGCCGAGTGTAAACACCTCAGGGATCACCACCAACTACCGCCGCCATTTTTCTCAATCTCGAACCCAGTGTCAGGTCCGTTCATTCTAGACGGTCCTGCATGAATGTAAATAGTTGTCGGCTACTGACACAGAGAGCGCGGCGATACGTAGACAAAAGTGCAACGGAGCACGTGTAGTTCGGCCACCGCCTTCTCGAAAGCTAGCGTTCGCATTTGTCTTTGGCGCTAACAATTCGCTGTAAAAGCTTTATGAAACGCAAAAGTTTTAACTTTATGTTAAAGTTTGAACATCGTGTTAACAAACACAGCAGTTAAAGAGCGTTCATAAATAAAACTCAATTTTTTTTCGAAGAAAGGACCAGCGAGGTCACACTTCCCGGTAATGCAAGCTACATCATATGCGGCGGTATTTAACATAGCACACTATTTTAAAAGCACACAAAGCAAAGCAATATTTTCTTTATAGTACTGATAATGCAGAAGAGCCACAGAACACTTGCAGGTTGGTATATGACGTAGCAATTCCAGGAATATTGTGATATAAATATCAACAAGTAACTTTTTCTTCCAAGGGAAGCTGAGAGAAGAGAAAAACCAATTAGACCTTGGTGTTTTTGTATGTGTCTGACACATTACTCCAACTCTTACACAACACAATGTGAAACAAGGTGACCAGTATGGCTACTTGGGTCTTCCGGTAGGGGTGGGGCGCTATGCTGATGTCCCATGCAGCGGCCTTCACCTCAAACTTCGCAATCAGGTTTCCCCTAATAGATCACATCACCTTCTCTACTCACTCTTGTACAAAAACTTGCTCTTCTGTCTGGTACTTGTTAAATCTTCATTACATATTTCGTTCTAGGTATAAGAACGACATAAAGTCAGATGTTTTAAAAGTGGGTCGTTATGTGCTGGATTTCAAATTCCGTTATGTTTGCAAAACCACGTAAAATAAAGAAATAATGGGGGAAAAACAGGAATGGACATTTGCAATTGAAAATATGTGGTGTTGTATTCATAATAGTTTCTCTACTCACTCTCTACAAACTATTCTTATAAAATCTTTAATTCTTTTATGTACTTGCTGTTAATCGAGGTAAACTTTGTAAGTGGCCCGTCCTGTGCACTTTTATGTTTACCGCAAACATACGTGCAAAAGAAGTCGCCGCTTCACTGCTGTTCAAAGGGGCAGTGTAGTTTCGTCGCACTTCCAACTTCACCAATAACAAACACTGGTTACAATGTGTGCAGAGACTGCGTTCTATCAGACGTGGCATCCGTCTTCTGCGCACGTTTTTTACTTTCTCTATCACTACGTATAGTAAGTAGGGGAAGTATTGTATTCGATTCCGAGATTTCACTGGAAATACATGTTTTGAGACCCCCTGAATAAAAAAAAAGCATTTTTGGAAACATGTCCGTGTGTGTGTCTGTGTGTGTCTGTGTGTGTGTCTGTGTGTGTGTCTGTGTGTCTGTGTGTGTGTCTGTGTGTGTCTGTGTATGTCTGTGTCTGTGTGTGTCTGTGTCTGTGTGTGTGTCTGTGTCTGTGTGTGTGTCTGTGTGTGTCTGTGTGTCTGTGTCTGTGTGTGTCTGTGTCTGTGTGTGTCTGTGTCTGTGTGTCTGTGTCTGTGTGTCTGTGTGTGTGTCTGTGTGTGTCTGTGTGTCTGTGTCTGTGTGTGTCTGTGTGTCTGTGTGTGTGTCTGTGTGTGTCTGTGTCTGTGTGTGTGTGTCTGTGTCTGTGTGTCTGTGTGTGTGTCTGTGTGTGTGTCTGTGTCTGTGTCTGTGTCTGTGTCTGTGACTGTGTGTGTGTCTGTCTGTGTCTGTGTGTGTGTCTGTGTCTGTGTCTGTGTCTGTGTCTGTGACTGTGTCTGTGACTGTGTCTGTGTCTGTGACTGTGTCTGTGTCTGTGACTGTGTCTGTGTCTGTGTCTGTGTCTGTGTCTGTGTCTGTGACTGTGTGTGTGTCTGTGTGTGTGTCTGTGTCTGTGTCTGTGTGTGTGTCTGTGTGTGTGTCTGTGTGTCTGTGTGTGTGTCTGTGTGTCTGTGTCTGTGTGTCTGTGTGTCTGTGTCTGTGTGTGTCTGTGTGTCTGTGTGTGTGTCTGTGTGTGTCTGTGTCTGTGTGTGTGTCTGTGTGTGTCTGTGACTGTGTGTGTGTGTCTGTGTGTGTGTCTGTCTGTGAACAGCATAACTCAAAAACTAACAGTCGGATAAACACCAAGCTTGGTATTTACGTTCAGTATCTTTCGCAGATGCGACACGAAGGTTTTCAAGAAAATCCCCCCACCCCAGACTACCCTTTACATGGAACATTTTTCGAAAATTTTAATTTTCTCAAAAATGGCTCTAACGATTTTGATGAAAATATCATATGTTTAAGATAATGTCATGAGAAATGAAATGTATATCTCGAATTTTCTGGGAATGTCTCCAAAAGTATTCTTCATTATGAACGACTTTTGCATAACTGGTAAACCATAAGAGATAGACAAAATTTTACTACACAAAAAATGTAGATCGCGTTAAAATACACAACTTATATCATATACATTTCTTTTGTTGAGTGAACCGTTTTCGAGATATTGCTTGTTATTTCCTTAAATTTTCCAATACTTATACTTTTTCTCAAATTCTGTTATTCATTTTTACTTTCTCTACTACGTATAGTAAGTAGGGGAAGTATTGCATTCCACCCAAAAATTCGATACCGAGATTTCACCGGAAATACATGTTTTGAGACATCCTGAATCCAAAAAAAGCATTTTTGGAAACATGTCCGTGTGTGTGTCTGTGTGTGTGTGTGTGTGTGTGTGTGTGTGTGTGTGTGTCTGTGAACAGCATAACTCAAAAACTAACAGTCGGATAAACACCAAACTTGGTATTTACGTTCAGTATCTTCCAGAGATGCGACACGAAGATTTTCAAGAAAATCCCCCCACCCGAGACTACCCTTTACATGGAACATTTTTCGAAAATTTTAATTTTCTCAAAAATGGCTCTAACGATGTTGATGAAAATATCATATGTTTAAGATAATGTCATGAGAAATGAAATGTATATCTCGAAATTTCTGGGAATGTCTCTTAAAGTATTCTTCATTATGAACGACTTTTGCATAACTGGTAAACCATAAGAGATAGACAAAATTTTACTACACAAAAAATGTAGATCGCGTTAAAATACACACCTTATATCATATACATTTGTTTTGTTGAGTGAACCGTTTTCGAGATATTGCTTGTTATTTCCTTAAATTTTCCAATACTTATACTTTTTCTCAAATTCGTTATTCATTTTTTTATGTCCTGGACATGCAAAGAGGATGGAATGCGCCACATAGCAACCAGCGATAAAATATTTGACTATCGCTTAAAAGCTACCATATTCCCCTTGCATCTACAAGAAAATTACAAATAAGATTGACATCTCGATATCTCGATTAATGTGAAGCATATGGAGAATAGGCGTTTGTAAAAATAGATTGTACAAGAGTAGAGAAAGTCATGTGAGTGTAACACATCAGATTTTTTTATGTCCTGGACATGCAAAGAGAATGGAATGCGCCACATAACAACCAGCGTTAAAATATTTGACTATCGCTTAAAAGCTAGCATATTCCCCTTGCATCTACAAGAAAATTAGCAATAAGATTGACATCTCGATATCTCGATTAATATGAAGCATATGGAGAATAGGCGTTTGTAAAAATAGATTGTACAAGAGTAGAGAAAGTCATGTGAGTGTAACACATCAGATTTTTTAGATAAGTACTGTATAGGTGACATTTTAATGATTTCTAGGTTCTGTTTGGTCCGGTCCTCCTTCACATACGCAGAAACGTGTAGAAGCAAACAGAGGTGAAAATATGGATATCCCAAGTTAACCTCTGAGACATTGTCTGCGAGAAAAACAATTGTTAATTAAAAATATTGTTTCAGTAATTTCTAATGTTAACAATTTACAATCCCGTGCACTAAACAAAAGAAATAAAGCAATACTTTCTTACACAACGTTTATTAAAATATTTTGGCTTTGGTATGCTAGGATCGTAAGCAATTCCGATTCCTTTTTGTTTTGTTCTCTCTTATTAGCCAAATATATGTTGTTGGAATGAATCCGCGGCATTTGTTTTATTTTACATGCGTGTGGAATAACAACAATATTTTGTACTCATTGTTGTTCTCAACTAAAACTGAATGTGTTCTTTTATAACTTCAATGTTTTCGTATTCAAGTACAAGGGCTTTCTGAATCCTTTTTAATATTCTAGTAATTTACGAAATGAAACTGTAAGTTGCTTTATAGCCCATGTACGTCGGAAGAATAAGGCTTTTCAATGGTGAAAGAATTACTATGAAAGTAGAGGAATGTGAGACAAAGGCGGCTAGTAGCATGAACCTTGCTGCAGGCGCGTTCCTGGAACAGCTGATACAACATCTTGCTCACATCACAATATCATGTAGTACATTCACTGCTCTTGCATTCCACCCAAAAATTCCCAACCGAGATTTCACCGCAAATACATGTTTTGACGTCCCCTCCGAATCCAAAACAAGCATTTTTATACAAATGTCCGTGTGTGAACAGCATAACTCAAAAAGGAAAAGTCGGATCAGTAGCAAACTTGGTATCTTCCGGGGATGGAGAAGTTTTTAGTTTCGAGAAAGATGAAAGGAATATTGCAATAAAATTAACAGAACAAATGACGAATGATTGTAGAATTGGGGAACAAACAGATACATGTATTAGAAGAAAGAGATACAGTCCTGATTTAATTAAACGTTGACAACAATTAACAAATTATATACATTACCAAAAGTAAGGACAGAACGGATAGAATAATAAACCAAAATTTAGATAAGGGAGACGATAGATATGGTCGGGTTACAAATGCTGGTATTCACTGAAGAGAACAAGTAATTCTTAACTAAACCGAAATTTAACAACAAATAGACTTTGTTGTTTCTACCGGAAGACACGAATGGGCACAGAGATCTGACGAGAAGTGTGGTCATTACACAAGGAGGATGGGGGAGAAGACGTTGGTGTTGTGGAGCAGGTTCGCCAGCGTTGAAGGAGCAGTTAATGTGAATTGGGACGCGGGCGTTACGGTGTTACATTGCTATTACGTTATTAACAGGAGGGGGGTTAATGTAGATTTGGTGATGGAGTTAGAATAACATTGAGGAAATGTAAATCTCTTTATTTAGATTAAGGGGGTCTCAAAACAGATATTTCTGGTGAACTTTTGAGTGGAATGCAATGCCTTGCGTACGTGATAGAAGAAGTAAAATGCTTTAACGGAAATGCGCCTTTCTACTTCAATCTCGCTATTGATGGTATACAACACGTTCGCATTCGGGAGGTCCTGGGTTCGACCGCCCACTCTCACCTTGTCTTTTTCGTGGTTATCCGTGGTCGGTAGGCGAATGCTGGGCTGGTTTTTCCTTTCCGTCGTTTGTCTTTCATTGCGGACTTTAGAGCGTCGTTCATCATCCTCCCTTAAGTCGAGTGCGCGAGATGTTGTATCGGTAGGCAAGCAAGCCATCAGCGGATAAAGCAGCAGCTTTTTGGGTCAAGTTTTCTACAGTTTGTTTACAAGCTGCTACCTTGGACCATCACACAGCCCCGAGGGCGGATGTACCAAATAACATGTCAGGTTGTTTGTGAGACAGTGACGTAATTGCTGCAGTAACCACCCTTTTACTTTCTCCACTACGTACAACCTGCACAAGGTATTGCATCCCATCAAACAATTCGATACCGAGATTTCACCGGAAATACACGTTTTGAGCCACCCTTAATCCGAATAAAGAATTTTTAGAAAAATGTCTATGTGTCTCTGAACAGTATAACTCAAACACCAAACTTGGTATTTAGGTCCAGTATCTCCCAAAGATGCGACACGAACATTCTCAACTAAATCCCCCCTGCCCTTTACATGGAACATTTTTTGAAGTTTTTTACCTTTTAGAAAATGACTAACGAATGTATACCTTGAGTTTTCTAGGAATAGCCTGTGAAGTCCTCTTCATTCGGAAGTAATTTTGTATAATCTTATATACCTAGTAAATGTTAAGTAATAGACAAAAAATGTAGATCTCCTTAAAATACACAGTTTATTTCAAATAATTTTTTTTCTGGCTTAAATCATTTCTGAGACATCCTTTATTAATGTTTTTGATTCATTTCTTGGCCATTCTCTTTAAGTCGTGTCAACATTCAGTTGTTTCTTGTGATGTCATGGAAACAGTATGGAAGGCCAGCATATAGCGTCCAGTTGTTAAACATTTGACTATCGCTGTTCTCTATAACGTAATGTAGCTGTTTCTGTAAAGGTTTATTTGCATTAAAATGTAGTATAGAAAAATAAGCTTGAATAAGACTAGTTTCTATACGCACTAATAAACGATACAGGGTAGAGAAACTCATGTGAATGTATCACATGAGGTTTATTTACCACAGGGATGACTAAGAAAGATTTTGCATGCATTAAGTACGTACACTAAACTCTGTTTCTGATAATCTTGCTCCCGCTGACCTGTATTCTTCCGCCATGCGTTTCCTTCACCTTTCCCCTGGTTGGCGACGTTAGACCGCGAGCAGTGCAGGTGCTTTTGTCAGCCCGAGAGGCAGGTTTAAACCGACAGATGCGATAACAATTTAGATACATCAACTCTCTTATGTAATATACGGTGATCCGTTTGAGATGTAAAACATTATATACAAGAGGTTAATGTACACATCTCTCAGCAGTTTCTGTAATATAAGCAGAACTGATGTTTCAGACTTCATCCGCATGGCATGGCAGCGCTACTGTACATAAGAGACAAAATGATGGCCATGACACAACAGCGCACCCTGTGTGTGGATTCTCGGTTTCCCAAGTAATGCAGTTATGCTTGTTGACTCGGCCACTCACATGAAATGTGGCTTTGTCCACGAACATCCATTGATCGTCCGCCTCTCACTCATCATGACAGCAAACAAGAGTGAGCTTAGTAATTACGTTGTGCCGGAACATGCTTTCGCTGAATACGGATGCAAACAATCATCTTAACACGTTGCGCATGGCGTATTCTGCTCAGACGACTTCCACCTTTTTGTCTCCTAGCACGATGCCATGAAACACCACACTTCTATCATTTCTGCTTATTTTACAACAAATATCTCAGACAGTTAACGTTTTACTTTTCTGGCATCCCTGCGTGTTTAATTCATGCGATTATCTTGGGATATGATCATGTTAAATAAGGATCGCATAACAGCCAATGAGATGCAGGACAACACACCCTGAAAATATGATCTGCTGCATCATAATATGTAGTTGTGATCATGAACAACTTAATACAATGCAGGCGCTCCCAACAACAGCAACTTGTCTGACGAAACAAGGGTTGTGTACAGCCTTATACTATTGTAGTAGAGTGTGTGTATGGTCTGGGGGAGTTTACGTTCTCGTGCATATTACCTACTTCTGTCATGCTGCTACCACTTGCTGGCATTCACGTAAAATTGCACTGATAGTATGAAAACCGAGCACGTAAAAAAATCTGATGTGTTGCACTCACATGACTTTCTCTACTCTTGTACAAACTATTTTTACAAAAGCTTATTATCCATCTACTTCATATTAATCGAGATAAACATTTGTAGAAACAATTTTATTACTAATTTTCTTGTAGATGCAAGGGGATTATGGTAGGTTTTAAGCGATAGTCAAATGTTTTAAGAGCTGGTTGCTATGTGGCGCATTCTCTTTGTATGTTCAGGACATAAAAATGAACGAGTTCACATTTGAGAACAAGTATTGGAAAATTTAAGGGAATAACCATCAATATCTAGAAAATGCTTCACTTAACAACAACAAAAATGTATATGACATAAATTGTGTATTTTAACGCGATCTACATTTTTTGTGCACCTCTTACGGTTTACCAGTTGTACAACATTCACTCCGAATGAAGAGGACTTCACAGGCTATTCCCAGAAAATTCAACACATACATTTTATATTTAATATATGGTACTTTAATAAAAATGATAGAACCGTTTTTAGAAAATAAAAAAATAATGTTCATTTCTGTATGTAAACAGTAGTTTGGGGCTGGGGTGGGATTTCCTCGAAAATCTTCGTGTCGCATCCTTGGAAGATGCTGAACTTAAATACTAACTTTGGTGTTTAATCGATCTTTCATTTTGGAGTTATGGGCCTTTCTCTAAAAATGCCTTTTTTTCTAATTCAGGCAATCTCAGTTGATTACATATTTCGTTATACGTGTACAAGGGGGAGCGAGGAAACCTGAATCGATAGGCAGTTGTTTACAAGGGGTTTCCTATATTGTTCTCATGACATCACGACAAACAATTGAAGAATGATCGCTTCAAAAATGATGCAAAACTAATTCGGAAACAAGAGGTTGTTAGCAGAACATTGAAGCCTCGTATCAAAGTGGTTAGTGCCCTTTTTTAAAATATACAAAGAAGGAATACTTTTGACTATAAAGGGTTGTTTGCGCATCGAGGAATTTTATGAAAATTTCTCTTATAACTTAGAACGATAGGTTGCGTTGTCACACAAAAGCGCGGGCGTAGACCTTTTCCTAACAGAAACCTCGGGATTCAGGGCACCGCTCTATATCCATTGTTTTGGTTGGACTACAATACCTGCAGAGGATAACGTGTACTGTAGGTTGCGACTACCAGCAAAGCCTGGTCTTGTTATTTTCCCGACCTTTCCTAGTGTTCCTATGCTCGCCGGGGTGGTGTACTTTACCACGGTTTCTCCTTTCTTTCATTTCATCTCATGTTTCCACGAGTGTCTTCGGATCCTGCCGCTCTCGGAGAGATGGCGTGGTTGCTTGCGCATTGTAACGATTCTTCGCCTCTGCTGGTGAGCGGCTGTTTCAACCTGGAAATATTAGGCACTTCCTGTCTGTCTGTCTGCCTGCGACCTCATCGCGGGGGGTTGAAGCTGGTCGCAGTGGCGAGGTGTTCCCCTCCTGCCTGTTATTGTCTCGTGCATACCTTAATAAAACTTTACAAATGCAGTTTAATATATCTTAAATAAAACATTCATCACGAAACAGTTAGCAAACCTCTCTGCACGGTCTTTCATAACAAAGGGATAATTCAAATTAAGTCACTTTCTAAAAAAAATGCTTGGACCCGTCAAATATAATATTTTGAAAGGAAAATATTTCAATCATTATTGTACAGGATGTGACGTGATGCACAAAAATGTTAATGTCAACATATTTTTTCTTTTTCTTTTTCTGAAATCTTATTTACTTTTGATTTGCTTTATACAAAAGGTTTGGGAACAGTAACATTTTTGGCTTGTTTAACAATTTTCCCCACAACTTGTCTTCTTGTTCGAATTCAAGGATTGGGAACGTCTTCCTATTGGACCACAGTAGCACGGCAGACGATCATATCTGACCTCTTTACCCTTATGCTTTACTTGGATGAGTTACCAATCCATCGCAAAAGCCCCATCTTGACAGACCAGAGACTATTTCCCGTGTCTTCTCTGCGGCTTATGAACTCCCTCTGTCCGAGGAGATTAGTTACTACTAACCCTTAGAGGGTTGCCTTACCAGAGTTTATTTCCGCAGTTTTCCTTCTCCCTGAGAGAAAATGTCTGTTACAAAACAAATGAAATAATAATAATAAACGCTCCCCATTTACAATCTGAAACTAGTCAGTACTGGCTGTATCCTTCCATATTAGCACGCCCGTAACAAAGATCTAAATTTCACCAAAGATATAATCAAGCGCAACGAGGTCTGTTGCCATTGCAACCAAATCTTTTCCATTAGTTCATGCAACCATATTACCTTTCAGAAAAAATAATATATTGACGTTTCAAATTTGTTTCGATGATAGCACACCTGCCCAATAATGGCTCAAGATTTTCCTTTCCAATTCAGGATGATTTATTAAGAATTGACACATTTCATTCTTTAATTATTCTGTTTGAAATTCACTCAAGTTTAGCACCAAATTAAGCAGAATGTTCTGGAGTTTCGATTGCCTGTCACTAGTTGCGCAGATGTTCATGTTTTATTCGTAATAGTTAGTTTTCTTGTCGGCAACTGTTTTTATATTTTGTTCTAGTCATCGTGAAAATGGAGTACACATTAAATGAAGGACTCTTCCTTGTAAAGCAATACTGGATTACGAATTCAATTACAGCCTCAAAGGGCACACCAGAGAGAATTTGGTGTTCGGAATCCTCCCCAAAGAAACACAATACTTCGACTGGTAAACACATTGGAAACAACTGGATCTCTGGTGAGTGAAAAAGACAAAACTCCTTCATCTAGGCTTCCCACGGTTGTTGTTGACATAAGAGCACGACTGGATCAGTCACCCAAAAAACTATTAAGACGTTTGTCGCAGGAGACAGGGTACAGCTACTCAATGTGTCAGAGAGCTGTGAAAAGTGCAGGCCTAAAGCCGTATAGGATTACGGTTGTCCATCAGTTACAGGAACCAGATAAGGATAGACGACTGAATTATTGTCGTTGATTTCAGGCGTTCACTGAGCAAAATTCTGCCATATTGTTCAACACATGGTTCACAGATGAAGCATAGTTGCATTTATCCGGCTAAGTGAACTCACCTATGCACCCGGTTAAAAACGGAGTTTGGTGCGCAATATCCGCACAGAGAATAGTGGAAGCATTTTTTTTTAAAAACAATGTGAACACTGCAGAATACCGACGGATTTTCATGGAGTTTGCTGAGCAACTAGCTGTAAAGCTGAGTCAAGGATATTTTCAGCAGGACGGCGCTACATGCCATACATCAAGTGAATCCATGGTACTAATTGCAAGTTTCTTTGACGACCGGATAATTTCAAAGAATCTGTGGCCACCGAGATCTCCGGCTTTGACATCGCCGGACTTCTTTCTATGGGGTTACTTAAAAGACAGGACTTATGCCACACGTCCCCAGACATTGGACGATCTGAAGCACAACATTACACAGGAGATTCAAGCTATTGACAACAGAGTCCTCCAACAAGTGGCCAGTAACATGGAACGACGTGTTGAGTTTTGCCTTATCCAGGTTGGAGGACATTTTCAACATTTGCTATAGAGGTAAATAATCTCCCAAAATTCCTCTGCATTTCAAGTATAATAAGTTGTCGGTAGCATAACTCGTTTTGAAACAATTAAAGAAATAAATGTGTCAGTTCTTCATAAATCACCCTGTATCAAATTGACGTGTGTAAGCATTCTTTTAAAAAGTGAGCTTGTAAGTCAGATAATAGTTACTGTCCCTTTGTTTCGGTATTTATCTGCTTGGGATGAAACATCTGTCTTACATATTCTGTAGGGTAACGACAACTGTTTCCATGGCATTCTCAAGATTGCGTTGTGTTTGTATTCAGGTACAGGGTTAATATCCTAATAATTTAGAGCATGTCGGTCGAAAAGGATGCGTGTTTTCAATGGTAACTGATTTATGTGCTATACTCAGAGATATAGACATTTTGTATATGGATGAGTTACTGCGATGGCACACACAACCTAGAAGGGTGTTTCTTCTACATTTGACAGAAGTGGGCGACAGTTCCGGGTTCATGCTCCTGTAAACACGAGCAATTATCCACGCTTCCTTCATCTCGTCGTCAATTGCGTTCCAAGAACTTGCGGACCAAATTATCATAGACTGGGACAACAACTTCGTAATGAGAAGTTTGTACTTCCTGTATAGTTAGTTGACAATGGTGACCAGGGACACCTCGCACCTTTAGTGCTTACCTCCCCTGAGCTGAAGGAAGCGCAAGACCCTAACGATCCCAAGCAGGATGCTCACAGAAGGCTTCCCTCTGGCGGAAGCGGGAAGAACTTGAGCCATTTGAGGCGCTCAGAGAAGGACTTTACAATCAGCAAGTATCTGAAACAGGGAAACCGAAATGATAGAAAATGAGAGAAAGGAAATTCGTGGTAGAAAGGAAACCATCCCAGCATTCCTCTTGCCATCCAGGAAAAACCCGAAAAACCCTTGGTCAGAGTAACCGGCCCCAGGAGTCGAACCAGGATCGCTTCGTTACACCAATAATAATTATCTCACATCGCCGCGGTAATGTGCGTGACTCACGGGTTCGATCCCCGGCGACCGCTCAGTCTGATCCATGGGTTTTTCGTGGTTTCCCCTGGGTCGGAAGCCGAATGCCGGGATGGTTTCTTCTCTGCCACGATTTCTTTTCCGTCATTTCTCTCTCATTCCGTTTCCTCCTCCTCTTTCAGGCCTGTTTCGTGGTTATGTCGGTGCCGACAGATGACGCGGATGCATGCTGAATGGAGAGAGTAAGAATTCCCCGTGGACATCGGAGGGCTGCTTGATTGGCGGGTGGTTAGTAGCCCTCTCTCGGCGGCTCCAGTAGTGGGACGGGTCTGTGGTCTGTCTGCCTATGGCTCCTCCTGGAGGATGGTAGCCTCAATAGATCTCACTTACACGAGGTGTCCGCCCCCCCCCATCGTTCAATAACGTATAACTCTATTACTTCACTAAGTACTGCAGACAGTTTGTAACAAATATTAAGCAAAGTGCACAACATTCATTAGAAGCGTCAACATTTTATGTCTCCACATATTAAAGTAAATTTCGAAACTTCCATACACCAGGGCAGCTACTTCAAGGTTTATGTTTGTATAGCACACTAGCTAGCATGTTATCTGCGTAGTGTAATGGTTATGGTTGGTGTCTGTCGCATGAATGACTACTCATATTCTCATTCATTTCAAGTTTTGTTGAAGGCCATAATTACTAGCTTTCTGTTGACGACGAGCGATGATCGTCACTTTTTGAAGTCGTATCCCTTGCTTCAATATCTGGTTTGATTCTGCTGCCGGCTGCTGCAGTGATTTGGTATGAGATCTTTCTCTCAGGGCGGGTGTAAAACGATAACACCAGTTTAAATTGGCTGACGCATTTAATGTAATCTAACACTTGAGCTATTGAAATGAGTTTCCGACCGTTGAATGAATCGTGCCACTCGAAACTAAAACAATTGAATTATTATACCTGCTAGCATCTGCAGCATTCATTTTATGGTTTGAAATAACTGTTTCAGCAAAAAAGAAACTAAACGCATAAGTTGCCGTGAGTCGCTAAAATACTTACCGGCAAAACCCCTCGCGATCGCCGCTAAATCTTACTGAGACAAGTCCGTCACTGAGAGCTTAAAGCAACACACGAGTAATCAGCAGATTAAGTGATTTATTCTCAAGAGAGAGTGTCTCTCATTAGGACTGCACGCCTATTTTTAACTTAAGCTCCCACTACTTCAGAACTACCCAACCAAGTCTCCTTCTCCCCCGAGCCAATATGTGCCTCTGTTACCTTGTTGCTATGGGCACTCTCAGAACTTCATTCTGTTTTTCTTTTCCAGAATTCTATACAAACGTAACACTAAACCGCATTCCCAGAATCTTTAAGCTGGATGTTAGTAACGACTTTTGTTACCTTTTTCTCCCGACAAATACTTTCAACTCAGTCTTATTACATTCTCTAACTTACTTTATTTCTTCCCGTCCACAAGTGTGTCAGCAGATATCTTCTCGAGTTAACACGTTAAAAGTAAATAAAATTACAAAACATCCTATTACTCAAGCATACGTAAAACCTCCACACGGATAGATGCTTGAAAAATGTAAAATACATATAGCCACCTTTTATACTTGGGTTAGACTGGCAGAGGAACCCCATTTGAATCTCGGGGGCGTGTTGGTGTTCACATAATTAGTTTACCGGACGAGATGTAGGCTCGCATTCGGGAGGTCCCCGGTTCGATTCCCGTCGACTGCCCACTCTCACATTGGGTTATTCGTGGTTTTCCCTGGTTTTATTTATAGACACTTAAATGCTACGGTTGTTAGCGTCCCATTCTATATTGGGCGTGAGAGACCGCTAATATTATTCAGAGGCCGCTTTATCAGGTTTGAGGTTCTTTTACGTGCCGCAAATCTACGACACAGGACACCGGCTTTACTTCCCTTCCGAAGGATTTCTACGCCGGGAAAAACATCCATCGCCCTCCTCCGGGTTTGAACCCGCGACCTCGGGAACGCATGGTACCGCTAGACCACAGAGGACATGTGGTTTTCTCTGGTTGGTAGGTGAATACTGGGATAATTTCTCATCTACCCCGATTTCCTTTCATTCCGTTTCCTAATCATGTTTTACGTCTGCTTCTAGGTTTCCTGGCGTGCCGGACAGACGGCGCGGATGCTTGCACAAAGGAAAGAGTATTCCCCGTGGAGGCTGCTCGGTTATTTCTCTCTGTGAGCACCTCCGGGTGTTTGAGCCAGGCACTTCCACGCTCTCTATGACCCGACTGCCTGTAGCCTCCTGTGATTCATTCACTTCATCCCTTCTTCCTGGAGGTGGTAGTCATGACAGATGTATGTCAAGTAGTTTTAAGTGGTGGACATGGACCTTGCACAAAGCCATAATATTCCTGAGCGTTATCGCCCCCAACTGTACGGTATGCACTTGTCGTGAGGACTGTTTTTCTGTGAATCAAGTGCAACTTTGTAAAGTTGAACAAAGCGAGCCCGGCAGGGGGGAATATAATTCCATTTCCTCTCTGGAGCAGCAGGGACCCGGCACATTCTAATTTATTACAAGCTGCTCCCTTCTCTTGTTTACGTCTTGCGCACAATACCTCGCACAGTGCGCTTTTTACTCCCTCTGCATTTCGCCCAAAACATACATGTCATTTTCAGGCTCCCTCAATCCGAAAAAGATCCTTTAAAAGCGAAGTGTCAGATAAATATGAAACCAGCATCTTCCTAAGATGTAACATGAAGATTTTCAACAAAATACCCAAACTTCCCTTTATATTCGTTACTTTTGATTTTCCAAAAAATGGCTATAACCATTTTTATTAAAATACCATACATTAAAGATATCTGCACGGCAAATAAAATGCAGGTATGTCTTGAATTTTCTGGGAATAGTCTAGAAAATTATTTTTATTAACATTATTAATTAATTAAATTTCCTCCACTCTATCATTTAATAGTGGGTATACAAATTATTCTTACTAAAGCTTATTTGTCTATCTATTTCATTTTAATCCAAATAAACGTTTACAGAAACAGCTACATTACACATTTCGTTATAGAGAACAGCGATAGTCAAATGTTTAACAACTGGACGCTATATGCTGGCCTTCCATACTGTTTCCATGACATCGCGAGCAACAACTGAATGTCGATTAGATTAGATTAGATTGTATTCTGTGATTTCACTAGCAGCTATAAAGGCTTGTGAACATAGAACATGTCAACATAAATATTACATAGAGTATAGAATATTTAAAACAAAATAAATACATACTGTATACAAAGTGAAACAAATCAGGTGTAATTTTGTGGAAAATCGAATACCTCCCTACCGTTATAAGACTCACATTATATTTATAGACAAGAACAGTTATTTTAACTTTCACTAGGCTTGTACCTTTGTTCGTCCCATCATTTTGTTCTATTTGATTTGTAATGCATAGCATTTACATACATTTAAGTAGCTTCATTAATTCTAGAGCAGGCAATTGGAAAACTGGCAATTGTCATTAATATTTACTAATATTACTTAGAGAGCTATATATGTATTATCATCAGGATAATTTGTCAATCAGATAATCTTGTACAGAATAATATGCTTTTGAGCACAGGTACTCTTTAACAGCAGTTTTAAAGACATTGAAATTGTCAACTTTTCTCTTAAGATCATTAGGGAGAGCATTAAATATTTTTATGGTCTCATAATATACACCTTTCTGGAAGCAAGAAAGCTTTCACTGGGATGATGGATGTTACCCTTTTGTCTAGTGTTTATCTCATGTTTGTAATAAATGTGGTTCGATTGCATACATAGAATTTTAAGATTGAAAATATGTACATGCAAGGTAGGGTTAATATCTTCAGTCTTCTAAAAAGATGTTTGCAAGAGTGTCTGCTATGTGTGCTGGAAATGATTCTTATAACCTTCTCTTGCATGAGGAATATTCGTTTACTTTCTACAGAGTTTTCCCAAAATAATATTCAATGGTAGAGTTAAAATATGCGTAGTATACTAATTTAAGTGTATCTACAGGGCTGACATTTACCAGAGCTCTGATAAACAGGCAGAACTGAGTTTGGGTAAGGTATACGTAACGTGAACTTTGCAATCTAAATATCTGTCTATTTGGAGGCCCAGAAATTCAATGTGGTCTATTTGTTGTAGCAACATGTCATTAATCCCAATTTCTATTGGAGCGTGTGGTTATAAATTTAACAACTTTTGTTTTGTCTAGATTTACAGATAATTTGTTAGCTTTAAACCACTGTGACATACAGTTCAAAACATAATTCAATTTAATTACACACTCATTCAAGTTTTTACTAGTCATCAGCAAACAGAATGATATTTGCAATATTCTGATAAAACTTCCCAAGTAGTGAACAATTCGAACGATTAATAACGGATATATTAGAAATGGCTTCTATGCCACACACACACAAAGGTTATATGGAATAAATTATAAGAAGTTTGAGCTGAAATGCTTGTCCGGAAAGATGAAGGTAGTTAGGAGTCGGGTTAACGAAAGTCATTAGCAACAGCCGAACACGTTAGGCATAAGCGAGCTTAAGTAATCAAGTCATGTAATTTTAGAACAGAGAGTTACTCTTCCCTGGTACGGATCAGGTTGTGCACACATTAGTGGTGAGATTAAGATTTCGTGCCTGCCGGTCAATATTTTAGCGACTTACGCGTCTAGTTTCTTTTATTGGAAACAGTAAAGGTGATCCTGCAGGTGCAATGATTCAAGTGTTACAATTCACACGTTCGGCAACTCAAATACATTTCTCAGTCAATTTAAACTGGTGGGAAAGTACTCATAGCTCTACCACTGTAGCAGCAGATATCGGAGTCTTGCTAACTACATTGCAGCACCAAGAAGGAAACGCATGAATTTAATAGCACAGGTTAGGTACATGACAAGTAGTAACAAATGATAAACTTGAGCCCTAATATTCAGTATTTGGTGTGGCGCTGCTATACGCCGTGGCATTGAATCAAAACATTTCTGAGGGATTTCCCTCCACGTAGTTTGTATTCGAGCCGTGACGTGGAGGACCGTGACGCACCAACCATATCCCAGACATGTTCGATGGGCGACATGTGCAGGCCAGGGAAGCTTGGTAACGTCGCTCTTCGAAGAAGACTTGTACCTTCCTCACAATGTGTAGCCGGGCATTGTTCTGTTGAAATGTGGCCTGTGTAGATTCCTAAAGCAGAGGGAGTACTAAAGGCTCTACAACCACCGTTACTTACCGGTTGCTGTTCAAAGTGCCTTCAATTCGTAGGAGGCGAGATCGGTTGTTGTAAGCAATGCCGCCCCAAACCATCACACCTGGTGTTTGTCCGCTATGCCGCTCAACAATGCAGCCCTCCAGGTTGCGCTCACCACGGTACCGCCGGACACGTAAGCGGCCATCACTGTAGGACACGTTGAAGAGGGACTCGTCCAAAAAGACTGCATTTTGCCACTCAGCACCCCAGTGACGGTGTTCACGTGCCCAATGCAGTCGGAAGAGCTTTTGATTTCTGGACAATGGCATGCATGCAACCAGTCCAACCTGCAGCAGACGGCGACGAACCGTTGATGCGCACAAGTTCACACTTCTTCCACTGCTCCAGCGTCGAGCCAACACTGTGGATGAAGCTGTACGTTCCGTTATGGTCATGTGGACAAGATGACGGTCATCCCATGCTGTGGTCCAGTACCCGCTCTTCGCTGCGTACGACCTTCATCTATCCACTGCTTCCACACACGCATCACTGTCATAGCAGCATGCCCTGTACGAGCCGAAATGTCACGGTACGACAAACCCGCTTCCCGGAGACCGATCATTTTGTACCGTTCGAGCTCACTCACATGCCGATATGCCTCCCTTTGACGTCGACGAAGCATACTGGCACTTTATTGTTTCCAGCTTGTTTGACAGCTCTGCACTGACTACGCTGGGCGCAACACGGACCGACACGAGAGGACTCTGCGTGTACGCCATCTCTCTGCAAACCTAATCACTTATTACTTGCACACTCTTCTACACTTACACCAAGTTTGGACCTATTTGGGAAATTATTTCTTGGTGTTGGAATTTTCACAAACGGCAGAGTACATTCCTGAATCAAACTGTCATACCATCATTCCGGAAATGTTCCTGCTTCAATGAATAAAATTCCTTGCGAATGAAGAGGCTATTCCCAGAAAATTCAATACATACATTTTATTTGTCATGTAAATATCTTTAGTATATGGTATTTCTATCAAAATCGTTGGAGCCAATTTGAGAAATGAAAACATTTTAAAAATGTTCTATACAGCAGGTAGTTTGGGGTGGGGGATTTTCTTGAAAATGTTTGTGTCCCATCTTTGGAAGGTACCGAAGTTTGGTGTTTATCCAACATGTCGTTTTTGAGTAATTGTGTTCACACAGACACAACGGTTTTATTGCTATTCTGGGAGTCTCGAAAAGTGTATTTCCAATGGATATTTAATTTTTTGCAATACTCTCTTTACCCACGTGCTAGAGAAGAGTAAAAACCGTAGGAAAACAAGCTCAGAAAATTGGAGTTGAAGTTACACTGTCCTTGTCTAAATGGCATAGGACTATTAAAATGTCGACATCGCTGTTTCAAATGAATCAATACATGCAAGTATGACAACATTTTTTCGAATTTCAAAGATGCATTCATTAGCTTTGATATCGCAGAATTCAATTCGCTCGAGTGATTTTTCACGATAGAGGTTTTTCTCAGTATCTACTCCGCACGTCATTGCTAAACAGCAGACGTGATGTCACTGACCTGCGACCTTGTACATGGACGATGAGAATTTTTACGCGGAAAATAAACGCGGTTATTGAAGACGTAATGTGTGCCGCGCCATTAAACCACTTTTATGAATTGCCAGAGCTGTTAATTGATTAAATTCTAGCGTCATGTAGTACGCGTCCATTCTAAATTAAGGGCTTCGCTAGCTCAGTCGGCACTTCCATTTCATGGATTTCATTCAAGCCTTTATTCATTTATCTGTATTGCTGCACGGGGATTGACAACGATCTTGTGTGACATTCACATGACTTTCTGTACCCTTTAACTTCTACAAACTATTCTTATAAAATTAATTGTTCTTTCACACAGACCGTGTGCTGGACAAGGTTGGAAAGGTAGAATCAGACGAAAAATTCAATACCATAGCCGGGATTTGAACCATGGATCTCCCGTCTCCGTCCGGTTGCTCTAACCACTGATCTACCATGGCAACATGCCATGTGAATCAGTTGGGTAATTTAATGTCATACCGGCAAATATTGTTCAAATCCCGGCTATGGTATTGGATTTTTCAGTCGTCTGATTCTATTCTTATGAAAGTTTACTTCATAGATAAACGTTTGCAGAAAGTTTCATTAAATATTTCGTTGTACGTACAAGAGGGATAGACGAGGTTGAAGTAATAGCCACAAGTTTAAAAGCGGGTTATCCGTAGGTAAGGAGATAAACAACGATAAGTAGCGCTCGCCAGCGTAAACACTGTACGCTAGATAACCAGAATGTGGATGTTTCTCCCCCACCTCCAGAACGTGTGCCAAGATACAATATATAAACCTGAACCACTTTAATGGGCTATAACTCTTGAACCAATAACAGAACACATGTGCAACCTTGGGAGATTACATTGTTCCTCAGAGCAAATGTTGGCATCCATACGTTATTCTGCAACGTTCCTCGCCAATGTTGCTTATTTCGGTACTAATGGACTTTAGCAGTTGTCCCCACAAGAAAAAGTCCGGCGAGGTTAGGTCAGGTGATCTGGGGGCCTACAGGACTTTTGAGATTATTCGATTATGAAAGAAACTGGTTACAAGTTGCATGGAGGAGTTAGAGGTATGACACGTTGCTCCATCTTGCTGGAAATAACTCATCCAATTGCTCCACAAATGTATTGGAGATGTTCGCTCGTATCAAAGAAAATGGGGCCAACAATCCTGGAAACTGACACCGCGCACCATACCCCAACGTTTTTAAGATGCAGTGGTGTTTCGTGGGGTTTACAGCAGCCAGTGTCTGTAGCCTGACAGATGCCTCATCTGATGGAGAGAATGTCTGAACGTGAAATAAGGAAACCCTGAAGCTATCGACAATAACATTCGTTTATCGTGATCTGCCTCTCTCACTCGCAGCTCTGTACAGCCTGTCTCCTGGCTCAGTCGACGCGACGATTTCTTTGGAGAGTTCACTAAGCGTCTTCGAACAGACTCTGCACTCAGTGATGGTCTTGACGAGTACACCAGTTGTCTCCAGCGATAAAATTGTTGCCCTTGCTGGAACATCTTCGATATTCAGTGAATTTGTCTTCCAATAAAAACACGATCTCCAAGTCAGTACTGCATGTTTCTGTTACACTGTCAACAAATGGCAATGGTACTGCTTCATGCAGAGCCATTAAAACAAATTTCACATTTCTACGAGCTTTCAGAGGGACATTAAGGTAGTCGATCGCACTGTAGCTCTGTGGAACACTCTACTACTATGAGCGTGAAACGGCAACTCTAGGCCGAGCCCGAGAACTGTAATTATAGATAATTTATTAATTAACTTTTATTGATGTTAAATCATACTATGTAAATATCTTTTTCTCATACTGCTTGTATATTTTAAGAAGGGTGATTTAACGTTATGTATGTATCTAGGTTACTGATATTAGTAGAGTTATAAATGGTTTAATGTAAATAATTTAAGCGCTATGTTAAAATATTGTCCACGACGAAATGTTTTAGCTACAGGAATAGTGCCTTCGAAGGCGGAAAACCTAGTTTTATGACATCTCTTTGGGTCGCAGGGCCATTATTCCTACAGCGAGGGTGTAACGCCTTTGTCCTTTTATTTGATAATTCGCCGTGACCAAGAGAGAGAGACAGATAGCTTAACGGTAAACTTGGGAAAAGCCGCGATTTATATTAAACTTGGACCAATGAGATCCCTGGAAGTTTATACGAAATAGTTAGACGCGTCGAGTGGCGCTAAAAATGGACCAATAGGAAAGGAAGCAGCCTCAGTAGCCTGAGACTATAAATGGATCTGTTTGGAGCAAATTCGGGACAGTTTTGTCATGGCAGTGTAGCATTTCAGTTTGGCATTTTGTCATGTGTGGTCAGGGAGAGATGCTGCAAGATGTGTGAGATATCGCGCCAAAAAGGGAATCAAGACAGTTTTAGCAACACACCTAAGATCTGCTACTCTTAAAGCGACAATAAGAATATTTAAACTTCGTGTCATATCCGCGCCGTAGTTTAACAGCGGTGGACAGTATTTTACGAAGACAATACCAGTGTTGTATACTACGTGTGTTAGTTAAATAAAAAAGAAACGGCAGTGTCATCTTTTCATAACCAAAGCACGTCTATGTCTTCCTATATCACCACCCGAGATCTACGCTTTCCTTTACCGAGGATAAGTCCATGCTCCCAAATAGTTTAAAGAAAACTACTGCAGCTAGCCGAGGATAAAATTGCAGAGAATCAAAACACTGCGAACTTCTGGAATTCACATGGGAGAGACATCAAGGTAAGCCTACAGCAACGGACGGAGGAGGTGACCGCCGCAAGCGTTCTCGTCAGTTAGTAAGTGTTGTCAACCGTAGCGGAATTTCAGCCTTCGGGAGACATTATGGCAAAAAAACGAAAAAGTGAGAAAATTTAGTGACTTTCGTAAACTTTAATTTCAGAAATTAATCCACAATTATTACTAAAACAGACATGTAAAAAGTTTAAATTATATTATACAAAATTAAGTTAGTCGCTTAAGTTTTGTTAATTATATAAGAATGAGTGAAAACGAGTATTCCACACCTAAGAAAAAAAACTTATGTGATACATTCACATTACTTTTTTCTACCCTCTATCGTTTATTACTGGGCATACAAACTATGCTTACTAAAGTTTATTTTTCCATCTACTACATTTTAATCGAGATAAACCTTTCCAGAAACAGCTACACTACACATTTCATTATAGAGAACAGCGATAGTCAAATGTTTAACAACTGGACGCCTTAAAATTCCATACTGTTTCCATGACATTGCGAGAAACAACTGAAAATGGACGGTATTTAAAAGAATGGCTAAGTATTGTTATACACCAGGGTGAGGCCAAAAGGTTTTACAGCTAAAATATTAAATTTAGTTACCCCGACATAAACATTGGGGGACGTAGCTACAGAGGCAAACAAGAAACTTGCTGCACAAAGCTAAAGCAGGCGTGGGATATTTATAATATAATACATATAAATTCACATTTAACTCTGGTTAATTATAAAGCTACCTTGGTGCAGCTACATAATTTCCAAAACGTTACAGACAAACATTGGGGGAGATGCCCCAAACTCACATGGACCACGCACGCTACATACAACCACACACTCTGAAGAGCTACACTCGACTGACGCTACACACTGACCCACGCTATCAGACAAAGAGGCTCATCCCTCAATTTGCCTTCAACCCCCCCCCGGACTAGGAAAGTGGAGGGAAATGCCGCGCCGGAGAATAATTCAACTCACAAACGAAATAATTAGTTCAACATTGTCATTCTACACAGGAATAATGCGTCCGACGCGACAATGCACACATACGCTACAGTATTGAACAATTCGAACCATTAACAACGGATATTTCGGAAATGGCTGATGCCACACAAAAAAGTTATTTAAAATAAAGTGTGTGTTTTCAAGAGCTCTACATTTCCTATGTAGTACCTTTTCTCCAATCCCTTAACGTTTACCACTTACACAAGATTATACAAAATTCCTTGCAAATTAAGAGGACTTCGAAAGCTATTCCTAGAAAATTCAAGATATACATTTGATATGCCATGTAAATATCTGTAATATATGATATTTTAATTAAAACCTTTAGAGCAATGTTTTAGAAAATACAAAAAAAAATGGAAACTTCTTCCATGTAAAGGGTAGTCTAGGGCGGGGGGATTTTCTGGAAAATCTTTGTGTTGCATCTTTGGTAGGTACTGAACTTAAATACCAAGTTTGGTCTTTAATCGACTTTTCGCTTTTGAGTTGTGGTGTTCACACAAACAAGGACCTTTCTGTAAAAATGATTTTTCTCGGATTCAGGGGGCCTCAAAACATGTATTTCCGGTGAAAACTGGGTATCAAATTTTGGGGTGGAATGCGATACTCGTGGTAGACAAAACTAAAAATGACAAAGGTATTGAAAAATTGAATTGGGTGCTCTCAAAAACGGACTAACCATTATGTTTATCAAAACGAGAGTTCAAGAAAATCCCCCACCCCAAACTACCCTTTACGTAGACAAATGTTCGGTATTGCTTATTAGGTCACGTCCAATATCAGTTGTTTCTCGCGATGTCATGGAAACAGTATGGAATATAGCGTTCAGTTGTTAAACATTTGACTATCGCTGTTCTCTATAACGTAATGTAGCTGTTTCTGTAAAGATTTATCTAGATTAAAATGAAGTGGGTAGGAAAATAGACTTTCGTCCACTAATAAACGATAGAGGGTAGAGAAAGTCATGTGAATGTAACACATCAGCTTTGTTTTCAAGTGGTTGGCTGCTGTTCGTGTTTTCTCGTGTTCATACAGAGAGCATAGAGCTTGAGAAAAATGTTTTTTTTTTTACATTATTTGCACAACGCTTTGGGCGCCAATTTGAGAAGATGTTGGTTGCTGCTAGTATGGCAAGTCAGTTTGAAGATGATGTATTGTTATGTTATTTATTAGCACCATGTTTTGGGCGTCAATTTAAAGTAGTTGTATTATAGTTCAACTGTTGGGGAGCCGAACTTGTAGTAGTTGCAACCGCACGTATAGTAAACAGCCTTCGCCCCAAAAATGTATTTTTACTGTTTCTTTAAAATATTCTATTTATGTTTGCCTCGGCTGGGTCAGTATTTGTTAGAGACACGTTTCTCTTGGGCAGGGTTGTGATGCGACAAGATTATAATTTTTACTTGACTCCTTTTATTAATACTTGATACGATTTAAATAACAATTCCTGATATAGAGAGCTGTGAGATTCTTTAATTAATTAATTACACTTTTTAACACGTAAACTTACTTTTCGTTTCACACGAATACATATTATATTTCTTGAGGACACTTTTTGCGTCTGGTTACTAACGCTGTCTGCAGGCAACTGACTAGATTTCAACCGTCTAAACTTGTAAATGTCTGTATTTCAAGATTCTGATTGGCTATTCCTAATCCAATAGAATACCTTCATTTAACTAAAGCTTTTTCTGGTTGTTGATTGGCTATTTTTATAAACTGTCTCAAAAATTGCATTATTGTTACGCCAATAATCAGAAGTTGTATTATTAAACCCTCAAACTCATTATTGCCTCAAGGTTACCTCATTGTTAGCAACTTTTAACTTATTATTCTCACAGCTCCTACATTACTAAATTACGTAATATATTCACATAACATTATTACACATGGATACAATAATACAAATATATGCAACGACTGTTACATACATTTTACAAATTATTACATACACATTGCTTCAAGGCGGGCTGTTATTGAATTTACATATTATATAATTAGACTGAAATCATTTAAATGTTAAAAATACTGCCTCAAGTTTCAAAGACTCACAGAGCGAGGCGCTTTTTAAAAATGTGACTATCACTTTAACGTACTGTATTGTAGTTAGTTATAGCTACCAGGAAAGTTTATCTGTAGATAGAAGAACGAGCTTTTGTAACAAGTCTGTGAATGTAACACATCACATTTTTTAAGCTAATGCGTTTGTGATGCCCAAGTATAATTACAGCACCAAATAAAGTAAAACAGTGTGCCGTAACAAAAAATAGGGGTCGCTGTGGAAAAGCGCGTTCCTGGAATGGACCAAATTATAGCCACGTTGTATGTACTCTCTACACAATAATATTGCCACTTTAATTTGATCTAATCTCATTTTAATAACAGTAACACACCGTCATTTGTTTTCCAGTCGCTGCGTTGCAACAATGGCTGTAATGAGGTGATCGGATCAACAATGAACCGCCGCGACCACCGCTATAGCAACGGCGCTCTGTGGTTAAACACAAAATGCTTCCTACATTCACATGTGCTTGCGTTTCATTAATTAACAGCACATTTAATATCCTATACTTCCACTACGTTAACCTCAAACATTTACTTCGGTTGTATTTCCACAATAGAAAAATACGATGTGTTTTATATGACATTCTCCATCCGTTATCCTTTATTATTTTCTGTACCACGTCACCCAAAAATTTGATACGAGATTTCACCGGAAATACATGTTTTGAGGCCCACTGAACAACAACAATTTTAGAAAAAGGTCCGTGTGTGTGTTTGAACAGCATAACTCAAAAACAAAAGTCGCATCAGCATCAAACTTGGTATGTAAGTTGTAACGGTATTACTTACAAAAATGTTTATTTACATCAGTGTTGAAGCCATCTTGTGACGTCATTCATTTGTTTGGTTTGTAGCTCCATCTGGCGTTAGTAATTTTTATTTCAAAATGTCCTCCGGCTAGCTATTATCCTGTTGGCCTGGGGTCGAACATGTGTCTCAATACAGGTTGTGAAGCGGAAAGGAATCTTTTATTCAAAGTAATTACACTGATGAAGAAATTTGTTTTTATAATTTTTTTTTATTGTCGAACACGTTCACTATCACTTTTACATATTGATCTAGATACTCGCCAAACTGAAACTGTTATAATACTTCTTACTGATCACTTTTAATGCACGTACTTCAACTTTGTGTATAATTAACTTTATAATACTTTAGATTTTTATAACTTGTGAATCTATAGCCGACGTATCTCATATAAATATTTTGACGAACTAAAGACGACGTGTAGTGTACACAGATTTTTGATGAACTGCGGGGCAAGCTACCTCGAACCTACCCTATTTATACGCCTGCATCAAGATACGCCTAAAGATTATAAATAAACTGCTATTGGCTAATAAAACGCGCCAACATTAGCGTCTATTTTAATATCCAATGAAAACCACGAATACATATTGCTTTTTAGGGAAACATTCCAGAAGGTTCTCAACGGAAAAAACACGCGAACATTACGTAACTTCCTGCATTATTGCGCTATTATTGACAGTTTCAGTAAAGCCTTATAAATTTACTTTCCAATAATAATTACAATTAATAAACATCTGAAATCAATGTCACATAAAAATGCATATTCATATTACAATCATTATTTACATTTAAGTAATTTGTGATACAAATTACCGCATCATATGCCCCAATAGAAACATAATTATAAATATTTACAACTTGTTTGGAAATTTTATAATTGGGTTTTTAGTCTCCTAAATCTTGGAACACACGCTATCACTTTCACTTAACACTTCACACGCATTTAACACACGATATATGTTTTTTTTTTTTTATCTCGCCACTACTTACTGGCTCTTGTTGAATGTGTTTAAACTTTAATCTGACATTACAATTTTTTTTATATGTATATAGCAAATACTGTACCCTGAATTATTTATTCACTATTACAAAATTGCTTACTTTCTTAAGTTGTTAACAAAAATTTATACATTTAAGATTTTTGTAATTGTTTAACATTTTTACCAAAATATTCACCCTCTACACAAATATTTACATCTCTTAAATCTAGGCACTGTTTCACATGTTCTATTTACTACATAAATATATATATATTTTTATTATATTTACCAATTTTTGTTATTTTGTACTTTATCTTAACAATACTCTTGGAATAGTATTTATGTACTTTACTTTAATATAACATCATGCTTTATTTCACATGTTCGGTTACTAATAAAATGTTATTTTACTCTTACATTTAGTCATGTCCAAAATTTATTTCTCCTTTCCTATGACGTACATATTTATTTAACCCTCTTACGTTCCAATACATTGCTCTGCATTTCGTCTTTAACTATCCAGCATTTACTATTTATCATCTTTGTCTTTTGTTTCACCTTGATCTTCATGGTTGTATGGTTTCAGCATCTCAATATGGAACTTTCCAATGCTTTTTCGAGTTGTTGGATTACATAACTCATATGTATTAGTTCCATATACTTCAACAACTTCATATGGTCCATGGTATTTGAGAAACATTCGCCAATAAAGTTTATTTGCTTTATCCGACAATTTCTTGGTTTTAACCAAAACTAAATCTCCTATTTTGATCCTCCATTCCTTTCTCTTCTTTTCTTCATGTTTAATTTTTCTTTTTATGGCCTTTTTCTTCATCCTCTCGAATGCTTTTCGGAACATCTCTTCTGTTTGTGGTATCGAATGCGCATCTGGAATGGCTTCTGGAATTTTTTTACACATTGTATTGATCTTCTTTCCTAACTTAAGTTCACATGGTTTGTATCCTGTCACATTGTTTACGGTTTCATTTAGTAGATTCTGAACGAAGTTCACGTATCCATACCATTGGGTGTGTTTTCGATGACATAACACCCTTAAATAATTTGAAATTTCCTTAATTTCCCTCTCCACTGGGTTGGAGTTCGGTCTGTATCTTGACGAAAAATATTGTTTAATGCCATTTTCTTTCAGTCCATCCATAAATTTTTTTCCTGTGAAGTACGAAGCATTATCGCTCAATACAGATTGAATAGGTCCTTCTTCTATCACATATGACTTGAGTAGTCTGTTCAAACATGCTAAACCTGTAGGTTTTCTCAAAGGGTAAATTCTTACATATTTGCTGAATATATCATAACAGACAAATATATATTTATTTCCAAATTGACTTGGAGGCATCGGACCATGAATATCAATACTAATTACACATCTCGGCTTATCCCTTATAACCGAATTAGTTTCAAATGCATATGCTGCATTTATTTGCTTTGCCTTCTGACACAGGTTGCAGCACGATATAAATTTTCGAACTTTCTGACGCAATTTAGATATGTATAAATTCTCTAAAATCATAGAAGTTGTCCGGTCCGTCCCTGAGTGTGCTAATCCTTCGTGAAAATTCTTAATTAGTTCCTTTTCCATGCTTTTCGGAACCATTACCTTCCAACTAGGCATTTCTTTTCCATGCTTCTTGTATAATGTCCCATCTCGAATTGCTACAATTTCTTTCTTTGCCTTTTCAATTAGTGGTGCCTTTTCTTTAAGTTCTAACAATTTTGCGTCCTCTTTTTGAGTTTCCCACATATTTTTCAATTTTCTAATCATTTCTTTGCTTAAAGGAATTTCAATTGTCAAAATTTTGACTTCATTTCTAGGCCTTGAAATATTTTCGGGAATTTGTGGGTTGTAGTTCAATCTTGATAGCAAATCACTGAAGGTATTATTTTTGCCAGGAATGTGGATAATCTCAATATCGAATGCAGATATTGCATGAATGTATCTAGCAAGTTTTCCACTACATAATCTACACCGTTGTATGAAAGTTAAGCTGATGTGGTCTGAATATACTTTCACCTTTTGCTGATAAATATAGGTTTTAAAACGAATTAATGAGAAATATAGTGCTCCTATTTCTAACTGAGTTACTGAAGAATTCCGTTCAATATTTGTAAGTCCTCTAGAAGCTGTACTAATGACGTGAAAGTCATTGTTGATGTCTCGCTGTCCTAAAATTCCGGCGTATCCTTGCATTGATGCGTCGACATAAATCTCATATTCCAAATCTTCTCTGGGCCTCTCGAGTAATATGGACTTAGCAAAGAGTTCTTTTACTCTCTCAAAACATTTCTGATGATCCTCTGTCCATTTCCACTTATTGTTCTTTCGGAGAAGCTGCCGCAGTGGTTCTATTTCAGTCGAATATCTTGGTATGAACTTACTCTGAAAGTTCAATACCCCTAAGAGAAGTCTAATTTGTTTCACGTTCCTTGGTGGTGGAATTTTCATTATTGCTTCTATTCTTTTCTGATCAGGTCTTATACCTCGTTCATCCACTACATAACCCAGAAAATTTATTTCCTTGACACAAAATTTTGATTTTAGTATGTTCACAGTCATACCATGTTGTTGTAGTTTATTTAACACATAATGGACATTATTCATGTGTTCTTCAAATGTTTGACTAATGATTAGGAAGTCGTCAATATACTTTATTAAAAAGTCATCTGCAGAATTTCCAAAGATACTATGAATGGCTCTCAAAAATCCACTTCCTGAGTTTTTTAAACCAAAAGGATTTACACAAAAACGATACTGGATCCCTGAGTACTGAAATGAAGTGTAATCACGCACTTGTGGATCTAATTCCACTTGCCAATATGAAGCAGTGAGGTCAATGGATGTCAAAAATCTCCCTCTGGAAAGTTTCGTAATTAATTGTTCAATTCCCTCACTTTGAAAATGATCTGGTTTCATATACTTGTTGACATATCTACCGTCTAAAGTTAATCTCAAACTACCATCTCGTTTAATACTCCAGCAGATTGAATTTATATACTGAGAATTACTTTGCTCAATAATCCCATTTTCTAACATGCTATTTATTAGTTGTCTAGCTTTGTCCCGCAGATTTATAGGTAAATTGTCATACTTGTGCCTATATGGTGGTACGTCTTCTACTTGAAATGTATGCTGATATACATTACATCTGCCTGGGATATTACTAAATACTGAACTATTGTTCATCAAAACATCATGAAGGATTTGTTTTTGCATTATCGTAATATTATAAGCTTCTTCACACTTGTGTGTTATTTCCTCATTTCTCTTCTCTTTCCAGCTGTTGTCTGTCTCGCTCACATGGTCATCTTTTGTTTGGATTGTAAATTCCTCTACTTTCTCTGGCATTTCTACAAGCTGTTGAAAATATGGCGTGGTATTCCCTTCATATTCTGTGACTACCAGCTTTATCTGACTATTTCTATCAGTTTCTGTTATTTGCACAAAAAACTCTTGGTCACAAATATTTTTCTCATCCTTTGTCATCTCGATTACAGAAACTTTCTCTTTTATAAATGGTACCCTTATTTCTCTATCATCTTTTGTTATTTTTAACTCTTCATGTTTAAAATCTATACTTGCTTCATATTCATGTAGGAAGTCACATCCTATAATTATGTCACAAATCAGATGGTTTACAATTAGGAACATAACCTCAAAATTCTCTCCGCCGATAAGTATGTTAAGTAGAGCTTGTGTTTTTATGACCTGTGTCGTTCTTCCGATTGCAACACGACAAACTAAATTACTAGTGGGAAGAGCCATAATTTTGTTACCTTCATTAATCAAATTTATGTAAAATTTCTGTGAGCAAATTGAAGCTGATGAACCAGAATCTATAGTTGCAATGATCTCTTTCTTCACAATTTCCATTCTAACATGAGGCGACTCAAAATTTTCTCCCTTATCTTTTGTTGCTGTAATCTTATTACAGGGTGTATGTGTAGGCATATTATATGTATTGGTAATGGATACTGAATTAAAAAGACGTCCTGAGAACCTACTACACAGGAGTCTGTTAACAGTTTTCCTGGTTATTTCCATGTTCACGTACGGGAATGCCATTCCTAACAGGCGCTAAATCTATCTCATTGTCGCTACCATTGTTTTGAGTTCCCCTTCCTCGAGTTCGAAATCCTCGATTTCTGACATTATGTCCCCTTGGCACATAATTTTCTTGCCGTTCCTCAGATCTTTCCCGGTTATTGTTTTCCCTCCAGTGAGTGAAATTTCCCCTTTGTCTGATGTACCGCCTTCCATAATTTTGCCCTCTTTCAGGCAATCTTTCTGTCCTGACATAATTTATTTGTTCCTGTCGACCTGGTCTCATATCTATCCTCGATCTTTCAAATTGTGGAACGTATGATTGATACCGTTGTCTGGTATTATTTTCATGACGCCTGTCTTGTCCTCTACTTTGCTGATAACTACCTTGGTAATTTCTTCTATCTCGCACATCTAAAAATCTAGGCTCCCACTCCCGAGATATATCTTCTTCCTGTTGTTCCAAAGCTGTTATTAATTCTGTCATCTCATAGATCTTCCGTGGTTTTGCAATTAATAAGTAATTTCGTATCCTTAAAGGATAATGCCTTGCGAGCAAACTCACAAAATCTTCCTCACTGATTGGAGGTGACAAGTTTCTAACCTGACTTGCATGTTTTAGTAAGTAATCAGTCATTGATATTCCCTCTCGTGGATTAAATTGACCATGACTAAACATTGCTCGAATTCTTTGCTGTACCGTAACATTCCAAAATCTGTTCATGAATAATCTCTTAAAGGATTCATATGAAATTTCACCCCCTGATACCATTTGTAACCAATCTAAGGTTTTCTGGTCCAAACATCTTTTGACAACTATCATTTTCAATGCTTCAGGCATCTTTTTAATTTGAAAATACTCTGATAATTCTGCAATGAACTGTACTGGACTGGAGTTTTCATTAAATTTTGGAAGTGGAAAATCACTTAAGATATGATTGTAATTTTGCAAATTCCCTACTCCCATATTTAAATTTTCTAGTGTTACTTGTGCACTCTGAGTTTCAGCATTAGCTATAGATGAAGCTGCCGCATCACTCACATTATTTGTCATACCTGAGGAACTACCTCTATCATTATGTTGTACATCTGATACATTCACATCACATATATTTGCCCTTGAATTCAATTCTAACCTATTTACAGTACCTTGCAGATTTTCTATTGTCTGTTCAAATTTTTTATTATTCTCATTTTGAACAGTTTGGTTTTTGCTAATTTCAGAAGTTAGCTTTTGATTCAAATCTTTAGACAAATCTTTAACTTCATCAGACAATTTATTTCTCTGTGTTTCTGACTCTTTCTGAATTTCAGATATTTCCCCTCTGAAATTAACTTGCACCTGTATTAAATGTGCATTTGTAGCCTCCATCATTTCTCTTAACTCACTTGAAATGCTACTCATTCGGCTACCTAGCTCTGTACATTTTACATTAACATGCTCTATTTTATTGTTAACCTCACTTTTTTGGTTAGATATTTCCCTGCTCATGTCTAACATTTTCTTTGAAACTTCACCTATCTCATTTGCTATCATTTCTTGATTTTCATTTTTCATTCTAATCATACTACTATCTAGCTCCATGAATTTCTTTTCAATTTCCTCCCTGTTTTGTTCTAAGCTCTTACCAATATCTTCCCTTAATTCCCTATGACTCTTTTGCATATCTTCCCTGTTTTGATCTATTTTCTTTTCTAATTTCTCATTATTCTTACAAATTTCTTCCCTTAATTCTTTCTTATTCTGATCTAAACTCCTATCAATATCTTCCCTTAATTTCTCTATATTCTCATTAGTCTTTTTCATATCTTCTCTCAATTCCCTACTCATATTTCTCAGCATTTCCATCATCATACTAGCATCAAGATTAACATTTCCTGCTATTCTATTCTCACTTTCTGCACTAACATTTTCATCCTCAAATCCTAAAAAGTCTGGGCTGTTTTCTGTAACCTGTATTGAATTACAGCTAACTGTTACATTATCTCCCTCCATAATTATTTCTTCTGTATTTTTAGTAGCCATTATTCTCTTTATCCTACCACTCCTAAGGTACATTTAAATTTGTTTACCCTTTTTTTTTTTTTTTTTAGAATTAACATAACATTATTCTAACCTTTCTGATGCTATCTGCTGATGTAGCTTTGATGTCCAGCTTTCTGTCCCTTTCTCCTAGGTTTGTATGTCGCTTCTGCGTTGTATTATGATGAATCTGCATCTTGTAGATTATTTCACTGCTGCATTCGCCCCTTCCTGGTCATCTCACTTCTTCCTGGTTAATTCTGCCCCTTCCTGGTTATTCTGATCCTTGCCTGGTCATCGTGTTCCTTTCCTGGTCACTATGCTTCTTTCCTGGTCATCGTGTTCCTTTCCTGGTTATCGTGCCCCACGTTCTGGGTGCCAATTTGTAACGGTATTACTTACAAAAATGTTTATTTACATCAGTGTTGAAGCCATCTTGTGACGTCATTCATTTGTTTGGTTTGTAGCTCCATCTGGCGTTAGTAATTTTTATTTCAAAATGTCCTCCGGCTAGCTATTATCCTATTGGCCTGGGGTCGAACATGTGTCTCAATACAGGTTGTGAAGCGGAAAGGAATCTTTTATTCAAAGTAATTACACTGATGAAGAAATTTGTTTTTATAATTTTTTTTTATTGTCGAACACGTTCACTATCACTTTTACATATTGATCTAGATACTCGCCAAACTGAAACTGTTATAATACTTCTTACTGATCACTTTTAATGCACGTACTTCAACTTTGTGTATAATTAACTTTATAATACTTTAGATTTTTATAACTTGTGAATCTATAGCCGACGTATCTCATATAAATATTTTGACGAACTAAAGACGACGTGTAGTGTACACAGATTTTTGATGAACTGCGGGGCAAGCTACCTCGAACCTACCCTATTTATACGCCTGCATCAAGATACGCCTAAAGATTATAAATAAACTGCTATTGGCTAATAAAACGCGCCAACATTAGCGTCTATTTTAATATCCAATGAAAACCACGAATACATATTGCTTTTTAGGGAAACATTCCAGAAGGTTCTCAACGGAAAAAACACGCGAACATTACGTAACTTCCTGCATTATTGCGCTATTATTGACAGTTTCAGTAAAGCCTTATAAATTTACTTTCCAATAATAATTACAATTAATAAACATCTGAAATCAATGTCACATAAAATGCATATTCATATTACAATCATTATTTACATTTAAGTAATTTGTGATACAAATTACCGCATCAAAGTTCAGTATCTTTCAAAGATGCATTTTTGATTTTCTAAAAATGGATGTAACGATTTTAATTAAAAGGCCATTGACAAATAAAAGTACGTCTTGAATTTCCCAGGAAGTCGTCTTCACTCGGAAGTAATTTTATATAAGTGGTAAACGAAAACTACTAGATCTCTTTAAAATACACAATTTATTTCAAATAAGTACTATTTTGGGGACATAAGCCATATCTGAGATATTCCGTTATTAATGATTCAAATTATTCATTACTTGGTCCTTCTAAAGTCGTGTCAACATTCAGTTGTTTCTCGCGATGTCATGGAAACAGTATGGAAGGCCAGCATATAGCGTCCAGTTGTTAAACATTTGACTATCGCTGTTCTCTTTCTATCTATAAAATTTGAACTAAAAAAAAAAGAAAACATGTTATGCTTCATATTAACCTTGCAGGTACAGTGATAAAGGAATCCCCCTCACACAAATTCTTAGGCATATATGTAGGTTGATAAATACATATCACATTGAAAATCTATGTAAAAAAAATTAGTAAAGGCCTGTACCTGTTGAGAGAGTTTGCAAAAATATGTAACATACATGTTCTGCCTTGAAATGTCATTCTCGCGAGAAACAGCTGAATGTTGACAGAACTTTTTAAAAAGCGACAACAGTATTGAAATACCGGATATCTTGGAAATGGCTGATGCCACACAAAACGTTATTTGAAATTAGTTGTGTGTTTGTCTATCTCTGCTGCTGCTGCTGCACTTGAACACCCCACTTTGTGCATTTATTGTTTGAATGTTGTTAAAACGGGACATTGCATGTGAAATCGAACAGCAAAAAACCTCGCATTTTTTGTTTGTGTTGTAATTTTTGCTGTTAATAAGGAAAGCATATTTATCAAGTATTAGCATTTAAAGCCCAACGGTTATTGAACGATAAATGTATGGTATTGATTCATTTTGTCACACTTTTAAGTGCGCATAGCTCCGGAGCACTTTATTTCAGAAATCTCATTTTGTAGATAAAAATCCTAATTGTTTTTATAATATTCACAAATATGTATATAAGTTTTGCATCAGTCGCCCCACGCTTAGGTGCCAAATTTACATCAGGTGTTGTGTGTTAGTAATAAAGTTTATGTGTAATAAATCTTAAAGTTTCATTACTCATGATTTTTTATTTAATTTATTTGTTTATGCCTCGGCTGCGTCACCGATATCTAGTACAGCAAATAGGGGTGGTACGGCTGCAGAATAATTTTACACCAATTATAGTTCTAACTTCTTTACAGCAGTTGAAACAAATTTACTGACGTATGGAGCCTTGAGATGTTCCTAACTACATTTTTCTTTCTGCACACACGTGACTATTTACAAACTTTTTGGATGTTACAGCAGTATTTTTCCATCGTCTGATGTTATTGCTCTCTCTCTCTCTCTCTCTCTCTCAAGGTTACATGTTATTGTTAGGTTTCCATGTTACGACTTTGTTTGCTACAAAAAACAGCTTGCTTTTACCGTCACAGCTCCTGCGTTACTCAACTAAGAAATACATTCATTTAACAATTTATACATACACATAATAAAATGGCTGTAATATACATTTTGTAGTAATTATTGAAGTTTATAGGCAGTTTATATTGCACAATCAAAATGATATGAGTTAAGGGATAAAAAAAAGTACTGCCTCAGTTTTTATTTATTTTAAACGTCTTCGGATTTGTATGAAACTAAAATGTTAAGATCTAGAATAATCCATAGTGATATTAAGAGAAGGCGGCAGTGTTGATAAAGTGGTTACGTTTGGGTGTTCTTAAATTAAATACACGCAGTGGTGCACGATGATTACCAAGCGCTCTGTGAATCTGTTAGGAAATACTCAGAACCGCTTAGTGAGCTTCATTGCTTAACTATGCACACAGCTTGCTTGACCTTCAGTTCAAAACAAACTTGCGAGAGCGACCATGAGCGCGTAAAATAATCTACTTCTTTAATTATTTTAGACGAATCCTTAACAATCACCATTGCAGTAAAATATATGTTTAGATTATGGAATATTACCATATATATAATACAATTATTTTAGTAATCCGTTAACGCCTACACTTAAAAAAATAGAAATTTCCTTACTAAAATACAAATAAGAGGAACATGTTTACTTATCAATATGAAATTAAAGCTCGATTTAAATAATTAGATTTAAACGTTTCAAGTTATAACAGCTTGAAGTTGGAAATTTTACTAAGATACGATGAATATTAAGTATTTTAATTGCAAAACTATGATGTTCTAAATTTTAAGACTTTGTATAAAGCACTGTATCGGGCTTCTGTGCAAATAGAAAACGTTTCGTTTCACTTAAAAAATGCAACGTCGATTTTCCTTCCATTTGAGACGATTTGAAATGGAATGTCCCTTATATGTGGCAATTTAAAATATAAGGCGTTTAAATCTACCAGGCTACTCCTCTAAACTCGATGAAATGTGGCAACTTTACTTGTGCACGTTTTAAGCAGCTTCTGCGCATGCGCAACTCGTATGGCGTACACGTGAAGAAGTGGAAGTGTTTACGTTAAAGCCAGTACGGCAACGTGCAGCAGGGGCGTTTATTGCACACTCTCAACTACAATAGTTTAATTTAGACATTACTTCCTTCTTGCTCTACTTAATTATGTATAAAACAAGCCTTTGTTTCGGTAGAGCATTATAAATTAGGAGCGGCTCTATTTGTTTATAACACAACTACTATAAAACAAATGCTACTTCACATTCATTGACGGGAAGATATAAATAATTAAATAAAGGAACGATAGTAATTTCTGTATAATGTAACAGGGTTGAAAGAGAGAGAGGGAGTCATACATTACAATAAAAGTTGCTAGAGTTAATTCAGGACAACTCACGTAAGCAGAAATTCTGTAAACTAGAAAGGCAACTAAATCCCGAGATTCGGGGCGGAGTGTTAAGATTGGTAGGAGGTAGGCGGAACTTAATGCGCTTTCATTCTAAATGAGAGTCAGTAAATTAATTTTATATAAATCCTTCGTTCTGTCGGTGGTTCAGTACGCCTGTGTGGCCTGGGCCAACGCCTCCGACACTGCCCAAAAGCAAATACCAACCCTTCAGAACCTTTCAATTGTAAAACCCCCTGAGCTACCCTCTTCACATCCAACCGGACCCCTTACCCTCCCTAGCAGAAGCCGTAACAGAACGTGCATCGTCTGTGTGGGCGCGCATTAGGGGGCATTCAAACACCCTCATCGGCAGTGGCGAGCCGAAACACAATTCTAGGGTTCGTCACTGTGCACGCCCACTCCCACTTACGGCAGAGACCTCTAGCATTCGCCGCATCAAGCCACTTCCGATCCACGCTGCCGCAAAACCGCGGACTGTAAATACTGCTACGTGTCTGAACTAGCACGTGTTTAGCATGGCTAGGTGTGTGTTAAAAAAAACTTTTTCTAAAGCCATTACCAAAGGATCACTGACAATCTACGGACTGAGTGTTCTCGGTGGCCTATGGTTGGCCGCCGTATGGGTTTTTGATGAAAAAAAATGTTTTTCTTATAGTAAATTAGCTCACTATACCAATATGTAAATTTTCACCTGTAAGCCGAGTACCGGCACCAGGCCATGTCTTTATCAATAAATAAACCTTAACCAGAGTCACTTACTTGATTGTGACAGTTACTCCTGTGTATGTGAGCTTCAGTTTAAATAGTAAAATATTATTATTCTAGAAACAATTTAATTCAATAGTGGACGACTCTTCTCAAACAGGACATTCTAGTCAACATTAAAGTTTCTCAGTTTGTTATCCTTACAAACTACACTCACGCATACCCCGAGATAAACATAGCACTACAGCAGCTGACCCAGAACGACATCATCAACACAACATTAAATGTTACAAACAGGTAGCGATATGTCACACACATCTTCATGACTAACATTTCGTGAGCACCCATAACTACACTGAAGAGCCGCTATACAAAATTCCTTCAGAATGAAGAGGACTTCCAGATATACATTTTATTTGTTATGTAATATCTTTAATATAATCAATATGTAGATAAATCTATTTTTTTTTTTTTTACTTTTAAACTGTAGTCTGAATGGGGTGTCACATCTTAAGAAGATAATGAACTTGAATACCAAGTTTGGGGCGCGCGCACACACACTCAGCCCCGCATCTGCAGCTACCGAGGCTGTAGAACCCCATTTCCTGTCTAGGAATTCACATCTGTGGGTGCAGCAGTTCGTCTAGAAACTACTTACAACAATTTGAAGCAAGTTTGTATATCCAGTTAGAATGGAAATCAGTTCAAACAAAATTTACTAGGAAACTCTAGTTGTGACGAAGCTTAGTTTACACAAACGTAATTCATCTACAAGTAACTTGCTACTAATAACAACTTTAGCAAATTACTTAACATTTTGTTCTATTTATCTGGTAAGTGTACAGGGATATCATTATTATCAAGGCCCGGATTCCAATGACGTCGTCTTCTATTCCTTGTATCACAGGCGTTGCTAACAACTGTATCAGCTCTTATAGTGGGTCCCGCTTTATCAAAATGCCTGTTTATTAAGTCATTTTTTGCCATTTTCTTGCGTGTACATTGAGTATATAGAGTTTCTATATTATTGACATTTTACTTAAGGATAACTTTTCGGAAATTTCACTATTCAATAGAGAAATAAGCCTTCAGTTTGATTGAAATCGCTCTTAACCCTCCACAGACACACTTTTTCGGTTGGCTCCCCTGCATAAAGGCGACAGGTGGTGCCCCCTCCTCCCACCGCAGTTGTCGCAAGTGGCCAAAACAGCACATTGCGACCGAAGACGTCACAGTTTCCGAGGTTCGTATTTTTAATTGTCTCATTTATCTTTGTTGCTTATATTTCACCAAGGTTATGTCGTCGAATTGATAGAAAACAAGGCTGAGGTGTGAGTCCACATGGCGACTGAACTCGTTATGGTGAAACTAATTGTCCTTTATTCCACATGTTTGGAGAATATAGCGAAGAGGACGTTCGATTTGAGTAACGAGAAGGATGTCGAGGAGATAAGAAGACTTTTGGAAGCTGATGATGATCCATTACTAACAGAAAATTTAGGTGAAGAAAGTGATATTGTCAGAAGATGGGGTTCAAGAAAAAACAACTGATACGGCTACTGAACAACAGGATCCTGACAAAGAGGCTGAAGAAGGAGGTGCACCGTTCGCATTAGGGAAGGATAAGAAGACCAAATGGACCAGTAAGCCACCGGATACAGGTAAGCGCAGAGGATCTGAAAACATTATCACTTACCTTCCAAGGGTCGTAGGAGCAGCCAAAACCCCAGTTGAATGTTGAAATTACTTTTTCAAGGATATCATGCTTGAAATGATGGTGAAATACACAATCAATATATGGAGAGCATCAAGCGGAATTGTGCTCGAGCGAGGGACATTAGACCAACAAATACGAGCGTTTATTGCTCGTATGATGAGCCTATAAAAGCAAATCGTCAAAGTTTGGAAGAGCTCTGGGGTCGTGAAAACGATGGAATTGAACAATTTTGGCCTGGTCATGAGGCTAAGAAGACGCTTTGAAGCCTTGATCAGGTGCCTTCGCTTCGACGATCGCAATTCCCGAGAGCAAAGGTGCTCTGCCCTATTCGTGAACTATACTGTTGGAGAGAACGTCACCATCGACGAAATGCTCCCAGGTTTCAGAGGAAGATGTCCTTTTCGTCAGCACATTCTCTCAAAGCCCAACAAGTACGGGATCAAACTTTGCCTTCATGGATGCAAAGATGACCTACACGTACAACTTGGAAATGTAAGCTGGCACACAACCTGAAGGTCCTTTTAGAGTGAGCAATAAACCACCTGACGTCGTCAAACGAATGCGTCAGCCCTTATTGGGAAGTGGACGAAATATCACGTCAGACTTTGTGCTTGTTGATGAGCTCTAAAAGCATAAACTCAGCTACGTTGGTACGGTAAGGAAAAACAAGAGACAGTTGTGAATGTGAAAAGAAGGAAGTGGTACAACAGAATGTTCGGTTTCAACGAAATGTGATCCACGTTTTTTCCCTTCAAAATGACATGTCATTGATGCTTCATCTGCACAGAACAAGAAGCCAGAGATCATAACGTTAGTTCTACAACTCCACAAAAGGTGGAGTGAATACTGCAGACCAAATGTGTTGTCGAATGGTAATCTTTTTATTCGATGATAACGTGGCTGGGATCAACTCCCTCCTCGTCTATCTTGAGCCATTTCGTAGGAGGGTGGCCCATGAGCTTACTCTCCCAGAGAAGGAGCCAGAAGTGGCCTGCAAATTCTCCTGAGGAAGTTCAACCCCACGAAGAGTTTTGGTAATGATCATAAGGACGAACCACCCTTCAAGAGGCGTAGGTGCTTACCGTGTCGAGATGTCTGCGATGAGGAGGATCAGACTCAAGTGCCTACGTGGGTTTTTGTGTTTTCTTTAGGTCGCCATTCAGTCCAAATTTTGAGGGCTAAAAAATTGTTATTTTCAAAATCGTGTGTTTTGGGTAATAAAAAACTTTTTTCCTTCAATTATTTTTAATCCCTTAATCTCAATCCTTAAAATGGTACGTCCCTGAGATCCAAAAGGGGATGGGAGTTACGACAATTTGAAATTATGTGATTTTTTGGCAGATTGCGACCGAAGGGAGTTAAAGTAAGAAGGTACCTGATGGTATTTTGTTTAGCCTTGCTCTGAAGCGATGTGAATGCCTTGTAATCAGTGATGTTGCTTATCTGTTACATCACTTGTTTGCAATAAGGTTCTTATAGCTTTCCAGAAATGCGTGCTTATCGCTGTTTCCGAGAAGATCATCTTTCCTGAAATACAGATAGCAGAGCTTCTGGGAACAACTTCATAAACAAGGCAGATATTCATAGTATTTCTGGACCAAGATAACATGTCGCTCACAACTCTGCAGTTTGCATCATGTGCCAACTTCCAAATACCATTGGTTACTAATACGGGCTAAATTAGCGTTTCCAACTAAAAAAATCCTATGCCATACATTCACATGAGTTTCTCTGCCCTCTATCGTTTTTAGTGGGTATACAAATTATTCTTACTAAATCTTATGTTTCTATCTGCTTCATTTTAATGGAGATAAACCTTTACAGAAACAGCTACATTACGTTATAGAGAACAGCGACAGTCAAATGTTTAGACGCTATATGCTGGTCTGTTTCCATGACATTGCGAGAAACAACTGAATGTTAACACGACTTTTAAGAAAATGACCAAGAATTGAACAATTCCGACGTTTTGTAAGGGATATCTCAGAAACATCTTATGGCACAAAAAATTTATTTGAAATAAATTGTGTGTTTTAAATAGATCTACATTTTTGTGTAGTACGTTTTCGCCTATAGCTTGTTTACCAGTTATACAAAATTCCTTCCGAATGAAGAGGAAGCCATTTTTTAGAAAATAAACATTTCGAGAAACGTTCCCTGTAAAGATAGTTTCGTGTGGGGGGGATTTTCTTGAAAATCTTCTCGTCGCATCTTTCCAAAATACTCAACCTAAATATCGTTTTCGTTTTTGAGTTATGGTGTTCACAGAGAGAGAAACACACAAAGGGGCACGTTTCCAAAAATGCTTTATTTGGATTCAGGGCGCCTCAAAACATGTATTTCTGATGAAATCTCAGTATCGAATTTTTTAGTGCAATGCAATACTTCCCCTACTTACTATACATAGATAATAGAGAAAATAAAGACTTGTGCGTTACATTCTCATGGCTTTCTCTACCCATTCAAGAAGCTATTGTTACAAAAGCTTATTCTTGTATCGAGATAAAGGTCTTATTGTATACTAGATGTCTGACTTGATCGGGTAGCTTTTCAAACTTGAATGACTAATTTCATTTACGCCCCACTCTTGTTTATGAAACTACAGTACAATAATCTACTAGGTTTTCATGCCGAACCCTCCCCTTATAACCCCGGCTATTACTAATATTGAAGCAGTAAATTGAGTCCAGCAAGTTTGTGTGATAAAGTTAAATAGAACTTTGAATAAGTTAGTGTTTGCATTGTGATGTCCGCACTAGTTATTTCTTTTGTTTTCATAGCAACCACTGCTTGTCATGGCAACACAAACTAGTTATATCGTGCAGAAAAGGATGTGAAACGTCCGACTTCCTTAATCTCCCCCGACCGTCTTCCAACTTATGGAAATGTTCGGTGGTGGAACAGCCATCCGTCGGAATGGTCTAGTAATTTTCATATAATACAGGAACCCTTAGCATATACAACGAAATAGAGGTGAATATGAAAATTCCCCCACTCCCAGGGCACCAAGTTAACATCTTTGGAAAAATGTTCTCACTTGTTAGTTATGCAATATCAATTCACTTATTCTAATGTTAGCAGATTTTTCTGTTTATACAATTGAGGCATTGCGTCAGAGATAGTCACAAGCCACACTTTAAGACAAATCAACATTTTGCTAAAATTCTACACTCCAGCAACAGATGTCATAACTTGCTGCCATCTGCCTGCTGTATTCAGAATTACAAGGATGTGTTGTTCTCCCCTTCATTCCTTGACTTTATATTTTCCCTGAGACATAATCACAAGACACACATTATGGCGCCAATGAAAAGAAAACTTGATTTTCCGCCTGGGAAGAATGATAAACTTGCAGAGATATCTGATTTAACTTCTCTAAATCTGACTCAGAAAATGAACAGGTAAGAGAAGTAAACATTCCTCAATGGTAAACTGGTATAGCAACCAATAACATGAAATGTACAGTAAACAAAATCAACTTCAGTTGTATTGTTTCCTTTATTGTTGTAGATATTAAAATATTTAAGTTACTACAGCATGCTATGATTACCTATCTCTGTTGTAATTAATTCAGTTGACACCAAAATCTAGAGGTAATGAAGTGAGCCCTTGTAAAACCACAAAATCAAGGAAGAGAAATGTAGTAAAGAAATGATAGTCTAGATCAAAATGCAAAAGGAGGAAGGTCTTATGTTTCAGATAAAACCAAAAAGAAAATTGAAACTGTCACCATGGGACAAAAATGTACATGTCCAAAGAACTGTTATGATAAATCGTGTGTTAAAGTACCTTTTATTGTCACTATGATGCAGAGAGAAGATTTCAAGCACGTGGAAAGTCCGCATTCTGACAGGTAGTGTACAATAACGGACCCATTCATTTTGCAGACGCTGTGAGCTTCAAGTTTGAAGAGAATAATATCAAATTCCATCTTTCTCAGTTCTACAGTCAAGGATGCTATTATGAACTTCCCAGATCTGCACCTTCCAATCCATTTAGCTTGCCCGAAAATACAAAGAAACCTTAAAAATAAACAAAAAGAAACTGCAGGATGTACTGTCACTAATGGGTTATGTCCCAATGGTAAATCATTCTTTTGTGTCGTTGTAGCTGATAATGAGACAGACTTGCAGGTTGAAGATGTTGATTAGGAAGAAATGATGAACAATTTTTAATACTTTATTTTTATGATATTAGATGAAAAGAAACTAATAAAGCATTGAAAATCCAATAATTGTGTACTTCCAGAGAGAAAGTCATAGGCCACAACTAAAATTACTTATATGCTTTTAACCATTTTACATAAATAATAAAAAACGGATTAGATAAAATAACGTTTTCTTGTGTAAAAGCTTCATAGAATATAATGTCTTAACATTGCGCCATGTTTTGGACTATTCTGATTTTATGTTTTTCTTAAAGATTTAAAACGTTTTCCTGTAAAATTGTGGCTTGTGACTATCTCAATTCTGCAACAAGTCCTGCTAACGAACTTGATAACAACAAAGGAAATAAAAACAAAACTTTCTTACGTGAAGGCTATTAGAAGGTCTTGGCATCCAGAAACTTCACTACATGCATCTACAGTATTTGGTAAATGGTAATTAAATAAATGAATATACCGTTATAAACAGAATCGATTGTTGCTTTTTAAACGCTGTCTTCTGTTTGTTGAACTGTTACACCATGGCCACCCATGTTATTCCTTGCAATAAAATGTAACGGCTTTTGTTTTTATATCCGTGGAGCACATACAGGAACTATTTCCTACCGCATGGCATTTTTAACGAAGGCTTTGCAAATCCTTTTTAACCTTTTAGCAACTTAAGAGCTGTGTTTTACAGTCTTGTATGCGTAACAAGGAATGGGACTTAAAGAATTATCAAAACCTTTCGACTGGTTTTTGAGATCATCCTATTGGTATACACAAACGTTCTCTCTTCACGATATTAGTATAAATAACTTCCACTAACAAGAAAACACCAAAATTAGGTTCCGATGCATCAGTTTCAGGAAATAGCACAGTTTATATGTGGAAGGAACGCGTCGGGAAGCGATCGCGTGAACTCTGCTATAAAAAGCTAGTTGTTCCGTGAAGCGAATGACGTCAACACTTACAAGTTCAAGATCTTGTTATTTTTATCAAAGCGAGCGAGCGAGGGCTCTGCTGGCTTCCGGACACAAACTCAGAAATAAACCCAGGTTTTGTGGCTTTCGAGTAAACTTTCTGATGCGGTACTACGTTACATAGTCAGCGTGAATAACCTCGCCCGCAAACTGTCAGTAAAATTAAAAGTCTGGTGCGTTACATTCACATGACTTTCGCTACCCTCGATTGCTCAATGGTGGACATTCAAATTATTCTTACGAAGGTTTATTTTCCTATTTACTTCATTTTAACTGAGATAAATCTTTACAGAAACAGCTACATTACACATTTCGTTATAGATAACAGCGATAGTCAAATGTTTAACAACTGGACGCTGTATGCTGGCCTTCCATACTGTTTCCATGACATCACGAGAAACAACTGAATATCGAAAGGACTTGAGAAGGACGACAGAAGTATTGAAAATTAGAACCATTAATAATGGATATCTCGGAAATGATTGATACCACAAAAAGGCTATTTGAAATAAATTCTTTGTTTTAAAGGGATCCACATTTTTTGTATAGTACTTTTTCGTTTATTCCCTTTCGTTTACCAGTTGAACAATATTATACAAAATTTCTCCAGAATAAAATGGATTGTACAGGCCATTCCCAGAAACTTCAAGATGCACATTTTATTTTTCATGTAAATAACTTTAATATATGGTATTTTATTCAAAATCGTTAGAGCCATTTTTAGAAAATAAAAAGTTTCGAAAAATCTTGCACGTAAACCTTAGTATGGGCTGGGAGGTTTTCTTGAATGATTTTTCTTTTCAGGATCAAAACAATAAATGCAAGATTCGTCACCAATAGCGATATTCCAAACCAAACTTGAAGTGCCACCTTGGAATTTTTCCAGACTTTTTTCTGCACCAATCAATGCGTTGTTGTGTTTTTATCGGGAGTCAGTTTATGTGGAATCCATCGACAACAAAGTTTTCTCACGTCTAACTGTTGATGTAAAATGTTTTGTATTTGACTCATACCAATGTCGCCCAAATAAATTCATCGATCTCCTTCAAGCATTGCTCCAACATTTTCATCAGTAACAGCAGTTCTTGGGCGTCCTTCACGAAATTCATCACTAAGATCTCTTTGGAATTCACTGTAAATTGTTGCCTCTTCACCAAATGTATTTCTTTATATTGTTTAGGCGTTAATGACGATTGTAAGTCATAGCCTGGAAATGTTCTCCAGTCAAATTCATTTTTGGGTGAACACAAAATGTTTAAATGATGATAAACTGTTGGAACAAAACTACAGGAGAATCAACTCGCAAAACGTTAGAAAGTAGCTCTCAAATATAAACAAATGTTTACTATCGCCCTCGTACTTGAGCTGTATATGGACTTACTTGGCGGCGCACGCAGCTCTCAAAGCAGCCGTCCACTGGGACCCATTTCCTAAATAAACAATCAAATATGTGTATTTTAAGTCAAATAAATTCTATTCATTGTACTTTTAATAGCTATTCTAATATATTGAGTTCATTTTCTTTGTTTCAGCAAGTGTTGCTTTCACGTTACCTGCAAAAAAATCAAATACGGCGTGAACTTAACAGTGCTGGCATCTGTTGCATTACTCGCAAACAAACCATCATATCAGCATTTAATTACACAGAATTAACCATGCAAGATCTTTTTGTAAAATCTCAAAGTTTTGTAATCATTATAAAAACAGTCGTATGGAACTCGGCTGAAATGGTAGTTATTAAAAGCCTCATATGAAACTCAGTAGCGCTCGTTCCTTAAACATACTCGTATCTTAATTACTACCATTACACTCTTGTTGCATAATAGTGAACAAAGGCAAAACCCTAACATTAGGCACGGTATGTGGTTCACAAAAATTACAATTATATGTGGTTTAGCCACACATAAAGCTTACGTACAGAGTAATTAAATGAAGTTACACGAGTAACGTGAACTGATGTACCAGGAATGTTTGCCCTCCTTCTCCGAGAACTACAAATTTAGCATGAGAAACAGTTTCCCAGGAAAAGTTACGCAAATGGTCTGTTTGACACGACATTTCGACCCGAGATCGATAGCCTAATGGCGTCTCCGATATGTAATATATCGCAGTACTTATCTCTCTCGACATTTTGGCTTCGCTTCAGGTTTAATTTACTCAAGTCACTCGGGTTTTTTAATCTTGTAGTGAAGCACTGAGCTAGGAATTACGTGAAAACTATACTTTCTTAATCCCTGAGGTACCTTACTCGTGCCCGGGCGAGTGTAGCCAATCAAAAAGTTGCGACATTCACTTTACAAATCTACCGGGGCTATTCTGTTAAGGCTTAGCAACTTGTTAAAGCTGCTAACTAATTGATCGACATTCTGTAACCCCCGAGGTCCTCATGCTAACGCGTTTCTTACATCGTTTTAATGTTTCTGTAAGGGGAAAAACATTACAGAAATTTGACATTTTAATAATAAAATGTTTATTTATTCGTTGCAAAGAAAACATAAATGTTACGGGTAAGCAATGTTCAACATGACATTGGTAAATGATGCTCCCAACATAACCTTTAAGAGACGAATTTTAATAGGAAAATAAATGGTGGGTGATCAAAAGTAACAGTTATTGATTCAAGGATTTTAGGTTCAAATAGTGATATATGCTGTGTTGATTTACATGGTTCAGCAATATACCTGCCTCATTTTTACTTTCTCTACTACGTATAAGTAAGTAGGGGAAGTATTGTATTCCACCCAAAAATTCGATACCGAGATTTCACAGGAAATATATGTTTTGAGACTCCTTGAATGGAAAAAAAAAACATTTTGGAAACATGTCCGTATGTGTGCCTGTGTGTCTGTCTATGAACAGCATAACTCAGAAACGAACAGTCGGATAAACACCAAACTTGGTATTTAGGTTCAGTATCTTCCAGAGATGCGATACGAAGGTTTTCAAGAAAATTCCCCCACCCCAGATTACCCTTTACATGGAAGATTTTTCGAAAATTTTAATTTTCTCAAAAATGGCTCTAACGATTTTGATTAAAATATTATATGTTTAAGATATTTCCATGACAAATAAAATGTATATCTTGAATTTTCTGGGAATGTCTCCAAAAGTATTCTTCATTGTGAACGACTTTTGCATAACTGGTAAACCATAAGAGGTAGACAAAATTTTACTACACAAAAAATGTAGACCGCGTTAAAATACACAACTTATGTCATATAAATTTTTGTTGTTGAGTGAACGATTTTCGATTCCCTTAAGTTTTCCAATACATATACTTTTTCTCAAATTCGTTATTCATTTTTTTTTGTCCTGGTAATGCAAAGAGGATGGAATACTCGACATAGCAACCACCTCTTAAAATCTCGATATCTCGATTAACATGAAGCATATGGAGAATAAACGTTTGTAAAAATAGTTTGTACAAGAGTAGAGAAAGTCATGTGAGTGTAACACATCAGATTTTTGGTTTTTGGGAGCTGTAGGATACTATAGCGATACATTTTCGTTCCCAGAATCATTTTAAGATAATTTCCAATCTGCTGAAAGACGTGACTAGCAGAACGCTATTTACCAGCTTTTTGTAACCATAGAAAACTGAATTTATACTGATGCTGTTGGAAGAGGAAGAACGTGAGAGAAGTCAGTCATTTGCTTATAAAGTGATAATTTATACTTAATAAATTTGGTATGAAAACTAATCTGAAATAAAATAATTGTAACTGCAACATTCCCACAAATAACTTGTCCTTTCACTACGACCTTCAACTTAACGAATGCCTAAAACAATATGGATACCAATTATGATTTTCATTCAAAGATTATTAAGATGCAAACATTAAAAGCCAAAAACCATAACAAAAAAACCTGATGTGTTACACTCACATGACTTTCTCTACTCTTGTACAAACTATTTTTACAAACGCTTATTCTCCATATGCTTCATGTTAATCGAGATAAACATTTGCAGACTCTATCTTACTGCTAATTTTCTTGTAGATGTAAGAGGAATATATATTTACAAGGGCAATTTGGAAATACAGTAGCCTTTAAGCACATACATATCTCTTAATAGCTGGTTGCTAGGTACAGCACCATTCCCTTTCCCACAGCTTAATACTCTTTGCATATCCAAGACAAAAAAAATGAATAACGAATTCCCATTTGAGAAAAATATTGAAAAATTTAAGGAAATAACAAGCAATATCTCGAAAATGGTTCACTCAACAACAAAAAATGTATGACATAAATTATGTATTTTAACGCGATCTACATTTTTTTGTGTAGTAAAATTTTGTCTATCTCTTATGGTTTACCAATTATGCAAAAGTCGTTCAAAATAAAGAATACTTTTGGAGACATTCCAAGAAAATTCAAGATATACATTTTATTTGTCATAAAAAAATCTTAAACATATGATATTTAATCAAAATCGTAAGAGCCATTTTTGAGAAAATTAAAATTTTCGAAAAATCTTCCATGTAAAGGGTACTCTGGGGTGGGGGGATTTTCTTGAAAACCTTCGTGTCGCATCCCTGGAAGATACTGAACCCAAATACCAAGTTTGGTGTTTATCCAACTGTTCGTTTCTGAGTTATGCTGTTCACAGACACACACACGGACATGTTTCCAAAAATGTTATTTTTTGGATTCAGGGGGTCTCAAAACATGTATTTCCGGTGAAATCTAGGTATCGAATTTTTGGGTGGAATACAATACTTCCCCTACTTACTATACGTAGTAGAGAAAGTAATTAAGCAATCATTGCGGGTTGATATGAATTAATGAAACTTGCATTAAAACAGTATGAAACTGCGCTGCTATTTCTTTTGTATGTCTTTCGTAACCTAAATCTAAACTCATTTTACAGGACCGCTGTCGAGTTTCCATATAAAACTTTAATTCTTTGGGGTGACAAAAAGTTGGTCTTGCTATTCTAAGCAACGGGTGCGGTTTATTAGTTTTTACGGCACGCTTCATAATCATCCCGGCAAGAAAAATAACAAAAGCACTTGGTAGTCGGTATTCCGGCGCTGGTAGCAGTGAGAAAACAAAACGTTATCGCAGCGCGCAAGTAAAGGGAGAGCCAAAAACCTACGAACCGCCTGCGCGGTGTTTTTCCTGTCCGCGTCCTTGGCGCTCGTTGCCGCTACCGCTATCATAGAAAGGCGCGGATGAAACCATACAACTACTTTTAAAGGCTTTACTTACCAATTTTATGAAAGGAGATGCTGAAACTGGCCATCGTCGTTGTCCATACATTTTTGGCACCTCTTTAGGAAATATCCATCACTCGCCAATTTTTTTTTTCAGTCAACAGTTGAAGTCCGTACATATGTGAATACAATTATGCCCCCCTTTTATTTAGAGAATTAACAGCCAGGGAGCGTAATTTTGCCTTTTTCAACAACACTCTACAACAGCTCATACGGCCAATATTTCGATGAGAAAAATTGAAAGTGTGTTTGAGGACAGAATTATTAGTATAGATTTGTGGCCCCCTCGGTTCCCTGCGATGTCTATCTCTGGGGTATCTTAAAACAAAGTGTACAAGAAAAACCCACTCACCCTTAAAGAATTAAAACAAAATATCCTCCAGGAAATTTCTCAACGTGAACTACGGCGAGTGATGGATATTTCCTAAAGAGGTGCCAAAAATGTATGGACAACGACGGTGGCCAGTTTCAGCATACCAAAGTTGGTAAGTAAAGCCTTTAAAAATGTATGGTTTCATCCGCGCCTTTCTATGATAGCGACAGACGGCAACGAGCGCCGAGGACGCCGACAGGAAATTGAAATTGAGTTTTATTTAGACGCTCTTTAACTACTGTGTGTCTTAGCCTCCCATTCTGTATTGGGCGTGAAACACTGGTAATGTTGCTCAGAGGCCTCTTTATCAGGCTTGAGGTTCTTTTACGTGCTGTAAATTTACCACCGGCTTTACTTCCCTTCCGAAGCCATGCTAAGGATTTTTACGCCCGAAAAAATCCATCGCCCTCCGCCGGGTTTGAACCCGCGACCTTGGGAACTAGAGGCTAGCACGGTACCACCAGTCCACGGAGGACGACAATAAAAATGCTAATGCAAGAGATCAGACGCGAACTTAGGTCTCCTGCTCTGTAACCTGTAACGCTAACCACTACACCATTTTGCGCATCTTCGCCGACAGGATAAACACTGCGCAGCCGGTTCGTAGTTTTTTTTTTTGGCTCACTCTTTATTTTGACTCTACTTGGTTAACAAACCGCGAGAAAACAAATACCGCGATAAGAAACGAGTTATAAAATGCTAAATTGCAGAGAATTTGTTAAGAGCGTTTCTTTAACCTTTGTAGTGGCCTTTTTAACAACTAAATTACACAAAAGCCCTGAAGAGGTACTAGAAAGGTAGCAGTGCAACCAAACATTATTTTGTCACTTTGCAGAGTAGACACAAAGCGAAAATGAAAAGCTAGAATAATGTTTGTCTCAAAATTTAGAGTAAACACTTTGTACCCTGAGTTTTGTTCTTACGAGACTGGTAGTTTATTAATTGAGCAGTTCGCTTTAAAGCAGCACTTCCGAGTATCACTGCTTCCCAGGAAGTAAGTAAGGTTTTATTGCGACGGTGCGTGTGGGTTTTAGAGATTTTCTGTTTAGGAAACGCTAGATAACGCGAGGCCTTATGTGTTTTCGTTGAAGTGTCTGCAATTGTCTCTTCTAGGAAGACTGCCGCGACCCTGTCACAACAATACTTCCTCAATTATTGCATAACGATTGTTGTTGTCGTTGCACAACATAGAAATGACTGGAATTAACACAAGATACAGAAACCTACTGCGCGCCCCTGACCCAGCGCGTGTGGCAATCATACATTTGAAACTTGAACTATTGGGAGTACTCGAATATTTGATTAATATCACACACAGACCCTTACGTTGAACAATAAGACTTTTAAATCAGTTTTATTGTTACGCGCTTTAAAATGTACACAGGCGGACAAAAGTGTTCGTCTTCACTTCAAACAATTCTAGCACCCAAAGTAATGCACATAAAATTCCCTTTTTGAATACAAGGAAAAAAACAAATGGTACTGCATGTTGTTACGTTACATTTTTTAGTTTTATAGTGCTTTGAAAATTCCACTGATTGTTCAACGTTTTCGTTCTGTGGTGTTTATTACAAAGTTATTTTATATACGCTTAGTAGTGCAATTACCTAAGCGACTAGGGTTGCCAGATCTCCGGGCGCCGCCCGGGTTTGGAATGAATTATCCGGGTATACGGGCCAATGACTTTAATGTACGGGCTTGAATATCACCTTACTCATTAATCATTGCTAATTTTCTAATTGTAACAAAACGCTATGTCTCCATTCTTATTCTGGCAACTGCGCTCACATTATTAAAGAAACACTGGCAACGTCAATTTGTTGTGTTCGCTCGTTCATTGTCAGTTGGCAGTTGGCAGTTTACCGGCAATTATTGGAACGGTCGGATCGTGAGTGGATAGACTACCACTACCTTTCATAATTCGCAATAGTGAGTAATAACAGAGAAATGAAGGGGCGATATGTAAGTTGGTTCCGTGAACAATGGTTGAAAATTATAAAGAGTGGTTACAAAAAATTTGCTCAGCATGACTATAGTGAAATATTGCAACACATTATTGTGCGATGGTTGTCTTTGCTGTGGAGTTCTTGTTAAGATGTATTATGTAGCACGGGGCGAAGAAAAAACGCACCCCCTAATTTGGACATTTATTAGTTCACAACAAGATGAACTAAACGAGTATTCACTAACACTACCACAGTGTTTTCTAAAGCAATTAGACTTTTGGAAAAAGAGGACACACTTTCCACAGAGATTATGTTGGAAGTGAAGTAACAAATAGAGGGTCCTAAGGAGGATATGGGTTTGAAGTTAGAACATCTTACAGCAAAAGAATATTCTAGTAAAAGAGCGCACACTTCTTTACGACAGATTATTAAATGGTACAACTTTACTCGGAATGACAATTGTGTCCGTGCTACATTTATGTCAACCAAAACTATTTTCATTTAATGACTTGGCCGAAGTGGGAAGGAAGTTTCCATGGAAACGAACTGTATCGGTAGTATCAAATCTTGATAGGAAGGATAATAATTGTTGTAAAATGTGGAGTGAGTTTTTCGAAAAAGCAGATGCACCAAATCTATTTAAAATAATTCAGCATGTCCTCGCAATTCCTGTCAGTGATGCGCACGTGGGGAATATGGTAGACTTTACAGTCAAATATTTTAAGAGGCGGTTGCTATGTGGAGTATTCCATTCTCTTTGCATTACCAGGACAAAAAGAAATGAATAACGAATTCCCATTTGAGAAAAAGTATAAGTATTAGAAAATTTAAGGGAATAACAAGCAATATCTCGGAAATGGTTCACTCAACAAAAAAAAAAAAATATGGTATAAATTGCGTATTTTAACGCGATCTACATTTTTGTGTAGTAAAATTTTGTCTATCTCTTATGGTTTACCAGTTATGCAAAAGTCGTTCACAATGAAGAATACTTTTGGAGACATTCCCAGAAAATTCGAGATATACATTTTATTTGTCATGAAAGTATCTTAAATATATGATATTTTAATCAAAATCGTTAGACATTTTTGAGAAAATTAAAATTTTCAAAAATGTTCCATGTAAAGGGTAATCTGGGGTGGGGGGATTTTCTTGAACATCTTGTGTCGCATGTTCGGAAGATATTGAACTTAGTTACCAAGTGTGGTATTTATCGATCATTTCGTTTTGGGGCTATGCGCATACATACACAGATAGACAAAACTTTTTATAAAAAAAGCTATTTTTGTCTATTTGGGGGTCTCAAAATATGTATTTCCAGTGAAATCTCGATATAATACTTTTGGGAGGAATACATTACCTTCTCTATATACACGTGGTAGAGAAAGCAAACAGAACTGATAGCTGAAATATTAATTTCATTTCGCTCCACGACTTACATATTCTAACAATCAAAGTTGATAAAGGAATTCATAAAATTCAATTTATTCTGCCGATAGGATGGTAAGGTCTGTGGCCCGCATTACGAGATCCCGTGGACCGGTCAATCTAACTGGAGTTTTTTCGTCGTCTTCCTCAGTTGCCAAGGTAAATACCAGATTGCATATTTAATACCACGATTCAAACTTCCACCTTAAGTCTAAAACAATAGTCAGAATAGATTGCAATAGCGAACACTCTGCCATCTATCAATTGATAATGAAAGTAGGTAAACTTCATGCACCCTAATTCCATGTGCCCGGCACGTGTAGAAGCAGAATTACAGTTGCCTAGCACTAACGCCTCTGTGGACACGTGTAGAAGCAGAATTACAGTTGCCTAGCACTAACGCCTCTGTGGACACGTGTAGAAGCAGAGTTACAGTTGCCTAACACTAACGCCTCTGTGGACACGTGTAGAAGCAGAGTTACAGTTGCCTAGCACTAACGCCTCTGTGGACACGTGTAGAAGCAGAGTTACAGTTGCCTAACACTAACGCCTCTGTGGACACGTGTAGAAGCAGAGTTACAGTTGCCTAGCACTAACGCCTCTGTGGACACGTGTAGAAGCAGAATTACAGTTGCCTAGCACTAACGCCTCTGTGGACACGTGTAGAAGCAGAGTTACAGTTGCCTAGCACTAACGCCTCTGTGGACACGTGTAGAAGCAGAATTACAGTTGCCTAGCACTAACGCCTCTGTGGACACGTGTAGAAGCAGAATTACAGTTGCCTAACACTAACGCCTCTGTGGACACGTGTAGAAGCAGAGTTACAGTTGCCTAACACTAACGCCTCTGTGGACACGTGTAGAAGCAGAATTACAGTTGCCTAACACTAACGCCTCTGTGGACACGTGTAGAAGCAGAATTACAGTTGCCTAACACTAACGCCTCTGTGGACACGTGTAGAAGCAGAATTACAGTTGCCTAGCACTAACGCCTCTGTGGACACGTGTAGAAGCAGAATTACAGTTGCCTAACACTAACGCCTCTGTTGACACGTGTAGAAGCAGAATTACAGTTGCCTAACACTAACGCCTCTGTGGACACGTGTAGAAGCAGAATTACAGTTGCCTAACACTAACGCCTCTGTGGACACGTGTAGAAGCAGAATTACAGTTGCCTAGCACTAACGCCTCTGTGGACACGTGTAGAAGCAGAATTACAGTTGCCTAGCACTAACGCCTCTGTGGACACGTGTAGAAGCAGAATTACAGTTGCCTAACACTAACGCCTCTGTGGACACGTGTAGAAGCAGAATTACAGTTGCCTAGCACTAACGCCTCTGTGGACACGTGTAGAAGCAGAATTACAGTTGCCTAGCACTAACGCCTCTGTGGACACGTGTAGAAGCAGAATTACAGTTGCCTAGCACTAACGCCTCTGTGGACACGTGTAGAAGCAGAATTACAGTTGCCTAACACTAACGCCTCTGTGGACACGTGTAGAAGCAGAATTACAGTTGCCTAGCACTAACGCCTCTGTGGACACGTGTAGAAGCAGAATTACAGTTGCCTAGCACTAACGCCTCTGTGGACACGTGTAGAAGTAGAATTACAGTTGCCTAGCACTAACGCCTCTGTGGACACGTGTAGAAGCAGAGTTACAGTTGCCTAACACTAACGGCTCTGTGGACACGTGTAGAAGCAGAGTTACAGTTGCCTAGCACTAACGCCTCTGTGGACACGTGTAGAAGCAGAGTTACAGTTGCCTAACACTAACGCCTCTGTGGACACGTGTAGAAGCAGAGTTACAGTTGCCTAGCACTAACGCCTCTGTGGACACGTGTAGAAGCAGAATTACAGTTGCCTAGCACTAACGCCTCTGTGGACACGTGTAGAAGCAGAGTTACAGTTGCCTAGCACTAACGCCTCTGTGGACACGTGTAGAAGCAGAAATACAGTTGCCTAGCACTAACGCCTCTGTGGACACGTGTAGAAGCAGAATTACAGTTGCCTAACACTAACGCCTCTGTGGACACGTGTAGAAGCAGAGTTACAGTTGCCTAACACTAACGCCTCTGTGGACACGTGTAGAAGCAGAATTACAGTTGCCTAACACTAACGCCTCTGTGGACACGTGTAGAAGCAGAATTACAGTTGCCTAACACTAACGCCTCTGTGGACACGTGTAGAAGCAGAGTTACAGTTGCCTAGCACTAACGCCTCTGTGGACACGTGTAGAAGCAGAATTACAGTTGCCTAGCACTAACGCCTCTGTGGACACGTGTAGAAGCAGAATTACAGTTGCCTAGCACTAACGCCTCTGTGGACACGTGTAGAAGCAGAATTACAGTTGCCTAGCACTAACGCCTCTGTGGACACGTGTAGAAGCAGAATTACAGTTGCCTAGCACTAACGCCTCTGTGGACACGTGTAGAAGCAGAGTTACAGTTGCCTAACACTAACGCCTCTGTGGACACGTGTAGAAGCAGAGTTACAGTTGCCTAGCACTAACGCCTCTGTGGACACGTGTAGAAGCAGAGTTACAGTTGCCTAACACTAACGCCTCTGTGGACACGTGTAGAAGCAGAGTTACAGTTGCCTAGCACTAACGCCTCTGTGGACACGTGTAGAAGCAGAATTACAGTTGCCTAGCACTAACGCCTCTGTGGACACGTGTAGAAGCAGAGTTACAGTTGCCTAGCACTAACGCCTCTGTGGACACGTGTAGAAGCAGAATTACAGTTGCCTAGCACTAACGCCTCTGTGGACACGTGTAGAAGCAGAATTACAGTTGCCTAACACTAACGCCTCTGTGGACACGTGTAGAAGCAGAGTTACAGTTGCCTAACACTAACGCCTCTGTGGACACGTGTAGAAGCAGAATTACAGTTGCCTAACACTAACGCCTCTGTGGACACGTGTAGAAGCAGAATTACAGTTGCCTAACACTAACGCCCCTGTGGACACGTGTAGAAGCAGAGTTACAATTGCCTAGCACTAACGCCTCTGTGGACACGTGTAGAAGCAGAATTACAGTTGCCTAGCACTAACGCCTCTGTGGACACGTGTAGAAGCAGAATTACAGTTGCCTAGCACTAACGCCTCTGTGGACACGTGTAGAAGCAGAATTACAGTTGCCTAGCACTAACGCCTCTGTGGACACGTGTAGAAGCAGAATTACAGTTGCCTAGCACTAACGCCTCTGTGGACACGTGTAGAAGCAGAATTACAGATGCCTAGCACTAACGCCTCTGTGGACACGTGTAGAAGCAGAATTACAGTTGCCTAGCACTAACGCCCCTGTGGACACGTGTAGAAGCAGAATTACAGTTGCCTAACACTAACGCCTCTGTGGACACGTGTAGAAGCAGAATTACAGTTGCCTAGCACTAACGCCTCTGTGGACACGTGTAGAAGCAGAATTACAGTTGCCTAACACTAACGCCTCTGTGGACACGTGTAGAAGCAGAATTACAGTTGCCTAGCACTAACGCCTCTGTGGACACGTGTAGAAGCAGAATTACAGTTGCCTAGCACTAACGCCTCTGTGGACACGTGTAGAAGCAGAATTACAGTTGCCTAGCACTAACGCCTCTGTGGACACGTGTAGAAGCAGAATTACAGTTGCCTAACACTAACGCCTCTGTGGACACGTGTAGAAGCAGAATTACAGTTGCCTAGCACTAACGCCTCTGTGGACATGTGTAGAAGCAGAATTACAGTTGCCTAGCACTAACGCCTCTGTGGACACGTGTAGAAGCAGAGTTACAGTTGCCTAACACTAACGCCTCTGTGGACACGTGTAGAAGCAGAGTTACAGTTGCCTAGCACTAACGCCTCTGTGGACACGTGTAGAAGCAGAGTTACAGTTGCCTAACACTAACGCCTCTGTGGACACGTGTAGAAGCAGAGTTACAGTTGCCTACCACTAACGCCTCTGTGGACACGTGTAGAAGCAGAGTTACAGTTGCCTAGCACTAACGCCTCTGTTGACACGTGTAGAAGCAGATTTACAGTTGCCTAGCACTAACGCCTCTGTGGACACGTGTAGAAGCAGAATTACAGTTGCCTAGCACTAACGCCTCTGTGGACACGTGTAGAAGCAGAATTACAGTTGCCTAGCACTAACGCCTCTGTGGACACGTGTAGAAGCAGAATTACAGTTGCCTAGCACTAACGCCTCTGTGGACACGTGTAGAAGCAGAATTACAGTTGCCTAGCACTAACGCCCCTGTGGACACGTGTAGAAGCAGAATTACAGTTGCCTAACACTAACGCCTCTGTGGACACGTGAAGAAGCAGAATTACAGTTGCCTAGCACTAACGCCCCTGTGGACACGTGTAGAAGCAGAATTACAGTTGCCTAACACTAACGCCTCTGTGGACACGTGTAGAAGCAGAATTACAGTTGCCTAGCACTAACGCCTCTGTGGACACGTGTAGAAGCAGAATTACAGTTGCCTAGCACTAACGCCTCTGTGGACACGTGTAGAAGCAGAATTACAGTTGCCTAGCACTAACGCCTCTGTGGACACGTGTAGAAGCAGAATTACAGTTGCCTAACACTAACGCCTCTGTGGACACGTGTAGAAGCAGAATTACAGTTGCCTAGCACTAACGCCTCTGTGGACACGTGTAGAAGCAGAATTACAGTTGCCTAGCACTAACGCCTCTGTGGACACGTGTAGAAGCAGAATTACAGTTGCCTAGCACTAACGCCTCTGTGGACACGTGTAGAAGCAGAGTTACAGTTGCCTAACACTAACGCCTCTGTGGACACGTGTAGAAGCAGTGTTACAGTTGCCTAGCACTAACGCCTCTGTGGACACGTGTAGAAGCAGAGTTACAGTTGCCTAACACTAACGCCTCTGTGGACACGTGTAGAAGCAGAGTTACAGTTTCCTAGCACTAACGCCTCTGTGGACACGTGTAGAAGCAGAATTACAGTTGCCTAGCACTAACGCCTCTGTGGACACGTGTAGAAGCAGAGTTACAGTTGCCTAGCACTAACGCCTCTGTGGACACGTGTAGAAGCAGAAATACAGTTGCCTAGCACTAACGCCTCTGCGGACACGTGTAGAAGCAGAATTACAGTTGCCTAACACTAACGCCTCTGTGGACACGTGTAGAAGCAGAGTTACAGTTGCCTAACACTAACGCCTCTGTGGACACGTGTAGAAGCAGAATTACAGTTGCCTAACACTAACGCCTCTGTGGACACGTGTAGAAGCAGAATTACAGTTGCCTAACACTAACGCCTCTGTGGACACGTGTAGAAGCAGAGTTACAGTTGCCTAGCACTAACGCCTCTGTGGACACGTGTAGAAGCAGAATTACAGTTGCCTAGCACTAACGCCTCTGTGGACACGTGTAGAAGCAGAATTACAGTTGCCTAGCACTAACGCCTCTGTGGATACGTGTAGAAGCAGAATTACAGTTGCCTAGCACTAACGCCTCTGTGGACACGTGTAGAAGCAGAATTACAGTTGCCTAGCACTAACGCCTCTGTTGACACGTGTAGAAGCAGAATTACAGTTGCCTAGCACTAACGCCTCTGTGGACACGTGTAGAAGCAGAATTACAGTTGCCTAGCACTAACGCCTCTGTGGACACGTGTAGAAGCAGAATTACAGTTGCCTAACACTAACGCCTCTGTGGACACGTGTAGAAGCAGAATTACAGTTGCCTAGCACTAACGCCTCTGTGGACACGTGTAGAAGCAGAATTACAGTTGCCTAACACTAACGCCTCTGTGGACACGTGTAGAAGCAGAATTACAGTTGCCTAGCACTAACGCCTCTGTGGACACGTGTAGAAGCAGAATTACAGTTGCCTAGCACTAACGCCTCTGTGGACACGTGTAGAAGCAGAATTACAGTTGCCTAGCACTAACGCCTCTGTGGACACGTGTAGAAGCAGAATTACAGTTGCCTAACACTAACGCCTCTGTGGACACGTGTAGAAGCAGAATTACAGTTGCCTAGCACTAACGCCTCTGTGGACACTTGTAGAAGCAGAATTACAGTTGCCTAGCACTAACGCCTCTGTGGACACGTGTAGAAGCAGAATTACAGTTGCCTAGCACTAACGCCTCTGTGGACACGTGTAGAAGCAGAATTACAGTTGCCTAACACTAACGCCTCTGTGGACACGTGTAGAAGCAGAATTACAGTTGCCTAGCACTAACGCCTCTGTGGACACGTGTAGAAGCAGAATTACAGTTGCCTAGCACTAACGCCTCTGTGGACACGTGTAGAAGCAGAATTACAGTTGCCTAGCACTAACGCCTCTGTGGACACGTGTAGAAGCAGAATTACAGTTGCCTAACACTAACGCCTCTGTGGACACGTGTAGAAGCAGAATTACAGTTGCCTAGCACTAACGCCTCTGTGGACACGTGTAGAAGCAGAATTACAGTTGCCTAGCACTAACGCCTCTGTGGACACGTGTAGAAGCAGAATTACAGTTGCCTAACACTAACGCCTCTGTTGACACGTGTAGAAGCAGAATTACAGTTGCCTAACACTAACGCCTCTGTGGACACGTGTAGAAGCAGAATTACAGTTGCCTAACACTAACGCCTCTGTGGACACGTGTAGAAGCAGAATTACAGTTGCCTAGCACTAACGCCTCTGTGGACACGTGTAGAAGCAGAATTACAGTTGCCTAGGACTAACGCCTCTGTGGACACGTGTAGAAGCAGAGTTACAGTTGCCTAACACTAACGCCTCTGTGGACACGTGTAGAAGCTGTCATCTACCCGTGACAGAAACAAAGGTACAGTTGCCTAGCACTAACGCCTCTATGGACACGTGTAGAAGCTGTCATCTACCCGTGACAGAAACAAAGGTACAGTTGCCTAGCACTAACGCCTCTGTGGACACGTGTAGAAGCTGTCATCTACCCGTGACAGAAACAAAGGTACAGTTGCCTAGCACTAACGCCTCTGTGGACACGTGTAGAAGCTGTCATCTACCCGTGACAGAAACAAAGGTACAGTTGCCTAGCACTAAGGCCTCTGTGGACACGTGTAGAAGCTGTCATCTACCCGTGACAGAAACAAAGGTACAGTTGCCTAGCACTAAGGCCTCTTTGGACACGTGTAGAAGCTGTCATCTACCCGTGACAGAAACAAAGGTACAGTTGCCTAGCACTAAGGCCTCTGTGGACACGTGTAGAAGCTGTCATCTGCCCGTGACAGAAACAAAGGTACAGTTGCCTAGCACTAAGGCCTCTGTGGACACGTGTAGAAGCTGTCATCTACCCGTGACAGAAACAAAGGTACAGTTGCCTAGCACTAAGGTCTCTGTGCACACGTGTAGAAGCTGTCATCTACCCGTGACAGAAACAAAGGTACAGTTGCCTAGCACTAAGGCCTCTGTGGACACGTGTAGAAGCTGTCATCTACCCGTGACAGAAACAAAGGTACAGTTGCCTAGCGCTAAGGCCTCTGTGCACACGTGTAGAAGCTGTCATCTACCCGTGACAGAAACAAAGGTACAGTTGCCTAGCACTAAGGCCTCTGTGGACACGTGTAGAAGCTGTCATCTACCCGTGACAGAAACAAAGGTACAGTTGCCTAGCACTAAGGCCTTTGTGGACACGTGTAGAAGCTGTCATCTACCCGTGACAGAAGCAGAGGTGCAGTTGCCTAGCACGTCTCTGTGGACACGTGTAGAAGCTGTCATCTGCCTGGGACAGAAGCAGAGGTGCAGTTGCCTAGCACTAAGGCCTCTGTGGAGAAATGTGACAAAACAAGATGGTATGACATAGAAATGAGACCTAACTATCCACTACACACCGACACACAGGTATCACACCCGTCGCGATATGACCACGTAGTTAAAGCGACGTAAAACAAATAGAGAATAAACTGACCTAAATTAAACTAAGGGTTATTTGCTTCGGAAAGAATTTTGGTTTCGTAAAACAGTGCCTCTTTTGTTGTAACATGTTACATTTAGTTTTTGGTGCGCACATCACTTTTCCATTGTACGTTTCGAGAAGTTTTTGTTGCAGGGTAGATATTTTTCCGAGAATGTATCTGCTCCGGGCGGCGCGCATCCCAAACAGACGTAGCACCAGATGGCCAGAACGCAATCAAATTACACCCTTTGTTTGAAAATTCCAGGTACGGCTGGAAATATACAAATTAGGGTTAATTCCTGGAAAAATGGTGCAGCAGCAATACGTCCGAGACACAGATGAGTGCGGAACAAAGAAGTTCATCACAAAAATGTTGTTATTGCTTTCCCTATAGCAGAGGAATAGACAAATCCTTATTAGGATTTCACAAGGAGTATTCGTTTTTCAATCCAGAAATTCTAGAAATGGTCCCGTGCGCGGCTAAAAACCAAAATGTTGCACAGGTTTTATCGTAAGCAAGCATCGTTTGAGGCGCAGGGAAAACTTCAGGACAATGGCGAAACTAATAGATGTCACACACATTGAACATGTGAAAAGCCTGTTTTCCTAATGTTGATACTTGTATAGCCAACGTGAAAAAGAAGGGGAGGAGCCTTGAATTCCCTTGGCTCACAACCACAGGTTGCAGCTCAATAGTTGTTAGTGTAATTAATGTCCTTGACGAGAGAAACACAACAGTATACATTTGCAAGCACAAACACCATAAGCTCTTGATAAAATAGAACAGGTTTCAGAAACAGTGAGTAAGGTATAAAGCTTGGACTTGAAGGAAAGGCTGACAAAGAAACTCACAAGTATGCTAGAGAAGAATTCAGGATACGCAGAAATGTATAAAACGAGGAACGGGACAGCGAATCTCAGCCAAGTCCGATATTTCGTTGTTTATTTGTTCCTACTGGTTTTTCAAAATTTAACAAAAGTCTACGTCCTAATCGCATGTGATTTATGTTCAATGTATTTCAAAAATGCGTTATTGTAAACTGTAAACAGAAAAGTGAATGTAACTCACATTAATGAACTAATTAAATAACGAAGTAACTTTGTTGAACACTGCCAGTATCTAGATACATTGTCTTCTTCCGAAGTGAGTAATCCTGATCAACCTCCTTTCGAAGCAGGGTGTAGTGCCTTCAACTGCTCACGTTTGTTTACAGAGAACACTGCAAGGTCTACCTTCCCTCCTAACTTACTCACTAAACCCCTGTGCTGGACTATAACTTCAAGTATTAGAGAGACACCCTGATATACAGGTTGTTTCAACAACAGAGGGCGTATTCCCCATATATAGATAATAAAAAACGTCCATTACGACATCTTTCCGGAAATGCTTGGTATGGCCTTCAAAACAGTGATATTCACCGGCACGTACGTATTTCTTACCGCAGGTACTTTTCTTTACAAAGTATCCTCAAAGTGCCAACCTTCTGGTTGAACACAGGCCTCACATCCACGTCTCATGGTACTGCAAACACGATCCCCCAATTCTAAGAGTATTTCCCCACAACCTGCCCCAAATCGATTCTGAAGGGATTCCATGTCAGGCACCGGAGATGAATACACCAACGCTTTTAAATGGCCCCACAAGTAGAAATTGACAGTGTTGAAATATCCAGGTATCGATCAGGAAACCTTTGATCCAAGTACTGGCGAGTGGTACGACTGATGTGTGCAGGAGCGCCATCATGCAAGAAGTGAGCTTGTTGACGAATGTACAGTATAGTGTCTTCATACACATGGGTATGGTGTTTTCCAGGAAGCGTGTGTGCCTCGTAAGTCTGTTTACACGTGGATGTCCAACTAACCGATCACCAGTGATACCGACCCACATGTTGAGAGTGAACCCCACTTGGTGATGCATGTGCCCAAACATGCTGATTGTGGAAATTTGTAACGCCAACTCGTGTAAACTGTGCTTCATCTGTGAATAATACTAAGACAGGAACTGCAGCACGAACCACTGGCAGAACATAAATCGAGCAGGGTAATCTGCCTGTGCACGTTGCAAATAACAAGCATACAACTGTCTCCAGATATGAGGAACATTAACCGTCGTGTACTCATAGAAGCACAGAATCTCCTCCTCTACATCTGGAGTGGTAGATCTTGATCGTCCCCTTCCCAAACCAGGAAGTGTTAACTTCCCATGAGTGCACAGACGGCGACGAAGACGTTCAAATGTCTTCCGATCTGGATATCTTCGCTGTGGGCACCTCTCTAGGTACAAACGACGAGCCGTCCGCCTTATCGTGTATTTCTGTCAGCCCCTGATTTGAGTACATGATGTCGCTCAGTCGAACACAACACTCAATGTACCTACCCTTCGCCTCGGAATGAACTGTCAGAGTTCCCTGTTAATATCTTCTGCCACGGCAACTACTTGCGGTAAGAAATACCTTCCGGTGAATATTGCTGTTTTGAAAGCCAGAACTCAGAAAACAAGCATTTGCGGACACATGTAATGGACGTTTTGTATGGGGAATGCATACCTCAATTTATGCCCTGTATTTTTTTTTAAATATTCTGTATAAAACATCATATTATATAACGTAGCCTAAAATCTCCACACGGATAGACACGCTTCCAAAATTTGCAGAGGTACATAAGTTTACCAAAAGCCTTGCGTTGGACTGGCACAATATTCAAATCTGAATATTTATGTTGCCAGGAGAGTCCTGTGTTTACACGTAGGTGAATAACATTTACATATGAATTATTCATACGGGTTGTCTAGTAACTTCTTTTTTAGTTTCACTATGACAAAAACAAATGTATCGTTTAACTTGTATGGTCTTATCACTTGACAAACTATTATGCTGTATTCGCTAAAGTGTAGTTTCCTACCAGGTCCAGGGAATAGTTCCATGCTCCAGCCGGGCTTAAGAAGCTACCCTGTTAGACTCTTTGCTGGGAGATCTCTCTCCTCACCAATAGCCTGCAAGGTATTTTGCTAGTTTATAGTGGTCTATTGAAAGTCGCTGTCTCACGTGCGCGCATTGCTTCCACACACGCTTCTCTTTATAGTGGTTAAGGGAATGACAATAAACTTATGAACAGAACCTTTCTTTGCTAGAGTGGTATCTGCTACCCCTTTATTATCTGGCACCCACCCAAGTGTTACTTTGTTATGTCTTGTGGGCAGTTGCAGAATAATTTGGATCGTATCTGATTGCTTTGACAGCAGCCGGAGAAAATCCATATGCTGCTAATTTTATAGCCACTACGGAGATTTTCTCCGGTACAGTATTCACCGTGGTATTGCTATCAAGAGCGACAAACCTTTACTCGCATAGTTACCAACTTGCTGAAATTGAAACACATAAAACATTCCCTTATACGCATAGGGTATAAATTTTGGAATGACACGAAGTTTCGAAAGCGAAAAAATATTCCGTGCAGTAAAGGTACAAAACCTTCCTGTAGCATAAATAGGAATTACGATTTACAAAAATCCTTGGTGACCTGGTACTAATGAAATTCTTCCTAGTACCACGATAAATGCGTATTAAAGCAAAACAATACAATTTCCTACACTATACACACATATCTAGTCCACATTTTATGCTTCATAACATCAACTATAAACAAAACTTCGAACTTATATCCCGAAGTCCTAGAACGTGAATAACGTGAGAAAGTTGGCTTGAGAATTCACGTCGTCCATTAGTGAATGTTCGCGCCCCGGTTACTAGAGGTCACTAGTGGTGCTATACATTTTGTTGCAGCCCAGTAAAGGGGGACCATGATCATATGAAGGATAGACACACAGATAAGCTCTGGTCTATCATAGTACTGTATACCATTTACTAGAGGTCACTAGTAGTGCTATACATTTTGATACAGCCCAGTGAAGAGGGACCATGATCACGATGAAGCATACACACACAGATAAGCTCTGGTCTATCATAGTACTGCATACCATTTACTAGAGGTCACCAGTGGTGCTATACATTTTGTTACAGCCCAGTGAAGAGGGACCATGATCACGATGAAGCATACACACACAGATAAGCTCTGGTCTATCATAGTACTGTATACCATTTACTAGAGGTCACTAGTAGTGCTATACATTTTGTTACAGCCCAGTGAAGAGGGACCATGATCACGATGAAGCATACACACACAGATAAGCTCTGGTCTATCATTAACACTGTATACCATTTACTAGAGGTCACCAGTGGTGCTATACATTTTGTTGTAGCTCAGTGAAGAGGGACCATGATCACGATGAAGGATACACACACAGATAAGCTCTGGTCTATCATTAACACTGTATACCATTTACTAGAGGTCACCAGTGGTGCTATACATTTTGTTGTAGCCCAGTGAAGAGGGACCATGATCACGATGAAGGATACACACACAGATAAGCTCTGGTCTATCATAACACTGTATACCATTTACTAGAGGTCACCAGTGGTGCTATAAATTTTGTTGTAGCTCAGTGAAGAGGGACCATGATCACGATGAAGGATACACACACAGATAAGCTCTGGTCTATCATAACACTGTATACCATTTACTAGAGGTCACCAGTGGTGCTATACATTTTGTTGTAGCCCAGTGAAGAGGGACCATGATCACGATGAAGGATACACACACAGATAAGCTCTGGTCTATCATAACACTGTATACCATTTACTAGAGGTCACTAGTGGTGCTATACATTTTGTTTCAGCCCAGTGAAGAGGGACCATGATCACGATGAAGGATACACACACAGATAAGCTCTGGTCTATCACAGCACTGTATACCATTTACTAGAGGTCACTAGTGGTGCTATATATTTTGTTGCAACCAAGTGAAGAGCGACCATGATCACGATGAAGGATAGACACACAGATAAGCTCTGGTCTAACATAGTACTGTATACCATTTACTAGAGGTCACTAGTGGTGCTATACATTTTGTTGCAAACAAGTGAAGAGGGACCATGATCACGATGAAGGATAGACACACAGACAAGCTCTGGTCTATCATAGCACGGTATACCATTTACTAGAGGTCACCAGTGTTGCTATATATTTTGTTGCAATCAAGTGCTGAGGGACCATGATCACGATTAAGGATAGACACACAGATAAGCTCTGGTCTATCATAGTACTGTATACCATTTACTAGAGGTCACTAGTGGTGCTATACATTTTGTTGCAACCAAGTGAAGAGGGACCATGATCATGATGAAGGATAGACATACAGATAAGCTCTAGTCTATCATAGTACTGTATACCATTTACTAGAGGTCACTAGTGGTGCTATGCATTTTGTTGCAGCCCAGTGAAGGGGGACCATGATCATGATGAAGGATAGACACACAGATAAGCTCTGGTCTATCATAGTACTGTATACCATTTACTAGAGGTCACTAGTGGTGCTATGCATTTTGTTGCAACCAAGTGATGAGGGACCATGATCATGATGAAGGATAGACACACAGATAAGCTCTGGTCTATCATAGTACTGTATACCATTTACTAGAGGTCACTAGTGGTGCTATGCATTTTGTTGCAACCAAGTGAAGAGGGACCATGATCATGATGAAGGATAGACACACAGATAAGCTCTGGTCTATCATAGTACTGTATACCATTTACTAGAGGTCACTAGTGGTGCTATGCATTTTGTTGCAACCAAGTGAAGAGGGACCATGATCATAATGAAGGATAGACACACAGATAAGCTCTGGTCTATCATAGTACTGTATACCATTTACTAGAGGTCACTAGTGGTGCTATGCATTTTGTTGCAGCCCAGTGAAGGGGGACCATGATCATGATGAAGGATTGACACACAGATAAGCTCTGGTCTATCATAGTACTGTATACCATTTACTACAGGCCACTAGTGGTGCTATACATTTTGTTGCCACCAAGTGAAGAGGGACCATGATCATGATGGATAGACACACAGTTAAGCTCTGGTCTATCATAGTACTGTATACCATTTACTACAGGCAACTAGTGGTGCTATACATTTTGTTGTAGCCCAGTGAAGGGGGACCATGATCATGATGAAGGATTGACACACAGATAAGCTCTGGTCTATCATAGTACTGTATACCATTTACTACAGGCCACTAGTGGTGCTATACATTTTGTTGTAGCCCAGTGAAGAGGGACCATGATCATGATGGATAGACACACAGTTAAGCTCTGGTCTATCATAGTACTGTATACCATTTACTAGAGGTCACTAGTGGTGCTATACATTTTTTGCGGCCCAGTGAAGGTGGACCATGATCATGATGAAGGACAGACACACAGATAAGCTCTGGTCTATCATAGTACTGTATACCATTTACTAGAGGTCACTAGTGGTGCTATACATTTTGTTGCAACCAAGTGAAGAGGAATCATGATAACGATGAAGGATAGACACACAGATAAGGTTTGATCTATCATAGTACTGTATACCATTTACTAGAGGTCACTAGTAGTGCTATACATTTTGTTACAGCCCAGTGAAGGGGGACCATGATCATGATGAAGGATAGACACACAGATAAGCTCTGGTCTATCATAGTACTGCATACCATTTAATAAAGGTCACTAGTGGTGCTATACATTTTGTTGCAACCAAGTGAAGAGGGACCATGATCACGATGCAGGATAGACACACAGATAAGCTCTGGTCTATCATAGTGCTGTATATCATTTACTACAGGCTACTAGTAATGCTATACATTTTGTTACAGCCCAGTGAAGGGGGACCATGATCATGATGAAGGACAGACACACAGATAAGCTCTGGTCTATCATAGTACTGTATATCATTTACTAGAGCTCACTAGTGGTGCTATATATTTTGTTACAGCCCAGTGAAGAGGGACCATGATCATGATGAAGGACAGACACACAGATAAGCTCTGGTCTATCATAGTACTGTATACCATTTACTACAGGCCACTAGTAATGCTATACATTTTGTTACAGCCCAGTGAAGGGGGACCATGATCATGATGAAGGCTAGACACACAGATAAGCTCTGGTCTATCATAGTACTGTATATCATTTACTAGAGCTCACTAGTGGTGCTATACATTTTGTTACAGCCCAGGGAAGAGGAACCATGATCATGATGTAGGATAGACACACAGATAAGCTCTGGTCTATCATAGTACTGTATACCATTTACTAGAGGTCACTAGTGGTGCTATACATTTTGTTACAGCCCAGTGAAGAGGGACCATAATCATGATGAAGCATAGACACACAGATAAGCTCTGGTCTATCATAGCACTGTATACCATTTACTAGAGGTCACTAGTGGTGCTATACATTTTGTTTCAGCCCAGTGAAGAGGGACCATGATCACGATGAAGGATACACACACAGATAAGCTCTGGTCTATCACAGCACTGTATACCATTTACTAGAGGTCACTAGTGGTGCTATACATTTTGTTGCAACCAAGTGAAGAGCGACCATGATCACGATGAAGGATAGACACACAGATAAGCTCTGGTCTAACATAGTACTGTATACAATTTACTAGAGGTCACTAGTGGTGCTAAACATTTTGTTGCAAACAAGTGAAGAGGGACCATGATCACGATGAAGGATAGACACACAGATAAGCTCTGGTCTATCATAGCACGGTATACCATTTACTAGAGGTCACTAGTGGTGCTATACATTTTGTTGCAATCAAGTGCTGAGGGACCATGATCACGATGAAGGATAGACACACAGATAAGCTCTGGTCTATCATAGCACTGTATACCATTTACTAGAGGTCACTAGTGGTACTATACATTTTGTTACAGCCCAGTGAAGGGGGACCATGATCACGATGAAGGATAGACACACAGATAAGCTCTGGTCTATCATAGCACTGTATACCATTTACTAGAGGTCACTAGTGGTACTATACATTTTGTTACAGCCCAGTGAAGGGGGACCATGATCATGATGAAGGATAGACACACAGATAAGCTCTGGTCTATCATAGCACTGTATACCATTTACTAGAGGTCACTAGTGGTGCTATACATTTTTTTACAGCCCAGTGAAGTGGGACCATGATAATGATGAAGGATAGACACACAGATAAGCTCTGGTCTATCATAGTACTGTATACCATTTACTACAGGCCACTAGTGGTGCAATACATTTTGTTGCAAGCAAGTGAAGAGGGACCATGATCACGATGAAGGATAGACACACAAATAAGCTCTGGTCTATCATAGTACTGTATACCATTTACTAGAGGTCACTAGTGGTGCTATACATTTTGTTGCAACCAAGTGAAGAGGGACCATGATCATGATGAAGGATAGACATACAGATAAGCTCTAGTTTATCATAGTACTGTATACCATTTACTAGAGGTCACTAGTGGTGCTATGCATTTTGTTGCAGCCCAGTGAAGGGGGACCATGATCATGATGAAGGATTGACACACAGATAAGCTCTGGTCTATCATAGTACTGTATACCGTTTACTACAGGTCACTAGTGGTGCTATACATTTTGTTGCAACCAAGTGAAGAGGGACCATGATCATGATGGATAGACACACAGTTAAGCTCTGGTCTATCATAGTACTGTATACCATTTACTAGAGGTCACTAGTGGTGCTATACATTTTTTGCGGCCCAGTAAAGGTGGACCATGATCATGATGAAGGACAGACACACAGATAAGCTCTGGTCTATCATAGTGCTATATATCATTTACTACAGGCCACTAGTAATGCTATACATTTTGTTACAGCCCAGTGAAGGGGGACCATGATCATGATGAAGGCTAGACACACAGATAAGCTCTGGTCTATCATAGTACTGTATATCATTTACTACAGGCAACTAGTGGTGCTATACATTTTGTTAGAGCCCAGTGAAGGGGGACCATGATCATGATGAAGGATTGACACACAGATAAGCTCTGGTCTATCATAGTACTGTATACCATTTACTACAGGCCACTAGTGGTGCTATACATTTTGTTGCAACCAAGTGAAGAGGGACCATGATCATGATGGATAGACACACAGTTAAGCTCTGGTCTATCATAGTACTGTATACCATTTACTAGAGGTCACTAGTGGTGCTATACATTTTTTGCGGCCCAGTGAAGGTGGACCATGATCATGATGAAGGACAGACACATAGATAAGCTCTGGTCTATCATAGTACTGTATACCATTTACTAGAGGTCACTAGTGGTGCTATACATTTTGTTGCAACCAAGTGAAGAGGAATCATGATAACGATGAAGGATAGACACACAGATAAGGTTTGATCTATCATAGTACTGTATACCATTTACTAGAGGTCACTAGTAGTGCTATACATTTTGTTACAGCCCAGTGAAGGGGGACCATGATCATGATGAAGGATAGACACACAGATAAGCTCTGGTCTATCATAGTACTGCATACCATTTAATAAAGGTCACTAATGGTGCTATACATTTTGTTGCAACCAAGTGAAGAGGGACCATGATCACGATGCAGGATAGACACACAGATAAGCTCTGGTCTATCATAGTGCAGTATATCATTTACTACAGGCTACTAGTAATGCTATACATTTTGTTACAGCCCAGTGAAGGGGGACCATGATCATGATGAAGGACAGACACACAGATAAGCTCTGGTCTATCATAGTACTGTATATCATTTACTAGAGCTCACTAGTGGTGCTATACATTTTGTTACAGCCCAGTGAAGAGGGACCATGATCATGATGAAGGACAGACACACAGATAAGCTCTGGTCTATCATAGTACTGTATACCATTTACTACAGGCCACTAGTAATGCTATACATTTTGTTACAGCCCAGTGAAGGGGGACCATGATCATGATGAAGGCTAGACACACAGATAAGCTCTGGTCTATCATAGTACTGTATACCATTTACTAGAGGTCACTAGTGGTGCTATGCATTTTGTTGCAACCAAGTGAAGAGGGACCATGATCATGATGAAGGATAGACACACAGATAAGCTCTGGTCTATCATAGTACTGTATACCATTTACTAGAGGTCACTAGTGGTGCTATGCATTTTGTTGCAACCAAGTGAAGAGGGACCATGATCATGATGAAGAATAGACACACAGATAAGCTCTGGTCTATCATAGTACTGTATACCATTTACTAGAGGTCACTAGTGGTGCTATGCATTTTGTTGCAACCAAGTGAAGAGGGACCATAATCATAATGAAGGATAGACACACAGATAAGCTCTGGTCTATCATAGTACTGTATACCATTTACTAGAGGTCACTAGTGGTGCTATGCATTTTGTTGCAGCCCAGTGAAGGGGGACCATGATCATGATGAAGGATTGACACACAGATAAGCTCTGGTCTATCATAGTACTGTATACCATTTACTACAGGCCACTAGTGGTGCTATACATTTTGTTGCCACCAAGTGAAGAGGGACCATGATCATGATGGATAGACACACAGTTAAGCTCTGGTCTATCATAGTACTGTATACCATTTACTACAGGCAACTAGTGGTGCTATACATTTTGTTGTAGCCCAGTGAAGGGGGACCATGATCATGATGAAGGATTGACACACAGATAAGCTCTGGTCTATCATAGTACTGTATACCATTTACTACAGGCCACTAGTGGTGCTATACATTTTGTTGTAGCCCAGTGAAGAGGGACCATGATCATGATGGATAGACACACAGTTAAGCTCTGGTCTATCATAGTACTGTATACCATTTACTAGAGGTCACTAGTGGTGCTATACATTTTTTGCGGCCCAGTGAAGGTGGACCATGATCATGATGAAGGACAGACACACAGATAAGCTCTGGTCTATCATAGTACTGTATACCATTTACTAGAGGTCACTAGTGGTGCTATACATTTTGTTGCAACCAAGTGAAGAGGAATCATGATAACGATGAAGGATAGACACACAGATAAGGTTTGATCTATCATAGTACTGTATACCATTTACTAGAGGTCACTAGTAGTGCTATACATTTTGTTACAGCCCAGTGAAGGGGCACCATGATCATGATGAAGGATAGACACACAGATAAGCTCTGGTCTATCATAGTACTGCATACCATTTAATAAAGGTCACTAGTGGTGCTATACATTTTGTTGCAACCAAGTGAAGAGGGACCATGATCACGATGCAGGATAGACACACAGATAAGCTCTGGTCTATCATAGTGCTGTATATCATTTACTACAGGCTACTAGTAATGCTATATATTTTGTTACAGCCCAGTGAAGGGGGACCATGATCATGATGAAGGACAGACACACAGATAAGCTCTGGTCTATCATAGTACTGTATATCATTTACTAGAGGTCACTAGTGGTGCTATACATTTTGTTACAGCCCAGTGAAGAGGGACCATGATCATGATGAAGGACAGACACACAGATAAGCTCTGGTCTATCATAGTACTGTATACCATTTACTACAGGCCACTAGTAATGCTATACATTTTGTTACAGCCCAGTGAAGGGGGACCATGATCATGATGAAGGCTAGACACACAGATAAGCTCTGGTCTATCATAGTACTGTATATCATTTACTAGAGCTCACTAGTGGTGCTATACATTTTGTTACAGCCCAGGGAAGAGGAACCATGATCATGATGTAGGATAGACACACAGATAAGCTCTGGTCTATCATAGTACTGTATACCATTTACTAGAGGTCACTAGTGGTGCTATACATTTTGTTACAGCCCAGTGAAGAGGGACCATAATCATGATGAAGCATAAACACACAGATAAGCTCTGGTCTATCATAGCACTGTATACCATTTACTAGAGGTCACTAGTGGTGCTATACATTTTGTTTCAGCCCAGTGAAGAGGGACCATGATCACGATGAAGGATACACACACAGATAAGCTCTGGTCTATCACAGCACTGTATACCATTTACTAGAGGTCACTAGTGGTGCTATACATTTTGTTGCAACCAAGTGAAGAGCGACCATGATCACGATGAAGGATAGACACACAGATAAGCTCTGGTCTAACATAGTACTGTATACAATTTACTAGAGGTCACTAGTGGTGCTAAACATTTTGTTGCAAACAAGTGAAGAGGGACCATGATCACGATGAAGGATAGACACACGGATAAGCTCTGGTCTATCATAGCACGGTATACCATTTACTAGAGGTCACTAGTGGTGCTATACATTTTGTTGCAATCAAGTGCTGAGGGACCATGATCACGATGAAGGATAGACACACAGATAAGCTCAGGTCTATCATAGCACTGTATACCATTTACTAGAGGTCACTAGTGGTACTATACATTTTGTTACAGCCCAGTGAAGGGGGACCATGATCACGATGAAGGATAGACACACAGATAAGCTCTGGTCTATCATAGCACTGTATACCATTTACTAGAGGTCACTAGTGGTACTATACATTTTGTTACAGCCCAGTGAAGGGGGACCATGATCATGATGAAGGATAGACACACAGATAAGCTCTGGTCTATCATAGCACTGTATACCATTTACTAGAGGTCACTAGTGGTGCTATACATTTTTTACAGCCCAGTGAAGTGGGACCATGATAATGATGAAGGATAGACACACAGATAAGCTCTGGTCTATCATAGTACTGTATACCATTTACTACAGGCCACTAGTGGTGCAATACATTTTGTTGCAAGCAAGTGAAGAGGGACCGTGATCACGATGAAGGATAGACACACAAATAAGCTCTGGTCTATCATAGTACTGTATACCATTTACTAGAGGTCACTAGTGGTGCTATACATTTTGTTGCAACCAAGTGAAGAGGGACCATGATCATGATGAAGGATAGACATACAGATAAGCTCTAGTCTATCATAGTACTGTATACCATTTACTAGAGGTCACTAGTGGTGCTATGCATTTTGTTGCAGCCCAGTGAAGGGGGACCATGATCATGATGAAGGATTGACACACAGATAAGCTCTGGTCTATCATAGTACTGTATACCATTTACTACAGGTCACTAGTGGTGCTATACATTTTGTTGCAACCAAGTGAAGAGGGACCATGATCATGATGGATAGACACACAGTTAAGCTCTGGTCTATCATAGTACTGTATACCATTTACTAGAGGTCACTAGTGGTGCTATACATTTTTTGCGGCCCAGTAAAGGTGGACCATGATCATGATGAAGGACAGACACACAGATAAGCTCTGGTCTATCATAGTGCTATATATCATTTACTACAGGCCACTAGTAATGCTATACATTTTGTTACAGCCCAGTGAAGGGGGACCATGATCATGATGAAGGCTAGACACACAGATAAGCTCTGGTCTATCATAGTACTGTATATCATTTACTACAGGCAACTAGTGGTGCTATACATTTTGTTGTAGCCCAGTGAAGGGGGACCATGATCATGATGAAGGATTGACACACAGATAAGCTCTGGTCTATCATAGTACTGTATACCATTTACTACAGGCCACTAGTGGTGCTATACATTTTGTTGCAACCAAGTGAAGAGGGACCATGATCATGATGGATAGACACACAGTTAAGCTCTGGTCTATCATAGTACTGTATACCATTTACTAGAGGTCACTAGTGGTGCTATACATTTTTTGCGGCCCAGTGAAGGTGGACCATGATCATGATGAAGGACAGACACATAGATAAGCTCTGGTCTATCATAGTACTGTATACCATTTACTAGAGGTCACTAGTGGTGCTATACATTTTGTTGCAACCAAGTGAAGAGGAATCATGATAACGATGAAGGATAGACACACAGATAAGGTTTGATCTATCATAGTACTGTATACCATTTACTAGAGGTCACTAGTAGTGCTATACATTTTGTTACAGCCCAGTGAAGGGGGACCATGATCATGATGAAGGATAGACACACAGATAAGCTCTGGTCTATCATAGTACTGCATACCATTTAATAAAGGTCACTAATGGTGCTATACATTTTGTTGCAACCAAGTGAAGAGGGACCATGATCACGATGCAGGATAGACACACAGATAAGCTCTGGTCTATCATAGTGCAGTATATCATTTACTACAGGCTACTAGTAATGCTATACATTTTGTTACAGCCCAGTGAAGGGGGACCATGATCATGATGAAGGACAGACACACAGATAAGCTCTGGTCTATCATAGTACTGTATATCATTTACTAGAGCTCACTAGTGGTGCTATACATTTTGTTACAGCCCAGTGAAGAGGGACCATGATCATGATGAAGGACAGACACACAGATAAGCTCTGGTCTATCATAGTACTGTATACCATTTACTACAGGCCACTAGTAATACTATACATTTTGTTACAGCCCAGTGAAGGGGGACCATGATCATGATGAAGGCTAGACACACAGATAAGCTCTGGTCTATCATAGTACTGTATATCATTTACTAGAGCTCACTAGTGGTGCTATACATTTTGTTACAGCCCAGGGAAGAGGAACCATGATCATGATGTAGGATAGACACACAGATAAGCTCTGGTCTATCATAGTACTGTATACCATTTACTAGAGGTCACTAGTGGTGCTATACATTTTGTTACAGCCCAGTGAAGAGGGACCATAATCATGATGAAGCATAGACACACAGATAAGCTCTGGTCTATCATAGCACTGTATACCATTTACTAGAGGTCACTAGTGGTGCTATACATTTTGTTTCAGCCCAGTGAAGAGGGACCATGATCACGATGAAGGATACACACACAGATAAGCTCTGGTCTATCACAGCACTGTATACCATTTACTAGAGGTCACTAGTGGTGCTATACATTTTGTTGCAACCAAGTGAAGAGCGACCATGATCACGATGAAGGATAGACACACAGATAAGCTCTGGTCTATCATAGCACTGTATACCATTTACTAGAGGTCACTAGTGGTGCTATACATTTTTTTACAGCCCAGTGAAGTGGGACCATGATAATGATGAAGGATAGACACACAGATAAGCTCTGGTCTATCATAGTACTGTATACCATTTACTACAGGCCACTAGTGGTGCAATACATTTTGTTGCAAGCAAGTGAAGAGGGACCATGATCACGATGAAGGATAGACACACAAATAAGCTCTGGTCTATCATAGTACTGTATACCATTTACTAGAGGTCACTAGTGGTGCTATACATTTTGTTGCAACCAAGTGAAGAGGGACCATGATCATGATGAAGGATAGACATACAGATAAGCTCTAGTCTATCATAGTACTGTATACAATTTACTAGAGGTCACTAGTGGTGCTATGCATTTTGTTGCAGCCCAGTGAAGGGGGACCATGATCATGATGAAGGATTGACACACAGATAAGCTCTGGTCTATCATAGTACTGTATACCATTTACTACAGGTCACTAGTGGTGCTATACATTTTGTTGCAACCAAGTGAAGAGGGACCATGATAACGATGCAGGATAGACACACAGATAAGCTCTGGTCTATCATAGTACTGTATACCATTTACTAGAGGTCACTAGTGGTGCTATACATTTTTTGCGGCCCAGTAAAGGTGGACCATGATCATGATGAAGGACAGACACACAGATAAGCTCTGGTCTATCATAGTACTGTATACCATTTACTAGAGGTCACTAGTGGTGCTATACATTTTGTTGCAACCAAGTGAAGAGGGACCATGATAACGATGCAGGATAGACACACAGATAAGCTCTGGCCTATCATAGTGCTATATATCATTTACTACAGGCCACTAGTAATGCTATACATTTTGTTACAGCCCAGTGAAGGGGGACCATGATCATGATGAAGGCTAGACACACAGATAAGCTCTGGTCTATCATAGTACTGTGTATCATTTACTACAGGCAACTAGTGGTGCTATACATTTTGTTGTAGCCCAGTGAAGGGGGCCATGATCATGATGAAGGATTGACACACAGATAAGCTCTGGTCTATCATAGTACTGTATACCATTTACTACAGGCCACTAGTGGTGCTATACATTTTGTTGCAACCAAGTGAAGAGGGACCATGATCATGATGGATAGACACACAGTTAAGCTCTGGTCTATCATAGTACTGTATACCATTTACTAGAGGTCACTAGTGGTGCTATACATTTTTTGCGGCCCAGTGAAGGTGGACCATGATCATGATGAAGGACAGACACATAGATAAGCTCTGGTCTATCATAGTACTGTATACCATTTACTAGAGGTCACTAGTGGTGCTATACATTTTGTTGCAACCAAGTGAAGAGGAATCATGATAACGATGAAGGATAGACACACAGATAAGGTTTGATCTATCATAGTACTGTATACCATTTACTAGAGGTCACTAGTAGTGCGATACATTTTGTTACAGCCCAGTGAAGGGGGACCATGATCATGATGAAGGATAGACACACAGATAAGCTCTGGTCTATCATAGTACTGCATACCATTTAATAAAGGTCACTAGTGGTGCTATACATTTTGTTGCAACCAAGTGAAGAGGGACCATGATCACGATGCAGGATAGACACACAGATAAGCTCTGGTCTATCATAGTGCAGTATATCATTTACTACAGGCTACTAGTAATGCTATACATTTTGTTACAGCCCAGTGAAGGGGGACCATGATCATGATGAAGGACAGACACACAGATAAGCTCTGGTCTATCATAGTACTGTATATCATTTACTAGAGCTCACTAGTGGTGCTATACATTTTGTTACAGCCCAGTGAAGAGGGACCATGATCATGATGAAGGACAGACACACAGATAAGCTCTGGTCTATCATAGTACTGTATACCATTTACTACAGGCCACTAGTAATGCTATACATTTTGTTACAGCCCAGTGAAGGGGGACCATGATCATGATGAAGGCTAGACACACAGATAAGCTCTGGTCTATCATAGTACTGTATATCATTTACTAGAGCTCACTAGTGGTGCTATACATTTTGTTACAGCCCAGGGAAGAGGAACCATGATCATGATGTAGGATAGACACACAGATAAGCTCTGGTCTATCATAGTACTGTATACCATTTACTAGAGGTCACTAGTGGTGCTATACATTTTGTTACAGCCCAGTGAAGAGGGACCATAATCATGATGAAGCATAGACACACAGATAAGCTCTGGTCTATCATAGCACTGTATACCATTTACTAGAGGTCACTAGTGGTGCTATACATTTTGTTTCAGCCCAGTGAAGAGGGACCATGATCACGATGAAGGATACACACACAGATAAGCTCTGGTCTATCACAGCACTGTATACCATTTACTAGAGGTCACTAGTGGTGCTATACATTTTGTTGCAACCAAGTGAAGAGCGACCATGATCACGATGAAGGATAGACACACAGATAAGCTCTGGTCTAACATAGTACTGTATACAATTTACTAGAGGTCACTAGTGGTGCTAAACATTTTGTTGCAAACAAGTGAAGAGGGACCATGATCACGATGAAGGATAGACACACAGATAAGCTCTGGTCTATCATAGCACGGTATACCATTTACTAGAGGTCACTAGTGGTGCTATACATTTTGTTGCAATCAAGTGCTGAGGGACCATGATCACGATGAAGGATAGACACACAGATAAGCTCTGGTCTATCATAGCACTGTATACCATTTACTAGAGGTCACTAGTGGTACTATACATTTTGTTACAGCCCAGTGAAGGGGGACCATGATCACGATGAAGGATAGACACACAGATAAGCTCTGGTCCATCATAGCACTGTATACCATTTACTAGAGGTCACTAGTGGTACTATACATTTTGTTACAGCCCAGTGAAGGGGGACCATGATCATGATGAAGGATAGACACACAGATAAGCTCTGGTCTATCATAGTACTGTATACCATTTACTACAGGCCACTAGTGGTTCAATACATTTTGTTGCAAGCAAGTGAAGAGGGACCATGATCACGATGAAGGATAGACACACAAATAAGCTCTGGTCTATCATAGTACTGTATACCATTTACTAGAGGTCACTAGTGGTGCTATACATTTTGTTGCAACCAAGTGAAGAGGGACCATGATCATGATGAAGGATAGACATACAGATAAGCTCTAGTCTATCATAGTACTGTATACCATTTACTAGAGGTCACTAGTGGTGCTATGCATTTTGTTGCAGCCCAGTGAAGGGGGACCATGATCATGATGAAGGATTGACACACAGATAAGCTCTGGTCTATCATAGTACTGTATACCATTTACTACAGGTCACTAGTGGTGCTATACATTTTGTTGCAACCAAGTGAAGAGGGACCATGATCATGATGGATAGACACACAGTTAAGCTCTGGTCTATCATAGTACTGTATACCATTTACTAGAGGTCACTAGTGGTGCTATACATTTTTTGCGGCCCAGTAAAGGTGGACCATGATCATGATGAAGGACAGACACACAGATAAGCTCTGGTCTATCATAGTACTGTATACCATTTACTAGAGGTCACTAGTGGTGCTATACATTTTGTTGCAACCAAGTGAAGAGGGACCATGATAACGATGCAGGATAGACACACAGATAAGCTCTGGTCTATCATAGTGCTATATATCATTTACTACAGGCCACTAGTAATGCTATACATTTTGTTACAGCCCAGTGAAGGGGGACCATGATCATGATGAAGGCTAGACACACAGATAAGCTCTTGTCTATCATAGTACTGTATATCATTTACTAGAGCTCACTAGTGGTGCTATACATTTTGTTACAGCCCAGTGAAGAGGGACCATGATCATGATGAAGGATAGACACACAGATAAGCTCTGGTCTATCATAGTACTGTATACCATTTACTAGAGGTTACTAGTGGTGCTATACATTTTGTTACAGCCCAGTGAAGAGGGACCATGGTCACGATGAAGGATAGACACACAGATAAGCTCTGGTCTATCATAGTACTGTATACCATTTACTAGAGGTCACTAGTGGTGCTATACATTTTGTTGCAACCAAGTGAAGAAGGACCATGAACACGATGAAGGTTAGACACACAGATAAGCTCTGGTCTATCATAGTACTGTATACCATTTACTAGAGGTAACTAGTGGTGCTATACATTTTGTTGCAACCAAGTGAAGAAGGACCATGAACACGATGAAGGTTAGACACACAGATAAGCTCTGGTCTATCATAGTCTATATACCATTTACTACAGGCCACTAGTGGTGCTATACATTTTGTTACATCCCAGTGAAGGGGGACCATGATCATGCTGAAGGATAGACACACAGTTAAGCTCTGGTCTATCATAGTATTGTATACCATTTACTAGAGGTCACCAGTGGTGCTATACATTTTTTGCGGCCCAGTGAAGGTGGACCATGATCATGATGAAGGATAGACACACAGATAAGCTCTGGTCTATCATAGTACTGTATACCATTTACTAGAGGTCACTAGTGGTGCTATACTTTTGTTGCAGCCCAGTGAAGGGGGACAATGATCATGATGAAGGATAGACACACAGATAAGCTCTGGTCTATCATAGTGCTATATACCATTTACTACAGGCCACTAGTGGTGCTATACATTTTGTTATAGCCCAGTGAAGAGGGACCATGATCATGATGAAGGATAGACACACAAATAAGCTCTGGTCTATCATAGTACTGTATAACATTTACTAGAGCTCACTAGTGGTGCTATACATTTTGTTATAGCCCAGTGAAGAGGGACCATGATCATGATGAAGGATAGACACACAAATAAGCTCTGGTCTATCATAGCACTGTATAGCATTTACTAGAGGTCACCAGTGGTGCTATACATTTTGTTACAGCCCAGTGAAGAGGGACCATGATCATGATGAAGGATATACACACAGATAAGCTCTGGTCTATCATAACAGTGTATACCACTTACTAGAGGTCACTAGTGGTGCTATACATTTGTTACAGCCCAGTGAAGAGGAACCATGATCGTGATGAAGGATAGACATACAGATATGCTCTGGTCTATTACAGCACTGTATACCATTTACTAAAGGTCACTTGTGGGACTATACATTTTGTTACAGCCCAGTGAAGAGGAACCATGATCATGATGAAGGATAGACACACAGATAAGCTCTGGTCTATCATAGCACTGTATACCATTTACTAGAGGTCACTAGTGGTGCTATACAACTTGTTACAGCCCAGTGAAGAGGAACCATGATCATGATGAAGGATATACACACAGATAAGCTCTGGTCTATCATAGCACTGTATACCATTTACTAGAGGTCACTAGTGGTGCTATACATTTTGTTACAGCCCAGTGAAGAGGAACCATGATCATGATGAAGGATAGACACACAGATAAGCTCTGGTCTATCATAACAGTGTATACCACTTACTAGAGGTCACTAGTGGTGCTATACATTTTGTTACAGCCCAGTGAAGAGGAACCATGATGATGATGAAGGATAGATACACAGATAAGCTCTGGTCTATCACAGCACTGTATACCATTTACTAGAGGTCACTTGTGGGGCTATACATTTTGTTACAGCCCAGTGAAGAGGGACCATGATCATGATGAAGGATAGACAAACAGATAAGCTCTGGTCTATCATAGCACTGTATACCATTTACTAGAGGTCACTAGTGGTGCTATACATTTTGTTACAGCCCAGTGAAGGTGGACCATGATCATGATGAAGGATAGACACACAGATAGGCTCTGGTCTATAATAGCACTGTATACCATTTACTAGAGGTCACTACTGGTGCTGTACATTTTGTTACAGCCCAGTGCAGGGGGACTATGATCATGATGAAGGATAGACACACAGATAAGCTCTGGTCTATAATAGCACTGTATACCATTTACTAGAGGTCACTAGTGGTGCTATACATTTTGTTACAGCCCAGTGCAGGGGGACCATGATTATGATGAAGAATAGACACACAGATAAGCTCTGGTCTATCATAGTACTGTATAACATTTACTAGAGGTCACTAGTGGTGCTATACATTTTGTTACAGCCCAGTGAAGAGGGACCATGATCATGGTGAAGGATAGACACACAGATAAGCTCTGGTCTATCATAGTACTGTATAACATTTACTAGAGGTCACTAGTGGTGCTATACATTTTGTTACAGCCCAGTGAAGAGGGACCGTGATCATGATGAAGGATAGAGACACAGATAAGCTCTGGTCTATCATAGCACTGTATACCATTTACTAGAGGTCACTAGTTGTGCTATACATTTTGTTACAGCCCAGTGAAGAGGGACCATGATCATGGTGAAGGATAGACACACAGATAAGCTGTGGTCTATCATAGCACTGTATACCATTTACTAGAGGTCACTAGTGGTGCTATACATTTTGTTACAGCCCAGTGAAGAGGGACCATGATCATGGTGAAGGATAGACACACAGATAAGCTGTGGTCTATCATAGTACTGTATACCACTTACTAGAGGTCACTGGTGGTGCTATACATTTTGTTGTCGCCCAGTGAAGGTGGACCATGATCATGATGAAGGATAGACACACAGATAAACTCTGGCATATCACAGCAGTGTATGCCATTCACTCTGAAATCTTTAGTTAGAATATAAATTACTTAATGCCTTGTCATGTCCATGGTGAAAATCTGTAACATTCTGAATCTGTCCACAAAGACGTAAAAACGCCTACTTTGCCGTAAAGTCGTAAAAGGTCCTCGCCCACGTTCGCTTTATGTGCAAACCGCAAATGTTGGCAAGCATGCAGATGTTCTCGCAGCAAGTGACGAGCCGTTATGTGTTTGCAGGAAGTTAAGTGGAAAGAGGACAAAAGGCGTGCATCTAGGAAAAGACACCGGAAGAAACAGGTTTGACAGTTTCCGGATGTGCCAATTTATGACGTAGATAACGTAAATGCAGGTTTACTGCCCAGTTCCAGGAAATTGCATTAACACTCTCCAGTCGAGCGACGAATTATTCCGGGAACAGCCATCAACGGTAGGACGCACTTCAGTGTTGCCAACGTAATTACTATGAAAACAGTGTCTGCAATCCAAGGGTGACCAGACATCCTGCTTTTGCCAAGCAGACGGGGCGGTAACTTCCACACACAGACTTTCATTATGTAATCTGCACGTATGCATAAGCCAAGTAATGAAATTGTGTTTATTTCCTTTCAAAACACCCACACTATTGGGTCCACAGCATTTGAAGCAATAACAGCGGAGGTCTGTAGTTCAAATCCTTTCAGGACCGTTCTCCCTGTCCGAGTTTCCTTTCCAGTTCTTTCTCTCAGTCCTCATAACTGGCAAATGCTAGGGAGGTACCCTAAACTTGGGTATGGGACGTTTGCTTCCCAAATTTCCTTTTCAGTTATCATTTCATTTTATGTGACCGCCTGCTGGGGTGGCATATGCACCTATAGCTTGTCTGAACCTTATAGGACAATATCGAGACAAATGGGGTACATGTTGTCATTAACTTTCTTTTCCGCTCTCGCGCTTCTACTTTCTGGTTTTTCAATTTCGATTTCGATTTTTCATACTGCTTGTCATGCAGTCCGTAATAAACTAAAGGACGCAAGAATATTTTTACTTTCTCTACTACGTATAGTAAGTAGGGGAAGTATTGTATTCCACCCAAAAAAAAGCATTTTTGGAAACATGTCCGTGTGTCTGTGTGTGTCTGTCTCTGTGTGTTTGTGTGTGTCTGTGTGTGTGTGTGTCTGTGTGTCTGTCTGTGTGTCTGTGAACAGCATAACTCAGAACCGAACAGTCGGATAAACACCAAACTTGGTATTTAGGTTCAGTATCTTCCAGAGATGCGACACGAAGGTTTTCAAGAAAATCTCCCCACCACAGAGTACCCTTTACATGGAACATTTTTCGAAAATTTTAATTTTCTCAAAAATGGCTCTAACGATTTTGATTAAAATATCATAGGTTTAAGATATTTTCATGACAAATAAAATGTATATCTTGAATTTCCTGGGAATGTCTCCAAAAGTATTCTTTATTGTGAACGACTTTTGCATAACTGGTAAACCATAAGAGATAGACAAAATTTTACTACACAAAAAATGTAGATCGCGTTAAAATACACACTTTATGTCACATACCTTTTTTTGTTGAGTGAACCATTTTCGAGATATTGCTTGTTATTCCCTTAAATTTTTCAATACTTATTTTCTCAAATGGGAATTCGTTATTCATGTTTTGTCTTGGATATGCAAAGAGTATTAATCTGTGGCAAAGGGAATGGTGCTGCACCTAGCAACCAGCTATTAAGAGATATGTATGTGCTTAAAGGCTACTGTATTTCTATGTTGTCCTTGTAAATATATATTCCCCTTACATCTACAAGAAAATTAGCAATAAGATAGAGTCTGCAAATGTTTATCTCGATTAATATGAAGTAGATGGAGAATAAGCGTTTGTAAAAATAGTTTGTACAAAAGTAGAGAAAGTCGTGCGAGTGTAACACATCAGATTTTTTTTATGCCCTGGACATGCAAAGAGAATGGAATGCGCCACATAGCAACCAACGTTTAAAATATTTGACTATCGCTTAAAACCTACCATATTTCCCTTGCATCTATAAGAAAATCAGCAATAAGATTAACATCTCGATTAACATGGAGCATATGGAGAATAAGCGTTTGTAAAAATAGTTTGTATACAAGAGTAGAGAAATTCATGTGAGTGTAACACATTAGATTTTTTTTGTCCTGGTAATGCAAAGAGAATGGAATACTCCACATAGCAACCAGGTCTTAAACGCTTAAAGCCAATTCCCCTTGCATCTACCAGAAAGTTAGCAATAAGATTAACATCTCGATATCTCGATTAACATGAAACATACGGAGAATAAGCGTTTGTAAAAATAGTTTGTACAAGAGTAGAGAAAGTCATGTGAGTGTAACACATCAGAAAATTTTTTTGTTCTGGTAATGCAAAGAGAATGGAATACTCCACATAGCAACCCCCTCTTAAAATATTTAACTATCGCTTAAAGGCTACCAATTCCCTTGCACCTACAAGAAAATTAGCAATAAGATTAACTTTTCGATATCTCGATTAACATGAAGCATATGGAGAATAAGCGTTTGTAAAAATAGTTTGTACAAGAGTAGAGAAAGTCATGTGAGTATAACACATCAGATTTTTTTACCTACTTACCTACCAAGTTTGAATTCTCTATATTTAATAAGATTAACGTTATAGTTTTTTAAATTAAATATTTTCGGAAAATTCTACACCTATGCAGCAGAAAAGCCAGCCAGCGAAAAACGTTTTCGTTGTTGGGTTTACAACGGGGACCAAGCGAGGTAAAATGTTGAGGAGGGTTGGCGACAGTTTTTAAAAGAAACCGGACTCCAGTAACTTCTTGCATTGTTAGTGTATGAGAAACAAACGTCATCCATGTATTGAGCTAAGAGGCAGTAAAGGTTAACATCAGCTGTGTGTACGTTTATAGCGTGAAGTGTTATGCAGGCTATTTATTTAACGATTTACGTCAATATGTATCATTATGGAGGGTGAAGCTAAGAAGAAACGCAAAGTAATAATCAAGGTATTTCAAGTAAAATGAGAGTTAGTAAACGTGTAAAAGAAAAACAGCTAAGACTACCGGGTGTTGAGAAACAGTAGTGTATAGGATAAAAAAGGAACGAATGGAAGTACCTATCTCTAAGGACGCCATCAAAAAAGAAACGAGAAAGTGTGGGGTATACGCAAAGCAGAGTGCGCGCGTTTGCTGTTTGAAAACGTTCCACCGCCGTCGAAGGTAAACAGTGATGACACACTACCAACTTATAGCTTTATCATATGTCCATGTTTCTTCGGTAATATGCTATTTAAAAGTAGTAAAGCTACAAAGAGGAGACAAAGTGCAGGCGAAAACTAAATGTTTTATAATAGAATTAAATATCTCCAGAATAAGCCTTGTACAAAGAAATGTCTTGTTGCTTGATATTATGGGAGATAGTAAATGCAATTATACGCCTTTTATTTCAGGACGTTGTGGTGGTCATTTTAGGATAAATTTAATTTTTTAAATGGGAACATACCTTTTTATGCTGTTTTCTCATTAGAAAATGGTTTATAAGAAGCTGTTTATTTTGTGATGAAGAATAAGGAAACAAAATAAGAAATGTAGGTTCGCAAACTTGACCCTCTAATGACCAACCATTCATTGCGTCTCAGAATTTTCATTGCAAAGTACTTTATACACATTTTGTTTACTTTTTTATGAGGAGTGAGAAAACAACGTACAAAAATAGATTCCCAATTAAAAATATTAAATTGACCATTACAACGTCCTGCAAGTAAAACACGACATTTCTTTCTACAACGCTTAGTTTTGGAGATATTGTACAGTCTCAACTTAAATGGTTCATCCTGTATATAGATAAAAATCTGTTGCACTCACATGATTTTCTCTACTCACTCTTCTCCTACTTAAACCTTCACTGTATGTATAAGAACACAGTGATAGTCAAGTCGGTCGCTAGGTGATATCTTTCAAATTCTCTCTTCTTTGCATGAACACGAAAAAGAAGAAAAGGAAAATAAAATATCTGATTACTTGCATTCACCTAACTTCCTCTGTCGCTATCCTTTAAAAGTAAGTATACAGTTTATTTTTCTATCTACTCATTTTAATCGAGATAAACGTTTACAGAAACAGCTACATTACGTTATAGAGAACAGCGATAGTCAAATGTTTAACAACTGGACGCTTCCATACTGTTTCCATGACATCGCGAGAAACAACTGAAAATCGGTGGTACTTGAAAGGAATGACAAAAGTATTGAGCAAATCGAACCATTAATAAGGATATCTCGGAAATGACCGATGCATTTAAAAAGCAATCAATTGTGTTTTAAAGAGATCTACATTTTTTGTGTAGTACGTTTTCGTCTAGCGTGTAAAGTTTACCAGTTATACAGTTTCTCCGGAATGAAGAGGGCTTAACAGGCTATTCCCAGAAAATTCGACATCTACATTTTATTTGTCATATAAATATCTTTAATATATGGCATTTTTTTAAAATATGCGTTTTTGAATTGAGGGAGCCTCAAAACATGTATGCTGAATGAACTTTCGGTATCGAACTTTTGGGTGGGATACAATGTTGCTATAAGTAAGAAAGACTGAACTTGATGACTTTTTGCAGTATTTGATTAAATAGCTCACAATTACTTCCAAGTAGATATAACGACAATGCTGCCATCTTGAGGTCACTATTCCCTCCATGACAACAAGAAACAACTGCCACGTAGACACACATTTTGCAATATGGCCGACGTGTTTGAGGTTAGGACACGAAAATAAACGGAAAGTGGCCTTGTTCGTTGAGCCAAGTGTTGCAGGAACAGCTGAACCTCAGTGTGACTTTTGTCTCCAAACATCGTTGATGAATGACAGTAATCTTGTTGGTCTCGAGATAAACTATAATGTAGTGAAGGGAACATGTTAATACACTTTGTTCTGCTTACCTATAATATGTGTTTCATTCAACCCAAGTAAGTACCTACTGAGATCCAAAAGAGGCTCGTGTCTGTCAACACCATAAATACAAAACTGGTTATTTAAGATGAAAATCCTCCAAGGATATGCGACACGAATATTTTCACAAAATCTACCCCACCCCAAACTATACTTTAAATAGAAGATTTTAACGCCACATTTATGCCTTACTTACAAGTATTATAGTACTAGTAGATCGACGCTTAAGATATTTACATGAACAAAAATGTATTTCTTGAATTTTCTGCAAATAGCCTGTGAAGTCCTCTTTTACCGAGCAGGATGACCCAGGCGGCAAAGTCTATGGTCCGCATACAGGAGGTCCCGGGTTCAAATCCCGTGGGCCGACCAATCTGTCTGAGATTTTTTCGTGGTTTTCCTCAGTCGCCAAGGTAAATGCCGGATTGGATATTTAATACCACGACCCAAACTTGCACCTTAAGTCTAAAACAATAGTAAATAAGTAGTAATAGCGAATGCTATGCCATCTATCTACAAACAATGTAGGCATTAAGACTGGACGGCACACTAACGCTATCTGCACGGCACAAAGCAGAAGATCCGGCTAACATGCGCTGGGGGTCTCTGTGGACACGTGAGGAAGCAAGATGGCATTTCCAGGGATGAGACCTGGAAGGCTAACTGTCCGCCTTTCTGTGTGAGGGCGGCGGTTAGACTGGACGGCACCCTAATGCCATCTGCACGGCACGAAGCAGAACATTCGGTAGCTCTGCGCTAGAGTCTCTGTGGACACGTGACGAAGCAAGATGGCATTTCCAGGGATGAGACCTAGAAGGCTAACTGTCCATCACATATCGCTCTAAGAGATATCCACCAACAGATCCGTCGTGATATGACCAAAGGAGTTAAAGCGAAGTAAAATAAAATAGAGAGAGAGAGAGAAGTCCTCTTCATTCGGACGAAAATTTATAGAATCTTGTATAACTGGTAGACGTTAACCAATAGACGAAAACGTACTACACAAAAATCGGATGTATTACATTCACATGGCTATCCCTACCCTAAATCGTTTATTAGTGACTATACAAACTATTCTTACTAAATCTTATTTTTCTATCTACTACATTTTAATCGGATAAACCTTTACAGAAACAGCTACATTACACATTTGGTTATAGAGAACAGCGATAGTCAAATGTTTAACAACTGGACGCTTTTAAAACTCCATACTGTTTCCATGACAAACAACTGCATGTTGACAAGACTAAAAGAATAGCTAAATACTGAAGAATTCAACCATCAACCAGGATATCTCAGAAATGGCTGACACCACAAAAAGTTATTTGAAATAAATTGTATATTTTAAAGAGATCTACATTTTCGTCTATCGCTTAACGTTTATCAGTTTTGTAGAAAATGCTTTGCGAATGAAAAGGACTCTACAGGTTATTCCCAGAAAGTTCAAGATATACATTTTATTTATCATGTAAGTAACTTTAAGATATGGTATTTTAATCAATGCCAGTTTTTAGAAAATCAAAATTTTCTAAAAATGTTCAATGTAAAGGGAGGTTGGTATGAGGGAATTTCTTGAAAACCTTCGTGTCGCATCTCTGGAAGATAGCGAACCTAAATACCAAGTTTGGTGTTTATCGAACTTTTCCTTTTTGAGTTATGCTGTTCACACACAGACCTTTTTCTAAAAATGCTTTTATTGGGGGGGGATTCAGGGTGCTCAAAATGCGCATTTCCGGTGAAATCTCTTAGGTTTCGAATTTTTGGGTGGAATGGAATACCTTCTCTACGTAATGTGGTAGAGTGTATTTAGCTTATATCATGCAGGCTGGTTTGCTACAGCACAATAGCTTCCAGTTTGAGGTAGTGGTAATATTATTTTGTAATGAAAGTAGCAACCAGTGACTGACTGACCGACCTTGACCTGTGCTATATTTGGCGGAGAGAGCTGCAGTTGTATAAACAAACAAGTGACCGTGATATTATACACCACGTGCAGACCTGGGGCTGAGCGGGTCGGTGATGTCACCTGGCATAGCAGGGCTAACCAGAGGACATTAAACCGAGCGAAGTGGTACGACTCGCATTCTGAATGTTCGGGGATCGATTCCCGGCGACCGCCCACTGGTATTCATTATTTTATACATCCTTAGGTCTGTTTCAGTGTCGCTGATGGTGTTTCGGTGCGGCATGGCAGTGAAAAAGGATGCTTTCTGTGGAATTTTCCCCGTCCCTCGGCTTTCAGCTCGTTGCCGGGAGTAAACAGACCGCCCCTTCGGAGCGGGGGTCCCTGGTCTGCCTGTGCGGCGTCTGTCTGCAAACTGTAGGGACCCTGTCATTGCTGTGAGCCACTCCTGGTTCCGACCGCCCAGTATCTCCTCTCAACTCCTCCCCTTCAACCATCAGAATAAAACAAAAACTTATAATAACGTATAATCAACGCTTAGGTCCTTTATTTTGAATACGGAAAGTGAAGGGTGCACTCAGTGTTGAATACCGTAAATAAGAATCCTTAGCAGGGCTTCCTTCACAAGGGGAGTAAAGCCGTTTGTCCCGTATAAAGAACCTCACACCGTCCTGCTTCTCTGCGCTATCTATGGGCGGGTAGCCGAGGACGTTAAGACACAGACTCGTTCAAACCCCGCCAGGACCGCCCTCTCTGATTGAGTTTTGCTCAGTCTTGCAAATTCCAAAATGTTTTCTTCCTCAATAATATTATCATTTTATTTCATGTATAACCGCCTGTGGTGCCGTAAATGCTAAACAGTACTAAAAAATGGCGGTGGTTAATCACCTGCTGCCACGCGCTCCTAGTTCTGGAATTAGGTAGAATTTCAATTGGTAATAGAAAGTACCGCTGGGGTACGCAAGACCTGACACAAAATAATGTTGACAGTGCGTTCAGCGGTGACCACATTAGTGTCACGTGACACTGACATCCACTGCCAGTAGAGAATACGTATTCAAACAATATTTAATTTGTTATTAACGATATAAACTGAAACACAAGAAACTTGGCAAAGTTGACAGCAACGTCCTGCTTCTCTCCTGTGGGGCTACCTGCAGGTGGTAGGCTAATCACCTGCCAACATGTGCGCCTAGTGGTGAAATCAGTGACTGTGAAATTCACGTGATTACAGATAATACCGCTAGGTATATCTAGGAAAAACAAATGTAGATCTCGTTAAAGCACACAATTTATGTGAAATACAAAGGTTTATGGGGTTAACCATATCTGAGATATTCTTTGTTATTACTTTATATGTTCAAATAATTCTATTTTTACTTTCTTTACGACGAACATACAAGTAGAAAAGGTATTGCATTCAATCCAAAAATTCTGTATCAGGATTTCACCGGAAATGCGTGTTTTGCGGTCCCAAAGTCAAAAAAGGGATTTTTGGAGAAAAACATGTTCGTCTGTGAACAACATAACTTAAAAAGGAATTTAAATAAATACCAAACTAGGTATTTAGCTTCAGTATCTTCTAAAGATGCGACACGAACATTTTCAAGAAAAGCCCCCCCCCCCAATCCAAACTATCCTTTACATGGAACATTTCTCGAATTTTTTAATTTTCTCAAAAATGATCTAACGATTTTGATTAAAATATCTTTAATAGATGATATTTTAATCAAAATCGTTAGATCATTTTTGAGAAAATTAAAAAATATTTTCTGGGAATAACCTGTGAAGTCCTCTTCATTCTGAAGGAATTTTGTATAATCTTGTATAACTGGTAAACAAGTGATAGACGAAAACGTACTACACAAGAAATGTAGATCAATTTATTTCAAATAACCCTTTTAGTGTCATCAGCCATTTCCGAGACATGTGTTATTAATGGTCGGAATTGTTCAATACTTCGCCATTCTTTTAAAGTCGTGTCAACATTCAGTTGTTTCTCGCGATGTCATGGAAACAGTATGGAGCATATAGTGTGCAGTTGTTAAACATTTGACTATCGCTGTTCTCTATAACAAAATGTGTAATGGAGCTGTTTATCTCAATTAAAATGTAGTAGATAGAAAAATAAACTTTTGTAAGAGTAATTTTTACACCCACTAATACGCGACAGTCGTGTAAATGTATCACATCACACTTTTTCTAGTCATGCATAGAACATGGAATTTCAAAGTTATCGTATATCGACACGCTTTTTAAAAATCTGACTGCCGCTTCAGCCTGCTTTATTTACTTATTTATTTCAATAAAGAAATCACGGAGAGAGTGAAATAGGAAAACTAAACATTAGAATATCATACTTAAATCATATGTCGAGCAAAACACAAATGAGGGTTTGAGTTTAAAAATTCATTAACATTATAAAAGGGGTGACGTTTGAATGTGTTAGAGGTCACACTAAAAAATTCCATAGAGAATTTATGAAAACAAGTAACCATCATTGCTTCAAGTTTTAATCAGGCTTACAGCAGACAAAGCAAGATTATAATTATAATACGATGACCTAGTTAAAAAAAATCACTTAAGCTTAGCTTAACTTTAGAGAAACAATAATAATAAATTGATTATAGTTAACATTTCTCTCTGAAATAATTAAAGGCTTGCAATCAGCTGTTAAAATTCTTATAGCGTGTTTCCGTAATTCAAGAGCTCTAGTTATTTTGCTGTCAATATCCCACAGTAAAATTCACTAGTGAAAAATCTGATGTGTTACACTCACATGACTTTCTCTACTCTTGTACAAACTATTTTTACAAACGCTTAATCTCCATATGCTTCATGTTAATCGAGATGTCAATCTTATTACTAATTTTGTTGTAGATGCAAGGGGAATATGGTAGGTTTTAAGTGATAGTCAAATATTTTAAACGCTGGTTGCTATATGGAGTATTCCATTCTATTTGTATGTCCAGGACATAAAAAAATATCTTAAATATATGATATTTTAATCAAAATCGTTAGAGCCATTTTTAAGAAACTTAAAATTTTCGAAAAATGGTCTATGTAAAGGGTAATCTGGGGTGGGGGGTTTTCTTGAAAACCTTCGTGTCGCATCTCTGGAAGATACTGAACCTAAATACCAAGTTTGGTGTTTATCCGACTGTTCGTTTCTGAGTTATGCTGTTCACAGACACACACACATACGGACATGTTTCCAAAATGCTTTTTTTGGATTCAGGGGGTCTCAAAACATATATTTCGGGTGAAATCTCGATATCGAATTTTTGGGTGGAATACAATACTTCCCCTACTTACTAGAGAAAGTAAACAAGCAAACTACGCAGTTGTGACATATTCCTTAGCCTACAACGAAATATATTTTAAGGTGAGGCGGTGACTTCGGTACTTTAACGAGGCGCATGACGCGTTTAACGTTATCCTTATCAGTCGCTGCTTTGTGTTCGTGCTGTAGACAGAGAGAGTTGTGCATCTGAAAGAAGGTGAAAGTTTATTGAAGACATCTATCTGTCCACCGCCAAGGAGTTCACACTTGAGCAATGAACTGTTATGTATGATACATAATCATGTAGACAGTTTCAGGAGAAACAGAAAGTGTTAGGTGTCTGGACAACAGGGTCACTACGCTAGGGAAAACGAGATGAAGGAAAATAGTGTGCTTCTGTTTGTGGGGAACCTAAAAAATAAAGAGCTTAAGGACAGTATTACACAAGAAGTGAATGGAAATTGTATTTGAAGTTGACAGGAATGTGTTCACGCACTTATAACAAGGTTACTATCACTAGTGAGTAACACGGGAGTTATGGAACCAAAACCCCCAGTGTAATGAGCAGGGAAAGTCGTGTGAGTGTAACATATCCACGTTATTACAGTACAGCAGGTTTTGTACTTTTTCCAAAGGAAAACTGAATGTGGTATTTTCCCTCTGATATAATTATGTTAGAGCTGCTCGACTAATGAGTGCCCCAGGATAGAGCTTTCATGTGAAATTCCAATTATCCTCTTCCTCCTCCAACACAAGTAGTGCGAGTAGCGATGTCTCTTCTACTCAACCATTTATCGGCTACAAATTCTTGAGAAACTGCCGCTTCTTACGTTTCGCAGATGTTTCGAGCAACAGCGTTTCGATAAGCCCGCGTTTCTATAACGAAATGTGTAATGTAGTTGTTTCTGTAAACGTTTATTTGTATTAAATGTAGTAGATAGGAAAATAAGCTTTAGTAAGAATGGTTTGTGCCCGCTAATAAACCATAGAGGATACAGAAAGTCATGTGAATGTATCACATCAGATTTTTCTATCTATTACATTTTAAACCAGTTAAACGGTACAGATACAAAGGGAACAGCGACAGTCAAATGTTTAACAACTGGACGCTATATGCTGGCCGTAAAATTCCATGACATCGCGAGAAACAACTGAATGTTGACAGGACTTTAAGAAATTAATAATTCGAACCTTTAATAACGAATATCTCAAAAATGACTCATGCCACAAAAACCTTATTTGAAACAAATTGTGTCTTTTAAAGAGATCTACACTTTTTTATGTAGTACGTTTTCGTGCATCTCTTAACGTGTAGCGGTTATACAAAATTCCTTCCGGATGAAGAGGAATTTAAGGATATTCCCAGAAAATCTAAGGTATACATTTTATTTGTCATGTAAATATATTTAATATATGGTATTTTAAACAAAACCGTTAGAGCCATATTTTATTAAATAAAAAATTTCGAAAATGTTACATGTAAAGGGTAGTTTGGGGTGAACGGATTTTGTTGAAAGTGTTTGTGTCGAATCTTCGAAGATGCTAAACTGAAATACCAAGTTTGTAGTTATCCGGCATTTTTGGAAGATACTAAACCTAAATAGCAAGTTTGGTGTTGTTCACGGCCATACATACACGAACCTTTTTCTAAAAATACATATTTGGGTTCAAGGGCTGGAATGCGATATCTTCTTTACGTGGCAGAGAAAGTAAATAAATCGCTATTTGTTAAAATTATAGTGTTGTGTAAACTTTCGGGAAATTAAAAAGAAAGTTATTTGTAAACTGCATTTTGATAATACTTAGTTGTAGTAAGGATGTGGTGTAAATTGTAGGTTAATAAGTAACGCAAGAGTTAAACTGATGCAGGTCTATATTTGGCGCGACGCCCGGGAATCCATCGATTTGAGCCATCACAGATGTCAATCCTGCCCTCCACAGTTGCTGGACAGAAAGAAGCAATCATATCTGACACATTACTGATAATACGCAACGCCGTTTTTCTGTCGATTCTAGAAATATTCTGGAATGTTCCTGTAGCTGTTAAAAGTGTATTATTCGTGGGTGACTGCGATTCTTGTAACCGCTCAGTCAGCCATTTCAATTACTATATCGTTTAGTAGCCGGGATTGTTGGTCAAATTCCCTGTCCCCACTCTTCAAGAGGGTCGTCTGATCACGTTGGTCCCGTATTCCAGGTACGCTATCTCAATACCTTCAAGAAAATCGAAACGGGCAGCCATCTTGTGCAACTTGACCGCAATCAACGGAATTGACCGGCCCAGCCCCTTGGTCAAATCCACTAGCTTGTTGATCATTGTTGATGCACCAACTTTGATCCAGATTGGCGCTTATTAGTGATGCCAACTTGAGGAAGGAAAGCAGGCCGCGGGTAACGGCTGTTGCAGAAATTGGCGGAACTGCGACCCCATTTCCATTGGTATAACTGTAACTAGAGATGCTTTACAAGGTGAACTTGTTCTAGTTGAAACTGCGATGAGTGGGAAAGTTGTAGCGTTGATGTCCCCGACACGTGGCTGGCTCGCGTGAGCGATTACCTAATAAAATAATTTACTTTTCTCAGTATAGCTTTTCCCAGTTCCAGGACACCAACTCGTCGTGTGCTGTCTCCTCATGAATATTTGGTACACATATTTCTGAAAATCCAGGCCGGAAGGATCACGCAATCATTTCACAGACATTTGTAATTTTCATGTAATGTGTGTTGTAAATCCAGCTTCAGCGTCTGCACATACAATCACGTGGCCGATAGGTTTACTTCCTCTGTCTTGCTGCATTCCAATGTCAACATTTCAAGGTCACCTCAATCCACAAACACCATTTTCATAAAGAAAAAAAGGTATGTGTTTGAACAACGTAACTCGCAAACAAAATCTTACAGTACAAAAAATGTAGACTTTTTGTGGAGTTGAGCATTTCCCAGATATTCTTTGTTGTTGGCTTCTCTCAAATGGGAACTCGTTATTTGTTTTCTACCTCGTATATAGTAGGTAGAGAAGGTATTGCATTCCACACAAAAATTAGACAACGAGATTTAACTGGAAATACATGCTTTGAGCATTTTTAGGAAAATGTCCGTCAGTGTGTGTCTGTGAACAGCATAGCTCAAAAATAAAATGTCAAACTTGGTATTTAAGTTCAATATGTTCCAAAGATTTTCAAGAAAATCCCACCCATTCCCAACTACCCTTTACACGGAATATTTTTCGAAATATTTCATTTTCTCAAAAATTGCTCTAATGATTTTGATTAAAATATAATATATTAAAGATATTTACATGATAATAAAATTATATGAGAGTTTTCTACCAGTACCTGTGACGTCCTGTTCATTCGGAAGGAAATTTATCAATCATGCATAAGAGGTAAAGGTTGAACGTTTGGAAACCTTGTCATTTTTTGAAGTCGTGTTGATTTTCTGTTGTTTCTCGCGATTGCGTGGAAACAGTATGTAATTTTAAGACCAGTATATAGCGTCCAGTTCTTAAACAATTGACTATCGATTCAGTTGTAGCTACAGAGAAATGCGTAGTAATGTTTATCTCATTTAATATGAAGCAGATAGAAAAATAAGATTTCGTAAGAACAGCTTGTATAAGTGGGTAGAGAAAGTTATGTGGTTGTAACACGGTCCCAAATCTGTGTTGGTGTAGTTTTCATGGTGCAAGGAAATTTCTTCAATAACACACACGTAATGAGAAAGGTAGGTGCTGCAAACGCAGTTGGCGTCATAAAAGCTCCAGGTGTGTCCGTTAGCAGGCAATCTCACCGCCTCCTAATTGTGGTGCTTCACAAAGTTGTTACTGCAATTTGAAGTTTTAAAGAAATAAACCCTTCACTGTCAATTTGGGTTTATAAATCTTAATAATTAAACATTTGCAATATCACAATTTAGACGTCTTATCTGTAACTATGTTATTAAGAGCCATGTTTTTTTGGGGAGGTCATGAAGATGCTGCAAATAACTCAGGCCATGGACCTTCACCACCAAATAAAACGCAAGGAAAGCAAAACAGCGTATTTCTAACATCACTGTTGCTGAGTGATTTTTACTTTTAATACCACGTAACTATAATTCGTAGTGAAAGTATTGCACTCTATCCAAACATTCAAACGCGAAATACGCGTTTTGAGGTCCCTTAATCCAAAAAATATATTTTTACAAAACGGTCCGCGCGCGCGCGTGTGTGAACAGCATAACTCAAAAACGAAAAGTCGGATAAACACCAAACTTAGTATTTAGGTTCAATATCTTCCAAAGATGCAACACGAAGATTCCCCCATACCAAAATACCTACACCTTACATGCAAGATGTTTCCAAATCTCTTATTTTCCAAAAAAAAAGGCTCCAACGATTTTTGGTTAAAACACCATGCATTAAAGACATTTACATAAAAAAGTATATGTTGAATTTTCTGGGAAGTGCTCTTCATCAGGAAGGAATTTTATATAACTGGTAAACGTTAAGCGATAGACAGAGCCGTAGATCTCTTTAACACACACAATTTATTTGAAATAACTTTTTCTGTGATATGCGTTATTAATGATTCCAATTGTTCAATACTTCTTTTCAAATCCTGTCGATTTTCATTTGTTTCTCGCGATGTCATGGAAACAGCATATAGCGTCCATTTGACTATCGCTGTTCTCTATAACGTAATGTAGCTGTTTCTGTAAACGTTTATCTCAATTAAAATGTAGTAGATAGAAAAATAAGCTTTCATAACAATAATTTGTATACCCACTAATAAGATATAGAGGGTAAAGAAAGTCATGTGAATGTAATACATCAGATTTTTTCAAATTTTGTCAAAAAATGCCAAACGATTTGGATTAAAATAGCATTTGTTTAAGATATTTGCATTACAAATCAAATATATATATATATATATATATATATATATATATATATATATATATATCTGAACTTTCTGGGAACAGCCTGTGAAGTTCTCTTCATTCTGAATGACTTTTGTATAAGTGGTAAACCACAAGAGATACACAAAATGTAGATCTCGTTAAAGTAGAGAGTTTAGTCAAAAAAGTTTCCTCGAAGATTTGAATGTTCAAATAATTTTACGTTTCTTAAGTTTTTTTTCCCAAAGATTATGGAATTTCTAAGTCATCACCAGGCTGTTAAGCACTTGGCTTTGCCTGTGAGAGTTCAATAGTGCTGGTCATGACTATCACTGTATTCTTCTTGTATCTATGAAACATGCAGCCCCACGTTTAGGAGCTGAAGGGGTTTAATTCACACACACGTAATGGCGAGATTTTTTCATGGAGTGTTCGCCCCCATGTACGGTACAAACTTTCCCGTGGCCTTCGCCCCACGTCTACTTTTCCGGTGGCGTTTGCTCACGTTTAAAAGTTATTTTAATGTTACTTTATTTTACTTATGTATGTATGTATGCCTCGGCTGCGTCAGTAGTAATTTTTAGAGCACGTATCTCTTAGCAGGGCTGGTGTGGCTAAAGAACAAGGCTCACATAAATCATAATTGTATTGTACTTTGTTTATTAATACTTCACTGCTGCATCCTACTATAGAACTGTGAGATTATTGTTATTTGCACTTTTAACACGTAAACTTTGTATTATTCTCACCGCAATGAATGTTTTATGTCTTACATTGAACACGTACCAAATCTGACTGCTTGATATGCTATCTTGTAGCATCTCCCGCCTGAATTTGCACATTTCCTCTATTTCAAGTCTCTCGTTGGCTAAGCCTACTCCAATAGAATATTTTTATTTAACTTTAGTTTTTTCTAGTTTTTGATTGGCTATTTATAAACTGTTTTAAATATTACATTATTATTGTTTCAAGAATTATTAGTAGCATTTATTAAACTTTCTAATTTACTGTTGTCTCAAGGTTACCTTATTGTTAGCAACTTTCGGCTTTTACTTTGTAATGCTGTTTGCTACGCAAGACAGCTTGCTTCTATTCTCACAGATCCTACATTGTTAAATTATATAATACATTCACATAACATTTTTATACATGTACATAATAATATAAACATAATACAATGATTGTAATATACACTTTATATATTATTACATACACATATTGCTTTAAGGCGGGCCGTTATTATATTTTATATTATATAATTAGACTGATATCATTTAAGTGTTAAAATACTGCCTCAAACATTACCTCGATTAGCATGAAATGCATAGAAAAATAAGCTTTCGTTAGAATAGTTTTGAGAAGAGTGAGTAGAGAAAGCCACATCAGGCACGTACTAGGAGTGGGTTGTCACACGTCAGATTTTTTCCCATAATCATCGCATGGTGTGCCCAGCAATACTTGAGTTGAACGTGCAACGCGTCACCAGTTTCCCTGAGCAGGTGAAATATTGACGATTACCTCGAAGTGGAGTGTAAGTCATTGTACGGCAGGCACTTCCAGAAGAACTTGTGACACACGATGGATACATTTATTCATGAAGTTGCACTGTCTTTTGTTTGTCCCACGTAGCAACGGATTCGTTTGTCTACACTTCGATTCTATTGTGTTTCTCGAAACAGAAGGGGAGCTCGATTAATCTACGTGGGTGAACATTTTTACACATTTGAAGAGATTCATTTCTGCCCCGTAGCGCAATCAGTCAATAACTCCCTGCTGAACACGAAAATATTTAATTAAGAAGGTCCATCGGTCTAATCTGGCAAAGTGTGTGTGTGCTTAACACAGAACTGACATTGGACAAACGCTGAGTACATGCTTCGAGTCACAGATAAAGTCCTCCGTGGTCTAGGGGTACCATGCTAGTCTCTAATTCCCGAGGTCGCGGGTTCAAACACGGTGGAGCGCGATGGATTTCTTTTCCGACACAAAAATCCTTTGCATGGCTTCCTTTGGAAGGGAAGTAAAGCCGGTGGTCCCGTGTCGTACATTTACGGCACGTAAAAGAACCTCAAGCCCTGATAAAGAGGCCTCTGAGCTAAATTTCCGGTCTTTCACGCCCAATATAGAACGGGACGCTAAGAACTACAGCAGTTTAAGAGCGTCCATAAATAAAACTCAATTTAATTTCTGACCATATCGATAGCAAAGAGGAAAGTCGATTTTACGCATTGAGGCGTCATTTGTTTGTAACCAACCAATGACTCTTTTATTAATTTATCTACTAGGTATACTAACTAGGGAAACTGTTGTATCCGCCCAAAGCTTCGGTACTGATATTTCACCCATAAATACACGTTTTGAGACACCCTGACTCCAGAAAATGCATGTTTAAAAAAAAGTCTGTGTCTGTGGACAGTATAACTCAAAAATGAAAAGTCGGATAAACACTAAACTTGGTAATTAAGTCCAAAGATGCGAGACGAACATTTCCAAGAAATTCCTCCACCCTAAACATGGGAGACTTTTGCATTTTTCTAAAAAATAGCTCTAACGATTTTGATTAAGATACCATATATTAAAGATATTTATGTGAGAAGTAAAATGTATATCTTGAATTTTCTAAGAATACCTGTGAAGTCCTCTTCATTCGGAAGGAATTTTGTATAATCCTGTAAACGCTAAGTGATAGACGAAAACGTACTACACAAAAAAATGTAGATCTCTATAAAACACACAATTTACTTCAAATAACTCTTTTAGTGCCATCAGCCATTTCCAAGATATGCGTTATTAATGGTTTGAATTCTTTAACACTTAGCCATTCTCCTAAGTCGTGTTGCTATGGAAACAGCATATAGCGTCCATTTGACTATCGCTGTTCTCTATAACGTAATGTAGCTGTTTCTACAAAGGATTATCTGGATTAAAATGTAGTAGACAGAAAAATAAACTTGAGTAAGACTAATTTGTATACCTACTAATAAACGATAGAGGGTAGAGAAAACCATGCGAATATATCAAATCAGAATTTTTTCATCTGCTTCCTATAGAGCCAAGGTATAAAGTAAACGCAATTCGCTTTCTCTAGTCGTACCAAGTATGATTTTATTTTTAAGGAACACTGTGACAGAGATTTTAGCTCAAAATGACAAACTGTTCCATTTTTTACTTATATCACATAAATACTCCATCAGATACATATGAACTATGTTTCACAATCTGCCATTTTGGAAAACCCAGCGACATGTTTAAATAACCTTGCGCTCCCTTTTAAAGCCACTGGACGTGGTTTTTCTCGGTGTTACATTTTCGTACATGAAATTTATTGCTTGCATTTCAATTTTTTTCTGATATGTATGACAATTTGCATACATGACCTAAAATGTGCAATCTAAAGATTCAAGAATGCATTTTGATTGCTTTATTCATTAGTTCACAAAAATTAATTTATACTGAAAAAACAAGGAAAATATTAACACCAGCTTCGTAAACACAAACATTTATTCCTTTATATCGACTTCAATGAAGTAGTTACTGTTCTAAAGTTAAGAAAATGGCACTGTCATACTTCTCTGACAAAGGTGAATGCGCAAGGCAGTTTTAGAAAATTTGCATTCTTCCGCTGATTAAAAATATTTAATTGTTTTATCTGTGAAACAAAGCTGTGTGCTAGACATTGTATCCTCAACTTCTGTTTGCTGAATGTAAGGACCTCTTTTGATCTTTTAGTTCAGAATTCGATGAATCCCTTAGCTTTGAAACTCTAACCCAATGCTTGCGTTCCCAGACTTTTATCTTTTCATTTAGATAATAATATGGCATCCCGTAAAATTGTTCTGGACTATTGAATGGAGTAGTGACTCCCTCCATGGCTAGGCGATCAGCAATTTCATTGCCTTCAATACCTTCATGTCCTGGCATCCACCTCGTTTACTGTTTGTAGGCAGTCCCAGACAAACTTAGACTCGACAGTAGATACATGAGACCTATTCATGCTCTCTGACAAAATATAAATTGTAGAGTCCCTGACTGCTATGTGAGGCGTCCCGGGTTCGATTCCCGGCTGGGGGGTGGGAATATTTCTCTAGCCAAGATTGTTCCCTATCCTCCTCAGGGTCTGGAAGTATGAATGTGAGAGAGAGAGAGAGAGAGAGAGAGAGATCTAATGTAGAAAACCCAAACAACCAGAAACCCACTGAAAACGGTAGGTATAAGAGTTAACACCATCGCCGATATGACCACTGAAGTTAAAGGCGCGATATAAATGGTATTATATATATACAGGGAGAGCCAAAAGACTACGAACCGGCGGCGCGGTGGTTTTCCTGTCCGCGTCCTCGGCGCTCGTTGCCGTCTGCCGCTATCATAGGAAGGCGCGGATGAAACCATACAAGATTTTAAAAACTAGTTTTAAAGGCTTTACTTAACTTTATGTAAGTGCGTTTGAGGGCAGAATTATTACTAGAGATTTGTAGCCCCCTCGGTCCCCTGCGATTTCTATCTCCGAAGTAACTTAAAACATAAGGTGTACAAGACAAACCCACACACTCTGGAAGAATTAAAACAAAATATCCGCCAGGAAATTTCTCAACGTGAACTACGGCGAGTGATGGATAGTTTTCTAAAGAGGCGCCAAAATGTATGGACAACGACGGTGGCCAGTTTCAGCATCTCCTTTCGTAAAGTTGGTAAGTACAGTCTTTATATGTAGTTTTAAAAATGTATGTTTTCATCCACGCCTTTCTATGATAGCGGCAGACAGCAACGAGCGCTGAGGTGCCGAACAGGAAAAACACTGCGCAGGCGATTTGGAGTATTTTGGCTCTCTCTGAAGGCCTTGACATTTACATAGGCACAGATATCTGTTGCTTGAAATATGTTGGGATCATTACCAATGGTTTTTGATAGGGAAAAATTGGGTTCTTATACTAGTTTCCCCACCCATTTGAGTAACCCTTTTTCCTTCGTTCCATTCATAAGGTTCAGTGAGATTTACCTTAAAGGTTGGGTCTTGAAGTCACTCCAACACATTTGCTGGAATTTCTTCCGGTTTCACTTTCTCGGCTTGCGACTAGAGAGGGCTCTAGCGGCTGTTTCATGTCAATAATTTCTACGGCGAAGAGTCTAATATGGCGTGCCCAGGAACGAGGAAGTTAAAGAAGTCTTCCTTGCTGTTGCCAGAACCCGGGAAATATGATACATAACTTTGTCGTTCTGGTTGTAAACAACTGCACAGGGCGCTGCAGACTTAGTAAGCACCGTGTGCGTGTCAACTGATCTGGATAATTATTTCGCTATTCTTCCCGAGTACAAAAAGAGTTTACAAAGCCTGATATCAGAATACAAACATGTTTGGAAAGTGAGTGACTTTTCCTTGAGAATGTCAAGGAGTGGAAAGGGCCATGGGTTTTCACGGCCGGAGTCACATTTACAACTTATTTCCGGGATAAGCGGCCGTGGTTTCCTGTACAGTTTCGTCCTCAACTGCGATAAACATCTTCAGTGAAGGTTGATGATGCCTAGCTGTGTTTGGAATAAAGGTCTCTCTCTCTCTCTCTCCAAAATGACGCGGGAGATCCTTTGGCTGCTCAGGGCGGCTGTGGTGGGAGGGATTTAGCAGCCCCGATGTCGCCGCTTGTCCGCGTGGGAAAATAGCTGTAGCAAAATTACATAACAGTTTACATCAACATCACAGTGTCTTGGGGGTTATAACCCCAGAACTTCAGGCGATAATCCAGTTCCTCGCGTGGCTTGCGGGCATACCCATCAGGAGCTAAAGCTGACGCCATTCTTAATCCAGCCAGAGCTCATTGCCTCAGCCAATAAAATTGCAGCATTTTAAAACCACTCTCAGTTGGGCCGCTGCATCCTAACAAACAGCCGTCGAGGAGCAACATGCTACCTACTTTGTAATCTATCCCAAAACAAAAGCCATTCTTAAACACCCTCCTAAAATAAAAAGCCTATTGTGGGTGATCTCGCAGCAAAATCACTCAGGCGAACCTCAGTAGCAAGTCGGAGAAAATTCACCTCCGTCCGAACCAAGTTGAAATGTTTTTTTCTTCGATTGAGGGGCATCAAAACAAACATCAAAGCATTAATTTTTAAGTAGAATACAATACTAACTCCACCTGCTAGCTATGGGGTAGAGAAAGAAGTCTAGAGTGCATGCTTTCCTAATACCGTGAGGTAGGGGCTACCCCGAGTATTAAATGAATAAACTGTTCCTTGCCAACTGTCTGTGCACAAATTTCATGAAACCAAGAGTTGCATCTTGTCCAGTTACTTCTCGTAGCACTAACACAAGCACAAGTAACAATGTCTTCATTTTGTAACTAACATTGCAGTTTTTTTTCTTCTTATTGAATCCCTTATCCGTAAGCTCATTGGATATTAAGTGACATGTTCCCAGCTTTCTACTACACTGCTGCAACTGGAACAGCACGTCTGCAATGTTCACGTTTGGAGTTACAGTATCATGTTCACTGAACTCCTCTGGGATAGCATTTGGACTGTATAGGGTCAACCATGTGCAGTGAAACACCAAGTAACATAAGGTAACAAACCTTGGTTATTGATGTTATCACAACATCCCCTTGCGCGATGACACACTTCCTTGAGGGGGGCGTGTAAAGTCGTCACATTTACCTTAACTTCATCAGTGAGAGTATGGAGGATGCTCCAAAGCAGTGACTTTGCGGCTGGCAAGGTTCATTTGTTAAGAGTAATGATCGATATGATTTAAGTAGTCTTGAAAAAAAAGTTTTGTGGCTATTTTCCCGAATGTTTCCTTCTCACTGCGCCCCTACAGGATGAACTTCTGAAATAAACTCACAGCAGTCGAGAAATGTCCCAGCAGAAGTTTGTCTTCAAACACATATTTTGGGTTTCCACTCACATAATCGTCGTTTAGACACCGGGCTGTACAAATAGCACCAAGTTGAATCTCCAGAGATTATGTCGTTAAAAAATCATTGTATTGATCAACCACACCGATTACACACCCAGAAATAATAATTTTTCAGACAACCTTTGAGATATGTAGTGCATATTTGTGAAGGGTTGTTGAAAACCTCTAACCCCTGCTGGCATCTCCTCACAGCAACGCGTACAACTTCAATTCTTGTTGCAGTTGTTGGTCATCGCGACCTTCACTCAAACGATTATGCCATGGTTTTCTCATTGCTGCTTCTTCGAGCAGTCTTAATGCTTCTGAAGGAGATTTGTGTAAATTTTATGTTTTAGCGCTCATCTGTAGCCAGCATTATTATAAACGAACATGCATAGGCAACAAACTTGATGATCACAAATAGTCTATGGATGCTGCCAACAACTAATTAAAAAGAAAATATAGTATTACCGGAACTGCCTGAGGCTAGTACATATATAGCATCAATGTGGGAGGTGGTAGCCTTGTTTTATAAAGTTGTCATTGGTTTAAAGGCATGTGTAGTGGGTACTCGACACATTCCATGGAACCATGATCAACTCGCGGTTTCTTAGAAAAGACGTTTCATCAAGCAGCCGGAATCTGACATTTCTACAATACAACCTCAAGGTACAGATTCCTTTTGAAATTTTCTTTGAATCGTTTTCCCATGAAAGTGATGAAAGACGCAATAAGCCACCCGTGAGATGTTCACCTACTTCCACGTTCGTAAACCTAACAACCACTTCATGTTCTCCTTTCTCTGCTGCTGTTTCTGATGTGTTTTTTTTTTCTTGTTGCTAACTAATGTTCAAAACATCTGATGTGTTGACATACATTACATATTTTTGTAGCTACAACGTTGATAACGCATTGAAAACTTCATTTCACTAACAAGGAATATCTCACAAAAGAGTTATTTGGTATTAATTGTACATTATACGAAAGTAATTCTCAATGAAGAGGGCTTCACAAGCTGTTCCCAGAAAATTGTAGGATTTTTTTAAAAGGAATTTATCTACCATACAGTTCATTCATAATTGTATTTCTGCATAAATCCCTATCGTCTGCATCTTCATCTGTTAGTATTCTAGAAGCTATGCTTTTTCGGATCATCCACCCATTGTTCTCTTCGTCTTCCCTGTCCTCTGCTTGCTTTAGCTTACCAAACTAGCGCCATTCTTTTCACATGCTCGAACCATCTTAATATTGTCTCTTCTATTATTTGCAATACATTCTTTTTTACATACATTATTTCACTAATTTAATCCCTTCTTGAGATTCGATTACTATTGTATTGCAAATTAGTTTTATTTAAAGTGTTTCTACTCCATAATATCAAGTTGAACATTCCAATTGTTTTTACTTTCTCTACTACGTATAGTAAGTAGGGGAAGTATTGTATTCCACCCAAAAATTCGATACCGAGATTTCACCGGAAATACATGTTTTGAGACCTCCTGAATCCAAAAAAAGCATTTTTGGAAACATGTCCGTGTGTGTGTGCGTGTGCGTGTGTGTCTGTGTGTCTGTGTGTCTGTGTGTCTGTGAACAGCATAACTCAAAAACGAACAGTCGGATAAACACCAAACTTGGTATTTAGGTTCAGTATCTTCCAGAGATGCGACACGAATGTTTTCAAGAAAATCCCCCCACTCCAGACTACCCTTTACATGGAAGATTCTTCGAAAATTTTAATTTTCTCAAAAATGGCTCTAACGATTTTGATGCAAATATCATATGTTTAAAATAATGTCATGAGAAATGAAATGTATATCTCGAATTTTCTGGGAATGTCTCCAAACGTATTCTTCATTGTGAACGACTTTTGCATAACTGGTAAACCATAAGAGATAGACAAAATGTTACTACACAAAAAATGTAGATCGCGTTAAAATACACAACTTATGTCATATACATTTCTTTTGTTGAGTGAACTGTTTTCGAGATATTGCTTGTTATTTCCTTAAATTTTCCAATACTTATACTTTTTCTCAAATTCGTTATTCATTTTTTTATGTCCTGGACATGCAAAGAGAATGGAATGCGCCACATAGCAACCAGCGTTAAAATATTTGACTATCGCTTAAAAGCTACCATATTTCCCTTGCATCTACAAGAAAATTATCAATAAGATTGACATCTCGATATCTCGATTAACATGAAGCATATGGAGAATAGGCGTTTGTAAAAATAGTGTGTACAAGAGTAGAGAAAGTCATGTGAGTGTAACACATCAGATTTTTTTTCCTTCAGTTATCCTTTGTTAATCTACTAGTTCCATCTGCTACTATGATTGATCCCAAATACTTATGTTTATTGGCGATTCTACTTTCCTCTAATTCTTCATCCGTATTCATAATAAATATTCCGTTTTGCTGAAGTCTCCACATTTTATATCACACATCATCAGGTATGAAGTGTCCTCAATATTTTGTGTTATTGGGTCGTCTGCAAAAACTAGGTAACATATACTTACATTTTATTCGTCAGGTAAAATGTTTAACTTGCTCCTTATCTACTTTCTTTTTCATGTATGGTGTTAAGAGTACCAGAACTTCCTGCACTCGTGGCGTATGCCGCATGAAGCAGTTCACCTTGATAACTCGAGAAAGGGAACCAACAACAGCCCAGTGACGATAACTGGAATGCATATCGATCACAAAATGAAAACTCGATTTTGCGCATTGGAATTTCATTTGTTTTTGACTTACCAATGATATTATTTCACCTGCTTCCAATTCGGCCAACATAATAACCTCAAAATACGATAGAGTAAACATGATCTAAATGCAGATCCATTCCTCTAGTCGTACCAGCTTTCATTCCTGTATGCAATGTCGTACATTAAATTTGTTTACTGTTCTTTGTAGTTTTCTAGGCAGTAGCCAGTTTTGAGTTGCGTATAAACAAACTACCGATGACCCTCCAATAGATCTGCAGTGCCAGGATGCACATATGCTAGAATTTCTTCCAGTTTCATGTTTCCAGCTAGCAGCTGTTTCATGTCCTGCCTGTTTCGCATTGTATAATATCCACACGAGTCTAATATTGTAGCGTATGTGTGTGTATTGTCGCGTCGGACACATTGTTGGTTTGTATGTTAAGTTCTTATCCGACGTGACTATTCCATCTTCCTAGTTGGGGTTGAAGGCAAGTCGAGGGAAGAGCCTCTTTGTGTGGTGGCTTGGCGTCACTTGTAGCCAGAGTCTAATGTAGGTCTTCAGAGGGGATGGTTGCGTATGTGTGCATGGGGCATCTCCCCCAGTGTTCGTCTACATATATTATGTAGGGCACCTTGTTAAGTAGGAATAAATCAGAGGTAAATGTGAATTTATGTATTTTTAATGTTCTAAATATCCCACGTCCGCTTAGTTTTGTGCAGCAGGTTCCTGGTATCTTTCGTTTGCCATGATGCTACGTCCCCCAATGTTTATCCCGGGGTAGCTGCAAACCTTTTGGCCTCACCCTGGTGTATAACAATATGCTGTGCCCGGGAACAAGAACGAGAAAGTAAAACTTTGCCAAATCTTCGTTCTTCTCCGTTCCCGGAGCCCGGAAAGGTTCCCATCAATTATAAGCGCTCCCATTAAAATACCTGTTTTTCAACTTTGTCATTCTGGTTACTGTTCTCCGTTCTATGTCGTCCTTCGTGGTCTAGGGGGATCATACTAGCCTCTAGTTCCTGAGGTTGTGGGTTCAAACCCGGCGGAGGGCGATGGATTATTTCGGACATAAAAATCCTTAGCATGGCTTCCTTCGGAAGGGAAGTAAAGCTGATGGTCCCGTGTCGTAGATTTAGAGCCTCAAGCCTGATAGAGAGGTTCCTGAGGAGAATGTTGTTCTCTCACGCACAATATAGAATGGGAGGCTAACAACTATAGTAGTTAAAGTCTCGTTTGTTGTGAAGCAGCCTTAATTTGGCAACAGTGCCTAATCAATTGCTGTTAAAGCAGCACATAGTCCACTTTAGCAGGTAACGGTGAGGAGCAGCTGCTGCATCAACCTTATGATTTGTCACAGAGCAACATTTCCTCTTCCTTGTTTAAACGTGTGAAGGAGAAAACACACGCACGTGTTACATCCAACAAACTGTGTGCTGGCAACTTTATACGAAAGGAGGTGACCATGATTATTTGTTAAGCTTAAAGAACCCTTCTTAACAAATGCTCGGCATTCCTTTGTTATCGAGATATTTATTTTATCGCGATTTGTCAGTCAACTGGAATCAGTGCGATAGCGTTTTGTTTAAACATCGCCATCAGCGCCGGAATACCGAGAGCTTTTTTGTTACAAACCGTACTGTGTAAACGGCACGAAAAATTTAAAACATATCTGGGTTTTTGCCCATTGCTTAGAATAAGAAGAGTCAAACCTTCTTGTGACCAATTAGATTTCTTTTATGGGGGGGGGGAACCTCCCAACTGTTGAACAGCTGTGCCAGCGACCCTGTAAAATGAGTTTAATTTTAGGTTAGCAAAGCAACGACACAAAAGAAATAGCAGCGCAGTTTCACAGCTTTTTATGCAAGTTTCATTAATTCATATCAAGCCGCAATGATTGCTTAATTATCTTTATGGGTTTTTTGGCTTTTAATTATATTCCTAAAGAAGCCACTTGTCACCAGATATTTCTGAAATTTTAATGTATATCTACCATCAAGTGTAAGTAGGTAGTTAGTTTTTTATTCATGATTTGGCAATGTTCACCTCACTGCAGAAACGTTATTGCATCTTAACACTTTGAATAAAAATCATGATATCCATATTGTTTCAGGTCGTAGTGAAGAGACAGGTGAGTTTCACTGCTTGTGTTATTTGAGGGGATGTTGTTGTATAAGCACTTCTGTTGTGTTTTTCGTCTTCCAGAGCATCAGTATAAATTAAGTTTTCTGTGGTTACGAGAAGCTGATAAATAGCTAGCAGATTGGAAATTACCTTAAAATAATTCTGAGAAGGAAAGCGTATCGCTACAACCCTCAAGAGTGCTCCGTTCCTAATCTTAACCTAAAAATGAGGCAAATTTACTCGTGAACCAACACAAGAGTGATCCTAAAATTCTTAAATAAAAAACTGTTACTTTTTATTACAATACGAGATTGTTTCCTCTATTAAAATGTGTCTTCTCTTCAAAGTTATGTTGGCAGCATCGTGCTATCACACGGAATATTCCTTACCTTCATATTTTAGCTGAAACCAATAAATAAACATTTGATAATTAAAATGACGCTTTACCTCTACGACGTCTATGTGAATCTACTAACGCAACAGTGTCTCGGGGTTTGTTACGCCCAACAACCAAATCTTTATTCTTAACGAAATGTTGTTTTGTTATCAAGCTGCAGAATAGGGAAAATAGCGGTATTAACAAAACCTTACACATTTTCTATATTTGCGCACCATGTTCAAAATGAAGGATTGCATGGGTGTGCCCTTTGGGTCGAGCAGCCCACTTCCTGGAAATAGCCTCGCATGTTGGCTAAGTGGGTATCTTGATGTTGTTACCGAGAACTGCTTTTTGTACACCTTTTATTGGTCTCCGTTGTTGTTGTTATGTTTAGAACACCGTCCCCTAACCAGCAGTATTTGATACCCTTCAAGCCTGGGCGCAGTTGCGACGTAAATACTCTGTTCTACATTCACATCACTTTCTCTAGCCACTATAGTATTGCTAATGTTTGCAGAAATGATTTGTAGGTACAGCGGGGAAACCTAAATGACAATCAGCTATATACTGTTTCCACGCAGTCGAGAAAACAACTGAAAAACAACGGCCAAGTAATTAACAACACGAACCATTACTAACACATGATATCTCAGGAATAACTTGTCACAAAAAAGCTTATTTCAAACAAATTGTGTGTTTTAAACAGACCTACATTTTTGTGTAGTTCTAGCGCCTAACGTTTACAACATTATAAACAACTCCTTCCGAATGAAGTGCACTTTCCAGGAAATTCAACATATGCATTTTATTTGTCATGTAGATACGAGGGACGTCCAATAAGTGAGTTCCCTATTTTATAAAAACACAATTGATAATGTTGAATTAATTTTATTTATGTTGTACAATCCTTCTGTTACTTTTCTACATAGTCAACATGTTTTTCCAAGCATTTTTGGGGACATTACACAAATTTTTCCAAGCCAGTGTTGTACCAGGTCGGGTCCTGTGCTGTTCACTTCTGATTCATCTTCGTCATCACAGTGTTAAAGAGCTTAACTCCAAGATGACCTTTGAGTCAGGGGAACATGTGAAAATCGCTTGGGAAAAGAACTGGTGAATATGGAGGATGCGTGAAAACCTCCCAGTTGAATCTTCTGAGGTCTGCCTGGGTCAACAAGTTTTCTCGTATTCACCGGAGCTTGCCCCAACATGTTCCTCCAACTCAAAGGTAAGCGCTTTTAACACCGATGATGAAGTCAAATCAGTGAACAGCTGGTTGCGAGCACAGGACCCGACCTGGTACAACACTGGCTTGGAAAAACTTGTGTCATGTCCCCAAAAATGCTTGGAAAAACATGTTGACTATGTAGAAAAGTAACAGAAGGATTGTACAACATAAATAGAATTAATTCAACATGATCAATTGTGTGTAATGTTTTTTTATAAAATAGAGAAACTTACTTATTGGACGCTCCTCGTATCGTTAATATTGGTATTTCAATCAAAATCGTTAGAGCCAGTTCTTAGAAAATAAACAAACGTGAAAAATGTTCCATGTAAAGGGTACCTACTTGGGGTGGGGGATTTTCTTGAAAATCTTCATGTCACATCTTTAGAAGAAGTTAAAGTAGCAAGTTTGGTACTTATCGAACTTTGAGTTGTGCCACTTGAGTTAGATAACCGTCATTCTGCAGCAGCTATGTTAGGAAGAAGACAAAGTTGGAGAAAACTTGAAACTTTTAAGGGAAGCGACGACGAAAAAGACATCGCTGGAAATATCCATTTCCTTGTCTTTATGGCTAATATTTGAAAGCCAAGACTTCTATGTCTCGTTTAGGACTGTGAACAAAAGGACGCGGTTAATTACACAAGAACGTTGTCGTGGTCACACTTTCTTGCTCTCATTGTGAAAGCGGGACTTCCTGTTGGTATAGGCGGTGCTATGACGGCGTTTTTACTTTCCCAAGCATTTATTACATGCCACACAAAAATTCCATACCGAGATTTCACCGAAAATACATGTTTTGAGGCCTCCTGAATCCAGAAAAACAATTTTTAGAAAAAGCTCCATGTCTCTGTTTCTGTGACCAGTATAACTGAAAAGCGAAAATTCGAATTAATACCAAACTTGGAATCTAACCTTTACATGAAACATTTTTCGAAGTGTTTAATTTTTTGAAAAATGGATTTACGTTTTTGATTAAAGTGTCATATATTAAAGACATTCATATGGCAAATAAAATTTTTATCTTGAAGTTTTTGGGAATAACATTTTGTATAATCTTGTATAACTGGTAAACGTTAAGCGATAGACAAAAACGTACTACATAAAAATGTTAATATCTTTAAAACACGCAATTTATTCAACTCCTTGTCATTTTTCAAAAGTTCTGTCAACATTCAGTTGTTTCTCGCGATGTCATGGATACAGCATATAGCGTCCAGTTGTTAAACATTTGACTATCGCTGTTCTCTATAACGTAATGTAGCTGTTTCTGTAAACGTTTATCTCGATTAAAATGAAGTAGATAGAAAAATAAAAATGTTATATATTACATTCAAATGACTTTCTCTACCGTTTGTTGTTTATTAGTGGGTATATAAATTATTCTTACGAAAGTTTTATTTTCATTTTAATCGAGATAAACTTTTACAGAAACAGCTACATTACACATTTCGTTATAGAGAACAGCGATAGTCAAATGTTTAACAACTGGACGCTATATGCTGCCTTACTGTTTCCATGACATCGCGGGAAACAACTGAATGTTAACAGGACTTTAAAACAAGGAGTTTTCAAAAATTGAAACATTAATAACCGACACCTCGGAAATGGCTGATGCACAAAAAGTTATTACAAATAAATTGTGTGTTTTAAAGAATCTACATTTTTATGTAGTACGTTTTCGTCTATCGCTTAACGTTTATCAGTTATACAAAATTCCTTCCCAATGAAGAGGACTTCACAAGCAATTCCCAGAAAATTCAAGATATACATTTTATTTATCATGTAAATATTTTTAATATATGGCATTCTAATCAAAACTGTTAGTCATTTTTAGAAAATAAAAAATTTTGAAAACTGTTCCATGTAAAGGGTAGTTTGGAGTGGGGGAATGTTCTCGAAAATCTTGCTGTTGCATCTTTGGGTGATGCTGAACCTAAATCCAAGTGTGATATTTATCGAACTTTTCGTTTTTGAGTTATAGCGACCTTTTTCTGAAAATGCCTTTTATTCAGGGATCTTCAAAATGTCAGTAATGAATTTTTGGGTGGAATGCAATACCTTGTCTGTCTATTATGTGCTTACTGGTACAGAAAATAGAAATTTGACGCCTATAGTATTATAGGAGTTTATTCTATAACTTTAAATAACCTAGTTATGAATTTGTATTAGTTTAAAAATTAATTTTGGGTAACAAGATATTTAACTGCATCAAGCACTTGAAATTAAAACCAAAACGTATTTACTTTTAATACAAAGACTGGTGATGGTATTGCAATATGGGAATTTTTAAAAATCTAATTGAAAGTTAAATGAATTCACATAAGCTCAGTAACATCAAGTTATTTCAACAAATTGGGACTTTGGGTCGCTATCAACTTGTAACTAGCTGCTCATGTGTCTTTTACTGACTCTCCAAGTATTCTCTTATTACTATAGTCATCTGGTAACAATTACTTTGTCCGTCTTTCTGAGCACGGGTCGAGATATTTTACTCGAAGGTTCATTTTGATAATGAATGTTTTATTAAAACAGAAGGAGTTGTACTGTCAGTATTAAACTCGCCATACAGATACACTCAGTGGGTGATATACACGCTCGACTATAGACATGTCTACCCGAGCATGCGCAGTAGTATTCTGAAGGTGCTAGAAGGAAAGTGAAGGTAGCGGTGAACCACTTCATTGTTAAGAAGGCGACCTTAACAATCTACCGTTATTTGTCATGCTGTATCTCGCGGTTTGTTAGTTCATTGGAGTGACTTTTCAAAACTTCGCGCGCTTTGTTTCACACTGCCACCGGCGCCGGAATACGAACTACCGAGAGCTTCTGTTACTTTTGCTTGCCAAGATAGAAATAAATAATGTGTGAAAACGACATAGAAACATATAAAATATATGCAGCCTTTCTTAGAATAGCAGGACTTCATCTTCTTGTGACCCCAAAGAATTACAAATTTTATAGACAAAACTCGCCAAGCCACGGTCATGTAAAATGAGTTTAATTTTAGGTTAGGAAAGACAGACAAAAGAATTAGCAGAGCAGTTTCATATTCCATGTTTCAGTAATTCATATCAACCCACACTAAAAGTAGAAGTTTTAACACAGTACACACAAGCTAAAACCTTTACAGTACATTGTGACCAATTGTGATTTCCAGTCCCATCACATGGTAATTGCCCTTTGTATTTGCACATATTTAATAAATTGACTTCATTTGATTGGTTTTAGTTTTCAATATGTCTTTTGCACGATTAATTTCTCATGGCGCTCGCAATACTTCAATTTATCGCAATTCGTTGTAGAGTTAGCCTATACGTCATACTGCTTTCTTTGATTTAAAACGTGTTCTTTTATCTAGTATAACCTACATAAATATTAATTAGGAGTTTAGAAGAAACTGAAGTGCGATTGCAGACAGAATGCCACTAGAAGTACTTACCCAATGTGAGGTAGCATTTAATCGATTCACTGCCAGGTGTAAGACAAAACATCTGATCTCGTTTTTAACGTCATCTCGCTATACACTGGGTGAGTATCTCTCGTTCTAAACATGATTTCTCTTAGTGCCAGCAATCAATATACTGTTAATATCTTACAAATTCGAGGGCTGTTAAACGTGTCGTAGGATTCCTACTCGTAAAACAAAACCCTACTTTTAACAGGTGTATTATAATCTACTATTATATCTTTTGGCTTTTAATTGTACTTTTTAAAGGTACATCAAACATAACCAGGTATTTATATTTTTATTAATGATTTGGCAACTGCAGCTTTAGTTCAGTTCTGTGGAAATGTTCTTGCATTTTAACACTTTTTGAATGAAAATCGTAATATCCATATTATTTTACGTATTCGTTAAGTCGAAGATCGTAGCGAAAACAAAGGTCAGTTTCACAGTTGTGTTATTTGGGGGAATGTTGCAGTTCAAGTGTTTTATTTCATACGCAAATTTATTATTATTATTATTACCACGTTATAATGAAACTGCCTTCGTTGTGTTCTTCCTTTTTCAGCAGTATCAGTACAAATTCAATTTTCTGTGGTTACTACAACCTGGTAAATATGAAGCTACTTCTTTGGGAATTATCTTAAAGTGATTCTGGGAAGGATCCTACAGCTCTCAAACGTACTCAGTTCCTAAAACTGAGGCAAATCAACACAAGATTTATCATTATTTGAACCTACTAACTGCTACGTTTATTTTGCTATTAAAATTGTTCTCTTAAAGGTTATGTTAGCAGCAATGCTATCACACGGAACATTGTTTACTCGAGCATAATCCGCAACATTTATATTTTATGCTACAACAAACAAGCAAACATTTGATAACTAAAATGTCAAACTTCTGTCGTCCTTTTCCTCTTACAGCAGCATTAAAACGACGTCTACGGGGATCTGTTGCATAACAAACACGCTAGCAACAGGGTCTCGTCCAACAACCAAATCTTTATTCTTAACAACATTTTGTTTTGTTACGCAGTTGCCTACAGATCTGGGCTTTAACAATTTGTTACAGAATAGTTGTCGCTTTGCAGAGTAGACACGTAAGGAAATGTCTCTCTGAGAGGGTCAGAACGTTGCTAAATCCCTCTCAATGGCAAGATTCCATTGTTCTGGATACTGTTGTCGCAATCCACTCAGGTTGGACGGTTTCTGACAGCGGTAAAAACAAATGAATTACCCACCTTTCGTCCATAGATGTAGGACGATGTGACGTCACGTCCCGTCGTGGGTATACATATAACAAGGAAGATGCGCTTTTCGCAGAAAAACAATAAAGAAGCTTGCGCATGCATGAAAAATAGTTCAAGTTTCTGCGAAATAAATAATGACAGAAGAAAATTTTTGTCATTAAATAGTAGACAGGAAACGTTCGAGGTAATGTAATGAATCCTTGGCTATAATTCAAGTAATAACTGAACGGTTTCTTCGAACCGGGCGAAAATTGTCCCCTGCGCTATCACTTGACATGAAACCTCATTATATAACCGTCACTTAAATCTGATATTGCGACTGCTGCGTTGGCACCAGTTGAATCCTAAGCCACATTTCATTCATATAGAAATGAAACTATTAGTCAATAATCTCTGGCTCACTCCTGTGGTGTTGCGCTTGTATATCTGACTCATATTCAAGAGGTCCCCGGTTCGATTCCGGTTGAGGCGAGTTTCGTTTATCCCGAGGAGAAGGATGTGGGATAAAGGTAAAGGCATGCAGAACTCCACAAATAGACCGTGACTGCCCTTTTTGTTTCCAACCGACTCCTGGGAGGGAGGGATAAGGGGCGACCAGATCCGGATGCCGATGGCCACAAACATGGGCGGGGTACCTAATGTTCCCAGACTGAACGCATCCGGCGACGCCCGATCCTACCCCCAGCATCCCCACTCGGGAGAGAGACCTAACAGCGGTCCCCACCGCGACACCAGGAAGAAACCCTTCCAGCCGCAACTCGCAGAGCTCCCACGAACAGATGACAATGAAGGAGACGAACCACCCCATGGGTCACCGGCGCTCGAACCCGGGAGCTCCCGAATGCGGGCCAAAGACGTTGCCGCCTGAGGCATCCTGCTCTATCAGACTATATGAGCAACATAGGAGTAAGACAAAAGATTGTGTCACATTCACGTATCATTTATTTGTGTTTAGCTTCGACAAACTATTGTTACGAGAGCTTATGTCTTGTTAATGAGGATAAACATTTGCAGAAATAGCGTCATTGCACAGTCGCTGCCGTCACCACATCTCCAGGAGCACGTAATGGCAGCAGTGCTCGTGTAGCTCACGCGATGTATTTCGGGGGTGCATCGCGGAAGAATTGTGGGTGTGTATGTGTGGGAAGTCACTTTAAGACGTTGCTAGGGCAATGTGCGACAGATTATTAAAATAATGTGTCCTATTTGAGAGTAAACAGTACTCCAGCTTTATATTAAAATGATTTTTATGAAGAAATTGTGTAAAACGACGTTTTATTTAGATTGGAGAGATGATGTCCTCTTTTAGAGTAAAAAATACCATGTATTTCAGTTTCACACTATGTTGCCATTAAACATATTTGTTCTTGGAGATATTGTTCAAAACAGGGTTTTATTAATTATACAGGATGTTCAGAAATTCCCGTTACAAACTTTTAAAGAGTCGCAGAGGGGATTTAGTAGATCATGTTATGAACAGGACCCATGGCTGAAATAACCATTTGAAAACGGGTGTTCAAAGCGATCACATTTCCTTAAGTACTTCACGTAGCATCACTTTTCTTACAATTCAACTCATTAGCTAATACTACTTAATCAATTTTCACAAACGCTTTTGTTCACAGTTAAAGCTAACAATCTGTTCGCCACAGGCATTCTGATCCGCTACAAGTCCGGTTCCACATGAAATTGTTGCACACACTGTACCTACGAATGATGTTCTGGTAAAGTGTCTACAGCGACCACAATTTCTTCCTCTGACTCTAAAGGGCTCAAACCAGGGTAGAGGTCACATGACATCAGCCGACTTGAAACTGCTATAGCGGGTTCCTATTCAGTCCGGTCAGCGGGTCCTAAAAGTTTGTAAGGGGAATTTCTGAATATTCTGTACATTTAAACATGGTTATTATAAGTGATGACGAGAAAAGCTATTGCTCAAAGTTATATATTCATTTTATGTGAATAGTCTAGAAATGTGCACGTAAAACAGGACGCCACTGCATGCGCGAAAAGGTAAACAGATACTCCACCTGTGAAGGCCTGAAGCTGCGGTGACGCGAGTCTACGGGAAACCAAATCGATAGTCAGATGTTTAAAAAACGAGAATCAGTATATGCAGCCTTGAATTTCGTGACGACTTCAGAAAATGACAATCTTCAAAAATGTAAACGAAAACTAACGAATACCTCGTAAATGGCTGATGCCACAAATAAAATGTATTTCAAATAAGTTGTGTGTATTAAACAGATCTACATTTTTATATGTGTACCCGTTACACAAACTTCCTTCTCTATAAAGAGGATTTGCCGGAAAATTCAACATATAGCCACATTTTATTTATGTAGGTATATGGCGTTTTAATTAAAATGGTTACAACTATTTCTGATACATATCGAACATGTGTCAATATAAAGGGTATTTCGAAATCGCCGAACTTAAGCACAAAGTTTGGTATTGGACTAGTATTTTGTTTTTTAAATATATTGTTGGCAGTTTTTTAATACTTTACTTTCTTTTCAATCTCATGGGCCCCAAATATGTATTTAACATGGAATTTTTGGCTGAAATGCAACGTAGTAAAGGAAAAGACGATTCAAGGGTAACATCAAAGTAAATGTTCTCCCTAAACAGTAGGTTTTCCCGCGTCGACAGAGGATAGTTCATCTACCACGAGTCTCCTGTACCCATCATCTGTTTCTAGGTCCAGGCGACGGTGTAGCTTTCTTCTCTAGCGTCGTTGCGGGATTGTTCAGTTAGGACCCGCCTCCGGGTGTTCTAGGGGCGTCTCTTATGGTCTTGTGGATGGGCCCGTGTGGCGGTGGATGCGTTGCTTGGAAACGTTAGGGACCCCGTCCCCATCTCATCCGGATGTGGTCGCCCTTAGCCCTCCCAGAAGCAAAATCGGGCCGTTGTAGCCTACTTGCGGTGCTGTGCCGCTCCGTTCGTCCATACCTTTTCCAGGTAATATCTGTTTGACTCAGAAGCCCCTGCACTCTCGCGGTACTAATAACATTTCGACAGCGTTATTACTTCCTTGATCCCAAGAAGCAGAGCTCATCCTTCCGACAACCTACTTCTGCTATCAAGGATTTCCCGATTTGGTCACTCACCAGTTATTATCAAGGACCTGGATTCTGTTGATGACGTCATCTTCTAATTGCTGCATTAAAATCATTCCTAACATGTACATGGATCCCACATTACAAAAATACCTATTTATTACCTTTGTTTTACTCATTTTTCCCATTTTCTATTTTACATCATTATTTTGTGATTTTGTTGCCATTTACATTAAGTATATAATGACATACTGATAACCTTTAACTGAGAAGCAACAGTAACTTTGTAGACCACAAAAATATTATGGTTACGTATAAGGATCCATTCAAACTAATCCCGAGTTGAAATGTTCAGACATTAAGGTGCAGCAATTGGACTTAAAATGATAATAGGATGTTTTGCAACATGAAATTAATGACCACTGTGAAGTATTTATATTACCACTGTAGGCCACGTTTTATTTCACTACAAAACAAGGTTTCTATGTATGATCTAAACTGGGAGATACTGCCCCCAATACCTTACCAGCGCCATACTCCTTTGGCAATAAACATGCAGTAATACCACCATTAGGAACTATCACGTTGCTACCAACCTAGAAACACACTATTGTTTTAACGAAGCTATTTTGCGATCAAGTTTTACATTAATTTCAGCAAACCCCCAAAACCCCGCCCCTGCGTCCTTCGAAACAAAACTCCCATTTCTATTTAATGGATAAACATTTACAGCACATGTGGTAAAAACTATATGCTGCCCTTGAAGCTTCGTACACTTTCCACTGCATTCCGAGAAACAACTGAATACCGACGGTATATAAGGTGACAAAACATTCAGAAATTAAACATCTTACCAGTTATAGATCAAGTTCCTTTCCAATGAAGAGGACTTCACAGGCTATTCCCATAAAACTCAAGATATACATTTTATTTTTAATATATGGTATTTTAATAAAAATCATTAGGGCTATTTTTGAGAAAAACGAAATTTTCGAGAACTTTGTCATATCCTTGAAAATCTTCGTGCCGTATCTTTGCAAAATAGCAACTTTGGTATTTATCCGAGTTTTCACTTTTGAGTTTATGTCCTTCACAGACACACACCGTGTTTTAAAAATTTTCGGACTCATAAGGGGCCTCAAAACATGTATTTCCAATGAAATCTCGATATATAGAATCTTTAGGTGCGTGGTAGAGAAAGCGAAGATACAAGTCTTTTATTAAAACTTAGTTTTTATGAAAATGTTTGATACAATTAACGTAGCTTGATATCACAAGAGCAACTCAATTACAGCCTCGCAATGCTACAACTTCCTGTTCCGTTTGAAAAGCACTGATTTAGACAGAGAGAGAGAGAGAGCCAAGTTCTCGGAATAGCTTTTCATTTGCAATTTCAGGAATTTCTACGAGAAGCGTTAATTATGGAGCACAGTTTGTCCCAGAATAGCGTTCATTTCTCCACCTGCTGGTTGGAACAGTTTGTGGAATTTCTCTGAATACATAAATTAGTTCTCTGACACAAACTTTATGCACGAGCCATGGTCAAGAATACGTAACACCCTTGCTTCACGTTGCCAGATCAGCTCTTACCAGCTTAGTTCATGGTCAAGTCGTATAACGTTCCACAAACGTTTCATATACCTGCACTTTCAAAAATTCTAACAGCAAAAACAATCTTTTACATAAAGATGAAATGGTAATACAGTTTACGTTTTTTCAGATCATTTTATCATTCTTATAAATGTTTGAAAAATTGCAACTCTTTTGTACGTGGGTTTTTTAAAAATCATCTTACATACATTCAATAGATTTGTGCATTACTTGATTACAGGATTTTATTTCACTGAGGAATAAAATGTCAAAGTTGGGAATTTTGAACGTTTTTGCCTTAATTCCTCATTTTCAGCTCACTTTTTACTTCTCCACTAATTTAAGTCACATGTGAATGTATGCACAATAAATGCTCCCTCCAATGCATGAAAGACAATTTTGAAAACACTACGTACAAAAAAGTTACAATTTTGGCATATTTTACAAAAAAAATTATAAAACATAAAATGAACGATCTGAAAAACCGCTTAAATACTTAAATTCTATTACCGTTTCATCTTTATGTCCAATTAGGTAAATTATATTTTTCCCCCCATTAATTTGGCTGATTGGATTTTTACTTTCTGTACTACGTATACTAAGTACGGTAAGTATTGCATTCAACCCAAAAATTCCATACCGAGATTTCGCAAAAAATACATGTTTTGAGGTGTCCTGAATCCAAATAAAGCATTTTTGGAAACATGTCCGTCTGTGTGTCTGTCACTCTGTGAACAACATAACTCAAAAACGAAAAGTCGGATTAATACCAAACTTGGTATTTGAGTTTAGTATCTTCCAAGGATGCGACTCGAAGATTTTCAATAAAATCCCCCCACCCCAGACTACCCTTCACGTAGAGCATTTTTCGAAATTGTTGATTTTCTCGGAAATACCTCTAACGATTTGATTAAAATATCATATCCTTAAGATATTTTTATAGCAAATGGAATATATATCTTGGATTTTCTGGGAATGTCCCGAAAAGTCCTCTTCATTCTGAATGACTTTCCCATAACTGGTAAACCGTAACAGATAGACAACATTTTACTACATAAAAAATGTAGATCTCGTTAAAACACACAATTTATGTCATACATTTTTTTGTGGAGTGAACCATTTCCGAGATATTCCTTGTTATGTATTTGAATTTTCCAATACTTATACTTTTCTCAAATGGGAATTCGTTACTCGTTTTTTTATGTCCTGGACACACAAAGAGAATGGAATACCTCTCATAGCAACCAGCTATTAAAACATTTGACTATCGCTTAAAGCCTAGCAATTCCCCTTGCATCTACAAGAAAATTAGCAATAGAATTAACATGAAGTAGATGGAAAACAAGCGTTTGTAAAAATAGTTTGTACAAGAGCAGAGAAAGTCATGTGAGTGTAACACATCAGATTTTTTGAAGTGCAGACGAATACTTTCTTGATGGGGAAATATTACTAAATGAGTCGTGAATAATTCACTCTACCTTGACAAATAGCTAAACACCTACATCATATTCACTCATGTTTAAAAACTAGACTCGCCTGGCTGACACGGTATAATAACGTGTTTTCAGATTTATTTGGCCTTTACTGACAGTTGGTTTAAAGAATGACGTCATTGTTAGTTCAGCGGCTCTGTCTTAAAGGGGAGGTGCGAAATTGAATGTAGGATTACATGCCTTTCCGACCTCACAAACAGGTTGATGTACTGCGGCGGTGCAGAACTGCTTTTCACTAGGACATTTTGTGCGTTCTTTGCACGCCACCACCGATCACATAATTTGCAGGTTGAGTGCTAAGCCGAGACAAAAACCGTTCAGTTATTTGAGTCGCCTACGAGCATACAGGCGAGAAGTTCCAAATGCAAATACTGGAAATGTACGACACAAGTCCCATTTCACTAAGGTGACCTCGAAAGTGTCCACATTCACTCCTTTTCCCTAGTCCTCTGCTAGGAGCACTGGTGTTAAACTCGCTTCAAAGCTTTGACGTCATGCGCAGACAACCGACCGAATAAATCAGAACACGGGGTATACTATAGAGTTTTAATATTTATTGTTATTTATTTTTATAAAACTAAGTGCCACATTTAATTATACAAAACCTTCATATACACTGAGAAAAAAGAAGCTCAGTGCATTCACTCAATCAAATTGTAGGTATATCTTTGTGTTGCTGTATCTCAAGATAAGGTCCATGTGCTGCATCCTTACTGTCACAATAAACTCATTAGCGACTTCTTCTTTATTTCTTTTTTCCAGCGAATATCATTGCCACGGACTTTCTAATTAAAACTAATTTCATTAAATGTGAATAGTTTAGTTCAAACTGGGCGCCATTTAGACGCGCCAAGAAACCCATCAACCGAGATTCGAATCTAATCTGGGTCCTCTGCCAGTACAACCCAAGTCTCAGTGTGCGTACGTGTATTTTATATTTTGCAAGAGCATCTATCGGCTGTAATAGGATGTTTTGAGATTCCATAGTATTTTATTTACTTTTAACGGTAGCTCTGTGTTAATTCAAGGGCGGCTCAAGGGGAGAGGGTCGAGCGTTTTCAGCACCCAATCGTGAACAAGATAGTGCAATTACAAATCATGCTTAAAATCTAGTGACTTTTTGGATATTTTTAAGTGAAACTTCTTTAGGCGCGGTAGGGCCTGGATCACACGAAACGCATAAGTTGGCATGATCCAGAGACTCCAACTGGCACTTGAGAAGGAGAGGGAGAATCATTTCTACCTCTCCGTCATAGTCTACGCGCATGCGCCGCGTGTACTGTATTGATACGTAGCATAGGGAATGCTTGTATAGCTGAACACGTAATATTATTATTATTATTATTATTATTATTATTATTATTATTATTATTATTATTATTATTATTATTATTGTATTAGTGAGCTCCCTGTTTTAAACTGATCTTGTATTGGTGTCTTATTCTGCCCCGTATAACCATGTTTCCACTTGTATTTCTTACAATAAAGAAATCTAAAACAATTTTCCTGAACTGTTTGGCGATCCCAAATCTCAAGGAGGCACTCTTGATGACGTATATGAATACGACAGAACACAGAGACACAAACTTCAATGGACTATTTATTGTTACGAAAGACAATAATACCACATTTTATCACGAACGTAGAGCAGTGAGTTTCGTAGATTGCAAGTACAGACACTGGACAAAGTTTTAATCGAATTTATGACGAGCAGAACAGGAGTAGTATTTTGTTCATTTAATTGCCAAAGTCTGCGAGCTATTTTCTGGACATGGGTGTTGCAGTCATAAAACGTTCCAACTTCTAACCGAAACCTGGATACATAATGACGAATTGTTGTGCAATTGAAACGTCCAAAGTCATCAAGAGCTGGAGGAGTAGCTATGTACAAAAACGATAGAATCCTAACATATTTGTACAGTCAGATGATTGTGATGGTGGCCATCTACATATCAAACAATGCAAGGGATAATTGGTCTTATTGGCCTACACTATTCAAGCTGCAGCATTCTTGGAAAAAGACCTCGACAAAATGCCAATGGTTATGAGTCCCGATTTCAACAACTCAGACGAAGCTCAACCATTGATAAGATTTTTGGATGAAAAAATTGACCGCTGACAAACCGTTACCATCGACGCAGTATTCTCTCGTTATTTAGAAAATTAACAGCCTAAATAATAATTATTTATTTGTATCACGCTTCAGCTATCATAAACCCACAGTTTCTTTCTTAGATATGAATTAATGGACATTGATGAATTAAAAAAATATTTCATTTAATCAAGAGAGATTTTCTTCTATCAAATTCCACATAACCATTTCCTAACACTGAAATACTAAAATCGTCAACAAATGCTAGAATCTTCTTCTTCTTCTCGTTATGAAATGAAGCGTCAGAGTTAGTGGATGTGACCCTCACTGTTAAAACATCCCGTGACCGTGAGGTGTTGAACAACAAGCACATGTCTATAACAAACTACCCGCTTGTTTGTGCGTTCACGTTTAGTTGTTTTTTTGCGTTGTTAGTAACTACCCCAACTTTGAATTAAATGCAATAACAAGGCACTTCTAGGGCTGATATGAGCCAAACTTACTTCTTCACTTAATGAAGCAGGGTTACGAGTCAAGGAAGCCTCCTTAGTTCTGTGGACAAGCTGCTTCTTCATTATCTCTCACTTGACAATAAACAAGAGAAAAACATGACTTTCTCTACCCTCTATCATTTATTAGCGGCTATGCAAGCTCTTGTTACTAAAGCTTATGTTTCCATCTACTTCATTTTAATCGAGATAAACCTTTACAGAAACACGTTATAGAGAACAGCGATAGTCAAATGTTTAACAACTGGACGCTATATTCCATACTGTTTCCATGACAAACAACTGAATGTCGACAGAACTTTAACCCTCCTCGTTGTAGGACTTCCTTGTGCCAGGAGCAAGCAAACTGGATGGGTGATCAGTCCAATGGCTGGTATGGCGGTGAACAAAATGAAATGTAGTGATGATAGAAAAATTCGCAGATCAATTCATCGAACCCAGCATTCGCCTAACGACCGAGGAATACCTAATGTTTACCAAAATTCCTTCTGAATGAAGATGCCTATTCAGAGGATTTCACACACCAACACACTTGGGAATGATTTAGCCAAAGATACAACAAGTATAAATTGTTAACATTCCATTTGAAATGCGATAGATGGAAAAGTTGCTGGGTCACTTCTCCACCAGCAAGAGCACCCCTGTTCCTAAACCGTCGCGACCAGAATCCCCTCAATGCAATACAAGGAACAGCACACAGTCGAGTTGTACAAGGCACCGTTTTAATATTTTGCCGCTGCATCTTCCATTCATTAGCTGTCAGCGATCGTCACTTTGTGCTTTCCTGTTGTTACAGTGTTTCGAACAACCGCCGACTGTGACGTCAGATCAGTGATTCGTTTTTTGAATGCGAGAAATGTTAGGCCAATTACCAATTGTGTGAGGTTTATGGGGACAATGCCCGGCCACACATAGACAAACTCAAGATCTGATCGCACCCTCCCTACAGTCCGGATTTCGTAGCAAGGGATTTTCATCTGTAGAAATTCCTTGCTGGAAAAAATTTCGATGACGAAGTTATGAAAGAAGAAGCGGCAGGAAGGCATACAAAAACTAGTTTCCCATTACAAGTGCCTCAATGACTTTCTGGACAATCAGTGTAACGTAATGAATGATAACAAAGTATTTCGAAAATAATGTTTTGTTATTTTTAAAAAGATTATCGACACTTACCTTAAAAACGCGTCTTGTACGACCTCAACATTCCAGGCAATATAGCATCCAAGTTCATGTGATAGATTAATACAGTTTTTCAAATGCATCAAATTATTTGACAAAATATTACAAAATTTAGTCAGTGTATTCTTATTGCAGAATGTTGGTAAAATATTTTAGTTGGGAATATTAAAGTCAAATATACCGAGCGGGAGGTCGACCTTCCAGATCCATGCATTTCTCCGGATGCTGGGAAAGTTCATTACCTCCCCCGAATTTCATGTCCATCTGATTGGCTGTTTCAAGGCTCAAAGTGTCTCGGCGTTGCATGGCAGGGAAAAGGATGCTCTATGTAATCCTTCGTCCCGGCCCTTCAGTAGGATGTGCAAGCCCGCAGAGGGTGGGTGCACCTGCTCCCTGTCGTGCCTCCTGGTTCTGCGCCCCCCTGTCAGAGCTTAGACACAAAAGATGTAGGTCAAGGTGCTAAGTGCCTCCCCCCCCCCGCAACTAGTCGCACTTCTAAGTCAAATATTTTAAAATGTACTCTGCAATGCGACTTGTTTGTGTCAAAGTTCTTTACAACTCACTATAAGACCATAGTTAGGCGACTTTAAATACGTTAAAAATTCAAGATATACATTTTATTTGTCTTGTAAATAAACGTCTTATACGTATGATATTTTAATGAAAATGTTTAGAACCGTTTTTATGAAGATAAAAAAAGTAGACAATTTTTTAGGTAAAGGATCTTTTTTTATTTATTTAGGGAAGTAGTTCTATTCGGGGGTTGAATAACAGGCTGCTATACAGAGTTCAAACACGTGTAGGTATAACTCGAGGAAACGTGTTATTGTTCCGCTTGCTTTGTTATCACTTCATTTCCAAGAAGGACTGTCACAAAAGCATTCACTTCCCACAATGCTACTGGGGATTTCCCTTCTTTTTCCTTTGTGTAGCACTCTTATTGATTAATCGAAAGTATTCCATTGCACCCACAAATACATGTTTTGAGGCCCCTGAATCCAAATAAAGCATTTTGGAAATATGTCCGTGAACAGCATAGCTCAAAAATGAAAGTTTTATTTGGATTAAAACGCAGCACATAGAAAAATAAGTTTGTATGCCCAATAATAAACGATAGAGGGTACAGAAAGCCATGTGGGTGTATCACATAACATTTTTTGTATCTAATACATTTTAATCCAAACAAAACTTTACAGAAACAACTACATTACACATTACGTTATAGAGAACAGCGATAGTCAAATGTTTAACAACTGGATGCTATATGCTGGCCTTCCATACTGTTTCATGACATCGCGAGAAACAACTGAATGTTGACACGGATACAAAAGAATGACAAAAGAATTGAAGAATTCAAAGCATTAATAACGGATATTGCGGAAATAGCTGAAAAATTGTGTTTTATTTATGGACGCTCTCTAACTGCGTCCTATTCTATATTGGGAGTGAAAGACCAGTAATTTTGCTCAGAGGTCTCTTTATCAGGCTTGAGGTTCTTTTATGTGCCGGCTTTACTTTCCTTCCGAAGGAAGCTATGCTCAGGATTTTTACGCCCGAAAAAAATGCATCGCCCTCCGCCGGGTTTAAATCCGCGACCTTGGGAACTAGAGGCTAGCATGGTACCACTAGACCACGGAAATTGCTGAGACTATAAAAAAGTTATTTGAAATAAATTGTGTGTTATAAAGATATCTACATTTTTGTTGTGAGTAATATGTTTCCGTCTTCCGTGGCCGAGTGATCAGAGCGCTCGCCTCTCACCACGGCAGCCCAGGTTCGATCCTAGGGACCCGAATATGGAATTTGTGAACAAAATGGCGTCTGGGTGGGTTTTCTCCGGTTTGCGCTACTATTCATCAATCCACCGGTGCTGCATCTCCACCTTGCCTGTCATTAATCTCTCGCATCTCATCTACAGGATGATCCAAAAAATTACGAACGGTGTTTTTTCTGTACGTGTCCTCGGCGCTCGTTGCCGTCTGCCGCTATCATAGAAAGGCGCGGATGAAACCATACAAAATTTTTAAAACTCTTTTAAAGGCTTTACTTACCAACTTTATGAAAGGGAATGCTAAAACTGGCCACCGCTGTTCTCTATACATTTTGGCACCTGTTTAGGAAACTATCCATTACTATCCATGATTCAGCATCTCCTTCCATAAAGTTGGTAAGTAAAGCCTTTAAAAGTAGTTTTAAAAATGTTGTATGCTTTCATCCGCGGCAGACGGCAACGAGCGCCGAGGACGCGGACAGGGAAAAACACCGCGCAGGCGGTTCGTAATTTTTTGTGTCACTCTGTGTTATCTCCTTCTTCGCTCTCATCCCGGACGTAGGTCTGATCCCCCATCCTGTTTGTCACTCTGATCCATAGACCTCAGCTCCCCGACAGGCTTGTAAGTGTAAGTCCTTCGAACGGAGGGTAATCAGAGATTGCTTTGCATTTACGTTTTCGTCTATCGCTTAACGTTACCTATACATAATTCCTCACGAATGAAGAGGACTTCACAGGCTATTTTCAGAAAATTCAAGATATGCGTTTTATTTTTCATGTAAAAATTTAATATGTGGTATTTTAATCATTATCATTTCAGCCACTTTTAGAAAATAAAACATTTCTAAAATGTTGCGTGTAAAGGGCAATTTGGGGTGTCGCATCTTTGGGAGGCAATGAACTGAGTTTGGTGTTATCTGACTTTTCGTTTTTGAGTTATGCTGTTCACAGACACATGCGAGGAATGCTTTTATCCAGGGGACTTCAAAACGTGTATTTCCAGTGTGAACACGTCAGATTTTTCTCGACAGGCAGCTCTTTATCAGTGACGATAATAAAGAATGGAACTAAACGAACAAAAGTTGGTTTTATAATGAGGCAAGGTAGTGAACAACCACAATGGTTAGGTGTCAGAGAAACCGATCGTATAACCACTCATGTGATATAGCTTCTGTATGATCTAAATGTCAATGCACAGCACAAACAAAAGAACATTCACCACTCTGTCGGTGGGACCGGAAACTATAAAACCTGAATGATGATTTCCCAGAAGTAGTTGTACCGGAAGTAGCAATGGGCGGACACCTGCACCATACTAATACTACGTTAAAAACACTCATTCAAATAATACCTTTATAAACGTCGCCTTAAATAGAAACTGATGACTTACATTCACATCACATTCTCTGCCAACTATAGTTTATTTTTGCTTTCTCAACCACATACATAGGATTGGACTAGAAGCGGGTACCTGATCTACCCAGATCTTTTGTACGTAGCCGGGAGGGATGAGGGCGGCCGGACCAGGGGCCCTCTCTATGGGCTTACACATCCCCTGGGAGACCGCTCGCAGTCCGGAGGACAAGTTTCCTTCCTGGCGACCCGGGGAAACCCCCGAAAAAAAACGCATGGGTCAGGAAGATCGGCCACGGGAATAGAACCCATGGCCGCAGACATTACCGTGTGAGCCATCCCGCTCGGTAACAATGCATAGTAGGTACTGCATTCCATTAAAAAATTCTATATCGAGATTTCACTGGAAATGCATGTTTTGAGGACCCCTGAATAAAAAAGCATTTTAAGAAAAAGTCCCTCTGCGTGTGTCTCTGTGAAAAGCATTAATTAAAAAACGAAAAGTCGGATAGATAGCAAACTTTATATTTAAGTTCAGTACCCTCCAAAGATGTAGCGTGAAGATTTTCAAGAACCCCCCCCCCCACTCCAAACTACCCTTTGCATGAATATTTTTCGAAATTTTTAATTTTCTAAAAAAACAGCTATAACAATTTTGATTGAAATAATATATATGAAATATATTTATATGACAAAATGTATATCTTGAATTTTCTGGGAGCAGATTTTAAAGTCCTCTTTATTCGGAAGGAATTTTGTATAATCTTGTATAACTGGTAAACGTTAAGCGATAGACAAAAACGTACTACACAAGAAATGTAGATCTCTTTAAAAAACAATTTATTTCCAACAACTTTTCTAGTGACATCAGCCATTTCTGAGATATCCGTTATTAATGCTTCGAATTGTCCAACACTTAGTAATTATTTTAATCCTGTCCGCATTCAGTTGTTTCTCGTGATGTCATGGAAACAGTATGTAATTTTAAGGCCAGCATATAGCATCCAGTTGTTTAACATTTGACTATCGCTGTTCTCTATAACGAAATGTGTAATGTAGCTATTTCTACAAAGGTTTATCTCGATTAAAATGAACTAGGTATATAGCAAGAGAAACTTTCGTAATAATAATAATTTATCTACCTACTAATAAACGATAGTGGGCAGAGAAAGTCATGTGAATGTAACACATCAGATGGTTTAAAACTGCTGTCGCCATTCAGTTGTTTCTCGCGAGTCGTGGAAAGAGTATGATATTTCAAGGCGAACATTCGCGGCCTGCTTTAAACATCTGACATCGATTCCGTTTCCTGCATCCTTGTCGTACTTACAATGAAATATGTAATGTAACTATTTCTGCAAAGGTTTATCTAAATTAAGTTGAAGTAAATAAAGAAATAAACTTTCGTAGGAATAGTGTGTAGAATTAATATAAAAATAAAGGATATTGGGCAGAGAAAGTTACATGAATGTAACGCATAGGATGTTTTTGTTATTGGTCTGAATTTTCAAATACGTTATACTTTTTTTTGTGCTAGTGGCACTGTTTTCTCGTGAACGCGCAAGCAACATGGAATTCTACATAGTGGCCCACTATGAAAACATTTGACTGGCGATACAGCCTACTGTATGTTTGCCGCTCGTACCTACAAACGAAATGTGCACCTAATCAAAGCATTTCTGCAAACATTTAACATGAAGTAGACAGAACAGGATTGTCAGACTTCTAATATAAAAAACAGGACATACATGGTCCATCTTTGTTGAAGAAATAGCTACTTACAGTTTAGAAGGTGTAACTTCAGATGTCTGCCTTCCCGCTGTGGGCGATATTGAATGTACACCAACGGTTCTTCATGTTCGTCACTTCTTGTAATAAAATCCAGTTGTTTATAAGAATCACTCCTATAAAGACACTTTCTTTTTGGAATGACAAAACTGAATACTATGCACTTCATCTTGATTCCTTGACCACAAAAACAAATGATAACACGGAATTAAAATCAGAACTGCCCTTACCAATCGCGAGTCGCTTGTTAATCGACAATGGATTTATGTCAGTGCAGCCATCGATAGATTGAAGTGCATAGTATTACGCACTTAATTAGGTAAAATATTACATTCCACACAGAAATTTATACCGAGATTTCACCGATAATATGTTTTGAGGCCCTCTGAATAATAATAAAAGATTTTCAGAAAAAGGTCCGTGAACACCATACCTCAAAAACGACATCGGATAAATACCAAACTACCCTTTACATAGAATATTTTTTTAAATGTTTCATTTTCTCAAAAATGACTAACGATTTGGATTAAAATATTTGCACAACGAATAAAATGTATATCTTGACTTTTCTGAGAATAGCTTCTGAAGTCCTCTTTATTCTGAATGAGTTTTGCATAACTGGTAAACCCTGAAATATACACAGGATGTTAGGTTATATATAAATAAAAATGTAGATCCCGTTAAAGCACATAATGTATGTCAAATAGTCTTTTATGGCATTTAATCATTTCCGAGATATTCCTTTTTATGGTTTGAATACTTATGGAGTAGTTATTCGTTTTTTTTTCCTCCGGGGTGTGGAAGAACAGAATTTTAAAGCCATCACATAGTGACCAGCTCTTAAAAGATTTCACTAAGCCTACGGTATACTCCTATTCACATTATAACTACAAGAAAATATGTAATAAACAACACTTTCTGCAAATATAAGCTTTTGTAAGTAAGTTTTGACTGTTGGAGAATGAGTAGAGAAATCCATGTGAATATAACACATCAGATATTTTACTTTTCCAATGGGCAGTTTTAATAAGGGGAATACGTTTGCTACAAATTGTTATGAATTTCTTGTGTAGGTTAAAAGAATGTTTTGTAAACACATTGGAGTTTTTAATAAAAGGCCCATATGCCATGCATCTCTCTGTAAACAGTATAGCGAAGTTTGTTTTTAAGTCTGTGGCAGTCCTCCTTGTTCCGGCTGAATTTTACATAACTTGGAAGTCACAAACCTCGAGTGTTTTAGCTCATCTTAGTGTAGTCTGCAGCGGACATTGCCTCCTTTATTTGTTTGAAATTCTCTGTTTTTGTATCGCTCCTAGAGCAAGGACATGATTTTAAAGATAGTAACATATCAAATTGTTTTTTCTCTGAAAGAGAGAATACTTTTTTGTAGAACATCAAGATATTGTTAAAAAAACGATGTCATATCCAGTAGCCTAGCCAGAAAAGTATTAAAGGGGGTTATGTATAGGGATCCATTTTTTGAACAATTTGTAACAACTCAAATGATAAATATAAACTAATGCTGAGTTGAAATATTAAACTAAATTGATTTTATATTCCCAGATTAAGGTGCAGCAATTAAAATTAGGATAGGATGTTTTGTATATTTTAAGAGGCAAATTGTTGCGACATGATAAAATGACCACTGCTGCAGGCCATTTCATTTAACTACAAAATAGTGTTTCTATTTATGTTCTAAATTGAGAGATATTGCACTCATTTGGTAACCACTTAAATTTAGCACCAGAACGAAAACATGCCCCTGATATCTTAACATGGTTGTACCCATGCTATTTTAAGTACAGCTTCTCTTGTAGTCACCTTTGGCGATATTGTCCAAGATAAGCAGTGATATGATTAGGAAGTATCCGCCAAATTAAAAACATGCTATTATTGTAAGAAAGCTATTTTTTACATTTATTTTAGCAAGGGTTCCAAAACCCCTCCGTAGCTACGCCTCTGGCCATAATTAAGAAATCAAACGTATCACAGCTTGGCGCCTGTATCGTCTCAAGCTAAATGCTCCTTACGTGTCTATCTTATTCACTTACGAAATGTGTTCAGATGTTCCAATGGTGGTTTTCTACAGCAACTGTTGATCTTGCATCCCGATGTATGTGTCATTCTTTCACACCGGGATTAGACATTTCACCTGTTACGTCCTCGCATTCTTCACTTTACTCCCATATTTTCCTAAAGGTGTATAATTTTTAATTAAATGTTGTATGTATCGTTTTTTTACTCGTGCAGTTCATGTGCTCTTTCCAATTACGTTTATTTTCTTCAATTTTATCATATAATTTACAAGTATTCAGTTCTTCTTTAAATGTTTTAATTTCTTATCATCTAGTGCACCCTTTAGACCGCCATAAAAATCTCATTTCCACTTTATCCTTTTCTTTTCTTATGCTTGTTCGCTGCCATACATAATGATCTTCTAGAAGTTCAGGTTTGTTTCTGTCCTTGTTTTATTTAGTAGCGTTCTTGTTATGGCTCCACACAAGTTATTTGCAGTACATACAGTGGGTATTAAAGCTTCAGAAACAAGAACAGTTTTGCAGAAATCTTTATTGTATTTTGATAAACATCACAGTAAATATTCACAAAAATATATATATGATTTGATGAAATATTTTCTTCTGTGTAGCTATTAAGTACTTAATTTTAAAAATGAACTCAGTTGTACTCTGCAATATGATTTATAATTTGGCTCTCATGTATGCAGGCGTGCAGAACTGTAACACAATAGGACAAGTCATTTCAGAAAGGACATTACTTCAAAATCCCAATTTTTTTTTCAGGAGAGAAAAGAACATCAATTTTTGCTATATTTTTCTGTTCTAAAACCTTTCATTCAATGAAACACATGTACAATAAAATGGGTTTGCAATAATATCCCATGCAAATACAATTAGAAGCTTTTGTACATCATAAACTCATTTTTAACTTTCACTACAATTGTGCCCTATGCAGTCATCCATTCTCTCCCTGTATTATCAGATAATAAAGATGTCAGTCTGTGTGCAGACTGGAAGGAGAACCAATGTCTTACTGTTCTGTATTCCTGACCTGGTGTTTTAAATAAATTCAGCTTTCTTAAAAGCGATCATAAGAAATTAAACAGTTTTATTGCTGTGAATACAATTTTCCAGTTTAATTTTTGGAACCCTGAGTAATTAAACATTTGTTATTCTATACCTGCTACATTTTTTGGAACATTTAACAAAAATATGTCTTCAGTGAATGCTGATTAAACAATTTTATAACATATTTAAATAATTTGGGAAGAATTTGAGTCGTATAATCAACATTATTCACAATGTTATCATGGTAAAACTTCACATTCTTAAAGAGGTCTTCAAGGTAATTGAAACTTTGTGAACTTTTATATGGTAATATATTAAAATAAAAGGCACAAAAACCTATAATATATATTATTTAATTCAGAGATTAATGTACATTTTTTACTTCATAAGTCATACAAATGATTGCCTCTGGCCTCTACACAGGACCTTAATCTGTTAGGCCAGTCTTCTGTTGCAGCACGGATGACATCTAGTGCTGCCTTTATGAGATCTCGCTTTAGATGATCCAAACTGCAGTGACGTTTAGTACAGGCCTTACTCTCCAAGGTCCAGTCTGGACTACAGGAGCCAATCTTGGGTTGGAGCTGGAGCTCAGTCTTGTTGAAAGACCCAGTGCAAATGTCCTGTTGATACCACCTGGCTCGTTGTTTACACAAATGGAAAGATATTTGTTCACTGATGTGACAACCATGGTGGTGTTCTCTGAGAACCCAAGGACTAATCTTTTTACTTTCTCCTCCACTGTGAGGAGGATATTTTGATGACCATGCCACTGTAAGAGCTACTCAATGTCGATAAGCTCTCATATGAAGCTCTTCATCCAAGGATACGTTTAACTCCTGGGCCATGATGTTTTGCTTCTGGAGTGGATTTTGGCATATCTTTGACCACTGTTGAAGTCCTCATGGTTTGATGTTGGTTAGTCTTCAGCACAGGAAGATTCACTGAATCTCTTTGATAGTTTGGAGAAAAAAAAATTTAATAAAATCTTAATTGTTTTAACAACTTGAAAATGTCACACTTCGCACCATTCCATATTTATTGGTTGGTGCAGGAAATTACACAAAGCACATATGTTGCCATGGTAACATATAACATTAACAAATCATTATTTTGGTATAAACTTTAATGCTACCAACAGAACTAGGTACAAATAAAATGATAATTTGCTTGCCTTCCATGGCACTTGGATATTTCATATACAGGTGCACTTTTATTGTGATGAACCCTGGAGCGCTGTGTCATTCTTTACTATATGCCTCTGGCTCACAGAGGTGGCTCAACACACTTTCAGTTTTAACCAAACAAGGACACGTGTATTAAAAAGAAAAGGAAAGTATGAGTATACATCACTGTATAGGCTTCAGTTTTCTTTCTCTCAACCAATTTTAAGATTCACATATCCCCCCCCATGACAGCACACTACTTCACTATTACCTAGTATATAACTGACTCAAATTCTTTCCAAGTTACTAAATTACACCATCGTCTTTATTCTCCTAAAAAGAACAACATTTCGTACAAAATGTAGATACAATGCAATTGTACATTAACACTATCGTAATGAGAATGCATTATTTGAAAAAGGGTTCTGCTTAGTCAGTTCCTATTCATATTGTCACAACTTCGAATGAAAAGAGTTACAAGTTATTGCAGAACATGCTATTTTTACTTTCTCTTCAAAATTCAATGTCAAGATTTCACCAAAAATGCACATTTTGAGGCTGCCCGAGAATAATAGTAAAGAAAGGTATTTAAAGGTATCTTTAGAAAAACATCTGTGAACAGAGTAACTCTAAAATAAAATGTTCGATAAATACAAAACTTGGTATTCCAAAGATGCAACAAGCAGATTTTCAAGAAAATCTCCCCATCCCAAACTACCCTTTTCATGCAACGTTTTTCGAAATTTTTGATTTTCTAAAATATAGCTCTAATGATTTTTATTAAAATACCATATATATATATATATATATATTTACATGAGAAATAAAATGTATATCTTGAATTTGGTGGGAATAGTCTGTGAAGTCCTCTTCATTCAGAAGGAATTTTATATAACTAGTAAATGTTAAGCAATAGACGAAAAACTACCTCACAAAAAATGTAAATCTTTTTAAAGCACACAATTTATTTCAAATAAGTTTTTTTTTTTTTGGCATAAACCATTTCTGATATATCTGTTGTTAAAGGTTCGAATTGTTCATTTTTGGGTCATTCTCTCAAGTTTTGTTAACATTCAGTTGTTTCTGGCGATGTCATGTAAACAGTATGGAGCATATAGCATCCAGTTGTTAAACATTTGACTATCGCTGTAATGTAGCTGTTTCTGTAAAGGTTAAACTGAAGTTGATAGGAAAATAAACTTTCTAAGAATAATCACTAGTAAGTGATAGACTTATAAGAATATAACACATCAGATTTTTAAAGCTTGCTACTACTGAGCTGTTTCTTGGCATATGGAAAGAGTAAGGAATTTCTAAGCCAACATCTGAATATCAGTGTCCCTCTTGTAACCATAATGAAACTATTTCTGCAAAGATTTATCTTGACTGAAATGAAATAGATATAAAATAAGCTTTCTTAAGAATAGTGAGCAGAAGTTATACTATAAAAATTAACAATAGTGGATAGAGAAAGTCATACGAATGGATGCATGTTGTCATGGCCAGCAATAGCTGTAGCAAAAGAAAGAAATAGTATGAAAATAAATTATACATTGGGTATTGTTATTCATTTGAGAAAAGCACAGAGATTCAACAATTTCATGATAAGACAGTAACAGTACTTTGGTAAAGAGTTGTCGTTGAAGACCCGTCAAGGCAAAACCCACCCTCAAATTCCTGTGACATCAGCTGCAATGTGTAAAGTCAAAGATAGAATCCCTGCTTCAGTGTAGGGTTGCAATAGCAGCCTCCAGGGTGTTGTCCAATTGAGCTAGTTAATATCAAGTATTTATATTAATATAATAAAGAGAGAAATGTGTGTGATATGTCAAAAACCACTAAACTGATCTTTAAAATTCTTTTGCCAAGTCTTTCTGATGGCAATGGGCTATAAAACACCTCTTTTTTTTAGTTAGTAACATTTTTGTACATTGTACTACAGTTTTGTTAGCATAGTGATATTTACATTGCAATGAGGGTTACATCCACTGATGTTTGTCAATCATTCAGTAGATCTGTGTGTGGGTTTTAGTGGTTGTTCTGAGGTATTTGTTTTTTGTTGGGGTGCAATGAGAATGCTGAAATAGACAATTATAGGATGAGTGAAGAACTGTGGTTATGACTGGTATATTAAGATCTAGAGTGAGATTTTAATTTCTTATGTACCAGGGTGTAAACAAGTCTCTTGTTAGAGGGGGAGTTTTTATGTAGTAAAGGTTTTATCTGTTCAAGTCTATTTCTTAATTTTTGTAGAATGTGATCAAACATGTGTCAAGGACAAGGCCAGGGTATCTCACATTGGCTGGGTTGTTCAACAATACAGGACGAGCATGTTCTTTCCTAAGAAAGTAACAGCACATGACTTGCCATTTTTCTGCTAAATGGTTATATTTCAAATAGATGATTCTGTATGTGTTGTAAGGTCTTCACCTCAGCTATATTGTCTGCAAACTGGTCCATGAATAGATGGTCAGTTTTGGGTAAATCATGAATGTGTATTACATATAGAAAAGGTCCCAGTATGCTTCCCTGAGGTACTCCTGCAATGATAGCTCTACTGCACCTTCATAGACCACAGAATATGTTCGTTTGTAGAGATATGACTGAATAAGACAACAGTATGTGTCAAGAAGGTGTTTTTTTAATTCTGAATACAAGATCATGTGAAACTTTGTCAAATGCTAATTAAAAATACCTTCATAAATTACTATAAGATTAAAAAGGATTTACAAAGCTATTATAATTGAACATGGTTACAAAGAAGGCCTTGACTTTTGGTTGAGAATGTCATGGAGCAAAAAATAGTTTTTACTCCACAGAAAATGCCAATAAAATAAACCAAATGCAGTGATATTTCACTCCAAGCAATATGTATGTAAATGGTCACAATTTAGCAATTAAGACACAACAAAACAAAACAGAATAAAATCTGCTTATAACAATATGATATATAGGCGATACCAATGTCAACATATTTTAATAACTCTAAAGTAAGAATGTTTTGTTGTATTTCCTTTGTGTATTAGCAGTGTATGTTAACTGTATAAACAGAGAAAACTGTATCGAGAGAACTTTAGAAATCAGTCAACCAATATTTTATAATTAACACCTGAGAAGTTTACTTTTATTGATACTTGCAGACTATGTATATTTTCCAAAGAGGTTAACTTGGAGTGCAGAATCTTCATATTCATCAGCTTTACCTCTATCTCGTTGTATATGTTAAGGCTTTCTGCATTGCATGAAAACTGGGTAGCTTTTATGCTATTAAATAACTATTAGACCAAAGAGAAGGTACTGTAGGCTTCTGACGAGAAAACATTTGCGGCATGTTCTTCTCTCCGGAAGAGTGAGGGGGGATAGTACCACGTGGCAGCTCACAATGATGTCATAAATAGATCTACTATCTGCATTAAAAACATTGCACAATGTTAGTATTCCAGCGTGTTTCACTTGGAACAGTGTGTAAATGTTTTACAATGCCCAGTCGAGCCTGAGAAATAGCTGCTAATGTTGTTAAAATCTTGATGAGAAAGCAAACAAACACAACTGGTCATTCAGCAATACTAGAAGAAGAACATGTATTGTTGTATGCAAGAGGCTGTTGAAAATAGAGCCATAATCTCTCTCAGATAGCAATGGAATTGCTGATGTCAACACATTCCTAACAGACACAGCACAAAAGTTTAAAATTTTCACCCATGTGCTGTAATTATCTAAAATAGTTACTCAACCATTCCAACCGATAATTTTTCACCATCTACGCTATGCAGCAGCATTTCTTGAACTTTGGAAGTCAGACAGGGAACTGGAGAGATAGCTGTTCAACAACTGAACACATCTCTATCATAAATTTCCTGCATATTCCAGTATTCACATGAATCCTCACTATTGTTCTTTTCCTCCATTTAAGGCAACTCTCAGGTCTTGAGAAGAGTGGATGGAAGGAGTTACACTTGATAAAGAATGTGTGGATCCTGTATAAGGACGTGCCTGTCTGCAAGGACAAATATTAGTATAAGCCTTGTGAAGTATTTGCTATCATGAGAGATAGGTTACCACAGTAAACAAATTCTCACCCTCACACAAGTGCTATAACTGATCAGGTAAAATGAAACCTGGTATGGGAATGCCTAAATGTTCTGTCTTCTCATCTATAGAAATGAACAGGGATACCCTGTGTTGGCCTTGAACCAGTACACATGCCACCAAAACCTGAGTAAAGGCATGGAAGTAAACTAACTGAGGTGGAAAACCTATCCTGGACAAAGACAAGCCAGGAAACTGGACTTAGGTCCATGTAACAAACACTCTTTCCTCAGATTGAATAGAGCATCAATAAGGAAAGTAATTTATGAAACGTCTATGTAAAACAGACCATTTGTAGAGTGTACAAAGAGGATGAGGAAACTGCCTCGCACATCCTCTTTGACTGCCCGTTCCGACAAGAAAGAGAGATCCAGGAAATGATGCTGACATTGGAACCACGATACTGCAACTTGTTTGCGAAACAATGAAAGCATAGGGTTGTACAAAAAGCCTGTTAGGCTGATGTGCGGGAAGTCAATAAAACTGCAACAGGAATCCCCCACTCAGATGATCCACTAATTTTTTACATCCTTTCTTTGAATATAAGGGGATTTTTCATATGTTATTAGGAATATTAAATTGTCATTCGAGTTTAAAACTCTAATGGTGCAACAGCTGTTTGAGGATTTGCAGTTAAATGTGGCAACTGGTCTTATAGTGCATCATTTCTAGGAATTTGAGGGTGAGTTTTGGCATGAGGAGTCTGATACCTCTGATGTAGTATAATAATTTTCCTTGATTTTAAAAAAAGTGCATCCAAAAGAAGTGTTCCCCTTTTTCAAAACATGGATTCCTTTGTACTACATAAATAAAGATGGATACATTGCAACAAAAGGGATTAATTAATGCAACGATACAGTTATAATAATGAACTCAGGACTCCTGGGACTGGCACCATTATGTACTTACAAAACGAGTACACCCAAAATACATTTCTAAAAACAAAATATTATATTTGACTTATACTGAAGTAACTTTGTAAACCTAACTTCAGTGATCTTTTCTGAAAACTTAATGAGTGCTTCTTTAAAGAAACAAGAAATCCAGCATTTACAAATCTTATTGCTTGGAATGTGAAAATATGCATACACTAAACAAAAAGAAATTAGAAATATGGACAAAGCACTTCTGAAATATAACATAAAAAGTTTAGTTTCTTAAAGAGATGTGGACAGCAACAGTGGCTAAGGAAATGGTTGCATCAGTAACACTCTACGATAGTTGCAGACAGCAATGTGTGCTGCCATCTCCAACTGGAAAAACACTGTACACCAGTTTATAGTTCATTGGGTCTCACTATATAATCTCAGCAAATTAATAATTCCATTATGTATTGTTAAGTACATACAGAACATGGCTACAAGCAGGAGCGTCATTTCAGTTTCTGCCTAGGGGGTGGGGGGGGACAAGATTGCCTGAAGCTGTTTCCCAAATTTTCATGTGAATTTTAATGACACATTTAGCCTGAAAGAAAATCATCTTTTACCTCTCAAATGTGAAATATTTGTATTAAAGGTTTGGTGGTTGGTAAAGCAATAATACTAATTTCTTATAACCACAGGGGGGGGGGCAACTGACCCCCCCTAGCTACAAGTGTTCCCAACAGCAGCCCTGGATTTCCAGAAAAGTTAAGTTGGTGTTACAAAGTTACTTAATTTGTTACTAAACAATGTATTTTTCAATAAATGTAATAATACTGATTTAAAAATAAAACCTGTAGTATTGGCAAGCATGGGAAATAAAATTGAATATCATAACTTGATCCCTTCCATTCTTATCTTTGTCTGCTGACTCTCTCGTTAAATAAAACCTGCTAGCCACTCTGATGTATGCTTCCTTATTTATAAACTGAACAACTGGGTGCTTTTTTACTTTCTCTCTCAAGTATGCACTCATTAGAAAAGGTGTTGATACCAACATTTCACCGCAAATACATGTTTTGAGGCTCCCTGAATCCAAAAAATGCATTTTTAGAACAAATTTGTGTGAACACCATAATTCAAAAATAAAAACTCGGATAAAGACCAAATATGGCATTTAAAATCAGTTTTTCAAACATCCGACACAAAGACTTTCAACAAAATTCTCTCACCCCAAACTACCATTTTTTAAAAAATGGCTAATGATTTTGGTCAAAACACCATATATTTAAGAAATAAAATGTATAATCTTGAATTTTCTGAGAATAGCCTTTGAAGTCATCTTTATATAAAGGAATTTTCTATAACAGATAAATGTCAAGCGATAGACAAAAACATACACAAAAAAATGTAGATCTGTTCAAAACACACAGTCTATTTCAAATAACTTTTTTAATGGCATCAGCCACTTTTGAGATTGTTCGTTATTATTGGTTTGAAACTTTCTATTCTTTTTTAATTTTTTTATTAAAGTATGTACTTGTTTCTCGCAATGCCATGCAACCCACTATCAATTTATTTGGTCTGTTTCATTTCAATTGCCGATCACAGGAACTTTAGCAGATGAAAGGGAGGATAACATACTTTATGGTAAAGAAATCAATAATACACACTAAACTCTTGGGCAACTAAAATATAAGAACAGCTGCTATGAAAAGGTCCACATTTAACTAATTTTTATAAGGTTCTTTTTGCAATTCTTGAACATCTTCACACACTCAAAAGGTGATACCTAGATATTGCTTATATTATCTACAGTCAATTATATATGCCCACACTTTAAAGTTTCTGTGATTCAATGAAACCAAACTTTTACAATTATGTAGTACTCACTAATATTCTAATTTTTGGAACATTCACAGCAATGCAAAAACAATGCGACTCATCAAAACTTTAATATTATTTATGTAAATTACCAAATACATGCAATTCATACTAATAATGAGCCATTTTTACCAACAGAGGAAAATATTCTGTTACTGAACACTATATCCTGTAAATATTTTTACTTGCATTCCACCCAAAAAAAAAAAAAAAAAATCCATGAAAGTTGAGCATTTTTGCAATGTGATTTCTGTTTCTTCAAGACTTCAGTACGGTTTAGGAGCTGTGACTGTGTGCACCTATAGTTAAATATATATGTGTATGTTCATAGAGGATATATAGTATTTTACTTAGTGTAACAGTTACTACTTACAATAAATAGTACGGGTGATATATGGTTAGGAAGAGGGGGTATGTTGACAGAATATATGAGCAATGATGGAGAAGTTCTCTAAAATGTTACAAAGGCTTAGGAAGCAATGAGAGGTGTAATAGGGATCAAAGAGAAGGTTTAAACTGGGAGTTTCAAGGTTAAAAATCTACAGGGAAGGGACAGAAGGGATTTGCCAAGGATAAACAAGGTGCAATACATATTTTATCAGAATGCAAAGACACGGATACCTAGAAGAAAGAGTTTATCCTAAATAAATGGTAGTAATTCAAAAACTGTTTGAGATTATTGATTTAGAAGAGTTGTTATTTAAGAAGAAATGGATCTGGATGGTAAATTAAACCTAACTAGTTTGTTAATTATAAAGTACAATCATAGCTGGTAACAGCAATGTGTGAGCTAATAGTTGTAGTACCGGTTCCTCCATAGGCTGGCTACAGGTTTTAAGATTGTCTATTGTTTGCCACAGTTGTGTGTAAGGCAAGCATCACTGTACATGTGGAAATCACCTGCAAGGTTTTACTTACAAATGCTATTTTAAACTGTGGCAACATGCAACTCATTCTTCTTCCCCAAGGTAGGGAACGAGTGCTTGGCTACTGTACAGCCACCTAGGGATGGATTGGCTGCCATTTCTATACTTACTTAGTTGGCTTACCCTACAACCTAGGGTCAGAGGCCTGTCAAGCATGCAATCAGAGAATGAAGAACCTGGATTGGCACGGGAGTGTGCAAGATGATATGAATGGTGGGGGAAATTGGAGAAAACCTGCCCAGACGCCACTTAGAACACCACAAATTTCCATGCAGGTCCCTTGGTGGGAGGCGAGTGGTAATTTCTATACATGAAATGATAATTGGGAAAGGAAATGTTCCAGGCCTAAGTTTAGGGTACCTTTCCGGCATTTGCCAGTTATACAGAATGGAGAAAACCCGTCAAGGAAGATGGTCCTGGTATGATTTGAACCATATACCTCCGTGCCTTAACTATCTCAGATCTACACACATTTATGACTACTTTAATAAAATATCCCCAGGGAAAGTAGTCAGACAGAGATGGGAAGTTATATACTATGTCTCCATTTTTCAAGATGACATGATTCCCAAAGAGCCGACTTGCAGCTGCTGTGGCACTATCTTGCTGCAACCATTTTGGCTGCTCTATTCTAGATCTCAAAGGTTACAAAAATTGTAGGCTGGCAGATTCTCATCACAGAATGCAAATGGAGCATCATTTTCATGAAATTAAACATTATGGTACATTATACAAAGCAGTTGCTGTATGGTGGGGCCACAGATTGCATGCTCTGCCTGCACTGCACTAGTGGTGAATAACCTGCTCAAGGCTGTTATACTTGTGCTGTAAGCACCAGTGTTTGTACACTGTGCATCTCAAAGGTGAAAATTTATGCAAGCCATCTTGCTGTTTGTGATTTGTAGAATTTTTATGCAACACACATACATAAAAACCGAACCAGGTAGACAGGTGAAATTTCCTTGTATTCCAGTTTCAGGTAGAGAAACTGTTAATAAGTTTAGAAGAATGAGATCGCTAAACACTTAACCTAAGAAGCGAGAATGAGATGTTGTAATGGAGGGAAAAAATTCACAAAATTGGTGCATCATTCAAACTGTAAAAAACAAAGTTTATAGGAACAATCTCTACACCACAGATGAACTTAGGACAATATAAGAATAGAAATTATGAGACTTATGCAAGAACTCATGTGTGTGAATGGAAATTTCATCCAAAGAATACCTCAATGCAGATGGACACCACCTATAACAAAGTTAGTATTCATTATAGTGCATGTTACTGTCACTAGTGAATAAGTAATGCAGGAGATTTAGAAGAGAAAACACCCAGTGTAAAAGACGTGTGCAGAGCACGTATATGACAATCCATAGCTCCAAAATATAGTGAACCCTCTGTATTCTTTAAACTAATGTTTACTGCACAATTATAAAAAGCTTGGTTTCATGAATCACCCTGTATTATAACATAACGTGACTTAAATTATGCAAAGTGATATGTGAGAGTCCAATACAGGTATTTCAGGTTGACTGAATGTGACTTAAGTTAAAGATTTGGCAGTGTCAAACTTTTTCTTCAAGTTTGATGTTGCATGGTAATTAGAAGCAATTGGTGTAAAGTAGTAGCATGGCAACTATCAACCAGTCACTTCTGTTATGTTACGTTAAGTACATCCTAATTAGACCTTTAGTTTAGCAACATTTTTTAACTTCATGTTGCTTTCTATCAAGTAAAATTCATAACAATCCTGGCATTATGAACACATTTTGTAAAATAAATATAGCACCAATTATATACAGTACATTCAATAATTTGAGAGGGGTGGGGGTGGGGGAATTCCAATAAACATGGGTCTTTAATAGAATGTTTTGCTTTGAATTTTAAATTACACAAGCAAAACTTCACCGGTGTATATGAACAGTTAAATGCTGTTTATGCATATAATTAAGTACGATTGCCTAATAGAAAACCTTTATTGCTGATGAATAGGAAAGTTAAATACCAGATTTGTTTTAAATTAATGCAATCAAATATCTATCATGTAAAATGTTTGACATTTCACTGGACACAAGATGTAGAGCCAAACGTAAGCTCTGAGGTACACTAAGATCTGCATGTAAGCACTAGAAACTACTTGTGCTTCTGACAGATATTGCTCCAATGCCCTGCAGCAAGTTATTCTGTAAAGCAATCGGAGACCTAGCAAATGTTCATATTCTAAACATTAACGTTAGAACCCATCTTTATTAGAAATCTTTTTGTTGTTATGAAGTATCACACACGTTCATTTGTCATACTCTATAAAATGAAATAGAGGGTAGAATAGAAAGGCAGTAATAAACTTAGCATTTTGAGGTTAGGAGCATACAGTCTCAGTGTAGTATTATAACAACTAATAAGTGCTGGTACACAATGAGAAACTGGTGTGTACCGTTTAGTAAGCTTTATGTCAAACACACTTATGGTGGTTTGACTCTGTAGGCTGGTTACAAACAAGTACAAATGGTAGCAAGAACGACAACACATGTATTTTAATGGGAGCTATCACAATGGATGGGAAAGAGGGCTTGGCCAAGTTTTAACCTTCTCGTTCCCAGGCACGGCATATTAGTATCCCATTGGGCGTCAGAGACTGGAAATTTTACTCAGACAAGTTGTGCATTATTTTTTTAATGATTGCAAATGAGCCCATAAAGGACTACGCAAAGCACTTAGGAGACGTTTCTTTCTTTCTGTCATCTGTCCTTGTTCTTGGTTTTTTTTGTTCAGTTTGTCCTCTTTGTCAACTTGCCACTTATACACTTTGATTCTAAAGATATCTCTGTTAGGACACCTTCTTGCGTAATTCCTGCCATTTTTAAGTCAGTTTTACTTCACCAATCCATTTCATAGTATCTATTTGTGCTTTACTTCTATTTAGAATTTCATTACTTCTTTTATATGTCCATAAAATGTTAACCTTTGTTTTCCAATGTTACTGTGAATGTCTGTATATGTTTTTATTTAATTTTTACTTCCGAGTCTATTGTTCATCTATAACTTGTGGACCTTAAATTTTTCTTAAAACGTTCTGTTCTTTTTTCACATCAATTAATGTTTCCGTTCTGTAGAGACACTTTAGTGTTATAATGTCTTCATTTTGTATACTTAGACATGCGCTTTTTATTATTAGATATTTTAAGTAAGCTAATATGCTGTTTCCAACTTTCAGCATCTACTTTTATTAGCTTTAGTTTTGATTCCATTTCCCTGAATTATTTCATCAAGGTATTTAAATTGTAAAATTCAATTACTTTTTCCATATTTCATTTTCATGTATTTTGGTGCTTCTTTATTGCATGAAATGTATTAATTTTTTTCAAAAAACATCTCTATATTGATTTTCTTTTAATAGTTCAATTTTGTTTGTGCTGTTATGTTGAGGATTACTAGAACATCGTCATGCATTATTATTGTTGTTGGGAGTGGCTGCAGTTATATAAATTTGTTCATAATCTAGTATTTTACAGCAGATGCTGTTTCACATTTTCAGTACTGTCTGGATATACAATTCTGTACACACAGGCAACTACCAAAGGTACTGTTTAGATAACAAATGTGGATAGCACTCGAAAATTAAATGTTAATCTGTATTCCAATATGTAACAATATGAGGCATCTTCCTTTACCTGTTGGGTTGCTTTCTTCTCCCAATATTGGAGTCTAACTATACCTTTGAATTTGTTTGGACATATTTTAATTGAGAAAACAGTTTCTGCCCTTCCTCTTGCACATATTTTGCTGTCTGTGCCAGGGATGCGACCTTGATACTCGGTGGTATTGAAGTAAATAAACCTTTGCATTTAACATCACGCTAGATAAGGAATCTTGCATATGTCCCCAAAAAGTTACTGGACTATAGTTCTTGATAGATCTTGACTGCATTTCCTGCAACATTCCATAGACTAAATGAAAACAATGAGGGAAGGAGTAGAGGTACCTACTCATGCAGCATTAACTGAGTTGTGAATGAAGCTGCAACAGTCTGGTTTGGTGACTCACTCTTAGCTGTTACATTTACCTACTCCAGCAGAAACAAATCACAACTTAAGATGATACAGCACATGTTCTTTCTGCTAGTTTGTGTTAATGCAGTCAAACTTGGGCCCAAGCGTAGTTTACAGGTATACTGCACGACTAATTTCCATAAATATTTTGTTTTAGCAATTACAACAGTAATATTGAATAAAACATCAGTGAATTGTGGTACTATTTTGAAGCAGAAAACACTAATAATTACACAGCAGTGTGTAAAAAATGTACAAAAACAGAGAATAAACTATTATTATTAGCCTTGACTAACAATAAGGGATATATAACTGTGACATTATAAAGATAAAATTGTTGCCAATGGGACAATTTCAGAATTAGCATACAATACAAAATTGGTTATGAAAACTGCTAATGAAACATAATTCAGTGAACAAGCTATCACGTTTACAGTTTTTATAAAGTGAGTATTGAGTAGCAGTGCCCAAAAATCAGTATCATCTTCGCCTCCTCATGATCTACAATGAAGTTCTTGCCATTTCTTTTGACGAATATATTTCAAGTAACAGCTTATAAAAATATGTTTGCTTGAACGTAGGAAGGTTGGGACCACCATTCACACATGCAAGCGCTTTCTTGATTGTAGGCGTTTCATTATTGTGGAAGAAATGATGCACTGCACTCCAAACACATTTGTCACCTTGAACTTTAAGCACTGGCTTTTTACACTTCCCAGCTGTGGAATTCATGGCACACCAGTATGCTCCACTGTGAAGTAAACATATCCTTGACAGTTAACATGGGATACTTCTCACAGTGTTTATGATAAACGTTGAGAATAATGCTTCTCTTTGCAATGTTTTACATACTACATGTATTCGGCCATGAATGGTACCACCCTCCTGCTTCTGGAATTTAATACCAGAAGACAGTCTGCATGTTGTTTGCTAAATTTCTGATTAAATACACTTTGATGACTTATTTGAAAACCCTTTTGCAGTAGTTGTCCGTAATATCACATTAAACATCAGTTTATTATATATCACAGATGAGATTCAGTAGTTTTCATTAATACTTAGTGAATTATGTGCCGTTTAGAACGCAGTGTCAGCCAATGAGATTTACTTTCCTGCATGCCTGTTTGTTTGCATCACATCTTAAAGTGAAACCCGTACAGTGACTAGTATAGTAGAGGAGTGACTTTTGTTTACAATCAGAGACACTGATGTAACGTTGATGCATGTGGCGCAGTAAAACAGCTTCTGCAACTTGATTATCCCACCTCAAAATGCTTATTTTGGTACTGTCTTTCTACTGGACAGTTTCCCACACCCAGTATATACAGGTGAGGGAAAATAATGTTTACTTATCACATTTTGTGCTTATGATTTGCATAGCAGCGATTTCTCCACTTACAGCAAAGTATCACGCAAAAGGAATTTATTTTTCAGGGACTCTGCATATATAGGAGGAGGAATGTTTACCATTTGCCCTCTTTGTTGCTAAATATAAATATAACATGTTTTTCAAAACATAACACTATAATGCCCCTTTAGATTTCAATTTGAAAATTTTCCGTCTCTTTACAGAACTAGCTTATGTCAACCAACAGTAAATTGAGTTCTTTGTTAAATCAAAACAAATATAACTTTCATTTTAAAGATAAATATGAATACAAAAACCTGGAGGCAAAAATCAGTAGCAGAACTACGACAACAGTAGATGCAGTTGCTGCAGTGGATGTAGGAGCAATCTGAAAAAGGAACGGATGTTTCTATTTAAACCAGCTCTTTGTTTCATTTTATTGCTACCAACAGCTGAATATCAGACTAAATGCTACCTGCCCCTACCACAAATTTACTTGTGATGACCAGGTTTCACTTTACACTACTCCAAAAGTCTCCTTTTTGATAATTTGACACATATTACATTTCATCTCCATGATTTAAGACTAGCACGTCTGCCTGGTATTCCGGAGGGTTTGAGTTCAAATCTTGACTGCACAGGTTGTCTGAATAAAGATTTTTCTAGAATTTTCCAAAGATTTTGTACTTTTTCAGTGAAATAAGGAAAGCAGATTTTAATTTTATCACGACACTATTTATGTTTGTTCTAGGGTAGCATTGGACATTTGGAATTCTCCTGTTTATTAATTAACCCTTTATAGCCTGGTGTACCACATTTGTTTCAAGTGTTTTTTTCTATTCATATGATACTAACCTTCAACAATTAAATTACGCTATTCATAGCTTTTTATATTGTAAAAACATTCATTTTTTTCAATAAACTGTAGTGTCTGTGTGTTCTTTTTTTTTAAATAATGAGAAGCAAAATCTATGCAACTGCAGTCAAAGGTAACCCCATCAGCATCCAAGTGTGCCATCACACCAGTTATTTTACATGGGCCCTCCCCATCCTTTACCACAGGCACATCTGACTGCAGTCGCTGGGACTTGAATTTGCAAAGTTTTGGCTTTGAATGTGCCATCAGTCCATTTTGCCTTGCTGTAATGATCATTGCTATTTCAATCACTTTGGTTGTGGTGCCGGTGAAAGGGATATAAAAGCCAGTTTAGGAATTAGAGGAAGAGTGGCATATGTAGTAAAATAATTGTGGCAATAAAGGGTTAATATAGGCTGGGCCACGAGAACTTGACAGTTTTTTTAAGTGCAATATATTGGTAACACTAACAGTTACATTGCTTCATAAAACATGGGCCAAATCCGTAAGCCATTTTAGTAACAACAGACCAAAATCAACTTTAATAAGTGACATAATACCACATGTTTAAGATATTTACATGACAAATAAAATGTATAAAATGTTGTGGGAAAAGTCTGTGAAATGCTCCTCATTCGGAAGGAGTTTTGTATAACTATACAAGATAGATGAAAACTTACCAAACAAAAAATGTGGCAATTTTTTGTGGCATTAACCACTTCCGAGATATTCTTAATTAATAGTTTGAATTGTCAAATACTTTATACTTTTTTTTTCAACTGATACATTGCTAAGTATTAGCACAATTTATTAAAAACACATGAACTCAGCATACGTCAAGTAGTAAAAATGCATTTCGAGAAGCATGCTTTTAACTACTTGATGTATGGGAGTTCATGTGTTTTTAATAAATTGTGCTAATACTTATCATAAACTCCACTGTTAAAAATGACTTCATTTTATAATCGGCGCAACAGTTCTAGACACGTGAAAATCTTAATGAGAGCTATGATGCGAGTTGCTTACCAGATCAGGTGGTGACCGGTCGTCTGCATGCTTCAGGAGTGCGTGGGACAGTCATCGTCAAATATCCACACCGGTTATGCACTGCGTTACGCTGATAAACTTAGTTATATACAGTATATTAAAATCCACGCTGTAAAAAGCGCTTAATATAAAAAACGCTGTCAATCATTGCCTCCAATTCTTCCACATCTAACAACCCTTCCTCTTCTGCGGAATCACTCACATTATTGCTGTCACTACTTTCTGCACCATTATCCTGCATGAGAATTATTTCTATTTGATTTTCTGCAATTCCGTATTTTTCGGAATAATGATTCTTAATTTATTCAGCATGTCACCATACATTTTCCCATTCTGGCCTTCCAATTTCAGCAAATTGCTGGCGTTATAACTGCTCCACATATTTTAATTTAAAAGTGATATTTCTGCATGTCACCCATTTTTTGACATCAGCCCAGATTAATTCGATTGGGTTTAGTTCTGGGCGATACGATGACAGTCTAAGTACATTATGGCGATGTTGTATTACTATCTGGTCAAGTATGTATGACTTCTGAAGCAGTTTGTTGGCTTTAATTAAGTTATATAGCTTTGTTTTACTCATGCTTTCATCTAAAGCTTTATTATGTCTAAGTAACCAAGCTCTCATTTCTTCTTTCAAGGAAGTTGAGGTAGGTGGTTTGTGAATTTGAGTGTTGACGCATTGTGAAGCATTGTCGATGACCAGAACAGACCCAGCAGGCATATTAGGTATCAACATGGCGTTGATTCACTTCATGTACTTTTCTGTATTCATTTCTTGATGAAAATCTCCTGTTGTTTGTTGCGACTTGTAAAAGAAGGGCATTTGGAACGAAGCCGATCTTTCCAACAGCATGAACGATAATAAGTATTTGCCCTTTGGCAACAGGTGCCTGCAAACCTAATTCGCTATCGTCACTCCAACTTTTAGATGATGTATGACTGCTGTGTATGCATGACTCATCTTCATACATTATAGTATTTTTCTGAAATTTGTAGCACCACCTTGAAAATTGATGCTGATATAAGTACACATTGATATAAGTACATATAAAATTAGTCATTTGGAAAGGTAGAATCAGACTGAAAAATTAAATGCCATAGCCGGGATTTGAACCACAGATCTTAGGCTTTCCGTGCCGTTGCTCTAACCGACTAAGCTATCATGGCAACATTTACTTTTTATTTTTATTTTTTTATTTTATTATTATTTCATTTTATTTATTTATTTTGCTTTTCTGTTAGAACTCTTCTATTTGATTTCGGTTTCTTCCACTTGAACCCTAAATCTTTAATAATTTTTCTGAGATTTGTAGCACCACCTGAAAGTTTCTGCTGTGTTTCAGCTGGATGAGCAATCTGCATATTATTAGCACAGTTTTTTCTTCCACATAGGAATTGTGAATCGTGCGCCGAATGACGCATTCAAAATCGTCTATTTCTGTAATACGTTTAGGGACCTTATGTTTCTTCCCAGGCATGTCAAATGGCATTCTTTCATTCATATGTTTTTTTTTCTTATCTTTGAGAACTCTGGAAATGGAACTCGGTGAAACACCAGTTGCTTGACTACTCTTTCTTTCACTCTCTTAAGGCTTTTGTGGAACTCGGACGAACATATATTTTCTTCCTTCATCTCTGCTTCTTGCTTCATGAAGTCGAGGACATTTGCAATTATTTCCCTACTTTGACTACATAACACCTTACCATTTAACTTTGAAAACATAGGAGCCATGGTTATAAATATAACAAATATAAAGTAAGTACTATTTAAATACTGCTCTCTTTAAAATTACAACCAGATGCAGACACTTTCTATGCGGACTGTATGTGTTACGCACTGTGAGTAAGCAAAGGTATCATATCGCTTTCATTGATTAAGCTAAACATAAACCATTCCTAGGCTCGGCAGCTGGTGTAGCAATCAAGGTCAAGATTCCAGAAGTTTTGCGCGAGTAATAACTTCAAATCCTTTGCATAGCAACCTGCTTTTAAAAGATGTGGCTATGGCCTGAACCTACATTGAAATGTATAATAATGTTCAAATGTTTATCTCAATAAAGATGAAGCAGATAGGATGGTTCTACAATGTCCCGATAGCATGCATTTTATGCATGTAATCAGTGAATTGAACTAAAGTATATTTAGTGCAAAGTGTGATCGTAAAATGCTCCTATGAGTCATAAAGTTTGTTAAATGAATTGCCGTTAGTTGAATGTTAAATTTCTACCCAAGTGACAATTATTTAACGTCTTTATATATATGCTTATTAAAGAACTTAAATTGTTTGTCTGGTTTCAGTTCGCTAATCCAACACTCCAACCTCTTTTAGTTCAGGTAACTTAAGGAAATAACCTGTCTAGTAATGATTATGCGGATATTTTAACAACATCACCGATTCATTTACCAATTAACCTAGCACACTGGTGTGGCAGCAAACGGTGCAGTACAAATCACATGATTTCTTCTGGATAGCAATCTTATAGGATAACCTGCGATGTAACGTTTGCCATTCTGAATATAACAGAAATGCCACCATTGGGGAATTCATAAATGAGAAGTATCTTTTGAAGCAGACAACAACAAACAAAATGGAAGTTAGTGTTTCTTTTGCCATCGTTTTAGAGTAAAATGGAAGTACGAAGCGAAGCAGGGCTCAAAACTTCACTCATGATGAGTGTGAAAGACTGTTACACCTTGTAGAAGCATAAGAGATTCCATAAGAATAAAAAGTCTGATGCAAAGGGAAAAATACTAGGAGATAGTTACGTCAGAGTTCATATAACCTTACCTCTGTGTTGGTGGCTATTTCTCATTTCTTTATGCCCCTCCTGCTAAAGCCAAATCTTTACTATAATATTATTATAAAGGTAGAAAGTTACTAAGTGAGCTAATCTTTTCACCATTGAAAAACCCAAGTATGTGACAGACATGGACTATAAAACACCTTATAATTTCAATTCATAAATTACTAAAATAGTAATAAGAGTTTGCAAAGCCTGTGTATTAGAATATGAACACACTGGAGTTATGAAAGAGCATACTTGCAAAAACTGTCGGGGGAGATGTTAAGGAATCAGGTGTTCACTTGCGTGAATATTGGGATGTTACATCATTATTAGGGATAGTTGGGGGATACAAAATTACAGTTATAACGGTAAAGGGGAGGATTAACCATTAAATCCTCTAGATGGTTGCACAAAGATTTCATAAAGAATGCTGGGAGCTATATGAAATTAATTAAAACATCATTCGAGTTTAAAAAGCTACCTGTGAAAAGAGTCTTTTATAAAAGGAAGCTTGTAACCTTCGTCTTCGTCCAATGTTTGGAAGTAACTTTGGCTCTCTCCTGTTATGCAGAAATATCGTTATTTCCTCCTCATCGTCCGATAAATACAATTTGATTACTATTGCTGGTGATATGAACTGTGTCAGTCCTGAACGTCAAAACTTGTTATTTGTCAGATAATGGGACTATCAGCTACTCCAACTAGCTGAAACTTATCAGCAAAGATATCTTCCAAGTAGTGGTATCTAGAGATTGTAGAACTGGGAATAGAATGGTGTTTAGAACAAGATAGAGAGTCATGTGAATACAACCTTACACATCTTGCTTATTCACCATCAGAATAGCAAATGAAGAAGTTTATTTTCATATATTTCTACAGTTTAATTACAATAAATGATTAAGTGGCATTTCCTATGCTTGATTTAGTTTTAAAAACTATGAGGTCCCCATGGCCCAGCCTTTCAATCACAATTATTTATTTCAGTAGGAGTATATAATATCAGAAATGGAATGTCTGTCACCAGGTACTCAAATGTAAATTTGTGCTTCTTTAAATTACAATGTTATTTTTTATAAAATGAGACAGGTACTTAGCAATATAAAAATTGTTTTAGAAACACAAAATGGCATAAGATAGCACCTATATTAGGAAAAATGTTTAGCTTATTCTGCTGAATCTACACCTGCAAGTGAAGATATTGAGCCACAAAAACACGAAGGATCTTGTTGAGATTCTCCACAGTCCACAAATCCACCGCATTGCGATTGTCTGCCTCAGTGTGCCATTCTCGTGGAAACGGTAGAGGAATCAAGTGAAGTATTGGAACACCTGGAACACAACAGTACATTTACATGACTCTCTACCCACGTTCTTACAAAAACTTAAGTTTTTTATCATCACCTTCATCTTAATCCAGAAACAGTTACATTATATATACATACTGAGGCTTCATGACCGGCATCATGAATTATTACTATCTGAGCTTGTAGACCATGGTCTAGAAGGCATTGTAGATACCGATGTTTCGCGAAGTACAGCACTTGGCATCTTCAGGGTGAAGTGATTCAGTTGTCTGTGGTGGCAAGAGCTTGAATACGGAGACTGGAGGATGGTGCTCTTATATAGTGGGGGTGGGCAGGGCTTACTGTGAGGTCCTGTGCAGTGATTGGCTCGCATCTCTAGGAGTGGGTGGATTTGGCGAGGTATTATTACGTCTGCTGTTTTTGTGTAAGTGTTTCTCCAAGATAGGTGTCCAGGCTTTATGCACACGGAGAGCCTCTTCTTCCCGGCCTTCCTCCCCTACATTAAGAATGTTTCCGACCTAATAGGCAAGCTTCTGCGCTCATACGGGATTGACACGATCTATAGACCAACACATAAAATCAGGGACTTGCTGAGATCAGCCAAAGATAAGCGTCACCCGCATACATCTGCAGGTGTATACAAAGTGCCCTGTAGCTGCGGGAAAGTCTACATAGGCACTACTATGTGCAGCACGGCCACGAGTGTCACAGCAGATTGGGACAAACTGAAAAATCATCCGTGGCGGAACACTCACTGTTATTTGGCCATGACATCAGCTTCAAAGAAACTGAAGTTTTATCATCAACTGTAAACTACCATGCTCATCTACAGAGGGAGGCCATTGAAATTTATAAACACAAAAACAATTTTAACCGGAAAGAAGAGGCTCTCCGTGTGCATAAACAGCCTGGACACTTATCTTGGAGCAACACTTAGACAAATACAGCATACGTAATAATACCTCACCAAATCCACCGACTCCTAGAGATGTGAGCCAATCACTGCACAGGACCTCACAGTAAGCCCTGCCCACCCCCACTATATAAGAGCGCCATCCTCCGACCTTCGCAGAACTGAATCACTTCCCTGAAGATGCCAAGTGCTGTACTTGGCAAAATGTCAGTATCTACGATGCCTTCTAGACCACGGCCTACAAGCCCGGATAGTAATAATTCAATTATTAGTCAGTTACATTATACATTTCAATATAGATACAGGAAAACAAATCAATCGTCAAAGGAGGACGCTATATTCTGGTCTTAAATTAAATTGAGTTTTATTTATGGACGCTCTTTAACTACTATGGTCCTTAGCGTCCCATTCTATGTTGGGCATGAAAAGACCTGTAATTTTGCTCAGAGGCCTCTTTATCAGGCTTGAGGTTCTTTTATGTGCCATAAATCTATGACACGGGATCACCGGTTTTATTTCCCTTCAGAAGGAAGCCATGCTAAGGATTTTTATACCTGAAAAAATCCATCGCCCTCTGCCGGGTTTGAACCCGTGACCTCGGGAACTAGAGGCTGGCATGGTACCACTACACCATGGAGGACAACTTATCTTGGTCTTGAAATACCACACTGTTTTCATGACATCACAAGAAACAACCGAATAGTGGCAGCGTTTTAACAAATTGACGTGTTGAAAAATTCAAACCAATTATAACAGATATCTCGAAACTGACTGATGCCACAGAAAAAGTTACTGGAAATAAATTGTTGTGTGCCATAAAGAGATTCTGGTTATCTTTTAAGGTTTACCAATTATACAAAACTTACTCCAAATGAAGAGGACTTCCCAGAAAATTCAAGATATACATTTTGTTTATCATGTAAATATCTTTAATATATGGTATGACCTGGCAGAGTAGCCCCTTATATAGGCCTCACACACAATACAGAACTTTCGAGAAGAGGATCCTGCTGCAACATGCCAGAACAGGTAAGTGGCACATAATGGGCTATTATTCCACAGTGGCTTTTGTTCTGATGACCGGTCAAAGTCCCCACACAGGTGCTGGGCCAAGAGACACTTACTGGCAGTCCACAGGTAGCTCTGTGCATGCTGTCACAATACAAAGCTCATAGACTTTTCATTTTTGAGTTACGGTCTTTAAAGACACAAAGACTTATAGACCTTTATCTAAAAAAAAGCCTTTTTTATTTTATTCAGGGAGTCTGTATTTCTAATGAAATCTTGGTATTGATAAGGGGTAGAGAAAGTAAACATTTGAAAATATATTACATAAGAATTCTGTCAGAGCCAGCGTTAACTGATACAGGGCATGTGCAAACCTTCACCACAGAGCTGCTACAGTTATCGGTATATCAAAACACTACTAGCAGTCCTATGGTCTACTTATGTGGTATACAAAGAATTCATAAAATCTTAATAGAGGCTAATAAATGTTCCATTTATCTTTGGGATTTCTTCTAATTTTATTAAAATCCAATATGAGATAAGGTTCACTCTTACTAAAGTATTCATCATTGTACTGTCATCTATTTAGAAATTAAGAAGTTTATATATGCAGCACATAAACTTTGAAAAGGGTCCAAAAAGTTTGCAAACAAAAACAAAAGGCTTTGTATACAGAAGTCATTTCCGCATCTTTTCTCTCTGTTGGATACAGTTGTTACATCAAAATGAGGCAAAATTTTGTTTCTGTTCTCATTTAAAGAATAATAAAAATTTATAAATTTTGCACAATTGCATCATTTATGGGGGACATTAATGTATTGGACCAAGTGCCTAGATCTGTGACCTTTATTGTCAAGTTTTTATGAGTTCAAAAACTGTACATGATTTAACTTTTTCTTGGCTTTTTGAGTATCTAATTTGTATTTTTGAAATTTGTCCCTTTCACAAGACATTTCACTCTTGGTACTTCAAATTCAAACTTTACAGTACTTGAAAGCTCTTCATTCTAACATGCATAGAATATGCACACAACACATATAGTGAAACCAAAAAAATGTTAAACATATTTTGTACTAAATAGACAAAACAATCCCAGGATACATGTGACAACATGCATAACGATTTGCACTTGCTACTTCATGGTGCTTCCAGTCAATAGTAGCCTGTTAGTACCTCTACTTTACTACACTACTCCATTCTTCCCATGATGGCTCACTTCATGTCTTCCATTTCGTCACCAGCAGGATAGGAGCACAAATATTTGTGAAAACGAGATGTTTTCACATCCAGAGGTGTCAGTAGGAATGTGGATTTGTTTTCTGCAGGAGTTTGTGCTGGCACAAAGTCATACTACTCACCCGACCTCCTTTTTTAGCAGTCATTCTTATACACATGTCTCTGTGTGCATATGACAAAGCAAGATGGTATAGTACAGGGATGAGACCTATAAGGTAATTGTCTGTCAGATAGTGATCCATGAGGAATCTCCCATCGTGATATAGCCACTTAGTTAAAATAGAGAGAGGGAGAACTGAAGTGGAAATTAAATATACAGGTAGAACTCACATTTTTGGGTCTCCATCACACAGTATCTTACCATTAGAATGCTTCACTATTTCCTTTCACCAAACAGCCATGTTTATTGCCTTACTGACTGCTCATCATGAACATATCACATGGAATAGTTTTTACTATTTATATTAATCAAAAGTTTTGACCTGTTTGATTAATAGACAGAGGGTTGTTCACGATCTATGGTAACAGTATCAGACGAGCACAACAGCTTCACGCTGAAACATGTGGAACTGAATGGAGGTTCAGCAGTGTGAGTGTATCACTGTGTTTGTTCTTGCTGCATCAAATGGTGTCAACAATAGAACTATTCTGATAAGGGTACATTATTGCCATTTCCGGTACAAAATACTTGTAATCTAAATTATAAAGTAGTGCAAGAGGCGTGCCTTTACTATATCCAAGAAAGTGATCTCATGCGCACTCAACAAGAAAGGTAAGGCCACATGAGAGCAAGAAACAGGGAGATCCACGACCGGCCAGCAGACGCACCCTGGAGATAATTTGGAAGGTGAAGGTCCATACCTCTGGACCAAATCCTGCAACTCAGAGGGACATTGCACTGTAATTGGAGATCTGTGTTACTACCGTGAACACCATCATCAACCAGGATTTGGGTCTAGAAAAGTGCCATAAGAGCCGGGGATATAAGCTGTTGCATAAACACATTACAGAATGTGCCACTAACAGCAGAAAGCTGTTTGAACGATATCTAGTGAATGTTTCTTGTCTTTTTAGATGAGGCATATGTTTATTTAAGTGACTGCAACAAACCCTCGGCTATATATTATGATGCAGTAATTTGTATCACAAATTATTTAAATGTCAAGAGTGATTGTAGTGTGAATATGCATTATTATATGACATTGATTTGAGATGTTTGATGATTGTAAGCATTGTCGAGAAGTGGGTTTATACGGCCTTACTGAAACTGACAATAATAGCGTGCAATAATGTAGCGAGGGGGTGAGCTGTTTATCATTATTAGAGACGAGCAAATGAAGTAATATTGGCGCGTTTTTCTTAGAATTTGCTGGAACATTTTCCCTAGAGCAAATGTTTTCGTAATTTTCATTGGATATAAATATAGACACTAATGTTGGCGTGTTTTATTAACCAATAGCAGCTCGGTTATAATCTTTAGGTATATCGGGGTGTAGGAGTATAAAAAGAGCTAAGTCAGAGGTAGATCCCTCTCAGTCCAGCAGAAACATTTATACATTACACGTCGGCTTCAGTCCATCAGAAACATTTGTGCATTACACGTCACTGAATACATCGCACAGTTTATCAATTCGCAGGTTGCGCGTAGCAAAGTTATAAAAAAACCTCAAGTGTCGTAAAGTTATTTACACAAAAACTTGAAGTACGCGAATTAAGAATGAGCAGTAAATAAGTTATTATAACAGTTTCAGTTTGGCGAGTGTCAAGATTAATATGTGAAAGTGCATAATGTGTTATGATAATAAAAGTGTAAAACAAATTCTTCATCAGTGTTATCTTTGGATAAAAGACTCCTTTCCGTTTACACACCTTGTATAAGATAAGTGCTCGACCAAAAAGATCATAGCTAGCCGGAGGACAGTGAACCCAAAATTAAATACAATAATAGGCGCTCAGTAAAAGATAACACGAAGTGACCGCGACAAATTGTCTTTTATACGTGCGGCAAATAAACAGTAGCATTCTTTCAAACAAACACTAATACCATCACAAATTGGCTCCCAAACGTGGGGCAAAACACAAGTAAATACAAATAACATTAATTACCGCTGCATATTTGGCTCCCAAACGTGGGGCTCAATAAATAAATAAACATAAAACCGTCACAATTACAAACCAAGGGGAGAAAAAAATGTGAAAGTTGGTATAAGGAAACTAACAAAACTTTCCCCAATGGTTTCATTGTAATAGCAAGGTACAGTTACAATGGTAAATTAACCATTCATTGTGTACATAAAAATGTGGAAATCAACTTGCCATATTATCAGACTAACATCCTGATACCAATTTTCCATACAGAAATCCCTGCTCCCTAAGGTACATATGTAAATAAAGTCTGGTTGCATCAGGATAAGTCATCAAGCCATACATCTGTTTCAACCTACAAATGTCTGGAGAAGATAGAGAGAGAAATGGGAATACATTCCACACCTTTCAGCGACATCCATGTTAACTCATCTGATGGAGTTTTGTGCATTTGGGTTACTGAAAAGAGCACTTGGAGCATATTGCCGTGAACTTTGGATAGTCTCTGGAAAGCTGCCAAGCGGAATGGAATAAACTGCACATCCCTGTATTTCGTAGCAGTTTGCTCCAGTGGAAGCTGTGCTGCAGATTGATGTTCAAGCTAAAGGCTGCCAGATAGAACATCACTGCTGGTGGAAATGTGGTAAGGGGGTCTTAGTTTGTTACCATAGATTGCGAACAACCCTCAGTACTATATGTTGTGATATGACTGTGGTGTATAACGGCTGGTTAATGACGTCATGTGTTTACATCAAGCTGGCTTCTGAAACTGGAGTGACTATAGCAACGTTAATGCAGCTGCAACAACTTTAACTTACGACTGTAAACGTGTGATGACTTACCACGGATTTGGAAAGGTATGTGGTCATCTTCAACACCACCCTGGCGGGATAACCGTTTAAAATAGCGTTGTTCGGATTTGCCAACAGAGTACTGTACCAGTTGTCCCAACTTTGCAAGTCTATCCTCCACCCTTGCCATCTGACGGTACCAATTCTCTGTTTCAGGAAAAAAATTGTAGAAGGCTGGATCTGGGGCACCCAACAGGTCCAGCAGCACCAACACATCCTGCACGCAAGCCAAGAAAAGGATTAATGCAATCTATATTTGTTGTTTGTTTTTAAATTCTTTTACTTAAAGTAACTCACTGTGGTGGTACTGTTGTAGTTAAAAATTACTAAGTAGGTATACATCCCCAAAAGATGTTAAAAATACTGTAACATCTTGTTAACAGCTTTTGAGAAGGCAGCACTCTAATGCAATTTGATCCGTGCATCGCAACACTCTTGTTTCAATAGCTGGCAATTAGTTATATTAATTGACAATTCTTGATTGTCTCAGGTTACTTAGGGGCAGAGCAACTACTGTTAAAAGAGTAAACAGAACTGGTTACCAAGTATAAAAGAATTACCGAATGTAAAAAGGGCCAACTATGCAGCCTGAGAGAAAATCCACGAGGAATTTAATTGTAATGCAAGCGTTTCTCCCAGGTACAGCACACAAGTGCAGCAATTTTATGCTCACATACAACACCGTACCAAAAACATTAGGTGTAAAGGGCATTTAGAATGGTTTATAACTAATGGTTAAATTAAATTAAATTGAGTTTTACTTATGGATGCTCTTTAACTGCTGTGGTCCTTAGCGTCCCATTCTATATTGGGCGTGAAGGACCGGTAATTTTACTCAGAGGCCTCTTTATCAGGCTTGAGGTTCTTTTACGTGCTGTAAATCTATGACACAGGACCACCGGCTTTACTTCCCTTCTGAAGGAAGCCATGCTAAGGATTTTTACGCCAAAAAAATCTATCACCCTCCACTGGGTTTGATAACTAATGGTGGATACTACATTGAAATGAAAGTGGATGAAATTATGTTATCAACAAAACACTGTCGCTTCTTGAAGCAATTGCTTTGGAAACCTTCTGCATAAACCCACAAATGGTAGCTTTAGAAACTCCAACATTATCACCTGTGATTATTAAGTAGCAGTAGCAGAATTACCACTTGTAGCTTAGCAGAAAGAGGCATGTTTATGCTGGTAGTATTCTAACTTTCTTGTATTTGCTGACGACCACTTTGAATAGTCTGCATTGCTTTAAAAATTCCTCCTCTTGGAGGTTTTCAAATTCAATATGATACACGGGTCTTCTTCAGTTAGGAACAGCATTAAAAAACAGCAACTCTGTATCAACTGCTCTGTTTGTGGCAACCGTTTTCTTAGTTAAACAGTGATGTTAACTTGCCACAAATATTACAGCTATTGCTTGATGAAACAGAATTTATGTTAACTTCAATATTATTAAAATGTAACATCTATTGGTGAAACTGATACAAATTAAACACCCATTTTTATTGTATCTTTCACATCAACTCCAATTCTTGACTGACCCCACCTAATAATTTTATATTATTCTCTCTTTCTAATGTGACACTGCTTCCTCATTGATGAAGAAATTATTTGGGACTGGAGGAGGGGCAGTTATACTCACCATTCTGTGCAATTCATTTGTACCATCAGCATTGTTTCTGGGATACGCTGTCTGCTCCCATCTTGCCGCTAAGTGACGAGCACCATAAATGGAATCTTTTGGTCCCCATTCCCTGAAAGCCTCTTCCCCATCAAAGAATATAAACCTTAAAGTCACGTCATTCTGCAAGACAAGAAATCAACATTAAATTTACGTTTCTGCTGGATTTCCAAAATACTACATAGGCACATTTTTGTCAGCTAAAGGTAAAATACATTGCAACTCAATGAGTATTTTATTTAATTTTGATTGTCATCAGAGGTAAAATACAATGGTTGTAATAGTATTAAACTATTTCTAGTATACATGACTGGGTTTTCATACCATACTACAAATTAAAATGTTTTTCTCAATAGGACAGATGCCCTTCTCCTTGTAATTTTATGACCAGATTTAAAATGTTACAGATTTTCACCACAGACATGACAAAGCGTTTCATTCAGTTGCATTATACTGTAACTTAAGATTACAGACTGAATGGTGTACAGTGCTATGATAGGCCAGAGCTGGTTCACAACCGCCCGAGAACGGGAACGAGAATGGGAGGCAATACACCATGCAAGATATTGGTTCACAACAGCCCAGTAATGAGAACTGGAATGCATATCGATCACAAAGTGAAAGTCAATTTTGCACATTGGGATTTCATTTGTTTGTAACTGACCAATATCTTTTCACCTACTTCCAATTTAGCCAAGCCAACGTCAAAATTTGATAGAGTAAACATTATCAAAATGCATATCCATTACATTTCCGATCCCTCTACTTATGCCAAGCTTTCATTCCTTTATTTAATGGCATACATTAAAATAATTTATTGTTCTTTTTTCATTTCCACCGCTTTTAGCTGTTCTTTGTAGCTTTTGCAATTGTTTTTTAGGTAATAGCCAGTTTTGAGTTGCATATAAACTACAAATGACCCTTTCACCAGAGGAACTAACGCTCATTGGATTTGTGGGTGTCGGGATGAGGTTAGGAAGCACATTTACTACTAATTCCTTCCAGTTTCATGTTTCCAGCTTGCGACTATAGAGAGCACTAGTGGCTGTTTCATGTCATGGCTGCCTAGAATAGCCTCTACAGTAAAGAGTCTAATATGCACAATATGGATTAATATGCCGTGCCCGAGAACGAGACAGTAAAAAGTTGGGCAACTCTTCTTTTCCATTCCCAGGACCGGGAAGGCTTCCTGTCGATTGTGAACACTCCCATTTGAATACATGTACTTCAACTTTCTCGTTCTCATTGGTTGTGAACCAGCCATTATCTATGTATCTATGGCTGCAGATAGAAGTTTCCCATTTTCTCTGACAGTTTTTGTTTATAGTTAATGTTATGAAGCATAAAATATGGACTAGAAATGTGTGTGTAGCCCAGGAAAAGGGTTCTTTGCTTTAGTATGTGTTTGTTGTGGTAGCAGGAAGAATTTCAGCAACAAGCAGTGCTGTCAGGTCTCCAAGGATTCTTATAAAACAGAATTCCCATTTATTTTACGTGGAATTTTTGTACATTTACTGCACTGAACATTTTACATATTTTAAATTTCATACTTTGCTGAACGAGGGATAGTTTTATGGGTTTCAATATAAGGAAGTTGGCTCCTTAATGGTTAATCATATTCTCATTGATCTGCTAGGTTCACCAAAGTTTTTATATTTGGATTGGAAGGGTGATGGATGATAATTTAGATACTTATCAAAATTGTGCAAATTATTCACATGTGTTATCTTTGTCTGGTGATTCTTTACACAGATAGTTAAGGGGGTGTAATATTGTGGTGGTAGCCATTATGAGTAAACAAACAGCAGAGAATTCCCTAAACATGTCCTACACTCAATTATTTTTGCTTTAAGATAGTGAAGTGACAAATTTGACACACGCTACATATTTGTAAAATTTGCTTTGTTATTAAGGCTGGTTCGCAATAACCCGAGAACAGGAACAGGATGCAAAACTGTGCACAACATTTTGGTTCAGAATAGTCAGGGAATGCATATTGGTAGTAAAGTGAAAAGTCAATTTTACACATTATTTGTTGTTAACTGACCAATAATATGTTTTCACCTGCTTGGCAGAACAGAATGAAGTTCAACTCGTGTGGGTGCCAGGTCATAGTGGCATAGAGGGAAATGAAAAAGCTGATAAACTTGCACGACAAGGAGCAGCTTGACAATTTACTGGCCAGAGCCGGCTCTAGGAACATCTCGATGTTTAGTACTGGTCCAAAGTAGAACATAAAACTCGAGGAAATAAACATGGTAAGAAAAGAGCTTCAGCTGAGAACAATCCCATCTTAATGTCACGGTAACAGCCCGGCACATTATATGCTCCTGTGAGGCTTTGGCTGCTTTTGGGAAAATGTTTTTAGAACCAGAAGAATTTGAAACCATACCTGTTACGAGACGAGGCATAATGAATTGGATTTAAAATGATAGAGGTGGCACAATAAGCCCAATGCTAAAGTGCGTCCGGAGCAATTTATATTGAAAAAGGCAAGACAACACTTGCAATTCAGTCAACATCAAAATTTGATAAGGGATTGCTGTACCAAGTTTCATTAATAACATACATTTAAGTTATCTGTTCTTCTTTATAGCAGTCTATTAATTTCTACTGTCTCTGCTTGCTTGCTTGCTTGCTTGCTCTTTGTAGTTTTTGGGACAGTAGTCACTTTTGAGTTACAGACAACACTTTTGCCAGAAGAACGAACACTCAATGGGTCTGAGGGGGAGAGCATACACGTTTGTGGTATTTCTTTCAGCATTCATTTTCCCAGCTTGTAACTAGAGACAGCCCTAGCAGCTGTTTCATGTCATAATTTCTACAATGAAGAGTCTAATATGCCACCCCCAGGAATGAGAAAGTTAAAATTTGACAGAGTCTTCTTTGTTATTCCTGATAAAGCTTCCCATAAGTGTGAATGCTCACATTATAATATGAGGGGCACTCAGAAATCATTTACAATTGCATTATTTTAAAAATACTGTTCAGTGTAAGCACATTCTCTCGTGGGATGAACACTGCCAGATGCTAGATGACAGTTGTGAACGGAGCATATAGAGAAAGGACAGTGCTTGTTTGTTGTTAAGTGGAGAAAGCCATGGACAAGAGGAAGGAAGGCAACTATCTTGGACTGCATGGTTTTTGTGGAAGGAAGGAGTTAAAACAGCAGATATTTATAAATGTTTAACTCAGTACATGGTCAGGAAGCTCCTGCACAAAAGAATGTTTACAACTGGATCACTGGGTTCCCCAGTGAAAGGGAATCTGAGTACTGGTCTTCCGTCAACATCGCAGTCTCCGAGGAACACTGAGGTTTGTCTGAATTGATCATTGCAGACAGGCGCATAACCTCGGATGAACTGGAATGGCAGACACGCCTCAACCGCGCAACCCTGCACAGAATTACTCATGATGATTTGGATATGATTAAGGTGTGTGCACACTGTGTTCCAAGGCCTTAGCGCAGGCCCAGAGGGAGAACATACTTGAAGTCTGTCATTGACTATTGGGAATGAAGATGCAGATTTTTTGGAGAAACTGGTGACAAATCATGGTGTCACTACCGCACATCTGAGAAGAAACGCCAATCCATGCAATGGAAACATCCTGAGAGTCCCTGGTCCATGAAATTTCATGCTGCTCCATCTGCACGTAAGCAGATGATCTTCATCTTTAGGGACACCTTGTGGCATACTACAAATGTATTGATTTCTACAAGTAACAATGGCCAACAGACACCCTTACACAACTTAGACACAGGATTCAGCAATGGCAACAGGAAAATTGGTTGAAAGGAGTGCTCCTCTAGCACGACAATGCACAACCCCATACCAGTAATGCCACAACTGCAAAGTTGACATCACTAAGGTTCACTGTTGTGCCACACCCACCATATTCATCAGATCTCGCACCATCTGATTATGCTTTATTTGACAACATGAAGGATGTGCTGTGGTTTGGCAACAATGAGGAGTTGCAAGCAGCTGTCCACAGGTGGGAGTGTGGTACTCCAAACAATGGTTCTTGATGCAGTCATCAAGTTGCCAGGGCATACTGACATCGGTGGGGAGTATATTCAGAAATCCCATGTACACTGAATCATGTTCATTAATAAATTAGGTACAACAAACTACTACTGTAAATCATTTCCGAATGTCCCTTGTTAACTTTGTCGCTCTGGTTACCATTCTCGAATATGTGAACCAGCCTTTAGTAGCTATTTTGATTATACAGGGTGGACCATTTAAGTTGAGACTGTACAATATCTCCAAAACTAAGCATTGTACAAATAAATGTCTTGAATAAAAGTTGCTTGATATTATGGGGAAAGTTAATATCATTAGTCGTGTTTTATTTGGAGGATGATGTGATAGTCATTTTAGGGTCAATTTCATTTATTTAAATGGGAACCTACAATTAGGGTCAAATTAAATTGATCCTAAAATAGCCTCAATGAGGCCCAATGCTCTCCAAATAAAACATGACTATTTATTCAAGGCATTTCTTTGTACAACACTTAGTTTTGGACATATTGTACAGTCTCAGCTTAAATGGTCCATCCTATATATTATAATGCTAAATACACACTCTTGGGAATATTCTTAACTTTCTTTTCAAATGATATGATGTCTATCCTTGAGCGCCATGAGTCTACAGTGCTCTCATGTTGTACTCCCGCTAGTAGACAGCACTGTGGGTTAAGTCAACCCATCTCTTATAAGTAACTCTTACATTAGGTCCAAATATTGTAACTTAATTCACGAGGAAGGTAGAGGGTAATCTTTGTAAACCACACCCATATATTCAATCATAGGAACTGAAATGGCCTTACATATATATTTGTAATTACACACCAGGAATTTGTTTGTTTCCTCTTTCTTTTATCATAATGAGGGCAAACTTAGCCTGCTAAGCAGAATGTCAGCCCTGATATGTTGATGTTTACCCTTCGGAGTTCAAATACTTCATATCATTGTTGGTTTAAGTAACAATACAGCAGACATGAATTTGTGCAATGGACTTAGGCAGTGAATTTAGTGGCTGGTATTGCGAAGCCAGACTCAAAATAATATTCTTACACGTTTTAAAACTAATTTAAAAAATACACAGCAGCTTACTGAGCGTGTGGTGAAGGCAAAGCAAGTGTATCTCACATTACCTTGTGCTAGACAGTGTGCAAGCGAGAGGGGAATAGTGATGAAATGGCAACACAGTTAATAACAGCGTCTGATTCGCTAGAGAACAGAACTTTTCCCATTTGAAAGGTACTGTAGTTTTCTTTTGCTTTAAAATTAAATTATAAACATCTTTTCACTTACCTGAGGGAGTGTCTGTTTGAGAAGCTGGTCAAGAACATATGCTAGATTAATCATCATTGCACAAGGCACGGCTGAGTCTGTGGCGCCAACAAAATTATGTTCTCGGAAATATTTGGAATCATAATGACATGCGAGCACTATATATCTCTTTGCATTAGGGTTCAGAGTTGCAACGATATTCTCAAACTTGAGACGTCCAAAAGTTGGCGTGTTTTCTTCAAAAGGGTCCGTTTCCACCGTCCATCCAAGCTCTTGCATATTGGTGATGATGAACTGCAACAAAGAACAATTGTATACAGTTCACAGCAAAACAAACAACACTGAAATTATCAATAATTTGCTGTCCAACAGCAATACAGCAGTTTTGTTCCGATTTCTGCAATTATGGTTCTCGTAACAGACGAGATGGTGTTTATCATGGGACATTATTTCCAACCATATCTAGTAGGACATCAGAATGGACCAGAGATGTGGGAACAAAGAAAATACTGAGGGCGGCCTCATTAACTGAGAATTGAAATTACAAAATAATTATTATTATAGTTACATATTATACACATTACACAGTAAAATCCTGCTTAACAAAACGGCTAAGTATGAAAGAATGAAGAAAAAAAATGAGTTATTCAAATTTGATTTGGCAATGTTGTGTGACAGTTGGCAATGTGTCTCAACCCTAAATTCAAATTGTATGCAGTTAATCCTCAACCTCTATCCCACATTTAAAAAAATCTGATGTGTTACACTCACATGACTTTCTCTACTCTTGTACAAACTATTTTTACAAACGTTTATTCTCCATATGCTTCATGTTACTCGAGATATTGAGATGTCAATCTTATTGCTAATTTTCTTGTAGATGCAAGGGGAACATGGTAGGTTATAAGTGATAGACAAATCTTTTAAGCGCTGGTTGCTATGTGGCGCATTCTATTCTGTTTGCATATCCAGGACAAAAAATTGAATAACGAATTTGAGAAAAAAAGTATAAGTATTGGAAAATTTAAGGAAATAACAAGCAATATCTCGAAAATGGTTCACTCAACTAAAAAAATGTATATGACATAAATTGTGTATTTTAACGCGATCTACATTTTTTGTGCAGTAAAATTTTGTCTATCTCTTATGGTTTACCAGTTATGCAAAAGTCGTTCACAATAAAGCATACTTTTGGAGACATTCCCAGAAAATTCAAGATATACATTTTATTTGTCATAAAAATATCTTAAACATATGATATTTTAATCAAAATCGTTAGCCATTTTTGAGAAAATTAAAATTTTCGAAAAATCTTCTATGTAAAGGGTACTCTGGGGTGAGGGGATTTTCTTGAAAACCTTCGTGTCGCATCCTTGGAAGATACTGAACCCAAATACCAAGTTTGGTGTTTATCCGACTGTTCGTTTCTGAGTTATGCTGTTCACAGACACACACACAGACAAACAAACAGACACACACACATGGACATGTTTCCAAAAATGCTTTTTTTGGATTCAGAGGGTCTCAAAACATGTATTTCCGGTGAAATCTCGGTATCGAAATTTTGGGTGGAATACAATACTTCTCCTACTTACTATACGTAGTAGAGAAAGTAAAAATACTGTACCGTTATAACAAGTGTTGACTGCTTGTTGGTATTGGTCAGTGTGGTCTATTTCAAAGCTGTTAGTGACAGCAGATGAAGCATTAGAGGTAAGAAAGGCTACAAATTCATATTACAATCTTAACAGGAAATATTGAATTACGGACTATCAATAACAGAAAACATTTTGTTTTGGTTGCCTTGTGTTTTGTGGAACAAAGCAGTGAATCAACAACAATAGATATAATGTTTATGAAATGGTGGCATGATATAACTGCTCACAAGCGTTGTGAAAAGAAAGTTCAGAAAAAAATGACTGATTTTATCATATACTGTATACAGTAGTAGTTTTAATTAAACATTAATTATGGTCTTCCAAAACCATAACCATTGATTGTCCAAAACAATGTGTTATTTCCAATGGCTCTGCCCCCTTTATTTCAGTCAAGCAGGGTTCTACTGTATATTATATAGGATAATTCAAAATATCAGGTGTTTTAAAAAATAATTAAGCATTAAGTTTGAAATTACAATTAATGTTATTATTGGGATATTAAATGTTTTGAAAGTTAGCATTTTACACTAATATGTTACATGTAAGATTATTATGTACCTTAAGTGCATTCATGCTAAATGAGTGGACTGATCGCAAACAAAACACTTGACAATAAGTTATCCTGTCTGTACCAAGGAGAGTATTCACCCTTTGGTTTCATAAAACAACTGAGGGGCTCAGCACCCCTTCCGTAATATCTTGGGGTGTGCTGATAAGAGCCTCAGCCCCAGGTTCCGGTGCCCTTGAAATCGACAAGTTTGCTTCATGTTAAAGAACAATACAAGGAGAAGCTTAATAAGGAGGTACTAAATGACAATGCAATGTTAGCTGTCGGGGGAAGTTCCATCGTATGGAATCACTCTTATGTGAACAGATCACCCAAGAACAAGAATATTACTAATTTGAAAGAAACTGCCATAATATTTAATGCATCTCTTACATCCAATTATGCTATGCCCCTGTATTTTAACTCATGAACATCAACGTCCATTAAGAGGCCTAGATATCCCAACTTATTCCCCAAGATCTAAACAAAAACAATTTTTATTGCTCTCAAAACCTAACCTGAAAACCTTGCTGGATTACAGTACTTCGTGCTCTCAAATGTCACGTAAATTGTAGTTAAAAAGAATAAACACAAGAGATTAATCTTAATGTAACAGTAATCGTAAAATACCTGTTTGACCAATTCATGATTTTGAGTCCCCACAACTCGAGGTATTAAGATAGTGTCTAGCACATTCTCGAAATGTTTCAAATTCGACAGATTTGCCAGCTGGATAACATCTTCATCGCTGAGCTTCAGTGCCTTGTGAGCATTCTGGAATAGAAAATGAAACAAATGATTTGCGAAAGTGTCCCACTGACTTACATTGTGGTATTTTAATTTAACCTTTAAAGTAATACCTAAACGTTATACTTACCTTTTCATCAATTAATCTGGAAGCTACAGTAGCCGCTTGCAGTTCCCATAAAACATTACAGCCCAGTAATACTGAAAATAAGACCGAAATAGCACACATTGTTGCACAAACTTAGGCCAAGGCTAGACTGACATGCTTACGTATACCGTTCTGTAGCGTTTCCTTTATTTTCAAGGTGATTGGCAATAGGTACAGCGTTCATTAAGTTGCACAGAACGCCCACGGCATTCTCTTCGATCTTTACTTTTAACATATGCTTGTTCTAAAGCTTAAAATCAACTTTCGTCACTTTAACCTCATGTCAGCCGCCACCACCTACCGCCCGCACTTTCCGTTAGTCGACCTCGACGTCATTCATGACGTCACTGAGTAGCAGACGATTTCCTGCACACCCAGCTGTTTGCTGTCATTTGTTTGTCAGTGCCGTAGATATATTTTGTTGCGAAAGTGAATGAAAAGAAATGAAAGCAGGATTGTTACTGCTAATTTGGCTCACATTATTGTCCTATTGGTCGAGTGCGACATGCAATGACAGTCATAGAGTTTGTAATGCTTTGAGGTTAGGCATTAAAAAGGGTTTGCAATTCCTAAGAGTGATACGTTGCGGAGTTAAAAGAGCAAATTTACTGCATTTTAAATAAACTTTTTCTATAATCCAATGGAAATATAAAACTATAATGCAGGAATTAAACCCGAGGAAGTAGCTTTTATGATTAAATGATATGTTATTGAGTTCAATATTTATCTAATACATAACTTTCACTGATTCACTTTCTGTAACTGATAAGCAATTGCTATGAAGGAGGTTGGCGAAATACAGTAGGGGAAATGTATAATAAATCTGTTCCTACAAGTCAAAATGTAGACAATTCTTACAAATTCTACTCCATCTGCTAAGATACTGAGGCTATTGTCAGAAAAATAACCAGAAAAGAGAGAAAACAGCATAATCAAAAAACCAAATATTTAATGAATACTATGTATTTAAGTCCAGCATCTTCCAACGATGTAACAAAAAGCTTTTAATGAAAATCCCCCCCACCAAACTACTCTATATGGGAAATTGTGTATTATTTTTCATTTAAAAAAATGACTAATGATTTTGATTAAAATACATGTTTAAGATACCTGGATGACAAATGAAATACATATCTTGAGCTTACAAGAATAGCAAGTGAAGTTCTCTTGATTTTGAACTTATTACACACAAAATTTGTATCAAAAGAATTTCTTTGTGGCATTAACCATATTCATTGTTATTGGTATGAAGATTTGACTGATACTTCAGGCCCCTCTATCTCTCTTGTATCTATAACAAAATGTTAGATACAGCAAATGTTTGACATGAAGTACATAGAAAAATATAGAGTGGGTAGAGAAAGTCATAAATTACATTCTGTCTCCCTTCCTTACTAGTTAATTATCCTCTACATTATTGCAGCTAATATTTTGTACCTTAACTGAATGTATATTACATTAATGAAATTTCAATGCACTCTCAATATAATCTCAATTACAATGCTCTTGTTAAACTTCTTCTATGGCATAATAGTTTGGGATCGAACCATAACCTCATCTGCCTCTGACCCTAATCCTTGACAATTGATGTCCACCACCTCGTTTTGAGTACCTAGCATCTCTTACCACTGCATCAATCCAGTGGTCCCTGGGTCTTCCTATAGACCTTCTACCTTTGATTTGGTAAACTATCTTGTTGGGAATTTGGTTGTTACCCATGTGAATAACGTGCCCAGCCCAATGCTATCTTTGAAATCTAATGGTGGTGACTAGATCATTATCTTTATAGAGATAATACAATTTGCTATTGTAATATATTCTCCATACACTGATATCCTGAGTTGGGCTGCACATTCTTGTTAGAACTGGTCTTTCAAAGGCATTGATTACATTAGTGGCTTGTTTATCTTGTTAAACTTAAATGCATGTAAATGCAGTGTAAGTAGTTGGGTTATCAAAAATCAAAATCCTTCATTTTAACCTACCTTTTCCTCTAGCATAATATACAGGGTGTACACAAATTTTTATATGAGTTTTAAATTTATATATTTTTTCTGCAGTATAGAATATAATTTTGGATCATAACTTAAATTGAAGAATAACTGTGAAGTTAACATAACAGAGATACTTTCATTTCTTACCACACTGACATTAGTATGTCCATCTGGCATGTTTTCTTAACACCTTCTACATTGCCATTGATTCTTGACTCTCTCCCCTTTACAGAGACACCCTGTCTGATTGTAGCACCTAGGAATGTTGCTACAAGAAGGGGCCCTTAGACCAAATCCTCATCTATATACCCCAAATTCCAAGTCACGGCTACAAAACCAAACCTTCATAGTTACTCTTCAAATTTAAGCTATGATAGGGATGGGACTTCAATACTTGGTGTTATCGAAGTGTGCCTAAACTTTGAGATAAACCTTCAATACTTTTAAATTTTTAAGTTTGCATTATTGAAAGTTGTGATTAACTTTATGCTAGATAAAAAATGACAGACTGCGTTATTGCCTCGCACATGTCCCCAAAGAGGTACACTGGACTATAGTTCTTGATAGATCTAAACTGCATTTTCTGTGGGTGAATGAATGCAACATTCAACATTGTGTCTAAATGAAAACATGCAAAACAATGGAAGGTACTCGTGTAACATGCAGTGGCTGATTTAGCTGACGTTTCTGCAATAGCCTGGCCTGGTGAGTCACTCTCAGCCATTGCATTGACCTACTCTGGTGAGCAAAATGTGAATCCAGCAGAAACAAATCAGAACTTAAGATAATACAGCACATGGAAATATTTGTTCTTTGTTTGTGTTTATGCTAGTCAAACCTTTGTATTAAACATGTAGAGGGTTGGTAGTAGAAAGGTTAATCCACAGACTTACTATCTTTCCCCAAGTATTATATGACTGGATGAAAGAGTACACAAGTTATGGAATGGTGTAATACACACATAAGTTTAAAAGCCCTATAATCATTTATATTGACAACTGTTCTGCTCCTGTGTGCAGTTTGAATGCCACAAACAGAGCACATATCGCATGTTTAGTCCTGGCAAGAGGAGGCAGCAAAGGAATCCCCAAGAAGAACTTAGCTCGGCTGAATGGTACTTCACTTCTACGCAGATCACTTATTGTTGCCCACAGTTTAAATAGTGAGTAAAACCAAGCCTGCGTTTACTTTTCACACTCGGGGTAAACTTTTATTAAAAGCCTATGTTATTCATTTCAGATTTTTCTTCAATTTGGGTGTCCACGGATGATGATGACATTGCAGATGAAGCCAGTGATTCAGGAGCGACGGTTCACTGGCGATCTGCAGAGACTGCCACTGATGATGCATCATCACTCTTGGCAGTCCAAGAATTTATTAAACATCATCCAGGTAAATTTTAACTATTGGAGCAGGTGGCCCAGGTTAAATCCCAGGGACCCGCATGTGGGATTTGTGGTGTACAAAGCAGCATCTGGGCAGGTTTCCCCCCCACCATGTTTCATTGCACCAGTGCTCATCCACTTTCTCGCCCCCCCCCCCCCCCGTCACGCATCTACCCCAAGTGTTGTCAAATGCCCTGGGGAGTGTGAGTCCTTAGTTTGGGTGGGCATTAAGCAGAAAAGGCTCTGGCCTTCTGATGGGCTGATTATTCACATTTTCTCTCATTCTTTAGAATACTTCTAGGAACTTGGGTGATTCTCATTCCATTTGTTAAAGAACTTACAACAAGTGAAAAAGAAATCTGATTCACATGACTTTCTCTACCTTCCATCTTTATTAGTGGATATACAAACTACTCTTACTAAAGCTTATTTTTACATCTACTTCATTTTAATCCAAATAAACGTTTACAGAAACAGCTACATTACACATTTCGTTATAGAGAACAGCGATAGTCAAATGTTTAACAACTGGACGCTATATGCTGGCCTTCCATAATGTTTACATGACATCGCGAGAAACAACTGAATGTTGACATTTCAAGAGAATGACCAAGTATTGAACAACTCAAAATATCATTAACGGATATCTCAGATTTGGCTTATGCCACAAAAAAAGTTATTTGAAATAAATTGTGTGGTTTAAGGAAATCTACATGTGTAGTACATTTTGTCTTTTTTTTTTATTGTTATTATATATACATTAATTATACTTTTAACAGACATTAGCCTGGTGTAAAAAAAAGTAAAAACATTTTTGTCTATCGCTTAACGTTTACCAGTTATACAACATTATACAAAATTTCTCCTGAATGAAGAGGACTTCACAGGTTATTCCTAGAAAATTCAAGATATACATTTTATTTTTCATGTAAATATCTTTCATATATGGCATTTTAATCAAAAACGTTACAGCCATTTTTGAGAAAATCAAAAATTTCGAAAAATGTTCCATACAAAGGGTAGTTTGGAGTGGGGGAAGAAAATCTTCATATCGCATCTCTCTCTCTCTCTCTCTCTCTCTCTCTCTCTCTCTCTCTCTCTCTCTCTCTCTCTCTCTCTCTCTCTCTCTCTCACAAACACGTGTGTGTGCATGTGTGGACATTTTTTAAAAAAAAATTGGCTTCATGGAGCTTTAAAACGTATTTCTGGTGAAATCTCGGTATAAACTTTTTGGGTGGAATGCAATACCTTCTGTACCTACTAGGTACGTGATATAGAAAGTAAAAAGGCTTAGCAGGACGTATTTTTGTAAAAACCTATTATGCCGTTAGCTATGTATTTGATTACTGTTAACACTTTTGTTTACGGACCTTATGCCAGTGTACTTTTTTCAACTACTAACTCACTATTTAATTTTTCTAGTGGTCATGCAAAAGGGCATGTAATTTCAAAGTCCTCACACAGCGAGCCACTCTTTAAAAATGTAACTATCGCTTTAGCCTACTGTATTCTTCTTATATCTACAGTGAAACTTTTAATATAAAGCATTTCTGCAAATGTTTATCTCCATTAACATGATTGAGATAAAAGAATAAGCTTTTGTAACAATAGTTTGTAGAAGAATGCAAGAGAAAGTCATGCGAATATAACATTGAGTTTTACTTTCTCTATTACTTCCTATAACAAGTATAGGAAGTACTGCACTCCACCCAAAGATTAAATTTCAAAATGTTTCTAGGTACACATTTTGAGGTGTTCTAGAAAAAGGTTTGTGTGCAGTCTGTGAACAGTGTAACCTAAAAACGAAAAGTCAAATAAAGACCAAACTTGGTATTGAAGCACTGGTGCAATGCCAAGCAAGCAACAAGAAGATAGTTAAAAAAAATCCCCCCACCTGTAACTACCTTTACATAGAAAAGTTTTCATCATTTTTTATTTTTTGAGAAAAGGTTCTAATGATTTTATTAAAATACCATATGTTTAATGACAAATAAAATGTATATAAATTTTCTGCGAAGTTGTATTTATTCTGAATGACTTCTACATAACTGTAAGAGATAGACAAAATATTACTACACGAAACACGTAGATCTTGTTAAAGCACACAATTTTGTTGTGTCATTTCTAGAAGTGGACGTAGTTGCTCTGGTGCAGTGCACATCCCCGTTCCTGCAAGTTGCGTTTCTTCATGAAGCATATAACCTGATGCAGACTGGGAGACAAAACTGCGTGTTTTCTGTCACAAGGGAGTACAAGCTTCGATGGAGGGAAACACCAAGTGAGTGATAACTTCAACATACGAGTTGCTTCACTAAAGCATTACTTTAGAGTGGACATTGTTTCGTAGATCTGTAGTTAGTTTAGACTAATGTCTGCAGTCCCTCTGTCAGATGTCTAATCAGAGACTTATCTCTGGTGGGAACATCAAAGTTCACTAATGCAGAGTGGTCATTTTATGGCCTGGCCTGGATCACATGTATGCCTGCTACTGGTTTTCCATTCTAACACTCCTGAGTTATAGTAACATGCACTATGATGAGTACTAACTTTGTTATAGGGGTGTCCATCTGTAAGGTTTCACTTTTAGCAAGAGGTTTTTGAAACACCCAACACATCTTGGAGAGCCTTTGAATTATGTCAATTTGTTCCACCATTAGAACACGTCTTTTTCACATTCCTGTTGTCCTAAACTTATTAACCAGACATCTGGAACTGGAATACCAGAATGTCTACACACTGTATACATAATTCAGTTTTTACTTTCTGTGCCATGTACACACTAAGTATTGCATTCCACCCAAAATCTTGATACAGAGATTTTACCAAAAATACATGTTTTGAGGCCTCTGAATAAAAAAAGGATTTAAAAAAATTATCCATGTGTGTGTCTGTGAACAGTGTAACTCCAAAACAAAAGTCTGATAAATACCAAACTTGGTGTTTAGGTTCAGTACCTTCCAAAGATTTTCAAGAAGCTCCACCACCCCAAACTACCCTTTACACGAGACATTTTTCAAAATTATTGATTTTTTAATAAATGGGTCCAATGATTTTGACTGAAATACCATATATTAAAGATATTTACATGACAAATATTCTCTTCATTTGCAAGAAATTTTGTATAATCTTGTGTAACTGATAAATGCTAAGCAATAGTCCAAAATGCACTATACAAAAAAGTAGATTTCTTTAAAAAACACAATGTATTTCAAATAACTTTTTTATGACATCAGCCATTTCCAAGATATCCGTTATTAATGCTTCAAATTGTTCAATACTTTATCATTTTTTGAAGTCCTGTTGCTTTTCAGTTGTTTCTCATAATGTCATGGAAAGAGTATGGAATTTTAAAGCCAGTGTATAGTGTCCAGTTTTTAAACATTTGACTGTCACTATTCCCTTTGTATTTATAATGAAAGATGTAATGCAGCTATTTTCCGAAAGGTTTATCTTGATTAAAATGAAGTAGACAGGAAAATAAAATTTTGTAAGAATAGTTTGTATACCCACTGATAAGCGATAGAGGGTAAAAAAAGTCATGTGAATGTAACATCAGATTTTGACATGTGTATCTTTGCTGAAGCATGAAGTTTTTGGTAGGTACCTACTTCAATGGACTAACAGCAAGACAAGAATATTCTAAAGTAAATCACACACAACACAGATATTCGAACAAGCTTTCTCTTTTGAGATGCACAATGAACAAACTCTAGTCTTCAGCACAAGCAGAAGGTGACATTTATAGCTGATAAAGCATAGCTTTGAGCAGCTAGCGGAACATACCGAGGTCACTGCAGTGCAAGCGAAACACGGCCGAGCCATAAAACGACCACTCGGTACATACTTTCATGTACATGGAACACTTTGTCACAAAAATAGGTGGAGAACTGAAACCTCTGAACTTTGATCCCAGGAAGAGACACAGACGTCAAGATTGGTCCGGAGAACTTACAGAAAATGGCATGTTCTACTTTGCAACCAAGGAGCTAATCTGGAAGGGAATGCTTCAAGACAAAAGGTAGGGAAAATCCAATTTGTTTTGTTTTAGGACCTTATTCTTTTGCTAATATCTTTAATGTAAGCGCGTCTTGTAAAAGGTTTCTCAATCCCGTAATCTCTTCAACCACTACACCCATTTTATCAATTCCCTTATCATTGTTTTTATCACGTGAATATATGCATAAAGTCGTTTTAATTACTTTTTCCTCTGTATTGTATTCGATACAGATATTTCACCGAAAATACAGGCTTTGAGACTCGCTGCATAAAATAAAAGAAGGCATTTTAGAAAAGCTTTGTGTGTATTAGTAGCGTACAGAAATATCAAAATTGCAGCCGAGTGATACATATCCGAACTATTGGTCATGCACATGCCCTAGGGGAGGTTCCCCCCTTTAACGACCCCTCGCTGCCATGCCATGGCATGTCCCATCATTCTTTCTGAGGAAGTCATTGAATTGCCGCGATAGCGTTTCAGAACTTCGACTTCTTGGCACCATTTCATCGCAACTACAAGCTCTAACGCTTGATCAATACTAGTTTCAATGACTGATATCAGCGAAAGAAATTGTACAATATTTCCACTCTCTTTCATGGATAACCCATATCATGTGACGCGTGATGGAGCACGTGGCTTCCTGACATGCACATGACAAGAGACATATTCGCTGTAAAGCATTTTTTTTCTAACAAAAATACTTTAAGCTTAGTTGCTTCCATATGCAACATTTCTTTATGTTCAGAGTGCACATCACACCTAAAGATTACAACATTTGTTGCTGCAGTAAGTTTATTCGTTGTATGAAACAAAAAAGTGTTAGTGGAGACGTAAATGTCATTGCTATTATGACAAAGATATTTTTTAAATACCTTATTCGTGATTCATTTTATTTATTTTCAGTTGCGGCGTGGTGGAAATACCCAAGAAGTACAGTTACGAAATTGACACACCATTTGATTTACAATTAGCGGAAGCGCTCCTTGACAGTCAACTGTTTATGTGAGGTGTCAAAACATGGCTACAGACCTTTCTTTTGGTGGGTGGATAGTGTTGTAATTTAAGTTACAGCATTTTAGAATAATGAGAAGCGTACTCTATAAGAAATAATACCACTGCTTGGCATATTGAATTATATCTGAGAATTATACACTTGTGTCAATCCTTTCTTTACAAACACTGTGACGTTTGAGATTGTGTAAATTTGTTACAGGATCTATTCCTTCGTATTACCGTGAAGTTTATGATGTCCTTTCTCCATCGGATAGCAATATAAGTACGGAATTATTTTTCAGGTTACTTTTCAAATCCAGACTTCGCACAAAAACACTGAGCTTGGTAAGTGACATATTTAATTGAAATTGGTTTATAATGTTACTGAATTATTTGCATTCCTGCTAGTCGTGGCTGTACCTTAGGAATGTCTTTTTTGTTCCATAAGAACTGAATCGATAATTACTTAAAATCTCAATATTTTTTTTTTTTTCATTTCTGTATTGCAGTAGATGTTCAGCTTTTTAAACTACCTTTTGAGTTGTTCCATTGTTAAAATAAACGCTGTATTACCGAAATAAAGAGTGCAAAGGATATTTGTGTACCCAGGGAACAACTGTAGTTCAAACTATGCAAATATAGTGCCTTTGAAAACAAAACGAAAGTAATAAAACGTAATTTATAAGGAGTACAAGTACATGGCTTTGAAAACCAGCAGTAACAGAAGAATTAAATGCAGTATAAGACATTAAAGCAGTATCTGTATGTTAAAAGCGAATAGTTATTTTGTTTATCCCCTTTGCTTTCAACATGTTATTGAGAGGTTAGAATATTGTGCCCTTTTCTATACTATTAAAAGTGTTTGTCTCCCTTATGTTGTTTTAGCTTGAAGATGAAAAGGAAACAAGTGAAGCCTGACTGGCTAGAGTAAGCTGCAATAAATCCACTGTTTCATGTGGTTTCTAGATTTGCATGTGGTTAGTGTGTGATATAGCAGTAGATAATGTCCAGCTTTTCAGTGAAAGAAATGGTTGCTAAATGTATAAAACTTGTCTTTGTTTACTAAACTATTTGATGGCCATGTGTTTGTGTGCATAATTATTCTGATTTTGGTAATGTGGTTGTGATTCCATTGTGTTGTATAACTAACTTTGCTCATTTAGCCTCAGGATGTCTTGTTGTGACAAGTGTTTTAGGATTATTCCATGTCATATCAACTAAAAAATGCTATTTGTATCTGTACCCTCTCTAGTCTGTTCGTAAATTAATATCTTTAATATACATTTTTAAATTTATATGGGGAGCAGTATTGGAGAAATGGATGGAAAAGGAAGTTTATCATACTTTACAAGTCATAATTAGGTCATATTGAAGATAAAGTAGGTACAGTGTCCTGTTTTTATTTTGATTGACTACGCGGCATGTTTCATATTGTCCAATAACTAGGACTTGGAAGTTGAAGGGCCTAATAACTAAAACAAGAACATAAAAAGGGGTGCAAATTAATTAATATTTATAATAATTTTAGTTTTATTATGCATTTAAATGATGTGTATAATGCTTGACATTAGGCATTATTTAAAGGGAATCTGTGTTATTTATAGCCTCAGTATACATACACATACATATTGCAGTGAGAGATTGGCGTACTTCATTTAATCATCTAACACCCAAATATTATTCTATGTAATAATAAAAAAGGTGCGCCAAGCGGGAATTAAATGTTTTCTTTTAATCTTGCTAAGGACAGTCAGTGAGATTGAAGTATTGGAGCACTTTGAGGTATGTTTGTCCTGGCTCATGGAATTTCTTACTTTTACATATTTTGTGATGAAATCTGTGTATAGTGAATCTTTTAACTATAAGCTGAAAGGAGAAGTAAACGTATCACTCCACCGAGCAGATGGCAGCACCATGTGGAGGATGGCATGAGAGGAAATTGCTTCAGACAGAATGTGAATACAGTATATTGCGCAGCTTGGGAATCATTAGCTTTTAAACATTGTAGGTCTTATTCCTATATTTTGCCTTACATCCTAAACTTCTAACAGATAATACTAAGAGTAGACAAATAAAAGTTGTACCTGAACAGTTCGGCATCTGTGATTAAAGCTACTGGATATAAACTGTTGTTAACTTCAGGCTTTAGAAATCATTCATTTAATGACTAATATCAGTATACCACCTTTGCTTTAACCTTTTATGAGTCAACAAGTTAAATAACAATTAGCGCTATAGGTTAAAACACAACAGAAAACAAACGTGACCCAAGCAACAATTCTGCATTTCAATTATTGCTAAACAATGGCCAACCATATTCATTGTTGATTAAAGGTGGGTACTTTTCACAGAATTTGTTAAAAGAATTTAACACAATTGACTTCTTTCCATTTCCCTCGTTTATGTGTTCCACAGTGGTAGTAGATTCTCAGCTGGACATAGCCTCTTAAATCCTCTGCTTCATTTAGTTATAGGTGAATCATAACAATAATGAGTGTTTTAAATTTCTCTGCACAAACTGTTTTTTGTAGAGGAAGAGACGACATGCTAGCGAGAAAGGTTGTCTTGTCACATGGTTTTGTTTACTTCTCCTTTCAGCTTATAGTGAAAAAGGTCTTGGTCTTCTTTACTCCAGTGCCTGTTGCGTAGAATTCCACTCCTGTCTTCTTTTCTTTAATGCTGTAAATGGTAGATCTTTCGATAGAAGGACCAGCTTATTGGTGCTGTTTTCCCTATTCTCATTGCACATTTTAGGAAGCAGGATTTTTCCTTTTCCATCCTCTCTAGGTCAGCGATAGTTAATTTCTCGCATATAAGTTCTATTCCTTATTGTGCTGTCAAACAATAGCAGAGCTGTATGCATTGCCAGTCTAGCTAGATTCTTGGCTGCTGTTGTTCTTTCTTGTATATGTTGTCTGCATGGCTAAACCTCTTTATTTAACTTAACCTTTAGGGGTGTATCGGCCCTTGTTTATTCTTAAAATAAAAATCTTATAAAGATAAAATTCCTAACTGAAAGAAAGGATTTTCTTGTCATGATTAACTTCAGAATGTTGCAATGGGCAAACAGAACAACAACATAACTACATCATTCTTAGAGTGTGTTCTGTTTTAAGACAGAATAGAACAGTTGATATGCAAAGTTTTCTGTGTGAGCAGAAACGGACGTAATTTTTCTTTTCTTTTTATTTGCATAGAAGGTCCCACTGAGCATATTGCTTTAGGTAGGGACTGCCCTTTACAAGTGAGGCACTAAGCAAATGATAGAGATAAACACACACAAAAAGAAGTACACCACTATAGAATTTTTGTTTTTTTCCTTGTGCATGTGAGAGAAAGAGATATAAACATTTTTTAATATTTCAATTCAACAAGCACCTCAAAGATTGATTTTCTGTTGTCAAATTATTAGGATTACAGTATTACCTCAAGCAGGTATTTGAAGAGTTTGTTTTTGAACTGCGATAAGTAAGTGATGCTTTAATGGGAGATTGTTGTATGTTTTGGCTACACTATGTCATATACTTTTATTCCATATTTGGTACATTTAACTGATTCTATGGGGATCTTGTGTTTTATAACCAAATTGGTACCTAGGAGATTCTTTTCAGTTTTGTACATGAGTGAAGATTCACTAACTTTGGAGAAAGTATTTTAATAGCTCTGTTCTTCAGGATTTCTAAACAGTTTACTTGTTTTTTTATTATTGGAGTATAGTGCACTAGAGTACTGAAAATGTGGGGTGCCAGAGTGCAAAACAAAGACTTTTTTAATGGCTGTTATCTAACTTTAAATCTTTTAGTCTGTGCAGTGGTCACTCTAAAAGTTTTGAGAATGAATACAATTTAGATGTGATCATTACATCTTTCTAAAGAATTCTCCATTGCATTCTATACATTGTCTCATCTTTCAAACCATTTGTCAAGTGCCATGCAATTCTTCTTTGGAGAGAGTGTAAATACTGCATTCTTCGTAAACATTCTACTGCAGCTTCAAATTGTTCATCTCAAATTTTGGGGAATAGAAGAAAGTTGCATGGGGCCAGATCTGTACTGTAGGGAGGATGGGACAAATATTTGACTGTTAACTCCTGCAGTGTGGGCAGAGTCATTGTCTGGGTGCAACAAAATTCCACACAGACTGGTCTTAGGATGCTTTGTTCTCAGTTCATTGAAGACTTATGGCAGACATTTTATGAGTTTTTGTTTTTTAAATTATGTATTTATATACACTTTTTAACTACTGTGGTCCTTGTGTCACATTCTATATTGGGCGTGAAAGACTGGAAATGTTGCTCAGAGACCTCTTTATCAGGCTTGAGGGTATTTTACGTGCCGTAAATCTACCACCAGTTTTACTACGCTTCCGAAGGAAGCCATGCTAAGGATTTTTACGCCTGAAAAAAATCCATCACACACTGCCAGGTTTGAACCTGTAACTTTGGGAACTAGAGGCTAGCATGGTAGCTACTACAGCACGAAGGACGACAGTTTTTTGTCCCTCAAGCAGAATTGTCACAATATGGCCACTTGTTGCTTGCCTCACTTTTGTTGAGGATCCTCTCCTGGGAAGACCCAGACTGTCATATCCACCTGTTACAATGTTGAATATGCTTTTGGATTTCTTGGCACCATTGCACTTATGCTGTTTCTGCTCATTTGTGAGGTGGCAGCAGGGGTCATGTCTTTAAGGATGGCATTCGCTGCTTCTGATCTAATATTCAGGGCTTTTTGAATCTGGTAACAACATGTGTTGTTCTGCTTTCATTACATTTTCATCTGGCACTGTCTTCTTCTTCTTCTTGAAGGAAATCCCTTCCTCTTGTAAACCATCAATAAACTATGGGTTGTGAAGGGCCTGATCCCTAAACTGATTTATCTTAGCACGGAAATGCTCTCGCTTGAGATCCATCCTAGTGTATGGGTAGCAACACCTGCATGCACTTTGTTGGAGCTTGCAAATGTTACTATCTGAACTAAAGCTATGAAGGTCCTGTTTATTGTTGCCCATTCTCAAAACTTTCAAGAGTGACCCAATTACAATATACCAATAATAGAGTTTGCTTTGTTGATGATATATCTCAAGTCAGGGATGAGTCCAATGTAAGGCTGTTTACCCTTTCTATGACATGTTTGATTTTTATTACATACTAACTTGTGCTTGGTCTAGAGGGTTTATTTGTTACATAATTATACCATTGTTCATTTTGGAATTTGTAATCAGGCAGATTTTATATACAGCCTTATTGTAAATGTTCTAAGTAGTATTGTATTATGCAACATTTTGTTTCAGATCTGGGAGTTGGTGGATACCAGACAAGGCTCTGTTTCAAGAAGTGACTTGTACAAGGCCCTTGCATTGATAGCTTGGGCACAACAAGGAAAACAGCCGAGCATGAAGCTGCTGGAGAACTTCTCTGGCGAAGGTGAATCTTTATTACTTTACTGTGACTGTTTGATTCAATGAAATAGTTGGTCTTCTACTTCTCAAGTTCAAAATATAGTGGTTTCCAAATCCTATTGTGCTCCTTAAACTTTTTTGTGGCATTTTTAATTTATAAACACTGCTAAAAATAAATGTACATTACTGTTATATGAGTTTATTGCATGCTTGTTTTTCTTACCTTTATAACAACAGCTGTTTCTTCGGAACCTCCATTCTCTTATGTAATTTAGTATGGAGAAACGGCTGGCACAGTGGAAGTCATTGGAGACAAATAACTGTAATATAAACACTAGTATCTGAATGGGCATTTGGTCACCTGTGACAGTAAAAAAAAAGAGAGAAAATTCAAAGTTTCTGAAATACAAATATCCGTGTTTTAAACAAGGGCATACTGAAAATGAACAGAGAGAGACAATTTCATTTTAATCTAAACAAACCTTTACAGAAACACCTATATTACAAATGTTGTTATAGATACAAAGGGAACAGTGGTAGTGAAATATTTAACAACTGGACGCTTCCATACTGTTTCCATGACATCCCAAGAAACAACTGAATGTTGACACGACTTTAAAAGAATGGCTATGTAATGAACAATTCAAACATTAATAACAGATATCTTGGAAATTACTGATGCCACAGAAAAAGTTAATTTAAATAAATTTTTTGTGTAGTATGTTTTCGTCTATCATTTAACATTTACCAGTTATACAAAATTAAGATGTAGATTTTATTTGTCATGTAAATAACTTTAATGTATTATATTTTATTAAAAATTGTTAGAACTAAATTTTAGAAAAAGCGTAACATTCAAAAAATGTTCCATGTAGAGGGTAGTTTGATGTAGGGAGATTTTCTTGAAAACCTTCATGTTGCGTCTTTGAAAGGTAGTAAACTTAAATACCAAGTTTGCTAACACACTACACTAGCACATACTGTTGTCTAAAAATGCTTTTTTTTATTTAGGGACCTCAAAACATACATTTCTGATAAAATCATGATATGGAATTTTTGGGTGAAATGTAATACTTTCTGTACCTACTGTTACGTGCTAGGGGAAGTAAAAATATAGCTACTTTGTTGTAATAAATACTAGTTATCAAAATATTCATTCTTTCATGGTAAGCAACCACAATTTGTTTATTTGTTACAGAACTTCCGAGACCAGAACTTGTTGATTTGGCAGATCTAGCACATAAGCAAGGAGGTAATCCAATGAATCTGGGACTTCGGTATCCAGACCTATGTCAGTTGGATACTATTGAGGTAGACCTGGTTCCTGAGAAGAAGGGATTGTTCCTGAAGCATGTGGAATACCAAGTCACAAGCAAGGTATGCATATCACCCTGCAATTTCCATTCATTTGAAGGATGATGTGACCAAGTTGCTCAGCTGTAGCACTTGAGGTTCCATTTGTATTCAGTTCACTTCCAGGCTTTTTTTTCCACACTGTCAAAAGCAAAAGGCTTTGGGGTTTTTGAAGTGTTTTGTCTCATGCTGATTTGCATGGAGTGACCCATAAGATAAGACTTTTTGTTTTTTACAGAAATATGGATCACTGGTAAGGAGACGCTATAATGACTTTGTGGCACTACATGAACTATTACTTGGAAGATTTCCATACAGACTTATACCAAAACTACCTCCAAAAAAGATGGTGGGAGGTAAGAACGTGTTTGTGACATTAAAAGTTTTGATAGAGTGGTATATGTTCTCAGAACACTCACCGGCTACAGTACTTGTGCCTTTTCCAGCGGACTCTCATTTCATTGAGGAACGCCGAAAGTCTCTCAGAAGATGGTTGACGTTGGTAGCACGACATCCTGCACTTAATGGTGACCCACTGCTAAACTTCTTCCTTACTTACACTGGAGCAGATGTGCAGCACAAGATCAGAGAGGTGTTCAGACGGATGCCAGACGAGTTCACCACTTCAGAACTTGCAGCACGAGCTAAGGTAAACAATTAACACAAGATTTGAAAATAGAGTTGGTCCAGGATAAACTAATTATCTTTCATTCTACCAGAATTGTGCGTGCAGATTGAGCTTTACATTTAAAAAATCTTTTGCTGCATTCACTTAACCTTCTCTAATCAATCTCTACAAACAATTGTTACAAAAACTTATTCTTCTATTTACTTCTTGTTAACAGAGATAAACTTTCATTACACATTTCATTGTAGCTATAACAAGAATACAGTAGGATAAAGTGATATTCAGAGCTGTTTGATGGCTTTGAAATTCCATGCTCTTTGTATGACCATGAAAAAAAAATGAATAGCAACTTACCACATGATAAAAGTATAAGTATTTGAAAATTCAAACCAATAACAAAGAATATCTCAGAAATGGTTAATGACATAAATTGTGTGCTTTAACAACACTTGCATTTTTTCCTGCTGTAAGTTTTTGTCTATTTCTTATAATGTAATTTGATCAATTATACAAAAGTCATGACTTTACAGGCTATTCCCAGAAAACTCATGATATACGCTTTATTTGTCATGCAAATATCTCAAACGTACAGTATTTTAGTCAAAGTTGTTATGAGTCAGTTTTGAGAAAATGAAATGTTTCCCAAGTAAAGGTTAGTTTGGGATGGGGGATTTTGTTGAAAATCTTTGTGTTACATTCTTAACTTAAATACAAAGTTTGGTATTTAAAGAGCTTTTTGTTTTTGAGCGATGCTGGCGTACCAGTCACTCTTTTGCAACTGATGCACAAAGTCCAGGAAACAATTGTTGTGTCTTGTGGTTTTGGAGAAACTAGCATGCATCATTTTGTAACAATGCTACATATTTATTAGTTTCTTCTGCAACTTTCTTATAAAAATGGACACAGCTGTGCTGCTTAGAGCCTACTAACTTTACATTTCTCCCATATTCCATATGTTTTCTAGTTGCCAATCTTCCTCTTCTTCAGATTGAAAATTGTTTCAGGTCTTGATCACTATAATATATAAAATGTAAGACATGTAGTACCAAGTGTAAACCAGCAGTGCTGTCATTGTAATGTTTTTCTTGGCCATACTTTCAAAGAAGTCTTCAGGGTAACTGACTTTTATGGGAAGTTTCAACTTCAGGTTTATTCACAGTAAAATATTATATTGTTTTGAATCATTTTCATAATGCAATGTTGTTTTTATTATAATTTGTAGAATGATAATTTATTTAACAGAAGATCGTTAAAGAGTGCTGCAGTTTTATTTTCATATTTAGGTGCACTTTTATCCAGAGGTGTAGCTAGGGAGAACTTTTGGGGAGGAGGTTTTAACAAAGCTATCTAAAAATAGTTTTATTAAAATAATGGCATCTTTCTAGGTTGGCGTGAATGAGATACTTCCTAATCATATTACTAGTAGCGCTATATTTATGTTGAATGTCGGCAGTGACAGCAACCGAAACTAGTGTAGATGGCATTAAGATATCGGGGGTCACGTGTGTGCTGCGACACTAAATTTGAGTGATTTCCAAATGAGTGCAATATTTCCCAGTTTAGAACACTATTTTGTACTGAAATAAAATGTCCTGCAACGACAGTATAAAATACTTCACAGTGGTCATTAATTCTCATGTCACAACACGTTTGCAAAACATCCTATCCTAATTTTATTTCCAATTGCTGCATTTTAATCTATGAATTTATTTAAATATTTCAACTCAGGATTAATTCATATTTATCATTTGAATTGATACAAATAATTGTTTAAAAAATGGATTCCTATACATCACTCCTCCCTCCCCTTAATATTCTTTTGGTTATGCCACTGTTTTGTCCTGATGAACAAGGCACTTCAGTCCTTCTTTAACTTATGGCTCTAGCTTCCAGCGTTGCAGAGGTGTATAAACATTAGTTGAGATATTTCTTCCAGTTTTAACCAAACCAAACAAGGACATGTGTTTGGTGGTGATGAGCAAGTTGTGAAGTTGGAGTGTGCACACCTCACCATATACCACCAAAGTTTTCTTTTTCCATTCACTCTTTGATTCCTGTACGCCGTATGTCACCAGTTATTCACAAGTAGGAAGGCTTGCTAATCATTTCAGTAGCAGCTTTAGTCTAGAGCTTTTAGGGGTCATTAAATGTTAAAATGCTTTGGAGTGCAAACATCCTTTAAAGTTAAAATTATACAAAACTGTTAACTTTGATGTCTCATTTGAGAAACTGACTTATTGTTTCCAGGAGCTTGTGCCCCCAGATACGCATAGCGAGTTTGCCAACAGTAGAGACCAGATCAGAGTAATACTGAACGGTATTGCTCGCATCAAACAGATTGCTGATGTCCTGGCATTCAGATCACATGGGTAAGTAATTTACTTTTATTCCCTTTAAAAAGTAAGCTTCATACAGTAATCATGTTTCCACTTTTGTTTCATAATTATAGCATATATAGGCATATTGAAATTGTGTGGGGATTGATGACACCAGAACTTGTTTAAAAGATGTTTATCTCCATTGTACCTCTAGATCCCCTACTTTAATATCAGTTATACTGCCATCTACCTGTCTAGTGGAATTTGAAAGTTCATTACTTTGTGTGTACATTCACAGTTTATTAAATGTTGATGTCCCATATGAAAATGATCTCTCATCACACAGTACATCCACTCTGGAAACACCTTTTATAAATGACAACAATCTCTGAAACATGTTCCAGTAAGTGAACTACAATAATTAAAATATCAATTTGTGTATGTACATACAATTTAATTGGTCAGGCATCTGGTCTAAGCCTATAGAATTGTTTACTTTTTAATTTCTCTGCTAGCTAGTGCCTGGTGGTGGCACCCAAAAATTTGATGTTGAGATTTCACGAGAAATTATGTTTTGAGGCCCCCAAAAATAGGATTTTTAGGAAAAGATGTATATGTGTCTGTCTGGATAGGAGCGAGAGAGAGAGCGAGAGAGAGAGCGAGAGAGAGAGCGAGAGAGAGAGCGAGAGAGAGAGCGAGAGAGAGAGCGAGAGAGAGAGCGAGAGAGAGAGCGAGAGAGAGAGCGAGAGAGAGAGCGAGAGAGAGAGAGAGAGAGAGAGAGTGATTGATTGATTGATTGATTGATTGATTGATTGATTGATTGATTTACATCTTGAATTTTCTGGGAACTGCCTCTAAAGTCATCTTCATTAGAAGGAATTTTGTATAGTGGGTAAACCATAAGAAATAGACGAAAACGGACTACACAAAAAAAAGTAGATCTCTTTAAAACACACAATTTATTTCAAATAACTTTCTTGTGGCATCAGCCATTTCTGAGATATATGCTGTTATTGGTTCGAATTTTTTAAAGTGCTGTTGCTATTCAGTGTTTCGTGTGATATGAAAGCAAGGCGAGCATAATAAAGTAACCTGCTTCTAAATTCTTGAGTATTGATTACAAAATGTGTAATGAGACTATTTCTGGAAATATTTACCATGATTAACATGAAGTAGATAGAAAAATAAGCTTTAGTAGGAACGTTTGTGGATGTAAGGCATCAGAATTTGTTTAGTTTTGATCACAGTTACAGTTTGTGTAAACCATTATAAATGTTGTAACAGATACGCAACAGACATGGCGGAGCTGGGATCCCAGCTAACCAGCTTAGCCAACGAGCCACATGGCTCATCAAACTGGGCAACTGGCGGCAACAATGTCTGGGCAGACATGAAGAAGGGCTTCCACATCATATCAAAGTAGGAGCTTTTCAATGTCGCTATATTTATTTTTATGTAGTTTTCACTGCTTTTACACTAATTTCTTTACTGCTCTATTGTATTAAGTTTGATTGTTCACTATATTTGGCTTCTTGATGGAGTTTTCTTTTTTTATTGTTATAGTGTTTTAATTTACATAATTGCATGTGGTAGGGAATTCAGTCTGTTATCAAGCAAAGCACTGCAACAGGCTGTGAGGGAGGAAGATGAAGTTTGCGAGAGACTGAACCTGTTGCTAGACATACTGGTTGCTCATAGAGAGTTGTGTGAGAGACACGAGAAGGGTGTGGCACAGGATCATGCCAAAGCCTTAGCTAAGATGCTGGCACTTAAGAAAAGACAGATGCAAGGCGTCATTAGAGGCACAGACGTGAGTACATGATTACTTCATTCAAAGTTTCTGTTAGTGTTTTTACGAGGTTTGTTCAAAAAATCCTGAAACATTCGTAATTTCTTGCCAATAGAGTGTTGGAGCGAAATTGTGGTTGGCATCCTTGCACACGGCTGTGTTTAATGTGTAACTGCCGGAAGTTCTCATTATTCTATGTCTGTTATTGTTCAGTGCTGTATTGAGTGGGACGTTGTATGGCAGAGTTAGAGGAACAATGCGTCTGCATTAAATTTTGCGTGAAACTCAAAAAAACCTTTACAGAGACACCAAATGAAGCAGGAAGCTTATGGTGATGAGTGCTTAAACCGTACGGTGTTACAAATGGTTCATGCGGTTTAAAAATGGCCGGATGGAAGTAAAAGATGACGCACTTTGATGTCTACTGACAATGCTCATGTCAGGAACATCAACGAAATTGTGCATGCCAATCAAAGACTGATTATTGGGACGTGTTGCGACTGCTGTGAGAAGGAAACGGCCTGAAATGTGGCGAGACAATTCATGGCTCTTGCATCACGATAACGCACCTGCACATTCATCCCTGTTGGTGCGTGACTATTGCACACTGTGCTGCCTCATCATCTGTACTCTCCAGACCTGGTCCATGCAGACTTTTTTTTATTTCCAAAGATGAAAATCCCGTTGAAAGGACAAGATTTGCAACAATAGATGAGATAAAAGAAAATTCGGAGACAATGCTTTGCGTGATCCAGAAAGAGATGTACCAAGACTGTTTCCAGAAGTGGAGCAGTGTATCAATTGTGCAGAAGCAGACCAAGCACAATAAGTAAAAGCTAAGCGTGGACAAAGTTCCGGAACTTTTTGAACAGACCTCGTATTACACTCTACAGGCTCGCTTTGAGAGGTTGACAATTTATCAATAGATTGTAATTGCCCTTACACTGAAACCTGAAGGTTTGTTGTATTATCTCCTATCACTATCGTTTTAGTTAAATAGTCTGTTGCTTTTATTGGGGACAATAGTTTATTAATTAAGTTTTCTTTAAGAAAATCATCATTTGGATTCCTATCTTTTCCTACCCAATGCTTTACATTTGAAGATTATATGAGAGTTACACAGCCTGCATACTGGTTCCTCTCTAAAGATTCCCATTGTATGTAGGTGTTTCTGTAATCTATAATGTCCCAGTCATCAGGTTTATTGAGATTAAGTACATCTTGAATAAGTGAAGAGGATATACGGCTCCTGTGCTTGCATCCCTCTGTTTGAGCCCATATTGCTGGTTAAGATAAATCCATTCAGCAGTGGTTCTTTGAATAGAATTTAAGGGTATGACAAAAACTGGTTTAAATCCAGTAAATGTTTGAGCAGATCCTTTTCTTGCCAGGATATCTGCTTTTTCATTGCCTAAAATTCCCTCATGTCCAGGCACCCTCCCAAGGTTAACCTAGTTGTGTTTTGCATAAGGCTTATTAGGCAGTTCTAGAGACTAAATTAGATGTTATCTGATAACTTGCAATTGCTTATAGCGCGGCCAACTGTCAGAGAAAATCCAAATGTTCCTTTTTTTAGATTCTCATGGCCCAGATTTCAATTGCATAAAGTTCAGTTTGCGGCCAAGAGCATCAGCTTGGTGCTTCCCCCATGTATTCCAGATCCATTGTCCATCTTAGGCTACCTACAGGATCTTGTCCTCACTCCATCCTAATACTATGTTAAATGGCTTGTCCAAACTTAATTTTGGTAACATATAATCACTACTCATCTCAAGATAATATTTGTAATTCTATATGCTATGAGGTATTAGTGTTGCACAAATTTGAATTTAGGTTCAGCCAATAAGCCCCCAGCCTAGCACTCTCTTTGTGGAAAAATACTCAGTTTTATTTATGGATGCTCTTTAACTGCTGTGATCATTAGCATCCCTTTCTATATTGGATGTGAAAAACCGGTAATTTTGCTCAGAGGCCTCTTTATCAGACTTGAGGTTCTTTTACGTGCCGTAAATCTACGACATGGGACCACCGGCTTTACTTCCCTTCCGAAGGAAGCCATGCTAAGGATTTTTACACCCGAAAAAAAATCCATCACCCTCCGCCGGGTTTGAACCCGCAACCTTGGGAACTAGAGGCTAGCACGGTACCACTAGTCCACGGAGGACGACCCACGTTGAGTGAATGAACTAGTGGGAACCTTTTGCACGGAGGGGAATGCTACCTGGTGCACTCAGTTGATTCATTATTGTACATACATGACTAAGTAAATCGCTTTTCTCACCGTGTTAACAAAAGAAACTTTCATTCTTTGTATTGGCTTCATGAGCTTTGCAAGGTGAGATAGTTGGAAGAGGGAGGGCTACGTGTATTTCTAATAATAGAACAAGCATCTGATAATAGAATCAAAAAAACATCATAATGAGTTGTATATAACATTTATAAACTCTGTGCACAAAAGCAGTGACAGAACAGATTTGTTTCATCCTAACATATTTCACTTTATTATTGTTTACCTGACTAACGCTGTGTCTATTTTTTTATATGTACATGCATTCCTTCCACGGTTCATGAGAGCAAAACATGTGGCAGCAGTGGAAATGGAACTGCTGCATCATGCGAGAGGTTTTAGGTGGACGGTTTGAAGGGTGGCATTGGCTGTCTCATATGAAGCTCCGTCTCTGAGCTGTCACAAGGGACAAGTTATCATTTCTCATTTATTATCTGTCGATTAAAATTACAAAATAATTCATGGCATTGTCAGTACAAACAAACCAAAAAAACTCTGATGTGTTACACTCACATGACTTTCTCTACTCTTTTACAACCTATTTTTACAAACGCTTATTCTCCATATGCTTCATGTTTATCGAGATGTCAATCTTATTGCTAATTTTCATGTAGATGCAAGGGGAATATGGTAGGTTTTAAGCGATAGTCAAATCTTTTAAGAGTTGGTTGCTATGTGGCGCATTCCATTGTCTTTGCATGTTCAGGACATAAAAAAAATGAATAACGAATTTGAGAAAAAGTATAAGTATTGGAAAATTTCAGGGAATAACAAGCAGTATCTCGAAAATGGTTCACTCAACAACAAAAATGTATATGACATAAATTGTGTATTTTAACGCACTCTACATTTTTTGTGTAGTAAAATTTTGTCTATCTCTTATGGTTTACCAGTTATGCAAAAGTCGTTCATAATGAAGAATACTTTTGGAGACATTCCCAGAAAATTGAAGATATACATTTTATTTGTCATGAAAGTATCTTAAACATGATATTTTAATCAAAATTGTTAGAGCCATTTTTGTGAAAATTAAAATTTTAGAAAAATGTTCCATGTAAAGGGTAGTCTGGGGTGGGGGGATTTTCTTCAAAACCTTCATGTCGCATCTCTGGAAGATACTGAACCTAATTACCAAGTTTGGTGTTTATCCGACTGTTCGTTTCTGAGTTATGCTGTTCACACACAGACAGACACACACACACACACGGACATGTTTCCAAAAATGCTCTTTTTAGATTCAGGGGGTCTCAAAACATGTATTTCCGGTGAAATCTCGGTATCTAATTTTTGGGTGGAATGCAATACTTCCCCTACTTACTATACGTAGTAGAGAAAGTAAAAAGAAACAATAAAAGATACGATAGTATGAATAAATACATAGTAATCACATATTAATAAACTCATTTATGGAATAAAAACAACCTTGAATATAATATTTTTTCAGTTCCTTTTTGAATTGATTTAAATTATTTATGTTTTCAATATATGTAGGTAATTTATTATAAGAAGTGCATGCAGCAATAGTAGGTTTAGTTTTGAATAACTGGATTCTATGAGATTGGACATGGAAGTTCATGAAATGATAATGAATTTGATTAACTGTTTCACACTTTACATTATGTCTTAAATACATAACAACATACTATTTAATTTTACAAAACTACCCCTACAAGATTGTTGTGGTTTTAAACCCATCCTAATTGATCTTTTTTGTAGAAGAAAAGACACAGTTATTCTATAGGACAAATGTAGATAAATTAAACCATAATAAACGGCACAACTTTTGCCATTGTGAATAGTGTTCATGGAGTTACTCTGTGGCTGTATAATCTTTGTTATAGTTCACTAATGAGCTGATGTTTCATCCAATAAAACTTATCAAATATGTGACATATTTGTCTCCCTGTATAATTTGACAATGTAGCACATTTTATTTCAGAGCTGCTCATATGTGTGAGCATATCATCATTTTATCCATGCTAGCTTCTAGTTCCCGAGGTTGCGGGTTCAAACCCGGCGGAGGGCAATGGATTTTTTCGGAAGGAAAGTAAAGCTGGTGGTCCTGTGTCATACATTTACAGCACGTAAAAGAACCTCAAGCTTTATAAAGGGGCTTCTGAGCAAAATTACCAATCTTTCACGCCCAATATAGATTGGGACGCTAAGGACCACAGCAGTTAAAGACCATCCATAAATAAAACACAACTTTATTTTATAATACTCTTCTGGTGCATGTTATTGTGTCTGACAGGCAGAATCTGTGGAGCAGTTGGAATCAAAGATGATGGAACAGGAATCTGTGATTGCCAACATGGAACTGCGCAATGCTTTCTCTCTACACTGCCTTCACCTAGAGACGCAGTTAGTACATGCACACCTTGAAATTCTTGCATCAGTGTTAGGAACATTAGTTGCAGTTCAGATACGAGGACACTCAGAGGTGAGGCTCATTACAACCTTTGTAAATTCTGTTCATTATGAAGTAACAAAAACAACAGGTAATGTCAGGAGGCCAAACTTCCAAAAGTTATGGAAATGTTAGAGGTTGAATTATGTTTTTATTTAAACTATTAAAACATATTTATTTGGTTCATTCAGAAGAAGGCCGCTAGCATGTAAAAACCAACACTCGACTATATTTAAAGGAGGACTGAACTAAAAATTAACGTTTATTTTATTTAATATTCTACAAGATCGCTGGGTTGTGCACAATAATGGTGAAAACCAGAACAATGTAGCACTTACACTTGAGGACCAGCAGTGCACTGTGGTGATGTCACTGTTCTTGAAGCAGGTATCTCTCAGCCAGCTGATCAGTCGGGAATGTGTACACACTGAAGTGTCTTCAATATTCATGCTTTAAAATTACACTTCTCTCAACTTTTCTCATTATTTACACATTTTATTTTTCACAAAGGTAATCTAACCAAGAGAAGCACCAAGCTGGAGTTAGCCAATATTGCAAGTTATGTCCTGGTATGTGTCACAAGGTTTTATCTCCACTCAGAATTCTTTTTTTATACACCCAGTCTCCAAGTGTTTTGGAATATTGCACAAAATTATGATCTAGAGCAGCTATCTTTCATGTCACTTAGAAATGAAAAATGTGTTGTTTTGGGGCATACTGGGATAGGATTCATACATGTAATATCACTTTAAAATGATGCTGCTGCACAAGTCATGTTACGTTTTTCTTCACTCAACACATCACCCACACCTGTGTGACAAATACTGAAAGTGCAAGGAGAGCATTTATACAAACACAAAATAATATATCCTGGACATACTTACATCTTCTTGCTGACAATTATCGACTAGCTGTAGCACTTTTTTTCTTTTACGAAAATTTCAGTTTCTTTTTTTTGGAACGCTTTTCTTCTAGTCCTAAAAATTTCGAAGCCACCACATTTCTCATTTTTCATTCTTATTTGTATAACATCTGACTGATTAAAAATGAAGTGAATACTCTTATAATTTTTGTTTGGCACAACCTATTTATTGTACACATATCAATTCCTGTCTCTGTCATCAGGGAATGAGTAGTAAAGAACATTTCTCTTTACACTGGAATTATTCACACAATTGCACCTCACAGAACACTGGGAAAGGAAAACTGTCCTTCAGTCACAACGAGTACAATGGCACGATCCTAGCCTTATGATGTCACCACAAGGTGAGCATTAAACATATAATTGCTTCCAGAATGAAAACGAGAGGTCATACACAATGTGCTCAAAATTGTTTATATTTTATTGTTATAATGTTTTAAAAATTTAGTTCAGGCCTCCTTTAAATTAGATTCTATGTTGTATATAAATTTTGAATTAGTAATATGTTTGAATATATCAATATTCTAATACTTAATATTTATCCTTGAAACATTGAATACTGTTGTATAGGAAATCATTTGAAAATGTTTAAAAGACTTATGTGATCAGGGAAACCATACTTGAAAAATTTACTGATGCTATAGATTGTAATTAACAAGCAGTATTATAATCTCCAAAAATTAGTGTAAAATACTTTCACAAAGCATCAAGTTTATCCATGGCCATAGTTAAGATCAAAGAATCAAATTGCACATGTATTTTCATTTTTTAGGTATTAGTGAAAGTAGTGAAGAATTTGATGTGTGTTTTGTTTTATTTTATGACTGAGCAGAACACAGTGTGGACTTGAATAAAGGTGAGTAAATTGATATGCTCCACTCAGCCTCCATGAAGCCAATTTGAAATATCTGCGCAAGGTTTAGATGAGAGTTTGGACATTACATACATTAAAGATGACTGCAAACTCCAAGAAAAATTACAATATGTTATATTTTGTTAACATGCATCATTGCTTTAAAATATTCTATTTATTTTTGTAACTTTGAAGATCTTTTGGTGCATCAGCATTGCTTTGAAGTTAGCATATATTGCATGCATTAATATAAAATTTAAAGATGTCCGTATGAAGCCATGACCAGAGAATTATTTCTTTATTCTATTATAGATGTTCCAAGTTGAATGTTGTAAACATACTTGCCAACTTTTATGTTTTGCCCATAAAGTGTATGGCAGTGGAAGTCTTTCTATGACTTATGGCAAAGGACTATATGGCTTTGTGTGCAGATTCAAAGTGTTAGAGATTTTCACCACAGACATGACAATGTATTATATTGTAACTTAAGATTAGATATTGAATGGCATAGTGTACAATGATAGACCATAGCTTATCTCTGTGGTTTCCCTTCACTGGGCAGGATGCAACAAAATACATAGCATGCGAACATTCAGTAATGGATGTGGATTGTAAAGTCAACTCTCTCACATAAATTGTTTATCTTATTTGCGTTCTACGGCTGTGAGGTACAAGCTTCCATTTTTGTTTGTTGATGTTATGAAGCGTAAAATGTGTGTATATCCTAGGAAGCGGTGTTCTTTACTTTAACACGTGTTTACTGTGGCACACGAAGAATTTCAGCAAGAAGCAGTACTACCAGGTGTTAAAGGATTCGTATAAAATGGAATTTTTGTTTATGCTGCACTGAACACTATGCATTTTAAGTTTCATAACATTGCAAAATTATTATGCTTTGCTGGACGAGGGTTCAATTTCAGGAAGTTGGCAAGTGTGCATGGGCAGTTAAACTGACCATTTGCACTCAAAGTTAAATTGCATTACTTTATTGATGTACTGTTGCAGATGGCAGAAGTATGGCAAATGATCCAACCAACAGTGGCAAAATGTCTACCAGATAAAAACTCTCAACATTCCATCAATGGGAAGTCATCTCCGCTTCCTGCTCAAGAGAAATGACATTCTCTAGTCATTGGTGGACAAAGTGTTGCAGTGTAATATGATTCCTACAAACTGTCTTGCTAGTTTTATATGCTGTTATGTTTTCTAAACTCGCTCGAGAGGTTCCAGCAAGTGAAGCAGTGATGGACACACTGACAAGAGATACAAGCAGCATCATAACATTTGGCAAGAAACAGGGAAAGTTTGGAATTTTGTTTAATTACACTTATACGAGGGTCACTTTGAGAATAAAATTTTAAAAATTTACATTGCATCTTTTCAAAGTATTTTCCATTGCATTGTATACAACATCACATCCTTTCAAGTGCCAAACACCATTCTTCTTTGGAGAGAGTGCAGCTTGTTGACCTCTTTTTATTCACGTGTTCTGAACTGTAGAGAGGATCAACAAATGTTTTACTCTTAACTTCTGTAGAAATTGGCTTGTGCACTGTGGGCAGAGTCGTCTTCTGTGCAACAAAATTCCATGCAGACCAGTCTTAGCACGCTTTTTTTCAGTTCATTGAACCCTGAAGCAAAATTTTCACAATATGGCCACTAGCCAAGAAGAATCAACAATCACCTCACCATTAGTGAATCCTCTCCTAGAAACACCCAGACTGATGACTGTCACTGGATCATATGATGCCAAATATCTTTCCTGGCACACTTGCCTGTTTCTGCTCATTTGTGAGATGCTGGAGGATTTGACTGCAGAGCTTCCTGACATGAAATGCTATTCAGGGCTTCTTGAATCTGATGATGTGTGCAAATGATCTTCCCACAACATGCACTCTGCTTTCATCCTTTGTTGCTGTAGTCATCTGTCTTGCATGCTGTTCTTCTTCGAGGGAATCCCTTCTTCCTTTAAACTCTGCAAACCATCAATACATTGCGAAGGGCAAATATCCCCACATGTCCAATGTAGTCTTTCAAGGCATTCTCTGTCCCGTAAACCGACTTTAAAGTTAAAGAAAATCATAGCACATAAATACTCTCGCTTGAGATCCATCTTATTATATGGCATTTGCATGCACATACACAGAAGTGGTGACATTTACATTGTTAGAGGGCCCCGGCTTGCACACGTTACTATATGAACTTCAATAGGAAGATCTGCTTTGGCTTACCGCAACTCATTGTTTCCCAGAGAGTGACTCTATGTAAATACTGTCTGGACTAGGTACATTTTCCCATTTGGCAGTACTGTGGAGCGTTCTTCATCCCCTGTACACACTTCTCTGCAAACCAATACCCAACACATCTTCCACTCTGCTGATCAGTAACAATACAAGAGAGATACGTGCTGTAATTGACACATTTAGAGTCTGATTCCTGCTCTGTTTGATGTTTAGTATGAGATCTGATTAAATGTTTGTATTTTAGTATATTTGTGACAATCTACTCTGTAACTTCATTGTTAAGAGGACAACTACAATTATTTGTTAAGGTTAAAGAACTGCTCTAAACAAATGTGCCATTATTTGACATTCTGTAACTTGTTTACTCACAGTTTATTAGTGAACTGGACTGACTAATTGAAAATTTGTGCACTCTGTTGCAACATTTTGTTTTCATGCTGGAACACAGACTATGGAGTCCTTTTGTTACTTTTCCTTGCCGAGATGGATACAAAGCATGCTGTGAAAAACATAAAATATATGTGTGGATTTTTAATATTTGCACTCAAGACGTACACCTTTTTGTGACCCAAAGAATTAGATTTATTTATGGAGTAAACTCACCCAACTGTGGCAGTGACCCTGTAAAATCACTTTAATTTTAGGTTAGGAAAGACAGACAAAAGAAATAGCAGTGCAGTTTCATATTGTTGTGATACAAATGTCACTAATTCATATCAACCCGCAATAATTGCTAAACTTTCTTTATGGATTTTGCCTTCTAATTATACTGTTTAAAGAAACCAGTTATCATGCAGATTTTTCTGAAATTTTAATGCATATCTTCCATCAAGCATAAGTAGGTACTTATATTTTTATTGATGATTGGGCAATGTTCAGCTTTAGATCACTTTTGTGGAAATGTTCCTGCATGTAACAGTATTTGAATGAAAATCATAATATCCGTATTATTTTAGGTATTCATTAAGTGAAAAGAAAGGTTACTTTCACAGTTGTGTTATCTGAGGGGAGTATTTTATTTTGGATTATTTTTCATACCAAATTTATTAAGTATAATTTATCACTTTATAACCAAATGACTGAATTCTATCACGTTCTTCCTCTTCCAGCAGTATCAGTATAAATTCAGTTTTCTGTGGTTACAAGAAGCTGGTGAATATGTAGCTTTCTGCTAGCCACTTCTTTTAGCAAATTGGAAATTATCTTAAAATAATTCTGGGAACAAAAATGTATTGCTGTAACATCCTACAGCTCAGTTCGTAATCTTGACATAAAAGTGAGGCAAGTATATTTGTGGACCATGCAAACCAACCAAGATTAATCACTATTTGCACCAAACTTCTTAAATCCATAACTGTTACTTTTTATTGTGATATGAGAATACACAACATTTACGAATGTTGTCAAATGAAACATTGCTTACTCAAGTGTAACTTATATTTTATGATACAACGAATAAATAAACATTTGATAATTAAAATGTCAAATTTGTTTTCCTCTTATGCAGCATTAAAACAACGTCTTGGGATTTGTTGCATCCAACAACTAAACCTTTATTTTTAACAAAATTTTGTTGTGGAATTAATTGTTCTTTCACACAAGCCGTGTGTTGGACAGGGTTGGAAAGGTAGAATCAGATGACTGAAAAATTCAATGCCATCCCGGCTATGGCATTGAATTTTTCAGTCATCTGATTCTACCTTTCCAAAATTTTGTTGTGTTACAAAGTTACAGTATGCTGAATAGCACATAAAAATTGATTAGTGGCTTTAACAATTTGTTAAACCTTAACAAAACCTTACAGAATGTTGCTGAATATGCGACCATTCACAGTGAAACTAGGACTTAAGCATAGAAGCTTGTTGATACACACATTCAACATAAACAGAAGTTTCATGTTTATGTCAAACAGAAGAAATTAACCAATCAGAGAGTGATATTATATAGTGATTATTCTGCCATCTCTGTCACAATGTATTGACTCACTAATTACCTTCTGTGTAAGATCATGGACCAGGAATATCTACAGAAAACACAACGAAATAAATTGTAATGGTAGATGTGAGTTTAATCTCCTTTAACAGGTAGTTCTACTTCTTGTTCAATTTTATAATAGCACATAACCTCTTTTGTTGGTGGTCGTTTCACAGCTCAGCTCTCTTGCAATTAACTGCTGTTTACATTTGAATGACAAATATCATTTTAACTCTAAGCTGAACTTATATATCATTATGTTAATTCTAAATTTTCATTGTGAATGGCCCCTAAAGGTTACAAAGTGAGAGAGTAGACAATCTCATTGTAAGCCCATAAAACTGTGCAGTTTAGCCAAATGAGAATTAAGTATTTACTATTTATATTTGAAGATGTAAGAAATATTTACTAACCTTTTTTTCTGTGATGTTATTACTATGGACAGAAGAAAAAAGAGTTTAATGTTAAAATGATACTCAGAACTGGTAACAGGCTGAAATTTCTTTAATTCTAAGCCTTTTATAGTTGCATTATGTTGTAAACTTCCTGTAAATAAAAAAATTACGGTAAACAATTTATGGTTGAGAAGTACAATTTAAAACAAACAAAAATGTTTTAAGGAAACATGAGTCTAGAATGCTAAGTTATTAGTACTGATTATAATCAGTGAAACTTTTAACAATATATAATTTAAATTGTGAGTGGAGTGGTGACACTCAGAACATATTTCAAAGACGTATCCAGTTGTTTCATTTAGCAGCAAGTAACAAAATAAATGTCATTATCTTATAAATGGTTAATTGATGTTTACCAGAACATTTTTTTATCCTTTATCTTGTGTTTCTATCAGTAAATACACCATTATTGTTTTTTAAAAAAACCTTTTACTGAATGAGCAGTTTTCTGCAAAAACATTTAATTTGCATGGAAAATATGATTACTAAAAAACCAAAGATTCAATAAATTCAGACTTTATTCGAATAAAAAAATGGTCTGGCAGTTTTAAAATTGTTAAATTTGGGTGACTACTGTATTCTTGTTACTTTAATACTATATTTATAATCCAAGCAAAGATGACTACAGTGCATGTCAAAAGTTAAGGGTTTAGCTAAAACAATTGCCAGTTCAGGTCCTAGACTGTAGACAAAATAATAACAACCAGGGAAACAGTAGAACCCCACTTAACCAACTAAAAGATGCAGAGCCATTTTGGTAATACATTTTTTTTGGATAATCAATGGTAACAGCTTTAAACACCGAAAGAAAGAAAGAAAATAATTGTGTTCCAAATGTATGTAATAATGTTTTATGAAAAATCTACTGTTGTGTACAGTGTTAAAATATGCATTACAATATTTACAAAGACTATTTCCTAAAATCAGCAATTTTTTCCTGAATTTTCTTCTCGCAGCTATACCACGTCACCGTTTGATGAGCATTACATCTGTTGATTCACTGCTTTGTTCCACAAAATGCAAGACAACCTAAAAACAAAACGTTTTGTGTTATTGATAGCCTGTAATTCAATATTTCCCATTAACATTTAAATACAAATTTGCAGTGCTTCTTACCTCTATTGCTTTGAATCATTCATCTGCTGAAGTTTCTGTCCAATGCTTTTACAACGTGCGTACTTAAACACAAATAAACAACACCAACAGTAAAATGCAAGCAATTAAGACTTGTTATAACGGTACAATATTTTTTGTAATGTGGGCTAGGTGTTGAGGATTGATTGCATATAATACCAAGTCTCCGTATTGGAATTTACTGTTGGGACAAATCGTTGTCAGCACAAATTTGACCATCTCATATTTTTTCCCCCTCCTCTGCTGTTTATATTAAAACTGTTGGTCTTCAGCATTTACACAGTGCTCTACTCTAGATTTGACATTGAAACACTTTTACTTCTTTGTGAAGGCATCTGTGTTTCACAGAATGATGGAGTTGTAATCCCTTCACTGAGTGTGTCCTTGTGAATGGAAATACTAACCAGTGATATCAGTCTGCTATTGTCTAAGCTGTTTTGTAAATACTTTTTTATTCTCTTTAAACACGAGAAACTTCGTTCTGCAGAACAACCAGTGGGTGGAATTGTAAGAAACAGTTCTCTGTATCCGTGAAGACTTGGTGAATTAACTTTGTTCCTGCATCCGGAAACAATAACTTTAGCTGTTCTTGATATTTGGAGCTATCGGAAGACTTTAGATGTTTTACATTTGGTATCTCATTAAACCGTTTATTAATTTTGAAGATTACATTATTCAATATTTCATCAAGTACGGACTTCTGGCTGTTTGTACTGTTATAAACACAGTATGTAATCATAAGCTTTACTGAAGAGCATCTGTAATTTTGTTAGTGCTTTTTTCTTCTTCTTCCTTTGTGCTGTCAAGCATGGAGTACTAGCCTTGGTCTTCTGAGTATTGTATGGGTTTCCTATCCTCTGACATGCGAGATACATGTCCATATCTTTTAAGTTGTCTTTGTTGTACAGAGGATACCCAACTCCTCTCTTATTGTCGTATTTCTAACCATATCTCTTCTACTTTAACTCATCTCAGATACCTCATTTCCTGGCTGTAATTTTACTTTCTTCTTCCTGTAAAAAAGTCAAACTCTCTGCTACATATAGTAGAATTAGTAATATTATTGTTTTAAAAACCATAATTTTTGTGTATTAGATATTTCCTTTTTTTCTAGTATTATGTTATTGATTTTATAATAAACAGAATTGGCTTTCTTCTTCTTGTTATATTTTCCCCATCTTAACTTATTAACACTCCTAAGTATCTATCTGTTCTGGAGTCTCACCATTACATGTTATTATGACTTCTTGTTTTTCCCTTCCTACATGCATTATTTTACTTATAGTTGTATTCAGTTCCAGTTCTTTGCTGGCCAACTCCTGCTATCTGCAAATTATTCTTGTTGTTTCTAATCAATATAATATCATTAGTGATGTGCCCCCACTGGTCTTAAAGTTCTATATACAGCTACTGTTCTTGTTCTTCTCCCAAAATTTTCCATATTTCATTCATTATAATAACAAATAGTAATGGGCTAAGACTGTCTCCCTGCTTAAGTCCTCTGTTTATCAGAAAAGGTTGTGATTCTTGTCCATCTAATCTTATTATTGCTGCTCTTTAATCTGATAGAATTCCTTAAATGTTCTAAAGAAGCTTCTAGTTTTCGGTATGCCATGCTGATAAGCAAACACGGTCAACAGTACAATTTTTGGTAAGAGCTAAACTTATTAACAAGATGTCTTAACAGTTTCTCTACCTCGAACTGGAATACCAGGAAATTCCTCCTGCAATTGCCTACTCACTGTGTATATGTTTAAGTCTTTACATATGTATCGTACTTAAAAATTTATGGAGTTTGTTGGCAGGCCTTGCAGTGGACTAATAACAAGACATTAACACACAACACAGATGTCTTGAACAAGCTCTCAGCTTTGAGATGCACAATGCACAAACTCTAATGCTTACAGCATGAACACAAAGCAGCGACTGAAGCACTGCTGTACAGCGTGCCATGTGGGCTCACCTTAAAACAAGCACATTGTATATATGTCAAACTATTGCGAGTAGGAAACAGTTGAATTATATATACTCCCTCCCCACTGTTTTTATACTCATAAAATATCTGTAGAAGGGGTTAATAATAATTTATAATTGCATCTTCCAACTGTATACTTCCCATTGGAAAGTTCGTCCTCAGTCTTTCAAGAACAAAATGCTTAATATTTGACATGCACTTGAGGTTTATAAATAACAACTGAGGATAGTAATGGTGAAACATATTCTATAAATATATGATGATCTAAAGGCTGGTTAACAATAATCGAGAATGACAAAGTTAAAAACAATGTTCACAATTAACGGAAAGCTTTCCTGGGAATGGGAAAGAAGACTTGGTCAAATTTTAATTTTCTCGTTGCCAGGAATGGTATATTAGATTCATATTGTGCACATTAGACTCGTAAAATTATTCCAGGTGGCTGAGAAAATTAAACTGGAAGAAATTCCAGCAAATGTGTATTGTGACTCTTTCAGATCCATTGAATGTTGGTTCTTCTAGTGAAATTGTCATCTTTAGTTTGTTTATATGCAGCTCAAAACTGCCTATTGCCAAAAAAAAGCTACAAAGAACTACAAAACTCAGTAGAAATTAGCAAAGAACAATTAAGAACTTTAATGTATGTTATTAATAAAGGAATGACACCTGGTACAACTAGAGGAATCAGAAGTATCTTAACGACCACCCCTATTAAGGACCATTTGTTTTTCAGCAACCAATTTAAAATCAATGTATTTTTTAGCTCTATTAAGAGACCACCCTCTAAAACAACAATTTTCAATGGAACCATTGGTGGTCACTTCATACACGTTTTACTGTAGTAATGGATCTGCATTTAGGAAATGTTTTACTCTTATTGAGTTTTGACATTGCTAATCTGGCAGCGGTTGAAAAAGTTTTATGTGACAGTTATAAACACATGTATCCGCTGTGGTGTTTATATGAACTCTGGGCTATTGTGTACCAGCCTTAAATTATGTTAAAAACAAGTGAAGCTTATAATTGTTATGATGATGTGTTTGTGATGTAACTTTATTATTTAGTAGCAACGTTTATCTGTGTATTGACTTGAAGTCTAGCATTTCAGCACACTTAATTATATCATTCCGCTGTGTAGCATTTTTGGTATATGCTGTGCTGTATTAGTTACATTCCTTGGTTTTAAGACAAGAGGAATGTTGCATTTATAGGCCATTTTTCAACACTTTGCTCCATTGCCTTGTTTGGAAAGAGTTAAAGGTATGCTACATTGGCAGTGAAACTTGCTAGTCATAAGAGTTTTATAGGAAAGTCATTCTCAAGAATGTATTTTATAACAGTAAAACTACTTTGTTAAAAACAGACAAGTTTTGAGCCCTTGTCACCCTTCTTTAAGTGTACATTTTTTGTGTTTTTATAAGATTCAGAAAGCGTATTTCTGGAACAAGATGATACAGCAAATGTTCAAATATATGGAAATTTGTTCTCAGAGACATTAATGTATATATTTTTGTAGCTTAGCTTTTTAACTCTTCCCTCAACTGAGAGAAATGGCTCGAGTTCAGTAGGTCATGGTTTTCCCTGGTTACCAAGGTAAATGTTGGAGTGGTTTCTGTTCTACCACAAGTTTCCTTTCCCTCATTTCAGTTACAGGTGGGCTTAGGGGCTGTGCAGTGTTGGATGGATGGTGCAGATGCATGCTTGTTAATCTCAGCTGTGCCACATGGCAGCCTTCTCTGATCCACCTCAGTGGGTCTAGTTCTCCCCAGTGAGGGAAGCCTTTTCTGAGCAGCCTAGGGTGTCATGTGGGACCTGTGCACGTATAGCCTCCTGGGGGGATGTTGAGCGCAAAAGATCTGCATTGCTGTGAGGTGTCCTCCCTGATCATAGTCATACTCAACTCTTCCTCAGCAGCATGGTGATAATGAGGTTATAAATAGTAATCTGTTATGCTTGCTTAAGCTAAGAGAACAGTAGAATCTATCTGTGATGATTGTACAGAAAGTTTTCCATCTTATTAAACGTTACTTCACTTTTTATGTGCTATATGCACACATATACAGAACCTCCAGTTTTACATGTACTTGGCATAACAGGTTTATTTCAGATCTATTACTGTCGCTGACAAGCTCTCCCATGCTTTGCTAAACCATACCAACTTTTCAGAACTAAAGCGGTGATGAATATATGGAGGTTGGCAAGAAGGAATGTAAGTTGTGTTTGCAGAAAGGACCAGAAGAATTTTAGTAATATAGGATTTTTAAAGCATATCGTTTATCTATCACACTAGCACATGAAACAGCATGATGGTTAAATAAGCATATATTATGAAACTATTTACATTTTAAGGTTATTTATCTATTGCAAAATTGTGCAAGGTTATGATTTAATAGCTATTTGACGTTATATGAATGGTAAAGTGTGTCCAATTTGCCATTTTGAAGGAACATGGTTGTTCCTGCCTTGTTCCTCCTCTCTGAGGAAAGGCTTATGTAATGCCAAACAACACTCATATTCTATAATACAAATTTGGTGTGATTCTAGAAACTTCTCAAAGCTTGATGTAGTATAGAGAGAGCTTGCCATTAAGTGCATTTTCAGTGACTGAGGAGGGTATACTGTGCCTGCATCGCTCTGTTTGAATTGGTGGTTATAATTAATCCACTCAGCAATGGTTCTCTAAACAGAGTTTAAGGGTATGTCAAAACTGGTTCAGGTCCAGTAAATGTTTGAGCAAATCCTTTTCTTGCCAGGATATCTGTTTTTTCATAGCCTAAAATTCCCTTATGTCCAGGCATCCACTCAAGGTTAACCTTGTTGTGTTTTGTGTAAGGTTTATTAGGCAGTTGCACACTAACTCAGATGTTATCTGATAACTTACAGTTGCTTTTAGTGCGGCCTGACTGTCGGAGAAAATCCAAATGTTGCTTCCTTTGTAGGCCATTTTTAATTTCTCCCTGACATAGGTTTCAGTTGCATAAACTTCAGTAGTATTGCGACCACTTTGGTGCTTCCCGATGTATTCCAGATCCATTGTCCATTTTAGAGCCATGTTAACGGGTTTGCTTATAAGATTCCATCACGGGTAGATTTTACTGTATGTATACTGAACATGTTTTATAAAAACATGAGAGATGTATGGAAGAATAAACTCAGTTCTTCTTTGAATTGTAACAATTGGAATTTATTTCTGTGATATGAATGTAAATTATGCTGATATGGAATAAAAAAAGTGTTGGAATATTCATGAAAGATTTAGATGAGTATTTGTTGCACAAGGAATTGTTATTTAAAAACTATAATAATAAAATATTTATCACTGTCAGAGATTTTATATTATATTACTGTTATTGTTTTAGGAAAGTGCTTTGTTTGTAAATACTCATCATTCCTGTAAAATAATGTTAATTAAAGGAGCAAATAACTTTCTTGATGATTGAAATATCAGGCTGCTGTTGGACGGGCTTCAGAGATACATCACAAATATCTGACGTTAATTTTTGAAGAAATGTTTTATTTTGTAGAAAAGCAGCATTAGTAAATAATTCATGCCACCACATCACTCTGATCTGCTGATATTATACTGTTTTGGTAGCACTGGTTCAACAGTATTGTTTCTTAATGTTGATTATTCATTTTATGAAAAAATGTTAAGGGAAGTACAAAATAGATTTTTTTTCTCTTGAAGTGATTTTGGACACTTCAGATGATGCAATAAGACAAGAAATATATAATATGTATAATAAGAATGCAATTTTTAACAGCTGTTTATAAACTTTATTTTAGTAATATTTGTGTTACATAATAGGAAAGAAAGATTAACTGATGCTTCAAAGCTCTGCCTTTTGGCAGTCTCAATTGTACTACAAAGATTTAATAAATGTTACATTTGTAGTCTAAGATCATATTGTCCTTTCCTTCTCAATCTTCTATGCAGGATGGAAGGTGACTCTTTATAATGAATAGAACAAAACATCTTAGTACAGTTTTGCTGTTTTAAGGGGGGAAACGAGTGAAAATGTGGCCAAAAATGACAAAATTTCACATTTTTGTGTTTTTGTATCAAAAAAATACTAGATAGTTTGAAATGCATAAATGCAAAGTTTTAAAGTACTACAGTGCCTGGCTCTAATTACATCGTAATGTCTCTGAGAACACATGACAGGTGACGAAATCACTGCAAGAAGCAAAAAATCCATTTTTAAATTTTTTCTGTGAAGGTTAGTTTCTGAGCCACCGTGATCGATATACATAGTAACAGCAGCTGTGTCATGTAACATCATGCTGTTTTATGTACATGAGCAGCCAGAAACAAGTGATGAGCAACATTTAAGAAAGAAACAGTTGGAGGATAATTGTGAAGCTGCTGTAAATATATATTGGTGTTTTACTGTCATCATTGGTGAAGGACTACAATCAAAAGTGTAGAACTGATTTGCAGTGCTTGTAATGAAACAAGAATACAAATTATACATCTAAACTGCAAACTTCTAGGAAGGTCTGCAAGTCATTATTTCTGGTTAACTGCATGCAAACTTTTAATCTCATTTTTCCTCACTTTAATTTTTGCTACACTTTTACTCATTCAGAACAAAATTGAATCTACAAATTAGGTGTTAGAGGGCTGAATTTTTTACATTCTATAAAGCATAATAAAACAACTGATGCATGGGATTCAGGATTAACGTAGTACTTTTTGAAATAAAAAAAATGTGTGTAGTATTCTTTTTTTAATTTCCCTTACAGTTAAGATATTACAAAACCTATGCGTCAAGTTTTTCTAAATGAGTTTATGGTTTTGTAAAACAAAATTTCAAACTTTTTTTCAAAAGAGAGTAGAGTGAATTTTATTTTGAAGTTTGAACATTTTTTTAAAGAAAATTTTCAATAATTTAAAAACTAATAGACATACAAAAATTAAACTCTGCCAAATAGTTTCTCATAATGCCTCAAATATGTGTACAAAAAATTAAGTATGTAGCTTTAAAATTGTGCAAAATAGAAACTTCACTCGCCCCTCTTAAATGAAGATTTTACGAAACTTAAATACTTTTTGAAATACTTGTTAGAGTAGATTGAAAGATAAATATTTTCTGCATTTTAAATACATTTTGAATTAAAACAATTTGCACTGTTACTATTATTATAAGCTTTCAAAATTTGTCTCACTCGAATCTGCCACAAGACTACATAACATTGTAAGATTGAAACAATGGATTATCAGCTACAAAATAGCTGTTTTTTCTAATGTCAAGTATCTCCAAATGCTACTCATTTACAGTGAAATACATCATAATGCAGCAAGAATGTCGTCCTGCGTGATGTAGTGGTTACCATGCTAGCCTCTAGTTCCCTAGATTGTGGGATCAAACTCAGCGGAGGGCGACGGATTTCTGTGTGTGTAAAAATCCTTTGCATTGCTTCTTTGGAAGGGATGCTGCCGTGTCGTAGATTTACGGCATGTAAAACAAACTCAAGCCTTTGAACAAAATTACTGATCTTTCGTGCCCAATATACAATGGGACATTAAACACCACAGCAGTTAAAGAGTGTTCATATATTTTAAAAACAAAAGTCAAGAATTTATTAAGAAAATTTGCAAATAAATGAACACCACATGATATTCATCTGTCAAAAAGTTATGGATACAGGAAGTGTTCCACATGAACTTAGTGGAAGCAGCAGTGGCCATGGTACTATTGGTGTATCCCTTTTTGCTGTTTTGAGAACATTAGAAACAGCTACATTTCGTTATAGAGAACAGCGATATGCTGGCCTTCCATACTGTTTCATTGACTGAAGTGAAAGGACTTGAAAAAATTGGCTAAGTATTGAACAATTCCAAGCATTAATAACAGATATCTGAGGAATAGCTGGTGCCACAAAACAGTTATATGAAATAAAGAGATGTATATGTTTTGTTTACCAGATTACACAAAATTCGTTTTGAATGAAGAGGGCTACTTCCAGGTATACATTTTATATGACATGTTAAATATACGCTTATTAGACCCATTTTTTTAGAAAATCAAGCATTTAAAAGCTTTCTATGTAAAGGGTAGTTTGGGTGGAGCAAATTATTAACACCACTTGGTTATAAAGGTAAATAAAAGCAAGTTACAAGATTATGCTTCCTTTCTTGGTGAATTATAAAACTGTATGAATAATTAAAGCAAGAAAAGAAAATCATGACAACTTCTTTTTAATGTTTACAGAAATTGTACAAAATTGCACCCCTCCCCAACACACATGCTTCTCCAACTCTACTGCACTGTATGAAGTACATCCACTGCTCAAAGTATTCCTTCTTGCAACATTTGCACATCAGGCACTTGTGTAATGTATCACCCCAAAGAAAAAGGTTGATTGGATTTATATATGGCAGTCTTGGTGTACATATTGGTCCAGGTTCTATGTAGGTGTTACATGCCAGGGGAATATCCTCAAGCAGAACTGGCAACATTTTTTGGAGAAGCTCCAAAGAATCCACGTTGTTTGGTATTATTCCTACCCAAACATTTACGGAAAAACTGTGATGAAAGCTGTCTTGTGTGTGCATTAGTTACTTCATTTCTGTTCATCTATTGCAAGAACTTTAAGTGGGAAGTCCCCTTTTTGCTTGAGAGACATAGTGGAATGTGATAATAACGGATATCTTGGAAATGGCTGGTGCCACAAAAAGTTATTTCAAGTAAGTTGTGTGTTTTAAAGGGATCTACGTTTTCGTCCATCAGTTATACAAGATTATAGGATAGGACTAGAGGAAGGAACATCTAGCACGTCGATCCCCAATGTATATTTTGTGCGTACACCCCCGGGAGGAATCGCAGGAGACGTATGGGTTACAGAACGAGGCCGGCGCACAGTTCCCTAACACTTCCAGGCTTGACCACGCCGCCACGGGAGTCACTCGGAGACCTCCCTCTAGCAGGGCCGAGAAGAACTTCCAAATCGCAAGCCTCTACGACATCGACCGAACCACAGTCCCGGAGTCAACCTGAAACGTGAAAAAGAGAGGAAATCCGTGGTAGAATGCATTACTGCAGCATTTGCCTTTGTCAGGGCATCCACCAGGAATCCAACCCGAGATCTCCCGAATGCGAGCCTCACACGTTACCGTGCAGCCATGTCGCTCCGTATACAATATAATTCCTCCGAATAAAGAGCACTTTACAGGCTATTCCCAGAAAATTAAAGATATACTTTTTATTTGTCATGTAAATATCTTTAATATATAGTATTTTAATCAAAATCCTTACACTCATTCTTTAGAAAATAATAAATTTCGAAAAATGTTCCATGTAAAGGGTACTTTGGGGTGGGGGATTTTAGAAGGTACTGAACGTAAATACCAAGTTTGGTGTTTATATTTTCATTTTTGAGTTATGCTGTTCACACACAGAAAGATCTTTTTCTAAAAATGTTTTTATGGCTTCAAAACATGTATTTCCGGTGAAATCTCGATTTCGAATTTTTGGGTGGAATGCAATCTCTTCTCTACCTACAAGGTACGAAAGTGAGAAGATCTTAGGACGAGAAAGACGGCTTGAGTAGGTAACACGGGCAGTTGTATTTGGGATCTAGCTCATATCGCTAGGACCTTCAAAAGTGTCGCGTGACATTCCTGCTAATGCAATATTCGTGTTTTGTACCTACCTCTAATGAGCGGTCTGATGGCGTGTCTTGGTTTTCCTAAACGCCGACTAAAAGCACAATTTACTTTCTTTAGGAAGAGTTGTGGTCAGGGCTTGCGTTACAACAGGAATAAATATTTAGCGACGGTAATGCATTTGTATGGTGATATTTCTGTTTTGAAATTCGGTTTACTTCTACACAATTCACAGGATTCTGCTACTATAAGCACGTTTACAGATGCATCGCAAAGAAAACTTAGTTTTCAAACATAACAGCTAAGCTTATACACACACATATTGTATTGTTAATTCAGTAAATTGCAACTAGAGAGCTTTTGCTTAGACGCGTGGCCACATTACAGGGAATTGCTTGCCCTACACTTCACAGACGCAAAGTCTGTGCTATATTCGTTGATACGTTGTGAGGTCATAGGTTCCAGTGTTTTAGTGCCCCTATACTTTAGCACACAGAATCTTCATGTATGATTCTTGTGTGACAACAAACTCTTGTAGAGAAGTGAGACAGATTCCCTGCTGTTCGTGCGTTTCACGTGAATAGATTTAGGGGAAAGGCATCTATTCTTGAGAAAACAGACGGCTGTGTTCTTATTCTTGCACAGGAAAAGCTCGATGACACCGTAGAAAAATTAGAACGTAGTCCAAAGAAATGTGTGAGAAAGCTTGCACAAGAATTTCACAAAGCTTGGCTTGGAATGCAGTAAACTTTTAAAATTAAAACCCTATGAGATAATGTGAGTAGAGTTAATTTATTTAATTGGATAATGTTAATGATCGCCAGGTTTATACAAATGTTGTTAAAAGGTGTGAGAGATGCGGGGACAACATCTTCTATGTGCTTATTGTAGTTAAGCGACTATGAATATCCGACTCACGCGTACAAAGGAAGGCTCTGTAGTTAACGTAGAAATCTCATTTTGTAAATGCTTTCCAGAAGAACACACGGAAGCATTTTATGAGCAATCGAGACCTGTTCAAGAGGAAGTGACGTCATCCAAAACAGTTTTTTTACGTTTCGGCGAGGTTCCAAAAGTTTCTCCTGTGCCCAGTTTTGAAATTAGTCAGAAACAATGTACTCTATTAAAAAGCGCTCTCCTTATGTTATATATTATGTATGTTTCACACATTATTCGCACTTGGGAAGATTTAGACCATCCACTTTGACCTTGGGTTATCATGGTAGCCGAGTACTGGGGTGGTTTCAGGTTTACTTCTAGGTTTCGTGGTGTACGGCGCGGATGCTTGCTTCAAAGAAACAGTATTCCCCGTGAACACTAGCGGGCTGCTTGATTGGATAGGTTGTTCATCGCCCTCTTTGGGCAGCTCCAGTAGTGTGACGGGTCTTTGAGCCGGGAACGTTAGACTTCCGGGCGTCTCTGTGGCCTGTAGCTTCCTGTCTTTCCTTCACTTCATCCCTTGTTTTATCTTATCTTCCTGAACGGAGGAGACCTGGTAGCGATCCAGAATGAATATCTATCGGGGGCGTCCTCGGGAGGAAGGATGAGGCAAGAGGAGACACCGGGCGGCCGGATCAAGGAGTAACGTTACAGCAATGACAGGTTCCCTAAGTTTCCATAAGTAGCGGACGTACAGGCAGACCGCGGACTCCGCCCCTCAAGGGAGTTCGTATACCTGGGCAGTGAGCCGAAAGCCGAGGGACGGACGGAGTTCACAAAGAGCATCCTTTTCGCTACCACGCTGCACCGAAACACGTCGCCGACACTTTCGACCCTGAAAGAGACCAACGGGATGAAGGATGAATGGAACGAAATGGAGGAACAGGAAATCCGGGGGCTGAAAGAAACCACTCCAGCATTCGCTTGACGACCCGGGAAAACCGAAATGGGTCAGTGGGCGGTCGCCGGGGATCGAGCCCGGGACCTCCCAAACGTGGTCCAGAGACTTTGTTGCCTGAGCCATCCCGCTAGATTCACTTCACCCCTTTCTTCTGGGAAGTGGTAGCCACAATGAATCTGTCAATTGCAGTGCCCCCTCCATTGTATACTTTATTTCACTGTCTCTGTCCTTTACCAATACATTCATCATAACACTGATTAAGATACATCTTGTACCTGGAGTCCCACAGCTTCAACTGCTTTGTCTTGTACTCAATAGCATTTGTAAGCCCTTTCTTTTGTCCTTAACGCAGTCACCTATGTACGTTTATAAAGAATCTCATTTACCTTACATTGCAGGTTCCTTGAAAGCACAGCATATCTCAAAGCAAGTGCATTTTAACACTGCATATTTATGTTGTAAGCAGCTGCAGATGGTTTTACCTTTATCATTGGCCAGTTGCCATATTATTCAGGAAAAATGATTCAATGTACAGTTTGGGCAGCTTTCACTGTATATGAAATGAAATAATGATTGGAAAAGCAAATTTGGGAAGGAAACATTCCAAACCTAAGTTTAGAGTACCTCCCCACCATTTGCCAGCTACAGGTACTGGAGAATTCTAATAGTGGACCTGCTGTTCAAGAGTCCTTGGTTTATATGTTAGTATTACAGTATCATAATTGATAGTAAAACTGACAGTACATACAAATAGTCCCAATAAGCGGGTCATTTGCAAGATAATTGGGAATGTGTGCTTCCACTGACTTCCTTTAAAACATTGTTGACAATTCGATGCTCCAACCACGTTAACAGGATGAATGTTGCTGGGAAGCAACAAATGAATTGAGTCATGCTAGAGCTAATAAAGCAAGAGTACGTATGTTTCAGGAGGGATTCATTCTTCAGTAGTTAAACTTTGTACATGAACAGTCAATATGCCATCTGCAAATAATAAACATGCTGATAGGAAAGGTTTCCGTATTGCTGGTTACTTAAAAGAATTCTGCCTGGAATCAACTATTGGAGGAATACGACATCTTGCAGAGCCGAACCGTCATGCAGTGGAAATGTAAGTAGACATGCATCCTGAGGTCAGGACTTCTTCTTTTTGCAAGTAGAACTTTGGTACACAGAGCTAATTCAGCCTCTAAAATCTTTCTGTTAATATCCAATTTTGGATAAATATCCCATTTTTACTTTCTCTACTGCTTACCTATAGTAAGTAGACAAATTGTTGTATTCCATCCAAAAATACAATAAAGAGAATTCATCGGAAATGCATGTTTTAAGGCTCCCTGTATCCAAAAAAGCATTTTTAGAAAAATGTCTATGTATATCTATAGACAGCATAAGTCAAAATCATAATGGTGGTTAAATAAATATATGGTGGTTAGTATTTAATTTCAGCATCTACAAAATGTGATAGAAAGATTTTCAAGAAAATGCACCACCTCAAGCTACCCTTTGCATGGAAAAATTTCTTATTTTTGGTTTTCTCAAGAATGGCTCTTAATGATTTTGATGAAAATACAATAAGTTTAAGATATTTGCATGACAAACAAAAAACTCTGATGTGCTACATTCATATGACTTTCTCTATCCCCTATTGCAAATTATTCTTACGAAAGCTTATTTTCCTATCTACTTCATTTTAATTGAGATAAACCTTTCTGGAAATAATTGCATTATATATTTCATTATAGATACAAAGAAAACAGTGATAGTCAAATGTTTTACAATTGGACATTGTATGCTGACCTTACGAGAAAGAGCTGAAAGTCGACAGGACCTTAAAAGAATGGCATATTAAACATTATTTGAAACATTAATAATAGATATCTCAGAAAGGGCTCATGCCACAAAAAAAGGTTATTTGAAAGAAATTCTGATATCTACATCTTTTGTGTTATAGCTTAACGTTTACCAGTTATATAACATTCCTTCTGAATGAAGAGAACTTCCCAGAAAATTCAAGATATATGTTTTATTTGTCATATAATATATGGTATTTTAATAAACATCGTTAGAGCCATTTTATAGAAAATAAATTTTCAAAATTGTTCCATGTAAAGGGTAGTTTGGGTTGCAGGGAATTTCTTGAAAATCTTCGTGTTGCATCTTTAGAAGGTACTAAACCTAAATACCAAGTTTGGTTAATACATGATAGAAACAGTAATGCGTTTTTGGATTTACTTAAGGTGAGTTACACTAACATCGACACCTTCTGATGATGGGAATAAACCATTTCCTGAAACATGTCATGTGAGTAAACATAAATGACATTAGTGTAACTAATTCTGACTCACCTCAAGTAAAACCACATTTGGTATTTATCCGACTTTTTGTTTGAATTATACTGTTACACATACATGGACAATTTTTAAAAAAATTCATTTTTATGGATTCAGGGACCTCAAAAGATGTATTTGTAGGTGAAATATCGATATCAAATTTTTGGGTGAAATGCAACACCCTCTCTACTTACTAAGAGAAAGTAATATATGTGTTGAATTTTCTGGGAATGGCCAAAAACTGTGGTAAACCATAGAAATAGACAAACACTTATTGTATAAAACATGTAAAACATCTTTTAAACATCACAATTTATTTCAAATAATTTTTTTTGTGCCATCAGTCATTTTTGAGATATTCATTATTATTGGTTAGAATTTTTGAAGTGCTGTCACATTCATGTGTTTCTCGCGATGTCATGGAAACAGTATGGAATTTCAAGACCTGTACATAGAGACTTGTTTTTAAGAATTTTACTATTGTGATCTCCTTTGTACCTACAATACAATTTGTAATGGAACTATTTGTGGAAACGTTTATCTCCGTTAACATGAAGTAAATAGAAAATAAGCTTTTGCTAGAGTAATTTGTATACAATTATATAAAAATAAATGATAGTGTGTAGAGAATGTCATGTGAATGTAACACATTGGATTCTTATAATTTTCAGGGAGCTGTTACCAGATCCAAGATAGAACAAAATTACCTATAAAATTGTTTAATAAAACCTTATTTATCATTTGTTACTATTAGTGATGGGACGGTACCAGTATTTCTTGATGCTCAATACTAACTTAAAAATATCTGATCTGTTACACTCACATGACTTTCTCTACTCTAGTACAAACTATTTTTACAAACACTTATTCTCCATATGCTTCATGTTAATCGAGATGTTAATCTTATTGCTAATTTTCTTGTAGATGTAAGGGGAATATGGTAGGTTTTAAGTGATAGTCAAATGTTTTAAGAGCTGGTTGCTATGTGCAGTATTCCATACTCTTTGCATGTCCAGGACATAAAAAAAATGAATAATGAATTCCCATTTGAGAAAAAGTTTAAGTATTGGAAAATTTAAGAGAATAACAAGCAATATCTCAAAAGTGGTTCACTCAACAACAAAAATGTATATGACATAAATTGTGTATTTTAACGCCATCTACATTTTTTGTGTGGTAAAATTGTGTCTATCTCTTATGGTTTACCAGTTATACTACACAAAAAATGTAGATAGCTTTAAAATACACAATTTAAACATAAAATATAATGTCATATACTTTTTTTTATTGAGTGAACCATTTTCGAGATATTGCTTGTTATTCCCTTAAACTTTCCAATACTTACACTTTTTCTCAAATGGGAATTCGTTATTCATTTTTTTTTGTCCTGGTAATACAAAGAGAATGGAATACTCGACATAGCAACCAGCTGTTAAGATATTCGACTGTCTCTTAAAGCCTACCAATTCCTGTTGCATCTGCAATAAGATTAACATCTCAATTAACATGAAGCATACGGAGAATAAGTGTTTATAAAAATAGTTTGTACAAGAGTAGAGAAAGTCATGTGAGTGTAACACATCAGATTTTTTTATCTTAATAATGCTACAGGTTATATATTCCCCATTATTAGTTAATAATAATAATAATTTCCTTGTTCCCTTTTTGTATAACAGTATTGTGCTGAAAAATTTCTTTCAAAACACTTTGTATGTATATTATGGAAATTAATGTAAGCTGAGTTTGACTGCATTAAGACAAACTAGCAGAAAGAACAAATATTTGCATCATCTTAAGTTGTGATTTGTTTCTGCTGGAGTAGGTAGACTGAGAGTGAGTCACCAAGCCAGGCTGTTGCAGCTTCATTCAGTTACATGAGCACTTCCACTCATTCCCCCATTCTTATCAATCTTTTCATTTACACAAAAGAGTCTATGGAGTTTTGCATTGATTCACCCACAGGAAATGCAGTTAAGATCTATCAACAACTATTTGGAGGCAACAATGACCTAGCATAAAGTTAAATTGAATGTTTATCTCAAACTATGAATATCGAGGTGGTCCCATTCCTAGTTAGTATGATTATTTTATAAAGAGCATATTCTATCCATAATTGAATATCTTTGATTCATTACTGTTACAGTTTGCTATGGCTGGTAGCAATACTTCTTGCTATATCAGGTACTATAGCACTGATATACAGCAGCTGGCAGCGTTACAATGATTCTCCTATAGTAATTGGCTTTGACAAGGAATATCGAACATGGATGATTCCAATCCCTGCGTTCACTGTGTGTCTCCCAGAGAAAGCAGATGAGATGAAAGCTCTGGACTACATCAAAGAGTTGAGTATTGAATACTACTTTGTTAAAATACCGTTCGGCATTGGAACTATCTCATGCACAAGAAATACAGAGTTGTTATCAATTTGAAATATTCTGAGGTTATGGGCATTTCACTCAGGAAACAAATCACATATGATATACAGAAGGCCTTGCATATAAATCCTAGTATTCAGCTTGTTTGTGTATTGTTGTAGAATAAAATTATATGAATAAGTTAAAATAAATTCACACAAGTGAATATGTCACATTTACATATTTTCAATTATAAAATTTTTACACCTTGCTATGTTTGCTCACATCTTCAGAACATTGTATATCAGCATTTCTTCTGCAGCCCAGCAAGTGATGTTGAAGGGGTCCTTTGATGGATGTAGGTCTGCAATAAAATCTGACCACTGTGTAACAAACGTTTCTTTCACTTAACAAAAACCAATTAGAAGAATAAGATTCTGTAAGAAAAGTGAGTAGAAATAGTCATGTGAATGCAGTACACCAGATTCATTCAAAGAAGAACTTTGTGTTGATTGTTGGCAAATAAAACACAATCGTTTTGTAAACATTCTTTTTCAGGAGTTTATACAATTTACTGTTACTACTGTTAAGGAAATTTGAATATTATGAATGTACCTCAAACTGAAAAATGAAAACGTTGCCCACTGAACTAACCAGTTGATATAATCCTGGCATCAGCACTTAAACAATCAGTTTAGAGGATGCCATAAAAGTACTCAACGTACAAAAAAAAAAACAACATAAAATTCATGATGTAAAAGGGAATGGACAAATCATCAGAAATGACACAAACATAGATTTTGGAAGCCAACCCAATGTGAAAATGATAGCTGTAGCCCACACAGACTAGTTTAATGTACTCCATGATCAAGCTGAATTCAACAAAGAACTAAAAACATTTCATAGATGGCAATGGAAAGATAGTAATAAACCACAAATTACATATGATGGGAAAATATTGAGTTCAAAGGAGAAACAAAATTCCTGGCTTTATATTTGTGAATGAGAATCTTAAATGGGACACACATTCATCATCTAGCAACAAAACTCAGCTCTATCTGTTACATGCTTAAATGTCTAAAATGCACACTCAGTTTACTAGCATTGAAAAATGTATATTTCGCTCATTTTGAAAGTCAACTAAAACGTGAAATCAAATTTTGGGCAGAAAAATGTGAGAGAATATTTCAAATCCAGAAGAGAGCTATAAGAATAGATAGCAGGAAACCCTGCAGACCTTATTTTAGGAAACATAATATATTACCATTAGCGTGTCTCTTTATAGCAGAAGTTGTAGAACATGTTAAAAGATATCAAGGACAACCATGTGTGAATACAGCTATCACAAGAAGAAATAATGACCTTCATGTTCAGGTATGCAGGACGAATATTCTAAAAAATAATCTCGCAAATTTAGGTGCTAAATTATATAAGAAACTGCCAGCAAATGTTAAAGAAATAAGTAACTTAAAACAATTTAAAACCCTTTATTCAGTAGGGGAATATATGAATGTTTAGGTGTAATAATGCATATTGTAAAACTATTTATGTCATTTTATGCCCATATCATGTAATGTGATCTAAAGTGTGAATAAATAAATAAAACCAACAACAGAAGCCTTATATACAACAAGATTAACAAAGCAAACAAAAGAAATCCATAAAAGAAATAAACATACTCACCACAGGAAAGAATAATAATGAGACATTTAGAGATTCACTTACCACCCTAAGGCATTTCTTAAAGATGTTTAGAGAACAAATATCTTCCATAAATAGATACTCAATAATAAACTTGCTCAATTTCACCAGACAATAGATCCGGAATATCAAAATCAGCTTATGGGTTGTGAAAAGTTTTACATAAGAAAAACCAAAAGAAGTCTAAAACCCAGAACCAAAGAACACTTCCAAAATGTTGAATTAAAACAAGAAGTCAGCAGTAGCATTTCAGTTTTGGAATGAAATCATAACCTAGACCCGAATCTGAAACTACAGTCACCAGCCATGGCTGTAAGTATAGGTGACTGCTAAATTGAGGTTATGAAATATTGAAAATCAGGGAAGAGGTCTGGTTCACTGCATGATTAACTACGGCAGGACCTACAATATATTATCAAAAGAGATAAACATGTTCACTGAGTAATTAGTTGTTATTTAACTGATATACAATACAATAAATTATCTTTGTTTATTTTCTTCTAATATTAGAAGTTTCCTTGTAACAAAGAATAATGGAAAAAACAAATACACAGAATAACAAGAAAAAAAAAATTCTTCTTCTTAACACATTCAGTGACTGAACTCAATCTGTCAAGAAGTTTAACAGTATAGAATACACAAAAACATAAGTGCTGGCATGTTTGTTGTTTGATGCTGTAATGTGTCGCCACACCTCTGTCCAGTGCTTGCATGTTTACAGAATCTGTAATAGTAAACCGTGCTTTAGCTCACGCCGCCCTGCAGACCTACTGTGTGATGGTCTCAGGGGTGAACAAAGTACTGTATTTGCAGTAGTTGCAACTGGCCAGCTGTATAAGTCAGGTTATTTTGTGGCGGTTAGCCACAGTGTGAGGTGACCATTCAAGGGAAGGAATATTAACTTACGCTTTAAGGACAAATTAATCAGTTCCAAAGGAAAAATGACCGTTTATTGAGGTGACCACTAAGTAAAGGTGGCGGTTCAGGCAGGTTTAACTGTACTTAAAAGCATAACAGACCGGCTAATAAATTCTTAAGTTCTGCCAGTTAAAGTTCAGAAGTTCATTGTTCCATTGCCAGAGTGATCAACTCCAACCAACAATGGCAGTCGAACCCCTGAGGTTGAAAATGGAAGTAATAGCTCCCAGTGTTGTCCTCTGTGGTGTAGTGCTTACCATGCTAGCCTCTAATTCCTGAGGTTACGGGTTCAAACCCAGCGGAGAATGATAGAGTTTTTGAGTGTAAAAATCCTTAGCATGACTTCCTTCAGAAGGGAAGTAAAGCCAGTGGTCCTGTGTCGTGTATTTACGACAGGCAAAAGAACCTCAAGCCTGATAAAAAGATCTCTGAGCAAACTTACCGGTCTGTCACACACAATATAGAATGGAAGCTAAGGACCACAACAGTTAAAGAGCGTCCATACATAAATAAAACTCAATTTTTAATTTTTAATGGCTCCCAGAACTAGTTCCTCAAAAATTAAAGTATTGTCAAAAAACCAACTTCACAAATATGCAAGTATTTAAAGAGTCCTTCAACTTTTCAGACACAATTTCGCATTAAATAAGAGCCAATGGCAAAAAGTTTAAGACACATATTTCTGCCTGAGAGAAACTGGTCATCCCCAAAGCTGTGACTTTCCATTTTAGGTATAAGAGAAAAAACTAGTGGAATATTTGTGCAGTAATTTGATGCTCCAATGTTTCAGAAAATGGCCCAATGCAGACGAGAACAAAACTCAGTATTATTTAGACTTTATCAATATGGCAGCTCATCTTTCAATGAAGAATATGTCACATTTGCAGAGGTTTGTTAATGATTCTGATCTCATGGGACTGGACATTGAAGATCTTGCAAGAAAGGTAACAATAGTTATTATTGTGTGTGGAAGAGGAAATGAAAATAAAGTAGACAAAACATTCCTTCACTTTCTCTACCATAGAGGAAGTATTGCATTTATTTTATAATGAGATTTCACTGGAAATTCATGTCTTGAGGCCCTCTCAATAGAAAAAAATAGAATTTTTAGAGAAAGGTCCGTGTGGTCTGAGAATAGCATAACTCAAAGTCAAATAAATACATATTTTGGTATTTAAGTTCAGTTTCTGATAAAAACTTGGAGACTCATATATATATATATATATATATATATATATATATATATATATGTCACAGAAGTACCCGACCTGATGTATAGATAGTGATTGTTGTTTCAAACAAATTACTATGATAGAAAGTACCAACCTTATAAAGCTTAAGTTTGAAGTTTGACGATGCTACGTTGTTTAGTAATTGTTTGGCAGCCATTAATAGTGAACTCTCTCAATGAATTTGTAAACGTGGATAAAATTGGCCATCGTTATGTGATACAATACTTTCATTTGAAAGATCTTAGTCCAACTAATATTAAAGGTGAGCTAGATTCTATTCTGGGGGAGTCTGCTCCTTCGTTTACAACTGTAAAATATTGGGTGGCAGAGTTTAAGCGACGCTGTACGAGCTGCCAAGATGAACATCGCAGTGGTCGACCACGCCAGAAATTGTGAAGAAAATTCACAAAATGGTATTGGATGACCGTCGACTGAAAGTGCATGAGCTAGCAGATATCTACCATTTCAAAAAGTGCATACTAACTGAAAATTTGGACATGAGAAAACTGTGCGCAAGATGGGTGCCACGTTTACTCACAATGGAACAAAAGCAGCATTGTGAGGATGTTTTGCTGCAATAAAGCCGAGTTTTTGCGTCAATTCATAACCATATGAAACATGGGTCCATAACTTCACACCTGAGACGAAGAAACAGTCGAAACAGTGGATTGAAACAGGAGAATTGGCTCCAAAGAAGGCAAAGACAGTTCCATCTGCAGGCAAGGTCATGGCGTCAGTTTTTTGGGATGGGTGTGGGATAATTTTTATTGATTATCTTCAAAAAGGAAAAGCAATCAATGGTGAGTATTATGCAAACTTATTGTAGCATTTGAATGATGAAGTCAAGCAAAAACAGCTGCATTTAGTGAAAAAGAAGGTTTTATTTCATCAAGACAATGCACCAGTTCACACATCCATTATCGCCATGGCCAAAATCGATGAATTAAAGTTTGAATTGCTTCTTCATGCACCCTATTCACCAGATTTAGCCCCCTCTGATTATTTTCTGTTTCCAAAGTTGAAGAAATAGCTTGGTGCTAAAAGATTTGCCAACAATAAAGAGGTGGAATCTGCAGTTGATGGTTATTTTGCAGAACTCAAGGGTTCTCACTATAAACAGGGTATCAAAGTTATTGAATACTGCTGGGAAAAATGTATTTAGCTGAAAGGCGAATATGTAGAGAAATAAAGATGTTTTTTACCAAAATTTTTGTGTTTGTTTTGCTAGGTTGGGTACTTCTGGGACAGCCCTCGTGTGTGTGTGTGTGTGTGTGTGTGTGTGTGTGTGTGTGTGCGCGCGTGCGTGCGTGCGTGCGCGCGTGCGTGTGTGCGTGCATGTGTGTGTGTACACATAGAAAAAACATTTGACATAGTAAATAGACAAACCCTTTGGAAAATTCCAGAAAATAAGGACCTTCTTATTCAGATGATAGAAACTGCTAAGAGCTTATGTTATGAAACAAATATTTGTATCAACCCTCAACTGACCAGAAGTAATAAAAGGTTTTTTTAAAATAAACTAAGGAGTTAGACAAACATACTGACTTTCACCCATATTATTTAGTATGTATAAGACAGAATTCTAATAGAATGGAAACAAACAATGAAGGAATATTAATTGATCATAAAGATGGGGTAAGTATGCAGATGATGTAGTACTTCTGTCAGAATTCAAAACAGATCTTAAAATATTAACACATAAGTTCCAAATTATTGCCAATAGGTATAATTGCAAAATTTCAATAAATAAATAAATAAAAAGCAATAGCATTTACTGGAAAATATAGAATTAAATCTAAAATTGTCATAGAAGATAAAATAATAGAACAGGTTTGATATGTTCAGTATTTGGAATGTGACATAACCTACCAAGAAAATAAAAATATGGAAAACAAAATAACAAAATTTCAGACTATATCAAAAGAACTTTAGGACAGAAAACAACAAAAAAAGACACAAAACTTAAACTGTATAAAACAATGGTCATCCCCTCCTATTATATGGAGGCAAGAATTGGATAATTAAATCAAAAGACATGAGAAAATACAAGCAGCTGAAATGCTATTCCTCTGAAACGTTAAAGGATGCATAAGAGCAGATAGCATTAGATATGAAACTATCAGAGAAGAATTAAATATATATAAGATCGAAGATAAATTTGATTCATACAAAAGTAAATTGTTAGAGCATAAAATGAGAATGGATTACGATAGAATACTAGAGAGAGATTTTTTATTTAACAAGAGATGTTGGCCAACCCTGTAAAAGATGAACTCCACTTATGATTTTGCCAGAATCTTGAAGAAAAGGATGATGATCTTCCAAAGATGTGACATGAAGATTTTCAAGAAAATTCCTCAGACCCAAACTACCTTTACATGGAAAAAGTTTCCACATGTTTTATTTTCTCAAAAATTGCTCTAATGATTACGATTAAAATACCATTTATTCAGTGAAACCTGTCCTTAAAGCAATGATGCCACTCTTCCTGAGGACTTCAAAACCAGGTGTTTATAATGTTCCACTGCTTCAGCTGATGATGAAAAAGTGATTCCATCCATTTTATGTTTGGAAACAAAAAGGTGCTAGGTCAGGGCTGACCTTTAGGGCATCCAGATACTTAGTTTTGCTGTATGCAACAATGCTTTGTCATGATGTAACATTGTTTTCTCTTTTGTGTGTTTTTCATGAACATTTTCAGAAATTTGCTATAAACAGAGTTATGTACCAATCAACAATAACAGTACATCTATCTTCTAATGCTATAGTAGCAACATCGCCTGTTTTAGGGAAAAAGAACTAGCAACCATCTTCTTACCAGCACTGTGAATTTGTCGGACTTTTGTGGCTTTAGGTTCTGTTTGAAAGACCCATTGAGCCGATTGACTTTTCTTTTCAGGACCATAGCAATAAATCCAAGATTCATCACTAGTAACGATATTCCACACAAATTTGAAGTGCCACCTTGACACCAATCAGCGCATTGTTTTTGATCAGGAGCCAGTTTATGTGGAATCCATCAACAACAAAGTTTTCTCACATTGATGTAAAATGTTTTGGATTTGACTCATACCAATGCCACCCATGTCACTAGAATAAATTCATAAGATGTCTGTTGATCTTCTTCAAGCATTGCTCCAACGGCGGCAATATTTTCGTTAGTAAGTTCTTGTGTGTCCTTCACAATCATCACTCTACCAATTATAAATTGTTGCCTTAGGTGGGGCTTCTTCACCAAATGCATTTTTAAGCCAATCTTCACATTGTTTAGGCATAAAATCATAAAAAATTATAGCCCAGAAATGTTATCTGGTGAGATTCACTTTTGGATGTACACAAAATCTTTAAATGATGATAATTAACAAACTATTACAGAAAGAAAAAATGTTTGCTTTTAAAGTATGGTTTGGTGAGGTTGGGAAGGGAAATTCTATGAAGTAAGAGGTGCCAGAATTACAACTTAAATATGTAATCCCTCTCTCTCTGTCTCACATACTCCTTTTTTTAGATTCAGGGAATCTCAAAGCATATATTTCCAGTGAAATTAGCATACCTACAATGTGCTCTTGTAAATATTCTACAGGTGCACCCAGAGTTGGAGATCAGAACTGTAATTCCTGCAACTGTGTTATACACATACAACGAACATGGGCTCTGCATTGGTGTGGATTCTGTCACAGAGAATGCTCTCATGGATGGGTAATATTATACAAAACTGAAATCATCCATTTTTGTTACACTTAGATTACATCAGTGATTATTTGAATGAATATTTTATACTCGTTTCAACACATATTGCTTTCAGAAGATTGTTACAAAAAGGCTTATATCAGCTTGATGCTGTTGCAGGGGTAACACTAGCTTTATGCAGGAAATGCAGAAGGTGGACTACCGGATACAACCGTACAACAAAATAATTATCAACTTTACCAAAGCAGAAGTAAGTTGGCTTGCTACATAGTGTAATATACACAGTGTTCAGTTTGTTTCAGCGGACAACCCAAATGATAAAATATCTCTACTCTTTTATCACTACATTACATAGGACTACTTAAAATCATTCTGGTATTGCTAATGTCATGAATCAGGCATCAGAAGATCACCTGTTAGGTAGCGCTTTGTATACGAGTGGTCAGGGCGGCAGGTTTCCTATCAAGAGTTACCGTGTTCAAATCCTGCTTCCATCTGCAGAGTTTATATCTGTACTTTACATATGCATATAGTCACAACTTGTAACTAATTAAAATGCATCATACCACCTCTGCAACATAAAACCAACATTACTGGCACGCCATGCACACTACAATATAACTTCAAGAAGGAATGGGGATTTGGGAACTTCGTGCATATGTGAAATCTTGTTTATGTGTTATTGGTTATTAAGTAACCAATAACACACACATCACACTCTGGGCAACAACACCTGGTTTGTTTCTGAAATATAAAGAAGTTACAATATACAAGGATTTACTAAATTTCAAATTTGGTTTGGAATATTCTTACTGTTGATGAATCTTGGATTTATTGTTTTAATTCTGAAAAGAAAGGTCAATCACCTCAATGGGTCCTTCGAGCAGAACCTAAGCCTATAAAAGTCCAATAAATTTGCTGTGCTGGTAAGAAGATGGTTGCTAGTTCTAGCTATATTGCTACTATAGCATTACAAGATAGATGTACTGTTACTTGCGATTGGTACACAAATGTCTGTTTACCGCAAAGTTTTGAAAAAGTTCATGAAGAACGCCCAAAAGGAAACATAATGTTACATCATGACAACACATATAGCAAAACTAATAACTGAGTATCTGGATATCCTCCACCATACAGCCCTGACCTAGCACCTTTTTCGTCATCAGATGAAGCAGTGGAACATTATAAAAACCTGTCTCAGGAAGAGTGGCATCTAGTTCCATCGAATGCAAAAATGTATTCATGTTAAAGGGAAATGTTTTGAAAAACAATAAAATTATTTGAATTCCTTAAAAATAATCCTTGTTTGATTTTCTAAAAAATTTTAGTGTTGCCCTCGTTTACTACTTATGCTGGGAGAAGCAAAATTAGAATGAAGAAAATACAGTAGTCAAACACACAATCTATTTTATCTATTTAAGGCAATGCATCTATTAAAATCCAAAAATGTACAGTTTTCCTGTGATAGGTTTGTGTTTTTTTTACCATAAACCCAGAACAAATACACACAACATTTTAATGAGCTATGTCAAAGCATTGTAAAGTTATTCATTTTTACTTTCTCTACTACGTATAGTAAGTAGGGGAAGTATTGCATTCCACCCAAAAATTCGATACCGAGATTTCACTGGAAATATATGTTTTGAGATCTCCTGAATCCAAAAAAAGCATTTTTGGAAACATGTCCGTGTGTGTGTGTGTGTGTGTCTGTGAACAGCATAACTCAAAAACAAACAGTCGGATAAGCATCAAACTTGGTATTTAGGTTCAGTATCTTCCAGAGATGCGACACGAAGGTTTTCAAGAAAATCCTCCCACTCCAGACTACCCTTTACATGGAAAATTTTTCGAAAATTTTAATTTTCTCAAAAATGGCTCTAACGATTTTGATGAAAATATCATATGTTTAAGATAATGTCATGGGAAATGAAATGTATATCTCGAATTTTCTGGGAATGTCTCCAAAAGTATTCTTCATTGTGAACGACTTTTGCATAACTGGTAAACCATAAGAGATAGACAAAATTTTACTACACAAGAAATGTAGATCGCGTTAAAATACACAACTTATGTCATATACATTTCTTTTGTTGAGTGAACCGTTTTCGAGATATTGCTTGTTATTTCCTTAAATTTTCCAATACTTATACTTTTTCTCAAATACGTTATTCATTTTTTATGTCTTGACATGCAAAGAGAATGGAATGCGCCACATAGCAACCAGCGTTAAAATATTTGACTATCGCTTAAAAGCTACCATATTCCCCTTGCATCTACAAGAAAATTACCAATAAGATTGACATCTCGATATCTCGATTAACATGAAGCATATGGAGAATAGGCGTTTGTAAAATTAGATTGTACAAGAGTAGAGAAAGTCATGTGAGTGTAACACATCAGATTTTTTTATTCATAATCACTTCGTCATGTGGTAATATGAAATGGGCCCTGAGGTTTATCGTATTCTTCTCAAATTTTTAATTTGAATTTAGTAAGCAAACATAAAGAAATTGTTGTACAGGCATTTCTTAATTTTAATTAGTTTAAGAGAAAAGCAATTTTTATGCATGCTATGGAAAATAATTTCAAATGAACTAATACAGTGAAATTCATGTAATTTGAACTTTTTCTTTGTCCCCTTGAAATTGCTGTGTAAACAGTGCATAAATACTCTCTTTTGTTCAAACATAATTTTGTTTAGTTCAAAGAAGAAATGTCGGGAAGAGTTATGGAATGTGGCAGGTCAGGACAATTGTTGAGAAGCGAGAGACATGACAAAGGACTGCCACTCACAAGAGTCTCTGAGAGGAATTTGTAGAACGAGCAACTGCAGTGATAAAAGTGCTCAAATTCTGATATATCAACAAGGCTTGTCCCTGCAACGTTCTCATGTTAGAATGACATGTATCATGTGGTGGTCAGCTCTGGGAACAGCGCATTGCTTTTCAGTGTTGTTCTAAAATTAAAGTGAGTTTTATTTATGTGTTCCTTAAGGGGCTGAAAGACCAGAAATTTTGCTCAGAGGTTCTGTTATGTGCAGTGGACCACTGCCTTTACTTTCCTTCCTAAGGATTTTTATGCCCCAAAAAGATCCATCAGTCAGGAATTAGAGGCTAGACCACGGAGAATGACGTTGTTGGTCTAATTGTGAAGCTGGAATGTACTGCCGCTAGGGGGAGATGACCATAGTGTTTAAAATTCTGTATTATACAAGGAATTTTGAAGCCAAAATATTTTTAAATAGCTAAATGGATTACTTGAAGATAAAGCTTTTTAATGGAAAGTGCTCATGATCACAAAAATGTATTTTTGATGACAATGTCCTGAATTTAGTGATTTAATAAACTCACAATAATTACACAGTACATGTGTTACTAGACAAGTTCCTTTAAGTAATGCTCCCTGCACCAAAAGATTTGGGGAAAACTATAAAACCAATATAATTCCAATTTTTCTTTGTTGTAGTGTTTCAGGACAAGTTCTTCGGCAAAATTGTACGCTAGAATGTGAATATCATCTCTTGTTAGAGAAAAACCATGCTTCTGTATTTTCGTAATAGCTGTTGCACCACTTTCTGTCAATTTTTACTGCCCAAACAATCACTTTGATCCTTTTGAAACATTGTCAGTTTTTACCCTTCATTTCTAGTCCTTCTTAGATATATTTTTTGAAATACCACAAATATTGCCTGGCTTTCTTTTGTATGTTGTCAGCATTTGAAAGGCATAAGGAAAACGTGCAAATATGAAAAGGTTTGAAATTACCTACTTTACTACAACCTGGTTACCCAGCAGTGATGGAATTAATAATAATGATGAAGCAGTGTATCAGAATAAAAAAATGAAATAAAATCAAGAATATGTATTTAAAAATAGAAAATACAATGAAAACATGTCTCCGGAAAGGCTGGCCAACTCTTCCTGAAGATTGTAGGCCTTTCGTCCCATTTATAGAGGTGAGATGACCACAGACCACAGTAAAACTAGGTTAAGGTTGTAACAATGTTGGAAAATACCCAATATGAACTTACTAAGTGCACAAAGTTTCCAACTGGTGTCTTGAAAGGATGTTGGGTTTTCACTAACTTCATTCAATAGCGGAAAAGCAGTTGACTGTATGGAAAAACAGAAATAAACTGCCAAAAATGGGACCATAAGCACTGCAGGTGATCAGCTATCATTAACAAGGTCTGAAAGCTTGCCACCAGCTAAATTTCGAAAGCTGCACCCCAGCTGGGACATTGGCCATCTCTCCCAGAATTATCCTACTCTGATGACTTCAAAATACTTGTTACACAGAGTGAATGTGACAAACTTTCACAACTTGTTCAGGGATGTTTGGATATAAGGAACTCATGGTCCCTGGTGTTCCATTGTTTTCGTTTTTTAATAACTCGATCAGCTTTGTATTTGTTTACTCGGATACGATTGTTTCCAAACAAAACACAACCTTTCATGCTGCAGCAGAGCAATGTGTTTTCAGTGCGGTCCAACACCAGGCTTCTGCTCAGCTTGCAGTGATAGCTTTACTGATGCAGAATTAGCTGATCATCTCACTCAAAGCAATGGAAGACGCTGTTCCCACAGCAATGAAAAACACGCAACATTTGCTGCTGATTGGGCCTTATGTGCAACTGAATGGAATAGCCTACTAAACATTCTTCCCACATTTTCTTGAAGATGTGTCGCTGATAATTCACAGATGTATGTAGTTTCAACATGATGGGGCACCAGCACATTTTGCAGGGAATACCTGATGAACAGTTCAGGCAAAGAAGGATTGGTTGTGGTGGTCCTGTTCCATGGCCAGAATGATCACAGATCTGATGTACATGGGTTAACTTGAAGAGCCTAGTTTACATGACTCCTGTCAAAAGTAATATTGTCCTGGTTGCTAGGATTGTAGCAGTTGCTGATGATGTGCACTAAACTTCTGGGATGCTAGGCGTCGCAGTTGACAATTACTTTTAAGAGTGTAATTTGGGCTGTTTTTTTACAATGTTAGGGTACCTATCCTTAGAAATGAATAACTGCAACTGTGATGAGTAGTGGATTAATTGGTGGGAAACATGCTCTACAGCAGTCCAAGGTTGTGTTTCATTTCGAAACAATATTCTGAGTAAACAGATATAAAGGTAGCAAAAACAATGAAATCACTCAGTAATTTGACACTGGAGACCATATCAAAACACTCAGAAAACATCCCTGAACAACCTGTGAAACTTTGTCAGTAGAGTTTGGATTCATTCTGTATAGATTGCCTATACCATTTTTCTGAATTTGAGTTCTTTGATAATTCAGATTTTTCCTTATGCCCTTCATATTTTAAGTGATTGTTTTCTTGTTAGTTCTACGTATACTCAGCATACGAAGTGGTGGACATCAGTATGAGACCAACAACCGTCCTAGCAGGAGGCAGGATTACCTATATATACTTGCCATACATATCCAAGGCTTCCGAAGATCTCAGACAGTTGAGCTTGGCGCAGCGCAAGTGCTGTTTTCATGATGAAATGAAGGACTCAGGACTGCCACTCTACTCCTGGAATCTATGCAGGATGAAATGCAGAATGAAGCTGGCCGAGGAACTGTGTGGCTGTGCACCCCACTTCTACAGAATCCTGGGTACGTAAGATGCAAACGTTACAGAGTAGCACAACATGCCAGCACTCTGTCTTTCTTTATTAATTCTGTATTCTTGTAAACCTCTACTTAAAGTACAACAAAATTAGCATGTCTCTAAAAATGCTTTTTGTGGATTCCGGGACCTCAAAACATGTATTTCTGGTGAAATCTCTTGTTTGCATTTTTGGGTGGAATGCAGTATCTTCTCTCTACTATCTACCTGGTAGAGAAAGTAATTACTTAAAAACGAAAAGTTTGTTAAATATCAAAACCGATTTTCAAGAAGATCCTTCTATCACAAGCTACATGGCAAAAATGTTTTATTTTTTATTTTCTCAAAATGGCTGTTAATGATTTTGATTAGCATGCCACAAGATATTTGCACTCTCTCCCAGAAACGATTGTTATAAAGGCTGATACTTTATCTTCATGTTAATTGAGATAAACATTTGCACGTACAAGGGAGCTATAGTAGACTTAAGTGATACTAAAACCTTTTAAAAACAGAACATTGTAATGTTCCATTCGTTTTGCATGTCCACGGGGGGTTAGTGACTAGGAATTGAAAAAAAAGGTATATTTCAGAATTCAAACCAATAATAAAGAATTCTCAGAAATGGTCAATGGCACAAAAAAAATTTATTTAACATAAATTGTTTCTTATAATGCTTAGACCTCAGATTTTTAGGCACCTAAAATAGGCTCTCAAATTATAAAATAAGTCTGATGTGATACATTCACATGACCTTCTCTACCCTCTATCTTTATTAGTAGGTATACAAATTATTCTTACTCAAGTTTATTTTTCTATCGATTGCATTCTAAATCAAATAAATCTTTACAGAAACAGCTACATTACACATTTCGTTATAGAGAACAGCGATAGTCAAATGTTTAACAACTGAACGCTATATGCTGACTTTCCATACTGTTTCCATGACATCGCGAGAAACAACTGAATGTTGACAGGACTTCAATGGAATGACCAAGTAATGAACCATTTAAACTTTTAATAACAGTTATCTTATAAATGGCTTATGCTACATGAAAATTTATTTTGAATAAATTGTGTGTTTTAAAGAGATCCAATATTTTGTGCAGTCCGTTTTCGTGTATCACTTAATGTTTACGAGTTATACAAGATTATACAAAATTGCTTCTGAATGAAGAGGACTTTGCAGTCTATTCCCTGAAAATTCAAGATATACATTTTATTTTTCATGTAAATATCTTTATTATATGGTGTGTTAATCAAAATTTTGAAAAATGTTCCATATAAAGGGTAGTTTGTGGTGAGGGTTTTTTTGTTGAAAACCTTTGTCATAAGTTTGGAATATATAAACCCAAATATAAAATTTGGTATATATCTGACTTTTTGTTTTTGAGATATGGCATTCACAGACACACACACATGGACATGTTTCCAAAAATGCTTTATTTGGATTCAACAGCCCTCAAAACATGTATTTCCAGTGACCTTTTGGTATCAAATTTTTGAGTGGAATGCAATGCTTACTGTATGTAGTAAAGCAAGTAATAGACACTAAAGACACACTTTTAAGCACTAAAAAATATGGTTTAGATTAGGTAAAGATTAGATTTTATGGATGTAAAATGTATATATACTTTCTTAAAGTTTTATTACACAATAACAAAAACAGTAAATTATTATGGCTAGAAATATTTTATTATGTCTTCAGTTATGAATTCATGCTTGCTAATACATAATATGAGCTTATAAATTTGAAAAAAGACCTAATTGAAGAGATGACAGTGGAAATGCACCATATGCTACAGAAATATCATTGTAACCTGAATGCTCTAGAGCCACCCCCCCCCCCAAAAAGGGGTGCAAAACACAAATACACAAAAATGTAAAAGAACTGTTTGAAGTACATTTTAAGAGCAACAGAGAAAACTTGTGAATGTGTGTATATCACAGTTAATGAAGGGATGAGGTATGTGAAAGGTATTTCTGCCATACTGTAGTCAACGACCAACACCAGAGAGGCCTAGAGGGGCATATATTTTTCTTCTCTTTGTACGAAACAAATGAGTCTTCCTGTTAAAGTGTTAACATAAACCAGTCCACGGAAGCTCTCGTAGCTACAACCAAATTTTGAAAAAAATTACTTCATCTTTCATGAACAACACAAATGGTAAAATAGGCATTTTGGGCTCTAAAGCCTTAAAATAGGTGCTAATAGTCAAAATAGGCATTCCATATCTTTATATTTTACATGAAATGTGAAGATATTTAACTAATATACATAAAAATAGGTATTTAGCCTAAAATCTGAGATCTAATAATGATACAGACTTTGTATATAATACATTTTTGTCTATCTCTTATGGTTTAATTCACAATAAAGAGAACTTCACAGGCAGTTCCCAGAAAATTCAGAAATAAATTTTATTTGTCAGCAAATATTTTATGTACACCTTATTTTAATTAAAATCATTAGAGTCATTTTTGAGAATTGACAAATGATCAAAAAAATGTAAAATGTAGTTTGGGTTGAGGGAATTTTCTTGAGACTTTGTGTCCATTTTTGGAAGATACTGAACTTAAATACCAAGTTTGCTATTCTTTTGTTGTTCATTATCCAGACACACCATGGACATTTTTCCAAAATTCTTCTTTTCTTTCTCTACCACACACATAGTAGGTAACAAGGTATTGTATTCTGCCCAAAAATTTGATACCGAGATTTCACCAAAAATATATCTTATGCAGCACCTTGAATAAACAAAAAAAAAAAGCACTTTAGCAAAACGTCCATGTTTGTGTGTGTGTGTGTGTGTGTGAGAGAGAGAGAGAGAGAGAGAGAGAGAGAAAGATGGAGCATTTTTTTTTCTAAAAAATGACTGTTAACGATTTTGATTAAAATACCAGATATTTACATAATGAATGAAATGTATATTATGAATTTTTTGGGAATACATACAAAATCCTCTTCATTTAGAAGTAATGTTATATAATCTTGTATAACTGGTAAACATTAACCAATAGGCAAAAACATACTGCACAAAAGATATAGATAACTTTAAAACACACACAGTTTATTTAAAAAACTTTTTTGTAGCATCAGCTATTTCAAAGATACCCATTGTTGATGGTTTGATTTCTTCAATACTTTGTCAGTCCTGTCAATTATGCTTCTTGCATTGTCATGGAAACAGTACGGAAGGCCACCATATAGCGTCCAGTTGTTAAACATTTGACTATCGCTGTTCTCTATAACGAAATGTGTAATGTAGCGGTTTCTGTAAAAGTTTATCTCGATTAAAATGAATTACATAGAAAAATAAGCTTTCGTAAGAATAATTTGTATACCCAGTAATAAACATAGAGGGCCGAGAAAGTTATGTGAGTGTAACACATCAGATGTTTTTAGTTCAGGCAGCTTCAGAATGTGTATTTATGGTGAAATGTATAAGTAGCTCTAGCTATGAGGCATGTTTTTAAAGTAAGAAGCGATTAACAGAACATTACTTTCCAAATACTTTATTGTAATTCACTACCTTACACTACTTCTCCACAATTATTGTATGCCTTCGTCAAAGAATGATGCCACATCTGAAGAAAGCCAAGTCTGCAAGTCGTTGTTGAAATGTTTACCACCAAGGAATTTCTTCAGATGAGGGTCGCTTGTTGCCAAATCCAGACTGTAGGGAGGATGGTCAAATTGTTCCCAACCAAAAGATGCCATCAGATCTTGAGTTTGTTTGGCTGTGAGTGGCTGATCATTGTCACCATAAACCTCACACAATTGGTAACGAATGTTTGCTGCTGTAACATTTCTCCCATTCAAAAAACGAATCACTGATCTGACCTCACAATTGGTGGGTTGTAATGCTCTAACATAAAGTGATGATCGCTCACAGATGAGTCTGACTTCCTAATGAATGGAGAAGTAAATTTGTGGCAAAGTATTAAAATGTTACTTACTTTAAAAACACACCTTGTACTAGGTAACAAACTTACTTAATTCTAGCCATTATGTTAACGACATATTAGCAACATGGGTGTTACTTCTGTTACAGGTACCAATACAAAATTCTGCAACCTGACAGGGCTGCTGTGTGTTTCTAGATTTCTGCAGAAGATGATAAAACTGAGAGGTGAAAATGGAGAGGGAGTCGGTTGCTACTGCTATCCTACTTGCAATGACATCACTATCGGCCTTTTGGACTGGAGAAATACGGGATTAAAGTGAGCTTCTTAAAATGAGTGATGTTATTAAACAAATATACGAGGACTACACTGAACATTTTTAGGAAGTCAAACAAGGATTAGCTTTAAAACATTTAAATGATTTGATTGTTTTTCAAAATATTCCACTTTAACATCAATACAGTTTTGCATTCGATGAAACCAGACCTTAAAGCAATGATGCCTGAGACACTTCAGAAGTGAAGTTTTTATAATGTTCCACTGTTTCATCTGATGATTCCATGCATTTTATCTTTAGTTTTTGGAAACAAAAGAAATCAAAAAGTGCTGGGTCAGGGCTGTATGGTTCATGGTGCAGACCTTTATGGCATCCAGATACTCAGTTAGTTTTGCTCTATGTAGCGATGCATTATCATGATGTAACATCATTTTTTCTTTTGGGTAAACACACATTTATGCACCAATCAGCAGTAACAGTACTTCTATTTTCTAATGCTATAGTGGCAATATGAGCCTTAAAAAAAAACTAGCAACCATCTTCTTACGAGTACTGTGAATCTGTTGAACTTGGATTCTGTTTGAAAGCCCCATTGAGCCGACTGACTTTTCTTTTCAGGATCATAACGATATTCCAAACCAGATTTGAAGTGCTGCACTTTCTCTGCATTCCATTGACAACAAAGTTTTCTCACATCTAACTGTTGGTTTGGATTTGATTCATAGCAATGTCACCCAAATAGATGCCCATTGATCTTCTTCAAGCATTGCTCAAACTGGCAATATTTTCATCAGTTCCTTCATGAAATTCATCAATAAGAAGAAACCTATCTCTTTTGAATCCGCTGTACCAATTATAAATTGTTGCTTACATGGAGCTTCTTCGCCAAATGCTGATCTTCACATTGTTTAGGCATTAATGATGATTTAAAATCATACAAAATTATGTTTCTGTCAAATTCATTTTTGGTTGGATACAAAATCTTTAATTGATGATAATTAAAGAACTAGAGCAAATTAAACACACTATATGGCAATCAACTTGCAAAACATTAGAAAGTTGTTGTCAAAAATAAACAAATTTGATTGGTTTTTAGAATGTAGTATTCTAGAAATGTTCAGTATCACCCTTATATGGTATACAATGTCATTTTGAATCATTAAGGAAGAGTAAAGACATTTAAATTTTTTTGTGGTCTTACGAATTGGAATTTTCTCTTGAATTTCAACTTCAGAGTTCCCAGGAAAAATGTGAACCTAACTTCCCTGACGACAATTTTTAACAGCCTCCTCTACTCCTATGTAATGCCTGATGCCCCATTTTACCGAGTTTGGTAATGGTTCTAATTCAAATGCAGAAGATGGTTTAAAGAATGAAAATGTATATATTATACACTTTAAAAGGAGATGTGAACACTTAGAAAGCCTGTGACCCACCCATTTTAAGACACTTTCTTATAAATGAAATAAATTGCTAACTGTCAACAAAATACTCTGTTTGTTACTACTGCGCATGTGTGGAAGAAAGTGCCGAGAACTAGCAAAATTTGCAAAAACAGTTATTTATTTAGCTCTTCTGAAGGTACTTATCTAATCCCAGCAAATAAAGTTTCATAATTCTTCATCGGGGCTTAGCCTCACAGGTTCTATGGCTACACCACCCTGTTGCAGCTGGCTTCACTCCTCTGCTTATAAAAAAACACCTTGGCTACACTTTGCAGCTTAAGGCCCTAAATTAGTCATTCCCATAAGGCTTGCTACTTTTTCATTTAGATATTGGTGGCTCTTCCGTATAAACAGCACAGCCACAAAGTGCCATTACCAGGTAAAACATGAACTAATTTCTGGAAGGTGGACTAGGAACAAAGAACCCGAGTCTAAAATTCTTTCTGCACCTTTAGAACAGGCTTTAAATTGACTGCCCAGTACATCACCAAATCATTTTTTAAGTGATGAATCCAGGCAGTCATAGCTAGTTAAAAGTTTTTTTTGGGGGAGGGGCAGCATCAAAGTTTTATAATGGAGTAAATGAATCTGAACAAAGTGAACAACATGTTATCTCCATAACATGTCTGAAAGTATTTACACACATATCAGTTTGAAGTTCATCACTTCAAACATTGGGAGAGCAAATACTTAATATCTAGTTTCTCATCAGTATGAATTACCAAACATGTGATGACTTTGAACTGATTTCCCTGACACAGGCCAAATTTTTAAATACTCTGTTGACTTTCCAGGTCACTGGGAACTCTTTCCTTAAAGGAGGACTGAATCACATTCTTAAAAACTTCTAACAGTAAACAATTCTGAGCACATTGTTAAAAATCGTATTGTTCTATGACCTCTCATTTTCATTCTGGAAACATCTTTATGTTTAATGCTCACCTTGCGGTGACATCATAAGGCTAGGATCGCAGCACCCTACACATTGCGTTGCATTTAATTCCTGTATTATTTTGTGTTTCCTTTCCCAGTGTTCTGTGAGGTGTAACCAGGGCTACTTGTGTCCAAAGGAAAAAAACAAAAGTGTATAGGAATTGTGCATAAAACATTGTTTCCAAGTATGTGTTCTCTCATTTAAATACTGTATTTATACACCCCATATTTGAAACTTAAAATTATGAAGAAAGAAAAAAAAGGGTTTGTATTGAATGTAAAGCACATAAATGACAGAAAATAGATAACAGGTATTTTATTTAAATTTATTTAATACAACAATAGATTTATTGTATATATAAAGAATCAGATTATAGACTTGAAGGTGATACATTGTTAAAGAAGAAAATTAGTGAACATGAAATAATGAAAGCACACATTCAAAATGAATTTATTAATTACAAGCTGAATCCTTGGAAGTGTGCACATCAGAAACAAGTTCATTTCCCCTCTCCCTGTCACCCTGTCCCATGATTCCAGCAGCATTTCTTGAATCACTTTACAGTCATACATGGTTTGGTTCATAAAAACATTTTTCGTACTCCTTCTGAACACAAAGGTTTATTTATACTAACGCCCAGGGGCTGTAATACAGATGTCATCCCTCTAGGAATAATAACTGCCTAAGCCTTCTTTTTTACATCATTGGTGAGATGCATCCAGACAAAGCATTGATGCTGTTGAAAAGCCCACACATTTCAGATCCAATGATTCGGTCATCCATCCCTTCACCTGGTTTCAAATAATGTCATCAGGAAACAGATTTTCATTCTTAGGGGCTTGGGACATGTTCTCTTGAAGATTAAAAAACGGGGAAGTTTGCACCCATCCGCTATAATTGCCAGCATTATTGTTATGCGCTGTTTTTCGCACCCTGTTGTTTTGATGATAATTTCCTTTGTCCCCTTCTTAGCAATTGTGTAGTTCCACAGCATATCAAACCAAATTGGCATCTCATCGGTGCGTTGCCTATTTGCCCCATTGAAAATTGTTTTTTCTTCTGAAGTGAAATGACATACCCTAAAATGTTTGTAGTTTTCCCTCAAAATCTGCAGGAAGCTTCTGGCACAATGTTGTACAGCATCTTAGAGATAAACCCATCCACCGCATCAAACGATCTACCCATCCGTGGCTAGTCTTAAACTCAGAATACCAAGAATTCGCCTCCTCTTGATTACAGTGTCACTAGTCACAGGCTGCCCATTCTTTCTCCCTTCACGCACAAATTCCAACACTTTTTCTTCAATTTCAGGATGTCTCCCTTTGTGAGAACCCATAAATTTCTTTGTACTAGCTTTAGTAACAAATAATGCCAATTTCTGTTTTTGTCACAAGCGAACATTGAACTTCCTTCCTGTCTTTCTATTAACATTTTTTTCAGCATAAAGGATTACTTTACACTTTAAAGAAGCATCATAAGACATTCTTCTCTGTTTGCCCTTGCCCTCCATATCGTAACTCAATAATAGGCCAATGATAAATGAGAGGCTAGCTTGTCACGAGTTTCCGGATGCATGTAAACTCCAGTAATGTATTGTGATGTAATAAAAGAAAAAATTGAATGAAGTTACTGGCGTTCTATGGAATGGATTTACACCTTTTTTTTTTTTTATTGTGCTAAGAGTTTTACAAATTTGATTGTCTACTGCACTTTCACCCTGGTCACTTATTCAGTATAGACAATCACTACAGTTTATTTACATTTTACAATTTCTTGTCAATAAATTATCTTGCTCTTTTTTTTCAGATTTTTTCATGTCCCATTTCCACTTGTTTTTCACTTATCATTTATTGATTACTTAACCATCACACATTCACTATAGTTTTCCATTCAAAGTAAGATGCACTACCTCTTACTTTTCTCTTTCCACTGTCCAAAGCTATTTATTTTTTACTTTACACAAAAACTGTCCAATGCTTCTAGTGTCCTTGCATATCATTTCAATCATAAGTGTATTTCTATCCCCCTTCAACCACTTCTTTTTAATAAATTCTTTTCTCCAATTTTCTGTTCTTTTGCACTTAAATACTACGTGTTCAATGTCTTCATTGCCACCACATATCGGGCAATGGTTCTGAGGAATACCCTGTCTTAGCCCTTTTAGCCTCCATGCTCCAGTTCTTAACTGCTTGAATCTAATGCGCACCACGATTTTGAGTACTACATTTGGTCAAAAAAGGTGTGCATTAGATTTGCATAAATACTGTAGGTGCATTAAGCAATACATGCTCTCTGTTAGTTTTCTGAAGCCAATTCCAGATTGGCACCGTCTGTGCTCATAAGTGCTGTGTATAAGACTAGGGTGTACATGGTTCTTATGGGAGCCAAGATTGCTCTTACTCAGAGCTTATGTTCCACGTGCTAGAGCACAGTAAAACACAGAACATAGCGACAATGGTGCAATACATATTCCATTAATATAGTGTTGCTGCAAGTTAATGCTAATGCATTTGGAAGTGCAAATTTATGTTTAATTCATTCAAATACAGAGATGATACACCAAAATATCCTTAGAAATAAAAATGTATGGTTTTGAAACTTCAATATTTCATAGCAACAGGATTATTAGTTGTGATTGAACACGTGGTATCTTATTCGCCATGTGCTGAGCAGCTGTCAAGTATTTCTGTCTATGTTCGTACAGTAACAGTTCATTCACTGTGAAGTCAGATAATTAAAACAGTGTAGAGGTTTTTCTTTAAGTGAACATTCAGCTGTGTATGAAAGCTACAAACATGAATTATTAAAAACTTCATTTAGCAACAAGACTCTCAGTAAAAAAATTCAGATGAAAACATTGGGTGGGCCATTCTGGAATCTGCAGCAGCAAACAAAAATCGATGCCCTAAGTTCAATCCGGAAATTTACCAAAAGAACAAATGGATTTGTGGTTGCGAGGAAAACAGTCCTTCTCCCCACCTTTTTCTTACGTGCTATTTGAGGGAGATGTCTACTGTATAAGACTGGAATAGCTAACATTGGGCATATAAGGGAAAGTGCATTCAATTCTTGTCGATTGCCTAATACGTTTGATGCCACTGCACAAAGTTGGTAAACACATACTATTTGAGGGATTTGTTTTCACTTTTTATTTTTTGGCACCACCAATAGAATACCTTAGCGACTGCCACTGGGTGTAAGCCAATAATCCTGGCACAAACAGAAATGTTGCTTATTACTCATTCCCTGATAGAAATAAGAATCAATACATTGCTGTTGTGAAACACAAAAAACTTTGTGCCAAGGAAAAATGTTACAGCATGTGAAATTCATTTCAAATAAAGTAATTTTAATCAGTTGCATGTTATAAAAATAAGAACAATGAAGCACAAAACTGAAAGATAATGTGGGCCTTGAAAGTTTTTAGGAGGACTAGAAGAAAAACCCTCTAGAAGAAAGAAATTCAAATTTTCTTAAAAGTAAGCAAGTGCTACAGCTAGTTGATAATTCAGTAAGCAATTCTCAGGCTACACGTGCAGTTGTAGATTGAAATACAGCGCAAGTTGTGAACCACAATTTGACTGCTGAGGAAGACTGTAAACAGTATGAATGTTTGAAGGAATCCAGCAAAGATATGTCCAGAGTAAGTGTAAATGCTCTATCTGTGCTATATTTGTCACACACATGTGTAGATGTGATTGTTGAGTGAAGAAAAACTGCCCTATGAAAGAATACAATCATTTGTGCAGTATATGTAACATTTTAAAGTGACAAGTGAAGTCTTCAATCCTATCACAATTAGCAGTTGAAGTATGTCACATTATGTATGTTAGATCAACAATAGCTGCTGTAGACCATAATTTTCCCCAAGAGAAAACAATAGTGCAGTTGTATAAAAATGCGAGACATACAGGGAGTGAAGTAAATGAACACCGGCAATTACTGTCTATAGTCAAATAACTTGTAATATTGACTCACTCCAGAAGATTAAACCTAATAAATAGGAAATGGAAGGCTGGTACTTCTCTCAGTTTAGATTACCTTCATGAGAAGACGGTGACAAGAAAAGAATAAAATGTGTAAATAATGAGAGAAGTGTAATTTTAAAGCATGGATATTGAAGACACTTCAGTGTGTCCACATTCCCGACTGATCAGCTGGCTGAGAGATACCTGCTTGTATCACCACAGTGCACTGCTGGTCTGGAAAATACCCTGCAGATCCTCAAGTGTAAGTGCTACATTGTTCCAGTTTTCACCATTATTGTGCACAACCTAGTGATCTTGTAGAATATTAAATAAAATAGACATGTGAATTTTTAGTTCAGTCCTCCTTTAAATTTGAGTCACATTTGCCATTGTAGGCAAAATACCTAAATTTTAGATATATTTTTACTATCTCTACCATGTACCTAGTAGGTAGAGGAGGTATTGCTTTCACCCAAAAACTTGATACCGAGATTTCATTGGCAATAAATGCCTCCTGAATCCAAATAAAGCATTTTTGGAAACATATCCCTGTGTGTGTCTGTCTGTGAACATATTAGCTTAAAAATGAAAAGCCAAATAAATACCAAACATGGTATTTAAGTTCAGTATCTTTCAAGGATGCAACACAAAAATTTTCAACAAAATCCCCCACCCCATATACCCTTTACATGGAACATGTTTCGAAAACTTTGATTTTTTAAAAAATGGCTCTAATGATTTTTATTAAAATACCATATATGAAAGATATTTACATGAGAAATAAAATGTATATCTTGAATTTTCTGGGAATAACCTGTGAAGTCCTCTTCATTCAGAAGGAATTTTGTATAACTTGCAAACATCAAGCGATAGATGAAAATTACTATACAAAAGTTGTAGATCTCTTTAAAGCACACAGTTTACTTGTGGCATGAACCATTTCTGAGATATTGGTTATTAATGGTTTGAATTGTTCATTACTTGATCATTCTCTTTAAGTCCTGTCAACATTCAGTTATTTCTCGTGATGTCATGGAAACAGTATGGAAGACCAGCATTAGCATCCAGTTGTTAAACATTTGACTATCACTGTTCTCTATAACGAAATGTGTAATGTAGCTGTTTCTGTAAAGGTTTATCTCGATTAAAATGTAGTAGATAGGAAAATAAGCTTTAGTAAGAATACTTTGTATACCCCTAATAAACAATAGAGGTAGAGAAAGTCATGTGAATGTATCACATCAGATTTTTAAACATTCTACTGCACTGCTTTGCAGAAAAAAAGTCATAAATGCTCCACACATTGGAGTACAGCAGTAAACTTAAGTCCATGTTTTAGGGGAAGGTTTGCTCTACAAATTTGTGCTACCATTAAGTATGACAGCTTCTGTGATTTTTGTCTTTGTGAAACATAACTCAGTGGATATATAGGTAACAACATTCTTAGGTAATACAATCACATCCAAATGATGGAGTGTTTCTGTAAAGGAAAGCAGAGAATGTGGGCGAGTCAAGAACTAGCAATTCCAACAATGACAATGTGGATGTTTTTAAGAAAACGTGTCACCATTACTTGACATACTAATGTCAGTATGACAAGAAATGAATGTATTCCATGCCACAAATGGATCCCACTCTTATAATTTGTGTTACGTTAACTCCCACAGTTTTTCTTCAATTTAAGTTATCATTCAAAATTATATTGTATACTGCAGAGAAAATATATAGGTTTAAAACCGTATAATTGTATTATATGAAAATTTCAATATTGTAAACTTGCTTATAATCTTGCACAAATTTTTAAGATGATGCAAATGAACTAGAATACCTTAAGATTATGGTTAGTCCTGAGAAAGGAATGCGTCTTGATACTCTAGTTTACGCTGATAGTGTCTTCTCATATTTTTAGGAAGGCAACAAAAAATGTCAACATTGGATGGGTGCAACAGTTTCCAACCACAATGTACAACAGAGATATTCTCTTTACCTTCACAGATTTGCTGGGTAAGTTCTGAATAATGATATTTCTATTTCTCTTCCAGAAAATTACAATAAATTTGCAAAATAATTACTGTTTTATGTTCAGATTTGATTTGCTTTAAACCACTACAAAAATTAACTTTCACCTGTGAGATCCTCGACTGACTTTACGGTGTTGAGGGGGATAGTGTATTGTGCTATCAAATAGGGTGTGGTATTTGAAGTTCAGACATGTAACTTTTTGAAGTTGTATTGTATCCTATTATTTTCACCAAACCCTACAGTCCAAGTGCACAAATTTGTGCCCTGGTTGATCAAGCATGAAAATAAGGTAAGGGTAGCTTTAAAAAATTTCGAGTACAAGATAATTCAAAATAAGAATTAGGTGGTTTTTGGAATTTATAATTGAGCTATGATTTTTGTCAACTCCTTAATTGTGCAATATTTTGAAACAGTGCAAATAATGGCTTGAAAACATGTTAACAGTAGTGTTTTAGAATTGTTGTAAGGTAGCTTAATTTCTGTCTTTGGGTCCTATAGTATAGTTTCATCTAAATAGTCCAAAGAATGTGGATTTGTATGTTAGGGTAGCTTATGCTTTTTGTAGTTTCTAGAATCCAAATGCACCTAGTTCTGTCAAAATCATATCAAAAATATTAGTGATGGGACAATATCTTGATACTAATTTTGAGCATTGGTACTCAATACCCACTTTATAAAGACGATAGTTGGCTTGTTCACTGAATTATGTTCTTATTAGGAGTTTTGTTTGTATAAACATATGTAACTAATTTTATATTATGTGAGCAATTGTTGCTGGTGACATTTTCCAATTGGCAGCAATTTTTTTATTTTGATGTCACAGGTTATATATCCCCCATTGTTAAGCAGATTAATTATAATAATGATGATGACGATAATTTATTTGCTTCCCTTTTTGTGCTGAAAACTTTCTGTTAAAGGATATTCTATCCATAGCAAAACAAATACTAGCCATTCTTTATTCTGCAATCTTTAAAATATAAGCTAATATATATTTTACATGAAACTCCAATAAAAATAATGCATGTGTGTTCACCATTCTACAACTACCACATAACTTATTATTTTTTTCATCTGGTAATAAGTAATTAGCCATATAACATAGTAAGTCTCTCTATAAGCCACCCTCATATACATGTTTAACACAAAGGTTTGATTTGAGTAAACACTAACACACAGATGGAAGGAAAGAACAAATATTTCCATGTGCTGTATTATCTCACATCTTTAGTTCTGATTTGTTTCTGCTGGATTCACAGATTCTGGTCACCAGAGTAGGTAAATGTAATCACTGAGAGTGAGTCACCAGGCCAGACTGTTGCAGAAACGTCAGCTTCATTCACAACTCAGTTAATGTTACATGAGTACCTCCCCCATGTTTTCATTTTGGCACAAGAGTCTATGGATTTACCCACAGGAAACACATTCAAGGTTTATTGAGAACTATAGTCTAGCAACTGTTTGGCGATATGTGCGAGGCAATAATGTAAAGTCTTGACTCCTTTCATAGCATAAAATTTAATTCAAAATTTAAAAATCTAGAAGTATCTCAAAGTATTAGAGATACTTGAATACCACCGAGTACCACCAACAGTATCAAGGTCCCATACCTAAAAAGTAATATTTCATAAGTATTCAGTGAAATGTGGTGATATACAACTCCCCCTAAAATAATTTCATTTTAAACCTATCCTTATACCTCTTTTGGCTCAGTCATTAAAAATCTAGCATATTCGCAATAAAGTGCTTCTGTGAAACAGAATTTAAATTGGTGATATGAAAATGAAAAAGAAACTCCTAACTCCCATTTTTCAACTTTTTGGAAATATTATGAGGGCAGATCGAAAAGTAACGCACAATAATTTTTTTCTGCCTTGGTATTGCAGCTGGAATGTTGCAATTTCACACAGATATAGTTTGAAGTTTTCACTACAGAGGGTATTTTTTGTTTCATGTGCATCTCTCTAGCGAGAGAAGCATGAACTATGCAACAAAGATGACATGCAAGTTACTGTCATGAAGAACAGAGAGGTGTGGTTCGATATTTGTGGGCCAAAGGGCATAAACCGAGTGATATTCACACGGACATGCGTGGCATGTATGGACCGTAGCAATGTCTCCAGGTGGTGTGCATTCTTCCTAGAGGCCGTGTGAACCTTAGTGATTCGCTATGCTCTGGGAGGCCGGCAACAGCTGCAACCCCGCAGAATGTCAGAGGCATTGAGGCGGCAATTTTGAATGACCGGCGTGTGTAATTGCAAACCTTATCACAACAGTTCAACATTTCCTATGGTGCAGTGTACGATATTGTTCATGACGCGTTGAAATTTCGTAAAGTTAGTGCTCACTGGGTGCCTAAGAACCTGACAGACAACCACAAGGGCCAGTGAATGATGACGAGCTTGGGTCATCTAACGCGGTACATCGCAGAAGGGCATGACTTTCTGAAAGGAATTGTCACTGGTGATGAGTCGTAGGCATACCACTACACGCCCGAAACCAAGCAGGCAAGTGTGCAGTGGAAACATGCTGTGACTCAATCTGCTTGTGACAGTGTTCTGGGATATGCGTGGTGTTGTATTGGTGGACTTTGCTGAACATGGGACCTCTGTGAATGCTGCAGCCTACATGAAAACTTTGGTGAAGTTCTGTCGTGCCCTTCAGGACAAATGCCACAACATGAGTGCTGACAATGTCAAAATTCTTCATGACAATGTTCGCCCCCACATTGCTGCTGTTGTTCATCAGAAAATCACCAAATTTGGTTGGGAGGTGCTTCAGCATCCACCATACAGTCCGGACTTAGCACCGTCAGGCTTTCATCTTTTTGGTCTCATGAAGAAATTCCTGGCTGGCTAATGCTTTGCGACAGATGCAGAAGTGAAATCAGCAGTCTGCAGATGGCTGGCTATATTCCAAGGAAACGGACTTCTACGAACAGGGCATATTGAAACTGGTATCACGATGGGAGATGTATTGAGAAACTTGGTGACTATGTCGAAAAGTAGGTAAAAGGTGTACATTCATTTGTGATTTTTGTTGTTGTTTTAACTATTACACTTTTTTGTAAAAAAATTATTGTGCGTTACTTTTTGATCCGCCCTTGTATATAGTCTGTGACTATCTGGAAGAAGAGGGATCTTCATTGGTGAAACAATTATCAAAATCGGTTAGGTGATTTTTGAGATAAAAAAACACACACGCATGCTCTCTCTCTCTCTCTCTCTTTTTATGATAATATAATCTTGTAAGTCTATTTCTGTGAAGAGAGTTGGAACATGTAACTTGAACTAAGAATTTCTGTTTTAAAGTTACTTTTAACAAACCATATTTGCAGGAAGGGAGTGATACTCATATTGAGTTGTGAGTTATTGAACATTCGACAGAAAACACCAGGCAAACCACCCCAAATAAGGTTGGAACTCAGACCCATTGAATTGAAGCCCCGCGCCATCACTTTACATACACAAACTATTGTTGGTCTGCACATTTGTTCAACTTACATTTTACTGAATGAAAAAGAAATTGCAAGTTTTACATCCTTATTTTTACACCTGTAAACTCAAGTTGGATTTTGGCACATAGGGTATTCTAAATGCCTCGATGTGTGAGTGAGTCAGTCCATTTTATTTACAGAGGATTTTTATTTTAAAATTATATGTTTTTCAATTTTGTAGCACGTAATTAATAAAAATAATTATTGTTTATGATATAAACTCATAAAGTTGTATTTTTTACTTTCTCTACCTCTTACACAGTAAGCAGAGAAAGTATTGCATTCCACCCCAAAATTTGATACCAACATTTCAGCAGAAAACATGTTTTGAGGCTCCCTGAATCCAAAAAAAACATTTCTAAAATGTTCCATGCACACGCATGTGTATGAACAGCATAATTCAAAAGCAAAAAGTCGGATAAATACCAGACTTGATATTTAGTTTCAGTACCTTTCAAAGATGCGATACAAAGATTCTCAAGAAAATCTCTCCACCCCAACTACCCTTTACATGGAAAATTTTTGATTTTGTAAAACATAGCTGTAATGATTTTTATTAGAATACCATATATAAAGATATTTGCATAAGAGATATCTTGAATTTTCTGTGAATAGCCTGTGAAGTCCCCTTCATTTGGAGTGAACTTTGTGTAATCTTGTATTACTAGTATACGTTAAGTGATAGATGAAAGTGTACTACACAAGAAATGTAAATCACACAATTTTATTTTAAAGGAGTCTTTTTGTGGCATCAGCATTTCCCAGATATTGTTCAATATTCTCTTAAAGTAATGTCAACATTCAGTTGTTTCTCGCGATGTCATGGAAGACCAGCATATAGCGTCCAGTTGTTAAACATTTGACTATCGCTGTTCTCTATAATGAAATGTGTAATGTAGCTGTTTTTGTAAAGGTTTATTTGGATTAAATGTAGTAGATAGAAAAATAAACTTTAGTCATAATAGTTTGTATACCCACTATCAACGACACGTGGTAGAGAAAGTAATGTGAATGAAACAAATCAGATATTTTTACTTTCTCTACTACGTATAGTAAGTAGGGGAAGTATTGCATTCCACCCAAAAATTCGATACCGAGATTTCACCGGAAATACATGTTTTGAGACCTCCTGAATCCAAAAAAAGCATTTTTGGAAACATGTCCGTGTGTGTGTCTGTGTGTGTGTCTGTGTGTGTGTGTGTCTGTGTGTCTGTGAACAGCATAACTCAAAAACGAACAGTCGGATAAGCACCAAACTTGGTATTTAGGTTCAGTATCTTCCAGAGATGCGACACGAAGGTTTTCAAGAAAATCCTCCCACCCCAGACTACCCTTTACATGGAAGATTTTTCGAAAATTTTAATTTTCTCAAAAATGGCTCTAACGATTTTGATGAAAATATCATATGTTTAAGACAATGTTATGAGAAATGAAATGTATATCTCGAATTTTCTGGGAATGTCTCCAAAAGTATTCTTCATTGTGAACGACTTTTGCATAACTGGTAAACCATAAGAGATAGACAAAATGTTACTACACAAAAAATGTAGATCGCGTTAAAATACACAACTTATGTCATATGCATTTCTTTTGTTGAGTGAACCGTTTTCGAGATATTGCTTGTTATTTCCTTAAATTTTCCAATACTTCTACTTTTTCTCAAATTCGTTATTCATTTTTTTTATGTCCTGGACATGCAAAGAGAATGGAATACTCCACATAGCAACCAGCATTAAAATATTTGACTATCGCTTAAAAGCTACCATATTCCCCTTGCATCTACAAGAAAATTAGCAATAAGATTGACATCTCGATATCTCAATTAACATGAAGCATATGGAGAATAAGCGTTTGTAAAATTAGATTGTAGAAGAGTAGAGAAAGTCATGTGAGTGTAACACATCAGATTTTTACTTTCTCTACTACGTATAGTAAGTAGGGGAAGTATTGCATTCGACCCAAAAATTCGATACCGAGATTTCACCGGAAATACATGTTTTGAGACTCCCTGAATCCAAAAAAAGCATTTTTGGAAACATGTCCGTGTGTGTGTCTGTGTGTGTGTCTGTGTGTCTGTGAACAGCATAACTCAAAAACTAACAGTCGGATAAACACCAAACTTGGTATTTAGGTTCAGTATCTTCCAGAGATGCGACACGAAGGTTTTCAAGAAAATCCCCCCACCCCAGACTACCCTTTACATGGAACATTTTTCGAAAATTTTAATTTTCTCAAAAATGGCTCTAACGATTTTGATTAAAATATCATATGTTTAAGGTATTTTCATGACAAATGAAATGTATATCTCGAATTTTCTGGGAATGTCTCCAAAAGTGTTCTTCATTCTGAACGACTTTTGCATAACTGGTAAACCATAAGAGATAGACAAAATTTTACTGCACAAAAAATGTAGATCGCGTTACAATACACAATTTATGTCATATACATTTTTGTTGTTGAGTGAACCGTTTTCGAGATATTGCTTGTTATTCCCTTAAATTTTCCAATACTTATACTTTTTCTCAAATTCGTTACTCATTTTTTTATGTCCTGGACATGCAAAGAGAATGGAATGCGCCACATAGCAACCAGCGTTAAAATATTTGACTATCGCTTAAAAGCTACCATATTCCCCTTGCATCTACAAGAAAATTACCAATAAGATTGACATCTCGATATCTCGATTAACATGAAGCATATGGAGAATGGGCGTTTGTAAAATTAGGTTGTACAAGAGTAGAGAAAGTTATGTGAGTGTAACACATCAGATTTTTTTTTTGTTGAGTGAACCATTTTCGAGATATTGCTAGTTTTATTCTCAAGAGCTATTAAAAAAAAGAAGAAGAATTTTACAGGTGTGTATGAATACATTTTCAAATTTGTGTTAAGTATATCTATTCTGAGATTATAAGTTTATGATTTCATGGTTCTCTGAACTGGCCGTCATCAACTTTACTTTATTCTTTCATGACATTGCAAGAAACAAATGAATAACTACAGCACCTTAAAAACATGATAGGTATTGAAGAACTGAAACCAAAATTATGTCAGAAATAGCTGATGCCACATAAAAAGTTACTTGAAATAAAGTGTGTGTTTTAAAGAGGTTACATTATTTGTCTGTCTTTCCAGAACATTCAAAATATACATTTTATCTGTCATATGAAGTTCTTTAATATATGGTATTTTAATAAAATCATTACAGCCTGTGTTGGGTTGGGGGATTTTCTTGAAAATCTTCATGTTACATTTATACAACTTACTGAACTTAAAATACCAGGTTTGATACTTATCTGACATTTTGTTGTTGAGTTAAATACACACTGATCCTGCTGTTTTATTTATTCAGGGGCCTCAAAACATGCATTTGTAGTGAAATTTTGGCATCAGATTTTTGCAATATGAAAACAATGACAGTAAATCTAGAAATGAGAAGACTGTGTCGTGTTACAGTGTCTTTTGGCAGCACTGCTGGACTGTTCCTGGGAGTCAGCTTGCTGAGTGGAGTGGAGCTGATATACTTCTTCACCATCAGACTCTTCTTCATCCTGATGAGACGTGACAAGAGCGATCAGCTTGTGCCAAGGAGAAGGAACCGTCTGGAGATCCTCCAGTCTCTCAGCTAATGGAGCACTTGAGAAACAAACTATTCTTATTCTTCTTGTTAAACATTTACTTTTACAACAAATTACGTTGTGTTTTGATATTTCAAATTGTACTTATATCAGCAATTGTAAAAAGCAACACCTAAACCCTGTTTCATATAACTTTACCTGTCACCTCTCATTGACTGCTGTGGTAGGATAGGTATTGTACTGTATTTATTTCAAAGAAAATATACCAAGTACATAAATAATTACAAATGCTGAGATATAAGATTCAATCAAGGAAAAGAACAACAAGATTATACAGATTTTACTTATAAAAAATCATTTTACACTACTTCATGGTGTAGGAATTTATCTACTCTATAAATGTTATACTCCCTTAAGAAGTTAAATAAAACCTTTTTGAATTTATGTTTGGATTCAATATCCCTTATAGGTTATTTTTTTATTTATTTTTGGATGCTCTTTAACTACTATGGTCCTTAGCGTCCCACTCTATACTGGGTGTGGAAGACTGGAATTTTTGTTCAGAAGCCTTTTTATCAGGCTTGAGGTTCTTTTACGTGCTGTAAATCTACAACACGGAACCACCGGCTTTACTTCCCTTCTGAAGGAAGCCATGCTAAGGATTTTTACACCCGAAAGAGATGCATCGTTCTCCACTGGTTTTGAACCCTCAACCTCGAGAACCAGAGACCACGGAGGATGGGGTAGTTTGTTATATAAGTGTAGACCAGCATATGTGAAGCTATTTTCATAGAGTTTGGTTCTGTGTGAATTTACAAATAAGTTGCTTTTTGCTCTAGGTTATATGAATGAACTTCAACATTTGTTTTAAAGTAAGGGTTTCTCTGGAAAGAAATTAGGACAGGAGTGGGAGATATTGAAAAGAAAGAAACTATAAGTAGTTTCAAGGAAAAAAGATCATTAATAGATATAAATATTTTAAAACGGAATGCGAAAAAGAAAGATACTTCAACGTACGCAACAATGAGATCAGAATGGGGTATGCATGGGTGAGGACAGGTGTAATGAATTTAAGTGGTGTAACAAGGAGAAGAAGGGGGAGAAATGTACTAAATGTGATGGATTACATGACAATTGGCATTATATTCTGGAATATGGGGACACCGATAAAGCAAGGGAGAATTTAATACTAGAGAAATGCAAAAATTTATCAATAGAGCTAAACGTTAGGAAGATTTTTAATACAATATCAAATGAATATATGGAGAAAGCAGAAAATATTTAGGAAATATAAGATTAAAATGGTTAAAACAAATGTGAGTAAATTGGAGAAAATATGGAAAAAAGAAACAAGGCAAAAAATTAAATATTGATACATTATACTTCCCCATTATATATACAACAGAATGTTAAATATAAGGGGAAGAGAAATAAAAAGCAACTCCATTATCTAAATTGTAAAAAATTTTATGTAAAGTTCAAAGCAGACAATAAATTGAAGCATTCATTCAAGTTTTGCTTTGTGTAGTTAGGTGTTTCATATATAAACATGCATAGTAAAGGTAAAATTTTATATTTTTTAAAATATGGCTTGCAGTTGTGTGATACAGATTAGCTCCTTATTTAACGTAATCAAATCCTGCTTAACTGAAACGGTGGAAGGGAAAAAAAAGAATGAAAAAAATAAAAGATGTTGAAATTTACACTGACACTGTTGTTGTGACAACTGGCATTGTTCTTTTGTCCCAACCTTAAATTCCAACAGAGGTACTTGGTATTGTATACAGTTAATGTTCACCCCATATTCCACATTCCAAGAAATATTGTATTGTTATAAGAACTGCTTGCACTTTACTGTTGGTGGTGGTCAGTGTGGTTTATTTATGTTTAAGATGTCAGTGTGTAGTAATAAGCATTGAAACGAAACTCAAAGCAAACACTACAAATTTGTATTGAAACCTTAACAAGAAATATTGAATTATGGTGCTATCAATAACACAAAAGTTTTTGTTTTTAGGTTGCCTTGTGCTTTGTAAAACAAAGCAGCAAATCAACATCAACAGAATTAATGCTTATCAAACAGTGGCTGCAAGAAGAAAAAATCTGATGTGTTACACTCACATGACTTTCTCTACTCTTGTACAAACTATTTTTACAAACACTTATTCCCATATGCTTCATGTTAATCGAGATATCGAGATGTTAACCTTATTGCTAATTTTCTTGTAGGTGCAAGGGGAATTGGTAGGCTTTAAGCGATAGTCAAATATTTTAAGAGGTGGTTGCTATGTCTCTTTGCATTACCAGGACAAAAAAAAATGAATAACAAATTTCAGAAAAAGTATAAGTATTGGAAAATTTAAGGGAATAACAAGCAATATCTCGAAAATGGTTCACTCAACAAAAAAAAAAGAAAAAAAAGTATATAACATAAATTGTGTATTTTAATGTGATCTACATTTTTTGTGTAGTAAAATTTTGTCTATCTCTTATGGTTTACCAGTTATGCAAAAGTCGTTCACAATGAAGAATACTTTTGGAGACATTCCCAGAAAATTCGAGATATACATTTCATTTGTCATGAAAATACCTTAAACATATGATATTTTAATCAAAATCGTTAGAGCCGTTTTTTAGAAAATTAAAATTTTTGAAAAATGTTCCATGTAAAGGGTATTTTAGGGTGGGGAATTTTCTTGAAAACCTTTGTGTCGCATCTCTGGAAGATGCTGAACCTAAATACCAAGTTTGGTGTTTATCTGACTGTTCGTTTCTGAGTTATGCTGTTCACAGACACACACATGGACATGTTTCCAAAAATGCTTTTTTTGGATTCAGGGGGTCTCAAAACATATATTTCTGGTGAAATCTCGGTATCGAATTTTTGGGTGGAATACAATACTTCCCCTACTTACTATACATAGTAGAGAGTGTAAAAATTACTGAGTTTATGAAATAGTGTAATGCATATTTTTAATACAGTAATAGTTTTAATTAAAGATTATTACATGCTTTAGGAATACAATTATTTTCTTCCTTTCACAGCTTAAATGCATTACCATTGATTATCCCCCCCCAAATGCATTATCTGAAACAACTCTGCCCTCTTTAGTTTGGTTAAGTGGGTTGTACTATATATTTAAAGAGAATTGTCAAAATTAAATATATTATGTAAGAGAGCTAATACGTGCAAGGATACCTCTCAGCATGACTTGCACTTATAATGTCAGTGTGTTTTTGATTTTGTGTTACACAGGCTTGTCAAACTGGGAGAAAGGGAGTGCAGGAGGAGGTTGTAAGAAATAGGGTTTACAAAAACACTGAGTCACTATATACATAGTTGAATTTGTAACAGACACTTTATCTCTATATATCAATAAAAGCACTCATGTTGTTTGCTTTACCTCCGCTAGTTGTAGCTTTTTGTTGTACAATTTGCTTTCATAAACATCAATATGGTTAGTGATATTCAGCATTAACTACTAACTGTGGTGTTTCACATGCCTGACAGTATGTGATGCAGAAGTGTTTCTCTTTATATAATTATTTAGCATACGGTGGCAATGAACTAGAGGAACTACAACAAACCTTTCTTATATAAGACTTTTGGCACACGTCGTACCATTATGAGCGATCCTTCATGTTGTAGTCTTCTTAATTGGTAAATCAAGATATATCTTACTTGGAATGAACTATCCACTCTCTTTGTCTTATTTTACACACAGAAGCAAGTATTTTCTACTGTGTGGCAAAGCCAAAGTATTTTTGTAATGATGTTCTTTTATAACTCCTATGTTTTGACATTCTAATACCCAGGCATTGTACATTGTTGAAATTAGGTGCTGTCTTATAGTTCATGCATGTTGAGAAGAAGAACACCAATTAGGTTATGGATATAGAACAAAAGCTATGGTTCGAGCTTTATCCCTTCACCTCCGTACAGGAACACCAATATGGTAACTCACTCACTTCTTTATCTGAAGGCTGGGGGCATGTTTTTCTGTAATATTTGTTACTTTTGTGTGTTCATTTACTCTGGTATAATGTATACAACTCAATTTAAGAGGTACCTAACAGTTTAAATTTTGTTAACTCTTCTGGATATACAGATTATCTGCTTGGATATGGATATTACTATAAAACACTAATTTGAGAATGAAGGAATGAATGAATTTTGCCATACTTCCCTTAAAGGGATGGCTGGTTATTTCTCGCTTGATGTATTGTTGTGAGCTACTTGACATCCATAGAGGATAACTGGGATTCTAAGGTCTGAAAACCTTAGCTTGTACTTGATTGATTTGTCTAACAATATGAGATAATGCCTTCCAAGCCGACTTAACCTTGGTGTTGTGCTTGAAGGCCACATGCTGTCCCAGGTATTTGTATTCTGAAATGTATTGTATTTCTATGCCATATTGAGATTTCTTCTCCATTAAGGACACATTTATTTCTGGTAATGTTTTACTTAAAACAATGGGAGTTTCCATACAGTCAAGAACGAAAATCAACAATGCATAAAGACAAATGAAAATTGTAGTTGACTAAATTGGCCACTACAAATCAACAGTGAACACAATGCATTCTTTGGCATGCTAAACAAGTCCAAAAAGAATTTTGATGTGGGTATTCTGTGCACAATTCCATAACATTGTGGTATTGAAGATTTGTAGAAATAACTTCTGTGTACGATGCATGCAAAACCCAGTACAAGGAGCAGCTATGTCTGAACAAGGAGTCATATGAAAAGTTTCGGATGACTGTATCATATTGTAACAAATGAGAATGCCAGTTACTGTGAAAACACACTTTATTTATCACAACGCACTCACACCTGAGTCACACACTCAAATACAACACAGGTGATCTGTCAAATGAAATCACAACTGAACTGTCACTCTACATTGACTAGTCCTGCCACCAGCAGTCCCTTATATAGCCCTTGCATACAAAGTAGAACTTTTGAGATTAAGAACCTAGCTAAAAGGAATCATCCTCTAGAGTGTGGAAGTGACACACATTGGCTATTGTTCCAAGTGCCCATTGCTCTAGAAGGCGATCAGCCACTATCCTAACCTGCAGCAGACACTCACATTGCATAGAACTGTCACAATACACAACCTGTGTTGTTACAGGAAATATGTATAGGCATATTCAAACACACACACATATATACATATTTAAGTCATGGCCTTATTTCCAAGCATTGCAACAAGAAACTGTCAAAATACAGTAGAGAAAGAAGCAGTAGAATATATCTCGCTAGTAAACTTATGCACTAGACCAATTTTTTCCCATTTTCAATGGTAAATGCTAGAGGCAGAAACCATGGGCAATCCATCAGACAGTTATTGTCCCATTATTCATGACCTGATTCAGAACCACATAAAAAAAAAGGCTTTTCTATGGTTATTCAGCATTTGATACCAATGCATTGGTGACATTTTGCAATAGTTCCAAACAGAGATTTAGAGGATGTCATAAAAGTAGGTGCTCAACCTACAAGAAAAAAACTATAAAATTGCACAATGAAAAAGAAACTAATGAACAATTTCCTTTTCTAGACCTAAAAATCATAAACAACGACAAAAAGATAAATGTAGGAAATTACACGAAGCCAATCTGATCTGAAAATGCATTTAAAATGACAGGTATTAGTCAGAATCACATAAACATGCTAACACATGAATTAGTGAATGTACCATGCTGAATTCAATGTTCCATTCATCCACTGATTACACACAGCAATATGGGACATGTCAGTTGTAACAAAACTCACAGAGTATTCCACAATTACATTCAAGTACACATCCGATCATAATATTCACACTGAAAGTAAAATGTTTAGCAAGTACAATAACACCATTGTTTACTCGTGGCTAAAAACAAATTATGTAAACATTTGTGAATAATAGAGGTTATAACTAATGCTTAATTCTTAGGTTCACATTAAGACAGTATGAGCTAAAAAACAAGTGGTCACTCATTTCCTGTGCATCGCTGAGCTTAAAGTGGAAGTTCGTTCAATTATTTCAGACCAAAATAATTATATGAACTGCCTTATTTACTTAAATGTACATATGGTGTATTGTTGCTTAACCTGGTTTCACATGTGTGTATCTTGTTACGACATTGACAATTGCCTAAGTTTTTCTTCACATCAAAACGTTACAGTATATATACTTTCTTTTGCCAAAGCTATAGAAAAGAACTAATATCATAATTCACACTGAAGAAGACAAACAAACAAAGAAGTACCTTTGACACAGAAAAAGATAGCAGCAACACTTTCAGCAGGTCTACTTATCACCCAAAAGCAATTAGAAAATTAAAAAGTATCTTTAGAGAACAACAGATCTGGAATATAGCAAATTAACTGTATGGCTTGTGAAAAGTTCTGTATAGGACAAACCAAAAGAAGTGTAAAAACCAGAACAAAGAACACTTCAGGAATGTTAAGTGAAGCAGCAAATTACTTTTGGAATGAAAACTATAACCAGGACTCGGAGACCGTCCCCATTCGGTTACATAGAGCATCCTTTCCCCTGCCAAGACTCCCTCAAACAGATTAAAGATGAAGTGAAATGGAGAGACAAGAAATTTTGGGGATGCAATGAACCTCCCCAGCATTCGCCTAGTGACCCGGAGAAACCCTCGAAAGAAACGGCTATGGGAATCGAACCCACGACCCCCCGAATGCGGGCCATATTACCTCTCAGCCATCCCACTAGGCTTTTAATGTGAAAGTAAAAAAAAACTGTCTTGGTAAATTTTGATATCTTAACGAACAAGTTCATCGCTCCACCGCTGCAACGCAGTTGGACCTTCGAGGTTGAAAATGAAAAAGGTTTTTTCGTGGTTTTCCCCGGCCACGATGCGAATACTGGGTTGGATAATTTCCTATCATCCCTTTCATCCTAAATTTCATTTCCTTCTTCTTCACCAGCATGCCAGGCATTGGGCTGATCAGTCATCCTGGATGTGCTATGATCCAGAGTTTGCTTGCTCCTCACCCAAGGCATTGGCTTGTAAGTCCTTGGGGGTGTAATTTTGCAACGAAGTGGGTAATCTGTTGAAGAAGAAGCAGACCCTCATAAATTAAAATATAAGTGACCCATGAATGACTAGGATTTTAGGGCGCAAAACCAGAAATGAACAAATAAAACGGGAGACCTAAAACGTAAAGGGAATCCACAGTAAAACACGGCTAAAAGAAATAAAAGTAGGCAATGACAACTGTAAACACGGCCACAACGATAACAAAAGCGTGCGGGCTCTCGCATGACGTTCGCTAAAAACATTGTGTGCCCGATACGAAGGTGACATAAAATAACCTCTTCTTTTCCAGGTAGAGGAAAACCGTTTTATCGCCCTAATTTATTCCCCTGGATTAAGAACCATTCAGTAAACCAACGAGAATGAATGATCCTCCGTACAGAATACTTAAAACCGTCCAAGGGAACAGAAGAGCATAAAAGTGCACTCTTGCGACAGTATCAGGGGCGTCATTCCCGGGTATGCGAAAGTGGCCAGGTACCCAAAAGCAAGAGATAACAACAATGCGTACCGGGTGCACAGTATCATCTAGCGTGTGCATTTGAAAGCACCGGGCACTCAAAGTTGCTATTCTAGTCTATCCGGTGGCGAGTCAAGTTTGTCCCAAACGATAGATGTATACGTAGAATATTGAAAACAGCTACATAGCGCTCCCAGGAGCCTTTCTTACTGCTCGGAATCTCTATTTTTCCTGTTTAGTGCTTTTACCCACGCCCCTGTTGTTCCGCATAGTCATGAATCCATCCACCGTTCACACAATTGAATGGATCTTTTGAACGAATCGGATCTTTTATTCACAATGAATATTTCGCGTTTGATTATTCGCAGTTGAGAATATAAAATTAACAAACAAAACAAGATTTATATATTTCACGAGGTTCACCGCGACACATGTGTTGACCATTATACTGGATTGTAAATCACAGTATGAATTTACTGATTTATTCACCGCTTTACCCAAAAACACTAATTTATTGTGCACATGCAACTCACACCTGCTTTATGACTGCGAAAAGATGATATATATATAAATTAATGATGCAAACTTACATTGGTAGAAACTCCTTAACTGGATTTGGGTTCCGCTACTTTTATTCTCCCTCACTTCCTTTAGAATACCAAAGTAATGTTCCCTGTCCATAAGTCACGTTCAATTTACGCGGGTTCCCTCCAATTATTCTTGCAGCACAGAACCACCAACAGTACAGTGCCGTTCGTATATTCGCGTATTCAGTAGTACCAAATATAGGGAACCCATAGACAGGGAACACTAGCGCTCCTAGTGCAGCTATGTAGAAAACGTAGAGAAGTGGGTGTTAACGTTTGCATTTGTTGCGTTTTAAACAATGACTATCTTTAAATACGAGAAAAGGTGTGCGGTATTTTATTGCCGGAACTATAACTGACAAAGTAATGCCTTTACATACTCATTTGAGTATTCAAACTATTTACAGTTTATGTTAAACAACACGCCAGTTATAGAACACAGTTCTCTATATCATATCCGGTGGACTGTTTGTGTTATACCATATAGGTTTTTTTCTTCTTCTTTTTGCCAGTCTTATTCTATCTCGTAGAATACCACAAACACCTGAGGGTCAAAATATTTTATTTTGCGTACCCAGAAACATATTTGAATGTCTAAAACAATGTACATACATCTCAAACAGTATTGGCTATTCAGGTGATGTGAGTTAAGTCCACTCTACCTTTTTCAGACACGTTTTCATTATAATTTCTTTTCTTCCCGTGACAATTTAATGGCTATCTTGATACTGTTGATCCCTCTGCGTTTTTCTGTGTTGCCGACAGCGTGCTATTCACGCTTCTAATGGTTGACTTCCTGTTCGCTAGAGTGTCGGGGTAACCTATGTAACTCACATTCTGGAGGTCCTGGGTTCGATCTCCGGCGACCGCTCACTCTGACCCATGTGTTTTTCGTGCTTTCCACAGGTCGGTAGGCGAATGGTCGAGTTGTTCATCTTCTACCACGACTGCCCTGTACCCACCATCTGTTTCAGTGTTATAGTACCAGCCGACAGTTCGGCGGGTTGCGGCTGTGTGCTCTGTAAGGCTTCTTCCTGACGTCGTCCAGGGACTGCTCGGCTGGTACCCGCCTCTGGGTTCTTTCGAGCGGGGGCCCAGTAGAGTGGGTTCTGGTGGCATTGGAAACAGATGGGACCCCGTCTGTGCTTGCGCCCGTCGCCATTCGGTCTTCTCCCCCTCATTCCTCCCTCCCGGGGTCACAGTAGAAGCACCATGTGACACAGCACATCAGATTTTTAACCATTGGTCCCACATTCTTGGAGACATTCAATGCAGGAAACTAAAGCGTGAAAATTTGAGAATCTTCAATACTCGGTGTAGCATTTTAATTCTTTATGAGAGAAATTCATAAAACAAATCTTTTTAACTCAAGGATCAAGGATAAAACTTTTTAATACAAAACTGCGTTCTCTTTCCTTATTTCTTGCCTTTCTTCCTTCCTTCCTTCCTTCCCTCTCCCCTTCTTTCTTTTTCTCTTTTTCTTTCTTTCTTTCTTTCTTGCTTCCTTCCTCCCTTCCTTCTTTCTTTCTTTCTTTCTTTCTTTCTTTCTCTCTCTTTTGAAAAATGAAGCCAAAATTACATCATAATGAAAGTTGATGCAGTCTCAGAATTAAGAAAAGCCAGATTTAGTATTTACTTGTATAAAGTAGACTGGCTAAGGTGCATGCGCATTGAGTACTTGGTTGTAAAGTTTAAGACAAGAGACGAGCGGAATGATTGACAAGGCATGTGAGTGAGGTGCAGTGCGGTTTCCTGTACGCGATCAATGCACCTACTTCATCTCATTTACTGGCACCTGCAGCGCGGCGGCGATCTTCTGTACTTACTTCCGCTCTTTCATGACGGTGCTACTGGATAATACCACGAAAACTTAAAGTGGTCTACATTTTCATCTATCACTTTAACGTTTACCAGTTAAATAAATTTAAACAAAATGCCTTTCGAATGAAGAGGACTTCACAGCTATTCCCAGAAAAAAAATTATTTGTCATGAAAATATTTTAAACATATGGTATTTTAATTAAAATCGTTAGAGTCATTTTTGAGAAAATAAAATATAACAAAAAATTCCACGTAAAGGGTAATTTGTTGCGAATTCGTCAGCACACCTCACTGTCTGTCTGTCTGTCTGACTGACTGACTGTGTGCCTGCCAAGAGTATAAATAAAAAATTCCATCTCGAATAAACGCCAAGTTTAATGCTTGAATCAGACATTGTTAAAAGATGGTAGACGAAAGTGTTCAACAGAATTCGTCGAATCAAAACTACCCTTTATACGGTAAAAGATACTTTTCTTTTTAAAAATGGCTCTAATGATATATTTCAAATATCTTATGTTTGATATATTGGCATACTATATGAATTTTTAGTACTTCTAATGCGGATAGCTTTTAAAGTCCCCTTGATTTTTTTAAGTTACATAATTTTCAGTGGCGGCTCGTGGCTTAAACGCAGAGCTTGACAAGCAACCTACGTATTTATTGTATATTAGGTTGACTCTCTTATCGTTTCGGTCGGCGTACGCACTATACCGCGAGCTTTGAAAAGTAACACTTTGCATCTTCCCTTTCCACTTTATGTGTCGATACTCTTAAGAACTGGCTTAGGTCTACCTGTAAATATCACGTCTCGTCGTCAGTCCACCACAAAAAAGATTTCTGTAACATGCAACACACTTTGTCATCTTGCAACGGTTTAAATGGCTTTAAGACATTGATACCAGCGAACTGCAGTAACCGCTACGTACACTTGAGGTGAACTGACTCTGAAGGACCGAGTGCGAGAATTTGCACTTCAAAAAGCAATTTGTGAGGAAAACTGTCCGTTACCCAAAAGAAGGGATGTTTGCAAGTTTACGAAACATTTCACAAGTGTCATGATCATGAATAGCCTCTACATACTCAAAAACAAAACCAGGGTTTTAGCTTCACCATAGCCTCGAAGCAGGTAGTTTGTGGGAGATACATAACACTCATACAGTCCAAGCTTGAATTGGTTGTCATGGCAACCAGACAGTGCAGCTGAACATCCCAGAGCCGAGAGTAGTTGCACTAATGTTTATATCTGCTCATGAACATTGCAGCTTTCCCATTTCCCTCGCTTACAACCCACTTTCCTTATTCCCTGTGGTAACACCTCGGATTTTTTTTTATTTATGGGCTACTATGGCCCTTAGTGTCCCATTCTATATTGAGCGTGAAAGACCGGTAATTTTGCACAGAGACCTCTTTATCAGACTTGAGGTTCTTTTACGTGCCTCCCTTCCGAAGGAAGCCATGCTAAGGATTTTTTACGCCCGAAAAAAATCCATCGCCCTCCGTCGGGTTTGAACCCGCGACCTTGGGAACTAGAGGCTAGCACGGTACCACTAGTCCACGGAGGACCACACACTTCGCTGTTAAATAGTGATTCGTAAAGTTATGTATCTCTATGTGAGTAGTGGAATATTTAAATATAAAATGTTTAAAATAGAGAGAAACTTATATTGGAATATACCTGAAGTGCCGCTTCACCTGAGGAACCGTCCCTGATACTTTTATATAATTGCCAAAACATCATCTGCCCCTTGTTGGGCTAACTAACCCGACAGCCGACCACACGCACACGGCAGTTGCGACCAATTCAGCGCCAGGGAATACACAGATGTCATTAAAATATACAATGTGTATATAAAAGGACATTCACTAGACTTCCTTTCAATTATCGAGCTATGAGCAATAATCTTTCAAGCGTCGTTCTTTTGTTTCTCGCGACTTGATGGATACATTTTGTAACAATGCGTCATACAGAAAACAGTTGTTGTGTTGATCATTAGTGGCAACTTTACAGAGAAACAAGGCTTTTTATTTTCTCTACTCTTTACGTACAGCACAAGAGGAACTATCCTGTTTCACCCAACAATTCGATAATTGCGATTTCACTGGAAATATAATTTCCACGTCAGACAAATCCAAAAGAGAAGGTCCACGTGTGTGAACAGCATAGCTAAAAAAACTCTAGTTCCCGAGGTCGCGGGTTCAAACCCGGCGGAGGGCAATGACTTTTTTCGGGCATAAAAATCCTTAGCAAAGCTTCTTTCGGAAGGTCCCGTGTCGTACGTAAAAGAACCTCAAGTCTGATAAAGCGGCTCTGAGGAAAATGTCCGGTCTTTCACACCCAATATAGAATGGCATAGTAAGAACCACAGCAGTTAAAGAGCGTCCATAAATAACAAAAAAACCACGAATATCTTCTACAAAATCTTCCATCCCAAACTAACCTTTACTTGGACAATTTTTCTTATTTTTGATTTTCTCAAAAATATATGTAATGATATTTATTAAAATATCACATGTTTAAGATATTTACAAGACAAATAAAAACTATACCTTGAATTTTAAGGGAATACTCTGTGAAGTCCTCTTCATTCTCAATGACTTTCGTATAACTGGTAAAACGTAAGAGACAGACAAAGTCTTACCACATAAAAAATGTAGATCTCTTTATAGCACACAATTTATGTCTAGTAAAAATATTTGGTGGCGTTTAAGATTTTCGAGATATTCTTTATTATTGGTTTGCATTTTCAAATAATTATAGCTTTTTAACCGGTAAGTCATTTGTTTTTTTTTTCTAGTGTTCATACGAAGAGCCATCACATAAAAATGTAACTATCGGCTTAGTCTGCTATATTCTTCTTATGCCTAGAACGAAATGTATAATCAAAGTTTGTCCGTGTTAACAAGAATTAGATACAACAATAAGTTTTCGTAAGAAGAGTGAGTAGAGAAAGCTGGATGTTTTGTAACGTGTTCTCCGGATTGTTAAGTGTGTTTTAGCGAAGTATGACAGAATTGGCAAGTTGGGTACGGGAGTTATTGAGGCAAGTGTGCGGACGGCGGTAGCGTGACTCACTTTTGCCATCTACCTACCATGTCATTATGTCAAACGTTGCAATTCTGACGAAGCAACAAATTGCATACCAAACTGTCCACGTTTGCTACAATAATACATCGCTCAAATGTAGTGCACGGAACAATAGATGAACGCATTCGGCAGATCCCACGTTCAAATCCCGTGCGATGAACAATGTAACTAGGTGTTTTTCCTGCTTTCCCTCGGTCGCCAAGGTAAATACCGGATTGGATATTTTATAGCACGACCTAAAATTCCACTTAGATCTGAAACAATGGTAACAGCGAATGATCTACCATCTATCCACATACTGAGAGTAGGTAGACTGGACGGCCATCTGCCCGGCACGTGTAGAAGCAGAGGTACCGCTGCCTAGCACTAAGATGGTATGGTACAGAGATGAGACCTAGAAGGTTAACTGTCCGCCACACACCGAGTCACGAGGTATCTCTTAACAGATGCGGCCGATTTGACCACGTGGTTAAAGCAACTAAAATAGAGAGAGAGAATAGATTGAGTAGTGGTAGTGCTATTGTTGGTGGTATAAGTTGAAATGTTTAGTCGTTTTAGGGGCTAATAAATATCTATAGATAATAATTTATTACTTTCTCTTTGGATATGGGGATTTCACTGTAAATACACGCTTTGAAGTCGCATGAATAAAAAAAAACATTTTTTGAAAAAGGTCCGCGGCGTGCTTGTGCCTTTGAAAACCTGGTATTCAAGTTCAGCATCCTGCAAGGATGCGACAACAAGATTTTCAAGAAAATATCCCCAACCCAAACTATGCTTTACTTGGAAAGCTTTTCGTTATTTTGTTACTTTCTCCAAAATTGCTGTAACGATTTTGATTAAAATACCATACACTTTCGATATTTTCATAACATATTAAGTGTATATCTTGAATTTTCTAGCAATAGTCTGCGAAGTCTTCTTCATTCTCAATTACTCCTTAATTTTAAGTCAAATAAAAGCCGTTTCTGGTGTTATCCATTTCCGAGATATTCCTTGTTATTGGTCTGAATTATCAAACATTTATACTTTTTTAAGTCGCTATTCGTTTTTCCTCTCGTAGTTATGCAAATAGCATGGAATTTCAAAGCCAACACATAGCGACACGCTTTTTAAAAAATCTGAGTATCGCTTTAGACTACTGTATCGTACAACGAAATGTGTAATGAACGTTTATCTGAATTAACAAGAAATAGATAAAAGAATACGCTTTTGTAAGAAGAGTGGGTAGAGAAAGTCGTGTGAATGCAACACATCAGATTTGTTACTTTCTCTACCACGTATCTAGTGCGTAGACAGGTACTGTTTTCAACCTTAAAATTCTATACCGAAAGTACGTTTTGAGATCCCCTGAATCCAAAAAAGCATTTTCAGAAAAATGTCTGTGTTAGAGAAAGAGATATTTGGTATATATTATCAGCTTAACAACAACTGCATCATGTACTAACGTCGGTCACTGTTCACAGTGCGCAACGTCATCAAGGAGTGAGGGGCAAGGCGATAGTGGGAATGTAGAGTTGCACAATGAAAACAGACGTTTGCAGGCTTCATCCTCACAGAATTGAGGATGTTTTCTTTACCTGACTGCCCCGTCCACTTGTTCCGTAACTGTTTAGTTCCTCTTCCCACCACACGCAGTCATATCGTGTCCGACGTGAAGTCGTTTTGTGTAGTAATTGTTTGGGACTAGCATCGGCAGCCCAAAGCACATGGTTACCTCCTATTGTGAAACGGGAAGTGGAAACAGTTGATTGTAATAAGAAATGATAAGGTGATTGATAAAATCAACTTTATTAACTTTAATATATATACAAGAAATGTTTACACTAGCCTTAATGCATAAAACGTGGCAGCTATAAAACAAGCCACTCGATAAAGTTGAAGGCCCTAAATCATACTGTACAGCGTTCAATTTCATTAGGCACAGGTAAAACAACCTTTGTACGTTTGTGGAAGGAAGTTCATGCTTCTCTCTCTCTTTCTCTTTCTAGACATTTGCAATAAAATTATTTGACATAAATTGCAGTAAATACAAACATACACTTGGCTTAACCTATTTAAAACGTAGGCTGTGATTGGTGCACGAATATACTACCGTGTTCTTACTCTGAGTCACAAATCATCTTTACAATAGTCTCACGTGAAATTAATAAGCAGGGTGTAACGATATACGAGCCAGCCGAAATTGTATCTACATCTTCATAAACACCTTATGCGGTCTTCAACGTTATTAGACAAAGCATTTAATAATGTACCTGCAGGATGTCCACTTTGTTGGAACAGGCAACCCAAATGGAACTCTTACACTACGTAGGACTGTTCTGATATTGCTAGCAAGTGTATTGATATCTGAAGGCGGGCCCCAGTACAAACCCTAGTCCTGTCAGCAGAGAGTAATACAGTGCTTTTCCTTCACATTGCGGCTTGGATCGCCAGCCGGAACAGTGATAACATCCCCGTTCTCATAGTTACAAACACACAGAGATGTATCTGCACATTCCTGGAATCTTCATTCACACTCGAGAGTGATGCTTTCTTTTAACTCTTACAATATATTGTTATTTTTTCATGTGATCATCATGGTTATACTCCGTCGTAAAATGAGAGATACTGAAGCACAGAGAAACCCGATTTTACACACGATATCCCCTTACATTACGTGAAAATGGGTGTGTAGTAAATGTATACAGAGTAATAGGACCTATATTTTCTGAAGAAAGAACAGGGGTACAAGAATGACTTACACCATTTTTTGAACAGCTGGCCGAAGTTCAATGTGAGTGTCGGTATTTCCAACAAGACTTTTGATACCGCGCTTATATCTGACGAGTCATTCAGTTTATTTCACGAAATTTTTTTAAGGTAACGTAATTAATAACAGATTATGGCCCTCAATGTCTCCTGGTTAAACTGTATACGATTTTTGTCTATGGGGGAACTTTAAAAATAAAGTGTAAACCCCATAGATTGTAAGAACTAAAAGAAAACATGAGGCGAGAAATTCACTCAGTTTCAGATATTGAAGTCTCGAGTTTATTATCATTGTAACTATGAGAACGTAAGGCGCATGCGCGGATATTACAACTGTTTTGGCGGGAGTCCCAACTGCGGTGGCCGCCCTGTACATACTTTACTTGACGTATACAGAGCTACAACCAACATTACCGGCGCGACGTGCACAACTACGAGATATAACTTGAAAAAGAGGATTAGCGAACACCGTCTATATAAAGATCTGCCTTTGTACATAACAAAACATGTAAATGATATTACAGTGAGAACGGAATTAATTTTAGTTGATATTAGTCTATTTTACCTGCAGAATCTTTCTTCAGATCAACTAAACTGAACGTAATTTTAATATTCTTGCAATAAGTTAAAAGGTAGCTTGTCAGCTTCACAATGCAATATTTACCACAAATCAGAACAAAGTTAGCGTGAAGCAAACTGCTGCACGGCCCGTTGTAGGCGAGTTCAGAAAACATACAATGTGTCATTTTAGTCCCTCCACAGCACCGCATGTTAATAGCCTTCAGAACATTCCCAAAATGGCTGGTAACAAGTCATTCTTTAGTGCCACATGGCCCTAGTAAGTGTGTTTACATTTAACCTGAAAATACTGTCAACTGAACAGCATATGTTTTTAATGGAGAATGATTTTACAGAGTCACGTAAATATACAGAAAAACTGTACACAAACATTTACACAGCAGTTTCCAAACGCTGCAAGACGTGGTAGACCCGATTGTTACTGCAAACTCAACAGTGTATAAACAGAATCCCAAAACAATAGAATAACTAAACTACTGTCAATAATAAATCACAGTAATTCTTCAGCCAGAAAGTGTTTAACACAAAATTAAAGTGTGAACGTGTGTCTTCAACACTTTCAATAGAAAGTCAATTATGATTTTTATTTAACACTGTGGTATTGTGTGGCCGGAATTTTCTTCTCAAGCAAAGCACACACATTTCGGCTCGTAGGTAGAAGTTACATCCTGTAAAGATAATACCCTACATATACAAGAATTGTTGTGTTCTAAACGACTTTCCTCTCACTTTCGTGCCAGTATGCACTATGATCCCATACTTAAACGACATGGATGCTAATTTCAAATTATATGGAAAACATAGATTATTTAGGCCTTATTAATAACCTCGTAAAAAGGCATCATGATGCAGACACTGTGCTCTGCTCAATAAGATAATTCTAGAAGCTATCTACAGGCGTTCTCAGTCCTAGGCTAGCATCTAGTAGCGGGAAACCAAAGATAATGATACTTTCTAATGGGAAATTGAATAAATTTGTATGATGGCCGCCGACTCATAGTAACTGCAGAGCCTTCGTTTGAACTCGTGACTACTACACTAAACATAGACAAGATGTTGTCCACACTTCTCTCGCACCTTTTAACAACATTTGTATTAACATGGCGATCATTAACATTATCCAATTACACAAATTAACTCTACTCACATTATCACAGTTATCTTATAGAGTTTTAGCTTTAAAAATTTACTGACATTCCAAGCCCAGGTTTGCGAAATTCCTGTGCAAGCTTTCTCAGAGATTTCTTTGGACTTGGTTCTCACGTTTCCCCGATGTCACCGAGCTTTTCCTCTGCAAGAACACGAGAGTGTTTATAAGAATAGATCCCGTTTCCCTAATCTACTCACAAGATTACGATGTGAGGCGCATGGACCATGTCAAGAGTTTGTTGTCGCGCAGAAATCATACATGAAGTTTCTGTGTGCTGGCGTCTCAACTTTGTGTCAACTCATTAGCCGGCATATGGAAAGAGCACAATGCAGGGCAAGCAATTCCCAGTAATACGGCCCCGCATCCAAACGAAGGCCCTGTAGATACCCCGATGTATAGTTAAGGCTGATTCACAGAAGACTGGAAAGGCCAACCAGAAAAAGAACGAGATACGCGTCTTAAAACGTGGCAATTTCCATTTACAGAGTGAAACTCAAAAAACTTGTTTAAAAGTTACAGGCAGTAGAGTTGTACGCAGGCGGGATTTCAAAGCTGACAAATGGGTGAATGCAAATGGAAAATAATTTAACTCCTTACTTGACTTAATGAAAGGTAAAAAAATAAAGTAGTATTGCTTAAAAAAAGTTATCGGAACTTACTTTCCCAGTTGCCCTCATACAAAACCAAACATATTCTTATGGTGAACGGCAAGAGTGCTATAGAGAGGAAAGCAGAATATCCCAAAAATAATTGTCGCTGTTAACTAATCCAAGGCCTGGAATCGCCATCAAACAAAATGGGATCGCTTCTAAAAAATGATGTAGTAAAGTTGGATGTTCAGTTCTAAATACACGTGTAAAATAGATAGTTATCATATTACTTTCGTATCAGCGTTCCATTTTGGCTTTACTGTGAATCAACATTGTTTAAAATCAGTCCCCATTCCAGAGGAACAACATTACCTTTACAATGTGCTCATATTGCAAACAAGTGTAAATCCTTTTGTTCCTTTATTTCTCCGTTCCTGTTTTCATTTTCTCGGATACTGAAGCGGCAACAAAAACAGCGTTTGCGAATTGAAAAGTAATGCTGCGTGGTACAAAAATTGTTGCTCTAATACTGTATCTAAGGTTTTCCACTCTAATGCAATCAACTATCGATAAGGACTTGTTCTAAGTATTTATAATACAGCAGGCGCTGCAATATGAAACAATAAAACCATAATTTACACAGAATCTTGATTATCTTTAGCACAGCTAACGAACAACTACTTGTTCTACACACAACAGCATGGCACGTAACGGCTAATTACTTCCCAATGTGGAAGCCCTATTATCTGAACAATTTCATTAAAAAGCAAAGCGGAATGTCTATACTATTCATAACAATGTCTGCATGTGACCATTATGCTCTTAACAGTTTATATACTTAAGTGCTATTCACAACTCCAGTAATGTCATCGTCACCAACATGTTTTCACAGAACATCTAATAAGGATTTATAAGCAGAAACTTTTACTCGTGCAAGTTGAAAATAGTTAAAAAAAACCATTAAGACATAGCACCATATTTAAAAACCCCTATTATTGAACGATTTTTAGGGGCTTTTCACAATATTATTCTCTTCAAACGTGATTGCGTACAAAACATTAAAATGTCTATTAATATTGTGTGACAAATCTAAATAATTTATAACGATATGCCAAAAGAATCAGCCGCTCTAACTTGAGTGGCATAGGTCTGATTAATAAACACATATACGAAGTTCAACACTCAGTGAAAACGCGGTTTAAGGAAAGCGTCGTACCATTGCTACGCAACTATAGGGTAGTTAAATTATATTCGAACACACTCGCAACCTCTCTCTACTGCGCGAGACAGCCGGCAGTCACCGGGGAAATCATGCCGGCAGTGGCGGACTAAAATCCTGACCTTATAATAGATGCTGGAAATGTTGATCTTTTGCTCTCAAAAGGCAGCATATATAGGTCCAGAAACTTCCAAAGATGAGACGCTAAGATTTTCAAGAAAATCCCCCTACCCGAAACTACCCTTTACATTGAAGATTTTTCGAAATGTTTGATTGTCTAAAAACTGGTTCTAACGATTTTCATTAAAATACCACATATTAAAGACATTTACATGACAAATAAAATGTAGATCCTGAATTTTCTGGGAATAGCCTATCAACTGCTCTACATTTGGAAGGACTTTTGTATAACTAATAAACGTTGAACGATAGACGAAAATCTACTACACAAAAAATGTATATCTCTTTAAAACACACAATTTATTTTTGTCGCAACAGCCATTTGCGAGATATCAGTTATTAATGGTTCGAATTGTTCAATACTTAGTCATTATTTTCAAGTCCTGTCGACTTTAGTTGTTTCTCGCGATGTCATGGAAACAGTATGGAATATAGCGCCCAGTTGTTAAACATTTGACTATCGCTGTTCTCTATAACGAAATGTGTAATGTAGCCGTTTCTGTAAAGGTTTATCTCTATTAAAATGAAGTAGAAGAATTTGTATACCCACTAATAAGCAATAGAGGGTAGAGAAAGACACGTGAATGTAACGCATCAGATTTTTTTAGTTTGCTTTATATCGTAGGGTATATGTTTTTATTTTTGTCAATACTATTTATAGGGTTACTGTTAACACGTTAGCAGTTGGTTAATGCAAGATTTTAAAATGGAGGCAACAAAGTCTGAGTTTAGAGACTTTTTGAAGCGCCAAGTACTGGAAACAAAAGTATAAAGCTGCCGCTCGAAGGTGAAGAACTTGACGCTTCAAAAGATGCAATACATCGTCATATTAAGTTACTTCAGAATCGTTCAGAAGGTGTTAGTTTATGTATTGACACCTGATCAGGCTCAACGTAGAGTGGATATTTGTCGTCAGGTTATGCCTGAAAATATATATTTATCAGGAGAATTGTCTTATGTGATCAAAAGTGGGTATATTATCGATTCCTCGCCTGCAATCGATGTGTTACCCTTTATAGGTCAGTGGTCTGTACACTGGTCAGCTACCCAAGGCTCAACATGAGTCACTCTCAAGATAATATGGGTAGATGGATAAGCAAGGGTATAAAGATTTAAAAAACCGGTTCGACCATCAAATAATGATATGGTGTGATTCACTGTGGATCTTTATTCAGAACAATTTCATCAAGTTTTGAGGCAGAGGTATCCGGCATTAGTTGACAGAAACAGAATTCTCTTTCAGCGAGACCTCGTACTGCTCAAAGAACAATGGGAGAATGTCCAGGAATTGCGAGAAATCGAACTGCTACCACATCCAGCATATAGCCCTGATGTTGCGCCATATGTTTAGATCCGTAGCGCATTTTTAATGATGAAATTTTGAAAACACTGAAACAGATGAAATGGGTATCAACGAATTATGCCCATGGGAACCCAGAAAGTGGTAGCGTTGTGGGATAGCAACCCTGTGCCTCAAGACAATAGAATCTAATGGTATTCACTTTAAAGATTAGAATACTTTCCTGTAACAACACGTTTCAAACAAAGTTTTGCTTAAAAACCGACATTACTTATGAGATACGATTTAAGGGCATCAAAGGGAATTCAGACCAATATTTGCGGCGCGTTTGATAAACAACAAACACTAAAAATAAACAGGGTCATTGCAGTGTAGCGCATTTGTGTAACCTCTATAACTTTGAACCGTGGATAAGATACTCTTTAACGAAAACCTTCCGTGCCGAAATATTATTTTTAAAATTTTTAAGGTTCTTCCTACATTTGTGCAAACGTTTAATAATTAACCTAGTTAGACGTAGGGTAACAACAAGTAGTGTTTGTCGACGGGATTTCGCCGTGGAATATAAACTGCGGGTTGCACAGATGTAAATATCCAGGGGGCAGGTCACTCAACTTGTGTTTTAGCCGTGGATTGCCACCGTAGAATTGTTTCGGACCAACAGAGATAAAAATAATTTCTTCTACTAACAAAATAACTTCAGACAGTTGACATTCATGTAGTACTTTACAAAGTCATTGTTTTGTGCGAACTTAATCCGAGCTTACGACATCACAGACTTAAAAAAGCAGAATGGTCACACGTGTATGTAGTAAAAACAACCCCTTTTCCGTTGGAAAATGGCAACCAGTATGCAAAAAGTTAGCAAAAAATATTCAGTAAAAGACTGCTTCATGGCCTTGCGGTTAAAACTATGTACAGCTGCACAAACTCGCCCGGTGAAGCGTATGGACCTTCATTGTTGCCTCAGTCTGTCTGTCCCTTTGGAAGCTCAACACAGGTTGCTGTCCAACACATAACATAAGCATCCGTGTGTGTGGTTGAAAATCAACACAGGTCCTACTAAAGTATAAGGATGTCCCTTATAAACTAATACTTCAGTTACGAGGGGCCTTCTCAGAGGTGTCGTGGAGATGCCCAAATTGCTCTGTTGCGTAATGTAGTCACTTATTTGTAATGACCCTATAAACATTCTCTGCAAATTGGTACCAGTTGATAAACTACCTGGTTTTGAAGAATTTAACCCAACGCAAGTACAAATTGAGTTAGATCAGACATTACCTACATCTTTCGTTTTCGATGGTTAAAAAGTGAGGTACTCAATTTAAGTTTCGTACATCCATTCAACGTGACGGGGCTCCCAAAACTGCCCCGACCACGAGACTGTGACAAAATTCACAATGCTGAACTCAATAATCGCGACTGAAGATATGCGAGTTGGTTGACATTACAAGGCCCTCTTCACTACATTTTACAAGTTTTGGGGATGAGAAGCATTTCCGCTTAATGGACAAAAAACGCATTGGAATTAAAATTTATCAAGAAGTTTACACGTATTTAAACCCAATTCCAGTGAGTTTCTCCGATGTTTCATAACAGTAGATGAAACATGAACGCCAGAGACGAAGGAGCAATCCAAATAGTAGTTGGTAAGTGGTGAGACTGTACCAAAGAAGCAAAAACGGTTTTATCTGCAGGAAAAGTCATCACTACGGTTTTTTGGAATTCTTGTTGTGTTGTGTACATAGACTACCTCTAGAAGGGCAGACCCATCACCGGGAGTATTACACTTCATTACTGGACAAACTGAAGGATGGTCTGCAGGCTAAACGTCCACATCTTGCGAAAAAGCAAAGTTCTCTTTCATCAGCAGCAATTCCGACGTGCGTCTTCACACACGTCGGGATTGCTGCTGCAAAACAGAATGATCTTCGCTTCAAGTGCTCCTACATCTGCCATACTCGCCGGATTTGGCTACCAGAAATTAATTTTGTTCCCAAACCTGAAGAACATTCGCATCAAATGATGGACTTGAAGCTGAGACAGACACGTACAGTTGACAAATGTGACTTTAGTGACAGTATTAAAGCAGTATTTGGACTAAATGTATTTATAATGTGACTATGTTGAAAAATATGCCTTTGGTTTTCTTGGTCAGGCCGAGAAGTTTTAGAACGCCTCTCATATATGTTTGTGATTATCCAGTGGTGGTCCACACTAAAAAAAGTGCTGCCCTCAGGAGGAAAAATTAGCTTCCTAGCTAAAACTTGGGCATATCGTAATAGATTTTGTCTTGTTACATACAGTAAAAGTAGAGTATTGAACGGTACATGTAATACTTTGAAGGGTAGGTGAGAGTTATTCGAAAATGTCAGACGAAAGGGACATCCATATACTTTTTATAGGTACGTACACTAGACTGAGGACTCTGGAAATGAAGGCATGTCGGAACAGCTATAGCAGCAGGCGAGGCAGAGCTGAAATAAAAGCTTGCTCGATCACCAATGCCCATCTTCAAGAGCAGGGTTGACGGTCCAAAGCTAAGTGGGCATTGTAGAGAGTGGATTATATCTCATTATCTTCGACAGAGCTATCCACATAACACTGGCCAGGACACACAGGACTACACCGCCTCGACCTAGGTCCAGACTCCAGGACGTCGTCAGCACCCTGGCCGTGAAGATCTCTGCCTCCACCTACACAAATCAACAACAACGAATTATTAAATGCCCTTGAACACAAACTGAAGTAACACCAAGCAGTAAAAGCGAGAGCGAATACATTGTGATACTTGAGAGGATCAAGTGAATCCTGGATCCAAGGCTCTGAAGGGAACATTCTGGAAAAACAACTATCCAGACATCTCATGTTAACTAACAGTTAAACTCCGTCCGTGGAGTTTGTGGACTTTTCGTAGACGTGACTGTAGTTACGAAACGACTGTTCAAAAGATATGCACAGCAAGACGGTGTTAGTGACCTACTTCATCAACCCACGTCACTGAATCGTAAATTTGTAAAAATCCGTAGAAGAAGTGAAGTTTATAAGCTAATGCACTGCGTTTTTAAAACGATCAAAACAAATAAATGGAAGATAAAGTGCTTTTCCTTCACAGTTATAATGTCCCCGCAATCGACTCAATTCCCATACTTACAATAAATTACAATGATAAAAGGAGCTCATACTTTATCATAAGAAGGTTGCACACATTTCTGACATCTTCACTTTTACGAAATTATAGAATAACTGACGTATGCTTAATATCCTTCTCTGACGAAGCATGATTCCATTTAGATGGATGTTTTCTCGCAAAATGGCGATTTGAAACTCAACATTCTCTTGCATGACGTGAAAATTGGTGTGCAGTAAATGCTCAGATAATATAAGGGCCCGTATTGTTTTGAACAAATAGTAAATGCAGAGAGGTACATACCATGTTTTGAACAGCTGGGTGTCGGTCTGGATTTTTCCAACAAGACTACCGCTGATGAGTAATTAAATTCAGGAACGTTTTGAATATAGGGTAAAAGAATTATGGCCCTAAAATTGGTTAAATTATTATTTAACTGTTTGTGACTGGTGTATGAAGAAACTTAAAAATATGGTGTGTGCAACAAACCCCATAAGAAACAAAAGAAAACTTCAGGCGGGAAATTAACTCAATTTCGGATACTGAACTCTTCAGTGTGAACGAAAATTTCCTGAGAAGATGCCAAAAGTGTGTGGGTAGAAAAGGACAACATCTGTTGTGATAAGGTGTAATTGTAACTGTGAGAACGTGAGACGGTTTTGGGGGTAATATAACTGTTCGAGCTGTGGTGGCCACACTGTGAAGGAAAAGCACTGTATATGCGACCGTCCATCTATGTCATACAGGAATTTTGGAATTACGTGAACTGGGTGACAGAAAAAGAAGATTTTAAAAGAAAATGTGTCTGCCTAAGAGACCGTGCAGGAACAATAGTAAAGGTGATACCTGGAGATGAGCCAGCACTGCTGCGCCGGACAACGACACGCCATCAATAAGCATGGCAGGCGTCCCGGACGATATGAGACAGTCTGCCACAGTCATCTCAGGTTTCTGTTTGATTTGCTGCCGTTTGAAGTGTATGATAGTGAGCGTGAAGATTGCAAATGTAGCTGTAACACAATTAACAAGCTCTCACTATTTAAAAACATGAAATGTGCTTCTAAAAACTGTTTTTGACACAAATATTTTACATCCTTGTATAAAATCAAAATCTGGTGAAACAAATTTATATTCCAATTTTAGAAAATACACTGATATTAAATTGGGCTCGGAAACTTCCAATGAATCGTTTGTAGCAAATATTGTTTTGTACTCAGATAAACAAAATTGCTGTAAATGAATAGGTTTATTGAAAAACATATAATTTTCGAAATAAGTATTTGAACATTGGTATTTCATAAAGATAAATTAACAAGAACAACAAGTTGGACCAGTACACGCAGGCTCACGTTGTCATATTCTGGTGCGATCCTTACATCCAGATCATACCAATCTTCTTTTTTGTAATTCATCTCTGATGGCAGTGTTCCTTATTTGATCTGTGCCAGCTGCAGTCCTCCAAACTCCTGTCTCAGTATCTCAGATCTTCTCAATGCCCAGAGCCATGTTGATATCTATCTTGACAACGTCTGTTTCATTTTTGCACACTTATATTGAAATGTATTACTTGTTCCAGATGTTATTATTTAATACTATGTTCTGGAATGTTTTCCTAGAAAAGCCATTGAGATTTCTATGTTACATATTAAGAGCTGGTCATAGACTAACTGAAGCTTATTGTCTGATGGTCTGCAAACATGTTTGTATTTAGGACCTTATTTCCTATTGAAATGGAATTAATGTTATATTATTGAACATTATTGTAGCCCCACGTTGGGGTAGCCAATTTGTGACGGTATTACTTACAAATGTTTGTGTACATCACGTGTTGCCATATTGTGACGTCATTCATTTGTTCGGTTTGTAGCTCCATCTGGTGTTCGCAATTTGTGGTAGTATTAGTGTTTGAAAGAATTATAAGTTTTGTTTACTGTCCTCCGGCTAGCTATTATTTCTCAGTCGAACATGTCTCTTGAATCAGAGTGTGTAAACGGAAAGGAATCTTTTATCCAAATATAACACTGATGAAGAAATTTGTTTTACACATTTATTGTCAAACACGTTAACTATCACATTTATACATTGATCTTAACACTCGCCAAACTGAAACTGTTATAATAACTTCATTACTAATCACTCTTAATTCACGTACTTCAACTTTTTGTATAATTAACTTTATAATACTTTAGATTTTCGTAACTTGTAAATCTATAGCCGACGTATCTCATACAAATATTTTGACGAACTGACGAACTGAAGACGACGTGTAGTGTACACAGATTTTTGATGAACTGCCCACACGCTACCTCTAACCTACCCTATTTATACTCCTGCATCCAGATACGCCTAAAGATTATAACTGAACTACTATTGGCTAATAAAACGCGCCAACATTAGCGTCTATTTTAATATCCAATGAAAATTATGAATACATATGCTTTAGGGAGAAAATATTCCAGAAGGTTCTCAACGGAAAAACGCGCCAACATTACGTAACTTCCTCGTTTCCAATAATGATAAACAGCTCACCCCCCTCGCTGCATTATTGTGCTATTATTGACAGTTTCAGTAAGGTCGTATAAACTTACTTCCCAACAATATTTATAATCAATAAACATCTGAAATCAATGTCACATAAAAATGCATATTCATATTACAATCATTATTTACATTTGTGATACATCACTATTTGGAATTCTACCGAAGTTTGCTTTCCTTTATTTTAGGCTGCATCAATATACAAGCTAAAGATAGCTAGGGAGAATGGTTTTTGAATTCCCTCATTGGAATCTTCATATCTGAAACTCTGAATTTCATTATCTGTCTGAAAGAAGATTCGTGATAACAACCCTGTATAACCCTTATTGATGCTGGGGGTATCCCCATAGGCTGATCGAATGCTTTTACACAATCTATAAATAAAATGTCTGTTTTTAAGTATAAATACTTAATCCATGCATTTAATGTTCGCAATAATCTGGTCACTACGGCGAATCCTCAGTGGGGGGTTATCAACCCACCGAGAAACCTTCAAACTTGAATAACCAGGATTTTTTGGGGGTAGGTTCATGGCTGAAGAGCTGTGTATGCCCTCCAAAGTAAGCTTGTGGACAGGACCGTAATCAGGTAGCAACTAGGCAGGGGCGCTACTCCCGATACAATATAAATTCAATAACGTAATGGTTTGCAACTACTGCTTTACTTTTCCTTGACTTTCATACAGATGCTAGTAGCAGAGGAGTAAAGATTTTATCTTACCAGCCAGCAGGTACATGACTCCAGTCACAAGAACGGCGCTGATTTGGTGCTTGAGGACTCCGAATGCTCCTACCAGTGCCGAGGATCCGAGGATAATGAGGCACACCAGGGCACAGGATATGGACAGGTTCTGCATTCCTGTCAACAAATTAAACCCTGCTACATGCATTGGTAAAACGAACATCGCAATGCCACAAAAACTGTATACGTGTACCAGGGTGTTTTAAAAATTCTCCACCTCACCAAGAAACACACACTTTGTAAATCAATACAACTAGACCCTGCCTAGCTGTAAAACACAAGCTTTTGTTTCAGCTTCAACCTCATCATTTGACGTGAATCTTCAGCCACCAGTCATTTCTTCACGTTTGTGAACACAAATATCGTGGATGCGGAAGCGAAGGTCACGCAGACGCAGAGCTGTATGAAGGTGCATTAAATTTGGAAAGGTATACTGCTTTTCCCTCACACTGTGGCCACCGCAGCTCGGACTCCCGCCGAAGCAGTTATAATATCCCTGCAGCCGCCTCGTGTTATCATAGGTAACAGAAACAATGGTGATAAGCGCGTATCTCAACATAAAGAGATGCTGGGAACGTTGTCATCATGCAGACATTTCTGGCTTCTTCTCAGCATTTTCATTCACACTCGAGAGTTCAATATCCAATATTGAGTAAACTTTTCGCCTGATGTTTTCTTTTAGCTCTTACAATTTATAAAATTTATTGCACACACCGTATTTTTCAAGTTCCCCTGTAAATAAAACCACATACAGTTAAATCGGGGATTGTAAGATACGCGATACCAAAGCGTTTTCGGAGAAATCCACAATGATCTTCAACATCGGTCAGCTCTTCAAAATATTGTGTGAGTAACTAATTCCTACATTTGTTCTTCCTTAAAAAAATATAGGTCCTAATTATTATGTATGTATATACACCAATTTTTGGGTCATTCAAAGGAAACTCGTGTGTAAAATCGGGTTTCTCTGTGCTCCAATTATTGTTACTTTACGACGAAACATAGGCATATTAACTGAACGAGCTGTGGGTCAGTTATTCTATCATTTCGTAAAATCCAATCAGAAATTTATCAGAAGCTCTTGATCACCTATAAAATAAGGTGTGTGCAATAAACCCCATACATTGTAAAAACTAAAAGAAAACATTACTCGAGAAGCTCACTCAATTTCGGATGTTGAACGAAGATGCACAGGACATTTCTAACATCTCGTATGATATTATCATTGTAATCATGAGAACATAAGGCGGGGATTTGAACCACACGTCTTTCCATTACTCTAACCAACTGAGCTACCATGGTAACACGCAGGCACGACATTAAATTCTGCAACTCACTCACATTTCTTCCGGTAAATCACAAGGCGTTCTCAAATTCATTTTGAGATAACATACCCCAATGGAACTTACAATCTCGTAAGTACTTTAAGTCACAAGGTGAGGCGTTTAGCCTGAGTAGCATCATCCAATTGGTCTCACAGTGAAGCGCAACTACCCTTCTGCAGGCAGTCTAATGAGGAGCACATCATAGGAGTCCTACAAAACCTTAGCCATTACGTTCCTGCAGTTACTTTTTTGGTGTACTTTCATCACTGTTTGGACTGCTCCTTCGTCCCTGGCATGTTGTTGAATCCATGTTTCATCTATTGTTATGAAACATCGGAGAAACTCACTGCAATTGCGTCTGAACAATGTTAGAAGTGTTCAACAAAGGCGGCACTCATCGAGCGGAAGGCTTTCTGATACCCACAAGTTTGTGCAAGAAGACGGGACATCATTTAGTTCTTTAGTGAGAAACTGGAACCGAGTGTGACATGCAAATGCTGAAGACTAACACCTTGAATATTCTAATGTTGTGTGTTAGCTAATAAACCGATATGCTATTATATTAACATATATTTGCATACTTCATGTTTAAACACCGTACACCTAGTTTTGCTCACCCCTGCGTAAGCTGTTCTGGGAATTAAGTTAAAACAAAGCAAGTATTGTTTTATTCTGAATGTAACGTTATGGATTTTGCTTTTGAGTTGCCGCTGAATCAGTACTTGAGCTAGCGAGTTAAAATAACGATCTCATGCCTCAGTACGCTCTTTGAAAATGATGGCTAAAGGTCAAAGGTACATTGGAAACAAAAATGCAAATGGAAGCGGAGAGACAATAGTTACCGATAGATTTGCCTAAACAGCGAATGTAACAAGTATCCCTGAGCGATCTTCCTGCCTTGCTTGTGTCCCTAGGGACACGCCCATCACGTGACAATAACTACTAATTAGGTAGCAGGACGTGCATATTTAGTCTCCAGTCTCCACTCAATATATTTTAGCACGAAACATAATTTATTGGTGTATTTTCTACTCGATAAGAGGTTAATTATTGTTTAATTAACATTTTTACTTTTTCTACTACGCAGCCAATAAAGGTAGTATTGCACTGCATCCCAAAATATCACGTGAAGATTTCAACGAAAATACTTCCTTTGAAGAATCTCGGAAAACCCCCGATATTACATTCTCTTCCCTCTATTCCTTATTAGTGGGTATACAAATTATTCATAGAAAGTTTATTTTTCTATCTACTTCATTTTAATCCAAATAAACCTTTACAGAAACAGCTACATTACGTTATAGAGAACAGCGATAGTCAAATGTTTAACAACTGAACGCTATATGCTGTCTTAAAATTCTATACTGTTTCCATGACATCGCGAGAAACAACTGAACGTTGACACGACTTTAAAAGATGAACAATTCAAACCATTAATAACGGATATCTTGGAAACGGCTGATGCCACAACAACTTATTTTAAATAAATTGTGTTGTTTAAACAGATCTAGTGCGTTTTCGTCTATCACTTAACCTTTATTAGCTACACAAGGTTATACAAAATTCCATCCGAAAGAAGACTTCACTGAACTTAAATAGCAACTTTGGTATTTATCCAATTTTTTTTTACTTATGCTGTTCACGCATGCATACAGATCTTTTTCTAAAAATGCTTTTTGGGGATCAGGGAATCTCAAAACATGTATTTGCGCTGAAATATCGACATCAAATTTTTGGGTGTAATAGAATACTTCCCCACGTAGTAGAGAAACTAAAAAGGGATTTTTAGAAAATTGTTAATGTGTGTCTGTGAACAGAATGTCTAAAAAGAGCCTAGTATTTTAAGTTCATTATCCTCCAAAAAATACGACACGGCCATTTTGAAGGAAACTTCCCACCCTAAACTATCCTGTACAGGAAACATATTTCTAAATTGTTAATTTCTCAAAAACGAGTAATGACTGTAATTAAAATTAAGATATGTTTATTACAAATAAACTGTATATGTTGAATTTTCTGAGAATAGCCCGTGAACGCCTCTTCATTCAGAAGGAATTTTGTACATTTTCTTTATCGCATATACCTTAAGATAGAGATAAAAAGCATACTCAACAGTTCATAACAATAGATGAAACACTACATGCCAGAGACGAAGGAGCAGTCCAAAGTGGTGAATGTGCACCAGTGAACTGTTTCATCCGCAGGCTATAGTTTTCTGAAATTCTCGTAGTGAGGTGCACTTAGACTACCTCCAGAACCATCATCAGAGAGAATTACGCTTCTGTATCGGACAAGCGAAGAACATTTTTATTTCGTCACGATGACGGTAGTAAAATGTTGGAAAGTCATTGCTTTAAATGCATTGACTTACAAGGATTTCTTGGCGAGGCCGAGAATTTTGAGGAACTATGTTGTTAAATATTTTATTTGGTGGGATTCTGTGAAGCGAAATGCTGAATAATGTAGTAAGGAGAATCTGTGTCTGGTTTTACGAGCTGAGAAAGAAAAAAGTTTTGGGACGAGGTAGTGGGATTTGGAGCCTCTCTGGGATGAATAAATGACACACGCTAATTCTGTTTCCGTCTCACTCTCCCTAACTATTTCTGTTATAATAACTTTTAGTCTCGTGTGTGCCGCTTCATAACACGGTCTAATTACGGCTTCGTTGAACGCTTTTTTCTACACGATTTGCTGTGCCGGTTTTTGCTGAAGTTGCCCTTTATTTAATAATTATGATCGAAACAATAAAACGCCCCATTTTTTCTTTGTTTATTAGGGACATGTTGCCAACTGGAAAACCAGAGCGCACGCTGACTCACACACAGTCTGTGCCAAGCAATTGCTGGAGAATTGGATTACTAATTGAATTGATGTTTGTGTTTCTGTGCTTCGTGTTCTCTTTAAAATCGCTTTAATTTGTACATTGGGTACTTAATGTTAATATGTTTGCTGCAGAGGTCTGGAAATATCAGTAGCCGGAGTTGCATTCTGTAAATAAGGATAGCGCTCATCGTGGGTCGTCACTAGTCATCCTAAATAAAGCACCTCCAAGGTTGAACACCAGTACTTTCTGTAGCACGTACCTAGCAGGTACTGGAAGTGTTATACTCCTACCAAAAAATTGATATAATAATTTCACCGTAAATACATGTTTTGAGGCCCTCTGAATAAAACATAACTTTTACAAAAAAGACCTGCACCCGCGTTCAAGAGTATGTGAGCACCTTAGCTAAAAATTATGATATGATACATTCACATGACTTTCTCTACCCTCTGTCGTTTATTAGTGAGTATACAAATTATTCTTACTAAAGTTTATTTTCCTATCTACTTCATTTTAATCCAATTAAACCTTTACAGAAACAGCTACATTACACATTTCGTTATAGAGAACAGCGATAGTCAAATGTTTAACAACTGAACGCTATATGCTGGCCTGTTCCCTTGCAATCGCGAGAAACAACTAAATGTTTACAGCACTTTAAGAGAATGACCAGAAATGAAAAATTTGAATCTTTAATAATGGATATCTTAGAAATAACTTATGCCACAAAAACTTATTTGAAGTAAATTGTGTGTTTTAAACAGGTCTAAGATTTTTTTGTGTAGTACCTTTTCGTCTATCGGTTAACGTTTACCAGTTATACAAGAATATACAATTTTTTTTCCAAATGAAGAGGACTTCACAGGCTATTCCCAGAAAATTCAACATATACATTTTTTGTCAGTAAATATTTTTCATATATGGTATTTTAATCAAAATCGTAAGAGCCATTTTTTAGAAAATAAAAATTACGAAAAAGTTTGCATGTAAAGCGTAGTTAGGGGTAGTGGGATTTTCTTGAAAAATCTTCGTGTCGTATCTTTGGAGCATACTGAACCTAAACACCAACTTTTTAGTTATGCTATTCACAGACTCACACACACACACACACACACACACACCGATATTTTTCTAAAAATGCTTTATTTGGATTTGAGGACCTCAAAACATGTATTTCTGGTGAAATCTGAGTGTCTGTCTGTGTGTATGAACAGTATAACTCAGAAAGGAAAAGTCGGATAAATATCAAATTTGGTATTTAGATTCAGAAGGTTCGAAAGATGCGATACGAAGAGTTTCAAGAAAATTCCTCCACCCCAACTCACCCTTAAATGTTTCGAAATTTGTTATTTCCTAAAAATTCTCTAATGATTTTGATTAAAATACCATATATTAAACATATTTACTAACAAAAAATGTATATCTTCAATTTTCTGGGAGTAGCCTCTTCATTTGGAAGGAATTCTGTATAATCTTGTGTAACTACCAAACGTTAAGCGATAGACAAAAACGTACTACACAAACATTCTAGATATCTTTGACACACATAATATATGTCAGATAACTTTTTTGTGGCATAAACCATTTCTGAGATTTCGTTATTAATGGTTCGAATTGTTCATACTTGGAAATTCTGTTAAAGTCCTGTCAACATTCAGTTGTTTCTCACGATGTCATGGAAACAGTATGGAAGGCCAGCATATAGCGTCCAGTTGTTAAACATTTGACTATCGCTGTTCTCTATAACGAAATGTGTAATGTAGCTGTTTCTGTAAAGGTTTGTTTCGATTAAAACGTAGTAGATAGAAAAATAAGCTTTAGTAAGAATAATTTGTATACTCACTAATAAACGACAGAGGGTAGAGGTCATGTAATGTAATACAAACATGTTTTCTTTTGTTACAGTTATATTTTAGCTGACGCCTCACTTAAAACAAACGCAGACGTTGTATACAATCTACACGAGTATGTTTTTCTCAGCTGCTGTGCAAGGAAACGACAGCAACTTCTTTACATTAATATCACATAAATATTCAAGGACTATCGTTTGTTCCTGCATACACATTGCTTCATATCGAGTCATTAAATATCTCTGACGTCAGAATGCTTAACTATGGATATAAGCAATCTTGTAGTGAGCAAGGTAACTAAGTGATGACATCAAAATAGCAGTTGGCTTATCCGACACGGGACGGTTAGCTTTTAAAGCTCGATTGACGAATTAATTAATTCATTTCATAATCAGTAGAATATAGGTACCAGAAACAGCTACATTACATATTTCGTTATAGAGAACAGCGATAGTCAAATGTTTAACAACTGAACGCTATATGCTGGTCTTCCATACTGTTTCATGACATCGCGAGAAACAACTGAATGTTGACACGACTTTTAACAGAATTTCCAAGTATGAACAATTCGAACCATTAATAACGAATATCTCAGAAATGGTTTATGCTAAACAAGAAATTTATTTAATGTAAATTGTGTGTTTTAATGAGATTCACATTTTTGGTGCAGTACGTTTTCGTCTATCGCTTAACATTTACCGTTATAGAATATTATATAAATTTCCTTCTGAATGAAGAGGACTTTACAGTCTATTCTCAGAAAATTCAAGATATACATTTTATTTTTCAAGTAAATATACTTAATAAATACTACTTTCATTAGAATCGTTAGAACTATTTTTTAGAAAATAAAATGTTTTCGAAAAATGCTCCATGTAAAGGGAGTTTGGAGTGGAATTTACTTGAGAGTCTTTGTGTTGCATCTTTGTAAGATGCTAAACTTAAACACCAAGTTTGGTGTTGAGCCGAGTGTTAGTGTTTGTGTTATGCTGTTCACAGTCATATACACGCGCGAGCGCGTGCGGACGTTTTTCTAAAAATGATTTTTGTTGGATTCAGGGGACTTCAAAACATGTATTTCCGGTGGAATGTTGTAATGCTTACATGGTGACGGCCAAGGCTAAATGCACGGCTTCACAGATGCAGCCAGCAAACCTTCTTTGCACAGGCTAGTCTAACCTAATCATTGTTGCAATCATAAATGGCAAGAATCGTGTGTCAAATGTTTTTTATCTGGATGTGACACAAGTAAAGTTCGTGTGTATTACTAACACGTAATATAATTAGGAAGCCTGTGTGAATAAATACTCGCTGAAATAAAGAAACCAAATAATAACTTCAAGGCGACGCTATTGAAACCATTCTACAGTAAGGATGCGGCATCTTGACATCAACACAACGAGTGAATGAGCTTCCATCTATAGTTTGGGATTTGTTGTTTACTAAACATTACTTTGTACAACTCCATATTAAAATACTCAAAGATGTTAGGTTATACAACGGAGGAAACACCTCGCGTACTGCTGCGACCTATAGATCCCCCAGGCGGCTACAGGAACGCGCGGAAGTCCCTTACAATTCAGGCTAAAAGACGCATCCCATTGCTGGAGATACCAGAGAGGGTGACGAACACCCTTCTCTCCACGGAGTGTGCTATTTCCTTTGAGCAAGCATGTGCCCGGCATTGCCTGAAAGATGAGAAAGAAAGGAAATCGTGGTAGATGGAAAACCATCCCAGCATTCGCCTACGGACCAGGGAAATCACAAAAAGCTCAAGGGCGGTCGGTCGACGGGAATCGAGCCTCTCTGTGAGACATTCCTCTTAGTCTTCGTTGCGCAGGTAGACATATCACTGTTGCAAGTTTGTGAACTTTTACAGGAAGACAAACACTAAGAATGTAAGATAGAGGAGCGAGCGAGGTGTAGTTATAAACGGAATTCTCTACCTTCCTCTTTCACATACAACCAGGTGACTTGCTATTATACAGGATCGCCGTGATTCTTCGGCAACTTCTCCGACATGTGTGTTGTGCGGGTAGCCTCAAAGCTCTCTGCAGGCGCGCTTGACATTTCGTGTGCTGTTGCCCATAGTTGTGTTACGGTTTGCCAAATTATGACATCTTTTGGGAAAATATGAAGAAAAAATACTAAAATATTATTAAATATATATCTTAAAGCCAATACATCCTATACCTTTGTTTGGAGCTGGTTTGCTCATCGATTTAAAAAAAACAGGCTGTGTAGACTTTTATCCATATTCAATAATAAAATATCAAATAAATTGCATGGAGTTAATATATTTTCATAATTGTTTATTTTCTCGTCGTCCTCCGTGCTTACCTCTAGTTCCCGAGGTCACGGGTTCAAACCCGGTGGAGGGCGATGGATTTTTTTTCGGGCGTAAAAATCTTTAGCATGGCCTCCTTCGGAAGGGAAGTAAAGCCGGTGGTCCTGTGTCGTAGATTTACGGCACATAAAAGAACCTCAAGCCTGATAAAGAGACCTTTGAGCAAAATTCCAGGTCTTTCACGCCCAATATAGAATGGGACGTTAAGGACCCTAGCAGTTAAAGAGTGTCCATAAATAATACTGTTTTTTTTAATTTAAGACAGAAATTTATATTTTTAAACTTTATGATATAGATTAGGTAATATCCTTAGAGGTTTGTTAGGTTGTCTGGTTTGTTCGCGGTGCTGGATGGTACAGGCTGAAGGCTGGAAGACAATAGTGGTCAGTTCTTACACGGGGGACTAGTACAACCTGAATGAGCTTCTACTCGTTTGATGTCGTCTTGGTGTCACGAGGCTGTTACTTACTCCTTCTTAATACACATCAACTTTCAATACACATTTCCTTGTAAATGGAAGAAGAATACAGTAGGTCAAAGCGTAGTCAGATTTTCGTGTGATGGCTTTGAAATTACTTGCTCTTTGTACGACAAGAGAAAAAATGAATAGCGATTTAAAAGATAAAAAAACGTATAATTATTTGAAGTTTGAAACATTAAAAAGAAATGCCCGGAAATGGTTAATGCCACAAACAAATTTATTTGACATAAATTGTGTGGTTTAACGAGATGTACATTTTTTGTGTACCAAAATTTTGTCTCTCTGTTATGGTTTAAAAAAGCCATTTAGAATAAATAGGACTTAACAGGTTATCCGCAGAAAATTCAACTTATGCAAATATTTTAAACACGTGGAGTTTTAATGAAAAACTTTTGGCACTTTTTTGAATATATGGAACCTCGAAAGTGTATTTGCTGTGAATTTTTGTGTGGGGTGCAACATTTACTTATTTTTGAAGGAGGCAATACCTCGACCTATGGAGTCAGCGTACATCTCTCTCCGTTTGCAATATTGATTTTGCTTTAGGTGGGTAACGTAGCAGTCCGGTCCGGATCCGTTGGGGAGGGGGTTGCGGTGCGAGCCACCGATTGTTGCCAACCTTAGTCTGGGACCTGAACCCAAGTACTGCCGCCTAGGAGGGCTTTTCCCCCTTACACAATACACTTACCTGTTATTTAATATCAAATAAAACATATTGGGATGTTTATGTTCGTTGCGCACAACACAAAAATCTTATTTAACTGATACAAAAATAATACTTGAAGCTAAAATTCCCCTAAAAATGTTATTCGAAACAAGTCTGTTTTTTCATAAGATATATTTTGTTGTAAGATTTTGTCTAGCTCTTGCATTCACCAGTTATACAAAAGTCATTTAGAATAGAGAGCATTTCACACATTATTCCCAGAAAACTCAACATAAACATTTTATTTTTTATGTAAGTATCTTTAATATACGGCATTTTAATCAAAATCGTTAGAGCCATTTTTTTAGAAAATCAAATATTTCTAAAAATGTTCCATGTAGAGGGTAGTTTGGGGGGGATTTTGTTGAAAATCTTCGTGTGTCGCATCTTTGGAAGGTACTGAACCTAAATCTCAAGTTTGGTGTTTATCAGACTTTTCGTTTTTGAGTTATGCACACGCAGGCCCATTTTTATTCAGGGGGCTTTAAAACATGTATTTCCTGTGAAATCTCGGTATCGAATTTTTGGGTGGAATGCAATACTTCCCCTACTTACTATACGCAGTAGAGAAAGTAATTTATATATTACCAAAATGTGTAACGAAAGTTCAAGCCAGTTAACAAGAAGTAGAGCGGGAGAATAAGGTTTGTAGAAGAGTGAGTGGAGAAGGCCATGTGAATGCAACAGATCAACTTTTTGTCTCGTATTTGCTTATTAAATGCTACAAAAGAATGCTTTATAATAACAAGGTTGTACGTGAACACACAAACGCTGCAGGTCTGGTGGAAGCGGGCCTTTAGATAGAGCGCCGCTGATAACACTAATGGCACGCTGTTTTTAAAGGGCACGAGATTAAGAGCATCTATTAATTCCTTCCGGTCCGTGTGTATACAAGTACCGCCCTTTTCTCGTTAAATTAGACGCCCCAGCGTTGCGATACGACGTAAATCAGGTTTCTTGGCTTTGCTTCACAACTGTTGCCAAATCTCCCATATTGTGCGGGCCATGTCAAGTCAACTCCAATTATATACCAACGTGCGAGACTCGCATTCCCTGACCGACTTAAAATCGCCAGCCCAGAGCCAGAAATCGAACCCCGGACCCTCAGAACGAGAGCCGGAAACGAAAGTATTGCTGTACCCGGGCGCCCGTGCTTTATTACATGTTTGCATCAAAATACAACTTCATACACAACCGCACCCCCTTCTTCTGATCAAGAAATGTGGTTAGCGTACGAGGCGGTTTTTAAAGAAGGATAATTTTTTAAAAAATAACACATTGTTTTCCAAATACTTATTATTCATTAGCTTACACTGCTTCTTCACATAATCACCGCGTTATTCAAGTACTTGTATGCCTTTATCAAAGAATGATGCCGTCTGTGATGAAATCCACCTCTACACTTCTTGTTTCACAACACCATTGTCGTTTAAATGTTTTTCGCCAAGGAATTTCTTCATATGAAGATCGCTTGGTTCGGACTGTAGGAGGGGGTTGAATTGTTCCCCACCAAATTATGCGATCGGGTCTTGAGTTTGTTTGGTTCTGTATGACCGGCATTGTTACCCATAAACCTCACGCAATTGGCGATGAATGTTGCTCTCGCGTTCAAAAAACGAATCACTGGTCTCACTTCACAGTAGGCGAGCGTTCCATTGTTTTGAACTTTTCGAAACGCTCTAACAAAAGGAAAACACAAAATGACGATCGCTCACGGCTTCCTAATGAATGGAGGAAATGCTCAAAATTGCGACTGCGGCGGTATTACTTTAAAAACACGCCTCGTACTTTAATTTCACTGAATCCAGAAATGTGAGTTACTCATGATTTGATTTAGAACAAAGATAGCAGAAGTAATTGCCCTAATTGGAACTTCAGCGTCTGCGCAACGGGTATAGATACTCTGTGCTGGAAGTTGCAGAGTAGTAAGGCAGTGCCAAACTAAGCATTTTGGGGTTATAATAACAGGAGCGCTGTATGAGCTTCTCATCAGTACTGTACAAGAGTGTGTTTTGTTTACAATCGGATACCTTGACGCGACCCCTTGTACTGCCGTTCCACTCTACAAACGTCTGCAACACATTGTTTTAACGCACCCTGTGTCAATACTTAGGCGCTATATTATTTGTGGATTGAAGCAGATAAAGTATACTCACTGTGTTGCCAATCAGCACGACCCTCCTCACCCTTGTTCATCTCAGGAGAGAGATAGTTGACACACTTGGTCTGCGTGAAGCCAACTCTCATCAGAAGATGGCGCTGTTCATCTACAACACAAAGGAGCCGCTAAAAGCTCTCTAAATTATATAAAACAAAATGAACAAACGTAATACAAGTACTGTAAAAGTACATCAGTATTTTGTTTACATAATCCAACAGTCGCGTGAATCCTGCACTATTGTGCTAGGAAGCAGTAGATGGCAGTCATTCTTCTCAGCGCTCGTTTCTAAACAACAAGCTTCCATTCCGAGCCAGATATATAGAATGACAGCAGAAATATATTGCATTTAAAGACTGGAACAAGATAGGCAGTGAAGGAAGACTCTTCCATATTGCGAAATAAATGTTTCATTTTTATAAACTGCAATACGATCTCAACTTCTATTTATTTTTAAATTATGCATTGTTTTGTGAAAAATAATGGCAAAGTTTATGTTGCGTTATATTTCTTGTTTTGTGTTCAAGTATTTTGTTTATTAGCGCTAAAGATTTCCATGATGACTTTACCCGAGTGTTAACAGTCCCACAAACAGCTGTTTTAGATAAGAGTACTAAAAAGTCTTATGTGATACGTTAAATTAAAACTAAATTTAACTTGAGTTTTATTTATGGACGCTCTTTAACTACTATGGCTCTTAGCGTCCCATTCTATATTGGGCATGAAAAACCGGAAATTTTGCTCAGAGGCCTCTTTATCAGGCTTGAGGCTCTTTTACGTGCCGTAAATCTACGACACAGGATCACCGGCTTTACTTCCCTTCCTAAGGAAGCCATGCTAAGGATTTTTACGTTCCAAAAACTCGATCGCCCTGCGCCAGGTTTGAACCCGCGACCTCGGGAATAAGAGGTTAGCATGGTATTCACTACACCACGGAGGATGACATGTGATACATTCATATGACTTTCTCTACCCTCTATCATTTATTAGTGGGTATACAAAATATTGTTACTCAAGTTTATTTTTCTATCTACTGCATTTTAATAGACATAAATCTTTACAGAAACAGCTACATTACACATTTCGTTATAGAGAACAGCGATAGTCAAATGTTTAACAACTGGATGCTATATGCTGACCTTCCATACTGTTTCCATGACAACACGAGAAACAACTGAAAATCGATGGGAATAACAAGTAATGAACAAGTTCAACCTTTAATAATGGATATCTCAGAAACGGCTTATACCATAAAACTATTTTAAATATATTCTTGTTTTAAAGAGATTTTACGTTTTTCGTCTATGGCTTAACGTTTACAAGATTATAAAAAGTTCCTTCTGAATGAAGTGCACTTCCCAGATACACATTTTATTTGTCACGTAAGTATATTTTACATATGCCGGACACGTTTCCAAAAATGCTTTATTTTGTTTCAGGTGGCGTCAAAACATGCATTTCCGGTGAAATATCGGTATCAAATTTTGGGTGAAATGCAATACCTTCTCTATAGGTGGTAGTAGAGAAATTAAAAAGGCATTAACGATTTTTGTCCTTATTTTTTAACTGCATTAGCAGGTTTATTCATGAGAGTAATTCCTTATACAATGGAAGGAGAGAACGCGTAATGTGAAGATAAGACTAAAAAGTGTTATGCCACCCCCTACAGAACTGTGTGGAGAAGACGAGGGCAGTCTCGTTAATAAGTCAGTCAGCGAGCAACAAGTGGCTGCGATAATGGTATATCCGTATTTTTAAATTTCTTTGCATGTTTAGCAGTTTTCATACATCGTACGCCATTATCACGCAACGTTAGTGCTGTCGCTGCTCTTTACTTTTTGTTGCTTCAACTGCCACCTTTAAGTTCTGTGCTACAGAAGGCCTTGGTTGACTAATCGCCTTCCTGTGACGTGGGACTTTCGCTCGTCATATATTTAGTCCGGTTTTACCACGTGACTGTGGAAAAACTCTCATCTGTTACATTCTCTTCCCCTGTCGTTTATTTGTACATAGCTTGTATAAACTACTCCGTAATTTTAATCGAGATAAACCTTTACGGAAACAGCTACATTACACATTTCGTTAGAGAGAACAGCGATAGTCAAATGTTTAACAACTGGACGCTATATGCTCCACACTTGTTTCCATGGCATCGCGAGAAACAAATGAGTGTTGGCGGTACTTCCAATGACGAGGAATAGCACGGTAAAGTTTGATGCACCAAAGCAGTTATTTGAAATAAATTGTGTGTTTTAAAGACATCTACATTATTTATGGTATAGCATTTATATTAAATTCCTTCCTTCCGAACGAACAAGACATCAACAGTATCTCCAAAAAATTCAAAATACACACTTTATTTGTCATGAAAACATCTTAAATATATCGTGTTTTAATCCAAATCAAGAATAACAAGAAATCTTCTATTAAATAGGGACGAGGAGATTTTGTTGAAAATCTTCGTGTCGATATATACCAAGTGTGATGTTTATCTCACTTTTCATTTTTAAGTTCAGAGACAAATACACATTTTATAAACAACCTTTGTATTTAGGTAACTCAAAACATGTATTTCCGGTGATGTCGATATTGAAATGCAATACCTTCTATGTGCGCGATAGAGAAAGTAAAACTGAGATGTTATACTGTTTGAAATGTAAACGAAGATAACAAAATAGAGTGCTTTGTAAAGTGAAAATAAACACGTATATATTAGAAAATCTAACTAAACTTTCACCTAAAAAGAAAAAAGTTAATACTTTTTACCAGTACATATGTGATTTGTGTGCATTTTAAGCGGACAAGAATAAACAAACATAACCTCGCATCTGCATTTTAGTAGTTTTACATTAGGTGCACCGTTCAAATGTAACAAACGTTATTATAAATGTTGTATTAGAAATTTCATAATTTGAAAACAGTGAGTTTGCTATTATGTGTACTAAAATAAAACAATACTTTATTGTCATCTTGCAAGGTTATACTGGACAAAACTGAGATTCACCACTTCAGTGGACTTGTTTCACTAGAAAAGTCACATAGCACTAAACTGTTGCTCATAGCACACAGACTCTCTGTAACGTTGCCATCGATCTTCACTTTTATATGTGTGTATTCAGCAAGCCTTACAAGTAAATGCTCGTGTTTTATTTAATGTGAGAATTATACTAGTGCTAAAATTGGTGTCCCACGTATCTAGTACATAGGCCAATCCACCTAGAAACCTCATATACACATTTCAATGGAATTAATTTAAAAGAAACAATTTTTAGAAAAAAGACGGGTATAAACACCAAAGTTGGTATTTAAGTTCGTCTTTCAAGGACGCGAAATGAAGCTTTTCCGAAACTACTCTTTACTTACGAGGAGCGTCCAATAAGTAAGTTCCCTATTTTATAAAAACAAACATTACACACAATTGTTCATGTTGAATTAATTCTATTTATATTTTAGAATTCTTCTGTTACTTTTCTACATAGTCGACGTGTTTATTCAAGCATGTTTGGGGACGTGACACAAGTTTTTCCAGGTCGGGTCCTGTGCTGTTCACTCCTGATTCATCTTCGTCATCACGGTGTTAAAGTGCTTAACTCGAAGATGACCTTTGAGTCAAGGGAACATGTGAAAATCGCTTGGGAAAAGATGTGGTGAATATGGAGGATGCGAGAAAACCTCCCAGTTGAATCTTCTAGCTCCGTCTGGGTCAACAAGTTTTCTCGTATTCACCGGAGCTTGCCCCAACATGCTCCTCCAACAGCGATGATGAAGTCAAATAAGTGAACAGATGGTTACGAGTACAGGACCTGATCTGGTACAACACTGGCTTGAAAAAACTTGTGCCACGTCATCAAAATGCTTGGAAAAACATGTTGACTATGTAGAAAAGTAACAGAAGAATTCTACAATATAAATAGAATTAATTCAACATGATCAATTGTATGTAATGTTTTTTATAAAATAGGGAACCTTACTTATTGGACGCCACTCGTATTTTGGGTTTTCTGAAAAATGGCTGAAACGATTTTGATTAAAATAGCATATATTAAAGATATTTACATGACAAATAAAATGTTTATATTGAATTTTCTGGGAATGTCCTTTGTAGTTCTCTTAATTCGAAATGAATTTTGTATAACTGGTAAGACATAGACAAAATGTTACTTCGTTAAAGGGCACAGTTTATGTCAAATGAATTTCTTGTGGCGTTAACCATTTCAGAGATATTCTTTGTTGTTGGTTTGAATTTTCCAACACTTTATAGTTATTTCAAGTCGCTATTGCTCGTGGTCATACAAAGAACAGGGGCTTGAAAGGGCATTACACACTTTCTAAAAATCTGACTATCGCTTCAGCCTTCTTATATCGACAACGAAATGTGTATCTGCGTTAACATGAACTTGATAGAAGAATAAGAAGAGTGAGTATAGAACGGTTGTTTTTAAGTTTGATGACAAAACCAACGTACTTGCTAAAGTGAAGGGCAGACGACATATGAGACTTGCAACCATACTGTATCAAAGTAATTTTGAAGTGTGCATTCTAATCAATTTCCAAAATTGTTTCCCTAAATAAAAAGAAATAAAGGCAAATTGTGGCTCAATTGTTAACGAGAGGAAGTTTTATCAATGGCAGAAATAGAACAGACAGTCTTCAAGCCAGGACTTAGAACAGCGATCTTAGTGCGACATTTGACGGTCGCAAACACGAGGTTCAGAGAACTTGCAGTGCGACCATTCTGGCAGAAATAGTAAGCTTATTCAAGAACTTCAGTTTTCAAGGAAATCGGTGTTCAGGCACTGAAAGGATCCTATCAAATCATTTGTACATTAACAGATCATCTTGTACTTTTCAAACGTACACTCTCTGTCATTTTACCATTTAACTGCTTGTTATTTTTTCTTTTATGTATTTTCCTAATGTTTAATTTTATCGTTATGTTAATTATTGTTATTGGCATTTAATTTTATTGTTATTTTGCTGTAACGTGATACCTTTTTGTGTATCGGGCTACTTCTGCATTCAGGAGAAGAAAATAAATAAAACAATAACTTCATTGTCAAAAGTTAAATATTTTGTTCACGACCAAAAAGTTTACGAAAATTACTTGCTAAGAGCGTGTATTGACGACGACGCAGCATAAAACATTGTTTGTCGAAAGTGCTAGAACAAGAACACGTATACAGAAGTTAGAGGGGGGGGGAGGGGCAACACAACATGTTGACGTACAAACATCCCTTAAAGCTGAACAAGCCATCTCCTTCAGTCTTCTTGTTACAGACCTACCACCCGTCCCAGTCATTTCATACTCTATTTCACCGAACATACACGTTTTGAAGTCCTCTGAATAACTATAGCAGCTTCTAGGACACATTCTACTTCATGTTAGTTGAGATAAACGTTTCTAGAAATAGTTTTAAGATACAAGGGGCTAATAGATAGTAAGATGTTTAAAAGCTGGCAGGCGATAGCGCTTTAAAGATAACAATAGTATTGAAACAATCACAAAGGATATCGCGGAAATAGCCTATGCCAAAAACAACCTTTTAAAAATATATTTTGGGTTTTAAACACCTTGCATTTTTAAGATAAGATTTTCTCTATGACTTATTATTTAGAAATCATTCAAAATGAGGAGGTAACGGTAAATATTACGGAGGGGACCGCGAGAGGGCCATAACAGCCCTTTTTTTGCTTCCATCGTGACCACTGAAAGGAAGGGATGAGGGGAAAGAGGCCAGGGCAACCAGATCCGGAAAACGACGTGCTCGAGTTTGGACGGGGTCCCTAACATTTCTGAGATTGGGTATAAAGTTGGTGGAGGCGTCGGGTAGTTATGAGAGCAGTGCCGGGCACAGAAACCAGCATAAAAGGGCGGAGCTAGCACTACAGATGGGTGAAAGCATAAGGGTTGGCTTTCTCCACCGACGCCGCTCAAGCCCCTCACACCCCAAGGGGAACCTGCTACAAGGACAGCCAGAAGCGGGATCTAGCTGAGCAGTCCAGGGAGAAACCTCCGCCCCCCCCGCTCAAGCCCCTCACACCCCGAGGGGAACCTGCTACTAGGACGGCCAGAAGCGGGATCTAGCTGAGCAGTCCAGGGAGAAACCTCCACCCCCCCGCTCAAGCCCCTCACACCCCGAGGGGAACCTGCTACAAGGACAGCCAGAAGCGGGATCTAGCTGAGCAGTCCAGGGAGAAACCTCCACCCCCCCGCTCAAGCCCCTCACACCCCGAGGGGAACCTGCTACAAGGACAGCCAGAAGCGGGATCTAGCTGAGCAGTCCAGGGAGAAACCTCCACCCCCCGCTCAAGCCCCTCACACCCCGAGGGGAACCTGCTACAAGGACAGCCAGAGGCGGGATCTAGCTGAGCAGTCCAGGGAGAAACCTGCACCCCCCGCTCAAGCCCCTCACACCCCGAGGGGAACCTGCTACTAGGACGGCCAGAAGCAGGTCGAAGCTGAGCAGTCCAGGGAGAAACCTGCACCCCCCGCTCAAGCCCCTCACACCCCGAGGGGGACCTGCTACAAGGACGGCCAGAAGCGGGTCGTAGCTGAGCAGTCCAGGGAGAAACCTCCACCCCCCCCCGCTCAAGCCCCCCATACCCCGAGGGGAACCTGCTACTAGGACGGCCAGAAGCGGGTCGTAGCTGAGCAGTCCACGGAGAAACTTCCACCCCCCCGCTCAAGCTCCTCACACCCCGAGAGGAACCTGCTACTAGGACGGCCAGAAGCGGGTCGTAGCTGAGCAGTCCACGGAGAAACCTCCACCCCCCCGCTCAAGCCCCTCGCACCCCGAGAGGAACCTGCTACTAGGACGGCCAGAAGCGGGTCGTAGCTGAGCAGTCCACGGAGAAACCTCCACCCCCCCCCGCTCAAGCCCCTCACACCCCGAGGGGAACCTGCTACTAGGACGGCCAGAAGCGGGACGTAGCTGAGCAGCCCAGGGAGAAACCTCCACCCCCCACGCTCAAGCCCCTCACACCCCGAGGGGAACCTGCTACAAGGAAAGCCAGAAGCGGGTCGTAGCTGAGCAGTCCACGGAGAAACCTCCACCCCCCCGCTCAAGCCCCTCACACCCCGAGGGGAACCTGCTACAAGGACAGCCAGAAGCGGGATCTAGCTGAGCAGTCCACGGAGAAACCTCCACCCCCCCCCCCGCTCAAGCCCCTCACACACCGAGGGGAACCTGCTACTAGGACGGCCAGAAGCGGGATCTAGCTGAGCAGCCCAGGGAGAAACCTCCACCCCCCCGCTCAAGACCCTCACACCCCGAGGGGAACCTGCTACAAGGACAGCCAGAAGCGGGTCGTAGCTGAGCAGTCCAGGGAGAAACCTCCACCCCCCCGCTCAAGCCCCTCACACCCCGAGGGGAACCTGCTACTAGGACGGCCAGAAGCGGGTCGTAGCTGAGCAGTCCAGGGAGAAACCTCCACCCCCCTCGCTCAAGCCATTCAAACCCCGAGGGGAACCTGCTACAAGGACAGCCAGAAGCGGGATCTAGCTGAGCAGTCCAGAGAGAAACCTCCACCCCCCCGCTCAAGCCCCTCACACCCCGAGGGGAACCTACTACTAGGACGGCCAGAAGCGGGATCTAGCTGAGCAGTCCAGAGAGAAACCTCCACCCCCCCGCTCAAGCCCCTCACACCCCGAGGGGAACCTGCTACTAGGACGGCCAGAAGCGGGTCGTAGCTGAGCAGTCCAGGGAGAAACCTCCACCCCCCCCCGCTCAAGCCATTCAAACCCCGAGGGGAACCTGCTACTAGGACGGCCAGAAGCGGGTCGTAGCTGAGCAGTCCAGGGAGAAACCTCCACCCCCCCGCTCAAGCCCTTCACACCCCGAGGGGAACCTGCTACAAGGACGGCCAGAAGCGGGACGTAGCTGAGCAGTCCAGAGAGAAACCTCCACCGCCCAGCCGCACACCATCGACTGGTCCTTCAACCCTGAAACAGACGAATGATGATGGGTACAAGAAATTGTGGTAGAAGAGAAAGCACCACAGAATTCGCCTACCGACCAGGGGAAATCACGAAAAAACCCATGATCAGAGTGGCGGTTGCCGGGAATCAAATCCGGCACCTTCCGAATGTGAGGGCGGGGCCAACTCGCTCGGTCCAAAATGAGAAGGACTTAACAGGCTATTCAAAGAAAATTCAATATATTTATCATGCAATCATTTAAAACATAACTTATTTTAATCAAAATTCTTAGAGACAGTTTTCAGAAAATTAAAAATTGCTAAACGTTTCCCATGTTTGTTTTTGCTCACCCATTTCTCACACACGCGGACCTTTTCCTTAAAATGAGTTTTTTTTCAGGGACTCTCAAAACGTGTATTTCCAGTAAAGTTTCGATATTGAATTTTTTGGGTGGAATGCTATAGGTACCTTTTCTATGTACTGGTGGAGAAAGTAAAAATATACAATGTCAAGCGTCAAAAGAAACCCTTTAAACAAAACTTTGAAACAAACCTCATTACTGTAATCCAGTTACAACAAGTTTTGTAATCACATTTGTGGAACTGACCCCTTTACCCATCAGCTGTTCAGACATTCGATATAGTTACCAAAATTGGTTCATATCTCAAGTTCCTGCAGCAAGTACCTTGCATTCCACCCAAAAATTTGATGTCGAGTATGTTTTGTGGCCCCCTGAAATAAAAAAAACATTTTTAGAAAAATGTTCCGCGTGTGTGTGTGTGTGTGTGTGTGTGTGTGTGTGTGTGTGTGTGTGTGTGTGTGTGTGTGCGTTTGTCGTCGCTCTGCGTGGTGTAAGGGGTACCAAGGTAGCTTCAATTCCTGAGGTCGCGGTGGGCGATGGATTTTTTCGGGCGTAAATATCCCTAGCTCCTTCGGAAGGGAAGTAAAGCCGGTGGTCCCGTGTCGTACATTTACGGCAGTAAAAGAACCTCAAGTCTGATAAAGAGGCCTCTGAGCAAAATTATTGGTCTTTCACGCCCAATATACAATGGGACGCTAAGACCTACAGGTATTTAAGTTCAGCATCTTCCAAAGATGTGAAAAGAAGATTTTTCGAAATGTTTTATTTTCTAAAAATGGCTATAACGATTTTAATACCATATATTAAACATATTTACATGAGAAATAGAACTTACACCTTGAATTTGCTGCGATTACCTTGTGAAGTCGTCTTTATTCGGAAGGAATTTTGTATAATCTTGTATAACTGGTAAACATCAAGCCATAGACGAAAACGTACTACAGAAAAATGTAGATCTCTTTAAAATACAGAATTCATTTCAAATAAGATTTTTTGTGGCATTAGCCGTTTCCAAGATATCCGTTATTAATGGTTCGAATTGTGGGTTACTTGGCCATTCTTTTAAAGTCGTGTCAACATTCATTTGTTTCTCGCGATGTCATGTAAACAGTGTGGAGCATATAGCGTCTAAACATTTGACTATCGCTGTTCTCTATAACGTAATGTAGCTGTTTCTGTAAACGTTTATGTGGGTTAAAATGTAGTAGATATAGGGTGACCAGATGTCCTGCTTTTCGCAGGATACTCCTTTTTTTGACACCTTATCCTGCTGCCCGCGAAGAGACTTTGAACCTTTATAAATATCCTGCATTTCAAAACATGCTGCGAAATGGCAAATACGCAATTTTTCCATTTTTATGCAAATGACTTTTAGGAAATAAAGTACAATTGAAAACAGTAACGTGCATAGTATAAGTTGGCAGTCTTATAAAAAACAGTTGTTGAAACTGAAATTATGAAACTTTCGGTCAGTCCGTCGGTATGTTGGTCCGTTTCAAGTTTTTCAACGACTTACTGTCTAAGTCATCTAAGAGTGACGTACACTGCATGAAGTGTTGAGGCAGACAAAGTGAAATTTCACGACACATGAAGCACAAGCTCATGATCTTAAGAGGAGCTGATCAACTGAACAGAAATCGGCTGCTTCTGAAGGAAGTGTTGCATTCCACACATTTCGTTCAATAGACCGTAGAACTGAGCTGGTTCAGAAATGCTTTCAACCTAAAGACAAAGAGTGAGGTTATCGTGTGCAGTTGCCACGTCACAAGTAGTAAAGGCCTTGGAAAAAGCAAATTATGTCACCTTCAAATCCACAAAACTATTTCCCCTCCTGGTTCGTTATTTTCATTATAACAATGGCGTTCAAGTAAAGGTTCTGGAATTTCAAGAAGAGTGCTGATGTTATTTCCTTGTACGTATTGAAGATCTGTGCAGACAACACGAATACAAACTTTGGTGGTTCATCTGGAAAAGGGTCTAATAATGTGCAGCCTTGATTGTTGGAGTAGGCTGCACATTGTCAATAATACAATGCCTTCCATTTGTGTTGAAGAGTTTGGTTAGTAGAACACACTTTCAATCAAACAATCCTTTGTCTGAGGCGTGGTTGCATTTTGCACAAACTGGAGCAGCACTTTTACAATTGTTAGAAGGGCAACATGAAACTATGAGCCCTCGTGGTCTTATGTAAGTAAAAGAAGTAATGAGTTACCAGTGAGCGTGACACAGAGGGTCCAGATGCCGCCGTGCATGGGGATGAGGAACACGGACAGCTCGTCACGTTGCTCGTCTTGTTGCTGCACGGTCACTGCCACTGAGCCACTCTTGAAGGACGTCTTCAGCAACTTGTTGAGGTGTTTCCTCCGCTGTAGCCACTCCTCGCTGGTGTACACCAGGCGCGCCACCTGCAACACAGCGAGTGTCACATTCAAGGCATTCCAACCAAAAATGCAATACCGAGGTTTCACTGCAAGTAATTGTTTAGAGGCCCCCTAAGTCAAAAGAATGCTGCATCTGTGCGTGTGTTTGTGAACAGCACAACTCAAAATCGAAAACCTGCTATTTAACTTCAGTATTTTTCAAAGATACGACACGAATATTTTCAAGAAAATTCCCCCATACCCAACTACCCTACATTTTTCTAAATTCTTATATTCTTAAAACATGGCTCTAAGGATTTTAAATAAAATGCCACATATGAAAGATAAAATGTATATCTTAAATTTTCTAGGATTAGCCTGTAAATGCCTCTTCATTTGTAAGCAATTTTGTATAATCTTGTATAACTGGTTAACGTGAAGCGATAGACGAAAACGTACTACACAAAAAATGTAGATCTCTTTAAAACACACGATTTATTCCAAATAACATATCTGTAGCATAACCTATTTCCGAGATATCCGTTATTAATGTTTCGAATTGTTCAAGAGCTTGTCTTTCTTTTCAAGTGCTGTTGATTTTTACTTGTTTCTCGTGTTGTCATGGAAACAGTATGGAAGGCCAGCATATAGCGTTCAGTTGTTAAACATTTGACTATCGCTGTTCTCTATAACGAAATGTGTAATGTAGCTGTTTCTGTAAAGGTTTATTTGGATTAAAATGAAGTAGATACACAAATAACCTTGAGTAAGAATAGTTTGTATATCCAGTAAAACCTACTTAAAACAGTATTCTATGTGTTTGAAAATTCAAAATAATAATAATAATAATAATAATAAAGAATATCTCGGAAATGGTTAACACCACAAAAAATGTTACTTGTCATAAATTGTGGGCTTTAAAGAGATTTACATTTTCTTTTTTTGTAGTAAGATTCCATCTGTCTCTTACGGTTTACCAGTTACATAAAATTCTTTAGGAATGAAGAGGATTTCGCAGGTTATTGCCAGAAAATTCAAGACATATATTTTATTTCTCACGAAAATATTTTTAATATATGATATTTTAATCAAAATTATTAGAACCATTTTTAGAAAATTAAAAATAATGAAAAAAGATTTTCAAGTTAAGGGCGGTATGGGTGAGTAATGTTCTTAAAATCTTCGTATCGCTTTCTTCGAACATGCTGTACTTAAATGCCAAGTTTGGTATTTATTCAACTTGTTTCCCTTCGGGGGTAGCCGAGGTCGTCAAGGCACGGGAGATCCGCGGTTCAAACGTTTTTGTCCAGATTTTCCTCAGTTCTCTTAACTGGAAATGCCGGGAGGTATCCTGCAACGCTTACTTACCACGTTTCGGTGTCCACCGCCAGAGGTTAGTAAAAAGAAAAACCACACACATATCTTATTTTTGAAAATACTTTCAAAAGCAGATGCTGTCATCTGTTGGAGCTCGCCTAGCGTCAGTTTTGGTTCACAAGGTGGCGCCTGATAACGTTATCCTCTGGATAAATCTCATTCAGTTCGCCCGATACTAAATATTCAAATAAAACATTTAATAGCAAATGAACACAAACGGCTATGTAAAAATGTCAAGTGAGGAAACAGAATATCAACAAATTACCCGAAACATGTCAACAATATTAAAGGAGAATAAATATTACTGAGCGCTAACGTCTAGGGTCCGCATTCGGGAGGTCGTGGGTTCGATTCCCGCGGCCGACATTTCTGACACATGGGTTTTTTCTGGGGTTTCCCCGGGTCGCAAGGTGAATACGGGAAAGATCATTGCATCCCCCCGAATTTCACTTCACCTTTCATCTGCTTGGTTTCTTTCAGGGGGTTGCAAGTGTCGGCGGGTGCATGGCACGGGAAAAGGATGCTCTGAGTGAACTTTCGTCCCCGGATTGTCCCCCAGGGGAGAGAGGGGAACCGGGGAGTTTAAATCTGTAAAGATAGGGACCCTGCCTATCATCCGGCGCCCCGCCAGGATCCTAGGTACAGAAGATCTGCCCAGGTCAAGGTGCTAAGTCCCCCCACCCCGCGCTCCTATATGTGTTGAGGAAAGCAACTGTGTTTAGCAGGAAACAAAATAGTACGTCAAGAACGATGCTATAACAAAAGAGCAGAACATTAAGGGACGGAAACTTGGACAATGACGTCACCCTAAATCAGTCGAGTGAAGCGAAACGATGTGATAATGGTAGATGCAACTTTCTAAAACAATGGAAATGAGTTAAAATCTACCACGTGACAACTAGAGAAAACAATAACTGGCTGTGAAATAGACAATTCTGTCTCACAGTTTTTTTTTTTTTTTTTTTCGAGTGGAGGAGAAAATGATTTATTCACTTACCCCAGCCCCGATGGGAGTCGAGACTGAGAGTGTGGGAATCTCCAATAGTCGGCATACCCACTAAAAACTCCTCCACCGGAATGAAAAATGGAAGAAGGAAGAAAGAGGAAGGAGGTCAGTTTCTGACGGTGTTCAGGTTCGATGACGCTGGAGAGAATGTGACTTTAGCGGGAAACGCCAGAGCAAGAGGACGTCACAATGCAATAGAAGAAGTATGTCAACAATTTAATTTGAACGTAGGAGTAGACAAGTGTGTTCGGGAGTAGCATCAAGGAGCAGCTAGGGAGTAATTTATTTGCCTCCTCCGGTCTACAACTCCCTGAGAAGTTAGACCCTCGCCAAAAACAAACACCTTTCCTTTTTAACTCACACAGAACGAGCCTGCCTACACGTATTAGACATCTGAGATAACGTCACCATTAAACTTTGGATTGGTCCTTAAAACTCAACGCCAAAACTATTAGCAACCTCGCTCGAAGCGGCGGCGACGACATGTTGGCAGACTGAGGACAGGGCTTAGGCACTTTATAGACAGGATGTCGGGGTTCTAGGAGGTGTGTGACTGAGGTAGCATGATTGTTCCTCGACGGGAGAGTGCACTGCTGGTGTTGTGTAGTTCCGATATATACCACAAGCCATGTGAAGCGGCAAGTTGTGGGCAAGGAGTCGGCCCGGCGCCACGTGTGAAGAGGTGAGGCTTCATGCAGACTGCGGCCATGTCCCAGATCTCGCAGACGTACAATAGGACCACGATTATCACATCTCGGAAACGGCTTGGCTTTAAGGGAACAGGCATCCCAGACCGTAGCCCACTGGCAACATACACGACACAATTCATTCTGAGGTCGTTTGTATAGCAGCTTGTAACATCCCCCAGAGCAAGACTGGGGAAGGGGGTTATTTTGAACATTTGTTGTCAAGAAAGCTACAAAAATATTAATTACGATTGTGATTTCGCTTTCTTCTGCATACCTTTCCGTCCAGGATCCACTCCAGAGACCACTGCCATTGCTGCCTGTTGTGTTTGTGCTGATTAGAAGCGTTTCTATGTCGCGCTGCTATATCCTCTAACTTGCCACGGTCCCAGGTCACGTGTTCCCAGTGATCCGTCATGATGGCGGCACATAGGATGGCTGTAGCGGCGCTGGTCAACAGCAGAGTGGCCATCAGGAACCACACACTTGGCTGCAGACGGCACTGTCCTTCATTTGACTCCATATTCCACCTAAAACCAAAACAACTAATAAACTTCAATCCTTAACGAAATTATCCAGCTTGTCAAAATCTCACTACGACACTTCACAGCCCCCGAGAAGTGTAATTTCACATCGATGACACAGACTGTCACATGCGATTCTATAGGTACAATACCTTATATGCTAGGGCTACCATGTCCTCTTTTCAGGGTCAGAATTTTATGTCCGGGCGATTTTTAAAAATTTCCGGGATTTTCCCTTGGTTCACGTTTATCACCTCATAGGTACATAATATTACACACACTAGAAGGCTGATAAACGAAATGCTGCAGTTATATACTGAATTTATAACATTCAGAATTGAATTTTGCTTTTGCTTTCGCTAAATGTTTTTATTTATCAGTTAGCGATAATTGTTTAAAAATCTAATGTGTTACGTTTATATAACTTTCTCTACCCTCTATCGTTTATAAGTGGATATACAAATTATTCTTACAAAAGTTTATTTTCTGATGCAGTAATTTGTATCATAAATTACTTAAATGTAAATAATGATTGTAATATGAATATGCATTTTTATGTGACATTGATTTCAGATGTTTATTGATTGTAATTATTGTTGAAAGTAAGTTTATACTGCCTTACTGAAACTGACAATAATAGCGTGCAATAATGCAGCAAGGGGGGTGAGCTGTTTATCATTATTGGAAACGAGGAAGTTACGTAATGTTGGCGCGTTTTTCCTTGAGAATCTTCTGGAACGTTTCCCTAGAGCATATGTATTCATAATTTTCATTGGATATAAAAATAGACGCTAATGTTGGCGCGTTTTATTAGCCAATTGCAGCTCAGTTATAATCTTTAGGCATATCGGTGTGTAGGAGTATAAAAAGAGTAGGTTAGAGGTAGACCCCGTTTGGTTTTCGCCATGGGCACTCCACCACCCTGCAGCTGCTGCGACTGGCCGAGAAGGCCTCCCTGGGCTTCCAGGAGAACTTCAAGACCATAGCAGTGCTGCTGGACGTAGAGAAGGCCTTTGCCACGACGTGGCACCAAGGCCTTTTATACAAACTCAAGGAGTTAGACGTCCCTCCCGCCTATCTTGCCCTGATAAGCAGCTTCCTTCGGGATCGCACATTCAGGGTGAGAGTGGAGGGGAAGGTTTCCTCAGTCCGACCCATAGCCGCTGGAGTCCCGGAAGGCAGTGTACTGTCCCCGCTTCTCTTCGCGGCCTACATGTCGGACTTCCCCACGGAACCCAGGACTGTTACGTGCCAATATGCCGACGATGTCCTCATAATGGCACAGAACAAGAATGCCCGATTCTGTTTCCCTCCACTACAGCGACAGCTCCGAGCCATTGGCAGGTGGAGCGAAAAGTGGAGGATGGCCATTAGCCCGGGGAAGAGCTCTGCGCTTCTCCTGGCGAAGGTCCGTCGGTGGCGGCCCGAGCGGCCTCTGAGGTTGCGGCGGAGGAGAATCCCCTGGGTTACCTCAGCCAAATACCTCGGAGTCACGCTCGACCGCGGCCTCACTTTCGCGCCACATGTCAGGGCAAAGGTCGGCCTCGGCCACTCCGCGCTGAGGCAGCTGTACCCTGTATTCCGCTCCACAATGCCCATACGCCTCAAACTACGCCTATATCAGGCGATTATCCCGCCCCTGATTCTTTACGGCTGCGAGGTCTGGGGATCGGCGGCAGCGACCACCATCCGCAGACTGCAAACCGTCCAGAACAGGGCGCTTCGGATGATCTATGATACTGGGCGTAGATTCCCATCACATATCCTACATACCCATTCCGGTCTCCCATACATCGTGGACGTGGTGCGGGAGAGAACCCGCACCATGTACGCGAAACTCACCTACCACCCCAACCAGCTGGTTAACTCTCTGGGCCGCTATGACCATAAGGCGCCACGGCGGAGGAAGAGCTACCGGTTGCCGAAAGACGGCTTGGGCCCCCGAGGCTGAGGTCTACCAATCCCTCATCTCACAAACTTCCCCAAGTTAAGCAGCATTGGGCCCGGTCGCTGGCTGGATGAGTCACCATCTATCAGCGACCCGCCCTGCCGCCAACTTGAGTACCACCATCCCATTACCAGTATCCCCATCTTGCTTTGCTGCCATGCCGGCCTGCTTAACTTGACGACCACACAAGCGGTCGCCCAAGTTAAGCAGCATTGGGCTTGGTCACCACATGGTCGCTAGTCCGCCCATGAGGAAACCGCCGAGACCCAGCCAAATGGTGGTGCAGAAAGCTAAACCCCGCCCTAGACAAACATAAATCAAAAGCTTGTGTATATTCTTTTAAACCTCCTTTATCGCACAGGTAAAGCCGCATACGCGGCTAGGTACTGTGGCGATTATATTCCGCCCAGGTAAACCTGGGCGACCTGTTCTCGATTGCTGGATTGCTGGATAGACCCCGTCAGTTCGTCGAAAATATTTTGTATGATACACGTCGCCTTCAGTCCAGCAGAAATCTTACACGTCGGCTATAGATTCACAAGTTACGCGTAGCAGAATTATGAAAAATCTAAAGTGTTGTAAAGTTAATTATACAAAAGGTTGAAGTACGTGGATTAAAAGTGATCAGTAAGAAGTTATTATAACAGTTTCAGTTTGGCGAGTGTCAAGATCAATATGTAAATGTGATAGTGACTGTGTTTCGACAATAAAAGTGTATAATAAATTTCTTCATCAGTGTTATCTTTGGATAAAAGATTCCTTTCCGTTTACACAACCTGTATAAAGAGAAGTGCTCGACCCAAGAAAAGATAATAGCTAGCCGGAGGACAGTAAACAAAAATTAAAACAAATAACAGTCGCATTCTTTCAAACACTACTACTACTACTACCGCAAATTGCTAACACCAGATGGAGCTAACAAACCTAACAAATGAATCACGTCACAAGATGGCTTCAACGCGTGAAGTAAACACAAATACCCAAACTTTATAAGTAATACACTCACAAATTGGCTCCCATACGTGGGGCAGTTAAAATTATGTAACCAAACAAAACAAAAGCAGCACAATATAAGATCTTCAAGTTCTAATAATTTACGTAAAAACATATTACGTAAACATATACAAATAATGTTAATTTCAAATTGGCTTCCGAACGTGGGGGTTAATAAACAAATTATATATAACAAGTAAACTACTACAAATTGGTGCCCAACGTGGGGTTAACAAACAAACCATAAATGTTATCGCAAATTGGCGCCCAACGTGGGGCTCAATAAATACACAAACATATACAAGAAAACACTCGCAAATTGACTCCCAAACGTGGGGCTAACAAACAAACCATAAATGTTATCGCATTTCCTATCTACTTGATTTTAATCCAAATAAACCTTTACAGAAACAGCTACATTACACATTTCGTTATAGAGAACAGCGATAGTCAAATGTTTAAGAACTGGACGCTATATGCTGGCCTTCCATACTGTTTCCATGACATCGCGAGAAACAACTGAATGTTGACACGACTTTAAAAGAATGGCCAAATATTAAACAACTCGAAGCATTAATAACGGATATCTCGAAAGTTTGGTATTTATCCGACTTTTCGTTTTTGAGTTACGCTGTTCGCGCGCGCACACACAAGCATGTTTTCTAAAATGCTTCCTTTTTGTGTCAGGCGACCTCAAAAGATGTATTTTCGATGAAAACTCGATTTGGATACGATACAATACAATACTTTCTTTACTTACTGTAAGGACGTAGTAGAGAAAGCAAAAATGATAAAGTAGTGTACAGCTCAAAGCAGTAATAACGTATATGCCATAAAAATGATTTGAAATGAATTTGTGTTTTAAGTAATGTACAGTAAGATTAGAGACGTTAGCTTCTCTCCCTGGCGTGTTGAACGATAAGCAAGACATTCCCTTCCTAGGAGAGAAGCGAGCAGGCGTTACAGACTGTCGGCCAGTGTGGTAAGTGGTTACAAAGTGAGATGTTAATTATTCTATATTCAATAATGTACGGAGTTTTCTTGCGCAGAGAGAAGCATATCACATGTTGTCTCTATAAGCCATGGTATAACGTCATTGCCATAATGAAGAACCAATTCTGCAGATGTTGAATACAGCAGAACAAATGATAGGTAGGTTTACACAAATATATATTTACCTAGCCACGATGTGCTACTCTTTATGAAGCTTCACTCTGACCAAGAAAGCAATGATAAGAATGAAAAGAAAGGAAACGTGCCTGGAGCATAAAGTAACTAATTATGAACTGTCTTTTAGTTGGCTTCCACAATATTTTTGTACTAGTGACAATAAACAGCTACTTCATTTAGAACACTTCTCACCCCCCATTAATTATTGCAATGGAGAAAATACTCCGATCCCAAGCAAGAGGTCTGTGGTTGCTAAATGTTGGACAAATGCATTTCACCACTAGAGTCAATCACCTCCAGATTCTTTCAATATTACAGTAAAACATCGCACTTAATCGAAACACCGGAGGATAAAAGAAGAAGAACATAGGTAAATAACAAAGAAATTGATGTGTTGCATGCATATGACTTTCTCTACGCTGCATCGTTTATTAGTCAGTATACAAACTATTCTTACGAAGCTCTATTTTTCTATCTACTTCATTTTAATCGAGATAAACCTTTACAGAAACAGCTACATTACAGCGATAGTCAAATGTTTAACAACTGGACACTATATGCTGTTTCCATGACATCGCGAGAAACAACCGAAAATCTACAGGACTTCAAAAGAATTTAAGTATTGAACAATTAAAACCATTAATAACGGATATCTGAGGCACGGCTTATGCCACAAAAACGTATTTGAAATACATTGTTGTATGTTTTTAAAGAGATTTACATTTTCTGTGTAGTACGTTTTCATCTATTGCTTAACGTTGATTATACAAGATTCATTCCGAATGAAGAGGACTTCCCACAAAATTCAACATGTACATTTTATTTAACCTTTATATATGTTATTTTCATAAAAGTGGTTAGAGACCATTTTCGAGAAATGTTCCATCTAAAGGGAGGTGGGGGTTTCTTCAAATCTTCGTGTCACATCCTTGGAAAATGCTATCTCAAGTAGCTAATTTGGTATTTAATCGACCTTTCGTTTTGGAGTTATGCTGTTTACATACGCACAAAGACTTTTTCTAAAAATGCTATTTTGGATTCAGAGGCCTCAAAAATATTCTCTATAGTTCACGATAATATTTTGTTTCTTTCGTGTTTTTTTAAGAATGAATGTTCTATCTGCTAGGGATGCTGATATCTCTCCCGGGTAAGGTAAGCGCTCAATTGCAATGGCAGTGCATTATTTCTTATTTTCTCAAAAATGGCTCTCGTTATTTTGATCGAAATGCCATATATTTACATGACAAATAAAAGGTATTTCTTGCTTTTCTGGGAACAGACTCTGGAATTCTGTTCATTCGGAAGGAATTTTGTACAACTGGTAAACCATTAGAGATAGACAAAAATGTGGATCTTATTAAATTACACTTTTTATGGCATTAGCCATTTCCGAGATATGCGTTACTACTGGTTTGAATGTTTCAATACTTTGTCAGTTTTAAAAGTCCTGTGGCTATTCGGTTGTTTCTCGTAATGTATTGGAAGCAGTATGATATTTCAAGGCCAGCTTATAAACATCTGATATCGATTCGGTTTGCTGTATCCCCTCGTAAAAACAGCAGCGCATGGAGAAGAGCTCGAGGACCCGGGACAAGTGTGTGTACAACCTTACTATAGAGTTCCATAGACACAGTGGGTACTGTTGATGTAAACAAAGAGACACGTGTGTAGTGTACCTCACGGCCTCACGGGTAAACACCACCCCAATGTCCTGCACATTTTCTATTACACTTTTTTACTTTCTCTACTAAAAACGAAAAGTCGATAATTACCAAACTTGATATTTAGGTTCTAAAGATTTTCAAGAAATCTCCACCCCAGACTACCGTTTACATGGAAGATTTTTCGAAACTTTATATTTTCTAAAAAACAAGTGGTAAACGTTAAGCGATAGACGAAAAATCATCCTCCATGATCTAGGAGCACCATGCAAGCCTCTAGTTCCCGACGTCGCGTGTTCAAACTCGGCAGAGGGCGATACATTTTTTCGGGCATAAAAATCCTTAGCTCCTTCGGAAGGGAAGTAAAGCCGGTGGTTCCGTGTCGTAGATTTACGGTACGTAAGAGAAGCTCAAGCCTCAGAGCAAAATTACCGGTCTTTCACGCCTATTATAGAACGGGACGCTAAGACCCATAGCAGCTGAAAAGCGTCAATAAATAAAAACCTATTTTATATACGAAACTATACTGCCCCACAAAGATGGAGATCTCTTTAAAACGCGGGATTTATTTCAAATAGGCTTTTTGTGGCATAAACAGTTTCTGACATATCCGTTATTAAAGGTTCCAATTATACCCTGCACATGCCTTTTCTCTCAGGTGAAAACTCCCCACTAATAAAAAAAATCAATAAAATAAAATACATAAATAAAAAGTATATGATTTAGGAGGAATTTAATAAATTAGTTAGAATACAAGGGTTGATTTTGTCCAATCTAAAACAAACCTTCCGCGCTTTTAAAGATAAATATCAAAGCAGGTTTCTCAAAATTTGCTCAACTAAAACCTAAACGGTCAACCAAGGTACGCATTCTGTTTGTGTTTGCGCTCATCACGAGAGCTTGATGGAATGAACATTTCCCACCTTACTGCAGAATCTTTGTCTGTAATTATAAGATCGGTCTCTATCAAATAATTTGTAACCCCCCCCCCATCACAAAAAAAATTGTTCATTTATTGGCCATTCTTTTAAAGTCGTGTCAACATTCAGTTGTTTCTCGCGATGTCATGTAAACAGTATGGAAGGCCAGCATATAGCGTCCAGTTGTTAAACATTTGACTATCGCTGTTCTCTATAACGAAATGTGTAATGTAGCTGTTTCTGTAAAGATTTGTTTGGATTAAAATGTAGTAGATAGAAAAATAAGCTTGGGTTTGTATATCCATCAGTAAACGATAGAATGTAGAGAAAGTCATGTGAATGTATCACATCAGATTTGTTTATTTTCTCTATCACGTGCCAAGTAAGTATTTACATTCCATACAAAGATTGCATGTCAAGATTTCAAACGGAAATACATATTTTGGGGCTCCTTTTTTTAAATAATGTTTTCGCTACCACAGGCGGTGCCACTGATGATACATAAAATGAAATAATTAAGAAGAACATTTTAGGGCGGAAACGTCCCAGGCCTACGTTTAGGCTACCTCTCCGAAATTTGTCAGTTATGTGGCCTGAGGAAAACCTGGGGAAAAAATCTCATACAGTGAGGACAGTCCTGGAGGGATTAGAACTGCAGACCTCCAGTTCACGAGTCCGTGCTTTAAAAATCGGCTACTCGTGTCGGTTTGAGGGTTCCTGAATCCTAAAAAAGAATTATTTTAGAGAAAGGTATGTGTGAAAGCATAACTTAAAATCGAAATATAGGATACATACCAAATTTGGTATTTAGGTTCAGATCTACCAAAACTGTGACACGAAGTTTTTCAACAAAATCCCCCAATCCAAACTACCCTTTACGTGGAAACAAAATCGATATTTTTTATTTTCTCAAAAATGTTTTAACGGTTTTGATTTAAATACCGTCTGTTTAAGGTATTTGCCTTAAAAATAAAACGTAGCTATATGCTGAACTTTTCGCGAATAACCTGTGAAGTCCTCTTCATTCTTAAGTATAACTTATACACCGTAAGAGATACTACATAAAAGCTTATTACACAAAAAAATGTAGATCTATTAAAACATATAATTTATGTAAAATAATCTTATGCCATTAACCATTTCCAAGCTATTTCTTGTTATTAGTTTGAATTTCCAACTTCTAGGTCGCTATTCGTTTTTTCTCTGGTCATGCAGAGATTGTTTTTTTCAGAGCCATCACATAGCGAACCTGTTTTCGAATATCTGACAGTCTCTTAAGCCTTCTGTATGTTTATATCTACAACGAAATATGCAATGAAAGTATCTAAGAATAGTGGTTAAAGAAATGCATGTGAATGTAACATACCAGATTTTTTTTCCTTGCATGGCCTCGATATATGATCATTAAAACCAGTATTATCTTGATTAAGAATAACAAATCCTTTGACATAAGGAAAGATGTGTTAAATGTTGACTTTATCATTCCCACACCACGACAAACATTTCCAGTGGATTAAGATTTTTAAAGCTGCATAACTTTAGTGTATAGTGAAACAAAAACTTCCCTCTCTTTTGATTTTTATGAAATTACGCCTAGCAAGTATCATTTGTTTTTATAAATAGTTGACTGTTGACAGAACATCTGCGAATAGCTAAATGTTTATAAAATAAATGAATGGCGTATATCATTGCCTTTGTGACGTTATTACTGATTAACAACTCTGGAAGGGTTGGCAACTCCGAATTGGCGCCCATTCGCATAGAAACGGACGCAGTTAACCTTCACACGCATTGTTGACACGGATATAGACCGAAATAATGTCGAAAAGGAAACAAGGAAACGTGTCAAGTTCGCAAGTGTGTTATAGAGTTGATATTTCGAAATCTATGACCTTTGTGAGTGTTTTAAACGTGTGCAGAAATAGAATGAAGTCAACGACCTACAAGGAAAAAGCTTCTTCAAGCTGAAGCATGCATTTGGCGTCAGTTTACACCGCAGGCAGACACAGGTTAGTGTCTTATTTCCTCTTAACCCTGCTATTCAACTAACATTTTGTTTCTTAACTGTATACTAAGAATTTCAGTGTGCGTGAGAGAGCTTGCAGCCCAATTTGACCCGTTCCCTCTTGTTTTGGCGTAGCGTTATCCACAGCTGAAAGTTGGTCGACATTTTCAAAAGATTCGAGTGTTTCTTTTTGTGTCCAAAAATACTTGTAGCTCAAATGTAAATATTCAAGAGTAACCTCTAATACAATAAAATGTTTTCACATGCCTTTTTCTCCACGCTTACACATTAAAAACTACGCTATGCAGTCTATAACCAAACTTATTAAAATGTCAATGGAAGCTCGGAGAGAATGAATTTTAAAAATATGTCATAAGTATGCTTTCTACTACACTTCTAGATTGCTGAAAACATGACACAATTACTTTGACTACCGAAGACAGATTGCGAAAAAATAAATATTTAAAGTATTTAACTTTCTTTGCAAAACAACCAAAAGAGTGGAAAAACTATTATACACCGATTTTTTTTATCAAGTATTAAACTAATGTGTTAGTAATTTTATTTTTCCAGAATTATTAATTGTATATCTTGTGGTATGTACATACATCAGATTTATCACCATAATAAAGTAGTCAAAATGCTGTTTTTCTCAAAAACTATTAAATGTATTTGCATGAAATATAAAACAGGCTTACAATTATTACAGAGCAATGGGTGACAAAATTTATAAATCACATACATAAAAATCTTATCTTACATTCACACGACTTTCTCTACCCACTATCATATATTTTCATATACTTGCCTAACTACAAATTGTTACGAAAACGCATTTTTCTATCTACTTCATGTTAATCGGGGTAAACGTTTTCAGAAACACTTTGATTACACATTTCGTTATAGGTGCAAGAGGGATACATGAAACCAAATCAATAGTCAGATGTTTACAAGCTGTCGCTAGATGTTGCCCTTGAAATTACATACTCTTTATATGTATATGCACATTGTGAGAAACTCCCAATTCATTAACACTTTAAAAATTATAAAGTATGGGGTATATGAATTTTCACTACGGACATTTAAAACAAAAATTACGCAGATAATTTCAAGCGAATTTACAGATACTTTTTAAGGGAAATAATTTAAGACATATTATTTAAATAATGTAAGTAAGACATTTGAAAGCGTATATAATATTTTTCTAGTAGACGTAAACTAAACATTTATAAAACGAATTTTTGAATTCGTATTTACACTTTATTTATCTTCGAAACGTGAGCAACCAGCGCGTGCTTCTCTTTAAACAAATTCCAATACCAAACTAATGGAGAAAACAGTGAATTATTGTGTGTTTAAAAACAAGTAATATTACAGTTTAACTTAGTTGAATTCAAATATTTCGTATATTATGAGTTTTATAATTATTTGGAAAATTGCACAATTTTATCTTTCAAAATTAATCCATTTACACTCGGTAATGGTGATTTGTGTGTGTGTGTGTGTGTGTGTGTGTGTGTGTGTGTGTAACAAATCGTAATTGGAATGCCATTTAAACTGAGGGAGAAATAGAGAGACATTGGCAAGTAAATTGGGTGAAACGTCAATTATTGATGAATTCATTACTCTGCCAGTCTAATTGACAGCATTTTCAGGTATTTAAAAAAACATTTTTCCAGTCACATGTTTCGAGTGCGGTAATTCTTTCACCTTAAGTGAAATAGTCATTTGAATGTACCTATCAGAATTTTTACTTTTTCTACTACTTACCTATAGAAGTAGAGGAAGTATTGTATTCCATCCAAAAATTTGATACTGGAAATACACGTTTTGAAACTCCCAAACCCTTTTAGTAAAAGGTTGGCACGCGCGCGTGTTTGAACATCTTAACTCAAAAAGAAAAGTCGGTTAAATACCAAAGTTCAGCATGTTCCAAGGATGTGACGCAAAGATTTTCAAGAAAATACCTCCACCCAAAACTATCTCTTACATGGAATTTTTTAATTTTTTATTTTCTTAAAAATGGCTAAGGATGTTGATTAAAATACCATATGTTTAAGATATTTTCATGACAGCGACCTGGAAAGTCAGGGAAATTGGTTCAAAGCCATCACATGTCTGGTAATTCAAACTGATGAAAGATTACATCTTAAGGGGATTACAACATTTTTGCTCCTTAAAATTCCCTCCCACCCCTTGAAGTGATCGAGTTAAATTAAATGCAAAGGAAGCGATATGTAAATAAATACTCTCACATATGTTGTGTAGATAATCTTGTTCACTTTTTGTGACTGCAGTTTCGGATTGATTTACTCCAACGTAAGAATTTGGTGCCTCCCCCTCCAAAAAAAAAAAAAAAAAAAACAACTTTCAACTATCAGTGGCAGGATTCATCGTTTAATCCGAATAAGGCTTTTTCTCTGAGAATATGACTGTCGAATAACTTCAACCTCAACGAACCCAGACTCATTTCATCGTCCGATATTACCTACCAGTTAAAGGACGTTAAAACTTTTAAAACAAATAGCTTAATGCAGATTTTGTAGAATAGCTTGGTGATGCACAGGGCAATCAATTTGACGCCTACTATAAAGTGTGCGGGAAGAAGTTTGAACTGGTAATATGGGGCGCCAGGCGTTGCATAGGAGTGGATGAGGCTGTTAAAAATTGTGGTTTGAGAAATACAGTATTTTGGTCAGGGAAGTTAGCTTCACATTTTTTCTAGGAACCCTCATCACAAAATGTATGTTTTGATTTTTCTGTGAAGTCCTCATCATTCAGAATGAGTTTTGTACCATTGGTAAACCGTAACAGATAGGTAGACAAAATCTTACTACACAGAAAATGTAGATCTCAAAGCGCAAATTTATGTCAAAGAATTATTTTCTGTCCATTTTCGATATATCCTTTCTTATTGCTTTGAATTTTCAAATACTTGGTAAGATGCGATTCCTTTTTTCCCACGGTCATACAAACAACAAGCAATTTCAAAGCCATTACATAAAAATCTGACTATAGCTTTGGCCTACTGTATTCTTTTTATAGCTACAACAAAACGTATAATGAAGGTTTTTCTGTATAAGGTGTAGAGAAGTAGGCTTTTGTAAGAATAGTTGGTAGAAAGTCGTATGAATGCAACACATCACATCTTTATCTCCGAAGTATAAATAAATAAAACGTGTTCTTACCTTGTTTTCCATATAAACTGGTGGTGACTTTCTGTTACGCGTCATAAACGTGTTACCTATACAACTTTTGTTTTCATTGTTGAATCAGTGTTTATATTCGCTAAGATTTGACTCGGAGCAGTCACGTGTTGTCAGGCCACGACCCGCAGCTAGAACTGCCTTGTCCCGTCTCCTGGGCCCGACTTTATATCCGAGCTTGGACGGTGGAACATCATCACGGAGATTTAATGTTTAATTAGACTACGTTATTACTTTCGGAACGAGCTACGTAACGAGAACGTGCGTCGCTTGACGCCCGGCATTAACTGAGCATTTCCCTTGCTCCGTGGCCGACTGCGACGCCACCTCACGCAGACAGATCGAAGTATGCTTCAATTTATATTCCCGTCAACTTCAGCTATTCAGGAAAAATAACAATATTACAATCACAACTTCTCGTGCTATTATGATCTGTCTTTCTTTTATTAAAGCTTCTATCAGCAGTTTGACAACGAATAAATGCGGCCCTAAAGCGCTTAAACTAGTTTACTATTAGATAGGTAATATCTCAAAGATGGCATATTATCGTGCTCTCTCAGGTCATGCGGCGGGGAAAGACAAAAAGAAAGTATAGAAAGCATCTGATCTGTTACATCCACATGACTTTCTCTGTATCTACTATCGCATATTTTTATATAGCTACTACAAACAATAGATAGGTTCAAAGGGGATAGCGATGGTCAAATGGTTAAAAGCGAGTCGCTATATGCTGGCCTTGAAATTCTATACTCTTTTCATGACGAGACAAACAACTGAATAGCGACAGCACCTTAAAAAGGCTACAAAGTACTGAAAAATTCAAAGAAATAATGAATATCTCCGAAATAGCTGATGCCACAACAATTATTTGACAGATCGTCTGTTTTAAACATACCTACATTTTCGTAGAGTAAGTTCTTGTCCCTTATGGTTCACTGTTATACAAAATTCCATCCAAATGAAGACGACTTCACAAGCTAGTCCCAGAAAATTCAACATATACATTTTATTTTTATTTTAAATATATTAATCATAAGGTATTTTAATAAAAATTGTTAGTTACATTTTTGAGAAAATAAAAAATATAAACAATTTTCCGTGTAAAGAGTACCAAACAGCTACATTACACATTTCGTTATAGATACAAAGAGAACAGCGGTAGTCAAATGTTTAACAACTGAACACTATATGGTGGACTTAAAATTCCATAACATCGCGAGAAACAACTGAATGTTGACAGGGCTTTAAAGAATGACCAAGTAATGATAAATTCGAACCATTAATAACGAATATCACGGAAATGGCCACAAAAAAGTCATTTGAAATAAATTGTGTGTTAGAGATCTACATTTCTTGTGCAGTACTTTTCGTCTATCACTTAACCTTTACTGGTTATAGAGCATTATAAAAAAATTGCTTCTGAATGAGGAGGACTTTAAAGGTTATTACAGAAAATTCAAAATATGCATTTTATTTTTTATTTCAATATCATTAATACAGGCATTTTAATTAATATGGTTAGAGCCATTTTTTTAAAAAGTTCCGTGTAAAGGGAATTTGAGGTGGGCACATTTTGTTTAAAATTGTCGTGCCACATCTTTAGAAGGTACTGAACCTAAATACCATGTTTAGTGTTTATCCGACTTTTGGTTTTTGAGTTATGCTGTTCTCAGACACGGATCTTTTTCTGAAAATGCGTTTTTGTATGCAGGGGCCTCAAAACATGTATTTCCGGTGAAATATTGATATCGAATTTTTGAGTGGAATGCAATATATGTGTGCATCTGTGAGCAGCCTAACTCAAAAGCTAAATGTTGAATAAATAGCAAACTTCTAAAGATATGCAGAGGAAGCTTTTCAGGAGAAACCCCCCCCCCCCAATCCCAAACTACCGTTAACTTACGGAGCGAAGTGTGTGCGACTCGCATTCGTAAGGTCCCGCGACCCATGGACTTTTTCTGGGGGTTCCCGGGTCGTCAGGCGAGTGCTGGAGTGCTTTGTTTCAGCCCCCTGCATTTCATTTGATCCATTCAAATTTCAGATTTCATTAGTTAAGTTGAAAGTGTTTCTCCTAAATTCAAACTGTTCCTTTGCTGAAATATTATTTTTATTTAGATGGTGACATATTTGTTTGAACTTGTGTGGTTTCTTGTATATTGGTTTAACAATAGAATATTCTAGTCTGTGTAGAAATGTCCCTGTTATTGCTGATCTTGTTAGCACAAACTAATGATCTATTATTTAATGTGAGAAAGCAATAAATGAAACAAACACATATAAACATGCTTGCCAGTATTGTTCTTCATAATAAGAAAAGAATGTAAATCAGAGTAGGTACTATTCGATTATATGTGCTGTCATTATTTAGCTCTATAATTATAGAAATTGTTGTGTCATTTCTAGATCTTGAATTGCTGATGCATTCTAAGAACACTTTCATTATTTAGGCCTGCTTGTTCATCGTCATCATCAGGTACAACCCAGGGAAGAATCACCTTGCGCAACTGTATTGTTAAGATGGCCCTTATAAATGTATAAGTGAGGTTGAACAGTATTCCTCATTTAGTTATAAAATAATATTTAACGTTGGCGTTGAGCTGATCACCGTGCAACACTACAACATTTTTTCAAAGCTGTGTATGGCAGTAAAAACATTTTTCTAATGGCTGTCTTATGATGTATTGTGATTTTGCATCAAATTCTTCTCCTTCTTCTTGTCATATATGCTACTGTTCAATTGATTTCATTTTCACTAAAAACAATTCAAGAACAAAAATGAATAGTGTTAAAATTTCTAAGCAGTAAAAATATTAAATCATTTTTACAGAGTGGTCATCACAGCCCCTGTAATCTGTAGAATTCAGTTACAGTTACTTCTAATCTGGTGGATACAATACCAGATGCTGGGATGAATCAACTGGTCGCTTTTAACACTTAAGAGACAGTTAAATATATTTGAATCTCCCTTATACATTATTTACCTCTATGTTTTTTGTAGATAAAAACATCTATTTTTTCTGCATTAATATTTAGCTCAATGTATGTTGTTTGTTATACATTTTTTTCATTAATGCGTCAGTTTTTCTGGTCCCCATGTATGAAGTATATTAATTTACTTGTTCATAGTTATGTTTATACTATGTTAAGATATATTATGTGTATTCTTTCATTGCTGTTGTAGCATGAAACAGTAGTATGTTGGGCGAGGCATCAATAGTTTCAGAACTGTGCTAACAATACGATCGACCAAGGTTGTAGGTCTAAATAATGAAAGTGTTCCCAGTGCACATCGGATTATTCAACCTCTAGAAATTACACAAGGATTTCAAACATTGCAAAGCCTAAATGATGACAACATTTCTGTCATTAGTATATATAATTGATTGTGTGCAAAAATTAAAGAAGCAAAGAAAATGTACCATTTTTTAAATCAGGAAACAGTACCAATACTATGAACTTCTTCTTTTAGTTTGAAATATGAATAACAGTACTGCTATACATATAAGTACTCTGAATAGTACATTATGTTTCTTATTTATTGCTTTGTTATATTAAATAAAAAAAAGTTTCCCCCTGCGGCCAGCCAGCTGGGCAGGTCATTACATAGTGATGTGTATCAACCTGCAAGGTACCCTACTTATTTATTGTTATCACTTGACTACTAACCTTGTCACAGAATTTTGTCTATCTCTCATGGTTTACCAGTTATGCAAAAGTCGTTCACAATGAAGAATACTTTTGGAGACATTCTCAGAGAATTCGAGATATACATTTCATTTGTCATGAAAATATCTTAAACATATGATATTTTAATCAAAATTGTTAGAGCCATTTTTGAGAAAATTAAAATTTTCGAAAAATGTTCCATGTAAAGGGTAATCTGGGGGGGGGATTTTCTTGAAAACCTTCATGTTGCATCTCTGGAAGATACTGAACTTAAATACCAAGTTTGGTGTTTATCCGACTTCGTTTCTGAGTTATGCTGTTCACACACACACACACACACACACACACACACACACACACACGCACGCACACACACAGTTTCCAAAAATACTTTTTTTGGGTTCAGGGAGCCTCAAAATATGTATTTCTGGTGAAATCCTGGTATCAAATTTTTGGGTGGAATGCACTACTTCTGCTACTTGCTATACATAGTACAGAAAGTAAAAATACAGGCAAAAACGACTCCTTATTTGAAATAAAATTAATATCTCACACCAAAAATCAATACATTCATTCATGCATTCATTATCTGTTTACCCTCCTCTTATGTAGGACTTACACCCCCCAGGACTTACAAGCGGGTGCCTGGGGTCAGAGGCCCGTCGAGGAGCAGACACTCGTGGATCAGACAGAGCATCCAGGATGGGTGATCAGCCCGATGCCTGGTATGGGATGAAGGAAGTAGATGAAACGAAATGTTGGTGAAATGGATGAAAGGAAAGGTGATGATGCAGCAGTTGGTGGAATGAATGGCAGGGGAAACCGGAGAAAACCCGCCCAGACGCCGCTTCGTCCACCACAAATCCCACATGCAGGTCCCTGGGATCGAACCCGGGCCGCCTCGATGGGAGGCGAGCGGTCTAACCGCTCGGCCACGGCGCCGCCCAAAAATCAATACAGAAAAAAGAAATAAGCAGATTTTTCAGAAGTCGTATAAATATAAAATAGCCTGCAAGCAATTTGGGGATACAAGGAAATGGTTGTCTAGGAACCCTACCTTGCTATATTTTCTGAAAGAGATATGATATGTGAAGACGTAATGCCATCAGGTACAGTTCATGTAAATCGTTGTGACAGTCCCCCACTCCTGAAGCATATATGAGCAATAGCGCAGACCAGTCCACTTGCATAATAAGAGAGGTGGGGGTCAGTGTTCCAACTGCTGCAAGCTCAAATGCAAGGTAACCTTACACATTTGTTTACAATGTGGCTGTCTCCGAGTTCTGATTCATTTGCTCCCCACTACTACTCCTCAATTCTCCTCTCTTGCACATATGGACTGTCACGACATTTTACACAAGCTGTACAGTATAATCCGAAATGAAGTCACTCTTTTTAACTTAGCAATGGTACAATAGTTCATGATCTCTATTCTAAAACATGGGTACATTTTGAATGACATGCCTTCACTTATGTTCCTCTATTTTAATATTGTTGTTTACCACGTCATTAAATACCATCTCTTTCCAATCAATTTGTTGATTCTAATTACAGAATCAGTTTTGATCATGTCCAAAATGTTTTCCGAACTTTATACTAATCGGATGGTTGAAATTGAAAATTATCTTTGCCATTCTAGAGGAATGTTGATGATATCCATGTTATGCCTTAACCAGGGCAGGTAGTCAGTTATAGGGGTGTAGACAGGCTCAGGGTTGTAGAATGAGACCACTCCTCCCAGAGTAGAACCTTGACACACCATTGGACTGCCAGGAAGCCCCAAAATCTGTAATGACAGGCACATCATTAAATTATTTGAAATGCAGCAAATATCTCCATTCAATATCGTCATCAATTGTCAAAAAGAAATCATATTCCAATGTATACCCAGCCATTGTGGCATTACTCGAAATGAAGTTGTTGATAGTATTGCTACACAGCCAGCAACTCTGCAACCCAAACCTTTATCTAGTGTTCATGATCTATGGTAACAGTATCAGACGAGCACAATAGCTCCGTGCTGAAACATGTGGAACTGAATGGAGGTTCAGCAGTGTGAGTGTATCACTGTGTTTGTTCTTGCTGCATCAAATGGTGTCAAGAATAGAACTATTCTGATAAGGGTACATTATTGCCCTTTCCGGTACAAAATACTTGTAATCTAAAGTAGTGCAAGAGGCGTGGTTTTACTATATCCAAGAAAGTGATCTCATGCGCACTCAACAAAAAAAAGGTAAGGCCACATGAGGGCAAGAAACGGGGAAATCCACAACCGGCCAGCAGACGCACCCCGGAGATAATTTGGAAGGTGAAGGTCCATACCTCTGGACCAAATCCTGCAACTCAGAGGGACATTGCACTGTAATTGGAGATCTGTGTTACTACTGTGAACACCATAATCAACCAGGATTTGAGTCTAGAAAAGTGCCATAAGAGCTGGGGATATAAGCTGTTGCATAAACACATTACAGAATGTGCCACTAACAGCAGAAAGCTGTATGAACGATATCTAGTGGATGTTTCTTGTCTTTTTAGATGAGGCATATGTTTATCTAGTGACTGCAACAAAACCTGGGGTATATATTACAAACCAAGGGGAGAAAAAAATGTGAAAGTTGGTATAAGGAAACTAACAAAACTTTCCCCAATGGTTTCATGGTAATAGCAAGGTACAGTTACAATGGTAAATTAACCATTCATCGTGTACATAAAAATGTGAAAATCAACTTGGCATATTATCAGACTAACATCCTGATACCAGTTTTCCAAACAGAAATCCCCGCTCCCTAAGGTGCATATGTAAATAAAGTCTGGTTGCATCAGGATAAGTCATCAAACCATACGTCTGCTTCAACCTACAAATGTCTGGAGAAGATAGAGAGAGAAATGGGAATACATTCCATACCTTTCAGCGACATCCATGTTAACTCATCTGATGGAGTTTTGTGCATTTGGGTTACTGAAAAGAGCCCTTGGCCACGAAGTGGAAAGCTGCCAGGAGGAATGGAATAAACTGCACATCCCTGTATTTCGTAGCAGTTTGCTCCAGTGGAAGCTGTGCTGCACATTGATAGTTCAAGCTAAAGGCTGTCAGATAGAACATCACTGCTGGTGGAAATGTGGTAAGGGGGTCTTAGTTTGTTACCATAGATTGCGAACAACCCTCTGTATATTGTGCAGTTAACATTAAGTGAACAAATTTATGGGTAAAATTAGGGCTTTCTTCTGATAAAGGTAAAACTCGCCAAAATGTCCAAAAGAAAGATAACAATATGTTAACAAGAGCTAGTACAATCCTACCACAAATGCTCATGGATCTGAAACTTTGGACAACATGTTATATTGAATACTCCTCTTGTTTGTTCTGTGGCTACAAATAGTTGCAAGTTGTTCAGAGATAACAGGCTCAAGTTTTGTAACCATAGATTGAAAATTATTTCTTCTCATTATCATACAATTGACCTGCTTTTTAAAAACCTAACTACTGCATTCTTCTTATATGTACAACAAAATGTGTAATGAAAGTATTAACAAGAAGCTGGTAGAAGAATAAGCTTTTATAAGAATAGTTTGTGAGTAGAGAAAGTCATGTGAATACAACACATCAGATTTTTTCTTACTGTTGATTGCTTTGAATGTTTATCTTTTACACATTTAGAAGCCATCTAAACACTGAAACTGGTTGATAATATTGAAACTTTTGAGAAGTGTATCATAATGTTTTATTATCGCTGTTGTACCACTGCTAAATGAAGTAAACTCAATGAAAGCCATAACTCATGTTGCACTGTTTTAATCTGAAATGATGATTAAATTAATTATTGTGCAGTGACCTAGAAGCTTTTAGTGAATCCCTTATAACAGTAATTTCATACAGCTCTAGCTATTCCTAATAATGGATGAAATTTACCCTGATATAATACAGGGTGATTTATGAAGAACTGGCACATTTATTTCTTTAATTGTTTCAAAACGAGTTATACTAGCGACAACTTATTATACTTGAAATGCAGAGGAATTTTGGGAGATTATTTACTTCTATAGCAAATGTTGAAAATGTCCCCCATCCTGCATAAGGCACAACTCAACACGTCGTTCCATGTTACTGGCCACTCGTTGGAGGACTCTGTTGTCAATAGCTTGAATCTCCTGTGTAATGTTGTGCTTCAGATCATCCAATGTCTGGGGACGTGTGGCATAAACCCTGTCTTTTAAGTAATCCCATAGAAAGAAGTCCGGCGATGTCAAATCTGGAGATCTGGGTGGCCACAGATTCTTGGAAATTATCCGGTCGTCAAAGAAACTTGCAATTAGTACCATGGATTCATTTGATGTATGGCATGTAGTGCCGTCTTGCTGAAAATATCCTTGACTCAGCTCTACATCGTCTAGTTGCTCAGCAAACTCCATGAAAATCCGTCAGTTCTCTGCAGTGCTCACATTGTTTTCAAACAAAATTTGCCCCACTATTCTCTGTGCGGATATTGCGCACCAAACACCAACTTTAACTAGGTGCATAGCCAGATAAATGGAACCATGCTTCATCTGTGAACCATGTGTTGGACAATATGGCAGGATTTTGAACAATGAACGCCTGAAACCAGTGACAATAATTTAGTCGTCTATCCTTATCTGGTTCCTGTAACTGATGGACAACCGTAATCTTATATGGCTTTAGTCTGCACTTTTCACAGCTCTCTGACACATTGAGTAGCTGTACCCTGTCTCCTGCGATAAACGTCTTAATGATTTTTTGGGTGACTGATCCAGTCATGCTCTTACGTCAACAACCGTGGGAAGCCTAGATGAATGAGTTTTGCCTTTCTCACTCACCAGAGATCTAGTTGTTTCCAATTTGTTTACCAATCCCAGTGTTGTGTTTCTTTGGGGAGGATTCCGAACATCAAATTCTCTCTGGTATGCCCTTTGAGTAGCTGTAATTGAATTCATAATCCAGTGTTGCTTTACAAGGAAGAGTCTTTCCTTTAATGTGTACTCCATTTTCACATTGACTACAACAAAATCTCAAAAACAGTTGCCGAAAATAAAACTAACAATTACGAATAAAACATGAACATCTGCGCATCTATTGACAGGCAATTGAAACTCCAGAACATTCTGCTTCATTTGGTGCTAAAATTGGGGCATTGAGTGAATTTTGAACAGAATAATTAAAGAAAGAAATGTGTCAGTTCTTCATAAATCACTCTGTATAATTCAAAAGTATGTGAAATAATGGTGGAACGTGTGATTTCCTTAACCTGCCCCTGGCTGTCTTCCAAGTTCTGGAAATGCTGCACAGGATAAAGTACCCTTTGGTGGTGGAACAATCATTGGTTGAGTAATTTTTTAGATAACCACAGCAGATGAAATTTTAAACCTTTATACCTTCTCTTACGTCCTGTAGTTTTTTAATAACATAAAAGTTATAAAGTTTTCACATAATACATTTCAACCCTTAACATATACAACGAAATAGAGCTGAAGCTGGTTAACATGAAGATTCCCTACTAAGTTAACCTCTTTGGAAAAAGAAGCATAGGCTGCAACAATCAAGAAAAATAATCTCATTAAAACATTGATCACTGATTCCTAAGTTTAGCACTTTTCTCTTATTTAGCCTGCCTTTCTAGTGAAATTAGTTGCAACATATGTTGGCATTGTTATTGCATGTGTAACATACCGTTTTGATTCTCTCTTGTTTTGCTGTGTCTCAGAACGTAAATCATGACGTTGCTTACAATGGAAATATCTGTGGCATTTGTTTTATTTTACATGCATTTTGTATGGATAACAAATATCTTCTTGTTAATGGCATTCTCAACCAAATGTCAAAGTCTTTTTCACTGGTATATTCCTTTATAATCTGACATGTTTGTATTCTAGTGCATATGCTTTGTAAACACTTTTTGGTTTTTTAGTAATTTATGAATTGAAATTAGAAAGTGTTTTATAGCCCCATGTCTGCCAGAAAGAATTGTTAAAGTGGGTGAGTGGTTTTTGGGATTACCTTACATACATTTCTGTGTACAAACTTTCTATGTTTATAACATTACTATAGATGAAAATGGCAGGGTTAGCTAGACCATGACCCACGTTTGTCAATCAATTGGTAGCACTATCTTCACGAGTCCAACCCGTGCTGGATTTGCACTACTGGGCACCAAACCTGGTTCCCTGTAATCTTCACTTATTGTTTCATTGTATGTTCATCGCTATATTAAATTCATTTAATTATCCAATATTGTACATGAACAAGGCAATGATAAATCAAATAAAGTAAAACAGTGCATTTTAAAATTGTTCAGGCAAATTAGCAAAATCATTAATACTAGTGTCGTATTTGCATTACTTCTATGTAGATGAAAAGACACCACAATCATTTAGCTGAAGTAAACGTGTGGTTTTATAGTTTTGCTACTTTAGACGTACTATTTAAATTTTGGTAGGTGTGAAAAAACAATGCAATGAAAATTGTTGAGTTGAAACGTAGTAAGCATAGAAACAAGGGTTTTCTACGTGCTCAACATTAAATTAGTGTTCAATTGAATCAGATGTAAACAAAATGCATTGTACTACATGGCTAGTCATTGTCACTAGGTGTGTGTGATGTGAAGCCTATTGGATGGTATGCTTATCTTTTTCACTACAATATGCATTCTCTTAAGTTGAGACAGTACATACACACTTGTTGTGTGACTGGCAAACGAAGATGTTTCATCCAGTGCTCCTGTTATTATATTAAATCTGTGACTCCATACTCCTATCCTCAAAATGCTTAGTTTCGTACTGCCTTACTACTCTACAATTTTCTGCACATAGATAGAAGATACAAAATGGGTGTTCTTGACCTCTTACACGTCAGCCTAAAAGACTGTGCAAATCCATCGGATGGATGCCTTCATTGTTTCCCAAAACCTGTTCCCTGAACAAGTTGCAGTATCTTAGTTCCAATGTCAGCATCCTTTCCTAGATCATCTCTCTTTCTTGCCAGCGATGGGCAGTCAAACAGGATATGCACGGCAGTTTCCTCATCCTCCTTGCACATCTATACATGGATTCACCTTGCAGATGTTTCCTGAAGTGTTCAGAAATTAATATAACTTCTTTCCTTATTCCTGTTCTATCCAATCTCAGGAGAGAGTGTTCCATGAACGTAAGACCACTTTTCTGGCTTGACTTTGTGCAGGATAGGTTTGCCACAGCAGTTGATCCATGTTTGGCAGTACGTGTGCTGATTCCAAGCAAGGCTCTCACCTGTATAGGCCTCCTCTGCAATCACTATACAGTATTAAATTAAACTAAACAAATGTTAATCAACTTGCAGTTTGTAATCTTATTGTCCTTAACTTTAAATGTAATGACTGAAATACACCAAGAGGGACATACAAATGAGACTAAGAAATTTAAAACTTAAGCAAATAGACAAATCTGCAGTAGCTCAACAGAACCCAACATTAAACAGGAAACTAATGTTTTAAAACACACCAAAACACCAGCAGAACTCACAGTATGGGGAAAAACTGCACTCCAGCAGTTGACGACATAGTGAAATTCTCCACTAGACAGTTACATGGCTGTATAGATGACACTAAAGTAAGGATTCCCCAGTGAACATACACATGACAATGGAGACAGCATCTTCAAAACATGTTTAAAAGCAAAACTAAAGAGTTCACAATTTCAATAACTTAACATAAACTAGCATTTCTCTTACCTTTTTGTTGTTATATTTCTTGGAGATTCTGTCACATGACTTGTCCATTAAATCTGACTCAGAATCTGGAACACATAGAGTGCAAATAGATGGTGTCAGCTTTGATGCTGATTCCAGGCGCACCATTCCTGCAAAACCATAAGAAATGAAAATACAGGCTGTCCCTTTAAATCTCCTACATTTTAATTAATCATTGCTAACAAAATATGTGGAATTGGAAATGAGAGTGGTACTAAACAAAAGAGAAAGTCAAATAATTTTTGTTTAATTAGTTATAACTTGGCAGTTGCAACAATAACATAAAACAAAATGGCAACTCCACACCAATGTGCACAAACTGTTGTCTGGTATGCAGAGACAAAATCAATAATTACAGTTCAAACATATTACCAGACAGAATATGGAAGAAATGCACCTGATGGGAAAACTAGAAATTTCTGACAACTGCAGCGTTAAGAAACAATCCAGAGTTTCTCATCGACAAGTTACAGGAAAGAAGATTGAAGAAATTACAGCAGGATTTCAGAGAAGTCCTCAAAGATCAATTTGTCATGCATCCCGGCAGTTCAATGTGCTGGGATTAACTGTGCATCGAGTGCTTCATAAGCAGCTTTGTTTGTACCCCTGCAAGATGCAAATTGTTAAAAACAATAAGACAAGGTATGATATCAGGAATTCACTATTAATATGCTGGATTGTATTAACAGGGACCCTCAATTTCTTGGAAACATCTTGCTTTCAGTCGAGGCAACGTTTCATGTATCAGGATCTGTCAATCAACACAATGTAAGGATCTGGGGTATGCAAAATCCACATGTCTCTTGTGAACATGCCTGGGATTGCCCAAAAGTAAACGTTTGGTGTGTCCTGATGAAGAATAGAATTATTGGTCCTTTTTTCTTCCATGAGAATGCAATAACCTGAGTGGTACGAGGGCCTGGTACCAGACCTAACAAAGAAACCACAAAAATTTGGGGGAAAAACTTCTTTATTTCTCTACACAGTCTCCTTTCAGCTCGATTCACTTTTCCCAGCCGTGTTCAATAGCTTCGATACCCTGTTTATACTGAGAACCACCGAGTTCTGCAAAATAGCCATCAACTGCAGACTCCAGCTCTTCATTGTTGGCAAATCTTTTACCACCAAGCCATTTCTTCAACTTTGGAAACAGAAAATAATCAGAGGGGCTAAATCTGGTGAATAGGGTGCATGAGGAAGCAATTTAACTTTAACCCATTGATTTTGATCATGGTGATAATGGATGTGTAAACTGGTGCATTGTCTTGATGAAACAGGACTTTCTTTTTCGCTAAATGCGGCTGTTTTTGCTTGATTTCATCATTCAAATGCTGCAATAAGTTTGCATATTACTTGCCATTGATTGCTTTTCCTTTTTGAAGATAATCAATGAAAATTATTCCACACATATTCCAAAAAACTGATGCCAGGCCCTTGCCTGCAAATGGAACTCTCTCACCTTCTTTGGAGCCGATTCTCTCCTTTCAGTCCACTGTTTTGACTGTTCCTTTGCCTCAGGTGTGAATTGATGGACCCATGTTTCATCCATGGTTATGAATTGACACAAAAACTCGGCTTTATTGCAGTGAAACATCCTCATGATCCTACTTTTGTTCCATTGCAAATGCGGCACCCATCTTGCGCATAGCTTTCCCATGTCTAAATTTTCAGTCAGTATGCAAATTACATCACTTTTTGAAATGTCTACAATGTCTGCTAGCTTGCGCACTTTCAGTTGATGGTCATCCAATATCATTTTGTAGATTTTCCTCAGAATTTCTGTCATGGTCACCTCATTTGGTCGATTACTGCGATGTTTGTCTTGGCAGCTAGTACGGCCTCGCTTTTAAACTCTGCCACCCAATATTTTAGTGTTGTAAACGAAGGAGCAGACTCCCCCAGAGTAAAATCTAGCTCAGCTTTAATATTATACTTTCAAATGAAAGTATTGTATCACATAACGATGGCCAGTTTTATCCATGTTTACAAATTTCTGAGAGAGTTCACCATTGATGGCTGTCAAACAATTACTAAACAATGTAGTATCATCAAACTTCAGACTTAAGCTTTATAAGGTTGGTACTTTCCACCACAGTCATTTGTTTGAAACTACAACCACTATCTATACATCAGGTCGGTTACTTCTGCAACTGCCCTTGTATACCAAGATATGTTAGAACTGTTCTTGTGCTCTCAGGTAGCTGATCTGCTATCTCAAGTAACCTTTCAACAAGATGGTGCCCCCCCCCCACACACACACACACATTCACACATACCTGGAGCCTGGAAGTTTGGGATTCTCTTACAGAAACTTTCCCAGATTGCTGGATTTGACATGGTGGATCAATTTGGTCACCACGTTCAACAGACATCACTCCATTAAACAGCTTTCTCTGGGGCTATGTAAAAGACCGGACCAATTTGGTCACCACGTTCAACAGACATCACTCCATTAAACAGCTTTCTCTGGGGCTATGTAAAAGACCATGCGTTTGCAGCTTCAGTACAAGATCTTCAAGATTTACGATACTTTATCCATGAAACAAGTGCGACAGTATTAATGGAAATATTGGACAGAACGTAGCACGAAATCGAATACAGAATTGATATTCTTTGTGCTATCAATGGTGCACATATAGGGGTGGTTTAGTGTGTAACAATGAAATTTAATAAATTCTTTGAGTTTATCTTTTGTTTATTCATAATTACATAGACTTTGTTGGCAATAATTAATTAAAATGTGGGAGGTTTGAAGGGGACACCCTGTACTTAATCTAGGAACATCTAACATGTTAAAAAATTATAATTTTCAATAACTGATCTTTAGCGCATACACCAGATGAGAGTTTGTAACATATGCTAGAAAATTTACTGTAACAAGGAAAGTATAAATTGTTTTGGAACATTGTACAAACACTGACTTATAAGTTTTTCAAGGCAATGTGTCTATGAAAATTCAAAACTCCACAGTTTTCATCTGATTGCTTTGACAACAGTGCACACATGTCAAACCGTTAAGATATTAATGTTTTTATTCATAATTAATCACTTTTGTTATGGTAATATGCCATGCTCATTTGAGTCTATGGTTTTTCGTATCACTCCCAAATTTTTAATTTGCGGTTAGTACACAAACATAAAGAAATTATTATGCAGGCATTTCTTAATTTTAAATAGTTTAAGAGAAAAAAATTATTTGTAAATGTGTTATTGAGCTTTTGAATTTTTCAATGTGAGCTATGGAAAATAATTTCAGCTGAACTATTTAATATTTTTAACCAGTGCACAACAATTTTTAAATCCATAATTCATAAAGCTCTCTTGAAAATTTTGAACTATAATGGTTTCACTCTAGCCAGTCCAGTCAAGGTCACACATGGTAATCCCCACTCTCGTTCTTCTATATATATATATATATATATATATATATATATATATATATATATATCTGTCTCTTTCTACAGTTTCCTCTCAGCTTGAGACCAGAGTTATAAGACCCTACTGCCACAACAATACAATGTTACTGAAAGACGACAAGTGAGGGAGGGAGGAAAGGTTGCAAGGTGTGGAAAAATGGCCTTGAGTGGAGTGACGAAAATGAAAACACTATAAGTTATAAACTGCAGTACCCAAGTGCATTTTGAATAGTGAAAAATGCTGAAAAAAGAAAAAAGGCATTGAGAAAAATAGAGTTTAAAATTCGCCATGGTACTTTATCTAAATGGTACATCATCAATTAAATAGCCATTGTTAATTTTAAAAAACAAATAGTTTAGTATAAAAGTACACTCCCTTCAATATATGCCTTCACTGCAGTTTCAGGCAGCATTTTTCTGGCCTTCACAGTGGAGTATGTATAGCAAGGAGGGGTGTGTATCTGTTTACCTTTTAGCACATGCAGTGGTGTCCTTCCTGCTTCGTGTACACAGTTCTAGATTATTCACTCATGAATATGAGCAATAGCTTTACTCATAACTATGTTTAAATATATAACTAAATAAAATCCTGTTTTGCACAATATCTCCACGAAATACCAACATAATGTAAAACTGAAATACATTATAATTTTGCTCTCAAAGAGGACACGTTTAGTAGATATTATAATAATAATAATAATAATCTGTCCATACAAATTCTAGCAATGTTCTTCAAATAGCAAATTGGCTTCCCACATATATAGCCGCAATTCTTCTGAAACATTTGCATACACTTAACGCACACCAGTGTTTGGTTGAACAACACAAGCAGAATGCTCCAGATACACCTCTCCCTGCTATGTATGCATCCACTGAGGAGGTTGTAAAATGCCTCTGGAAGATATGGTGGCAGCATAAATATAAGTGAGTGTACAAGTACAATAAACATGCAAAAAACAAAAAATTGAAAATGTTCACATCTTTTACCAAATTTTACAGGTGCATTGCTTTTATCAGCTACTGTAGACCGGGGACAGAATTCAGGAATACAGTAAACTGATATCAGAAGAAACAGAGACAAACTGAGTTAAATAAGGTCCATGTTTTTACAGAAGTTTATTATAGGCATCTCATGGCAACACAAATTTGGAAAGGCAGAACTTGTTTAAGCTAAACTGCAGAGCAGTAGCAATGAATGCTGGGTAGACATTTTCTCTCACCAAGGGAGAGGTTTCAGACAAATAATGATCAATCTGCTTCTTCCTAACATATAAACATGAGCTTCAAAGTCTCTTGCTGACTCTCCACGGCTGTTCATCACCACAGTAGGTAACAGCCGAGTGTTTTCTTAAGACTACAACCTCTAACTCATCTGATAACAATTACTTTGTCACTCTTCTGTCTTTCTGAGGACAGGTGAGATATTTTACATTTTTATTGGAAGGTTCATTTTGATGTAGAATGTTTTATTAAAAGAGAATAAAGTTGAAAGTTGTAGTGTTGCTATATATTGATACACCCACATGTCTACCCTGGCCAGTCACCATTCTCAAGGTAGACAGACATGTTATGACAAGAGGTGATACACAGTCTGACTGAAGTCTAGAAACTAAAACAATGTTTGTGTGGAACACTGTCTACCTGATCCATAACAGTTTCTTGTTTTTTACAATAGGAAATTTTACATTTATAGATGATGGTATGAACGTAATGATAGCAAAACCACTGTTATTTAAGCTGTGAGACTGAAAGGAATGAATGGCCAGTCTTATTTACTTAAGTAAACGTAACGTCTAACTTACAGCAGTGACAAGGTTTACCTATATCATTGAGAGCCACATCTATTGATTTCATGTTGTACTCTTCGTGAACAATTACATCTCGTATAACATTTCTTGGTATAACTGTTCCTCCCAGCGTCTGCAATGTCACACCTCCCAGTCCAACATCAAACACTCTATACAAACAAAGAACAAGTCAACGTTAGTTTCAATTTTCAGATACTCATATTTTTTTGCTAACGGCAAGTTCCTATTCATTTTTTTTTCCTCATGGTCATGCAAAGAGGATGGAATTTCAAAGCTGTCACAAAGCAACATGATGTTTAAACATCTGACTATCATTATGTTTTATTTGACTTTTTTGACGACTTGCCCAGCTAGGGATTGTGTTTTATATAGAGCCAGCTGAAAAATTCCTTGTCATTTGAACATGGTTGTCCCGCTTTGCAGGATTGTTATAGTTATTAATTCTATTTAATAATAAAACATAATATTTTCCTCATAGATGGCTTAACTATATCTGTACCCAGGAAGAAATTAAGTTGCCGATGAAATTGCAATCTCTAAAGTGGTCTGCCTAGGAAAACTGAGTTAGTTGGAGAATTCACTGTACTACTGGCATGTTGTCATACAGCTCAATGGTTAGAGCAACCGCATGGAAAGTGGCAGAACCATATTCAAATCCCGGCTATGACAGTGAATTTTTCAGCTGCTTCTACATAAGAAATGTATGCACTTCTGCATTCTTGTAACCAAAATGAATGAAAGTTTATCTAGATTAGCAACAGGTGGATAAAAGTGCAAGCTTTTGTAAAAAGTAGTTTGTAGAATAATGAGTAGAGAAAGTTGTGTGAATGCAACACATCACATTTGTTTATCAGGTTTTCCCAAATGTTGTTGTATGCATTTCTTGAAATATTTTGGTATATCAGCTACAAGCAAGTGCTTCAGTTTGCGTTAGAGACCAACTGGAGCACCTATTGCTTTGTGGGAAGCACTAGACTAATGTATGATCCCATCTTAAGAACAATAGAAAAACTACAGATATGCACCACCCAGGGTGACAAAATCTTAAAATATGAACAAGATAGGTCACAGTGAACAAGCTGACCCCCTTCATTGTACATCATTATTATTAAGTAATGCAGTCGACTGTCAAGTATATTTTCATTTTGTACAGGTTTTTAAACTCCTGATGAAGTGGTAAACCCAAAATATTAAACATTTTTAGTGTAATTAATCAAGTTTTGTTTATGGACGCTCTTTAACTGCTGTGATCCTTAGCGTCCCATTCTATATTGAGCGTGAAAGACTGGTAATTTTGCTCAGAGGCCTCTTTATCAGGCTTGAGGCTCTTTTACGTGCTGTAAATATATGACACAGGATCACCGGCTTTACTTCCCTTCTGAAGGAAGCCATGCTAAGGATTTTTATGCCCAAAAAAATCCATCAGCGTGCATCGGGTTAGAACCCGCAACCTTGGGAGGGAACTAGAGGCTAGCATGGTAACCACTACACCATGGAGGACAACATTATTTTTAGTGTAAGTTTGCCTTTGAACAATGTTGTTTTTTCATCACATAATTTATCTTTTCTTGAGTTTTATTGATTGATCACGTATGCAAATATATGTGAGTATAAGACTGACATTACAGATGGGGGATGGCACTTGCAATTATCGCATGGCTTCTCTACTCACTTTATAGTGTCTGCAAACGAGTTTTGAAAAAGCTTACTCTTCTATCTACTTGAGATAAACGTTTGCATAAGTAATTTAATTTCATAAGTTGATACAGGAGTAAGTGAAGGGTGCACCTGCTTTCTGCTATATAAATCAAATTAGAGAGTAAAACCAATTACCTCGTGGCTTGTGTGGATGATAGCTTCTGTACACAATTACACTTCAATATAAATCAATACAGAAAAAAAAGAAGTTATGGGCTTCTGCAGAAAATACTTTCCACCTGGCAAAACATATTTGGATTTAAAGATCTTGGAAAGAGCAAATTTATTATGTACGTATATGCTATTTCAGTGAAGCAGATGTTTCACAGAAAACAATGGCAATAACATTAGGAAACCTTCCTTAGTACCTACTAGGATCTGGCTCTGCCTGTGTGAGGCATGGGCATCAAGAAACAAAGAAATGGGATATTAAACATAACAAGGAAATAATGGAAGAATTACAATTAGAACCTCTAGTAGATCACATACAACATTACCAGAACAAATGCATAAATCGTCTGCATACAAATAGAATCCCACTGTCGTCCAGATGGGAAGGGATTTTTAGGTCATCCAAGGAAACATTGGATTGAAAATTCAACCATAAGGTCGTAACAGGCTATAGGGCCTAATACATGAAAGGAAGAAGAAGAAGAAGATTTTGTTATAGGTACAAAGGGAATAGCAATAGTCAAATGTGCAGCTATTGCTGGCTTAAAATTCATACACTTTCTGTGACACTGTGAGAAACAATTGAATGCCACAAAAAAGTTATTTGAAATAAATTGTGTGTTTTAAAGAGATCTACATTTTTTATCTATCTCTTAGAGTTTACTCTTTATATAAAAGTATACAAAATTCCTCACAAATGAAGACAACTTCACAGTGTATTCATAGACAATTGAAGATATACATTGTATTTTTCATGCAAATATCATAAACATATGTCTATTTTAATAAAAATGATTACGGACATTTATGAGAAAATCAATAACAAGAAAAAAGTTTTCATGTAAAGGGTAATATAGGGTTGAGGATTTTCTTGAAAATTGTTGTATAATATCCTTGAAAGATATTGAAGAACTTAAATACCAAGTTTTCTATTTAGTTCACTTTTTGTATTTGAGTTGTGCTGTTCAGGGGGCCTCAGAACATGCATTTATTTACTGTGAAACCTCAACATCAAATTACTGAAAGGAATCAATACTCCCTCTACCTGGTAGACAAAGTAAAAAGAAATGGAACAAAACTGCATTACTTTAAATAAGGGACAGTGTAGCACTTACCTGGCAACACAGTTTGCTGCTGTCAGGATGATATTATTCCTCAGGAAGCTGCCCAGGCACATGACGTCCGTGCCATTCATGAATTTGACCAGCCAGCAATTCTTGCCAGCTGTAGCACTGCAGGGTGTTGTTGTAGAAGTTTCTTCTGGCTCTGCAGGAATTTCATTGTGTCTGATTGGTTCAGTGGTACCAAAATCTAGTTCTGTGGTTGTTGATTTTCTTTCCAAGTCTATATTTATTGAGGAAGTCTCTATAGAATCCTCTGACTGACTGCTTGCTTCTTCCTGAGCAACAGTAGTATAATCTTCAGTGCTTGTTGTGAATGCAAAACTGCCACTTACCGTTTCAAAATCTTTCACTTCAGAATCGTTTTCTGCAGTTTTAGCAGCTAGCCTACTTTGGACATTCACTGCTTGCTCTACATTTGCAACAGTTGTGGTCAGCTCCTCTATATTCTGCTGTTGTGTTGTAAATTCAGATTCGTTGTAGTTTTCACTACTCGTGTCCATAGTGGAGGTGTATCCTTCATCTTGGTCTGGTGGTGATGTTGATTCGTTATTGACACTTCTCTCATGAATGTTGTCATGCACAACTAGCTCCAAATTTATTTCCGTGACAGAGGGCAAATGAGAAAGGACTGCAACTGAAGCTAAACTATTGTCAGCCTTCGACTTTAACTGTACTTGATTACGAGATTCTTCTTCCAGGGCGTTTTTGGGAAGTTCTTCAACAGTGGTGGTAGTTTTGTATGTCTCTGTTGTCAAGTACTCCATTTCTGTAGAATCGTCGTCGACTTCGTTCGAGTTAGCGTTCTCACTGTCCATGGACAAGAGAATGGCTGGGATGCTGTCCATCAGATGGTTGTCCAGGATGACCGAAGTGGCATTCAGGGAAGAGTCCCTGTCTGAGTTGTAGCGACAACAGATGAAGTTGGCACTAGGGGTGAAAGCTGAACGCAAGCCGTTACAGTGACCACCCTCATCGTCAGGCAAGAAGTCCTCATCCAGTGTGCAATCCAACCCCAGCAAGCAGTACCCTGAACCTTCTCGGCAGGAGCTCACTCCCATAATTACGAAAAGACCTGCAACTCAAGAAACAACAAATAATTTCCATCAGTTCTAGAATTTCCAAATAAACCAGGATGATCAACAACCTGCATTTCAGGCGACAGCAGTGTGTTTAAAATATACAATGAAACCTGCCCAAATCGGACACTGTAAGCTGGAATCTTGCCTATTTCCGGAAAAAGGTTCGGCCCGGTGGAAATCGTATACCTACCGTATCTGCAGTTTTCCCTGATTAATGCGGAAACTGCTCATCGTGGAAGCTAAAATGGAAATGTGCAGTATTAAAACGCATTTGTTTTGGGATATGCTGTGCTTTCAAGGACATTGCAAATGTTTTATTTCAGAGTTATTAAGGTAAATGAGATTACGTAAACGTACATACCTCCGCATCAAGGACGAAAGAAAGAGGTAGCAATTGCAAATGTGTGTTTTCCCTTCACTGTTGTCTGTTACTAGTCAGAAGAGCTGTACATTTTGTGTTGAAGAGTGACACGTAAAAATGTGGCGCTTTCCTTAAGAGATAAACTGAAAATGATCCACTAAAAGGAAAAACAGAAACGAACTGCGAAAGATCCAATGCTACAGTTCAATTGTGGCAAAACGTATAATCTACGAGAATTTAAAAAAATAAAGATCGCATAACGAGTGAATGGTTTGTAGGCAACAATGGCGACATGAAAAGGAAAGTGTAAACAAGAGGATACGAAGAAAACAATGGAATGGTTCGTTGGTGCTCGATGAAAGAGAATGCCTATTTCTGGTCCTGTGCTTGAGGAGGAAGGACAAATCGTAAACCACTGAAGAAGCCACAATTCAAGGCTTCAAATGGATGGTTATAAACCTTCAGAAACTGGCACAAAACTGTTTGGAACCAGAAGTGTGGGGAAGTCAATGGCTACATAATATGTACTGAGGTGCCTGCTGTTTAACAAAATACGCGATACTGAAACTATTTGCATTAGTCTCAGGGCTATGCTTAGGGGGAAAATACGGAATATTTTAATAATTCGGAAACCTCCCCAAAACGAAAAACACCTAGGAACATGCCACTTCCGTCTTGAACAGGCTTCACTATACTTGCATGGTAATATATAGAAATATCATCTACTTGCGTTGTGACGCCTGCAAAACTGCAGGCTGCTATTATCCTTGAAACAAATCATGGCACTCTAATTCCCATTACTCTGTGATGTATAGTGTCTATACAGAGTGGTGGGAAGCAAGCTGTTTGCGTCTCGGATATTCATAGCCCCTTAAATTCAAATTATAACTACAATATGCACATAGAAGATGTCCATACATCTCTCACATCTTTTAACGTGGCCACAGATCAATCATTGACATTTACCAATTGCAAAAATCGACATTACCACAGTTCCTCAACTACAGTTAGCAAACAGAGCTTTAATTTTAAAACTTTTGTGACATTCCAAGCCGAGGTTTGCAAAATTCCTGATTCCTGTGCAAGCTTTCTCAGAGATTTCTTTTGGCTTCGTTCTAACTTTTCTCCATGTCATCGATGTTTTCTTCTGTAAGAACACGGTTTCTTATCAAGAATAGATCCTGTTTCCTTAAAACTATTCACAAGATTACGATGTGAGCGCACGGACAGTAGGGAATCTGTCTCACTTCTCTACAAGAGCTTGTTGTCACATAGGAATCATACATGAACATTCTGTGTGCTGACATTATAACAACAGGGAATCTGTCTCACTTCTCTACAAGAGTTTGTTGTCACATAGGAATCATAATGAAGATTCTGTGTGCTGACATTATAACAACAGGGAATCTGTCTCACTTCTCTACAAGAGTTTGTTGTAACATAGGAATCATACATGAAGATTCTGTGTGCTGACATATAACAACAGGGAATCTGTCTCACTTCTCTACAAGAGTTTGTTGTCACATAGGAATCATACATGAAGATTCTGTGTGCTGGCATTATAACAGCAGGGAATCTGTCTCGCTTCTCTACAAGAGCTTGTTGTGACATAGGAATCATACATGAAGATTCTGTGTGCTGGCATTATAACAGCAGGGAATCTGTCTCACTTATCTACAAAAGTTTGTTGTCACACAGGAATCATACATGAAGATTCTGTGTGCTGGTATTATAACAGCAGGGAATCTGTCTCACTTCTCTACAAGAGCTTGTTGTCACATAGGAATCATACATGAAGATTCTGTGTGCTGACATTATAACAACAGGAATCTGTGTCACTTCTCTACAAGAGTTTGTTGTCACATAGGAATCATACATGAAGATTCTGTGTGCTCACATTATAACAGTGGGGAATCTGTCTCACTTCTCTACAAGAGCTTGTTGTCACATAGGAATCATACATGAAGATTCTGTGTGCTCACATTATAACAGTGGGGAATCTGTCTCACTTCTCTACAAGAGCTTGTTGTCACATAGGAATCATGCATGGAGATTCTGTGTGCTGACATTATAACAGCAGGGAATCTGTCTCACTTCTCTACAAGAGTTTGTTGTCACATAGGAATCATACATGAAGATACTGTGTGCTGGCATTATAACAGCAGGGAATCTGTCTCACTTCTCTATAAGAGTTTGTTGTCACGTAGGAATCATACATGAAGATACTGTGTGCTGACATTATAACAGCAGGGAATCTGTCTCACTTCTCTACAAGAGTTTGTTGTCACATAGGAATCATACATGAAGATACTGTGTGTTGCATTATAACAGCAGGGAATCTGTCTCACTTCTCTATAAGAGTTTGTTGTCACATAGGAATCATACATGAAGATTCTGTGTGCTGACATTATAACAACAGGGAATCTGTCTCACTTCTCTACAAGAGTTTGTTGTCACATAGGAATCATACATGAAGATTCTGTGTGCTGGTATTATAACAGTAGGGAATCTGTCTCACTTCTTTACAAGAGTTTGTTGTCACATAGGAATTATACATGAAGATTCTGTGTGCTGGCATTATAACAGCAGGGAATCTGTCTCACTTCTCTACAAGAGTTTGTTGTCACATAGGAATCATACATGAAGATTCTGTGTGCTGGCATTATAACAGCAGGGAATCTGTCTCACTTCTCTACAAGAGTTTGTTGTCACATAGGAATCATACATGAAGATTCTGTGTGCTGGCATTATAACAACAGGGAATCTGTCTCACTTTTCTACAAGAGTTTGTTGTCACATAGGAATCATACATGAAGATTCTGTGTGCTGGCATTATAACAGCAGGGAATCTGTCTCGCTTCTCTACAAGAGCTTGTTGTCACATAGGAATCATACATGAAGATTCTGTGTGCTGGCATTATAACAGCAGGGAATCTGTCTCACTTCTCTACAAAAGTTTGTTGTCACACAGGAATCATACATGAAGATTCTGTGTGCTGGTATTATAACAGCAGGGAATCTGTCTCACTTCTCTACAAGAGCTTGTTGTCACATAGGAATCATACATGAAGATTCTGTGTGCTGGCATTATAACAGCAGGGAATCTGTCTCACTTCTCTACAAGAGTTTGTTGTCACATAGGAATCATACATGAAGATTCTGTGTGCTGGCATTATAACAGCAGGGAATCTGTCTCACTTCTCTACAAGAGTTTGTTGTCACATAGGAATCATACATAAAGATTCTGTGTGCTGGCATTATAACAACAGGGAATCTGTCTCACTTTTCTACAAGAGTTTGTTGTCACATAGGAATCATACATGAAGATTCTGTGTGCTGGCATTATAACAGCAGGGAATCTGTCTCGCTTCTCTACAAGAGCTTGTTGTGACATAGGAATCATACATGAAGATTCTGTGTGCTGGCATTATAACAGCAGGGAATCTGTCTCACTTATCTACAAAAGTTTGTTGTCACACAGGAATCATACATGAAGATTCTGTGTGCTGGTATTATAACAGCAGGGAATCTGTCTCACTTCTCTACAAGAGCTTGTTGTCACATAGGAATCATACATGAAGATTCTGTGTGCTGACATTATAACAACAGGAATCTGTGTCACTTCTCTACAAGAGTTTGTTGTCACATAGGAATCATACATGAAGATTCTGTGTGCTCACATTATAACAGTGGGGAATCTGTCTCACTTCTCTACAAGAGCTTGTTGTCACATAGGAATCATACATGAAGATTCTGTGTGCTCACATTATAACAGTGGGGAATCTGTCTCACTTCTCTACAAGAGCTTGTTGTCACATAGGAATCATGCATGGAGATTCTGTGTGCTGACATTATAACAGCAGGGAATCTGTCTCACTTCTCTACAAGAGTTTGTTGTCACATAGGAATCATACATGAAGATACTGTGTGCTGGCATTATAACAGCAGGGAATCTGTCTCACTTCTCTATAAGAGTTTGTTGTCACATAGGAATCATACATGAAGATACTGTGTGCTGACATTATAACAGCAGGGAATCTGTCTCACTTCTCTACAAGAGTTTGTTGTCACATAGGAATCATACATGAAGATACTGTGTGTTGCATTATAACAGCAGGGAATCTGTCTCACTTCTCTATAAGAGTTTGTTGTCACATAGGAATCATACATGAAGATTCTGTGTGCTGGCATTATAACAGCAGGGAATCTGTCTCACTTCTCTATAAGAGTTTGTTGTCACATAGGAATCATACATGAAGATTCTGTGTGCTGGCATTATAACAGCAGGGAATCTGTCTCACTTCTCTATAAGAGTTTGTTGTCACATAGGAATCATACATGAAGATTCTGTGTGCTGGCATTATAACAACAGGGAATCTGTCTCACTTCTCTATAAGAGTTTGTTGTCACATAGGAATCATACATGAAGATTCTGTGTGCTGGCATTATAACAGCAGGGAATCTGTCTCACTTCTCTATAAGAGTTTGTTGTCACATAGGAATCATACATGAAGATTCTGTGTGCTGGCATTATAACAGCAGGGAATCTGTCTCACTTCTCTATAAGAGTTTGTTGTCACATAGGAATCATACATGAAGATTCTGTGTGCTGGCATTATAACAACAGGGAATCTGTCTCACTTCTCTATAAGAGTTTGTTGTCACATAGGAATCATACATGAAGATTCTGTGTGCTGGCATTATAACAACAGGGAATCTGTCTCACTTCTCTATAAGAGTTTGTTGTCACATAGGAATCATACATGAAGATTCTGTGTGCTGGCATTATAACAGCAGGGAATCTGTCTGACTTCTCTATAAGAGTTTGTTGTAACATTGGAATCATACATGAAGATTCTGTGTGCTGACATTATAACAGCAGGGAATCTGTCTCACTTCTCTACAAGAGTTTGTTGTAACATTGGAATCATACATGAAGATTCTGTGTGCTGGCATTATAACAGCAGGGAATCTGTCTGACTTCTCTATAAGAGTTTGTTGTAACATTGGAATCATACATGAAGATTCTGTGTGCTGGCATTATAACAGCAGGGAATCTGTCTCACTTCTCTACAAGAGTTTGTTGTAACATTGGAATCATACATGAAGATTCTGTGTGCTGACATTATAACAGCAGGGAATCTGTCTCACTTCTCTACAAGAGTTTGTTGTCACATAGGAATCATACATGAAGATTCTGTGTGCTGTCATTATAACAGCAGGGGATATGTCTCAATTCTCTACAAGAGTTTGTTGTCACATAGGAATCACATGAAGATTCTGTGTGCTGGTATTATAACAGCAGGGAATCTGTCTCACTTCTCTACAAAAGTTTGTTGTCACTTAGAAATCATACATGAAGATTCTGTGTGCTGGTATTATAACAGCAGGGAATCTGTCTCGGTTCTCTACAAAAGTTTGTTGTCACTTAGAAATCATACATGAAGATTCTGTGTGCTGGTATTATAACAGCAGGGAATCTGTCTCGGTTCTCTACAAAAGTTTGTTGTCACTTAGAAATCATACATGAAGATTCTGTGTGCTGGCATTATAACAACAGGGAATCTGTCTCACTTCTCTATAAGAGTTTGTTGTCACATAGGAATCATACATGAAGATTCTGTGTGCTGGCATTATAACAACAGGGAATCTGTCTCACTTCTCTATAAGAGTTTGTTGTCACATAGGAATCATACATGAAGATTCTGTGTGCTGGCATTATAACAACAGGGAATCTGTCTCACTTCTCTATAAGAGTTTGTTGTCACATAGGAATCATACATGAAGATTCTGTGTGCTGGCATTATAACAACAGGGAATCTGTCTCACTTCTCTATAAGAGTTTGTTGTCACATAGGAATCATACATGAAGATTCTGTGTGCTGGCATTATAACAGCAGGGAATCTGTCTCACTTCTCTATAAGAGTTTGTTGTCACATAGGAATCATACATGAAGATTCTGTGTGCTGGCATTATAACAACAGGGAATCTGTCTCACTTCTCTATAAGAGTTTGTTGTCGCATAGGAATCATACATGAAGATTCTGTGTGCTGGCATTATAACAACAGGGAATCTGTCTCACTTCTCTATAAGAGTTTGTTGTCACATAGGAATCATACATGAAGATTCTGTGTGCTGGCATTATAACAGCAGGGAATCTGTCTCACTTCTCTATAAGAGTTTGTTGTCACATAGGAATCATACATGAAGATTCTGTGTGCTGGCATTATAACAGCAGGGAATCTGTCTCACTTCTCTACAAGAGTTTGTTGTAACATTGGAATCATACATGAAGATTCTGTGTGCTCACATTATAACAGCAGGGAATCTGTCTCACTTCTCTACAAGAGTTTGTTGTCACATAGGAATCATACATGAAGATTCTGTGTGCTGTCATTATAACAGCAGGGGATATGTCTCAATTCTCTATAAGAGTTTGTTGTCACATAGGAATCACATGAAGATTCTGTGTGCTGGTATTATAACAGCAGGGAATCTGTCTCAGTTCTCTACAAAAGTTTGTTGTCACTTAGAAATCATACATGAAGATTCTGTGTGCTGGTATTATAACAGCAGGGAATCTGTCTCGGTTCTCTACAAAAGTTTGTTGTCACTTAGAAATCATACATGAAGATTCTGTGTGCTGGTATTATAACAGCAGGGAATCTGTCTCGGTTCTCTACAAAAGTTTGTTGTCACTTAGAAATCATACATGAAGATTCTGTGTGCTGGTATTATAACAGCAGGGAATCTGTCTCGGTTCTCTACAAAAGTTTGTTGTCACTTAGAAATCATACATGAAGATTCTGTGTGCTGGTATTATAACAGCAGGGAATCTGTCTCGGTTCTCTACAAAAGTTTGTTGTCACTTAGAAATCATACATGATTCTATGTGCTAAAATATACGCATTATAACAACACTAACACACTATACGTGGGTCTTACAACATATTAAGTTCTAGAGCACAGACTTCGCGTCAACTGATTAGCCAGCACACGGAGAGGGAACAGAACCGGTTAGAAACAGCGCAGTACAGGCAAACATTTCCCTGTAATACAGCCAAGTGTCCATACAGAGGCTTTGTAGTAGAATTAGATGCTGTTAAAAGCGTGAGTTGCGATCTGACTGCACGGAAGTGTTGCGTATATATTACAAATATACAACACGTATTTCTACGACTGCCATTTCATGAACCATGGCGGAATGATAGGTTCAGTAGGCTCCCTCCGCAGAGAAAAGCTTTCGGAAGAGAAGGAAACTATGCGAAAGGAAGTAATATGGTTCATATCAGTGTTAATGGGGACGGTTTTCATAAATATGACAAAACTATAGTTTTCTAAAGGACATAATAATAGTGAAATTGGAACGAAAGTTTGCTTGTAACACCCGTCACGAGAAACGAAGGGGGGGGGCTTTATATCAGGATAACAACCATTCTGCATGCACCATAAAGTATATCTGTCCGATTGAAGTATCAGCTCTTGTTTCATAATGTTAATAATGCTACGTGTTGCATTCTAGGTACAAACTATTCTTACAAAAGCTTATTGTTGTTCTTGTTAATAGACATAAACTTCCTGTTTACATTTACACGTTTCGTTGCAGAATACAGTAGACTAAAGCGAAAGAGCGTGTCGCTATGTGATGGTTTTGAAATTTCATAGCTCTCTGCATGACCACGAGAAACAACAGCAAAAAGAATAAGAAAAAGTTGCGGCATTTCAAAATGTAAACCAATAACTTAGAATCCTCGGCCAACTCCACAAAAACAAAGAAAAGAAACGAGATCTACATTTTTTGTGTAGTAACATTTTGTCTCTCTCTTACGCTCTACCAATTTTACATAAGTTATTGAGAATCAGGTGGACTTCACAGGCTATTCCCACAAAACTGCAGTACATTTTATTTGTCACGTAAGTATCTTAAACATTGGCATGGTGTACTAATGAAAATGGTGCTGTCTCATGTTAACAGCTGTACTGGAATAACTGTAAATGAAAGGTTATTGGCTAAAACACGTTAATTATCTCCGTTTATTTTGAGGGCCTTGTTTACAATAACGGTAATTCTTACCTGGGTCGACAATGGGCAGTGCATGGCCTACACTAAGACAGCATATTGTCACCAAAGTTGCCAACATCTCCACCTGAAACAAAAAGACAGCGGTCCTTGTTTAATTTAGACTGAAGGAAATGCTGTCAATATTTTCTCTATGTTTTCGTTATTTGAATATTGTGTGATGTTAGTGGACGAAGCTGTGCTATATCACTGGGATTCACGTCCACATTGCAGCCACTTTCTGGGAGGTATAACGATTTTTTCTCGGCTTCTTCAACTTTCCACAAATACTAATGTGATCTTTAGATTTTTTCCCAACTCTACGAAAAGGAAAAATGATCCCTACAGAAACTTTAAACTATGCACGAAAATGCTCAAACTTGCTAAAATTAATGTAACTTCCAAAATATGCAAAGCAACCTGGGTCAGTTAAGACAATGTACAGGCGAAAAGTCTAGAATATCTTACGTAAAACTAATTCTTTTTAATTTATTAATCGAAATATTTTCGACATTATGTTTAATTTTCCTTAACATAATAATATCTTCGAGTGTAGATATCGTCTTTAAACTGAACTAAAAGATGAAATGTGGGATAAATGCCAAACTTGGTACCAAATTTCACACCAATATTTTCAACAAAATCCCCCCTCAGGATACCCTTTATAGAAAAGTTTTGTTTATTTTTTCAAAAGTGGTTAAAACGATTTTTGATAAAATACCATAAACGTACCTCGTAACTAAGATATTTACATAACAAATAAAATGTATATCTTGATTATTTTTAGAATAGTCTGTTAAGTCATCTTCATCCTGAAGGAATTTTGTATAATTTTGTATACCTGTTAAGCGTTAAGAGAATAGAAAAACAAGTAATACACAAAAATAGATTTCCTCAAAAAACACAATTTATTTAAAATAACGTTTTTATGGCATGAGGCACATTAGAAATATCCGTTATTATAGGTATGAATTTGTCAATACTTGTTTTTTAAAGTACTGTCGGCATTCAGTTGTTTCTCCGATGTCATGGAACGAATATGGCATTTTAAACATGTGACTCTCACTTCAGTTTCATGTATCTAGTGCAATGTGATATACTTCTGCAAACGTTTACGTCGATCATCATCGAGGAGTGTCACGTGGTTTTAGCAGTACAGAAAGATAATTCGCATTACCTAACTATAATGTTAGTGCTTTAAGGCAATCCCTTGGTGAGATCTTGGTTGAAAATCTTAAATTTCATATTGTAACAGTTTAGAGCTTATAGCAACATATTATACCATTCACGGCCTTAATGGAGCATCTCGTGACCCCATATCAAGCCCAGAAACAGTAAATAGTGACATATGAATCCTTAAACTTGATTATCTAAGAAACAAAACTTTCCACATTTTTCAGTACATAAAAGGTCGCTCACGATGTAATTTTCCACCAATCTTTCTGAAATATGCAAGTTAGGAATAAAAACACAAATAAAGAGCTTCAAAAAGTCCTTTTTCAAAATATGTGAACCGTTCCCACACAATATTGTATAAATTGTGAAATAAGTGAAATTTTGGGAGGATTTTTCTGTAGAACAGAAGAATAACTTTTTTTTTGACTGTAGTTAAACAAATATGAAAAAAGGGCCGATTTGAGTGTCTTAATAATATTGCACCAAGTTAAATAATTTGACGCGTAGGACATTTTATATTACAACAACAATTGCTATAAAGCATTTGCACTAACTGCATAAAACTGTACTCAGTTATAAGATAACCCTGCAGGCATATGGTTAATGTTTCAAAACAGTTGATTAACAATTATGGATTCTCGAAATTTCACCACAGGGTTGCCTTAAAAGAAAAACACTACAAGTTTTCTCCGTTGTGAATAATTTTAGAAATGTTTGCATTAAATGTAAAACAGATTTTCGTTGATTTTTTATGCTCATGTTCTGATAGTTGCATCTAAATCAGGCAGACAGTATTGAGAAATGGTGAGACAAGCCACTAGTGCTCTAACTATTCCTTTAAAATTGTTATCAAAATGTCACCCCCTTCATGAAAGAAGGTTGATTGTTGCAGATTTGCTTCTCCATTTACAGCCACTAGCGTATCTGTCTGAACAAAGACTCGGGCGGGTTATTTGAAGTATAGTAACGGGACAAGCAACAAGTGTGTTTGATACCGAAGCTCAGCATTTGAAATGATAACACAATTAATACGGCTTACCTGAGCAGCAGCACTTGACGTGAGGAAAACACGTGGTACTATGATACCTACAAGTGGCAGCGGATCTTGCTAAGCCTGTGCGAACAACATTCACACACGTCTCTGCTCAGTGGCGGACCAGCTCACCTCACCGTGTCGCCGTCCTACCCTTTTTCTGAAACACGGCCCTAAAAGTCACATGTTCAATATATTGGACATGGCAAATAAAATGTATATCTTGAACCTGTTTCACTGAACTCTGCACAAGTTTGAATTACAAGGAAGCCTTAAGAGACAGACCACGCAAGAAAATGTACAGGTTCATTAAAACAAACTTTTTCGTAGTGATAGCCATTTTTAAATATTCCATGCTGAGGGTCAACTAAATGACATGCTCGAAAGTTTGCGATTCTTGTTTCCATCACAACAACTTGTTGCCAAGAATAAACATTTGAATACTGTTGTAACTAAGCACGTCTTGTTTAATTTGAAAATTTTCCTAAGTAAAAATAGGTATATCGTGAGAAGAATCGCTTTTTATATGAATAAGAACATATGTGTATTTGTCGTTGGCAGAGAAAGTGATCACGCATAAAACGTTGGTACAAGTTGGCGATAAAGACATCGGCCTTGTTCCCGTATTTATAAACATGTTGTGTGTCGAATATCGTACATAAAACGACACATAAGCTACCGTGGCTAATAGAGAAAAGATGAAACTATTTTATGTTATTCCTCTTTCTGGCCAATGAAGATCAATTAAACATAGAATAATTAAGATGCGAATGTATAATAATCACTTACCATTACTAACACCTGTTCACTTCTCTCCCAGGAAGGGAATGTCTTGCTTATCTGTTCAACACGCCAGGTAATGAGAGCTGATGCCTCAACTTATGAACACGCTCTCAGTTCTGACAGTGAGTTATTTATTTTCTACAGTTGTACAACATGTATCAAACTCGTGGATAATCTCAGTACGACAACGCGCGTGCCACAACCATCCACTTTTGCATAAGTTACTACAGAGTGAGCCAAAAGACTCCGAACCACCTGCGCGATGTTTTTCCTGTCCGCGTCCTCGGCGCTCGTTGCCGTCTGCCGCTATCATAGAAAGGCGCGGATGAAACCACACAACATTTTTAAAACTACTTTTAAAGGCTTTACTTACCAACTTTACGAAAGGAGATGCTGAAACTGGCCACCGCGTTGTCCATACATTTTTGGCACCTCTTTAGGAAACTATCCATCACTCGCCGTAGTTCACGTGGAGAAATTTCCTGGTGGATATTTTGTTTTAATTCTTCCAGGGTGTGTGGGTTTGTCTTGTACACTTTCTGTTTGGGGTGTTTCTCCACTGGGCGTGTGGAAATATGATCACGCACTGCTGCTATAAACAAAGTCACGCTGTTGTGGTTTTGCTGTGCAGTGTGAAGTGCAGTTTTGAGTTGACGGTGATGTGATGTAGTTCAGTTATTACGAGTTATTTATTATTTTGCCCTGTACTTAGTCACAAAGTATATTATGGCTCAGTATGTGTTTTCTACTGCGCAGCGTGTATTTATTTATGATTCGTATGTGTTAACTAGGTAAGCTCGCCAAGTGAAAGTACGATTTGCAGAAAGATTTCCAGGTGTAAAAGTTCCAGGCCATACAACAATCCATGAACTTTACAGTAAATTTCAGGCCACAGGAAGTGTTCAGGCTAAGAAATCTAAAAGACGGTGTTCGGTTCTTACCGAAGAAACATTAGACGACATCGGTCATGATGGATAGTTTCCTAAAGAGGTGCCAAAAATGTATGGACAACGACGGTGGCCACTTTCAGCATCTCCTTTCGTAAAGTTGGTAAGTAAAGCCTTCAAAAGTAGTTTTAAAAATGTTGTGTGGTTTCATCCGCGCCTTTCTATGATAGCGGCAGACGTCAACGAGCGCCGAGGACGCGAAGAGGAAAATACACCGCGCAGGCGGTTCGGAGTCTTTTGGCTCAACCTGTACTATCTCAGCGCATTTTACGTGGTATAAACAGTGAGGTCGCCTATATGAGGTAGATGCGCTCCAGGATTCTTTTAGGGAGCGGCATATACAATGTCCTGAAACAAACCCTACCAATGAACAAAATGCAGTCACCATATAAGTGATCCACGAATTATCCTTTGGATGCTAATTTAAATGTGGAGAAAACTTATAATATTATTTATTAAATAAATAAACATAATATTTAAGTCGTTTGATTACTCAGTTTTACTACAACTTATTGATACTGATTGTTTGACAGCTTATTTCTTATTCAGAAGTTATTTAAAGCGTGTTAGCTTCGGTCTATCTGTTTTTACTTTCTCCACTACCTACCTACCTATATTAAGTAGGAGTTCGTTGTCGACATTTCACTGCAAATACATATTTTGAGACTTCCTGAATAATAAAGAAGGAAACAAAAGAAAGCGTTTTTAGGAAAAGGTCCGTCTGGTCAGCATAACTCAAAAAATCATTCACACGACTTTCTCTATCCTCTATCGTTTATTAGTGGCTATTCAAAGTAGTCTTTATTAAAGCTTATTTTTCTATCTGTATTACATTTTAATCCAAATAAACAGCTACATTACGTTATAGAGAACAGCGATAGTCAAATGTTTAACAACTGAACGCTATATGCTGGCCTTCATACTGTTTCCATGACATCGCAACAAACAACTTGAGTGCTGAAAGCACTTCAAGAGAATGCCAAAAAAACGAACAATCCGATTCCTTTAATAACGAGTATCTCAGAAACGGCTTATGCCACAAAAAACGTATTTGAAATAAATTGGTGTTTTAAAGAGATCTACCTTTTTGGTGGAGTACTATTTCTCGCTTGACGTTTTGCAGTTAAACAAGATAATACAAAATTTCTTCAAAATGAAGTGGACTTCACATGCTATTTCCAGAAAATTCAAGATATACATTTTGTTTGTCATGTGGATGTTTTTACTTTCTCTACTACGTATAGTAAGTAGGGGAAGTATTGTATTCCACTCAAAAATTCCATACCGAGATTTCACCGGAAATACATGTTTTGAGACCCCCTGAATCCAAAAAAAATTTTTTTTTGGAAACATGTCCGTGTGTGTGTCTGTGAACAGCATAACTCAGAAACGAACAGTTGGATAAACACCAAACTTGGTATCTAGGTTCAGTATCTTCCAGAGATGCGACACCAAGGTTTTTAAGAAAATCCCCCCACCCCAGATTACCCTTTACATGGAACATTTTTCGAAAATTTTTATTTTCTCAAAAATGGCTCTAACGATTTTGATTAAAATATCATATGTTTAAGATACTTTTATGACAAATAAAATGTATATCTCGAATTTTCTGGGAATGTCTCCAAAAGCATTCTTCTTTGTGAACGACTTTTGCATAACTGGTAAACCATAAGAGATAGACAAAATTTAACCACACAAAAAATGTAGATAACATTAAAATACACAATTTATGTCATATACATTTTTTTTGTTGAGTGAACCATTTTCGAGATATTGCTTGTTATTCCCTTAAATCTTTCAATACTTATTTTCTCAAATGGGAATTCGTTATTCATTTTTTTGTCTTGGATATTCAAAGAGTATTAATCTGTGGCAAAGAGAATGGTACTGCGCATATCAACCAGCTATTAAGAGATATGTCTATGCATAAAGGTTACTGTATTTCTATATTGCCCTTGCAAATACAAAACAAGAGGAACATAGTACGCCTTAAGCGATAGTCAAATATTTTTAGAACTGGTCGCTATGTGTAAAATGTAATTCTCTTTGCATGTCAAAAGATCGTTTCTGCAAATGCTTATCTCGATTAATATGAAATAGATGGAGAATAAGATTTTGTAAAAATAGTTTGTACAAGAGTAGAGAAAGTCAGGTGAGTGTAACACATCAGATTTTTTTATGTCCTGGACATACAAAGAGAATGGAATGCGCCACATAGCAACCAGCTGTTAAAATATTTGACTATCGCTTAAAAGCTACCATATTCCCCTTGCATCTACAAGAAAATTAGCAATAAGATTAACATCTCGATTAACATGAAGCATACGGAGAATAAGCGTTTGTAAAGTCATGTGAGTGTAACACATGAGATTTTAATATGTGCTATTTTAATCTAAATCATTAGAGGCATTTTTTTTATAAAATCAAACTTTTCAAATCTTCCATGTATAGGATACTCTGGGGTGGCGGATTTTCTTGAAAATCTTCGTATCGCATCTTTGAAAGATCTGAACTTAAATACTAAGTTTGGTGTCGATCCGGCTTTTCGTTTTTGAGTTATGCTGTTCACAGACACACACACACACACACACACAGACATGTTTCCAAAAATGCTTTATTTGTATTCAGGGCGTATCAAAACATGTATTTCCGGTGAATTCTCGGTATTGAATTTTTGGGTGGAATGCTATACTTCCCCTACTTACTATACGTAGTAGAGAAAGCAAAAAGGCTGTTAAAAACCAAACTTCGTATTTAATTTAATATCTTCCAGGGATAGAGCACTAAGATTTTGAAGAAAATATTGCACCCCAAAATGCCGGCGACCGCCCACTCTGACCCATGGATTTTTTCAGGGTTTTCCCGGGTCGTCATGCGAATGCTGGAGACGTTTATTTCATCTCCCGAAATTCCTGTCCCTCCATTTCGTTCCATTCTTCTTTTCATTCATCTTTCATCCCGTTGGTCTCTTTCAGGGTCGGAAATGTCGGCGATGGTGTTTCGGTGCCGCGTTGCAGGGGAAAAGGATGATCTTTGTGACTCCCTCCGTCCCTTGGTTTTCGGCTGCCGGGTATCCGAACCCCCTAGAGGGGCATTGGACCCCTCTGCGTGGGGTGGGGTCTCCGGTGTGCCGGGGTGTCTATCTGAAACTTTGGAGATCCTGTAATTACTGTGTCGACGCTCCTGGTTCCGGCCGCCCGGTGTCTCCTCTCGCCTCCTCCTTCCTCCTGGGGACATTTCTTCGTGAGGCGTAGGTACAATATCCACTCTGGATCGGTGCCGAGTGCCATCCGTAGTCAATCCAATCCACCCCAAAGTATCCTTGGTGCGTAAACATTTTTGTTATTTTCGGTTTTCTCAAAAATGGCTGTAAAGGTTTTCGTAAAATACCGCCGCATGTTTAACATATTTGTATGAGAAACAAAATGTATATCTTGAATTTTCTAGGAATAGCCTGTTTATTCTGAGTGATCGTTTTGTATTTTGTAAAACGTAAGACATAAACAAAAGTAAATCTGGTTAAAATGCATAATTTATGTGAAATATTTTTGTGGCATTAACCATTTCAGATATGTTCTTTATTACTGGTTTGAATCGTTAAGTACTTTACTTTTTTGAAGTCTTATTTCAAGGGTATGACAGCCATTCTCTTTTTAATTTTTCTTTCTTTCTTTGTTTTTCCTCCTTTTTTTGCTTAAGTTTACGACCTAGGTGGCGCCAAGGTAACGTGAGGGACTCGCATTCGGGGCCGACCAATCTGACCGAAGTTTTCCTCGGTCGCTAGGCGAATGCCGGGTTGGATACTTTGATCCGTGGGTTTTCCTATCATCAGTACGTTTGTTGTTCACCGCCATACCAGGCTGATCACACCCATCCTGGATGTGCTACGATCCAGAGTTTGCTTGCTGCTGACCCAAGGCATTGCTACATAGAGGAGAAGAACCTTTAAATGTATCGTGTTTTGTTGAACCAGGCAGGTCATATAGGACGGTTGAAACGATGCTCGGGTAAATTGTCATACTGTTTCCCTCGTTTGTGTCACTTTTGCCCGCATTAGGTCTTACGCTGCTCTAACGTAATGCTGCCAACATATGAATAATGCCACCGAAGCCGGTAAGATACTCAGACTCAAAGCGTAGCCGAGAGATTGAGGGCCCTCAGCCTCAAAGCGTAGCCGAGGGATGTTTTTTAGAAGGAGAGGAGTGCAGCAAGTTGCGGCCGATAGGCCGCAACTGCGAAGCGACGACAGAGCGTAGCCCAAGGATCTGCGCGTCTAAAACTCCAATGATTCACGTTCACAAAACAACAGCACATCGCATATTCAGTGCATTTCACTGATTATTTAGGTTGGCAGTACCCACTTTGCATGGAAAAATGGCTACGTTTGTTTTCTTCCTAACGCTATTTGCCTATATAAATAAAACACTTAAAACGGGTGAGTAGGTGGGTACTAGATATTGGAGAGACCACATCATGTTCTAAAATCACTCCTAAGGTAAGTAATTTCATTGCTTTTTCACTTCCTTATTCCTAATTTAGGTGGGCAAAAGAAAGACCTAATGCGGGCAAAAGTGACACAAACGAGGGCAATAGTATGACAATTTAGCCCGATGCTCGAATGGGCCCGGGTTACCCACATTCGTCTTCTCAGAAAGGGAAAACGTTATCCGGCTCACTCACCTTAACCGCAATTCGAATGTGAGGCACTTTTAAAATATTTGAGTATGGCTTAAGCTACTGTATTCCTCTTGTGTAATACAGCGATTTCTGCGAACGTTTGTCTCGATTGACATTATAAGAACAGAATGAGTAGAGAAAGCCATGTGAATGTAACACATCAGATAATTGTTTGTGTTAGTGGAACACGTTTTATGATACCACTGTGTCAAATTCGCTCACTGACGAGTAGATGACGTCTGATTTGAGTAAATAAAAACGACTTTACCGTAACCTAAGTTTGTAACGCCAGGTTCTTGTTATACTTGTCATATAGTACTCGCTAGGGGGAGACCTCTTTGTTCAAATCCAGCAGATGTTAGCACGCACGCCACTGCAGTAACAAGCGGTGATCGACCTCTAGAACCTGGGCCACCTCACCCTAGGGCAGTGTTCTTAACTGTCCGTGACCTATAAACAACGCAAGCAGGGTACGGGTTCATATCCTGGGGCTCAAATGCTTCCTGGCACAACTTTATAGTGTCGTGAATTTGGCAACCAGTGAGTAGCAAGCCTCAAATGTGTACTCCAGGAACACATATTTCCACTGCTTCTGAACCATCAGCTCAAAAATGTTTTTCGAACACTAACTTACTGCATGTTTTCCTCCTCAAAAGGTGGGAATTGTTTAAAAAAAGAATGTGTCGGCAAGCAATGAAGCTTGCACAATTTTAAGAAGGCGCTCAATCCCGAGACAAATACCAAGGCCAGCACATTGCAAGGAAGCGGTGCGAACTTATTACTTGTTTCTGAGCATCTGATTTAACTGTAGGCATACCGAGCGGCATTGCTCAGGCCGTTCCATCACTCACTCTGTTTCGGGGTTTTCCCAGGTCGTCAGGTGAATGTTGGAGTGGTTTCTATTAGCCTCCGAATTTCTTGTCCCCCATTTCATTCATCCTTCACCCTTTAGGTCTGTTTCAGAGTTGGAAGTGTCAGCATGGTGTTTCGGTGGGCGTCCCTCGGCTTTCAGCTGGTTGTCGGGTATAGGGACCCCCCCTTGGGAGCAAGTGTTGGACCCTCTGAGTGGGGCAGAGGTACCCGGTCTGCCTGTCCGACTGTCGGAGAATCTCAATCTGGAAACTGTAAAGACCCTGCTTTTGCTGTGCCGGCACTCTTGCTTCGTCCGCCAGGTGTCTTCTCCCCCCAGGGGCGCCCCTTTGTGGGGCATAGGTACAGTATCCTCACAGGATCAGTGCCGACTCCCCTCCGATAATAAGAAAAGAAAAAATAAACCTGTAGGCATTTTAAGTGCTCTGGAATCAACTATATCCTATCCGGTATTTTTGCAGAGACTGAAATTATTGCTGAGATGAACGATTTAACTGTTGCCTTCCAAGAAAAACGGAAAAGGAAAAACCTGTTTAACGAAGTCTACGAACTTTAGCTTTCTTAACGGGCTAAAATACACAACATGGATGTTTTCTATGTAATTAAAGGGGGCTATAGATCCTCTTAGGCCCTCCCTCGTCTAAGGATCGAGTCAAGCATGAGAACAGTCGGTGCACGGTAGGCTACGTGAAAATTCACCTTTATGTAGCCTAAGTTGTTAGATTTATTAAAACAAAAAATTGGCATAAACTAGATTATATTGATTTAATGTAGAACACAATAATAAAAGTTGCTAATTTGCCCCGGGTGACACAGACTTACTCTTGGTCATGTAAATTCTGTAATGAATTTCATAATAATTAGAAATGCTTGTAATAAAAAGTATGAAGTGATATTATTTTGTTTTCAATTATGAATCAAACCAAAAATGCTTGTTCTTGGAAGACTTTCATACACGAGGGGCGTTCTAAATGTTCTCTCAGAGAATGTCGTGAACATGGCCAAATTACCATGGTAGTTGTTAAGTATCGTCCTATAGATAGCTTCTATAGGATGGATACAACTGAAATACCAGCTGTGATAAGGAACGGTTTAACTCCAACAGAAATAAAATGGAGTTATATTCTTCCCCTTCTCTTTCGCTGGTTAAAAAGTTGGCTGCTGAATCTAAGCGTGGTTGTACATCCTTTGAAGATGATGAGCCCTCAGGGCGTCTCAAAGCCACCACGACTGACAAAACTTAACAACGCCGTACTCACTGATCGTAGGTACGCAAGCGGCTGACATTACAAAGACCTCGATAGGCAATGTCCAGCGCATTTTACACCAAGTTTTGGTTATGAGACAGCTTCCGCTCGAATGGGTGGCATGTATGTTAACAGTGAACATTTCTCAACAGAGTTTAGAGTCGTTTAAACGCAATTTCAGTGAGTTTCTCCAACGTTTCATAATAGTGGATTCATCACTACATGCGTGAGACGAAGGAGCAGTCCAAACAGTGGTGAGAGTGCGCCAAAGAAAGCAAAAACGGTTATATCTGCAGGAAAAGTTATGGCTACGGTTTTCTGGGATTCTCATGGCAGGTGTTCATAGATTACCTCCAGAGGGGCAGAACATCACCGGGGAGTATCACGCTTCACTATTGGACCAAGTGAAAGAATTTCTGCAAACGCTTATCTCGATTACTTAAAGTAGATAGACAAACAAGGTTTTCTAAGAGTAGTTTGTAAAATGTTATGTGATTGTACCGCAACAGATGTTTTACTTCTGGATAGCCCATTAAACACCAGTTATTGGAGATCATTGAGAAATGTTGTTTAAACTTTTACTACATGGATGTATGACACAAGTTGAGCACAAAACGAAACAGGCTAGCCTAGCAATAAATGGGTTACACAATCAAGGTAGGTCCATACACAAAGCAAGAAATGCAGTAGGAGTCGCATGAACTTTTGGCCTATACACAAATGTGAAGGTAAACAACAAACTAGAGTTACATAATAAATTGCTATAGTATTATGACCATTGTCTATAATCCTTTATTTACTGGCATGCTCAAATCACGGACTTGAGCTCGTCTTTCACAAAGTACAGGAGCGTTCGAGAGGTCCCGACCGTGGGATGGTTTCTGTTCTACCAACTTTCATATTTCAGGTAGAGGCTGTGTGGTTGCGGACAGATGGCACAGATGGTTCTCGGCCCTGCCAGATGGCAGCCTTCTCTGAGCCGTCTGAAGTTGGTCGAGGAAAGTGTTCTCTGAGCAGACGATATGAGTGGCTCATCAAGCTTGGAATCCTTAGGGACCACTGCGAGTCTCTGTCGGCCGGCCTATGGGGGGTAGTAAGTACAAAAGATCCGCGTTGGGTCGAGGTGTCATACTCAAGTATATCATTTTGTGACATTACTTTTTGGTTTTATAGACATGTGAACAGCATAACTCAAAAACGAAATGTTCAATAGATACCTAACTCTGTATTTAAGTTCCGTATGTTCCAAGGATGCGACACCAACATTTTCAGGAAAACCCTCCCACCTCAAACTACCCTTTATACGGAAATGTTTTCGTTATTTTTGACTTTCTCAAAAATGGCCCTGACTATTTTGATTAGGATACCATATAATTAAGACATTTAGATGAAAACAAAACCTATATCTTAGGTTTTCTGGGAATATCCTGTGAAGTCCTCTTCTTTCAGAAGGAAATTTGTATAATAGAGATACACAACTCTTCTTCTGATTACCCTCCTCTATGTACGACTTATTCAAGCCAATGCCTTGGGTCAGCAGCAAGCCAACTCCGGATCATAGCACATCCAGGATGGGTGTGATCAGCCTGGTATGCCGGTGAACAACAAGGAAATGAAATGTACTGATCAAACGCAGCATTCGTCTAGCGACCGAGGAAAAGCTTCGGTCAGGTTAGTCGCCCCCAGGGATTTGAACCCGGGACGTTCCGAATGCGAGTCGCCTCAGACAAAACTTGCTGTACAAAAACTGTAGAACTCTGTTAAACAGATAATTCATTTCAAATAACATTTTTTGTAGCATTAGCTATTTTCGACATATGTTTGATATTTGGTTTGAATTTTTCAATACTTTTGTCATTTTTTTAAGTACTGCCGCTATTAACTTCTTTCTCGCAATATCATGGATTTTCCAGGGAATGTGTAGGTAATACATTTCTGCAAACATTTAACATGAAATAGATCAAAAAATAAGTTTGTGTAAGAATAATTTGTGGGAGCTACATAAAAATAAACGATGCTAGGTAGAAAAATTCACGTGAATGTAACATAATGACTTTTTTAAAAATACGCAACCACCTTATCAACAAACAAGAGTGAAATTAAATGTCATTGTAGGTAACAAACCGAGAAAAATAGTAATGGAAATGAGTTATGTTTCCCCTCTATCTAGATGCCTTACATAGATTCTTAAACGAAAAGTACGTATGTAATTTATTCCGGGCACGGCCAATGACATCATTATTTACTGTTAATGGGTCAGTATTCTTCCTGAATCTGTTTCTTGCCCAAGGCAAAGCGTGCCTTAGCAACGCACGTAGTTACATATACCGTCCACAGATAGCACCACAAACTAGAGGGACGCAAACAGCTTCTATAAAACCTGCGAGAGCGCCGTTTAGGTGTTACCTCAAGGAAAATAGAATCTGATGTATTCCATTATTTTTATATCTCTCCTATAAACTATTCTTGCAAAACCTCATTATTCAAATTGACATTACACATAAGGGGACAGCGATACTGGTCTCGATACGCTGGCCTTGTAATTCCCGAGAAACAGCTAACCACTTAAAAAAATGACAAGAGTACTGAAAAATTCAAACCAAAATGGCTGATGCTACAAATAATTTATTTGAAATAAATCGTGTGTTTTAAAAAGACGTACATTTTTGTACAGTAGTTTTCGACCAGTTATGCCAAATTATACAAAATTCCTTCCGAATGAACAGGACTTTACTTATTCACTATTCCTTGAAAATATTAGTTTTAAACATATATGGAATGATAATAAAAAATCTTTAGAGGCATTTTTTAGAAAATAAAAAACAACAAAAATGCATGTAAAAGGTGGTCTCGGGTGAGAGGATTTTCTTGAAAATCTTGTAGCATCTTTGAGAGATACTTACTTACTTGACTGAACTTAAATACCAAGCAAGTTACACCGAGTTATGCTGTTAACAGACAGACACACACACATTGATCTTTTTGTAATAAAACTGTTTTTGGATCCAGGAGCCCAAAAAGTCGTATTTCCGGTGAAACCTGGGTATTGAATTTTGGGTGCAGTGAGAAAGAAGCAGCCGGACGGATTATTAGGGCAACAGAAACATTGAGGATGTGTAATTTGCTAGAACAGAGTCTCAGAAATGTTGAGGAGGTATGATGTCCTGGTGCAGGGTTTACGGTCTTATCTGTTCTGCGACCCTGGCCATAAACATGGCATCCGAGTGTCACGGGATGCTCGAGTACTAGAAAATGGGGGATTTGCAGTTCCAACTTAATTTCTACTTATTTGCCCTAATAATTATCCGAATTTTAAACGCCACTTGGGCAATGAATTTGTCACCCCAAGAGTTTTTACTACATGTGGAAATAAAAGTGCAAAAAATATTGTCAAAGATGACTCAGTCTTGCCAAATGAGCGTGATGTTTGCCAAAAAAAAACTTTCGCTGAAACCAGGACCGACTGAGAGGGGGGGGCCGAGGCCATGCCACCTGGGGCGGCAAAATCTTAAAACATGAACAAAACAACTGAAAGTTTGACGGAATTGCAGATCATGTTTAAAATGTAGCACTTTCTAGAGGTTTTTGGTTATGAAACTGGTGACAAATGAAGCGCCAGAGTGATTTGGATGCGACGTTCATTGATGATCATCGTGAAAACATCCCGTGCGCATCACGTTTATAAATATGAGTGTTTCAAGCCACTAGCTGCTACTCCAGAGAAACCCAATTGGAACGACTTTGGATTAAATGCAACAAGGCACGTCTCTACGGCTACTACACTCGAAATGAGCAGTTTATTTCTTCACTTAAAGAAGCAGAGCTATTTCAGCTCTTTGAACAAGGCCTTCTATCGTCTCCATTTGAGAGCAGACAATACATAAGAGAAAACTAACACTTGAAATATTATTTTTAATGTAAGAATTTGAGAGAAATAGTAGGCGTGAGGGGGCGAGTTGGCACAAATTTTGAGTTTTTTTTATGTTTATTACAGCAACATTCCAGCTAATCCTTATATGGTACTGTTCTATAAATTTCTATAACAGTATCTATTAATAACTGCGTCATTATTTTACGGTCATTTAAAGTTTTTTTTTAACTTTTCAAACCATTGCGTAGTGAGTCAACTTACCCCACCTAGGAGGCAGGTTGGCACAGGATGTGTACACAAAGTAATCGAAATGTCCGAAAAACAACTTAAACACAGAAACTGCCTGTTGCTATCATTGTGCCAACCTGCCCTTAGTCTACTTGTTTTGGATATAGCGATCAAGAATAAGGAATTAAAATACCAAGGAACAAAGCCATTTAATATTGGATATGTACTCACGACAAAAAAAATCCCCATGAAGTGAATATTTACTAACCTCGCGGGAAAACAACTTGATGGCTTCCTTCCAGTACAACTTGTCACAAAGGATTGTCATTTCCGTGGAGACATGCAATGTGTGGAGTAAGGGCTGAAACGACCATACCGTATTAAAGGGTTGAACATGCTGGAACACCTCTTCAGAGTACCATTTCTACACATAGTTATTGTCCCCATGCCATGCGCGCACAAACAGTGTAACGTTACAGTGAAATAAGGGGAAGTGCTGTAACTCAGAAATGAAAACAAGCAAGTAGCCATAGCTACGTCTGAAAGCGCGAGGGGGTGGCAAAACTCCTGGCTGAAACGTGACGTATTTGTGATTTCTTCAGCCTTTGACTGAAATGTTTTTGACGCTTCTTGCTTGAGGTAATCTGAGCTTTTTAAAATGTATTTGTTTCTGTGGACATACCACACTGTTCTCGCTTACCCGGCGTTGCACGGATACCTTTAAGCTCGTATATCGATTAAATTAATTTACTTCTCCCCGTTTGTGCAATGATCTAGAGCAGTTTTATGGTTAACCCTCCATTTTACCCTTTATAATTGTAATTTCGTATATTGCTCATAGCGGATGGAAAACCTCCTGATTTTCACACAAAAGGATGTGAGACATCTGATTTCCTTAAGCTCCTCCGAAGTCTTCCTAGTTCTAGAAATGCTGCATAGCCTATAAGTACCCTTTGGTGGTGGAACAATCATCGGTCGGCATGGTCAAGTGATTTTGAAATCATTGTAGGCAAAATTTTAAACTTTTGCACGTTATCTTTGGTCTCGTAGTTATTTAATAACGTAAAGGTTACACTATTTTTAATAAGGCAGAAATCCTTAACACATACAAGGAAATATAGATGAAGCTGGTGAATATGTAGATTTCGCACTTGGGTCTCATTTATGGACGCTCTTTAACTGCTGTGGTCCTTAGCGTCCCATTTTATATTGAGCGTGAAAGACTGGGCATTTTGCTCAGATGCCTCTTTATCAGGCTTGAGGTTCCTTCACGTGCCGTAAATCTGCGACTCGGGACCACCGCCTTTACTTCGCTTCCGAAGGAAGGCATGCTAACAATTCTTACGCCCGAAAAAATCCATCGCCCTCCGACGGTTTGAACCCGCGACTTCGGAAACTAGAGGCTAGCATGGTAACCCTAGACTGTCAGGCCACCAGGTTAACCTCTTTGTAAAAGACGCATAGTCTACGATCTCGGTTGTTAATAATAAAATATCGACTGAATGATTGCTAATCTTTTCTCTGTTTACACAATTATTTAAGCACGCCCTGCTGATTATAACGCAACATTTTCCTAATTGAGGGTTATTACAATATTTTAGCATTAGTATCACACGCTATCATTATAAGCGATTCGATACCTTGGAGTAACAACAACCTATTTCTTACTCTATGGCACTCTCAAGTTAAAGTCAAAGCTTTCCTCGAAACTATGTTCTTTTATAGATGCAATGTATTCGTGTTCTAGTAGTACGAGGGCTTTGTAAATTCTTTTTGGTCTTTTAGTAATTTATGAAATGAAATTAGAAACTGTTTTATAGCCCATGTCCGTCAGAAACAATAGGGCTTTTCAATGATGAAAGAGTTGTCAAAGTCGGTTGAGAAGTTTTCCAGATTATGCTCTCTCTTTATTAATTAATAATTTTGACAGTTGACCAATTATGAAAGTTGAGGCATCAGAACGTGAAAGAAGTTTAATGTTAATGCAGCTGTTTGGTTTCGTACGTTGCAATGTTGGCCTACATGCTGTAGTACTATTTACACTATTTTCGTGCACACTTGGACGTAAAAGGGCAAACGAAGCCATGGAAATGTTAGAAGCCGTTACTATGACAACTCCACAGAATATTCACATTTACTTCCTTCAAAACACCAAGTATTGACAGAAACAAACACTTTCAAAACAGCTAAAGTACAGAAAATCTCATCTCTACCCATTATCGTTTATTACTATTTCTTTCTCAAAACATGTGTGTCCGATGAAATTTCCATATAGAACACAATGCTCCCCTACTTATCTACTAGGTACGCGACAGATAAAGGTCAAGAATACTCGAGAACAAGGTATGATTGTGGCTTGTTGGGTACAATCGAACATTCAAAAAGCGAGCAGTCATAGTTTACAAACAGGTCGGTTACGAAATAAGAACAAAACACCGAGAAAGATGGATGCGCTGTAACGCGTAAGGCTCGCTCCCGGCGACTAACCACTCTGACTCTTGGTTTCCCCAGGTCGGTGGGCGAATGCTGGGGTTGTTCCTCTTCTACCACGACTTTCCTGTCCCCAGTTTCCGTCATCATCATCTGTTTCAGGGTTGAAGGACCAGGCGACAGGTCGCAGCGCTCAGCTAGGTGCGGTGTTGGAACTGGAAACGATATGTCGTCACCCGAATCTCATTCCCTCCCAAGGGCCCACGTCCTGTGCTCTGACCCAACCCAAACTCTCTCAGCAAAGTGCCAGTTGAGGAACAGAGAAGACGAAGAACAAGGACACGAGAACTACATGTTATCTCCGTATGAAAATGTTTATTTTTGTAGTACTATAGGATGCAAGCAATTGCAACATTTGATCAAGGCTCTGGCAATTTTGCTAAAACATTAAATTTTCAAATATTTGTTGATTTACATTTGAACGAAAGCAGTCGGTGTTGTTAAACAGAGCACGGCCCGGGAATTTAACTAGTACAGTGTTGCTGGTATTCAATTGTTTTAATTTGATCACCTCAACCCATTGTGTCAAATAAAATGTTCGAGATTGGCTCCCATAAGATTAGCAATCCTAAAACAATAAAGAGAGCAATATTACGTGGGGCATAACTCCGTCCACCGAGGTTCGGATTCCACGTTAAACTGCCATTTCTCTAATTATTGAGGATATAGGCGCATTCGTTCTGAATTCCACCCTATCTCCCCTTGGGGATGAGACCATCCCCCAGTAATTTGTTCTAAAGAATGGTTTCTTTTTAAGTGAGCAACATTTATGTTTTTATTTAGAAAAAAGTATTGAGAAAGTACACGCATTGGTGTTGAGAATCCCCAAAATGTCTTACCACCGAACATGTTCCAACCCCTCTTGTGTTGGAGGTGGTACCACGCCCATAGTAATTTTACTCTTTTCCTAAGAATATGTTTAGTATAGGTGCAAGGATGTAGCAGCACAAATTGCCGGGCCAAAAAGCGCAGGACTCGCAAAAAGTTTAGTTACAATGTGTTGTTATTTGGGCACATTGCTAGAATTTGTTTTCCCTTTGCAAACAAGGATATGAAAAGTTTACCTGCACAAACAGTTTGTATTGGAAGAACGTGCGGTAGCTCGCACAAACGTTGCAGTGCTCAACATTTTGTTTGCGTATGGACATTGTAGAAGCCGTGCCTTCAGTCGGAAGGAAAGTTGATGTGTGATGTGCCAAATGTTTATTGAATGGTTGCCATGCCGTTAGGAATAAGAAGAATGTGTCTTACCAAAAGATGATACAGAAATTAAATCGTAAATCTTTCAGTAGCTAAGAACCTTAAAATACAACTCAGTCTTTCATGAGGACAGGTAGATCCGCGTATCATAGTATTCTGTTCTTCGGTTACAGGAGTCGCCAAACGTAGTAATTCTTTGTTATGACTTTCGTCTATTCTCAAATAATTGCGCAGTCATCTGGATCTTCTTTTAAGTCTTACACTAAATTTATGTGCGAGTGTGTACTTTCTTCTTAGACGCCAGTTTTTGTAGCATTTCAACGGGTAGCGTTCTTCTCACCAATACACAGTACACAAATACTTATAACAAAAATAAATGTTTGTCCTCGACAACATTCTCTTTCGATGATCAACTTCACAGTGAGGTTTGCGCAAACTTATGGTGGTTTAAGAGATATTCTGTGGCGCGTTTAGAAGATCCTTGCCTGCTTTGCAACATTATTGCGGTATAAATCCACCACTCCGACATTGTTGTGACTGCAAATTAATCATAATTTGTTGTCATTATTCCCTGTAGTGTGCTCTGCAAGATGCCTTTGAGCCCTGTTGATTGCGCAAAAGCTGTTGCATTAGTGTACTTCTGCGAGGTGTACGAACATAACATCTACGACAGGCTTCCTGATGAACATCGCAAAGGAATGACCGTTTTTTAATTTAACTTTGGCGGTTTTAAGAGATCGTCACATGTCTGGAAAATGCTCGCAATATTAACATGAGTGAAGAAGACTCGGAGAACTCAACAGCGAAGAGGTCGTCTTCATTTTGCTCGAGAGCACGTGGAGGAGTCCAGATGGGAGAACGCTTATTGTGGTGTAAGTCCTGAACCTAGTTGTTGAAAATCGTGGTCATAGTTGATTTCGTTTAAGATGAACATATAGCTGCCAACATATGGAGAACACGTATTATCAGCATGGCTGATAACGAATGTCAGAGACTGATAGGCGATGATCAAGACAGATAGTTGACAGCAGAAAAGATAAAATGTGTGTGTGGTGATACTGGCGAATGAAGCAGTCCTGTAGGGACATGAATGAACTACCAAATCACATATATTACTTCACTAAGGATTGCACACTATTTGCAATAAAAATATTAAACATCAATGAACATTCATTAAAAGCGTTAGCACACAGGGCGTGTGAGTAATTTATCAATTCAACGTTTTATTTTTGGTTATTTATTTAGGAATAATCTACCATACAGTAGTTTTCCTACAACTCATTCATAATTGTATTTCTCCATAAACCCCTATACTGTGCATCTTCATCTGTTAGTGCTCTAGACGCCATGATTCTTCTCCATCCATTGTTCTCCTGGTTCCTTCAAGTTACCATTCTTTTCATATGGCCGAACTATTTTAAACCTCTCTGTTCTATTGTTGTATTTCTAATTTTATCGCTTCTTGAGACTCGAGAAACCCTCCGCCAAAAATTCATCTCTGTTGTTAATAATTTTAGTATTTTTAACACTTAAATGATTTCAGTCAAATTATATAAATATAAATTCAATAACAGCCCGCCTTGAAGCAATATGTATGTAACAGTCATTGCATATGCTTATATTATTGTAAACATGTTCAATAATGTTATGTAAATGCATTACGTAATTTAATAATGTAGGAGCTGTGAGAATAATAAGTTAAAAGTTGCTAACAATGAGGTAACCTTGAGGCAATAATGAGTTTGAGAGTTCAAATGCTACTAGTCATTATTAGAGTAGCAATAATGTACATTTTGAGACAGTTTAAAAATAGCCAATCAACAGCCAGAAAAAGCTTTAGTTAAATTCAGGTATTCTATTGGAGTAGAATTAACCAATCAGAGACTTGAAATACGGAAATTTACAAGTTTAGACGGTTGATATCAATTCAGTTGCCTCCAAACAGTGCTCATAACCAGACGCGAGATGTGTCCTTGAGAAATTATGTATTCGTGTAAGACGAAAATAGTATACATGTTGAAAAAGTGCAAGTATTAAATAAAAGAATCTCACAGCTCTCTATATCAGTGAAGTGCTATTTAATTTGTGTCAAGGATTAATAAAAAGGAGTGAATTAAAACTAAAAATTTGTGTAAGCCTACATTCTTGTCACATCACAACCCTGCCTAAGAGAAACGTGTCTCTAACAAATACTGACGCAGCCGAATCAAACATAAATATAATATTTAAAGAAACAGTTTAATTACAAAGTTAATTAAACTTGGGGCAAAGGCCACCTGAAGGTACATTTGGCGCGAAGGCTACCGGAAACTGTTTACCATAAATGTGGTTCGGCTTCCCAACAGTTGAAATATAATTCAACTCCGAATTGACGCCCAAAGCGTGGTGCTAATAAATAACAACAAAACATCATCTTCAAACTGACTTTCAATACGTAGCAGCAACAACGTAAACACAGTATCTTTTCTTACTTGTTCATTGTCCACAATTTGTACTATTGAGTTAGAAATGAGATTTCTGCTGCGTAATATCGAGTTAAACATTTCACTTGTTTTTCTTCCTTCACTAATTCTTTTTTCTATTTCTAATCTACTAGTTCTATCTGCTTTTATGATTAATTCCAAAAATCTTATTGACCATTCTAATTTCGCCGTTAATAACCTCATTGTTGATGATAATAAATATTCTTATATTTTATATTCTTCAATTAATTTTCTCGTCGTGTATGAAGCATCCGATATAGGGTGGGTGTAATTTTGATTCAGTAGAATTCAATATTTTATGACGTAATAATAAAACCTAATTCAAATAAATATCCAAACTATTAGCCGCCAACGGAGCCACCGCACAATAACCCGTAAGCTTTTTCGGGATTCGCTACCATAGCATAAATTGGGATTTCCTACCCCCCCCCCCGTATTCTGATTCTTTTGAAATTTTGTGGGAGACACGATTGTTACGCTTTAAATACTGTCGTTTGTGAAAATTGCAACACCAAGAAAGAATTTCCCGAATAACTCCAAACTTGGTGGAAGTGTAGAAGAGTGTGCAAGCAATAAGTGATTAAGTTTGTAGAGATATGGGGTATACGTAGAGCCCTCTCGTGTCGGTCCCATAAGGTCAGTGTTGCGTCCAGTGTAGTCAGTGCAGAGCTGTCAAACAAGGTGGAAGTAATAAAGTGAGTGCTTCGTCGACGTCAAAGGGAGCCATATCGGCATGTGAGTGGGTTCGAACGGGGCAGAATGATCTGTCTCCGGGAAGCGGGTTTATCAGCTCGTACAGGGCACGCTGCTACGACAGGGTGCGTGTGTGGAAGCAGTGGATAGATGAAGGTCGTACGAGCGAAGAGCGGGTACTGCTCCACAGCATGGGATGACCGTCTTCTTGTCCGCATGATCATAACGGACCGTACAGTTTCATCCACAGTGTTGGCTCGACGCTGGAGCAGTGGAAGAAGTGTGAACTTGTCTGCATCAACGGTTCGTCGCCGTCTGCTGCAGGTTGAACTGGTTGCATGCATGCCATTACGTCGGCTTCCATTGTGCAGAAACCACAAGCTCCTCCGACTGCAATGGGTACGTGAACACAGTCACTGGGGTGCTGAGTGGCAAAAGGTAGTCTTTTCGGACGAGTTCCGCTTCAACGTGTCCTACAGTGATGGCCGCATACGTGTCCGGCGGTACCGTGGTGAGTGCAACCTGGAGGGCTGCATTCTTGAGCGGCATAGCGGCCAAACACCAGGTGTGATGGTTTGGGGCGGCATTGCTTACAACAACCGATCACGCTTCCTACGAATTGAGGGCCCTTTGAACAGCAACCGGTACCTAACGGTGGTTATAGAGCCTGAGGTACTCCCCCTGCTTCAAGCCCGGCCACATATTGCGAGGAATGTACAAACCTTGTTCGAAGAGCGACGGGTAGCATTGCTTCCCTGGCCTGCACGTTCGCCTGACATGTCTGGGATATGGTTGGTCGGCGTCACGGGCTCCAATACAAACTGTGTGGAGGGAAATCTCTCAGGAAGTTATTCAGAACCTTTTTGATTCAATGCCACGGCGTATAGCAGCTCTAATTGGAGGCCACACCAAATACTGAATATTAGGGCTCAAAGGTCAAGTTTATCATTTGTTACTTGTCAAGTATCTAACCTGTGCTATTAAATTCATGCGTTTCCTTCTTGGTGTTGCAATTTTCACAAACGGCAGTGTATTATAAAAGTCCTATCCCGCTAATGTTAAATCCATAAAGGATTATCGCAGACTGAAATTTTATAGGATATACGTGTTTATTAAATGATTTATACCATCCTTTGATTAAAATTTATCAGTTAGTTTCTCTACCACAAACATATTAAGTAGAGAAGATATTGCATTCGATACTCAGATTTCACCGGAAATGTAGGTACATTTTGAGGCCCCTGAATAAAGGAAACATGTCCGTGAACACATAACTGAAAAACGAAAAGTCGGATAAACACCAAACTTGCTATTTAAATCCAAAGATGTAACATGAAGGTTTTCAAGGAAACCTCCCCACCCTTTCAACACTTTTGATTTTCTAAGAAACGGCTGTAATCATTTTGATTAAGATATTTACATTACAAACAAAATGTATAGCCCGTGAAGTCCTCTTCATTCAGAAGGAATTCTGTATAATGACTGGTAAACGCTAACACAACCAGTGTACATCTCTTTAAAACACACAATTTATTTCAAAGCATTTCTGTTACTAATGGTTCCAATTGTTAGTCATTCTTTTAAAGTCGTGCCAACATTCACTTGTTTCTCGCGATGTCATGTATAGCGTCCATTTGCCTATCGCTGTTCTCTATAACGTAATGTAGCTGTTTCTGTAAAGGGTCTTATCTCGGTTAAAATGAAGTTGATAGAGGGTAGAGAAAATAATATGAATGTAACTCGCATACGGCACCACAGGCGGCGGACGTTGATGAAATGAAATGGCATTTCTATAGGAAATGTTGCAGGCCTGAGGGTGCGGTAACTCCCTGATGTTTGCCATGGACTGAGGAAAACCTGTTGGCGGGATTTGAACCGCAGATCTCCCATTCACGACCTCGGCCAATGAACTGAGACACAACAGTTTCGCTGGGAAACAGTAAGGTAAGACTCGACAGACGTACCATTATTGAATTGCCAGTCAACTGAAAGCATCTGTACTATACGTTTCACTAAATATTTTATTAATACAGGACTTTACAGCACAGTCGTGTATAACAAGTCGGCGTCAAAGCGTAGCACCAATTTGTAGAACAAAACTTCCCCTAAAGTTTACCACTATATTCCAAAGTGTGTAGGAAATATCTTTTTTCTTTTCTTTTCTGTGAAGGGTTGCAGAATACACAGTGACAGATGCAGTATACCATTTTTAAGAATATATTTAAAATACAAGTATTATGCCTATAGTGGTAAAATATATATTAAATTGAAAAGGAAACTGCAGAAAATAAGACAGTATAAAACTTTTAAATGTGATTTTTTTTTTTTTTTTTTGCAAGTTTCCCCTTTAATTTGCAGTCGCTGGAAGGATTACTTCCACTTGTGAGGTGGGTAAAGCAATACTCCCGGGAAGAGAACCCATGTTATTTATTAGATGATGACGCCTTTAATATTTACGCTATTATTAGCAAGGAGAAGGGGACCAAGAGAGCGCAGGCGTCGCTAGGAGTGGGTGAGTGCGAGTCAGTCACACGGACACCATGTTGGTGGCAGGATCACAGTAATTTCTTGTGTCACCACTGGGATCAACTTCTTCAGGTTTGCTTTTACATTATCTCTTGTCGGCAGTCGCTTTTACCTGGCGCAAAATGCAGGTACTGTTTACAATTTCTATACTATTCGTATATGTACATGACACGAAAGTTGGAGCTTTTTGTTGCCCTGAGTAGCGATGCGATATTTGGTACCTCTGTTGTCTTACATTCATATAACTTTCTCTGCTAACTACCATTTATTTTGATACAGACCCGTCACACGAAAGCCTGAAACAGAATCGATAATTAGATTATTTGCTAGTTAAGTAACAGCATTTTTCTTGTACTAATGAAAAGGACTTCCCAGAAAGTTAAAGATATACACTTTATTTTTCGTGTATGATGTTTTAATAAAAAAATACCAAACATTTTTCCATGTAAAATGCAGTTTGGGATGGAGGAATTTGCTTCAAAATCTTCGTGTCACATCTTTGGAACATTTTAAATACCAACTTATCGGATTTTTGTTTTTAAGTTATGTTGTTCTCAAAACGTGTATTTCCGGTGAAATCTTCGTATCGAAATTTTTATGGAATGCGATACTTGCTTTAATGGTAGAGAAGGTAAAATGCTGAACCATGAGCCACAAGTAATGGTTTGTGATGTTCATGGCACATTAATCGTGTATCCGTTTCCTGGAGAAACAATTTGGATTGTTGTGTTTAATTCGTTTCTTGCATTGTTAAAAGGAACGGTTAAACTTTCCATTGTCGCAATGATACGTGTTTGTTTGCTGTTTAATAGTTTATTTTTAGTACATATTTTAAACTCTGAATTACGGGAGGCTGTAATGAAAATTCCTCAAGTGGCCATCATCTGGTTTGCAGCACGCGTTTCGTCTTTGTCTCCATGTGCGAGTGTTCCAGGGGGCCGTGGCGATCGATGCGTGCGCGGTAAACATCGAGAGGGGAGAGAGAACAGTTGCGTTTAAGATGCGATATATCGAAATGTCACAGGATGCGACACATAATTCACACCTCTTGGCAAACTTTCATCTCTTAGCTGCAGTATGAAGCATTCACATTATTTTGTATACCCACAATCGATTATTTTTATATAGCTTCGTATATTTTCTATCCACTGCATGTTAAATGGAGACTCTCTCATTCACATCCGGAGAAGCAACTGAATAGCGACAGCACTTCGCAAAACGACGAAAGTATTGAAAAATTCGAACCAATAACACTGGAAGTGACTTATGTCACAATAAAAGTTATTTGAAATAAAGAGATCTACTTTTTCTGTCCCTTATCGTTTACTAATTATACAACATTATGCAAAATTCTTTCCGAATGAAGAAAACTGATCGGGCTATTCGCAGAAAATTTAGGATATACAATTTATTTATGGTCATCTAAATATCACAAATATATGGCAATTTAATCAAATTCCCATGTAAAGGTAGCTGGGGGGGGGGCTTTTCTTGAAAAGCTTGGTGTCAAATCTTTGGAAGATGTTGAACTTAAGTACCAAGTTTGGTTTTTGTCGTACTTTTCGTTTTTGAGTTGTGCTTTGATACACACGCGCACGGACCTTTTCCTAAAACGTCTTTTATTTATTTCGGAGTCTGAAAACGTGTATTTCCGTGAAATATCGGTATCAAATTTCTGGGTAGAATACACTTCTTCCCCATGTTATGTAAGTACGTAGTCAATCCTGTGAGGAGCATAGGACAGTGACGACCCCACTTCTTTACTTCATTCCATGTTTTCCCTTCTTTAGCAGTTCTCTCCCATGTGTTTCTTCGTCTTCCTTGCTATTCCAATCCAAAGCCATTCTTTCCAGTGCTGTATCATCTTTTCTTAGTGTGTATTGTAATTTCTTTATGATCCTGTATACTTCTACATTTGTATCTTATTGTTATAATTCCTCTTAAACATCTATTGACAAATGTTTGTAATTCGTTTTGATGATTTTACTTGTTTTCCAAATTTCACAGCCAAACAGTAGTTTCACATTAGTATTGAAAATGTTAATGTTAGTACGTGTTGACATAACGTTACATTTCCAGATTCGATATGAAGCACAATTTCCTTTCTTAACACCTTCAAGGGCTCCACCATCCTTATCGTTTATACTACCTAGATATTTGAATTGCTGAACAGTATCGAGATTTTTATTACGAGGGTCATCAATAAGTAAGTTCCCTATTTTATAAAAAAAAAACATTACACACAATTGATCATGCTGAATTAATTCTATTTATATTGTACAATCCTTCCGTTACTGTTCTACATAGTCAACAAGTTTTTCCAAGCCATTGTTGTACCAGGTCGGGTCCTGTGCTCGTAACCAGCTGTTCACTTCTGATTCATCTTCGTCATCACTTGGGAAAAGAACTGGTGAATATGGAGGATGCGTGAAAACCTCCCAGTTGAATCTTCTGAGCTCTGCCTGGCTCAAGTAGTTTTCTCGTATTCACCGGAGCTTGTTCCAACATGTTCCTCCAACTCAAAGGTAAGCACTTTTAACACCGATGATGAAGTCAAATCAGTGAACAGCTGGTTGCGAGCACAGGACCCGACCTGGTACAACACTGGCTTGGAAAAACTTGTGTCATGTCCCCAAAAATGCTTGAATAAACATGTCGACTATGTAGTAAAGTAACAGAAGGATTGCACAACATAAATAAAATTAATTCAACATGATCAATTGTGTGTAATGTGTTTTATAAAATAGGGAAGCTTACTTATTGGACGCTCCTCGTATCTATTGTAATTTTGTTTTCTTTCTCACTATTTAGCTTTATATTAATTTTCATGTGGGTCTTCTTTATTACTTCTAATAGAGTATTCACTTTGCTCTGTATGTCATCAAAATGATGGGAGAGCAGGCAAACATCCCCTTGTTACTCTTGAAAACAAATGCTTACACGTGCAACGCTTCTGTATAATAACAAGCTTCCTTTTAATACTGAGATTGCACGTGTTTTGTTTCCTGAAGTTTGCTGACATCTGTATTAGAACAGAATGGAATATTTATTTCTACCGATCATCATACAACAATTTTAGATACATTTATGCCAAGCTGTAGTACAAATTCAGTCCGATTTTCCTTCCTTTTAAGGGCTACTTTGCACCTGGCACCCTCGTCCCTTGGCTTTCAATTAACCCTTATACTTTTCGCTCCCTTTCCACTTCACTGATTGACGCTTTCTCATTATTATTCTTTCTTTTGCCGTTGCTTTCTTGTAATTTCCTTAAGCATTTGTCCTTGAAAATCCTTGATTCCTTTTCCTCCCTTAACTCCCAAACATGCTGTCTCTAACTCTTTACGTTCTCCAAGTAATGTATCTTATACACTTTGCTGACACATGTTCGTCATTTACTTCCTCTAAGGAACACCCTTCCCTTTCCTGTCTCTCCCAGTATCTCTTAATTGTTCTGTATAAACTTAAGGGCTTTTTATTTTCAGGACTTCTCCAGATTTCTTGCTTCTCTATTTCTCACTACTTTCTAAACTCTGTTATCATGTTTTCCTTCTGCTTGCCAAATATCCCCCATTCCTATCTTCTTCAACTCTCTTCCTATCCCTGCCCACCAGCAATTCTTATTTGAGGTTATCTTCTGTTGATTCACACACATTTTAATATATTAATATTATAAAAGAGAAAATTTGTATGTAGAGTAATCTAAAAGAAAAAAAAAACCAGACTCAACCGATTTCAATAATTCTTTCATCCTATTGTTTCTGGTGATTATGGACTATAAAACAGCTTGCAAGTTTATTCATACATTACTAAAAGATTAAAAAGAATTTGCAAAGCTTTCGTTAAGAATGCCATGGAATAGAAAATATCCCTACGAAAAAAAGGTGAAAAATTGCCAAAATTCATAAAAGTTTATTTTAGTGTTATTAAACATCCTACTTCAGTTCTACGTAGCTTTTATAACATGTGATATAGCGATTTAAGTGGCTCCTCCCCTTATCTTCATATAAAGTTGTATTAAAGAGATAAGTTTTCACTTGTCGGCGCATTGTTACACTTTTCTGTTTAAACCCATGAAATTTTGTGTACCTCATGGTTAACGTACCTAGTTGTGACGTTATTAAACAATAGTGTTCATTTTTAAGCAAAAGAACGAAGTCTCATATTTAACATTTATTTTCTCACAAACTAGTAAGATAATTAAAAAATTCATCTCTTCAATGTATTAGTATAGTATTAAAGAGTTTTATAAGAAATTTATTTTCAAAATATAATTGTGTCGTTACGAATAAGTTATAAAGAGAATATAAAAATTAATATATGTGGGACTAATTTATAAACGTGCACGAAATTTGGTGTGTATGCTGTATATTAAACTTTCAAATGAATCGAGCTGAAATTTCACAGATGAGTACCCTTAAGGATTTCTGTATTGTGTGAAAACTGTGTAGCTTTTATGTTATTAAATAACTACGGGACCAAAGAAAAGCTTTAAAATATCACTTACTGTAATGATCTAAAAAGTTACTCACCATTTCGACTGGTGATTGTTCCACCACCAAAGGCTACTTATGGGCTATGTAGCATTTCCAGAAGTTGGAAGACTGTCGGAGGAGGTTAAGGAAGTCAGACGTTCTGACCGATGATTGTTCCACCACCAAAGGCTAGTTATAGGCTATGCAGCTTTTCCAGAAGTTGGAAGACTGTCGGAGGAGGTTAAGGAAGTCAGACGTTCTGACCGATGATTGTTCCACCACCAAAGGCTAGTTATAGGCTATGTAGCATTTCCAGAACTTGGAAGACTGTCGGAGGAGGTTAAGGAAGTCAGACGTTCCGACCGATGATTGTTCCACCACCAAAGGCTACTTATAGGCTATGTAGCATTTCCAGAAGTTGGAAGACTGTCGGAGGAGGTTAAGGAAGTCAGACGTTCCGACCGATGATTGTTCCATCACCAAAGGCTACTTATAGGCTATGTAGCATTTCCAGAAGTTGGAAGACTGTCGGAGGAGGTTAAGGAAGTCAGACGTTCCGACCGATGATTGTTCCATCACCAAAGGCTACTTATAGGCTATGTAGCATTTCCAGAAGTTGGAAGACTGTCGGAGGAGGTTAAGGAAGTGAGACGTTCCGACCGATGATTGTTCCACCACCAAAGGCTACTTATAGGCTATGCAGCATTTCCAGAAGTTGGAAGACTGTCGGAGGAGGTTAAGGATCTGAGATGTCCCGCCGATGTTTGCGTGAATAGCAGGTATTAGGAAATTATAATTATAAGGGCAGGAGGGGGACGTAAACATGTTTTGTGTCTGATGTCCCTGACAGGGTGACCCGGGTGGAAGGAGACAGGCCGGCCAGAGCAGAAGGCAGGATCCGTACATTTTGCAGATTGCTGGTGCAAACGGCTCCTCTCACCCGGGACTCGGAGACGGGCACGAAGGGTTACATAGAGCATCCTTTTCCCCTGCCATCCAATGCCGACACTTGCAACCTAAGCAGATGAATCAGTGAAATGGAGGGACAGGAAATTCTGGGGATGTAATGAACCTTCCCAGTATTGGCCTAATGACCCTCCGAAAAAACGATGGGTGAGGAAGATCGAACCCACGACCACAGAGTCATCCCACTCGGTGTTATAAGGGGTAAGTGGGAGGATTCCCCATAAAAATGTTGTGGATGATTGCATAAAGAAAGGGAGATAAATGCCACTCGCGTTTAAAAACGTAACCTTGGAACGTCGGGTAAGGCAGAATTGTAAAGGGAACAGTTTTGTTGCTCTCCGTTGAGTTTTTAGAATATTTCCCACCTTAAGTTGTTAGTGCAAAACTCGGCTTGGAATGCCTCTAAGATAACGTGAGTAGAGTTAATTTGTGTGGACATGTATTGAAGCGTAGGAGATGAAAACATGTGTCAGTATATGGACCGGTTTATAAAGCTATTCTGTTACTCACTACATCTTGTACATTGTTTTGTTGAAGTAACAAAGCAATCTCAGGAAACACTAAGCCTTGTAACGAACTTATTTCAAAGTTCCTGCTCTGCCACGTACCTACAGGTAGAGGAAGTATTGCATTTCACCAGAAATACATGTTTTGAGATTTCCTGTTGATACCTCAATAAAAGCATTCTTATAAAAAAGTCCGCGCGCGCGAAAAGTGGGAGAAATACCAAAGTTCATTATCTCCCAAGGTTCCTCCACCACAACCTACCCTTCACATAGTACATTTGATTTCCGAAAAATGGCTGTAATCATTTTCATTAAAATACTAAATATATATTTAAGATATTTATATGATAAATAAAATGGAGGTGTGTCTTCAATGTTCTGGGAATAGCCCTTGAATGACTTCTGTATAACTGGTAAACCGTAGGAGATAGACAAAGTCTTACCACACAAAAATGTACCTGCATATCGTTAATACATAGAATTTATTTCAAATAACTTTTTTGTGACTTCAGCCATTTTTGAGATATCTAATTCTGTTGGTATACATTTTTAAATGCCTGGTCACGTTTGAAGTGCTGTCGACATTCAGTTGCCTCTCGCGATTGCATGGAAAGAGTATAGAATTTTATCGTCCAGTTTTTAAACATTTGACTATCGCTGTTCCCTTTGTACGTAGGTGTAATCAATTAACTTGAAGTAGATAGAAGAATAAGTTTTGTAAGAAAGTGGATACAGTAAGTCATGTGAATGTAACACATCATTATTCGTTTGTTATTGTCTGCTGGAGACTACTTGCTCTTATATGTATTGTTAGACCTCGATGCATTAAAAAAATTGAGGAATTTTAAACAGAATTCTCGTTGTTGTTTCTTCGAGAGAACTAAAGTGCATTCAACGACTGTTTTCTGTGCGCCCACATTTGAGCCTTTCAGTCAGCTAGAAGGAAATCTATCAAACCGAAATATTTCAACTTACAATAAATAACTTTATTACTTTTAATAACTTTCCAATGCAGTTGAACTGCTTTTTGGAAGTAGAGGGGGCGTGTCAAAATCAACATGGCAATATTTAAAACAATATCATATGAGACACTGGCTGCTTTAAAAATATTGTACCACCATTTGTGTTTCATTTAATGATAGCCTTCAACTATTGGACACATTATGTATTTCAGTTTTTAATAGCTGTTATCCCTAGTTGCATTCTTAGGCGTTTATTAGTATTTTTGATTAATTAATCATAGTAAATTTCGTTCGCATTAGTTTAAACTTTGCTGTAATTATACTCGTGGTGTGTGCACATCGCGAGTTGGAGAGCGCTTGGTTGTTGCCGCGCCTCTTGTTTTCGTGTCGGCAGTGAAATGGAGCAACAGAAGGCAGTACGTAAAAATACTATAAAAGTTACGTTTAATAAGAGTATGCAACGGCCCACGGCTTTTGAAATTCACGAATGGATGCACCACACTTTGGAGCAGGTACATACAATTCAGTTGGTGGGGAGAGAAAACGCTGTTTATATAAAGTTTCACCAGTGCAGTGTTTATGAAGAAGTACTACGTAAACACGAGGGAGCATTCCAGTTTGCTTTAATGTCCGGTGAAGTGACGGATGGGCGGCAGATAGAGAATATACTTTGGTTCGCGTTTACAATGTGCCACCTGAAATCAGTAACGACAGGGTAGTTTACGGCAAGACCCTGCACATCACTACTGACGGTTGGTCTGGCCGTTATAGATTATAGTGCATATTCAACTTACTAAACCGATAACTTCCACGTTAAAGATTGCCGGGTTTGAGGCCTACATTACCTACAGTGGACAAGAACAGGTTTGTTTCATTTGCAAGGATATCGCACATCTGAAAGCAGATTACGGGCATCTGTTCCTCCTCAATCTCGGCTACGGCATCAGCTTATGAGTGAGTTGTTTAAACCAGTTTCCGAGAAAGACGTTGTTTCACGTGATGCAGTGCCTCCAGCGGACGTGACAATGGTTGCTGCAGTTCCTTCGGCGGTTAAGGCTGCCGCAGTGCCAATCTCAGCGACTTAAGTGACTCCTACTAATGACCACTAGGCAGCACCTTCAATTACATCTGACAGTGCTGTTACGGACTCTTTGCAACGCAGTCATCCGGAAGGCGAACCTGATTCCAAGAAGCTGAAAGGTGAGGAGGTAACCTCTCAAGCACCGAGAGTTGTGGCTGTAAACTGGCAAGTGCTACCTGAGAAAGAGACGCAGTCACGGGATGCACGGCTTCGCAAAACAGATCCTCCACGACAGGACGGCGATACGATGCCTCAACCCTGGTCAGAGGACGTGGACCGCGCCTTACCGTTGGAGGCAAACGAATTGGATACTTCCGAGTTGCCTGTCCTGCCCGCAGTGACTCCGGATAGTGATTATGAGAAGACTGATAAGATGAAAGACAAATCTTCGCAGAAACACAGAATGCATCCGTATGTCTTACCTACGGTGCCGCGAGACAAACCAGGCGAGAAAGGTGGCGGATCAGTTTATATCTCCCGTGCTTGGTGTCCGGTCCCCTAGTAGTGCTGTATTCCCTCGTCTTTGCTTTTACTTCTGGAGATCCTTTCATTCGTGGTTTTTCTTATATGACACTTCTTCATGTCTTCGTTTCTATAAATGTTAATGGTCTTCGAAATCCGGTGAATCAGCGTTTACTTGCCGCATTTCTACACTTATATGATGTGGACGTTGGATTTTTACAGGAAGTCAATGTGCCCAATCTTGATTTTCTGTGTCAATATGAGAACGTTGTCAATCTTGGACCGGACGGCCGAGGAACGACGTTACTTTACCGCAAAGGAATGCGTCTTACCAACGTCGACCTTCATCCCTCTGGACGCCTCATCTCCGCCCTGTACACTGACATAGTCTTGATCAATTTGTATGCACCTTCTGGCTCTCAACGTCGATCTGAATGAGAGTTCTTCTTCAAAACAGCTCTTCTCAATGCCCTTTCTAAGGGTTCTACATATCTCATTGGTGGTGAGTTTAACTGTACTGTTGCTGCCAAAGATCAGCGTGGGATGTCCAACCTTAGTCCTATGCTCAAGCAAATCGTAACGCAGTTTGACCTTGTAGATGCCTGGGAGTCAAAGTATGGTTCTCGTGTGGACTTCATCTTTGTCCGTGGATTGTCGGCTTCTAGAATTGACAGATTTTATTTCTCTCGCATCTTGATTCTTACTGTACATGATCTTCGAGCGCATCCCCTCGCGTTCAGTGATAAAAATGCAGTCGTCTGTCGGATTACGCAGGTTGCGCTGTTCCCTCGCTTGGAGAGGTTACTGGAGGATTCCTGTATCCATTTTCGCGGAGGAAGATTGCCAACGAGACTTCCGCTTACTGTGGGGGAAGTTGCGTCCTTCGTTCCTCAACTCCCGCAACAAACATTCCTGGTGGCTTTATAAGGCTAAACCAGCCTTTATTTCCCTTTTTAAACGGGCAGTTCTCCAACGAGCCAGGGAACGGCGAGAGCTACTGAATTTCCATTATGCTGTTTTACAGGATCTCGCTGAACTACAAAGAGCCGGTCGTGATGTGTCCCAACGCCTGCATGCTATTAAGGAACAAATTTCGTTAAAGCAATTGGAAATGCTCCACCTTCGAGATGTTTCCCATCGTCGATATATGGCTGCAGAAGAAACCTTCTCTCTTTTTCATCTTGCCGGAGAGCGCCAGCAGGGCAGGCAGCGTTTTATACCTGAACTTTGTCACGATGGGCGGATAATTTCTGGATCCTGTGCTATCATCCGCTGCTTTCATGACTATTTCAGTGCTATATTTTCCAAAGGTTCCGATACCGGTGCCACCTCGTTCCCACTGCATTATCACCTGCCTTCGCAGAGCGGCTCCTCTCTTTTGCGACCTATAACCTCTGCAGAACTAGCGGCAGGGTTGCAGAGTGTGAAGCAGAACACTGCTCCTGGACCGAATGGTATTCCGTACGCCTTCTATTCCACGTTTTGGAACGTCATTGCTACCGAACTCAGCAGTTTTTGCAGAAATTCAGCGCTCCTCTGTGGTAACCGTGAAATTTGTAGAAGACGTAATACTGCTGCTTCTGAAGCATCGATGTGCGAGAACCGTTGCAGAGTTTCGGCCGATTACCTTGCTCAATTGCGACTACAAGTTACTGGCGAAAGTGTTTTCTGCTAGGCTGAATATGATTTATGGAGCAATTCTCTGCAACGTCCAGACTGTGGTTCCGAGTGGCAGGAACATCATCTAAAATATTGGCTTATTGAGGGATGTTATTTGTCATGTTGAACAAAGAAAGAATCCGGAATGTAAAAAAAAGAACATAATGTATACTTTAATTATAATTACAGGACCCCTAAGGTTACCGATTATAATTCGACTGTTCTACACAGACACACATACATATATGTAAACACATACATATGGGATAGGTAACAAACCAAAAGTGTTCAGTCGTAACCAATCTACAGCGCTTTCGCTTGGACTTGTGGTCACCGTAACGGGAACTTTCTTGCACTGGCAAGCATGCTGCTAGCCAGCGACTCGTATATCCAGGCACTGGCAAGCATGCTGCTAGCCGGCGACTCGTATATCGATACCCCTTAAGTTAAAGCATATGCAAATTGTAACTACAATACCTTCGCCATAGAAGATGAAGGAAATCATGTCCATACATCTCTCACACCTTTTAACAACATTTGTATCCACAAGACCACGATCAACAGAGCGATCATTAACATTATCCAATTGTACAAATTAACTTTGCTGACATTACCACAACCACAGTTATCTTATAACGTTTTAGTTTTAAAGTTTAGTGACATTCCAAACCAAGGTTTGTGAAATTGCTGATTCTTGTGTAAGCTTTCACAGATATATCTTTGGACTTATTTCTAGCTTTCCTCCGATGTCATTGAGATTTTTCCTTCGTAAGTACATGGCAGTTTGTTGTCAAGAATCGATCCTGTTCCCCCAAATCTACTCACAAGATTACGATGCGAGGCGCACGAACAGCAGGGAATCTGCCTCACTTCTCTACAAGAGTGTGTTGTCACATAGGAATCATACATGAAGATTCTGTGTGCTGACATTATAACAGCAGGGAATCTGTCTCACTTCTCTACAAGAGTTTGTTGTCACATAGGAATCATACATGAAGATACTGTGTGCTGGCATTATAACAGCAGGGAATCTGTCTCACTTCTCTACAAGAGTTTGTTGTCACATAGGAATCATACATGAAGATTCTGTGTGCTGGCATTATAACAGCAGGGAATCTGTCTCACTTCTCTACAAGAGTTTGTTGTCACACAGGAATCATACATGAAGATTCTGTGTGCTGGCATTATAACAGCAGGGAATCTGTCTCACTTCTCTACAAGAGTTTGTTGTCACATAGGAATCATACATGAAGATTCTGTGTGCTGGCATTATAACAGCAGGGAATCTGTCTCACTTCTCTACAAGAGTTTGTTGTCACACAGGAATCATACATGAAGATTCTGTGTGCTGGCATTATAACAGCAGGGAATCTGTCTCACTTCTCTACAAGAGTTTGTTGTCACATAGGAATCATACATGAAGATTCTGTGTGCTGGCATTCTAACAGCAGGGAATCTGTCTCACTTCTCTACAAGAGTTTGTTGTCACATAGGAATCATACATGAAGATTCTGTGTGCTGGCATTATAACAGCAGGGAATCTGTCTCACTTCTCTACAAGAGTTTGTTGTCACATAGGAATCATATATGAAGATTCTGTGTGCTGGCATTATAACAGCAGGGAATCTGTCTCACTTCTCTACAAAAGTTTGTTGTCACATAGGAATCATTAATGAAGATTCTGTGTGCTGACATTATAACAGCAGGGAATCTGTCTCACTTCTCTACAAGAGTTTGTTGTCACATAGGAATCATATATGAAGATTCTGTGTGCTGACATTATAACAGCAGGGAATCTGTCTCACTTCTCTACAAGAGTTTGTTGTCACACAGGAATCATATATGAAGATTCTGTGTGCTGACATTATAACAGCAGGGAATCTGTCTGACTTCTCTACAAGAGTTTGTTGTCACATAGGAATCATACATGAAGATTCTGTGTGCTGACATTATAACAGCAGGGAATCTGTCTCACTTCTCTACAAGAGTTTGTTGTCACATAGGAATCATACATGAAGATTCTGTGTGCTGGCATTATAACAGCAGGGAATCTGTCTCATTTCTCTACAAGAGTTTGTTGTCACATAGGAATCATATATGAAGATTCTGTGTGCTGACATTATAACAGCAGGGAATCTGTCTCACTTCTCTACAAGAGTTTGTTGTCACATAGGAATCATACATGAAGATTCTGTGTGCTGACATTATAACAGCAGGGAATCTGTCTCACTTCTCTACAAGAGTTTGTTGTCACATAGGAATCATACATGAAGATTCTGTGTGCTGGCATTATAACAGCAGGGAATCTGTCTCATTTCTCTACAAGAGTTTGTTGTCACACAGGAATCATATATGAAGATTCTGTGTGCTGGCATTATAACAGCAGGGAATCTGTCTCATTTCTCTACAAGAGTTTGTTGTCACATAGGAATCATATATGAAGATTCTGTGTGCTGGCATTATAACAACAGGGAATCTGTCTCACTTCTCTACAAGAGTTTGTTGTCACATAGGAATCATACATGAAGATTCTGTGTGCTGGCATTATAACAGCAGGGAATCTGTCTCATTTCTCTTCAAGAGTTTGTTGTCACATAGGAACCATATATGAAGATTCTGTGTGCTGGCATTATAACAGCAGGGAATCTGTCTCACTTCTCTACAAGAGTTTGTTGTCACATAGGAATCATACATGAAGATTCTGTGTGGTGGCATTATAACAGCAGGGAATCTGTCTCACCTCTCTACAAGAGTTTGTTGTCACACAGGAATCATACATGAAGATTCTGTGTGCTGACATTATAACAGCAGGGAATCTGTCTCACTTCTCTACAAGAGTTTGTTGTCACATAGGAATCATACATTAAGATTCTGTGTGCTGACATTATAACAGCAGGGAATCTGTCTCACTTCTCTACAAGAGTTTGCTGTCACACAGGAATCATACATGAAGATTCTGTGTGCTGGCATTATAACAGCAGGGAATCTGTCTCACTTCTCTACAAGAGTTTGTTATCACATAGGAATTATACATGAAGATTCTGTGTGCTGACATTATAACAGCAGGGAATCTGTCTCACTTCTCTACAAGAGTTTGCTGTCACACAGGAATCATACATGAAGATTCTGTGTGCTGGCATTATAACAGCAGGGAATCTGTCTCACTTCTCTACAAGAGTTTGCTGTCACACAGGAATCATACATGAAGATTCTGTGTGCTGGCATTATAACAGCAGGGAATCTGTCTCACTTCTCTACAAGAGTTTGTTATCACATAGGAATTATACATGAAGATTCTGTGTGCTGACATTATAACAGCAGGGAATCTGTCTCACTTCTCTACAAGAGTTTGCTGTCACACAGGAATCATACATGAAGATTCTGTGTGCTGGCATTATAACAGCAGGGTATCTGTCTCACTTCTCTACAAGAGTTTGTTGTCACATAGGAATTATACATGAAGATTCTGTGTGCTGGCATTATAACAGCAGGGAATGTCTCACTTCTCTACAAGAGTTTGTTATCACATAGGAATCATACATGAAGATTCTGTGTGCTGATATTATAACAACAGGGAATCTGTCTCACTTCTCTACAAGAGTTTGTTGTCACATAGGAATCATACATGAAGATTCTGTGTGCTGATATTATAACAACAGGGAATCTGTCTCACTTCTCTACAAGAGTTTGTTGTCACATAGGAATCATACATGAAGATTCTGTGTGCTGATATTATAACAACAGGGAATCTGTCTCACTTCTCTACAAGAGTTTGTTGTCACATAGGAATCATACATGAAGATTCTGTGTGCTGACATTATAACAACAGGGAATCTGTCTCACTTCTCTACAAGAGTTTGTTGTCACATAGGAATCATACATGAAGATTCTGTGTGCTGGCATTATAACAGCACTAACACACTATAAGACGTGGTCTCCCAACGTACCAACTTCTATACAGCACGGACTGATTAGCGACACACGGAGAGGGAAGAGAAACAGCGCAGTGCAGGACAAGCAATTCCCCGTAATACGGCCAGGAGTGCAAACGAAAGCTCCTGTATCACAACGCGTTGATTGTCCACAGAAACTAGCGGTGTACAGAAATAGTTTGTAAATGCTGTGTGTGGATATGTCACTCTGGCGTGCCACTGTCGATTGTCAGTTCCATGCATAACAAGAGCTCTGAGAAACACAAAAGTGCATGGCTTTTATTATGAACAGGCAGTGGCTGTTTCCTGCCCTGCAACGCTTTCTTTCTAGAAACAAAAGAGCGTCTTCACCCAAGTGTAGTACATACAGACGCTATCCTACACAACACCGGCTCAATGCAAAAACGTGATATGTTACAGGAAAAACGTTTACAACCAAAGAAATTAATTAAATACAAGACCTATACAATAGCTTATTGTTTTATGGAGTTTCTAAGGAGTAGGTAGAGGAAATGTTGCCTTCCAGCCAAGAATTCGATACTGAGATTTCACCGGAAATACATGTTTTGATTATCTCTAAAAAAATAAGAAATAGTTTCGTGTCTGTGAAGAGCATAACTCGAAAACTAAATGTCCGATAAAACCAAACTTGCTATCTAAGTTTAGTGCCTTTCAAAGATGCGAACGAAGATTTTAAAGAACATTCTCGCACCCCAAGCTGTCCTTTTTATATAAAGTGCTCCGTCAGTTTTGATTTGTGTGACAAATAAAATGAATCTTGAAGTTGAAGTGTTCTTCACTCTGAATGGCTGGTACAGAGCAAGAGAGAGATAAAATGTTACTAGACATGCTCTTTAAAGCACACAATTTATGTCAGAATTGTTTGAAGCGTTAAACAATTTCGAGATATTTGTTATTATTGCTGCTTTGAATGTTTTAAAGTGATAATTCGCGATTCGTTTTTCCTTCTGGTCATGCAAAGAGCATAGAATTTCAAAGCCATCACATGGCGACACCGTCTTTAAAAGTCTGACTATCGCTTTAGTCCACTGTATTCTCTGTATAGCTACAACGAAATGTGTAAGACAAGAAGTAGATAGAAGAATATGTTTTTGTAAGAATAGGGTTGTGGAAGAGTGAGTAGAGAAAGTCGTGTGAATGTAGCAGCAGATATGTTTGAGTTTTACTCAGGAATGTTGCAGTTTTAGACACTATATTTCAACATAACCATTCAAAAGTTCCAGAGGAATTCTCCGGGTTCCCGATTATGAGAACTGATGCAGATATTGATAGCGATTTGAATTTTAAAAAGTAATATATTAACGACATAGAGTGATATAACTGAGCATCAATCGTTTCCGCCATTATCTTTATAAACTATTTGTTAACAAAGTGATGAAGTAATGTGGGCAGTTGCGCATGGAAAACGAGAAAAGTCACCTGTTGACTATCATTTGGATATGAAAGTTTGATGACACGCGTATCGATTGTAAAGCTCAACAAAACAAGAACACTATCGCACTTTCATTCAACAGTCACGAACATTCCGTCTCCCGATCCCCAGCGTTTATTAAATATGGCCAACAGAAAAAAATGTGATGTGACAAACATTCTTGGAAAATCTCATTCTTCTATTACACAGTTCGTTACAGATATAACGGTAGTCAGATGTTTAGAAAGGACGCTATTTTCTGGTGGCCTCGAAAACAACTCAATAATGACAGTACAAGTATTGAAAACTTGCAACTAACAACAAAGGATATCTTGGAAAAGTTATTTGAGTCTCTTCAAGAGATCAACATGTTTTGTGTATCTCTTACCGTTTATATTGAATTCCCAGAAAATTCAAAATACAGATAATACATTTTATTTGGCATGTAAATATCTTAAATATGTCGTTACAGCCATTTTTTAGAAAAGCAAAAATATCAAACGTTCTTCCATTTAAAGGTTTATTTCGGATGAGGGAAGGGATTGTGTCATATCTATCTTTGGAGAATACTAAAATTTAAATAGGTACTATGGTTCTTAGCGTCCCATTCTATACTGGGTGTGAAAGACCAGAGGCCTCTTTATCAGGCTTGAGATTCTTTTACGTGCCCTAAATCTACGTCACGGGACCACTGGCTTTACGGATTTTTATGCCCGAAACAATCCATCGCTCTCCGCCGGGGTTGATCCCACGACCTCGGGAACTAGAGGCTGGCATGGTACCTCTAGACCACGGAGGAGGACACATACATTTAGGGAGCCTTCTCACATGTACGAGGGCTGTCCCAGAAGTACCCACCTAACAAAGAAAACAAAAACATCTTTATTTCTCTACATAGTCTCCTTTCAGCTCGATACACTTTTCCCAGCGATGTTCAACAGCTTCGATACCCGGTTTATAGCGAGAACCGTCGAGTTCTGCAAAATATCCATCAACTGCAGACTCCACCTCTTCATTGTTAGCAAATCTGTTACCGCCAAGCCATTTCTTCAACTTTGGAAACAGAAAATAATCAGAGAGGGCTAAGTCTGGCGAATAGGGTGCATGAGGCAGCAATTCGAACTTTAACTCATTGATTTTGTCCATGGCGATAATGGATGCGTGAACTGGTGTATAGTTTTGATGAAACAGTACTTTCTTTTTCGCTAAATACGGCTGTTTTTGCTTGATTTCATCATTCAAACGCTGCAGTAAGTTTGCATTATACTCCCCATTGATTGCTTTTCCTTTTTGAAGATAATCAATCAAAATTATTCCAAGCACATCCCAAAAAACTGACGCCATGACCTTGCCTGCAGCTGGAACTGTCTTCGCCTTCTTTGGAGCCGATTCTCTCCTTTCAATCCACTGTTTTGACTGTTCCTTCGTCTCGGGTGTGAAGTGATGGACCCATGTTTCATCCATGGTTATGAATCGACGCAAAAACTCGGCTTTATTGCAGCGAAACATTGCCAAACACTCGACTGAAACATCCTCACGACGCTGCATTTGTTTAACTCTGAGTAAACGCGGCACCCATCTTGCACATAGCTTTCTCATGTCTAAATTTTCAGTTAGTGTGCAATGTACAGCACTTTTTGAAATACCTACGATGTCTGCTAGCTCGCACACTTTCAGTCGACGGTCATCCAATACCATTTTGTGGATTTTCCTCAGAATTTCTGGCGTGGTCACTTCATTTGGTCGACGATTGCAATGTTCGTCTTGGCAGCTCGTACGGCCTCGCTTAAACTCTGCCACCCAATATTTTACTGTTGTAAATGAAGGAGCAGACTCCCCCAGAGTAGAATCTAACTCAGCTTTAATATTAGTTGGACTAAGACCTTTCAAATGAAAGTATTGTATCACTTAACGATGGCCAGTTTTATCCATGTTTACAAATTCGCTGCCAAACAATTACTAAACAACGTAGCATCGTCAAACTTCAAACTTCAACTTTATAAGAGTGGTACTTTCTACCAGTCATTTGTTAGAAACAACAACCGCTATATATACGTCAGGTCGGGTACTTCTGGGACTGCCCTCGTATTTCTGGTGAAATTACGGTATCAAACTTTTAAGTCGAATGTAATACTTCCTCTACCTATTAGGTACGTGGTAGAAAAGTAAACGTTCTTTTTTTTTGACATTGAATATAAATATATTTATCCGCAACCGTTTAATAACTACTACTTAGCCACCATTATATCACTGTGATAATATATACAGAATTATATGCCCACAGAGTCGAAGGTTTGTAACATTGTGGTTAGAGATGGGCAGAAAATAACGTAACGATGACAGTAACTATTAATTATCTCGTTAAGGCTACTAAAGTACCGAGTGTGGCTGACATTATTCATTGTAAGTACATTGGTATCGCTTATCGGGAACTAGTTACCTAGTATCAAACTCCTCCACAAGATATCGCGAGTGACACGGTCGATCTAATATTATATCATCTGGCGAGAAAATGCCTAAGTATCCGCTTTGCTACACTGTATCTTTAGTGGTGTTAGACAATAATGTGTGTTAACGTTTCTCTTCTCTAGGAACATCGCCTTTCACAGTATCGTTACCATCCTACGAGAATATTAAATCCCTGTGTTGATGTATGTCCGCATCACGTGATGTTTATATTTAGTATCCCTGTGCAGGACTGTAGCAGCAAGTGTGAAAGCATTTCGCGATTATAAAGCACCGTAGTAATCAAAGTGTTGACACAATGTTGCATGTGTATCGACTCGCTCATATTGAAACTAGTTACTGGTAACGTTCAAGCACTGTAACTGCGATACCCGAAAATAACCTGTTTCTCACATCCCTAAGCTTTCTCATTCACTCCTTTAACCTCACATACTTTACCTTGGTTTACTGGGCAAAAGCTGCTTCTTCAGATATTTTTCTTGATTCCAGATAACGTATATCATTCTATTGTTATCGTACATTAGTTTCTATAAAGACTGTACTATGATCAGCGAAATAATGTTAACAGCCTTTGGTTTACATTGAACCACAATGAAGGATCGCCTCGTGAACACAGACAAGCAATTGTTAAACGGCGCGGATTATAGAACTAGTGCGATGAGGGCAATCAGCGCTCTCATGTAATTACAGAACTCATTCTTGTAAAACACATTTGAGTAGCAATGATCCTCATTTCCACTGCCTCTAGTTCCCGAGGTTGCGGGTTCAAACCCGGCGGAGGGCGATGGAGTTTTTCGAGCGTAAAAATCCTTAGTATGGCTTCCTTCGGAAGGGAAGCAAAACCGGTCGTAGGTTTACAGTACATAAAAGAACCTCAAGCCTGATAAAGAGGCCTCTGAGCAAAATTCCCGGTCTTTCACGTCCAATATAGAATGGGACGCTAAGAACCATAATAGTTAAAGAGCGTCCATAAATAAAACTCACTTTTTTCGTATCCACTAGTCATAATATTAAAGTTATGCCTGCTGTTCCCCATAGAGCTACTGACAACCTGCTTGCTAAGCGTTCATTTGAACTGCGATCGGGCAATGAACGTTTCTTCTCTTTTATACAGCGCTTTGTTTACTGCACCAAAACGGTAATGCCATGTGTGCACGTGATATTACATGAGAGCATGCGGCTTTTCTGGGCGTGTAACATGCTACATGCTTGTCTGCATGACTTTGACCTCATTCCTGTCCAGACAGGGTTTATACTGTGACGTAGCCTCCTCTTCTTCCGGACGTCGAACACAAGACTTCTGCAGTCATCACCAACTCGCTAGGAGAACAGCACCAGAAACGCACTCGCTCTGGCTATCTGCCGATGTTTATGAGAGCGTTGCTTAACTCTGTTTACCTCCGGCGCCGATAACCTTGGGTGATAGCATGAGATTCCTCAAGCAAAGAACCTGAGGCAAGTATTATTATTCCTCTCTCCATTTCTTGTTAATGGCCATAAACTTCGTAAGAAGAAGACAGTAGTCTAAAGCGATTGTCAGATGTGATGGCTGCTTTAACCAGATCAACATCCTTTATGTAGTGAGATTTTGTCTGTCCCTTGTGGTTTACCAGTTATACAGAACGAAGAGAACTTCACAGACTATTCCCTTTCATTTGTCATGCAAAATAAAAAGAATATAAATACAAATTTTTTCCCATGTAAACGGTACTTCAGGGTGTAGGATTTTTGGAGCATACGGAACTTAAATACCAACTTTGATATTTATCCGATATTGCGTTTTTAAATTATGCTCTTCACAACACACACTTTTTTTTATTCGGGGGGTTTCAGAACATGTATTTCTGGTGAAATCTCGATATTACATTTTTTATGGAATGCGGTCTCTCCTCTACCTAAGGTGTGTGGCAGAGAAAGTAAAAATAAAAATCTGAAGTGTAATTATACTATAAAGCCAGAAAATTGCGTGCAGCTAACATTAGAAATCAATCAACCCATATTTTATAATTGACAAATGAGAACATTAGGTTTGTTCCAACATACGGTTCTGAACGGGTTCCGAACTAATTCCAACACATGCTAATGCACATGCGCCAGTCCGGTACGCTCACAGAACTAATTCGGAATTTTGTGTGGTTGGAACACTACTTGAACCGTTCGCGTTCTGTCACGGCCTTCTTCGTTGCACGGTCAATCAGAAGACGATCAAATATCTACGTTTACAGCGTTGATGAATGAAATCAAACTCGTAAGCGTTTCTTTCATACTGATTCCAGTCCTAATATTCGAGCAAAAATAAATCGCGTTCGTTTATCGGCTTAAAGCCATTGATACTGAGTTATTGCGAATAACAATTGTAATTTATAGATATTATATTTAAACCAGAACCCGGAAAAAGTAATTTAACACAATTCAAATTTAACATTAGGTTTCCTGCTACAGAAGCTTCTAAACACAATGTTTAATTTAAAACTCCAATACTCTGAGACAATGACACCCCACATAAATTCTATTCCGAACGTAATGCAAATAATACAAAACTACATGGTACCAATGTATGCTTATGATCAGGGTTAGGATTTTTAGTTGCAAATTTCAGATGAAAAAAGGAAGGGAAAAGGTGCTCAAATAAGGTGAAAAAGGCACAATAAGGTGCTGGTTTATTTAAGGGGATGCACAACTGAAATTGCTATTTTCTAAACTATCCATTCAATTGGGCTGAAATTTTTATTTCTTTATATATAATTGTTTTGTGAATTATAGCCCAGTCTTAATAATTCTCGGAACTGCGCGGTTGAGGTTATTGTCGTCTCTGCCTGCCCAGGCTTCGTCTCCACGTGAACAGATGACGTCTCTCACAGCAACAAACTCACATTCACGAACAGCAGGCTACTGATTCTGGTGGGATAGAATCACTCATTGTCAATTGCATTAGTGCGGGCTACTTTATAGCAGTAAAGTGAGAGAAAGAGGTTTTCGTCGAACACACAATTATTTTCCATTGTTGCGGGTGTGCTTTCAATTCCCGCGCGGCGTTTACTGAAAGAGGTAGACTTACTATTCGCACGTACACAGCAAGCTGAGGAGACGTTAATTGAAAGTTAAAGAATAAATTGGAATGAAACTTAAAAGAAAAAATCTGATGTGTTACACTCACATGACTTTCTCTACTCTTGTACAATCTATTTTTACAAACGCCTATTATCCATATGCTTCATGTTAATCGAGATATCGAGATGTCAATCTTATTGGTAATTTTCTTGTAGATGCAAGGGGAATATGGTGGCTTTTAAGCGATGGTCAAATATTTTAACGCTGGTTGCTATGTGGCGCATTCCATTCTCTTTGCATGTCCAGGACATAAAAAAATGAATAACGAATTTGAGAAAAAGTATATTGGAAAATTTAAGGAAATAGCAAGCAATATCTCGAAAACGGTTCACTCAACAAAAGAAATGTATATGACATAATCCGTGTATTTTAACGCGATCTACATTTTTTGTGTAGTAAAATTTTGTCTATCTCTTATGGTTTACCAGTTATGCAAAAGTCGATCACAATGAAGAATACTTTTGGAGACATTCCCAGAAAATTCGAGATATACATTTCATTTCTCATGACATTATCTTAAACATATGATATTTTCATCAAAATCGTTAGAGCCATTTTTGAGAAAATTAAAATTTTCGAAAAATGTTCCATGTAAAGGGTAGTCTGGGATGGGGGGATTTTCTTGAAAATCTTCGTGTCGCATCTCTGGAGGATACTGAACCTAAATACCAAGTTTGGTGTTTATCCAACTGTTCGTTTTTGAGTTGTGCTGTTCACAGACACACACACACACACAGACACACACACACACGGACATGTTTCCAAAAATGCTTTTTTTGGATTCAGGAGGTCTCAAAACATGTATTTCCGGTGAAATCTCGGTATCGAATTTTTGGGTGGAATGCAATACTTCCCCTACTACTATACGTAGTAGAGAAAGTAAAAAGAGGATTATGGGCATGGTTGGGGGGAAATGGTATAAAGGTGCCAAAAAGGGGTAAAGGTCCCAAAATAACGGAATAATGTTTAAATGGAAATAATCCTCTTCTTCGGAAGTCGATGCATCATTAAAAAGATCACTGTCACCTTCTAAATCACTCATTATTGTTATCTTTGAACGCTGTTTTGCTACCTGGCTTTGTTAGACGTTTGTTCTTTTCCTCAAGTATGTCGCCATACTACTCAACAGCGAGCAACTGCTTACCAAACACCTTTGCTATTCCGTATTGAGAAATAAACACGAATGGAGGAATAAATTACATATTTAAATTTATTTTCTACTGAATACATAGGTCGCTTTTTCAATACTCTCTGTCGGGTTTGTTCCAAGCGATTAGAATCGATTCTGAATTAACTGAGTATGCGCTGTAGACCATACAATCTGCGCATGTCTGGAATTTTCAGTTCCTATTCTTAATCACGAACCGATTTCACTCGTTCCGAACTAGTTCCCAAATACGTTGGAACAGCAAACTGGAAATTCAGAATTGGTTCTGAACTGATTCTCTGTCGTGTTGGAACGCCACTTAGCTAATGCGCACACTCAGATAATTCGGAATCGATTCTGAATCGTGTGGGAACAAACCTATTATTTTTCTTGATGGTCTCAGATTATGTGTCTTTTCCAGAGAGGTCAATTTTGTGGCCTGAGGAGTCTTCATATTCACCAGCTTCACCTCTATTTTGTTGCAAATGTTAAGGATTGCTGTATTATGTAAAAACTATATACGTTTTATGTTATTAAATAACAGGACCAAAGATAAGATATAAAGATTTAAAATGTCACTTACTTCAGTCACGTAAAAATTACTCGACCGTTCCAACCGATGATTGTTCCACCACCAAAGGATACTTATAGGCTATGCAGCATTTGCAGAACTTGGAAGACTGTCGGGGAGGGGAGGTTAAGGAAGTCAGACGTTCCGTTGATGTTTCACATCCTTTTGTGTGAGTGTCAGGGGATTTTTCATCCGTTATTAGCAATAGCCGGGGTTGTTCGAAATTATAGTTATAAGGGGTAAAGGGGAGGGTTAACCATAAAAATCGTATGGATCATTGTACAACAATTTCATAAAGAACGGGGGAGGTAAATGAAATTAATTAAAATGTCATCAGGGTTTAAAAAAGCAACGTGGAGTAAGAGAGATAGTTGGTAGTATAAAAACAAAATTTAATTTACCAAGTTGCTGTTAACTTATCCATGTCTACTATACCGTAAAAGCAAGTATTGGTGAGGGGCGATGTCGACTGTAGGGGTGTGCTGCTTCTCGTCGTTAAGTACTTTCCTACCTGGGGTCCAGTAATGAGAGCCACACGTTACTGCTTCTCAGTTTGTAACTCCCCGCTTCTTCGTCTGGGTTCACACGCTTCCCCAGAAGTGGACCTCTTGAATATCAGAATTGGAAGAACGTTTCTCGGAATTGTCCCTGTCAGACAGACGTTAATTTTCCTGCTGTAATATATAACGTGTTTTCCTATTGGTCACTGGTGTCTATTAAAATAAAAGTTCATGTATTCCCCTCTGGGAAAACTTGACTGCTTTCGGAATTCCAAATTATTTGTAATATTACCTGTCTCACTATTTACTTCGGTCACTTGTTTAGCCTAGTCCCTGTGTCATCCTGTGCGATGTTCAGTTCTTATACATATTCCTATCTAGTTTCTTATTCTCTACTGTTTCTTCCTACATTTATTCTTATATGTTTCTTTTATACAATGTGTTTATATTGAAGGGAGCTTCCTCCTACAAGCACCAAACGATCGAGAGTTGTGCAGATAGCAACAAGTGGATACTCTTGATGACAGCTTCATGAGTGTCATATTAAGGTTATCCACGACTTGGACACAACATTTTAAGCAACCTTAGCATTAAAATTGTAAGGAATAAATAATTAAATAGTTCGCTGACATAAGTGAGAGCGTCTTCATATGTTGTGAGACGTTAGCTTCTTTCCCTGTTATTACCTGGCACGTTGAACCGATAAGCAAGACATTCCTTCCTGGGAGAGAAGTGAGCACGGACTGTAATGTAGCATATCATCAGCACAGCATGTTAAGCAATTATAAATTCACATCTTAATTATTCTATACTATCTCACTTACCCGACGTTGCACACTTAAGTTTTTAAACTCGAATGACATTTTAATTAATTTCATTTACCTCCCCGTTCTTTATGAAATTATTGTACAATGATCTATAGGATTTTTATGGTTTATCCTCCCATTTACTCTTATAATTGTAATTCCTTACAGCCCCAATTATTCCTAACAAAGGATGATATTCATGCAAAATGACGTGAAACATCGGCGACTTCCTCTTCCAAGTTCTGGAAATGCTGCATAGCCTATAAGTGGTGGAACAATCATCGGTTGGAATGTTACAGTAGGTGAAGTTTTAAATGTTTGTATCCTCTCTTCGGCCCCGTAACTATTTAATAATACGTGCTTCACGCACTCTCTGTTAAACTGGGCCCCCGTTGTTCCGTAACTCCCGCGTTACTTACTCACACTAACATTGTTATAAGTGGCGTGAAGACATTCCTGCCATCTTCCGATCAAATTTCCATTCACACGCATAATGTTCATCATTTCTGGTTTTATATTATCCTCAAGTTGGTCTATGGTGCGGGGATTGTTCCTATAAACTTTATTTTTTAGGGTTCCCCACAAATAGATGCACCAACATCTGTGTTTGCTTCTTAGGTTTAGAGATCCCGTTAACCAGACGTCTACGTTTCTCTACTTGCAACTGGAATACCAGGACATTGTCTGTTGTCGTGATTACGTATGTGTCGTACACAAAGGTTGGTTGTTGGAGCAGGCATTGCAACAACACTCGTAAGAAAATCACACACATGTCTTGAATGAACTTGAGATGCACAACTCTCTTTACAGCACGAACACAAAACAGCGACTGAAGCGCAGCTGATAGAGATAGCCTTGAACACGGAAAAGTACCGAGGTTACTGCAGTAGACCGTGCTACGCATATAGTTGGTCTGGCCTCGCCTTAAAATGACCGTACTGTATGAAAGCTACATATTTTCACAGAAACTCTTAACATATACAACGAAATAGAGGTGAAGCTCGTGAATATGAAGATTCTCTACTTGCAGGTTAACCTCTTTGGAAAATACACATATTCTGCTGCCGTCAAGAAAAATAATCTTATTAGTTAATTATAAAATATGGGTTCATGAGGGTTATTAGAAACTTCAGTACACACATCTATACAATTTGAATAAAGGTTATTCAGAGGTTATGACAGTTTCATTATACACAGTATTTGATAAACGGCAATTAAAGAAATAAATAGAGCAAATTCGTACCGTCATATTCAAGAACGACTGTTACTTTTTAAGTATTACGTCATGGTCATCTATGTATATAAGATGGTTCCGGCTTATGTTTCTATACGCATTGTTATCTTATACTCCATGCCATGGCCTTTTAAGTCTTTTAGCCATTTATGAATTAAAATTAGAAGTAATTTATAGCCAATATCCGTCAGAAATAATAGGGTTTTTCAATGGTGAAACAATTATCAAAATCGGTTGAGTGGTTTTTGAGATTAACATACATACTTACATAGAATTTTTCACTGTTTATAATATTATTCTACCTATGTTTTGCATCTTTGTTGCTGAGAGAAAAGAATATCACACAATGGTTTGCTCTCGTCTCTATAAGCCACGACAACAATTGTGCACCATTGTTTATCGTGATACAGAATGCTCGTATAAGACGTGGTGTGTATTAAACACAAGGGAAGTAAATACGAGCGGTTTATGCATGGCTCTTCGTGTTTCCGGTGTTCTGACTGAGCTTGACCTGTGTGGATCAATAATTTCTAGGGCATGTCTTTGTTTGACACCTTGCTTCACGGCAGTGCTTTTACTCGGCGTCGAAATAAATGTGAGCTCATGACGCCCAGGACCGGGAAACTGCACCTTCTCTGTTCACTCTTCTTACAGAATGTTGTTAATACAAATAAACTTTCGTATCGCACTTCCTTGTAGGTATACCGGGTGTCAGCCGTTTTTCTCTAAAACTACAACATATTTATTGTTCACAAAACAATGTTATAAACGAAACCTATGTAAACAATCGATTTGTAATATTCCATTTTCCGGAACAAACCGGAAGTAGGGGTACTCGTGGTCAACTTTGAAATTTTAAATGGGAACATGGGTTATTTAAGGTAGCTTTGTATAGTACTTTTAAAATGAAACAACTTTTACCAAAACTTTTTTTTTCTATCTTCTAATGTTTACCCACAAATGAACGATAGACTTCGTCGTCAACATTTTGCACCAGTTGCCTTCTGGTGTTCCTCACATTTTTCACTCGGCATGTTTTTGACCAGTTGTTTCCTGGACGGTGGATTGGACGAGGAGGACCAGTACGTGGGCCGGCCCGATCTCCTGACTTAACACCAATCAATGATGTTAGGAGTAGATCACAGCGTTGTGTAGCACAGAGTGGTGGACATTTTAAACATTTGGAATGACTGTTCACATCGATACGTGCAGCATTTCTCAGGAGATGTCATTAATTTCTTTACCTTTGTATTTAATATAACTTAGTAAAAAAAAGTGTTGATAAAATTTGTATAATCTTAAAAATACTATCCAATGATACCTTAAAGAACCCCAGGTCCCATTTAAAATTTCAAAGCTGACCGCGGGTACCCATACTTGCGGTTTGTTGCGGGAAATGGAAATACCACCTATCTTTTGGTTATCAGATTCTTTTTGTGAACAACAAGTATCGTACAGTTTTAGAGCCAAACGGCTGACACGAGTACTCTGGTATATAACACTAATGGAGTAGGCTAAAGCGATTTTTAAGAGCGTGTCGCTGTGTGATGACTGATATTCCACGTTCTTTGTACGACCACGTACACCCACCACTTAAAAATATAACTATTTAAAAATTCAAAACAACAAAGAATATCTCGGAAATGTATTTGACATAAGTTGTGTGCTTTAACGAGATTTACATTTATTATCAAATAAGATTTTTTTATGCCTTACGGTTTACCAATTACACAAAAGTTATTCAGAATGAAGAGGACTTCCCGGCCTATTCTCAGAAAAGTGAACATATGTATTTCACTTGTCATGTAAATATCTTAAACGTATGGCATTTTTTCATTTTTGAGAAAAATCAAACATTTCGAAAGAAAAGAGTTTGCATGTAAGGCGTGGTTTGGAGTGGGAGGGATTTTATTAAAAATTTCGTGTCGCATCCTTTGAAGATACTGAACTTAAATAACAAGTTTCGTATTTAACAGACTTTCTCTACTACGTATAGTAGAGTATTTCACCCCAAAAATCCAATACCGAAATTTCACTGGAAATGTATAATTTGGGACCTCCTGTATATAAAAATAAAAGTATGTTTAGAAAAAGGTCCTTGTGTATGTGTCTGTGAACAGCATAACTCAAAAACGAAAAGTTGCATAAATACCAAACTTGTTGTTTAAGTTCAGTATCTTCAAAGATGCAACAGGGAGGTTTTCAACAAAATCCCCCACCCCAAACTACCCTTTACAAGGAACATTTTTGGAAATGTTTTATTTTCTAAAAAAAAATGTCTAACGATTTTGATTAAAATACCGCATATTAAACATACATTACATGACAAATAAAATGTATACCTTGAATTTTCTGGAAATAGCCTTAAAGACCTCTTCAATGGGAAGTAATTTTGTACAATTTGTATAACTAATAAACGTTAAACGATAGACGAAAACGTACCATACAAAACAAGTAGATCTCTTTAAAACACACAATTTACCTCAAATAGCTTTGTTGTGGCATCAGTCATTGCCGAGGTATCTGTTATTAATGGTTAGAACTGTTCTTTTAAACTCCTTGGATTTTCATTTGTTTCTCGCAATGTCATGGAAACAGTATGGAATTTTAAGGCGTCCGGTTGTTAAACATTTGACTATCGCTGTTCTCTATAACGTAATGTAGCTGTTTCTGTAAACGTTTACCTCGATTAAAATGAAGCAGATAGGAAAATAAACGTCGTAAGAATAATTTGTACAGTCACTAATATGCGCGATACAGTGTAGAGAAAGAATGTAACTTCAGATTTTTTAGTTATATTGCTCACACACTCGCGCGCGGACCTTTTTATACAAATGTGAAATCTCGGTATTGAAATTTTGGGTGGAATGCAGTGGGTACGTAGAGAAAGTAAAAATAAATGTGGTAGTGACGAAGGAAGAGAGAGCCAGGAGCAGGGTATTCCGTTACTTCACCGAGTGCTCTCGTGAAACAATACGCTTTTAAGAGATGAATGTAATAATGACAGATGGAGTTTCCCACAAACTTCGGTAGACAACACATGTGCTTAAGTGCTTTACCAGAAGAAAGTATTTGTGGCTGAAGCGAACTGCATAGCTGTTGGATACGCACCAACATTCCTTCAGTATCTCCTCGCTACCACATGACAAATAACATATGTATTTTGAATTTTCTGTGAAGTTTCGTCAACTGTTTTTGTGGCAGGATATACCTTCTTATTGACTTCAATTTTTGGAGTGGTCGTCATTCGGTTGTTTCTCGCTATGTCGCGAAAAGAGTACGGAATTTCAAGGCCAGAATACAGCGACCTGCTTTTAAACATCTGACTATCGCTTTCGTTTCTTGTATCTACAGCGAAACCTTTATCTTGATAGCACGTTTTTGTAACAAAAGTGTGTAGAACCTACATAAAAATACATGGTAGCAGGTACAGAAAGTCATGTGAATGTAACAATAATAATTGTATTGTAAATTTCGGACTCGTGCTTGTTGAGTCCTCGCGCGCTGCGACCGCACACATCTATTCTGGCTAACACCTCCCCCCCCCAGGAGGAAGGGATGAAGTGAAGGGACCACAGAGACGCGCGGAACATTTCCAAGCTCGCAGACCGTCCCAATGGTGGAGCCGCCGACAAAGGGCGATGAAACACCCACCAATCAAGCAGGCCTCTACTCTTTCCATCGAGCATGCATCCGGCACGAAACCTGAAATATGAGAAGGAAACACTCCAGCATTCACGTGGTTACCCCGGGTGATCGAACTCGGGATCTTCCGAGTCCCCGCCACCTCGCTCAGTGACTCATGTTTGTTTATTGATCCGAACGACTGTACACTGCAGGAATGTGAAGGTATTCACAAAAATTAAATAGTTGTTGAGAAAGGGTCTGACGTGCAAGCCTGGTAACAGACAGACATAGATCCCTTTAACGCTATTAGTTCAATACTAACTCACATTAAAGTTAATTTGGCATGAACGCACTGTTATAAACAACATATAGTGTACCTGATACTTTACTTCTACAACCATTCCTTGAATATTTTTAGGGCACTAAGCAATATCTATTCTTAATTCGTAACCTAAATTTACTTAAATATTTCTGACTGCGCTCGAGAGAAAAAATTCTGAACTTTGGTAAAAAATTTTAAAAAGTTTTTTTACAGAAATATCTTTATTTGTATATTTTGAGTTTTTCTAATAATAATAGGTTAAGTTTGTACAGTAAACTTTTCATTAAAATAGGCTCAATAGTTTTGAAAAAAAGTGTACCTAAGTTTGAAAAATTTCAAGTTACGGAGAACTGCATTTAAAGAAAAGTGTTGGCATGACTCAGCGAGCCGCCATATTTAAACTCTTAAGTAGATACAAAAAATCAATTTTTGAACCCAAATCACTACCCAGTCCTCTTAAAACACATTTATTTCAAATAAGTTTTGTTATTATGCGTTTCAATGTTTCAGTACTTTGTCATCTTTTAAAGCGACGTCATGGAAAGAGTATGGAGTTTGAAGGCCAGCAGAGCGACCCGCTTTTAAACATGCTTCCTCTCTCCACATCGAAATGTATAATGAAACTATTTCTCCAATGAACGAAGTAGATAGAAAAGTAAATGGTTTGTCAAAGCTAACTGTGCACAAACACATGACAGTTGTTCCTCAGAGTAAGTTGGGAAGAGATTCCCTACTCCAGTTTTTGCTGATGTAGAGGTCTCAGATCAATACACAAGACTCATCAATACGGCTCCAGTACAGCTTCCCACTCTACTCCATGTAAACTCTCTCTCACAGTGGTAGGAGGGCAGTATTACACAGGACGACTTACTTTCTGCGGATCCCACCATGTCCCTTTTTCTTACACACCCTTATATTTAAGAAGGTTGCTTTCAAACTTCACAATAATGCAGTAGCTAATTGCACTAGAACCTCTGTTAACCGGAACAATCGGGAGGTGATCTCGGATAAAAATAAACATGTCACTTTTAGCAGTTAAGAAACTTTTTTTAAGTTTTAGGTGAAATTAAATGAAGACAATGCATATACATAGAATGTGTTTTTGTTGTTGATCTAATGTGCAGGATTTTGATCAATCAGTATTTCCATTGCTAGCCAATATAATTGTGTATCTGGTACAGCTTTCCTCAGTTCTGGGCATTCTAGTAGCTGTTCTCCATCTTGTCAGCATAAAACCAAGTCTATGTAGATGTTCCAGTCGTGTGTAGTGGCTAAACGGCTTCTTTCCTTGGGACATTTTGTATTTTTTATACTATTTCTTTTATGTTGGAGTAACTTCCTTTTGAATATTATGTTGCAATTTTTGTTCTATATTAATTTTATACATATACATAGAATGTTAACAAAGTATTTAATAAACTCAAGCTACTGTATTAACAAACAAACAAATAGTGGATACAATACTTTTAACTGCATACACAGTTCTGATTTTGTTTGAAAAACTCTTATATTTTCTTTTCACTTGTTTTGTAGTCCCTATGTCACGCCACCAGAACGTCACAAAGCTTTGATTCTTCACATATTCCGACAAACTGTAGTGATATCTGGCGAAGATTTTTAGAAACAGAAAGACTTGACGGCAACTGGGAAATCCTTCCTTGAAAAAGTGGCGGAATGGTCTACAAGACTATGTTCCCCACCAACAACACTTAAGATGCAGTAATGACAATCCACCGCTGTGACCATAAATGATTGACAGTTAACAAAAGGAAGGGCCAGTCTGCCATTAAGAGCCAAAACACTTGTCAGTAGAGAAGGGATGGAAACAGTCAAGGTCAGAGTCAATACATTCCGTTATGCATCCCCTTTGTCATTCCTAACGTAAGTTAACAATGGCTCTTCTATTCGTTCGGTCGTTTCGAATAACAGAGGTCCTACTGTATAACTAAATATAATTATAACCAACGAAATTAAAACTGCAATATGTAACTCATGTTACATTCACATGACTTTCTCTGCCCACACTTCTACAAAGTGCTGTTACAAAAACGTTATTCTTCTATCTGCTTCATGTTAATCGAGATAAACATTTGCATAAACGGTTTTATTACATATTTCGTTGTAGATACTAAAAGCGTGTCGCTCTTCGCATGACCACAAGAAAAAAACAACTGAGAGTTACCAGTTGAAAAAGTATAAGCATTTGTAAATTCAAGCCAGTAACAAAAAATATCTCGTATATGGCTAACGTCACAAAACACTTTTATGTGACCTAAATTGTATGGTTTAACGAGACCTGCATGTTTTGTGTAGTAGGATTTTGTCAATCTCTCACGGTTTACCAGTCTCTGCTGATGAAGAGAACTTCACAGAAAATTGAAGACATACATTTTTGTCTTAAACACGTGCTACTTTAATCAAAATCGTTAGAGCATTGATTGAGAAAGCCAAAAATATCGAACATTTTTCATATAAAGGGTAATTTAGAGTGGCGTGATTTTCTTCGAAATCCTCATTTCGCATCCCTGAAGATAGTGTGACATCATTATTGGTCTGAATGTTTCAATACTTTGTCACTTATTTAAAGTGCTGCCGCTATTCAGTTGCTTCTCGCGATGTAATGGAAAGAGAATGGAATTTCAAGGCCAGTATAAGCGACCAGATTTTAAACATTTAATCATCCCTTTGGTTTCGTTTGTCCCTTTTGTACATACAGCGAAATGCGCAATGAAATTATTTGTGCCAACGTATAATATATCGATTGACACGAAGTGGGTAGGAAAATTAGCTTTCATAAGAATAGTTTGTAGTGGGTAGAGAAAGTCATGAGAATCAGACACAGTAGTAGTCGTACTAACTTATCGTAGGAAAATATACCTTCGTTGCAATACAAAATAAAGTGCTTTAACTATAAAATGCAATAAAATGATTGTATGAAGCCATAAATAGGTTTATTTTCACCGAGTGATGAGGTGTCACTGGGAGTGGATCTCAGTTGATTGTCCTACCGCAACGTGATTTGGCTCGTACCGTGGTGACGTAACTCAGTTGAGCTGCCCAGCCCGCTTCCCTACCTCGCCAGTAGCGTAGCATAGTTGCTGACGAATATCATCGTTCCAATCACAACATTGTTCCAGTGAGCTTCACAGCCTTTTACTCTTCACCGACACAGTCATCTGGTAACAATTACTGAGCACGGGTCGAGAAGGCTCATTTTATTAAAACAGAACAGAGTTGTCGCCATACAGATACACGCACGAGCATGCGCAGTAGCATTCTGAAGCAATGGTAGTACTGCAAACACATAATATTATTTTGTTGCTTTGCAGGGTAGACACATAACGAAATGTCTCAATAAGTTATTTGTGAGCAGTAAAATAAATTAATTATATTTAAAAGTTACCCAAATCTAAAAATCAAAATCAGCTAAAGAATCCCCCTGCTCAGAAATAAACTGACTGTTATTACAAATAATTTGATGTCAGTGAGAAATGTAAACACAAATGGAACTAATTATATTTAACAAATCTTTCTTTTGTTTTGTTAGTACAGCTGAATTGAACGTCAGTGATTTTTACTTTCTCTACTACGTAATAGAGGAAGCATTGCATTCCACACAAAAACTCAATACTAGATTTCTCGGAAATACATGTTTTCAGCCTCTCTAAATAATAGAAATTACAAAAAAAGAAAAAAAAAAGTCGCTGTTTGTGCCCGTCTGTCTAAGGACAACATAAATCGAAAATGAAAACTGGGTTAAATACCAAATTAGCGTCCTCCAAGGATGTGACAATGGCTCTAACGATTTTTATTAAAGTACCACATGTTTAAGATATTTTCGTGACAAATAACATGTTTTTCTGGGAACAGCCTGGAAGTCCTCTTCATTCTCAATGATTTATTTATAAGTGGTAGGTAAACCGTAAAACAGAGAGAGAGAGAGAGAGAGAAAAAGAGTAAAAAATGTAGATACAGTTCAAGTTAAATAAAAGTTTTATGTCGTTAGCCTTTTCCGACATATTTTTTGTTATTGGTTTGAATTTTTAAATATTTAATACTTCCTTTCAAATGGTAAGTTACTATTCTTTTTTTTTTATTCTTCTTCTCGTGGTCATGCAAAAAGCAAGGAACTTCAAAGCGATGACATAGCGCTTTTTAAAAATGTGACTATCGCTATGCCTTACTGCAGAGGTGGCGAAAACGTGAAGGCGCACTTTCTCTCTCTGCAACCGTCCGTTTGATTTTCACATGCTGCTGAGTGATGCAGTGCGTGTTGCATATTTGGTGACTCGCGGAAGGAAGGCGTTTTCGCCACCCTTGCCTTACTGTATTCTTCTTATACCTTTACAAAAGTGTGCAAATGTGTAATGAAAGTTTACTTCATTAACAAGAAATAGAAAAATAAGCTTTAGTAAGAGTAGTTAGTAGAAGAATGAGTAGAAAAGGTCACGTGAAATGAATACATTACATGTATTACATTAGAAATTTAAAATAGACTGAATATATCAGAAGCTTCTTGTTTTTCTTGAACGTCAAGGTTTAAGCCTTGTTTCGTCTCCAGATCGAAGTCGATCTCTCCATCTTTTCATTCCCCCGTGATAAGTTACAGGCCTTTCGATGGCAAGTGTCTGCTATCTTCTACTTTCAGATGAGCACAGTAATTTTTCTTCAGGTTACCATTCCCTAGACACGTTATGTTCACTGACTACTAAACCTCGTCTACCTCAGCAAGGCAGCAGTCCCTTAGCTGGTGGTCCCAGTGTTGGAATCTCGCATTTTCGCCCTCCCATCCAGGGATCATGACCAAGACATTACGATAATAAGCAAAATGCTGTTACAGGTATAAAGAATTGCTAAAATGTCAAAACTATCACAAATACAATGCTGGACAAACACCAGTATCAGATTAACAATGGTGTGGATCAGAAGTGATGAAGCTATAAGAACACGAGAGGATTCGTCACGCACTATTTGTCATTCCAAATAACGTGTCTCAAATTCGTTTCCCAGGCAATACTTGCATCTCATCGTAACACGATATACTTCACTGTGAGGGAACCTATGTCAGGACAAATATGCATTCCGTTGTTTTAGCTCATTTTGGTCATATTTAATTCTACACAAATAACTTATATTTTAAAAAAGAGATGTTTCGCATAAAGATGTTGGATAGACATTTCCTTGTGTGTCCGCTCTGCTTCTGATAAAGCAAAACGAAAAAATAATATGTGGTTGCGCTCCTACCTTCACTTTCCTTCTAGCACCTTCAGAATACTACTGCGCATGCTCGGGTAGACATGTCTATAGTCGAGCGTGTATATCGCCCACTGAGTGTATCTGTATGGCGAGTTTAATACTGACAGTACAACTCCTTCTGTTTTAATAAAACATTCGAGTAAAAACGTCAAGTATCTCGACCTATCCTCAGAAAGACGGACAAGATGACTGTAGTACTTGGGTGTGGCGATGAAGAGCCGTGGAGAGTCAGTAAAAGACTATGAAGCTCACCAGACATACATGTTAGGAAGAAGCTGGATTGAGCATTATTTGTCTGAAACTCTCTCTCAGTGTGGCGAGGACATTTGCAGCAAATGTCTACCCAACATTGTTGCTATGCTGAAAAACAAAATAAAAGATAAGTACTGTTACGAATAACAGCAAATCTTATAGTATTCCCTCAAGTGAGAAAATCAAATTGATGATTGTCCATTGTAGGTAGGTACATGGAGTGATGTACAACCGGTGATGAAACATCACCGTGACTGTTAGATTCTGTCAATTGTAAAGAAAACAAGTGTTTGCTATTCCACATGAGAAACAAGAGAGTCACGAACTAAGTTTAACTCTCCTCTTCCCATTCCCATCACGTACAGAAATATCTTCCAGTTGAGGTGCATTGCACCCAAGCCTCCAGGCGCTACGCACTTCAACACTCCTGTAAACTACATACAATACAATTGAAATATTCACACTACAAGATCTCCTGAGCCTAATCCTGATTGGTAACGAATTTAGGGTACTAATAGCTGACAATTCTAAGCCTTGTAGTTAATGTTGTCCGAATGTTTTCCAAATTTGCTCTACCACAATTAAAAGTGTGTTTTAAATTTCACACAGACATCTTTTATCTGCACCCGACGCGGAAATCCTAATTTTGAAAGAAAAAAATTACCATAGTATTTAAATATTGGTATACAAAACTGGCATGTAGAAAACCTTTCCTTCTTCTGGTTGTTTCAGAAACAACTTTTGTAAACCTTTAAATTTAATGTTTACGTCAATTTATGCTCAGTGATGCAACTAATTGTGTCATATGTTGAGCAATTTAAAAGTGTAGCAAAAACCGTATACCAGTTTCATCGTCTCTGAATTTCTGCTGAAAATTTGAACGAGATTAGTTACAAACTACATCCTAAGTAAGAAATATCAAAGTCGCCTAAAAGGCGTTGGGAGTAAACACAGGCCATTAAGCCGTGTGTTCTTGGACATGTAATTAGTCACATGTTGAAGCGGTCGTTTTAAGGCGAGGCCACAGATCGGCTATGGTCGCTGCTTTGTGTCCGTGCTGTGCAAGGTGAAAGTTTATTCAAGACACGTGTATTGTCTGTGATTTGCTTCAGAGTGTTAATGTGTTGTTGTTAGCCCACTGCAATGCCTGCCGACAAATTGACGCTTCAACAACGGATTCTTATGTACGGTACATACGTAAAAACCCGAATCATGTGGATCACTAAACCTAAGAAGCGAAAACGAGATGTTTTAACGGAGGAGGGGAATCCTAAAAAATACACTTTATACGAAGAACACCATACACGAACTTAAGGACAATACAAAGAAAAGCTTATGCGTGTGAATGGAAATTTTATTTGAAGATGGCAGGAATGTCTTCACGCAGATGGACACCACTTATAACAAGGTTAGATCACTCGTGAGTAAGTGACCCGGGATTTATGCAACAAAATCCCCAGTGTAACAGAGAGTGTGTTGAGCATACATACGCGCGATCATCATAAAACGACCACACTGTAGTATGTAATTCAAACTGAAGGTTCAAGGTACTTCTTGGACATAAAAATTAATTTTTGAATGTTTTGAAAGTGTTAACCAAACTTCAGCTATGGCTACGTTAAACAACTTGTAGAAATGGTATCAAAAATGTTCATCGTTGAGTGATTTATACTGATTCACATTTTGGCATATTAAAATATAGACTCAATCTAGTACGAGTTTGATAATCATATAATTTACCCTTCACACACACAAAAGACAAGATTGATGGCAATTATGTATTTCAAAGCTTGCAAAATTTTATTTGGACACAACGTTTAACTTTTGGCAGTATCCAAAATGATCTCCATAAGTTTCAATAAATAAGTAGCACTTATTGCTAAATATGCAATTGCACTAAACAATAAAATAATAGAACAGACATCACATTTTCAACATTTAGAATGCCATATAAATTATCGGGAGAATAAAGATATACAAAATAAAATATCCAAATTTCAGGCTACATGTGGAACCACAAAAAGAACCGTAGGTGGGTAAATAATTGAAATTATACAAAACAATGGCAGTCCCTTCGTTGTTATAGGAATCGAGTATTGGATAATTAAATCAAAGGACAAGTAGGTATAATAGAAGCAACAGAAATGTATTCCTACGTCATGTACAACAGGTTAAGAAATGAAACTGTAAGAGAACACGAGCACTGAAGATAAATTCAAAACACATGAGAACAACAGTTGCTAATACACTTGAGACACTTCTGTTCAGAGCATAACTCATCCGTCGAATCGATTCGCAGCTGAAGTGCTGAGTCACAACTCATAAATGAACTGCAGAGGCACAACTGATTATTGAACTACAGTCACAATTCATAAATGAACTGCAGAGTCACAACTCATAATTGAACCGCAGAGTCACAACAAATTGAACTACAGTCACAACTCATAAATGAACTGCAGATTCACAACTCATAATTGAACCGCAGAGTCACAATTGATTATTGAACTACAGTCACAATTCATAAATGAACTGCAGAGTCACAACTCATTATTGAACTACAGTCACAACTCATAAATGAACTGCAGAATCACAACTCATAATTGAACCGCAGAGTCACAATTGATTATTGAACTACAGTCACAATTCATAAATGAACTGCAGAGTCACAACTCATTATTGATCTACAGTCACAACTCATAAATGAACTGCAGAATCACAACTCATAAATGAACTGCAGAATCACAACTCATCAATGAACTGCAGTCACAACTCATAAATGAACTACAGAGTCACAACTCATCTGCAGAGTCACAACTGATTATTGAACTACAGTCACAACTCATAAATGAACTACAGTCACAACTCATAAATGAACTGCAGAATCACAACTCATCAATGAACTGCAGTCACAACTCATAAATGAACTACAGTCACAACTCATAAATGAACTGCAGAATCACAACTCATAAATGAACTGCAGAATCACAAATCATCAATGAACTGCAATCACAACTCATAAATGAACTACAGTCACAACTCATAAATGAACTGCAGAATCACAACTCATAAATGAACTACAGTCACAACTCATAAATGAACTAGTCACAGCTCATAAATGAACTACAGTCACAACTCATAAATGAACTACAGTCACAACTCATAAATGAACTGCAGAATCACAACTCATAAATGAACTGCAAAATCACAACTCATCAATGAACTGCAGTCACAACTCATAAATGAACTGCAGAATCACAACTCATAAATGAACTACTGTCACAACTCATAAATGAACTACAGTCACAACTCATAAATGAACTACAGTCACAACTCATAAATGAACTAGTCACAACTCATAAATGAACTACAGTCACAACTCATAAATGAACTACAGTCACAACTAATAAATGAACTACAGTCACAACTCATAAATGAACTACAGTTACAACTCATAAATGAACTGCAGAATCACAACTCATCAATGAACTGCAGTCACAACTTATAAATGAACTACAGTCACAACTCATAAATGAACTACAGTCACAACTCATAAATGAACTGCAGAATCACAACTCATAAATGAACCACAGTAACAACTCATAAATGAACTACAGTCACAACTCATAAATGAATAACAGTCACAACTCATAAATGAACTGCAGAATCACAACTCATAAATGAACTACAGTCACAACTCATAAATGAACTACAGTCACAACTCATAAATGAACTGCAGAATCACAACTCATAAATGAACTGCACAATCACTACTCATAAATGAACTACAGTCACAACTCATAAATGAACTGCAGAATCACAACTCATAAATGAACTGCAGAATCACAACTCATCAATGAGCTGCAATCACAACTCATAAATGAACTACAGTCACAACTCATAAATGAACTGCAGAATCACAACTCATAAATGAACTACAGTCACAACTCATATATGAACTGCAGAATCACAACTCATAAATGAACTGCTGAATCACAACTCATCAATGAACTGCAGTCAAAACTCATAAATGAACTACAGAGTCACAACTCATCTGCAGAGTCACAACTCATTATTGAACTGCAGTCACAACTCATAAATGAACTACAGAATCACAACTCATAAATGAACTACAGTCACAACTCATAAATGAACTGCAGAATTACAACTCATAAATGAACTGCAGAATCACAACTCATCAATGAACTGCAGTCACAACTCATAAATGAACTACAGTCACAACTCATAAATGAACTGCAGAATCACAACTCATAAATGAACTACAGTCACAACTCATAAATGAACTACAGTCACAACTCATAAATGAACTACAGTCACAACTCATAAATGAACTACAGTCACAACTCATAAATGAACTGCAGAATCACTACTCATAAATGAACTGCAGAATCACAACTCATAAATGAACTGCAGAATCACAACTCATAATTGAACCGCAGAGTCACAATTGATTATTGAACTACAGTCACAATTCATAAATGAACTGCAGAGTCACAACTCATTATTGAACTACAGTCACAACTCATAAATGAACTGCAGAATCACAACTCATAAATGAACTGCAGAATCACAACTCATCAATGAACTGCAGTCACAACTCATAAATGAACTACAGAGTCACAACTCATCTGCAGAGTCACAACTGATTATTGAACTACAGTCACAACTCATAAATGAACTACAGTCACAACTCATAAATGAACTGCAGAATCACAACTCATCAATGAACTGCAGTCACAACTCATAAATGAACTACAGTCACAATTCATAAATGAACTGCAGAATCACAACTCATAAATGAACTGCAGAATCACAACTCATCAATGAACTGCAATCACAACTCATAAATGAACTACAGTCACAACTCATAAATGAACTGCAGAATCACAACTCATAAATGAACTACAGTCACAACTCATAAATGAACTAGTCACAGCTCATAAATGAACTACAGTCACAACTCATAAATGAACTACAGTCACAACTCATAAATGAACTGCAGAATCACAACTCATAAATGAACTGCAAAATCACAACTCATCAATGAACTGCAGTCACAACTCATAAATGAACTGCAGAATCACAACTCATAAATGAACTACTGTCACAACTCATAAATGAACTACAGTCACAACTCATAAATGAACTACAGTCACAACTCATAAATGAACTACAGTCACAACTCATAAATGAACTAGTCACAACTCATAAATGAACTACAGTCACAACTCATAAATGAACTACAGTCACAACTAATAAATGAACTACAGTCACAACTCATAAATGAACTACAGTTACAACTCATAAATGAACTGCAGAATCACAACTCATCAATGAACTGCAGTCACAACTTATAAATGAACTACAGTCACAACTCATAAATGAACTACAGTCACAACTCATAAATGAACTGCAGAATCACAACTCATAAATGAACCACAGTAACAACTCATAAATGAACTACAGTCACAACTCATAAATGAATAACAGTCACAACTCATAAATGAACTGCAGAATCACAACTCATAAATGAACTACAGTCACAACTCATAAATGAACTACAGTCACAACTCATAAATGAACTGCAGAATCACAACTCATAAATGAACTGCACAATCACTACTCATAAATGAACTACAGTCACAACTCATAAATGAACTGCAGAATCACAACTCATAAATGAACTGCAGAATCACAACTCATCAATGAGCTGCAATCACAACTCATAAATGAACTACAGTCACAACTCATAAATGAACTGCAGAATCACAACTCATAAATGAACTACAGTCACAACTCATATATGAACTGCAGAATCACAACTCATAAATGAACTGCTGAATCACAACTCATCAATGAACTGCAGTCAAAACTCATAAATGAACTACAGAGTCACAACTCATCTGCAGAGTCACAACTCATTATTGAACTGCAGTCACAACTCATAAATGAACTACAGAATCACAACTCATAAATGAACTACAGTCACAACTCATAAATGAACTGCAGAATTACAACTCATAAATGAACTGCAGAATCACAACTCATCAATGAACTGCAGTCACAACTCATAAATGAACTACAGTCACAACTCATAAATGAACTGCAGAATCACAACTCATAAATGAACTACAGTCACAACTCATAAATGAACTACAGTCACAACTCATAAATGAACTACAGTCACAACTCATAAATGAACTACAGTCACAACTCATAAATGAACTGCAGAATCACTACTCATAAATGAACTGCAGAATCGCAACTCATAAATCAACTACAGAGTCACAACTCATCTGCAGAGTCACGAGTGATTATTGAACTACAGTCACAACTCATAAATGAACTACAGTCACAACTCATAAATGAACTGCAGAATCACAACTCATAAATGAACTACAGTCACAACTCATAAATGAACTACAGTCACAACTCATAAATGAACTGCAGAATCACAACTCATAAATGAACTGCAGAATCACAACTCATCAATGAACTGCAGTCACAACTCATAAATGAACTACAGAGTCACAACTCATCTGCAGAGTCACAACTCATTATTGAACTAGTCACAACTCATAAATGAACTACAGTCACAACTCATAAATGAATTGCAGAATCACAACTCATCAATGAACTGCAGTCACAACTCATAAATGAACTACAGTCACAACTCATAAATGAACTACAGAATCACAACTCATCAATGAACTGCAGTCACAACTCATAAATGAACTACAGTCACAACTCATAAATGAACTGCAGAATCACAACTCATAAATGAACTGCAGAATCACAACTCATAAATGAACTACAGTCACAACTCATAAATGAACTGCCGAATCACAACTCATAAATGAACTACAGTCACAACTCATAAATGAACTGCAGAATCACAACTCATAAATGAACTGCAGAGTCACAACTCATAAGTGAACAGCACTCGCCGCTGTCCGCTTTTAACTGTCCATACTCTTCGACTTCTTGACGGCACTTAACTTCGTAACTTCTCAAGTCAACTGAAATCACGGACAAGGGCAGCCCCTTATACACGCCGCGCAAACAAAGCGGAACATTCTAGAAAGCGAACCTACTCGAAATACCAAAAGGAATCCTCTGGAGCAGGGAAGCGGCACATAATGGGCTACTGTTCTGCACAGGGATCGGCCACACTCAACAGTCGGACGGGATGCTCTCACCGGCCGCGCGGTCAGAATATACAGCAACAAGAAATGTAGAGGATATTTAATGAGAATGAAAGAACACCGAAGAGAACTTTCCTGTATAATTCAAGAGGAATAACAGATGGTGGTGAAACCCGCACAAGATGAACTCCATTTGTTGCACAGCCTAACTAAACCCTGATGATGACGACAAATAGCGGTTGGCAGTGAGTTCGTGATGTAACACCACAAATACCGAGCGAGGTGGTGCCGCGGTAACGTGTTCAATCCCTGGTGACCGCCTACTCTAACCAATGGGTTTTCCGTGGTTTCCCCGGGTCGACAGACGAATGCTGAGGTGATACATCTACCGCGACTCTCCTGTACCCATCATCTTCCTTGTCATCTCTTTCAGGGTTGTATGTCCAGGCGACGGTGTCTGTGCGCTCTGTGAAAGTTTCATTCTGACATCGTCCAGGAACCCACCTCTGGGTGCTTTCGGACAGGAGCTCCTTTGGGGCACCTCCAGAGGCTCAGGGCCCAGTAGAGTAGGCTCGGGCGGCGGTCTATCTGGAAACATTAGGGATCCCATCGGGTCTCTCCCGGGGGTCAGGTAGAAGAACAAGGGGTCGGCTGCCGTGCCCAGGTTTCGGGGACCGCTCCGTACCCTTACCTTTACTTTAAGACCACAAATAATTGATGCAGATTTTTGGTTTTTATAAACAACGAAAGCGTGGTTAGTTGTATAGCATAACATGCCGCTCAATTGGTAGGCTTTGTTTAAGAACACCCCAACCAGAAATTACAATTGTCATTGTAAGTCAACTGTCTTACTTGCATTTCTACTAAGTTGTCAGCACAACACTAAGCGCTTACGGCGCAAATAGTTTCTTCCAATTTATTTTAAATTAAAGTTTGGGTACGCTGAGAAACAGCTACGCATTCACCCTCAGAGAGAAATGTCGGTTAATCTAAAAAAACCATTCTGATAATTCCTTCAACATTGAAAAGAACTATCTTTTCTGGCAAATATACCTTACTTCATTTACAAATCCTTGTGCTTGAGTACGAACACTTGGGAGAACATGCTTGTGAAGATGGCCATGGAGTAGAAAAAAGAGTTGTTTTTACGCCACCGATATTCAATGTATGTATGTGGTCACGATTTGGACAAAAGTGCTCGTATAACGTCAGAAAGTTTGGTTTTATTAGCAGGACATGTCAATCAAGTGAGAAACATTAGAAAAGACAAGTGTGTGTCGTAACCTGGCGGTCTGAGTGTGGAAAATCTTCATATTCACCAGCTTCACCTCTATTTCGTTGTGTTACTCCATTATGTGAGAAATGTCCAACTTTTGTATTATTAAATAACTACAAATGTTTAAAATATCACCTGCTGTAATTATTCGGACCGAAGATTGTTCCACCACCAGAAGTGCTTATAGACTAGTAGTATTTCCTGTTGGGGGAGGTTAAGGAAATGAGACGTTGTTTCTCATCCGTTATTAGGAACAGCCTGGAGTGTGCGAAATTATAAGGGACAAAGTGAAGGATTCGCTATAAACATGTTTACAATCATTTCAAAAAGAACGGGGGGGGGCAAATGAAATTATTCGAGTTTAAAAACCTACCACAAATTGAGGTCAGCACAGAGCCCACGCTGAACAAGTTTCAACCGCGGCGTACAATTATTACAGTTATTTGTAAAAGCATAAAACTGCAATTTATGAACAAGAATATCACGAGAGAGTCATTACCATTAATTTTGTGAAAAATCAAACCATTTGTCTGTTGCAAGTTTAACGTTGTTTTCGGATGGTGAGTAAAACCATGAAAGCGATGCTCAAATGAACACAGCTATTTAACATTAGTCATGTGAGGATAAGGCGGAAAGAAAGCTCATCCCAACCGAGATTCGAAATCAGGACCTCGTTAGGGAGCGAGTCATTTACCCTTCTCATCTTTCTAGTGCGCTCCTAAGTTTCGTGGCGTAGGACGGTGCCGGACAGATGGCTCTAAGGAAAGAGTAATTCCCGTGGACACCAAAGTGGTCTTGGAAATGTTAGGGACCCCCGCGCGTCTCCGTGGCCTGTAGCCTCCTTCACCTCCTGGGGGTGGTAGATCTGCAGCGTTGATACATGTATGAGGTTAGAGCGAATTTATTCTTACTTTACAACATAAACACCATCATTTCTAGAAATTTGCAATTTAATTGTTGAAAGGTTTTAGAACATTGAAAATACGTATTTGTGAACGAGACAAAATACCTGTTGGTTTTATAATTTCACATGACTTTCTCTGCCGCCTACTTATAGAGATAAGAGCAAGTATTGTATTACACATAAAAATAAGATGTCGAAATTTCACCGGAAGTGCATGTTTTGACGTTCCCTCAACCCTTAAGTTGCCAAAACTAAAGTAAACAAAGACAATGGTATAAAAACAAAGGAAAAGTTGATAAAAAAGCCACAAATGCAAAACAACTCATTTTATAGCTCATTTTAATTGAATCCTATAAGATACATTGACAAGACAGGACAATGAACAAAGTAATACATTTATATCACAGTAATACATGTATGTCAACAATATACATTCACTCAGTGTGGTATGATTGTGATTATTCACAAAACACAGTCTACACGCAACGCTTGTATATCTCTTCTGTGGCAGATTCAAAAACAGTCAATTCCAAAGGTAACCCGCCAGAGGATGGTTACCAAATCGGGCTCTGCTCCTCGTTTCGGCAGCAATGCCAAAGACACTTTGACATGAAGTCTTTCTGAAAAACATTAATTCTAAAAAATAAATTTATGACTATCAAAGACTGTAAGCAAAGCACAGAGTTAATACACTGCCGTTTGTGAAAATTCTAACAGCAAGAAAGAATTTACCGAAAAACTCCAAACTTGGTGGAAGTGTAGAAGAGTGTGCAAGCAATAAGTGATTAGGTTTGTAGAGATAGGGTACACATAGGCCGAGCAAGGCCCTCTCATGTCGGTCCGACAAGGTCAGTGTTGCGTCCAGTGTAGTCAGTGCAGAGCTGTCAAACAAGGTGGAAGTAATAAAGTGAGTGACAGTATGCCTCGTCGACGTCAAAGGGAGCCATATCGGCATGTGAGTGAGTTCGAACGGGGTAGAATGATCGTGTTTGTCATACCGTGACATTTCGGCTCGTACAGGGCATGCTGCTACGGCAGTGATGCGTGTGTGGAAGCAGTGGATAGATGAAGGTCGTACGCAGCGAAGAGCGGGTACTGGACCACAGCACGGGATGACCATCCCCTTGCCCGCATGGCCATAACGGACCGTACAGCTTCATCCATAGTGTTGGCTCGACGCTGGAGCACTGCAACAGGTATGAACTTGTCTGCATCAGCGGTTCGTCGCCGTCTGCTGCAGGTTGGACTGGTTGCATGCATGCCATTACGTCGGCTTCCATTGTGCAGAAACCACAAGCTCCTCCGACTGCAATGGGCACGTGAACACAGTCACTGGGGTGCTGAGTGGCAAAATGTAGTCTTTTCGGACGAGTCCCGCCTCAACGTGTCCTACAGTGATGGCCGCATACGTGTCCGGCGGTACCGTGGTGAGTGCAACCTGGAGGGCTGCATTGTTGAGCGGTATAGCGGACAGGTGTGATGGTTTGGGGCGGCATTGCTTACAACAACCCCAACAACCGATCACGCCTCCTACGAATTGAGGGCCCTTTGAACAGCAACCGGTACCTAACGGTGGTTATACTCCCCCTGCTTCAGACCACATTTCAACAGGACAATGCCCGGCCACATATTGCGAGGAATGTACAAACCTTGTTCGAAGAGCGACGGGTACCATTGCTTCCCTGCCCTGCACGTTCGCCTGACATGTCTGGTGCGTCACGGTCCTCCAGAACCAGTGTCACGGGTTCGAATACAAACTGCGTGCAGGGAAATCCCTCAGAAATGTTTTGATTCAATGCCACGGCGTATAGCAGCTCTAATTGCAGCGCCACACCAAATATTGAATATTAGGGCTCAAGTTTATCATTTGTTACTTGTCATGTACCTAACCTGTGCTATGCGTTTCCTTCTTGGTGTTGCAATTTTCACAAATGGCAGTGTAGATAACTATTCCTACATATGTATATTGTGAAAAGAATGAATTGTAGGAGTTGGTAATGTATGTTTTATAAAAGACTAACATAATTTATTGCATGCTTATAAAAGCAACACACAAATTTATTATATCTAAGAATGGACATTCTTATTGCTAATTTTCTTGTAGATACAAGGGGAATTGGTAGGCTTTAAGCGATAGTCAAATGTTTTAACAGCTGGTTGCTATGTGGCGCATTCCATTCTCTTTGTATGTCCAGGACATAAAAAACAAATACCGAGCTCCCATTTGAGAAAAAGTATAAGTATTGGAAAATTCAAAAAATCACAAGGAATATCTCAAAAACGGTTCACTCCAAAAAAAAGTATGAGTTTTAACGAGATCTACATTTTTTTGTGTAGTAAAATGTTGTCTATCTGTTCCGGTTTACCAGTTATGCAAAAGTCATTCAGAATGAAGAGGACTTTTGGGGACATTCCCAGAAAATTTACGATATACATTTCATTTGCCATGAAAATATCTTCAAGGTATTATATTTTAATCAAATTCGTTAGGGCCATTTTTGAGAAAATAAACATTTTCGAAAAATGTTCCATGTAAAGGGTAGTCTGGGCTGGGGAGGTTTTCCTTGAAAATCTTCGTGTCGCATCTTTGAAAGATACTGAAGTTTGGTATTTATCATACTTTTCGTTTTTCAGTTGGCTGTTCACAGACACACACGACCATTTTCTAAATGTTTTTTTTTATCCAGACGGGCAGAGATTTTCGGTGAAATCTCGATATAGAATTTTTGGGTGGAATGCAATATTTCCCCGATTTACTATATGTAGTGGAGGAAGTAAAAATATATTTACTTACCTGGGAATCACATGGTTGTATTTGGGTCATATTCTTCATTGTGTAGTTAAGTCTAGCCTACAGAGAGGGCAGCAAACTCTAGACAGTAGTTCCACCTAGCCAGGGATTATGCTCACTGCATGTTTTCCTTGGTGGGGAATTCAAAAGTGTATGGATACATTGCCAATTTAAGGCTTTAAAAAAGCATTTTTAGAAAAGGGTCCTTGTGTGTATATAACTCAAAAACAAAGTCTCGGATAAGCACCAAACTCCGTATTTAAGTTGAGTATCTTCCAAAGATGCGACACCAAGATTTACAAAAATATCCCCCACCCCAAACCACCCTTATTTTTTATTTTCTCAAAACTGACTCTTAAGGATTTTGTTAAAATACTTTATATTTAAGATGTTTTCATGACAAATAAAATGTATATCTTGAATTTTCTGGGAAGTCCTCTTCATTCTGAATAGTGTTGCCGTGACTTCCTCTGCTCTCTATCATTTATTAATGGCTGTACAAACTTCATTTTAATCGGAACAAATGTTTGCATTACACATTTCGTTATAGAGAACAGCGATAGTCAAATGTTTCCATGACATCACTGAATGTTGACACGACTTTAACAGAATGACTAACAATTTGAACGATGGATATTTCATAAATTGCTTATGCCAGAAAAACCTTATTTCAAATAATATGCGTGTTATAAAGAGATGTACGTTTACAGTTATATAAGACTATACAAAATTCCTTCAGAATGAAGAGGCTATTCCTACAAAATTCAAAATAAAACTTTTGTCATGCAAATGTGTTTAATCTATTTTTCAAAATAGTTAGAGCCATTTTTGAGAAAATAGACAATTTCCAAAATTGTTCCATGTAAAAGGTATTTAGGGTGGGGGGTGTCGCATCTTTGGAAAGTGCTGAATTTAAATGTCTATATTTGGACAGCCCATATTTTCTTGGAAGCCGACATCCACTGTGGTTGTAACTCGGACAGTTGTGTTAAGTGATATTCAACCTCTTGTGCTTTACATATGTTGCTCAGTTAAATGAGAAGGGTTCTTTCTTGAACGAGTTGTTGAGAAACAGTGGGCATTGTCAAAAATTAAAAATATCAAGCATACTTCTTCAAGAAGCACTGACAATTGGTCAATGCATATGTGCTGTATTTCGACCCCGCATCGGGAGGTCCGGGCGACCGCCCATGGGTTTTCGTGGTTTCCCCGGGTCGACAGGCTGGTTCGTCATCTACCACGACTCTCCTTGTCACCTGTTTCAGGGTTGTAGGACCAGGCGACGGTGTTCGGCGGATTGCGCTCTGTAAAGGTTGCTTCCCTGGCGTCGCTGCGATACGCTCCGCTCCGGGGACCCTGCAGGTTGGTGGGCGGCGTCGATCTGGAAATGTTGGAGACCCCGTCCATACTTGCACCCTTCGAGTCTCATCCCTCCCTCACGTTGGAACTGGTCTCCCTTTGAATGTGATTTAGCATATAACACAGTACATACGTTATTGTTTGTAATCTCTTTTACTTTATACAATAGTTGCTATGTACTCTACAGTCATTTCTTTTCCACTGAACGAAATCTTCGCTGGACAATTTCTCAGATTAGAGAGGTTTTACCAAGTTTGCGGTTTTGAATTATGCTGTTCACAGACACACACGGACATTTTTCTAAAAATTATCTTTTTCGCGGACCTCAAAACGGTATTTGCAATGAAATCTCGGTATTGAATTCTTGGGTGGAAAACAATACTTACTCTACTTACTATATGTAGTAGAGGAAGTCAGAATGTAGTTCTCGTTAAATCAGACAATCTCTCAAATGAAAGTTTTTGTGGCGTTAACCGTTCCCGAGATATTCTCAAGTACTTAACTACAAATCGCTGTCCTTTCTTATTGTTGTTCATGTTCGTGCACTGTCTCATAGTGACCGGCTTTCAACCAATAACTATCGCTTTAGCCTACTGCGTGTATCATTCTTATATGCGCAACGAAATGAATAATGGGAGTCTAGATAGAAGAATAGGCTTTTGTAGAAATAGAGAAAGTCATGTGAGTGCAACGCATCAGTTTTTTTTTTTAAACAAGTCACTGTTTCCGAGCATTTGCGGATGTAAATGTAACAGATAGTAATGTACAAAATGTTGTCCAACAGCAGAGATAGGAATAATGTTCATTTCATGAAACCTGCCCAAAACCGAGCCCCTCCTGCCAAGTTGGGCAATGCTCATCACCTCTTCGGGTGAATCTTTACTTTTATTTCACAACGACCTGCAGATGATAAACAAATTTTCAGTCCCCAAACTGCAAGTATCTGGGAATAAGAATGATGCAGAAATTTCTAAATTTAGAAGGCAGTCTCATAATGATGTACTTGACTGAATGGTCAGCATCAGGACCTCGACACCGCTGTAGCTGAGTTTCTATGTTTTTATTAAAATAGAATTAAACTATATTAGCATTATAAGCTGACGAAATGCTTGTACAAATACAGCTGCTGCGAACGTTTAAACCCCATACCAACAAACAAATTGGAATTTATAAAAACAGCGCGCCGCAGCCCTTGTAAATGGATGTCAGTTTACTCACTTTGAAACTGTCTTTGTCGTGATATTAAAACCTAGCACAACATTTTGGAAGACATCAAAACGTTTCCCAGTCTCATGATGACAGTTCAGGTCAAGGCAGTAGGAGTCTTGAGGGCAGGATTTGTTATCCAAAGTGGAGCACGTCCTGCACGTGCTTATTGGCTGAGTGGTCAGCATGCGGGCTTCGTAGTTCGGAGTTCTGGGTTCGCTACGTAACATTGGGGTTTTGCTTTTTTAACTCTTTATTTTAAAAATAGATTTCCAAATTTTTGCGTCAGGAGCATTTTGACACTCTGCAGGTCACGAAACAGTTTAAATTTTTGTCCTAGCCCTACTAGTATTGAAATTACAGCTCTCTAAAGTATGTTGTGGTAAACTTTGACACGTCATAAAACGCAAACAAATAAGAATTTCAGGAAATGAAGGCCGGATTCGTGATCCTGGGGTTTGAAACTATAAGTATACCAAATATCATCTAAATCGGTGATGATCATTTCCAAATGGCCCGGCTGAACGCTGGTTTTGGCTGTTTTCTGAAAATTAAAAGTATTAATATCTCTGCTTCTGGGCCACATTTTGCACATTACAAGGTACCAAAAAATTCGCAAAAAAATTAGCTTCCCAAGAAAAATATGTTGGAGTCTGTATGTTCATCCGTTCACAAGTTATTCGCGTTCAAAGTTTCGAAAACAGCTCCAAAATCCAAGTCTAAAGCCTTGCCATTTTTTGGCGTCCGGGAAAAAAATTCGAGTTTTCAGTGCGATTTGAAAGCTGAAGACGAGTAGAATCCAGAACCGGTCTTAAAATTTCGATATTTCAATTTATAAAGAAGTTATGACGTAAAACGTGTGCGTCTTGCAGAAACTTAGAAGTGTAATAATTCAATGTAAAATGGAATAATCGAGTCAAATGATATCTCGTTGGAAAGCTGAAGATTAGCAGAATCCAGATCTGACCCTGGTTTTACGAAGTTTTGGATTATATAGCAGTTATGACGTAAAATGTGCAGAAGGTGATTTTGAAGGTAGAAATTTATTTCAATAGAATTTCGGGCTACATTCTACTGAAAAGTGAGTAGAGATTGACGTAAACGAAATTGGAGATTTTAGAATTCGAAATTTGCAAGAATTAAGGAGACAAGATGTGCGAGTTTATCATTCGGAGAACATAAGAAGAACAATTTAAGGGTAGTTAATTCATCTGAGCAATAGCCGAGTGGTTAAGGCGACTAGCTGAGACCAAAGAATCGCAGGTTCGAGTCCTGCTACTGCACTTGGGTTTTTTTCCTACTATAACGTGTTTAATTTCTAACAGCTCTCGGCTTAAGTACCGGAATGAAACACCTGCTTTCAAGAGCCGTGTCGTGGTGTAGTGGTTAGCGTCGGAAACTACGGCGCAGAAAATGTAGGTTCGAGTCCTACCCCGTGCTTTAACGTTTTTTCTCTATAAAATTTAACCTTCCATGAAGTAATAAAGATGAAAATACTAACGTTGCGACGCCTGCAGTATAGCCGAGTGGTTAAAGCCAGTGATATGTAAGCGGAATTACCGGGTTCAAGTCTCAGCTCCTGTACGAGTATTTTTCTCCCAGTAATTCCCCTCCTGTTGTATTCAGTTATATACTATGTCTTAATGGTTTAAGCCCCTGATTGCGGTGTCGCAGGTTCTATCTGTTCTGAGGACTTTTGTCACATGTAGTTCCTGCTGACAGCACCTCAAACACAAGGTAAATACCACTCTTTGCTCTGCAGTGGTCACTTAAATCACTCTATATATCTGAGTGAAATAAAAACCAAATCCCTCTAAGAGACTCGAACCTGGATCTCCCGTTTGGAAGACAATCACTTTAACCACTCGGCTATACTGCAGGCGTCGCAATGTTAGTATTTTCATCTTTATTACTTCATGGAAGGTTAAATTTTATAGAGAAAAAACGTTAAAGCTCGAACTCGAACCCACATTTTCTGCGCCATAGTCTGTCACGCTAACCACTACACCACGACACGGTTCTTCAAATCAAGTTTTTCATTCTGGTACTTAAGCAGAGAGCTGTGAGAATTTAAATACATTAAGGTAGGAAAAAAACCAAGTGCAGTAGCAGGACTCGAACCTGGGATTCTTTGGTTCCAGCTAGTCGTCTTAACCACTCGGCTATTGCTCAGATGAATTAAATGCCCTTAAATTGTTCTTCTTATGTTCTCCGAATGATAAACTCGCGCATCTTTTCTCCTTAATTCTTGCAAATTTCCAATTCTAAAATCTCCAATTTCGTTTACGTCAATCTCTACGCACTTTTCAGTAGAATGTAGCTCGAAATTCTATTGAAATAAATTTCTACCTTCAAAACCACCTTCTGCACATTTTACGTCATAACTGCTATATAATCCAAAACTTCGTAAAACCAGGGCCAGATCTGGATTCTGCTAATCTTCAGCTTTCCAACGAGATATCATTTGACTCGATTATTCCATTTTACACTGAATTATTACACTTCCAAGTTTCTGCAAGACGCACACGTTTTACGTCATAACTTCTTTATAAATTGAAATATCGAAATTTTAAGACCGGTTCTGGATTCTACTCGTCTTCAGCTTTCAAATCGCACTGAAAACTCGAATTTTTTTCCCGGACGCCAAAAAATGGCAAGGCTTTAGACTTGGATTTTGGAGCTGTTTTCGAAACTTTGAACGTGAATAACTTGTGAACGGATGAACATACAGACTCCAACATATTTTTCTTGAGGAGCTAATTTTTTTGCGAATTTTTTGGTACCTTGTAATGTGCAAAATGTGGCCCAGAAGCAGAGATATTAATACTTTTAATTTTCAGAAAACAGCCAAAACCAGCGTTCAGCCGGGCCATTTGGAAATGATCATCACCGATTTCGATGATATTTGGTATACTTATAGTTTCAAACCCCAGGATCACGAATCCGGCCTTCATTTCCCGAAATTCCTATTTGTTTGCGTTTTATGACGTGTCAAAGTTTACCACAACATACTTTAGAGAGCTGTAATTTCAATACTAGTAGGGCTAGGACAAAAATTTAAACTGTTTCGTGACCTGCAGAGTGTCAAGAATGCTCCTGACGCAAAAATTTTGAAATCTATTTTTAAAATAAAGAGTTAAAAAAGCAAAACCCCAATGTTACGTAGCGAACCCAGAACTCCGAACTACGAAGCCCGGATGCTGACCACTCAGCCAAGAAGCACGTGCAGGACGTGCTCCACTTTGGATAACAAATCCTGCCCTCAAAACTCCTACTGCCTTGACCTGAACTGTCATCATGAGACTGGGAAACGTTTTGATGTCTTCCAAAATGTTGTGCTAGGTTTTAATATCACGACACAGACAGTTTCAAAGTGAGTAAACTAACATCCATTTACAAGGGCTGCGGCGCGCTGTTTTTATAAATTCCAATTTGTTTGTTGGTATGGGGTTTAAAAGTTCGCAGCAGCTCATTTTGGAGAACTGTAATTGTACAAGCATTTCGTCAGCTTATAATGCTAATATAGTTTAATTCTATTTTAATAAAAACATAGAAACTCAGCTACAGCGGTGTCGAGGTCCTGATGCTGACTATTCAGTCAAGTACATCATTATGAGACTGCCTTCTAAATTTAGAAATTTCTGCTTCATTCTTATTCCCAAATACTTGCAGTTTGGGGACTGAAAATTTATATACATCAGATAATCCTAGTGAAAAGAAAAGTTTCCACCCGAGTATTTTACGTCATAACTCCTCTATAAACTAATAGTTTTCCTTTATTTGGGAGATAATTACTACGTTTCCATGAGGAATTGAAATCGATTTGAGTACTCTCTCCTCCGTATTGAATACTGCATGGAAACGTGGATCTGGAACGTTGTTGCATGGAAACAGCTACCGTATTCAAATCGTTTGGAATAGACCAAAGATATTGTCTTCTACTGCTGCACGCGCTCGTCATTTGCTTTTTTTTTTTTTAGCGGAAATCGTTAATCACATTGTAATAAAACACACAGCTAATCCACTTTTATGCTTCCATAATTCGCAATTTATTCTTCTCAAAAACATTCACTAACCTCAAAACCTGCTTAAATTATACAGAAAAACAAACTAACATGTTTATCAGGTTCGGCGACAAGTTGACCAACATAAAAGCTTGAATTACCTACTTGTTCTTGAACTTTCTGTATGCAAATGTATCTCAATATGTATCGAATTTAGAGTGGAAACGCGGATCGTATTTAGTATGGAATTGGACTCAAATCGATTTCAATTCTCCATGGAAACATAGTAGATTTTTTGGGTACGTCGTAATGTGCAAAATCTGTCCATAATCAGAGATAGAGCGGCTCCAGCAGTCTGCGAGCTTATAAGCATTAGGGACTCCCGCGCGTCTCTGTCTCGTTCACCAATCTATACTTAGACTAAAGCAATCGTCACATTTTTAAAACTGAAATTCTGGCTCTTTGCATGACAGCGAGAAAAAGCGAATAGCTACTTTCACTCGCAAAAACTGCAAGTATTTGAAAATTCAAACAATATTTCGGAAATGGTGAACGCTACAAAAATGTTTATATTCAACATGAGATGTGTGCTTTAAAGAGATCTACATTTTTCAAAGGCTATTCCCAGAAAATTCAAGATATAGGTACATTTTATTTGTCGTTCAAATGTCATGGTATTTTAATCAAAAGTGGTTTGTATACAAAGTCTCTTGCGACTTTTACGATTACTTCCACAATTATAATTATTTCTGCCACAAAACGAACACAAGTAATGACTACATTTGCCTGTCTCCGTGAAATAGGCGTACCGACAAACGGAGGGGGCTGGTGAGCCCGGGAGGGACGAACCGAAGGGCGAGGTCCTTAATGTTTCCAGATTGAACGCATGCAATGCCACCCACAAGCGGGTTGGAGCCCACTCGGAGTAGAGACCTAACTGAGCGCACAGCCGAACACCATCACCTGGTTCTACAACCCTCAAACAGATGACAAGGAAGCAGGAGATTAGCCACCCCGGGGAAACCAAAAACTCAGAGCGGGTATCGAACTCGGGCCACAGCCATCCCGCTTGGTGTCTGCCCCAGTTCGAACCTGGGATAGCATGAGGTTATCGTAGCAAGTGTTCGGTGCTGAAAGTTGAAGTAGGTTACGAAATTTATCTGATGAATGGCATATCGGACAGATGCTTACTGGTTGGAAAGGACCTCTGCGCGTCTCCGTACGCTGCCCTGTAGCCTCCTGAGGGTGATAAGGACAAAAGATGCGAGGTGTCCCCTTGTCATTCGAGACTATTCCATGAATAAAATGTAACACAATATATAACCACTATCTTACTCGTGTTGTTTAAAATCAAATTACCATTGTGTCAGATCACGGCATACTAAATGAATGTGTTACGGAACATTAGACAGTGATACCAACGATGAGAATGAAAAAACATTTTAACCTCAAAATTAAGATCAGCTAAAATAAAACAAAAGCAACATACTTCTCCCCCCCCCCCCCATTTATTGGGAAATTGACACTACTTGAATGTGTACTGGTTCAAAGTTGAAGGAATCTGCTGAAGTGGATGTTGAGGTAGTAGGATTTAGTAATGTCTCGAAAACTGATGGATGACGACGTAGCCTATTTAATACTGTAACGGTTCTGTAGCGCATCCTTGCAAACATGCTACAAGATAAACGACGGTTACTGGTGAAATACGCGGCGTAAGGAACAGTCGTGGAAATGATCCGAGTTGGAGTTGACGAGGACAACCGCATTCTCTTCCTGTATATTTGCAAATACTTGTTCCCCAAGGACAGACAACGTTATCTAATTCTATGTACACATTACCTCAGTAAAACTAGACGTGAACTCACCGTGATGTCATAACGCTCTTCTGCCACGCCCACTGCGCTGTAAAACATCTTTCTTTTAATTATATCGATGTTCTTCCCCATGCGCCAATATCATCACCCATTACTTGCCTATAGAACAAGTGTTGTACGAACACACTTCATCTTCTAAGGATGCAACATGATTAACGACACATCTCGTTAAAGTACACAACTTATGCCAGAAATTGTTTCTGACGTTTTTTGTTTGTTTTTCTCGTGGTCATGCAAACAGCAAGGAGTTTTAAAGGTTTTTTATTCTTCTTATATGTACAATGAAACAAGAAGACATACAATAAGCTTTCATAGAGAATACCATGTCAGGAGTAAGCAGAGGCCATCTAATTCCAAAGAAAATAAAAAGTCTGATCAATACCTAACTGGTGTTTAAGTTCACTATCTATCAAACAAGCGACACAAACATTTTCAAGAACCCCCCCCCCACCTAAAACACCCTTAAATGGAACATTTTAAAAAAAAATTCAATTTTCTAAATCGTAGCTAATGATTTTGATTAAAATACCATATATTAAAGGTATTTGCATGACAAATAAAATGTATATCTTACATTCTCTGGGAATAGGCTGTAAAGTGCTCTTCGTTTGGAAGGAATTCTTGTAGAACTGGTAAATGTTAAGCAAAAAACAAAAACATACTACACAAAAAAAAACCTAGATATCTCTAAAACATGCAATTTATATTTTCAAATGATGTTTTTGTGGCATCAGCCCTTTCCGAGATGTCATTAATGGTTCGAATTCGTCATTCTGTTAAAGTCGTGTCAACATTCAGCTGTTTCTCGTGATGTCATGGAAACAGTATGGAGGGCCAGCATATAGCGTCCAGTTGTTAAACATTTGACTATCGCTGTTCTCTATAACGAAATGTGTAATGTAGCTAAAATAAGCTTTAGTAAGAATAGTCTATATGCACTACTGGAAGTATAGAGGATAGTGAATGTAACACATCAGACTTTTTCTTGTTCACGTTAAACTGTATTATGTCCAAGATATTTTCTGAATTTCAGGGTGTCTGATACACAAGTGATTTAAAATACAATACATTTGAATAATACTTTTAATTCACCTCCCTCAGTTTCTCCTGAAAAATTTACATCAGTGGACTTAATATGGTTTGGAACAGACTTAAATAAATATTCAAAAATTGATTTAACTTTCTAAATATAACAGAACTTGTCTAAAGTATGGTTATAAACTTTTTTAATGTAAAAGTTTTCAAAACGTATAATAATATGCAATGTATTTCATTTTTTGACTTTGTATTCTATTAGAAGTCACCCCCCCTTAACTATTTTTGAGTGAAAAGATAACTCGCATATTTAAAAGCTTAATTTTTGGCTCCAAGTTGATGATTATACATTTTAACATTAGTTATTGAGAAAATTGTTTCTAAGCTGTAATTTGTAATACTAAAAGGTAATTTTACCTGGACATGTTTCAGCGTCAGCATTCTCCAACTGGTGCAGTATTGTTTTGGTAGAGGTTGGCTTTGATGTGCTTGGTGCTTGTGTTATGGGTACTGTGTGACAGCAAATCAAAATTTAGGATGTTGTTTTGTTTTTCCCTCCAATAGCTAATTCTGCTGCATATCTTGCGAGGATTATATTTTGTGTTATTTCATGGCTGATTGAGCAGATTTGTTTGTATTTAACTGCTCTCAGATGTTCTTTCCATCTTGTTTCCAAGAGTTATGCAGAGCACAGTCTATTTTGTAAATGCCACATTTTTGGTGTGCTGGGATGGTAAGCCTGAAGTTGCTTTGGGGAGCTAATGTGAGTTTAAATGTTTTGGAATTTGTGATGCAGTCCTGGATGGAGTGTAAATGTCTTGAAATTGGGTTTGTCTTAGTTTTGTGCCGTGTGTTGTTTGAACTTTTTGATTTCCTTGCCTATCAGCTGTTTATTGCTGCAGATATCACCTTTCCTTCCTTTAACGAATCTGTGAGTTAGGCTGTTCAGTGCTGCTTGTTTGTAACCATTATTTTTTATGTAGTTGTCAACGTTAGTTGGTTTATGGTTAATTCCAAAGGTTAGAGATTGCATTCTCTGGTTATCTTCAAATGCTGGAAAGGTCCATATAAACAATGTAGAGCAGAAAGGCAGTACCACAAGACTTCACACCTAGCGACACTGTACAAAAGTGTGTTTTGTTTATATCCAGAGACTCTGATTTAATGTTCCTATCCTGTAGTGCCTTTCTAATGTACAATGTTCTGCTGCACGTTGTACATTTCAGGATGTCTGCCAGCGGGGAAGCAGCTGCCAGTGCGGAGCCCACCACAGCAGAATCTCAGAAGCCTGTAACTCCTGAACCAGACAAGAAGCCAGAAGAGAAGGGTGTATCGACTCCTGTCTCAGGAACAAGCACACCAACTGCTGCTACTCCTCCACCAGGAAAAGCAGCCCCAGGTTTCAAGAGCCAGTTTAGGGCCTTCTCAAAGTTCGGTGACATCAAATCTGATGGTCGACATATCACATTATCGCAGAGTGACAAATGGATGAAACAAGCCAAAGTGATAGATGGAAAAAAGATTACAACCACCGACACAGGGATATACTTCAAAAAACTCAAGTATGTATAGCCCCTGAATAATAATAAACATTTTTTAGAAAAAAGGTCCATATGTTTGTGTCTGTGAACAGTACACTCTAAAATGAAATGTTTAATAAGTATCATTCTTGGTATGTTCCAAAGATGGAACGTGAAGATTTTCAGGGAAATCTCCCACCATTTAAGAAATTTACATGAGAGATAAAATGTATGAATTTTCTGGGAATAACCTCTGAAGTCCTCTTTATTCTGAGGGAATTTTGTGTAACTGGTGAATGTTAAGAGAGAGACAAAAACTGTAGACCTCTTTAAAACATACATTTATTTCAAATACTTTTTCTGTGGCATTGTGCATTTCTGAGATCTCCTTTATTATTGGACTGAATGTTTCAATACTTTTGTCACTATTCACTTGAAAACATTGTGCAATTTCAAGGCCAGTGGGCACTTTTAAACACCTGATTGTCGATTCAGCCTCTTCTATCTGCAATGAAACTGTTTCTGGAAAGTTTTATCTCAATTAACAAGAAGTAGATAGAAAAATAAGGTTTTGTAAGAATTTTTATAGAAGCTTATAAAAATAAATGACATCAGGTAAAGAAAGCTATATGAAGGTAACACATCAGAAAGATCTTATTGTGACCTTCTCTTTAATAGATAAAAATAACAACAACAACAAATTTCAGACATTTAATACAATGCAAATGACATTGATTTTGAATACAAAGAAGAATGAGAACAGGTAGTTGATGACAATAATAGCAAACATACATAGAAATTTAAAAATTTAAAAGTTGTATCTCACCAATGTTAAATTCATGAGCCATTATCTCAAGATATCAGACTGAGATGAGTAGATGAAGTTCACTGACATACTTTTATATAAGTTTGTTCATTAAGGAATATAGGATGATTTTTAAGTATACCAGCTTTTGATTAAACTTTACCCCTATTATTAACACCAAAGTAGATCTTAAGAGGTTGTTTTTATCATCCTAAAATTTAATAGTTTCTGAGAAAATGCGTCATTTTTATCAGTAAATGTCATTCACAGCAAAACAAACTTGCAGGTTGAAAAATTCACTGCCATAGTTGGGATTTGAACCACAGATCTTCTGGTTTTGTGTGATTGCTCTGACCAACTGAGCTACCATGACATTAAATTCCCCAACTGACTCGCAAGTATATCCCCGTAATAGTTGGTTAAAATGCCAGAGAGTCTGCAAATTGTGGTTCCTCTCCAAAGTAAAACCTTAAGTCTGGTTCAGACTCTCATAGTTCACTACCCTTCTCCTACATACATCAATTCCCCGTTACTTCAACACTAGAGGCAGTCTGTTCCAACTATGACAATTTACACCAGGGTGATAACAATAAACACTCTCTCACTATTTTCTCCTGTGAACTGTTTGCCCTGAATTATATATCAAAGATACATTATCTTCAGGTTCCTATTGGCTCGCCATATTTTGGTACACTGATTTAATATCATCTTTGCATGGATCTTGCTGCGAAGAAGGCTAACTTTACCAGAGCTCAGACTAGGAGACAGTCTGGATACTACATCCACCAACCTTCTACAACCCTTATCCGCCGAGATCAGATACTGGTAAGAACTAGCCCATTTCTATCTTCTCTCTCATGAAGCTCTACTCTATCTTAAATAAAACTCTTTAACTGCTGTGGTGCATAGCGTCCCATTCTGTATTGGGTGTGAAACACTGGTAACTTTGCTCAGGTGTGAGGTTCTTTTATGTGGCATAAATCTACAACATGGGACCACTGGCTTTACTTCCCTTCTGAAGGAAACCATGCTAAGGATTTTTACGCCCCAAAAAAAATCCATTGCTCTCCACTGGGTTTGAAACCGCAACCTCTGTGTGATTCTGCTTTCGCACTATCCATCATCTGATCACAGCTTGCTCAGTGACTTGCGCTGCAGCAAAGTCATTGTTCAGTTTCTTATTCACTGAGCTTTAATGTAACACTTTACAATTTTTACTTCAATGTACATCTTAGTGTTTAGTTGCGATATAACCATTGTTGAAGCAATTATAATAAGTTAAAATAAAAACTAAAAATTTATTTGTTTGGCAATCTTCCCCTCAAAAAGTAGTGTAACATTAAGTAAATTTTCAGAACAGAATTTACATTGAAAAACCAATCAAAATTACTTGAAAGTTAAGAGCTAAAATTACAATTTCAGAGCTCAGTAAACACGTTAACATCATCATCATCTTCATTACAGCAGATGGTCAAAGTAATTTTCATATCTGGCAATACAACCCTCTCAAAGATCGCAGATGGACCACACTTCACATCTTGAATTTTCTGCGATGTTCTCTTCGTTTCATATAGTGATAACCCTAAACAGATAGACAAAAACTTATTACACAAAATATATACGTCCCATTAAATCACACATTTTATGTCCGCCATGCTATGAGTTCTACTGGTATGTTTTAAAAGATTTATTTCCGCTCACAATTTCAATTATATCAAAAAGTGTCACTTCAAAATACAAAGGAAATCATAGCTGTTTGGCTTCACTCAATTACTTACACCCCACAATTGAAGCTTACTTTAGTTCCTGACATAATCACTTTCGTTATTTAAGCATCTCCACAAACTTTAGAATTCCTGTGTTGTAATTGGCTGCTGCCAAGATGTTTGGTTACAGTTTCACTCAGCAAAAGATGATAAATGTTTGGAAAAGAAATTTGTAACTTGTGTAGGGTAGGTAACACAATTCCCCCTCCCTTTCTTTATTGTTCCATTTATACCCCTGGTCATATTGGAGGCTATGGTATTAACTCACATCTCGTTTGTCTTTGGGTTTTGTATATTGGATCACATTCTCATTCATACTTTGGGGAGAATAGGCAATTATCTTCGCTAGAGAAAAATTCCCACACTCCAGCCAGGAATTAAACCTGGGACCCCTCACACAGCAGGCAGATATTCTACCAACTCAGCTACAGGCTCATTCACTTGATTCTTCAAATCATCTGTGACCAATGATGGATGTCCAGGTCAAGTTTCATCACATACATTTTTTTCGTCCACTGTCTCACATTTCTTTCATTCATTACTGTATCAGCATACACTTGCTTTAGTTGATGGTAAATTTCTGCAGGTTTCAAAATCTGGGCATTCAAAAATGAAATAATACCTGTCACCTCACAGCTGGCAGGACTTTATATCACACAGTTCACTTGAACAATCACAGAATGCACAATAGCAACCTGTTTCGCACAATGCTGAGAAAAGAAAACCATTTGACCATGTATAGAAGCCTGACAGCAATTTACAGTGGGATCTGCGCAAACAAGCATTACTTCCTGCATCACCCTCATACTTACCATTTTCAAGGTATTCATTGTTATTGTTTTGAAATATATAATACATTTTTAACTTCTAAGTTACCATTCTTTTGTTTCTCAAGATGTCTTGCAAAAAGTGGAATTTCAAAGGCAGCGTACATCGACCCACTTTTTAATTTGAACCTCGTACCTACAACAAAATGAATAGTGCAAAAATTTCTGCACATTTTATCTGAATCAGCAAGAAGTGTAGAGAAAGCCATGTGAATATAACAAATCAGATTTTATTGTACTTTAATGTTTTAATGTGCTAATTGTGCATTGAAGAAATGAACATTTTTCAGGCAACAGAAGCTGGGCATCGAGGAATATAAAAAGTTCCTAGAGGACCTGGCAAAGAACAAAAAGGTGGATGCAGAAGAAATCAAAGGAAAGATGGCTGTATGCGGAGCTCCAGGTTTCTCAGGTGTTTCTGTAAGTAACCTGCTTTCTGATACTTTAATGAACAATAGCTCAAACACAGAGGCAATGCATGAATAGATCTCTTGAAAAGTGAACCAAACCCTTGTTAGTTTCTCTGCCATAGCATTGCATTGCACCCAAAAATTTGATTTGAGATTTCACCACAAATACCCCTTTTGTGGCCCCCTATGTATTTTCACTTTCTCTACCACATAATGGGTAGAGAAAGTATTGCATTCCACCCAAATATTTAATATCAACATTCCACCAGGAGTGACATTTCAAAATGCGGTATGTCCACTTGCAGACGTACAGTAATTTGAACCAGACTCCTACTCCAAAAGATAGGCTGCATGAAGCTACAGCGTTGCTTTCATTGAAAACACAATTTTAAATCAAGCATAAATTATGGGTTTTGTTTAAAAATGTGATCAATCCAGCATCAAAATAGGTTCAAAGTGCGATAAGTCCAGCTTATTATGTCGAATAAGAAGCCAAACCCTCACAACAGTGTTGCATTGTTAATTAGTTGTTGTAGCCAACATATTGTTGTATGTGACAGGTTTGTTGTTCAGCACTGTTTCATGTGTAGGGATCATTCTTCTGGGTCTAGGAAGTGGCAGAAGGGCGTAGTGAAAACAAAAGTGGAGCAGATGGAAAGGTAATCAACAATTTTGTGATGACATTTCTTAAATTGCCTTTCATTACAATTATTACTAGCGGCATATTCCTGCTTTAATCTTTGGATCGAACTGCACTTAAGCGAATAAATATTAATTGTTTCAGATACCGTGATAGGAACTCTGAAATGTTGGAGTTTGAACTGCCTTGTGCACACAAGGAGGGAAGATTTAAATGCTGTACCATATTATCAGGAACAGGAAGAAGATCAACAGCCATGTAAACAAACAGCAGCAGGACAGGATTCGTTCATCACTTATGACAGTATCCAGCCCGGAACGACGGCATCCTCGGAAAGAAAGTGGAAAACTGAATACTCTAGTTACAAAATTTCAGGTTAGATTAAACAATGAACAAGTTGCCATATGTTCCAAGTTTTTTAGAGTTTTGTTTGGCATAGGAACAACCAGACTTAATAGTATTGCTGCCTGCCATTCTTGAAAAAAGAGCAGGGCAGTGTGATGAAGTTCATTTTGAATTTGAGGGCTAGGAAAGCCACTACAACAGATGGACATGAATATCACACAGCTCTTTAAAATGTATAATGAGAACTGCAGGTAAAACAGTCATTCTTCAGTAACGTCTTCTCTAAAAATTTTAATTTGGGATTTGGTGATCCTGCAGTAGAATCAAACTCACTAGCAAAAACAAGAGCCCAATGTATAGCAAGTTACTTCTACTGCTGGACTGAAAGGCAGGCTGGCCCCGGACCAAATGAAGTGAGTTCTACGTGAGTACAGTCACAAGATTATTTTCTGAACACAAATGTCCATGTAGTTCATTCTCCGTCACTTGCAAAGAAATCTCCACACTCAATCAAACAGATACGCATTATGTGGTCATTCGTCTTGCCTGAAGAAAAAACATTATGACATTTATGGGAAACGTTCAAAAGCTAGGAATATTTTAAACTTCAAGGACCTCTGTCATAATTAAAAGAAGTCAGTGGGTATAAGAGATATGAAATGGGTATTACTGAAAAATAAATTCCATGGGAAGAAAACATCCATTATTTTTAAAATGGTGCCCTCATACAGACTGGACGACGCATGAAAAAGTTAATAGGTGTAGCAGCAGATCAGATACCTGACCCAAATGTTATCAATTTGATACACTATAAAATAAGAAAGAAAGCTTTGATGATAGCTGGGAGGAGGAGCTATACTTGAGAGAGAAGATGTTACCAAGTTGAGCACGAACCTGCATATCAAATGCTCTGAACATTTGTATTTCTAATACAGGTTTTTACACTTTGCTTAATGAATATCTAAACATTTTTGTGAATTATTAATGCTTTTGATTGAATTGGTTAATATATTTTTCAAAAATTTTCAGAAAAAGAAAAGTAAGAAAGAATTTTGATTGCATTGCTTAAATAATGTTAGGACATTTCTCAAAGAAGCAGTATGCAACCATTAAAAGAGTGACTGATTTTGATTGTATTGCTTAAATAATTGGTTGGAAACATCTTGCTCAATTATTTGACTAAAAATAAAAATTAAAGAACAGATTCCTGCATTATTTTGTTTCAAAACACAGCTTGTCCCTTTACTTGGTGCAAACTGCAACAAGTCCACACATTTAGCAACTGTTCTTTAAATAGTGACATTTTCCCCATTTATACAATAATTTTTTTCTTCCATGGTATTGCAGCTGGAATGTTGCAGACATAGTTTGAAGTTTTCATTACAGAGGGTATTTTTTGTTTCATGTGCAGCTCTAGCGAGAGAAGCGTGAACTATGCATGTTACTGTCGTCCACGTGTGAAGAGCAGAGAGGTGTGGTTCATAGGGCATAAACCGAGTGATATTCACAGGGACATGCGCCAGTGTATGAGGATGATTGTATGGACCGTAGCAATGTCTCCAGGTGGTGTGCATTCTTCCTAGAGGCCTGTGTGAACCCTGGTGATTCGCTATCCTCCGGGAGGCCGGTAACAGCTGCAACCCCGCACAATGTCAGAGACATTGAGGCAACAATTTTGAATGACCGGTGTGTGCAACTGCGAACCTTATGGCAACAGTTCAACATTTCTATGGTGCAGTGTACGATATTGTTCACGACTCTTTGAAATTTCGTAAAGTTAGTGCTCACTGGGTGCGTAAGAACTGACAAGGGCCAGCGAATGATGACGAGCTTGGATCACCTAACGCAGTACACCGCAGAAGGGCATGACTTTCTGAAGGGAATCATCACTGGTGATGAGTCGTGGACATACCACTACCAAGCAGGCAAGTACGGAGTAGAAACATGCTGGTTCCCCAGTGTGACTCAATCTGCTAGGAAAGTGCTTGTGACGGTGTTCTGTTGTGTTGGTGGACTTTGCTGAACATGGGACCACTGTGAATGCTGCAGCCTACATGAAAACTTTGGTGAAGATGCGTCGTGCCCTTCGTGACAAACGCCACAACATGAATGTTGACGATGTCAAAATTCTTCATGACAATGCTCACCCCATGTTGCTGCTGATGTTCGTCAGAAAATCACTAAATTTGTTTGGGAGGTGTGCCAGCATCCACCATACAGTCCGAACCTTACACCATCTGTCTTTCATCTGTTTGGCTCCATAAAGAAATTCCTGGCCGGCCAACGCTTTGCGACAGATGTGGAAGTGAAATCAGCAGTCTGCAGATGGTTGGCTATATTCCAAGGAAATGGACTTCTACGAACAGGGCAGTTTGAAACTGTTATCACGATGGGAGAAATGTGTTGAGAAACTTGGTGACTATGTCAAAAAGTAGGTAAAAGGTGTAAGTTCATTTGTGATTTTTCTTGTAAAAGAAATATTGTGCGTTACTTTTCGATCCGCCCTCGTATTATTTTACTATATTCAGAATTCTTAATATGTCCCTGTACTTAAGCTATTAATTAATACAAAACTTTATTCAATATTAGTTTTTGGCTTCTACCTGTAACATTTGTATTGGTGGACTTTTCGCATTTTGAAAAGTTAGTCCTCACATGTTTTAAAGCCCGTGGATAAATAAATAAATAAATTAATTAAAAAAGCATTTTTTCTTCTAAGGATGTAATATGAACATTTTCCCTCACTCAAAACTACCATCTATGTGGAAACAAATTAAATATTTTTGATTTTGCCAAAAATGGTTGGAGTGATTTTTATTAAAACAGCATATATTTTAAGATATTTGCCTGATAAATAAAATGTATATGTGCTCTTCAGTCGGAAGAAACTTTGTAAGCCATAAAAGATACAGAAACTTGGTGCAAAAAAAATGGGAACACACAATTTATTTCAAATAACTTTTTGTGGCATCAGTCATTTTGTTTAAAGCTGTCTCCATTCAGTTGTTTCTAGCGATGTCATGGACTTTTGGCACCAGTAGGAGCGTAAATACTGATGTTTTGATATTCAGAGAATGAGGATACAGGAACAAAGTCATTTAGCCCACGAAGATAAAATGTTATTACCAAAGGAATTTATGGAAGTTTAGCCTCACAGATTCTACGGCTATGCACTGTTGTTGCTCCACTGCTTCACTCCTCTACTTATAAAAAACATTCCACGCAGAAGGACAACACTCCCATGTAACAACAGTAGTGTTCCATATGCTGTGCAAGTAATAAAGATGTATAGTGAACGACTCATATCCAGACTTTCAAGATAACTGGCCCACCTACTTATACTAACAATACCTTTCTAGAAGCTATATAAAAATAAATGATAGTGGCAAGAGAAACTCATATAACAAACAGGGTGAGCCAATGAAATGGGCTATTTTAAAAATTTAATAATTACTGCACTGATTACTTTGACTTTACGTTTAAAGTACACCAGAACCTCTGTTACCAGAAACATATTCAACCAGAATGACCAAAAAAATGAATATTTGTACACTGATATTTCAAAAGAAGCTAGAAACAGCGATGTGTTATTCAATTTATTTAAATATTTTTGTTTAAAACAAATTGAAGAAACATTAGTTGTTAACTTACGTTAGGAATGACAAAGGGGAGCATAACGGAATGTAGTGACTCCATCCCTTCTCTATTGACAAACTTTTTGGCTGTTTCATTAGCTTTTGTTAACTGTCAATTATTTACAGTAACTGTCGCTACTGCAGCTGAAGTATTCTTGCTGGGGACCATTCCATCACTTTTTCATGGAAGAGATTCGTCAAGTACCTAAACTAATGAAAAGGAAGTGAATCTACCTTTCTCTTTCTAAAATTCTTGTCATATAGCATTACGCTTTGTTGAAAGATGTGAAGAATCAAAGCCTTCTGGTAGCATCACATAACGGCTAGAAAACCAAGTGAAAAGAAAAAGCAAAGAAAATAGAAGACTTTTTCAAACAAAATTAATACTGCATATGTAGTTATAAGTATTGCATCCACTATGGAACATTATTTTTGTTTTTTAATACAGTAGCTTGCATTTATTAAATATTTTGTTTTGTATGTATATGTATTCATTTACTTTCACCTAAAAGTTTAGAAAATGTTTCTTAACCCCAAAAAATGACATTTTTATTTGAAATTTAGGTTATTCAAAACCACCTTCCCCCACCCCTTTGATCCAGTTAATAGAAGTTTTGTATACACATTGGCATTTATTTACCTGCACCTCAAGAAATTCTATTTTAAGTCATTTCATTGAACACAGTCTAAGTTGTTTGTTTCCAATTAAACAATGTAACATTTCGACAGCTTCATGGAAAATTTTTCTTTGAGTTCTTCAGTGTTCTATGGAGATGCATTTTTGAACATCATACTCTTCAAGTATTCTATAAGAAAAACTGCAGGCCATCTGGAGATAAATGTCTGACTGCAACCATAAAGCATCTTGCCATGTGAGTGGTTGCACCATCCAAGTGTCTCAACCAACAAGAGCATTATTCGAAATTTATGTAGACAAAAATTCTTCAACCATTCTGACATATCACTGTGCAATGGCTTCTAATGCTTTTCATAAGAGTTCGTTTGTGACCAGTGTCAAAAGTTTTGTGTGTTGACATATCCAGTCATGCAGTCTTTGTTGACATTTATACAAGATCCAAGAATTATTGGCAAAAGGTCATATGGTTTACTTTATCAGCATCTATTAATGTGAATTTTGTATGGATGCATGCATAGGTCCTTATGAAGAGTTTTTCATATAGCCAGGCGAACAGGCAGAATGTTTAAGACTACAGGTCTGACGGCAGAGTATGTACAGATATTTGCTTCTTTAAACAGGACCATTTACTTCAAAGTTGTGATGATACTGGATCATTGTGCAGCTCCACACTTCCCTATCTCCATGATATAAATGTCAGAAGCAGCACCAACTGTTTTAATGTAACATTTTGGGAATCACAAAGCTCTGACATGTACATCACTATTTTAGTGTACAGCCAAGAATTTCTTAAATGCATGTGTTTTGAGTTGTCATGGTGGTAAGCTTATTAAATGTATTTGTGTTACACTAACATGATTTTGATACTTATTAGTGAGTATACAAATTACTATTCATAAAAATTATTTTCTTATCTACTTCATTTTAATCTAAATAAAAGCTTACTAGAAATAGCTGCATTACATGTTTTGTTATACATACAAAGGCAGAACTGTATGCCGACCTTCAATTCCATATTCTTTCTATGAGATTGCAAGAAACTACTGAAAATCAACAGGAATTTAAAAGAACAACTCAAACCATTAATAATGGATATCTTGGAAACGGCTAATGCCACAAACAAAGCTATTTGAAATAAATCATGTGTTTTAAAGAGATCTACATTTTTTTGTGCAGTATGTTTTTGTCTATTGCTTAATGTTGAGCATTTATACAAGATTATGCAAAATTCCTTCCAAATGAAGAGGACTTGACAGGCTTTTCCCAGAAAATTCTAGACAGACATTTTATTTGTCATGCAAATATCTTTAATATATGATATTTTAATTACAATCATTAAGAGCCACTTTTCAGAGAATAAAAAAATCTGAAATATATTCCATGTAAAAAGAAAACTACAACCACACGTCAAATTTTTGGGCATAACAGAATATTTACCCAACTTACCCTACATAATAGAGAAAATAAAAATACTCAAGATTATATTACATTTCTTCCACAAGCTACCATTATTGGTAGAAGAATTTAATATGTTACATTCACATGACTTTCTGACAACTACCTTTTAACTACTTCAAATTAATCAACACACATGTTTGGATAAATACTTTCATTGTGGCTACAAGGGCTACAGAAGCTTTAAAGTGAGTCTCTGTATTCTGGCCGTGAAATTCCAGGACATTGTGAGAAACAACTGAATAACAACAGCAATTCAAACCAATAATACCGTGAAAATGTTTGATGCCACAACAATATTATTTATAATAAATTATGTATTTTAAATAGGTTCTACATTTTTTGTGTGGTAATATTTTGTCTACCTCTTATGCTTTACCAGCAAAACAAAATTTCTTCAGAATGATAAGAGACTTCACAGGCTATTCCCATAAAATTCAATATATATATATATATATATTTTTATTTGTAACTACCTTAAAAGTGTGGTATTTCAATCAAAATAATTACAGCCATTTTTGAGAAAATCAAAAAAGACCAAAAAATGTCCATGTAAAAGGATAGTTTAGAGTAGGGGGAATTTTCTGGAAAATCATTGCATCACATCTTTGGAAGATACTGAACTCAAATACCAAATTTGGTGTTTATCTAACATTTTGTTTAGAGTTATGTTGTTCACAGACACACACATGAAGTTTTTTCTAAAAATGTATTTTTTGGGATTTAGGGGGCTCCAAAACATACACTTCCAGTGAACTCTCGTATCAAATTTTTGGGTGGAAAGTAAAAATGCAAATTTCCACACATAAAAATGAACAGAGTACACTACTTTGTGCTTGTACTGACTGGATATCATTGTAAAGGTATCACATTTTTTGTGCAACAAAAAGTACTACACAATAATAAATTACCAATTTCTGGTATTTTCTTGCTTTGAATTATTACTAAATGTTGAAATTGTTTAGAAGCATAAACCTTAATTTAACAGGGTTGTCCCAGAAGTACCTGACCTAACAAAGAATACACAAAATATCTTTATTTCTCTACATGGTCTCCTTTCAGCTCGACACACCTTTTCCCAGCGATGTTCCATAGCTTCGATACCCTGTTTATAGTGAGAAACGTCAAGTTCTGCAAAATAGCCATCAACTGCAAACTCCACCTCTTCATTGTTGGCAAATCTTTTACCACCAAGCCATTTCTTCAACTTTGGAAACAGAAAATAACCAGAGGGGGCTAAGTCTGGCGATAGGGTGTATGAGGAAGCAATTCAAACTTTATAACTCATTTATTTTGGCCATGGTGATAATGGATGTGTGAACTGGTGCATTGTCTTGATGAAACAGAACTTTCTTTTTCACTAAATGCAACAGTTTTTGCTTGATTTCATCATTCAAACGCTGCAATAAGTTTGCATAATACTCGTCATTGATTGTTTTTCCTTTTTGAAGATAATCAATGAAAATTATCCCACGCGCATCTCAAAAAACTGACGCCATGACCTTGGCTGCAGATGGAACTGTCTTCACCTTCTTTGGAGCCAATTCTCCCCTTTCAATCCACTGTTTTGACTGTTCCTTCGTCTCAGGTGTAAAGTGATGGACCCATGTTTCATCCATGGTTATGAATCAGCGCAAAAACTTGGCTTTATTGCAGCGAAACACTCGACTGAAACATCCTCACGACACTGCTTTTGTTCCAGTGAGTAAACGCGGCACCCATCTTGTGCACAGCTTTCTGATATGTAAATTTTCAGTCAGTATGCAATGTACAGCACTTTTTGAAATGTTTACAATGTCTGCTACCTCATGCATTTTCAGTCGACAGTCATCCAATACAATTTTGTGGATTTTCTTCACAATTTCTGGTGCGGTCAGCTCATTTGGTCGACCACTGCAATGTTCATCTTGGCAGCTTGTATGGCCTCACTTAAACTCTGCCGCCCAATACTTTACTGTTGTAAACGAAGGAGCAGACTTCCGCAGAGTAGAATCTAGCTCAGCTTTAATATTAGTTGGACTAAGACCTTTCAAATGAAAGTATTGCATTACATAACGATGACCAGTTTTATCCATGTTTACAAATTCGCTGAGAGAGTTCACTATTGATGGCTACCAAACAATTATTAAACAACGTAGCACCGTCAAAACTTCAAACTTAAGGTTTATAGGGTTGGTACTTTCTACCACAGCCATTTGTTTGAAACAACAACCAGTATCTATACGTCAGATCGGGTATTTCTAGGACTGTCCTCGTAAAACTGTTTCACTGCATTATTTGTTTGATCAATGAGGCCTAGTACATAATTCAACAAGTTAAAGAACATATAAGATTTCTTTTACATAATCCTATCTCAGATGTATGTATGATACAAACATCTTATCACTCACTTTAGCATAAGAAGGCCTAAATTCTGAGTATACACACCACCCATAACAGTCACTTATTTTGGGAAATACAACATTAAAATGTTCAAGACAAAAAAAACTTGCACATGTAAACGTTCACTTGAACTTGATTTCATCATTCTATGGTGCCGCCAATCTTAGAAGGGAATCTGATGTAAACAAAAACACATTGGCCATGGATTACAACAACGTAGTTCCATGTTGAACTATGGAAATTAATTTTGTTTTATCTTATTTAACAGTTTTTGTTAAAAAGCATTGTTAGAATATTAAATTTAAAAACTTTATTAAGTTTTGATATGCATATGCACCATTTTCTATTACTAAAATGCAATTGGTCAGCTTGTTGCATTTAGTGGTGCTCGCTTGTTTTTAAATTGTTTATTACAATATAGTTAATGTTAATCAAAATGTATATGTGAAACGTCACAAAGGGAAAATTTTGAAAAGTGGTGAAAAAACTACTGTATTGAATGTGTTCTTAAAGTTTTATGAGAAGTATCTTGATTTAGCAATTAAACACATTAATTTAACGTCCAAGTTTACTGGTGTTTCCGTAAAAAGTGTCAATTCCATCCGCATGGAAAAGCACAAAACTGGAAAACTGTTATCATTTTCAAAGAAAAGGAAACACAAAATGTGATAAGCAGGAGGAAATGGATAGGATTGGACCACTTTCATATATCGATCAGTAGGGAACATTTCAAATTTTATTATTGTTATTATTCTCGTTCTATCATTCCATACTTCAATATTTTAAATAGTTTATATAACTCATACTTGGTCTGCAGGAAACGTGTTAATTAAAGTACAAAGTTCTTAATGCACCAATACCAAATTATTTCAAAGTGTGTTTTGGTCATAGGTTATGGCACAACAAATGTAAAATAGTAGCCTGTTGTCAAACGAAGTAGCAGTATCAATGAAAAGAGGATTCTGCAATCGTTCAGGTGGTTTGGGTCAGAAGCGTATGTCTTCAGATAGTGCCCAGGGCATAGCAATACAATTTACAGACCAGTATTTCATGTGCTTTGTTTCTTTACGTCAGGTTCCCTTCTAAAACTGGTTGCTTTGGAACCCATGTTTCTAAGTGTTCTCTCATCTTTGTTTTCGGTTTATCCTAAAAACCTTTTATTCTGTCGTCAAGAAAGCTTCAGCTCTTGTTTTGATTTCATCAATCAACCATAAGTGGAAGTGGGGTCAAATAGGATACAGAGTTCTTCAAAACAAACATTTTTATTAAGAGGGCAGCACATGTACAACTGACGAGCTCGGCAGCCCAGTACCATCATCACTATTTGTAGCAGAAGTGAGGGACCAGTAGATATCTCTCACAGTTAAATACTTTAATCATGCAATTGCAAGGATTTCAGCACTTCCTACTAAGAGACTTGCGGACTTTGAAAAGGAGGCAAACATCTTGAGAGATTAAATGAAGGGAAGTACAATAGAACACAATTGGTCATAGTGTATAGCACATTTATTGCCCTCCCTTTGCGTACGTCGGCCACGATATGAATGCACTTGGAGGAGGGCACCACTGTCTTTTGTTGACAGTCACGGCTAGGGATCAGAGGGGTGTGGCAATAGGGAAATGTACACTTGCAGGCCTCAGCTGCAACTCGAAACTGTGGATGTTTTCTTTATCTGGCTGCCCTGACCACTTGTTTAGTTCCTCTTCCCAACACAAGCACTCATATCGTGGCCAACCAGTATTTGTGTTAACTTTAATACTTCATTAGCCACTGTATTGCATACTGCCATCTCAACTTTCTTTGCAAACATTAATTTTAATTTTCTTTTTGTAGCATTTCTCATTATAGATGGCATTGCTATCGTTTTGTATGCTTTTCTCCTTAAAACAGTTTGCACTAAAGTTGTTTGTTTTGACGAGCTCTATTTGACCCCCGTAAAGTGATGCACCACTTATGGTTATGACTGATTAATGAAATCAAGCTCTGTGAAAGTTCACATGTGCTACAGGAATAAATATTTTTTGTCTGAAACACTTAATGCCTTATTTTTGGAAATAAATGACTGTAGTTCACCACTTATACATTTTCCACAATAAATTAGTAGATACAGTTATTAAACCAATGTTGTGAAACAGGTAACAAGATTCTAGCATTTATGGAACATGCAAAAGACAGGGTGATAAGATTAGAAGTAAAAACCTGCTATAAAGTTATTATAAACAAATAATTGTCTCTGTACTGCTTGTTTCACAGACCCCTGGAAAGCCGCCTGGTGCGATTGACCGGCTTACCGATGTCACTAAGTATACCGGTGCTCATAAACAGCGATTTGACGAAAGTGGCAGAGGTAAGGGCATCGCAGGAAGAAAAGACGTTGTGGATACTTCAGGGTATGTTCAGGGATACCAAAACAAGGACTCGTACAGCAAGAATCATTAGTTTCTTTGTTCTGCACTTTGTTCTTGCTATCTCACCTCTTGTATTTTTATGTGATATATGGAACATTTGTTTCGGCTTGAAGTGAGATGGAAAACAAAATGCAGAAGTTCAACAGTGACTTTAGCGAAACATGCAGGTCTCTCAGGATGCTGTACTAACTGTGCTTTGTAACAAGATATTCAGGCACAAACTTTGTTTTCTCTCATCATTCTGTACCAGAAGCAACAACTAAAACACTCTTCCCTAAAACTTGATAGATTCTACAATCTTCCATGAACCTAGCTTTGTTATTCTGCCACTTTCTATTGCATTTGAATTGCCAAGAAAGAATAATTAACCTTGACAGAATTCATGTATGATGAAAGTCATACCTTTGAAGTTTATTTTTTTCTGATACGAGGTGTGATCAAAAAGTCATCAACATCTCAGCTATAATACACTTATGCCAGTGCTTTTAGCAATCTTAAAAGCACTTCTGGAACTCACTTTTCATTCTAATGTTCAGACAATGGTGGCAAAACATTGTCCTTTCATGGTTATCTTCAGCCCCAGGAACAGACAGGGGCCACGTCCAACAAATACAGTGGCTGAGGCAGCATAACAGTTCTGTTTTTTGCCAAAAAGTCACGAGCAAGTATTGAGGTGTGAGCAGATGCATTATTGTGATGCCACAATTCTGGGCGGTTTTTTCGGATTCGGCGCATAACTTCCAGGTAGCATTCCTTATTGACCGTACGAACCCCTGATGCACTACTCCATTGCAATCAAAGAAAACAGTGAGAAGAACCTTCACATGTGATCGAACTTATTGAATTTTTTTCAGCGTTGGCTTTTCAGGCAGTTTCCATTGGGACAATTAGTTTCAACATCATACACATATACCCACATTTCATCACCTGTTATAACCTTCTTCAGAAGTTCTGCATCATTTTCGACTTCATTCAGCAATTCCTAAGCGATGTCATTTTTGCTTGAAATTCAGCAATTTCAGAACAAACTTTGCTGCTACACATTTCATGCCCAAAACATGTGAAACAATTGCTTGGCATGAGCCAAAGCATATGCCAACATCATCAGCAACCTCTCTGATGGTGATTCGGCAATTTTCCAGAACCATCTTTTCTTCCTCATTGTTGTCAGTAATTCATGAGCTAGGGCAGTCATCGTCTTCAACATCTTCTCGACCCTCTTTGAAACATTTATACCACTCGTAAACTCTTGTTAGATTCGCCAAAAGCCACAGTCAACATTTGAAATGTAGTGCTACACTTTATTTCGTTTTTCAAGCGAAATTTAATGCAAATTCTTTGATCCATCATTTTCGAAAGTAAAAATTCGCCGATGATACATGTATAACTTTTTCGAGTCAACAATAAACTAAATATTCAAAACAGCTGAAAATGCAAACATACATCAGGTACATGTGTACCAACAAGATAAAACAAAAGTTTTGAACATTGGATGTATAAAACTCGCAAAATTAAAAGATTCCTGTTATTTCTTTATCACACCTCGTATGTTCAGACTTTTCCAGTGGCAGCTAGTACATAGTTATAAAAACAATATTGCATAGAATCTGTCAACATGAATTTATGATACTAAGTAAACTAACTGCAAGGTGGAAACAGTCCAACTGGAGCAGAGCCTACTCTGCTTGATGCCCACCCAAACCAAGGATGACACTCCTCAGAATGTATCACAAATCCTGGGGCAGAGGGTCTACGGATCAGAGAGTGAGAAACTAGGTTGGGTGATCAGTCACATGCCTGGAATGAGAGCGAGGTAGTGAATGATTATGGAGCACCAGTGGAATGAAACATGGCTGGGGGAACCAGAGAACCCACAGAAAACCTCCCCAGATGCCACTTTGTCCACCAAAAATCCAACATGCAACCCCTGGGCCGCCTTGGTGAGAGGTCTAGTCACTCACCAACAGCGCTGCCTGCGGTTAAAAAGTCCAGCCCCTCTCCAAACAAAGGAAACTTCCACTTTTGTTGAAAATATAGTCAAAAGTAATTTTATGTACCTGTAGTATTCAATTAAACTATTTACTAGCACTACATGTTTACAAAAATAAATAATTGACCTTCATTAAAGTTTTTAAAAATGTTGTTAATAGTTTCTGTACTTACAATGGGAGTTCATCAATTAAATATAAACACTTATGAACAAACAGTGTACTTCAACACCAACAACATCGCTAGTATATTAAAGGATGCCCCGAAGTCCTCCTCTCACTAACATTCAAGTTTACTCTATCCCCGAAACTCTTGTTAAAATGTGTTCCGGTATATGCATCAAGACAGGCTATTCCCACCATGTGACATGTTAGTGGGGAACAGCACCAAGTTGCAGATCCGTGTTTCATTAGATTTCAGAGTTCAAAGTACTGCTGCACGTCCAGCACAAGCATGCAACTCGGGCAAAGTCCAACATGACTGCGGTGTCCTCAGCAGAAGTGTGTTGAGGTATGTCAGCAGAGTTTTCTGAGCGTCTGGTTCTTGCAATCTATGGAGTGGAAGTAGCCTTATCCTAAGCCATGACCAGGACTATTCGTCCGCATGTTCTGGGATCAGGAAGGATCCTTTTGGTAGATTAACTTCCACCCAATACAACCAACTTCAGCAATCGAAAATGGGGGTATTCCAAGAAGACATGTCAGTCGGCAGACCATTGCCACCAAAGTTTATGTGCTACCTCACCTTCCATGTTCACCTGAGCTTGCCTCTACAGACTATTTGATGCAACGAAATAGGGCAAGAACTTCAAGCTGTTGTCTACCAATGGTGCTGGGATGCCCCCAAACAATGGTTTGCTACACAAATAAGGAAAGTGGCAGAATGATGGTAAAGCTGTATACACAGTGTCAGAGTAGCTATTCACGTTATTTCAATAAATGCTTCGTATTAAAAACAAAAAATTGTAATGTCAGTAATTTTTAAACATCCCTAGTAAAACGTAATGGATGTAAGCTGCCTTTGTTAGATTCGTGATTGGCACAGTTGATGGGAAGTAATAACATTGACCTCACGACAAATCGCTTCTCTTCCAGGGAGGACAGGCTAAAAGTGTACAATTTAAACAGAAGTGTTTAAAGATATTTATGGTCCAAAATTAAAGGGAGGGCTTATGCCCTTTAGCATGAGCTGCTACTGGACTTTTCACAAACAGAGAGTCGGCAGAGGGTACAGAATGATTCCAATTGAAAACAGAGAAATTCTCTGGTTGTGATCAACAATTGAACCACCACCACCCTGATCTCTAAGCTGCAGAGATAGTTACTTGACTGTAAACCCACTCCCAGACAACAAATCAAACAAGTATAGCCTGATTGATGTGGCAACCCCTTTACTTTCTTATCTATGGGAAACACAAATGGCCATCTGGTTAAGTTTCAATAGCCTATATAGCTAAAACACATAATGTAGTTAACCTAACACTATATTCACTCCACCAAAATTATATACTTTTAAGTAAATAGATACAAAGATTAATTACTTAATTCCTCATCTCCATGCTTGGATAGACTGCACCTTTGGAATGTAATTGGTTCTGAAACGGGTTGCCATCTAGCTGGGACTAAAACAGAAATTACATTCTCAAAATCAAATCTTCAACCAACTAGGAAATTCCCATGAAAAGATAAACACATAGGTTACTTTATAAAACTTTTCTTCAGCAAAGATATGAACATTTTTATACGTGAACTGCACTTTTCAGAAGTCTGTGTTTGAGAAACTGCTTGATATGTGTGTATCTTCCATTTTAAAACTAAGACACTGTACAACATTAAGTTTTCAAATCTATGTATACATACTCCAAAATGTGAAAGTGTTTCCAGTACTGAAATACAGAAAGGTCCCAGTTTCCTGGTAACCCTGTTCTGAAATGCTGTAACATCAAACAGTACAAGCTTTTTCACCTGCATTTTATGTAACATTTGAAAGTCCTGACACTAACATCTGAAGCAAAACATTATGAATGTAAAATTTATAACCAATATATTTCTGAAAAGAATGAAGTAATTCACAACTTGTATAAAAACCAAATCACTTGTTTAAAACATTAATTACTTAAAACCATGCATAAAAACACAAGATGTACACAAATGATTATAATGGATTTAAACTTATATTATTTTCCCTGCAGTATACAATATAATTTTGAATCGTAACTTAAATTGAAGAAAAAGTTAAGGTAACACAAATAACAAGAGTGGGATCCATTTGTGGTACGGCATACATCCATTTCTTGTTTGAATGTCTATCTCAACTCCAGTAGGTCTACAGGTAGCGGTGTTACATCTTCCACACTGTGATTGTTGGAATTGCTGGTTCTTGACCCACCCACTGTACTGATCCTCTCCACATTCTCAGCTTTCGTATATAGAGACACCCTAACATTTGCATCTCATTGTATCACCTATGAATGTTGTTACTAGGGGCATTAACCCCAAATCTTTGCCTATACTCCAATTGAATTATTTTTTGCAAATTCCAACACACAAAAATCTTTTGGCCAGGAGGAGTTCCCATGTTTTGTTTATTTCATTATCATGGCTACAAAACAAAATGTATGAATCAAACTTCCGCAGTTACTCTTTAATTTAAGTTATAATCCAAATTATATTGTATCAACAGAGATAACATGTAAGTTTAAAAATGCTACAATCATTTCTGTACATCCTGTATTATCAAAGTAACATTCTTTATTTTCCGTGTTAACGATTGCAGTTTCATCGGATAGAAATGCATTAGTGTGATATTTCTTCAGAAATTTCTGTGCCAACAGCACAAAAAATGCTGAAACTCTGCATTGTTTTCACAAAATAATTAAGAAATCAGCATTTCTTTCCTGAACAGAAAAGAATTGCTTTTAATTTAGCACTTGCATATTCTTGCAAACACATTCATGTTTACCAATACAGTGAATTTAAAATACCTTTCAGAATATTAGAAACTTCACAATTGTATTTTGTTATTAGCCAAGGAAGTTTATGGGCAATTTAAATATAAGATTTGTATATTTAAGGCTTTCTAATAACTAGTAGTGGAATTTAGAAGGCAATGACATATGTATATAAAGCTTGCTTCAAACAACTTTCTTAATACAGAGAAAAATGTTTTTGAAAAAGATTTTCCTGTAACCTGTAAATACTTTTTCCCAGCACATTGTTTCTTTTAGTTATACTGATGCTTTTCATAACACTTGCATTCTGTGAATGTTGTTTGAACTGTACAAATGTTTAGCTTCTATGTGTTTCTATGATTTTTAAGACGAAACCTTAGTGTCAAATTATAAACCATTAACAAATTGATGTAATCAATATTTTATATTACTTTTTTGTCACAAAATACCAAAAACAATTAATTAAATACAGTCTTACCAATAAATACTTCTTAATCGTAATTTCATTTTTCTGAACTTTTAATGGTGGAGACAGTAGAAAATAAAGGAGCAATCCTTGCGCCAGACAACTTATTTCGGTTTCCTGCTATTTCATGTCATTATTATGCTCAAATTGTAAATATGTAATTGTAATACGTTGTCTGGTATATCTGTACAAATAAAAAAAATTGCCTGATGTCTCCCACATGGCTTTAGGCAAGCTTTTAAACTTTACAGTGGCATACATGCCAGACAAATGACTGTGGTTTCTGTGCCATCTGCTGAAGAGTCATTGATTTTATGAGTAGTGAAACTTTGGGTATAGCTACTAACTGCAAGGTTATGTCCACCCAAACCGAGGACTCACACTCCCCAGGGGGCAGAGGGCCACATACACCTGGGATGAGAGATGAATCATAGGAAAGGTGGTGCAGTGGGATGAACCCAGAGAAAACTTGCCTATATGCCACTTTATCCAGCACAAATCTCACATGCGGGTCCTTGAGATTAAACCCCAGCAGCTTTGGTGAGAGGCAAGTGGTCTAACCATCTAGTACCATATTTACTTGAAACCATAAAAAGATTCCAAGCAGATTGGCCGATGTTCCTCAGTATTTGAATCCGAGAAACAACTAGGGCAGGGGGCAGCAATGAATTTAACATCATGCATGGCCAGTTCTTTGAATTTAAGAATTTATTTTACACCATAAATATAGTGTTGTAAATAAATACATACAACAATTTAAATTCTAATGCAGAGTTTTGGTCCTGAGATACATTATAGAAGAGCCAAACTATAGTGACTAAATGCAAAGTTTCAACTCCTGCGACTCTGTTAAAAGGGTTACCAACATAACTGACCATTGCAACACATGTAACAGTGGACTTTGTAAGCAAAGTGACAGTGAACATCTTGTATTGCATCACATTCACAGTGCCTTAAACTGCATCTTGATGACATATTTGCAGTCTATTACGTACTCTCTTGTTAATATAACAATTCATAAGTCATAGCATATCATTTCCTTGGGGAGGAAATTGCAAACAATAAACCTTTCATGCCAATAGGATTGGTAAACGCATAATCAACATTTAAAAAATCTATTAGTAAGACTGTATTTCATTTGTTTTTTCAAGCAGCATAATTTAAACACACAATAATAATGCTTACGTATTGCACTCAGAACAGAACATCAAATTCCAACATATTACGAGAAGCAAATTCCGCTTAGAGGCTAGATGTCATTCTAATTTTTATGTGCCACAGAAAATGTTGCTTTGTCTTAAAAGCTCACATTTAAGAATGTTTATGGAACCAGGCAATGTTGGTACTTTTATTACAAGCAAGGAACTGAAGGTAAATGTTTGCACTTGAATAGTCAAAGGCTTATAGCAAACATTCCTGTCTCAATAAATAAAAAAACTAAAACATAAATATTTGGTTGCTAACAAAAAATGTTAAAAAGTTACTATTTTTTCACGGACTATTCCCGCTCTTTCATACATGCCATGTTTATGCTGGAGTTTGTAAGGTACAATCAGACTGAAAAATTCAAGGCCATAGCTGAGATTTGAACCATGGATGTTTGGTTTACGAAGCTGCTGCTCTAACCAACTCAACCACCATGATAACATAAAAGACAGCACATAAAAGGACCTACAATGGAAAGACATTTTAAACGCTGCATTAAATTCCAGTAGACTGTTTTTAAGTGTTGCATATAATGACATCACTGTTAGTCTTTGAAATTACAGAAGCACTCTTACCACCGTCACATCTGTATAGGGTAAACCAGACCACCCGTCATTTAATTTGGAAAATACAGTATTAAAATTTTCAAGACAAAAATATTTATAACTAAAGCACATGTGAACTTTCTCTTGAGCTTGATTTCATTAATCAGTGGAGTCAGGGTTGCCAATACCTAGAGCTCTTCAAAACAAATAACTTTCATAGGAAACATTTTTATTAATCCATACTGTTTCAAGGAGGAAAGCATGTGGTTGTCCTGTTGCACATACACACAGGGTGTAAGGTCTAATATGTACCTCATAGAGGTATTACAAACAAAAAAGTATAACAACATTTTCTTCTGTGATCAAAAAAAGAGTTCTTTTTCCAAATTAGATGGTTTATTCCACAAGAATGCATGGGCTAATAGTTTGCTACTTGTAAGATGGGTAGAGAACTTATTTCTGATCTAGTTTTGGTAATAACTGTGTGATATCATCTAATTAATAATTTTCCAAACACTGTTTTGTAGACGTAATGTGGTTGGAGACATAAGCAACATTGGTAGGTCAGTGTGAGAACAGCATACCTGAGGTGGGGGGACTAGTGGTTTTGTTTTTTTACATGGCCCTTAATTCAAACAAAAACAATGAAAGTGTTGTGTAATGTTTTGGAAAAATAACAAGTACAACTTGGTACCTATTGTTCTACACTATCAGTATGGAAGTAATGCCTTCAGCATCCAATAAGCATTTCGCAGTTGCTGATTGAACACTAGAGCTTGAGTTTTATTAGAGTAACATAGTACTACGCATTGAAAGTCACATGAAATACAGTTGTCACTAAACAACAATTTTACATCTTGTGGATGAAGAACCCAGCAGCAGTAGTTGAGAAATAGCTTGCATGGTCGGCGTGTTCCATTGGCTTGTGTCTCACACTGCACCTAGGCTGCCTTTTGTCAATTCATTTGTAGAACAAGGTGCAGATATGCCACAATAGATAAAGCCACATTTACAAAAAAATGGCATTTTCATAACACACATAATGGGTGAAAGAAAACCCTCACAGCATCATTTTCAAGAGCAAGTTGCTGTCAACGTATGGCCAGGAACCAGCACCAATAAAAGTGAAACCTGTTTATGCGCTGACCTACTTTTGGTTTTGAAAGGTAGAGTACCAGCCCCGCTCGCAGCTACTGTACAATGTTGCCAACATGTGCATTTCAAGTTCTCAAAAAGCCTAAAATATGGTCACACGAAGTATGTTCTGAACAATGAGATCTATAACTGTTTTAAATTAATGTAATGACTTCCCTCTTGCGCAGTATGTTACCATCAACACACATGTGCTGCAGATATAAATGTTTTTGTATTGAAAATTTTAATGTCCTATTTTCCAAAATAAATTAGTTACAGGGATCTGGTTCACTGTCTATATTGCATGTTGTAGTCTTCATTATCTTGCTTTTCACTTTTATAAACATGTTTGAAATTCACTTGATCTAAGAAATACTAAAACATGAATGTTAATCAATAAAATTAATACAAAGCAGAAGCCTTTAACTGTAACAAAATCCCATCTCATTTATTTGACAGAGGTGTCAAACGAACTTGGTTATGACCCCATTGTATTCAAAGCCATACTTGCGCAAGTTGGAAACTCAATGAACTGTGCATCATTAACGCAAACATTTCAATCCGCGGTAAGCTTCAATTGAACACAAATGTACAATGTTTCCTTGAATAGTTAGTTCTACTTTGCCTGATTCCATGTTAACCTTGCACAGATGTCGTTGTGTATGTGACTATACAAAATTATCTTTTCTGATAAGTGCTATTACAGAAGCAGTTGTACCAACATTATACAGTAATAATTTTGTGTTCCATCGGATGCCTTGTGAAACAAAATTTATCATGGTACAAATCAATATTTATGTTAACTTCCAAAAACCTTCAAAAAATTGTCACTGCCGTTTGTGTTTTGTATATAAAAAAGTGTTGCTATTGTGTAATGTTTGCAATGTGTATTTAAATAAGTGTACAAGTCTTCTTTGAATGCAGTTGTAAACATAATGCTATTTTGTTAATTAAGAAAGGAAATATATATAAATAAAGAAAGATATCAAATTAAACATTTTAATTCTTATTTTGTTGCCCTTTATCCAAATACCAAGATGAGAAATGGTATTGGCATGGAAGAGAAATTGAGGTAGTTCAAAATTGTGATTATTTAGGTATAGGATTAAGCAGCAATGGTGGATGGAAAGAACAAAAGAGAATTAGTATTAGCTAAAGTAAAAATGGCAATCAAAACATGTATAGATAAATTACCAGAAATGCAATTAAAATGGTTAGAGAGAATTATACTACTGTAGTAGAAGCAAAAATGTTATATGGAGCAGAGATTTGGGGCCTGGAAGAAGAGTGGGTAATCCATAGGAGTTTTTGTAAACAAATATTGGGCTTACCCAACGGAGTAGCTCATGCCAAATTAGGGAGAATGGGAATTAAAGGAAAAATTGCAGAAAGAGTACTAAAATACTGGATTAGAATTAGAGATTTTGATGATGAGAACATTTTACATCAATGTTTGATAGTGCTGCAGGAAAGACTTAATCATAAAGAGTGTTGGCTAGGAAACCTTGATGAAGATAGGTTTTGGAGAGCTAAAGAATTACTACAAATAGGTTTCTGGAATGAAATTAGGACAAGAATAAAAACAAGATTTATTAGCGAGTTTTAATCTAAGAGCTCACTGAGATTATACAGAGAAATGAAAGTAGTATGGAACAGCAAGAGCATGGGCTAGGACAGGGGTGGTCAATTTGAAAGGTAGGTTTGAGAAAACATTGGATTTGGAGAAATGCCCACTATGTCACCAGAAAGTTAAAGAGTGGCATATAGTTGTAGAGTGTGAAGAAACGAAGTTGCTTAAGAGAAGAGAAAATGGTTAAATTTGCCAATAGAAATTCAAGCTAAAAAGTTAGTAAATGTAAAATTTAGGAAGAATATAATAGAAGTGGGAAACTTTTTGGGCAGAGTGAGAGCAAAATGGATGAGAAAAATTAGCACGGTAGAGGCAAATGAGTATTAAATTACAGTAGTTTTTATTTGATATGTTGCAAGTAGGACCCAACAACTCGACAATCTCAAGGTAGAGTTAGTATTGGAGATTAAATAAATGATAATTGTACTTTTAGATTAGGAGGAATGTTGGCTACCAGTAGTTAAGAGGTTACTTTTCTTTATATTGTTATTTTTAGAAACTGGGTTAAGAATAAATTTGTAAAACTGTTGTTGGGTTAATAATAGAATTATTATTATCCAAATAGCAGATATTTGTGTTTTAAGCTATCCTACTTTAAACTTTCTTTCATTACACGGAGTCAAGCACTCCTTGATGCCTCTGCTATTTGTTATACAGTTAGTTCAGAAAGTATTTGTCCCCGCTTAAGAGAGATTCTCATTTATATTAGTGTTTCATTACTAATTACATCAACTTTTCATGTGTTGTGCTTACAAAATTATTTTATATGCATAAACTAGAGAAATGTTTACTTTCTTTGTAACCTGACATCAGAAATACACGTTTTGAGTTTTTCTAATGCCACAAAAAAACTTTTAGAAAATGAATAGCGTAACTGAAAAACAAAAGGTAGTAAATACCAAACTTGACATTGCAAAACACTTACATATTTTGCATCTTGAGTGGTTTGAAGAGACACCTGCTCTCATCATCAGAAGTGATCGATTGGCTCCTGGTGGTCACCTATTACACAGAAATCAAAACAGATCCACTAAACTCTTCAGTCTTACTATAAACAAAGTTAATCTATAATCAAACCGAGATTGTGTACACTCCCAAAAATGCATAAACCAGGCAACAAGATGAGACCCATAATAAACAACATTGATTCACCCACTTACAACTTTGCAAAATGGTTGACACAGAAATTCTCATCACTACCAAAATCAGAGCCGTAGCTAGGGAGGGGTTTTGGGGATTTGAACCCCCCCCCCCCCCGGTTTGTTAAAAAAATGTAAAAGTTAATAGCAAAAATAGTTTCATTAAAATAATAACAACTTTTTAAGTTGGCGGGAATGACACACTTCCTATGCATATCACATGTATACGGAGCATGTGTTAGACAATATCGCCAAAGGTGACTACCTACATCAGAAACTGGTGCTGGCACAACCACGTGGGTGTGTCTTCATTCCACTGCTAAATTTAAGTGGTTTACAAATGAGTGCAAGTTTCCCAGTTTAGAAACCATATTTCTACAGCAGCCTATTTCAAACTGCTCATTAATTCTCATGTCACAAAACATCCTATTCTAATTTGATGTAAAAGTACACCAAAGAAAAGTGTCATTAAAATCACAGAAATGTCACGTTCAGTTAATAACGAAAGCTATACAGACAAGCCGTGCTAACATTTCCAAACTTCCGCAAGAGGAACGAGAACCAACATGGATCTACCGTCAAATATTCACTTTGTGGTTTATCCATGCATACCCTACACTCAAAAAAATCTGATGTGTTACATTCACATGATTTTCTCTACCTTCTAGCACTTATTAGTGGATATACAAACTATTCCTAAGAAAAGTTTATTTTCTATCTTCTTCATAATCCAAGTAAACCTTTACAGAAACAGCTACATTACGTTATAGAGAACAGCGATAGTCAAATGTTTAACAACTGAACGCTATATGCTGGTCTTCCATACTGTTTCCATGACATCACAAGAAACAACTGAATGCTGACAAGAATGTTGAATGGCCAAGAAATTAACTGTTTGAACCTCAGAAATACCTAATGCCACGAGAAACTTATTTGGAATAAATTGTATGTCTACATTTTCATCTATCACTTTAACTTTACCAGTTATACAAAATTCCTTGTGAATGAAGAGGACTTCACAGGCTATTCCCACAAAATTCAAGATAGACATTTTATTTGTATTTTAATCAAAATTGTTAGTCAGTTTTTTAAAAAATCAAAAATTTAAAAAAAATGTTCTATATAAAAGATAGTTTGGAGTGTGGACATTTTCTTGAAAATCTACATGTCTCATCTTTGGAGGCTACTGAACTAAAGTACCAATTTTGGTATTTATCTGACTTTTTGTTTTTGAGTTATGCTGTTCACAGACATTTCTCTAAAAATGTTTGCTTTTTATTTAGGTGGTCTCAAAACATGTATTTCCAGTGAAATTTTTAGGTGGAATACTAGGGACATTGTAGAGAAGTAAAAATGAGATTTTCATCTTACCTTTACTCATCATTGCTGCTCTGTGCCGTCTGCATTATGACTTGTTATGTGGCATGCGGGAGTGAGTTCACACACACACACACACACACTGCCACATTGTTTTTTTCTGACAATTCCTTCCAGCTGGGCCCATATTAGTTCTATAGGGTGGAAGATGCATCAACCACATACTTTTTGGCTATGTTTGCAGATCTGACTCTACAAGGATGGCTTTTGGGCTCTTCTACAAACGAAATAATAATAATATCTTGAACCCTCGTGTTCATGCAGGGAATTTTAAATAGCTTGCATTGTCCATAATTATGACACATTTTCTGTCATTTGGCAAGTTGACTTTTTGAAAAGTGCTGCTGTCATTTCGTCATGCCTGTCAGCTTTGCAGTCCCCAATGTTGTTGTTGTTGGCTGATAAAAAAAGGCAATTCAGCACCCAGTCTTCACTGCTTCCAGCATGAAGCACCATACTGCGTTTCCCTTGTGACAGCGGTGATTTTAGTACACAATTGGTATCTCAAGCCACTATTGTTGAAGATTCCATTACCACATTCCTCTTCTTTAGACGACAAAAACAAAATCCCAGCTTCTTTAGCAGTTAGCAAAGTGTAGTTTCCTTGTAAGGAAAGTGTGCTACATCTTTCAGATGCTACAATAGTTTATGGACCACTGGCCGTTTATTATAAAAATTCCTCCAAAGCAATTTTGTCTGTTCTGTTAGAAATGCAAATCGCTATCTCATATCGTCGAGAACTTGCAAAGTTATCAATGCAAACACAACTTGATGCATATTTCGTGTTCAGCCTCGGTCATTATTGCAGAAGAAAGCCGTCTTCCCAAAATTTGGACATTCTGGCACTAGAGCATCCTGTGGCTTATAAAAGAGCACACGCTTCAACACTTACAGCGTCATTCGAATGGCTGACTGCCTCGTTGCTTAAGTTGATCGTACCTTGCTCAAAATATCAGTGTACGGGTTGGCATCTTGGTAGCTCCTGTCTTCTAGACTTTTGGGTCCAATATGGACAGAACAGAGGTCAACAGTTACATGCCCTTCCTTATGAAAAACTGCGGCCCTAAGCAGGACAATATGCATCAATTTTGGAAGTCGCTTTTCCGATCAGAAGCAGGTCGCCCAGGTTTACCTGAACGGAATGTAAATCGCCATCAAGAGAAACCTGAATGCCCCTATGATAGGCATAGATTCATCACCTAAAAATGTTTCCTCCTCTTACCTTTACAAATTATGCATTAATTACTTCCTCTATGGCACTCTGTAGTAAAACTGTTTTACTGACCAACCCATGGCTTTCCGTCTTCAAAGAATGTCATGACTCACTCGCACATGATGCTGACTATAGCAGAGCACATGCGAGTTTTCTCAAACACCAGTACCAGTCGCTCCTTTCAAAGGTTTTGCACTTTAGTGGTAGAGCGCAACTACACACACGGAGACTCAAATCGAACTGACAGGTGCAGGTGAGTCTTGTTACCAAGAAAAACTCAAACACGTGTTTCAAGCACATGGAAACAAAACAAACAATCAACACAAACTGTTTGCTGTTACAAGATGGCTGCACTTCCGCTTCCACCTTCATTAGTATGAGAAACATACGCTCCAAACTATCCTAAACAGGGATGTATGAAGAATTTCATCTCCAAGGCTTGACGCACAGGATGGCCAACTGAGGGGGCGTGGCTCTCAAAATTTATATGCTATTTTGACTGAATGGCTTTTTAATTAATATTTCCAAAAAATTACTTCACCAGAATAAAATTTAAAGTGCAATTAACAAGAAAATACAAAAAAGTGAAAATACATTTTATAAAAGATATAATAACGCACTATCCCCGTATGTTCAGAATTTTCTAGGGATGCGACAGATTTTCAACAAAATCCCCCATCCAAACTAACCCTTTACATGGAAGATTTTTCGAACGATTTTGATTTAAGATATTCGCTTAACAAATAAGATGTACCTATCTCTGAATTTTCTGGGAAAAACCTGTTAAGTACTCTTGATTCTGAATAAATTTTTTATAACTTGTAAACCATAAAAGATAAAAAAAAACTTTGTATACAAAAATCTCACAATTTATGTAAAATAAAATGTTTGTGGCATTACGTAATATTCTTTACTATTTGTTTGAATTGTCAAGTAGTTTACATTTTTTAAATTGTTCATTCTTTTTCTTGTGATGATGACATGCTGTTAAAAGATTTGACTTTCACTTACTCCCCTTCTCCTATAAGGAAATATGTAATAAAAGAAATCTTTATCTGGATTAACGTGAAGTACATAGAAGAATGAGCTTTCGTAAGAATAGTTTGTTTAAGAATGGGTAGAGAAAGTCACGTGGATGAAACTTCTTGATATCTAAGGCATAGTTTCATAATATTAGTGTAGGGTGGCTCTTGAAACCCAAATAAATATTTCTGTATTCTCTCCATCTTGCTTTCCTAACTCCATCAAAACTCCTGTGCTGGCAGAATACTCCCAAGATTAGTTTACAGAAAACTGTTAAAATTAAATCACACCTGCTATTAATCCTCCAAATTTCCCTTATGATTCAACCAAAACAGAGTAATGTCTTCAAACCACTGATTGTTCATCACATATCTTTGTTTTGCTGTCATAGCCATTCTCTGTTTCCCAGTTTTTTCTGTTTTTCTCAGCCTCCATTACTACTCAGGTACCTATGAGAGTTTCTTTGTCCTTCTTATACACCATAGTTTTAGTTTTATCCCAATTCACCACCTACTGTGATTATCTAAAAAGTGACTTGATCATTCCGACCGATGATTGTTCCACCACCAAAGGGTATGCAGCATTTTCAGAACTCGGAAGACTGTTGGGAGGAGATTAAGTCAATCAGACATTCTGCCGATATTTCACATCCTTTTGTGTGAATATCAAGGGATGTTTCATCAATTATTAGGAATAGTTAGGGCTGTACAAAATTGCAATTATAACACGTATTCACCATAAAAACCCACTAGGTCACTGGAGAATAATTTCATACACATAAAGGAGGTAAATTAAATTAATGAAATCGTAACTTGAGTTTAAAATGTTACCAGTGCAACACAGACTAGCAGCGACTGAGGTGAAAGTACTATATGGATTGGATGAGGAAGTGAACAGAAGTTCTGTCAAGAAATTCTAGGATTAGCAAGTGTAAACTGAAATGGGTAGATGGCAAGGAATGGCATGACTATGGAAAAAGTATTGAAATATTAGTTTAGAATGCTAAATTTAGTAATTGAGGGCTTAAAGATAAATAGAGACAAAATGTTGAGGATTTGAAACCAACGTTTCAAAAGTGTCCTATTTGTCTTCAGGAAAATCTGATCAGTTTTTCCTGAAGATGAAGAAAATGAACAGCTTCAAAACATTGGTTTTTAAACCATCAACTAATCTGGCCAGAAGCCCCAAAAAATTTAGAGTTGTTATGTTGGGGCAGTTTTTCTATTACTGTTGTTGGTTCCTTTTGTATCTCGTATTGTGAGGTATGAGATGGTCATCAGGGTGAAAAAGGTATGTATAAATAATAATGTAGTTCTTTTGTTTCACAAATTAATTTTTCTTTATATAATAATGTAATTGATACCCATAATCATTATAGTGTTACAAGACAAAAACCTGCTGGTTTACTCAAGTTCTGATGCTAATCCCATCACTACCAGAGTCTTATTTTCTCCTTGCTAATGTGGCAACCACGTCTTTTGTTTTCATTGTTGTTTATTTTTCCATGGCCTGTTAAATAAATGAAAGAAATTTTCCTCATTTACACTATTGGTTAATGTTAGCCATGCCATAAATAAATTACATTTATTTCAAGTATTTATGTTTTAATTTTGGATATATGCTAATAAATGGGATATACATACATAAATAAACAAGTAAACACAGTATCTATGGGTAAGTTTTCTTCATATTGAACTGCTACAACGTCGTCAGGAAAACTTCAGCTCTTATTTTCATATGTTGGTAAACAAGAGATACGAGGATACAGAAGTACCAAAATTAGTTAGTGATGAGTAAACTGAAAAGGGATCTTTTTGCGAAAGGCAAATGTACATAGTTAAAGTAAATAAGGAAGAGCGAGAGCATGGAGACAAACATTTTTAAGAAACTGTAATCTGCAGAATCAATATACCATGTGCGGTGATATTTGAGTGCAAAGGAAATGAAATCTGCAGAAAAGAGATTATAAATTAGATATGGTTTAAGATATGTATACAGAAAAATCTTATGTGTTGCACTCACATGATTTTCTCTATTCACTGTTCCATGAACTATTCTTACAAAAGCTTATTCTTCTTAATAATAGAGATAAACCTTCATTACACATTTTGTTGTATGTACGAGAAAAACACAGTAGGCTAAAGTGATAGTCAGATTTTTAAAGAGAGTGTTGCTATGTAATGACCGCAAGAAAAATGAAGTAGCAACTTATCACTTCGAAAAAATTATAAACACTTGAAAGTGCAAACCAACAACAAACAATATCTTGGAAATGGTTAATACAAGAAAAATGTCTAATCTCTTATAGTTTAGCAATGATACAAAACTCATTCAGAGTGAAGAGGACTTCACAGGCTATTTCACAAAATTCAAGATACACATTTTGTTTGTTGTGTGAATATCTTGAACATGTGGATTTGAGATTATAGAACATTTCAAAATATGTTCCATGCAAGGGATACAGACTTGCTTGAAAATGTTTGTGTTGCCACCTTTGGAAGATAGTGAATTTAAATACCACATTGGTATTTAACCATGGTTAAGCTGTTCACAGGCAAACATATACTCATGCATCTTTTTTGGATTCAGGGGGTCACAAAACATGTATTTCTGGTAAATGTTGGCTTCAATTTTCTGGCGGAATACAATACTTCCTCTAAGTAAACATAGCTTTAATTAAAATGTTTTGTAAAGATAGGATGTTTAAGTGAAGCGAAGGTTGGAGGCAAATAATACAACTACAAGCTTGAGAAGATGCTAGTATCATACCTTGATGATTTGTTTCAATAAAGAGGAAACACTTAAACTAGGGAAAACAATTAATGGTTAGCTAATCACATTATTTTACACGTTAAGTATGAGAAAAGTAAATTAATTCAGTGTATATAAGCAGACAGACTTTTAAATGATTCTGGAATAGAAAACATGACTAAATAGTTAGAATTTCTTAGGCTTGAGTATAGACTATTGTTTTATACAGAACCTTGTATTACGATGTCTCTGATTGTATCCAATGATAACGTAATGACATTGTGTAGCCATATTTTTGTGGAATTAAGCTAAAATGGAGTCGTGCAGAAATGTATATGATGGTAGTGTTATTGAAGGATCATAGCCTTTTTTGATAAAAACGAGTTTGATGCAAGTATGATTATGTTTGGAAAATAAACGGGAAAGTGCCCAGATTCTTATGTAATTAATAACATTAAAAGTGTGTAAGTACTTTAAAATGTATTTCATTCTTTGTACTACCAAATTTGTTGTTTTTATTGCTTCACAATCATTGTTTTTTATTTGCTAATCATGGCCACAAATCATATAGACAATAAAACAACACATAAACAATAATTGCAGAAATTAAGAATGAGTAGGTACGTAACGTAGCACAGTAAGATACTTGACAATCTTCTTGTATGAAGAAATTGATCTTTCAGCACACAGAGCTGTAGATATGCCTTTTGGAGACTGCAATTGTTCACTACAGATGATCTAATTGGATGTTGTTCATTGTTGATATATCGAAAAACTCTTAAACCGTCACACCTGTACAATGTTAATAATTGTTAATTAATTATTCACATTTCTAAATGAAGAAAACAATAAATATAACAAATTAGTAAGAAAACATAAGGAAAAATATTTATTTTTATGTAAGACTGTGCTAAATATCTAATATATGCTTCACTTTACTGACTTTTCTGTCTGCATGTGTTGACATATAAAAGAACAGAATATGTAATTACTGTAAGTCTTGTCTGTTACTTCACGACAAGATCACATGCCTTGTCTTATCTCATTACGTTGTGTAGTGTCAACAAGCCTGCAGAAGTACAATAATGTACCTACATAATTTATAAAAAGACTACATCTTGAGTTAAAATTTTATATTTATATAATCTTTGACAGAGATTGGCAAATTACTTAAGAGAATATTTTAAATGTTTTTATGAGGAAATGTTTGGAAGGTGATATGATGGTAAGCCTACGAGTATTAGGAGGCGTGCACTAGTATTGTGATCAGAAGCGTAGTCAGAAAAATATTAAGGGGGAGTTTATTTAAAGGTGAGTCGGAATTGTTACACTAACATCACTTAAGTTTACTCGCTTAACATGGAAGTCGAATTAACTTCTGAGGATGGGAACAACTGTTTCCCGAAACATGTTAAGTGAGCAAACTTAAGTGATGTTAGTGTAACAATTCCGACTCACCTTTAAATAAATTCAATACACATCACTGTTTCTAGCTTCTTTTCATTACAATATCAACGTAATTAAGGGGGAGGTTTATGTATAGGGATCAGTTGCATGAATTCAAATGATAAATATTAGTTACTCACGAGTTTAAATATGTAAATAAATCAATTTTAAGGTGCTACACTTGGAATTAAAATTAGGATAGGATGTTTTCTAAGCAGCCACTGTGTTGTACATGAGAATTAATGAACTACTGTGAAGTGTTTTATTTCACTACAAATACGGTTATTTTCTAAACTGTCAGAACTTGCACTGGTTTGGAAACCACTCAAATTTAGCAGCGGAACAAATACATGGTTATACCCACGCCATGTAAAGTAGTTTCTGTTGCAGTCACTTGTGGTCATATTGTCCAAGACATGCAGCGTAAATATAGCGCTACCAGTATTATGATTAGCACGTATCTCATTCCCAACACAAACCTAGAAAGATGGTACTATTTTAACAAAGCTATTTTTACTATTAAATTTTATATTTGTTTTAGCAAAGGGGTATCAACCCCCAAAACCGCTCCCTGATTATGATCCTACAAGCGTTACCTCCTTTTGAAAATATCCATGTAATAATAATAATAAATATTTATTTATTTTGTGGTAAGTGCAATACATACCGGAGAGTAAGGGTTCCGAGTCTTGCCACTTACCCATACACATCCTGAAGTTACACTTTTCTCTTCTGTATATACTGTTTTCAATAACCTCGTATTTACAGTAGGTAATGACGACATTGTCAAATTAATGTTTGTCGACAGACCACTTGTACTTAACGCTAGCCCCTAATTGGGTTAACTGTGACTGATCTGTCAACATTTTCTTAATCACTACAGCTTTATTAGGTGTAAACCTCCACTCATTGGTCCCCCCCCCAGATGGGGCATATACATTAATTTCCACAAGTAATTGTCAAACGCTGAATTACTTCATGTTTCAAATTGTGGTTCGTGACTGCTGGTTTTGCCGAGTTTGATCACCGCAGCAAGCAAATGTAAAGTCACGTATCAATAAGCTGATTGCACAATGCGTCACTCACTTAACACTGTCCACTTCCCCATTGTTTTCATTTGGATATGAGTCGATGGAATGTTGCCTTGATTCAGCCACAGCAGTGTCTGCAACAGAAAACTAAAACTGTACTTCAATACCACAGAGTATCGTTACCATGCCCCTTCTGGACTAAACAAGAAAATTGTTTTCAAATTTAGAAATAACTAACTTTACTTCTCTACTACTTATAGTATAGAGGAAGTATTGATTTCACAGGAAATGGGATCTATGTTTTACAAAAAGGTCCATGTGTGTGTCTGTCTGTGAACAACATAACTCAAAAAGGAAAACAAAGTTCGGTATCTGATGTGGCACCCACATTTCCAAGAAAAACTCCCACCTTACACTTTACAAGGAGTTTTCTCAAAAACGGATTTAACGGTTTTGATGAAAAGTCATACGTTTTATTGGCCACGGAAATAAAATGTATATCTTGAATTTTCTGTGAAGTCCCTTTATTTGATTGAATTTTGAAATATAAGAACAGATAGACAAAAAACTATAGGGCAAATGTGAAGATTATTAAAGTACACAGTTTGTGTCAAGTGTAGCCGTTTTTACTTTCTCCATCACGTAAGTACGTAATAGGTATTGCATTCCACGCAAAAATGTCGATACCAAGATTTCTCCAGAAATACGCGTTTTGAGGTCCCTGAATAAAAAACAAAACATTTTTAGAGAAAGGTCTGTCTGTGAACAACACAAAAAGTTACATAAATACCAAGCATCTTCTAAAGATGCAACACGAAAATCCCCCACCCCAAACTACACTTTACATGAAACATTTGATTTTCTCAAAGATGGCTGTAATGATTTTCATTAAAATACCAGATATTAACGATATTTACACGACAAATAAAATTGTTTATTTTGAATTTTCGCCTTCCAAATGAAGTCCAGAGCCATGCCACTCGGTGAATGACTTTTGTAAACGCAAGACATAAAGAAAGTGTTAGTATTCAAAACGTGTACATCTTGTTAAAACAGATAATTTATAAAATTGTTTTGTGACGTCAACTAGGCACTTAAGACATGTGTATTATTATGGGTTTGAATTCTGAAATAGTTATTACTTTTTTAAGTGGTAAATTGCCTTTTTTACTTTCTCTACTACGTATAGTAAGTAGGGGAAGTATTGCATTCCACCCAAAAATTCGATACCGAGATTTCGCCGGAAATACATGTTTTGAGACCTCCTGAATCCAAAAAAAGCATTTTTGGAAACATGCCCGTGTGTGTGTCTGTGTGTGTGTCTGTGTGTGTGTCTGTGTGTGTGTGTGTCTGTGAACAGCATAACTCAAAAACGAACAGTCGGATAAACACCAAACTTGGCATTTATGTTCAGTATCTTCCAGAGATGCGACACGAAGGTTTTCAAGAAAATCCCCCCACCCCAGACTACCCTTTATATGGAACATTTTTCGAAAATTTTAATTTTCTCAAAAATGGCTCTAACGATTTTGATTAAAATATCATATGTTTAAGATAATGTCATGAGAAATGAAATGTATATCTCGAATTTTCTGGGAATGTCTCCAAAAGTATTCTTCATTATGAACGACTTTTGCATAACTGGTAAACCATAAGAGATAGACAAAATTTTACTACACAAAAAATGTAGATCTTATTAAAATACACAACTTATGTCATATACATTTCTTTTGTTGAGTGAACCGTTTTCGAGATATTGCTTGTTATTCCCTTAAATTTTCCAATACTTATACTTTTTCTCAAATTCGTTATTCATTTTTTTATGTCCTGGACTTGCAAAGAGAATGGAATGCGCCGCATAGCAACCAGCGTTAAAATATTTGACCATCGCTTAAAAGCTACCATATTCCCCTTGCATCTACAAGAAAATTAGCAATAAGATTGACATCTCGATATCTCGATTAACATAAAGCATATGGAGAATAGGCGTTTGTAAAAATAGATTGTAAAAGAGTAGAGAAAGTCATGTGATTGTAACACATCAGATTTTTTTTATCGTGTTCATACAAACAGCATGGAATTTCAAAGCCTTTACATAAAAATGTGACTCGCTTTAGCCTACTGTATTCTTCTTCTAGCTACAACGAAAGTTTATCTGTAGATAGTTACTAAAAGAGTGAGCAGAGAAGGTCACGCGAGTTTACCGCATCAGATACAGTTGAAGTAGGCATTGAACAGTTAGGTGAGATACAATTGCTTGTGGGCGGAACCAGTTTACAGGGAAATCTGGTGATGATATCAATACGTCTCGATAAGAGCGAGAGTGAGTGAGTGAGTGTGTGAAAGTGAATACCATTTTCTTTTTCCCGTACATACGATATGGCAGCAAATAGTGAAAGTTATCGCTGGCCGTCTGTCACTTCTTATTGCTTCCTGTAAACAGACATGAGTTTCTCTACTCACTCTTCTACAAACTTCTTACAGAAGGTGCTAGCCTCTAGTTCCCGAGGTCGCGGGTTCAAACCCGGCGGAGGGCGTAAAAATCCTTAGCAAGGCTTCCTTCGGAAGGGAAGTAAAGTCGGTGGTCCCGTGTCGTAGATTTACGGCACGTAAAAGAACCTCAAGCCTGATAAAGAGGCCTCTGAACAAAATTACCGGTCTTTCACGCCCAATATAGAATGGGACGCTAAGGACCATAGTAGTTAAAGAGCGTCCATAAATAAAACTCAGTTTAATTTTTGTTCGCAAGGTATTCATTGCATAATGCAACTCACGGCTTATAAACTAAAGTAAAAAAGCACAGCACACTATGCAGTGATAATTCTCATAAAATAATGCGCATTTTGTTGTTCATTGTCAAAAACAGGCTTACAACTCATTATCGAATATGTTTTGTCATAACTTCGTATGTCATGTTGCGTATTGTCTCGTACATGAAGACGTTTTAAATGAAACAAAGTGATTGGTCGCGCCCAAGTGGGTTTGCTGCCCGCCGCGCACTCCTGTTAGGAAGTGGCCTACAGCTCGCGGCGGAGCAGCGTCCTTCACTTTTCATTTCACACGTCTTATCATGTGCTGCATTCGCACTCACCGCTTCTTACTCGAGATAAAAGTTCCCTTATCGAGGCAGTTCCGGTTTCGATTCCTGTCGGGCCCGTCACTCTCATCATGGGTTTCTTCGAAGCGAAACCTGGGTAGTTGTACTACCACGAATTTCCTGTCATCTGTTTGAGGGTTGTAGGTTCGCGTCTCTGGCGTTGGTTCGACTCTTGACGGAGCTATCCGTGAGCATTAGGGGCCCGGGCTTGCGTGTACAGCTGATCACCCCCTTCGACCCTGCCTCCCAGAAGCAAAAAGTGCCGCTCTGGCCTACCTGCTGCGCGGGGCATGTACTCCTACACATCAGGCTGGCTCCGCAGCTGTGCGAGGAGTCCCGGGTTCTATCCCCGGCTGGGAGTGGCAATGTTTTGTAGCCTGTCCTCCCCAGAGTCTGCAAGTATGAGATCTAATGTACACAACTCAAAGAAATCTGACAAGCATTGTGGACAGGTAATACCTTCCAAAGGTTAAAGGTCGCTGATATGACCATAGCAGTTAAAGGCGCGGTAGAAATGGAACAAAGAAAGAACACAGAAGCGATTGCTTTATTCTGGCTTTGAAATTCCATACTCTTTCAGTAAGTATTGACAATTGAAGCGAATATGTCGTGAAACGTCTGATGCCACCAGAAAAAAAAAAAGCTGTTTCAAATAAATTGTCTGTCTCTTGTGGTTTATACAAATTCTTTCCGAATGAGCAAAACTTTATACGCTACTGCCAGAAAATTCGAGATATGTATTTTATGTGTACTGCATTTTAATCAAAGCCATTAAGTCATTTTTGAAAAGAAAAATAATCCACGTAAAGTTGGCATTTTCTTACAAAATGCTGAAATGAAACACACGCAGTCGGAGGTTTTTCTAAAACTTTTGTGTTCGGTGTGTGTGTGTGTGTGTGTGTGTGTGTGTGTGTGTGTGTGTGTGTCTGTGAATGCTTGGAAGCGACACACCTCTTATCTTAGTCAGGCGAGGGTCAGTCTGATTAACGCACGTTTCTAAAACCTTGCACTTTTTACTTTCTCTACTACTTAGCTATATCAGAAACTCGATGAAGAGTTTTACCGGAAATGCACGTTTTCAGGCTTCCAGAATACAAAAAGCTACTTTTAGAAAAAAAGTCCTTCTGTCTGTGTGTGTTTCTGTATAGCTCAAAAACGAAAAGTCGGTTAAATACCAATGGTTCTTAGCGTCCCATTCTATATTGGACGTGAAAGATTGGTTATTTTACTAAGAGGCCTCTTTGTCAGGCTTGAGGTTCTTTTACTGCCGTAAATCTACGTCACGGAACCACCGGCTTTACTTCCCTTCCGAAGGAAGTCATGCCAAGGATTTTTACACCGGGTTAGTGTCGCTCGGTGTCGGACAGATGGCGCGCATGCTTGCTCGTTGAAAAGTTCTTGTCGGCACTGCCTTCTCCGAGCCGCCTCAGGTTGATCGAGTTCTCCCAATTCCGCCAGAGGAATGATGACCGCGTCATCAAGCTGCGTCTCTCTGTGGCCTGCAGTTTCTTCACCTTATCCCTTCCTACTGGGGCTGGTAAGTTCGGCGTTAGGTCGAGGTGTCCTCCCCGGTCCCTGGTCATAGTTACAGATTGGATACGAGGGTTTTCAACAGAATTCCCCCCACCTCAAACTTCCGTTTATAAAGAAATATTTTCTTATCTTTTATTTTCTCAAAATGGGCTCTAATGATTTTGTTTAAAATGCCACATATTAAAGATACTTACATGGCAAATAAAATGCAGGTATACCTTGAATTTTCTAGGAACAGCCTGTGAAGTGTTCTTCATTTGGAAGGAATTTTGTTAAACTGTAAGAGGCAGACAAAAACTGTAGATCTCTTTACAGAAAACAATTTCCGCCATATAAATATCTTTGTGGTGTTTTTTCTAAATATTATTTCTTACTTGTTTGAAACTTCAAGTACGTAAGGTAATAACTTGCTTTCGTTATGTTTTTTTTCTCGTGGTCATGCAAACAGAACGGCATTTGAAAGCAGCCCATTCTTAAAACATTTGACTATCGCTTACCTACTGCCATTGTAGCTGACAGGAAATACGTAGTACAACTATTTGTGACATGAGATAGTTTCCTCGTTGGCTTTCTTGTGTCAGTGATAGAACGTAACATGCCGCAGCTTAAAGTCAACTGATACTATGGTGGATTCAAATGACATTTAAGTTGGTAATTCTGTGCTTATTGCATTGTAAAATTAATTTCCGTTGTGGGAATCCATGCATATTGTTGTCAAACATATCTCTCGCTCGACTGTTGAATCTCATTGTCCAAACAGAGCAGGCTTGCCTTGAAGGAGCATGACGTATTGCAACGGTCAACTTATTTTCTGCTGATGTAATGAATTAAAGCAGTTTACATTTTCATGAGAACAAATGAAGCAGTAACGGCTACATAACGATTATAGATTGTTTTCCGTTGCAACTGCGGTGTAAAACATGAACCATTCAAACGCTTTACTTTGTGTATTTAAACCTGGATAGTTGGTGAAAATTTAAATGCTGGCCTAGAGGTGAATGCAGTTTTATACAGATTTGATTTATTAAATACAGCATGGGCGCGCGGACCTTTTTCTAGAAATGCTCCCCCCTCTCAAAAGCTGTATTTCGGTGCAACGCAACACGACTCACATTCCTTAGCTCCTGGGTTCGATCCTCGGCGACCGTCCACTGGCTCATAGGCTTTCCGTGGTTCTCACGGGTCCAGTGCCTCATCTTCCACCACGACTCTCCTGCCCCATCTTCTTCCACCACGATTCTTCTGCCCCATCATCTTCCTTGTCATCTGTTTGACGGTTTGCACGGGTCCAGTGCCTCTTATTCCACCACGAATCTCCTGCCCCATCATCTTCCTTGTCATCTGTTTCTTGGTTTGCACGGGTCCAGTGCCTCATCTTCCACCACGACTCTCCTGCCCCATCATCTTCCCTGTCATCTGTTTCGTGGTTTGCACGGGTCCAGTGCCTCTTATTCAACCACGACTCTCCTGCTCCATCCTCTTCCTTGTCATCTGTTTCACGGTTTGCAGGGGTCCAGTGCCTCTTATTCCACCACGACTCTCCTGCCCCGTCATCTTCCTTGTCATCTGTTTCACGGTTTACACGGGTCCAGTGCCTCATCTTCCACCACGCCTCTCCTGCCCCGTCATCTTCCTTGTCATCTGTTTCGTGATTTACACGGGTCCAGTGCTACATCTTCCACCACGACTCTCCTGTCCCATCATCTTCCTTGCCATCTGTTTCGTGGTTCTCACGGGTCCAGTGCCTCATCTTCTACCACGACTCTCCTGCCCCGTCATCTTCCTTGTCATCTGTTTCGTGGTTTACACGGGTCCAGTGCTACATCTTCCACCACGACTGTCCTGCCCCGTCATCTTCCACCAGGATTCTTCTGCCCCATCATCTTCCTTGTCATCTGTTTCGTGGTTTGCACGGGTCCAGTGCCTCATCTTCCACCACGACTCTCCTGCCACATCATCTTCCTTGTCATCTGTTTCACGGTTTGCAGGGGTCCAGTGCCTCATCTTCTACCACGACTCTACTGCCCCATCATCTTCCTTGTCATCTGTTTCGTGGTTTGCACGGGTCCAGTGCCTCATCTGCCACCACGACTCTCCTGCCCCATCATCTTCCTTGTCATCTGTTTCTTGGTTTGCACGGGTCCAGTACCTCATATTCCACCACGACTCTCCTGCCCCGTCATCTTCCTTGTCATCTGTTTCACGGTTTGCACGGGTCCAGTGCCTCATCTTCCACCACGACTCTCCTGCCCCATCATCTTCCTTGTCATCTGTTTCTTGGTTTGCACGGGTCCAGTGCCTCATCTTCCACCACGACTCTCCTGTCCCATCATCTTCCTTGTCATCTGTTTCATGGTTTGCACGGGTCCAGTGCTACATCTTCCGCCACGTCTCTCCTGCCCCGTCATCTTCCTTGTCATCTGTTTCGTGGTTGTAGGACCAGGACACAGTGCTCGGCGGGACAGTGTCTGTGCGCTCTGTGGGGGTTTTATTCTGGGAACCCGGGAGCTCCTTCGAGGTTCGGGCGGCGTTGAAAACGTCGAATCTGGAAACATTAGGGGCCCCGTGTGTGCTTCAGCCCGTCGTTATCCGGATCTGGTCGCCGGGGTCACGGTACAAGGGACCGCTGCGTGCCACCGTATCGAGGGGTTTATCTTTTTCCTTTACTATAACAGCACAATAGTTATATAGCACCCTATCCTGGTAGTTACAACGTAGCTACCACAATTTTAAAGGCTCCTCTTTCTTTATGAGTTGGTAGAACTGTCACAAATGTTGAACAGACTGTCTCCGTAGCCAAGTGGTCGCTCACCCGGTGGCTGGCAATTTTTCTTTAATTAGGATTGTCCGCTACCTTCCATAAACTCTGCTTCTGGAAATAAGTTAAAACCTAACATAAAAGTTGAAAGACTAAACACACTTTCAAATGTTTCGATCAAAGCCCCCGATAGTTTAAAGAGGGCTATGGAAATGAAAATAAAAACACGTTGCATGGAGTGATGTAAACAACAGAACGACGATATCGATATTGTTTCATGACACACGCATCGATGCGAATGTTTTTAAAAAGCACGTATCTGCTCTGACAGATAGGACTAGCAATTCAGTTGTGTTTTCCAAATGATTTTCAAAACATTCACGTAACAAAAGTATGTATTTCATCTGTTATATATACCAAAGGGATCCGCTCTTAAAACATTTGACTATCGTTAAGCTTGTGCCTACACTAATATTATAAAGAGAGTGTGTGGCGTAAGCTGAAAAACCACTGAGTAATTTTGATAATAATTCTTCAGTTGTTTCAGTTGAGAATGTTATGGAGCAGAAAATACTTGTTACTGCACGCAATATATGAATGTAAAATAGCAGAAATGCCGCGATATTTCAATCCAAGCCAATTAAGGCGGAACGAAACAAAACAGGATCGAATCTGTTTATAAGGCTACGATACGCATGCGCTAATATTCCAGTTATTTTTACTTTCTCGTATCTAATAGGTAGAGAAGATATTGAATTCACCCAAAAATTCAATACCGATATTTTACAGGAAATACGTGTGTTCAGACACCGATAAACAAGAAAAAAGAAGCATTTTTAGAAAAAGGTGAGGCTTTGAGCACGAGAACTCGAAAACGAAAAGTCGGATAAATACCAAACTTGGTATTTAAATTGAATATCTTCCAAAGATGCGACACGAAGATTTTCAAGAAAATTCCCCACCCTAAACTACCCTTTACATGGATCATTTTCCGAAAATTTTTATTTTCTAAAAAAATGGCTCTAACGATTTTTATTAAAATAGCGTAAGCTAATGATATTTATATGGAAAACAAAATGTATATCTTGAATTTTCTGTGAATATTCTGAAGTCCTCTTCATTCGGAATGAATCTTGTATAACTGATAAACGTTAAGCTACAGACGAAAACATACTACGTACTAAAAAAATTGTAGATCTCTTTAAAACAATTTATTTCAAATAGCTTTTTTGTGGCATAGCTATCTCCCAGATATCCTTATTAATGGTTCGCATTGTTCAATACTTAGCCTTTCTTTTAAAGTCCTGTCGACATTCAGTTGTTTCTCGCGATGTCATGGAAACAGTGTGGAATTTTAAGGCCAGCATATAGGTTTTATGTTGTTAAATAACCACGGGACCAAAGGGAAGGTGCAAAGTTTCAAATTTCGCCTACTCGACCATTCCGACCGATGATTGTTCCACCACCAAAGGGTACTTATAGGCTATGCAGCATTTTCAGAACTTGGAAGTCAGACGTTTACCAATATCCGGTCTGTACATTTATAAGGGGTAAAGTGGAGGAGGATTCCGTATAAACATTTTACAGATCATTGTGCATAAATTTGATAAAGAGCGGGGGAGAGGTAACGACCCCATTTATATGCCACCTTTGACATATTACCCAATATCGGCTGCTTTGCATTTGGAAGAATTATTGTTCATGGCATTGGTGTGCCATGTTCGGGTTGTTTTTTAAAGTCACACCACCTTCAGAGTCTAGGGGGGGGGTAGAGAATGAGCTTTGCTAAAGAAACAAATCTCTCCCTCCCGCCGGGAATAGAACGCAGGACCTCTGGATTTGAAGGTTAGCATGCCAACCACTGAGGCAGTCTAAATGAAATGAATTGAGAGAGACCGTCAGTGTGGAATAAAACTATTGTTTATCTCGATTAATGTCGAGAAATAGCTTTAAATTTGTTGAAGAATCGGCAGAGAAAGTCATGTGGGCTTGGTTTGCTCGGAAATCGAAACCATATGTCAATGTGACTGAAACCGCTAGAAGTAACCGACAACCTGCTATTGTTGTAAATGCTTTTAGAACAATACCTACACCAGGAATAAACGCATTTCCGGTTGCGCGGCGATACAAAGCCAATTCCCCATTCATGTGCTTTGTTTTCGTGGAATTGGCCGCCGGTAGCGTGGCGATCGGCGAGCGAGCGAGCGATCGATGTAGCAGTGAAGCAAGGGGTCCGTCCCAGGCAGACAGACTGCTCCCTGCAGCTTCCACATGGCTGAATTACCACTACTCCAAAACTCGTTTAGAAAGCGCTTTGGGTCTTCATAGCACATTTTACCTTTGCGACTCTGAGCGCGTCGTGTTACAACACACTTGCATCGCAAACAGCGAAATGCTGTTAAAAGAAGCGCGTGTGAAGTTGAAGGTTCACAAGGGCAGTGGTCATATCATTTATTTATTGGAAAAACTTTTATTGATTTATGTAAATTGTGAGGTGGCATCGAGCATGTTAGAGACGGCTTCGGCTGAGACACGCCCAGAGAAAGCGTCGTACTAACGTCAGAATTTTCCGAGCGGTCTACGGTAGAAGGAGGCACATCAGCGCCATTCATGGAATCAGAGAGCCGTTTATGAACCTGCAAGAAGATAACGTCGTTGTTCGCCGCTTATGAGAGATAAAGCTCATTTCAATAATCGCAAATTTCGGTGTCAAGCAATGAGATCAGCTGAAGAACTCGATGAAGGAACGAAGCGAGTTGGGGTAAAATATTTAGCTTTTACTAGAATTAGAGAAAGGAGTGTTGAGGATGCCTCGACTTCAGTTAGCAAATATTTCAGAGGGGCTTCTGTTGAAAATATATTTTGTTTGGGTCGAACGACTAGATGATGATGATGAAGTTTAATGAACAGCTCGCCAAACCGAAGGCGACGAAGAGGGGACTGGCAAAATAAAGCAGGTGAATGAGACGAAGGAAATAGTGAGCAGTTCCGCAAGAGGGCAACCGACGTAAACCAACAGTATCCGGGCAAGAGGAGAAAACAAAGCATCTGCAGGGCAGTGTTAATGCTACTCTGGCCAGCTGGGAAGACATACGGTCGCAGAAGACTACAGGGCCTGAAGGCAAAGTACCAGGAAGCGAAAGAATACCTGCAAACGCCGCCGAAATTCCAGGAAACGGCTCCACTGTTGCGGCACAAACCAAAACAAGCCGCGCAGTGTTTAAACGTAGGTAACAGCGATCCTCAATGCCTTTCCGGGACCAGTGCTGTCCAAGAACAGCAGGAAGGAGTACTACCAACGATTGCCTGCAGAACATCTCAGCAAAGAAAACAGCTGGTGAACTCGGTCCAGTCGTTTTCGTGTCTCGTAAGGATGCCTACACATGTGTTGAGCGCGCGACACCCCAATACGATAGAGCCTCGTTCTCAGTGATTGCAAGACGGAGGCAGCCAGTCGTCCTCCGTGGACTAGTGGTACCGTGCTAGCCTCTGGTTCCGAAGGTCGCGGGTTCAAACCCGGCGGAGGGCGATGGATTTTCTCGGGCGTAAAAATCCTTAGCACGGCTTCCTTCGGAAGGGAAGTAAAGCCGGTGGTCCCGTGTCGTAGATTTACGGCACGTAAAAGAACCTCAAGCCTGATAGAGACCTCTGAGCAAAATTACCGGTGTTTCACGCCCAATATAGAATGGGACGCTAAGAACCATAGTAGTTAAAGAGCGTCCATAAATAAAACTCAATTTCATTTCATTTCGGAGGCAGCCAATCCGATTTTGTCAAGGATTAGGCATAACCACGCGATCATTAAATGAACAATGCTGTCCTATGACGCTGGTTGTTCTGCGCCAGGCTGACTACCCAACAACAAGATGCGTGGTCCCGCGAACCTTTGTCGAGCATAAGCCCGATGCTGCGGCGTGTAAATGTATACTCTGACATCCCAGTCCAGTTGATCTCAACCTTCTGCAGATCTACCATCCCCTCGGCCTGTTTGGTTCTCCCCTAATTGTCTGCCTGTTCCAGTCTCCGCACACCAGTTTCCCTATCTGTTCTGTCTCGATATCTAGTTCCAGGGACAGTGATACGATCCCCCACCCAAACTTCCTAATTTTGTGTATTAAACCCTGGCTTACCAAAATCAAATTATTTTAATTATTGGAAGCGAGTTCTCTCTTGTTATTTACCAAGTAGTGTTCTTCATGTTTCGCTGTGCCCCTTCTAACCCAGCGTTAAAATCTCCAAGGAGAATTAAATTCAACTCCGATGCAGTTATTCAAGCCAGTACACACATTGATTATACAATCCCAGAAGAACCATATTTGCCTCGGGCTTCAGCTCAAATCTGAATGAAACTGATACTACCTCTAGTCACCTAGGCTATCTTTCTTCTCAACATAACACATATTGGAGCACAGAGATACCCGATTTTACACACGAGATTCCCTTGTATGACGCGTGCAGTAAATGTATACAGAATAAAAGGACCTTATTTTTTGAACAAACAAATGTAGAGAGGTACAGAGTGAACCAAAAGACTCCGAACCGCCTGCGCGGTGGTTTTCCTGTCCGCGTCCTCAGCGCTCGTTGCTGTCTGTCGCTATCGTAGAAAGGCGCGGATGAAACCATACGACATTTTTAAAACTACTTTTAAAAGCTTTACTTACCAACTTTACGAAAGCAGATGTTGAAATTGGCTACCGTCGTTGTCCATACATTTTTGGCACCTCCTTAGGAAACTATCGCCGTAGTTCACGTAGAGAAATTTCCTGGCGGATATTTTGTTTTAATTCTATCAAAGTGTGTGGGTTTGTCTTGTACACTTTATGTTTTAAGTTACCCCGGAGGGGTATTTTATCAACAATATTACCGGCTGCGCGGTGTTTTTCCACTGGGCGTGTGGAAATATGATAACGCACTGCTGCTATAAACAAAGTCACGCTGCTGTGCAGTGTAAAAGCAGTATTGAGTTGACGGTGATGTGATGTAGTTCAGTTATTACGAGTTATTTATTATTTTCTCCTGCACTTGTCACAAAGTATATTATGGCTGAGTATATGTTTTCTACTGCACAGCGTGTATTTCTTTATGATTCGTACGTGTTAACTCGGTCAGCTCGCCAAGTGAAAGTACGATTTGCAGAAAGATTTCCAGGTGTAAAAGTTCCAGGCCATACAACAATCCATGAACTTTACAGTAAATTTCAGGCCACAGGAAGTGCTCAGGCTAAGAAATCTAAAAGACGGCGTTCCGTTCTTACGGAAGAAACATTAGACGACATCGGTCATGATGGATAGTTTCCTAAAGAGCTGCCAAAAATGTATGGACAACGACGGTGGCCAGTTTCAGCATCTCCTTTCATAAAGTTGGTAAGTAAAGCCCTTAAAAGTAGTTTTAAAGACGTTGTATGGTTTCATTCGCGCCTTTCTATGATAGCAGCAGACGGCAACGATCGCGGACAGGAAATGCACCGCGCAGGCGGTTCGGAATCTTTTGGCTCACCCTGTACAACTGACCAACGTTGAATGTGGGTCTGGATTTTTCCAATAAGACTTTCCTACCGCGCATAAGTCAGGATATTATTAAGTATAGGGTAGTTAGTAGAAAAGTGTGGTCCGCAGATTTAACTATTGGCAACAAACCCCCACACGTTGTAACAACTAGAAAAGAACATCAGGCGAGAAATTCACTCAATTTCGGATGTCGAAGTCTCAAGTGTGAGTGAAATTTTCCTGAGAAGATGCCAGAAGTAGTTAAGGACAAAATCAACTGAACTGCGGCGAGTTGCCGTGTGGTGGCCACAGTATGAAGGAAACGCTTAGTTATATTAAGTAGAGGAAGATATTTCACTGGAAATCATATTTAGAGACCCCATGAACAATAATAATAATAATAATAATGATAATCGTGTCTGTGAACAAACAACATAACTCAAAAACTAAATGTCAGATGAATACCAAACTTGGTACTTGCGTTCAGTAACTTTGAACGATGCAACACGACGACTTTGAAGAACCCCCCCCCTTCCGAATTACCTTTTACATGAAGTTTTCGTTTATTTTTTGATTTTCTGAAATATGGGGCGAACGATTCTGGTTAAAATGCCTTATATGTAAGATAGTAAGTGGTAAATAAACTGAATAGAATATTGAATTTTCTGAGAAGTCCTCTTCATTCTAAATGAATCTTCTATAAGGGATGGACAAAAAGTTAACTACATAGATTTCCTTAAAACAGTTAAGCCTTATTTGTAGCTACAGCAAGTAGGCAGTACAACCATTTATGCAAATGTGTATCTCCATTAACAAGAAGAATAAATAGAATAGTTTGTAGAAGACCGAGTGGAGAAAGTCATGCGAATCGAACACATAACATTTCTTTGTTTCAAGTTATCTCAGATGCACAGATGCTTGTATAAAACTGCAAAGTAAGGGGCAACTACAAAACACGAATGGGTGAGTAGGAGGGGCGCCATAAACCGGGGTAGAGAAAGGCCCATTTTATTTCTACCATAACTCCTTGGAGGAGAGAGCTGCAAGCACGGACGGGGTCCCTAACGGTTCCAGATAGAACGCATCCGGACGCCGGCAAATGATGCAAACAAGAAATTCGTGGTAGAAGAGGAACTCGCCTACCGTGCCATGGTTGGAGTGGCCGACCTCAGTCGGCAGTGGGTGAGTAACGCGACAACACTTAATTACTTTCGGTTTAGACAAACAAGTGCGTGGTGTCCATCAGTTACAAATGTAGGAAACCTCCCAGAAAAGCGAGACATACGAGTTCTTTAAGCGCTCTTCAGCGATGGGCTCGCGGTCTTTAACAACAGTGAATAAGTCAACAAAGTAACTTTCTTCCCTTCCCCTGCATATAGGTAGACGAGCTATTGCAATCCACACAAATACACATTTTGTGGACCGCTGAATCCAAAAATAAAGCATTTTTAGAAGAAGTTCCCTATCTGTGTGTCTTCAACACCAAACTTGGTATTTAGATTCAGTACGTTCCAAAGATGCAACACAAAGGTTTTCAAAAAATCCCCCATCCCAAACTACACTTTACATGAAACGTTTTTCGAAATTGTTTATTTTCCAAAAAATTGCGGTAACGATTTTGATTAAAATACCACATATTAAACATACTTACATGAGAAAAATGTATACCTTGAATTTTGTAGGAAGTCCTCTTCATTCGGAAGCAATTTTCTATAATTTTGTAAAACTGGTAAACGTACTACACAAAAAATGTAAATCTCTTTAAACCACACAATTTATTTCCGAGATGTCTGTTATTAAAACTTCCAATTGGTCATTCTCTTAAAGGCCTGTCAACATTCAGTTGTTTCTCGCGATGTCATGGAAACAGCATATAGCGTTCAGTTGTTAAACATTTCACTATCGCTGTTCTCTATAACGTAATGTAGCTGTTAGAAGAATACAGTGGGCTGAAGTGATAATCAGATTTTTAAAAACTGTGAGAAAAAACGAATATCCACTTTCTTCTTCTTCTTCTTCTACCTTTAAGGATTAGGTGATATCACGCGCTCCGGGTCTACCATCAAACCCGGTCTGCCCAAACTTGTTTTCCCTCTAGGTTGGTAATTCATCATCTCTGTCATTTACCACCGTGTTGACTGTACATCCACTTTATTTGAAAGTTGAAACCAATAACAAAGAATATCTCGGAAATGGTTAACGCCACAAAAAACTTTTTGTATATAAATTGTGTGGTTAACGAGACGTATATTTTTGTGTAGTAACATTTTATTGTATTTCTTATGGTTTACCAGTTATAGAAGCCATTCACAATGAAGAGAACTTCGCAAGTTATTCCCAGAAAATTTAAGATATACATTTTATTTGTCATGTAAATACTTTATATATGGTATTTTAATGAAAATTGTTAGAGCAATTTTTGAGAAAACAAAAAATAACGAATTTTTACTTTAAAATCTTCGTGTCTCATTCTCAGGTGGTGAACTTAAATACCAAGTTTGGTATTCAGCAAACATTTTGAGTTATAATGTTCAAAATAACAAATACGGGACTTTTTGGGTGTAAGTAGGGAAAGTAAAGCTGATTTTGCAGTTTGAGATGTAATCCACCACTGCAACTCTGTGCCTTTTGCCAAACGCGTGGGAGCCGCGGATGACGTCAGCAGCATAATTTGTGTTGAGAACATATACTACACATCTGCCTTACCCGAGTTTGCACGGTTACCTTTTTAAACTCCGATGTCCTTCATCCTTGTCAAATTATTCTACAATGATCTAAAACATTTTTAGGCAAATCCTCCTCTTTACCCCCAATAACACATTAAACATTCCGTTACTCAAACATGGCTGACTTCCTTAACCTGCCGCCGACACTCTTACATGGCCTATAAGTACCTTTTGGTGGTGGAGTACTTTCTCCTCCGTCCCATACATACAGTAACCCTGAATAAGATTCCCCACCTCAGTTGTTGTTATAAACTGTCGCTTCTCTTTCCTTACATAATTATTTAGCATTTCCTTCTAACAAACTCGATTGTAACGTAACTACAAAGAAAAACATCTGATGTGTTACACTCACATGACTTTCTCTGATCTTGTACAAACGCTTATTCTTATATGCTTCATGTTAATCGAGATGTTAATCTTATTGCTAATTTTCTTTGTAATTTTCTGGGGAATATGGTTGGCTTCAAGCGATAGTCAAATATTTTAAGAGCTGGTTGCTATGTGGAGTATTCCATTCTCTTTGTATGTCCAGGACATAAAAATGAATAACGAATTCCCATTTGAGAAAAAGTATAAGTATTGGAAAATTTAAGGGAATAACAAGCAATATCTCGAAAATGGTTCACCCCCCCCCCAAATGTATATGTCATAAAATGTGTATTTTAACGCGATCTACATTTTTTGTGTAGTAAAATTTTGTCTATCTCTTATGGTTTACCAGTTATGCAAAAGTCGTTCACAATGAAGAATACTTTTGGAGACATTCCCAGAAAATTTGAAATATACATTTTATTTGTCATGAAAATATCTTAAACATATGATATTTTAATCAAAATCGTTAGAGCCATTTTTGAGAAAATTAAAATTTTTGAAAAATGTTCCATGTAAAGGGTAATCTGGGGTGGGGGGATTTTCTTGAAAACCTTCATGTCGCATCTCTGGAAGATACTGAATCTAAATACCAAGTTTGGTATTTATTCGACTGTTCGTTTCTGAGTTATGCTGTTCACAGATACACACGGACTTGTTTCCAAAAAATGCTTTTTTTGGATTCAGGGGGTCTCAAAACATATTTCCGGTGAAATCTTGGTATCGAATTTTTGGGTGGAATATAATACTTCCCCTACTTGCTATACGTAGTAGAGAAAGTAAAAACATATGATGTGATACATTCACATGACTTTCTCTACTCTATCATTTATTAGTGGGTGAATACAAGTTATTCTTACGAAAGTTTATTTTCCTATCTACTACATTTTAATCGAGATAAACCTTTACAGAAATAGCTACATTACGTTATAGAGAACAGCGATAGTCAAATGTTTAACAACTGGATGCTATATGCTGGCCTTCCATGACATCGCGAGAAACAAGTGAATGTTGACACGACTTTAAAAAAATGCCCAAGGAATGAACAATTCAAACATTTAATAACAGATATATCAGCAACGGCTTATGCCACAAAAAACTAATTTGATATGAATTGTGAGTTTTAAAGAAATCTACATTTTTTGTGTAGTACGTTTTCGTGTATCGTTTACAAGATTATATGAAATTTCTTCCGAATAAACAGGACTTCACAGGCTATTCAAGATGTACATTTTATTTGTCATGTAAGTATCTTTCATATAGCATATTGTAATCAAAATTACGAACATGTTGCATGTAAAGGGTACTTTGGGTTGGGGGATTTTTTAAACGTTCGTGTCACATCTTTGGCTTAAATACCAACTTTAGTATTTATCGACTTTTCGTTTTTGAGTTATATTGTTCACTGACACACAGATGGACATGTTTTCAAAAATGTTTTATTTGGATCCATAACATGTATTTGGATGAAATCTCGTTATCGAATGTTTGAGTGTTTATCTTCACACACACACACACACACACACACACACACACACACACACACACACACAGTATTTGATACATGACATAGGACTGGCACCGCTGTAAACAAGATCCACTGTCTGGAATAAGATGTGACTGGCGTTTGTTTTCTCTGTGGAGCAGGTACGAGTCTACTCTATGGTATTCCAAACGAACGCTTTGTCAATTATTTTTGGTAATTTATGAATTGAAATTAGTTGTTTTGTGGCCCACGCCCAGGGCTTCTCAATGGTGAAAGAATCATCAAAATCGTTGACTGGTTTCCCGAGTTTGGTATTTAAGTTCAGCATCTTCCAAAGAAGCCACGTGACCATTCTTCCCATACCAAACTACCCTTTGCATACAACAGTTTTCGAAGTTTTTAATTTTGTAAGAATTGGTTCTAACGATTTTGATTAAAATACCATAAATATTAAGGATATTTACATGACAAATAAAATGCATATCTTGAATTTTCTGGGAATAGACTGTAAAGTCCTTTTTTCCGAGCAAATTTTGTATAATCTCTTTAAAATGCACAATTTATTTCAAATAACAGTATGGAAGGCCAGCATATAGCGTCCAGTTGTTAAACATTTGACTATCGCTGTTCTCTATAACGAAATGTGTAATGTAGCTGTTTCTGTAAAGGTTTGTTTGGATTAAAATCAAGTAGATAGGAAAACAAGGTCTCATAAGGGGGACCAAAGCGCCCCTTTGCGGATCCGTCTTTGATCAAAGCTGTAGGCAATAATCGAGATTTAACTGTAATTTTGACTTCTTTGTTTACAGCATTCTAGGCTTATGGATTTAGAAGTTGCGTGCAGTAAAATATAATCTGGAAGAGTAAACCACTTGGCGTGGTCGAAGTAATTCGGTTTCTTTTCACTCACGGCCACCCATTCATCCCTACGCAGTGGTACGTGAATGAGGTGGAAGTCTGTTGTCCAATCACAAGACGAACTCTACTCTTCCGCATTTACTATATAGACGTTTATTTACATTTCTACAGTAAAACGTTTACGAAATCTTAAACTCCATCTTATATCCTTGCACTGATCACATTCGTAACAAGAATTGAAAAATCTGCTCATATTGGCACCCGCAGAAGAAGATAATATATTATTTTACTCTGCATCCAATCCGAAATTTAAAATGCGAGAAAGTTCATGTTACAAATAATTATTGGGAGCAAATGACAAGGGCTGTAGAAAGGAAATACTTTTCTTTTTTTAAAGTGCTCACATTAATACATGTTTTTCCCAAAATTTCCTCCCAATTCATGGTCTTTGAAGGCCCGAATTGGTAGCGTTGAAGACCTATGGCTCCAAGCCCCCGCACTCCCAACGCTAAATTTCATTACATTATTTTTGTTTTTCCGTTTGTTTCTTTCTTTGTTAGCGTTGCAGAAGCATTTTACTTTGGAACAAAGCATTATTCAAGCATTTAAACATCCAAAATGAACTTCTACATAGCCTTCGTTTGAATGCCTGGCCGCATTATGGGGAATTACTCGCCCTGCACTGTGTTGTTTCTGTTCCCTCTCCGTGTGTCGGCTAATCAGTTGACGCGAAGTTTCTGCTGTACAGAGGTCGATACCACGTGTTACAATGCCAGCACACAGAATCTCGTGACAACAAACTCTTGCACAGAACTGAGACACATTCCCTGCGCCTCACGGAGAAACGGTTCGTAATACGTTTAGGGAAACGGGATCTATTCTTGATAAGAAACCGTGCTCTTATAATGGAAAAACTCAATGACGTCGGAGAAATGGTAGAACGAAATTCAAAGAAATCTGTAAGAAAGTTTGCACAAGAATTTCGCAAACCTCGGCTTGAAATGCCACTAAACTTTTAAAATTAAAATCCTATAAGATAACTGTAATGATGTGAGTAAAGTTGATTTGTGCAATTGGATAATGTTAATGATCGCTCTGTGGCCATGTTGTGAGAGATGTCTGCACATCTCCTATGCTTCCCGTTATACTGGTCGACCGGCCTGAAGTCCACACGAAGGCTCTGTATATCTTAACAGAAACAATATCGACTACCTACATATTAAAACAAAAATACTTGCAGTTAAAACTTATAATCAAGAGATTTAATTACCCCCAAGAATGTTCCAGTAACTCACCGACTCTGTTAATCCAAATCTGTAACTACTTTCAGTTGCAAACAAAAATGTTTTGAGTGTTAATGCTGTTGAATTTAGAGCAACCACAGCGAAAACGTGATCAAGCGGAGACTCACTAAAATATACAATAACGTAACAGCTATCTGTAATCACGAATCCCCTTTACGCTTTAAAGCCGCTTGGTGGTACAAGTTAAGAGTGGCTTACGTTAAATACAAGTGTTGCTCAACTGAACGGCCTAAGTTCGACACTTTCTTTGCTCTTGACAATCTTAAGATATATTGTGGCGAAGCTGGGCCTGTACTTCAGCGCTAGCCGGCACGTGATTGGTTGGGGAGAGAGAGAGGCTCTCCCAGCTCAGGAAGCATCTGGAAGGCTTATCTAGAAGAATGGTGAAAATTCCAGACCCGATCTTCATCTCGGCGGCATAACAACTCTCTCGAAATCTTGCGGGCATGGAGAGAAGCGAATTCGCCGCCGCAGCAGCAGGTTGTTGACGTACAGTGTGCTGTTACTCTGCGAGTGAGAGAAGAGGAGTCCTATAGTCGACGTGAGAGAGAGGAAGAGGCTAATTCGCCCCCTGGTTTACCGCAACGTTATGTGCAAGGGAAAAACTGGACTGTCACAATATGGTAAAATTACTTTTTATAGTTCAAAGCGTATAAATTTTTACTTAAATAAGAATATGTTTACAAGTTCTCTCAGCACACAACAAATTTCGTTTCGTTTAAAAACTACAAGGAGGGCTTTGCCTCAATTTCCAAGGATCAGAGATGGAATAGCCCATACTTTACTGAAACATCCAAAATGCGGTGTCCTTAAGTTAGAATAATATATACGCTGAGATTATAGACCGGAAAGTAGCTTCGCCAGCTAGCCCCATTTTATAGCCACAGGTTACAAGCACAATTACATCATTGCCAATCAGAGAGTCAATATCTTTGATATTTCCTTTGCAATTACTCCCGTCCAACCCTCAGGAGAGGATTATTGATTATTTAAAGGGCAAGTGTATATAATTCTTAAAGCTTAAGATAATTTCAAGTTATTAAACTATCACCTTTATGAACAGATTGTTAAACAGCGAATTTAAATAAAACCAAGTAAATATATTAAGTAGCTCATTAATTCCATGGGACCATTCGTGAGATTTACAACTTTCCATTTGAGAGCCATTTTCTTTACTCTCGAGTTTGAGACATGTTTGGTTTTGTATTCTCGCAACACAGTATTGATCACAGATTTCGAAAATGATTTTCAGCTCTTTCCCGGCGTTACTGTACAGGAGTCAGGTAAACTACTTTAGTTTGGTTTGATAGGGGGCAACACTGCAACCTTTGCAGATCTGCTGCGCTTCCCCAGTCTTGTCAACGATCCAGAAGTTCGATGTTATAATGAACTAAACCGGACCCTGGAACGTGATGGCTGAAAGCTCCTCAAGTTTTGGAAATTTATCCCCAAAAATTATGACTCTTTGGAGATCAAGTACTCAGCATTGATGGGCAGCTGTCTCATCTACCAGTTGACACGTCTGCAGGCACGATTTACTTGCTGCCCCATCCTGTGCAGGTGCCCTCTGAGGGAACACTGTCCTGTAAAGAAGCCCGTTGCCCATGAAAGCAATTCTCCCGCTGTACGAGCTTTGGAGTGCCTGAAACCTGCAGACGAGCTTCAGTATTTCTGGTGTTCTGACAGCTGATCCTTACGACAGTCTCAGTGCTGATTCAGTCCGAATAAAGTTTGATCAGTTCCTTTCTAAGCAGTTTCATCTGCTCTTTCATTGGTCAGAATCCCCGATACCTACGTCAGCTGAACCAGAGTTATGAGCATTCTAAAATCAATTTGAACTTGACAAAGTACTTACCAAGCAGAGAGGGTTTAGTAAGTAAACAGAGCAATCCTCAGGTACTGTGACGGACACTGTCCTCGCAATCCAACAGACGGTTTCGTTGCGACTGCTGATCGTGGCAACATGTTTAAGGTAAAGAACATCATCACAATAGGCATTGCTTGTAGCAGAATTTGGCATAGAAGACTTCAGCACAAATGGCAAAACGTCAGATATAACGTTAGAGCTCAAAGGGCATTTAAAACATCATGTTAAACAACCTGTAATCCAATGGAGCACAAGGAAAGTGTGATAATATTAGAAACGAACAATGTGGAAAGTGATTTTCTATCTCCTGGAACAGATCATGCGCTAATAAGAGCGGACATTGGTTTAAAGAATGTAGTTTTCGATGTAAAAGAAGAAGACAATGTAACTAAGATATATGCACATAATACCTTAATTAAACTTTACTGCACACGATCGATAGCTTAACATACATTTATTTTTCCCCGTCTAATGCTCCTGCTATCGAAATAGGGTGTACTGCCTTCAAACTGTACACCAAATTTGTTTAGAGAAAACACTGCAAGGTCACCAACCCTCGGTGCGTTCCTTGCAACTGTATCCGGAAGACAAGACACACACAGTACCTGCTGATATCAGTTTTATTTCATGGGATGCAAATGTTTATTTTAGGCCAGTGTTTAATCTTCAGAAGCCGAGAAAGTGTTTCTTAAGCAGGAAAAAGTAAATGCACGGGAAATGCTCTTCTAAGTTTTGGCAGTTTGAAACAGAAAACCTACAGCAGTTACATTTAAAGTTCGATACAATTTAAAGGGATTTCAAAGCAAGAGAAAAATGTTTTTTTTTTAACCAAAGCCCATTCGGTATACGTACCTACCCATAATCGCCAAGAATGTTAACACCAAAACAGCTCTTAGAGTTTACGTATGGATTAGAGGCTCTGGCTATTTTACGAGGTACATAAATTTAGTTTGGCGTCTGGAAACAACCAACATGCCTCGTGCGATATCTCGCATGTAAATAAAATTGAGTTTTATTTGTGGACGCTCTTTACTGCTGTGATCCTTAGCGTCCTATTCTATATTGGTCGTTAAAGACCGGTAATTTTGTTCACAGGCCTCTTTATCAGGCTTGAGGTTCGTTTACGTGCCGGAGGTCTACGACACCGGATTTACTTCCCTTCCGAAGGAAGCCATGCTAAGGATTTTTACGCATGAAACAAATTCATCGGCCTCCGCCAGGCAGCTAGTATTACCGGTGTAATACTATACTATGTAAATGTTCATTTTCATGACTGGCATTTAGAATGATCAGGTAGAGGATGCATCTTATAATAGCCGAGTTGAAGGTGTCAGAAAGCACATATATGTGTTATGTTATGAAAGAAACGGTGTAAGTAAAATGTTGATGCCTGAGGAATTAGCATTGCCGTTTATTGCCATAAGGGCTCCTGTGGGGAAGTGTATACTGATAGACGTAAATAATGGCGCACTTACGTCATGAGTAAGGCAGAAACGTGTATGGAGAGACTATTGGTTCCTCTCCACAGGGCAGGTGGTTATTTGCTGCGGGGGTCCAATAGCCCTCAGTCCCAATATCAATGTCACAGCCTGTGGTGCCGGTTGCAACAAGAACACTGCCCAAAAATGCAGCATACAATGGTGCAGCGGTAATGACACTGGGTCATAAATCAAAAGTTTGCATTTAATTGTGCTCGACCAATATTCGTCCCTTAGCAAATACCTATGAATCCTAACAAGATCATAGCTCCAGTACCATATTGTCGCGAGCCCTTACATAATCAAGAAAGGGAGAGCTATCACTATATTTTACAATTAACATAGACTGCACAAGTGTAGTAAATTCTACTTTCTCTATTACCCTATTCCACCCAAAAATTCAATGTCGAGATTTCACCGGAAATGCACGTTTTGAGGCCCCCGAACATGTCTGTATATCTTAAACAGCACACCTCAAAAACGAAAAGTCAGTTAAATATCAAACTTGGAGTATCTTCGGATGCGATTCGAAGATTTTCAAGAACCCCCCACTCTAAACCACCGTTTACATGGAAAACTTTTATTTTCTAAAAATGGTTAACGATTATGATTACAATGCCATGTATTAAAAATATTTACTTGACAAAATGTTTATCTTGAACTTTCTGGGAAGTCCTCTTCATTCGGAAGGAATTATACATAATGCTGTGTAAACGTTAAGCGAGAGAAGAAAATGTACTACAAAAAAAATAAATAAATGCAGATCTCTTTAAAACACAGAACTGATTTCAAATAACCCTTTTGTGGGCATACGCGTTTCAAAGATATCCGTTAATGCCTCAAATTGTTGAATACTGCCATTATTTTAAATTCCTGTCGATTTTCAGTTGTTTTTTGTGATGTCACAGAAAGAGTATGGAATTTTAAGGTCAGCAAATAGCGTTCAGTTGTTAAACAGTTGACTATCGCTGTTCTCTATAACGAAATGTAGCTGTTTCTGTAAAGGTTTATCTCGATTAAAATATAGTAGAAGTATAAACTTTGGTAATAATACTTGTATATAACTAATAAACGATAGAGGGTCAGACTTGTATTATGTTTAAAGGTTTGCTACACTGAGCTGATCTGGTTCGCGCTTCGAACTGGGAAACAAGAATCTTGTCACTTACAGTGCATGTGTTTGTACCCTATCTCAGACATAACTGTGCATATTTGTGTGTCTTAGTGGGAGAGTTGTAAAGTTTTGTCTATCTCTCTTACTTTATAGGCTTCCTTCACAGCGAAGAGGGCGTCACAGAAACTGTTTTATCAGTCACACAACATATGGTACTTTAATCATAAGAGCCATTTTTGGAAAGAATACAATTTTTTCAGTGAGAAGTTTTCTTCAAAAATCCCTTCGCATGCTCAAATATAACAAGTAGTATTTACAATTTTTATTTTTCAGTTATGCTATGCATCGACAGACGCGAGGGGAATATTTCCAGTGAGTCCCCCAAATAAGTTTCTTTGACCTCCTCTATTCAAGTGGTAGGGAAAATAAAAACTCGCAGAATGGCTTCATTTCAGACATAGATGTTTGCTGTGTATATTCAGAATGTGTTTGCTAAACCATAGCAGTAACGTGGGTCGATGGACGAATGCTGCGGTGGTTGCTTTCATCGGTTTCAGGGCCAGGCGACGGTAGATTTCTCGCCGACTGCAGCCAGGATCCCCAGGTGGCGAGTGATGTCCTGTTGGAATTGTTAGTGCACATTCGCCTGAATATTCCTAACTAAAAACTGCTCTAGCAAACACCCACCTGTGTGCAAGACTGTCGCCCTATAAACAAAATAATGGTTTGCTGAAACCAAGAAAGAACTCATGAGGTAGATGAGTTTCATCCGAGCTTCGTGCGACAATGTCAAATTGTGAACAATGTTGCTCTATTGTGAATTGCACTTATAACATTTATGGTAATTTTTTTGTGGCAAGCTTCATGAAGGCTATGTATGGAGGGGCTACGAGACTGTCACCTAGTGTAACAGCTCAACCAGTCAGGGCTAAGGGGGGTTTAATTAAATATTTAAATTTACAAAATTGTTTTTGTTTAATAAAATGAAACCTAACAGTTTTATTTCCATCTTAAACACATATTTCACCAAAGTGTTCCCTAGGGATGAGCAATACCCCCCTGAATAGTGACTATTGGACTCGTCGTAACAGTGGCACAAGTCCAGAACTTCACAAGACGAGCTTTAGTACCCACTTCAATTTTCAAAAGTAGTTTAATTCACAATTAACACTTGAAATATGTGTTGAAAATTCACTATTTTCTGTGCAATGAAAAAAGCTAAAGAATGGAGAAGATAAACCACGTCAAAGTTCTGTACATGAGTTTTATTCTAGTGGCCTTGATATGATTACTGCTGAAAAAAGAGAGCGTCTGCAGGATAAGTGAACCTAGTATTTGTGAAAATAGCTAACACTTCAGATAAGCTTAATCCATGTTTAAATAACAATACACTACTCCTTAAACTTGGGACATTTCATCACTAGAGGGAGTATGTCCCAATCCCGTCACCTCCTGCCGCTTCGCAAACTTGCATGTAATTCTTGGAGTCCTCCAGTATGGTACTGCTAGTATCCACAACTTATCTGTGAATCTTTCAAACATCTGCTTGACAATATTATTTACGAGTGTGTCTTCATAAACGCAACTTGTGCTTCTATTCCTCCCCACACAACTTCAAAATCACTTGTGTTATTTATGTTTGCATTTATTTGGATCTTTGAAATGCTCTACATAGAATTTATCTAAATAATTTTAATTGCAATAAAACACACTCGTGTGTGTGTGTGAATGTTAAGTCTTGAGATTTTTCTCAGGATGTCTGATAACACGCTCACGATCGTTTGCTGAGGCTTGGAACTATTTCAGTAGGGAAATAGCTGACTGGCTACGTTTGGGTTTCAACCGTTTTAGATCCTGCTAAAACAGAAAACCCTTATGCAATCATTTCGTCTCGATAAAAGCCACGAGCTATATTCATTCCGGCAGGTTACAACAAGAAGTTCGCTTGAACGCTGAACCTGTGAAGCCAGGTGTTGCGGTCAGTTCTTTGTTTTTCTGTTCATGAGCAACGGCAGTCTTGCGTCTAATATACATGGCTTTTCCTCACACATTATTGTCTCTCTAGCTGCATATCCTTTCTTTGCAAAGTGTATACCTTAGTTCTTTTGGTTCCAAATATTGATTGTTACCTCATTCTCCTGATACCAACTAGTCCCTCACACTCTCTTGATTTATTTGTTTTGGTCGCAACAGCAAGCACACCTACATCTTATGAAGTCTATTAATGTGAGGCAGGTAACTGACTTCTCCAAATAGCTTATTGTATATTAAATCTTGTAAACTTTTGTTATTACTTAGTGCAATAACCAAGCGGTGATTCTATAAGCTCATGTATCACTGCTTTTCTTTAGGATATTACTACCGACTGGACTGGGACGGGAGTGACTGCTTGTTGCTATTGACTTTCCAGTTTACATCAGAAAGCCTTTTTCAGAGAATTACATTCTACCACTACTTATCTTCCTTCACAACACATCTTTCGAACCATTGCTCTACATTCCTGGAGCAGTCCAACTGATGGTTGTCAAGGACCTCTCTTGCTATGATGGTAAACACTTATTTGTTGATACTCCCGTGCTGCTTCCAAGTTTATGCTACGGGATTCCTATTCAAAATGCCTAACTTTGGTCTGGAACGTCTCCTTTGTATTCCTAGTTAAATGTGACAGAAACAAGGTATTTAAACTCATCATTTCCACACTTTTACTTTCAAATCACCAGCTTCAGTGTTGCCTGAAGTTGGTCTTACCCTAATACTGTTACCTATTTTCCAACATGTGCTTTAGTCGCGAAAGGAAGGTCCCAGGTTTCTTCTTTAGCCATTATTTTCTGAGTAGTGCAACTACAGCATTTCTAAACCAGGACTACACAATTCCTTTGAGGGGTGATTGAAACTGAGGAAGTTTGAGAGGGTTATGGAAACAAACACTTCTCGTCAAATGCTCATTTTAATAACCACAAATTGTATACAACAAATAATTTCACTTTTTTCTTTCTAAAAAAAATCAAACATTTAATAACCATAATGAGACAATTGTTCCATGCATACAGTAACAAGGCTGTATCCAAAACCCATTTACAGTGTGCACCTTTATAAGCTCAGTGCGATTCAATGGCCAAGTTGTACTAGTTGGCCGTGTGCATCGCACTCTCAAATTAAAGAAGACAGCAGTTATTTTTACTAATTTTGTTAGCACATCAAATAAACATGTGCGTTTTTGTCCAAATATGAGGAATGTTCGGATATAGCCTTCAATATTTAGTCTTACCACAATTATTACAATTGGTTCGTCTTGTTTTTTATAATTCTAAATACATTTAACAGGCCCCCCTTATTCCCTAGTAACGAATTCTCGGCATGGGCTGAAATGAGACGGTTCACTGTGTCAGTGATAACAGGTTGTTGTGCTTTGTCAACATGACTGGTGCAAGAGTCTAATAAACAACCTCATTATATCCATGGAACGGCACAACAGCTTTATTTCATTTTTACAATAGTATTTCGTAAAATTGACCTGAACTCTATGACTAGGCACACTTAGTAATAACAAGGAAAAACGTTCTATGGAAAAATAGAAACTTCTGAGAAAATAATGAAACAAAAAACTCAAGAGCAGGAAACATTGGACAATACTACGTTGAACCATTATCATTTTTCTTGCTCAATTACTTAATTATAAAACTAAACATATGCACAATATCTTTGCAACGGTTCATTTTATTTTTTATGGTATTTAAAACTGTTTTTATCCTTTATTTTAAAGTATAACATATAAATTGAGAGCTCAGAGTATAAAGATGGGGGATTCAACATTTCTTCTTATGTCTTTGGAATGTGTTTTAAGCCAAGATTCCATACTCATCCTAACAAATAAGCACTACAGAGATATTCCTGATCGGCACACAAAGAAACATGTAAGCCCATCACAATCCTGGAAAAGGAACATTTGCCACCACTTCCAGTACTACACTTTTCTATCAACATTCCTGTCATATGTCTCGTCACAGTTAAGAAAGAACACAGACAACTACTATCAAAGACTATCATCATTTGATGCTACTTTACATGTGCTCTTTAATGAAGTAGAACCTTGTGTGAAATACAGGCCTCTATGGATAGTAAAACCTGTCTATTACGGAACAATTGACAAGATCCAGATGCAGTGTCTTGTGTAACCTGCAGACGTTACATTCCTCTGCTTGTAAACTGCACACAATATGATTCTCACCTTTGAACACGGAGAGCACTCACATTTGCAGGCTTCTTTTTCAAGGATAATATCATAACATTTAACAATAGTAACAATTACAGTATTTTATGTTCTTATGCTGAATTCTCTGTTTTGTTTTAGTTAATACAGTAACAATATACTTCATGAAATGGTTTATAACACGTGCCATCAGATGAAAATGATTGAAACTGGATACTGTCATCAACTCTTACTTAAGCAGATGCACATTTACCAACAAGGATTGAATGCTCTACTGAATAGATAGATATTCATTTAAATGTGAGCTAAAACACTAGGAGTGAGATGTTGGTTACCAGACTCCTCTAGGAGTGAAACTGTTGCTCACCGCTTCACCAAACCGTAAAGGTCACCTTTATTGGGAAGCCAGGACACAAATGTCTAGACCATTAGATAACTACGATCGAGCTCATGACCTTACTTCCTAATTAGGAAGAATTTGCTACTTCATACCCCCAGCTTCTTGAATTTGGAATAAAGAATGGCGTGAGAAAACTTTGTAGAGGAGAGGGAGCAAATCCCCAAATCTCATCAACTACTTCCACCCAGTTGTTGTCCGAGCTTTCTTTGTCACTCACTTTTTGTTTGTGTAAACATTTCTGCCAAGTTTACATCTTATGGAAACAATTTCAATCAACCAAAGTTAAGTAATTAATCTCACTGTAGTGCTTCTTTAAAACTTTTGAATTACCTTTTATTATTTTGGCATCTTCTATCTAAATAAAAATATGTGTGTATATACATAAGGTGGTCAACTTTGCTTTGAAATAACAGAATAAAATCCTTCCAATTATCGATTTTGTTTAAAATGGTTGGAATGAAGAGGTCACAGAATCCATCACCACACAATAACGGATCAAAAATCTGTCAATGGGACCTGAACAACACAGCTTGAGGATGAATGAAGACACTGAAGATATTCAAAGTGCCTCAGAAAACTCTAAGAAGGTTAACTGATGATAAATATGGCACTCCAGAAGAAGTATCTAACTGCAAACATGGAAGGCTGCCAATGTTTGTTACTGTTTTATAAAGAACAATTCTCTACTTTTATTTGTCATGTGATTTTTCTAAATTACAGAAATGACAATAACAAGTGACATATTTACAATGTGTTCAATATATTTCATTGTGAAAATCGACAAATATAACCAAGCAGAGAAAATTTCTCAAACCTCAAACATAAATAAAAAGAAATTAATATACATAAATGGCTTATATGGAACATTACATCTTGATTTTGAAGAGCACAAAATGAAAATATGTTCCTCCCTCTCCTCTCACTGTAGTTTTGCAGTTATATATGAGTACTGTAATATGCACATAGGTTAATTAAAATACATATGTATTACCCACTATAGGGTTTTCAGAAATATTAGAATCAAAATGGAAGGTTAAATTTCTATGTTTTTCCTTGTAAAAGAATCTCTCTCTATAAATTTGAGAGAAAAATGCTTACAAAACTTTCAGAGTTCAGCTATCATGTCTATCAAACTTGTGAGAAAAGCTAAATAAAACTCTGAGAACTGCCCAGGCATGAATCCCATAAGAGGACTATCAACAAATGTGACACTGTGATGAAGAGACAAAGTATCCAGTTCTTACAGTCAGGCTGCAATGGTTTCTTAATAAAAGTGAAATGTATGATTGGAATTATTAATAAAATTATTTGTATATAAACATACTGACACTTCTCTATACATGACTCCTGTGTGCTCATCTTACATTAATTTTAGATAGCCTTGAGAATTTTGTATAAAGTATAATGTTCCATTATGGACAGGCTTTACTGCATTAAGATGCTTCCACCTTCCTCAAGCCTGTTTACTGCACATTCCTCACAACGTACTACTGCAAAATTATGCTGCAATCTTGCCAATGATTGTTTAAAATACATGCTTTTGACTGTCTTAAATTCAGGTACTTATTTCTGGTCACAAACGCACATTCAAGATAATACGCCTCTGCAAATTCAACATAGAGTAAAATTTACTCATATAGATCAAAACGAATGATAAAAGTCAGCACATGTTCAGCCTGTGTATCAAATGTGTTAGTCTTACGGAAAAAGGACCTGAGATACCCAATCACACAAATAGAACCTTTGAATTGCGACGGAAATTTTCCAACCAAAAAAATTCTTACAAGTACTTCACAAAAAATAAACACTTCACAATGGTGTTGGCCATTACCAACCAACAAACAAGATAATTTCTTCACATTATTACAAAAAATCTGTCTCAAAACAACTTGTATTTAAGGCTCTAGTTAATTTTATTAATTTTTCTTCAACATCTTAGAACATGACATACAGCAACAACGTTGAAAATTTCCTTCGCATTATCAATAATATAATACAATATTTTATTGTCCACTGTTCCACAAAGTTACAGTGTTTTTTTTAACTACACATATGAGAAACTGGATTAAACTGTTGTTAGACACTTTAAGGCTACTTGAAAACAGTTATTTTCTTGTAAAGGTTTTAGTTCCTTCCTGCAAAAGATTAAAAATTTTAGTACGAATTACAGAAACTATTTGGTCTGTGGTTTATATCAGAAATTAGTATTTAGACACTATGCAAGAAAATACTAGTCGGCGATTTCAGCAAGAAATTCAAATTGCATATGCAGAGTAGGGCTGACAATTATGGTTGCAAATATGAAACTTAAATATCCCCATTCTGAATCCTGATTTTTTTAAGTAAAGAATTACATTCCATATATCATGTGTTCTGTCAAAAGGACAGGAAAAGGATACAATCAAATTTTGATATTTTTAACTAGTGGTAACAAGCTCATTTCTGAATATCTTATATGGTAAAGCAAGTTTGATGTTTATGGTCAAACCATAGAAAATAGGTGGTTCTTTCTTTGTCTTTGTGTAACGTATTTTATCCCACACTAAGTTGAAATTATATTATATTGATTAAATATTCCAATGCAGTGTTCATTACAAAATACTGTATGGGAACTGCAAAGTTACGCTGAACAAAAAGTTTACTTCCCTGCACAGTGGTTTACAAAATGTAAAATATATTCAAGTCTTCTTACTGTGAGGTATTAACATGTTGTACTCTGAAAGATTTTATTTTTGGAGTATGTTGGCATAGTGTGGAACAAAATACTTCTCTTGTTAAGTTTATATATGGAACCATTTATGATCAGCCCTAGTATGACAGAAGCAGCGACAGAAGGACATCAGCAGGCTTGAAAGACACATGGCGAACAGGAAGTGGCATTCAACTAAACAAACATCATCATCATCTCATGTATGCTACTCTGCATCAGATGCAACATTCAAGCAATGTGTCTTTTCTCACATTCACGAGCACCATCACTGAAGATTTCACAGGAAAAGAAAACACATTTGAGTTGTATTAAAATTGCTTGATCAGAAATTTGTGTGAGATATTACTATAAAAACTCAACATGAGGGTCCAGCTGCGGTGAAGAAAGTTTGGCTTCAATACATCACAGATATGACTTACGTAAACAATGAACAGTAAAATTGGACACCAGTTTCCAAGTTTTGTTGTTGGGGACAAATAACATGGAATATTCACCATGTGATGCACACTTCCGAGATTTCTCTCCAATAATACCAATTCTAATTGTGTGTACATGTTTTACATAACTAACTTGTGCTAATTAAAGAAGAAATATGTTAGTGCCTGAGCAAACACATGTCTGAATGTTGCTATATCTGATAACAGAAGTATTCCCCAAAGGCCTGTAACAATCAATCGCTGCTAGTTCCAATGTTTTGGGATATTATCTCTGGATAAGTGTTTTTTTTGTTCTTTATCTTTTTACATGTCTACAATATAATCAACTTTGAATATTACCATTCTAAACTAGTTTTAAAAACTAAGTATGAAGCAATATTAATATTATATTTCAATAAAAAAAATAATATATCCTCTTGGCAAATGTATAAGAGATTGTGTTTACTATTGGCAAGCAAATTATGACAGCGTTTCCTTTATATAAAAAGTGAGACCCTTCCCCCCCCCAGTTGCAATTATTTTGTTTTAATATTTTATTTTGATGCATCAGTCTTAAGTTGAGTCTAGTAGGCCCAAAATGCGCCTCAAGTTTTAAGGAGGGAAAAAGAAAAAAAAGAAACAACAACGGTGACGCAGCTAATGCCCATGCTGCTCTCAGACAAACACATGCTTCTGAACCTGACTACGGCAAAATACTACACAATGCAAGCAACTTTCACTACATAAAGCGGCTGAACAAAACAGAAGCGAGCGTTAGTTATCAACTACTTGGGGCCACACTCCCGAATAATCACTACTAGGAAAAGCAATAGTCATATCAAGATATGTTAACTGACGAGAGAGTTTATGTCTTACTTCAAATACCAAACAACTACAATTTACAAATATCAACTTTACAAACTCGTTTTCACTGGGGCTCCTTTATCTTCGGTATACAAAATATTGAATAAATACAACAGTTAAAAATTGTTACACTGTTCAAAAGAGCAAGAAATGTGGGGGATTTGGTTTTCAATTGTTTTTAATGATCAACATTTGGAAGGGATGAGTATGTTTCTAACATCATCACATATGCCCCTTTAGCAATGAAGAGGCACAGTTTTCAACAAAATTATAGCAACAGAAGGGAAACCCCTCGAGCAAGAGAGAGGTACGTACGTACATACAGGGCACCGTATCCCGTATAACAAAATATTTCTACTTGTTGTTAGTCCTACTGCACTACTAACTATTTATTACAATAAACAAGTTGCTACTCATACAAGTTATTGCATTAAAATAAAATAATATTTAAACAAGGAATGGCAAAATAGTAACAAATAAGCATCAAACAATCACTGGTAATTTTCTAATAAGTTATGCAAAAATAATTTTGCTTTGTCTGAATTAATTTTTAAATACCTTTCATAAATGCAAAAAAGAAAAAAAATATATATATATGAGCTGCCTAATAACTAATAAGAGAGAAAGAATCAATAACACGTATAATTCAATAATATTAATTGTAATAATAAAAATCATTATAATATTAATAACATGTGTAAAAAAAAAAGAAAGAAAGAAAAAAAAACTTGATAAAAGTTTCTCTGCATATCTTTTGGACGAAAATTTGTAGCAACATGGATTGTGCAAAATTCTCCTTAACTAATAGGCAAACTGTGGTGGGCAGCAATACTGCCACACTCACAAACGACTAGCAAAAGAAACTAAGATTCACTGCCCTTAGTTATGTCCATTTCTAGGCATTCATCTTATAGTACCATATAATCTATACAAAACTCCATTGGCACTCTAACCATATTCATTTACTGTATTTCTTTTTTTTTTTCCTCCTACTTAAACCTTCCAATGCCAATTTTTGTACCAAAAATTGTTTAATAATAAAAGACAATAACAAAAACAGTCCATTATTCCATCAGTCTGAAGAGTTGCGTTAGGTCATTTCCTTGTAAAGGAATTTTTCAAGGATATTACGACACCATGACGGAGGGATGGTCTTCCTCCAAGTTTCCGGGGCTTCTCCCCTCCATCCTTGACACAAAAAGTGCACGTTTGTACTTGCGGCTAAATAGACACGTAACATAAGAATAAAACATTTCTCAACTTGATATAAATTACTTTTCTTCTGTCTGCCGCATGGACTGGCAATAATATCTTCTTCTTCTTTGACCAGCATTCTACTGGCTGCTCACCTCTCATAAGACCATTTACCTCCTCTCCTCCAAATATTGCTGTACCTAGTGCATCGCCTCTCCTTTTATAATTTTTATTCTATTACACTTAAGTACAAACACTTAAGTACCTCTTGTCATGCGTTGACTACAATGGAAGGCAGGTACACATGCACACCAAGCATTCTACTATGGTACAACCAGCGGTGCTATCCAAAATTGTTTCTAGGATAGAGAGAGACAAAAAACTGGACAAACCCCATTTACAGGTTCTATCCACGACTTCCCTTAGCAATAATCATAATTCTTAACATTGTAAATACAGTAGACAACAATACAACATTATTCAAGCCTTATGAATTCCATAAAAATACAATTATTGGCAGAGATTTAAAACAGGGAAACGTTTTGTGAGCGTTAATTCTTATATAGGCCCACTGAAAAATACAATGTTCATGTACAATACTTATATACATTATTATTATTAAATATGAGGTGAGGGTCAAGAACTGGTTTGGTAGAATATCAGTCACAAAAACTTAAAAGCAAAAATTAATATAAACCGTGGATATGCAAGTCTCATAGCAATAGCGAGTGATGGCGCAGTTTTGTGCGACATGAAGGTTTGTTCCTGCAGCTGTCAACCTCACATTGACAATTACAAACCTCCCTCCCAATTTCATATTCAAAACCCAACCAGAAAAGCTTTTCTTCATTTAAACCGCACAACCACATTTGGTTGCTGCAGCACCGAGAATTTCCTTACGCTGCATCCATAGACGTCATACTGGTCTGGTCTCTCTATTTCAGCAATACAAGCACAGATGCCTGCTCCCTAGACGCATTTGTGAACTTAATTCTGTACAAAGCTCGACAGCCCAGTTCTGTAAATTTTGACTCGTGAAAGCCAGGTCAGTACTACGAACGTCTATGAACACCACCATCAGTTTCCAGCTGAGGAACAAAGGCTAACAACAACAACAAGAACCCAACGAGGGCCAAGAATGGACAGTACATCACTCTTTAAGCTTCTAGTAGGGACAGAGATAGCCGCATTTCAAAAGAGAGCACTTTCTGTGTGTTGCGAACCAAAGAAAAACCAAGACAATAAACACGCACATGGGAAGGCAATTCCATTAATCACAGTCTGTTTTAAGGGAAGTAGGGAATGATTCAATCAAAGTCACAACAGAAACATTACCCCCTTTTTTTCTTGTTAACTTTCAACAAAGTGGGTGGACAACAGTGCTCAATTTTATAACGTGGCTGTGGACACAAACATTTATCATGCCACTTGGTGTTTATTGTATGTATTTTTTTTTTTCATACTACATTATGTACGTATGCTATACAGTTGTAAAAAAATTGGGTGTCTCTAAGTGGTATATATACCTATACCTCTCTTTTCAGACTTAATATTTTTTTTGTATTTTTTTATGTTTTGTTGAATCATCAAAACTACTTTACAACAACATGAGCAAACGCAGTTAGCAGCAATAAAACCTCAACAAATGTTTGCCATCCCTCAATATCATGGTATGTAGTGGACAATAACCAAACACGTCACAGAGAAGCATGAGATTCACAATACAGTATATAACAAACTATACATCATCATCATCATCATCATCATCCATGGAGTTACTTAGTTAGTTGATTCTTTACTCTGCAATACAAAAAGCGGGAAAAAGGCTATGTAAACATTCAGTGGATTATGTTCCCTATAGTAATTGACTTGATTTGACACCCATAGTACAGAACAGAGTAGCTATACGCAGTACTACAAAGTTCATTTCCTCACTTTGCGAACGAGAAAAAATAAACCAAAATAACAAGACCCGAACGAGGCCCTCAAAAGTGTGTGTCTTGTTCAAAGAGAAGAAACTTGGCTAAAGCAGTAGAAAAATCGGAATTAAAATGATGGAAAATGTTAAAAGTGGTGTTCCGTCTGCAGCTGTAACAGTGTATAATATAATATCATATATATTTTTTTGCAAGTTTTCTTAAAAAAGTTTCAGTTTTTAGTAACGAGAAATGTAGTGTTTCTAAAAAGGGGGAACAAGTTCTAAAAAACATTTCCTCTGTCCTGATTCAGTCTTTCCCAAGTACCTAGCTAGGAGACATTTTTGTTTAACACCCCACAAAATTTTGTACTGAAGAACATGGCCCAAATGACAACAAAGAGTCTAAGACCTAATTGGAGTATATTATATAATATATATTCATCAAATAAAAGCTGGATATTCTCCAGATACAGCCATCAGTCCTATCTATCCAATAACAGCAGAAGCCGGAAATAAAGAGATAAGCATCCAATACACGAGGGTCAGGAAGATTCTAGATTTGCATGTAGTTTGCAAATTGACTGTTTTACGGAGGTAAAAAAAAGGTCCCTCCTCGTTATGTATCTGTACTAGTTTTAGAAAATTGTATAAAATGCCTGAAATAGGAAAACTCTATCACTCAGAAGGAAAAGTGTCCCTTGATATGTTACGAGAAACAAAGAATGACGCTATGCTGTACGGCCAGAGGTCAAATAAATGCTTAAATGAAAAAGTATGGCCCCCAGCAGCACGCATGTGCATCTTCCTAACCCTGGTACAAATTTGACTTTCCTTTGTAATCCATAATGGTAGGTACATGCAGGAATAAAAAAAACTTCCTTTGTTTTTTTCTGAAAATGAATGAAACAACTCTTATTTTTTTAAAAAGCATATTACAACAAAAATAACACAAACAAAACTGTGTACACAACACATTAATTCAAGAGTTCTATAAAAAAAATCAACAAAATATTCAAAAATGCTGCTACCTATACCAGGGCACATTAAAATGCTTGTGACGGGAACACATTCAAATGTTTTAATTTCATATACCATTAGAAACAAATATATAACAAACAACATTTCTTTAATAACAATAAGTGGAACCAAGCAGACACGCACTCTTCAGACATTTTAACAAGATATAAAACATAATCATTGCATTTCAATCTGTGCCCCAATACGACAGCTGTTTGTTCCCTGAACAAAATAAATTAAGATTGGATAAATATTGCTAGTGATAATAAAAAAATGTAAAAGCAAATGTTAAAGAGTGTTCACATACAATGGCACTTTTGCACAACGTTCACTCTAAAGCCAAGAGAAGTATTAACAACGTTTTGTGATGCAAACTATGAAAGAAAAGAATCTTCTCTTGGCTTAATTTCATATCTACTTTATAACTTATTTAAATAAAAGTTAACAAAAGCAAAATAATTGGCTACCGTGAATTTTCAGGCAATAATTAAAAAAATAAAGAAAATGAAAAAAAAAAAATAATTGCAAATCTAATAAAGATTGCTTGTCAACATTTTAAACCAGGCAGTGCATTAAAAAAAATCACGGTAGTGGAAAAAAACTTGATGTCTGCAAATTATTCCAAGCACCAAAGTCCATTTCCTATCAGCATTACCGTATCGAAACAAATAATATAACAAACTGAATAATAATATAATATAATAAACATTGCAGATGATAACTATAGTAAGGTGTAAGATTTCCAACTGACTAGGATTCATTTGATCTCTGACAACAAAGGAAAGTCTCAACTACAGTCTTTTTTTTTTAACTTAGCATGTTTTTCTTTCCACGGATTCTTTGGGATTCCTTGTGTATAAAAGATTTGTATTCCCCAATGTATTTTACTAACTACATATACAATGTCACAAAACAGCACAAAAAACACGCATAGTAAAATAGAGCTTATATGAAACAGGTGCTTAAATTTCACAACTAGAACATGGCCAGGCACCATATGTTGTAAATTCCCTGTTTGATGAGATTGGTCAGCGTTGTTGTTCATCAACCAAACTTTTTACCTTCTGCACTATTTAGAACTTGCAGCTGAGATTCAACATGATGAAATACAATACAAAACTATCTCTATCACTTTTATTATCAAGGGAAGAAATCAGCTATTAGAAGATAGTTAGTACACAACAACAGCTTTGCTTCATTGCATTCCGCTCCACAACCGGGAGAGAATTTAAAAAAAGAAGAAAAATGCACAATATTGGGAATGGTCTACCTTCTTCACTGTCTGGCACAGTCCACAAATAAAGCCTTGGGGTAGAGGAGATATGTCTTCATTAATTACAACAACAATAATAACACGGGCCACGTACCTGGGCCCAAAACAGGGGGCAGTGGCAATGATTGCTGATAACAAGAGAGGGAGTTAGAGACCTAGTGGGGGCACCTGCACATAGCGATAGATGTATAGACGGTAGTCCTTGCTGGCCAGCACCACCGAGCCATCATCCATGAGGGCCACGTCAAAACACTGGGCATGCTTTACCTTCGACTCCAAAGCCGACACCAGTTGCCCATCTTGAGTGAAAATGGTCAAGTTGAAATTGTTATGGTTGTCAGCGATGAGTATTTCTCCAGCTGTGTTGATACCCACCCCGATGGGGTAGTTGGTGATGCCCTCGCCTCCAATCTGACGAAGATACATGCCGTCGTAGTTGAACACCTTGACGCAATGGGCGCGATTGTCGCTGATGAAGATCTCTTGCTTGTCGTTTACTACCACTCCGTTGGGGAACTCCAGGTGTTTGGAACAACCAAACTTCTGAAGCACGTTGCCAGACTGATCAAAAATGATGACGCGCATCACCTTGCACTCCACGACCACGACGCGACCCTTGTTGTCGACGGTAACGCCGCGAGGATGCTGGAGAATGTTGGCCCCAAACTTGCGCACAAACTGACCGTACTGGTTGTATATCTGAATCTGGTGAGTGGGAGAGCGTTCCGTGACGATGATGTCGCCCGAGGTGCGAACCACGGCCACTCTGTTTGGATACAGTAGCTGCCCGTCGCGTTTACCACATTCCCCAAACTGGAACTTGAATCTTCCTTCCTTGTCGAAGATCTGAATGCGATGATTGTTGGTGTCGGCGACTATAATGTCGTTTTGGGCGTTAACTGCTACACCACTGGGTTCTGTGAACTGACCCTCCATGACGCCGAACTCTCCGAACTTACAATGGTATATCATTTTCTGGCGTTTTATCTGAGATTTCGGCGGAAATATGGCGGTCGACATCAGCTTGGACGTCAAGTCCAACATGGAATCTCCCGGACCTGCCGATGTGAGGGTGTAATGTTCACCACTGCCGCTCCCTCCGCCGCCGCCGCCGCCGCCGTTTTGGAAAATGCTGTCACTTCCTCCGTTTGACCACTTCTCGTAGGGGTTCATGCCGTTGAGGCTCAAATCGCTAATAGCGGTCGAGAATGGTCCCAGACTGTTGGCACTGTTGAACCGTTTAGAGATAATGTTCGATTCAAAGGGTGAAGAAGAGGAGCTAGATGTTGACATGAGGCCATTTGAGTATGGTCGCTCTAACACGCTGCCATTCATGGAGCCGTGCAGGCCGTTGCCGTTCAAATGAACGGAACCGTTCACAGGTCTGGCTATGGGCGGCTGCTTGCTGGGTCCTGTCGGCAGATCCGAGCTGGAACGGACGTAGCCGAACGTGTTGCGGACGCCCACTTGAATGGCCTGGAAGTTGGACACAAATTCTAGATCGCAACCAGACTGTAAGCTTAGATCAAGATTGTAATTCATGAAGGTCTGGAACTTGGAATCGAAGACACGTTTAAACATAAGTGCTTCCGGCATTGTGGCGTTCTTTGTAAGTCGCTCCATGAATTCACAAGTGCTGTATATCTTTTCCACCATTTCCTGTGCCTTTTGACCCAGGACATTAAGCGATATCTGCTTAGCTGAGAACACACTTTCCAATTCTTTTAGTAGCTCTTGCTTTCTCTCTTCGATCATGGAACGGTAGAACTGAAATGTGTCATTGATCTCGTTTTGGGCTTTGTGGTACTGAACTTGGAGGCGGCTGGAAGTATGTTCCAAGTTTTTAAGAGAATTCCTAATGTCAGTCGCCTTCGTCTTCGACTCTTGCATGGTCTGCGTCATAAGTTCCAATTGCTTGGGTCCAATTTCGGACAGATGATCGTAGTCGTGAAGACCACTAGGATGTTCTAATAGAGTGCACTCCTTGCAGATCGGCCCGTTGCACGTGCGGCAGAAATATTTGAGCAACTCCGTTTTATGCCGGAGGCAGTACACAGGCTTCTCGGAGTTACTACTGCTGCCTCCAGTGGAGGGCACGAGACCGTTCTTCAATTCCTCTTTTCCATTCTGCTGCTGCTGTTGAATGTCGCCCAGGCCGACGACGCGATGGCCCTCGAAGCAATGCATAAATTGGTGCGCCATCATGCAGTTAGGACACAAGAAGTTTTCGCAGTCCAAACAACGCGCGACGGCGTCCGATTCCCGACTCTTGCACCCGGTGCAGTGGGGAAAATGATTACCAGAGTTAGCACTTAAAGAGTTCCTAACGCTGAAATCTGGGATTAGAGCAGATATACCCTGGGAAGTCAACACGCACTCCTGCTGACACAGTGAGCAAGTTAGCTTGTCTGGATGTTCCTGGTTCTTCTCCAAGCACGGGTGGCAGAACGTATGGAAACACGGCAACACTTTCGGATTGGTGAATGTCTCATTGCAGAGTGCACACTTGGTAGAACTGCACGAGGATCCGGGAGAATCTATCAGAGGAGATAAGGAACGCTGTTCCGTCTGGTCGACCAGGGATCCTGTTGAATTGGCTCCAGGTATCGATTCTAGAGATGGAGTCGGTGATGAAGCCATCTTCAGTCAAACGTCATGCCTGTGAACAAACGAAAAACCGCTGTTACAATTACAGAAACAAATAAAATGTCACACGTTCAGCTTTCAGCACTTTGCTGCTAGTTCAATCAACCTAAGTGAAAGAAGTTATGCCGTGCAACATATTTTGAAACTAATACACAGCTTCAAGTTTCATCTTTATTAGTATTAACCAGTGTGAAAACGATTTTAACGGCGTTTCAAGCACTGAAGAGTTTTATGCGATTCCCAACAATATTGTACGTGTTGTATGACTGAAGTCACAGGTAACTCGAATGTGGCCAAGCAGCTTTCATTAACGAAATATAGTTATTAGCAGCAACTTTTCACATTACGTGTACTGATGAGCTTTGGCTATAATGGAAAACGTAGCTGTTTATGTTGATTAAACTCTCTAGGCAGAGTACTTTACCTCCCCCAAAATATGACCGAACTGTCCATACTGACTACTGGAGTACATCAAGGAATCCTTCGTTGAATTTGGCGCAAAAATAAAATATATAATTAAAACATAGAAATAAAGAGAAAAGTTAAAAACCTTTATTTCCACGATACACCTATTTACTTCTTATTGCCGTTTGATGGCGGCAGTAACTTTAACCCTCGTCTCCAAGCTCTCATAGTTGTTCAGATTAACGAAACCTGCCCTTCCTCCCAAATTATGTTGCATTGTTTTTATCCTTTCCTTGTGTACCCATTGTAGAGAAACGTTTCATAGAGGCGGTATCTCGACCACCACTTCATTACAACATCGCTCATTGGTTCGTTTGTGTGCCAGTCACACACAGAACTGGGTAGCGTGAAGATCGCCATTGCGCTCTAGGGGAATGGATCACGTTTTACGCGCGTCACCCACCTGGAGACACAGCGCACAGTTACAACTCCTATGTTCCTGGGCAGACTAACAAGAAGCCGCCGCAACTTGTTGCATACTCACTTCCAACAGCGCGAGGACAATGCCAAGATGCCATCGATTCCGTGGGAACAATAAGCAGATATGCACCAACAGGTGTCAGCTTGTGTCGCAATGCAGGTCCCACTTCAAAAAGCGCAAACATGTGCTCTTAGTACTTTCAACGTCAACTAGACGAGTAACAGTCACGATACCAGTGTTAAATAGTCTCCAAGCCTTCATAATAACTATTTAGGTTTTCAGCACATTCTATCGCACCAGGCTATTGTCTGTAACTTCAACATTTTCAGGAACGAACCTACAAATGCAAACAAATAAAATTTTATACATATCTTTGGATTCGTTCCAGATATATTATTTTTCTTATAATTGTTTTATTTTGAAAAACTGATCCACACGATGCAATTATTACTTTCTCTACCTCGTACATAGTAGATACCGAGATTTCACCGGAAATATGTTTTGAGGTCCCTTCAACAAGAAAGAAACAAGTTTAGAAATACGCCCGTGTGTGTATGTCTCGTAAGTACTAAACTTGTCATTTAAGTTGAGTATCTATGCGACACTCACCCCAAAGTACCCTTTACACGGAACATTTTCATTGAAATACCAGAATATATGAACTGTCAACTCCTCTTCATTCAGAACAAATTGTGTATAATCTTGCACAGCTGGCAAACGTTAAGCGATAGATGAGAACGTACTACCCTCCCCCCAGAAATAAAGCTCTCTTTGAAACACATAATTTATTTCAAATAACTTTCTTTCGTGGCATCCACCATTTCGAAGATATCCGTTTTTAATAGTTCTAGTTTCCAATTCTTCAGCACTTAGCCATTCTTCTTAAGTCCTGTCGATTAGCAGTTGTTTCTCGCGATGTCATGGAAACAGTAAGGAAGGTCAGCATAAACAGTTGACTATCGCTGTTATCTATAACGAAATGTGTAATAGAGCTGTTTCCTGAAATATTTCTCTCCATTAATCTGAATTACACAGGAAAATAAACTTTCATAAGAATAATTTGTTTACCCACTAATATAAACGACAGAGAGTAGAGAAAGTGACGTGAATGTAAGGCATCAGATGTAGAAAAATGTCATTGATTTACACCGAAAAATACATCGTGTCGAAGTATTTGAAATCGAGAACACTTGACTTAGAGCCTTCTTGTTTCAGCTCCTCTGTATAAAGGCCACCTCTTGAATGCTTTCTTCATCTTTTAGTACAATGTTATAGGAAGTTCGGACGTTTAAAACGAAGTACAAGGTTAAATAATACTAAAATCCCTATTTATGAATGTTGAGAAACTTTTTGGCCTTGTTTCACAGAAGCTATTTGAAAAAGTATGAGGGTTTTAATCGTTTTACGTTCCTTGCCATATACCTACTAGGTAGAGGAACTGTTAGATTCCACACTGAGATTTCAGGCCCCCATGTGTGCCCGTGTACAACACTCAAAAACGAAAATTTGGATAAATACCAAAAATGCGACACGAAGATTTTCAAGACATCTCCCCTCCCAAATTACCTTTTACTTTGACTACTCTTCGATTTTCTCAAAATGGCTCAAACCATTTTCATTAAAGTACTATACATGGCAAAATGTGTATCTTCAGTTTTGTGGGAATGGCGAGCAAGAGATGGACGAAAAATTACTACACAGAAAACCTGGATTCCACAATTTATTTCAGGCATTTCCGAGATATCACTTATTATAGATTTCAATTCAATACCTTAGCATTGGTTTTACTATTCAGTAGGTTCTCGTGACTGCAGGGACAGAATACACGTGGAATTTCAAGGTAAGCATATACCGATCCACATTTGACCATAGCTATTTCTGCACAGGTTAGTGAAGTACACATGTAAACGATAGTGGTAGAGAAACTCATGTGACTTAAATTTACTGCCGATGAATCTGACAGACCAATATTATTACGAGAGTATTTTAACAGCTCGATACTGGCTCAAAGTGACGTCAGAACCTGTTGCTAGGAGACGAACGGCAAGTTTGTTTTGCTGCCCGCCCCCTACCGCCATGGTACAACCCTTATTGCAGCCAATCAGGTGGACAGACACACTTCTCAGATTTCATGGGATGATGCGGGATCAGGGCAGTAACTTAATGCGATCATCGCCTTCTCATCTTCCTGAGGGACGTGATCAAATTTACCTTTTTGGTTTTCTTTACATAAGAAACGCAGCGGTGCTGTTGCCCACGCTCTGCTACATTTCCTGCTATGTCTCAAACGGCTTTGAATAATTTTGACGTACTGGTCAGTCATTCATTATTTTCCTTTTACTTCACTAGTGAACGTTTGTCCCACACTCACAATTTTACTACTAACATACCGAAACGACAGAGGAGGGGAGAAGGAAAATTAACGAAAGAGGACGAGATGCTCAAATTCGTTGCTGCGGCAATTGGCAATGTTCTTTTGCTCCAACCCTAAGTTGTTATATAGGTATGAGGTTATCCTCGTCACATTACAAGACATATTGTACCTTACTGTTGGTGTTGGTCAGTGTAAAGAAAGCGTGTTTTAACAAAATTGAAGAGAAACTCGAAGCCGACAGCGGATTCAAAGCATTAGAAGCACTGCAAATTCGTATTCAAATCTTAACAGAAAACATAAAACTTGCCTTGCGTTTTGTTGAACAAAGAGCAGATATAACGCTTATCACACGTTGATGTGATATAGCAAGCGTTGCGAGAAGAAAAAAGCAAAGTCGATGTAAATATTTTTATTAAACACCGTTACCATCGAAACAGCTCTGCCCCCTTTAGTCGATCAAGCAAGGTTAGTAGGCATGTCATGGTAGCAGCGGCACGTGGTTCAAATCCTGGCTATGGGCGGAGTTTCTCAGTCCGATTCCAACTTTAGCCTCATTAACAGTTCAACTTGCGATTGGAAGAAGCGCACTTTTTTTTGACTCATAGTTTAACATATTAGGTGCACGAACGAAATTGTTGTAATGGGCCCGGAGTCCTTAGAGCTTAGTTATCCAACATTCGTCTTCTCAGGGAGGGGGGGGGGTCAGATTCCTTTCCCAGCCAAGATTTGACTACGGGATGTACGATTACTTCCTCCAAAGCTAGAGGGATGTGATAAAAGTTTTCTAGAAAATGCTGAAGGTAACCACCACAGGCGACTTCTTCAAAGCAAATGTGAGACGACTGTAAATGCAAAAAGTGAGTTCCCCTCCAAAATTTTGGAAGAAATATCAACACCACGAATCATACCTGTGCCTGCTGATATTAGTTTCAAGCTATCAAACACCCGTGTTGTTAATACTAACATAGGACAAGCAGGAGACGTGTGTAGCGACACGCATTGTACTCTTCAGTTACTATGTAAACACTATCACCAGCTTTTAAGTCTTCAATACATATTATGTTAAACAGGGTATTGCGATGAGTGTCAGTACTGCGTGGCAAAGAGAAAACAATAAACAACATCGTATCGATTTTCCAGTAGCCGCTATTTTATTATTACACGGCACGTTGTCAACAACGGCGATCAGCGCCAAATTGCAATACATTAATAACTAGCAATAACAAAAGTAATCAAATTACGATAGCAGTTGTCATTATGAGCCACAGCTAAGAAAAGACACATTTTATTGCAGCAGCCATGAAACACAAGTACCATTCTAAACAAAGCAGCGAAACAGGCAAATGCCGAGCCCAGTTATGCTGGTATGCGTATTCTCTCGCTGACTACACAAAATGAACAGGTACCATTAAGTACAAGTAGTTCAAGGCTCGGTCCCCAAAACTCGAGGCACCTGTTTTGATTCCCGACACGGACAGCCTTGTATATCTACCGAATGAACAATGAGTTGGTTACGTAAGAGATTAGAGAGAATAGCCAATGAGCATGACCCAGCCACAGGATCGATGCCACTCAGCTCACCGCTGCCAATTCCCATGTGATGTTACTACATCGCCACCTCACCGCAACAGCATTAAAAACTTCTAGCATGATATAATCACGGTGAATGAAAGCAATAATTCGCTGACATAAGCAGAGCGTCTTCATATATTACGAGACGTTAGTTTCTCTCCCTGTTATTACCTGGATAAGCAAGGCATTCCCTTCTTGGGAGAGAAGTGAGCAGGTGTTACGGACTGTAATGTAGCATAAGCATGGTAAGTAATTATAAATTCAGATCTTAATTACTCTGTAGAGTTTCTTTTTGCATCTTCGTTGCTCAAATAAAAGAATATCACAAAACGGTTTCATCTTCTCGGTATAAGTCATTGCGATTATTGGCCATCATGAGCCAGTTATGACATTTATCATCGTAACAATTAAAATAATTACAAGGCTAACTGTATCAAGATGTCCATCAGCTCCGCAAGGCCGCATTAGACAAAAGTATTGAACGGTAAACAATGAGAAGGCGCGTGGAAGTTCTCAGCTTTCTGGTGTTTACTCCCCGTTAACCAGGCTTCGAATGCTTCTCATTGATTGAAGGAATCTTTAAACTGCTCCGATTTATTCATAGGGGCACTAGGACTGAGTTTATAACTAGATCAAACATCTAACTCTAGAGAAAGTGAGCCGATGAGTAAACGAATCATAAAATGCATGCTTCAATCTTTACATAACACATTTTAGATTATGTATGCAAATTTGTATTCGAATCAGAGTGAAACTGACACGTAAGGAATGTAATACTGAGGGTGGGGGGGGATCTTAAGTTAAAAGAGAGCGCTTCGGTGATTTAAACATGTCGCTCGCCGCCTTTTAAAAATGTTTCGTCAAAACGATTCATGGGTATCTATAGAATATGGTATAATTAAACAATCGAACATAAGAAGTGTCTGTTAATGACGGATTCTTGAAGAGCCTATAAAACAAGCAACATTACGTGTGGAGTTTGAACAGCCTAGAAAAGCGACTGTTTCCTTCACATGCTCCAGGTCAAATATTACGCTACTTTTCTTGTATCTCTCAAAAACATTGATATTCAACTACACTTGGAAATGCTGTATAGACCTTGCACGTCTTTTAGCGGTCGAGTAATGTTTGGCAAAGCAGAAAAGGCTTGTGAACATCTCCACTACAAAAACTAAATTGAGTTTTATTTATGGACGCTCTTTAGTTACTATGGTCCCTAGCGTCCCATTCTATATTGGGCGTTAAAGACCGGAAATTTTGCTCAGAGGCCTCTATCAGGCTTGAGGTTCTTTTACGTGCCGTAAATATACGACCGGCTTTCCTTTCCTTGCGAAGGAAGCCATGCCCGAAAAAAATCCATCGCCCTCCGCCGGGCATGAACCCGCGACCTCGGGGACTACCACTAGATCACGGAGGACGACACTCTCCCTCTACTACAAGTCACCGATTTAAAAATGTTGTAACCATTGATAAATGTAGTCTTCTCTCTATGTAGATAGATCTCGGAAGGAAGTAAACACAGCTTTGCTCAGCCTCTGTTGTTATTCCACAGATTAAACCCTACTTTACAGTTGTATATAAGGGTTGTAGTTATATAATTTAAAAACAATTAAATTAGTACAATTATTTACATTTTACAATGCTCGATGAAAGTGGTGAATAAAGTTGAGATCCGAGCTTATTCATCCACTACAAACTGGGCATTTATCCTGTTTTTACCCGGGTTATTTGCTAACCCTAGCGACGACCACTTCTATCAACATGCTACAACGCTGTGAATGAATATTGAAATGACATATCTTGAAGCCGAGCCCTGTTCTATGGACTACAGGCGCCCTGCAGCTATAACGCCCAGAATTAGGGCGTTCTTCCCTTTTGGACATGGATCTCATATTGACGCCTACCTTTCCTTCGCTATTACGCGCAAACCGAAACAGTCACGTGGTTTGCCACAAGGACATCTAGATGTGTAGTTGGAGGAAAGAAAGAGTTCACCTCAACCGTGCTCATGTTTCGTCACCCTCCCCCGCTCGCGAAAAAAAGAGAGAACCATGTCATAAAATCTGATTTAGATTTGTAGGTAAAAGTCGAGATGTCAGGGTAAAATCCTTCCCGGAGTTTACACTTATTGGTAAACTTGCCAGACGCCAAGATGGCGCGGATAACGTGCGTCACCTCCACTTGCGGTTTTGTTTAATTTCATGTAAGCTAAATGGTGCAACGATCCGAATATCTATTGCCAATGCTAAAAACAAAATGTTATTAATGTAAGGCAGTTTCATGCCTTAGAAGAAAAAGAAGAAGTCGAGCAATAGCATAGTTGTAGTACCAGGATCTTAAGTGGGATAAATGTATTAGAATGATGTGACTTACTTCCAATATGAACACCATGAAGCGTTTTCCATTTTAAGTATGAAATGTAAGCACAATTTCTAATGGTTTATAAAAGTGACTTAAGAGACGGGCAAAAAACAAAATAAGTAAGGTGGGACCAAACCTCACATAGCAGGATGCTCCAGATCACGCTTAATATACTTTCTGTACCACGTAGGTACCTAGGGGGCCCGCCGGCATCTTGTGCTTCTACCAATGATCCTCGAAGGGGCCCCTCATGTTCCCAGATTGAACGCATCCGACGCCAGAGAAGAAACTCGCCGGGGATCGAGCGCCTTAGAGCCAGTACTACATTCCAGGCTCGCTGAATACATCCGTGTTGTCTGTGAGCAGCACAACTCAACGACATTTATCTTCCAAAGATGTCGGTTCCAACATAATCAAGGTTATACTGTACTTTCGCTTGCCAGCTGACATTGCTGCAACGTAACGGCATTAACTTCACTTTCTACTGCCTCGCTCTGTTTCCCATTGTTGCCAAGCGCAACAACCTTCAGCTTTTTTGGAAATTCTTTGCTAACAGTGTTGACACATTTCCGACGCGGAAATAAACATGTTCCTGTTGCATCATCTGCTTCTTCCGGGAACCATTTCAGGGAGTATCCTGTTCCACTCGGTGTCGAGATTTCACCGGAAATACATATTTTGAGGTCCCCAGAATCAAATTAAGAAGCGTTTTTACAAAACGATTCGAGTTTATGTTTCTGAACGACAAATACCAAACATGGTAAGTTCAGTACCTTTCAGAAATGCGACGCCAAGCCCCTCTACCTCATAGTACCCTTTATATATAACAATTTTTTTATTTTCTCAAAAATGGCTAACGATTTTGATTAAAATACCATATACTGAAGACATTTACATGGCAAATAAAATTTATATCCTGAATTTTCTGGGAATAGCCTGTGAAGTCCTCTTCATTCTGAATGACTTTTGTATAATTAGCAAGCCGTCACTTACACACACACACATTACGGCTTCAAGTAACTTTTTTGTGTCAGCAGCTATTTCCGAATTATTAGTTATTGGTTTGAATTTTTCAATATAGTGTTCTTTCTCGCAATATCAAAGAAATAGTATGGAATTTCAAGGCCAGCATATAGCGACCCATTTTAATTATCAAATCGGTTTCGTCTGCCTCCCTTTACATAGGTAATAAAACTATTTCTGTAAACGTATATCTCGATTTTCACGAAGAATGTAGAAAAAATAAAGTGGGTAGAAAAAGTCGTAAGGAAGTAATACAACATTTTTCTTAATGCAATTACAAAACGAATACAGGTACACGGATGAACCCCATTGAGGTGAACTTTTGGTAAAATGTTTTCCACTTGCTAAAACATATGCAAGTATTCATAGTCTGGGAAGATCTGCTTATAAAGCGTTTCTCTAAATGCAGTTTTAAGTCTCGTAGCTTCATTTCTCAACTACACAAAAACATTTGTTGCAAAACTATATTATTTCGCGGTGACCCAATTCCTAACAAAACCGCCAACTTTTTTGTTGCCAATTGCGTGGCAGAAAGTGAAACCAGAGTCAATGCTACTTTGCTAACCGCAAAGTGGACCTTGCCAGTGCTGCTGTCTGTCTGATATGCATTCCAATCTTGTGGCGTTACTTGCCAAAAACAGCATGTATCATCACCAACCACATGTGACGGTGTTTCTTCATAAGCCAAGAGAAGTACCTTTTACTTTTTTATTTGCAACATTTTGTAAACATGGCAACAGAATGAAGTACACTCGTCATATCTTACAGTGCATCCCTATTATTGGCTAGAATATTTTAATACTCAGTCATTGTTTAAAGCGTTGTCGCGATGTCCATGTCAAGGCCAGCATATAGCGACCCGCTTTTAAAACCAGACTATCGCTTCGGTGCAACGAAATGTGTAATGAAGCTATTATCTTGATTAACATGAAGCAGATCCTTTTCTAAGAACATCTGTAAAAACTATATAAAAATAAACGACAGTAGGTTGAGAAACTCGCGTGAATGTAACACCATCTTTATGTTATAGGTAGTCTAGCATTAGCTGGAGCACCACGATGATGCTGACGACAAGCTTTGCCATTTATCATGCGCTCAAGAGCTCTATTGATGTTAATGAGTTGAGTCAACAGACAACCCACAATGTGCACTCTCGTACCACTTCACCTTCTGCAACAAACAAATGAGAAATATGGCCAAAACCATGACTATCAGGCAAGTAGATGTAAACAGCACAAGTGGTCATATTTATGTAGGAGACAGGACTTAAGAAGCGTCAATACCATATGATGATGGTGAGGAAACTGCTATAGGTTTCCAATTTCAACACCATATGTACCAAAGCTTGTTTACCTCCCAAACTCCATTTGGATACAAGTAACGCTCAACTCCGACAAACTGTAAACCTTAATGGACTGCTCCTCTCCCCAGTAAATTTCATGTTTTCCCATTCATACAAATGGAATACGTCATCTCTAAACATCGTTACAGCCATTTTTGGTTTCCTATAGAATGCTGTTTGCATTGCGAGAATTTCATGGAACATTTTCGCCTTGGTGTTAACCCCAAATTCTTTTTCAAGTTAAATCATACGCAGAGCTCACCTCTCTATACTGTTTGTTTGAAGCCACGTTAGAAAGACAACGGAGTCAAGAACAAAGAATTCCTAACGTTGCAAAAGTGTAATGTCCTGTGCAACCTGGACTATTGCGCGCAAAACTGTGAAGACGTCATTCAATGGCTATTCTGATTATCAAAAATGTATTTCTGAGACACATTTTCATCCTTCTTGGTTTTATCGTTTACTTCATTGTCCATACCTATTCCCTGCATACGTATATAGTGATGAGCTGCACTCTGGTGGAATGTCTTCGCTCTGCAGATAGCAGCAAGATAACGCCCGCCTACTATACAGTTCCGGAACGCTTCCATTTATATGTTAGCTATCCCGGATGTGGCCTAATTTAAAGTACTAAGTTTAGCTCAGCCAAGCCACTCACTCCCACACCGACATCTGATTACGTTAGCAGCAAGTTGGAAATATCAAACCATATTCTCTCTAAAATCTCGAGAAAATATACCCAACTTGTCGCAAACAACTGTATACTGTTTGATCCCTTCACCGCTCACACTGTACGAAGGCATCCTGGATTGGGTTTTGGGAACAGCCTTCACATCTAGTGGAGATTTGACTAGAATAGAGCTAATATTTGGAGAGAAAAGGGGGGGATCCATAGCGGCAAATTATACAAATACAAGGGAAAACAGAAGGGACAGTAATGTGAACACAAGGCGAAAACCTCAGCAGGGTCTTCGAATGCGTGGGAGCGTTGTTATAGCGCAGCCCTGTGTGGCCCAGTCACCGCCTGCTTCAAACGCTGCATTACTTATGTGTGGGGGCGTGTGTCTTTTTCTTTTATTCTTGACCATGTTTCGAGACGCAGGACTCATCCAACAAGCTTACTTGTCAACTTCCTGAAATAGAAAAACAAAACGTTCTCTTCCGCCAAAACCTAATAACTTTGAGATAGTATGAAATTTAGAATGCGTAAAACGTACAAACATTCCATTAAATATATGGGAATTTCGTTTTATCAGAATCCTTGGAGATCCGGTCGTAGACCTTGTTGCTGAAATTATTCTTCCTGGTGCCACAGTATACGTATTAAACAAAGACCGGAATTTCCTAGGCTTTCCGCAGACATCTAGTCGATATTTTACGCGTCGTAACCTCAATTATATAAAAAAACTGTTACAAAATAACTGAAAGATATCCTGCAGTCATAAAACACAAATAAGATAACAATGTGAGGGTCTGATTTTACAGTTCATATCATACATTACTAAATGTTTACACCCTGGTTACTAGAGGTGAAGGGGGACCGTGATCATGATGGATAGACACACAGATAAGCTCTGGTCTATCATAGTACTGTTCACCATTTACTAGAGGTCACTAGTGGTGCTATACATTTTATTACAGCCCAGTGAAGGGGGACCATGATCATGATGGATAGACACACAGATAAGCTCTGGTCTATCATAGTACTGTTCACCATTTACTAGAGGTCACTAGTGATGCTATACATTTTGTTACAGCCCAGTGAAGGGGGACCATGATCATGATGGATAGACACACAGATAAGCTCTGGTCTATCATAGTACTGTTCACCATTTACTAGAGGTCACTAGTGATGCTATACATTTTGTTACAGCCCAGTGAAGGGGGACCATGATCATGATGAAGGATAGACACACAGATAAGCTCTGGTCTATCATAGCACTATATACCATTTACTAGAGGTCACTAGTGGTGCTATACATTTTGTTACAGCCCAGTGAAGGGGGACCATGATCGTGATGAGGCATAGACACACAGATAAGCTATGGTCTATCATAGCACTGTAAACCATTTACTAAAGGTCACTAGTGGTGCTATACCTTTTGTTACAGCCCAGTGAAGGGGGACCATGATCGTGATGAGGCATAGACACACAGATAAGCTATGGTCTATCATAGCACTGTAAACCATTTACTAGAGGTTACTAATGTGCTACACATTTTGTAACAGCCCAGTGAAGGGGGACCATGATCGTGATGAGGCATAGACACACAGATAAGCTATGGTCTATCATAGCACTGTATACCATTTACTAGAGGTCACTAATAGTGCTATACATTTTGTTACAGCCCAGTGAAGGGGGACCATGATCATGATGAAGGATAGACACACAGATAAGCTATGGTCCATCATAGCACTGTATACAATTTACTAGAGGTTACTAATGGTACTATACATTTTGTTACAGTCCGGTGAAGGGGGCCATGATCATGATGGATAGACACACAGATAAGCTCTGATCTATCATAGCACTGTAATCATTTACTAGAGGTCACTAGTGTGCTACACATTTTGTTACAGCCCAGTGAAGGGGGGGCCATGATCATGATGAAGGATAGACACAGAGATAAGCTTTGGTCTATCATAACACTGTATACCATTTACTAGAGGTCACTAGTGTGCTATACATTTTGTTACAGTCCAGTGAAGGGGGAGCATGATCATGATGAAGGATAGACACACAGATAAGCTCTGGTCTATCATAACACTGTATACCATTTACTAGAGGCCACTAGTGTGCTATACATTTTGTTACAGCCCAGTGAAGGGGGGGCCATGATCATGATGAAGGATAGACACACAGATAAGCTCTGGTCTATCATAACACTGTATACCATTTACTAGAGGTCACTAGTGTGCTATACATTTTGTTACAGTCCAGTGAAGGGGGAGCATGATCATGATGAAGGATAGACACACAGATAAGCTCTGGTCTATCATAACACTGTATACCATTTACTAAAGGTCACTAGTGTGCTATACATTTTGTTACAGCCCAGTGAAGGGGGGCCATGACCATGTTGAAGGATAGACACACAGATAAGCTCTGGTCTATCATAACACTGTATACCATTTACTAAAGGTCACTATTGGTGCTATACATTTTGTTACAGTCCAGTGAAGGGGGGCCATGATCATGATGAAGGATAGACACACAGATAAGCTCTGGTCTATCATAACACTGTATACCATTTACTAAAGGTCACTAGTGTGCTATACATTTTGTTACAGTCCAGTGAAGGGGTGCCATGATCATGATGAAGGATAGACACACAGATAAGCTCTGGTCTATCATAACACTGTATACCATTTACTAAAGGTCACTATTGGTGCTATACATTTTGTTAGTCCAGTGAAGGGGGGCCATGACCATGTTGAAGGATAGACACACAGATAAGCTCTGGTCTATCATAACACTGTATACCATTTACTAAAGGTCACTATTGGTGCTATACATTTTGTTACAGTCCAGTGAAGGGGGGCCATGATCATGATGAAGGATAGACACACAGATAAGCTCTGGTCTATCATAACACTGTATACCATTTACTAAAGGTCACTAGTGTGCTATACATTTTGTTACAGTCCAGTGAAGGGGGGCCATGACCATGTTGAAGGATAGACACACAGATAAGCTCTGGTCTATCATAACACTGTATACCATTTACTAAAGGTCACTATTGGTGCTATACATTTTGTTACAGTCCAGTGAAGGGGGGCCATGATCATGATGAAGGATAGACACACAGATAAGCTCTGGTCTATCATAACACTGTATACCATTTACTAAAGGTCACTATTGGTGCTATACATTTTGTTACAGTCCAGTGAAGGGGGGCCATGATCATGATGAAGGATAGACACACAGATAAGCTCTGGTCTATTATAACACTGTATACCATTTACTACAGGTCACTAGTTTAATATTAAATTGAGTTTTATTTATGGACGCTCTTTAACTGCTATGGTTCTTAGCGTCCCATTCTATGTTGAGCGTGAAAGATTCGTAATTTGGCTCAGAGGCCTCTATCAGGCTTGAGGATCTTTTACGTGACGTAAATCGAGGACACGGGAAAACCGGCTTTACTTCCCTTCCGAAGGAAGCCATGCTAAGGATTTTTACGCCCGAAAAAATCCATCGCCCTCCGCCGGGTTTGAACCCGCAACCTCGGGAATTAGAGGCTAGCATGGTAACCACTACACCACGGAGGACGGCAAGAGGTCACTAGTGTGCTATACATTTTGTTACGGCCCAGTGAAGGGGGGACCGTGATCATGATGGATAGGCATACAGATAAGCTTTGGTCTTTCTTAGCACTGTATATCATTTACTAGAGGTCACTAGTGGTGGTATACATTTTGTTACAGCCCAGTGAAGGGGGACCATGATCATGATGAAGGATAGACACACAGATAAGCTATGGTCCATCATAGCACTGTATACAATTTACTAGAGGTTACTAATGGTACTATACATTTTGTTACAGTCCGGTGAAGGGGGCCATGATCATGATGGATAGACACACAGATAAGCTCTGATCTATCATAGCACTGTAATCATTTACTAGAGGTCACTAGTGTGCTACACATTTTGTTACAGCCCAGTGAAGGGGGGGCCATGATCATGATGAAGGATAGACACAGAGATAAGCTTTGGTCTATCATAACACTGTATACCATTTACTAGAGGTCACTAGTGTGCTATACATTTTGTTACAGTCCAGTGAAGGGGGAGCATGATCATGATGAAGGATAGACACACAGATAAGCTCTGGTCTATCATAACACTGTATACCATTTACTAGAGGTCACTAGTGTGCTATACATTTTGTTACAGCCCAGTGAAGGGGGGGCCATGATCATGATGAAGGATAGACACACAGATAAGCTCTGGTCTATCATAACACTGTATACCATTTACTAGAGGTCACTAGTGTGCTATACATTTTGTTACAGTCCAGTGAAGGGGGAGCATGATCATGATGAAGGATAGACACACAGATAAGCTCTGGTCTATCATAACACTGTATACCATTTACTAAAGGTCACTAGTGTGCTATACATTTTGTTACAGCCCAGTGAAGGGGGGCCATGACCATGTTGAAGGATAGACACACAGATAAGCTCTGGTCTATCATAACACTGTATACCATTTACTAAAGGTCACTATTGGTGCTATACATTTTGTTACAGTCCAGTGAAGGGGGGCCATGATCATGATGAAGGATAGACACACAGATAAGCTCTGGTCTATCATAACACTGTATACCATTTACTAAAGGTCACTAGTGTGCTATACATTTTGTTACAGTCCAGTGAAGGGGTGCCATGATCATGATGAAGGATAGACACACAGATAAGCTCTGGTCTATCATAACACTGTATACCATTTACTAAAGGTCACTATTGGTGCTATACATTTTGTTACAGTCCAGTGAAGGGGGGCCATGACCATGTTGAAGGATAGACACACAGATAAGCTCTGGTCTATCATAACACTGTATACCATTTACTAAAGGTCACTATTGGTGCTATACATTTTGTTACAGTCCAGTGAAGGGGGGCCATGATCATGATGAAGGATAGACACACAGATAAGCTCTGGTCTATCATAACACTGTATACCATTTACTAAAGGTCACTATTGGTGCTATACATTTTGTTACAGTCCAGTGAAGGGGGGCCATGATCATGATGAAGGATAGACACACAGATAAGCTCTGGTCTATCATAACACTGTATACCATTTACTAAAGGTCACTATTGGTGCTATACATTTTGTTACAGTCCAGTGAAGGGGGGCCATGATCATGATGAAGGATAGACACACAGATAAGCTCTGGTCTATTATAACACTGTATACCATTTACTACAGGTCACTAGTTTAATATTAAATTGAGTTTTATTTATGGACGCTCTTTAACTGCTATGGTTCTTAGCGTCCCATTCTATGTTGAGCGTGAAAGATTCGTAATTTGGCTCAGAGGCCTCTATCAGGCTTGAGGTTCTTTTACGTGACGTAAATCGAGGACACGGGAAAACCGGCTTTACTTCCCTTCCGAAGGAAGCCATGCTAAGGATTTTTACGCCCGAAAAAATCCATCGCCCTCCGCCGGGTTTGAACCCGCAACCTCGGGAATTAGAGGCTAGCATGGTAACCACTACACCACGGAGGACGGCAAGAGGTCACTAGTGTGCTATACATTTTGTTACGGCCCAGTGAAGGGGGGACCGTGATCATGATGGATAGGCATACAGATAAGCTTTGGTCTTTCTTAGCACTGTATATCATTTACTAGAGGTCACTAGTGGTGGTATACATTTTGTTACAGCCCAGTGAAGGGGGGACCGTGATCATGATGGATAGGCATACAGATAAGCTTTGGTCTTTCTTAGCACTGTATATCATTTACTAGAGGTCACTAGTGGTGGTATACATTTTGTTACAGCCCAGTGAAGGTGGACCATTATGATGATGATGATGATGATATGCGGTTTAAGGGCGCTAAACTGCTTTGGTCATCAGCGCCCTTACAGTGTATAAAATATAGTCAAAATATAAAGGACAAGTAAAAGAACAGCATAATTAAAAACGGGACACAAACCCGCGATGTCAAAAAGCTAAAAATAACAATATAACAATAACAATAATAACAATAACAACAATAATAACAATAGAAATATCTGAAAAACTAACACACTAAAAGCATAGCCAATAAAAGATGAAAACGTGTCAAGAACTGTAGAATGCGAGGGACATGAGCGCCATATGTCACTGGGGAGTAAGTCCCTATGAAAACATACAGAATAAAATAACAAAGCTAAAAGACGCTCAGCGCATCAAATGCGACGATTAAAATCAAGGTCACTTATAAAACGTAAAAGACATTCTACAGCATGCGCGTCGTCTGCCAAAAGTTGGCTATGCCAACAGGCAGACCCAGGCGAACGCGCAGTGGAGCTAAAACTTGACACTCAGTTAAAATGTGACGCACCGTTAAGGGCACGTCACACTGCTGACACAGCGGAGCGGGATCACCACTGAGCAGGTAACTATGACTAAAACGACAATGTCCAATTCGTAAACGGGCTAAAAGTACCTCTTCCCGACGTGAAGAACGAGAAGAGGTACCCCAGATTAACGGGAGAGGCTTAACCTCCCGCAACTTGTTCCCCCGGAGGGCCGTCCACTCATCGCGCCAGCGCGAGAGGATGCGGCGACGTAAAATAGCACACGAATCTGACGAGGGAACAACAGAGGTAAAAAATCTGGGTAATAAAATCGCCGATTTCGCAGCGGCGTCGGCGGACTCATTACCTGAGATGCCCACATGACCTGGAATCCACATGAAGGACACGCTGATGCCAGAGACACCAAGCGAGTGGAGCAGGTCATGTATGCGCTGTACAAGCGGGTGGTAATGGTACAGCGCAGTAATAGTCTGAAGGGCACTCAGAGAGTCCGTACAAATAAAACAGTGCTGTAAGGCGTGCCGCTGAATGTATAAAATAGATTGATAAATGCTAAAAAGTTCGGCGGTAAAAATTGAACATTGTCCAGGTAAACGAAACTTAAAACTACAGTGACCAGAAACAAAGGCACATCCAACTCCAGCTTCAGTCTTAGATCCATCGGTAAAGATAAAATGGAAGTCCCCGAATTGAGCCCGTACTTCTAAAAAAGCCGATCTAAAGACTGAAGCAGGGGTCTCAGTCTTCGGCATTGACGTTAGCCCAAGGTGACAGTGGACCTCAGCGCGGGCCCATGGAGGAAAACGCGTTTCCCCCCGTGGAAGGGCCGGCGCTGGCGTAACGTCCAAATGCCGAAGTAGCAGTCGAAATCGAACCCCTGGAGGGAGCAATGCAGAGGAGCTAACTAAATATTGCCGGTCAAGCGAATCCTCGTAAAATACATCGAAGGACGGGTGGTTAGGCAAGCTTGAGAGTCGACAAGCATAGCTGCACAAAAGCATCTCACGCCGGAAGGACAGCGGAGGCTCTGCAGCTTCTGCGTACAGACTGGGTACAGGGCTAGTTGGAAAGGCCCCTGTAGCGACTCTTATGCCACGATGGTGAATGGCATTCAATCGACGTAACACAGATGGACGTGCCGACGAATAAACAATACACCCGTAATCAAGCTTGGATCGGACCAAACAGCGATAAAGGCGAAGAAGGACGGTCCGATCAGCTCCCCAGGATGTGCCACTTAAAACACGTAAAATATTAAGAGAACGGTCACACTTTGCTTTTAAAAAGGAAACGTGCGAGGTCCAACACAACTTCCTATCAAAAATCAACCCCAAAAATTTCGCCTCGTCTGCAAACGGAAGTATCCCTGGCCCAAGATGGAGAGGGCGGAGGGAAATACTTCCGGCGCCAGAAGTTGATGCAGACGGATTTCTCGGCGGAGAAATTAAAGCCGTTGGCGTTACTCCAGGCGTAGAGACGGTGGATACAGCTCTGGAGACGGCGTTCGAGTAGACAGGTCCGCCGTGAACTGCAATAAATAGCGAAATCGTCAACAAAAAGGGACGATGAAATGCCAGGTGGAATACAATCAACAATGGGGTTGATAGCAATCGCAAAAAGTGTGACACTGAGTACAGAGCCCTGCGGTACTCCGTTCTCTTGAATAAAACGACGAGATAAAACCGAGCCCACACGTACACGAAAGACGCGGTCCGTCATTAACTCCCGAAGAAATATGGGAAGACGACCGCGGATATTCCAATCGAGAAGTGTACGTAAAATGCCGCCCCTCCAACAAGTGTCATAAGCTTTCTCCAGGTCAAAAAATACAGCCACGGTTTGACACTTTCTCAGAAATCCATTCACAATATGCGTCGACAAGGACACCAGATGGTCGTCGGTAGAGCGATAGCGACGAAACCCGCACTGAGCGTTCGCTAGAAGTTTCTGAGACTCAAGCCACCATGTCAACCGCCCGTTGATCATGCGCTCCATCACCTTGCAAATGCAACTGGTGAGGGAGATAGGGCGGTAGCTGGAAGGTAGTTGGCGATCCTTCCCAGGCTTAAGTATAGGGACAATGGTGGCTTCGCGCCAAACGGAAGGAAAAATGCCGTCTTGCCAAATACGGTTATAGACCTGTAAGAGAAATAGTTTACTGTCGGCTGAAAGGTTCTTTAACATCAGGACATGAATGCCGTCCGGCCCAGGAGAGGAGTGCCGAGAGCAATGAAGAGCGTGCTCCAGCTCCCTCATTGTGAAAAGTTCATTATAACACTCAATATTAGCAGATCGAAAATTAAAGGTGTCGGAATCCAGCCGGTCTTTGATAGAGCGAAAGCCGGCGGAATAATGGTCTGAATTGGATACCGCCTCAAAGGCAGCACCCAGTGTGTTAGCGATGGCAGCCGGATCCACTATGGTGGCATTAGAAACCTGAAGGCCAGAAACAGTACAATGTGACACTTTACCTGAGAAGCGACGAAGTTTATCCCAAACAACGGACGAAGGCGTAAAACGATTAAAAGACTCGACAAAACGAGCCCAAGATGCCTTCTTGCTATCCTGAATAATGCGAAGAGCCCTGGCGCGCGATTGTTTAAAAGTCACCAAATTATCAAGTGTAGGGTGGCGCCGAAACACCCTAAGTGCAGTCCTACGGGCACGAACGGCGTCCCGACAATCCTCGTTCCACCACGGAACAGGTGACCGCCGAGGTTGGGAGGATGAACGGGGTATTGCACGTTCGGCGGCTGAGAAAATAATAGACGTAAGGTGCTGCACTAGTTGATTAATGTCGGAGAAGGGCTGGTCGTCAAAATGCACGAGGCTGGAATACAAGCTCCAGTCGGCTTTTGCGAATATCCAGGTAGGTACTCTGGAATGCTGTACGTGGTGCGACAGAAGAGAAACGATGCAGGGGTAATGGTCGCTGGAGTAGGTGTCAGCGACGACGTTCCACTGAAGACGACGTGCAAGCTGGAGTGAGCAAATGGCAAGGTCCAGGTGAGAGAATGTACCTGAAGAATCAGAAATAAAAGTAGGTGCACCTGTATTGAGGATGGAAAGATTGAACTGATAAAAATGTCGGAAAGAAGAGTTCCCCTCGCACAAGGTCTTGGCGAACCCCATAGTGGGTGATGGGCATTAAAATCTCCCAACAGAAGAAATGGTGTTGGGAGAGCGGACAGGAGAGCTCGAATGTCCGCGGGAGCGAGGGGAGACGATGGAGGTGAATATACAGAGCAAACAGAAAACAAAAAGCCGGGTAAGTGAAGGCGAACGGCAACAGCTTGCAAGTCGGATGTAAGTGTGACAGGTGTAAAATGAACGTCGTTACGCACTAAGAACATGACACCTCCATGAGCAGGAGTACCCTCCTCCGGTTCAAGGTCGTAGCGAACCGGAGTATATCCTCGGAAATCAAAAGGATCGTGAGGGCGAAGCTTAGTCTCCTGCAAACATACGACCATAGGCGAATGGGAACGCAATAAAAGTTGCAGTTCCGCCCTATGCGATCGTACACCACGTACATTCCAGGTCAGGATAGCCATTAAGAAAAAGGGGATAAACTGTCTATTTAGAAGGGCGGCTTAAAATTACCTTTTGTTTAACCTTTGGGCTCGGGCTTTTTGTATGGAGTTGGTCAGACTCCATAGCTTCCTCGGAGGGAGGGCCCACGCGCTCAGTGCCAGAAACCGATTCAAGCGCCGTGAATCGGTTCTGGGTGGCGATGGGTGACGGGTGCCGCTGAGCGCGGCTTGTCCCAGGACCTTCCTGGGACAGCGACCTCCGAGGAGGAGAAGGTGAACTTTTGTTACCGCGCGCAAGCGGAGGGTCCTTCAAAAAATCTTCCCTACGTAGTTTCTGCTTGGGCTTCTTTTCAGCGGCTTGCGACTTCATTGACTTTGGACCAGGTTTATAAGGCTTGGTAACAGTAGCTTTAATAGACGGCCGGATGGTAGTGGCGGTTAATCCAGTCAAGGTCCAGGTCTGAGTTTCGGCATCTACTCGTGGTACTGGCGAGGCAACAACAGAACTAAATGTGCCAGATCGCAGGAGTGAAGGTTGGCGCGCATGGAAACGCCTCCGGGCTTCGGCGAAGGAGAGTTTCTCCTTTACCCGGATCTCCTGGATCGCCTTCTCGTCCAAATACCGCGGACAGTCGGCAAACGAAGCAGAATGTGACCCTTTACAATTAACGCAGACGGGGGCTGTTGAACAGGCACCTTCGTGTGAGGGCTGGCTACATGTTGCACAGATGTTAACGGCACTCTTACATGAGACTTGCGTATGCCCAAAACGTTGGCACTTAAAACAACGCAGAGGTCTAGGAATATAAGGCCTCACAGAAATACGTTCGTACCCTGCGGAGATGCTCGTGGGCAGATCGACGCCATCAAATGTTAGAAACAGACGAGTGGGTACCAATACGCCGGCGCGTTTGGCCTGCACTCGATGAACCGCTGTCACCTTCTGGTCTGCAAGATATTCGACCAGGTCCTCGTCCGATATGCCATCGAGGCTATGCGTGGTGACAACGCCTCGACAAGAATTCAAGGTGCGGTGCTTCTCAACACGGATAGGATATCCGTGGAGAAGCGTGGCGCTCAACAAGGACTTACTTTGTGCCTCGGATTTACTTTGCACTAACAACGAACCATTACGAAGCCGAGTGCAGGAAAGAACCGGACCAGCAATTGAGTCAATGCCCTTCTGGATGATAAAAGGGTTCACCTTCTCGAATGATTGTCCTTCCTCTGTACGGGTAATCACTAAGTAACAACCAGCTGTTGGCGGTGCTACTTCTGTTACTAAAACTTTTCGGCGCTTGTTGTTTATAATGGAGAAAGGGTGCTCCATAGCGAAAAAAATCCTCCACCATTGCAACCGTCTCCGACCTCGGGCTCTGACTTCTCGGGCGTTACCCCGGCTTGGGTGAGTGGCCTATCTATACCAGACTCACCCCAGGGTCACACCTCCCAGAACATAGACAGAGGGACCCAATCGCCGTCAGAAGTCAGCAGCTCATGCAATGGCCCCCCCGCGGGACTGCAGTTGAACAGCGGATACGAACACAAACCCTACATGACGACCCCGGGTGGTGGGGATGACGCCATTACCCACTCACCCAGCTGCGCACGCGGTGCGCGGGTATCCGTCAGGCTATGTCCACGGAGGATTTAAATAAAAAGATAAAAGAAACTAAAACAGCGTGGGCGTTTCGCACGCAAGGTAGGCCGGCGGGGAAGAAAAAGAGAGATATGCGAATGTCGTGGTGCGAAATGGCCGGAAAATGATAAGGGAAGAAAGAAACGATGGTGAGGTGCGGTATGGATGGAATGCAAAGAACGCACGAGAGCCTACCTTGTGTCCACCGGTCACTTGAAGAACCCACCTCGACCGGATGGGGGTGAGGGGATGAATGTGGCGATGCTTGGCTCGGGAACCCCCGGGTGCGCCAAAAACCCGTACTCACATAAGGTGAGCCCCTGAGGGGGATAGACACACAGATAAGCTCTGCTCTATCATAGTAGTGTATACCATTTACTAGAGGTCACTAGTAGTACTACATTTTGTTACAGCCCAATGAAGAGGGACCATGATGATTATGATGGATAGACACACAGATAAGGTCTGGTCTATCATAGCACTGTATACCATTTACTAGAGGTCACTAGTAGTACTACATTTTGTTACAGCCCAGTGAAGAGGGGCCATGATTATGATGAAGGATAGACACACAGATAAGCTCTGGTCTATCACATCAGTCTATATCATTCAGTCTGTGGTCTCAAGTTACGATAACATTTGGCAAGTATGCAGAAGCTATGGTCCTCATTTAATCTGTTCAGTGGATCTTTGGCTTAAATGTCAGCCCATGGTATGCCTTCCAAAATGGCCGAGATGGAGCTTTTCCATAAAACAAATGTCGGTAATTATCATTTGCATACCCTTGCTAATTCCTCTGCTTTTGAGTTTGCATCATTTCCGACTTGCAATACTTGTAGTTTCTGTAAATTCCTTGCCCAATTTGAAACAAAATCATACACCCCCGTGCTGCTGCTTGTAGCGAACTAAAGTGATACAATGTTTGACAGAATCAATCAAACAATGACGAATGGCCGAGCTATTTTGAAAGTTCGGACTTGGCCAGTGCATGCTGTAACAATGGATTGCGGGCACGCCTTGGAACCCGCACGTCACTTCAAACATCCATTCCCTGGTGATCTTAGAAACAGCTGAAGGGGAAACACCCAGTGTTTCACAATATCTTGTTACATGACCTGCGCTACAAGTTTTACACACTTCCTATAATTGGCCGGCAAACACTCGCAACATGCCCTTAATTTCAGTTGAAAAGGCACTGGAGCAACAACACAGTGCAACCTGTTTCACAAAGTTTGGTAAACTTCCGAAATGGAAGACGAAGAGAGGTGTTCTCAAGGTGCAATGAGCGATGCTTTAACCTCCTCTAAATAACAGAATTTAGGCAATATTTTGAAAAAGAAATAAACATGCTCAACTTTGCTTCATCACTTTAATTAGTTTTACTTTCTCTACAGTGTGTGTACTGGAGGAATAAGCGTTGTATTCCACACAAAAACAACATTTCTAGTAAAAGGTCGGCGTGTATGTCCGGACAAAACTGCCTTACACAAGAGAATAAACTGTCCGAAATGCATTTCAATATTGCAACATTCTGAACTTTCCTTCTTTTAGTCGCTTTTTTGTTACTTCCAACCACTACAGAAGGAATATATTTAATGCTGGACGAAAAGCAAAAAGTTGAATCAAATACATGCATCAGTTTAAATCTGTTACACAAAGGAAACTACCAGAAGCACAAAGCTCCACTTAATGCCAATTACGTTAAAAAGCAAAGAAATAAAACCAAACATAACATTTGCTTTTCAAACTCACATCCGATATTGTCTGCAGACTTTTGAATCCTGCCAGAAAACAGTTCAATATGCGGTCCTGATATCGAAGTACATCTAGTGCTGCTGAAAGTTCTGTTACATTCACATGTCTTTCTTTACCCACTATCGTTTATTTTGATATACCTTCTGCAAACTATTGTTACAAAAACTTCTTTTCTATGACATTCATATTAACCGAGATACATACATCTTTGCGAGTACAAGAGGAGACCGAATCGATATTCAGATGTTTCCATGTGGGTCGCCTTCAAATTCCAAACTCTTCCCATGACATTGTCAGAAACAACTGAAAGAGACTCACTTTTTTGAAACAATGTGTCCTTCAAAGAGCACAGCAATTTTTGTGCAGTACGGTTTTTCCTCCCCTCTCTATTATACAGGCTGAGCCAAAAGATTCCGAACCGCCTGAGCGGTGTTTTCCCTGTCCGCGTCCTCGGCGCTCGTTGCCGTCTGCCGCTATTATAGAAAGACGCGGATGAAACCATTAACATTTTTAAAACTACTTTTAAAGGCTTTAATTACCAACTTAACGAAAGGAGATGTTGAAACTGACCACCGTCGTTGTCCATACATTTTTGGCACCTCTTTAGGTAAGAGAAAAAACATTTCGAACAAATTTTCCATGTAAAGGGTGGGGGAGGGGTTCCTTGAAAAATCGCCGTGTCGCGTCTTTAAACGATACTAAACTTAAGTGTCAAGTTGGTGCTCATTAAACATTTCGGTTTTTAGTTATGCTGTTTAAAAGATACACGCGCGCATCTTCAGGGGGTTTCAAAACGTGTATACTTTCGGTGGAATCCGATATCGAATTTTTGGTTGGAATAGTTGCTGTACATGGCAGAGAAAGTAGCAACACATGTTACTATTTTAAAACAAGAACAGTGTTAAATTAGAAGTATATATTGTGTACACACATGTCGGACATCTTTTATTAAAAAAAGCTGATGTGTTACACTCACATGACTTTCTCTACTCTTGTACAAACTACTTTTACAAACTCTTATTCTCCATGTATTTCACATTAATCGAGATAAACATTTGCAGAAACGATCTTTTGACATGCAAAGAGAATTTCATTTTACACATAGCGACCAGTTCTAAAAATATTTGACTATCGCTTAAGGCGTACTATGTTCCCCTTGTTTTGTATTTGCAAGGGCAATATAGAAATACAGTAGCCTTTAAGCATCCACATATATCTTAATAGTTGGTTGCTATGCGCAGTACCATTCTCTTTGCCACAGATTAATACTCTTTGCATATCCAAGACAAAAAAATCTGATGTGTTACACTCAGATGACTTTCTCTACTCTTATACAAACTATATTTACAAACTCTTGTTCTCCATCTATTTCATATTAATCGAGATAAATATTTGCAGAAACGATCTTTTGACATGTAAAAAAAATTACATTTTAAACATGGCGACTAGTTCTAAGAATATTTGACTATGACTTAAGGCCTACTAAGTTCTCCTTGTTTTGCATTTGCAAGGGCAATACAGAAATACAGTAGCCTTTAAACATCGACATATATCTTAATAGCAGGTTGCTAGGTGCAGCACCATTCCCTTTGCCACAGATTAATACTCTTTGCATATCCAAGATAAAAAAAATCTGATGTGTTACACTCACATGACTTTCTCTACTCTTGTACAAACTATTTTTACAAACGCTTATTCTCCATATGCTTCATGTTAATGGAGATATCGAGATGTCAATCTTATTGATAATTTTCTTGTAGATGCAAGGGGAATATGGTAGGTTTTAAGCGATAGTCAAATATTTTAACGCTGGTTGCTATGTGGCGCATTCCATTCTCTTTGCATGTCCAGGACATAAAAAAAATGAATAACGAATTTGAGAAAAAGTATAAGTATTGGAAAATTTAAGGGAGTAACAAGCAATATCTCGCAAACGGTTCACTCAAGAAAAGAAATGTATGACATAAATTGTGTATTTTAACGCGATCTACATTTTTCGTGTAGTAAAATTTTGTCTATCTCTTATGGTTTACCAGTTATGAAAAAGTCGTTCATAATTAAGAATACTTTTGGAGACATTCCCAGAAAATTCGAGATATACATTTTATTTGTCATGACAATATCTTAAACATGATATTTTAATCAAAATCGTTAGAGCCGTTTTTGAGAAAATTAAAATTTTCGAAAAATGTTCCATGTAAAGGGTAGTCTGGGGTGGGGGGATTTTCTTGAAACCCTTCGTGTCGCATCTCTGAAAGATACTGAACCTAAATACCAAGTTTGGTGTTTATCCGACTCTTCGTTTTTGAGTTATGCTGTTCACAGACACACAGATAGACACACAGACACACACACGGACATGTTTCCAAAAATGCTTTTTTTGGATTCAGTGAGTCTCAAAACATGTATTTCCGGTGAAATCTCGGTATCGAAATTTTGGGTGGAATACAATACTCTACTTACTATACGTAGTAGAGAAAGTAAAAATGAATAACGAATTCCCATTTGAGAAAATAAGTACTGAAAATTTTAAGGGAATAACAAGCAATATCTCGAAAATGGTTCACTCAACAAAAAAAATGTATATGACATAAATTGTGTATTTTAACGCGGTGTACATTTTTTGTGTAGTAAAATTTTGTGTATCTCTCATGGTTTACCAGTTATGCAAAAGTCGTTCACAATGAAGAATACTTTTGGAGACATTCCCAGAAAATTCGAAAGATATACATTTTATTTGTCATAAAAATATCTCAAACATGTGATATTTTAATCAAAATCGTTAGAGCCATTTTTGAGAAAATTAAAATTTTCGAAAAATGTTCCATGTAAAGGGTAACTGGGGGGGGATTTTCTTGAAAACCTTCGTGTCGCATCTCTGGAAGATACTGAACCTAAGTATCAAGTTTGGTGTTTATCCGACTGTTCGTTTCTGAGTTATGCTGTACATACACACACGTTTCCAAAAATGCTTTTTTTGGATTCAGGGGGTCTCAAAACATGTATTTCCGGTGAAATTTCGGTATCGAATTTTTGGGTGGAATACAATACTTCCCCTACTTACTCTACGTAGTAGAGAAAGTAAAAAGTGGCATACGCTCGAGTTTGACACAATTTCTGAAACACTGTTACTTCCATATTGAAACTTAGTTTAGTATGATATCGATGCAACACCTTTCAAAAAATTAAATTAGCTTCTTTTTAATTTTTTTCTTCTAACTTTCTCAATGACGTATATAGTAGGTAGAGAAAAGCTATCGATATCGACATTCCAGTTCGCTCTTAGACGCCGACCAGTTTTAGATTGACCGAGTCTACATATCTTTGAAACACAAAACGTATTTCAAATAACTTTTTTTTGTAGCGTTAGCCGTTTCTGAGATATAGGTTATTACTGGTTTGAATTTTCAATATTTTGGAATTAATTGTTCTTTCACACAAGTCGTGTGTTGGACAGGGTTGGAAAGGTAGAATCAGATGACTGAAAAATTCAATGCTATAGCCGGGATTTGAACCACGGATCTCCTCCCGGTCTTTTTAAAGAGCGTGGATTTCATCAAGGAAGTAAATGTTCAAAATGACGACACCCTTCATCAATGCACATTTGGGTACGCTGCCGGAGAGACCTTGCAGCTGTAACATGCTGCATTCTTTACGTACGAATGCTCGTAGATGATTTTGGCTTTGTGGTTCTTGACCGTAGATGGTTCCACAGAAAGAAATCCAGTGGGGCGAGATCACGTGATTTAGGGGTCCATGCAATTCATTCTTGCGGATATGTTGTATGTAAGTGATTCCTGACAACCAGTGTGTTGGACCTCCTTAACACTCGCTTGGTGTAGTTGTAGATGGTATGGATGACAGTGCGCATCACTGAGGACAGACTTACACTTATTTGCACATCTTGTGCTATGGTCCTTTAACTGGTAGTGGATTGGTTTGTATTGCGTTTCGCACAGCTTCTTCGTTGCCTCCAGGTTACTGGAGCATCACGAGCAGGTGGTGCTTTTCTAAATCATCCTGTTTTACGAAAGCGTCTTTCCACCCTTAGAAAAGTGTCTACAATAGGTGCCCTCCTTCTTCATACAGGCGCTTTGCTGACAGTGCATTACACCTTGTTTCTCCATAGATTAACAGCATGTCAACATACTCGTCGTTTGTATACGTTATGACAGCAGCTGTGTTTGGTAGAAAGATTTCAAATACTCAGTAGAAAATGGAGAGTTTATTCACATTGACGCAGGCGCAAATAGCTAAAGCAACTTTGCCCGTTTTAAACTTGGCTAAATGACCGAGCACAATAAAATATCTACTACAGTATCCATTTGTCACAGGAAAATATGGCGATTACTCTATTTTGTACACACTTATGATGTTATAGAAATGTTCTCTTTACCATAATATCAAATTATAGGCCCAAAGAGATAAAACAAAAGGTAATAAAAAAGTTTGAGCCTAACACGAAGGATTTGAACCGGAACTGAAGCGGCACAGTGGTAAATGAACCATGATAATACCATTCGGCCAATGCGAGCTGTGGGGTCCCATACGAATAAATAATTGCAGAACTCAGACCGGACCTCGAATCTTTATACGCTTTTTGCAGCTTCATACAGTGCTTTGAGCTCGTTTTGGTAGTTTTAACTCAAACAAACTGCACCAGTCATTGCAATGATGAAATATGCCATAGTTTCTGACAAAAGGGAAATTATCCACCTAATACTTAGCAATTTTTGACAAGGCTGTACAACGAACGGCTTAAATCCAATTGGTCGCACTGCGTAGACCTGCCATTTTGTTTTGAAATAGCTTTGACAACCGATAAATTGTTCCTTCAGGGGCGTTTTCAAAGGTGTGCATGAAGAATAAAAGTTTGTAAAATCTGCTAAAAGTTGCTGCAGCTTCCAGTGTGAGGGTGGGATGTTTTTGGAATCGACATACATGGCGATTGCATTTTGTCCGGTAAAACACTTATGCGCGGAGTTATCTATCTCACCTCTATAAAGTGTTATGCAAATCAGCCATTAGAAGGCATTCAAGAAAGGCGTAAGTCACATACGTCGCTATGCACGTTGCATAGATTAAAAAATAAATAGGGGCAGTTGAGTCACCTGGTATAGATTCTGTTTCCTGTATCTCTCGATTAAGATGAACATAGAAAAATAAGATTTCGTAACAATAGATTACGGTAGGTACGAGAAGATGGTAGGCAGAGAAAGTCATGCGAATTTAACACGTCAATGTGTTCTTTACGAGGGAGACACTGAAAACTTCAGGATATGTTAAATGATTCTGTTGTTTTTAGAAAATATTCCCCATCAATACATTGTTGCATAGATGCCACTCTTCCTGAGGCACAAGTTTTTATAATGTTTCATCTGATGGCGAAAAAGTGCTTTTTGGAAACAAAAAGAAATGACAATGTTCTAGGTCAATTCGTCCAACTTCTGTTCGGAAGACTCATTGTGCCAATTGACTTTTCTTTTCTAAGATTCATCCTCAAAAACCATGTTCCATGCGTTGTTTCTGATCGGCAACAAAGTTTTCTCACGTCTTAACAGTTGATGTAAAAGGTTTTGGATTTGACTCATAGCAATGCCCGAATAAGTTCACGAAACTGATCTCTGTTGTCGTCCCTTACATGCATTTCTTCACATTGCTCAGGAAACGTTCTCGAGTCACAAATCTTTAAATGACGGCAATTAACGACTAAGCTATTAGAAAGTATCGCCCTCGTAGGACAACAATAACCTACAGAATCCTCTCCAAGTTTATCTTATCAAAGCGCTGTGACCTTCACCTTATTACCAGCTATTTGATGCGCTAACATAAATCTTGTAGAGGACTAAATTAACTCCTATATGTCACGGGTGACCTGAAGCAGCTTCTCTCTGGAAATTCATCTGCGCTTTAGATTCAAACTGACATTTACGACACCCTTCTCTCGATACGGGAACGTCTTGTATTACCACCATGTCATGCGTCAGAAAAGATAGCAGTTTTCATCTCAACGTCACATGCTCTCTAGCAAAATTATAAGGGTGATCTTATCTTTAACAGTTTTTAAAAGAAAAAAATACATTATCAGGTGCTGCACACAATGCAGAAATAGTTCATTCACAAAGAGATTTTAAATCTGTAAATATAATTTTTGTAACAGTTTACACTCGGTGCTGGAACACACCTCGAGCACAACCACGTTCATAGAGAACGTATTGCATACCACCGAGATTTAAGCTGAAATGCATGTTTTGAGGCACCTTCAATAAAAAAAAGCGTAACTCAAAAACCAAAAGTCGAATAAATACTAAAGTTGGTAACATCTTCCAAAGATGCGACCGAAGATTTTCAAGAAAATTCCCCAAGCTCAAGTACCTTTTACATAAACATATTGCGAAGTGAAAGAGAGCGAGTTATCCTGTGATGTGAGTGAAGAAGAGTTGTGATTGCTTGAAGAAAGAGCTGCCACGCTATTGGGCGAAAAAGAAGGAATTAAAGATATTTACATGACAAATAAAATGTATATGCGAGTCCTTCGGAAGGGGTTTTGTACAACTATGGCAGACACAGGAGCTGTTTTACAGTGAAGAGAAGAGATGTGGATGTGTTGCTCTTTTAACAAGGGATTCTGCTAATGTGTCAGCGTAAGGCCTCTAATAGCTTCAGTAGAGATTTTTACTCTCGCGCTAGCGGTGTTAATTTCAGTTCAATTATTGGTGTTAAGTCGTCAGGATGTCGCTTAAACAACACAGGCAGGAACTAGGTATGCCTTTACTTGTTAACTTAGCGTGTAATTCAGCCCGCTCTCCCGTAGTAGTCAGTCGCCAGCCACCTTTAAATTTTGTCTCCCCGTAGTAAAGGCTAAGTGATAAACGAAAACGTGCTACGCTACTACTAAACAAACAATTTATTTCAAATAACTTTTTTTGACATAAGCCATTTCTAAGATATCCGTTATTAAAGGTTGCAATTTGTTATTACCTGGCCATTCTTTTAAACTCCTGTCGATTTTCAGTTCTTTCTCGTGATGTCATGGGAACAGTACATAATTTTAAGGCCAGATATAGCGTCCAGTTGTTAAACATATGACTATCGCTTTTCTCTTTGTATCTATAACGAAATGTGTAATGTAGCGCGTTTGGATTAAAATGAAGCAGAAAGGAAAATAAGCGTTAGTAAGAATAATAGTTTGTGTATCCACTAATGAGCGATAGAGGGTAGAAAAAGTTGAGTTCATTCTCTTTGAGTTTCTGCTGAAAATTTGAACAGAATTGGTTAAAACAGATAAATAAATAAAATGTGCATCTAGAATCTATACCAGGGTGTAGTATCCGCTGATTTTATTTGACTTTATTCCTCGAATTTTACAAATTTTATACGCTTTAATTTTGCAGATATTGGATACATGCTGTTAGTGAATATCTAATTGGACTGGTTACTAATTACACCGTGTGGAACATTTTTAATGGCCAGTAAAAGGCATTGCAAGTAAATACAGCACATTAGGCTGACGCTTTAAACGGTGCTGAGAGCAAAAGTCATCATAGTATGTAATTAAAGTATTTTCTGGACATAAAATACCGGTTTATGTATAGGCCGCTAAAGCTTTTGCGTACGTGGTGCATACAATAGTTTGTTATAAAAGTTCTCTAAATTATATTAAATAAATGTAAGTTCTTTTATATATAAGATACACAGTCATATTCTCACAGCCGCCTCCCGCAACAATACGAGATGTCAGTGATTATTCTGAGCGCTCGTTTCTAAACAACAAGCTTGTGACTGAAAATTTCAATCAGAGCTGCTGCCAGCAGGAATATATTGCGTGCAAGGTAACTGTTTGGAACATGTGATTTACTTAGGTTTTAACAGTCCGACAAACAGCTGTTTGGACTAAAATACATGTATTTGTTTAATTTCGGCAGCATTTCAGCCTTAAGGGTACAAGGCAAATATTTATATTTCTGAACAACACTGTTTGTTATTTTCTCAAGCGTGGTTGTAACCCCCACACGCTAAAAAGTATATAAAATTGTGTGTACCGAGTTTGTCATTTTCGAAATACTCGCAATTGCATTTACCAGAATTTGAAATGTTAAGTTGTTGGTTTTCTGTTGTTTCCCACGAGATCACGTTTTACAAACTGTCGTCTCTAGCACAACCCCCACAGTTGGAGACCTTATGGTAACACCCCAGCTAGAAACCTCACAAAATGATACTAATGCTGTGGCAAAGTGCACCTCACAGAAATATATATCATAATAATTCCACCCAACCGACATTTCACCAGGAATGCTTGTTTTGAGGCCTCTGAATAAAAAATCTTTTTAGAAAAAGAGTGCGGTGTGTGTGTGTCTGTGAACAGCACAAATAAAACACTAAAATTCGGATAAATACCAAACGTGTATTTAACTTCAGTATCTTGCAAAGATGCGATACAAACTACCTTTTACATGGAACATTTTTCGAAATTGTCGATTTTCTATGGAAGCCTCTAATGATTTTGGTTAAAATACCATATATTGGAAAAATAAAACAGATATCTTGAATTTTCTGGGAAGTCCTCTTCATTCGGAACAAATTCTGTATAACTTGTATATTTTAACGTACTGCACACAAACAAATGTAGATCTCTTTAAAACACGAAATTTACTTCAAATAGCTTTTTTGTGGCATAAGCTATTTCAGAGATATGCGTTATTAATGGTTCGAATTGTTTAATACCTGGTCATTCTCTTGAAGCCCTGTCAACATTCAGTTGTTTCTCGCGATGTCATGGAAACAGTATGGAAGACCAGCATATAGCGTCTAAACATTTGACTATCGCTGTTCTCTATAACGTAATGTAGCTGTTTCTGTAAAGGTTTATCTGGATTAAAGTGAAATGGATAGGAAAATAAAATTTCGTAAGGGTGGTTTCTATACATATCTAATAAACCATCGAGGATAGAAAAAGTAATGTGAATGAAACATCAGATTTTTATTATTGAATATTTAACATTTAGCCAATATGAAACAATAGATATAATCTTAACGTCTACACTGTGTGACGCGGGGAGTGCATCATTTTTGGCAATAAAATGACGAATATCATTATTACGTAATAACGTTAATGTATGTGTAAATGATTTTCGTCTTCTGAGAAAGTATCTTATCTTCATTTGTAGTAAATGTTTCTTCAAATCGTGACTTCTCCCCTCCCGTGCTACCAACGTTTCCGTGGTGTGCATGGTACGCAGTAAGTTGGCTACGTTTCAGAACTCCGGGAGAACGTGCTGGATGTCTCGTCAGTAGCAGCTCCAAGGTCGCGCTGACCGTCTGTCCACCGTTCTCTCTCAACTTCGCCTTAAAAGCAAAATACGACGTTACAGCAGCATCTTTATGCATCTAAGGGAAGGAGATAATCAAATTCAAACCATGCTTTCTCTTAGTTTCCCGAAACCTAATGTTCAAAACTGTCGCAAATTTGCTGAGACACACAAGTGTCGTATTTGATTCACTGTTGAACTTAAGGCAAAGAAGGACTGTTACACCTGCAAACTTGTCAACTTTCTGAAATTGCAACTTCCCCTCGCCCAACAAAATGTAATAATTTTGCTACAGTGCAGTAAAATAAACAGGAATTCCGTGTCATAAGGAAGACCTGGTAGTGCTGGTTCTTGCTGAAATTCTTCATGGTACCACAGTAAGCACATGTTAAAGCAAAGAACACCACCTCCTAGTCCACATTTTACACTTCACACCAACAACTATAAACAAAACTTATATCCGCAGCCACAGAACGCGATTAAGATACACAATTTACGCGACGGAGTTGAATTACTAAATGTTCGCGCCCGTTACTAGAGGTGCACGCTATGCAGCTACAGCACCAATCTGAAGTCTTAACTTACATAACATTTAATGCTTTGTTATGTCCCTGAAGTTTTATAACAGTGAATCTACCCACAAAGTGGTAAAAAGGCCTCTGGTCCCGTACAAACCGTAAAAGTTTGCAAGTATAATTATTGTTTTGTTTCTCTTCATCACGACAGATGCCCTCCGTTATCGTTTTGCTGTGCAATGTAATGCTCGCGACAGAAGTAACGGTATATGCCACCTGAACGAGACAAAAGGCTTGGGAGGTTCCAAGGCCACCTAGACTCTTGACTTGTCGCCCCCGCATCTCTCGGTCCGCTTTATCTTCTACGCTCAACAACTGCTGGTTTTGAACTGGAGACTCGAACCCGGTTTGACGTCCGGAAGCTGCACTGGCGCAGAGAACGCAGGACCCAGCGGGGTGCAACGTCCCGCCCGACCTTAACCTCGCAACAAAGGCATTTTACGAGACACTTCCAAGTTGTGAGTCACTAGTCAGTTCTGGCTGGACGGTTGTGCAAGCAATTATGTCAGCATCTGCTAAGAGCAGTTCATCAAACGTTCGTTACCAGCTTTCTCTTTCGACGTCCTGTAAGGCAACGAGCTCTGAGTTTAAAATTAAGACCAGTTTGTATGGAAAACGCAGGCGAAATGTTGCTTGTTCAGCTGGGCGAGCATTGGGGCGCCTCAGTTTGGTCCAATAATTCCACACTTCGTTGAAATCGCTACAAAATTAACGACATTGCAATAATACAAATCTGGTATCAGATGTGACGCTATAAGCTGGCCTTGAGATGCCATCCTCTGGCACCACTTCTACCAGTTATAACGTGTGGCGGACAGTTGGCGCCTTCGATCCATGTCCACAGAAACCTTAGTGCTAGGCAACTGTATCTACCTCTACACGTACCGTCCAGACTACCTGTTTACTACTGTTTTACACTTAAGGTGGAACTTTGGGTCATGTGTTAATATATGTAATCCGGCATTTACCCGGGTAACTTAGGGAAATCACGAAAGAAGAGAGAGAAAACACATTGATCTCCCACATACGTTACCGCCCGAGCGGTTCAAATAGAGCACTTCACACAGCAGATGTGAAATGAAGTTTCATGGTGCATATAACTGCGCTACATATTTCATCGTTTTTACATACACAGAGCACGTATTACTCGCATTTTTAAATTTAAATTAATTACAAATAATGAAGTGCAGAAAGCGCTCCTTTCAAGTAGATATGAAGGAAATTAGTGCAGTGTTTTAGAGAGAAATCCAGACATGAAAGTTTTTGTGTTCTATGGGTAAATAACTCCTTAGTGTTTCTCCATAGATTACAGACATCTCATGGGTGGACAACTCGAGGATTTCTTTGAACCACAAGAAATGTGAAATCATCATTATTACACTGCGTCGTCCCTCCTAGACTGGAGACACTGCTAAATATCTTGGCCTTTGTCCAACTCTCACATTAATTCTCGCTTACTCCAGATTCTCCTAAACTCAACCGCAAGTTTTCTTTGTAAATACCATGTGGTTCTCTTTTCCACAAGCCCTTTACTCACAAATACTTGTCCAATTTGAAGAGGTGTTTCAAAACCAAGTTTTAAGGCCAGACACATCATGTACCATCTCCTGTGGCTGGCCTCTCATTACGTTCTAATGGTGAAACAATATATCCGACACATGATTATATACTGCAAATCAAATCACAACGACCGGTACAAAGTACCAAACAGTGTAACCTTTAACTTAACAATTTTGGTGCGTATTTTAAAGATTTTGACAGCACAACGAGCCATCAGTTCAATTCCGGCGTGGTGTGTTCTCTTTTGGATCGAAAACTGAAGCTTATTACTTCATCTACCACTACCTGTGCTAGGTATTGCATTCCACCCAAAAATTCGACACCAAGATTTCACCGGAAATACATGTTTTGAGGCCCCCTGAATGGACAAAAGCATTTTTGGAAACACGTCCGCGCGCGCCTCCGTGAACAGCGTAACTCAAAAACGAAAAGCCGGGTAAATGCCAAACTTGGTATTTACCTTCAATATCTTCCAAAGATGCGATACGAAAATTTCCAAGAAAACCTCCCCACTCCCAACTACCATTCACATTGAAAAGTTTTTATTTTCTCAAAAATGTGAAACGATTTTCATTAAAATACCATATTATTAAAGATATTCATACGACAAACAAAATGTATATCTTGACTTTTCTGGGAATAGTCCTCTTCATTCGAAAGGAATTTTGTATAATCTTATATAACTGATAAAGGTTAAGCGATAAACGAAAACATACCACAATAAATAAATAAATTAGATCTCTTTAAAACACACAATTTATTTCAAGTAAATTTTTTGGCCATTCTTTTAAAGCCCTGTCACCATTCAGTTGTTTCTCGCAATGTCATGGAAGGCCAGCATATAGTGTCCAGTTGTTAAACATTTGACTATCGCTGTTCTCTTTGTATCTATAACGAAATGTGTAATGTAGCTATTTCTGAAAAAGTTTATTTGGATTAAAATGTAGTAGATAGGAAAATAAGTTTTAGTAAGAATAGTTCGAATACCCACTAATAAAATGGTAGAGGGTGGGGTATTTAGATTTCTGTTATATAACTTCAACACACTATTCTTAAGAAAGCTTAATTTTCCATTTCATGTCAATGAAGAGAAACGTTTGCAGAAATGGTTTCATCATAAATTTCGTTGCAGATACAGCGGTTAGCTATAAGCTGGCGAGAAACTGAGTAGCAATAAAAGTTTATCTCGCAAATGGCTGGTGCTGAGAAGGGATATTGGTATGGAATAGAGGAGACTCAGCACATACCTTAAATAAATTATTCCGTTAAAGAGGCCCTTCAGCGTGAAAGCTAGTGGGGGACTTGGTTGATCCCCCGCACTTTCTCTTAGCTGCATCATACGTCACACCTGGCAACACAAGTCCTTCTATTGTTTGACTAACGAGAAGGATCTGTCCATTTCCTTATTGACTACTTTGTTGTTGCCCGTTTTCTGATAATTTCTCACTGCTCGCACGTGCCTGCATCTGGTTACACTAAAAGTTGAAAAGCGCAAACACTTTCACATCACGCAAGTGAGAGGGAGACCGAGTAATGTCACGATCAAGCGGGCTTCCTCATCGATAAATCCAAACTGCTTCTGGAACAGGGGTCGTACACCCATGAGCAACAGTCAATCGACACACATCGGAGTGTTGGGCGAGCACTTTACATACGACGCTTGAAGTCTTTGAATTCATTGTTTGGATTAGATAAGCATCAGTCACGAGCCGCTACGCCACTGAGTTGCATCTGTTTGGGAAAAAAAAGAAATGTTTAACCACTTGTGGGGGACCTAAACCCACCACGCTAATCATTGCGCTATTACTACAGCTAACTGTTGCTTGTCTATTTGATACACATGATTCTGCACGTGAAAGCGAAGGTATCACTGGCCCTTGCGCGCTAATGACTGCGCTATTACTACAGCTAACTCTTGTTTGTCTCTTTGCTACACATGATTCTGCACGTGAAAGCGAAGGTATCACTGGCCGTTGCACGCTAATGCCTGCGCTATTACTACAGCTAACTGTTGTTTGTCTATTTGATACACATGATTCTGCACGTGAAAGCGAAGGTATCACTGGCCCTTGCGCGCTAATGACTGCGCTATTACTACAGCTAACTGTTGTTTGTCTATTTGATACACATGATTCTGCACGTGAAAGCGAAGGTATCACTGGCCCTTGCGCGCTAATGACTGCGCTATTACTACAGCTAACTCTTGTTTGTCTCTTTGCTACACATGATTCTGCACGTGAAAGCGAAGGTATCACTGGCCGTTGCACGCTAATGCCTGCGCTATTACTACAGCTAACTGTTGTTTGTCTATTTGATACACATGATTCTGCACGTGAAAGCGAAGGTATCACTGGCCCTTGCGCGCTAATGACTGCGCTATTACTACAGCTAACTGTTGTTTGTCTATTTGATACACATGATTCTGCACGTGAAAGCGAAGGTATCACTGGCCCTTGCGCGCTAATGACTGCGCTATTACTACAGCTAACTGTTGTTTGTCTATTTGATACACATGATTCTGCACGTGAAAGCGAAGGTATCACTGGCCCTTGCGCGCTAATGACTGCGCTATTACTACAGCTAACTCTTGTTTGTCTCTTTGCTACACATGATTCTGCACGTGAAAGCGAAGGTATCACTGGCCGTTGCACGCTAATGCCTGCGCTATTACTACAGCTAACTGTTGTTTGTCTCTTTGATACACATGATTCTGCACGTGAAAGCGAAGGTATCACTGGCCGTTGCACGCTAATGACTGCGCTATTACTACAGCTAACTGTTGTTTGTCTATTTGATACACATGATTATGCGCGTGAAAGCGAAGGTATCACTGGCCCTTGCACGCTAATGCCTGCGCTATTACTACAGCTAACTGTTGTTTGTCTCTTTGATACACATGATTATGCGCGTGAAAGCGAAGGTATCACTGGCCCTTGCGCGCTAATGACTGCGCTATTACTACAGCTAACTGTTGTTTGTCTCTTTGATACACATGATTCTGCACGTGAAAGCGAAGGTATCACTGGCCGTTGCACGCTAATGCCTGCGCTATTACTACAGCTAACTGTTGTTTGTCTCTTTGATACACATGATTCTGCACGTGAAAGCGAAGGTATCACTGGCCCTTGCGCGCTAATGACTGCGCTATTACTACAGCTAACTGTTGTTTGTCTATTTGATACACATGATTATGCGCGTGAAAGCGAAGGTATCACTGGCCCTTGCACGCTAATGACTGAGCTATTACTACAGCTAACTTCTGTTTGTCTCTGATATGTATGATTCTCCACGTGAAAGTGGAGGTATCACTGGCCCTTGCACGCTACAGTCTGCGCTATTACTACAGCTGCTGTTTGTCTCTAATACGTATGATTCTCCACGTGAAAGTGGAGGTATCACTGGCCCTTGCACGCTGAGGTCTGCGCTATTACTACAGCTAACTGTTGTTTGTCTCTGATATGTTAAAGTGGAGGTATCACTGACCTTTGAACACCTATTATTACAGCTAATTGTTGTTTGTCTCTTTGATACACATGATTCTGCACGTGAAAGCGAAGGTATCACTGGCCCTTGCACGCTAAAGTCTGCGCTATTACTACAGCTAACTGCTGTTTGTCTCTAATACGTATGATTCTCAATGTGAAAGTGGAGGTGAGGTATCACTAGGCGTTACCCAGAAAAAGAAAAGGTCATGACTGAAAATATCGCAATGGTAGCTATTTTTTGCTTAGGGAAGAGAAATTAAGTATTTTAGAGTAGAAATCAGTGCCGTATACATATTAAGTTTTTATTTGGATTTATCAGTACGAAAATTCAAATAAAAAATCAATGCATAGCTTGAAAGTTCGTCACAGACTATAGTTGTCCTAAATCAAAGTGCTGCTATAGATACTATCCATCTGTAACCCAAATAAAGTTTGTTGGTTGAATTCTGTATACACTACGTGATCAAAAATATTCGGAGACCTGGCTGAAAATGACGTACAGGTTCGTGGCGCCCTCCAGCGGTAATGCTGGAAGTCAATATGGTGTTGGCCCACCCTTAGCCTTGATGATAGCATTCACTCTCGCAGGCATACTTTCAATCAGGTGCTGGAAGGTTTCTTGGGGAATGGCAGCCTATTCTTCACGGAGTGCGGAACTGAGGAGAGGTATCGATGTATGTCGGTGAGGCCTGGCACGAAGTCGGCGTTCCAAAACATCCCAAAGGTGTTCTATAGGACTCTGTGCAGGCCAGTCTATTACAGGGATGTTATTGTCGTGTAACCACTCCACCACAGCCCGTGCAGTATGAACAGGTGCTCGATCGTGTTTAAAGATGCAATCGCCATCCCCGGATTGCTCTTCAACAGTGGGAAGCAAGAAGGTGCTTAAAATATCAATGTAGGTCTGCGCTGTGATCGTGCCACGCAAAACAACAAGGGGTGCAAGCCCTCTCCAGGAAAAACACGACCACACCATAACACCACCACCTCCGAATTTCACTGTTGGCACTACACACGCTGGCAGATGACGTTCACCGGGCATTCGCCATACCCACACCCTGCCATCGGATCGCCACATTGTGTACCGTGATTCGTCACTCCACACAACGTTTTGCCACTGTTCAATCGTGTAATGTTGACGCTCCTTACGCCAAGTGAGGCGTCGTTTGGCATTTTCCTGCGTGATGTGTGGCTTATGAGCAGCCGTTCGACCATGGAATCCAAGGTTTCTCACCTCACGCCTAACTGTCATAGTACTTGGAAAGGATCCTGATGCAGTTTGGAATTCCTGTGTAATGGTCTGGATAGATGTCTGCCTAGAACTCTTTAAGACCCTCTTCAAATCTTGGTGGTCTCTGTCAGTCAACAGACGAGGTCGGCCTGTGCACTTTTGTGCTGTACATGTCCCTTCACGTTTCCACTTCACTATCATATCAGAAACAGTGGACCTAGGGATGTTTAGGAGTGTGGAAATCTCTCGTACAGACTTCTGACACAAGTGACAACCAATCACCTGACCACGTTCGAAGTCCGTGAGTTCCACGGAGCGTCCCATTCTGCTGTCTAATGACTACTGAGGTCGCGGATAATGAGTACCAGGCAGTAGGTGGCAACACAATGCACCTAAGATGAAAAACGTATGTTTGTGGGGGTGTCCGGATACTTTTGATCACATAGTGTATGTCTGAATAGCTTTCCATTTCGGAAGTTTAACTTAATTTATACAAAAAAATGGCTCGACTATTTTGATTAAAATTAAATATATTTACAAGACAAATAAAGTGTACATGTTGAATATTCTGGAATAATGTGTGAAGTCCTCTTCATTCCGACTGACTTTTGTATAACTTGTAAACCATACGAAAAATCTTATTACACAAAAAATGAAGATGTTAAAAACACACAATTTATGTTCAAATGCTCCCCCTTTCGTTTTCTTCTCGTGATCACGTAATTTCAAAATGGGACTATCGCTACTCTTCCTACACCTACAACGAAGAGTGCACTGAAAGTTTTACAAATACAAGGTCAGTTGTTAGAATGTCATTGACGCGATGGGCTAGTGACCTTGCTTAACACGATAAGTGCCTTTGTCTACCTGCATGACTGGTTAAGTGGTCGTTATTCACAACAGTTTCCTGCATCTGCTCTTGTACAGGAACATGGCGAGATCCTGAGCTTCACCTCCAAGTATTTGCTTACGACTACAGTCTCTGTCCGTCTTTCTGAGCACGGGTTCAGATGCTTTACGTCTTTTATTTGAGGGTTCATTTTGATGTTGAATGTTCAACTGTCTGTATTAAACCCGTCATATATTAATATACATGTACCATACTAGTTCCCGAGGTCATGGATTCAATCCCGGCGGAGAGCGACGGATTTTTTTCGGGCGTAAAAATCCTTTGCATGGCTTGCTTCGGAAGGGAAGCAAAGCTGGTAGTCGCGTGTCGTAGATTTACGGCACGTAAAAGAATCTCAAGCCTGATAGAGGCCTCTGAACAATATTACCGGTCTTTCACGCTCAATACAGAATGGGACAGCAGTTAAACAGCGTCCATAAATAAAACTCCATTAAGTTTTTTATTTGTCTCCCCTGACTATGCCACTGCTTAGTTCGGATGTTTATGCGAAATTCCTGCTCTTTTGAACAAATAAAAGTATGCAGCAATCATATTTTGGCAGGTAACCAATTCTATGCTAGTTCCCCGCTAATTAAAAGTTGCATAGCTTTGCTATACAAAGAAATCAAAGACACGAGGGACTCGGTGAAAAGCTGCAAGATAAGAGCGACATTTACTGAAATTGCGTCTTCACACCAGAAAAGGTTAATTTGCCCTACTATGTGCTGTAATGTCTGCCTGCCTAGTGATCCGAACGACACGAATTCACACCTGAACCCTCTAAAACTCACATGTACAATGGAGTACAGCACACGGTGTTGTGGTGTACAACATTTGGCTTTGAGGAATTCCCTACGAAGAGGATACGATCTGCAGTACACAACTCGCAACTGATTTATACCATCCCTGCAACATACAACCAACATTACCGGCGCGATGTGACAACAAGAGGACGGGGCTATTTAGAAAATTAATGAAAAACTAATTTAGAAGCATGTACTGTGCTCTTGAAACGTTCACTGTGGCTGAAACACGTGACTCCTGAATTGCACTGACCTTCCGTTACGTTAGCAGAGTGAAACACCTGCTCTTCCTGTGGATGAGTCCTCGGTTTAATTGCCTCACCAACACTGTGTTTACATTCCTTCTGCTGTGTGAACTCAAAAATCAAGCCCTGGCTAATAACACATCTTCTCAACTAAACTTTTAGCTGGGAATATGCATGCGATACAAATGTGTTCAGGACACGTCAAATAATTGTATGAAAACCGATATTTTGGTCGCAAAGAAGTGACCTGGGAGTGGGCGGGGCTAGAGACAAGGCACATAGCCTACTGTATCTAACAAATTACGACCGATGATTGTTCCACCACCAAGAATGCTCCTCAATACAGTACGACTAACCTGCTATAGGACGTTAAAAGGGCTTACATGCATATAGTGTCTACTATCAGTAGTACATTTTGTGCATTGTTTCATCTGTCAGCTTTACTGACTTATCGTGCTGTCTTACCCACATTCTTATGCAAGACATGAAAATTAGCTCCTTTATAGGTACATAACATGCAGAAACAAAGATGATCAATTACTGATCTGCTGTGGTCCAAATAGTTACACCTCAAGGCAACCCAGCTCGTGAGGGAGGAAGCACTCTCGTTCCCACAATTAGTCAAAACTAACCGTCGAATTAAGATACAAGTACACGCTGCAACGACCGGATTCCATTTCATACAGAAATAGTTTCAGTTCCTTCAGAAACCAAATAACATTTCAGACAGAGCGAGAGAGGAGCAGTATTTGCCTTGCTGTTTAGTTATAACCGCGAGTAGAGCTAACAGTGTTAGAAAGGGAAGAACTGGCGCTGGAGACGACAAACTAACGTTAATACGTGCTTAGCGTTAGGTGAAACGGAAAATAGAATAGCAGATTCCTTTCTAACAGTTGTTTAACGCAACAAAATGTGTTTAAAACAAATTCCACTCAGCACAGCTGGCCTCCATTTATCTGTACACCTCGTAGGCAGAGGTGGCATTGGACTCCGCTCAAAAATTCGATACAGAGATTGTTATGAACAGCATAATTAGAAAGAAATGTTTGATAAACATGGTATCCAAGTTATGTTCCAAATATGCGACACCAACACTTTGAAGAAAACCCCCTTCCTTTAATGCGATCATTTTCGATATTTTTTATTTTCTAAAAAATAGCTCTGACTAGTTTAAAATAGCCTGAATGAATACTGTGTCATTTCCAGTATGTTCTTTGTTATTGCTTTCAATTGTATATACTTCACATTTTTTTCAACTGCTTAAGTCGCTACTCGTTCTTTCCTCCTGGCCATGCACAGAGAATTCAATTTCGAAGTCATCACGTAGCCAATCTCTTTGAAAACAGTTGACTACTGTACCTGCAACGAAATATCATACACAAGTTTGTAGCAGAAGACGAACAAGCTTTTGTAAGGAAAGTGTGCAGAAGAGTGTGTGTCGACCAGGAAGACGCCGCTGCACCTCTCAACGACGTGCCGCTTCGTTGAACGTCGCCAGAGTGACACGGGCCGTGCAACGCACCTCAAGGTGACACCAAGGGCGCGAAACGCTGCCCGAGGACATCGATGAACCATGTCACCCGCATACGTGTGTGTGACAGAACAGCTGGCATTGCTCTAGGCTCTCGGCAAAGGCAGAAATCTTTACTTGATTCCATATCTGGTCTTACAAGTCGTTATGGCTCACGTTCTGAAGAAGGAAGAGGCAGGGACACCCTAGCGGTGCTTTCTGCAATCAGATAAATTTCTATAGTCACTGATTTCGCCGCTAGGCGCGCATAGTGGCAGGTAATCCCATATGGGCGCCATGGGAGAGAAGCAGGACGCTGCTGACAATTTTGCTCGAAGACCTTCTCTTTCCAAATATGAGGTTCTTTTATGCAAATAAATATTATACGGGAACAATGGCTTCGTTTCCCTTGCAGGAAATCATTCTAATGATTTTTAGCCCGAAAAAAAAATCATAAAGTCGAGTTTACATGCACGACCTTGGGAACCAGAGGGTGTCACAGTGACCACTAAACCACGGGGGACGATTGTAAGTACAATTTAATAAAACACATTTTCAAAAGGCACCATCTGTGATGCAAAGCCCTGTGGTACGAGCTGCAAACAAGGAACCATTCGAACACAAAAGTATGTGCTTATAAAGTTGTAACGGCTGACTTTAGGTCTGTCTTCCATCCAACGATCAAGCTGCCTGGTACTATGCCAGACGCTGCAGCAAGGGAAATGAAGGTCGCATCTCTCAAGAATCGAAATACTGCATTCCGAACTCACGAGTGAATTACAAATATAATGGCAGGCATGTTTGAGACTTTTCACACTGCTCCAAACTTAACATTCGTAATTAGTACATTTATTCTCCATTCAATGTTTAGGGAGAATTAACACACACCACGCTGTATTCCTTAGTGACAACCGCGGATGGGACGGGATAAAGTAACTGTGCGCAAGATAACTAACATTTCATGTAGCGGCTCAGTTACGTGTCATTTTCCCCCCATGTTGGCCGACTCCAAGAAAAAAGAAACTGAAGAGATAAAAATTGCACATTTTTCTAACTTCTCTCGTTTAATACATTTTAAACAGCGGCGATATATGCAGCAAGGAATTAAGATATTGGTGAATCATTCTAATTTGTAATTTTTTTTCTTTGTTGTCAAATTGGATCAGTGGGAGAAAAAGTTGAGACGCGGTTATATTTTATTTTCGATACACTTTCACTAAAAATATCCCAGCTAGTTCTGTGACAACGGCCCCTTGTAAGACACTTTCTTGAAATGATCACTTGGGTCGTTTTGGTGCAAGCTAAAATAGGAACAACGAATCCGCCTCAGGCCTGATTTGTATCTGCTTTTGATATAGCACAAATAATCGGTTGCCTACATCTCTCATATGTAGTTATAGAATTTAAGTGTTCAACACTTTCAAACTCCGTACCTGCATCTAGCAGATGTTTCTGCAGATTGCCTGGCGAAAGACGAACTTCAATTGAAGCGTTTCTCTGTCGAAATACTTTTACTCGTATAAGAAACGCTAATAAAATGGCGTGGCCTTAGTACTTGGTGGGCAGTCTCCTTGTATCAATGTAAGCATCTGGCCCCTTTCAGAACTCGATAACAGGACCTCCCCCCAAGCAAGTGTAAAGAAACTCTTGTTCGATACTAATCTACAACAATATTTTGCTTTCATTCAGTGCAAGTTAAGCAGAAAAACAAGGAGCTGCTAAAACAATTACATCAAAACTCTGCAAGTGTACAACAGAGTCCTACGAGTCATGACAACAACCTACTATTCTTTGTTATGGAAATACATAAGCACTGGACAAAATGATCTCCGGTTTGAACAGCCGAGCCAGTTATTGTAGTGTCCCAGGGCTGGAACGAACCGCAGTATTGCAAGTGCTCAAATTAGGATACGTGGTGAATCGCTTACGGCTCACGGCGTAGAATGCTTAAGCTGATCGAACCGAGACAGAACGTCTTCACGACCAATATTTTTTACAACCCCCATGTTAAAATAAAGACATTGGAAGAGAACAAGGGAGGCAAACCTTCAAGTCACGAAGTGAAGAGCGCTCCTGACAACCGAGCAGTGTCCCAATGTGCGAAATTTGCCATGTTTTGACGACCAACACGTTGCGTGCCATTTATGATAACCGCCTCCCACCGCGTGCTAGCGAGCAATGTAATTTATCACTTGGCTCTGTGACCCGAGCAATCGGCACAACTGCTTTGCGTCTCGCCGACCATTCTTCTTCTCCAAGCCGCGCTGTGATTGATAGCTTAAAGCGGAACATTCCAAACTTCAACTAGGACACCTTCATGAAGGCTTCGATATTGTCACGCCGTTGCTGGATCAGAGGTACTTACACCTTTCTCAAGCCTGGATGAATCAGACCTAGAAAACTAATGAGAGGCATCAATCGCCACCACAACTTTGGGTTGTATAGCGGATGTTCCCAACCAAAAGAATTACCCTGCAGCCCAGATTTGGCAACAAAAGATATTCGGGTCTTTTCATTTGGTAGCAGGAACTTGGATCATCTCAAAAGTGGCAAGATTTAAGTAGTCACTTAAAACACGTGCCCCGTATATACTGTTCACGTTTTGGTAAGATTCTAATGGTCACTTTGCCAAGCCGTTGCAGTGGTGCTTAAGTTTTCCAAGCTTTTTGGGACAGTAATACAATGTATACCAAATAATCTCAAAATCGTATCAAATGTGTACATTAATTATCTTTAAACTCATATGTAACATTTAGACATTTTTCGTATAATTTACCCGATTTGAACCGGTTTCAAATAAATCTAAAAAAAACCCGTACTCGCTGCAGTTCGTGCGTACATCGGTTCGCCAATGTTTGCTTTGATGTTGAAGAAATAATGTGGACAGTATCCGCAGCCGATCGAGGTACATCACCTGTTGAATTCCTCGATTGCCCTGCAGTACTGTTCCAGACATACAGCACTATACAAATGTTAACATTAGGTATATATGTGGTATTTGTTACTTCTACTCAACCTAGTTGTTCCCAAAAATTCGATATCAAGAGCTCACCGGAAATACACGTTTAGAGGTACCCTGATCTTGGAATTTGAATTCAGCATCTTCCAGGGATACATGAAGATTTTCAAGAAAATCTCCACCACCCCAAACTACCCTTTACATCGAAGCTTTTTAGTAATTTTGTTATTTCCTCAAAAATGGCTCTAACCTATTAATTTACATGATAAAATATATCTCTTCAATTTTGTGCGAATAGCCTCTTATGCAGATCTCTTTGAAGCACATAATGTACTTTATGTGGCACGAGCATTTGAATGTTTCAATGCTGACGCAATGTCTCGAAAGAGTATGGCATTTCTAAGCTAGTACATATCGATAAGGTTTTATCGCGACTCAAACGCAAATGTGTAATGCAAACGTTTATCTCAACCTGAAATAGACAGCAGAATGCAATATAGATTTTTTTTTTACATGAAAGTAAATAACATTTTATACAGCAGCCCTTTGAGCACACTTTTTTTCTTCTTCTGTTGATGCATTTAGCAAGCGCTGTCAGTAATGGATGGAAACATAACTAAATCCAATGGCACACACATTTCCACTGTCATATTAGCATCGGGCCGAGCAGCTTTGTGTAAAAAAGAACATCGATAATGACTTAATGGCATACAAAACGCAAACTCTCTGGTTATATATTAAATGCAAACAGTACGTCTATTTTTAACATTTCCAGGACGACTCCGAGCACAGTATATGTCCTATCCTATCCTGGAGTCTAACCGATCTCACGTTCTACATCTGTTTGTGTCGTCGTCCCTGCAGATGCGTGGTTTATGCTGTGGCGCAGTTAGCCATTACATATACAGTTAAACCCCGTTTAACCGAAATGGCGGAGGAAAAAAAAGTTATGATTGGCGCTGTCAATGCTGTTTTCCCCAACCCTGAATTGCAATACAGGCACTTAATCCTCATCCCCTAAAATATTGACCCGCTATAGCAAGTGCTTTACTGTTGGTGTTGGTCGGTGTGGTTTAAGAAAGCGTGCTGTAATAAGCATTGAACAGAAACTCGAAGCGGACGGTAAGAAACACTACAAAACTTAAAACGTTTGATTTTTGGGTTGCCTTGCGTTTTGTGGAACAAAGCAGTGAAGCAACACCTACAGAATACCACGGTATAAGCTGCTTGCGACAAGAAAGTTCACACAAACAAATTACTGATACACTAAACTTTCGCCAATCCGGCCTATATTTGCTTCAATGCTAGCAGTGTTTTAAAATCCATGCTTACTGCATATGGCACTGAAGATACATGGAAATGAAATAATTGGGGAAGGAAATCTCCCAGATTAATTCCCTGGTATTTGCCAGCTATGAGGACTGAGAAAACCTCAGTCAGGGAGGATGGTCCTGGCAGGATTTGAACCGCAGACCTCAGATTGTGAGTCCATGCTTTAGTTACCTCAGCTACTGGAACTCTCCTGATTTGATGATACGCGACGATGGCGTGCTTTATTATACAACCATTACATCAGTACTGCATTCATCTGGTTATCTGCTGGAGAAAAGCGCAGCCAGCACTCAACGACCCAGTCAGTTCGGAGTCAGCAACATCAACTGTTCCACAAGCTTCCAGGAGGAGGAGGAGGAGGAGGAGAAACTGATGAAGAGGTTGAAGAAGTAATCAAAAGTAATGAAGATTTCTCACACTGCCTATTGCAGTGTTAGGTACTACTGTACTCAAGCTTTCTGTGAAAATGAATGTGTTTTTGGATTTAATAAAGTGTTTAAACTAAATTCTCAATAACCCGGCGGATTAGCGAGAGTCTAGTGTATTATAAAACACTCTTTGTAACACAGTAGTAAACATTATTACATGCACTTGCAATACAATTATGTTCTTCCTTTCTCTGCTCAAAATCGTTATCAATTATTGGAGACGGGTTCTACTCTAGGTACAGAATGAGGACATTTATTGCTTACCAATAACATATATGTTTACTTACAACATACGGAAACAGTATTCAAGTGTTTATTCGTGCTAGTGAATTCTTAAGATGAAAGCATAAATGGGTTGCTATATGCTGGTTTTGAAACTTCGTGATTTGCAAGTTTGGGAGGGAGGCAGGTGATGTTTTCGTATTAAGCACGCTTTACACGACAGGTTTTATTCCACAATTTACCCCAAAATATATGTAAACAAAATAATATCTACCAAACTATTCAGCATATAATTTGTCGTGTGTTCAGTTTACTGCAATCCTATGCATTAGTGCAATTGAGAAATAAAAGGCATCTATGAGAGCGAGCGTTGATTAAACTATATTGATAATTGTATTATTCCCTTCAGTAGCAGGGAACCTTTTGTCATTTCACGGTGCACCCGTGCGTTAGTGAATATTGGTTAACATTTCAGTGGAGAATACACAAGCGAACATTCTCTGCTTTATTTTCATAACAAATTATTGACAAATTACAAATACCTGCACATTGATAAGTCTGCGTTTCGTGAACATATTTTTTGTAAGTTCCTACCTTCTATAATAATATTTGTTCAGACGTCAAAATAAGAACATCAGTCCTTAAGTGGGAACGTTGCCCAACCTTATCTCGTCTCCAAACGTGTATGTGATGCAAGCAATCAACGCGCATTGGAAACATGTTCAAGAGTATAAGATGAACAGTAAGAAATTATTATGCATTTACTTTGCCTTCAAATAAAAAGCTCTTGAATATAACAAAATTAACCTAATTAATATTCTTGTACATGAAGTCCATTCTCCTCTCCTTTTGTTCAGCAAAATGGTTGAAATCAGAGCCTTTTCAATAACATGGCTAACGCATTAAGTCCGCCTTTTTGCTATTTACACTATTCATTACGATTTCTTAACTTTAAATGCACACTTAGAGATTTTTAACCGTCTCCACCACTTGCACTGAATTAATTGGTTAATTTGGGTATTTTACACAACACATGCTTCCGAACCCTGTATGCGTGAGGGCGCATGTACTGTCAGTACGCCACGCGCAAACAAAAGCGATCAACACGGATTGCAGTATACGGGGAATTTTTATTTTCTACTGTAAATCGTTTTAACTCTACAATGCTATACTTTAAATCGCAGTAAACTTGAATTTAATTAAATTTTAAATCAATTCGCATAACAGAATCAAATTTTAGACTGGACTGGGTACTGGTGACTCAACATGGAAAAGACCGCGTGGAGAAAGAAGCGCTTCGGACTCCGCCTAGCTGCTATTACCCCTCCGCACAAACGCGAGGTTACCCGAACTATATTAGCAATCACATCTGATGCTATCCTTCCACGAGAAACAACATTCACATGACTTTCTCTACCCAGTATGTAGCTTCTACAAATTATCTTTTGCAAAACCCTATTTTTCTATATGTTTGATGTTAATCTAGCTAAACCTTTGCACAAACTTTCATTACACATTCCGTTGTAGATACAAGAGGAATGCAGGAAACCGAATCGAGTCAGATGTTGAAAAGCTGCCCTTCAAATTTATTACTTTTTGCATGATAACGGATGCCACAATAGTAGTTATGACCAAGTGTTAAAAGTAGGGTTTTGTTTTGCGAGTAGAAATGTTTGTGAAACGACGTAAGCACTGTTAACGCGTGTGGCATATACTATTGTTTATACAGCGCTCGAATTTGTACAATATAAATAACATTAACATATAGATTCCTGAAACAGAGAAATCACGTGTGCAGCGAGATTCTTGGTACAAGAAAAAGATGTTTTGTTGATTCGCTAGCACTCATTGTCAACAGGCAACGAGACGATTATATTGCTTTCTGGATTTTCTTTGGGGTAGCAACTTTTAGTGTCATTCTTTCTACTGCTTCTGTAATTTCAACTGAACCTTTATTTAGGTTATACCAGATAAAAGAATAACGTTTTAGATCAAAGAAATTACAAGGCTGCCAATATAACGTATAATCATGTAATGAAAGTGATTGGAGCTAGTTCGTGTGCAGTAAGTGTTTCTCTCTGAGTTTTCCTTGCCAATGAAGAGCACTCCCCCCCCCCATACATTTTATTTGCTAGGCAAGACTTTCATCACAATCGTCAAAAAGCCAGTTTTGAGAAAATTAAAACCAAGGAAACGTTTTCCATTTATAGGGAAGTTTGCAGTGGGAGGTTTTACTGAAAATCTTCGTGTGGCATCCTTAGCAGATGCTGAACCAGTTTAGTACTTCACGGACTTTTCGTTTTTGAGTTATTCTGTTCACACGTGTTTCCCAAAACGGTTTCTGTTTCGTCCATTTCCGACACACATCAGGATATCACAATGACAATCCCCCATCCACATTACCGAGTTTTCTTTATTGTCATTATTATTAGACATTTCTAAGCATTGAAAGGCAATTAAGTTGAACTATTGCTGGACCTCACAAACCAACCCCATCCGTCGAACCAACAACACTCACCAGACCGTGTTTACCTGCACGTCAGTGACTCACTGGTGGTGATGTTTACATTATGCAGTGTAGATTGCTTGAAGCCAACTACTTAATAATTCCTATATACTTGCTCATTATTATTATTATGCGAATTTTAAACTTTGTTTAATTTTATACTTGAGATCACCATTCAAATCGGTGTTGACATTAATGAGAACGGAAATATGTTGATGTCAAAGGAACACATGCCGAGTTGTTCTTGTGGCTGCAGAGAAACACTCAACTAGCGCCACACCCAGCAAACATGATAGAGTCTCATAATCCTAGAGGAATGTATATGCAAAATAAAGTAATATTTCTGACTTTGGTCCTGCGCCGTGGAGCTCTGTCTCTCAGCATCGTGAGGAGCTCCGGTAGGTTGGATGATGGCCCACCTCTGCCGTGAGATCGCGTCATGGCTTACAGACTAAATGGACCTCCCAGAATATTACCATAAAGTTATTTTCTATGTAAATCGTAGCGAGGTTTAGTTGACTGTACTGGTGCCTTTCACTTTCGCTCTAGCGGCGACTTCACAACATTCCATTCCACTGCAGGAGGAGGAGCAACAACCTTGAACTTGCCCGGCTCTTGTGCGGGTGGGTCTACACGCTGCTTGGTGTATTCCACTCCATTTCATAGGAAATATGTCTTTTGAAGCTCCCTGAATAATTAAAACTTGGTATTCAAGCTCAGTGCATACGCACAGTTTCCCAAGAATGCCTCGAACGATTTTCATTCAAATACGGAAGGTATTATATCTGGATGAAAAAATGTGTACGTTAAATGTTTTGTGAATACCGTGTAAAGGCTTTTGCCTCTTTCTTTCTTTCTTTCTTCATTCGGGAGGAATTTTGCGTAACTGGTATACATTAAGAGAAATACCAACAGTTTATTCCAAATAAACTTTTATGTCTTGTGGAATCAATTTCCGAGATATCCGCTGTTAGTTTCAATGTTTTTCTCTTTTTTTAAAGTGCTGCTACTATTCAGTTAATGTAAGGTAAGAGCATGGAAGTTCAAAGCCAGCGTAGTATAGCGATCCGCTTTTAAACATCTCACCTACGATTCGGTTTCTTCTGCTCCCCTTCTACGTGTATCAAACATTCTTCTGGACTAACATGAATTAGATAAGTTTTAATCAGAATAGTTTGTAGAAGCTTATTGAGTGGAGAAAGTAGAATGACCGTAGTTCTTTCACTTTTTACTTCACTCCACAGACTTTTTGGACACACGCTTCTGTCCAAGACAAGTTTTATATAAATACACTTGATTAGATCTGTGTGCTGCTGGAGTATGTATTACACGCGCTGCGACCTGCACGCGGAGGTCCCTAACAGGGCGAGTACTGTTTCCATTGAGCATGCATGCGCGCCGCCATGCACCACGAAACCTGAAACATGGAAGACAACAATGCGAGTCGCAGCCGTGTTACAAGCAAACTTCACTCATGTTACTTTTAAAATAACTAATAGACAAATTTCAATCAAATTAGAAGATCCGAACCCGGGCATACTTCAGAGGGGAAGAGGTCACTGGCAAACTGTTGGCTGTCTAAAGGCGGTGGGCTAATCACCTGCGGAAGCAACATACTTTGTCCCCAATTTCCCTGCGACAAACTGCAAGTGTTGGAGAAGGAGCGATACACATTACCCGGGAACGAACACGTGTGGAATTCTCTGGGGTGGGGGGGGGTAACTAGAGAGGAAAAAAGTGAACGAACGCTATTAATAACTTGAAGCAAGCCAAGAGCGGACAAAGGAAGCTTCTTGTACTGACATCATCGGCTCGCCGCTGCTGTCGTGGGAAACCTCTCCGAGTGTTCACATCCCGCCAAGTCTAAATAAGGTCATACCTCGACTAGTCAACTAACAACTCAATTCCAAAAACGTGTTTACACCCGCAGTCCGGTTTATTGTCTGTTTATCACCTTCCACATTCTGTCTTCCCTTTTCTTTCACTACTCATTCTTTCTCAGGCTCTCTCCGTTAATCCCCCTACACTCTATCAGTCTTCCTTCCTCATCTCTGCCCCATTCACAATGAAAGTTAACCAAAACGCACACTTAACATGAAACCATTCCCATAGAATGTAAACAAACATTTAATTAAACGTAAACTTAGAAACTTGTAAGAAACTAGCCAGTGACTATTCTCCGCCACTTTCTGTATAAAGATCATGGACCAGGAATCACTGGCAGCAAAACAAATTGTATGATGGTACATCGTCCTCCCGTTCATTTCGATACATGCACATAACCTCTTTTGTCGTGTGTACCGTCGCCACTTTATGCTGCGTTAACAGCCCCTCATTTCTCTAGTCCTCCCACTGTGTTATTCTTTCTCTTCCCCTGCGTCTAAACATACTTGCTTTTTCTAGGATATTAATGCAAAAAATTTTCTGTGTTACACTCACATTACTTTCTCTACCCACTTTCGTTTATATTCATATATTTTCTACAAACTATTTTTACAAAGCTTATCTATCAACTTCATGTTAATCGATAGCGACAGACCTTTCTTCATGATCTTTGTATAATTTTGAATAACTTTTAAACTATTAGACGTAGGTATACAAAAACTTACTGGCCGTCGATAAGACCATGGTATAAAAAAGACCTATTACACAGACAAATGCAAAGCATTATATTTGTTACGGCATTTATCACGATATTCTTTAACATTTGTTTGAATTTTTTGAAGTGCTGTCTACATTCAGTTGTTTCTCGCGATGTCATGGAAATAGTAAGGAATTTTAAGGCCAGCATTTCGATTTGTTTTGCTGTACTCCCTTGTAACTTCAAGAATGACGTTTATCTCGATTAACTCCTTCCACTGCTGTTTAAAAAGGTCACGTCACTATTAGCATATCACAAAGATGTCCGTGTTTGCAACAGCAAATGTCAAACGCAGAGAGAACCAGTTACGTAAGACGCAGACCGTAACCAGGACGACCAGTTTCCTTTCAGAGGCACTTGGTGCAGAAACACTGTAATTTTACTGTGTGATGACATCGGTCGGCGCCACAGACAGACACCCTTCGAGCCTTTCCTTTCCCGGATTTGGCAATATACAAGCGTCCACGCAACCCAACAATGTCTCAGGATTAGTTTTAAAATATTGTTTTTAACATCAATACGTTTTTGCATTCGATGAGCCACTCTTCCTGAGGCTCTTGAGTAACCACGATTTGATAATGTTCCACTGATGACGAAAAAGTGATCCCATGCATTTATATTTAATTTCAGGAAACAATGGTGCTGACCTTTAGGGCGTCAATATACTCAGTTGTTAGTTTTGCTGTATGCGTCGTCATGATGTGACGTTTTTCACCAACTTTTTTAAAAATTTGCTGTAAACAGACATTTGTGTAGGAATATGGTCCGTTATAGAGAGCACTGCCAATTAGATTCTGTTCGAAGCACACATTCGAGCCGACTCACCTTTCTTTACAGGATAATAACAATAAATCTAAGATTCGTTACCGGTATCCATATTCCACACCAAATTTCCAGAGTTTTGCTGCACCAATCAATGCCTTGTTGTTTTTGATCGGGAGTGGAAACCATCGACGTCTGTTGATGTAAAATGTTTTGGATTTGACTCATAAGATGTCCATCGACCTTCCTCAAGCATTGCTCGAACACATTCATACTCTTTTCAATTCGCTGCATCTTCACATTGTTTACGCGTTAATGACGGTTTAAAATCATAGCCCGCAAATGTTCTCTAGTCAAACTCATTTTTGGGTGAACGTGAAATGTTTAAATGATAAATCACGGTAATCAACTCGAAAAACATTAGAAAGTACGCATCATTTGATTAGTTTTAGAAGCATGTCAGTATCGCCCCCGTAACACTTTATCAGATTACTCCTGTTGTCACATCATCAATACTGACCAACAGTAGCAATGAGATTCTCCACTGCAGTATTGTCATTTTTGTACAGCCTTTCCACTGTCACTTCACTAATGTGAACTAGTCGATAACCCGCAACTTCACTAATGTAAACTAGTCGATAACCCGCAACTTCACTAACGTAAACTAGTCGATAACCCGCAACTTCACTAATGTAAACTAGTCGATAACCCGCAACTTCACTAACGTAAACTAGTCGATAACCCGCAACTTCACTAACGTAAACTAGTCGATAACCCGCAACTTCACTAATGTAAACTAGTCGATAACCCGCAACTTCACTAATGTAAACTAGTCGATAACCCGCAACTTCACTAATGTAAACTAGTTGATAACCCGCAACTTCACTAACATAAACTAGTCGATAACCCGCAACTTCACTAACGTAAACTAGTCGATAACCCGCAACTTCACTAACGTAAACTAGTCGATAACCCGCAACTTCACTAATGTAAACTAGTCGATAACCCGCAACTTCACTAATGTAAACTTCTCGATAACCCGCAACTTCACTAATGTAAACTAGTCGATAACCCGCAACTTCACTAACGTAAACTAGTCGATAACCCGCAACTTCACTAATGTAAACTAGTCGATAACCCGCAACTTCACTAACGTGAACTAGTCGATAACCCTCAACTTCACTAATGTGAACTAGTCGATAACCAGCAACTTTACTAATGTGAACTAGTCGATAACCCGCAACTTCACTAACGTGAACTAGTCGATAACCCGCAACTTCACTAATGTGAACTAGTCGATAACCTGCAACTTCACTAATGTAAACTAGTCGATAACCCGCAACTTCACTAATGTGAACTAGTCGATAACCCGCAACTTCACTAACGTGAACTAGTCGATAACCCGCAACTTCACTAATGTGAACTAGTCGATAACCCGCAACTTCACTAACGTGAACTAGTCGATAACCCGCAACTTCACTAATGTGAACTAGTCGATAACCCGCAACTTTACTGATGTAAACTAGTCGATACCCCGCAACTTCACTAATGTGAACTAGTCGATAACCCGCAACTTCACTAACGTGAACTAGTCGATAACCCGCAACTTCACTAATGTGAACTAGTCGATAACCTGCAACATCACTAATGTAAACTAGTTGATAACACGCAACTTCACTAATGTGAACTAGTCGATAACCCGCAACTTCACTAACGTGAACTAGTCGATAACCCGCAACTTCACTAATGTGAACTAGTCGATAACCCGCAACTTCACTAACGTGAACTAGTCGATAACCCGCAACTTCACTAATGGAAACTAGTCGATAACCCGCAGTTCACTAACGTGAACTAGTCGATAACCCGCAACTTCACTAATGTGAACTAGTCGATAACCTGCAACTTCACTAATGTAAACTAGTCGATAACCTGCAACTTCACTAATGTAAACTAGTCGATAACCCGCAACTTCACTAATGTGAACTAGTCGATAACCCGCAACTTCACTAACGTGAACTAGCCGATAACCCGCAACTTCACTAATGTGAACTAGTCGTAAACCCGCAACTTCACTAACGTGAACTAGTCGATAACCCGCAACTTCACTAACGTAAACTAGTCGATAACCCGCAACTTCACTAATGTGAACTAGTCGATAACCCGCAACTTCACTAACGTAAACTAGTCGATAACCCGCAACTTCACTAATGTGAACTAGTCGATAACCCGCAACTTCACTAACGTAAACTAGTCGATAACCCGCAACTTCACTAATGTGAACTAGTCGTAAACCCGCAACTTCACTAACGTGAACTAGTCGATAACCCGCAACTTCACTAATGTAAACTTCTCGATAACCCGCAACTTCACTAACGTGAACTAGTCGATAACCCGCAACTTCACTAACGTGAACTAGTCGATAACCCGCAACTTCACTAACGTGAACTAGTCGATAACCCCAACTTCACTAATGTGAACTAGTCGATAACCCGCAACTTCACTAATGTAAACTGGTCGATAACCCGCAACTTCACTAATGTGAACTAGTCGATAACCCGCAACTTCACTAACGTGAACTAGTCGATAACCCGCAACTTCACTAATGTGAACTAGTCGATAACCCGCAACTTCACTGATGTAAACTAGTCGATACCCCGCAACTTCACTAATGTGAACTAGTCGATAACCCGCAACTTCACTAATGTGAACTAGTGGATAACCCGCAACTTCACTAATGTGAACTAGTCGATACCCCGCAACTTCACTAATGTGAACTAGTCGATAACCCGCAACTTCACTAACGTAAACTAGTCGATAACCCGCAACTTCACTAACGTAAACTAGTCGATAACCCGCAACTTCACTAACGTGAACTAGTCGATAACCCGCAACTTCACTAACGTGAACTAGTCGATAACCCGCAACTTCACTAATGTGAACTAGTCGATAACCCGCAACTTCACTAATGTGAACTAGTCGATTCCCCGCAACTTCACTAACGTGAACTAGTCGATAACCCGCAATTTCACTAACGTGAACTAGTCGATACCCCGCAACTTCACTGATGTAAACTAGTCGATAACCCGCAACTTCACTAACGTGAACTAGTCGATACCCCGCAACTTCACTGATGTAAACTAGTCGATAACCCGCAACTTCACTAACGTGAACTAGTCGATAACCCGCAACTTCACTAATGTGAACTAGTCGATACCCCGCAACTTCACTGATGTAAACTAGTCGATAACCCGCAACTTCACTAATGTGAACTAGTCGATAATCCGCAACTTCACTGATGTAAACTAGTCGATAACCCGCAACTTCACTAACGTGAACTAGTCGATACCCCGCAACTTCACTAATGTGAACTAGTCGATAACCCGCAACTTCACTAATGTGAACTAGTCGATACCCCGCAACTTCACTAATGTGAACTAGTCGATACCCCGCAACTTCACTGATGTAAACTAGTCGATAACCCGCAACTTCACTAATGTAAACTAGTCGATAACCCGCAACTTCACTAACGTGAAGTAGTCGATAACCCGCAACTTCACTAATGTGAACTAGTCGATAACCCGCAACTTCACTGATGTAAACTAGTCGATAACCCGAACTTCACTAATGTAAACTAGTCGATAACCCGCAACTTCACTGATGTAAACTAGTCGATAACCCGTAACTTCACTGATGTAAACTAGTCGATAACCCGCAACTTCACTGATGTAAACTAGTCGATAACCCGCAACTTCACTGATGTAAACTAGTCGATAACCCGCAACTTCACTGATGTAAACTAGTCGATAACCCGCAACTTCACTAATGTAAACTAGTCGATAACCCGCAACTTCACTGATGTAAACTAGTCGATAACCCGCAACTTCACTGATGTAAACTAGTCGATAACCCGCAACTTCACTGATGTAAACTAGTCGATAACCCGCAACTTCACTAATGTAAACTAGTCGATAACCCGCAACTTCACTGATGTAAACTAGTCGATAACCCGCAACTTCACTGATGTAAACTAGTCGATAACCCGCAACTTCACTAATGTAAACTAGTCGATAACCCGCAACTTCACTAACGTGAAGTAGTCGATAACCCGCAACTTCACTAATGTGAACTAGTCGATAACCCGCAACTTCACTAATGTGAACTAGTCGATAACCCGCAACTTCACTAATGTGAACTAGTCGATACCCCGCAACTTCACTAATTTGAACTAGTCGATACCCCGCAACTTCACTGATGTAAACTAGTCGATAACCCGCAACTTCACTAATGTAAACTAGTCGATAACCCGCAACTTCACTAACGTGAAGTAGTCGATAACCCGCAACTTCACTGATGTAAACTAGTCGATAACCCGCAACTTCACTGACGTAAACTAGTCGATACCCCGCAACTTCACTAATTTGAACTAGTCGATACCCCGCAACTTCACTAATGTGAACTAGTCGATAACCCGCAACTTCACTAACGTGAACTAGTCGATAACCCGCAACTTCACTGATGTGAAATAGTCGATAACCCGCAACTTCGCTAACGTGAACTAGTCGATAACCCGCAACTTCACTAACGTGAACTAGTCGATAACCCGCAACTTCACTAATGTGAACTAGTCGATAACCCACTAACGTGAACTAGTCGATAACCCGCAACTTCACTGATGTAAACTAGTCGATACCCCGCAACTTCACTAATGTGAACTAGTCGATAACCCGCAACTTCACTTATGTGAACTAGTCGATAACCCGCAACTTCACTAATGTGAACTAGTCGATAACCCGCAACTTCAATTCCCCGCCAATTCACTAATGTGAACCAGTTCAATTCCCCGCCACTTCACTTCCTTCGTGATATAGCCTCTTCTTCTGGACGGTTCATTCGCTGAGGATTCGAACACAAGACTTTTATAATCTCTCGCTACGCAGTAGTAGGTACTCGCTGCACCTCTCAAACTCGCTCGGAGAACGGCACTTTCCATCGCGCGCGCGCCCGCTGGCTGGCCGCCTCAACTAACTGCTCTTGCGAGAACTCTTGCTTATATGCGCAATAGAATCTTCCACAGAACTATCCAGATACACATTCTGCAAGCGTGGGGAGGGAAGAAACTTCCAGAAAATTCTGGTCATCTGCCGTTAGCGCTTCCCATGTTTACGCCGGGCGAGACGGTACCTCCGACTCAGTATAATAATCGTTACCTCTTGTAAGTTGAAACTACATTCTGAGTTGTAGTTGCATTTTATACGAATATCCTCCCCTGTTATCAACTGTAATCTATACAGAGATTCCACACGCGAAGCTTTTCATTACAAACAATCCTGATCACGAATAGTTGGCTTTAATGATTTTGGTTAAAATTGCCACGTCTGAGATAAAGCCTTCAGGAGCAAAATGAAGCTGTAAGGTCCTCTTAGATTCCGCTTGTGTAATGTAACAATTCTTAGTTTAAGTTTCTACATACTTCAGGTATCGATATTCAGCCTGTGTCACTGACCGTGTAGTACCACTCAAATTGACTTTGTTCTTCCCGACGGACATGGGATATGATAATTTCAACTCTTAAATGACAATAAAAACCCAACACATATTTGGGAAGAAGGCCATGGAGTAGCAAGTGGTTATCGTTACTGCACGAACGCTACGGATATTTCATTCCAAGCCACTAAAACAGAAGACAATCGGTATGGTGTGATATTTATATAGCAAAGTAATCGAGCTGTATGCACCGCGTGCGAAACAAACACAACTGAATTACAAAGATTGCCTCGATTAGAAGAAGAAAGTTTTGATGGAGCGAACATTATTAGGTATCGGTGTTTACCTTTCCTGATATCGTGCAACGGCAGATAGTTAACAATAATTCTGCAAAACAGGTGCACAAAATGATTAAATAAGTTCACTGCCTGTTTAGGAGGGCAGAGTCACTGAATATACCTTCTGTTTTTGGAGGGGTACACTTATTCCTGCAACTCTCTCCTCACGGAAGTTGCAAAACGCCTCTTGACCTGCGGCGTTCAGATAAAATCAGCAAACATCCTGCAGTTTTACCTGCAAGAGTTGCCGCCATTATGTACATACCAAATTAAAAGTATTCAACGACGGCAAACGGTTAGGTAGGTACTTGACAGAATTATTTCAGACTCATCGTCACCAGATGTCAGGTCCTAGAGAATCCTAGATACACATTTTATTCATGCCTCAAACTTGTATTTAAATGGAGCGATCCATTTATGAGGAAACAAAGACACAAAACGTTGTCGATGTAACTTTTCATCCTATATTCTAAGTTGGAGAAAAAACAAAAGCATTTGAAATGAAAGGACTGCCCCACCTTGCCCTCCATGCATGCGGCTGTAAATGCGTGTATTTGGGCCTCTTATGAGCAAGGATATCTCTGTTGCCATTAGCTTCCTCCTTTTCTACTCTCGCAAGTTGCTAACAACGTGCTGTAAATATTCAAATGTTATAAATTTCAGCTTTGACCGAGTAGCGCATTGTGCTTACAAAGGCTTAGATATGACTATATCGCGTCTCACGCGTAAGACATTTAATTTGTTTATCTCTCCTCTTTGTTTTTTAGTACTTCGAAATATGACACGTTATCCTATGCACAATATTTCTCTCCGTCAGGTTATACGAGTTTTTCAGTAAAAGTCCAATGTAACTAATAAACTAAAGGGTAGAACGCAGAAATATTTTTTTCTTGGCTAGAGTAGACTAGAGTGGCGATAGTGTCCAGTTTCAATTCTCTATCTTTAGTAAGAGAGCGTTATATTTTTCTTTTCAAATTAAATCTTTTTGGAAAGTTCTATATCTATGCAGTAGGAAACTCTTTTGTTATTGGGTTTACAACGGGGATCAAGCGAGAGAAAATGTTGAGAGGGATTGGAAACCTGTAACTTGTTGCATTGTTGTCCATCGTTCAGCTAACAGGCGCGAGGCAAAAGGCAGGGAGACAGAGTATGGAACACTGTTCATTTTAACCATATTTATGGTTACGGAGGGAGAAGCTAGGAAGAGACGAAATGCTCATAAACTATGAATGTGTTACATTATTATTTTTGAAGTAAAATGAGGGTTGGTAAGACAGTAAAAGACTACCGGGTGTACAGAAACAGTAGTGTGCAAGATAAAATAGGAACCAAGAAGAGCACCTCTATGGACCCATAACAGATGGGACCAACAAAAGTCTCTATATTAATGCAATATGGTGGAATAGCGCATCCTTCATTCTTTTGCTGTTTGAAAACGTTCTATGTTGAATATGATTTTTTCAAGAGTTTAACGATGATTACCCTACAAATTATTGATTTTATATCTCTATATTTCTTTGATAATACATATTTTTATGCCAGTAAAGTCATATTTCGAAGTACTAAAAAACAAAGAGGAGAGATAAACAAATTAAATGTCTTACGCGTGAGACGCGATATAGTCATATCTAAGCCTTTGTAAGCACAATGCGCTACTCGGTCATGTACTATGTTGATGCTGCAAACGCTATTGGCTGAAGGGATACTAGAGGTTCGAGTCTTGACAAATAAACACACGGAAAAATGTGTAGTATAGAAACATGTGTTTTGTTTACAATCGGAGCCTCCTCTCCTGTACTGCCTTCCTGCTGCACCCAGAATATTATGTTTTCTTATCGGACAGTGAATGAAACATTGTTGAAATGGGCCCGGGGTTCCTCGATATACCCGACATTAGTCTTCTCAGCATAAGGGGAAAACCCCGGAGAAAACCTTATCCAATTAACTCGCCCTAAAAGAGATTCGAACTCGGGACGTTTTTAATGTGAGGCAGACACGCCACCCCCACAGCACAGAGATGGGCTATATTATTTTTGTGAGCTTACAAAATTGTTTAATGATTACTATTAACATAACCTATGAGAAAATTACCATAGATAAAAAAGCAATAGAACTGCTCCTAAAAACCTTTGCGATAGTATTTTACTTTTCTAGACCACACAAAAAGATAAAATATAGCTTTGTTCCATTTAAACACAGAAATAATTCCCTAATGGGAGGAAAGATTTTACCTGAAACAAGATGACCGTAGCCCTTAGTCCCCAAGGGAGGCAATCTAACGTCCATTGTCACGTCACGACCGTGGCGAGCAGCATAATCATCTGTGCTATACTCTCTACGACCTTTGGGAGAACCTCATTCCACCAAGCTAGGGACACCATAACGAGCGGGGTTTAACACTTGTTTCCAACGCTCCCCACAAGGTTCACGACCTTAGCTGGACACACTACAACGGCTTATCATCTACGTTATACCTCAGATCAAACCTGTACGAGGAGACCCCCAAGTCTTTGCGTAATACAAATATAGAGTTAATGTTACCTTAGTAAGAGAAAGTGTGAATTCTATACTATCGATATTTTGCTGCAAATATACATTTCGACGTCGCTTTAACGTCAGAGAAGGTGTGTGTGTGTGTGTGTGTGTGTGTGTGTGTGTGTGTGTGTAACGGAGAATACATTGAACATGCAAACTGCATACTCAATTCACGCATGTTTCAGAACTGCAAGATGAAGAAACCAAAGACTACATGGAAACCATTTCATTTGTCTTTTCTTTGTTGGGGGTTAAATAGCCCTTGAAGCAGTCTTCAGTGTCAGTGAAACCAGCGCTGTACCTGTCAGGAGACAGACCAGACACAACATTGTCGGGATACTGAACACTCCCGAAACATTCGTGCGAAGAGTAAACAAAACTATGCACCAAGATGTAATGGATATAGGAAGAAGAGAAAGTGCAGCGCTCTACGTTAAGTAATCAACTTCACGCGCGCTGGCTCAACCAGCAGACACAAGATCCCCCCGAGAAGTGAAGGACAGGTTACAGAGACGCGCGGAAGTCTGGCTCGAAGATTCGTCACACTGGAGCTGGCGATGCCCCCCTAGTGTCCACGAGGAATGTTGTCTGTTCCTTTGAGCAAGCACCGCGCCATCTGTCCGATACTGCCACACGCCTACCCAAACCCATAAAAAGCCTAAGGTTAGAGTGGACGGACGAAGGGAAACGAACCCCGTCCTCCTAAATGCGAGCCTCTCACGTTACCACGGATCCATCTCGCTCGATTACCTAAGGTAGAGCAAGTATTGGACATCCAGGTGTTTTGTTGTTCCTGAAAAAGCAGGAAGGTCCTTGTATGCGCGACTCTCAGCACCTTAAACGTTCATCTTGCAACACCAACCTTTTACATAGAAAATGTTTATACAACAAATGAAATGTATATGTTGAACTTTTCTGGCAATAGCCTACGTTCTGCATGACTGAAGGGGTACAAGTAATGTACATCTCGAAAGCACAACAATTTACGTCAAATGTTTTGCTAACATCCGCCATTTGAAGAAAAACCGAGTGCAGTTTCGCATGTTTCCAACATGTGCATGGAGTTTGAAAGCCAGCGACCCAGTTTTTAAAAACCCTACACGAAACGTGCAATTAAAGTTGTTTGTAGCCAATGCAATACAAAAGTGTCGATTTAACTTTATCTGGAAGACCACACATTTCTCTAGGCATGGCGGATGTGGAGTGACGTCACGACGATGGATAAGAACAAGCAAGCTGTATTTAGATGACCTTGTGCTGGCGAGCAGTAAACTCCAGGGGAGTCCGGTAGCCACGTGATCATCACCTGGGCGACTATCCATATGATCGGAACGTATCGCGTAATTCACCATTTCCATATCGGTCTACTTCCGATAGGCTGTCGGTGCCGCCAGAGGGAAGCCTTCTCTGGGCAGCCCAGGTCGTCAAGCTTGGGAAGCGTTCCCTGGCCACTGGATGCCAGAATATTTCCAAACGGCAATGGCAGCTTTTCGTTCCAAACACTCGCTCTCAACAATTATATTTCATTTTTCATTTGGAATAACTATGTGATGATGCAACTCTCCTTGCGTCACAATTATGAACTACGCGATTAGGACAGTTGAAACCACCTGTGAACGACTCTTCTACAGTAGCACGACACTAATAATGAATTGTTATTTATAAAAATATGTGTTACATTCACATGACTTTCTCTGCCTCCTATTAGTATGTATGCAAATTATTCTTACGAAAGTTTATTTTTCTATCTACTTCATCTTAATCGAGATAAACCTCTGTAGAAACAGCTACATTACACGTTTCGTTATAGAGAACAGCGATAGTCAAATGTTTAACAACTGGACGCTATATACTGGCCTTCCATGACATCGCGAGAAACAAGTGAATGGTGACGGCATTTTAAAAGAAACACAAAGTATTGAACAATTCGACTATTAATAACGGATATCTCGGAAATGGCTTATGCCCCACTATTTTGGGCACCATTATGTCTCGTAGGTGTGCGCGGCGGGTGCCGCTCTAAGCTCGTAATAAACAAACTTTTCGTGTTATTATCAAGCCGAGTAGCACTGGTGGTTTCCAACTCGTGCATCCTCTCACAAGACCTTGGGTCTCCAAACAATTATCTTATGAAAAGAAGCACTTACTTGTGCTACTACTGTTAGGCGCCCATTCGCCGCACACACCAAATAAAATAAAAATGTTCCTCACCTAATTAAACAACACTCGTATTGTGTTACATTCACATGACTTCCTCTACCCTCTATCGTTTATTACTGGTTATACAAACTAGTCTTACTGAAGCTTATTTGTCTATCTAGTACATTTTAATGAGATAAACGTTTACAGAAACAACTACATTACGTTATAGAGAACAGCGATAGTCAAATGTTTAACATTCGATACTGTTTCCATGACATCGCGAGAAACAACTGAATGTTGACACGACTTTGAGAGAATGACCAAGAAATGAACAATTCGAACCATTAATAACGGATATCTCAGAAATGGCTGATGCCACAAAAAATGAAATAAATTGTATGTTTTAAAGAGATATACATTTTTGTGTATCAGTTTATCACAATAAATAACACTGTTGCCAGATATGCCTTAAGTATCTTTAGTATGTGTTATTTTAATCAAAATCGTTAGGAGCTATTTTTTAGAAAATTAAAAATTTCGACAAATGTTCCATGTAAAAGATAGTTTGGGGTGGGGGAATTTTCTTGAAAATCGTCGTATCGCATCTTTGGAAGATACTGAACTTGAATAAATTTTAGAGTTATGCTGTTCACACCTTTTTCTAAAAAGGTGTTATTATTATTATTAATTCAGGTAATTGTACACATTCTGGAAATATTTCGCGTGGAATGCAGTAACGTTTGCTTCCAGATGATAAACTGGTAAATTCTCAGTGAACTGTACTCTTTTATGACCATTTGTTAACAAGCTTTCTCCTCAGGTATTCCGTAAGAAACAGCCCCATAATGACGTCATCTTATCGATGCCGAGCAATCGCGTTTTTTGTTTCTGCCCAATCTGCAAAACTCGCTCGATGACGTCATAACGTCTGGTGTTAATGACGTACACTAGGCTGGAACTTGTGCCAGGCAGAGCATGTACCTTCCAACAAGGAACAATAGTTACATTTGTGCTGTTTCATGGCAAAACCAATAACTAAAATAATTAGTTTTTGGGATACAGTCCAGGACTGCAAAAATTGTACATGTAGGGAGCCATATGATGGTTTAATTAAACTGAGTTTTATTTATGGACGCTTTTTAACTATGGTTCTTAGCGTCCCATTCTATATTGGGTGTGAAAGACCGGTAATTTTGCTCAGAGGCCTCTTTATCAGGCTTGAGGTTCTTTTACGTAAATCTACGACACGGGACCACCGGCTTTACTTCCCTTCCGACGGAAACCATTTTAAAGATTTTTAAACTTGGGGGAAAAAATCCCTCTCCCTCTACCGGGTTTGAATCCGCGACCTCCGGAACCAGAGACTAGCATGGTACCCCTGAACCATGGGGGGCGACCACATGACGGTTGGGGATTTGTACCAAAACTGAAACATTGTCAGGATTGCTTTCAAAGATTATAATGTCAAATTTCAAAGTGACGCAGAATTATTCAAATATCTGTTAGTTCTCTTTTGCAGTTGGAACATTCACTGCGGCTGTGTACTTGGATAAGTAACCCGAAGCAAAATGTGAAATGCCGTCTAGTATGTACAGAGACGGGCAAAAGTATTCCTATACAGTTTTAAACATTCTAGTAGCCAAATTAATGGAGATAAAATAGGGAGAACAAAAGTTTGCTTTCAATGTTTTGCAAACATACAGCGATGTTTGTACGTGGTGTTTTCAGAATTATTACTTTCTCTACTTCGCATAGTAAGTGACGGAAGCATTGTACTTCACCCAAAAATTCAATGTCGACATATCACAGCAAATGTTTTGAGGCCCCCTGAATCAAAAAAAAACAACATGTTTACAAAAAAGGTCCGCCAGCGCGCGCGTCTGTGAACAGCATAACTCAAAAAAGTCGGGTAAGCATCAAAGTAGGTATTTAAATTCAGTATCTTCCAAAGATGCGACACGAAGCATTTCAAGAAAATCCCCCACCCCAAATACCCTTTACAAACAACATTTTTCGAAAAGTTTGATTTTTTAAAAAAAAGGACTCCAACAATCATGATTAAAATATTTATATGATCAATAAAATGTATATGTTGGATTTCCTAGGAACAGCCTTTGAAGTCCTTTTCATTCGGAAGGAATTTTGTATAATGTTGTATGAGCGATAGACGAGAACGTACGATACAAAAAACTGTAGATCTCTTTAAAACGAACAATTTATTTCAAATAAGCTTTTTGTGGCATAAGCCATTTCTGGGATATCCATCATTAATTGTTAAAATTGTTTACTACTTGGTCATTCTCTTAAAGTCCTGTCGACATTCAGTTGTTTCTCGTGATGTCATGGAAACCGTATGGAATTTTAAGGCTTCCAGTTGTTAAACATTTGACTATCGCTGTTCCTTTGTACCTATAACGAAATGTGTAACGTTGCTATTTCTATAAAGGTTTATTTGGATGAAATTGTAGTAGATATAAAAATATGATTTAGTAAGAATAGTTTGTATACTGGCTAATAAAGATAGAGGGTAGAGTAAATCATGTGAATGTCACACATCAGATCGATGTGTTTTGTGCGATACCTGATTTTGCGGTGAAAATAGGTTTTCACTTGTAGGTAGAATAAGATGTCAAGTCAATGTTTTCCTCAGCTTGATTAACGCCTCAAATTTATTTCTCCGCCAGTTGAAATCCTACGTCAATGAAAATATCAGGTAGTGTACACAACAAAATTGCACTGGTAAGTGCATATAAAATACACTTGTCAAAACCACTGATGAAAAGCTTGAAAATTGGTGCATTTTCAAAACATTATAAAACTAATAAAATACAAGATTTTGAAAACCGCAACACAACGGCTGTGCTCCACTTTTCCTTTTCTTCCACAAAGCTTTTACGAGATAGGAACTCTGTCTCAATAACGGAAGAGGAAGTAGGGTGGAGCAATATTGCGTTATCTCATGTGTGAACACTAATGTAACCTGGATAGGTCTTCCCTAGCCAAATGTCGGGATCTCTAGGGACATTTCCGTCCGATCCGGTTAAATGGCAAGCCTGCAGATTTTGTTGAGCAACTGGGCCATCGATATTTTCAACAAGATGGTGCTACATGCCAACCAAGACGCAAACTGAAAATTTCTTTGATGACCGGATAATCTGGTCTCCACACCAGCACAGAGATCACAGTAACATGGGGAGGGGAGAGGTTAAAAGATACTCCACATATCTGACTAAGCAGAGAGGAAGCGCCTTCTGAGAAACGGTGACGCTGAACATCCCAGCCGGTGGTCTGAGGCGAACCAAAGGAAATACACGCCCACTGCGTCATCTATCTAAGGCTGAAGCATTCCCACTTACATGGCATCGTTTATTTTTATATACTTTGTACAAACTATTCTTGCATTTTTCTGTTACACCTTTGCAGAAACAGTTTCCTTGTAGATTGTACCTACCGCTATATGCCAGCCTTGAAATTGCGTACTGTTTCTACGACTTCGCCAGAAAAAAAACTGAATAACGACAGTACTTTGAAAAATTCAAAGCAACAATAACGGATGTCTGGGAATGACTGATGCCACAAAGGTTTCTTCTACCTGGTCATATCGCACAGATCTGTTGGGAGATACCGTGTCCATAGAGGCCTATAACTACGCAACTCCACCTCTGCTTCGACACGTGCCGAGCAGGTGGCATTAGGAGCCGTTCAATCTACCTGCTTTCATTATCAATGGATAGATGGCAGAGCAGTTATTTTTGTGTTTTATAAATGATTTACCTAGTGTCGTTAATTATACAAAAGTATCGGTAGTGTTAGAGATTGCTTAGACATTCAACATGACCTAGATTCTTTATATGGCGAGCAAACTTCCATTTAATATTAGTAAGTGTGTAAAAATCTTTATAACATCAATAGTTGAAAATAAAGATTTAGGAGCACGTTTTGTAACAAATCTCAGATTTAACACACACATGGAATTAATTATAGCAAAATCGCTAAAATATCTAGGCTTCAATCTTAGCAATTCATATAGTACATTTAAACAAAAAAAATTAATTCGGCTTTACAACTTCTTTGTTAGACAAAATCTCGAATAGCCTTCTATTGTTTGGAATCCTAAGACCACAAATAAGTGAACTTAATAGAAAAAGTGCAATCGAAATTTTTAAAATATGGACTATTTAAAAGAATTGGATGTTGTCCTACGTACACAAATTATGAAACCCTCTTAGATATATTTAAAAGTATTACATTCTATTATTGATGATAATATTATCGCAAATATATTATTTTATGTACCAAATAAAATAAGTAGATTTCATAAACATTCACCATTAAACACAATTGTATATTTATATAACAAACTACATTATTTCCATGTAGATATTTTCAACACGTCTAAAGCTCAGTTCAAAAATGCAATAGTCAATAATAATTTTTGATACAAATATTTAAATTACAAATAATTGTATAATTACCATGCCACTTCTTCTTTTCTTTTCTAGTTGCTTTTATTCCTTATATTTTGTCTTATTTCGCTCCTCTTTTTCGGAACTTTTATTCCTATTTATAATTTTGATTTGTTTCTTCTGTACAAGTTAGATTTATAAATGACTGTAATTGCGCTTATGCCTGTTATGTTCAGAATAATAAATAAATTACCAGCTTTACAATCGTTTTACACTTAAGGTACAACTTTGGGTCGTAGTATTAAATATCCAATTCGGTATTTCCCTTGACGACTGATGTTAAAACAAAAAAATCAGTTAAATCAGGACCTCCCGAATACGAGCCAAAACGCTACTGTTTCTCACAGCACACCATCATCACCACAAGTATTTAAAAAGATGTCGCCTTGCTGTGTACAGTACATGAATAGTGTATTAATATGATGGCTGTTTTACCACAAAGCAGAATCAACACTCCAACCATTGCTGCATGGAAATTAACTCTGTGGTCTGTGCAGGTTTGCCAACTTCCTCAATTTGAATCCCGTAAAATTTTTCCTCGTCCAACAAAATGTAACAATTTTGCGAAAAATGTTCAGGGCAGTAAATGTACAAAAATTCCATGTAAAATAAAGGGGACCTCAGTCTTATAAAAACCCTTGAAGACCTGAAGTACTCCTTATTGCTGAAATTCATCCTGGTACCACAATACACACGTGTAAAAGCAAACAACACCTGGGCTATACACACATTTCTAGTACATATGTTACACTTCATAACATCAACAATAAACACACACAGTCACAAAAAATGGAAAACCTATATCACACAGCCACAGAATGTGAATATAAATAGTTTACTTGAAGCACTTGATTTTACAGTTCGTCGTCCATTAATGAATATTCGCGCCCTGTTTGTTAGAGGTCACAAGCTATGCACTTTGTTGCAGCCCAGTGAAGAGGGACCATGATCATGATGAAGGATAGACACACAGATAAGCTCTGGTCTATCACAGCACTATATACCATTTACTAGAGGTCACTTGTGGCGCTATACATTTTGTTACAGCCCAGTGAAGAGGGATCATGATCATGATGAAGAATAGACACACAGATAAGCTCTGGTCTATCACAGCACTATATACCATTTACTAGAGGTCACTTGTGGCGCTATACATTTTGTTACAGCCCAGTGAAGGGGGACCATGATCATGATGGATAGACACACAGATAAGCTCTGGTCTATCACAGCACTATATACCATTTACTAGAGGTCACTTGTGGCGCTATACATTTTGTTACAGCCCAGTGAAGAGGGATCATGATCATGATGGATAGACACACAGATAAGCTCTGGTATATCATAGCACTATATACCATTTACTAGAGGTCTCTAGTGGTGCAATACATTTTGTTATAGCCCAGTGAAGGGGGACCGTGATCATGATGAAGGATAGACACACAGATAAGCTCTGGTCTATCATAGTACTGTATACCATTTACTAGAGGTCACTAGTAATGCTATACATTTTGTTACAGCCCAGTGAAGAGGGACCATGATCATGATGCAAGATAGACACACAGATAAGCTCTGGTCTATCATAGCACTGTATACCATTTACTAGAGGTCACTAGTGGTGCTATACATTTTGTTACAGCCCAGTGAAGAGGGACCATGATCATGATGCAGGATAGTCACACAGAAAACCTCTGGTCTATCATAGTACTGTATACCATTTACTAGAGGTCACTAGTGGTGCTATACATTTTGTTACAGCCCAGTGAAGGGGGACCATGATCATGATGGATAGTCACACACAAATAAGCTCTGGTCTATCACAGCACTGTATACTATTTACTAGAGGTCACTAGTGGTGCTATACATTTTGTTACAGCCCAGTGAAGGGGGTCCATGATCATGATGGATAGTCACACACAAATAAGCTCTGGTCTATCACAGCACTGTATACCATTTACTAGAGGTCACTATTGGTGCTATACATTTTGCTACAGCCCAGTGAAGGGGGACCATGATCATGATGAAGGATAGACACACACATAAGCTCTGGTCTATCATAGCAGTGTGTACCATTTACTAGAGGTCACTAGTGTGCTATACATTTTGTTACAGCCCAGTGTAGGGGGACCATGATCATGATGACGGATAGACACACACATAAGCTCTGGTCTATCATAGCACTGTATACCATTTACTAGAGGTCACTAGTGTGCTATACATTTTGTTACAGCCCAGTGTAGGGGGACCATGATCATGATGAAGGATAGACACACACATAAGCTCTGGTCTATCATAGCACTGTATACCATTTACTAGAGGTCACTAGTGTGCTATACATTTTGTTACAGCCCAGTGTAGGGGGACCATGATCATGATGACGGATAGACACACACATAAGCTCTGGTCTATCATAGCACTGTATACCATTTACTAGAGGTCACTAGTGGTGCTATACATTTTGCTACAGCCCAGTGAAGGGGGGGTATGATCATGATGACGGATAGACACACAGATAAGCTCTGGTCTATCATAGCACTGTATACCATTTACTAGAGGTCACTAGTGATGCTATACATTTTGCTACAGCCCAGTGAAGGGGGGGTATGATCATGATGACGGATAGACACACAGATAAGCTCTGGTCTATCATAGCACTGTATACCATTTACTAGAGGTCACTAGTGATGCTATACATTTTGCTACAGCCCAGTGAAGGGGGGGGTATGATCATGATGAAGGACAGACACACAGATAAGCTCTGGTCTATCATAGCACTGTATACCATTTACTAGAAGTCACTAGTGATGCTATACATTTTGTTACAGCCCAGTGAAGGGGGACCATGATCATGATGATGGAAAGACACACACATAAGCTCTGGTCTATCATAACACTGTATACCATTTACTAGAGGTCACTAGTGCTGCTATACATTTTGCTACAGCCCAGTGAAGAGGGACCATGGTCATGATGAAGGAAAGACACACATAAGCTCTGGTCTATCATAACACTGTATACCATTTACTAGAGGTCACTAGTGATGCTATACATTTTGTTACAGTCCAGTGAAGGGGGACCATGATCATGATGAAGGAAAGACACACACATAAGCTCTGGTCTATCATAACACTGTATACCATTTACTAGAGGTCACTAGTGCTGCTATACATTTTGCTACAGCCCAGTGAAGAGGGACCATGGTCATGATGATGGATAGACACACAGATAAGCTCTGATCTATCATAACACTGTATACCATTTACTAGAGGTCACTAGTGGTGCTATACATTTTGTTACAGCCCAGTGAAGAGGGACCATGGTCATGATGATGGATAGACACACACATAAGCTCTGGTCTATCATAACACTGTATACCATTTACTAGAGGTCACTAGTGGTGCTATACATTTTGTTACAGCCCAGTGAAGAGGGACCATGGTCATGATGATGGATAGACACACACATAAGCTCTGGTCTATCATAACACTGTATACCATTTACTAGAGGTCACTAGTGGTGCTATACATTTTGCTACAGCCCTGTGAAGGGGAGGGTATGATCATGATGAAGGATAGACACACAGATAAGCTCTGGTCTATTTACTAGAGGTCACTAGTGATGTTATACATTTTGTTACAGCCCAGTGAAGGGGGACCATGACCATGATGAAGGAAAGACACACAGATAAGCTCTGGTCTATCATAGCAGTGTATACCATTTACTAGAGGTCACTAGTGATGCTATACATTTTGTTACAGCCAAGTGAAGAGGGGCCATGACCATGATGAAGGAGACACACAGATAAGCTCTGGTCTATCATAGCATTGTATACCATTTACTAGAGGTCACTAGTGATGCTATACATTTTGTTACAGCCCAGTGAAGGTGGATCATGATCATGATGGAGACACACAGATAAGCTCTGGTCTATCATAGCATTGTATACCATTTACTAGAGGTCACTAGTGATGCTATACATTTTGTTACAGCCCAGTGAAGGGGGACCATGACCATGATGAAGGAAAGACACACAGATAAGCTCTGGTCTATCATAGCATTGTATACCATTTACTAGAGGTCACTAGTGATGCTATACATTTTGTTACAGCCCAGTGAAGAGGGACCATGAACATGATGGATAGACACACAGATAAGCTCTGGTCTATCATAGCATTGTATACCATTTACTAGAGGTCACTAGTGATGCTATACATTTTGTTATAGCCCAGTGAAGAGGGACCATGAACATGATGGATAGACACACAGATAAGCTCTGGTCTATCATAGCCTTGTATACCATTTACTAGAGGTCACTAGTGATGCTATACATTTTGTTACAGCCCAGTGAAGGGGAACCATGACCATGATAAAGGATAGACACACAGATAAGCTCTGGTCTATCATAGCATTGTATACCATTTACTAGAGGTCACTAGTGGTGCTATACATTTTGTTACAGCCCAGTGAAGGGGGACCATGATCATGATGAAGGATAGACACACAGATAAGCTGTGGTCTATCATAGTACTGTATACCATTTACTAGAGGTCACTAGTGGAGCTATACATTTTGTTACAGCCCAGTGAAGGGGAACCATGACCATGATAAAGGATAGACACTCAGATAAGCTCTGGTCTATCGTAACACTGTATACCATTTACTAGAGGTCACTAGTGATGCTATACATTTTGTTACAGCCCAGTGAAGGGGGACCATGATCATGATGAAGCATAGACACACAGATAAGCTCTGGTCTATCATAGCACTGTATACCATTTACTAGAGGTCACTAGTGATGCTATACATTTTGTTACAGCCCAGTGAAGAGGGACCATGACCATGATGAAGGATAGACACACAGATAAGCTCTGGTCTATCATAGCACTGTATACCATTTACTAGAGGTCACTAGTGATGCTATGCATTTTGTTACAGCCCAGTGAAGGGGGACCATGATCATGATGAAGGATAGACACACAGATAAGCTCTGGTCTATCATAGCACTGTATACCATTTACTAGAGGTCACTAGTGATGCTATGCATTTTGTTACAGCCCAGTGAAGAGGGACCATGAGCATGATGAAGGAAAGACACACAGATAAGCTCTGGTCTATCATAGCAGTGTATACCATTTACTATAAGTCACTAGTGGTGCTATACATTTTGCTACAGCCCAGTGAAGGGGAAGCATGATAATGATGATGAAGGAAAGACACACAGATAAGCTCTGGTCTATCATAGCACTGTATACCATTTACTAGAGGTCACTAGTGATGCTATACATTTTGTTACAGCCCAGTGAAGGGGGACCATGATCATGATGAAGGATAGACACACAGATAAGCTCTGATCTATCATAGCACTATATACCATTTACTAGAGGTCACTAGTGGTGCTATACATTTTGTTACACCCCAGTGAAGGGGGACCATGATCATGATGAAGGATAGACACACAGATAAGCTCTGATCTATCATAGCACTATATACCATTTACTAGAGGTCACTAGTGGTGCTATACATTTTGTTACACCCCAGTGAAGGGGGACCATGATCATGATGAAGGATAGACACACAGATAAGCTCTGATCTATCATAGCACTATATACCATTTACTAGAGGTCACTAGTGATGCTATACATTTTGTTACAGCCCAGTGAAGGGGGACCATGACCATGATGAAGGATAGACACACAGATAAGCTCTGGTCTATCATAGCACTGTATACCATTTACTAGAGGTCACTAGTGATGCTATACATTTTGTTACAGCGCAGTGAAGGGGGACCATGATCATGATGAAGGATAGACACACAGATAAGCTCTGGTCTATCATAGTACTGTATACCATTTACTAGAGTTCACTAGTGGTGCTATACATTTTGTTACAACCCAGTGACGGGGGACCATGATCATGATGAAGGATAGACACACACATAAGCTCTGGTCTATCATAACACTGTATACCATTTACTAGAGGTCACTAGTGGTGCTATACATTTTGTTGTAGCACAGTGAAGGGGGACCATGATCATGATGAAGGATAGACACACAGATAAGCTCTGATCTATCATAGTACTGTATACCATTTACTAGAGGTCACTAGTGGTGCTATACATTTTGTTACAGCCCAGTGAAGGGGGGGTATGATCATGATGAAGGATAGACACACAGATAAGCTCTGGTCTATTTACTAGAGGTCACTAGTGGTGCTATACATTTTGCTACAGCCCAGTGAAGGGGGGGTATGATCATGATGAAGGATAGACACACAGATAAGCTCTGGTCTATTTACTAGAGGTCACTAGTGATGCTATACATTTTGTTACAGCCCAGTGAAGGGGAGCCATGACCATGGTGAAGGAAAGACACACAGATAAGCTCTGGTCTATCATAGCAGTGTATACCATTTACTAGAGGTCACTAGTGGAGCTATACATTTTGCTACAGCCCAGTGAAGGGGAACCATGACCATGATAAAGGATAGACACACAGATAAGCTCTGGTCTATCATAGCATTGTATACCATTTACTAGAGGTCACTAGTGGAGCTATACATTTTGTTACAGCCCAGTGAAGGGGGACCATGACCATGATAAAGGATAGACACACAGATAAGCTCTGGTCTATCGTAACACTGTATACCATTTACTACAGGCCACTAGTAATGCTATACATTTTGTTGCAGCCCAGTGAAGAGGGACCATGATCATGATGAAGGATAGACACACAGATAAGCTCTGGTCTATCATAGTACTGTATACCATTTACTAGAGGTCACTAATGGTGCTATACATTTTGTTACAGCCCAGTGAAGGGGAAGCATGATAATGATGATGAAGGATAGACACATAAATCATTCAGTCTCTAATCTTAAGTTTTGCTATACAATTTAATGGTGTAACGTCTGTGGTAGAAATCTATAGGACTTTGCCATAAAGTAGTAATGAGAGTTCCGCCCCATATATTTTATGGAAAAACTGCAAAAGTTGGTAAGTATAGGTATAAATCAATGACGGCTTAATTAGCTAACGATTTTTGCCTGAAAATAAAGTTATCTTATAACCATTATTAAGGCTGTTATTGAATACGGAAAAACGTGTAGGTATCCCTTTCAAGCCTAATAATGCCAAAGGGCGTAATTATTTATGGCGTTTCTTTTAAGGCAGGAAATGTCTATTGGTTAATTCTGCAACATAAAATAAACGGTTGGACTGAAAAGGAGTAACAATCTGCAGCTTTAAACGACTTATTTTAGAAATTGTTTTTCTATTGAGAATATTTGTATTTTTATTGTTACACCGCGTTTAGTAATGTCTGCCAATCACGGTAGTTCATCTTAAGGAAGTCAGCGCGTTACCGAACTGCAATAGGCATCCATCTTTCTATCAGTACACATGCAAATAGCGTCAATTTCCAAATACAAAATGCCCTTGTGTGTGTTTATTGTGTTCTCATTTGAGGTTGACTTTGTATTCATTGATACTTTGATTTTGGACATAAGCAACAAAGTCTGTTACGTGGAAACTGTCATGGGATTCATATCTACTATTTTTGGCATTAAACATTTCATTATAATATAAATGAGTAATATCTTATTGGATTGAACATCCTAATAAATATAGCTCAAAGCATAATCCCTGCAGCAGGATGTTGTGGACACAATGGCAAACTGTTTTTTTACTGTAAAACAACAATTACTTCACATTTACCAACAAACAAAGACATAAAAGAATCTATTAGTTAGGTACGTTACCTTTCTTACGTTTCCAGCACAACCACTTGGAATGTCTGTTCCGGGGTGCCATCCTAAAATTAGAAACGGTCCATGTTACCGTCAGCACAAATACCAACAATTAGCCAAGTAGGGTACAGGACAAACACATACATTAACCCGCGAGCGAGAAGCCCACAACATAAACAAACTGGGTGAATCCTTCATTCACAACAGTCGTACATATACAATTATACTTTGTGCTTTTTCTGCCTACAGCATTGCACCCCAAGATTTCGCCGAAAATACACTTTTGAGACTCCTTGAATAACAAAAAGAATAAAGAGTCTGTGAAATGCCAAATTGGTATTTACGTTCAGCATCTTCTAAGGATGCGACGCGAAGATTTTGATTAAAATGCCATATGTTTAATATATTTGCATGACAAACTTGTGGGAACAAGCCCTGTGAAGACTTGTTCATTCTGAATCACTTCTACACTATTTATGTCAAATTGTTTTGTGGTGTTAACAATTTCCTAGAAACTTAGACATTGGTTTGAATTTTCAAATACATATGCATACCCTTTTTCAGGCGCACGCCGCTATTCGGTTTTTCCCGTCGTCACGAAAAGAGCATGCAATTTCAAAGCCATCACATAGCGATCCGTTCTTTAAAATTTGATTATTACTTTAGCCTACGAAATGTTTATCGAGGGCGACACTTGTTGGTAGTTGCACGATACTTCATGTTTATCTGAACAACGTATGGAAGCCAATTTGTCGCAGTCACTTCGTGTTATCTATTGCTGAGCGCCTGTTATTCTTTTATTAGTTTTGCATTTTGGGTTCATTGTGCTCCGGCTAGCTATTATTATTATTATTATTATTATTATTATTATTATTATTATTATTCAGCCAAGCATATCTCTTAATCAAGGTGTGTAAACGGAAAGGATTTGTTACTCAAAGATAACACTGATAAAAGAATTTGTTTTTACACTTTTATTACCGTCACAATTAAGTTCACATATTGACTCGTGATACAATATTTTCTAATATCACTGAAATCACGTATTTACTGCACATTATTAATTCGCGTGTTTAACATTTATAACAAAGTTTAAGACGCGAGAGATTCTGTAGAATTGCGTAACGTGTACTTTATGTATGCTTCCGTTCAACTACGCGACGTATAACTCACGAATACTTATGTTGAACTGATCGACGTATTACACGCGAATGCTTCTGTTGGACTGACGAAATCTGTTTTTTTTTTTAATGGTGTGGCCCCTCCTCCGCCACACCAGGTGACGATCATCCGAAAGAGATCTACATCGTCCCTCTGACTTTAGCTTTTTATACTCCCACACCCCGATATGCCTAAAGATTATAACCGAGCTGCTATTGGTTAATAAAACGCGCCAACATTAGCGTCTATTTTTATATCCAATAAAAATTACTAAAACATATGCTCTAGGGAAAATATTCCCGCCATTTCTAAGAAAAGCGCGCTAATTTGACGTCATTTGCTTGTCTCTAATAATTGATAAACAACTCACCCCCTCGCTCATTGTTACCCGCTATTATTGTCAGTTTCAGTGAGGCCGTGTAAACTTATTTCCTAACAATGCTTGTAATTAACAAACATCTCAAATCAATGTCATACAATAATACTTATTTACACTACAATCACTCTGGCATTTACATTATTGTGATAAAAATTACTGCCACACACTGACCGTTTTTTAGAAAATCAAACAAGGATTAGTTTTAAAAAATTTAAATGATTTTGTTTTTCAAAATATTCCCCTTTAACATTAATATACATTCTTGCTTTCGATGAAACCAGTCCTTAAAGCCACTCTTCCTGAGACAGGTTTTTATAATGTTCCACTGCTTCAGCTGATGTTCCACGCACTTCTTATTTCATTTTTGGAAACAAAAAGAAATTACAAAGTGCTAGGTCAGGACTGTGTGGTGGAGGGCCCATGGTCAGTTGTTAGTTTTGCTGTATGCGTTGTCATGATGAAACAGCACTTTTGAACTTTTTCAAAAATTTGCTGTAAACAGACACTTGTATACCAAATCGGCAGCAATATAGCAACCAGCACTGCCAATTTGTCGGACTTTTGTAGACTTAGGTTGTGTAGGATCACCTTCAATATTTGCAGTTTTTCTACAACAATCAACGCGTTGTTGTTGTTTTTGAACGTGACTCAGTTTGTGTTATGCATCGACAACAAAGTTTTCTCACGTCTAACAGTTGATGTACAACGTTTTGGATTTGATTCATACCAATGCCAATGTTCGTCGAACGTTGGACAACGATAATGTTTTCATCAGTAACAGCAGTTCTTGGGCATCCTTCAAGAGGGGGGGGGATAATAAACCGATCTGTTTTAAATTGTTGTCTTAGATGGGGCTTCTTCGCCAAACGCATTTCTAAGCCGACATTGTTTAGGCATTAATCACGATTTAAAAAAGACAATGTTCTCTAGTCAGATTCATTTTTGGGTGAACGCAAGATGATAATTAACAAAATACACGGCATTTAACCGCTAAACATTAGAAAGTAGCTGTCAAATATAAACAATTTATTTGTTTTTAAAAACATGGCATTCAAAACTTTTCAATATCGCCCTCGTAGAAGCAAGAGCTAGTGAAACAAGCTGACTGCGGTCTGGTGGTTAGCATGCTAGCTTCCAAAGCCGGAGGTCCCGGGTTCGATTCCTGGGCGGAGGATGGGGAGTTTTCTTTAGTCCGGAAGTGAGAGTGAACCAATGTGCCCCTACAGATGTTAAAAGGCATGTTACGCTGCCGCGGGTGAAATGACGCGCATCAGACCTCAAGACTATTGTCATCAAATTAACTGCAAACACTTCCGATAACTTGTTCGTTTTTGGTTTTATGACTAACGAAAAACTGACGCGTTATATTCACATGAATTTCTCTACCAATCGTTTATTGTCGTACAACTCCCACAAAACCGTATTTTTCTATTGGCTTCCTGTTAACTGAGATAAACATTTGCAGAAATAGTTTCATTTCAAATTTTGTTGTTTGGAGCATACAACAAACCGAAGCGATAGTCGAATGTTTAAAAGCGGGGCCCTCTTAAGTTGCATACTTCGTCCATGTCAACAACTAAGCAGGGCAACTTTAAACCAATAACAAGAAATATCTCCGAAATGAGTAATACTACGAAAACTGCGAGTTTTAAAGAGATCTACACTTTTTGTCTATCGCTTATGGTTTACAAGTTACACAACATTTCTTCAAAAGTCAGTAATTAGCAAATAAATTCTAACACTAAGAAGGTTTCAATTACGTGTACCTTTCAAAAATAGAGGCTTTATCTTCAGTTAAAATCTGAGTTTTGTTTTTGAATCGTGCGAAATGTATTACATTTAAAACAGAATATGTTGTTAATGTGCGCAACCGTTGGGAACAGAGAGATTGTGGAGGAAGTCTACAGAGACGATGTTTGTGCTGTCTCGATGGGTTCTATTATGCAACCACGACTGGAACTCGGCTCCTCCGGATTAGAAGGCAGACAAATACCACCAACACTAAGGCCAGCTGTCTGGCGTTACAAAACAAAAACTCATCCAAATGTGACATCGCGATGCATGTGAACACACAGTTAATTACATTTTAACTCTGACCGAAACACTTATGTACGTGACTGTACGCGCACGGCAGACTAGCAGCAGACCAACTATTTTCGAACTTCTTTTTCCACCGCCGACACACAATGACTCAAGCTTCCTCCAACAACGTTCCCACGTGACCTTGAAACCTCTTAAATGTTTACATACATGCGTGTTGGAACATCGGGGCGTTTCTGTCGCCGACAATGCCCGAGAGACGCCATCCTGTCAAAATGTGAACGCTATTTAATACTGTTGGCCGGACTTTTCTTTTCCAGATGTTTCACACAAATTTCGACCGTCACAACCGGAGAAGAAAGCTATTACTTTTCAGCCCACAATATATTTCTGGTTATTAGGCTCAACTATTTATAGAAATTATATACTCCAACATAAAAAGTAGTACCTAGAACAGGCTTCTCAAAATGTGGCATTTTAGGGGTTAGACCTTTTAGTTAGAATGCTTAACATGGAGGCGCATTTTTGTGCTTCAAGGACTGTAAATATTTACAAGGAAATCAACTGGAATGTCGGAGTTTGAGAGTGTTGTGCACAAATATACCGTTACTGTTGCTCTCAAAATTCTCCCCGTGTGCGCCACTTTTGGTGTACACAAGATGAATGTCAGCTTTCTCAAAACAAGAGGTCCAGAGTTCCATTTCCGGCTGTGGCGGGGAATGCTTTTTCAGTCCTCCCTGTCCTCCGCAGGTACGAACGTGGCAATGCATGGGATTGTGTTTAACATCTCATGTGTACATTCACATGGCTTTCTCAACCCATCAATGATTATATTTCCACAAACCATTCCTATAAAAGCTTATTTTTGTACCTCCATTTTAATCCAGATAAAAAATTTCAGAACTAATTTCATGTTTCGGCGTTTACAAGGGGGGATGCAGAAAACGATCGGATAGTCAAATGTTTAAAAGCGGGTCGCTATACGCTTATATCGCGAAAACAACTGGACAGCAACAAAGTATTGCAAAATTCAAACCAATAAAACGAGTACTCTAAAACGGGTGAAAAAAAAAATCATTAGAAATAAATGTTTTAAAGAGATGTAGATTTTTTGTGGTTTAGTGTTTGGGCCTGGTACAACCATTTTACAACATTTCTTTACAGGCTATTCACAGAAAATGCAATACAGACATTTTCTTTATCATATTTTATTCAGTCATTTACAGCCATTTTTTCAGAAAATAGCAAATTTGGAAAAGCTTAGCATGAGGTGGGGGGATTTTGTTGAAAATGTTGAAGATATTGGGTTTAAATGCCCACTTTGGTGTTGGTGTTTTTTGGATTCAGGGGTTTTAGTGAAATCTCCATATCGAATTTTTGGGTGGAATGCTTACTACAGAACAAACAGCAGTGTCTCAGTAATTTGGATATTTTAAACGAGGATACTGGAGATGTTGGTTTAAACTGTCGTACTGAAAATAGTTTAGCTTTTATAAGATCAAAGAATGTTAAATGTATTAGTACTACATCTAATATGCGTGCTTTAGTAATAAAAAGGTTTCTCTGTTCTTAGCAGTTCAGATGTTGCTGCTCAAAATAAGGAACAGTATATGCTACCAGTGTCTGTACATAGCTCAGAATGCCAGCCACTGATACGAATGGACTTCATTAAGATGCAACGAGCCTATGTCCTGACATTTACTGATATATTATTACTAAGGCTCGCAAGTTGATGACGGGAAATCCTTTTCTTTTCGAGTGTTATGTTTCATTCAACCAGAATTAACGAAAGTGTTTAACCGATTTCAAAGAATAACATTTGGTTGTTACATGCTGAATCCCTCACTGTTACAATGTATTAATGTTTGTCGAATAACGCGATTTATAATGACGCTCAACGACAAGCATTATATTCATTAAATACGTAATTATTTAAGATATTAATTAATTTATATAACATGTTTACGTTCTTAGCTCCTTTTAGGATACCTTAGGTCTGTGTTTTTTAGGCATTTTATACGTCTTCAACTTGTGAGTCGTAATCATAATGAACACTTACGGCTTAGTTTGCTTCGGGAAACATCGGAATCGTTCCTTGACGCAGATCCAAGACACGGTCGGTTTCAAACCACCACCACGATGAATGAATGAAACGGGTGAGATGGTGTCCACGGAGCTTAAAGCTATATCCGAGTTAACTCGGACTAACCGAGATTCGAACTCGGAACTTGTTGGATGAGGCAGACATACCGCACGAATGACTTAAAATGAAACAGGTCGGGAGAACGAACCTCGGCAGGTATCATAGAATGGACCAGGCAACCTTAGCGGACCTTACACTCATCTCCGAGGCCATGCTCCCTCCCTGCGTATGTGACTTTTAAACGCAACTTGCAAATTTTAGACATTTTAATGCAACGTGTACAAATGTTAGGCGTTTTAATTCTTAAAATGCAGCACAAGTTTAGCCAACCCAAGCCACTAGCCGAGATTTCACCGAAACTGCACGTTTTGAGAGTCCCCGAATAAAAAGGCGTGTGTCTGATAACAGCGTAACTCAAAAATGGAAAGTCAATTAAATACCAAACTTGGTATATAAGCTCCGTTTCTTCCATGGAAGCCACACACCCATGCCAAACTATCCTTTACACGGGAAATGTAAAATACCATTAAGGTAACAAATAAAATGTATACACTCTTGACCTTTCTGGGAATAGCCTGTGGAGTCCTCTGACTTTTATATTGTAATTGGTAAAGTTACCTACGAGATGTTACTTTATGTCAAATAACATGTTTCTGACTCATCAATTTCAGAGATAGCGTTTTAAACATTTGACTATCGCGTCACGTCTTATTCAAGAAAAGATTTTGTCGAGGAATGTCATATCTCAGAAAAGAGGTCTGCCATGTTTATTCTGGTGAGGAATCGCGCATCCAGAGAAGGAGCAGAAAGGCAATGGAATTAGATTCAGCTGTCTGTGACCATGAACAAAGAGCTGATGAACCGCCGAGGTGGCGGGCGATTTTTTTCCCAGCGACCGCCTTAATTACATTCAATTCAACCAGGGTGTTACTGACAAAGTAAAAACTGATTAAGATACGACAGATCTACCTTGCACTCTTTATCTGCGTTCTATTTAATTAACGGAAAATGCGCATTCACATGACTTTCTCAACTCGCTCTTCTTACAACAATTTATTCTTCTATCCATTTCTTGTTAATACAGATCACATTTCGTTAGGTATAGGAAGAAGACAATAGGTAAAGCGATAGTCTGGTCGCTATGTGATGTTCCATGCCCTTTGCATCCACTAGAAAAACTAATAGGGGCTTTACCATTGAAAAAAAGTATACATATTTGAAAATTAAACCAATAACAAAGAGTCGTACACAGAAACAAAATAACAGCTGATGGTGTATTTGGTGCCTTCTCGAAGTGTAATATCTGCACAAGGTATTAAAAGTGAATAAAATTACACAAAGAACAGGCAGACACAGTAAACCTTTGGTGGGACCCCAACACGTCAGTTTTAACACAAACAATTTACCAATTTTATTGCAGTGAAAGAATACAAAAGGAACTGCAATTCCCCGTTTTCTTTGTTTTGCTAAACAAAAATATGGAAGCTGGCATTTTCCTTTGTCTCCGAGTCTCATTAACGCTATTCTCTATCAGCGTTTGTTCTCCAGTGGATTACTTAACCAGCGATTGTTGAGAGAGATGCGGCTGTCACGGACCTTCACAAGCTCATTTATGCCCCATATAATTATTTCAGTAACCACTGCACAAGTTGGGAGCAAATACATGACGGCATGGCATAAAGCAACATTCCTTTCATTTTGCAATCTTACTGAACATCATAACTACCAGAACTTTCTATTTTAGTATATGGCAGGAAATGCTTGGGCACATCTCGACCGTTAAAACGAATTAAACATCCTATGACACAACGTAGCTGTAAAACCTCAACACCGATAGACATGTAAAACACACACACCAGACTCGCAAGTGGCGCCCACTCTCTGCTCAGTCTTTTGAGAGTGGAAGGGGGTACCTAGAGCCGCAATACCAAGCCGACCTTTGCACGAGCAACCGGTTTTCAATCTTCCCCTATCCACTGACTCTGAACAAAGAATAACTGTAAAGCATTCACATTTATATGATTTCTTTAATTGCGGTAATAATATTCACTGAAAAAAAACACCAAAATAAGTTTGACTAGGGCTCGGATTCTTAGGTAAATACATATTTTGTTTGCGTGGTAATATGAACTTGAAACTGAGTTTAGGATATTCATCCTAGAGCATATATTTTAGATATTACTTAACATAAAAAAACATATTTTTTTATAGTTAAGTAAATATTTTCGGATATTGATATAAATCACACAAAAAAACTTTTTTACAGAATAATTTTAACAAGTCGTCTTGAATATGCAGCTATGCTAGATGTAGCATTTGTTTTATTAACAAGCGCAAGTATCCTTACAGATGAAACAAAATATAAACACCCTACTTGCTCGATGCAATGTGACCCGATAGATAGGAGCGGAGAATTCCCTTGCTCCCGTCATAATAAAGATGGCAGTTCAAGTAAAATTGTTCACCAAGTTAACTGTGATTCCATAAAGAAACATGTGAAGTCTTATCAAGGAAGATTTGTTTACATTATTTGTATTAACTAACATCAGTAGAAATTCCAAGTGGTTCAGGATGTGCAGCACAAAAGATGTAACATTTCAAATCTTTGAATGGGCAAAGAGTACAAGTCACTTCTTTGTGACAATCATTCGAGATACTTGCTACTATTTACATTTCTCCGAGACCTGTTAATAACTTTATGGCGAAACCGTTTTAGAGTAAAAGATGCAGCACAACACAAAGGTACACGAATGACAAACAAACACTTGCCTTGTTTTTTCTCATGTTAATGTGAAGATTATGCCCGTTTATTAAATATGGGTTTTATAAAAATAGGAGACAATAAATATACGATTATGTGAGTTATTTGTCGAGGCTGTGCCGGTCATCAGATATTAATTCCGAAAATAGAGGTAGTTAATCTAATCTCCTAATAAAACATTCAAAATTTTGGACAATAAAAGCCCACAAGGGCAATAGATGTGATCGGAGCCATCTACAAAACATATTACATACTAGTAAAACCACTTCTACAGAGATTTGTAAGAGTTGTTCAACAAACGAAGCAAAGAAAAAGCCATGCTGGCATTAGTACGTGAAATATGTGGGTTCTCATTCGACGTTAACACGTTTGTTACATTCACATGATCTCCTTTACTGGCAATGGTGTTGTTTCATTGGCTTTCTTGCACACACTGGCGTTGCAAAAGTTAATCGAGATAAACGTTTGCACATTTCCTTGAATTGGGTAGCGAGTCGCAGATCTTGGTCTTAAAATTGCATAGCGGTGACTTCAAAACACGGCAAAATACTGACAAATTCAAATCAATAACAATGGATATTTCGCTCATGCCACAAAATACAAAAATGATACAAAACGACGAGGACTTCAGAATCTAATTTTGTTAATCGTTAGAGCCATTGTTGAGAAAAACAAGTAAACATCGAAAGCGCGCGTCTTTGGAAGATAACTGACCCCAAGTAAATACCAAGTTTCGTTTTTGAATTATGCTGTTCACACACCCCAGAGGGACCGCTTTCTAAAACACTATCTAGGGCCCTCAAAACATGTATTTCCCGTGAGAACCCGACACGGGGACAGACATAACCTTCAACACGTGCATGGGGATCTTCTCGTCGGACGGACCCCGCCCGCACGGCACGGCACGCAAACGTCAATATCTCACGCGTGATCGCCGCTTGGCAACATCGCCCCACCTCCCCTCTTCCACCATTGCCACGTCTACTCATGTTTACATCCGCTACACCACATTGCGGTCGGCAACTCGGGAGTCGAGAGACCCTCTCTCCTCACAACAACGGAGACTGGACCAAACCTACCTGCTCTCTCTACCACGTATTGTATTCCATTAAACACCAAACTTGCCATTTAAGCCCAGTATCTTCCAAAAATGTCACAAGAAGATTTAAGAAAATCCTTACACCACAAAAACTATTTATTTTCTAAAAAGTGGCTCCAATGAAGATGTACGCATCTTAAAAACAATTAATGAATATAATTATTTCAAATAAGTTTCTCGTGGCATCAGTCCTTTCCGAAATATTCGCATTATTGGTTTGAATTTTTAATACTTCCGTTATTTGTTTAGTGCTATTGCTATTCAGTTGTTTCTCTAAAGATTTTATTATCGCCTTGGTTTCCTGTATGCCCCTGCACCTACAACGAAACCTGTAAATGTTTATCAAGTATGTAAAAATAAAGGAGAGTCGGTAGAGAGTCATGTCAATGTACCATCGGAATTATGTTTTTATAAACTGAACACGTGACTGCCTTGTTATAAAACAGGACGCAGAGCTGGGGCTCACTTCATACCCGACTGCTAAAAATAACTCGCCTCTAAAGTTGCAACGGCAATTGCGATATAACATTGGTGGCCCTACAAAACCGCCCAGTTTCAAATAATTATGTGGAAAAGTCTACCTACCTCAACTTCACAACAAAATTAAATAGATCTCAACAGTTCTTCGTACGTTTTCATGTAAAAGTGAATTGTCTTACTAGATGATTACACAAACTATGTAATATTTCATATTAAGAAAAACAAATACACTATCATGAACGCCAGTACTGTTATTCATAATCCAAACTAAAAGGTTTTCTGATGTGATACATTCACATGACTTCCTCTACCCTCTGTCGTTTATTAGTGGGTATGCAAACTAGTTTTACTAAAGCTTATGTTTATATCCACTTCATTTTAATCCAAATAAACAGCTACATTTCGTTATAGAGAACAGCGATAGTCAAATGTTTAACAACTGCACGCTATATGCTGGTCTTCCATACTATTTCCATGACATCGCGAGCAACAACTTATACAATTGGAACCATTAATAACGGATATCTTGGAAATGGCTTATTTGGAATAAATTGTGTGTTTTAAATTGATGTACATTTTTTGTGTAGTACGTTTTCGTCAATCGCTTAACGTTTACCAGTTATAGTTCCTTCCGAATTAAGCGGACTTCACAGGCTATTCCCAGAAAATTCAAGATATACATACTGTCAAGTAAATAAAGATCATTAATATTTATGGTATTTTAATCAAAATGGTTAGAGCCAATTTTTACAAAATTAAAACTTTCGAAAAATGTCCCATGTAAAGGGCAGTTTGGTACGGGGGGGGGGTTTCCTTGAAACTCTTTGGAAGGTACCAAACCTAAATACCAAGTTTGGTGTTGATCCGAGTTTCTGTTTACAGATAGAAACACGAATCATTCTTTTTGGATTCAGGAGGCGTCAAAACATATATTTGCGGTGAAATTCCGGTATAGAATGCAATACCTTCACTACCGACTAGGTACGTAAGCTTTGCAATGGTTCAATTTTTGTTTGCTTCCTTGATGCCTGCACAGAAATTGTAGAGCTACTCCTCGTGCACACAGGGAACACATCTTAACGTGACCACCCACTCTTTCTCTCAACAGGATCGAGTAACATGCATTTCAGAGTTTGAGATTCTTCAATACCCCCATCCTTCGAAATACAAAACCAGTCAGGACTTTGTGTGGATCACACGACTCGGCAATCTTATCAACAATGCATTACATCTTGCTAGTATAAAACTGATAAATGAAGAGCAACAAATAAGGAGTATTTCCATTACAATTCAACATGCTTCATTAATTGCGTAAATGTTCTTGGAAACTAAAAAAACTGAATAATAACAGCATGACTTTCAAACCATAATGTTATCCGTCCCATTAGCTGAGATTCAAAACAGTTAATATAGTTATATGGACTTCCTATCAATTTACTGGCCTAATCTATTCAAGTAAATTATTAGATCAAGTCATGCTGCATTTCAACATTATATTTACATTTATTAATATACGGTTGGCGTCTATTATTGGAGCACTGAATGTATGTATCAACCTACCACGATAAAGTTAACTCTCCATAGACAGTTATTAAGTCAACGCTTCGGGCATAAAAATCTTACCAGCAACACAGGGTCAAGAGGCAGTAGTTGCTTATCCATTGATCGCCGTCCTTTCCCCGGTAACTGCCAAATGTCAGAAACCTTTATTTACATGTTGTAAAAGTAAATACGTTTTACCTGCCACACAGCGCATGAGGAAATGCACAAAACTGCGGCTTTACGCTTCAGTAACTATTTTTGACATCATGCAAAACTAATACAAATCAGGAAAATGTTATAATTGTTAAGTATTTCACATTACAACAGCATGGCTTCACAAAAATATAAAAAACACTGATTTTAGAACAACTTGAATATTTCACTGCGCTAAGAAAAACATACAGCGCAAATTCTCGCAAAACCGAGGTATGCACCGTAACTAATATACCACTTTTTACTTTCTCTACTGCGTATAGTAAGTAGGGGAAGTATTGTATTCCACCCAAAAATTCGATACCGAGATTTCAACGGAAATATATGTTTTGAGACCCCCTGAATCCAAAAAGGGCATTTTTTAGTTACATTTCTACCCCGCCTTTAACCGGACTTATCTTATTGCCTGCCTATTGTTAACTCGTATTCTCTTGTCGTTGGGTTTCTTGCACTTTTGGTTTTGTAATCATACACTTGCAGACTCTGGGGATTAATCTTGGCTAGAGAAAAATTCCCAGCCGGAATATAGTATTGTACGAAGCATGTCACTTGTTTTCAGTACTGAGCGCCCATGTGTCAATAGATCTATGCCACTTCATGTACACAGTTCCAACATGCGACAAATTACACATTTTTCACAAAACATTTGGTGCTTTTAAACTTAAGGCTACCCATAGCTATTTTTTTTAATCTTACACCTTTTATCTAAATGTTGCCACATACAGCTCTACAATTATAGGTGTGTTTAAATTTTATGCAGATATTTCTAATATTTTTGAGAAAAAATATTTTATTTTACTTTTATTACCCTAATTAATTAAGTGTTCCACACGATGCAGAAATCCTAATTTTGGAAAAATAAATAAATAATAATACCCCTTAGTGGCAGAGTTGTCATGTCTTGAGCAGTTTCAAAATGTAGCAAAAACTATAGTTCATTCTCTCCGAGTTTCTGCTAAACAAAACCACAATGTATGCAAAAGTTTAAGAAATATCCCTTACGAGTATACCTTTATAATACTACATAGTCATTAAACATCAGAATTGCTGTCTCAGCGAAACATCTGGTACTGTGTCACTAGAATTATTTACCACCCCCCCCTCAGAATCAAACAAGTGACGGAACACCGTGGACAATATTTTGTATCCATGACACTCATTTTATCCGATTTGGCAAACAAAATCACATTTGCAGCTTGCCATATGGTAGCATGCATTCGCTTCAGTATACACTTAATCTGGAACTTTTTGAGTAATAGCCAATGAAAACCATTTTCGGAAGCTTTCTGCTCGGGTTCCTAGGTTCACTTTCTTCAGGTATGGTGATTCTATACAACAGTTGCATTATTTTATACAGACCCCTGTTTGGCAGCGTTATTCGCATTAAAATTCACCAAATGCTTACGCCTCTAAGAAGCATAGCATAACTAAGAATTTACAGCTTATTTGTCTGATCAATGACATATACAAAAGAAACTCGACGTCAAGTGAACACGCACTGCACTTGGACTGACTTTGCTGGCAAACACCGCCCAAGTAAGGAGAATATTTGTGACGATGCGTCACCATTCTAAATGTTCCCAAACTGGCAGATGTTTGTGACGCCTACTCTCTTGTTTACACTCTTGGAGGTCGCTCCTCTCTTTGTGTGACATATGGACCAGGATCTTAACGTCTGGACAGCTCAATTCCAGGTGACATGTCGGGAACTTTTCTCCAAGGTTGGCATGTTGGTTATGCAACCAAAACTCCCTCTCGCTTTCACCGGCTCCATTGTCTTCCTCAGCTTCCGGGCAAGAAGTTTCAACACCAGTGTTTCCGCTGTTGGCAGCCCACATGTCGAAATGTCTTGCCCGCCCCCGCACAACAAGTTCAAAATGCCTGCTCTCGTCAAAGTTACGTATTTGTGAACTACAACTAAATTGCATCATTAGATACGAGACAAAGTTGTGCAATATAACTCAATTTCAACACTTCATACGTAACAAAAGTCGCTTATTTTTGGAGATTTCCATCACTGCATACGAAACAAAAGTTGCTTGTTTTTGGAACACACCCCATCACTAGATACGAGACAATACAAGTTAAATTTCATCACCCCAGACAAAAGTGGAATACAATTGGAGGTTTAACAGACAATGTTGCATTAGACAAAGACGTACCATATGTTTCACCGGTCCATCACGAATATGCAACAGGAGGTTGTTGGACTTACCTAGGAGACGCCATCCGCGGGTCCCGTACTTTTTGCTTCTGGCTTTACTCACATCCACACTTCACTCAAACAAAGACATGAGAACCCGGCCACTACTAGACTGACTAACTCCCAGCTTCCTTCCACTCGCTTCGCCGCGCAACGACACAATGAACCAGCCTCGGCAGCAGCGCGAGGGGACCACGTGTGGCCATCAACAACTCTGCGCACACCGGCTGCGCAGAGCACCAAAACCTACCCTTGTGTATTGACGCACGGGCCGTCCACGGGTGGGGTGCTTCATGGGGAAAGCCAAAAACTATTAGAAAATGGAATAGGGATGAATGGATCATCCCCATCTGCCGCACCACGGTTCGATGCTAGGATTACTCTCCTGAAGGTAAACAATAATCGGATGCTTCATTTGTTTGACTGTGTATGTTTTGGTACAGTGCACAAATTAATAAGCATTCTGGCGGTTTTACTTTGTCTTTTTTGATATTATTATTATTAACGTTTTACTTTCTTTATATAATCTCAGGTCTAAAAAGACAAAGAACAGACCATTAATGAATGTTGAAATGAGTCCGAGATATTCCTTTGTTATTGGTTAGAATTCAGTCTCTTCTCGTGATCATGCAGATATCCGCTTTTAAACATGTGGCCTCTGCCAGAGGTTTGAGCTGCTGCTGTTGTAATCAAACATATCACAATCAGGAGGTGATTGATGTTCCTCTCCACGCGCATCTCGAGACAACGCGGGTTCCCCATTAAAACTAGCATTAAGGAAGAAACATTTAAATAAGATCGGACATTTCACTAAAATAATCCTCTCCTGGAACCGATCAAGTGTCAACGAGCTTTCACACTGTACGCCTTTCATTTTAAACAGATTTTATTCCAAGACAAAAAACTGTCTTACATTCACATGGCCTTTTCGATTCACCACTCTCCTACAAAAGTTTATCATCGTAAAACATTTGCATAAATAGTTTCATTACTCATTCATTACAAAATTCAAGTTAAACATTTTATTTGTCGTGAAAATATCTTAAATGTATAGTATTTTAATGAAAATCTTTGTGTCGCAACCTTAGAAGATACAGAACTTAAATACCAAATTTGGTATCACGAATGTTTTTTCTGAAAATGCTTCTTTTTTAATTGAGGGAACCTCGAAATGTATTTTCCGGTGAAATCTCGAACATTCGAACACCTTCTAGTATTTGTATGCGGACTTTGAATGGTTGCTATGGGAACAGTTCTGTCTCAATTAGTTGTCATGGCAATTCTAAAACCTTCCCATCCCATGTCTACACAGTAAGGCGACAGCAATTTTTCCAAAACAAATTTCCTGTGTGGAACCGTTTCAACAAAGAGCAAGTCAAAATTGTACTCTTGTTTCTAATATTTAATAACTTGCTGAAGCCGTCCTTAGCAACAGCCACCTGTTGGGCTTTTATCGCAGCTTTAGCGCTTCAGACGCCATTTGGCTTCCTATCTGTGTACTGGCCAACTTGACGGTACAGGACTTAACTCTGTCTGGCATACACTGGTTCGGTAACCATCGCGATATCTCAACACTCACACAACATAATCAATTAAAAACATAACTACATTATTTTAATATGCACGGAAAACAAAACACAGCTCCTCGCATACCGTGTCAGTGTTTTCGTTTCTTATTATATATACGTTATATTCATATGAATTTCTCTATCAGCTTCTTAAAACATTTCTTACAAAGCTAATTTTACTATTACTTCATGTTAATCGATATAAACCTTTGCAGATATAACTTTCTATACAAATAATCTATAGATAGAAAACTGAATCGTCAGATCGATGCTTAAAAGCGGGTCGCTATACGAGGACTTTGAAATTCCAGTCTTTGCATGACCGAGCAGTTGAAAAAGCATAACAAAGAATACCTCGCACACAAACATTGTCTGCTTTAAACACGCCGCCCGATTCTGTGTGTGTTAACTATCTCTTACGTTTTACTACACTAAATTCACTTCAAATGCAGGGGACGTTACAGGCACAAAAATATACATTTGAACAATTTTCCACTAAGGGTAGTTTGGGATGGGGGAGGGATTTTCTTAAAACTCTTCGTATCGCAACCACTGAAGACGCTGAGCGTAGTTAAGCTGTTCAAACACACACATACACACATTTCTGAAAGTGCATTTTAATCAGCAGACCACAAAACTACATATGCAGCGAAATCTCGTGTGGAATACCGTAGAGAAAGTAAAAAACAAAGGAGAAAAAATAACAATGGTTCAATGCGCAATGCTTAAAACACCCCAAAATTCAAAACAGTTAAAATCTCGGATACAGCTAATGTTACGAAAAAAATATGTCAGAAATTCTATATTTTAATCAGCTTAACGTTTTTCATAAAGATACATTTTTGAGGTTCTATAAATGATGTGAAAGGCAACCCACAGGTTACCCACAAAAACATTTAACATTCATGTTATGGCGTTTTAATCAACGAATAACGAAACATTTACCACAGAAAGCATGGTTTGGAGGGGGATATCTTCTTGAAAAGTTGTACACCTTGCTCTATTAGCTCTAGTGACCTGTATCGCGAGATTCAGTTGGCAAGCATATCAAAGTAAACTTGCCAGAGTTCCTTTAATTAAATCCAGAAACATTTCAGCAAAATGCTAAAGACGTGGAATTTCATTAAATTTGCTCTCGGCGACAATTATTTGTGTGCCGTCTAACATTTCAAAAGATACTTGGCGAGGCGAGGAATCTCTCGTTTCAGAGACGCTATGCTTCCTACGTAATATCAACGTAAAAGCCGCTCCTTTTTACACTTTAAAATGTAAAATATTTCCTCCATTTAAAATTGCTCAATTTTTTTTGGTACCACACACTTATCAACTTCCGGAAATTGAAACCAATAAAACGGCAAGCGACGACAGGCAGATAACTTCTGGTCTATCATAGCACTGTATACATTTACTAGAGGTCACTAGTGGTGCTATACATATTGTTGCAGCCCAGTGAAGGGGACCATGATCATGATGAAGGATAGACACACAGATAAGCTGTGGTCTATCATAGCACTGTATACCATTTACTAGAGGTCGCTAGTGGTGCTATACATTTTGTTACAGCCCAGTGAAGGGGACCATGATCATGATGAAGGATAGACACACAGATAAGCTCTGGTCTATCATAACACTGTATACATTTACTAGAGGTCACTAGTGGTACTATACATTTTGTTATAGCACAGTGAAGAGGGACCATGATCATGATGAAGGATAGACACACAGATAAGCTCTGGTCTATCATAGCACTGTATACCATTTACTAGAGGTCACTAGTGGTGCTATACATTTTGTTGTAGCACAGTGAAGGGGACCATGATCATGATGAAGGATAGACACACACATAAGCTCTGGTCTATCATAGCACTGTATACCATTTACTAGAGGTCACTAGTGGTGCTATACATTTTGTTGTAGCACAGTGAAGAGGGACCATGATCATGATGAAGGATAGACACACAGATAAGCTCTGGTCTATCATAGCACTGTATACCATTTACTAGAGGTCACTAGTGGTGCTATACATTTTGTTGTAGCACAGTGAAGGGGACCATGATCATGATGAAGGATAGACACACAGATAAGCTCTGGTCTATCACAGCACTGTATACCATTTACTAGAGGTCACTAGTGGTGCTATACATTTTGTTGTAGCACAGTGAAGGGGGCCATGATCATGATGGATAGACACACAGATAAACTCTGGTCTATCATAGCACTGTATACCATTTACTAGAGGTCACTAGTGGTGCTATACATTTTGTTACAGCCCAGTGAAGAGGGACCATGATCATGATGAAGGATAGACACACAGATAAACTCTGGTCTATCATAGCACTGTATACCATTTACTAGAGGTCACTAGTGGTGCTATACATTTTGTTACAGCCCAGTGAAGAGGGACCATGATCATGATGAAGGATAGACACACACATAAGCTCTGGTCTATCATAGCACTGTATACCATTTACTAGAGCTCACTAGTGGTGCTATATATTTTGTTACAGCACAGTGAAGAGGGACCATGATCATGATGGATACACACACAGATAAGCTCTGGTCTATCATAGCATTGTATACCATTCAGTCTGTAATCTTAAGTAATAATAGAATTTAATGTTTTATCATGTCCGTGATAAATCTCTGTAATATTTGGAGCCTGTCCACGACGTAAAAACACCCCCTTTACCATAAAGTCACAAAAAGACCTCCGCTCCCGTAGATTTTAGGGGCTAAGCGTAAAAGTTGGTAAGTATGATTAACGATGTATACGTTCATTGGGTTGATGTCTTTCCTGATCGCCTTCTGTTTGGTTTTTTCTTCCCTCTGTTTGCTCGGAGATGTATCGTTTGTGTTTCTTTTCTTTTATTTCGGACATTCTGGATTTCGTTATTTACAGAGGAATATGCTCGTAATTACATAAGTAGTGCTTGTCTAGTTTACATCTGATAAGTCTGCTAGCTTGTTGAATACTGACCTGACTTTCTGTGAATGTAGGACGCAACATCCCGCTTGTGGCAGTGAAAACGTTAAACGAGATGGATTTTACTCTTTAACTGTTTTTGAGTAGTCAGGTTGTGCTGATAATTGCATGTATTGAAGTTGTTATTGATGGAGCCCGAAGGTGTTGACGAGAGGACTATGAGGTTAGTCTGCCCCCAGAACTGGTCACTTAGACAGCAATATGGCCTATTTAACATTTCAAACCTGAGTATGTCATTCTATTTCCGAAATAACATTTCCTCAGTGCACATTATAATTGCTATTAATGGGCGAGAAAAATGTTCGGGCCCAAGCTGAAAACTCACAGCTCTGAACAAAAACAAGCAGTTGCATGTGGAGTGCCCCTGAGACCAAAAATTCGATATCGAGATTTCACTCGATATAATGTTTTGATGTTCCTTTATTCCATTAACAATTTTTTTGGGAAAAACTTTGCTAACATAATGCATAACTCAAGATCGAAAACCCGGATAAATACTTAAGTTGTATTTAAGCTCAGTATCTTCCAAGAACGTGACAGCAGCACTTTCAAGAAAATCGCGCCACCCCAAAATAACTTTTACATAGAACATGTTTCGTTATTTTTCACTCTCCAAAATGCTTTCACATTTTTAATTAAAATACTATAGATATATTTAAGATATTTACTGACAAATGAAATCTACATCATCAATTTTCTGTGAAATCCTCTACGCAATTTTGTATAACGGGAAAACGTAAACACAAACGTGAAAATGCAGAAAGGAATTTATTTCACAGCCATTTCCGTTATTGGTATGAATTTCACTTTTTTAAGTGCTATGAACTTTCGGCCGTTCCTCGCGACGCCATGAAAAGAATATGGACAAGTTTTTGAACATTTGATATCACTGTCCCCTAAGAACACTGACGTGCAATGGAACGCAGCTGTCTGTTGGTAATGATAAATACAGCCCCACGCTCTGTCAGCATGAGCTGCTCTGGCCAACGGATTGGCAGGTTACATCACCTCCCCCAACTGCCGAATGCTGCTGCATGTTCTCAGTAGCGGAGTGCCGTTAAGGCAATATTCCTTCAATTTACTTACTTAATTAGTCGGCTTACCCTCCTCGTATGGGAACACAGAACGGGGAATCGGCCCGTAGCCGGGTACAAAAGCGAGGGAAAAAGATATGAAATGAAGGCGAAATGGATGAAAGGAAAGATGAGCTTGGAGCAATTGGTGGAATGAACGGCGCGGGGAAACCGGAGAAAATCCACCCAGACGCCGCTTCATACAGTGGGATCGAGCCCGGGTCGCACTGGTTGGAAGCAAGCGGTCTTTTCCTTGAACTTTTTGTCCCCATGTCGCTGATGGAAGTTCCCATATAGCTGTCGTTTAGTTGAACAACCTTCCTAAACCTACAAGGCCGAATTACGTCGTTTAGGTGTAGCGTTTCCTTTTGTGTCAACCGTAGCGAAACTCGACCATAAAGGCGGTTTCCGAACCACCCCTTCATCTCACATCGACTACAACATCCTTCACTGGTTCGTTTTTGTACCCCTGAATTGCTTTTCAGGTCAGTAATATACAACACAACTTTGACATTTTCCCACCATTATGGAATAAGTCACTACAATCTGGTGATGTTCAAGTTAATAGGTTCCACTGGCAAATACATGTATACGGAAGGTATGGGCCCTCTTTTTATATTCGCTGTTCAAACTTTGCATTTCGACTGACTGTAATAATTATATTATAAATTAATTAGGCTAATTATACGAGCATTTAATTATTATTAGGTCTTACCTTTGCAGTTAACAAGAAATTTGATTTTTTTAATATCTTTTTTTTAAATTTTTAGTGTAAACATGTTTGTCTGTTTATGTGGGGTTTTATTTTTAAAGGAAGATCTGGGTAGGTTTGGTTAAAGCGTAGCATAAGTTGTTCTATTACGTACGCCTGTTGTGTCCACAGCACGGTTGGTTCAGTACTTAATTTAACACCTACGCTGCATTCAGCGATTATGGCGGAGACTGAAGGTGCTGACCAAAACAATATCACAGGGCAGTGTATATGATTTGACACATAATACTAGCAGAAGACCGTCTTAGGTTGTTTGGTGATACGGGTCCTCGGATCTATTCAGTCAGTTATCTGCGCCTCTGGCTAGCTGACTAGCGAAAGATGATTGGAAGGGGTGGATGTCAACAGTTTCGAGGTCACCTTCGTGAAATGGGACTTGTATCATATTTAAATTTGGAACTTCCCGTAAACTCGCAGTCTGAGCATATATGCTTATACTAACTCAAATAATTAGATTTTTTGTAGCGTTAAATGTCTCAGCTTCAATGGCACAACTTCAGCTTTTTTAAACAAAAAACAACTGAAGTAACCTTTATAAATATTCCAAATGTTTTTAAATATTTTAGTTGTTTCCGATTTTTTTTGTTAATAAAATACAACTGTGTTTTGAACGGAGAAAGTCATTCGCACAGCGGCCAGTATCCTAACGAAGGACTCCCCCTCGTATCCTTCCAGTTCGGAAGTAACTAACACTTAACCTTGCAAATTCTGTTATCACTGGTCACTTCCATCACGTACTTAATGTTCTAGTGAAAAACAGCTCTATACCGCCGCAGTACCTCAACCTGTTTACCAAGTCGCACGTCCCCTTTGAGACAATAGCTCGCTGAACTAATAATGACGTCATTCGTTTAAACCCCTGGCGGTAAATGCCGAATAAATCTGAGGACCCGATATATCTAGTGACTCAAGTTGGAATGTCAGCCGTTTTTGTTTTCTAGTAACCTGAGTTGGGTTGCGAAGTGATACCTGAAGGTAACGGAGGGGATTTGTCACTTCATACGTACGTATGAGAAACCTTTACCTCATAACTCCAGCAGCTGCACCCCATTCACCAGAAACTATAAAATAACCTAAATATATGAAAAAGAAGCACGAAAGTTGCGTTAAGCAGCAATCTCGTTCCGTACCCTTCTATTGGTCAAAGATTGTATGACGTAGTAAGAGTGAAATAGTGTTCACAAGCAAAACTTCAACTGGACTAGTTCACGGCTGAAACAAATTACAGCGACGTTTAAACAACTCCTGACATTTCACTATAAGCCACGTTGTGTATCAGCTGTTTGGGATCTATGTCTAGTGAGCAGTAGTAAAGCACGCCAACATGGCAACGTGTTACCCCTCAAAGTTTAGCTTGTAGTCGAAGGGAAAGGTGGCCCTTACTGACTAGAGCAACCATGGAAATATACCCCTCCAAGAAGTGCCAGAAGTCTTGTGTTATTTAAATTCTACCGTATTAAGACATCCAACATAAATGTAACCTCTCTAAACAGGACTAAGGCAGGCAAAGGTTTACAGAATAAACTTTTGGAGAAGACTTATTGATCGTTTGTTAAAAGCATTGTACAGACAAAAGCTACACAAATGATTATAATATTTTAAATTTGCTCACTTTTGGACGATATAATTCCATTAGTGTTATAATATGATGTGACGTCAAGCCCGGGTTCAATACCTTCTGTCAGCTAAGCTCCTTCTCTAAAGTTGATAAAAGAAAACTTTGATTTTGGTATCTTCAACAAGATCCTTGGCAGTTCATTACGAAAATCTCACGTGCCCCACTCACATGACTTTCTCTACAAAAACTTATCCTTCTGTCTGCTTCTTGTTAATAGAGTTGTAGGATACGGTAGGTTAAAGCCATAGTGACATTTTTGAAGACCGTGTATTTCAAATTCCCTGCTTTTTTTTAACACCACGAGAAAGAAAAGCGACATCCCGGTTGAAACAAGTATCAGTATTTGAAAATTCAAACCAAAAACAAGGAATATCTCCGAAATGGTTAACTCACAAAGAAATGACAAATTGTCTGCTTTAACGAGATCTATTTTATTTTTATGCAAAGGTCATTTAGAATGAAGAGAACTTCAAAAATTCAAGATATACATTTCATGTCATGTAAATATCTTAAACAGTAATTTTAATATATTTTTGAGAAAAGCAAGTTTACATGTAGTGGTGTCGCATCCTTGAAAGACACCGCACTAGTATCTCGAAATGCAATTGTTGACCTAATGTATGATGGCAACACTGCCGTGTTATGTATGGTCCCACTGAGTCAGCTAGCTCTTTGTTTGCCCGCAGCTATTACAGAGCGCTGCATTACCGGCCAGGCAGCGTGGGCATCGATCCGTGGCAGGACAAAGTGCGTACACGTGTACTGGAAACTGGAGGAGCACCGTGCTCTGCAATATGGTACCACATGCCACCCAAAAATTACAAATCCAGATTTCACCACTAATGCACGTTTTGACGGCCTCTTAATCTAAGAAAATGGTGCAAATCTGTCTCCGCACAGCATAACTTGAGGTCAATATCTTTCAAAGATGCCATAAGAGGATTTTTCAAGAATATCCACCCACCCCAAACTACCCTTTACCATATGTTTGATTTTGTTAAAAATTACTATTTTGATTAAAATAACGTATATTTAAGACATTCACATGACAAAGATCCTGTGAAGGTCAATTCTGTATTACCATAAGAGATAGACAAGTTTACCTTACAAACTGCACATCTCTCTAAAGTAAACAATTTATTTCAAATAACTTTTTTGCAGCATCAGCCATTTTCGAGATATATTATTGATTCGGATTTCTCAATACGGTTTCCACTTTCTACAGTGCTGTCGCCATTCAGTTGTTTCTCGCGATGTCAACGAAAGCGTATGACACTTCAAGGACACTTAAGGCACGTACTCATGAACAGGTCTGCGTTAAAAATCCCGCCAGGACCGTAGCCTAAGGTTAGGCCTGGAACGTTTGCTTCACAAATTATCATTTAATTTCATCAACAGTGTTCACCGCCTGGGTAGCGTATGCAGCAGCAGCAACGACATTAAATGTGTTACATTCTCTTTATCGCTAAGTAGTGGGGATGTAAGCTGTTCTTACCAAAACTTTATTTCTCTTATCTACTACATTTTAATCCAATAAACCTTTGCAGAAACAGCTACATTACGTTATAGAGAACAGCGATAGTCAAATGGACGCTATATGCTGTTTCCATGACATCGCGAGAATGTTGACACGACTTTAAATGGATAACAAAATCTTGAACAAATCGAACCATTAATAACGGATATCCTGGAAATGGCTTGTGTAGTATGTTTTCGTCCATCGCTCAACATTTACAAAGTTCTTTCCGAAAGAAGAGGACTTGGCAAGTTATACACAGAAAATTCCAAATACACCTTTTATTTGTCTTGTAAACGTCTTTAATGCGCGGTATTTTTGAGAAAATAAAAAGTTTCGAAAATTGTTGCATGTAGGTGAGGAGGTAATTTTGGGTTGGGAGATTTTATTGGTCGCTTCTTTGCAAGATACTTTCACATATTTGTTATTAGTCTCCTATGTAATAGTAATAGTGAGGCGCCATTGATTCGACGTGCTCTATATAAAAATAGCCGATAGTGGGTATGCAACAGTAATTAGGCTCGATGTTAAACCTGTTCTGACGTAACTGTACACAGGTAGTGAAGTATGCAGCTTCTCCCCTACAAAAACAAAAGTGGAATGAGTACCTACAGTCGTTTACCGAGCGGAACGGCTCAGTTGGCAACATCTGTGGTCCGCATTCGGCAAGTCCCGGGATCCACCCCGGCGACGGCACGCTTTTTCGTGGTTTCCCCGGGTCGACAGGCTAATGCTCGTGTGGTTCATCGCTTTCAGGGTTGTAGGACCAGGCGGCGGCATGCGCTCACGTAAGTCTCTCCTCCGAGTGGGGACGCTTGAAGGTTGGTGGCAGGGATCGGGCGCCGTCGGATGCGTTCTGTCTGGAAACGTTAGGGACACCGTCCATGGGCATCCGGATGTGGTCGCCCTCCCAGCGGCCATGTTAAAAGCAGAAAGGGCCGTTATGGCGGCACTCTGCCTCCATATATTCGTATGTTTTATTGATACAAGGCGAGGAATTCCTCACACTCTTTTATATGAAAATAAACATTTTTAAAACTATCTTCACTGTGAACAAGTTGAGGTATAAACGCCATCTGGTTCTATACTAGGCTACTTTTCTCGAGAGATGGAATATACAGTAGACGTCCGCTTAACCGAATTCAAGAGGACAGATTCCTTTCCGGTAATCGATTTTAAGAGTATCATTGTATTCCAAATGCATGTAACAATATTTAAGGTACTATTACAGTATTTACAAAAACTTTTTCATAAAATTAGTAATTTTCCCTCTGAACTTTCATCCGAGCAGCTATATAAGCACAAGGCAACCCAAAAACAAACGCTTTGATTTACTGGTAGCCCGTAATTCAAGATTTGTACTGTTTCCTGTTCTTTATAACGCTTTGAATCCCTCGTCCGCTCTGGCTTTCTTGCAACACGCTTTCTTTTCGCTGACAAACCACACTGACCACCACCAACAGTAAAGTGCAACAAGGAGTTGGTAAAATATTTCTTGGAATGCGGGTAGGGGATTAACTGCATACACGTATCTCTATTGCAATTTAGGGTTCGAGAAAAGTGCATTGCCGCAACATCGCTCGTTGTTTCTTACTTTTTCTTCTGCCGTTTCGGTTAAGTGGGGTTTTACTGCAGTATGCTAAATCTCAGTTTCGGTTGCCTTGCCGTGAATAACTCACTTCTTGCTTAGTGACAACTCCACCAATCTAATGCCTTTTCCCAGCCACTTTTGGCCGTGTCAAACATGAATTTGTCTGGAAAATTATATATGAAATTACCCCGTAAAATGCAATATAAAAAGTGTTTTATAATTTAGTGAATTTAGAACCTTCATTACATCATTTTAAGTACTTCGTTTTATTTCAGACAAAATATGCCTCGGTGCTGACCCTCGCACCAGACCTGTTAACATACAATGTAAAGGGACAAAAACTGTATGCATTCACCACTGAAAACCGCTATCTTTAAGTTGGCTAATTTCAATTCATAAATTACTAAAAAGTGTTTAGAAAGCCTTCATACTGGAATTACAAAATAACATATTTGCGAAGAAGGCTTACACATTTGAGAATGCCATAGAGTAGAAAATAATTGTTTATCCATAGAAAATTCATGCGAAATGAGTGTGAAATGGCGCGGGTATTTCATTCCAAACAATATACAGAGAAGGAAGAAAGAACTTTTTTGTACGTGGTGTATACCCAATTATTTTTCGTGCATTAAAATAGAGCGATGTTTTTTGTGCGATACCTGATTTTGGGTTGAAAATAGGTTTTCATTTCTAGAAAGAATAAAATGTCAAAATCAGAGATTGTAAACGTTTCCTGGACCTCCTCATTAACGCCTCAAATGTTACGACTTCACACATTTATTTCTCATACATTGATGAAAATATAAGGTAGTGTACACAAAACATGCCGCTACTAAGTGCAATTTTCAAGGCATTATAAAACTAATAAAATGAAAGATTTTGAAAAATAAAATGCAATACGATTTGCTCTATGTAAGACAGTTTTATGTCTATTGATGTGGCTGTTAGAACTTCTTAACGTGAACATGAAAACTTTTGTTCGGTTCTGTAAATCGTCACAAGTTGGCAATTAATATACGACTAAACAGAAGGGAATCGATACCAGTGACAAAATATTTTAATAACGCTCTTGTAAGAACGTTTTACTTTGTTTCCGTTTTTGTGATTCAAGTTCGTTAGTACGACAGGCTAAATATTGTATAGAGAGAGAAAATCACTTCCATTAAAAATCAGTGAAACATATTTTATAACTGTCGGGAATCTTCATATTCACCAGCTTCACCTCTGCATTATGCGGAAACTATACAGCTTTTATGTTATTAAAAATGTATGGGACCAAAGAGAAGCTCCGATGATTGTTCCACCACCAAAGCCTGCATTACCAGAACTAGGAAGTGTCGGAGGTTAAGTAAGCCCCGCCGATGTTTCACGTGATGTTATTGGGAATAGCCGGGACTGCATCTTGTAGGCAACTGCTAATATATCTAAACAATCACACATCTCCGGGGAAGATGGCCATTGTTGCAGCTGTGACGTCAAGTTCGGCTGGCAGAACGATTGTTGATCACATTTCCGTCAGTGTATTTCTCCGCTCTTGAATGAAGAAAGTGAAAACCGTGTCAGTTATTATAACGCTCTCCTAGCTTTGTTGTGACCATCACACCTCTATCTTGGCCAGCCTTTCCGGAGACATACTTTTATCCTACTTTTAAATACATATTCTTCATTTTTTTTCTGATACACCGCTTTGTCATGATTACTTATTCCATCACTGGTGTATAACCAGATTTTAGTGAAGTTTAAATGCTTCTCACAGTCTTTCTGATGCCGACAACATACAAAAGCAAGCGCGGTAAGAATCAGGAACGAAGAGTGAAAATGGGCAGCGGCGACATGATTTTTCCGAACAAGAGATGATATTCGCACTCTAGCCTAGCATACAATTTCGCTGAAGAACTTCGCCTGAAACACTATAACAAAGAAAAATTAAACTCATGTTTAATTTATAGTTTTGCCCAAGGGGATCGACCATTACTTACAACTTGACTACTAGCTGATAAACAAACAATGTTACTTCATTGAGTCGCTACACATGCTCTTTGAGTGGGACATTTCCCCCACACTCATAGGTTGTTTTTTTTTAATTGGGGACTCTCTCATCCAAAATAAACCTGTGTGATCATGAGCATTTACTATTACAAAGAATCCATTAAGCTATTTATAACAAAATTCCTCGTATAATAAATACGTTCTCTCCCTACCAACACAACTGTTTTCAGCAGACTGCAACTTTGGAATGAGTGAGCTATTAGGACCACACATGTACATCCCTGCCAGGACGACCAATGAGAGGCTGGCGCATGACCTAGGTCAAGTCACTGAAACAAAGGATGTATACCCACCTTGTATTTCCTCAGTCTTTTTCTCTCTCCTACAGCCGGATGGATCACCACCACCACAAAGGAAGCCCTCAGTTTTCACACGGTTCCAAGCGAGGGTACACACGGCGCATGCGCTAGCCGATCCCCCCCCCCACCTACTCCCACGTTCTGTCGCGTTGCCCCAGCAACAACAAAGCTCGCCCGCTGTTGGAAACATTCCTTGCTGCCTTCCTTCTGGGGAGACTGCTTTCCATCTTGGTAGACTGTTCCAGAATTCCCCTCCAAGATGGGGGAGCAGTATCGACCATCGGGGTGACCTTCAAACTATAACCTTCTTCCATGGTTGCCATGCCGTCAGGTATCCTCATCTCCCATTGAGGGCAATAACTCCTGTCTCACTGACACAAGTCCCCAAAAAGGTGACATTCCTAAAGGAAGGACATTCAAACACATTTTATCATCCATAAAAACTTCTTACAGCTGTACAACAATACTTTCTCGAACCCCCCCTCCACAAAAAGGAAATTTCATTTGGAAACTTCATGCTGCGCGTTTCCAAATACATGTATGTACATGCCTAATTGTTTAACCGCCGTTCGTCAGCTGCTTTTCAACGGGAGCTCTGCGGTTCAAATCCCGTCAGGGTCACGGAACCTCTCCTTCCCAATCCACTTTATGTATCATCAGTGTCCACAGTTTGATAGTGTCAAACATGAATGTGCTATACATTACCAATTTGTGAGTGTTCCTCTGGCAACACGAGGAATCATTCCTCTTTTTGGGTTTCATTCAGCCTTCATTTTTGCACATTTTTACTTTCTCTAGTAGGTAGAGAAGGCATTGCATCCCACCCAAAAATTCAATACCGAGTTTTCACAGGAAATACATGTTTTGAGGGCCTCTGATTTAAAAAAATAGAAAAAGGTCTGTGTATGTGAACAGCATAACTCAAAAAACGAAAAGTCGGATAAACACCAAACTCGTTTTTTAAGTACAGTACCTTCCAAACATCCAACACGAATTTTTTCATTAAAATTCCCCACCCGAAACTACCCTTTACATGGGGCATTTTTCCAATTTTTTTATTTTCTAAAAAATGGCTAACGATTTGGATTAAAATACCATATATTAAAGATATTTACATGTCAAAAAGTATACAATGAATTTTTTGGGAATAGCCTATGAAGTCCACTTATTCGCAAGGAAGCGAATTTTCATAATCTTGTATAACTAGTAAACGTTAAGCGATAGACGAAAACGTGCTACACAAAAAACGTAATCTCTTTAAATCACAGAATTTATTTGAAAGAACTTTTTTTTTTTTTTTTTTTTTTTTTGGTGGCGTGAGCCATTTCTGAGATATCGTTATTCATGGTTAGAACTGTTCAATACTTCGTTATTCTTTTAAAGTCGTGTCAACATTCAGTTGTTTTTCGTGATGTCAAGGAAACAGTATGGAAGGCCAGCATATAGCGTCCATTTGACTAATACTGTTCTCTATAACGAAATGTGTAATGTAGTTGTTTTCGGAAAGGTTTATCTCGATTAAAATGAAGTAGATAGGAAATGCCATTAATAAACGATAGCGGTGGAGAAAGCCATGTGAATGTATCACATCGCATTTTTAATGTCAGAGTTGCTGCTACATTTACCCTGCGTTATAGTTGGTTTGTGTGACGAAAGAGTTTTGAATAGACGTACACTTCTTTATCATCAAGTCTTGTCCTGGACCTGAGACACGCCCTTCCACACGTCAAAAGAGGCGGCGGCGGCAGCATTTCTTTGTTTGCCGTCTACCTGGGACGCTCAGGTACGATGTCAACATTTGGTAGCGGATTCTGATGATAGGAGTAGCTTTTTTAGAAACAAAATTTAGTAAATGCCATCACTTCGAGAACACAGTTGCACAATGCTTCATAGTATTTCCAATTTGTCCTATGCCTTTACATGGGTAAAGGCGAATTAACGAAGCCACAGTTAAAATTGCCATTCCAGTGTACAACGGGCATAAAGATTAAAAGTCCTTCACGATCATTGTTTTCTAAATCACATTTTTGGTTATAAATTATGTTTCTAAAATATAAGCAACCTTAAGACCAAGTATGCAACAGAATTGAGGTGTTGCTTTTACCATATCGAAATGTTTAGTGAGAAGAACACCGCACATGCAGTTACATAGGAAGCAATCACAATGCTGCCAAGTGCTACCTACCTCTCTACACGAGTGATTGTGGCACAATTCAGAAAGCAAAATGGCACATCCATTTTTTAACATTTAAAATGTGTATATGTTTTGTGCCCACAATTATAAAACATTGAATCAAAGAAGATATCCAATTTATGACGTCATTTTTGGGCAATTTTCGCGTCCCAATTGCTACTGGCCGGGCCTGGGTATAAACATCAGCAGCAGGAAGTTTCTGGCGCGATTCGCGTTGTCCTGTTGGCTATGGCAGGGGAACTTACATTTGTCAGAGGGTTTAACTCTCTTTTTAATCTTAGCAGAAGCTTTGCTCCTCGCAGCCTGGGCATCATTAGCATGTCTCATAAGAGATCATATTCACTGCTTCTCCTCACTGGTCAATAGCTTTCTGCTCCTGAGAGCACCTTTCATAGTCAACTTAGTTTTGTCAGCTTTTGGATGAGCGCTCAAAATCGCCATTATGTAACACAAATCTCGCGCTTAGGATAAGTTGCATTCATATGACTTTCTCATTACTATTCTATATATTCCTATGGGATGGCTTCGAAATTCCATGTTCTTTGTATGACTAAATGGGAAAAAAGGAATAGCGACTTACCACTTGAAGAAACTATTTGAAAATTCAGACCAATAACAAAGAATCACAGAAATCGTGAAGGTCACAAACAACGACTTTTATTTGACTTAAATTGTGTCCTTATGTCGACGAGACAGTTTCAAACATCTATCACTTCAGCCTTCTGTAATCTTCTTGTAACTACAACGAAAACTTTTATCTCAATTAGCAAAAATGGAAGAATAAACTCTTGTAACACAGTATGAAGAGTGGGTAGAGAAAGTCAACTGAATGTAACACAACATATTTTTAATTTCTCTACCATGTATATAATAGGTAGAGAAGGTAGCGTATTTCACCCAAAAATTCGATAGGAGATTTCATCGGAAATACATGTTTGAGGTACTTGAATCCAAATAAAGCATTTTAGGAAACATGTCCGTGTGTGTGAACAGCATAACTCAAAAACAAAAGTCGGATAAATACCAAACTTCGTATTTTGTTTAGTATCTTCTAAAAAAAATACCTAACGATTTTGATTAAAATGCATATATGAAAGATATTTACATGTCAATTATCTGAGAAGTCCTCTTCATTCGGAACAAGTTTTGTATAACTGCTAATCTCAAGCCATAGCCTACACAAGAAATATAAATCTCTTTAAAACACACAATTTATTTCAAATACGTTTTTTTGTGGCATAAGCATTCCTGAGATATCCGTTATTAATGGTTCGAATTCGTCATTCTCTTAAAGTCGTGTCAACATTCAGTTGTTTCTCGTGATGTCATGGAAACAGCATATAGCGTCCATTTGACTATCGCTATTCTCTATAACGTAATGTAGCTGTTTCTGTAAACGTTTTCTCCATTAAAACTAAGCTTTAATAAGAACAATATGTATAAGCCATTAATATGCGATAGCTGGCAGAGAATGTATCAGTTTTTTCCCATTATTAATACGGAAAGCATCGGTTTATTTAAATGTGTGAGATGTGGAAGACCCCAAACGCTGTAAACGTCCAACTTTTCAGTTTTGGAGGAAGCAAGAAAAGAGAGGTTCCTGCCCCTGCACGGTTGTGGTAGGGCAGGGTAGAACCTCCCTTGCGGCTCATCTGTCATCCCCCTACCACACTAGGGCTGGATGGAGATAAAAAATATCGGCTGTCGGAACGGCGAACACCACAAAAAAGCGCATGCTGCGGTCTGGGGTTCATATCCACAAAGATATCATCCCTGTGACGCAGCAGTCACGAAATGTTTTGTGTCAAAACACGTAAAGGAGCCTATGGTCTGCAGAGATCAGCTTAAAGTTTTTGTGTGTGTCTGGCTTAGTTTAGAAATACATGCTGCCATTAGCTTCGTCCTTTGTAGGTACTCTCGGCAAGCTGCTATGGTGTCACCTTATTCTATGCACATCATTCTTAGAGCCTTTAGAGTTTTCTGTCAGCACAAACTAAGGAAAACAAGTTTTTTCAGTAAAAGTCCAATATTGCCTGTTTCCATGCTTATCATGTAGCAAGAATAAACTAAAGGGTAGCAACAGTATTTTGTTTCTTCGCTAGAGTAATCTAGAGTGCCGATACTATCCAGTTAAAGTTGTCTATCTTTAATAAGATGAGCGTTATAATTTTTTAAATTAAATTTTTCGTAAAAATTCTGTACCTATGCAGTAGAAGTCAGCCAGTGAGAAACTTTACAAGAGAAAATACTGAAAGGGTTAAGCACAGTTTTTAAAAGCTCTATTAACTTGCTGCATCCATCTACTCAGGCGCCAGGCTCATTAGTTAACATCAGCTGTAAGATGTGTACGCTGTGAAATATTTATGGTCATGGCAGAGACGAAATGCTGGTAAACTAACAAGAAACGCAAATTAGTAATGAATGTGTTAGATTATTTTTCAAGTAAAATGAGCGTTAGTAAGGCAGTAAAAGAAACAGCTAAGGCTACCGGGTGTTCAGAAACAGTGGTATATCGGATAACAAAGGAACGCATGAAAGCCGCTAGGTTAATGAAATAAGGTGGAATAGTGGTAAACGGAGTGTGGCACATATTTTGCTGTTTGAAAACACTCCATCCACGTTGAATGTGATTTTGCCAAGGGCAAGCAGTGAAGATTGATACTGTAGCAAATTACAAATTTTATCATTTTATACCTTCAAATTTCTTTGGTAATACATATTTTTATGCTTGAAAAATCGTATTTGAAAGTATTAAAAATACAAAAAGTAGACAAACTTAAATGTCTTACAGTAGGAGTGCAGGATGTATCATTCACAAGATGGCATTAAATTGGTAGACCGATCGCGGCTGGGCGCTAAATTTGCGAATGTGGCAACAGTGTGCTCCATTTAACCTGTACTGTTTTTAAGCTTGAGACGCGATGCTGCCGCTTTCGCACCAGTCGCGAGGTCTCTGGCCCTTATTCGTAATCTAGAATAGCCAATTGGACTGCCCACACTTTTTGCTTTCTAGAACAAGTATTGAATCTCATCAAATAATTCGATACCGGAAATGCACGTTTTGAGTATCCCTGAATAAAAAAAAGCATTTTTAGAAAAAGATGTGTGTGACTATAAACAGCATAACCCAAAAACTAAGTTCAATTTCTTCCAAGGATGCGACACGATTTTCAAGGAAATTTCCCCATCTAAATTACCCTTTATGTGGAACATTTTTCGGTTTTTTTTTCAAAAATTCTCCAATTTTTATTAAAATACCATATATTTAAGATATTTCCATGACAAATGAAATGTATATTTTGAATGTTGTGGGAAGACCTCTTCATTCTGAATGATTACTGTATAACTAGTAAACTGTAAAAGAGACAGAAGCTTCAAAGTGACACTTTTTAAAAATGTGACTGTCACCTCAGCCTATTGTATTCTTCTTCAACAAAACGAAAGTTTATCTGTATTAGTAATAATAGTTTGTTTCTCTCTGGAGCACGCGATACTGTGTTGAAGCAGGCAAACACTGCTCCAGGCGCTCTACCGAGCAACTACATGTTTTCAGGCTCCCTCCCGCGCGCGCGTGTAACTTGCTACTTATCTTCCAAAGATACATCAACATTTTTAACAAAGTCCTCCAGACTCAAAATACTTGCCTTTACAATGTAAAAAAAATCGATATTTCTTATCTTCTCAAAAATGGCTCTTATAGCATATATTTATGTTGAATTTTCTGTGTAGTCGTCCTCATTCTGAATGGCGTGTGTTTAATATTCTATTGGTTTGAATTGTCGGTATTCTTACTGTGTTATGCAATTTCCAGACCATTCATTCTTGCAGCTACAACAAGGGAACTATTATAGTAGATAGCACAATAGTTTGTATAAAAATAAACGGTGGTGGGATACCCTACAAGCACATTTAGACTGGATCAAGTAGTGCAGGCGCTTAACCAGAACCTGCTCTCTGGAAGGTGTCAATGCTATGTGATGTCTTTGGCCACGAGAAAAAAACAACTGCGACTTGAAAATTCAAATCAATAACAAATAGTATCTCGGAAATGATTAAAGTCATTCAAGAGTTCGCACATTGTCACGCAAATAAATTAGCCATTTTTGAGTCAAAATATTTGCCATAGAAAGGGGTCGCATCCTTGAAGTATTGACAAAAGTTCACTTTTCGTTTTTCAGTTATGCTGTTCACAGACGTGAGCTTTCTTCCTCTGAGGTAAGAAAGAGAAAATAAAACTTGTTGGGCCTAGATGAGCTATGTAACGAGAATCTGCTTACAAATGAGTCCGTGTACATTACAATATTACGCTGTAACGTGCAAACAGACTACAAACTCGATATTAACAAATTATAGGCATCAAAAAATAGGATCCTACATCCTTAAGAGTAGACACACTGTGGGGGCGCTACCACAAAAAAACACCCCAACGGAACAAGGGTTGGTTGAGGATACTCGGCACGAATGGGACTGTTTTCTTAACAGTAAATGCATGTAACGTTGCTCTGTTCATTCTTGTAGGGTTGGCAATGCAAAAAACCGCCCATTATGCGGGATTAAAATTAAATTGAATTTTATTTATGGACGCTCCTTAATTGTTATGGTCCTTAGCGTCCCATTCTATATTGGGCGTCGGAGACCGGCAATTTTGCTCAGAGGCCTCTTTAACAGGCTTGAGGTTGTTTTACATGCCGTAAATCTAGGACATGGGACCCCGGCTTTACTTTATGAAGGAAGCCATGCTAAGGATTTTTACGCCCCCCCCCCAAAAAAAAAAAATTCATCGCCCTCCGCCGGATTTGAACCCGCTAGTATGGTAACCATTACACCACGCAGGACGACATGATAGAGGATGGAATTGAAAAACGTAATATGGGAGACAATTTGCAGGGTATGAAATTAAATGATAGATCCTAAATGCGCTAAAGTACAAAAATATCAGTTTATTGGTATTGCACTCTGGGTAAAAAGGTCACGTCATCACAAGGCGCACAACAATTCCACTACTAACATTTCACGCCGTATTGCGTCCGTCAACGTTTGCCACAGGCACGTGACGTGCAGACACGACGCGAGTTGGGAACGTGTGGCCTCCCGCGTTTCGTCAACTTGCGAAACTCGGCCGGCCTTCTACGTGACTCCTCCAAAGGTCAGAAATAAGCTGAGGTGTCTTTAGACGTTCACGACCTTCTTGTCTTTGTTATCAATTATATCACACTTGTATTCTACGTACCTACTCATTTTGTAAGTTCCAAAACACGCAGCTGGAGTCGCGTTTCTGCGAGTTACCTACTTTCTGTTACGGATATTCTCAAACATGAGAACACAACTGCTTTATTCCCAGAGAACGTAGGTACGCTTTATAACTTAAATGATAAACTTGCGTCTCTTTCTAATTCATGTAAAGGATTAAGAACGGAAAATTGTGATTTCCCAAACGTCAAATTCTTTACCACTGGAAAAACTATAACGAAAATTCTCATGCATAACATTCACATGATTTTTTCTGCTCTCTATCGCTTATTAGTGGTATACAAATTATTCTCACGAAAGTCTATTTTCCTATCTACTTGATAACTTTCCGGAAATAGCTAGATGACCGAATATCGCAGGGACTTGAGAATGAACAACTCTTAATAACGGACGTCTCGGAAATGGCTAATGCCACAAAAAAGTTATTTGGAATAAATTGTGTGGTTTAAAGGGATCTACATTTTTTCATCTACCGCTTAAGGTTTGCCAATTAGCCAGTTTTTAGAAGATAAAAATTTCGAAAAATCTTCCATATATAGGTTAGTTTGGGGTCGAGGGATTTTCTCGAAAATGTTCGTGTCGCATCAGAACCCAAATACCAAGTTTATCCTAATTTTCATTTTTGAGTTCAAAGACGGAGCTTTTTTCTAAAAGTGCTGTTTTTATTCAGGGGGCTCAAAACATGCATTTCCAGTGAAATCTCGCATTGACTTATTGAGAGGAATGCAATAGGTACACCTACGTACAAGATTTGCCGACCGTGGTGCCGAGTTCAAACCTTGGTTAGAACGTAGTTTTCCCTTATGCTACAAAGATGGAGCCGGACGTTAACCCACTACTTGCACCGTCACAAACACCTTATTCTCTTAATCAAGTGTAAGAAGCATTATCTATGTATGTATTTATGGTTCAGTTTTTGAATTCTGATTTGTATTCTCTCTTAAACAGTCCATTGCTGCGCTTACAATTAACGCCCGCGATGTGTTATAAAGCAATAGTTTTATGTAACTCACTATTTTGTCCTCTGGTTCGCGACCACGTGCCCACTTAGCATCGTTGAGGAAAGTGAGGAGCTGCTGCCCCGGCCGCGCGTATGGTTTACTTAGTAAAGGAATATCTGTACTTCGCTTGTTGTTTTCACTCGTTGACTCAAGAGTACCAAAATATTAATTGCAATACTAAGGTTAACATCACATAAATAATGGCCAATAAAAATGCAATGAAAGTAAAGCAGACAAAAACCTCGATAAACGTTTTCACTACAAAACAAATCTGGTGATACATTCACATGACTTCCTCTACCTTCTACCGTTTATTAATGGCTCTACAAACTAATCTTAGCAAAGCGTATTTTATATGCCCTTCATTTTAATGCAAATCAACCTTTCCGGCAATAGCTGCATTACACATGTACTGCATCTGCTCTGCACAGCAAATATAAATTACTTGATTACAACTCCAACTCTCGGCAATGCTCACTGTAAACATAAGAGCAAATATTGGATCGCTTCTTCCTAATCGTAACAGTCTTACGATACGAATTCTTCTCCAAAAGTAGAGTAAATAGAACATTGAAGTGTTATAGAGGATGTACACAAATGATCACGGTATCCAAATAAACAAAACATGCCAACTCGCTGACACACAATCAGCGAAGATTTCATCTTAAGGCCCCTTCTGGTAACAACATTGGAAGGTGTCTCTGTAAAGGACAGATGAACGGCGGGCGAGTCGAGAACTAGTAATTCCAACATCACAGTGTGGGAGGTGTTAAGATAGACATGCTAACACCAGCGTGGCACATACTGAGCATTTTCTTGTCTCATCATATTGCAGAGAACATACACATATTCGTGTCATAAAGGGAGGGTTCCGACATGCAAGGCCGTTAGCGGTCAGGTGGGCGGCTTAGGCAGGCAGGAAATTAGTAACGGTTCTAACTTTCCGTTGGGACAGGTGCTGTATAAAACGTTAACACTTATCCACGCCAGGAATAACCAGACTGACGTCGTGCGAGAGGCGCCGCGGCGCTTCGTGCTGTAAGTTGCCCAAACACGTCACAACACCACCACCGTATGCGATCCTCTCTGTATTATCGCAATGGCTCGACCACCAAATACTTGTGTTACTCTCGTTGCGCTAGTTAGAACCTCTCGTTCCTATTTGAACCAATGAATACCAGTGGAAGAGAAACAATACAAACATTAATTTCTCAAAGCTATCTTCCCCATTCAACAAATCTCTCTCTCTCTCTCTCTCTCTCTCTCTCTCTCTCTCTCTCTCTCTCTATCTCTCTCGTGAGATTATTAAGCTGTGTTACAGCTACCGCCAACAATTATAAACAGGGGGTGTTTTAGTCGTGATAAATTTTTTCAGGAATTCGCGTTTCAGTTTTAAATTTTCACGTTTTTGTGTTAATAATACAACAGAAAAGAATAAAAACAAATATATGCGTCGTTCCTATAATAACCGAATTTGAAATTCATTTGGACAAAAAAGATTAACGTATCTTACGCGATACATACATTGTATCATCCGTAAAATGAAATCAGTAATACGACCAGATACTTTTAAAGGATATGAATGTTTGGTAGGAAACTAAACATTGCAACATACACGTATAACAAGTCACAATGTTTTCAGGAGATCTCGTGGCCGCGTTTGATGGCAATCACATGTCTGGTTCCCTTAGCTTTAAATGTCAATAGGTATAGGTTTCATTACTAACCTCAAATACAATTCAGCACTACATAAACGTACACCTTGAAATTCAACTACTTGCTTAATGTTTACCAAATCGAGTTTAGTATCGATTTCGTTGGCTCAAAAAGAAAATTGAGTGCTTTAGTTACCTTTATATTAACGTGTAAGTTTTGTAATTGCATTTTTAAAATATGCCACTTTTCGTGTTTATCGCGTAAATACTTTCGTGAGAAAATGAGAATTTCGCTAAAAAAAACTTTTTAAATCGTCTACATTTATTGTGAAACGTGCACACTTCTACACGAAGTTATAAAACGTTTTAGGGTTTAACCAAGCAGAAAAGAAAGAAAAAATAGGGATCTGTACACGTTCCATTTGAATCAAACTATTTCTCACTTTATAAATAAACAAAGAAAACAACAAGCTTGTCATTGCAAATGACTAATCGAGCTTTTTAATCATAGTAAGCACGTAAAATAAACTTTAATTCTCTAATTTTGGAGCTGATTATCAATATATATGCCGGATTGCATAAAACTTTGAATATGACTCGTGTATATTTTTATAACATTCGTGAAAATTAGATATTTGCGTATTGTTTTACAGGAAAATATTGTTTTTTACTCTCAAGTCGGAAGGCGAACATTTTCAGAAAAGCCTTCACCCCAAAACTATTCATATAATTTATTTTCTCAAAAAATATCTCTAGCGATATTAAATTAAGTGTAGATACAGGAAGTCAGATGTCGCTATTTGCTGGTTTTGAAAAATACAAACATGGCTGATACCGCAAAAACGTTTATTTGAAATTCTGTTTTAAAGAGGCGTACATTTTCCAGTAGAAAGTTCAATCTATCCATTATGGTTTACCTGTTATAGAAAATTATACCAACTTTGTTCCGAATTAAGACGACTTCATAGGCCATTCCCAGATATACCAACATTTTATTTGTCATGAAAATATGTTAGTGCCATTATTAAGAGGTAGTTTCTTGAAAATCTTGTGTCGTATTCTTGGAAAATGCTCAACTTAAGTACCAACATTATGTTGTTCACAGTCAGGCATCAAAACATACATTTCCGGTAAAATCTCGACATGGTACTTTTTGGATAGAATACAATGCTCGCTGAGAAAGTAACACATAACCCTGGACATGAGGCTAAACTTTCACAAAGCTTACAGAATGCAGCCACTTGCATTACTGTGGAATACCTGACAGGCCGTTACACCACCTGCCCGACTCAACACCTGCCTCGATCACACGTGCTCTTTGCCAATTCGCGCGCGTCCTCTACAGCAAGGGCAACGTTACAAATTCCTCCAAACTTTACACTAAACCTCTGTCCGTAAATAAGTACGTTAGAAAGCAATAAACACATCTGGGAACGTAAATAAGTACGTTAGAATTCAATACACACAACTGGGAACGCAAATAAGTACGTTAGAAAGCAATAAACACAACTGGGAACGTAAATAAGTACGTTAGAAAGCAATAAACACATCTGGGAACGTAAATAAGTACGTTAGAAAGCAATAAACACATCTGGGAACGTAAATAAGTACGTTAGAAAGCAATAAACACATCTGGGAACGTAAATAAGTACGTTAGAAAGCAATAAACACATCTGGGAACGTAAATAAGTACGTTAGAATTCAATACACACAACTGGGAACGTAAATAAGTACGTTAGAAAGCAATAAACACATCTGGGAACGTAAATAAGTACGTTAGAAAGCAATAAACACATCTGGGAACGTAAATAAGTACGTTAGAAAGCAATAAACACATCTGGGAACGTAAATAAGTACGTTAGAATTCAATACACACAACTGGGAACGCAAATAAGTACGTTAGAAAGCAATAAACACAACTGGGAACGTAAATAAGTACGTTAGAAAGCAACGTAAATAAGTACGTTAGAAAGCAATAAACACATCTGGGAACGTAAATAAGTACGTTAGAAAGCAATAAACACATCTGGGAACGTAAATAAGTACGTTAGAAAGCAATAAACACATCTGGGAACGTAAATAAGTACGTTAGAATTCAATAAACACAACTGGGAACGTAAATAAGTACGTTAGAAAGCAATAAACACATCTGGGAACGTAAATAAGCACGTTAGACAGCAATAAACACATCTGGGAACGTAAATAAGCACGTTAGAAAGCAATAAACACATCTGGGAACGTAAATAAGTACGTTAGAAAGCAATAAACACATCTGGGAACGTAAATAAGTACGTTAGAAAGCAATAAACACATCTGGGAACGTAAATAAGTACGTTAGAATTCAATAAACACAACTGGGAACGTAAATAAGTACGTTAGAAAGCAATAAACACATCTGGGAACGTAAATAAGTACGTTAGAAAGCAATAAACACATCTGGGAACGTAAATAAGTACGTTAGAAAGCAATAAACACATCTGGGAACGTAAATAAGTACGTTAGAAAGCAATAAACACATCTGGGAACGTAAATAAGTACGTTAGAATTCAATAAACACAACTGGGAACGTAAATAAGTACGTTAGAAAGCAATAAACACAACTGGGAACGTAAATAAGTACGTTAGAAAGCAATAAACACATCTGGGAACGTAAATAAGCACGTTAGACAGCAATAAACACATCTGGGAACGTAAATAAGTACGTTAGAAAGCAATAAACACAACTGGGGACGTAAATAAGTACGTTAGAAAGCAATAAAGACAACTGGGAACGTAAATATGTTCCGTCAGCAATGCTGCAACTTTAAGGTCGGCACATATAACACGAGGGCAGTCCCAGAAGTACCCGACCTGACGTATATATAGCGGTTGTTGTTTCTAACAAATGACTGTGGTAGAAAGTACCACCCTTATAAAGCTTAAGTTTGAAGTTTGATGACACTACGTTGTTTTGTTTGGCAGCCATTACTAGTGAATTTGTAAACATGGATAAAACTGGCCATTGTTATGTGATACAATACTTTCATTTGAATGGTCTTAGTCCAACTAATATTGAGTTAGATTCTACTCTGGGGGAGTCTGCTCCTTCGTTTACAACAGTAAAATATTCGGTGGCAGAGTTTAAGCGAGGCCGTACAAGCTGCCAAGACGAACATTGCAGTGGTCGACCAAACGAGGTGACCACGCCAGAAATTGTGAGGAAAATCCACAAAATGAGACTGGATGACCGACGACTGAAAGTGCGCGAACTAGCAGACATCGTAGGCATTTCAAAAAGTGCTGTACATCGCATACTACTCAAAATTTAGACATGAGAAAGCTGTGCGCAAGATGGGTGGTGCGTTTACTCACAATGGAACAAAAGCAGCATTGTGAGGATGTTTCAGTCGAGTCTTTGGCGATGTTTCAGTGCAATAAAGCCCATTTTTTGCGTCGATTCATAATCATGGATAAAACATGGGACATCACTTCACAACACCTGAGACGAAGGAACAGTCAAAACAGTGGATTGAAAGGGGAGAACCGGCTCCAAAGAAGGCGAAGCCAGTTCCATCTGCAGGCAAGGTCATGGCGTCAGTGTTTTGGGATACGCGTGGGATAATTTTCATTATCTTCAAAAAGGAAAAGCAATCAATGGCGAGTATTATGCAAACTTATTGCAGCGTTTGAATGATGAAATCAAGCAAAACCGGCCGCATTTAGCGAAAAAGAAAGCTCTATTTCATCAAGACAATGCACCAGTTCATACATCCATTATCGCCATGGCCAAAATCAATGAGTTAAAGTTCGAATTGCTTCCTCATGCAACCTATTTGCCAGATTTAGTCCCCACTGACGTTTCCAAAATTGAAGAATTGGCTTGATAAAAGATTTGCCAACACTGAAGAGGTGGAGTTTGCAGTTGAAGGCTATTTGGCAGAACTCGACGGGTATCGAAGCTATTGAACATCGCTGGGAAAAGTGTATCGAGCTGAAAGGAGACTGTGTAGAGAAACAAAGATGTGTTTTCTTTGATAGGTCGGGTACTTCTGGAACAGCCCTCGTACGATGTTGCATGTGTTTCATGTTAACTGAATGTGCGAGAGGCACTGACGGATGTATGTTCCCTGTTTGCTATCAGACAGACCTTGCGGTGTGAAGGTATTCATCCAGATGCCATTATAAAGCCTTTATAATCCCACCTAAAGATTAAATTATTGCTAGCAATTAACATTTTTGCATTAAAACGAAAATCAGAGACAAAATGCTGATAACATTTACCAAAAAATGCACCTTTTTTCCAATTTCGGGGGCATCTTCTCCAAAAATGATACGTGTTAGAGAAATATAACTCGCACATTTGGATTCAGCGATGTGGAATAAAACATCTGATGTGTTACTCACATGACTTTCTCTACTCTTGTACAAACTATTTTTACAAACGCTTATTCTCCATATGCTTCATGTTAATCGAGATGTCAATCTTATTGCTAATTTTCTTGTAGATGCAAGGGGAATATGGTAGGTTATAAGCGATAGTCAAATCTTTTAAGCGCTGGTTGCTATGTGGTGCATTCCATTCTCTTTGTATGTCCAGGACATAAAAAAAATGAATAACGAATTTGATAAAAAGTGGAAGTATTGGAAAATTTAAGGGAATAACAAGCAATATCTCGAAAATGGTTCACTCAACAAACAAAAACAAAAAAAATGTATATGACATAAATTGTGTATTTTAACGCGATCTACATTTTTTGTGTAGTAAAATTTTGTCTCTCTTATGGTTTACCAGTTATGCAAAAGTCGTTCACAATGAAGAATACTTTTGGAGACATTCCCAGAGAATTCGAAATATACATTTCATTTGTCATGAAAATATCTTAAACATATTATATTTTAATCAAAATCGTTAGAGCCATTTTTGAGAAAATTAAAATTTTAGAAAAATGTTGCATGTAAAAGGTAATCTGGGGTGGGAGGATTTTCTTGAAAACCTTCGTGTCGCATCTCTGGAAGATACTGAACCTAAATACTAAGTTTGGTGTTTATCCGAGTGTTCGTTTCTGAGATATGCTGTTCACAGACACACGCACGGACATGTTTCTAAAAATGCTTTTTTTGGATTCAGGGGGTCTCAAAACATGTATTTCCGGTGAAATCTCGGTATCGAATTTTTGGGTGGAATACAATACTTCCCCCACTTACTATACGTAGTAGAAAAAGTAAAAAGGTAATCTTTTTTTTTTTTTTTTTTTTTACCGACCAGTGTTTATCATTCTGCTATAGTAATTGGGTTCACAATTTCTTAGGAGGAATGAAATACATGTCAACCCTACATTTTTTAAGACTTATCACTAATGTTTCTGTTTATTGAATTTCCTTCTTATTTACCTATTAGGAGTATGAAAATGACACTTTATTACTAATTGCGCAAACTTAGTTTTACGTTCTCTATGGTATGTACAGGAACCACTGCATGCATTCCACCAAAACACTGAATATCGACATTTCACTAGAAATACATGTTTTGAGATTCCCCTGAATAAAAAACCAATTTTTAGAAAAAGGTTCATGTTTGTATATATCTATGTGAGAATAGCATTAACTCAAAAACGAAAAGTCGACATAGGTACCTACCTACTTGCTTGCTGCGACACGAAGATTTTTAAGAAAATGTTGGTCATTTTTTACTTTTCCAAAACATGACAAAGAAAATATATATCTTGAATGTTCTGGGAAGAGCCTGGTAAACCGTACACAGAAGATGTACAATTCTTTCAAACACACGACTAATTTCTTCTTCTTACAAGGCAGCAAGCAAACTCTGGATCATAGCATATCTAGGATGGGTGATCAGCCCAATGTCTCGTATGGCGATCAAAGGGCTGATAGGAAAATTCATGGCTCAAGTGACACAATCCAGTATTCGCCTAGCGACCGAGGAAAACAGCGGAAAAACTTTCGGTCTGATTGGTCGGCGTCGGGACCTCCCAAATTCGGACAACAGATGTTGCCGCCTGAACTATCACACTAATTCGGTGACAATTCATTTCAAATAACTTTTTCTTTCTTTTTTAAGGCACCAGCCATTTCCCAGGTTATTGGTTTGAATTTTCAAATACTAGCATGGAATTTGAACGCCATCACATACCTATAACGAAACGTGTAATGAAAGCGGGGGAAGAGTGTGGATGCAACACATGAAAAGGCTTTACCCGAGCATAAAAGCAAATGATCAACAGGTGGTTTGGGCAGGTGAGCAGGCAGTTCGCTAATTTGGATACACAGCAAGTGACTACTCAAGTGGGCAGCCAAGTCCACTTGTCTCACCCTGCACCTAGCACCTTCAAGGAATGCTCAATGGTCGTGGTTTGTGTGCACATTTCCCCTATCATACACGTATTTCTAAAATGTTAACACTTTCGATATTATGAATCACAAATCTCATTTATAATTCAACAGGAAAACAAGTTATTTACAACAGAGATGGATAAAATTACAAATACAAAAATTCGGGAAGTAATGGATGCAAAAAAGAATGTATTGGAAATGATAGAAGATTAATGGTTCGGCCATGTGAAAACAATGGGAGAACAGGGCGTCTAGAGGAAAACCAGAGGATTGGAATTTATGGAGAAATAAAACCATGAATGGGTTGCACTGTAAGGTAGATATTCTCATGAAAACATCAATACTCAAACACATTAGTGACAAAATAATGAAGCCCTTACTTCAGAGTAAACTCAAAGATCCCACCTATGGAACCAAAGCCGACTCAGCACCAGACCAACATTCTGGCGATGTGGGCGTCATCTTGAACACGTAGCGCTTCCCCAGAGTTAGTAAATGCTCAACACCACTTGTACACTGGCCCATCAGCTTTCACCTGAGCATTTCAAGAGAATCATCAACGTGTACTGACTGCAAATCAAATTAAAAAGACGGACGGGTGGCCGAGCTCGTTAAAGCAGGACTCAAACGGGAGGTCCGCGGTTCAAATCCCAGCAGGACTGTCCAGGTTTTCCTCAGTCCTCATAAGTGGCAAACGTCGGGGCGGTTGGGAAATTTGCTTCCCAATAATGATTCTATGTGTCCACCGCCGGGCGTTAAAACAACAACGTACATTGTAAGTATAACAAAGCAGCATGTACATCCGACGTGTTGTTGCAATCAAAAGGAAGATTTCTGTATCAAGTGATACATTCTTCCTTTCTAACCACTGCTTGCCAACTTGCACAGGGTAATACATGAAATTTAGAATACGTAAATTGCATGTAAAATAAGAGCTGGTACCACACAAGACACGTATTAAACACCACGTTATACACACAACACTCAAGATAAACATTTTTATGGTAGTTTAATCAAAATCGTTACAATTTTTGAGAAAAATGAAAAGTATAAAACATTTTTCCAGTAAAGGATAGTTTGGGATTTTCTTGGAAACCTTCGTGTCGCGTTCTTAGAAAATGCCAACTTTGATATTTCATAGACGCTGACATACCTTTTTTTGGGGGGGGAGGTCTTGAAAACGCGTATTTCCAACGAAATCTCATTGCTAATTCTTGGGTGGAATACAACATTTCCCCTACTTACTATAGGTAAGAGAGAAAGTAAACTCGATGCGATGCTGAGGTGTAAACAAATCGATAGTGCGAGATTTGTCTAGTTCCATCTGAACTCGCTCGCCTGCTCTTCCGAGGAAGTATTTTGTTGAGGATGGTCCAGACGTCGCGACCTTGAGATGCTCATCATTATCCTACAGTGGCGGACTGACTTCCGTCATCCGCTGATCATGTGCAGTAGCACCAACACGCACCTTTATACCCACATTTTGTAACAAAAACGTCTTAGTCATGCCTCAGGAATCCCACTTTAAAAAATTTATCGCATCATGTTTAAATGGAGCAAGTATTACTGTACACAAATTCTTATGCGATGCATTCACATGACTTTCTCTATCCTCTATCGTTTATTAGCGGGTACACAAAATTATTCTCACTGAAGCTTATTTTTCTATCCACTACATTTTAATCCAAATAAACCTTTACAGAAACAGCTACATTAGACATTTCGTTATAGAGAACAGCGATAGTCAAATGTTTAACAACTGGACGCTATATGCTGGCCTTAAAATTCCATGACATCACGAGAAACAACTGAATGTTGACAGGACTTTAAGAGAATGGCTAAGAAATGAATCATTGCAACCTTTAATAACGCATATGCCGGAAACAGCTTATGCAAAAAAAAACCAATAAAAATTGTGTGTTTTAAAGAGATCTGCATTTTTTGTGTAGTGCGTTTTCATCTATCGCTTAACTTTACCAGGTATACAAGATTATGCAACATTTGAAGAGGACTTCGAAGGCTATTTCCAGAAAATTCAAGATATACATTTTATTTGTCATGTGGATATCTTTAACATATGGTCTTTGAATCAAAATAGTTAATATCCATTTTTTAAAAAATAAAAAACTTCGAAGAATGTTCCATATAAAGGGTAGTTAGGAGTGGGTGGATTTTGTTGAAAATCTTCCGTGTCCTATCTTTAGGAGATATTGAACCTAAATACCATGCTTGGTATTTATCCGAATTTTTGTTTTTGAGTTATGCTCCACACACACACACACGCACGCACACACACCACACGCGCACACACACACACACACACACACACACACGCGCGCGAAACATGTATTTCCGATGAAATCTCGGTATAGAATTTTTGGATGGAATGAATAAAGTACAGAAGATGGTACAGAAAGTCATGTGAATGCAACCCTTTTTAGAGGTGAAAACAATTTTGTTATTCCTGACACAATGAATTTTACTTGCTTAAAAAAATTCACCAATAATTTTTATTTGTTATGTTAGAAAAACGACTTTTAATGTTTGAGGTAGGAATTTATACCTTTAAAATGTCATTTAAATGGTGACATGACAAGCGTTCAAGCCGGCATGTTAATATACAAGAACCAAACATTATTAATGTGCAAAAATGCTAAATTGCACGATCTTCACACTTGATCTTTGCATTGATCCGCGTCTCCCTGCAGCTCTGGTATAGCAAACGAGGCTTCTATCACATGTTTTCCTAACACACATCCTCCGTCACAGGCTTTTGTTTTACTGACGCCCATTGGCTAACAACAACTCGGTTTCTGAAATTTTCAGACGTTGCACAAATAACATTGAAATGTAAATGGTAGACACACAACGAGAAGCATTTGGGTACGGCGTACTACTTACTTTCAGGCTTCTAAATAAAAGAATTAGAAAAAGGTTAGTGTTTTAGCTGTGCACGCCCTAACTCAAAAACCAAATGTTAAATAAATACCACACTTGGTAATCATATTCAGTATCTTCTTAACAAGTAAGATGAAGATTTTCAACAAAATCCCCTCACTCCAAACCACCCTTTATATTCAAAACATTACGCCAATTCTTGTTTAAAAAAGAAAAGAAAAGCTGCAATGGTGTTGATTTACATAAAAATGTTTATTTTGAATTTTCTGTAAACAGCCTTCATTCGGAAGGAATTTTGCATAACTTGTGAATGTTTAAAGACATTAGAATGTTAAAATTCGTCATTTTGGCTCACTAAACTTTACAACTTCTTCACGAATTTATTTCTCCAAAAGTTGAAGGATGCTCTACCCAATGCATGAAAGATAATTTTGAAAACGCCACGAACAAAAAACTTGCAATTTCGACATATATTTACAAAAAATTATAAAACTGATAAAATAAACTATCTGAAAAACCGCCAAAACACGTACACGGTATTACCATTTGATCTTCCCTCCCCCCAACCAAATATATAAATTTCTTTCATTCATTTGGCTGCTAGAATGTTTTAAAGTGCAGATGAACGCTTTCTTGAGCGGTGTATTTAATAACCAAACCAGGATACAATGCTTTAAATTTGGCCATTCAGAGCTGTCTAATCACCTTATCATTTTGTGGCGTTAACCACTTCCCAGATATTCTTTGTCATTGGTTTGAATTTTCAAATAGTTACTAGTTTTTGATGCGGTAAGTCGCTATTCATTTTTTCTCGTGGTCATACAAAAGGCATGGACTATAGCTACAACGACACGTGTGAGAAGAGTTTGTAGAAGGCTGCCAGTGCGCCACTGAGCCGCGTGACCAACCAGCGAGGGTGCCTGCCTGTTCTGGCGGCCGTCATTTTGGGTCTTCCTTTGGAACAAAAGGTTTTAAGTTTCGTCATTAGAGAGGAAGCCCGGTGCTGCTCGTCAGCGCTACTCTTCAAATATCTCTCATAGCTTCCGTAATTAATACAACGTACTGGCCAGCTGCACATTTGGGGATCCTCACGAATATCCACTGTAAACGGAACGTCACACATATTCGAAGAGGTAAGGCATTGCTGACCCATTGCGGTCAAGTAACAAGACTAAAAACCGCCATTTTCGCTAATTTAAACCTGTCTTACATTCACATAACTTTCTCTACACAGTGTTTTACAAAATAAAACCTTCTCCTTGCAGCTGCTTCCCCTTAACACGGATAACTATTTGCAGAAATGGGTTTAATGCTTGTGGGTGTAAGTGCAATAGTACACTTATGCGATGACCGAGGTTCCGCTCTCTTTGCATGACCAACACATCAACAAAGTAAAGCACTTGACAGTTCAATGCATAATCAAGAAATGGCCAAACTGGTCTTTTACGGAAATCCACATTTTCGGTATACGCTTTGCAAATTATAAGAGATTCATCACGAATGAAGAGGCTATTCGTAAAATATACGTTTTATATCTCAATATTTTAAACATATCAAAATCGTTAAGAGCCAATTGTAAGACAATTAACATTCACAACACAAAAGCAAAAACGAAAGAAAATGCTGTTAAGAATAGTTTGGGGTGAGAGGTTTTCGTATGCAAAATACTCAACCTAAATACTAAGTACGGTATTTAACGAGTTATGCTGTTCACACAGGATGACATTTTTCCAAAAAAATGCTTTCCTTTATTCAGGATTCCCTTAAAACACCTATTTCGATAAAAGTAAAAATTCTATACGAACAGTTCACTCGAAATGCATGTTTTGAAGCTCCCTGAGTCCTAAAAAGAAATTGCAGAGAGAGAGAGAGAGAGAGAGAGAGAGAGAGAACAAGATAACTCAAAAGCACAGTCAGATAATTGCCAAACTTGGTATTTAACTTCTGGATGTTGCAAAGATGCCATACACCTCAAAATACTCTTTATATGGAAGACTTTTCTATTTCTTAAAACTCAAAAACGGTTCCGGTGATTTTGATTAAAGTGCCAAGCATGAAGATATTTAATGGATAAATGCATATCATGAATATTGTGGGAGCAGGCTCAGAAATCCTATTCATTCCGAATGAATTTTATACACAGATAGCAACAGCTCCACAAAATAATGTAGACTCTATAGAACATACAAATTAGTTTTTGTGACGTCAGCCATTTCCGAGATATGCGTTACTATTTGTTAAAGTGCCGTCGCTACTCAGTTGTTTCTGGTGATGTCACGAAAAGAGTATGCAATTTCAAGGCCAGTATACACCAACTATCGATTCGGTGTAATGAAGCTATTTCTGCAAAGGCTTAACATGAAGTAGAAGAAAAGATTTTGCACAAGGGCGAGTAGGGAAGGTGGTGGTCACCTTGAACTTTGGAGAAGTGTAAACAAGACAGCAGGTTCCCGTAGGGCGGTCACAAACACGGACCAAATACCTCCTTACGTCAGTCTTGCTGCAGATCGCTGCATCCCAATGTGGCTAGATAACTAGCTGCATCCCTTGCTCTGCTCTCTCTCTATACATCAGCAAACAAAACCAAAAAAAAAAAAAAAAAAATTTTTCTGTGGCGTTAAGACAAATCTGTATTCTACGAACTATTTAGTAGATACAAAGGGAACAGTGATAGTGAAATGTTTAACAACTGGACTTCCATACTGTTTCCATGACATCGCGAGAAACAACTGAATATCGACAGGACTTTGAAAGAATGGTTAAGTATTGAGCAAGTCGAACAATTAATAACGGATATCTAAAGAAATAGCTGCTGCCACAAAAAAGTTATTTCAAATAAATTGTGTGTTTTAAAGAGATGTACGTTTTCATTTATGCCTTAACGTTTACCAAATATACAAGATTCCTTACGAATGAAGGGGACGTCACAGGCTATAACACATACATTTATTTTGCCATGTAAATATATTTAATGTATGGTATTTTAATCAAAATGGTCAACAGCTATTTTTGCAAAATTAAAAACATCTAATTTTTTCCACGTAAGTGTAGTTCGGGGATTTTCTTGAAAATGTTGGTATCGCATCGCTGCAACACCCTCAACGTTAATACTACGTTTGGTGTTTATCCGAGCTATGCTGTTCAAAATCTCGGCATTGGTATGCAATACTAGGTGGTAGGTGGTAGAGAAAGTAAAAATACGAGCGTAATAAATGAAGACAATGCGACAGTTTCCTATCAAAATCTCGGCATTGGTATGCAATACTAGGTGGTAGGTGGTAGAGAAAGTAAAAATACGAGCGTAATAAATGAAGACAATGCGACAGTTTCCTATCAAAATCTCGGCATTGGTATGCAATACTAGGTGGTAGGTGGTAGAGAAAGTAAAAATACGAGCGTAATAAATGAAGACAATGCGACAGTTTCCTATCAAAATCTCGGCATTGGTATGCAATACTAGGTGGTAGGTGGTAGAGAAAGTAAAAATACGAGCGTAATAAATGAAGACAATGCGACAGTTTCCTATCAAAATCTCGGCATTGGTATGCAATACTAGGTGGTAGGTGGTAGAGAAAGTAAAAATACGAGCGTAATAAATGAAGACAATGCGAGTTTCCTATCAAAATCTCGGCATTGGTATGCAATACTAGGTGGTAGGCGGTAGAGAAAGTAAAAATACGAGCGTAATAAATGAAGACAATGCGACAGTTTCCTATCAAAATCCCCGATGGACCGCCAATACATCGTATCTGCAGAGGAGCAATAAAGTTATACACGGTGAACCAGAGCAATTCAGCCATAATTGCAAGTGGAGGGGGGGGTAGCTACATGTGACGTAACGACTCATTACGATCTTACTCAGCTCAAAGCAGCAGTCAATGAAAGATGTGTGTGTTTAAAATAAATTCTGTTCACTGTAACTATAATATTCTAATTTCCTTTGCTTTCAGTCACCTGCAACAAATCAATAAATACGGCGTGGATTCAACGGTGCCCGATCACCATTTAGTTACACACAATTAACAAGGCAAGATATTTTTGTGAAAACTCAAAGTTTTGAAATTATAGTGTGATGGACCAAACACAGACGTATGCAACTCGACTATAACACACTTGCGTCCTCATCACTACCATTATAGTCTTGTTGATATCGTTTCAAGGAGGCCACGCTGCAGCCCGGTGTCATCCGCAAGTAAAGTATTAAATGTGGATCACTGCAGAAGGTCGTCCAGATGAGACTGACCATGGTAACTCTAGCTACCAACATTACAACCGCACATGTTTTGTGGACAACATCCAACTGGAAATCGGGACGTTCTTGTGTACAACTTTTATAATCGCTGTTAATTTTAGTCGGCGCTTGGAGGAGAGCGCCACTGTTTGGATCAGAGCGGAGTGAGGGGCAAGGCGATAGGGAAATGTACAGTCGCACAATAAAAACATTATCACGTTTGCAGACCTCAGCCTTGCTGCTAAACGCGGATGTTTTCTTTGACTGTCCCGCCCACTTGTTTCGTAAGCGTTTAGTTCCTCTTCCACCACCCGCACTCATATCGTAGCCGACTATAGCCACAAGGACATCTGAACTTCCTTTGTCAACACTTATTCCAGTGATCTCTCTCTACACGAATGGAACATCGCTGTCTCTATATCTGTGGTTCGGGTGCGCTGTTTTTTTTTATAAGTTTCTCCTTGAAAGAATGTCAATTTCTACGAAATTTGAAGAGCTATCAAATGGTGTTCAATGAACCCAATGCCAGTTAGAGCTGACTAATCAAATCAAGCTCAAGTCGAGCTTTACTTGTAGGTCTGGTTCACCCTGTGTATTATCTGAGTAGCGCTCAATCTCACAACGTATTTCTCGGGTTGAACAGTATTTTATAACTACTTTATTTAAAACCCAGCCAGCTGGCTCCGCGGTAACGTGTGAGGTTCGCATTTCCGGGTTCGATTCCCGTCGACCGTCCACTGTGGCCTTGAGTATTTTCGTGGGTTTCCCTGGTCGGTAAGCGAATGCAGCGGTGGGTTCTCATCTAACACGATTTCCCTTTCATTCTTTTCCTTCTCGTATTTCAGCTATGCTTCTAAGTTTTGTGGTGTGTGGCGGTGCGGGGCGGATGTTTGCTCTTAGGAAAGAGTATTCCCCGAGGACATTGGAGGGCTGCTTGGTTGACGGGACGTTCATCGCCTCCTTCGCCACATCCCTTCCTGGTAGCCGCAACAGATCTCACGTATGTCGCAGTACGCAAGGTGTCGTATACTCTTGTATGTGACTCGCTCACTTTCAGAACATAAATTGTCACGCTTTGTGTATGTAATCTCGCTGGCCGCAAGTCGTCTCACTCGGCCGTCCATAGCAACAATTTCCACTATTAGTAACGGATAGCCCACACAGCACAACGAGTGGCGAATTCGCTACCGTTTCAAACAGCGTACTTGAACATCTCTAAGAGCTAGTTTCACTATATGGGATGTAGCCGTTAGAACACTCATCAGAAACTACGATGGAGAATCAACAAGTTTTCTCGCAGCTGTTTGTCTTCGAATCTCCCGTCAAATGATACTGCCTATGATCATCAAGAAAAGTCGTCATTTCAACAGATTTTCAAGACTGCAGGAAGGACACCAACTACAGTAAGACTTTTTTTTTCACGTAGACAAATAGTTGGAACTTGTTACAATGGATTCCTAGCCAAATAACAGAAAGGCTGAGCCATGCACATTATACTGCAGACTTGGATGAAGCGAAGCTTACATCTGGGACAACCTGCCGATCGCGGTAGCTCTTGCACGCCATCATTTTGGTGTACCAAGTGACACAAATGTTTCTTCCTAGAGGATAGCAGGAATCTTTCTGGAAGGGAAGATTCCACTGGCCTCACTGAAACTAGTTCAGATGCTTTGTTACTGTCCAGAATAACTTTTTACTTTGTCCCACGCATAGGATTGTACGCTAGTGAGAGATGAAAACCTCTGCCGTAGCAGCAGTCAACGAAGTAATCGTGAGCAGAAATTCTGTGCAATTAAGATGCTTTCTCAATAAAAAGCATAAAGCAATATCTCAGTGTGAATGTAAGGAACTGAATATGACATCGGCAGCTTTGACTTGAGAGTATTGCTCGTCAGCAATGACGTCCACATTAGCTTCCAGTTCTCGTTTGCTTTTTAAACTTTATGTCGCATACGTTCATAGCACTCTAGGGAGAAACAATAATTTGAAACAAAGAAGAATCCTCTACAGGATTTATAAGTTAACACGCTAATCACTAGGTGGCAATCCAATCAGAATGCTGCAACTCATTTGTCATTTATGCAACGGTGAAAAGAATAATTACGTAGCACATTTACTGCTAAAACAGCCCACAAGTTCGCCTGTTGCCAGAATCCCACATTATCGAAGTAGTAGTAAATCATTTTGTGATGAGAAGCCACAATTGAATCACGTGTTTTAAGTTACAGACTTCCCGTTTTATGATAAGTCTCTGCACTGATCAGTTTATCGTTATTAACACTACTTCAAACGCAGTCAACGAATGAACAGGAGATCCAACAGAACTCCCCAACTTGTTTTCCTTTACAACCAAACAACAATGTGGCTGAAACCCAAGTCTCAGAATCAGTGTAAAGTATGCATTTAATGGCTTCCTGGGTTTTACTTGGAATGCAAAGCTTCTTCTCGAATCATAATCAACACATGTTCCAAGCTTGGACTCGAATGCTGTGTTATTAAATCACACAAGCTGTGCAGCCAACAAAACACACATTCATCCACAAAATAAATTTGTTCGAGCCGCCACAAACGCTCCTTGGTTTATAGGAAAGTAGCTTCATCAAGAACTAGGTATTCTTCACTTCAGAACTTCCAACTCTTCACAATTATAGGGGCATACGAAACGAATCTAACAATATCTTCTTCCTTATTATTGCATTAATGAATGACCCGACTGTTATCTGAATTTTTGCCCTCGTGGTCTACCCCATTCCTCTAAATCTTCGACCACAATACATACTTCCTTTTTTCTGTCATTGTAATGTGCCTAAAATTGTTATTCCCAGGGAACACTACTGTCCAGAAAACATTCCCTGCGAAATAAAGAACACGTCTGAATTTGAGCACTGTTAAACACATATGCGACCTTGATGGAAATAATGTTCTCCAACAACTAGCGCAATTTGCACTGACAGTGATGTCGTTGCCACATTTGTTGTGAAGGAGTTTTTTCTAAAGTGGATTTAATAAAAAATAAAATTCGGAATAGATAAAGTAAACGGGCTCATTCTGTCCAAGTCACAGAGAAGATGATAAACTCAATGACAACAATTTGTATGCAGTTCAGAGAAACAGGTGTGCTATAAAAATAAACATTATCGTCAGCGTTATTTTAGTATTATTAAACATGTTTAAATGTACGGTAATTCTGAGGTAAATCTATGCGCCTGATACGATGTATTTACATTTAAAATTTGGCAACTCTGCTTACAAGCAACAAACTATCTCAATTCTCTGCAGCATCACCTTGGGACAGAGAACAAGATTAAAAAGGAAGTTACCGCAGGACAATCCGACGGCAGTGGTTTTCTCATCACCAATAAATCCAGACTTAAATGAGTTTTCTTTTCAGGCATTGTTTTATCACATTATATACTTAAATGTTCACCATCAATCGTTACTTCTAAATATTATTATAAGAAACAGTGCATAATCACAATTTATTTATGATAGAGAAGTTTTGTGAGTCAACCTCAACATGCAATTATAATACAATGCTCAGAAACAACAATGTTGATGTGTCCACAAAAATAACACATTCTACAACCACGCAGTAAGGAAACTACCAACCAACAAATGCCAGGAAACAAAGGTCAAACTAGAATTTTAGATAACCACAACGTAAACCTAATGCGGAGGTATATTAAAGGTCCACGCCAGAGAGAAGGTGTGACCTGCGATCAGATGATATTGCCTTTTCCACAATCCTGCAGTAAACAGATAGTAAATCCAATTGGGACGCGGCCATGGCAACGCGGTACTCAATCTATTGCCTTCTTCCTCCTCCGTACCACCTACATCTGCTGAAGGATCGCTGACTACCTATTCCGTCAAACTTTACAAGATTAGTTGTTCAAAGCATAAACTATTTCTCAAGAATGTTCAGAACTAAAACACAATAATGTCCAAGCAGCAACTCGAGGTCTTTCACAAATATTTCGTATTCTGGGTGTTGCTGTTGAAATAAACATTTAGTGACATGATGACCAACGCTGTGGTCAATTGCAACATACATACGTGGGTGGCTATGAACTTATGACAGCCAAATGTTCAGAAATACACATATTTTGCAAATATTTTAGCAATTAACGAAGCAATTTTAATTTAACATTTTTGCACATTGTAGATTCAGCATTTCGATTGGTATGCCGCACTTAGTCCGTACTTTCAGGATTAACGCGTAAATACATGTACAGCTTCAAATGTATCTTGTGCCTTTCATTCCATAGTCAACATACTGTAGCTCCCTTATCACTTACTCTGCACTTTATTAGTGCATTGTCATTTTTGCTATTAATAAGGGGTGGTAAGGAAAGCATATTTATCAAATATTAGCATTTAATACGCCGTTACATTATTGTATCGTATGAATTCATTTTGTCGGATTTTAAGTGCGCATAACTCCAGAATCTCATTTTGTAGATAAAAGTCCGCATTTCATTACAGCATATACTAATTATTTTTATAATATTCACAAAAATCGATATACTTTTTATGAAACTAAAATGTTAAGATCGTGTGTTCCTAGTTATAACACACGCACGATGATCAACAAGCGCTCTGTGAATCAGAAAACCTTTCTGTAACCATTATAGTAAAATATACCTTTAATTCTGTTTAAATTACTCAATCTTATTATATATAATGAAATTATTTTTCTTAATCCGTAACCACCAACATTTGAAAAAAAAAATATAAATTTCTTCACTTAAATAATATCTTTACTTATCAGTATGGAATTAAAGTTTAGGGAATCAAAATAAGCTCGACTTAAATAATTAGATTTAAAGGTTTCAAGTTATAACAGCTTGAAGTTGGAAATTTTAGGAAGTTAACGATAAATTTCAACAATTTTAAATGCAAAATATGTTCTAAATTTTAAGAATTTGCATAACGGATTGTGTGGGGCTTGTCTACAAATACAAAAAGTTTCGTTTCGCTTAAAAAATGCAACGTCCCTTACATGTAAGCTCGAAGAACTAGAAATAATAAAATCATTTAAAAATTATGGCTGAAGGGATTGAACTTACCAATTTGGTGTGTTCGTTGACAGGCCTGCCTTATTTCACTCTATGTTGAACTTGTTTTCCCCGCCAAACCAGCTGCAACATAAGAATTGCTTATTTTCATATTTACAATGAGAAGTGTTCTCTTGCAGAAGGGATTTTTCGCTGTGCTGCACCCCTACAGGGGGTCTCGAAACGTAGGTTGCAAATCAGGCTACGTACTAATCTTACAAACATTCACATAACTTGTTCTATCTACTTCATGTTAATCGTGATAAACGTTAGCAGAAATAGTTACATTGCGTATTTCGTCGTACGTACAAGGAAGATTCAAGAAACCGAATCGATAGTTAAGATGTTTAAAAACCAGGTCTGTAGATGCTGGACTAGACATTCCAAACTCTCTTTACGACATCGCGAGATACAACTGAGTAGCGACAGCACTTAAAAGACATAGTTTTGAAAATTCAAACCAATAACAACGTCCTATATCTTGGAAATGATCAATGTCACAAAAAGTTATTTCACATCAATTGGGTGCTTTATTAAGGTTTACCAGTTAACACTTTGCAGAAGATGGGTAGAGAAAGGCATGTGAATTAGATGTTCTATGTTTGTGTTCTGGGAGTGTGATCAGCGAGTGGCTGATATAACATAAATATTTAACAACAAAACAATGAGGTTGTTTAACAACTGTTAGTTTTAAGCCATTACAATGAATTAGTATATAACATTGTGACACTATAACTAATCAAATTGATAGAACATTTGTATTTAGAATCACTGCGTATTCTCCACAGACTTTGTAATTTCAAAAATGAAAAAAAAACCTATATTTTTACTTTCTCTACTACGTATAGTAAGTAGGGGAAGTATTGCATTCCACCCAAAAATTCGATACCGAGATTTCACCGGAAATACATGTTTTGAGACTCACTGAATCCAAAAAAAGCATTTTTGGAAACATGTCCGTGTGTGTGTCTGTCTGTGTGTCTGTGTGTCTGTGTGTGTGTCTGTCTGTGTGTCTGTCTGTGTGTCTGTGAACAGCATAACTCAAAAACGAAGAGTCGGATAAACACCAAACTTGGTATTTAGGTTCAGTATCTTCCAGAGATGCGACAAGAAGGTTTTCAAGAAAATCCCCCCACCCCAGACTACCCTTTACATGGAACATTTTTCGAAAATTTTAATTTTCTCAAAAACGGCTCTAACGATTTTGATTAAAATATCATATGTTTAAGATATTGTCATGATAATTAAAATGTATATCTCGAATTTTCTGGGAATGTCTCCAAAAGTATTCTTTATTATGAACGACTTTTTCATAACTGGTAAACCATAAGAGATAGACAAAATTTTACTACACAAAAAATGTAGATCGCGTTAAAATACACAATTTATGTCATATACATTTCTTTTGTTGAGTGAACCGTTTGCGAGATATTGCTTGTTATTCCCTTAAATTTTCCAATACTTATAGTTTTTCTCCAATTCGTTATTCATTCTTTTATGTCCTGGACATGCAAAGAGAATGGAATGCGCCACATAGCAACCAGCGTTAAAATATTTGACTATCGCTTAAAACCTACCATATTCCCCTTGCATCTACAAGAAAATTACAAATAAGATTGATATCTCGATATCTCGATTAATATGAAGCATATGGAGAATAGGCGTTTGTAAAAATAGATTGTACAAGAGTAGAGAAAGTCATGTGAGTGTAACACATCAGATTTTTATTGTAAAAGTTGGTTAATTAGATTAACCAAAATGCTTAGTGGTTATAACATCTGCATCAATGAAAAACGCCCAGTCTATTATAAACTCATTAGGTATTTACGTGTTTATTTTCTTTGGACAGTGTATACCAGCAAGCAGTGCAGTTCCCATTTCTTTCATCTGTTTTGTTGTATATACAATGGTAGTGCAGTAAGGAAACAAAATATATGTACTAAATAAATTCTTAATTCTAAATAATGCCCAAGAAAGCTATACATAAGATTTTATATCCTTGTTAAGCTGAGTTATTTGTTTTGTGTATTCTGGCAGAAATCATCCCTAAAGAGACTTCGGTCTAAAATCAAAAATAGGCGGCTTGTTAAAACAACTCTTGAAGCGAATGTCTGGGACTGCCGAGAGTCGCTCATGAAATTGGCTGAACACAGTGTTACTGTTGTGGGTACCGGGACATATGGGAATTCATGGCAGTGAAAGTACAGATGATTTGGCCATAAAAGGGCCAGATAATCCACTAACCAGACGAAACCCATTTTCAAATTACCCTATGGCTGTATTCGAGGGGTTATCGGTGGGTTGACTCTGGGAAACAAACGCAGAAATCATGAATGATAATGGGACACTTTCCCAGTAAGAAAGTTAGCATTCTTTATAAACGCTGCAGCTATTCTGAGAGACTAGAAAATAAAGGAACTTAGGTCTTCGATAACCGACCTCTCCAAAAACGAAACCTGACGTAAGCATCTTCTCATCTGGAGAAACTTAATAATGTGTTCACACGTATCATGTATAAACCGAACGAGCTGGTTGTGGGCTCCACTCCTGGAGCCGGCCACTCTGACCATGTTTTCCCTAGTTAGGCGAATGCTCTTTCGTTCCCCTTTCATGTTTCAGGTAGTGCCGGACAAATGGAGTAGATCCTTGCTAGCTGGAAAGTTCCTCTCGGCCCTACCAGATGGTAGCTTTCTCGAGGGCCCCAAGTGAGTGGAGTTCCCCTTGGTCCCGCCAGAGGGAAGCACTCTTTGAGCAGCTTGCCAGTGTTACCGGATTATCAAGCTTGGAAAAGTTAGGGATCTCTTCGCGTCTCTGTTGGTCGGCCTTGCCTGCGATTTTTTCACTTTATCCGTTCTTCCTGGCAAACAGAAATGATCCGCACCGCTAGCACTACTATCAATAAACATTTCATGCCTCTTCCTCCTAGAATGGCACTTGCTTCTCTGCCTTCTAATGTGAGTAAACAGACATGGCCGACAATGCAACGACAGAACAAGCCAGCTGGAATTAGCAAAAATTACACCCAACTTTGCTTTCGCAGATTAATTACAGCAGCACTTGGCATTAATGAGGGCTGCGGTAGGCATGTCAAAGAGAACTACGCAGTATTTTTGTGCACGTGATGAAGATGATGACAGGGGTTGGTTTCCTGCCACTCGTCTTTGTGTACTTGCTCCCCACTCGTGGCCCGGTGGGGGCTCTCAAAGTGGTGTCGCAGTCTATCGGGGATCATCCGAGGCTGTCGACTGCTCCGTAGATGACAAATAAAATGTATATACTCAATTTTCTGGCAATAACCTATGAAGTCCTCTTCATTCTGAATGATTTTCATATCATTGGTAAACCGTAAATGATAAGACAAAAAAATGTAGACGTCGTATTTTAAGTAACTTATGCCATTTCCGGGATATACCTACGCTATTACTGCTTTGCATACTTTGTAATCCTCTTGAAAGTACCGTCGCTGGTAGATAGAGAAATCATGTGAATGTGACAAACCGTCCACAGCTAATTGCTTTTGTCTACCTTCTTCGTTAACAATTAAGTGTTTGCTCGTCGACACAAACTTTTCTGACAGTCCCTGCTGAAGTTGGCAAAAGTGAAAAACTTTCATTAACTCACTCGGAACACAAGCAGAAGATGGTCTGCCGGTCAACATTTCGGTGCGCTGATAACCTTAATTTTGGAAATTAGAATTGCCAGCTAAAATGTGAAGCTTACCTCACCTGTATCATAATCCTCCTCTTTCATCAGTAGAAATTACTAGACATGTGATAACTTTGAATCAATATCCCGGTCGCTGGGAACTCTGTTAAAAGTACACTATGTGGTTCATTCCCACTCCACCTCGCTTCCACTGCGGTACCATCGCTGTTTTAGTCTTTCGGTAAACGATCCTAAATTATGCGTTTGATCCATGTTATGTTATTGGGGCTTGTCACGCTGTTTTAACATTATCACCTTCAGCTACGTAGTGCTCTTGCTTCAGCTGAAGCTGATAACCCTGCAGCAGCTAAACGTCATAAGTAACACCTCTGCACAAGGAGCAGCAAGTCGGGCATCAGGAGGTTCCACTCGCATTATCAAGGTCCTCAAAACAAACACCGTTAACCCCTTGAGCTGCTATTAGGGCCATCTTCTCCTTTGAAAAACAATTATTACCACGTCGTCCTTGCATAACGCCAGTAAACGCTGTTTGATGCACTGAAATTACACAAAACGCTTGCAATTAAACCAAATACTCCACATTTCTACCATCCATTCTGTTTGTGGAATAGGTGAACAGTTACACAGTACAAGTCAGCGTTATAGTTGCAGGTTGCACGGTTCATTGTTCAATCTCTCTTCTGTAGGTATATCTGGGCTCCTAAATGGAAAAGAAAAATATAACTAACAACAGTGAATGCTGTGTTTCTCCCAGCCACAGGATTCTCTACAGACTACCTGATCACCTTTCTACCTTCTCTAGCCAACTTTTCGCTATCAGTATACAGTACATTACATATCATGTTCAACTCACTGCATGCACTTCCTAGCCTCCAACCCCCACACATGGTCCGGTTTCACGGTTTAAGCGAAGACTTAAGCTACAATGGAGTTTTACAGTACAAGCGACAAGCCGAGCTTACACGTGGAAACCGTACTCAACTGTGGTTTAACTCTACGTGTCGCCGCGTTATCTGAAGAAGTGATGACGACCGAGGAGAGATTTCGATTTAAGTAAACAGTTGGCAATGACACAATCAAACATAAAACCGACTGGTAAGAAACAAAACTTAATTTTAAATTTGTACTTTACACTTTTATCGTATACATTGCCGTCACATCCACATACAAAGTATTGTTTTATGCTTCAGTAACAATGCTTCTCTTAAGTGCAAGTAAAAGCAGCGGAGAATTGTCCGACATCTCAAAACTTCAGCATACAGAACTATCGAAATTGTTTCACACCGTTCTAATCCATATTTCGTATCGCAACTTTTCCCCATGTTTGGTTTTTCTTACTCCATAGTAATTCGTCTCTATTCCATGCTTATGCTGACTTCTTGAGAAGTAAACTTGTTCCATCATTTTAACTTTAGTTGCTACATAACCTACAAAAGCTTGTTATAGGAACAGCGTCGCTATAAACAAACGATGGGAATTCGGTCGATGCGCAAGCGTTAGCAACTTTACGTTCAGCTCAGTAAAACCGAACCTGGCTGCCCTACAATGAAGCTTGCCTTGTTAAGCGGCACCTTAGGTTACTAAAGCTTTGGCTTAAGCTAAACTGTGAAACCGGCCCTGTGTCACATCACATACGCGACTTGCTGGCAACGAGAACGCCGACGCTGCAGCAAAAACAAGCAACGTAACACTGTAGTAGATGACATCAAAATCCCAATCAAGGTTTCCTTATCCATATAAAACGAGACATAACACATCAGTGGCACTCTGCTCCAAAAAGCAGGCTGCATACACTGTGTACTAACTACAGGGGTCAAAACCACGACATATGAATCTCCACCACCGTGACATGCCATCTCAAAGACAAGTGCGTCATTTCAAATAGCATGAAATACTTAACAATGTAAAGATGTAACCAGTTTTGTAAAATCAAGAATATGTGCTATCAGCCGCGATGTGAATGCTCTCGGAACAGGGCGCCACTGTTTTGTTTACAATGCGTAACGTCACCAAGACTAACGATCAGAGGGAAGTGAGGGGCAAGGCGATAGTGGGAATGTACAGTTGCACAATGAAAGTAGTACCACATTTGCAGGCCTCAGCCTCACTAGTAAATGCAGATGTTTTCTTTCACCTGACTGCACTTCCGATGTCCCGCAACTGTTATTTCAGTAAAGTCCAACCTGTTCTCTTAAGAGCTAACGTTCAAAGTTCATAGTCCACCCCACCATGAGAACAAGTTAAACCAATCAAATTTCACTTCTTCGCACCGCAGCACGAGTGGGAAGGGAAACTCTCTCTCACTCTCTCTCTCTCTCTCTCTCTCTCTCTCTCTCTCTCTCTCTGTAACGTTTAATTCCTCTTCCCACAGAAAGCACTCATGTCGTGGCCGACTAGTGCAAATGTATGAAACCCAATGCATGTAGTCGCGATATGACTTAAGGTCAAACGGCTTTAAAAATATATATCTTTAGTAAATCAGAGTTGATAATATATATATCCAATCATGCAATAAATGATATTAGAGGTATGATGGAAGTTTCCCAGATGTTTCTGAAAGCGTGAAACCGTCCCAAAATCAGACGCCAACGTTAACATCTATTTCAGTCGCAGTACTGATGTTCTGTCGACATAGTAAACTGCTGTCCAATCTTGCGCTTCTTCCAAGAACCATGACAGGCCTGCATCACTCAGGGTTACGAAATTTTGAGTAAGCTAATCCTCTCACATGCTCTCTAGTATTACACATGTACAAGCCAAATAACTAACAAAGCCAATTTCGTTATATGTGCGTCGGCTCTGCAAAATATACAAAATAGTCCTGAAACTGAAAACTTCACAAAAATGTAATATTTCATCTATTGGTAATAGCCTTTCTAACAACACTAATGACGCAGAAAATGTAAACAGAAAACTTCTCTGTTATTCACAACTTACTTTTCGCTGCGGTGAACACAGTAGCGCACATTCACTAGATTTCTCAACCCACTCTTCTACCAACTACTGTTTCATCTATTTTATATTAAATGAAATGCCTTTATTTCACATTTCGTTATAGATACAAGACGTATACTGTATGCTGAACTGACAGTCAAATGTTATAAAAGTGGGTGCCCATGAGCCAGCCGACTTTACTTACATGTCACGAGAATAGCAGGGTAGTTCGGGGATGGGGAGATATACTTGAAAATCTCCATGTCGCAAGATGTTCAACTTAAACATCCAATTTGGTGTTTGACGGATTTTCTGTTTAAAGTTATGGTATACACTGATCTTTTACCGGAGAGCCTCAAGGCACGTAATTGCAGTGAAATCTCCTACTTAAGTTTTGGTGCAATTTAATATTTGTCCTACTTTACTATACGTAACATATATGATATTTAGCAAAGTTTTACCTTACTGCATCGTTTTAAAAACGATAAACTCTTTTAAGCCATGTTTTAGAGACGAAGCGCTTCTCAGAACTAAGCCATTGCACTTTTTCGAACCTATAAATTAACAATGTGGCTGTTTATAACAATCCAATACAATTTTTGTTTCCAAGTATAATACAATATCGTTCTAGAAGTGCTCGGTCGACTGAGAGATGTCGTGAAAATTGACAAATTACTGTGATGTATCATCCTTTATATGCCGCGCTGTCGAGTTACTGTAGCCACTTGTTTGTGACGATCGTGTTGACATTTTCTACAAAACGGACAAAACTTGAAATATGAGTTGTGATAAACTACTTCATTTTGAAGGGCTTAACTCCAACAGAAGTATAAAAGGAGTTGGATTCGACATTAAAGGATTCTTTCTCTTCGTTTTCAATGGTTAAAAGTGGGCTGTTCAATTTCGGTGAGCGTCCAGGGCGTCCCAAAACCGACGAGATTGTGGCAAGCTCGTACTCACTGATCGCCGATTGAAGGTACGCGAGTTGGCTGACATTGCCCCGATAGGCCGTATCCCCTACATACGCCTTTCGCGTATGAGAGAGCTTTCCGCTGGATGCGTGCGACGTTTGTTAGCGGACCAAACAGGCATTCAACTGAACATTACTAAAGTGTGTTTAAACTGTTTGAACGCAATTCCTGTGAGTTTCTCCGACGTTTCATAGCAGGAGTTGAAACATGGATTCATTAGTACACGCCAGAGACGATGGAGCAGTCCAAACAATGAGAATGCGCCAAAGGGAGCAAAAACAGTTCAATCTGCAGAAAAAGTCATGACTACGCTTTTGAGTTTCTCATGGTGTAGTGCTCCTTCAGAAGAACAGACTCATCACGGGGAGCATTACCCTTCACTACTGGATCAACTGAAGGATGCTGCTCAGGCTAACGTCCACATCTTGCGCAAAAGAAAGTTCCCCTTTCATCACGACGTGTCTTCACACACGTCTGGGATACACTACCTTCAGAAGGACAGAAACTTCAACGGGGAGCATGACGCTTCACTACTGGATCAACTGAAGGATGCTGCTCAGGCTAACGTCCACATCTTGCGCAAAAATGTTGCCACACGTGACGGAACATGTCTTCACTCAAGTCTGGGATTGTTGCTGCGAAACTGCATGACTTTCGCTTCCAAGTGCTTCCACATCCACCATACTCGCCGGATTTGGCTCCCAGCGATTGCTTCTTGTTTCCAAACCCGAAGTAATGATTGGGTGGACGAAATAATGAGGTTGAAGCTGAAACACGCATGGACAAATCTTGGCGGCGACGTGGACGAGTGGTTGGATCTTCACCAAAGCGACCCCGGTTCAATCCCAGAGTCCGGCATGTGGGATTTGTGGTGTACAAAGCGGCGGCTGGGCGGGCTTTCTCCGGGTTCTCTCGCCGTGATTCATTCCACCGATGCTCCATCACCACCTTTCATATCATCGACTTCCTGGCTCTCATCCCGGGTGTGTGGCTGATTACCCACCATGATCTCTTGTCCTCTGCCCCGGGCGTTCTCATGCCTTGTAATTTTTTCCTGGGGCGGGAGTATTAAAAGGTTGTAAGGTGGTTACACTAAATATAAATATTTACAAGGCAACTAAGTTGGGGGGGATATCTTAAATGTTGCATTTTGTTGGTCAATCCCGTTCTACTGGATCTGCTGCCAATCCTGAAGGACTGTAGACTATGGACTGAACTCGCAGTTTCCGACTATGAATATGACTCATCAGCTCAGAAAAATCCCAAAAGACGAACTGTCTTAATAATGACTAAATAAAATAATGTGTAGGCCGCGTTGCGTCACGTTCCTGAGATCGATACGCAGTACCTGGCGGTTCCAGCTGACTCCATAAATGATTTAAAACGCCGCATCTAAACACACGCGACGTCACATGACACGCACATATATACCTGGCCACTTCACCACGTCTTGCCCACTTTCAGTGTTAAATGTGTAAATTTATAACATCTTATGTGTTCCAATCACATGACCTCCTTTATCCGCTATCATTTACGTTCATCAATACACTTTTACAGTACCTATATTACCCACAAGTATTGCATTCCACCAAAATACTTCAGGCGAAAATACATTTTAGGAAAAGGTCCGTGTGTGGGGTGAACAGCGAAACCTTGGTATTTAAGTTCAGTATTTAACAAGGATCCGATACGAAGATTTTAAAGAAAACTTTCCCACCCCAAACAGCCCTTTACATGGGAAAATGGTCGTTCTTTTGGTTTTCTCAAAAATAGCTGTAAAATTGCGAATTAATATAGCAAAATTAATGTTTAATATATTTCTATGACAAAATGTATACCCTGACTTTTCTTGGAATAGCCTGTCAAATCCTAATTTTCTATAACTGGTAAACCAGAAGAGACCGACAAAAGTAACTGTTTTGGGCCCCTTAAATTTTCCCAGGTCGAAGGCATCTACATGAGATATACGAAACTTCGTATGCAGTTTGCAAATCAGCGGGCCCGTTTCATAAAGATTTTACATTGATATTATTAGTAAGAAAATTATATTAATAATATTAGCATTCTGTTCGATAAATCTATTAGTTATTAGTGTATTACCTAGTAATGTTAGTAAACCCTTTCATAAAAGAGCAAGGGTAATAAAATTGGCTCAATTTCATGAGTAAGTCCATTAGTGGAAGACCCTTGAGTTGTATGTTTGCACATGTACTCACAAAATCAGTAGCATGTGTAATTCTTACTCAAGAATAACAGTTCAATCATTAATTCAGCACCTTCCGCAGAAAAGATTGCTTTTTCAAACTCTCTTTTGGGGGGGGGGCAGGGTTTCCCTGAGCCAGAGCTTATAAACAAATGAAATGATGGTGGGCAAACAGCCCTATTTAAATTTAACATACGATATTGTAATAAGAACCAATCACATAAGAAAATGATAAGATCAACAAGCAATCCTAATATACCACTAAGGGAGAGAATACAGAACACCAAGCAACAATAGGAATTGAATAATAATTTATCATAGTATAACCAAGACAAAATGAGTGATATACATGTCAGCAAGCAAAGCATTCCTTCAATGATTTTTCTTTTAAAACCTTTGATATGTTTGCAACTTTTTAAATCTATAGGTAGAGCCTTGTATAACTTAATGACATGTTTAGGTTTCTTGTTATCTGCACCTTAGAGCCTTCAAATACTGCATCACCCTTTATGGAGGTATGTGATTCCATTTTTACTCAAGACATCAACAAAAACCATAACCAAGATGTCCAATATGTAATGAAAAGAGAAGGTAAAACATAACACAGTCGTATGGCAACTAACAGCATCTTTTATGAAACAGGCCCCAGATGGTTTGCTCATCGCTAACAGAAGTTGAGAGTGGTTGCGGTAAGGGATGCACGATTTCCTTGGAAAGGTAGTACATGCAAGGCATTTGAAGAAGGGAGGAAAAGCGAAAATTGTTGATGTTGGGAGGTGCCACGTTAGGGAGAGCTTCATCGCTGAATTAACAGTTCAAGTCCACTGACAAACATTTTGCTCAACACGCAGTTAGGCTGATGCAAGTTTATTCTGTTGTGACCAAACCTGCACAAATTAGACAGGCTGGCGCCAGTTTTGCCTGCAGTAAGAGCAAGTACTTGTCTGTATTCGTCACACTATACTTCTGTTACAAGAGGGAACCCAATCAGATGTTTAAAACCGAGTCGCTATATGCTGACCTTGAAATCCAATACTTCCATGAGATCGCGAGAAACTGAATGATGACCGCCTCAAAAAATGACAAAGTATTGGCAAACTGGAATCAGTAACAAAGGAGATCTAGGAAGTGGCTAATGGCGCAAAAGATTTATTTTATATAAATTGTGCTTTAACACGATTAAAGTTAAGCTTTTGTCGTTCTCTTACGGTGTATTAGATATATAAAAAGTCAGCGATAATGAACCGGCTTCACAGACTAATCATGTAAATATTCTACACATCTGGTATTTTAGTCAAAATCGTTTTCAGCCATTTTAGAGAAAATAAAAAAAAACTTCTTCCTTGAAAATGGGGGAATCGTGTCGCATCCTCAGATGTCAAGTTTAGTATTTAACCGACCGTTTTATTTGTTAATTATGCTGTTCACAGACATTCATACACGGACCTGTACCTAGAACGGTCCTTTTTGGATTCAGGGACCTTCAAAACGTATATTTTCGATGAAACTGAAAGCAATAGTAATAGAGAAGGTGGAAGTATCAGAGGATCTCGCAGAGTGTAAACCTGTTTTATGTCGTTACTCCCGCAGGCTTCGTTTTCAACATCAACTGGAGGATAGATCCTGTCTCAATTTGTGTCATTTGAAGCTTTTGGGAGACCGAGACACTTCAAGCTGATCGCTCTAAAATCACATTGCTACTGTTGTTAAGGGTAGCTGTACTACCTTACAGGTTTCGTGGCGAGTCTCAGGTTACGCAACATCTCTGCAACGCACATCACATTTGAATACATGTGTGAATGCCTAAAAAATTTCCAGTCTCTTGGTGAAAACAAGAGGCTGCTCGTAAACTCCTAAAGCCATCACAAATAAAAAAAACTTTCTGAAATGGCCCTGTTTCAGGATACGTGAGTCTGTTAGATCAGTAACAGCACAGTATCCAAATAACGATAACTTGATTTACTTTTTTGTTCATTTCTTGGAATGTGCCCCCCCCCCGAATCCTGCGAGAGGCTTCGTGCTGATGACGTAACAATTCTGTAGTAAACAAACAATTGCATTCCAAGCAAAAATCCACACCTACCAAGATTTCGCCAGAAACACATCTTTTGAGATCCCTAAAAATGGCTCTAACCCCCTCAACTTAAATAGTATATGTTGAAGATATTTATGAAGGAAATGTTAATTCCTAGGTAATCCGCCTTAGAGGACCAAGGGTTCACAAACATGCCTGAACATGTCATTTTGGGTGGGCTCCTCTGATCATGAACTCCAAAGTGACAAACCCGTGCTAGTTAAATGTGGAGTTATTCAACATGTGTAGCGAAATTTGGTGAATACGGATACCTTCGAATAAAGTACGGAGTAACATTTTAAATCTAAGTACTGCACAATATCTGCAACAGAGATACAATCGTACGTGTTCGTCACGCTACTTGGCCGGTAACAAAATCTGCCTGGGTAAAGAATAACGGGACAGGTTCTCTAAAAGCTGTCAATGCAACTAAAATGTTAACGTAATTAATTTAGGAACATCTTCATGAAGCTAATGAGATGAGACTGCATTAGCTGAGAGTGCTTGGCACATCAAGAGAAATATTCTGATTTTGCCAGCCTGCTCCACTCGTGCTTGACATGTACGTTAAACATTCCTGAAGACAGAGCACGTGAAAAACCACCCGATAAGCTGCAACAAAATAAATTACAGATGACGAATGAGGTAAAAAACGATTTCTAGATAAAATGATAAGTGGTCCATATAACATCAATCACTACACAGTAGTAAGACACGGCGTGCACCTTTAAGAAGCTATGGTCACACAATTTCTATAAAAAATTTATTCAACTGATTTTAAAGTGAATTGTTTGCTGGTAAGCAGAGATTGAAGATTTACCGAGGTTGTTTACAAAATGTGGACGGCAGTACGCACCCACTCCAATTTATTTCATTGTCTGGAATGTTGCCCAGCCTGTGGTATCGCCAAGCACTAGTAACAGGAAAAAAACTGGGTGATAAAAACCGAAACGTGATTGAGGGAACTGAAACGGTTCAAAAGTAAATCCACGTAGTTCACTTTTATATGAGAATCTCTGTCATTTTCTGTTCAGAAAAACACAAAATCGCTGTAACTCACCGGATAGATTGGGGGATCGTACTTGCTTTAGAACATCGGCAAGCGAGGAAGAATTCAACTTTGACTGCCTTGTTCCAAAGTAATGCGGCCGCTGCATCAAGATGAGTCCAGCAGACTCCCGGGCCGAAGATGGACCAGGCCAATCTGGGACAATGGGACCGTTAAGACATGCTCAACAATGGGAAGACCAAGAGACAGCGCTTGATCTTTCTCCAGTTCAGGAGCTCCTAAATGAAGTGCACACGAAAGGCTCAGGAAGACATTTGCGACTCGGACCGTTCAATAGACAAGCTGTAGCAATGATATGATTGGCTACGGGTGAGAGCTGACTCGCATCTCACAGGTAAGGAGCGGGTTGCATGCAATGGTACGCTATTCCAGTGCTATGTCATAAATGTTGCCATCACCAACATAGGAAATCTACCAGTCGATAATCAAGGGTCACTTATGTGTCCGGCGGTCCCCAATAAACTGATCCGTCTCTCTGCGGTGCCGCAAGAACTCCAGTCAGGTGAAACACATTGCGTAGCGGCCCAGGATGCACAATGCATGTAGCCGCATGAAAGTACACTACATTGGGATCAGGGACATTTAAGGAAAGTAACGGCCAGTCACGAATGGGACTAGGACATCAGGATACCACTTTTCATGCTAGCATTCACGATATCGCACGGTTGACGTTAGCGTGCTGTTCAATAGCTGATCCAACTTTTGACCAGATTTTATCCATCCGACACAGAGCAACCTCCCAACGTTTCGAAACACCAGATCGACAGCGAGTGACGGCGTGTAGATCCGCTATGACAGACAAGCCAACTGCTGAGGCTTCTATGATGGCGTCTAACTTCAGCTGTTCGGTCATTTCCCGAGCTCCAACAGCATTAACAGGAGATCTATTGCGTGGAAGCGTAGACCAAAGTCGTGAACCATACTACAGAATTCGTAACCTAAGCGCTCCATCCGCTCAGCTACATGCACAGGGGTATGTGTAACTAGCCAGATTGGGACTGTTACATAAGCTTTTGGCAGTCACTGCCCAGCAGAGGACCTTCGGCAACTAGAGAAGGGCAGAGATGCTTTGCTGGTAATTTGGATGTCAAGAGTTGAAACCTCGCTTTCCATGCGCCGAAGCCCCTACCCCTGAGACGAGACCTTCAAACAGCAACTCATCTTCTTCACATATCTCGGCTAATCTTCTACGGTATACTCAGCAAGAAGTCCAGCACAGTAAGTACTGCAGATCGTCTTTAAGGTGCGATATCTTGGAGCAATACGAGGTTTCGCCATGTTGTAACAGTTAGATGGTAGAGCGTCGGCGCAGAATCCCAAGTCATCATCATGAATGCTCCAAATGATTCCATTCGGACTACTTGTGGTGTGAAAGAACAATCAACAGTGATGTTCTGCGAGCGCAGAAGGGAACAGTGAATCGTTACGGCAAATGTTGTCAGCCAGAATTGAAGAAAAGAGGTCACAAGGGATAGCCACGTGTTGCCTCGAGGTCTGATCCAGAAAAGAACGTAACACAAAGAAAGAATGTGTGTGCTATCTTACACAGGAATACTTTACTGATACAATAATCGTAGTCAGTTTCACCGATGTGGACAACGGCCGGGAACATCCGCTCTTAAACAAATGGCGGTTTTGTTTGTTTGCCTTTTCCTAGAAGAGGACAAAGGCTGAAGCATAACAAGTTTCCTGGAACTTCCTTTTGATAATCAAGCTGCTCAGAAGGCAAAGAGTGACATTAAGCTTCAGCACCCAATTAAATTCTGTTGTTGCTGCTCAGAACTACAATATAAACTCACCATTTCACTACTTCTATCCAATGAAACATTAGCGGAAGAGTTGTTTTTATTAAGCAATACCACGATAAAACATTTAACGTAACGCAATGAGACAACAGCACACACTAAAGCTGATGTAATCCCACTTTTACTTTCTCTACTAGGATTTCAATAGAAATACATGTTCTTAGATCCCTAGAATAAAATAATTAAAAGGCTCCTGTGTGTGACCGGATTAGTACCAACGTTCTGGTTACTTATTTTCTCAAAAAGTCTAACGATTTTTATTGAAATACCATATATTTAGGACATTTACATGGCAAAGGAATGAATATTCTGGCAATAGCCTGTGAAGTTCTCTTCATTTGGAAGGAATGTCGTATAGTTTTGTAAGAGACAAAAACTTACCACACAAAACATGTAGATATCTTTAAAAAATACAATTTACTTCAAATAACTTTTTGTACGAGTGGGATGGCTCAGGCAGTAACGTCTGTGGCCCTCATTCAAGCGGTCCCGGATTCAAATCCCGTGGGCCGAACAATCTGACTGCTTTTTTTCCCCTAGTGATTTCCCTCAATCGCCAAGGTAAACACTGGATTGGATATTTAATACCATGTGTCAACATTCCAGTTAAGTTTAAAACAATAGTAAAAATGAAAACAGATGATGCTATGCTCTGTCATCTATCACAGATAAAGACTCGACGGCACCCTAATGCCATCTTCCCAGCTCGTGTACAAGCAGAGTTATAGCTAACTACCACTAAGGTCTCTGTGGGCACGTGTCGAAGGTACCATCTGTCCATAAGTATAGAAGCAGCAGCACAGTTGTCTAGCACTAAGGCCTCTGTGGAAACATCAAAGCTACCATCTGCCCGCCACGTATAGAAGCAGAGATACAGTTGCCCAACACTAAGGTCTCTGTGTACACGTGTGGAAGCTTCCGTCTATCCAGCACGTGTAGAAGCAGAGATACAGTTGCCTAACACTAAGGTCTCTGTGGGCACGTGTTGAAGCTTCCGTCTATCCAGCAGTGTAGAAGCACAGATACAGTTGCCTAACACTAAGGTCTCTGCGTGCACGCGTCGAAGCAGAGGTACATTGGACTGCCACTAAGATGGTGTGGTACAGGGATGAGACCTAGAAGGCTAACTGTCCGCCACACACCGAGCCAGTAACAGGCCCGTCGCGATATGATCACGTGGTTAAAGCATGTAAAATACTGAGAAAAATGAACTTGTTTATTATATGAGGCATTTCTGAAATATCCGTTGCTATTGGTTTGAATTGTTCAATACTTTATTTCAGTTTCTGAAGTACTGGCAATCTCCAGTTTCTCGCGATGTTACGGAAAGCATAGAATCTCGCTTTTAAACTTTTGGTTGCCACTATCCCCTTTGTACCTGTATGCAGCAGACAGGAATAGTTTAATACAACATTAAAGGTCATGCAGAAGCGGGAACTTGAAACGTGATAGAGCTGGTCTAACCTATCAGAAACAGGCAAGTAACCAAAGATTCCGTTAATTCAAGTGAGCGAGGTTATTGTGAAGGTCTTCGCACAGAAGGCTACAATTTTATATCAAACATGCAACAATTAATGCGGTATTACATCACTGCTGCCAATCCTGCGCTTTATAACCACTTCAGTTATCATAATACAAAACTAGGTCGTCCACAATTGAACTGATGTTTTGGAAAGCCTCGTTTGTGATTTCTCCGCCGAATGTGAAGAAGATAGTTAGGGGTCTGTCTCTCCTTCCCGCAATGGGATACAAAATGTTTTACTTTACTGTGTCATATTAAACAAACTGTATTTGTATTCCTCATCTGAATATAGATAACCTCCATTCATGTTTTATGCACGATATTTACTAAAATTTCAATTACTTTCCGTCACTAATTCTAGAGATAACATCTAACTGGCAAATAAATTAGCAAAATAACTCTACTGTATATGACTAAATAAACTATGATTACTGCACCGTATGGCCTAGAAGTCAGTTGACAAACGACAAGATTAGCTTAATGAATCATGCTCAGTGTGGTGGCAGTGTGTCTGCCTCACATTCAAGAGGTACTGAGTTCGTTATTCTCAGAGGATGAGCATCTCGGTCACTCACCGTCCGATATGGTGTACGTTAACTTAATCATCAAACCAGTTGTACTATAAGCATACAACTGTAGGAGTTTCAAGCTACAAACTTAACAGGATGTTTTCTGTGCTGGATGCCAAAGGCAGCTACTGAAGAAGGTAAGAGCGAATTTTAAAAACATCACATGACAATCATCTACACAGATGTTTACTAGTGCGGGGCGTGGTGTGGTGTGAAGTGCTAGAGATTGTGGTTTCAACAACACGGAGTTAACTCTTCACTACGCTCTAATCGTTCCAGACAAATTCAATCCCAAATGTGGACGGGGTGGTCCAACGCCTCCTGCTTCTCTCCCATGGCGCTATTTATGCGCGCCTAGTGGGACCCTTAACTAATCAAACAAAATTAATACGTTACATACTACCAAATAAATTAATTTTGCCATTTTAACTGCCCGGGTAACAAATTGGCGCCTTCAAGAAAATTGAAGGGAGGTGGAAAGAACAGAAAAATGTGTGATATTATTCACACAATGTATATTGAGAAAGTTGACGGCAGATAAACATTCGGACTGACAGGCGATTAGTCTCAGCAGCAAAAAGAGCCACGTGCACGCAGCAACAGCAGCTGCGAAGCGTAAGATCTGGACAGCAGAAAAATGAGGATCGCAGTCCTCGGACGAATCGATTTTTCAGCGAAGTGTACGTAACAGAGAATATTCCCTCAGCATGATTCATATATCGGCGCGTAAAATCTTATAGGCTCCATTCACAATGAAAATTATATGTAAACTTATAAGTCTTGAATTAAACGTAAACTTGGACGCTTGCAAGGTCCTTTATGTCTAAGTCAAACATTAGAAACTAACACTGAGGGCGATTTTCATCACGTGATCATTGTCATCTCCGTCGCCATGCGAGACTTTCTGTGTACAGATCCCGGGCCATGAAACACCGTGATACCTACAAAACAAATTGTGATGGTAGATGGCGCTTTTTTTAAGAGTTAAAAGTAGCCAAAGATAAAATTTGGTCATTTTCAAACAATTGGTTTGACTAAAAAATACTTTGAACCTTCGGCTTCAATTACAAACTGTGGCTTTTGCTCTCACGGCAGTTTAAAGCTTCGACCAAGAGCACACGGCGTTTATTTACTTCCAATAGCTTTTACTGGACTTTGTTTTTCTTGCTTTTGACATTAAGGTGTAGTCTATAACCATGGTTCAAAGTTTCAGCAAAACTCAGAGAGAGTGAACTTAAAAAAAGTGGCATGTGGTTTTTGCTACACTTTTAAATTGTTCGAGATATGATAATTTAATTTCATCATTGAGTATAAACTGCCACAAAAATTATATTTAAAGGTTTTAAAAATTGTTCTGAAACAACGAGAAAAGTACAAACAATTGCATGTGCGGTGTTTCCATTGTCAATGACTACATATCCCGTTAGGCTTTAAGTGCTACTCGAATGTTGCCGATATAATTAATTTCATTTACCACCTCCGTTCTTTGTGAAGCTACAAGACACGGTGAATAATCACAAATATCACAGATTGTAATGTTGTCACATTCAGGCTGCCTATTTTATATAAACACACACACAGTTTCTCAAGAAAATATTCGTCTGCACTTTAAAGCATTCAAACAGCCAAATTACTATTTTACATAAAGATCATATGGCAATACAGTTTAAGTTTTTTGGCAGTTTTTCAGATCGTCCATTTTATGTTACATAAAGTTTTGAAAAATATGCCAAAATTGCAACTTTTTTGTGCGTGGTGTTTTCAAAATTATCACACACTGGATAGACCATGTTTATGCATACATCGTCGACATGTGACTTAAGCTGGTGGAGAAATAAATTCGTGAACTCGACAAAAGCGAGCAGAAAATGAGGAATTAAGCCAAAAACGTTAAAAATTCCTAACTTAGACAGTTTATTCCTCCGTCAAATAAAACGCCATTTTCACCGCAAAATCAAGTAATATACAAAAACATTTGCTCTACTCAATGGGTGAGATAATTTTGAAATCACCACGTACAAGAGAGTTGTAATTTTGGTATACTTTTCAACAATTTATAAAAATGATAAAACAAGTAAACTGTATTACCATTTGATCTTTACGTCCAAAAAATTAGATAATTCTCTACATTGATTTGGCTGCTAGAATGTTTTAAAGTGCAGACGAACTGTATATATTAACATGACCTCATAGGGCTAGGTTAGTTGTCGCCGTGGTCATAATCTCAAGATGATGTGGACTGAAAGCGAAAACCTGTTGAAGACACAGAGAGAGGTCGCAGTTACTGCCGAGAGAACAAGGCGGCGCATTGTTTCGCTATCAGAAGCAAAGCGGGAGATTCCTTCGCCCAAAGTAATGCATGACGAGTACCTAGCTTTATAGCAGGCTTGGAATGCTTCATGTAGGTACCACGTATGTTGTAACAACATTATGAAAATATTACATCATTCAATAGCGGGCTAAAATCATCGGATTCAGTGTTAAAACTTGAAACAAAAACAAGTCATCTAAATAAAGAAATTCATCATTTAGTAACCACAATTGTAAATGTAGAAGTAAGCGATACGTTATGATTGACCAGTTGAACCAGAGGCGATATTTTAATAATTCCACTCCTGTCTATAGGTCAGCAAGAATGGACAAAAACTAAATACTTGTGGATGGTTATCCATTCTGCTATCTCTGCCAGAGGAGGAGGAAGTATTGTACTCCACCCATTAATTTCATGTACAGATCTCACCAGAATGTTTTGAGCTTTTTTAGAATAAGGTGCGCGCGTGTCACAGAAAGAGAGGGAGAACAGCATAACTGAAACGAAAAGTTGCTTAAATACCAATCTTGCTTTTAAGTTCAGTATCTTCGAAAGATCCGACACAAATTATCCCTAACTACCCTTTACATGATGAAATTGTCATTACTACGTTCTTTACCACGTACATAAAAGGTATTGCATTCCACGCAAAAATTCAATACAAGATGTCACCGGAAATACATGTTTTAAGCCCCGAAGTGAACAGCATAACTGAAAAACGAGAAGTCGAGTAAATACCAAACTAGTAGGTATTTACGTCGGTACCATCCAAACACCCCCCCCCAAACCCAACTACGCTTTACACGAAACATTTTTCGAAACTTTTATTTTCTAAAAAAAATAGCTAAGAATTTGATTGAAGTACCATATATGAAAGATCTTCACATGACAAATAAAATGTATATCTTGAATTTTGTGGGAATAGCCTGTGAAGCCCTCTTTATTCATAAGGAATTTTATATAACCTTGTATAATGGTAAACGTTAGGCGGTAGACGAAAACGTACTACACAAGAAATGTACTTCTCTTTAAGCCACACAATTTCAAAAACCTTGGTGGCACCAGCCATTTCCGAGATATCCGAAATGTTCAAGTCCTATCGACATTCTGTTGGCATCAGTATGCAATGATTAAATAGGTTACGTCATCCATCAATTCCGGAGACATTGCTAAATCCTACTACCTCAACATGCATTTCATTTGTCATTACCGAAAACCAGTAGATTCCTTCAACACATATACAGTACCAATTTCCAAGTGAACTACATTGTTAAAGAATTCTTTACTGTGTTCATTTTAAAGTTAATCATCTATGTGGTAGCGTAACACACTCGACTGTCCATTATTTAGTATGCCGTGATCTGACAGTGTTTATATAAACTGCTATAGCACTCCAGGTTAGGACTTCCATCAATAAATTTGTAGTGTCTCCTAGGAATACAAAAACACGCAGAGTAAAGTAAAATATATCATGTCATTAATCATTTTCGATATATTCACTACTCTTTAAATGTTCCAACTTCTAAACGTATACTACAAACATATTTCGGCAGTAAATACAATGTAAAGCCTAATCACAGAGCAGATTACCTGTTTCAACTAGTACTCATGACGCAACGGTTGGTGAAGGTCCGTGTTTCAAACTCCGAGCGAGGGAATTATGCAACTGCCCACACCTCCAACAAAAGTGAAAGTGGTCCAGTAACATCACCATAGTCGTGATCCTCCTCTCAGTGGCGGCTCGTCGTCAGCGAGCGGCTGACATTGTTATACTAAGCACATTTTATCAAATAAAATCTCTAACACATAAAAAAATATTAAAACTCTCAAGTCCATGCACGTTTTCAGAACATCAGATCTGATACAGTGTAAAACAGCCACTGGCTGCAATTGGGTCAATCTTGATGGACAGGTTATAACAATTGTCATACAAAATTAATTAGTGATGGGACGATACTGATTTTTGGGCAGTGATATTCCATACTCGCTTTATAAAAAAATTGTAAAAGCGATATGATGTTCTTATTGGTAGTTTTCTGTATATAACCACTCTTGTATTGTGTGCTGCTAATTCCAAAATTGTTCCTATTTGACATTCTCAGCAAATTTTTGTATTTTGATAATGCCACGGACGATCATTCCATGTTGTCAATCAAGGATAATAATAACTTCTTTCCTCGCCTTTTTGTGCTGAAAACTTTCTTTTAAAGTATTTTCTTCTCATAGAAAAACAAATACTAGCATTCTTTATTCTGCAATCTTGATAATATATATTTCATGAAGCGCTGTATTTGTTTCTGCTGGATGCACCGAGTATGTAAGTGTAATACTGAGAGTGAGTCATCCAGCCAGGCTATTGCAGAAACGTCAACTAAATCTGCTCCTTCCAAGAGTGTTTGAAATGTTACATAGATTCACCCAGAGGAAGCGCAGTCGAGCTCTATCAAGAACTACAGTCCGACTCCTTTCATTGCTTATTTAGCAAAACGTTAAATGCAGCAACTTGCAATAATGGCAACACAAACATTGCCACAGTATTAGACACACCACCGAGTTCCCATCCCTAAAATTAACTAATGATTTGAAAACGTACATACAGACTAAATACTCGACAATTACATCACTGGTTTCTAATTGTAGAAGACCCATGTGGTGCATTCAGGCTACTTTTTCTACCCATTCATCTACAAATTACTCTCACAAAAGCTTATTGCCCCATCTGAGATTAACTTCCATTGTAGATACAAGAGGTATACAGGTCAGATGTTCAAAAGCTAGTGGCTATATGCTGGCCTTGAAATTGCATACTCTTTCCATGACATCGCCAGAAACACCGTCAATAAATGACAAGGTACTGAAAAATTCAAGCCAATAACAACACGTATCTCGGAAAGGCTAATGCCACAAAAAAACGTATTTGAAATTGATTCACGTTCTTATGTAGTAAGTTTTTATCTGCCTCTTATCTGTAAGGATTGTACAAATATACACAAATGTATTTTGAATGAAGGGGACTCCACAGATTATTCTCAGAAAATTTAAGACGTAGATTTTGTCATGTAAATACCTTAAATATGTGGCACTGTAATCAAAATTGTTGGAGAAATTTTTGAAAAAAATTAAAAACTAGAAAAAATGTTCCATATAATGGTAGTTTGGGGTGCAGTATTTTCTTGAAAATTCCGTCGCAACTTTGGAAGATACTGAGCATAAATACAATTTAGGTACTTGCCGAACATTTCGTGTTTGAGTTAAAGCTATTCGCACACGTGCGCGCGGACATTTTTTCTAAAAATTCTTTTTTATTATTCAAGCAGACTCAAAACATTTATTTTCGTTGGAATCTCAGCATCTACTTTTGGGTGAAATACAATACTTCGTCTACCTACTAAGATAGAGAAACCAAAAATGTAGTGTCGAGATAACTGTATAAAACAATAATTGCCGTTTTATCTTTTCACGTAAAGTTTCTTTACCACATGAGCTACCTTACAGATTTATTTAAATGCGTTGTTGCAAATCATTTGGTCTTACCGCTCGAGCTATAGACATGTGATGGACCACAAGAATGCTGCCGCCACTGAGAACCGTGGTAGCTTTCCCTGAGAGCCTCAGGGTGTCTACATACGGCAGGCAGGCAGGCAGGCAGGCGGGCAGTGAAAGGCCAAACCGGCTGGACCAGTAACCTCAGCAAGCGGAAGAGCTCTGAGCTTTATCGTGCTTCTTGCCCCATAATCATCACTTTCCAATGTAACAAGCGTGTGCTAGCTCGGCTCCGCGGTCACAGTCAAAGAGGGCTTCTTAAACTGCCAAAAATTCTCTTTTTCCTCCTTGGGAGAGACAAACTCATTACTCTTAGGACCCATACGCAAATTTTATTTTTTCCTTTCACAGAAAGTGATGTATAAACCGAACTGCAGCATAGGCAGTGGTTTGTTTTCACATATCTACCTCTCCTGCATCTGTGGAAATAAAATATTTCTTTTTCTGCTCTCACTTGTTTACCCTATTACTCGCAACATTTTAATGAGCTATGTCAGTTACGATACTAATTTATTTTATTTATAATTAACCACTTTTTGATATAGGAATATGAACGTTTCCTTGTAGTTTCCTTGTAGCTCCCAAACTCTTAATTTGAGCTAGTTTAGTAGAAACAATTTTTTTTGTTCACATTTTTTCTCTCTCAACTTTTTCGATTTGAGTTGTGGAATATAATTTCAGATGAACTATTTAATGTTTTTCAACCAGCGCACAACAGTGTCTAAGACTATTTTTCCCGAAAAGTTCAAGCTAATAAGAACTTATATAAACTATGCTCCAGGGAGCATTTTGAAAACTGAAAAATGCTGGAAAAAATCTTATGTTAAACGTTCACATGGCTTCTCTACCCTCTATCGTTTACTAACGGATATCTCAGAACTTATTTGAAATAAATGTTTTAAAGAGATCTATCGCTTAACGTTTACCACTTATACAAAATTCCTTCCAATGAAGGATATTCTACATTTTATTTGTCATGTTAATATATGGTATTTTATCAAAATCGTTACAACAACATTTCCAAACATGTTGCATGTAAAGGATAGCTGGGGACTTTAACAATCTTCATGTCGCCCCATCTTTGCAACATATGAGTTTAAATACCAAGTTTGATATTTATTCAGACTTTTCGTTTTTCAGACAGACACGCACCCACCTTTTTTCTAAAAATGCTCTTTTGGGGTTCGGGGGGCCAGAAAACATATACTTCCCCTACTTTCATTACCTCCAGATTGTGTGCTAGATGACTCACTCAATGCGAACTTAATAAGGGCATGCACACTCACAAACGAGAGGGTGCTGTTCTCGCAGATATGCGCCAAATGTTAATATTCACCCCACCCCATTCTAAATTTTGGTATTGCGGTTCAAAAAGGAACCGCAAATTCAAACCCTGACCTGAGAATCTCCCAAATTTACATTTCCACTCATAAATAACGAAACCTTACCAAGCGTTGCATTCATATGACTTTCTCTATCCACTACAACTATTCGTACGAAATCTCGAGATAAACAAATAGTTTCACTAGACATTTCGTCGTGTAGAACGTGGTCTGGAGGTAATTCTGTAAGGAGCCCGTGCGATATCACCTATCACGATCAACTCATAGTCGGATGTTTAAAAGCGGATCATGAAATTCCAAGCTCGTTGCATGACACCGCGAGGCAATGACAAAGTATTGAAAATGTCAAACCAACAATAACGGATATCCAAGAAGCGGCTGATAAATAAACTGTGGCTTTGAAGTGTTCTGCTATGTGTATCTCTTAACGTTTATCATATATAACAAAAACTAATGTAGAATGAAGAGGAAAGTTCAAGATACACATTTTCTCATGCTAATACCTTACCTAAACCACGTGGGATTTTAAGGAAATTCGCTGAGGCGTTTTTAATTTTACCACGTAAAGGATAGTTGGGGGGCGGGAATTTTCCTCAAAAACTTCGTGTTGCTCGTTTGGAAGATGCTTAACTTAAATACCAACTTTGTAATTATCAAACATTTCGTTTTCGAGCTATGCTGTTCACACACGGAGATTTTTCTAAAAATGCTTTTTATGGATTTGGCTGGCCTCGATGTAGAGTCTCGACATCGAATTTTTGGGTGGAATACAATAATAGCAGAGAAAGAAAAACAAATTATATTAGTATTCAACAAAGAATGTGTTACTCCACTTGCAAGAAGAGTACGTCAATCGTTGAGGTTGGAATCTCTTGCTGTCTGTTTTTGACGATTTCAACACTGTCTTGCCAGTGAAAGGAAAACACTTAATCGCTTCATTTCTGGGCCGCAATCTTGGTAGGATGCTTTCCACGTCCAAGGCTGTGGGTTCAGCTCTGGATTGTCTTAAACTTACCGGCGACACAGCCTGATGTCAGTAATTAGCAACACTTGTAGCGAAGTAATGACGGCAGTGGACCAATTGCTGTTACAACCAAACTTCATTCAGAAGAGAAATGTCGGTTACTTAGACCTTGGTTCCAGTATTGCTTCTTTCACTCGCCGTCCATTTCTACTGCTTACCTACAATATGTAGAGGGAGTGCTGCATTCCATTCGAATACTCACATTTCACTGGAAGTACACGCTTTGAGTCTCCCTCAACCTCCCTCCCCGAAAAAAGCATTTTAAAAAAGGGCTGTAGTACCTCGTTTAGCATCTTCTAAAGATACAAGATAAGATTTCCAAGAAATTTCTCGACCACAAACTATCCTTTACATGATTTCTCGATATTTTGGATTTTCTCAAAAATGACTCAACGATTTTAACTAAAATTACCACATGTTTACGATATTTACATAAATTAAATGCATACTGATACCGTAATTATTGACAGGAAGATGTAAATAATTAAGATAGTACGATACAGAAATAATTTCCGTATACCAAATCAACGTATAATGTAAGCAGCCTGAGTTAAGAGATTTGTCCGGAGAGAAACGTTCCTGCAATACAGTAGACAGGAACTAGAAAGGGAAATCAAGTTCTTAGATTTGGGCAAGGCACAGACAGAGTTTTAGGATTAGACCATGTTATTAAGAGCGTGCATTCTAAACCACACTGACTTTTACTTAATCTTGTGATTACTCTTGTGACAACTCATGTGATTTTTAGTTTCATTTTTAAGTTGTGTAGCGCCCAGTGACGGGCTTGTGTTTAAAAGTTTTAGCGGCTGTTGTGAAGAATCCTTCTGAGTAACATTTCTGAGACTTACAACTGACGCTTCCCTTAATTATTATTATCATAGAAAAAATTTAATTCTTTAACTCAACAGTCAGTGACTCTCTTCAACACATTAACTTGTATCAGCTAACTAAACTGCTGTTATGCTACACTCACGCGACCCCTGAGACAAAGCACTCATAGCTATACCACTGAAGCAGCTGGCGGACCACAACGAGCTGGGACATGACATCGTAGAACTCGACAACAAAGCGTCGGAAGGAATTTTGTGTAACTGGTAAACCATGAGAGATACACGGAACATATACAGCTCTTTAAAGGACACGATTTATTCAAACTAAGTTTATTTTTGGCGTCAGCCATTCCCGAGATTTATTGGCATCAATTTTTCAGGCTTGTCGCTATTCAATTGTTTCTTGTGATGTCGCGGAATTTAAAGGTGTGCTTCTGAAACTTGGCTATCGCTATCCCCTTTGTACCTGTAATAAAATAGAAACGCTTATCTAAATAGCTTAACCTCAAATAAATACAAGAATAGTTTGCAGAGGCTTTATAAAAATGAAGAAAGCGATGTGCACTTCTGTCTATCTCTTATGGTTTATGTTTTAATTCTTATGCACTGGCTGCGGCCCAAAGTCGGCGCCAGGCAGTCGCAGATAACCAGAATCTTGTGCAAGTTTCTTACCGCCTTCTCCAGAACATGCGTGTAGACTGTTCTCTGGAAGATTCATATAAGCGAGAGGGTCAGTCAAAGAGTGAGCGAGCGAGCGACTGGCGGGAGTGTTTCCGGTGCCGTTCTCCGAGCGAGAGATTCTGTTCGACCCCCCAGCTGCGTCACGGGGAACTGAACTAGTTCACCTTGAACTAGATAAAAACAGTGAAGTGGCAGTTGAAAAACTCAACAAACTCTCAGTATGGTATTATAATCAAAAGCATTTTGAGAAAATAAAAATTAAAGAAACATTTCCTATGTAAAGGGTAGTTTGAGGTGAGACGATTTTGTTGAAAATGTCTTGGAGTATGCCTGCCAAGTTTGGTGTTTAAATTGTGCGGTTCACAGAAACATGGACACACACTCAGGGGCCCTCAAACAAGATAGTATTTCCGATTAAATCACAGTATCAAATTTCTGGGTGGTAAGAGTGGAGAAAGTAAAAATGTGCTATTTGTTTTTAGTCGCTATTGTATAAAAACAAAACTTGCCATTTCAAGTGCCAGAGTATTTATTGTTGCTGTTTCATTGGTTGTGCTGGAGTGCCAGACGCGAGGCTCAACAGGTATGTACCTGGGATGTTCTCGTTCCCTTTGTATTAAATTCAATTTCCCCAAGTATACGGATGACGACAGAGCCCGTGTACGATTTCTCCAATTAACTGCCTCTCAAGTGTACCATCCGAGTAGGTACATAGTTGCGATTTGTTGTAGAAAGCAAATCAGGATTTTGTCTAAATGACACGCAGGACTTGCTACTAGCGTCTATAGCCACAAATTCTAATTCAGTTTTATTAATAGTATCGCAAATTCTTTATATAACCGAGTTCTTCCAAACTGAAAACAATGCTTCAGTTCGCTCAACGATTCTCAGTCTCACAGTAGATATGCCACAAAACATCGCACAAAAAGTAATTTGTGATTAGGCATTTTATTTAACGGAATGTAATTCTCTAGCGCTTCTTCTAAACAACATCGTAAGTTGCTTAAATATATCAATCATGTTTTAAGGAAGCAAAGCAAAGAACCCTTTGTATGTAACAAAATATTTGTATATTTTCTCCCCCCCCCCCTAATATTCTGATTAAAATGATATACAACATGCAAGTCTCGAATTTTTTGTACCAAATCTTCATCAATTCTACGTACTTGGGAAGGTATTGAACAAAATTACAAGTCTCTTTTGTAGTATTTGCAGTTTAAACATTTCCACGCTGCCGACAAACTCCTCAGGGTGAGAAGTACTGCAGATCACAACACGCCACGTTCATCTTAAGGACATCTAGCGGAAGCGGAAGGCAGAGAAGATAGCGCAAATATCTGTGACGCGTCTGTCTTCTAAATAATATCAGTCTATTTACCAAAGATGCGACAGCAAGGTTTTCATGAAAATACAAACTCCACATTACATTTTCCGTTTTTTGAAAAATGGTTCCAACGATTTTGATTAAAACTCCATATGCTTAGTATAGCCTGAATTTTCTGTGAATAGTGTCTGAAGATTTCCTCATTCTTTTGTATAAGTGGTAAAGCATATGACGCACGCTAAAGAACACAACCTATCAAATACACTGTTTCGAAGTATTGATCATTTTGAATTCGCTCTATATTATAAACAGATAACGTACAAAGGTGATTGAAATCTAAAACAATAAAATAATCCGTAATGAGTGACCATGAATACCTTATATCAAAATGCCCATGAAACATCCCTGAACTTTCTTGGTAGAGTTCGGATACACGCTGTATAAGACTGCCTTATTAGTGAAGTCCTCCTGGCCTAGGGACTTCCCGAGGCACGGGTTCAAAACCAGCGGAGGGCGTAGCATGGCTTCCTTCGGGAGGGAAGTAAAGTCGGTGATTCCGTGTCATAGATTTACTGCACGTAAAAGAACTGATAAGGACGACGCCTCTTACGCTAAGAACCATTGCATTAAACAGCGTACATAGATAAAACTCAATCTGTGTGTTATTAGTGAATATCTCAACACGATTAAGCCAAACACCCCTCTCAAGTGATCAAAAGCAACACTTTCAGCACAGTTCAAACTTCATATTCGGATTGTCAACATCACGCGCACTGTTTCTAGTTAAAAAAATCTGATGTGTTACACTCACATGACTTTCTCTACTCTTGTACAATCTATTTTTACAAACGCCTATTCTCCATATGCTTTATGTTAATCGAGATATCGAGATGTCAATCTTATTGCTAATTTTCTTGTAGATGCAAGGGGAATATGGTAGCTTTTAAGCGATGGTCAAATATTTTAACGCTGGTTGCTATGCGGCGCATTCCATTCTCTTTGCAAGTCCAGGACATAAAAAATCTGATGTGTTACACTCACATGACTTTCTCTACTCTTGTACAATCTAATTTTACAAACGCTTATTCTCCATATGCTTCATGTTAATCGAGATATCGAGATGTCAATCTTATTGGTAATTTTCTTTTAGATGCAAGGGAAATATGGTAGCTTTTAAGCGATAGTCAAATATTTTAACGGTGGTTGCTATGTGGCGCATTCCATTCTCTTTGCATGTCCAGAACATAAAAAAAAATGAATAACGAATTTGAGAAAAAGTATAAGTATTGGAAAATTTAAGGAAATAACAAGCAATATCTCGAAAACGGTTCACTCAACAAAAGAAATGTATATGACATAAGTTGTGTATTTTAACGCGATCTACATTTTTTGTGTAGTAAAATTTTGTCTATCTCTTATGGTTTACCAGTTATGCAAAAGTCGTTCACAATGAAGAATACTTTTGGAGACATTCCCAGGAAATTCAAGATATACATTTTATTTGTCATAAAAATATCTTAAACATATGATATTTTAATCAAAATCGTTAGAGCCATTTTTGAGAAAATTAAAATTTTCGAAAAATCTTCCATGTAAAGGGTAGTCTGGGGTGGGGGGATTTTCTTGAAAACCTTCGTGTCGCATCTCTGGAAGATACTGAACCTAAATACCAAGTTTGGTGCTTATCCGATTGTTCGTTTTTGAGTTATGCTGTTCACACACACACAGACACACACACAGACACACAGACACACACAAGGACATGTTTCTAAAAATGCTTTTTTTGGATTCAGGAGGTCTCAAAACGTGTATTTCCGGTGAAATCTCGGTATCGAATTTTTGGGTGGAATGCAATACTTTCCCTACTTACTATACGTAGTAGAGAAAGTAAAAAATGAATAACGAATTTGAGAAAATTATAAGTATTGGAAAATTTAAGGGAATAACAAGCAATATCTCGAAAACGGTTCACTCAACAAAAGAAATGTATATGACATAAGTTGTGTATTTTAACGAGATCTACATTTTTTGTGTAGTAAAATTTTGTCTATCTCTTATGGTTTACCAGTTATGCAAAAGTCGTTCACAATGAAGAATACTTTTGGAGACATTCCCAGAAAATTCGAGATATACATTTCATTTCTCATGACATTGTCTTAAACATATGATATTTTAATCAAAATCGTTAGAGCCATTTTTGAGAAAATTAAAATTTTCGAAAAATGTTCCATGTAAAGGGTAGTCCGGGGTGGGGGGATTTTCTTGAAAACCTTCGTGTCGCATCTCTGGAAGATACTGAACCTAAATACCAAGTTTGGTGTTTATCCGACTGTTCGTTTTTGAGTTATGCTGTTCACAGACACACACACAGACACCCACACGGACATGTTTCCAAAAATGCTTTTTTTGGATTCAGGAGGTCTCAAAACATGTATTTCCGGTGAAATCTCGGTATCGAATTTTTGGGTGGAATGCAATACTTCCCCTACTTACTATACGTAGTAGAGAAAGTAAAAAAACATTTTAGTTTGCAAAAGTAATTGTGGCGAGTATATTACATACATACTTCACAACTTCCTAAAATTCAAACCATCATCCAGCAAAGCGAAACCACTTTATAACATGAAATTTACAATACCTACGTTAAAGGTGCAGTGCAGTAAATGTACAAACATTCCAGGTAAAATAAACGGGAATTCTGTTTTATAAGAATCACTGAAGACCTGATAGCACTGGTACCACAATCAACACGTATTACAAGAAAACACACCACTTCCTAAGCTATACACACGTTTCTAGCTCACGCTTCATAACAACAAACTATATACAAAAAATGGTAAACTTGCATCCCGCAGCCATAGATGATGTAGTTGACCTTCCATGGAATTGATGTAGTCTGTAACTGAAAGTTAGCGCTCCTTACTAGAGGTACATGCATGCTATGCATTTAATTGCAGCACACTGGAGGACCATGATCATGATGGATAGACACACAGATAAGCTCTGGTCTATCATAGCACTGTATACCATTTACTAGAGGTCACTAGTGGTACTATACATTTTGTTGTAGCCCAGTGAAGGGGGACCATGATCATGATGAAGGATAGACACACAGATAAGCTCTGGTCTATCATAGCACTGTATACCATTTACTAGAGGTCACTAGTGGTGCTATACATTTTGTTGTAGCCCAGTGAAGGGGGACCATGATCATGATGAAGGATAGACACACAGATAAGCTCTGGTCTTATAATAGCACTGTATATCATTTACTAGAGGTCACTAGTGGTGCTATACATTTTGTTGGAGTCCAGTGAAGGTGACCCATGATCATGATGAAGGATAGACACACAGATAAGCTCTGGTCTATCATAGCACTGTATATCATTTACTAGAGGTCACTAGTGGTGCTATACATTTTGTCGTAGCCCAGTGAAGGTGACCCATGATCATGATGGATAGACACACAGATAAGCTCTGGTCTATCATAGCACTGTACACCATTTACTAGAGGTCACTAGTGGTGCTATACATTTTGTTGGAGCCCAGTGAAGGGGGCCCATGATCATGATGGATAGACACACAGATAAGCTCTGGTCTATCATAGCACTGTATACCATTTACTAGAGGTCACTAGTGGTGCTATACATTTTGTTGCAGCCCAGTGAAGGGGGCCCATGATCATGATGGATAGACACACAGATAAACTCTGGTCTATCAAAGCACTGTATACCATTTACTAGAGGTCACTAGTGGTGCTAGGCATTTTGTTGGAGCCCAGTGAAGGGGGCCCATGATCATGATATATAGACACACAGATAAGGTCTGGTCTATCATAGCACTGTATATCATTTACTAGAGGTCACTAGTGGTGCTATACATTTTGTTACAGCCCAGTGAAGGGGGACCATGATCATGATGAAGGATAGACACACAGATAAGCTCTGGTCTATCATAGTGCTATATACCATTTACTAGAGGTGACTAGTGGTGCTATACACTTTGTTACAGCCCAGTGAAGGTGAAGCATAATCATGATGAAGGATAGACACACAGATAAGCTCTGCTCTATCATAGCACTGTATATCATTTACTAGAGGTCACTAGTGGTACTATACATTTTGTTGTAGCACAGTGAAGGGGGCCCATGATCATGATGGATAGACACACAGATAAGCTCTGGTCTATCATAGCACTGTATACCATTTACTAGAGGTCACTAGTGGTGCTATACATTTTGTTGTAGCACAGTGAAGGGGACCCATGATCATGATGGATAGACACTCAGATAAGCTCTGGTCTATCATAGCACTGTATACCATTTACTAGAGGTCACTAGTGGTACTATACATTTTGTTGTAGCACAGTAAAGGGGGCCCATGATCATGATGGATAGACACACAGATAAGCTCTGCTCTATCATAGCATTGTATACCATTTACTAGAGGTCACTAGTGGTGCTATACATTTTGTTGTAGCACAGTGAAGGGGACCCATGATGATGATGATGAAGGATAGACACACAGATAAGCTCTGGTCTATCATAGCACTGTTTACCATTTACTAGAGGGCACTAGTGGTACTATACATTTTGTTACAGTCCAGTGAAGGGGGACCATGATCATGATGAAGGATAGACACACAGATAAGCTCTAGTCTATTATAGTACTGTATATCACTTACTAGAGGTCACTAGTGGTGCTATACATTTTGTTGGAGCCCAGTGAAGGGGGCCCATGATCATGATGGATAGACACACAGATAAGCTCTGGTCTATCATAGCACTGTATACCATTTACTAGAGGTCACTAGTGGTGCTATACATTTTGTTGTAGCACAGTGAAGGGGGCCCATGATCATGATGGATAGACACACAGATAAGCTCTGGTCTATCATAGTACTGTATACCATTTACTAGAGGTCACTAGTGGTGCTATACATTTTGTTGTAGCACAGTGAAGGGGGCCCATGATCATGATGGATAGACACACAGATAAGCTCTGGTCTATCATAGCAGTTTACCATTTACTAGAGGTCACTAGTGGTGCTATACATTTTGTTGTAGCACAGTGAAGGGGGCCCATGATCCTGATGAATAGACACACAGATAAGCTCTGGTCTATCATAGCACTGTATACCATTTACTAGAGGTCACTCGTGGTGCTATACATTTTGTTGTAGCACAGTGAAGGGGACCCATGATCATGATGAAGGATAGACACCCAGATAAGCTCTGGTCTATCAAAGCACTGTATACCATTTACTAGAGGTCAGTAGTGGTGCTATACATTTTGTTGTAGCACAGTGAAGGGGACCCATGATCATGATGAAGGGTAGACACACAGATAAGCTCTGGTCTATCATAGTACTGTATACCATTTACTAGAGGTCACTAGTGGTGCTATACATTTTGTTGTAGCACAGTGAAGGGGGCCCATGATCATGATGGACAGACACACAGATAAGCTCTGGTCTATCATAGTGCTATATACCATTTACTAGAGGTCACTAGTGGTGCTATACATTTTGTTATACCCAGTGAAGAGGGACCATGATCATGATGAAGGATAGACACACAGATAAGCTGTGGTCTATCATAGTACTGTATACCATTTTCTAGAGGACACTAGTGGTGTAATACATTTTGTTGGAGCCCAGTGAAGAGGGACCATGATTATGATGAAGGATAGACACACAGATAAGCTCTGGTCTATCAAAGCACTGTATACCATTTACTAGAGGTCACTAGTGGTGCTATACATTTTGTTGTAGCCCAGTGAAGAGGGACCATGATTATGATGAAGGATAGACACACAGATAAGCTCACGTCCTATCATAGTACTGTATACCATTTACTAGAGGTTACTAGTGGTGCTATACATTTTGTTGTGGCCCAGTGAAGAGGGACCATGATCATGATGAAGGATAGACACACAGATAAGCTCTGGTCTATCACAGCACTGTATACCATTTAGTAGAGGTCACTAGTGGTGCTATACATTTTGTTATAGCCCAGTGATGAGGGACCATGATCATGATGATGGATAGACACACAGATAAGCTCTGGTCTATCATAGCACTGTATACCATTTACTAGAGGTCACTAGTGGTGCTATACATTTTGTTGAAGCCCAGTGAAGGGGGCCCATGATCATGATGGATAGACACACAGATAAGCTCTGGTCTATCAAAGCACTGTGTACCATTTACTAGAGGTCACTAGTGTTGCTATACATTTTGTTGGAGCCCAGTGAAGGGGGCCCATGATCATGATGGATAGACACACAGATAAGCTCTGGTCTATCAAAGCACTGTATACCATTTACTAGAGGTCACTAGTGGTGCTATACATTTTGTTACAGCCCAGTGAAGGGGGACCATGATCATGATGAAGGATAGACACACAGATAAGCTCTGGTCTATCATAGTGCTATATACCATTTACGAGAGGTCACTAGTGGTGCTATACACTTTGTTACAGCCCAGTGAAGGTGGACCATAATCATGATGGACAGACACACAGATAAGCTCTGCTCTATCATAGCACTGTATACCATTTACTAGAGGTCACTAGTGGTACTATACATTTTGAAGTAGCACACTGAAGGGGGTCCATGATCATGATGGATAGACACACAGATAAGCTCTGGTCTATCATAGCACTGTATACCATTTACTAGAGGTCACTAGTGGTGCTATACATTTTGTTGTAGCACAGTGAAAGGGACCCATGATCATGATGAAGGATAGACACTCAGATAAGCTCTGGTCTATCATAGCACTGTATACCATTTACTAGAGGTCACTAGTTGTGCTATACATTTTGTTGTAGCCCAGTGAAGAGGGACTATGACCATGATGAAGGATACACACAGATAAGCTCTGGTCTATCATAGCACTGTATACCATTTACTAGAGGTCACTAGTGGTGCTATACATTTTGTTGCAGTCCAGTGAAGAGGGACTATGACCATGATAAAGGATAGACACACAGATAAGGTCTGGTCTATCATAGCACTGTATACCATTTACTAGAGGTCACTAGTGGTGCTATACATTTTGTTACAGCCCAGTGAAGAGGGACCATGATCATGATGAAGGATACACACACAGATAAGCTCTGGTCTATCTTAGTACTGTATACCATTTACTAGAGGTCACTAGTGTGCTATATATTTTGTTACAGCCCAGTGAAGAGGGACCATGATCATGATGAAGGATAGACACACAGATAAGCTCTGGTCTATCATAGTACTGTATACCATTTACTAGAGCTCACTAGTGCTGCTATACATTTTGTTACAGCCCAGTGAAGAGGGACCATGATCATGATGAAGGATAGACACACAGATAAGCTCTGGTCTATCATAGTACTGTATACCATTTACTAGAGCTCACTAGTGGTGCTATACATTTTGTTACAGCCCAGTGAAGAGGGACCATGATCATGATGAAGGATAGACACACAGATAAGCTCTGGTCTATCATAGTACTGTATACCATTTACTAGAGCTCACTAGTGGTGCTATACATTTTGTTACAGCCCAGTGAAGAGGGACCATGATCATGATGAAGGATAGACACACAGATAAGCTCTGGTCTATCATAGTACTGTATACCATTTACTAGAGGTCACTAGTGGTGCTACACATTTTGTTACAGCCCAGTGAAGAGGGACCATGATCATGATGAAGGATAGACACACAGATAAGCTCTGGTCTATCACAGCACTGTGTACCACGCAGTATGTTATCTTACAATATAATGCAATAGAATTTAATGCTTTGTTATGTCGGTGGTGAGAATCTGCAACACTTTGAATCTGCCCAGAAAGCAGTTAAGCTGTAAAAAGGGCTCTTATAATGCTGATCAATCCGTGTTTATCGCAAAGTCTGATATCCCTGTAGGAAGTAGTCAATGAATCCGTTCTCTTGTAGCAAGAGGTGGTCTTGGGAAACATCATTCTTCACTTCCTTGACTCCAGAGAGAAATATACATAGAAAGTTGCTGCAGTCAATCTCAACATGACGCAACACGGAGGCCCTGTTTGCTCATTTTCCTCTTTACCAATTCATTAATGTTCATCCGGTGAAAGTGCGGGTTTAGAATGCATCAAAAGCAAAGCTTATAACGAAGCGCTGTTTTGTGGGTGTAAACCTTGACACTTGGAGACCCAGTAAACATGTGAACCTAGCCTCCTGCACTCCTATGCAACGCCTGATATTACCGAGTTTAAACTTCTTTTCTGCAGACTTTACAGTAGGCGTCAAATTGATCACCAAGCCCTTCTATAAACTCTGTATTAAGGGATAATCCAGCTAGAGATAGTTGAAACATGTTTGTGGGGGACACTAAAATCTTGCGGAGTAAATCAATCCGAACTTGTAGTCACAAAAAGATGAGAAACCTTGGTTTTATAACATTTAATTTGAAGGGTTAGGAGCTACTTAATATGTACCAATTTCCCGTAGCACATGTGCTGCACATTTTCACTCCAAATGCTTCAGCGAAACGAGTGACAATATCAGTAAAACCTTTATTTTTCTTTGCATGTGACAATACATCGACTACGTATAAAGTATTGTATTCAACCCAAAAATTCCACTGAACCCTCTGAAACCATTTTTAGAAAAAGTTCTCCGACCCCAAAAGTACCCCTTACATGAAAATTTTCGTAATTGTTTACTTTCTCAAAAACGTGTCTAACGATTCTGGTTAAATTCTGTGGGGACAGCCTGAAGAGTCTTCTTCTTTCTGAATGACTTTTGTATAATTGGTGAACCGTAAGAGATAAGACAAAATCTTACTACACAAAAAAATGTAGATCTCGTTACAGCACACAATTTATATTAATTACTATTTTTGTGGTGGAGTTAACCATCTCCGAGATAGCCCATGTTACAGGTTTGAATTTTCATATACTTTATACTTTTCTGAAATGGGAAGTGGTTAATCATTTGTCACCTCCCCGTCTGCTTGTACCTACAAGGACATACGAACAAAACAATTCTGCAAATGTGCATCTCAACACAAAGTAGATAGAAGAATAAGGTTTTGTAAGAGCAGTCTGTTATTGAATCATGTGAATGTAATACACCAGGAAGTTTCATCTGATCCCAATACGGGTTTGTTAAGAAACACAATCTTTCTCCTGTTGTTCTTAAACTTTGTGGTACTCCCGGACACTGAAGCATACGTAGTAGGCACTAAGCGTGGACTGGCGCCTGCAATGTATCCAGATGCTCTACCTGTCGCAGGAAGAAAATCCCGTGCGGCAACCTCTTGGACAAGCACAGAGCAGCGAGCTTTGTGTCTGCTCAAACTGCGTCGAGTTCACCTAGTTCACACACAGCTGCCTCTTCTGGGATGAGCACTTTTCAATGACCTTGCGTGGCGTAGGGGTAGACTGTCTACTCCGAGACGCTGTATTAGCTGATTTCGATTGGTTTTTAGGCTTCCGTCACAATTAGTGTATTTCATTTACATAAATAACTTATGTATTCAAAAACATATTCCGCACAAAGCTCGGACAGACACTTGCTTCTGATATGGTTGACTGCAACCTTCACTTTCTTTCTGCCACTACTTGTCATTTGTATGTCTACCTTCTGAATGCTACTGCGCATGCTCGGTGACTGGTCAGGGTAGACATGTCTATAGTCGTGCGTGTATCTGTATGGCGACAACTCTGTTCGGTTTTAATAAAACATTCATTATCAAAATGAACCTTCCAGTAAGATATCTCGACCCGTCCTCAGAAAGACGGACAAAGTAATTGTTACCAGATGAGAGTCTGAAGCTCTGAAAACTCTCTCTGGCAAGCAACTAGGTGTTGAGAGAAAGTGTAGAAAACTTGCTCGGAAATAGTAAAAATAGTTTTCAGGGATCACACTGAAAGCTTGTCCATAGCCTTATTCATCACAGAATGGATTAGCCTGCTTTTGGTCCTCAACTGCTTGTCTGTGTTTATAGTGAAATACAAATGCGATGTTACATTCACATGACTCTCTCCACTCACTATAGTTTATTTTCAAAAACTTATTACGTTCTCTACTACGTATAGTAAGTACGGAAGTAACAAGCATTTCACCCGATAGCGAGATTTTACCAGAAATACATGTTTTGAGGTGCCCTGAATCCAAATAAAGCATTTTTTGAAACATGTCCGTGTGTGTGTCTGTGAACAGCATAACTCAAAAAAGAAAAGTCGGATAAAGACCAAACTTGGTATTTGAGTTTAGCAAGAAAATCCCCCATCCCAGACAGCCCTTTACATGGAACATTTTTCGAAAATTTTTTTCTCAAAAATTGATTTAACGATTTATTCCTTGTTATTTGTTTGAATTTTCCAATACTTATACTTGTTCTCAAATGGGAATTCGTTATTCGTTTTTTATGCCCTAGTTTCTGCAAATGTTTATCTCCATTAACATGAAGTAGATGGATAATAAGCGTTTGTAGAAATAGCTTGTACAAGAGTAGAGGTCATGTGAGTGCAACACATCAGAATTTTTTTATCTTCTTCTTGTAAATCGACGTAAACCTTTGCAGAAATAGTTTCAGTGCACAAGGGGATAGAGAAAGCAGACTCGACAGTCAAATATCGCTATATGCTGACCTTGAAACTCCCAACTCTTTCCACGAAACAGCAAGAAACAACCGAGTAACGGCTGCACTCTAAGCTCATAAAAGCACTGAAAAATTCAAACCAATAATAACGGATAGCTCGGAAATGGCTAAAGCCACAGAAAAAGTTATCTGAAATACACTGTGTGTTTTAATTTTTGTGTAATTAAGTTTTTATCTATATCTTATGGTCTACCCTGGAACACGAATCCCTTCCGAATGAATAGGATTCCACAGGTTATACCCAAAAAATTCAAGATGTACATTTTATATGTCATGTAAAAATCTTTAGTATACAGGGTGGACCATTTAAGTTGAGACTGTAAAACGTCTCCAAAACTAAGCGTTGTAGAAAGAAATGTCTTTAATAAAAGTTGCTTGATATTACGGAAAAGTAAATGCCATTAATCGTGTTTTGTTTGGAAGACGTTATGATGGTCATTTTAGGGTCAATTAATTTTTTTTAATGAGAACCTACAATTAGGGTCAACCGCCTTCCAAACAAAACACGACTAATGGCATTTACTTTTCCCCGTAATATCAAGCAACTTTTATTAAAGACATTTCTTTATACAACGCTTAGTTTTGGAGATGTTGTACAGCCTCGACTTGAATGGTCCACCCTGTGTAATCAAAATACCATCGAAAACGAGTAGAGTCTTTTAATAACAAATCTGTATTTCATCAAAGTTCGTAATTTTACAGAAAATGTTAACACATCACACCGAGAACTTTTAGAACGCCCACTAAGAGTTACGGCCTTAATCATATTACCCTGTTTCATGTCCGTTAATCAGAGGGTAGTGACACAGTAACTACGGTTCTTCCAGAGATGTACTCTTTTCTGCTCCAGCAAAGGTTTCGTACGATGCCTTTCCTAGAAATCACGATTATTTGGAACCCACCTACAGCTTCGAGGAAGTAATAGACTTTGACAAAGGCAAAGATTTCACGTTAACGCCCAGATAAAAGCTTCAGATCTGTCAAGCATAGCGTTCCTTCTAATGCACAACAAATACAGGATTACGATTTAACGCGACGGAAGTGGCGAATTCTAGTTAGAGGTCTGCAATAATAATAATAATAATAATAATAATAATAATAATAATAATAATAATAATAATAATAATAATAATAATAATAATAATAATTTGCGACTAAAAGTCTATGCGAAATCTTACAGTGGCAGTTCACGTGGATTTACCCAAGACTAACCGGATCAAAATTACTTTTCCATTCTTAGGAGAAAAGAAATGTGTTGCGTTCACATGACTTTCTCTATTCATTCTTCTACAAACTATTCTTACAGAAGCGTATTCTTCTATATCTAGTCAATCGAGATAAATTTTCATTACGCATTTCGGTGTAGGTATTAGAAGAATACAGATTTTTAAAAAGCGTGTCCATGATCTTTGCATGACGACAAAAAAGCTGATGCGATACATTCACATAACTTTCTCTACCTTGTATCATTTATTAGTAGCTATACAAACTATTCTTATTAAAGCTTATTACTTTCTCTACTACATTTTAATCCAAATAAACCTTTACAGAAACAGCTACATTACACATTTCGTTATAGAGAACAGCGATAGTCAAATGGACGCTATATGCTGCCTTCCATACTGTTTCCATGACATCGCGAGAAACTGAAAGTTGACAAGACTTAAAAAGAATGACAAAGTATTGAACAATTCGAATCACTAATAAGGATATCTCGGAAATGGCCTACGCCACAAAAAGTTATTTGAAGTAAATTGTGTGTCTTAAAAAGACCTACATTTTTTGTATAGTACGTTTTCGTCTACCGTTTACCATTTATTAGTTATATAACATTCTTTACGAATAAAGACGATTTCACAGGCTATTCCCCTAAAATTCAAGATATACCCTTTATTTGCTATGTAAATATCTTTAATGTATGGTATTTTAATCAAAATGGTTAGACCCATTCTTTAGCAAATCAAAAACTTTAAAGGGTAGTTTGGGGCGGAGGATTTGTTTTAATCTTGGTGTAAGGTACTGAATTAAATGCCAAGTCTGGTATTTATTTGAATTTTCGTTTTTGAGTTATGCTGCTAACAGACACACATGCAGACTTTTTTTAAAAAATGTTTTTTATTCAAGAGTCCTCAAAACCTATACGTCAGCCGAAATCAATAGTTTCTCTGTGGTAGAAATGATTGCACTTTAATAAGATGTTGGCAAGAAGAGCGAGCACGCCTTGCAAAATGTCCTCGAACGATAAAGGTACAATAATTGATATGCCATATTGTTTGACCAACTTTCACTATTCCATCCGACACAACTTACGTAAAGCAAGCGAGCAACCTGGTGCTACAAGGAAGAAATGATTTGCTGCTCGATCTGGGTCATCCACATGTAAACAAACCCATTACTCACTTGCACTGCATCCAGCTCAAACAAGTTTCGCTCCGTGTCATGCATGGTCTCAAAAATGGCTAAACTGCAACTAAAGGAAGATAAGGCCATACGAGATACACAAAAGTTTTGGTGGGTTAACCCTTTCCGAGATTTTCTTTGTTACTTACTGCTTTCAATTTTCAAGTGGTATATCGCTATTCTCTCTTGTGGTCATGGAATTTCAAAACCTTCGCATAGCGACCCACTTTTGTTTTAAGATATCTTTTAGTCTACCGTAGCTTCTTATATCTTCTATAGGTACAAATAAATGTGTAATAAAAGTTTATCTCGATTAAGAAGAAATAGTAGGATAAACATTAAACATTTCTAGAAGCAAATTAAACTTGTTTACTTGATAGCTGCTTTCTAATAGCGTACTTTGTTCGATTTGCTCTAACAGTTTATCATCATTTAAACATTTTGTGTTCACCCAAAAATGAATTTGACTAGAGAACAATTACGGGCTACGATTTTAAATCGACTTAGAAATGCAAATGTATTTGGCGAACCTCTTGTAAGTCAACAATACATAATTGGCACAGCGAATTCAAGAGAATCTCCTTTTTTTCTTTCTTCTTAGTGATGAATTTGGTGGACGACGCCGAAGAACTGCTGTTACTGACGGAAATATTGCCGCTGTTCGAGTAATGCTTGAAGATCAACGGACATGTTATGAAATTATTCGGGCGACATTGGTACAAGTCTAATCCAAATTATTTTACATTAACAGTTAGACGTGAGGAAACGCTCTCAATACATTTCACATAAACTGACTCCCGATCAAAAACAACGCAAAAATTCCGAGGCGGCACTTCAAATTTGGTTTGGAATGTCGTTATTGATGATCAATCTTGGATTTAGTGTTATCATCCTGAAAAGAAAAGTCAATTGGCCCAATGGGGAACAGAACCTAAGCCTCCAAAAATTCGACGAATTTGCAGTGCTGGTAAGAAGAATGGTTTTGTTTCTTCTTTTTAAAAAGGGCCATATTGCTAGAAGATAGCCGTACCGTTACTGCCGATTGCTACACAAACGTTTGTTCTGCAAATTCTTTCAAAAGTTCGTGAAAAACGCCCAAAAGGAAAAATACTGTTATACCAAGAGAACGCATACAGCAAAAGTAACAACTGTGTTTCTGGATGCCCTAAACGTCAGCACCACCATACAGCCCTGGCCTAGCACCTTGTGGTTTCTTTTTGTTTCCAAAAACTAAAGATAAAATGCGTGGAATCACTTTTTAGTCACCAGATGCAACATTATAAAAACCTGCCTGAGGAAGAGTGCCATCACTCTTTAACGACCGCTTTCATCGAATGCAAAACTGTATTCGTGTTAAAGGGGATTAAATTACTTGTTTGATTTGCTGAAAATGTTCAGTGTCGCCCTCGTATGATCATTACAATTAACAGATGTTGATACCAACTTATTACTGTCCACGACTAGTGGACTCCTGCAAGCCACGTCAACCAATTTAAACATACAACATTGCGCATGCGCCACCGCGTCCTGGCCGAACCATTCGCTGGTCTTATCGAGTGCAATTGGTCATTTTGAATAGGAGTTTCTAGGTAATGTCTCTAGCTACTACCATTTTACAGTTGTCGTTTACTACAAAAATAACAAGTTTCGAGCTATAAATTGTGAAAAACCCTAGCAATCACCCAGCGATAACATTGAAGGTAAATCTAATTGTTGCGCAAGTGAAGCAAATATCTCTATGGCCCGGCAGAAGACGCCCTCAAACATCGAGACGTCGTTCAAAGAGCTTCACGAACATTGCATCACTGAGGTGCTAAACAAACAAAATACTTTCAATCATGACCAGTGGGTGGCGAGTGTAGCCGTATAACTTGTCAAACAGCTGGACATTGGGTCCTTTGTCAAAGCATTGCTGAAAAGAAATAGCCCTAGGTTCAAATAGTTGCTCCGATTGGTTAATACACAGAAATGAATTATCATACAAATTACACAACATTCACTTACGCAATGACACACCTCTGTCAGCGCGTGTACAATGACTGGAACAAGACCTCGAGCACTAACTTCATCAGTGTTCGCTAATCTTCAGAAGCGTGCTGATTGATCTGGAGAGTATGGAGGATGATACATACTTCTGTCAGCGCGTGTACAATGACTGGAACAAGTCGTAGTGCACTAACTCCATCAGTGTTCGCTAATCTTCAGAAGCGTGCTGATTGATCTGGAGAGTATGGAGGATGATACATACTTCTGTCAGCGCGTGCACAGTGACTGGAACAAGTCGTAGAGCACTCGTCACATTTACAGTAACTTCATCAATGTTCGCTAATCTTCAGATGAGTTTTCAGAAGCGTGACATCTGGAGAGTATGGAGGATGTTCCAAAGCAGTGACGTTGTGTCTGGTAAAGTAATTTGTTACTAGTACTGATGGATGTGTTGGTGCGTTGCACAAAAGAAACCAAATGTTTTATGCCAATTTTTCCTTCTTACTGCATCGCTGAGGTGGCGAACTGTTTCTTTCGTTACAGAATGGTGCTGAATAAGAGACAACGGGCGCACCTTCAATGCTTGGTGCAATCGAGACTGAACACGTTTATATCAGGGTTTTTCTCAGCAACTTCGAGCAAAGGAGATTTGTGCAACAAAACACAATTTTGTTTGAGCATTGCTCGTAGCCAAAGTTATCAAATATGATCAAGAGCAAACACAATTTGTTGTGATCATAAAAATGTGACATCGTTAACGTTACCAACAGCTAACAAAATAATATATTTTACTATTGTATACATTTAAAAGAAAGTATATTCCCCGAGCTTTCTCAAGCTAGCACTCAAATCTTGTAATGCATCCAGGTGAAATTCGTGCTTCAATGAGGCGTCATTTGCGTTGTTTTACAACTGTCCTCCAAAAATTGGCAATACGGCCTTCATGGAAAGCTTCACAGGCAGCGTGTAGAAAAACAAGACCACATGTCTGGTGGGAAAGTGCTTTCTTCAACAATATCTATGTAATGTTTTATCCCGAGGCATGACAGACATCAAGTCATGCTAATCCCAATTTGTTACTGGCGAGAGAGTTAAGTAAAAAGTGCTTGTTTCGATTGCCATTTCTTGATGATGAAAATTTTGCCGTTTGACAGGGTTAACCAACCTACAAAATTGTACCAACATATCCTATTTATCCGATATTATAGAGTCACATATCTCCCTTCTCCATACATGGTTTTGCAGGAATTCACACAAAGGGAGTCGCCAAAACAAATGTGTAGGTTACGATATTGTAGTTGTGCCGGTCAATTATTGCATTTCCAAAACTTTAAGTTACATATAAGGCATATTTGAATGTTTTACGCGTGTATTTAATAAATCTGAATGCTTCATTTAGAATTGCAATATGTACCTACTATCGAGTCAGCCTGGCGACAGTGATAGTTGTGTGATGGGCTTGCTTTCGTTTCGTCATGGCAAGTGAGCGACAAAGCTAGGTTGCGGAGGTATATTCTATCTATTCAATATTCAAGATAAATTCTGACGAGTATATGTTAAAATTGATCGCACGAAATTATGGCAAATATTAGAATAAATGTGATAAACTCAATCAAGACATTATATGGTAATAGAAAAATAAAAATGGATGAAGGGAAGAAGTCAATACAGGACTGATGACAGACAAGGGTGCGGGTTGTAAACCCAAGGACTAAGAATAAATCGAAGTAAAATAGAAACCATTTTGTTTGTCCATGTTCAAAAGTTTGCAAAAATGAATATTTAAATTGAAGCAAATAATAAAAGGATAAAATATGCAAATAGCAAGTGACAAAACTAAAGCTATGGCCATGACGGGGAGGGGGGACAAACGAGAGTGAAAATAGAAATAGAGGGAAAGTTAATGGCAACGTTCAAATATTTACGATCTAAAATAGCAGTCAGTGAAAGGAACGCGATATTGAAGCAAATATTCAGAAATATAACACTTGGTTGATGCATAAAAAGAAATTTTGGAAACAATACGAAGAGGGAAATGAAACTAAGAATCCACAGGAAACACGATTGTGAGAGGTGGGTGGTTGAGAAGTCAAGGCTGCAGACGGCACAGATGGGATGTTTAAGAGCAGATCGACTTAGGAACGTGAACCACATGTGAAAGACAGCAATATCGGTGGCAGTGGAAGGATTTCCTATACACCTCATGGACGAACTGAGAGACAGAGCAACAGTTTCAAGAGCCTCGTGACAGGCCTCATACTTGAATTTGATGAGTCATATGGTTTTCTTCACGGAGGTATCACATTATGATGTTGTCAATGCATAAATATCAAAGGGATTGTTAGAGCATACTCGCTGGCAGAAGTCGCCAAAACTCTTCGTCTGTTTAATGAAGGTCTTCAGAGTGCACATGGCCGTTGCTTTTGCAATTTAGATAACGTCGTCATGTTTTCTTCCGCTACATGTCCAATGGAAGTAGATTGAAAACCATTTGAATTTAAATTAAAAGGAACCTCCAATTGGAACGTACTTGTTTGAATGACAGTGCAAATCAACAGAACTCTGTCGCTGATGAAAGTATTCAACAAAATTGCATTAACAGCGCCAACTAAAACGGTTTTTAATTAGAGAAGGGTGCTTTGTGACGAGTGTCGGGCGTCCATCCACTAACAACACACTTATTTCTCATGTAAGTAGCTTAATGCATTTAAATCAAAGTCGTTACACTCCTTTTTGAGAAAATCTAACCTTTCCTGAAAATGTTCGTGTCGCATCCTTTGAAGACACTAAAATTAAATGCCAAGTTTGATATTTCGTTTTTGTTATGAGGCCTCAAAACGTGTATTTGCACTGAAATCTGGGGATCGAATGCAATACTTCCTCCACCTAGGGCGTGGTACAGAGTGAACATATCAGGCAATGTTTCATATATTACTTGATATTTTAATCAACATCATCTAGGGTAGTTTGGGGTGGGAGTTCTCTAAAAATCTTCGTGCATCTTTGCAAGATGCTGAACATAAATACCAACATTTTCTTAGTTATACTGTTCTCTCTCTCTCTGGTCTTTTCCTAAAAATGTGTCTCATTTTTGCATTCCCGGAGCCCCAAAAATATTGTGACAGACGGCTATGGCCCCAGGAGGTCGGCGCGGCAACCCAAATACACGATAATTAGCGTTCGCCAGTGTAAACACAGGAGCGCTATCGGCAGGTAAAACTTTTCTGCAAGTTTTTTCCCTTCCTACAGAACGAGCATCGTGATGCTTCTAGAATGTTCAAAGGAAGATTCCACTGCCTATATAAGCGAGCGTTCTCGCGAAGCCAATCAGATAGATATTCTGGTGCGGTTCTCCGAGCGAGGTGCTGCATGGAGCAAGAAGTTGTGAAAGTCTTGTGTTCGACTCCCAGCGAGCGAACCGTCCGGAAGAAGAGGCTACGTCACGTGACGGGGAATTGACCTTAGTGAAGTCCCAGGGAAGTTGAGTTAGATAAAAACAAAACAGTGAAGAGTGGCGGTTTAAAAACTCGACAAAGTTACAATATGTGACTTTCGGTTGAGAGTTCATCAAAATTTGGGGGGGGGGGGATACAACGCTTGCTCTACCTGCTAGGCACGTAATATAGAAAGTAAAAATACAAACATATATCAGGAATGTATTTTTAAAAAAAAACGCAACAGCCTCTGGCAGCATCAACTATGACACTATAGTTACATCTAGAGACATCAGCATTATTAACGTAGAGATTGGCAGAGAAACACAGTTACATTTACCAATACCTTGTCTAAAATGGCAACCTGTATTCACAACAGGTTGCTATAATGTCTAGTTCTAGTCGGCCACGATATGAATGCGCTTGGAGCACGTCACCACTGTTTTTGTTGACAATCAAGGCTACGGATCAGAGGGGCAAGGCGATAGGGTAATGTACAGTTGCACAATGAAAACAGTAGTGCATTTGCAGGTCACAGCCGCGCTAGTAGATGCAACCCGGAACTGCGGACGTGTTCCTTACCTGGTTTTTTAAGCACGTACAAGTATGTTAAGGCCAATATATAAACAATCAGAAAAGACACATCTATTTCACTTATAGATACAATACTTCGAAGCATGCGCACAAGTGTTCACATGACTTTCTCTACCCTCTGTCATTTATTTTCACATAGCTTCTACAAACCGTTCTTGAGAAGTTTATTGTTCTAACTAGTTTTGATAAACATTTGCAGAAATAGTTAGGAACAGAGCAAGCAGAATCGATAATCAAGGCAGGATGCTGTATGCTAGCCTTCAATTTCCACACTCTTTCTATGACACTGCAAGAAACAACTGAAGAGTGACAGCACTTTAAAAATAGCAACATTTGAAACCAATAATAATAGATATCTCACGAATGGTTGATGCAACAAAAAAGTTACGGGAATAATTATTTGCTTTGAAGAGATCTACGTTTTTGCGTATCCCAGTTACATAAAATTATACAAAATTCCTTCCAAATGAAAATCTCACAGGCTATTCCTAGAAAATTCGACATAGGTTTTGCCATGTAAATATCTTAAAAATATGATAATTTAATAATTGTTATGAGCTATTTTTTTAAAAAAAAATTAAAAACTTGTAAAAATTCTACATCTAAAGTGTAGTTTGAGGTGTGAGAATTTAATGTTTGCATCATACGGTTTACAAGTTGAACTAAATAGCAAGTTTAGTAATTATCCAACTTTATGTTTCTGAGTTAATTCATGTGTTTCAGTGAAATCTGAATATAAAATTTTTGAGTGGAATACAATATTTTCTCTAGATACATGGTAGAGAAAGTAAAATATATTGACCTGAACAGAAAGAGACAATGGGATTGTTTACAGGAACATTTTCAGTTAAAAGTTGTGTCGTATGGTCCCTTTGGAAGTTAACAAGCGACCAATCAAAAATAATAATTACTACCACTTAATTAGAGCACTATGAGAGAGACCTCAGTAAACTGAATGCAGGAACCAACACACACATTTATTTTGCAATATATTAACTTTAAGTACACATTCACTTGCAGTCTAAGTAACCACAAAAACCCTGATGCTAAACTAGGGCTGTAACACCAACACTTGATGTCACATGACTTTCTCTATCTTCATATAAAAGTGATTCCTCTATCCACATTATGTTACTAACTTGGGAATAATTTCAAACCAAGCAACAATTGCTTAATTACAACATAAGGAAATGTTTATTCATGGTAACCACCTCTTGTGATAGAAACAAAAAGGGGGAGGGGCCAAGAATTGCATTTGTTTTATTTTTTTCTCAATTTATTTATTTAACTAAGTTATTTACACACTCCACAAGTGTTGGGATTGGTCCTGGCCACTTGTTCCCTCTCATATTCCACAAAAATTCTCCTAAACCTCTTATCTGAGAGAGACTGATGTAATAAATCTTTTCCTCCATTCATTTGTTCATTTACATAACACCAGAATGTATATTCCATCTGCATACCTATTGGATATATTCCTCATATAACATTGTTATATGGTTAGCTATTGCTTACTTTCCGTTTATTACAAATGTTCTGCTATTCCTAACTCTGTGAAATACCAGTGCTTACCCTCAGCTGTTGCTTATCAATTGCAAGTTTGTCCACTCAGCATGGAATATTTTGAAAAGGACTTAGCACTATGAAAAAGTTTGGCACAAATTGTGTACATTTATCCTGTAGTAAGCTTTTGTGTATGTTTTAAGGTTTTCTTGTAATTCAAAATTATGCAAAATTTAATCAAATAAAGAACATTCACACAATATATCCTATATAAATATTTTAAACGTATGGTATTTTAATGAAAATCATTAGAGCCAATTTTCAGAAAGCAGAAAATAACTAGATAGCAAATGCATACATCCGCACAACCTTGATATGTAAATAGAGCATCCACCCCCAGTCCGATCTTTGGTGAACTTTGCACAAGCATACATATCCGCATAGGCATTGTGTGGTAGGATGGGACAAATCTGTGAGATTCCCCACTGTCCAGTCATTCCTGAAATACCTCAGTGTATTCTCAATTCATTGCAATAAATGTAAAATAGAAATTATGGTCTACAAACTTGGGTTAACTGTTACACCACAGAAGTATGAACATGACCTATACAGTTACTGCTTACATTTCACCTCGAGTGACAATAAAAGAGAACTAAAACAGCTGATTTATCCCCCCACTACGTACACTAAACTCTCGTTAATCTGACCCACAGTTGGTTCAGTGCCAAACATCAACAAAAGTATCATTCATCATTCGGTATTTTTTAGTAGTACTGCATATGGCACATGAAATGAAATAATTGGGGAAGGAAATGTTCCAGGCCTGAGTTTTAGGGAACTCCCTGGTATTTGGCAGTTATGAGGACTGAGAAAACCTCAGCCAGGGAGGATGGTCCTGGCACGATTTGAAGCACAGACCTCATGAGTCCATGGCTTAGCTACCTCAGCTATTGGAGCTCTCCTAATTTGATGATATGCAACAGTGACATACCTTATCCTGCAACCACTTTACATCAGTGCTGCATTCATCTGGTTGTTGCATAACGTACTCCAGGAAGATATCTGCTGGAGAAAAGTGCGGCCAGCACTGAACCAGTCAGTTCGGACTCAGCAATTGCTGACATTTTGTACATCAACATGTTCCACAAGCTTCCAGGAGGAGCAGGAGAAATTGATGAAGATGATGTTGCTGTGAGTTAGACCAAACAGATGAAGAAGTAATCAAAAGTAATGAAGAAGAGGACAGGAAGATTTCTCACACTGCTGTTACAACATTGCAGCAACTAAAAATTCAGGGCATGTTTCACAGTGAGTGATAGGTACTACTGTACTCAAGTTTTCTATGAAAATGAATGTGTCTTTGGATTTAATAAGGTGTACTTAAATGTTTAAATTTAATTAATCCAGCACCCATATGTGCAAGGAATAGCCGGATTAGCAAGAGTCCAGTGTATGTATTTGATTGGGCTGTATTTTACTTTTAGGTAACGAAGCTCCCAATGTTTTGGAAACATTCAGCTGCTTTGCTTCAGAAACACTCGGCTATTGATAAATTACAAACTTTAAATTTCCTTTTAATACCTTAAATGCCAATAATTTTAAACAACCTCTAACACAAATGTTTTCAAAACAACCCAACAGCTTGCTATATATTTCACTAGATTGCTGTAACAAAGGACCTCAAGAATCCCCATTTGAAATACACAATAAGTAAAGGACACTTAATGAAAGTGGAGTCAATCACCTATTTATTATGCAGAACATATCATCTACCTGTTGATCAAGTCATTTTGTGGAAAACCTGAGATATCCTCTAGTGGCCTGTGGATGAACCTAAATAAAGGGTTGTATTCTTCTGGCAAACAAAGTTCATGAGTTCAGAAAATTTTCGAGAACCACAACATCACCCTCGCATCTTACAACAAATACAGCATCAAGAATCTAATTAAATCAAGAAAATCTGATGCCACACCGCAGGAGAAAATCAGGAATCTACCAGAACCAATGTATAAGGCAGTTCAAATATGAACGGCACTGATTTTTTTATGAGCATGAAACTCCACCCTGCACATTACTGACCGTGGAAGGGGGAAGTTGCTTTCCTCTCCTGCCACTCAGGCAGTTGTGAGTGTGTTCTGTCTTATCGTGGAACGCATTATTCTCAAAATTTCTTACTGCAGAAGTGGTCCAACCATTGGAAATTTTTCAGAGGTTCTAAAAGTAGTTTGGAGAATTATGTCTCTCGGCAACTCAAGTGTTCAAATGATGTAAAGCCTTCAGAGAGGGAAGAGCGAGAGTGGAGAATACGCCTCATAATCGTCGACCACAAACATCAATCATCCCATCCAATTGTGACCATGCTAATGTGCTTATATGGGATAATAGGTGTATTATTCCAATATTTTGTTGGGAGAAGTAAAGAACAAGCTCTGGTCCAAGAAGAAAACAGGAGGAAATTGGATTTCTTTCCTTCAAGACAATGTGAGGCCTCACACTAACAGAAAAACCATGGAAACCATCAGGAAGCTAAAGTGGGACATCCTTCCCCACTTACCTTACAGTCCACATATAGCCCCAAGTAATTTTTTTTTTATTTGGTAGACCTAAAAGTGACTTGGAGTGCAGTTTAAGGATAACAATGCAGTGATTGCATTTGTTGAGGAATGGATGTGTACTCAACGAAATAAAACTGTTGGGAAAAGCTAATGAAACAATTGCCAAAACACTGGAACAAGTGTATACAAGCCAATGGGGACTACTTTGAAGGATAGCATGTAAAACTAGCCAGTTTTCATTACAGTAGTTTGTAAAAAAAACCAGTTCTGTTTATATTTGAACCACAATGTTTACATCAAGAAAACAAAAAGGAACATAGGCACCTGCTTCAAGGAACACTGCTGTTGCATCAAATTCAAACAGACTGAAAAATCTGCAGTTACTTCACACTTCTGGACTAAAAACCACAAAATAGGTACCAACATCAAGTTGTTGAAGCCAGCCCAGAGAACCCTGAAATATGGGAGAAAATTTACATAAGGAAACTTGAAAACCAGATCATGAACTTTAATATGCCAGAACCAGACATTCCCTTATTTAGGTTCATCCACTAGAAAACACCCCAGTGTTTGAACAAAAGACTCGAGAGTTGATCTGGCAGTCAACAAGCGACTAACAATGTTAGTTTATGCTTACTACAGATGCATGTTCTGCATAATGAATAGGTGAGTGAAGCTAGCATGAGTGTTCAAGTTGACTCCACTTTGTGTGTTTGATTTCACGATATTTTGGAAGATAAGCATTTTAAATACAAGATGAAGAATTTTCCATGTAAAGGGTAGTTTGGGGTGGCGGGATTTTCTTGAAAATCTTGACGTTGCATCCTTAAAAGGCACCTAATTAACTACTAAGGCAGTTTAATTATAGAAGCAGCTAGGTGTTATATAAAGTGAAAACTATTCACTATCCTTCCCATGTAATTGTCTGTTTTATCTTATTCTGACAGAGATATAAAATGTAACATTTTAATGGTAACTACTCTTTAATGGGTTCACTCATCTGAAAGAACAGCACAGAAAAGTGATGTTGCAATTTCTTGTGTTAAGTAACTGAAAGCTCAAATCAAACAAGTTACATTTATTTAAACCATTGCAAAAGTAAAACTGTAAAGTCATTACTATCATCCATCATGGAAATAGGATATTTTCAAATCAGCATTCTCCTGCAGCAAGAGTGAAAATGAGAGGACCCTTAGCTTCAAAAGTAAGGAAACAAAATGCAAAACTATATGCAGTCCTACTGTACAACCAGAATGTTACAGTGATATATTGTTCTCTCCATAGGGGACAAGGCACTTCCTGCCCCGGAGCAGCTCCCCCCAAGACAGAACTGTCATTAAACCAACAGAAATTGTTTAAATAGACTGAACAGACTTGCAAAGGATTGTTAGAAATGTAGAGTTGAACCGTTAATGACACAACTGGTTTCAGTTAACATCGGAGCACATTGTTCTTGTGTTGACACATCCGTAGTTTTGAAGCTTTAATATCAGCAAGCACATTTTCATTGCGTAGTCTTGAGAGGCATCAAGTCCCTAACCTCATACCTAAGTAGTAGCCACTTGTGTGGCCATGGACCTTCCTTGTACTCGCCTACATGCTGTGAGGGTGAACAAGCCATGTTTATTTGGTGGCAGACGAGTTCTTACTGCATACACGGCAATGGACACTGATGATACATGAAATTAAATAATTCAGGTACAAAATGTGTAGGGTACCTTCCTCGCTTTGTCAGTTTAGAGGAATGAGGAAAATGTGAGAAAAGGCTCCGTTAGGGAGGACGGCCCTGGCAGGATTTGAACCCCATTCATGAATCCATGTCATAAAGACCTCGGCCACCTGTAATGAACTGAGGCGCAACATTTTTGCTGGAAAACTGCAAGGTAAAAGTCAAAAGACCTAGCATTATTTCTGTTAAAAGTTTAAATTTATTAAATTTCCAGGCAATTGTAAGCATCTGTGCTGTAGTATGATTAAATACCTTTCAGTTTAAGTATTGTGCAATCCTGACCCCCCACCCCCCCCCCAAATGTGCAACAAGAAGCCCCCATACTTAAACACAATGGTACTGCAATTGACACAAATGCGTAGCTTACAACTTTAGACGATGGAGATGAACATCTTGTACATAAGTTCGGAATAAACACTTCATGAACGAACACTTTTCAATAAACTTTATTCTATTCACTAAATAAGAATAGAACACTCATTCATCACAATTAATACTATAGCAGAATGTACACTTGCTTCTACATGCTACATTCCTCTGTGTCCTCTCCCTTTCCTGCTCTATCCCACCCACAACCTCACTCTTTGTGCAACTTGCACATCACATGATGTTTTCAAAACCAGAAATAAAGCAGATTTTTCTGGGATCTCAATATAAACTACAACATAAGTCAAAGGTTTAACAGTATACAGTCTTTTGTTCTTCCTTACACTAGCAATGCAACTCGATCTACCAGTAGATTTCTCGTATTTACTCCTTTATGGACATCAAAAATAGCATCTAAAGATTTTGTGTAACTTCTGATTGCTTTGTAAATAATAAATCTTTCTAGAAAATTTATGTTTACAAACTTTTTGTTATGAAGCATTTTTCAAAAAACTTATTGATGTGAAAGATATTGTTTTTTGTTTTTTGCACCTCATTGGAAACCTCTCCACTTTGTAAAACAAATTAAGATGCCATATAGTCTCTTGTCTAAGTAAATTATATGCCAAGTTTAATAACAGTAACCATTGTAACATAAAAAGAGAATAGCACATATATAGAAAAAATTCTTTTAGAACTAATTTTGGTTTCTAGGTGTTAATAACATTAGCATTCAAAGTCTAAAACAACCACAAAAACGTTGGTTACATTTTGTGAGTATAGTACAGAGGCGAACATTTTGATTGGATCCAGGAGACAATGTAGGCGAGAGAGAGATTCACACGACACTCTCCATCACAAAAGCATCATTTATTTTTATGTAGCTTCTACAAACTATTGTTACAAAGATTATTTTTCCAAGTACAAGGGCAGTACAGCAAACAGAATCAATAGTCAGATGTTTAAAAGCTTGAAATGTTGTACTCTATACAAAACATAATAACAAATGTATTAATGAATATCTCAGAAGTACTGATACCAAAGGAAATTTTCTGAAACAAATTGTTTTACATATTCTGTTATGGCTCATCAGTTCTACAAAACTACCTCGCTGCCGGCATCACAGGTAACCTTTTAAATTCAAACAATTTAATTATATCACTTACCTCATTTATAAACTCATTCTAGAAGAGTTTTAAGGATGATTACTCCCCTAATGATTGTAATTTCATGAGGCTCAGCTATTCCCAAAAATGGATGAAAAAATTGCTGATATTCACACACAAGGATCTCAACCTCCACCTCAAGTTGTGGAAATGCTATGTAACCTTTGGTGGTGTAACAATGGCCAGTCATTTTTTTTTTATAAAAACAATGGGTGAAATTTTAAATATTGGTACCTTTTCTGTGCTCCCATAGTTATTTAATAACATACACAATGAAACAGAGGTGAAGCTGGTGAATATCAAGATGCCCACTCACTCCCAGGCCACCAAGTTAACCTCCTTTGAAAAGACATCAACAAAAATAATACAGAATATTGGTGGACTTATTTCTCATGTTAGCTACAGAAAATGTTCTCTTTCTGTATAATAACTTAAAATACCTGCCAACAATCTTCATTACAACAAAGGAAATAGAGTAAAACTTTCTTACTATGTTGGCATTGGTAGAGTAATTTCTATTTTGTTTTGCAGCATTTTAGTTGCTAAATCATGACCATCTGCATATAATTGCTTGGAATGTAGCATGTCTTAACAACAGCTATTCTCTACTCCATGGCATCCTCAACGAAAAGTCAAATCCTTCTTTGCAAGTATCTTATAACTGCATGTGTTTACATTCAAGTACAAGGGCACCTTCTTAATCTTTTGGTAATTTACGAAATCAGTCACAAAGAATGGGGCTTTTCTAACGTGTAAAAATTATTAAAATTGGTTGAGTGGTTTTTGAGAATACCCTTCATACCCCAACATACAAATTTTCTTTCTTTTTAATGTTAATTACAGGGTGATGCATTTGAGAAAAAGTAAAATGTTATATATTAGAGGATAACGCACACATCTCTGAGCAGAAAGGATGTTTCCGACTTCATCCGCATGGCATGGCAGCGATATTGTGCAGACAAAATAGTGGTCATGACACAACAGCGTGCTTAATGTGAAATGTGTCGTATGGGTTCTTGGTTTCCCAAATAACGCAGTTATGCTTGTTGACTCAGCCACTCACATGAAATGTGGCTTTGTCCATAAACATCCATCGTCCACTTCCTGACTCTCACACACAGATGAGCTTTGTAACTATGCTGTATCAGAGCACACTTTTATGAATATGGATGGTGTTGTAACAATCCGCATTACCATGTTATACTGGAAAATTTTGTGTACCATACAATGCAGCGAATGCACATTACAGTTTGGCCACCATTTTGTGTATGCTGCCAGGCCACATGGATGAGGTCTGAAACATCACTTAATCCTTTCCACTTATTTTACTCTTCTTTTACTTTTCTGACATCTCAAATGGATCACCCTATAGATTGTAAATATTTTAAATTAAATATATAGTATTTTAATGACAAGTATTAAAGAGATAGTTTGAGATTTTTGTCACATCTTTGGAAGACCCTGACTTGTTGGTTATGTTGTTCTCAGCATTCCACCCTCTCAATAAAATAACGGTGCTTAGAAAAAGTCTGTGTGTGAACAGCATAGCTCAAATACGACAAGGCAGGTACATACCAAACTTGGTATTTAGATGAAAATCCCTCCCAATCCGAACTACCCTTTACATGCAACATGTTTTGATTAAAATATCATATATTAAAGATATTTACATGACAAATAAAATGTATATCTCGAATTTTCTGGGAATAGCCTGTGAAATCCCTTTGTATAATCTTGTATGGCTGGTAAACGTTAAGCGATTGATGAAAATGTACATCTCTTTAAAACACATAATTTATTTCTAATAACATGAGGAGCCATTTCCAAGACATCTGTTATCAATGGTACAAATTGTTCAATACTTAAGACATTCCTGTTTATTTTCAGCTGTTTCTCGCGATGTCATGGAAACAGTATGGTATTTTAAGGTCAGCATATAGCGTCCATCTGACTATCACTATTCCCTTATATCTACAACGAAATGTGTATTGCAGCTACTTCCTGTAAGGTTTATCTGGATGAAAATAAAACTTCCATAATAATAATTTGTATACCCACTACTAAATGATATGGGATAGAAAAGTTATGGGAATGTAACCATCAGATTTTTTTTGGGGGGGGGGGGATTAACAACTTTGCTAACAGACATTACAAAATAGGTTTTAACTTGTGAGGTCTGATAATAATTTATGAATCAGTTAAACTTGAGGGAATGTGTTATCCTTAAGCTAGTTCAATCTTATGAACATATTGTACTTTGTTTGTTTTGACTACATTCAATTCTTGGATATTAATTCTTTTTAAGAACTTCTTAGACCAAAGACATGCACTAAAGAAAAGTTTGAAATTGATTTTTGCATGTTTAAAAAAAATATTCTGAATTTTAAATTTATGAAGGAAATATACAATACATTTATTTTTAAAAACTCTAATTTTGTAAAGTTATGTCTCTACTATTCACCAGCATATGATCAAGATTCTCATAAATTTCAACCAATAGTGTCAAGTTTTAATTTACAATGAAGGCTGAAAAGCATAAAAAATTCCTTTTTCAGGGAGTGCATACATAAGTTTAATTAATACTAATACTAAACACACTGCTGATCAGCTGTTAAAAATTTAATTTACATCGATTAGTTGATGGTCCTAATTTACTTTCTCTACAGCTTCCTATAATACAAAGTAATAGTCCACAAAAAATTCAGTTTAACACGTAGTTTGTGTGTGCAATGAAAATATAAACTTGGTATTTAAGTTGAGTAGCCTCCAAAGATGAGGCGACATTAACATTTTCAACTAAATCACACCACCCTAACTACCCTTTAAATTGATAAACGTTTGATAATTTTTATTTTTTAAAACATGACTAAAATATATGTTATCTCAAAAGGAATTTGACAAGGCCTTGTGAAAAATGCGAGTCAGTTGGAGAGTTTAATGTGCTGGCACGTTGCCATGGTAGAGGAACAGCACAGAAAGCTGAAAATCAATGGTTCAATTCCCGCTATGGTATTCTGATTCTACCTTCCCAACTGACTTTTGTGGAAGAACAATTAATATCAAAATACCACAGTTAGGATATTTACACGACAAATAAAATTCAAGTGTCTATATAAGTTGAAAATATCTACTTGGAAAACAAAAGTCATGGCCCATCAGGGTAAATACCCTGTGCACTCAAAAATAATAAATACTGGAACCAGTGGGGAGGGGGGGGGTCAGTTACATAATTAGGCTATTGTTTACTATTGCTCTACCAAAAGAAAAATTATGACAACTGTACTTTTAATAAAAAATAAGTAAAATATGATCTTCTTTTAGGCTAAATGTGTTGTTCAAATTCAGGAGACTGCTTCAGGCAATTCAAAGCAGACTGAAATAACTAATGCTCCTGACAGCGTTAATGTTTGGAAGTGAAACTTGGATAACATACAAAAGAGAAATTTGTTCAAAGGATGCACTAGAATGGAAGAGTATATAAAGACAATTGGAGAGCCCAACATCTGCCTTGGTGAATAGCTATCGGCCGCAAGGTAGAAGAGATTTTCATAGCACTGTGAGGTCGGAGGTAAACGGCAAGAGACAAAAACTTACCACCCATAAAATGTAAATGTCTTTAAAGCATATTTCTGATATATCCATTTATTATTGGTATGAAGTTTTCACATTCACTTGTTTCTTTTTAATGGAATTTCAAGGAATGCATATATCAATCCACTTTTAAACATCTGATTTGCTTCTGTTTCCTCCGTACCTACAAAATTATTTCTGCAAAGGTTTATCTTGATCAAGGCAAAATAGAGAGAGAAATAGCTAAGTCATGTGAATGTAACACATCAGGTTTTATGCTATTATAAGATTGGGGGATGCCAAATCCCACATTTGAATTTTTGAGTGGAATACAATACTTTGAATACGTTATTTCAACAGTGAATGTCAGATAAAAGTTTCCAAGGACTTCATTCCCCTTTTTTAAACATCAGATCACATGTGAAGTAAAAGACTCGTGTTGTTGAGAAACAGTTTAAATGACTGGACCACATAATCTTGTGGTATAAATGCTGGGTGTCGCAAGCTTATGTGACAAACAACAAAAATCTGATGAGTTGCATTCACATTACTTCCTCTACTCAATCTTCTATAAACTTATTATTCTACCTACTTGTTGATTGAAATAAACTTTCATTACACATTTTGTTGTGGATATCAGTAGATTAAAGTGACAGGAGGAAACACACAGAAAACAAATAGTGACTTACCACTTTGAGGAACTATAACTATTCGAAAATTCAAACAATAACAAAAAATATTTTGGAAATTGTGAATGCCACAAAAGGTTTTATTTGACATACATTCTATGCTTTAAACACACATTTTTTGTATAGTATGATTTTGTCTATTTCTTATGACTTACCAGTCACACAAAAGTAGTTCAGAATAAAGAGGACTTCGAAAGCTATTCCCAGGAAATTCAAAATAAACATTTTACGTCTTACATAAATATCAAATGCACTGTATTCTAATTGAAATCGCTAAGAGCCTTTTTTGAGGAAAAGAAACATTTCAAAAAAAAATTTCTAATAAAGGGTAGCAGTAGCATTATCAGAAAATTATTAAGGGGGGGATGTATAGGGATGCATTTTTTAAACAATTTGTATCAGTTCAAATGATAAATAAGAATTAATTCTGAGTTGAAATATTTAAATAAATTGTTTTTATATTCACGATTAACCTGCTGCAATTGGAATTAAGAGTAGGATGTTTTGTGTATTCTAAGTGTTGTGACATGAGTATTAATGACCAGGCTGCATTTTATTTCACTACAAAATAAGGTTTCTGTTATGTTGAGATATTACACTCTAATTTAGCACCGGAGCAAAAACATTTCCCCGAAATCTCAACATGGTTGTAGCCATGCCCTCTAAAGGACAGTTTCTCTTGCTGTCAGCTCTGACGATATTGTCCAAGACATGCAATGTAAATATAGCATTGCCAGTGACATAATAGTATCTCGTTCCCGCCGCCAACCTAGAAAGATGCTACTATTTTAATTAAGTTATTTTTGTATTAGCAAGGGATGGGGTTCCAACTCCTTAGCTACGCCTCTGAAGGGGTTTTCTTGATAGATGCTCAACTTAAATACCATGTTATATTCTTCACATACAGACGCTCAAAGTCCGTGAAATGGTGATATGAAATTTTTGGGTGGATCACAATAATTCCTCTACCTACTACAGGAAGTGCAAATAGTTATCATCCCTTCAGTGCACAAGTACAAAACATTTTGTTGCCATTCGGTTCTACGTAGCTAAGCCAGCATTTACTTACAGAGGGGCATCACTGCTCCAGAGACACACCGAGGGAGGTGTTTTGAGGGTTAGATCCCGTCTTGCTAAAAAAAAAAATGTGAAGAAGGCTTCATTAAAGTAACAGCATCCTTCTATGTTGACATTAACGAGGTAGTTCCTAATCGTAGCACTATATTTATGCCACATGTCTTGCACAACATTGCTAAAGCTGCCAGCAACTCAAACTGTACTTAAGGCATGTTTTCATTCGGGTGCAACATCTCCCACTTTAGAACATTTTGTAATGAAATAAAATGGTCCGCAGCGGTAATATAAAATACTTCACAGTGGTTCATTAATTGCACAAAACATCCTATCCTACTTTTAATTCCAATTGCTGCACCTTAATCGGTGAATATATAATCAATTTATTCAAATACTTCAACTCAGGATTAATTCATTCTAATTGATACAAATTGTTTAAAAAAATGGATTCCTATACGTAACCCCACTCTCTAACATTTTCCTGGCTATGCTACTGCGCTGGTCCTCAAATTAATGTGTCCACCATCAAATAGTGAAACAGATGGTGCCAAGTCAGTACCTACTGTTAGGGGAAGCATAGAGAGTTGACACTTCCTGACCTAGCACTGTGTTATTTTTGCCTTGTCTCTCATTTGAAGAATCTCCTTGGTGGCGTGCATTTCAATGAACTGCAGAAGTAGCTTTCATCACATGTAACATCATTTCATGAACAAAATGTACCGTATGCCAAGCACTTTAATAATGGTGAAAACTTTAGAAGTGATCGAACCTGCAAAAATATTTTGAAAATATTGTTTTATAAAAATAAATGACAGTCTTTACTCAAATGCTGTTCTTCAGAAATGCACTACAAGGTCAGCATTACTGTAACTACTGCCTATTCACAATCTCACTGGCGTAAACTACCAAGTATGATTGACAGTTCAGAATTCATACCTTAGTACCTAGCACATATAGCTTTAATTGCCTATATTTATTTTGTCAACATTGTTGTTGTTTGCACCTACATGGATAACAGCATCACTGAGTGAGCATAAAAATCTGGTAATGAACAAAACAAGCTTTAAGAAATTATCGTTTTCAAACTTGCTCTTAGATTTCCTCAGACAAGTAACAACTGAACTGCTATTCACTTATTGTCTTTTACTGCTGCCTATATATGCATTTCACTGACTGCCAATCTAATGTAACACTGAATAACAAACTGCTAAAATATCCGGCCATATTCCTCGTTTTCTTTGTGTTACACGGTTATAAATATCCTTAATATTAGCTACAAAATTTAACATTAGTGAGGTTAAGTGTGCCTCTTCCTTTGATTTCATGCTTTAGCATCAATAATTTTGGCTTACTATGTGCATGTTATTAGTGGTATTTAAGTAATATAGATACCAAATTGCACTATCCCCAAAATATTGAACTAGTTATCATGTTTATTTTTGTTACGTAACTTTTATTTCTAACAATCCCCTCAATCATAATTACTGTTTCTTTTCTCTGCCTTCGTGTAGTGTCAGGATAAACCGAACAATTTTTTTAAAATTACATTATGAATTATTGCAGTAAATTTAGAGCTTAAATCTTTTGTTGCCATCATTTGGAATTTGTATGTTAGGAGATAAATTCAAGTTAAAATTCAGAATACGAAACCGTAATATAATAGCTGTTTAATGAATACCAGCAAACACAAAGTCCGTGCAAAGAAAGACCTTAAAACATTTTATTCCACCGCCAAATTGCTAATTGCGCAGCATGTCTATACAACCACATGCAGAAAGCTACAGGAAGAAAAATTACCACGGGACTACATCTTAAGCTGGATGTTATTGCATTTAATATCTAGCACAATAAATGTATAGAATGAGACTTTATCACAACTTACCCCCAAAACCATACACCTTCCTTTCAAACTTCTTTACCACTACAATTCTCTGTCTAAATCCACACACTATCTGCCATTTCTAAACCTCTTTCGCCGGTACAGGGTGGCCAACGTATAAAAGTTTTATAAAACCAAAACACTGAAATATATTATTAAAAGTAGACGCGCTTCATTGCAAAAAGGTTTTCTAAACATGCAAGATAATGAATATGAATTAAATGCGAAATATCATAAGACAAAGTAATGTATTAATTTCTCACATTGGTTTGGGTAGCCAAATCTGGTGTATGGAAAGTGCAGTTGCTACGTTAAGCCACTAAGCTATTGGCGCCAAGAGCTGTCAAACAAAAAGGATTTTAATGAAAAACTCATCATTTTCGAAAAACGAAGATATGTTTATTGTGCGAAGTTCAAAAGAATCAAGCTGGTGTACGATACGCTAGAGTATAAGGATAATCTACCATAAGCTGATTATGAAAGAAGTCCCTCTGTCGAAGATTTAATACAAAAAGATGGGATTAATTGCAAATGCATACTGTAGTCCAAAGTTGGTTATTGTGGGTGGTTATTATTGCATTTCTGACTCGCAGTTCAGGGTTTCCACCACAAGCTTTGCCGAAAAAAAAATATCACGAGCCAAGTGATCAGTGTTTATGTAAACTGTGTGGAAGAAAGTGAGAACGTTACTTCTCCGTATGTGGAAAAGGAGTAAAAGTGAAACTATACACATTCGTGCGCTCTTCTTCCTTTATATTATTGCATTTCCAGCCCAGAAATAGAGCAAACAGGGAACGAACAAATTGTCACAGGAGAAAACAAAGGTAAACCTTTCCTCAAGAGTTCATGACTAGAAAATCCAGGATTGGTACGGCAACAGATGACAGTAAACGCAGATGTGATAGCCATTTGATTTTGTCGTTACTACGCCTATTTCAGAATTTTATACAGCAACAAGGAAAGAGGTAAGAATTCAATGTATGTATATTTTGAATTATGGCGGGAATAATTCCCTAACTGTAACAGATAACATGATAATATTACTGTCAGGCTTAATACAGCTAACACCATATTGCTGGCATTATTAATGTAATTACTAGATCAGGAAAGGGCTTGTTCATTTTGAGCAGACCATTGTTGAAGTCTGGGTGCTAATTGTTTTACTGAATTTCTTTACATAATTTGAAGCGCAAACAATATATAAACCACGACAAATGTAGGTGATTAACAATTCTTTTAAATAATAGATATAATCCCTATAGGATATTGTTCATTTAATGAAGTAACTTTTGTATTTTTTTTATTAGATTAGACATAACCTCCAGTTTTAAATCGAACGTGCCCTAGGGCAAAGTGGAAACCTCAGCTCTCAATATTTTCATATTTCCTTTTGATAGGGATGTACATATTTTGGGATGGAGATTTTGTTCCTGGAGAAGTACACTGGACTGGTGACACAGCAACAATACTTCCGAAAGAGTTGAGCAAGAATATCATCCAAATCTTAGAAATGATCCCTACACCTGTGGGCTCAAACCCGAAATAAAGACAACCGTACTTTGCCACAACTAAAAACCAAAAATATGAAGAACCCCCAACGGAGGCTGGATTCAATCTGGTGTGTGTACAAAAACTAGGACCATAAACTATGTTCAGATGTTGTCGCAGTAATCTGTTCGTGTTATCTTTTTTAGCTGAGCGCCTGTTATTGTTTTACTATTTTGAATTTTGGGTTCTTTGTCCTCCACCTAGCTATTATTACTCAGTCGAGCAAATATCTCTTGAGCAGGGCGTGTAAACGGAAAGGAGTTGTTACTAAAAGATAACACTGATAAAAGAATTTGTTTTTACACTTTTATTGCCGTCACACTTAATTAATTTCACATATTTAATCTTGATACACGCCTGACTGAAACTGTTATATTTTCAAATGTAACTACAATCACTTATTTGCCGCGCACTATTAATTCGGGTATTTCACATTTTGTAACTAACTTTACGACGCGAGAGATTCTGTAGAATTGCGTAATGTGTACTTCGTGAATGCTTCCTTAGAACTGCCTGACGTGTAACTCGCGAGAGAGATTTCTTAGAACTGCGCGACGTTTACCTTGTGAATGATTCTGTAGAACTGCGCGATACTTGTGCGTGCGTGCGTGCGTCAAGATGGCAGGTTGAGGGCAACCCATGGTGTATTTAGGCGTGTACCTGCCCTAATTAGGGCTTAACCACGTAGTGACGGGATATGGGGGTTACAGGATGGCGGTTGTTCTTTAGGTAGGGGAGAGAAAGGAGGTAACAAAGTTTGTTCCTCAACGGTAGCCGGTCATGGTGCAACTGCCCTTGTGCACCGCTGATGCTATGAATTTTGTAATTTGAAACATGTAGGGATTTTAATTTTGAAGTCCAAGCTACTCTTGAAGGGATTGTATTGGAGTTCAGCTTTAGCTGCTGTTGGAATTACTCCGCTGTTATCGGATATGCTCGCAAGCCATGCGGGGAAGCCGGTGATGCCTCAAGCGGCGTGTTCTGGGGTTATAATCCCCAAGAGACCGAAGGAGGGCGCTCTGATGGTATGGCAACTGGTCGTAAAATTTTGCGGCCCGGCGCCTAATTTCATCCTCCACGTAAGGAAGAGATGAGGCTTCGTGAAGCAGTCTCACGGGAAAGGAGCGGTTTACAGAATAGATAGCCCGGAATACTTGCATTTGGCTCAAGAATTTATACTCCCTCACCCCGATATGCCTAAACATTATAATAGAGCTGCTATTGGTTACTAAATCGCGCCAACATTAGCGTCTATTTTGTCATCCAATCACAATTACAAACACATATGCTCTAGGGAAGATATTCCCTCCATTTCTAAAGAAAGGCGCGCTACCCTGACGTCATTTGTTTGTCTCATCTAATTGATAAACAACTCGCCCCATCGCTTCATTGTTACCCGCTCCTATTGTCAGTTTCAGTGAGGCCGTGTAAACTTATTTCCTAACAATGCTTATGGCTAACAAACATCTAAAATCATTGTCATACAATAATGTTAATTTACATTACAATCACTCTGGCATTCACAGTGTTGTGATATAAAATACTGCCTCAATATGGAAGGTTTCGATAGAGATTGATATCAGTGGGTACTGAAAAGATTTAAGTTCTCGGTAGCACAAATTCCATTTTCTAATTATTATATTTATTACTGAAATGTAAACAAACCTAATAGTAATAAAATTGTATCTCTAATATGCAGTTTAAAATAATCTTACTTTGCGCTTATTTACATATGAATTTACTTTGGGCTTATTTATCATCTTTTAATCACAGTGCATGTTTTTATTGAGTAGAGAAGTAATCATTTAATTTTTGAACTCTTCATTTTTCCGATTTCAGTTTTAGTGCTAAAATTAAAAATGAATTCCCTTAGCATCCCAACTTTGCCCTTCCTTCCTCTGAGTGAAAATGCAATTTTAATTGATGACAACTATTTAAGTATTTTCCATTTTTATGAGTAGCTATAGCACTATTGTTATAAACAATGTTAGGAAAATATTTCAGCTCATTATAACATTTTCATTGTGTTAGCCACTGCAAGCCTGTGAAAATTGTTGAAAAGTCTTGAAAGTATTGATTTTAGGTTCTTTGTACATTAATGAAGTTTGGTTTTTATGCCTTTCGCTTTAAACGCTGGTCACGTGACCATTTAAATGAAAGTTAAAAACTCATTTTTGTCATAATGCATTTTAGCAACGCATCTGAATTTTAAAATGTTACTTGTGGTCAATTTGATTTTTGCAGCAGGGAAGTCATTTATGGGGCTTGGGGAGGTCGGCTGATCCTCGAGAAATAATTAGCGTACTGTTATTTTTGCTCTACCAAAAGAAAAGTTACGACAACTATATTTTTAAGAAGTAAAAGATAAAATTCACATAAACATTTGGAAAACTGCTTCAGGAAATCTCGCCCCTAGAAACTGAAATGACGCTCTCCCAACTTTTTTAAGGAAGTGAAATTGATTATGATATATGTTTTAACAAAGTTGTTTTTACCTTTAAAATGAAAAAGTATGACCAGGTAGCTTATGTTTTCTCCATGGTAATGTTTATTCCATTTAAAAATCTCCCGTTAACGTTTTAAAGTGGTACGTGAATCTCACATTTTGAAAACTTCATCGCAAGGAGCGTTTTATATATTGCAGTTAAAAAATTTTAAAATATTTTTTTCGTCAAAAACAATATCATTGCACTCGACTAAAAATTTGGGAATTAGTTACACGTAGTGATAGTAGTATGTGGTAAAAAATGAAATTATTTGCTCAAGAAACACACAATTTAAAAATCTCAGGGGTTCGTCCCCTTAAAGTAAATCTAGCCCCTCCAAACAAGCGGAAGAAGGAAAAGAAACCGAAGGAAGATAGGAGGACGATAAAACATCAACAGGAATATTCACTTTTAACTACGCGCTTCTGTTCATAATCTTCCTCAGCTTTTTCGTTTTACATCAGATCAGAACAACTCTCAAACCGAACATTACGATCAGCAAAGAGTGATGTAATAGTGGCACGCTAACAATGATTATGGCAGTTGTTCCTTTTAAGTAACAAATGCAATAATATAGAAGTAAATTGTTCACTTAATGTCTGCAATAGCATCTACATAAGGCTTAGAGCGTATACTCTTTTCTTATAATAGGGAGTGCGTATACAAAAAGTAAAAGCCTATACGTTTTCTTAAAGTGTAAATTCACTATAGATTCGTTTTGCTTCTACTGGTCTAGGGGTTTCCAAAGTTTCCGAGCTGCTCTTTCAGAAACACATTTGGAAATATTAGATGGTTTCAAATTCGGTTAATGCAGTTACTAATTTCAACATAAACAACAGGATATATGGCTGATCTCTTGTGTCGTATACATTTCGATCGAGTTGGTTGCTGTGTGTCTCTCGGCGAGATGGCTCGCAGTCGGGAAGTCCAGGGTTCGATTCTCGTCGGGTCAGCCACTTTGACCATGTCTTCTTTCGTGGTCTCCCCGGGTCGGTAGGCGAATGCTGGGGTGGCTCCGCTTATACCACGAATTTCCTTTCATTTGTTTCAGGGTTGTAGGATCAGGCGACGGCGGATGGTGTGTTGCGCCAGGACGGTGAAATTTCCATTTTGAAAGATTTCTTCCTGATGCTTGGCGGGACTGTTGGGTCCCTCTTCTTTGCTAGGAGCTGTTTGCTTATTCCCAGAACCCCCCCCCCAGGTTGCGGGTGACTAGGCAGGGTTAGCCGGATTGGTGTCATGTTAAAGACCCCGCCGTCGCCCTTTCCTCCCACGGGTCACTGTGGCCTACTTGTGCCCCGCTCCGTCTACTCCTGTGCCGCTGGTTACGGCGGTGAACGTCACACGTGTAATTTAAAGGGAGATACTACAGTACGGTGTTTTAAGCTGACATGACGCGTTCAAGGTTATCTTTATCAGCTGCGCTTCAGTCGTTGCTTTGTGTTTGTGCTGTGTGCGTATCACGGGTGAAAGTTTCTTCAAGACATCTGTGTGTTGTTAGTAGTCCACTGCCTCAACAACGACTTTGTGTACAATAGAAACCGAATCATGTAGACAATTCCAGTTCCAAGTGACTGTTACACGTCTGGTTAATAAGCTTAGAACAACCGCATCTCTAAACGTAAGACGCGAAAACGAGAGGAAAAAATTAAGAAATTGGTGCCTCTATTTGTAGGCAACCGTAAAAAATAAAGTTTATAGGAACAATCCCCACACCATAGTGTGACTGGAAATTTGATGTCTTGACGCAGATGGACACCATGTTACTGCCACTCGTGAGTAAGTAACGCGAGAGTTACGAAACGAAAAAACCCCAGTGTAGTGGCCTCGCCATAAAACGATCGCACTGTACTGATATGTTGCTGTTAGAATATGCCATATTGAACATAAATAATCCACATTAATATTATGCTTATGTGCAACAAATAATATTACATACTGACTTATATTTTACTTTTTGAGACAAAACTAAACTCCCATTTTGGTTGAAGAAAGTCTATATTTTGGTGGTTGTGTCCCTCTCTGGTTCCCCAAGTACAGAGTGAGCCAAAAGACTCCGAACAGCCTGCTCGGTGTTTTTCCTGTCCGCGTTCTCGGCGCTCGTTGCCGTCTACCGCTATCATAAAAAGGCGCGCATGAAACCATATCACATTTTTAAAGCTACTTTTAAAGGCTTTGCTTACCAACTTTATGAAAGGAGATGCTGAAACTGGCCACCGTCGTTGTCCATACATTTTTGGCACCTCTTTAGGAAACTGTCCATTATGGAATTTTTTGGGGGGGATTTTCCAAACGATGACCGATGTCGTCTAATGTTTCTTCGGTAAGAATCCAACGCCGTCTTTTAGTTTTCTTAGCCTGAACACTTCCTGTGGCTTGAAATTTACTGTAAAGTTCGTGGATTGTTGAACGGCCTGGAACTTTTACACCTGGAAATCTTTCTGCAAATCGTACTTTCACTTGGCGAGCTTACCTGGTTAACACATAGAATTAAAAATAAATACACGCGGTGCAGTAGAAAATATGTGCTGAGCCATAATATACAAAGATATTATGGAAAAAATAATAAATAACTCGTAATAACTGAACTACATCACATCACCGTCAACTCAATACTGCACTTCACGCTGCAAAGCTAAACCACAACAGCGTGACTTTGTTTATAGCAGCAGTACGTTATCATGTTTTTATCATATTTCCACACGCCCAGTGGAAAAACACCGCGCAGCCGGCAATATTGTTCATAAAATACCCCTCCGGGATAACATAAAACATAAAGTGTACAACACACACTGCAAGAATTAAAACAAAATATCCGCCAGGAAATTTCTCAGCGTGAACTACGGCGAGTGATGGATAGTTTCCTAAAGAGGTACCAAAAATGTATGGACAACGACGGTGGCCAGTTTCAGCATCTCCTTTCGTAAAGTTGGTAAGTAAAGCCTTTAAAAGTAGTTTTAAAAATGTGATATGGTTTCATGCGCGCCTTTTTATGATAGCGGTAGACGGCAACGAGCGCCGAGAACGCGGACAGGAAAAACACCGAGCAGGCTGTTCGGAGTCTTTTGGCTCACTCTGTAGATATAGGTAACGAAAAGAACTGTTACGCCATACTGCAATATTATACAGATATAATTTTATTTAAGTCATGTGCTTCCTCCAGTGCTTAAACTAGAAAGTAAAAAACATGTCGTAAAAAATGCAAAAATTTACATTTGTGAAAACTGTGAAAGTTTTGTGCAAAATTCTGTAGTAACTTTAACAAATGATAATATTAATGACGTTTCCAGAAGTTAACTATGTAGATATATTGAAGTTTAACAAACAGTAATTTGCTTATTGAAATGTAACTGTTTATATTAAAACGTTATTTTAAACTGTTCTCGCGTGAATGTTCCACTAATTATTTATTTGGTATGATTATTTTAGAATCAGTTTCGTATTTTCATTTTTCATCTCATTAGGTCTAAGTACTCTGCTCCGTTTTCTTTCTTACAACAAATGCCTCCTTCGCTTCTAAAAAGCCACGTGCAGACTTTTCAAATCAGAAATGAGCGATGGCAGGGAACGTATATATAGGTAATTTATTGGATAAATACCTACAACTTAAAAAGTTTTCTGTGAAACAATGTTGTTGCCACATTTTTGCATATTCTGTTTTAAAGTTAGTCGCATTTCTCGACCTCGAGTAGCAAAAAGCGACTTTAACTTAAACCCTATATGAGTAATACATGTTCAAGCTGAACCTCATCATCTTGGCTTGCGATAACACCACGGCCGGCATTCACCCGGTTTAATGGGTTTAGATCAGGCGACCGTGCTGGTCCGATCCACCGTTCTGGGTAGATTGCATTGAGATGATCGAATGTTATTACTTCATCCAGTAGAGTAAGCAGATCTCCGTCCTATTAGAGGATCTTAAACAGCTTCCTGAGGTTATTGAATTGCTTCTCGAATAAATTTCAACTGACAGTGAAGTCGTCCGGGTCGTAGTTAAGTGTCCTCATTCCATTGTGTTCCTGAAGTGAGTCAAGGCATCACCGTGAACTGTCATAGCGTCTTCTTCTCTTTCGCATTGAGTGCACCAAACTACAGCCCTGTAGTCAAGTACTACAGGGCTCCTGCCATCAATGTTCAGGAGTAAAGAGGAATATTTTATGACATAATTTAAATTCCTGTAATCGACCCAAAAACGCAGATTTGAGTCGTATGGATTGTTAGACTTTACTGCTATTCGTCTAGCTGGACTTGATGAAATGGCTGTCTTATTATCTGGCATCTCCGATGATGAGATACTTGTCCGTTGCCATCATCTGCTTGACTCAATCGTGTAAGATTCTTGAATGAGGTTATACAGGTTGTCCAACTCTGTTTCGTACACTAGGCAGCTCTTTAATCCATCGGCATGGTGGAAGTATGCAGCCTGTATTACTCGCACTGTTACCACTTCTTGCTCCCGGCAAGTATCAGCTAATACCTATCTCAAGTCCAATGACTACTCCCTTGGATGTTGCAGTTTGCTCTCAACGCGACCAACTGTGATGTAACAAACGGGAGATCATGCAGACACATTATGTTAACTCGTTCCTGCCAATGGTCAGCTCCTTCACTAACAGGGCGCTGCATCCCCAGGCTTAAAATTTAACTTCAGTTTTATTAATGGACGCTCTTTATCTCCTGTGGTCCTTAGCGTCCCATTCTAAACTGGGCTTGAAGAATCGGTAATTTTGCTCAGATGCCTCTTTATCAGGCTTGAGGTTCTTTTACGTGCCGTAAAAGACCACCGGCTTTACTTCCCTTCCGAAGGAAGCCATGCTAAGGATCACCCTCCGCCGGGATTGAATCCGCGTCTTGGGAACTAGAGGCCAGCATGGATCCCCAGGCTTGATTACGTTCAGCAACACCCCTGTTTCTATTACCGCCTTGCAGTGTTAGCCTGGCATTTAACTATGTGCTATCAAATCATCTTAACCGTTATCTGTCGTAGTGGTTAATGTGAAGTGAGGGGATAGTGTGGCCTTCAAGATAACGGCTTATGACCATTTTCCTGACTCTTAGCTGGGGCACACTTGTAGTTTTGTAGATGTCCAATCTCTCCGTACGCCAGCAAATGGACCTACCTCTTTTGTCCCTAAGTCTATTATTTGGTTGTACTGTGCCCACTTCCTGGGCGTTCTTCGCTGCCACATTTGGATCGAAGACAGTGTAACTGTTTCCGCTTCATGTCGGAGGGCAGCTGCCATGTGGTCACTCTCTCAGTGGTGGAGTGGGCTGTCTCCTCCCAACAGAAGAACTAGGTCCCAGTGTTCAAACTGATTCTCCTCCGTGACGAATACATGTAGGTTGATATAATCTAGCCTTGTCCAGTTAACTGTAGCCGAGCAATGTATGGCTGAAGACCAGCACTTGCCTTGTGCTTCTCTTCCGTAAGCAGCTATTTTAAGTAGTGATTTACTTAAACAGATCTTGGAGAAGCACCATCGAACTTTGGAGACTTAACAAATTTAGGCTTACTCAGGATGGTCAGATCGCTAGGCATCTGTTCCATTTCCCTTGGCCTGCAGGGCTAGGTATAGCCCTTGTTGGTTTATACGCAGTTCCTGTTGGCCGAAACGCCGCTGTTGTTACTCAGAAAGGTACTCTTCGTCGACGTGCTCTGTTTGCTGCTTTGAAAGCTTTTCTTATTGACCGAAGATCCACTATTCTTTTTTCACATCCTTGATCGAAAGGTATTCTTGTTATCGCAAGTGCTGTTCCACTCTAATCGTCCATCCCCTTGCTGATACGAGATTTCTGATCGCTGATGCTACTTTTGCCCATTGGTTTGTCCAACCCGAATGGATATAACACAGAGTTCCAGTTTTACTTCATCCACTTTAGATGCAATTTGGTATGTTTTGGAGGGAGGTACTAAATAAATTTCCGATTCTTTATCATTCAGGATTTCAATGCTGGTTGCATTTCCTTCATTCTGTGGTACAAATAAGCCGTGTCATGTCTCCTCCGTGATCGCAGTATAACTGCATTCCTAAGACCAGTTTAACTACAAGTAGCTCCCAAGCCCACCAAATGTTGTGTCCATTTCATTGGAATGTTGCCTTGTTGTGGCTCGAACTGGAGATTAGCAAGCACACCAAACAGCTTCGAACGGTCGTAATTGGCCCTCTCTCAAGCACTGGGTTGGCATAAATGGCTCAGTGAGGCTTCGGAAACTTTTGGAGCAAAGCATTTGGAGTCGACATCTTTTACCAGGAAGTTCCGTAGTCGTTGATGTCAAACTTTCAACCATCCTTTGGCACCATTACTTAGACTCCGAGCGAGATGTCTACGCTTGGGTTCGATTCCTATCGAGCGCCCACTCTGACCTTGGGTTATTCGTGGTTCTCTCTGGTCGGTAGGTGAATATTGGGGTCATCCATCACGATTTCCTTTGCATCATTCTGCTTTTATTCCGTTTTCTTCTCATCTTTCAGGGTGATTTTAGGTTTGGTGGCGTATGGCGCTGCCAGGCGGGTGGCGCGAATGCTTGCTGAAAGAAAAAACTATTCGTGACTGCCTAGCTATCGCCCTCTCTAGGCAGCTCCAGCAGTGGTACAGATCTTCGAGTCTGGAACTGTTAGGGACTTCCGCGGGTCTCTGTGGCCTGTAGCATTTACTTCATCCCTTCTTTCTGTAGCTACAGTAGAGCCAGTGCCCGAGGTGTATAACTTATACATGGCAGGTTTTTAGAGTAGGTAGCGATAATTCTTTAAAAATAACAGAACATTATTTTCCAAATATTTTATTGTCATCATTCATTACCTTACACCACTTCTCCACATAGTCACCACCGTTGTTCAGGCACTTGTTGTGTTAGGAAACCAGATTTTGTGTGCCTTCGTCAAAGAATGATGCCGCCTGTGTCTGCACTTCTTGTTTCACAACATCGTCGTCATTGAGATGCTTTCGCCAAGAACTTTCTTCAGATGAAGAAACAGATAAATACGGACTGTAGGGAGGGTGCCAAATTATTTCCAAGCAAATGATGCTACAGATCTGTGGCCGGGTGTTCTCACTCATTGTTTTCCGATAGACCTCATACAACTGGCGATGAATGTTTGTCAGCGTAACGTTTCTCGCAAATAAAAAACAAACGCTAATCTGACCTCAGAGTCGACGGGTCGTTCCATTTTGAACATTTCAAAACGCTCTATCAACAGGAAAACACAGAGTGACGATCGCTCACAGCTGCGCCTGGATTCCTAATGAGTGGAGGAAGTGATCGAGCGTGCTGAAAATCGCGACTGGTATTATGAAAGTCATGCTGTCCTCTGTAGCAGCCATTGTTTGTGCTGTGACATCATGTTATGGTATATTGTTTTAATGAAATAGCTTTGCACACAAACTAATATTCTGCGTATTGACGGTAGAAGCACGACACCCAAAGTGTTTAACGTTTGCGGTGACACTCGTGATGCGAAATTATAACTAAGTTTAGAAAAACTTCCCAGTTGTGAGGCCCTTCCATTCATGAGTCCGTACCTTAACGACCGTGTCAGCAAGAGTAGACCAAATTCCTAAAAATGACAGTTTTTGTTCTGCAGTTCAATTTCATAAATGTACGAGGGCGGATTGATGTCAGTGACTTTTTAAAGAAAATAGCAATTGTTTCCAAAAAATCAGTTTTATTTCTCAACATAGTCTCCTTTCAGTTCAATGCACCATGTCCAACGCTTCTCCAAATTTTTTAACCCTTCCAAAATATGATTTTTCAAAGTCCTCAAAATATGAGGTTGTTTCTGTCATGACGTGTTCACTGGACGTGAATTTTTTCCCAGCGAGCCAATTTTTCAGGTTTGCGAAGAGGGAAAAGTTGCTCGGAGACAAATCTAGAGAATATGGTGGGTGAGGTAGCAGTTCCTAGCCCAATTCCACAAATTTTGAGATGGCAATGACTGACTTATGTGCGGGTGCATTATCCTGGTGAAAGAGAACCTTTTTCTTCACCAAATGGGGTTCTTATTTTTTAACAATTCCTTGTGAAACTGATCAGGCATTGCGGCATAATATGAACCTGTGATCGTTTTATCCTTTTCCAGGTAGCGGATGTCTATCACCCCTTGTGACTCCCAAAAGACAGCTGCCATGATTTTTCCTGCCAACGGAATGGTTTTCGCTTTCTTTGGAGGAGGTTCGCTGATTGTTGTTTGGTTTCAGGTTGATAGTAATGGATCCAAGTTTCATCAACCGTGATATAATGTCGCAAAAACTCATTTGGGTTGCGCTGGAACATGTTCAAACATCCCTGTGAAATGGTCACGCGATTCTGCTTCTTCTCAACTGTGAGCAGTCGCGGCACCCATCTTACTAACAGCTTTCTCATACCCAAAAATTCGTGCAGAATGTTATGCACCCGTTCACTCGAGATGTTTGCGGTCTTGGCTATCTCACGGATTTTCACTCGGCGGTCTTTCAATACAACATCGTTCACCATTTCTTCTGTTGTGACCTCAACCCACCGTCCTGTGCTCACGGCAAATCTTGTGCTCGAACGGTCACATCGAAATTCTGTGAACCACTTGTGAACCATGCCATGGGATGGAGCAGAGTCCCCATAATACTTGTTCAGCTTTTCTTCCGTTTCCTTCGCCGTCTTACCACGCAAAAGGTAGTGTTTTATCAGAACACGAAATTCACTTTTCTCCATTTTCTACGAAGCAACACACATCTGCTTATTTCAGACGCTCTCAACAATGTTCTAAGAAACAAATGACGAATTTCTGCGATTATACCCAAAATATGTGTAAGACTTGGGTACAAACAACAAACCTATGATTAGAACGGTATCTGTCGTCAAAATCATGGAGTTATCAATCCGCCCTCGTATAATAGCTTATCCTTATATTTTAAAAGTGATATGTGTTTGCCATTTTGCATCACTTCATAACAATACTACCCACTTTGAAATATTAGCCGATATTTTAGCGGAAGGTTTGCTCTGCTGTTAAATATGGCAACACCTGTGCTTTCTTTGCTCCATTTCAGCTTTAAAAAGCTTTTTCTGTGGTTGACATTTTAACAGCCCGTTTTCTCAGAAACTATTCAAGATAGTAAATTAAATTTTAGGATGATAAAAATAACCTTTAAATGCTCCTCTGTATCTATTTTGGTGTTAATAACATAGTTGGTTATTTTAAAAAAATTGCTGTTAGAGAATAATCCTATGTTTGTTAATAAACAAAGTTGTTATTATTATACAAGTATGTCGTAGAAATTAGAAGACATACATCGACATCATGTAAACATTTCTGTCTCATATGTTAAATAGTTTCTGAAATAATGGTCATGAATTGGTGGAATAGGACTTTTAATCTACCCTTCAATGCTAAATCAAAAACTTTAAATTTTGTTGTGCGCATATACGAAAAATGTAAATTTGAAAGTGAAAGTTGTGTAGAAATAGAACCCAATATGAAACACTCTGCTTGCTATTTTACAATTTCGCAATATAACGATGTTAAAAACACCATTTAACCTATGAAAGCTACGGGGTATCTCAGAGTCGCCCCTGCCTTCACCAGTAAAAGTAGAAAGTATCTCACCTCTCATTGCCTGTTGTGGTGGAATAGTTTGTCCTTATTTAACATGATGCTTTACCTTAATATATTCTAAGATGATTGTCAATATATTTATTTTCTTAACCGTAAATATATTACATAACACATGTAAACTCTTATCAAGAAACGGATGGGAGGATCCTCTCAGAATGACGAAAGCACGCGTGTCTCCCCTTGCTTGTCAACACTCGACATTAGTCAACCAGGGGAAACGGGAAGGAAGCATGTCTGCGTTATCACTTTGTGGAACGAGCTTCTCCCCAAGGTTGTTGACTATATGGGGAGCGTTGTAAATAACAAAACCACCCGATATGACGTGAAATTAAAGAGCGGACAAATGTCTACTAAGAGTGTGCAGTGGAGCCATTGCTGCGGGGGGGGGGGGTGAAGGCATGTTTCATCACATTTGTTGTATACATCTTGGCAAACAAACGTTTGTTGTATGTCCCAAACTGTGCTTGTTATCTGCGCCTAGCACGGGTAACTACTCTACAGACTCGTATAGAACAGGCAATTTAACACGGAGCTGGTTCCTAAGTCCTTAGAAGGGCGAATTTTCTTATATGTCCTTGTCAGTTACATCAGCCAACCATTATCACTCGTATGTCACAAAAATACACTGGTGTGCTCAACCTAAGGACGAGATGTGTAAAGTAACATAACAAATGAACTACTTGGTGGAGCGGGAGCAAGTTACCAGAGGTCTCTCACACGTACACAGAAAGCTGGACGTCACATGGCGTGAGTGTAGCGAGCCTATAGTGCCAAATGGGTCTGGTCCCGCAACACGGGGCAGTTGACGAAACAGGACAAGACGGTGTGTGGCAATTAGCGAGCTGTTACGGTGCACTGTAGTCGTGTTCTTCATTGCAACATGGCCGGTAGACACCATTTGAGTGACTCCACAGGGGAAGAATCATCGGGAAACTGGAAGAAGGGCGAAGTGTGACGAGTGTTGCTCAGGAGTTTGGAATTGCTCACAGCATTGTTTCACGTGCATGGGGAACCTTCCAAACCACAGGCACTGCTGTCCCAAGGAGAAGTAGTGGTCCACCATGCTCAACTACAGCAGCAGATGACCGCTACATTGTACAACAGGCAAGAAGGGAACCACGCCAAGCAGCGGGTGCAATTTCAACCACATTTAACCGGACAGCTAGGCACACAATCTCACGATACACAGTGGCACGGCGACTACACAGAGATACTCTCTTTGCCCGACGGTGTGTTCCATTGACATCCGCACATCGGCGGCACCGTTTGTGATGGTCCCAAGAGCATCAAAATTGGACCAACGGGAAATGGGGTCGCGTGATCTTCTCGGACGAGAGCAGATTCAGTCTAAGTAGTGATTTTCGACGTACCCTCATCTGGCGAGAGGTGGGAACACGTAATGAACCCAGGAACATCCTTGAACATGATCGTTTTGGTGATCGGAGTGTTATGGTTTGGAGAGGTATAATGTTGCATGGGCGCACCGACCTCCAAATCTTTGAACACGGTGCGCTCACTGGTCAACGTTATTGTGATACTGTACCCCTTCCCCATGTGCGTCTTTTCAGGGGTGCAGTCGGCCCTGACTTCATTTTTATGGTTGACAATGCGCAATCGCATTGAAGATCTCTTGGAACGAGAGGATATTCGGCGACTGGACTGGCCTGCCCGTTCCCGCGATTTAAATCCCATCGAACACGTGGGATGCTTTGGGGAGACGCATTGCAGCACATTCACATGCACCAACGACCATCCAACAGTTGTCAACAGCGCTGCTGGAGGAATGAACGTCCTACCACAAGAACTGCTTACCAACCTTGTGGCCAGCATGGGAGCACGATGCAGAGCATGCATTGCTGTCCGTGGTGATCATACACCCTTTTAAGCACCATGTATCTGTTTCTGTAAATCTAGAGAACCATCACATGCCGTATTGACTTTAGTGTAGCTTATGGCATTTCTGTTCGTCTCATTGCATATTTCGTTTAGTTGCCTACTGTAGCAGTTCCCTCTATGTATGATTCAAGTGTCACAGCATGCGAACATTACTTTCGTCCTTAGGTTTTGCACACCAGTGTATAACCACGTAGCATATTACTCCTTTAGGACCACGTTGTGTGAAAAGTACAGCAAATACGGTTACAAACTACCATTAAATTTAAACTATTATTATTAACATCTGATATACTATTTCACTTCATTTGCAGACGGTTTGGAACAAATATCACGGAAAGTACACACATGAACATCCATTAGAAGCGTTAGGAATAATAACAAAACCTATTTAAAATAAACGTCCAAACTTTCATCCTGCACTGTAAGGTTTATGTTCCTATAGCACACTAACTCGCATGTCGTTTCCGTAGTGTAATGGTTACACTTGATGTCTGTCGCGTGAGTGACCGGGGTTCGCTACCACAGCTTCCTTAAATGATTAATTGCATTCGTATTCATTTAAACTCTTGTGTATTACGCTTTCTATTTTCATATTGCAATGACGTACCCAAGTATATCAGGAGTGCCTGGACAACACCTCCACGCAGGCTACCGCTAAAAGTAAACTGTGGAGACATCCTATCACGCAACGCGGCCGTAAAACCTCCACACGGATAGATACTCTTGCAAAATATAAAATGCATTTAAGTACACCGAGACCTTTTATACTTGGGTTGCACTGGCAAAGGGCCCAGTTAGTCGTCTTCTTGGCTGGTCTCGTGTAGGAGTATGTAATTTCTGAATGGCGCCCGGTTTGAATATATTCTCGTAGTATATAAATTATTTAAGTTAATGAAATTGATTATAATTAGAAAGTCCGTGGCGAACAAGATATGTGCATACGAAGAGTTTGCTATTAAATATGGTTTCTAATGCTATACAACCCATTACAATAAATACCGTTCCTCACACTGTGGCTAGTAGTGCGCCAGCCGCCGAAGCAATTGTGATATCCTCGTGCTCTCATAGTTACAATGATAGTGATAATAAGCACATACCTTATCATAGGAGATGTCCTCTGTCCACACATTTCTGACAACTTTCCTGAATTAAATTTAATGTCTCATCAGCTCCATGCGCGTCTTGTTAGAAAAATTCAACAACATCGTTAGCTGTTCATAAAATGGTGTGAGTCATTTCTGCATCTCTCTGCATTTATTTTTTAAAAAATATAGATTCCATTATTATGTATGGATTTGCTGCACCAATTTGTGCGTCATGCAAGGGAATCTCCTGTGTAAAATCGGGTTTCTCTGTGCTCCAATATCTGTTATTTTGCGAAGAAGCACAGCCACTATGCTTCGTCAGATAAGAATATTAAGCCTGTGTCAATTAGTCTATTATTTTCGAAAATGAATTGCAGATATTTACCTGACTCTGGTGACCACATGAAAAATAAGGTGTAACAACAAAGCCCATACTCGTAAGATCAGGCGAGAAATCCAGGCAATTTCAAATATTGAACTCTCGAGTGTGAAGAGAAAAACAACATTTCTTATGATAAAGTATGTATTGTAGTTGTAACTATAACAACGTGAGGCTGCAGCGTGGCCACAGTGTGAATGAAAACCACTGTATTATGTTGTATGTCAGACAGGGGTGCCCAGTAGGTCAGTGTATTTAGATATTTGTTATTCAAGTACAGCTCATCTAGTTATTATTATTGAGTAATATAAATCACGTTTTCTTCAGAGCGCTGCTCACTTAAAATAAAAAGCAAATGTACGATTATTTCAAATCAATCCTTGAAAAATGTATTTCAACAAGTGTTTTTGTTATTCAATCGCTGATAATGTTAATAGAAAGTTGCTGTTTTTAATACAAGTTGAGTATACGACGTAACAATCATATGCTATTGAAGAAATGTCGCATAGAATACGTGCTTGATGAAGCATGTCGAATTCTGCACTTTTTTGGTCGTGAGGAGGCTAAGCAAGCGTGTCATTTCATCAGCGGTTATGAAAACGATAATTTCTGGTGCGTTCAGGCTTGAAATGTCAACCGAATTGGTTTGTGCATATAATGAGAAGAGAACTTGTTGTACACTAGCCTACTTTCAGGAGCAGTGCTGCTCCATTTGGCTTGTAGATATAATATCAATGTTTATTTTGCACAAAAAATATTCTGAATTCTGGTTCATGAACATAAGGATTTAATTATAGGGTTATTGAGAGATTTTGCTATTTAAGGGTGAATCGTTACTTTTTAATTAATGAAAAATATTGAGCTTGCCAATTCTTTCAACTCTGAGAAGAAAGGAATATCTTCGCCTTTCATTCCCCAAAACTTGTCTCATTTAAATGTGAGCTAGGAAGTTTAAATATGCATTACTTAGGATGGTTGTTCTGTCGCAGCAGCGGGAAAACAAAGCTCGGTTGTTGGACGCTTTGCAGTAATAGATTTGACTATGCATAGCTAAACTGTAAACACAGAGCACTTAGCATATAATTGACTGACAGTTATTATTTTACAGAGTGGCAGTCTTGTCTCAATATCCCACCATCAAGTATGCACCTTAAAACTGCGCAATCCATGCCTTACCTTTCCGCTTGTAAACCTTCATGTTCCGTCATTCATAGACAGACACGATCGCGGGAGATTGAGATGATCATAAATCAGGAGAAGAGGGAAGTGGCCAAGATGAATGAATAGCAACAGCTATCTGCTTTAGAAAGCAAGATGGTGATCAGCGTGTGAATTATCTTCGTAGAGGCGTTGAGAGTCAGTTTGACCGAAGGTAAAACGCGGTTTTTAAAGAAGTGATCGGCAGGAGACTTCAAAATCTGAAGGTACAAGAACCCAGGATTAACAATTGCGATCAACCAGGAGAGACGTTCCAGGTGATAGAATAGTTCGTGCTGCATGGCTCTTTGTTGACTAAGTGCCCGACACAGAGATAAGACAGTGTCTGATGATCGGAGAATATAAGTACATTCATGAGACGCTAGTTGTCGCACCACGCCGGCACAAGATCACACCTGGGACTTTGCTGTGGAGTGCTGACGTGTGTTAGCGCGCCACTGACGCACGAAAGGGTATCACGTCAAGTGATCACAATTTGGGTTTACAGCAAATGTATGAAATGCATACTTAAAATTACCACATTGGAAGATAGTGATGTTAAAGATTGGTTCAGTATCCAAGAGATATTTGTAAATGGAAAGGACCAAGGTTTCTTAAACTGCAGGAAGTTTTGCATGGGAAACTTCTTGATTAATACGTAATATCAAAACAAAAGTTTCTGGAAAAAAAATAAACTTAAGAATAGAAGACACTCACTAGTATGAGGCAGATAAATTGGGGCAGGGAAACATATATAAGAGATATGTGATAAAATGGCTCGAGAAGGGTTTGTGCGCTATAATTGAAGTTGTGAACGTAACAGACACGACAAGGATTTAGTAAAACATCCAATGTGTAGGGAAACAAACACAGTTTTCCATTGTTTACTATACTGCAGTCAAACAAAATTATGGCGCGAACAGGCATGGAAACAAAATGAATAATTTGGATGAAGGAATGTTAATTAGAAGGATTTTAACTGTAAAAACAGATAAAAACAAAAATTATAGGAAACTATTGGATAAGAATAATCAAGAGGTGGTGAGCAAATCATAGAAGAGTTATACGCTAGATGATTGTCATCAATAAGTGTAGGCAGGCATCTTGAGGGAAGAGATGCTCAGTTTATAACAGCAAGTTGTGTATTTAATGTTGCAAAAAGAAAATAAATATCTACTCCATGACGGTGCGACTAGGACGGGCAGTCAAGGAAGCCGAGCCCGTAGACAAGAGCCAGCCGACACTAAGACGTGGATGGTTCCCGCAGAGGACTGAGAACGTGACATTGGGACTGGATGCACTCAGGAAGCGTGATAGAAATGTCCTGCGGGTAACATTACCTTCCTGATTCAAGAGAAGGTAGCGCTTATAAGGAACTAGATGATAGTGATGGACGGTCACTAGATCGGCGGGCACGTACATGGAGCTTGCTTCATTAGGTGTTTTGTTCTCTAATGGTTGAGTGGTCAAACGAATGAGGATTCCGGCTTCGAGTCTCGCCTCCAGCTTGATTTTTTGTATGTATCTCTGTAAAGTAAGAAATGAAAAGCAGTAAAAAGAAACAGAAGGCGTGGTTTCCGACACCGTAGAAGGAGGTGATGCGCCTGTTGAATCCAGAACAGGTTGGGACGGAATTATGAGGATGCGAGCCTGGTGCGATGAAACCGAACATCCAGTGCCGTCGCAAGAGCTGTAACGCCGATTTGATCGGGTTAGCTACTATTTAACCATATTGGACACTTGGCAAGACAATATCGTGTCGTTTTCAGCCTAGGGACGGTCCACATTCTCCATATGATTAACACACGAGACGCCAGAGCTGCCCGCTGGCCACCTAGGCGCGCCTGCAATGTTGGTGATAAGAAGCTGAACTCCATTACGCGGAATTGCTGTTTCTCTACTTTAGACTTTACTAGATATGCAAAAAAGAAAAGTGGTGCAAGATAATGTCATTCTGTAAACATCACTCTATCTTTGAACGAATTCTCAGGGGCTGACCCAGGAATGTCCAGCATCGTTACTTTTCAAGATCATCCGCAGAAACTGAGCAAGATGTTGCAGCGACTACAGGTAACCAACCTTCAAGCTGTAGCTTTTCTGCAAAGAAATGAAACACCTAGTTTCACCATTGGATACTATTCTTGTCTTTTTATCAGGACTTCTCACCCACCTGGTGGAGGATCACGATGGTAGCAAATCTAACTTTGGTTGTATCGTGGTTGCTGACGGCAGCGATATTGGCATAAAGGCGTCCAGGAAAGGCAAGGTCAAGTTTCCATTCCTGACTGAGAACAACTTATGCGATAACCAGTTGGAAGGTGCGGAGGGGCACCCGCAGTTTGGTTCTACCGTGACTCCTGAGAGGGAGGGATGAGGACGACTGGTGCAAGCAAGAATGGGGTGCCTAACGTTTCCATATTGAACGCAAACCGATGCCACCCGGGCCCACTCACAAGCACGGAACCTCTACGCCCCCCGGGACGGAGCCCACTCGAAGGCGACACCTAACTAAGAGTCCAGGGAAGAAAGGTCTACAGAGCGCACAGCCACCGTCCAACCGCAACCCGCCTCGCCTCGTCCTACAACCCTGAGGTAGATGGCAAGGGAAATGAGGGTCAGGAGAGTCGTGAACCATACCAGCATTCGCCTGCCGACCCGAGGAATCCGGGAAAATCCATGGGTCTGAATGGACAATCACCGAGGATTGAACCCGGGATCTCCCGAATGAGAGTCGCACACGTCACCGCGATGCCACCTCGCTCGGTGCCGATTGGAGCTACTGGCCCCAGGAGCTCTTCCATAAGAACCTGTATTTCTCTCGCGGACTAAGCGTTCTGCTCTCATTTAGCTCCTGATGTTGAGGAATTTGGAAGGACGGGCAGGTTGCACGACGGAATATCGTCACTTCTTATCCGGAAGCCCCTACCCAGGAAGCGACTGGGACCTCTGCTAGTCCAACCCAAGTACAAAAGGTCCCGGTGAACCTATGTAGCTCGGTGACAAATAACATCAACGGTTAATGCGTATTGAGGGATCGCTTAGCAGCTCTGCTCACAAATCTGTCCTAACTGACTCACATATAGCAGACGCAGTGTTACAGTTAGCAAAGAGTAGTCAGACAAACCCTCGGCTTTGCCCACAGTATTGTATGTCTTGTAAGGATATCTATAGGATGTTAAGTGTTCAACAGTGTTTTAATTTACTTTTGACGGTAGCACCGCCCTAGTTCAAGAATATAGTATATTAGGTAGTGTCCTGACATATTCGGGCGTATTTGATGATCTTCGATAAAATTGCAACTGAGTACGATTAGCCATTTACGCGACAGACACCAAGCATAACCATTACATCACGGAAACGATCTGCAACTTAATGCGCTATAAAAACATAATTCTTATGGGGAGAGCACAGTGGCTGGTGAATGAAGGTTTGGAAATTTGTTTTAATTTATGTGGAGACACAAAATACTGTCACACGCCCTGTGTCCTAATGTTGTGTTATGTGCTTTCCTTAATATTTGTTCCAAACGTCTGCAATCCTTAATGAAGTATTATTATTATAAATGCAAACCCCCAGCAGCAGCAGCACCGTAATCAGTGAAAAGTGTTAAACAGAAAGGCAACAGGTGCCGGCCCTTGTTTCAGGCACACGTTCATGAATAAAGTGAACGCTATCACTCAGTGACGTCATTGTAAGAGGATTTCCCAGGAGAACTCCTTCCACCACATTTATTTACGATATCTGCAGCGACGAAATATTTGGTACCTGTGCGAATGCAAGGGCAAACATTTGCAACCCCTTCAACAACTACTGCAATCTGGTGGAAATTAGGGCAACCTGTTGGTGGGGAAAAGATGCATAAACCTCATCAGCTGGTGTCACTTAACATCTGTTACACGTTCCTTTGGAGTGAGGAGAAAAAATATTATGATCTTTATCGAGTTTTTCAACTGTCACCTCTCATGTCGCTTCACTAATGTGAACTACGCCACTTCGTGACGTAGCCTATTCTTCTGCGCTGAGGAGTCGAACACAACACTTCTACAATATCTTGCTGCACGTCACAAACTCGCTCGGAGAACGGCACTTTTCGTCACGCCGGAAACTCACTGACTCTCGCGAGAACGCTCGTTTATATAGGTAATGGAATCTTCTACAATTCATTCCAGAACTATCTGGATACGCATTCTGGAGGTGGGGGGGGAGACTACCTGGTTATTTGCCGATAGCGCCAGGCGAGCGCGTTGCTTATCTCTGTTTACATCCGGTTTGCCGGTGCCGACCTCCCGATAACCTTGGGCCATAGCCACTGTGTAACAATATCTTATATGTTACATTCACATGGCTTTCTCTAACCATTATAATTTGTTTTTCTTTAACTTCTATAAACGTCTCATTGTAGATACAAGAGGATAGAGGAATTAAATTGGGTTTTATTTATGGACGCTCTTTACTACTATGGTTCTTAGCGTCCCATTCTATATTGGGCGTGAGAGACCGGCAATTTTGCTCAGAGGCCTCTTTATCAGGCTTGAGGTTCTTTTACATGCCGTAAATCTACGACACGGGACCACTGACTTTACTTCCCTTCCCAGCCATGCTAAGGATTTTTACGCCCTCGGGAACTAGCGTGGAAACGATGTCGATAATGAGATGGTTGAAAGGTGGTCACTATACGATGAGAAAGCAATAACAACGGAAATAATGAAGGTTAAAGAGATCTACATATCCTATGTCTTGCTCTATCAGTTATACAAAATTGCCTCCGAATGAAGGCTATTTCCCAAAAATTCAACATATACATTTTATTTGTCATCTAAATATCTTTAATATATATTTTATTTTAATTAAAATCGTAATAGCCATTTTTTTAGAAAATCAAAGATTTCGAAAAATCTTGCATGTAAGGGGTAGTTTGGTATGGGGGATATTTTCTAGGAAATCGTCGTATCGCATCTTTGGAAGGTACAGGACCTAAATACCAAGTTTTCTGTTCATCCAAATTTTCGTTTTTGAGTTATGCGTTTCAGGCACCGAAACACACGCGCGCACGGACCTCTTTGTAAAAATGCTTTTATTGGTTACAGGGGCCTCAAAACACGCATTTCCGCTGTCTTGGTATCGAAGGTTTGGGTGAAATGCAATACTTTCTCTACCTACTATGTACGTGGTGAAGAAAGTAACAAATCCGCGCGCGCGTGTGTGTATGGAGAACATAAATCAAAAACTAAAAGTGGGTTAAATACCAAAATTGGTATTTAAGTATCTTCCAAGGATGCGACACGAAGATTTTCAAGAAAATCCCCCCACCCAAAACTATCCTTTATACAGAAAGTTTTTCGAAAGTGTTTATTTTGTAAATAATAGATCCAACGATTTTGATTAAAATACCATATGTTTACGATATTTTTATGACAAATGAAATGTATATCTTGAATTTTCTGGCAATTAAGTCCTCTTCATTGTGAACGAGGTTTTCATAACCGTTAAACATTTTTTGTGTCCGTGCAGGGGCAAAATGCTTTACTGCACTCTCAGGCGTTGTGCAATGGCTGAGGGGAAGGGGGGGTATGTGGGGCTCGCCGCTCAGTCACGGAATGTCCAGTAACACACCTCTACCTTTTAATGCGCATTAGTGTATGTGTATTCATGCATTTTATTCGGGTCCCGGTTAGATAAATGCAGTGCCAGGAATTGCACATGGCAAATGCCCTGAGCAATCGTTTAATGTGCTTGAAAATGTCTAAGAGTAAAATTCGTGCAAGTTTAATGCATAGTCCACGTTGACAGTCACTAATCGACTTCAATGGGTGGTTTTATAAGTACATATGTACAATCGTCAGATGTCCAGGACATGACTGGATCTCTGGACTATTCTAGGTGTCTCACAAGATTTCCTTGTTCGTCAGCTCGTAGTCCTTTTCTAGCTGTTCGTTATTGTGAGCACACAGATAAGCACCAACCCATCTCGGGGCAGCTGCATGAGTGTGTCATACGGGGCCGCCTGTTTAGACTGCATTACCTGAGAGTAGTAAATTGTCTAGCGTGTTCACACAATCTGTTGGTGTCAGATTGTCCACAAATTCTCGTTGTGATCATTACTTAGTGGTCTGTTTTGCTTGCGTTTCATAGTTCCCTAATGTTTGTAATGTTTTTAGCTTTTAGTTCATCGTTTAGCATGTCTAATGGTGCAATTCAACATAGAATTCTGTTCTGGAAAGTTTGTAATTTCTTAATATGAGTTGCAGCGACGTATCCCCAAACAGGCGCTGCGTATGGGTCTTGTACAGTGTCAGCCCTTAGGTTTATTAGAGGGCATAGCCTGCCCAATTGGGTATTGGCCTTGTTTGTAACCGGTAAATGTGTTTCTTTCATGTTAGACCTCGGTCCATTTTAACTGTTACAGTGTCTGTCCAGTTGATTACCTGTCCAAAGAGAAATAGCGGTCTGGGATGACGATGCACAGTGAAGATTATTGCTTGGCTTTTGGGAGCCTTTGTTCTCCAGCTAGTGAGCCACTGTACCAGCGCTGGAGTCTGGGGTGTATTAGTTGTGTTTTTCCCGATTGTGTCGTCTGCATATATGTATCGCGTGCTGTTTAGTGTATTAGGCATGCCATTTATGTATACGTTAAACAGTGTTGAGCACTTCCTTGGGGGACTCCTGCTCTGATTGGTCGTGGGATGGAGAGACTGAAACTTTCGGTTCTTCCGGGGTACTTCGCGATTGGTTTGATCAGCGTTGTGGGTCTTCAGTTTGTTGAATAGGCTCGCCTGCCATACGTTCAATGTCGAGGAGCAATTCTCCGGTAGATTTGCCATAAGTATGGCTCTCAGCAATTGGAGAGTGCTTTGCCCTAAAGCCGAATTGCTGCGGTATAAGTGCATTGTAATACATTTGTTGAGTCTCTTGTTGTAATAGTTTGCCTGGAGTGTTTAGCAGGCGTGAACTGACCTTTGTGTTGTTTCGGGAAGTGAAGTACATGGGAAACAGCCGTGCATTAAGAGGTAGGTAAAGGTTGCTGAGAGTTTAAGAGCTTCATTCGTAGATTCTTTAGTGCTACGTTTGGTATTTTGTGCGGTTCTTTGGCGCAGATGCCTTATCAGCCATTTTATTTGTGATGGGCATGTTTATCGTATCTGGTTTTGCGTTATTATGGCATGGGTTTCTTCGTTAAAACGTGCGCACGAGGGGTTAGTAAACCTTCACAAAAATGTAGATCTCGTTAAAACACACCGTTTATGTCAATAACATTTGTTTTTACAGGTATTCCTTGTCATTGGTTAGTATTTTGAAATACTTAAAGTAGGAAGTCGTTATTTGTTTTTCTCCTAGTCATGTAATGTCAAAGCCATCGCACAGCGATACGCTCTTTAAAAATCGAACATCACTGTGTCGTACAACCAAATATGAATTCAAAGTTTATCTGATGAATAGTTTGTAGAAGAGTGAGTGGAGAAAGTCATATGAATGCAACACAGCACATGTTTAAGTTGTGCTGTACACAGACACACACACAAACACACGGATCCTCTAGTTCCCGAGTTCACACACGTCGGAGGCCGATGAATTCTTAGCATGCCTTCCTTCGGAAGGGAAGTAAAGCCCGTGGTCCCTGTCGTAGATTTACGATACGTAAAAGAACCTCAAGCCTGATAAAGAGGCCTCTGAGTAAAATTACCGATCTTTCATGCCAAATATAGAATGGGACGCTAAGGACCACAGCAGTTAAAGAGCGTCCATAAACAAAACTGAATTAAATTTCACGGGGAACCTAGTGTAAAAAAAAACATTTTTACACTCTGTACCATCCACATACTAAGTACAAAAGGTATTGCATTCCACTGAAAAATTCGATACTGAGATTTCTCCGGAAATACACGTTTTCAGGTCCCATTTATGCAAAAAAAGATATTTTTAGAGAAGGGTCCGCGCGCGCGCGTGAATACTTTCCAAAAATGCGACACGAAGATTTTCATAAAAATCCCCCCACACAAAACTATATTTTACTTGGAACATTTTTGGAAATGTTTGATTTTGCAAAAAAAAAAAAAAAAAAAAATCACTCACTCTTCTATATTGCAACACTATATATTAAAGATAGTTACATGACAAATAAAATGTTTATCTTGAATTTTCTGGGAATAGCCTGTGAAGTCCTCTTCATTCGGAAGGAATTTTGTATAATCTTGTATAACTCGATAAGCGATAGACGAAAATGTACTACACGAGAAATGTAGATCTCTTTAAAACACACAATTTATTTCAAAAACTTTTTTTATAGCATCAGCCATTTCCGAAATAATTTAGGTTCGAATTGTTCAATGCTTGGCCATGTTTTAAACTCCTGTCAACATTCAGTTGTACCTCGCGATGTCATGGAAACAGTATGGAAGGCCAGCATATAGCGTCCAGTTGTTAAACATTTGACTATCGCTGTTCTCTATAACGAAATGTGTAATGTAGCTGTTTATGTAAAGGTTTATCTCCATTAAAATGAAGTATATAGGAAAATAAGCGTTCGCAAGAATAATTTGCATACCCACTAATAAACAGTAGAGGGTAGGGAAGTTCATGTGAATTTAACACATCATGCTAGGTACGTAGCACCAAAAGTAAAAATGGAAATGACAACCTACATTTGTGTTGCTCTGCTCCATTTATTATGGTTAAAATACAATGTTGTGTAGACCAATAGCTGTCTACTTTTAAAGTTGATAAGATGTTGTGGATTATCTACACGGGAGCATTGATAATAACAATAAGGCACACACAACACCAGCGACCTCATGACCCCGAGAAGCAACCTGATGATATATTAATGTTGTTTTCTTTGGCCTGGTCCGCAAGGCACAACTGTATTATGTATTAATGTAACAGGGCTACAACGCTCACCACAAACTTAAATGAGCAATTTCGACTTTATCTACCAGCTACCTAACAGGAAGTATTGCATTCCACCCATCAATTCAATACACCGGAAATACAGGCTATCTGAATTTCTCTGCAGTTCATCTCTGAGTATACAAATTATTCTTACGAATGTTCAATTTTTACTTTCTCTACTACGTATAGTAAGTAGGGGAAGTATTGTATTCCACCCAAAAATTCTATACCGAGATTTCACCGGAAATATATGTTTTGAGACTCACTGAATCCAAAAAAAGCATTTTTAGAAACATGTCCGTGTGTGTGTGTGTGTGTGTGTCTGTGAACAGCATAACTCAGAAACGAACAGTCGGATAAACACCCAACTTGGTATTTAGTTTCAGTATCTACCAGAGATGCGACACGAAGGTTTTCAAGAAAATCCCCGCACCCCAGATTACCCTTTACATAGAACATTTTTCGAGAATTTTAATTTTCTCAAAAATGGCTCTAACGATTATGATTAAAATATCATATGTTTAAGATATTTTCATGAGAAACAAAATGTATATCTCGAATTTTCTGGGAATGACTCCAAAAGTATTCTTCATTGTGAACGACTTTTGCATAACTGGTAAACCATAAGAGATAGACAAAATTTACTTCACAAAAAATGTAGATCGCGTTAAAATACACAATTTATGTCATATACATTTTTAGTTGTTGAGTGAACCATTTTCGAGATATTACTTGTTATTCCCTTAAATTTTTCAATACTTATTTTCTCAAATGGTAATTCGTTATTCATTTTTGTCTTGGATATGCAAAGAGTATTAATCTGTGGCAAAGCGAATGGTGTTGCAACTAGCAACCAGCTATTAAGAGATATGTATGTGCTTAAAGGCTACTGTATTTCTATATTGCTCTTGCAAATACAAAACAATGTTCTGGGAATGTCCCTAAAAGTCGTTCTTATTCTGAATGAATTTTGCATAACTGGTAAACCGTAAGTGATAGACAAAGTTTTACCACAAAACTACACAATTTATGTCATATACATTTTCTGTGTGCTGTGAACAATTTCCGACATATTCCTTGTTATTTGTTTGAATTTTCCAATACTTAATACTTTTTCTCAAATGGGAATTTGTTATTCGTTTTGTTTTTCTTTCTTTTCTTTTTGTGTGTCCTGGACAACAAAGAGAATGGAATGCTCCACATAGCAACCAACTCTTAAAACATTTGACTATCGCTTAAAACCTACCATATTCCCCTTGCATCTACAAGAAAATTAGCAATAAGATCGTTTCTGCAAATGTTTATCTCGATTAATCTGAAATAGATGGAGAATAACGGTTTGCAAAATAGTTTGTACAAGAGTAGAAAAAGTAATGTGAGTGTAACACATCAGATTTTTTTCTATCTACTTCATTTAACCCAAATAAACCTTTACAGAAATAGCTACATTACACAATAAACAGCGATAGTCAAATGTTTAACAACTGGCCGCTATATGCTGGCCTTAAAATTACATACTGTTCCCATGACATCGCGAGAAACAACTGAAAATCGACAGCCCTTAAAAGGAATCACAAAGTATTGAAAAAATGGAATCAATATAAACGAATATCTTGGAAATGGATAATGCCACAAAAATAATTTAAATAAATTGTGTTCTTTAAATAGATTTAGGTTTTTTTGTGTACTACGTTTTCGACTATCGCTTACTCTTACCAGTTATACAAAATACCTTACTTCACAGCTTTTTCCAACAAAATTCAAGATAGCCATTATATTTGTCATGTGAATATCTTCAAAGAGTTGTATTTTAATAAAAATCGTTAGTCCATTTTTAAAAACTAAAACTTTCGAAAAATATACCATGCAAAGGTTAGTTTCCAGTCGGGATTTTCTTGAAAATCTTCGTGTCGCATTTTTTAAGATATTAACTTAAATACCAACAATGATGTTGATCCGACTACTCGTTTTTGTGTTGTGTTCACACATACACCGTCTCACACTCAGACTCACACAGGGAGACACACACCGTCTCACACTCAGACTCACACAGGGAGATACACACCGTCTCACACTCAGACTCACACAGGGAGATACACACCGTCTCACACTCAGACTCACACAGGGAGACACAGACCGTCTCACACTCAGACTCACACAGGGAGATACACACCGTCTCACACAGGGAGACACACACCGTCTCACACTCAGACTCACACAGGGAGACACAGACCGTCTCACACTCAGACTCACACAGGGAGATACACACCGTCTCAGACTCAGATTCACACAGGGAGATACACACCGTCTCACACTCAGACTCACACAGGGAGATACACACCGTCTCACACTCAGACTCACACAGGGAGATACACACCGTCTCAAACTCAGACTCACACAGGGAGACACAGACCGTCTCACACTCAGACTCACACAGGGAGATACACAAAGTCTCACACTCAGACTCACACAGGGAGATACACACCGTCTCACACTCAGACTCACACAGGGAGATACACACCGTCTCAAACTCAGACTCACACAGGGAGACACCGACCGTCTCACACTCAGACTCACACAGGCAGACACACACCGTCTCACACTCAGAGTCACACAGGCAGACACACACCGTCTCACACTCAGACTCACACAGGGAGATACACACCGTCACACATTCAGAGTCACACAGGGAGACACACACCGTCTCACACTCAGACCCACACAGGGAGATACACAGCGTCTCACACTCAGACTTACACAGGGAGATACACACCGTCTCACACTCAGACTCACACAGGGAGACACCGACCGTCTCACACTCAGACTCACACAGGGAGATACACACCGTCTCAAACTCAGACTCACACAGGGAGATACACAGCGTCTCACACTCAGACTCACACAGGGAGACACCGACCGTCTCACACTCAGACTCACAGGGAGACACACACCGTCTCACACTCAGACTCACACAGGCAGACACACACCGTCTCACACTCAGAGTCACACAGGGAGATACACACCGTCTCACACTCAGACTCACACAGGGAGATACACACCGTCTCACATTCAGACTCACACAGGGAGATACACACCGTCTCACACTCAGACTCACACAGGGAGATACACACCGTCTCACATTCAGACTCACACAGGGAGACACACACCGTCTCACACTCAGACTCACACAGGGAGACACACACCGTCTCACACTCAGACTCACACAGGGAGACACACACCGTATCACACTCAGACTCACACAGGGAGATACACACCGTCTCACATTCAGACTCACACAGGGAGACACACACCGTCTCAGACTCAGACTCACACAGGGAGATACACACCGTCTCACATTCAGAGTCACACAGGGAGACACCGACCGTCTCACACTCAGACTCACACAGGGAGACACACACCGTCTCACACTCAGACTCACACAGGCAGACACACACCGTCTCACACTCAGAGTCACACAGGGAGATACACACCGTCTCACACTCAGACTCACACAGGGAGATACACACCGTCTCACATTCAGACTCACACAGGGAGATACACACCGTCTCACACTCAGACTCACACAGGGAGATACACACCGTCTCACATTCAGACTCACACAGAGAGACACACACCGTCTCACACTCAGACTCACACAGGGAGATACACACCGTCTCACACTCAGACTCACACAGGGAGATACACACCGTCTCACACTCAGACTCACACAGGGAGACACACACCGTCTCACATTCAGACTCACACAGGGAGATACACACCGTCTCACACTCAGACTCACACAGGGAGATACACACCGTCTCACATTCAGACTCACACAGGGAGATACACACCGTCTCAGACTCAGACTCACACAGGGAGACACACACCGTCTCACACTCAGACTCACACAGGGAGACACAGACCGTCTCACACTCAGACTCACACAGGGAGACACACAGCGTCTCACACTCAGACTCACACAGGGAGATACACAGCGTCTCACACTCAGACTCACACAGGGAGATACACACCGTCTCACACTCAGACTCACACAGGGAGACACACACCGTCTCACACTCAGACTCACACAGGGAGATACACACCGTCTCACACTCAGACTCACTCAGGGAGATACACAGACCGTCTCACACTCAGACTCACACAGGGAGACACACACCGTCTCACACTCAGACTCACACAGGCAGACACACACCGTCTCACACTCAGACTCACACAGGGAGATACACACCGTCTCACACTCAGACTCACACAGGGAGATACACACCGTCTCACACTCAGACTCACACAGGGAGATACACACCGTCTCACACTCAGACTCACACAGGGAGATACACACCGTCTCACACTCAGACTCACACAGGGAGACACAGACCGTCTCACACTCAGACTCACACAGGGAGACACACACCGTCTCACACTCAGACTCACACAGGGAGACACACACCGTCTCACACTCAGACTCACACAGGGAGACACAGACCGTCTCACACTCAGACTCACACAGGGAGATACACACCGTCTCAGAATCAGATTCACACAGGGAGATACACACCGTCTCACACTCAGACTCACACAGGGAGATACACACCGTCTCACACTCAGACTCACACAGGGAGATACACACCGTCTCAAACTCAGACTCACACAGGGAGACACAGACCGTCTCACACTCAGACTCACACAGGGAGATACACAAAGTCTCACACTCAGACTCACACAGGGAGATACACACCGTCTCACACTCAGACTCACACAGGGAGATACACACCGTCTCAAACTCAGACTCACACAGGGAGACACCGACCGTCTCACACTCAGACTCACACAGGCAGACACACACCGTCTCACACTCAGAGTCACACAGGCAGACACACACCGTCTCACACTCAGACTCACACAGGGAGATACACACCGTCTCACATTCAGAGTCACACAGGGAGACACACACCGTCTCACACTCAGACCCACACAGGGAGATACACAGCGTCTCACACTCAGACTTACACAGGGAGATACACACCGTCTCACACTCAGACTCACACAGGGAGACACCGACCGTCTCACACTCAGACTCACACAGGGAGATACACACCGTCTCAAACTCAGACTCACACAGGGAGATACACAGCGTCTCACACTCAGACTCACACAGGGAGACACCGACCGTCTCACACTCAGACTCACAGGGAGACACACACCGTCTCACACTCAGACTCACACAGGCAGACACACACCGTCTCACACTCAGAGTCACACAGGGAGATACACACCGTCTCACACTCAGACTCACACAGGGAGATACACACCGTCTCACATTCAGACTCACACAGGGAGATACACACCGTCTCACACTCAGACTCACACAGGGAGATACACACCGTCTCACATTCAGACTCACACAGGGAGACACACACCGTCTCACACTCAGACTCACACAGGGAGACACACACCGTCTCACACTCAGACTCACACAGGGAGACACACACCGTATCACACTCAGACTCACACAGGGAGATACACACCGTCTCACATTCAGACTCACACAGGGAGACACACACCGTCTCAGACTCAGACTCACACAGGGAGATACACACCGTCTCACATTCAGAGTCACACAGGGAGACACCGACCGTCTCACACTCAGACTCACATAGGGAGATACACACCGTCTCACACTCAGACTCACACAGGGAGATACACACCGTCTCACACTCAGACTCACACAGGGAGACACACACCGTCTCAAATTCAGACTCACACAGGGAGATACACACCGTCTCACACTCAGACTCACACAGGGAGATACACACCGTCTCACACTCAGACTCACACAGGGAGATACACACCGTCTCACATTCAGACTCACACAGGGAGACACACACCGTCTCACACTCAGACTCACATAGGGAGATACACACCGTCTCACACTCAGACTCACACAGGGAGATACACACCGTCTCACACTCAGACTCACACAGGGAGACACACACCGTCTCACATTCAGACTCACACAGGGAGATACACACCGTCTCACACTCAGACTCACACAGGGAGATACACACCGTCTCACATTCAGACTCACACAGGGAGATACACACCGTCTCAGACTCAGACTCACACAGGGAGACACACACCGTCTCACACTCAGACTCACACAGGGAGACACAGACCGTCTCACACTCAGACTCACACAGGGAGACACACAGCGTCTCACACTCAGACTCACACAGGGAGATACACAGCGTCTCACACTCAGACTCACACAGGGAGATACACACCGTCTCACACTCAGACTCACACAGGGAGACACACACCGTCTCACACTCAGACTCACACAGGGAGATACACACCGTCTCACACTCAGACTCACTCAGGGAGATACACAGACCGTCTCACACTCAGACTCACACAGGGAGACACACACCGTCTCACACTCAGACTCACACAGGCAGACACACACCGTCTCACACTCAGAGTCACACAGGGAGATACACACCGTCTCACACTCAGACTCACACAGGGAGATACACACCGTCTCACATTCAGACTCACACAGGGAGATACACACCGTCTCACACTCAGACTCACACAGGGAGATACACACCGTCTCACATTCAGACTCACACAGGGAGACACACACCGTCTCACACTCAGACTCACACAGGGAGATACACACCGTCTCACACTCAGACTCACACAGGGAGATACACACCGTCTCACACTCAGACTCACACAGGGAGACACACACCGTCTCACATTCAGACTCACACAGGGAGATACACACCGTCTCACACTCAGACTCACACAGGGAGATACACACCGTCTCACATTCAGACTCACACAGGGAGATACACACCGTCTCAGACTCAGACTCACACAGGGAGACACACACCGTCTCACACTCAGACTCACACAGGGAGACACAGACCGTCTCACACTCAGACTCACACAGGGAGACACACAGCGTCTCACACTCAGACTCACACAGGGAGATACACAGCGTCTCACACTCAGACTCACACAGGGAGATACACACCGTCTCACACTCAGACTCACACAGGGAGACACACACCGTCTCACACTCAGACTCACACAGGGAGATACACACCGTCTCACACTCAGACTCACTCAGGGAGATACACAGACCGTCTCACACTCAGACTCACACAGGGAGACACACACCGTCTCACACTCAGACTCACACAGGGAGATACACACCGTCTCACACTCAGACTCACACAGGGAGATACACACCGTCTCACACTCAGACTCACTCAGGGAGACACACAGACCGTCTCACACTCAGACTCACTCAGGGAGATACACACCGTGTCACACTCAGACTCACACAGAGAGATACACACCGTCTCACACTCAGACTCACACAGGGAGACACACACCGTCTCACACTCAGACTCACACAGGGAGATACACACCGTCTCACACTCAGACTCACACAGGGAGACACACACCGTCTCAAACTCAGACTCACACAGGGAGATACACAGCGTCTCACACTCAGACTCACACAGGGAGACACACACCGTCTCACACTCAGACCCACACAGGGAGATACACAGCGTCTCACATTCAGAGTCACACAGGGAGACACACACCGTCTCACACTCAGACCCACACAGGGAGATACACAGCGTCTCACACTCAGACTTACACAGGGAGATACACACCGTCTCACACTCAGACTCACACAGGGAGACACCGACCGTCTCACACTCAGACTCACACAGGGAGATACACACCGTCTCAAACTCAGACTCACACAGGGAGATACACAGCGTCTCACACTCAGACTCACACAGGGAGACACCGACCGTCTCACACTCAGACTCACAGGGAGACACACACCGTCTCACACTCAGACTCACACAGGCAGACACACACCGTCTCACACTCAGAGTCACACAGGGAGATACACACCGTCTCACACTCAGACTCACACAGGGAGATACACACCGTCTCACATTCAGACTCACACAGGGAGATACACACCGTCTCACACTCAGACTCACACAGGGAGATACACACCGTCTCACATTCAGACTCACACAGGGAGACACACACCGTCTCACACTCAGACTCACACAGGGAGACACACACCGTCTCACACTCAGACTCACACAGGGAGACACACACCGTATCACACTCAGACTCACACAGGGAGATACACACCGTCTCACATTCAGAGTCACACAGGCAGACACACACCGTCTCACACTCAGACTCACACAGGGAGATACACACCGTCTCACATTCAGAGTCACACAGGGAGACACACACCGTCTCACACTCAGACCCACACAGGGAGATACACAGCGTCTCACACTCAGACTTACACAGGGAGATACACACCGTCTCACACTCAGACTCACACAGGGAGACACCGACCGTCTCACACTCAGACTCACACAGGGAGATACACACCGTCTCAAACTCAGACTCACACAGGGAGATACACAGCGTCTCACACTCAGACTCACACAGGGAGACACCGACCGTCTCACACTCAGACTCACAGGGAGACACACACCGTCTCACACTCAGACTCACACAGGCAGACACACACCGTCTCACACTCAGAGTCACACAGGGAGATACACACCGTCTCACACTCAGACTCACACAGGGAGATACACACCGTCTCACATTCAGACTCACACAGGGAGATACACACCGTCTCACACTCAGACTCACACAGGGAGATACACACCGTCTCACATTCAGACTCACACAGGGAGACACACACCGTCTCACACTCAGACTCACACAGGGAGACACACACCGTCTCACACTCAGACTCACACAGGGAGACACACACCGTATCACACTCAGACTCACACAGGGAGATACACACCGTCTCACATTCAGACTCACACAGGGAGACACACACCGTCTCAGACTCAGACTCACACAGGGAGATACACACCGTCTCACATTCAGAGTCACACAGGGAGACACCGACCGTCTCACACTCAGACTCACACAGGGAGACACACACCGTCTCACACTCAGACTCACACAGGCAGACACACACCGTCTCACACTCAGAGTCACACAGGGAGATACACACCGTCTCACACTCAGACTCACACAGGGAGATACACACCGTCTCACATTCAGACTCACACAGGGAGATACACACCGTCTCACACTCAGACTCACACAGGGAGATACACACCGTCTCACATTCAGACTCACACAGGGAGACACACACCGTCTCACACTCAGACTCACATAGGGAGATACACACCGTCTCACACTCAGACTCACACAGGGAGATACACACCGTCTCACACTCAGACTCACACAGGGAGACACACACCGTCTCACATTCAGACTCACACAGGGAGATACACACCGTCTCACACTCAGACTCACACAGGGAGATACACACCGTCTCACATTCAGACTCACACAGGGAGATACACACCGTCTCAGACTCAGACTCACACAGGGAGACACACACCGTCTCACACTCAGACTCACACAGGGAGACACAGACCGTCTCACACTCAGACTCACACAGGGAGACACACAGCGTCTCACACTCAGACTCACACAGGGAGATACACAGCGTCTCACACTCAGACTCACACAGGGAGATACACACCGTCTCACACTCAGACTCACACAGGGAGACACACACCGTCTCACACTCAGACTCACACAGGGAGATACACACCGTCTCACACTCAGACTCACTCAGGGAGATACACAGACCGTCTCACACTCAGACTCACACAGGGAGACACACACCGTCTCACACTCAGACTCACACAGGCAGACAAAACACCGTCTCACACTCAGAGTCACACAGGGAGATACACACCGTCTCACACTCAGACTCACACAGGGAGATACACACCGTCTCACATTCAGACTCACACAGGGAGATACACACCGTCTCACACTCAGACTCACACAGGGAGATACACACCGTCTCACATTCAGACTCACACAGGGAGACACACACCGTCTCACACTCAGACTCACACAGGGAGATACACACCGTCTCACACTCAGACTCACACAGGGAGATACACACCGTCTCACACTCAGACTCACACAGGGAGACACACACCGTCTCACATTCAGACTCACACAGGGAGATACACACCGTCTCACACTCAGACTCACACAGGGAGATACACACCGTCTCACATTCAGACTCACACAGGGAGATACACACCGTCTCAGACTCAGACTCACACAGGGAGACACACACCGTCTCACACTCAGACTCACACAGGGAGACACAGACCGTCTCACACTCAGACTCACACAGGGAGACACACAGCGTCTCACACTCAGACTCACACAGGGAGATACACAGCGTCTCACACTCAGACTCACACAGGGAGATACACACCGTCTCACACTCAGACTCACACAGGGAGACACACACCGTCTCACACTCAGACTCACACAGGGAGATACACACCGTCTCACACTCAGACTCACTCAGGGAGATACACAGACCGTCTCACACTCAGACTCACACAGGGAGACACACACCGTCTCACACTCAGACTCACACAGGGAGATACACACCGTCTCACACTCAGACTCACACAGGGAGATACACACCGTCTCACACTCAGACTCACTCAGGGAGACACACAGACCGTCTCACACTCAGACTCACTCAGGGAGATACACACCGTGTCACACTCAGACTCACACAGAGAGATACACACCGTCTCACACTCAGACTCACACAGGGAGACACACACCGTCTCACACTCAGACTCACACAGGGAGATACACACCGTCTCACACTCAGACTCACACAGGGAGACACACACCGTCTCAAACTCAGACTCACACAGGGAGATACACAGCGTCTCACACTCAGACTCACACAGGGAGACACACACCGTCTCACACTCAGACCCACACAGGGAGATACACAGCGTCTCACATTCAGAGTCACACAGGGAGACACACACCGTCTCACACTCAGACCCACACAGGGAGATACACAGCGTCTCACACTCAGACTTACACAGGGAGATACACACCGTCTCACACTCAGACTCACACAGGGAGACACCGACCGTCTCACACTCAGACTCACACAGGGAGATACACACCGTCTCAAACTCAGACTCACACAGGGAGATACACAGCGTCTCACACTCAGACTCACACAGGGAGACACCGACCGTCTCACACTCAGACTCACAGGGAGACACACACCGTCTCACACTCAGACTCACACAGGCAGACACACACCGTCTCACACTCAGAGTCACACAGGGAGATACACACCGTCTCACACTCAGACTCACACAGGGAGATACACACCGTCTCACATTCAGACTCACACAGGGAGATACACACCGTCTCACACTCAGACTCACACAGGGAGATACACACCGTCTCACATTCAGACTCACACAGGGAGACACACACCGTCTCACACTCAGACTCACACAGGGAGACACACACCGTCTCACACTCAGACTCACACAGGGAGACACACACCGTATCACACTCAGACTCACACAGGGAGATACACACCGTCTCACATTCAGACTCACACAGGGAGACACACACCGTCTCAGACTCAGACTCACACAGGGAGATACACACCGTCTCACATTCAGAGTCACACAGGGAGACACCGACCGTCTCACACTCAGACTCACACAGGGAGACACACACCGTCTCACACTCAGACTCACACAGGCAGACACACACCGTCTCACACTCAGAGTCACACAGGGAGATACACACCGTCTCACACTCAGACTCACACAGGGAGATACACACCGTCTCACATTCAGACTCACACAGGGAGATACACACCGTCTCACACTCAGACTCACACAGGGAGATACACACCGTCTCACATTCAGACTCACACAGGGAGACACACACCGTCTCACACTCAGACTCACACAGGGAGATACACACCGTCTCACACTCAGACTCACACAGGGAGATACACACCGTCTCACACTCAGACTCACACAGGGAGACACACACCGTCTCACATTCAGACTCACACAGGGAGATACACACCGTCTCACACTCAGACTCACACAGGGAGATACACACCGTCTCACATTCAGACTCACACAGGGAGATACACACCGTCTCAGACTCAGACTCACACAGGGAGACACACACCGTCTCACACTCAGACTCACACAGGGAGACACAGACCGTCTCACACTCAGACTCACACAGGGAGACACACAGCGTCTCACACTCAGACTCACACAGGGAGATACACAGCGTCTCACACTCAGACTCACACAGGGAGATACACACCGTCTCACACTCAGACTCACACAGGGAGACACACACCGTCTCACACTCAGACTCACACAGGGAGATACACACCGTCTCACACTCAGACTCACTCAGGGAGATACACAGACCGTCTCACACTCAGACTCACACAGGGAGACACACACCGTCTCACACTCAGACTCACACAGGCAGACACACACCGTCTCACACTCAGAGTCACACAGGGAGATACACACCGTCTCACACTCAGACTCACACAGGGAGATACACACCGTCTCACATTCAGACTCACACAGGGAGATACACACCGTCTCACACTCAGACTCACACAGGGAGATACACACCGTCTCACATTCAGACTCACACAGGGAGACACACACCGTCTCACACTCAGACTCACACAGGGAGATACACACCGTCTCACACTCAGACTCACACAGGGAGATACACACCGTCTCACACTCAGACTCACACAGGAAGACACACACCGTCTCACATTCAGACTCACACAGGGAGATACACACCGTCTCACACTCAGACTCACACAGGGAGATACACACCGTCTCACATTCAGACTCACACAGGGAGATACACACCGTCTCAGACTCAGACTCACACAGGGAGACACACACCGTCTCACACTCAGACTCACACAGGGAGACACAGACCGTCTCACACTCAGACTCACACAGGGAGACACACAGCGTCTCACACTCAGACTCACACAGGGAGATACACAGCGTCTCACACTCAGACTCACACAGGGAGATACACACCGTCTCACACTCAGACTCACACAGGGAGACACACACCGTCTCACACTCAGACTCACACAGGGAGATACACACCGTCTCACACTCAGACTCACTCAGGGAGATACACAGACCGTCTCACACTCAGACTCACACAGGGAGACACACACCGTCTCACACTCAGACTCACACAGGGAGATACACACCGTCTCACACTCAGACTCACACAGGGAGATACACACCGTCTCACACTCAGACTCACTCAGGGAGACACACAGACCGTCTCACACTCAGACTCACCCAGGGAGATACACAGCGTCTCACACTCAGACTCACACAGGGAGACACACACCGTCTCACACTCAGACCCACACAGGGAGATACACAGCGTCTCACACTCAGACTCGCACAGGGAGATACACACCGTCTCACACTCAGACTCACACAGGGAGACATACACCGTCTCATACTCAGACTCACACAGGGAGACATACACCGTCTCAGACTCAGACTCACACAGGGAGACACACACCGTCTCACACTCAGACTCACACAGGGAGACACACACCGTCTCAGACTCAGACTCACACAGGGAGACACACACCGTCTCAAACTCAGACTCACACAGGGAGACACACACCGTCTCACACTCAGACTCACACAGGGAGATACACAGCGTCTCACACTCAGACTCACACAGGGAGATACACACAGCGTCTCACACTCAGGCCCACACAGGGAGATACACAGCGTCTCACACTCAGACTCACACAGGGAGATACACACCGTATCACACTCAGACTCACACAGGGAGACACACACCGTCTCACACTCGGACTCACACAGGGAGATACACACCGTGTCACACTCAGACTCACACAGGGAGATACACACCGTGTCACACTCAGACTCACACAGGGAGACACACCGTATCACACTCAGACTCACACAGGGAGATACACACCGTGTCACACTCAGTCTCACACAGGGAGATACACACCGTATCACACTCAGACTCACACAGGGAGACACACACCGTCTCACACTCAGACTCACACAGGGAGATACACACCGTGTCACACTCAGACTCACACAGGGAGATACACACCGTCTCACACTCAGGCTTACACACGGAGCCACACAGCGTCTCACACTCAGACTCACACAGGGAGACACAGACCGTCTCACACTCAGACTCACACAGGGAGATACACACCGTGTTACACTCAGACTCACACAGGGAGATACACACCGTCTCACACTCAGACTCACACAGGGCGACACACACCGTCTCACACTCAGACTCCCACAGGGAGATACACACCGTCTCACACTCAGACTCACACAGGGAGATACACACCGTGTCACACTCAGACTCACACAGGCAGATACACACCGTCTCACACTCAGACTCACACAGGGAGACTCACAGACCGTCTCAAACGCAGAATCACACAGGGACACACACAGCGTCTCACACTCAGACTCACACAGGGAGACACAGACCGTCTCACACTCAGACTCACACAGGGAGACACACACCGTCTCAAACTCAGACTCACACAGGGAGACACAGACCGTCTCACACTCAGACTCACACAGGGAGACACACAGCGTCTCAAACTCAGACTCACACAGGGAGATACACACCGTCTCACACTCAGACTCACACAGGGAGATACACACCGTCTCACACTCAGACTCACACAGGGAGATACACACCGTCTCACACTCAGACTCACACAGGGAGACACACCCCGTCTCACACTCAGACTCACACAGGGAGACACAGACCGTCTCACACTCAGACTCACACAGGGAGACACAGACCGTCTCACACTCAGACTCACACAGGGAGACACACACCGTCTCAAACTCAGACTCACACAGGGAGACACAGACCGTCTCACACTCAGACTCACACAGGGAGACACACAGCGTCTCAAACTCAGACTCACACAGGGAGATACACACCGTCTCACACTCAGACTCACACAGGGAGATACACACCGTCTCACACTCAGACTCACACAGGGAGATACACACCGTCTCACACTCAGACTCACACAGGGAGATACACACCGTCTCACACTCAGACTCACACAGGGAGATACACACCGTCTCACACTCAGACTCACACATGGAGATACACACCGTCTCACACTCAGACTCACACAGGGAGATACACACCGTCTCACACAGGGAGATACACACAGTCTCACACTCAGACTCACACAGGGAGATACACACCGTCTCACACTCAGACTCACTCAGGGAGATACACACCGTCTCACACTCAGACTCACACAGGGAGATACACACCGTCTCACACTCAGACTCACACACGGAGACACACACCGTCTCACACTCAGACTCACACAGGGAGACACACACCGTCTCACACTCAGACTTACACAGGGAGATACACACCGTCTCACACTCAGACTCACACAGGGAGATACACACCGTCTCACACTCAGGCTCACACAGGGAGACACACAGCGTCTCACACTCAGACTCACACAGGGAGACACACACCGTCTCACACTCAGGCTCACACAGGGAGACACACACCGTCTCACACTCAGGCTCACACAGGGAGATACACACCGTCTCACACTCAGACTCACACAGGGAGACACACACCGTCTCACACTCAGGCTTACACACGGAGACAAACACCGTGTCACACTCAGACTCACACACGGAGATACACACCGTCTCACACTCAGACTCACACAGGGAGATACACACCGTCTCACACTCAGGCTCACACAAGGAGACACACACCGTCTCACACTCAGACTCACACAGGGAGATACACACCGTCTAACACTCAGGCTCACACAGGGAGACACACACCGTCTCACACTCAGACTCACACAGGGAGATACACACCGTCTCACACTCAGACTCACACAGGGAGATACACACCGTCTCATACTCAGGCTCACACAGGGAGATACACACCGTCTCACACTCAGACTCACACAGGGAGATACACACCGTCTCACACTCAGACTCACACAGGGAGACACACACCGTCTCACACTCAGACTCACACAGGGAGATACACACCGTCTCACACTCAGGCTCACACAGGGAGACACACACCGTCTCACACTCAGACTCACACAGGGAGATACACACCGTCTCACACTCAGACTCACACAGGGAGATACACACCGTCTCACACTCAGACTCACACAGGGAGATACACACCTTCTCACACTCAGACTCACACAGGGAGATACACACCGTCTCACACTCAGACTCACACAGGGAGACACACACCGTCTCACACTCAGACTCACACAGGGAGATACACACCGTCTCACACTCAGACTCACACAGGGAGACACACACCGTCTCACACTCAGACTCACACAGGGAGATACACACCGTCTCACACTCAGGCTCACACAGGGAGACACACACCGTCTCACACTCAGACTCACACAGGGAGATACACACCGTCTCACACTCAGACTCACACAGGGAGATACACACCGTCTCACACTCAGGCTCACACAGGGAGATACACACCGTCTCACACTCAGACTCACACAGGGAGATACACACCGTCTCACACTCAGACTCACACAGGGAGACACACACCGTCTCACACTCAGGCTTACACACGGAGACACACACCGTCTCACACTCAGACTCACACACGGAGATACACACCGTCTCACACTCAGACTCACACAGGGAGATACACACCGTCTCACACTGAGGCTCACACAGGGAGATACACACCGTCTCACACTCAGGCTTACACACGGAGACACACACCGTCTCACACTCAGACTCACACAGGGAGATACACACCGTCTCACACTCAGGCTCACTCAGGGAGACACACACCGTCTCACACTCAGGCTTACACACGGAGACACACACCGTCTCACACTCAGACTCACACAGGGAGACACACACCGTCTCACACTCAGACTCACACAGGGAGATACACACCGTGTCACACTCAGACTCACAGAGGGAGACACACACCGTCTCACACTCAGACTCACACAGGGAGACTCACAGCGTCTCACACTCAGACTCACACAGGGAGACACACACCGTCTCGCACTCAGACTCACACAGGGAGACACACAGCGTCTCACACTCAGACTCACACAGGGAGACACACACCGTCTCACACTCAGACTCACACAGGGAGATACACACCGTCTCACACTCAGACTCACACAGGGAGATATACACCGTCTCACACTCAGACTCGCACAGGGAGATACACACCGTCTCACACTCAGACTCACACAGGGAGATACACACCGTGTCACACTCAGACTCACACAGGGAGATACACACCGTGTCACACTCAGACTCACACAGGGAGATACACACCGTGTCACACTCAGACTCACACAGGGAGATACACACCGTGTCACACTCAGACTCACACAGGGAGATACACACCGTGTCACACTCAGATACACACAGGGAGATACACACCGTGTCACACTCAGACTCACACAGGGAGATACACACCATCTCTCACTCAGACTCACACAGGGAGATACACACCGTGTCACACTCAGACTCACACAGGGAGATACACACCGTGTCACACTCAGACTCACACAGGGAGATACACACCGTGTCACACTCAGACTCACACAGGGAGATACACACCGTGTCACACTCAGACTCACACAGGGAGATACACACCGTGTCACACTCAGACTCACACAGGGAGATACACACCGTGTCACACTCAGACTCACACAGGGAGACACACACCGTCTCACACTCAGACTCACACAGGGAGATACACACCGTGTCACACTCAGGTTCACACAGGGAGATACACACCGTGTCACACTCAGACTCACACAGGGAGATACACACCGTCTCACACTCAGACTCACACAGGGAGATACACACCGTGTCACACTCAGACTCACACAGGGAGACACACACCGTGTCACACTCAGACTCACACAGGAAGATACACACCGTCTCACACTCAGACTCACACAGGGAGACACACACCGTCTCACACTCAGACTCACACAGGGAGATACACACCGTGTCACACTCAGACTCACACAGGGAGATACACACCGTGTCACACTCAGACTAACACAGGGAGATACACACCGTGTCACACTCAGACTCACACAGGGAGATACACACCGTGTCACACTCAGACTCACACAGGGAGACACACACCGTCTCACACTCAGACTCACACAGGGAGACACACACCGTCTCACACTCAGGCTTACACACGGAGACACACACCGTCTCACACTCAGACTCACACAGGGAGATACACACCGTCTCACACTGAGGCTCACACAGGGAGACACACACCGTCTCACACTCAGGCTTACACACGGAGACACACACCGTCTCACACTCAGACTCACACAGGGAGATACACACCGTCTCACACTCAGGCTCACTCAGGGAGACACACACCGTCTCACACTCAGGCTTACACACGGAGACACACACCGTCTCACACTCAGACTCACACAGGGAGACACACACCGTCTCACACTCAGACTCACACAGGGAGATACACACCGTGTCACACTCAGACTCACAGAGGGAGACACACACCGTCTCACACTCAGACTCACACAGGGAGACTCACAGCGTCTCACACTCAGACTCACACAGGGAGACACACACCGTCTCGCACTCAGACTCACACAGGGAGACACACAGCGTCTCACACTCAGACTCACACAGGGAGACACACACCGTCTCACACTCAGACTCACACAGGGAGATACACACCGTCTCACACTCAGACTCACACAGGGAGATATACACCGTCTCACACTCAGACTCGCACAGGGAGATACACACCGTCTCACACTCAGACTCACACAGGGAGATACACACCGTGTCACACTCAGACTCACACAGGGAGATACACACCGTGTCACACTCAGACTCACACAGGGAGATACACACCGTGTCACACTCAGACTCACACAGGGAGATACACACCGTGTCACACTCAGACTCACACAGGGAGATACACACCGTGTCACACTCAGACTCACACAGGGAGATACACACCGTGTCACACTCAGACTCACACAGGGAGATACACACCATCTCTCACTCAGACTCACACAGGGAGATACACGCCGTGTCACACTCAGACTCACACAGGGAGATACACACCGTGTCACACTCAGACTCACACAGGGAGATACACACCGTGTCACACTCAGACTCACACAGGGAGATACACACCGTGTCACACTCAGACTCACACAGGGAGATACACACCGTGTCACACTCAGACTCACACAGGGAGATACACACCGTGTCACACTCAGACTCACACAGGGAGACACACACCGTCTCACACTCAGACTCACACAGGGAGATACACACCGTGTCACACTCAGGTTCACACAGGGAGATACACACCGTGTCACACTCAGACTCACACAGGGAGATACACCCCGTCTCACACTCAGACTCACACAGGGAGATACACACCGTGTCACACTCAGACTCACACAGGGAGACACACACCGTGTCACACTCAGACTCACACAGGAAGATACACACCGTCTCACACTCAGACTCACACAGGGAGACACACACCGTCTCACACTCAGACTCACACAGGGAGATACACACCGTGTCACACTCAGACTCACACAGGGAGATACACACCGTGTCACACTCAGACTAACACAGGGAGATACACACCGTGTCACACTCAGACTCACACAGGGAGATACACACCGTGTCACACTCAGACTCACACAGGGAGACACACACCGTCTCACACTCAGACTCACACAGGGAGACACACACCGTCTCACACTCAGACTCACACAGGGAGATACACACCGTCTCACACTCAGACTCACACAGGGAGATACACACCGTCTCACACTCAGGCTCACACAGGGAGATACACACCGTCTCACACTCAGACTCACACAGGGAGATACACACCGTCTCACACTCAGACTCACACAGGGAGACACACACCGTCTCACACTCAGGCTTACACACGGAGACACACACCGTCTCACACTCAGACTCACACACGGAGATACACACCGTCTCACACTCAGACTCACACAGGGAGATACACACCGTCTCACACTGAGGCTCACACAGGGAGATACACACCGTCTCACACTCAGGCTTACACACGGAGACACACACCGTCTCACACTCAGACTCACACAGGGAGATACACACCGTCTCACACTCAGGCTCACTCAGGGAGACACACACCGTCTCACACTCAGGCTTACACACGGAGACACACACCGTCTCACACTCAGACTCACACAGGGAGACACACACCGTCTCACACTCAGACTCACACAGGGAGATACACACCGTGTCACACTCAGACTCACAGAGGGAGACACACACCGTCTCACACTCAGACTCACACAGGGAGACTCACAGCGTCTCACACTCAGACTCACACAGGGAGACACACACCGTCTCGCACTCAGACTCACACAGGGAGACACACAGCGTCTCACACTCAGACTCACACAGGGAGACACACACCGTCTCACACTCAGACTCACACAGGGAGATACACACCGTCTCACACTCAGACTCACACAGGGAGATATACACCGTCTCACACTCAGACTCGCACAGGGAGATACACACCGTCTCACACTCAGACTCACACAGGGAGATACACACCGTGTCACACTCAGACTCACACAGGGAGATACACACCGTGTCACACTCAGACTCACACAGGGAGATACACACCGTGTCACACTCAGACTCACACAGGGAGATACACACCGTGTCACACTCAGACTCACACAGGGAGATACACACCGTGTCACACTCAGATACACACAGGGAGATACACACCGTGTCACACTCAGACTCACACAGGGAGATACACACCATCTCTCACTCAGACTCACACAGGGAGATACACACCGGGTCACACTCAGACTCACACAGGGAGATACACACCGTGTCACACTCAGACTCACACAGGGAGATACACACCGTGTCACACTCAGACTCACACAGGGAGATACACACCTTGTCACACTCAGACTCACACAGGGAGATACACACCGTGTCACACTCAGACTCACACAGGGAGATACACACCGTGTCACACTCAGACTCACACAGGGAGACACACACCGTCTCACACTCAGACTCACACAGGGAGATACACACCGTGTCACACTCAGGTTCACACAGGGAGATACACACCGTGTCACACTCAGACTCACACAGGGAGATACACACCGTCTCACACTCAGACTCACACAGGGAGATACACACCGTGTCACACTCAGACTCACACAGGGAGACACACACCGTGTCACACTCAGACTCACACAGGAAGATACACACCGTCTCACACTCAGACTCACACAGGGAGACACACACCGTCTCACACTCAGACTCACACAGGGAGATACACACCGTGTCACACTCAGACTCACACAGGGAGATACACACCGTGTCACACTCAGACTAACACAGGGAGATACACACCGTGTCACACTCAGACTCACACAGGGAGATACACACCGTGTCACACTCAGACTCACACAGGGAGACACACACCGTCTCACACTCAGACTCACACAGGGAGACACACACCGTCTCACACTCAGGCTTACACACGGAGACACACACCGTCTCACACTCAGACTCACACAGGGAGATACACACCGTCTCACACTGAGGCTCACACAGGGAGACACACACCGTCTCACACTCAGGCTTACACACGGAGACACACACCGTCTCACACTCAGACTCACACAGGGAGATACACACCGTCTCACACTCAGGCTCACTCAGGGAGACACACACCGTCTCACACTCAGGCTTACACACGGAGACACACACCGTCTCACACTCAGACTCACACAGGGAGACACACACCGTCTCACACTCAGACTCACACAGGGAGATACACACCGTGTCACACTCAGACTCACAGAGGGAGACACACACCGTCTCACACTCAGACTCACACAGGGAGACTCACAGCGTCTCACACTCAGACTCACACAGGGAGACACACACCGTCTCGCACTCAGACTCACACAGGGAGACACACAGCGTCTCACACTCAGACTCACACAGGGAGACACACACCGTCTCACACTCAGACTCACACAGGGAGATACACACCGTCTCACACTCAGACTCACACAGGGAGATATACACCGTCTCACACTCAGACTCGCACAGGGAGATACACACCGTCTCACACTCAGACTCACACAGGGAGATACACACCGTGTCACACTCAGACTCACACAGGTAGATACACACCGTGTCACACTCAGACTCACACAGGGAGATACACACCGTGTCACACTCAGACTCACACAGGGAGATACACACCGTGTCACACTCAGACTCACACAGGGAGATACACACCGTGTCACACTCAGACTCACACAGGGAGATACACACCGTGTCACACTCAGACTCACACAGGGAGATACACACCATCTCTCACTCAGACTCACACAGGGAGATACACGCCGTGTCACACTCAGACTCACACAGGGAGATACACACCGTGTCACACTCAGACTCACACAGGGAGATACACACCGTGTCACACTCAGACTCACACAGGGAGATACACACCGTGTCACACTCAGACTCACACAGGGAGATACACACCGTGTCACACTCAGACTCACACAGGGAGATACACACCGTGTCACACTCAGACTCACACAGGGAGACACACACCGTCTCACACTCAGACTCACACAGGGAGATACACACCGTGTCACACTCAGGTTCACACAGGGAGATACACACCGTGTCACACTCAGACTCACACAGGGAGATACACACCGTCTCACACTCAGACTCACACAGGGAGATACACACCGTGTCACACTCAGACTCACACAGGGAGACACACACCGTGTCACACTCAGACTCACACAGGAAGATACACACCGTCTCACACTCAGACTCACACAGGGAGACACACACCGTCTCACACTCAGACTCACACAGGGAGATACACACCGTGTCACACTCAGACTCACACAGGGAGATACACACCGTGTCACACTCAGACTAACACAGGGAGATACACACCGTGTCACACTCAGACTCACACAGGGAGATACACACCGTGTCACACTCAGACTCACACAGGGAGACACACACCGTCTCACACTCAGACTCACACAGGGAGATACACACCGTCTCACACTCAGGCTTACACACGGAGCCACACAGACACACACAGGGAGACACACACCGTCTCACACTCAGACTCACACAGGGAGACACACACCGTGTCACACTCAGACTCACACAGGGAGATACACACCGTGTCACACTCAGGCTCACACAGGGAGATACACACCGTCTCACACTCAGACTCACACAGGGAGATACACACCGTGTCACACTCAGACTCACACAGGGAGATACACACCGTCTCACACTCAGACTCACACAGGGAGATACACACCGTGTCACACTCAGACTCACACAGGGAGATACACACCGTGTCACACTCAGACTCACACAGGGAGATACACACCGTCTCACACTCAGACTCACACAGGGAGATATACACCGTGTCACACTCAGACTCACACAGGGAGATACACACCGTGTCACACTCAGACTCACACAGGGAGATACACACCGTGTCACACTCAGGCTCACACAGGGAGATACACACCGTCTCACACTCAGACTCACACAGGGAGACACACACCGTGTCACAATCAGACTCACACAGGAAGATACACACCGTCTCACACTCAGACTCACACAGGGAGACACACACCGTCTCACACTCAGACTCACACAGGGAGATACACACCGTGTCACACTCAGACTCACACAGGGAGATACACACCGTCTCACACTCAGGCTTACACACGGAGCCACACAGACACACACATGGAGTTGTTTCTGAATTGCTGTTATTGTATTGGGGGACTCAAAGGATGTGAATGTCGGTATTGAAATCAATAGACACGTGGTAGAGAAAGTAAAATAGTTTTGCCTTATTGAGAGAAGCTCGAAGCATGTAGTTGTTTTCTGTGTAACATTTCCTTTTAGAAGGTGCAGGAGCTTAGCTGTACTTGTACGAACGCTAACTGAACACCGTGTGTACAACATATAAAAACGGTTAATTAATTTAGCCCAGCAACTCTCTCACTTGTGACGGTGTTGGAGGACGACCAGCCTCCCTCTGCAACAAGTTATTGATCCGGTCCTTCCTGGTCGCCATCACCATGTTGACTATAACCTTACTGTAGCCAATAACAAAAACATAGGGCTCAACTACCATGGTATGCTCTGTTGCGAGTTGCTGGAAACCGCTTAAAGCAAGTCTATAGCGGGTGATGTTGACCAAGCCAGTGATTGTGATGACATGGCTGCTTGCGCCGAAAGTGTTGTATTTAAATGCTCCACGAATTAAATCGTAATTAAAGACGGTTGGATTTAAATGGTGAAATTTGATTATATTGCATGCATATATACATAGGAATATTCCGAGGATTAAACACATTTTGTTAACTCTTGAATACAAGACGTAGGAATTCTAACATCCCACGCATGCGCGGAAGTGAATAAAAGAATCTTTATTGTCCAAAAATATTGTTTTAGACAGCAAGGCCTAAAAGTAGGAATGTTAATATAGTGCACACGAACTAAAAGCTTTACATTATGGCACTAGTGCTGTAAAACGTTTATACCACTCCATTGGTCCAGTCACATGGCAATTACCTTCTGTGTTTGCACATGTTTAATAACTAGACTTGGTTTTACTTCTCATAGCGTCACAATACAAATCGTCAATTTATCGCAATTCGTTGTGCAGTTAACCTATACCTTATATTGTGCTTTCTGTGATCTAAAACGTTATTCGTTTATCTACGTAAAGATTAAATAGTGGCAATTATGTATTCAGAAGAAACTGAAATTCAAGAGCCAAGTGAAATTATAGAAGCAGCAGAAAGAATAACAGTAGAAGTACTTAGCCAAAAAGCAATATGATATAGCAGTTAATCGCCTGGTGTACGGCTAAACATGTTAGCAGCAATTTCACTGAAAAAATAAAAAATGACTGCTAGTGAATCAACCAATCATCTGACACGAGAGTTGATCTCGATTTCTCTTAGTTTCAGGAATCAGTATAAAGTAATGTTATTGATATTTTACAAATTCGAGCGATATATAAGAACTGGTTTTAACACTTGTATCATAATGTACTATTATGTGCCGCATATCTACTAACATTGTAAAGAGAGGAATGTGTATATTTGTAGGATAATCTCAAAAACCACTGAAGCGATTTTGATAATTCTGATACCATTGAAAAGCTTTATTCTTTTTGGTGGACGTGAATTATAAAGCAACTCGTTTTAATTCCTAGTTGCTGCACTCGATAGAGAACGTGTGTAAAAACAAAAGCCGGGTCGTTGTCTGAAATTCGCTCGCCTAGTGTTAATTACTCAGTGGAGCAAGTATCTCTTGGCAGGGCGTCATCGGTTCTTCAAAGATAACACCGACATAAAGCCAAATAAAGTGTACATCCTTCAGCACTGCTACGTGAAACTGTTTCATTATTCACGTAATATACAATGTGTTAGATTTCCGCGTACTAATTACTTCTCACGTGCTCGAAACTTTCACATTTCTGGCTCACTGGACGACGTGAGCTAATCTCAAGAACTCGGTGATGCTAACTTTTTCCTTGAGAATGTACGTACCCATACTCACGCGTCTTCAATTCCCTTACCTTCTTTTCTCATTCGCGCTCAACTCGCCATCTAATTTGTTACCCAATACACCTTACGGTTACATATATCTTATACAAAAACTTCCGTCAGTATCTAATAAAATGACGCATTCACATGACTTTCTCTGCCCTCTATGTTTATTAGCGGGTAAACGAACTAGCTTTACTAAAGCTTGTTTTTCTATCTGCTACATTTTAATCGAGATAAACGTTTACAGAAACAGCTACATTACACATTTCGTTATAGAGAACAGCGATAGTCAAATGTTTAACAACTGGACGCTATATGCTGGCCTCCATACTGTTTCCATGACATCGCAACAAACAACTGAATGTTGACAGAATTGAAAGAGAATGGCCAAGTAAAGAACAATTCGACCATTAAATAATGGATATCTCAGAAATGGCTTATATAAAAAAAACTTATTTGAAATAAATTGTGTGTATTAAAGAGACGTACATTTTCGTGTAACACTTAACGTTTATCAGTTATACAAGGTTATAGAAAATTCCTTCCGGGTGAAGAAGACTTCCTAGGCTATCAAGACATTCATGTTTTTCTCATATAAGTATCTTTAATATATGGCATTTTAATCAAAATCATCACAACCACTTTTTTATAAAATCAAATTTTTCGAAAAAATTCATATAAAGGGTAGTTGGAGGTGGGGAGGGATTTTCTTGAAAATCTTGTGTTGCATCCTCGGAAGTTACTGAACTTAAATACCAAGTTTGGTACTTACTTATCCGAGTTTTCATTTTCGAGTTCACACACACATGGACTTGTTTCCCAAAATGCTTTATTCGGATTCCGAGGACCTGAAAACGTGTATTTCTGGTGAAATCTCGGTATCAAATTGTTGAGTGAAATGCCTACGTGGTAGAGAAAGTAAACATCGCGCTTCCCTATGACGTCGACATTGTAAAGCATCTCACCCCACGATATGCAAACTATCTATTGTCTATCGCCTTCTTTCCATTCAGACCGGTGTGCCCCAGGGTTCCATCTTGGTTCCAGCTTGCAGAAGTACGACGACACTCCTACTGCTGTTGCTGCTCTACCTGACTCCTCTCTATCCTTATATATCCATAACACCTTCTCCTGTCCCAGTACAGTATTCTGCACCCTTCAGCACTACTCAACAGACTTGATTCCTGTCTATTGTTACACCGCTCCCATTACATCGTTTGCGGCTCGCTACCGATGCTCCTTGGTTCGTGCGCAACCTTCTCCCTACACAGCAGTTGTTCCGCCTCTAGAAGGTTCCTGGAGCTAGGCCTCACCTCAAGCTGCGACCTTTACTTTCTTACAGACTGTTCCGTTGTTTTGTTACACAACCTCTATACTTTTGTAGCTCCATATATTGTTCTCCCAAGCCTGTAAAGCATTGTTGCTGATCGATCTTTGTAAATAAATAAAAACAAGTTTAAAAACTCTTATCTCATAACTAAAATCATCTGTCGTTAATATGAATACCCACAACGTGTTGTTAAATACAACATAGATGGCCTCAATTTAACACTTAAGCAAACAGAAGACAGCTTAAAGGGCGGCAATCGATGTCACGAAACCTCTCTTCTAATTCTGGATGCCAGAACCTTCTAATAACCCTGGTGTAAGAAAGCTTCTAGTTATGTTGTAACAGGACATGCTAGAACTAGACATGAATGAGCTTTATCATTAACAACTGAGAATATAGTTTATGCTCAGTAGAAATAGAATAGCGACTTGAGCGCAAAGGAAGATGCCGACAAGCGATAAAGTTCTTTGTTCTACGCCGACAAGCCCCGCCCCCTCCCTTTGAGGGCTTACATACCGCCAGGTCTCGTGTCGTTAGGCCCCGCCCCCTCTCGCTTTGTGTGCTCACCTAATGCCGACAGTGTCTGTGCTAACAGGTCCTACCCCCTCTCCCATGCGTTCTACTGGGGCGTCCTGACTTGAGGGAATTGTTTTCTCGAGTCCTGCCGCCCCCCGGCAAATTAATTAGGTAATGTTCGTCAAACATTTTTTTTATGATTACTAAGGTCTGCAGATTGCATCCTCGAGCAATTAAGTTTTTTGATTAATGAATTGTTGACTGGAGCGTGAGTATAAATAGTCTGCTCACGGGAACAGTCTGTCATGTAATGAAACACTGCAGCCTTCTTCTATCTGGGGAAAGCGCTTGTCCATTAGCTGAACATGTTAGACGCTTTAATCACATTAATAGGCTTTTAAGTTTACATTCTGGATCTGTTTACATACATTAGCGAACGACCTACTTCCGCCTGGCGGTAACGGTGACCTCCATTAGCTGACCCGTTAGACGCTTTCACCCCATTAGCGAACAATGTCAGTAATTGTTTTCCTAAGTGCTCTGCCCAACACTCAACACTTTAGATTTTAGCGATGGAAATGATATAAAAAGCAGCAGCTTCTCCAATGAGTTCCAAGTTGACCAGGATGGCCGGGTTCGAATTACAAATTCAGCTTCTAATAACTCAGAGACTAATTACGATAAAGACATCAAAAAAAGTTTATTACATTAATGTCATTAGATAGTTTCTTGTGAATGTATATTTGGGTACATGGTGTCCAGGGTTCGAATACCGATAAAATGCAATTTAATTATAAATTTAATAACTCCTAAACTAATTAAGATAAAGACGCCGAATAAACTTTATTGCCTCTATGTTATTAGGTAGTATCTTGTGGAGGTGTAATTAGATACCTGACGTTCTGGGTTCGAGCCTAATGTTTAAATCGTCATTATCTCAGAAACTAAGAGAGGTAGAGGAATTGACCAAAGCATGATTGATAGCTCTTATGATGGGTAATTAATACTGTATATAATTTTCAATCAGTTGTCCTTATTTCGAATCCCGATCTTTCAATCACTTACTTATTTTTTTCTATACTCTAGAATATGTCACTTAGATTGATACTGTAACTGCATACAGCACCCTTAAACATATCAAACTAATATTGTAAATAATTTTGTTTTTGGTGTCCAGGGTTCGAATACCGATAAAATGTAATTTAATTATAAATTAAATAACTTCTAAACTAATTAAGATAAAGATGCCAAATAAACTTTATTGCCTTTATGTTATTAGCTAGTATCTTGTGGAGGTGTAATTAGATACCAGACGTTCTGGGTTCGAGCCTAATTTTAAATCGTCATTATCTCAGAAACTAAGAGAGGTAGAGGAGTTGACCAAAGCATGATTGATAGCTCCTATGATGGGCAATTAATACTGTATATAATTTTCAATCAGTTGTCCTTACTTCGAAGCCCGATCTTTCAATCACTTACTTATTTTTTCTCTATACTCTAGAATATGTCACTTAGATTGATGCTGTAAATGCATACAGCACCCTTAAACATATCAAACTAATATTGTAAATAATTTTGTTTCTGGTGTCCAGGGTTCGAATACCGATAAAATGTAATTTAATTATAAATTTAATAACTCCTAAACTAATTAAGATAAAGACGCCAAATAAACTTTATTGCGTTTATGTTATTAGGTAGTATCTTGTGGATGTGTAATTAGATACCTGAAGTTCTGGGTTCGAGCCTAATTTTAAATCGTCATTATCTCAGAAACTAAGAGAGGTAGAGGAGTTGACCAAAGCATGATTGATAGCTCCTATGATGGGTAATTAATACTGTATATAATTTTCAATCAGTTATCCTTACTTCGAAGCCCGATCTTTCAATAACTTACTTATTTTTTCTCTATACTCTAGAATATATCACTTAGATTGATGCTGTAAATGCATACAGCACCCTTAAACATATCAAACTAATATTGTAAATAATTTTGTTTCTGGTGTCCAGGGTTCGAATCCGATAAAATGTAATTTAATTATAAATTTAATAACTCCTAAACTAATTAAGATAAAGACGCCAAATAAACTTTATTGCGTTTATGTTATTAGGTAGTATCTTGTGGATGTGTAATTAGATACCTGACGTTCTGGGTTCGAGCCTAATGTTTAAATCGTCATTATCTCAGAAACTAAGAGAGGTAGAGGAATTGACCAAAGCATGATTGATAGCTCCTATGAGGGGCAATTAATACTGTATATAATTTTCAATCAGCTGTCCTTACTTCGAATCCCGATCTTTCAATCACTTACTTAGTTTTCTCTACACTCTAGAATATATCACTTAGATTGATGCTGTAAATGCATACAGCACCCTTAAACATATCAAACTAATATTGTAAATAATATTGGTTCTGGTGTCCAGGGTTCGAATACAGATAAAATGTAATTTAATTATAAATTTAATAACTCCTAAACTAATTAAGATAAAGACACCAAATAAACTTTTATAGGGGAAAGGATGCTCTCCTGAAACATTAGGTCTCTAGATAGAAGTATTTATAGTGGAGAGATAGGGAATACCAGGGCTGATGCTAGGCTAGTCAGATGCTAAAGGAGGGAGGGATATGCTTTATACGAGAGAGATAGGGAACACAAGGAAAGATGCTATACTAAACAGGACTTGAAGGGTAGAATATGAGCGATATAGCAAACCGAGGAGAGGTATTAGGATAGGAGTTTTGAATGATGGAGTAGGCGTTTATATGCGAGAGATAGGGAATACGAGGGTCGATGCTAGGCTAGACGGTGTTGAATGAGGGAATGTATCTTATATGAGAGAGGTAGGGCAATATGAGGAGAAGTGCTAGGCTAGTCGGGAAGGTCTGAATGAGAGAGTATACGTCTATATGGGAAAATATAGGGAAAACGAAGGTAGGTGCTAGGTTGAGAGAGTCTTCAAGGAGGAAAATGCATTTATATGAGAGCGGTAGGGTATACGAGGAGAGGTGTTAGTCTAGACATGGTTTGAGGATTAGAGTATACATTTATATGGGAGAAATATGGAAAACGGGAGAGATACAAGGATAGACAGAGATTGAAGGAGGAGGAATGTAGGTTTATACTGTAATATAGAGAGTAATTCGATTATAAAACTTTTCTCATCCAGCCTTACAACACTTTTATATACTTAATTTCTAAACCTTACAAACTTTATATTTGTTAAACAGTAGTGCGCGAGACGGAGAGGGACAAACAGTATATCGGTTTACAGTGAAGTATACGTCCTAACCTATTCCCACCTTGTTTGTTCTGGATCTTCTCATTGTCTATCATCTAACGTAACCACGTAACAAGACGTAACACAGGAAATCATACATATGGCACATTAAAAAAAAATAAAGGTATATATAATGAAACATAAACAAGTAGACAGAGGGTCATCGATACATAGAAAACCAGGAGTTGTATGTACTGAAACCATAGATTAGTATAGGCAAACAACAAAGAAGTGAATTTATAGTGTAAATAGCCTAATATTTTCAAATATTATTATAGTCTAAAAGTATATAACTTAATTATGTATCGAGTATTGAGAAATAAACGTTATTCATTATTCACTAATCTCAGATCACTGCAATTGTATTGAATCAATTCACAATTGCTAATGCCATTCAACTTTCATTCGTCTCTGATACATAAAGAAATTGCAAAATGGAGAAGGACGAAAGTAATAAAAAGACTCAGGCAGCAAATTTTAAGAAAGAAGAGAAAGATATATGACCGACATTGTTTTGGAACACAAATTAGTGTTGAAAATAAAATGACTGATAGCTCTGCTAAGCGTAAGGAAGAGACATGGAAATAAATTGCAAATGAATACAATTCTAGGTTAGAAAAAAGAAGATAAACAACATTCATGTAAACCAATTTTTAAAAATCAGTTTAACTGAATACATGTAAAAAAACATATCACTTTACAAAAAGTAATGCAGACAACATTTATTTTTTATAAACATTATCCTATTACATTCCTTTACAAAAAACCATACATATTTCCTAAAGGCAAAGGTGATAGTCTAGACATTCTAAACACTCAGTTATATAATCATATACATCACACAGAAAGAGACCATCATTATCAGTAAAAAAAACTAAACATCTCAACAATGTCTGAATGATGTATTTTATAAGTACAAGTTTTTTGATATTTCAAAGCTCCTGTTAACCATGGCAGTAATTGATTAACACAATTTCTCGATCCTGTCATGCTATAACTTTAGATGCTTTCAGCTTACTTATAATTTCCTCAATCTCTTGTGTGTGACTATTATTACCAGCATCCCTCGACGCAATTAGTAACCTCAATATATTTACTAGTCTATTTGGATTTTCAAGCGTTGATATCACTGAATCATCATCATATGAAGATTTCATATTCTCGCAACTTCCGATGTATCCAGATTTTTCACCAACAGTAGTCTCCAGTGAAGGACAGAGGCTTGATCCGGTATAACATTCCCCTCTATACATCTTCGGATCTTCAAGTGCAGGTGAGAGAGTCGATTCAGTATAACATGTTGCTCTATGAAACTTAAATCTTGACAAAGAACGATTCTTAAAAATCCGCCCTCATACACAGCATCTAATAACGCGTTTTCCTTCATGTGTAATGTATGAAAAATCGAGTTTCTCATTCGTCAGTTGCACAGATTTTCTCGGGCAGTAGCTCATGCTAAAACTAAAAGAAATTAAATGAATACGTGAATGCTAACGCTCGAAGGAATTAAAAGCGAATGAATGAATTCATAACACGCACCTATGTATATATCCAGGATGAGGACGACGGAGGGAATTGCGATCAATGCATAGCAGGGAGAAAGGATACTCTCTTGAAACATTAGTCATCTAGACAACTATTGTTCACGGAGCCTGTAGACGTCAGGTTGAATGGGACAAACCTCAGGTTCATATCTTTAAGGGTACGGACCCCTGACTTTTGCCTGGCATGTATACTAAACCATCCTAACAGCGAAACATTACATTACAACGACACGTAACCAGAACATGACGAGTGCGAGCATGGAAAAAGGATGCTCTCTGGGAACATTAGTGGAAAAGGATGCTCTCTGGAAACAGTCGCCATCCGCAAAACGGATTGTCCCTAACATTTCCAGATTTCGGAACGTTCAACATCGTGACGCGCTCCTGTCATCTACATTTCGACGAAATTTTACCTCCTGAATTAGTTTGGTGCTCTGTATAGAACCTCAGAATATGCATTACGCTGCGTGTCCCTAGCGTTTCCAGCTCCTGAATCGTTCCAGCTAGTGGAATGCCTCTACCATCTTCATGTCAACGATCTGTTACTCTGAATTTAAGTTTGGTGATCTGTATAGACCTGTACAACATGCATTACGCTATGTAACAGACTCATCACGCTATGTAACAACACGATCACGCTATGTAACAACATGTTCACGCTATGTAACAACATGATCACGCTATGTAACAACATGATCACGCCATGTAACAACATGATCACGCTATGTAACAACCTGATCACGCTATGTAACAACCTGATCACGCTATGTAACAACATGTTCACGCTATGTAACAACACGATCACGCTATTTAACAACACGATCACGCTATGTAACAACCTGATCACGCTATGTAACAACATGTTCACGCTATGTAACAACACGATCACGCTATGTAACAACACGATCACGCTATGTAACAACACGATCACGCTATGTAACAACATGTTCACGCTATGTAACAACCTGATCACGCTATGTAACATGATCACGCTATGTAACAACCTGATCACGCTATGTAACAACATGATTACGCTATGTAACAACTGATCACGCTATGTAACAACACGATCACGCTATGTAACAACACGATCACGCTATGTAACAACTGATCACGCTATGTAACAACACGATCAAGCTATGTAACAACACGATCACGCTATTTAACAACCTGATCACGCTATGTAACAACATGTTCACGCTATGTAACAACACGATCACGCTATGTAACAACACGATCACGCTATGTAACAACCTGATCACGCTATGTAACAACATGTTCACGCTATGTAACAACCTGATCACGCTATGTAACAACATGATCACGCTATGTAACAACCTGATCACGCTATGTAACAACATGTTCACGCTATGTAACAACCTGAGTATGCTATGTAACAACATGATCACGCCATGTAACAACTGATCACGCTATGTAACAACATGCTCAAGCTATGTAACAACTGATCACGCTATGTAACAACATGATCACGCTATGTAACAACATGATCACGCTATGTAACAACATGTTCAAACTATGTAACAACATGATCACGCTATGTAACAACATGATGACGCTATGTAACAACCTGATCACGCTATGTAACATGTTCACGCTATGTAACAACTGATCACGCTATGTAACAACATGATCACGGTATGTAACAACATGATCACGCTATGTAACAACATGATCACGCTATGTAACAACATGTTCACGCTATGTAACAACATGGACACGTTATGTAACAACATGGACACGCTATGTAACAACATGAACACGCTATGTAACAATACGATCAAGCTATGTAACAACCTGAGCACGCTATGTAACAACATGATCACGCTATGTAACAACATGAACACTCTATGTAACAACCTGAGCATGCTATGTAACAACCTGATCACGCTATGTAACAACCTGATCACGCTATGTAACAACACGATCACGCTATGTAACAACACGATCACGCTATGTAACAACCTGATCACGCTATGTAACAATATGATCACGCTATGTAACAACATGATCACGCTATGTAACAACATGATCACGCTATGTAAATAGGGTGGACCATTTAAGTTGAGGCTATACAATATATCCAAAACTAAGCATTGTAGAAAGAAATGTCTTTAATAAAACTTGATTGATATTATGACGAAAGTAAATGCCGCTAGTCGTGTTTCGTTTGGAGGCCGTTATGAGGGTCATTTTGGGTCAATTTATTTTTTTAAATGGGAACCTACAATTAGAGTCCCATTTAAAAAGACCCTGAAATGACCCTCACTACGTCCTCCAAACGAAACACGACTAGCGGCATTTACTTTCGTCATAATATCAATCAAGTTTTATTAAAGACATTTCTTTCTACAATGCTTAGTTTTGGATATATTGTATAGCCTCAACTTAAATGGTCCACCCTATTTACATAGCGTGATCATGTTGTTACATAGCGTGATCATGTTGTTACATAGCGTGATCATGTTGTTACATAGCGTGATCAGGTTGTTACATAGCGTGATCGTGTTGTTACATAGCGTGATCGTGTTGTTACATAGCGTGATCAGGTTGTTACATAGCGTGATCATGTTGTTACATAGCATGCTCAGGTTGTTACATAGAGTGTTCATGTTGTTACATAGCGTGATCATGTTGTTACATAGCGTGCTCAGGTTGTTACATAGCTTGATCGTATTGTTACATAGCGTGTTCATGTTGTTACATAGCGTGTCCATGTTGTTACATAACGTGTCCATGTTGTTACATAGCGTGAACATGTTGTTACATAGCGTGATCATGTTGTTACATAGCGTGATCATGTTGTTACATACCGTGATCATGTTGTTACATAGCGTGATCAGTTGTTACATAGCGTGAACATGTTACATAGCGTGATCAGGTTGTTACATAGCGTCATCATGTTGTTACATAGCGTGATCATGTTGTTACATAGTTTGAACATGTTGTTACATAGCGTGATCATGTTGTTACATAGCGTGATCATGTTGTTACATAGCGTGATCAGTTGTTACATAGCTTGAGCATGTTGTTACATAGCGTTATCAGTTGTTACATGGCGTGATCATGTTGTTACATAGCATACTCAGGTTGTTACATAGCGTGATCATGTTGTTACATAGCGTGATCAGTTGTTACATAGCGTGATCGTGTTGTTACATAGCGTGATCGTGTTGTTACATAGCGTGATCGTTTTGTTACATAGCGTGATCGTGTTGTTACATAGCGTGATCGTTTTGTTACATAGCGTGGTCATGTTGTTACATAGCGTGAACATGTTGTTACATAGCGTGATCATGTTGTTACATAGCGTGAACATGTTGTTACATAGCGTGATCATGTTGTTACATAGCGTAATCATTTTGTTACATAGCGTGATCAGTTGTTACATAACGTGATCAGATTGTTACATAGCGTGCTCAGGTTGTTACATAGCGTGATCATGTTGTTACATAGCGTGATCATGTTGTTACATAGCGTGAACATGTTACATAGCGTGATCAGGTTGTTACATAGCGTGATCGTGTTGTTACATAGCGTGATCGTGTTGTTACATAGCGTGAACATGTTGTTACATAGCGTGATCAGGTTGTTACATAGCGTGATCGTGTTGTTACATAGCGTGATCGTGTTGTTACATAGCGTGCTCAGGTTGTTACATAGCGTCATCATGTTGTTACATAGCGTGATCAGGTTGTTACATAGCGTGATCATGTTGTTACATAGCGTGATCAGTTGTTACATAGCGAAATCATGTTGTTACATAGCGTGATCAGGTTGTTACATAGCGTGATCATGTTGTTACATAGCGTGAACGTGTTGTTACATAGCGTGATCGTGTTGTTACATAGCGTGATCGTGTTGTTACATAGCGTGATCGTGTTGTTACATAGCGTGAACATGTTACATAGCGTGATCAGGTTGTTACATAGCGTGATCATGTTGTTACATAGCGTGATCATGTTGTTACATAGCGTGATCAGGTTGTTACATAGCGTGATCATGTTGTTACATAGCGTGATCATGTTGTTACATAGCGTAATCATGTTGTTACATAGCGTGATCATGTTGTTACATAGCGTAATCATGTTGTTACATAGCGTGATCATGTTGTTACATAGCGTGATCATGTTGTTACATAGCGTGATCATGTTGTTACATAGCGTGAACATGTTGTTACATAGCGTGATCAGGTTGTTACATAGCGTGATCGTGTTGTTACATAGCGTGATCGTGTTGTTACATAGCGTGAACATGTTGTTACATAGCGTGATCATGTTCTTACATAGCGTGATCATGTTGTTACATAGCGTGATCATGTTGTTACATAGCGTGAACATGTTGTTACATAGCGTGATCAGGTTGTTACATAGCGTGATCGTGTTGTTACATAGCGTGATCGTGTTGTTACATAGCGTGAACATGTTGTTACATAGCGTGATCAGGTTGTTACGTAGCGTGATCGTGTTGTTACATAGCTTGATCGTGTTGTTACATAGCGTGATCAGGTTGTTACATAGCGTGATCAGTTGTTACATAGCGTGATCATGTTGTTACATAGCGTGATCATGTTGTTACATAGCGTGATCATGTTGTTACATAGCGTAATCATGTTGTTACATAGCGTGATCAGGTTGTTACATAGCGTGATCATGTTGTTACATAGCGTGATCAGGTTGTTACATAGCGTGAACATGTTGTTACATAGCGTGATCAGGTTGTTACATAGCGTGATCGTGTTGTTACATAGCGTGATCGTGTTGTTACATAGCGTGAACATGTTGTTACATAGCGTGATCAGGTTGTTACATAGCGTGATCGTGTTGTTACATAGCTTGATCGTGTTGTTACATAGCGTGATCAGTTGTTACATAGCGTGATCAGTTGTTACATAGCGTGATCGTGTTGTTACATAGCGTGATCGTGTTGTTACATAGCGTGATCAGTTGTTACATAGCGTAATCATGTTGTTACATAGCGTGATCAGGTTGTTACATAGCGTGATCATGTTACATAGCGTGATCAGGTTGTTACATAGCGTGAACATGTTGTTACATAGCGTGATCGTGTTGTTACATAGCGTGATCGTGTTGTTACATAGCGTGATCGTGTTGTTACATAGCGTGAACATGTTGTTACATAGCGTGATCAGGTTGTTACATAGCGTGATCGTGTTGTTAAATAGCGTGATCGTGTTGTTACATAGCGTGAGCATGTTGTTACATAGCGTGATCAGGTTGTTACATAGCGTGATCAGGTTGTTACATAGCGTGATCATGTTGTTACATGGCGTGATCATGTTGTTACATAGCGTGATCATGTTGTTACATAGCGTGAACATGTTGTTACATAGCGTGATCGTGTTGTTACATAGCGTGATGCATGTTGTACAGGTCTATACAGATCACCAAACTTAAATTCAGAGTAACAGATCGTTGACATGAAGATGGTAGAGGCATTCCACTAGCTGGAACGATTCAGGAGCTGGAAACGCTAGGGACACGCAGCGTAATGCATATTCTGAGGTTCTATACAGAGCACCAAACTAATTCAGGAGGTAAAATTTCGTCGAAATGTAGATGACAGGAGCGCGTCACGATGTTGAACGTTCCGAAATCTGGAAATGTTAGGGACAATCCGTTTTGCGGATGGCGACTGTTTCCAGAGAGCATCCTTTTCCACTAATGTTCCCAGAGAGCATCCTTTTTCCATGCTCGCACTCGTCATGTTCTGGTTACGTGTCGTTGTAATGTAATGTTTCGCTGTTAGGATGGTTTAGTATACATGCCAGGCAAAAGTCAGGGGTCCGTACCCTTAAAGATATGAACCTGAGGTTTGTCCCATTCAACCTGACGTCTACAGGCTCCGTGAACAATAGTTGTCTAGATGACTAATGTTTCAAGAGAGTATCCTTTCTCCCTGCTATGCATTGATCGCAATTCCCTCCGTCGTCCTCATCCTGGATATATACATAGGTGCGTGTTATGAATTCATTCATTCGCTTTTAATTCCTTCGAGCGTTAGCATTCACGTATTCATTTAATTTCTTTTAGTTTTAGCATGAGCTACTGCCCGAGAAAATCTGTGCAACTGACGAATGAGAAACTCGATTTTTCATACATTACACATGAAGGAAAACGCGTTATTAGATGCTGTGTATGCGGGCGGATTTTTAAGAATCGTTCTTTGTCAAGATTTAAGTTTCATAGAGCAACATGTTATACTGAATCGACTCTCTCACCTGCACTTGAAGATCCGAAGATGTATAGAGGGGAATGTTATACCGGATCAAGCCTCTGTCCTTCACTGGAGACTACTGTTGGTGAAAAATCTGGATACATCGGAAGTTGCGAGAATATGAAATCTTCATATGATGATGATTCAGTGATATCAACGCTTGAAAATCCAAATAGACTAGTAAATATATTGAGGTTACTAATTGCGTCGAGGGATGCTGGTAATAATAGTCACACACAAGAGATTGAGGAAATTATAAGTAAGCTGAAAGCATCTAAAGTTATAGCATGACAGGATCGAGAAATTGTGTTAATCAATTACTGCCATGGTTAACAGGAGCTTTGAAATATCAAAAAACTTGTACTTATAAAATACATCATTCAGACACTGTTGAGATGTTTAGTTTTTTTTACTGATAATGATGGTCTCTTTCTGTGTGATGTATATGATTATATAACTGAGTGTTTAGAATGTCTAGACTATCACCTTTGCCTTTAGGAAATATGTATGGTTTTTTGTAAAGGAATGTAATAGGATAATGTTTATAAAAAATAAATGTTGTCTGCATTACTTTTTGTAAAGTGATATGTTTTTTTTACATGTATTCAGTTAAACTGATTTTTAAAAATTGGTTTACATGAATGTTGTTTATCTTCTTTTTTCTAACCTAGAATTGTATTCATTTGCAATTTATTTCCATGTCTCTTCCTTACGCTTAGCAGAGCTATCAGTCATTTTATTTTCAACACTAATTTGTGTTCCAAAACAATGTCGGTCATATATCTTTCTCTTCTTTCTTAAAATTTGCTGCCTGAGTCTTTTTATTACTTTCGTCCTTCTCCATTTTGCAATTTCTTTATGTATCAGAGACGAATGAAAGTTGAATGGCATTAGCAATTGTGAATTGATTCAATACAATTGCAGTGATCTGAGATTAGTGAATAATGAATAACGTTTATTTCTCAATACTCGATACATAATTAAGTTATATACTTTTAGACTATAATAATATTTGAAAATATTAGGCTATTTACACTATAAATTCACTTCTTTGTTGTTTGCCTATACTAATCTATGGTTTCAGTACATACAACTCCTGGTTTTCTATGTATCGATGACCCTCTGTCTACTTGTTTATGTTTCATTATATATACCTTTATTTTTTTTTAATGTGCCATATGTATGATTTCCTGTGTTACGTCTTGTTACGTGGTTACGTTAGATGATAGACAATGAGAAGATCCAGAACAAACAAGGTGGGAATAGGTTAGGACGTATACTTCACTGTAAACCGATATACTGTTTGTCCCTCTCCGTCTCGCGCACTACTGTTTAACAAATATAAAGTTTGTAAGGTTTAGAAATTAAGTATATAAAAGTGTTGTAAGGCTGGATGAGAAAAGTTTTATAATCGAATTACTCTCTATATTACAGTATAAACCTACATTCCTCCTCCTTCAATCTCTGTCTATCCTTGTATCTCTCCCGTTTTCCATATTTCTCCCATATAAATGTATACTCTAATCCTCAAACCATGTCTAGACTAGCACCTCTCCTCGTATACCCTACCGCTCTCATATAAATGCATTTTCCTCCTTGAAGACTCTCTCAACCTAGCACCTACCTTCGTTTTCCCTATATTTTCCCATATAGACGTATACTCTCTCATTCAGACCTTCCCGACTAGCCTAGCACTTCTCCTCATATTGCCCTACCTCTCTCATATAAGATACATTCCCTCATTCAACACCGTCTAGCCTAGCATCGACCCTCGTATTCCCTATCTCTCGCATATAAACGCCTACTCCATCATTCAAAACTCCTATCCTAATACCTCTCCTCGGTTTGCTATATCGCTCATATTCTACCCTTCAAGTCCTGTTTAGTATAGCATCTTTCCTTGTGTTCCCTATCTCTCTCGTATAAAGCATATCCCTCCCTCCTTTAGCATCTGACTAGCCTAGCATCAGCCCTGGTATTCCCTATCTCTCCACTATAAATACTTCTATCTAGAGACCTAATGTTTCAGGAGAGCATCCTTTCCCCTATAAAAGTTTATTTGGTGTCTTTATCTTAATTAGTTTAGGAGTTATTAAATTTATAATTAAATTACATTTTATCTGTATTCGAACCCTGGACACCAGAACCAATATTATTTACAATATTAGTTTGATATGTTTAAGGGTGCTGTATGCATTTACAGCATCAATCTAAGTGATATATTCTAGAGTGTAGAGAAAAATAAGTAAGTGATTGAAAGATCGGGATTCGAAGTAAGGACAGCTGATTGAAAATTATATACAGTATTAATTGCCCCTCATAGGAGCTATCAATCATGCTTTGGTCAATTCCTCTACCTCTCTTAGTTTCTGAGATAATGACGATTTAAACATTAGGCTCGAACCCAGAACGTCAGGTATCTAATTACACATCCACAAGATACTACCTAATAACATAAACGCAATAAAGTTTATTTGGCGTCTTTATCTTAATTAGTTTAGGAGTTATTAAATTTATAATTAAATTACATTTTATCGGTATTCGAACCCTGGACACCAGAAACAAAATTATTTACAATGTTAGTTTGATATGTTTAAAGGTGTTGTATACATTTACAGCATCAATCTAAGTGATATATTCTAGAGTATAGAAAAAATAAGTAAGTGATTGAAAGATCGGGATTCGAAGTAAGGATAACTGATTAAAAATTATATACAGTATTAATTGCCCATCATAGGAGCTATCAATCATGCTTTGGTCAACTCCTCTACCTCTCTTAGTTTCTGAGATAATGACGATTTAAAATTAGGCTCGAACCCAGAACGTCTGGTATCTAATTACACCTCCACAAGATACTAGCTAATAACATAAAGGCAATAAAGTTTATTTGGCATCTTTATCTTAATTAGTTTAGAAGTTATTTAATTTATAATTAAATTACATTTTATCGGTATTCGAACCCTGGACACCAAAAACAAAATTATTTACAATATTAGTTTGATATGTTTAAAGGTGCTGTATGCAGTTACAGTATCAATCTAAGTGACATATTCTAGAGTATAGAAAAAAATAAGTAAGTGATTGAAAGATCGGGATTCGAAATAAGGACAACTGATTGAAAATTATATACAGTATTAATTACTTATCATAGGAGCTATCAATCATGCTTTGGTCAATTCCTCTACCTCTCTTAGTTTCTGAGATAATGACGATTTAAACATTAGGCTCGAACCCAGAACGTCAGGTATCTAATTACACCTCCACAAGATACTACCTAATAACATAGAGGCAATAAAGTTTATTCGGCGTCTTTATCTTAATTAGTTTAGGAGTTATTAAATTTATAATTAAATTGCATTTTATCGGTATTCGAACCCTGGACACCATGTACCCAAATATACATTCACAAGAAACTATCTAATGACATTAATGTAATAAACTTTTTTTGATGTCTTTATCGTAATTAGTCTCTGAGTTATTAGAAGCTGAATTTGTAATTCGAACCCGGCCATCCTGGTCAACTTGGAACTCGTTGGAGAAGCTGCTGCTTTTTATATCATTTCCATCGCTAAAATCTAAAGTGTTGAGTGTTGGGCAGAGCACTTAGGAAAACAATTACTGACATTGTTCGCTAATGGGGTGAAAGCGTCTAACGGGTCAGCTAATGGAGGTCACCGTTACCGCCAGGCGGAAGTAGGTCGTTCGCTAATGTATGTAAACAGATCCAGAATGTAAACTTAAAAGCCTATTAATGTGATTAAAGCGTCTAACATGTTCAGCTAATGGACAAGCGCTTTCCCCAGATAGAAGAAGGCTGCAGTGTTTCATTACATGACAGACTGTTCCCGTGAGCAGACTATTTATACTCACGCTCCAGTCAACAATTCATTAATCAAAAAACTTAATTGCTCGAGGATGCAATCTGCAGACCTTAGTAATCATAAAAAAAATGTTTGACGAACATTACCTAATTAATTTGCCGGGGGGCGGCAGGACTCGAGAAAACAATTCCCTCAAGTCAGGACGCCCCAGTAGAACGCATGGGAGAGGGGGTAGGACCTGTTAGCACAGACACTGTCGGCATTAGGTGAGCACACAAAGCGAGAGGGGGCGGGGCCTAACGACACGAGACCTGGCGGTATGTAAGCCCTCAAAGGGAGGGGGCGGGGCTTGTCGGCGTAGAACAAAGAACTTTATCGCTTGTCGGCATCTTCCTTTGCGCTCAAGTCGCTATTCTATTTCTACTATGCTCGACCATGCCAAATTGTAGTATTTATACGACTGGTAGCAGTACTTTAATGAGCCATGTAACATTCTGAAAGCGCAAGTACAGATTATTCTGCGTGGCACGTCTTACAACGCTAGCAACTTTGTTTGACACAGGTGCTACAAGCTCATTGTATTGTAACCATAGACAAAAGAATAACGATTGTAACACATCACTCAAACCAGAAACGAATACTTATGAAACCTATTTAGATACATGGTCGCTTCGCGTCGCTCGCTCGGCTAATAATAATAATACTCGCGTTTTAATTACTACCATTATAGTCTCGTTGCATAATATACCATTCCAAGGAAGTTAACTTGGTGGCCTGGGAGTGCGCTTCTGCTCTATTTCGTTGTATGTGTTAGGAATTACTGTGTTATGTGAAAACTATGTACATGTGGGACCAAATAAAAGGCACAACGTTTTAAAATGTCACCCACTGTGATGATATAAAGATGATTCTTCCACCACCAAACGGTATTTATAGACTACGCAGCATTTACAGAACTTGGTAGACTGTCTGGAGGAGGTGAAGGAAATCAAATGTTTCACATGTGAATATCAGTGATTCTTTTAATCCGTTGTTAGGAACAGCCCGGTCTGTATTACAATTATAAGGGGTAGATGACAGTGCGGCACTTTCATAAAGAAGTAAATGGAAGTAATTAACTCGCCGTATGGTAAGGCAGATACGAGATATGGTTTCTCATTCGCTAGCAAAGGCATGTTATTTCAGATTTACGTGCACATGGACAGCACATCACATTAACTGTGTTATGAACAGAGTGAGCTGTCCGTTTAAATTTCACTCCAGTCAGCGCTTGCATCAGATGGTGGTCTATTGACGCAGTGGTTAGCATACCGGCTCTTCTTCTGAAAGAGTTTGGGGTGGCGATTTTAAGTCGTCCTTCTGACTTGCTCAAGTGAAGTATCCCCAAGGCTCACTGTGGTTCGGTAAAATCTGTAGGTCCTGTCATTCCACCGCTCCACCTCAGCCACCCCGAAGGTCATAAACCATATATGGGAAGTTACTTGTCTTGTTTACGTTTTCCTACAAAGCTGACGCACAATACATTAAGTGTATCAGTTGAGTACGACCTCGACTCAATTGTGTTCATCACCTGCCGTCAGAGATCCGTAACGATTCCACGCTTCACAACCCGGGCAGGCTGCCCAGAGAAGACTGTCATGTGGCAGTACCGGTGAGCAAGCGTCTGTGCCATCTGTCCGTCTCTACACAGTCCCTAAGTCTACCTGAAACGTGAAAGAGGTTGGAAATGAGGGGAAAGAAGAGCATGGTAGAAGATAAACGACCCTGACAACGTGGGAAAACCCATGGTCTGAGTGCCCGGGCCAGGGAACGAACCCAGGACTTCCAAATCACGAGCCTTGCACGTTCCTGCACGACTTGCACAATTAATAGGACACCGATAAATCCTATAAGTTTAATATACTCTTCGCTTTTTCTTTCTGTCTCATTGCTTTATTAAGCCCGTTTTAATACGCAACATTATTGTGGGATGTGACACCCCGACAACAAGTAGTGTACGACCATTGTTGACCAGACCTTGTATGAGGGAATAGGCACAGATCCAAACACGTGTCATATCAACGCTGTTGGCACTTGAATAGGTCATGTTGCACGCACATTATCTCTGGGGCTGAGGACAGCGGATTCATAAATATGCTAAACATCCTAAAATGTTTAATTCATGATCAACATCGTCATCAAGGTCTGGAAATTCAGCCCAAACTTACTCGCATAAGCTTTAATCCATAAATATCACACGACGGTTGATAGAGTTGTGATTTAAAATAAAACCCGTATATACCTACTAGTGCGATGTCACTAATATGTTTTGATATTTAAAATGTTTACTTATATCAAGAATAGTAACAACCGATACCTAACTAAATACTAAGAGAATCACTCTATTAAATTTGCAACTCTGTTTCTTATTGTCACTTAGTTCAGTCTTCTCTGTCACCTTACTTTCCTTTGTGCGTGACTGTTTAATGAATAACCCGCGAAACAGCCTCCCCTCTCTGTCGAACACAGCACTCATCTTCTCTCTTCTAACTCACAAGATTGTCGAACACAGCACTCATCTTCTCTCTTCTAACTCACAACATTGCCGAACATAGGACTCATCTTCTCTCTTCTAACTCACAAGATTGTCGAACACAGCACTCATCTTCTCTCTTCTAACTCACAAGAGTGTCGAACACAGCACTCATCTTCTCTCTTCTAACTCACAACATTGCCGAACATAGGACTCATCTTCTCTCTTCTAACTCACAAGATTGTCGAACACAGCACTCATCTTCTCTCTTCTAACTCACAAGAGTGTCGAACACAGCACTCATCTTCTCTCTTCTAACTCACAACATTGCCGAACATAGGACTCATCTTCTCTCTTCTAACTCACAAGATTGTCGAACATAGGACTCATCTTCTCTCTTCTAACTCACAAGATTGTCGAACACAGCACTCATCTTCTCTCTTCTAACTCACACTATTGTCGAACATAGGACTCATCTTCTCTCTTCTAACTCACAAGATTGTCGAACATAGGACTCATCTTCTCTCTTCTAACTCACAAGATTGTCGAACATAGGACTCATCTTCTCTCTTCTAACTCACAAGATTGTCGAACATAGGACTCATCTTCTCTCTTCTAACTCACAAGAGTGTCGAACACAGCACTCATCTTCTCTCTTCTAACTCACAACATTGCCGAACATAGGACTCATCTTCTCTCTTCTAACTCACAAGATTGTCGAACATAGGACTCATCTTCTCTCTTCTAACTCACAAGATTGTCGAACACAGCACTCATCTTCTCTCTTCTAACTCACACCATTGTCGAACATAGGACTCATCTTCTCTCTTCTAACTCACAAGATTGTCGAACATAGGACTCATCTTCTCTCTTCTAACTCACACCATTGTCGAACATAGGACCCATCTTCTCTCTTCTAACTCACTAGAGTGTCGAACATAGGACTCATCTTCTCTCTTCTAACTCACAAGAGTGTCGAACATAGGACTCATCTTCTCTCTTCTAACTCACAAGAGTGTCGAACATAGGACTCATCTTCGCTCTTCTAGCTCACTAGAGTGTCGAATATAGGACCCATCTGCTCTCTTCCAACTCACTAGAGTGTCGAACATAGGACTCATCTTCTCTCTTCTAACTCACAAGATTGTCGAACACAGCACTCATCTTCTCTCTTCTAACTCACACCATTGTCGAACATAGGACCCATCTTCTCTCTTCTAACTCACTAGAGTGTCGAACATAGGACTCATCTTCTCTCTTCTAACTCACAAGAGTGTCGAACATAGGACTCATCTTCTCTCTTCTAACTCACAAGAGTGTCGAACATAGGACTCATCTTCGCTCTTGTAACTCACTAGAGTGTCGAACATAGGACCCATCTTCTCTCTTCCAACTCACTAGAGTGTCGAACATAGGACCCATCTTCTCTCTTCCAACTCACTAGAGTGTCGAACATAGGACTCCTCTTCTCTCTTCCAACTCACTAGTGTCGAACATAGGACTCATCTTCTCTCTTCTAAGTCACAAGAGTGTCGAACATAGGACTCCTCTTCCCTCTTCCAACTCACTAGTGTCGAACATAGGTCTCCTCTTCCCTCTTGTAACTCACTAGAGTGTCGAACGGAGGACTGCTCTTCTCCCGCTATATCGCTCGTGGTGCAGCCCCCATTGGTATGCCTCACATCAACAGCAACCTGGTGCAGCAGCACCACATTAGCTTTCTGGAAACGTTGTAAGCCTTCGAGAAGAGGTGAGGTCAGCTTCATGGTTCTCGGTTAGTCTTCCAAATGTTCTCGCTGTTTCTCCAACCAGTCACGAGCCTGCTATCCACCTCAGCGGGAGGGCCGGCTCCGGCACAATACTGTAACAAATGAGAAGATCAGCATAACACAAAGGTTTACTTGAGTCTCTTTGACACACACTACACAACTACAATCGTCCGTAGAATCACATTTCAACTGCACTTTTCACTTCGTCACTCCTGACAGAACTCAACACTCTCGTCTTGAGCCCTCACATACAAAGCGGAACTTTCGAGAGGAAGAACCTACTAGAACATGCCGGAACAATTAAGCGGTACACACTCGCTATTGTACTATTGTTTGCCGCAGGTCCCGTGCCCGGGAAATGAGGTAGCGCGGTCATAATGCACGCGAATAAGAATATGTTTGCGGAAATTGAAACCTCGATCAGCTTTATTGAGTAACTGTGATGTTTCGCAACAGTCTTTCTCATTTACGTATTTTATTTGTTATGTGGCACTGCAAACATGTTATACTTTAATCACTAAATGCATAAAAAAGGAATTACAGCAATTTTGGCACATAAAGAAGGAAATGAAAGAAAGGAATAAGGCCTGCTAATTTCTATAACGGAGAAACGCGCTATAAGAAAGTTCTGATGTGTTACATTCACATGGCTTTCTCTACTTTCTGTCGTTTATTACAAGTGATTCTTATGAAAGCTTATTTTTCTATTTTAATCGAGATAAACCTTTACAGTAACAGCTACATTACACATTTCGTTATAGAGAACAGCGATAGTCAAATGTTTAACAACTGGACGCTATATTCCATACTGTTTCCATGACACAACTGAATGTTGACAAGACTTTAAGAGAATGGCTAAGTATTGAACAATTCGAACATTAATTACGGGTATCTCGGAACTGGCCGTTGCCACAAAAAGGTACACTCTTTGTGTAGTATTTCGTCTGAAGAGGACTTGAAAGGCTATTCCCAGAAAATTCAAGATATACATTTTACTTGTCATGTAAACATCTTGAATATATGGTATTTAATGCAAATCGTTAGTGCCATTTTTAGTAAGTAAAACATTTCGCAAGATCTTCTATGTAAAGGGTTGTTTGTTCCTTTGTGGCGTCTCTTTGGAAGCTATTGAACTTAAATATCCGACTTTTCGCTTTTGAGCTATGCTGTTTACAGACAGACCTTTTTATAAAAATGCATTTGTTTGTGCTCAGGGGCCTCAAAACATGCATCTCGACATCGAGTTTTTGGGTGTAACACGGTACCTCAACTAAGAAAGCAATAAAGTAAGTTCATTTATTAGATATAACAGATTGCCTCGTGTGAGTCAGAACGCTGGAATTGCTTAGCGAGTGACCAGGAACAATGTCGACATTGAAATACGTGTCTCTGAATGCAACAAAGCCATTTTTACTTTTACTAAAAGGTCTCTCTCCCTCCGTCTCTGCTTGTGAACACCATAACTTAAAAATTAAAGTTGGGTTAAATACAAAAGTTGGTCTTTAGGTTCAGCACCTTCTGAGGATTCGACACGAAGATATTGAACAAAAGCCTCCTACCCAATAACACCCTTTACATGAACATTTTTTGAAATTTTTTATTTTCTCAAAAATGGCTCAAACGATTATAATTAAAATACGACAAGTTTTAACTATTTTCATGACAAATAAAGTGTATGTTGAATTTTGTGGGAACAGCCTGTGAAGCCCTGTTCGTTCTCAATGACTTCTGGTAAACACAGGTAGACAAAATCCTACTACCCAAAGAATGTACGTACAGCGTATGTCAAATAAATGTTTTATGGAGTTAACTCTTTCCGAGATATTCCTTGCTATTTGTTTGAATTTTCTTCACAAGTAGCAAGCTTCTATTCATCTTTACTTTCGCTACCACGTACCTGGTAGAGGAAGTATTCCATTTCACCCATACCGACATTTCACCGGAAATGCATGTTTTGAGCCCCGAATAAAAAAAAACATTTTTAGAAAAAGATTTGCGCGTGTGTGTTGTGCGTGTGATCTGTGAACAGCATAACTCAAAAAACGAAAAGTCGGATAAATACCAAACTTGGTATTTAGGTTCACTACCTTCCAGAGATGCTCCACGAAGATTTTCAAGAAAATCGCCTACCCCAAACTACCCTTTACATTGAACATTTTTCGAAATTTTGTCTAACGATTTTGATTAAATACCATATATTCAAGATATTTAGATGACAAATAAAATGTATATGTTAAGTTTTCTGGTAGTAGCTTCACAAGTCCACTACATTCGGAAGAACTCTTGTATAACTGGTAAACGTACTTGTACATCTCTTTAAAACACACAATTTGTTTGAAATAACCGTTATTACTGCTTCCAATTGTTCAATACTTTGTCATTCTTTTCATTTTCTTTCCATTTTTAAATGTTTGTCGCGATGTCATGGAAACAGCATATAGCGTCCAGTTGTTAAACATTTGACTAGCGCTGTTCTCTATAACGAAATTCCAGTAAACGTTTATTTGGATTAAAATGTAGTGGATAGAAAAATAAGCTTGGGCAAGAATAGTTTGTATATACACTAATAAACGATACAGGGTAGAAAAGGTCATGTGAATGTAACATAAGTTGTTTTAGTTTCTCATGCAAGCATCTTAACCAAATGATTAGAGCCATTTTTGAGGAATTAAAGAAATGGAAACATTCTCCATGTTAAGGTATTTTGGGGATTGATTGAAAACTTTACTCGCGTTTTTGGAAGACAGTGACACCCACCAGGGAAATAAGAGTTATAATGTCCACGTTGATGGAAACCTCGTGCCCCTGAGACTGGGTCAGCACCACCACGAGTCAACGGCCACGGACTTGCTCGCGTGAGCAGTGCTACCAATTGTGCGGTGAGAAATACAGCCTTTGATTAGATAAGAGCAAGACGCATGGTACAGTCAATATCTCACCCTATTTGTCTTGTGCTCTCATTCTGTCAGGTCCAGGGGTGCTTACCCCCGCTCTGATTTATTATCCGGACATGGAGTAACGTCCCGGGGTCGATTCCCGATGGACTGCCTCCCACGTGTTCCTCGTCTCATGTTTCTTAAATCGTGAAAATGTTGTTGTTTGTTTTATTACCTGCGGTGCACATACAACTTTAAAAAGTAATGGAGTAACTTTGCTATTAGCCAACTTGTTTCTTCGTCTTCCTCTGCTAGCCATTCCTTCATCTTCTTTCTTATCCAGTTTCACTTGTTTTTTAATTCTAAATTAGTCATGTACCTGGCTACTGACAAATGTTTATAATTTTCTTTGTTTTTCCGCGTTTGTTTCACCTTGACATTTCCAGATTCGATATGAAGCACAACTTTTGTTTTGTTAACATCTTCAAGATATTCTTATCAATTATAATATTAGATATTTGAATTCCTGAACAGTATCCATATTTATCTTATTGTTTATAATTAGTCTCATTTCTTTAGTTTTGTTTATATTAATTTTCACACGAATCATCTTTATTACTACATGGGAGGGAAGTCCTGCAAGCCTTCCAGCCTATGCCTCAACATATACAGACGCTGTGTCTAAACAGTTTGGTGAACGCTAAAAAAACAAGGCAAATAGAATATATATATATATATATATATATATATATATATATATATATATATAAACAAATTTCTTTTATTGCCCTTGAAAATACTCGCCATCCACTACAACACACCTCCATGACATTACCTTTACCTTTATGTAACTAACTTATGAACACTTCTTCATTCTCTGTATACGTATTCAATTGGTTTGGCAAAAAGTAATAACAGAAAAATTAGGAGCACATTAAAACAGTTGGAAGTTACTATTTTTCTAGCAATACCGTTCTCTGAGATATTCCTTGTTATATGTTTAAACATTAAACTCTTACAGATAACGAACTCTGCTTTGAAATCGTTTCTAGAGAAATATTTATCATGCCAGTAAAATGTTCCATATATTTTACAGCTCATGGCTATTGGTCGATGTATCGTAAAGCATGCAGGCGCTGATCCGTGTTTCATTAAACTGTCCCACTTTGTTGGAAGAAGCGATCTTCTTATGCAACACCTTCACCTACAGTCGCGGTGTGAACAAACGAGATGAGAAAGTGCCGCAGAGAAAGGCAGTATGAATGTAACTCTTATCTCATGTGCTGCCTACGTTTCACTGCGGCCTTTGTTGATGTTTGTAGTCCAAGTCTGTCTTGATGTGGTTATGGTTGTCGGCTTTCGGTACTTAATCGTTTCTAGAAACCTCCAGGAAGGCACAGGCGGGGCCCCTAACGTCCCTGATGCTGGGGGATCTCCCACACGGAGAGGTTTCTCTTATGGCCGGTCCCACACGGGAAAGACAATAATTCACTGGCCTGTCTTCAACCGTGAAACACGATAAGGAAATCCGTGGTATTATATAATCCACTTCAGAATTCGCCTACCGACCAGGGAAAACCGTGAAAGAATCCAGCATTAACAGTGATTGCTGCAGCACTTCACAGTACAAAATCATAATTCCCACACACTTTAGAGTACAGAAATGGGCTTTAGCTCATCCTTTAGGGCAAGTTTTGCTCTACAAATTGGTACTACTGTTAAATATGGCAGGTTCTCTGTTCTCAAGCCATGTGCAAATATATGTATACCAGTTTCTTTTCTCCATTTGTGTGAGTGATATAAATGAGCCGTTTTCTCAGAAGCTGTTGAAGCTAGATAAATTATATTTTAGGATGATAAAGACAACCTCTAAGTGCCTACTTTGGTGTTAATAAAATGGTTTCTTACTTAAAAAATTTCTGATACATTTTAATAAAAAAATAAAATAATTAAAACTCTAATCGTATCTTCCTTAATAAACGAACTTCAATACTTTCTGAGGTAATGCGTATGATTTAACACCACACAGAGAGGAGGAGGGCGGGATAACTCTTTTAATCTACCCTTAAATGAAAATGTTTCTAACAGTCTAGACCGGATCTGTGTGCTTCAGGCCTGGACGGAAGCTGGGGTCCACGGGGTTCAATAGACGTGGAACCAATTTCTGGTCTGTTCCGTACACACTGTAGGACAGGCCTGGGCTGTTTCAAGCACAGATCTCCTGCCTGAGATTGATGGCTTCAATAGACGTGATGATAGCACCAATTTCTGGTCTATATCGTGAGCACTGCAGGACAGGCCTGGGCTGTTTCAAGCACAGAACTACTGCCTGAGGTTCATGGTTTGAATAGGCGTGGTGATGGAACCAATTTCTGGTCTGTACCGTGCGCACTGTGCGACAGGCCTGGACTGTTTCAAGCACAGGTCTGCTGCCTGAGGTTCATAGTTTGAATAGGCGTGAAGATGGAACCAATTTCTGGTCTGTACCGTGCGCACTGTGCGACAGGCCTGGTCTGTTTCAAGCACAGGTCTGCTGCCTGAGGTTCATAGTTTGAATAGGCGTGAAGATGGAACCAATTTCTGGTCTATATCGTGAGCACTGCAGGACAGGTCTGGACTGTTTTCAGCAGTACAGGAGGCACAGGCCTGCTGCCTGAGGTTCTTGGTTTCAATAAAGGCGATGATGGAACCAATTTCTGGTCTACACTGCGCGCACCGTGAGCAAAGAGGTCGGCATGCTGTGAGGCAATCAATAATTGCATGCCTCAGGCAACTAGGTTTATACAAGTTGCCTCAACGTTTAAAGAGGTTCACTCTCTCGTTTAGCGTGGCTTTAACCTTCTCTTCCGTTACAAGTGTCACTTTCATCTGGGGCCCACCCACCCACCCTCGAGAAAGAGACAAAACTCTCTATTAACTGATGCGATTGGGCGCCTACAAACTGAATTGTTCAACACTTTAGCATTTTCTGAATTGCTGTCACATTCAGCTGTTTCTGTTGTGTGATGGAAAGAGTGTGGTATTTTAAGGCCAGCGTTACACGACCTGCTTCTAAACATTTGCGTATTCATTCGGTTTGTACCTGCAACGAAATGTGTACTGAAACTACTTCTGCAAACGTTTATTATCATAAACATGAAGTAGGAGGGCTCCGGGTTTAGTTTCCGGCTGTGTACTGAGGGTCCGGGTTCGATTCCTAACTCTGGTGTGGCGGTTTTAAGCCGGCCCTATCCACACCTTCACCTCTGACTAGTTCATCTAAAGTATCCCTAAGGCCCAACGTGGCTCGGAGTCCACGGTTAAAGCTGTAGGTCCTCTCATTCCATCATCATGACGCTGTCATCGGATTCTGCCCGCTGGGTGCCTCCACCCAGTCACCCCTTGCTGGAACGAGGTTTCCACATGGGGAGCGCTAGGAACGACAACATGAAGTAGGAAAATAAGTTTTTATAAAAATAATTTGTAGAATGTAAATAAAAATGAGTGATTGTGGGTAGAAAACTAATATAAATCCGAAAGCTCTGAGCCGAGACCGTCTTGTACAGGAGAATCTGCATACTTGTTTTAGACATGAAGACATGTTAGCAGGTGATCGGAGACTCCTTATAAAACTGCGAGTAGGTACATCCACCCAAAAGCTCAATACATCTCCGTCAAAAATGAAATGTCGGATAAATATCAAACTTGGTATTTAGTTTTAGTGCCTTTCAAGAAAACCTCCACCCCAAACTACCCTTTACATGCAACATTTTTCAAAAGTTATGACTTTCTAAAAATGGCAGTAACGATTTTGATTAAATATATTAGATCATAAATAAGACGTATATCTTGAATTTTATGGGAATTCCTTTGAAGTCTTTTTCACTCGGAAGGAATTTTGTATAACTGGTAAACGTTAAGGGTACAAGGTAGGTACTCTGAAATAGTAAAAAATCACGTTTTTTGTGTCTTTCAACAACGAACGACTATATAATGCCCAAGACAACCAGAAAAGCTGAAGCAATCCAGTAATGAAGGTGCAGATGATTGTGACCCTGAAGTTTGTCAGAAGTTTAATGTTCAAATTTTAAATTCAGTTTTCTCAAAACAACATTGTGTACCTTTTTCTCAGAAAGTATGAAAGGTAGAGAGCTGAACTTTTCAGTACATGTATACAACACATAGTCAAACTTTCAGAACCACAATCAGAATTTTATAATGTATATTAGTGATATTAAGAGAGCAACAACATTTCAAATTTTCCAAATGTTTACTTTTTTGAGTTTACAAGTAATTTTTTTTTCAATTTCCAGTGAACTGATATACATAACTAAATAATTGAGGTTCAGAAGATAGCTGATTATACTAAGAACAAGCGTGCAAAATTGTGATTCAGTATTGCAAGTAGTATCAGAGAAAAAGGTACATGTTTTGAGAGTAAATTTTATTCTTCTTCTGCTGAATGAAATAATTTTTATGGACTCAACTACATAAGATATCAACGCAAACAACCACTTGAAATAATTCTCATGATTTATAGAATAAATAAAAAAAATTCAGGAAAAACTATTGATAACTTTAAGAACAGTGGTAATTTAACGCACTTTGTCCCCTTAAGTGATAGACGAAAACAATGTACATCTCTTTAAAACATACAATTTGTTTGTGGCATCACCCATTTCAGAAATATTTGTTATTACTGGTTCGAATTGTTCAATACTTTGGCATTCCTTTCAAGTCCTTTCCATTTTCAGTTGTTTCTTGTGATGTCATGGAAACAGGTCCAGTTGTTAAACATTTGACTATCGCTGTAATGTAGCTGTTTCTGTAAAGATTTATCTCGATTAAATTGAAGTAGATAGAAAAATAAACCTTCGTAAGAATGTCCATTAATAAAGATAGAGGGTACACATCAGTGTTCTAAGAGTTTTAATTGTGTTGTGTAATAATTTGAAGAAGAAGATTGCTGGGCAAGGGAGAACGTTGTCGGGATAAACCGCCAGCTGGTGGATGTTGCTGAAACTAAAGAACGGAACAATAGTGTTGCCGGAGCACTTTCACTGTAACTCTATAGTCAGCACTTTCACCCTGGGTTCGAATCTTCACGTCTTTCTGTTTCCTGCTTTGATCTGCCCTCAGTCAGTTACCGGAACACGTTGTTGCACCGGTAGCTTTGTAGACGAATTCATTTCATTTATCCGCCCCCCACCACCGTTCTTTGTGAAATTACGTGTAAGATTTGTATGTGAATCCCCGTCTTTACTCCTTATAATTGTAATTCCATGTTCCTGGTAAGATCCCCTGATATTCGGGGAACGTGCTGACCTCCCCCGAAGTTCTGGAAATGCTATATAACCTGTTGGTGGTGGAACAATCATCGGTCGAAATCCTACAGTAAGTAGAGGAAACATTGTGTTCGTTATCCAGATATCACTGGAAATTGTGTGCGTGTCTGTGAACCGAAAAGTACAAAACTTGGTGTTTAATTTCAGAATCTTCAAGGATATGAGTAGAAGATTTTCAAGAACCCCCCCCCAACCCAAACCACTCTTTACAAGGAAACTTTTTGTTGTTTTAAAAACGGCTGTATCGATTTTAATTAAAATAGTATACGTTTAAGATATCTACAAAACAAATAAAATGTATATGTTGAATTTTCTGGAAACAGCCTTTAAAGTCCTGTTCATTCGAATGACTTTTGTAAACCGTAAGAGATGGACAAAATCTTATTGCACAAAAATTGTATATCTGGTTCAAGTAGACAGATTGTGTCATTGTTTGTGGCGTTCCGAGATATTCTTAGTTATAGTTTTGAATTTTCAAATACTATTGTATTTTTAAAAATCTCACTATCGCTTTAGGTTACTGTATCCTTCTTAAAGCTACAATGAAAGTTTATCTTGATCAACAAGAAGAATAAGGTTTTGTAAGAATAGTTGTATATTATAGTGGGTAGAGAAAGTCATGTAAATGCAACACATTATATTGTTGATTAATACCAGCCATAAGTTCTGCTCAATTATACGAAAGGATGAAAATACACAATTCAGTTTAAGTTAATGTAAAACAAATTGAGGATGACACTGTGTGTGGCGCAGTTTCGTCTCAACCTTCAATACACAGCTCTAACGTTACCATTGCTTGTGGTTTGAGAAACGAAAACCGTGGCCCTGGCGTCACGCTAAGGCAACCGAACCAAATCTCTGGACAACACCTCCTTCCTCTTTCTTTACGGGTTCATCAGAATGTGCAAATGACCAAGAAGAGGAGGAAGATGTGTCTGATGACAGATTAAATAACGAATACTGCCATTAGAGATGTTTAGTTTAAACGAAAATGTAAAGAAAACTGGCATGGACTACAAATCATGTGGGTCATTGCAGAAGATTGAGCGATCTATTGGCCCATCTTGTGTTTCATTATGATGATGATGCTACAAACACTTTGTGTGTTAGCAACGCTGTCAATTGCCAACGTCGCACACTTAAAAACCATCGGTCAGCGCCCACAGCGACAGTTGATGTAAACTCTGCCCGGAAGTGGTCTATATCAAGTTGAGAAACAAGGGGCCTCCAACTACAGAAAAGTAAACACGTATTCGCACTAGATAAACAACAGATCCTCCACGCTATTTACTGGTTTCTTCTCTGTCAATAAATACCTCACTTTCTTCACATTATCTTTCTTTGTAATAATGCTATTTTCACGTTTTTCATAAAAGAGGAAATTTTATACCATCAATGCTTGTTCGTGTTAGTTTTCATTAATTATCTTCGCACTGCCAAGGCTGTCTGTGTTCTCATTCTTCATAGTTTACCCTTCAATTGGATGTGATTTAAAGGTACACGAATAAAAGAAACCTTTTCAAATAAAACAGTGGATTTGCACAGCGAGATTCTTGCGCCTGCTGTGTGCTGAAGGTAAATCACCATAACCTGATCGATAAGTAACACGATTATGTAGTGTAATATATCATTTTATGTGCTTTATACTTGCGTTATTGGAACTGACGCTTTTATTGTATGCTACACGTGTTCTTAAGTTGGCCATGCAGCTTTTATTCCCCAGAGAATCCATTTGTAGTGCGGTAGCTAGGCTACACTTGTATCTGTAAGACGAACCGTGTAAACAGGTGTATTCCAGATGCAAAAGATCAGTTTAGGTAAGATCAATTATGGTTTTTACCCATAATTTTCGTTTTTCGATTTGTCACTTCGAGGTTTGCAGTTAATGGGTACACTGTACTAATATCGAATTAACTTGTTTATCAATGTTGTAAATTTGAAATTAAAATTGTCATTAATTATTATTTATAGGATAACTGCAACAATTTAATGCATATAATTATTACGTTTAATGTAATGTTTCTGCTTATTTAAAATACAGCCACCTATTAATGTTAGTCGTAAGTACGAACATATAGAGTAGTGACACTAGTACCCTTGCGACCGCTTCCCCCACAGTGTTTTCGATTCTTTGGAGTAATTAAACTGATTCTAATGCTTTTAGAAATCCGAAAGATACTTCGATCTTCTTCTCCTTCTTAAAACATATAAATTTCCCTAAGTTTCGACTAACTTGGAGATACTTATCTTGTATATAGGATATGACGGTCCGTTGTATTGATCACAGATAAATTACTGCAAGTATTATGATCTCAGTGTTGCACATCATCAAGCAGTTTCACTTTCCATCAAAGGAACGTTCTCGAGTTGCAGGAAGCAGTTTACCTCTCGCTACTTTCAAATAAAGTTGATACTTCGTAATGCATGGACCTATACCAGTTGCTCTGATGTAGCACTCGACTGTTTGTGTAGCAGTATCAGAGGAAACCAAGACCTGCTGACGACTTTCCTGTAGTTATTATATTATGTTGAGTAGGTCAATGTCACTGTTGACAAGGCTTACTGACACCTTTATTGATATTGCTACCTATTATATTAAGTAATCAAGTTTATAACGTCACTGTTGACAAGGTCTACTGACACCTTTATTGATATTGCTACCTATTATATTGAGTAATCAAGTTATAACGTCACTGTTGACAAGGTCTACTGACACCTTTATTGATATTGCTACCTATTATATTAAGCAATCAAGTTATAACGTCACTGTTGACAAGGTCTACTGACACCTTTATTGATATTGCTACCTATTATATTAAGTAATCAAGTTTATAACGTCACTGTTGACAAGGCTTACTGACACTTTTATTGATATTGCTACCTATTATATTGAGTAATCAAGTTATAACGTCACTGTTGACAAGGTCTACTGACACCTTTATTGATATTGCTACCTATTATATTATGTAATCAAGTTATAACGTCACTGTTGACAAGGTCTACTGACACTTATATTGATATTGCAACCTATTATATTAAGTAATCAAGTTATAACGTCACTGTTGACAAGGTCTACTGTCAGCTGTATTCATATTGCAACCTATTATATTGAGTAATCAAGTTATAACGTCACTGTTGACAAGGTCTACTGACACCTTTATTGATATTGCTACCTATTATATTGAGTAATGAAGTTATAACGTCACTGTTGACAAGGTCTACTGACACCTTTATTGATATTGCTACCTATTATATTAAGTAATCAAGTTATAACGTCACTGTTGACAAGGTCTACTGACACCTTTATTGAAATTGCTACCTATTATATTGAGTAATGAAGTTATAACGTCACTGTTGACAAGGTCTACTGACACCTTTATTGATATTGCAAGCTATTATATTGAGTAATCAAGTCATAACGTCACTGTTGACAAGGTCTACTGACACCTTTATTGATATTGCAACCTATTATATTAAGTAATCAAGTCATCACGTCACTGTTGACAAGGTCTACTGACAGCTGTATTGATATTGCAACCTATTATATTGAGAAGGGCAGTTTTGTGTGAGTAGAGTAAGGCGTTGAACAAAACTGTCAATGTGTAGGAGTATTTCAGTCAAACACAAGGAGAGTTTAGGTAAATGAAAAGAACATGTTAAGGATTTTGAGCTTTTACTTTTTCTACCCCGTACCTACCTTGAAGGTAGACGAAGTATTGCATTGCAGCCAAAAATAGTATCTCGAGATTTCACTGGAAGTATATGTTTTGAGGTCCCCTAAATAAAAGGACATTTTCAGAAAAAGGTGCATGTTTGTGAATAACATAGCTCAAAAAGAAATTTTGTATACACACCATACTTGATATTTAAGTTCATTGTTTTCCAAGATGAACACAAAAATTTTCAAGAAAATCCCCCCTCCACTGAAACTAATGTTTACGAAAAAAGTTTTTAAATTTTTATTTTGTCAAAAATGTCTTTAACGATTTTGATTAAAATACCTTATGATTGACATATTTTGATGGTGAATAAAATGTATATCCTGAACTTAATGGGAATACGTTGTGAAGTCCTCTTCATTTAGAATGACTTTTGTATAACTGGATAGACAATATGTTGCTACCTGAAACTGTAGATTTCTTTAAAGTACACCATTTATGTAATATAATTACAGTTTTCGACTCTGGTGGAGCTGAAACTAGAACTATTAACATAAGACACACGAATTAAAAGTTTTATTTTATCGCACTAGTGTGTCAGAATTTTTATTCCAGTTTATGATTACCAGCTTTGGTTTCGAGTCCATTCACATGTTTACACAAGTTTAATAAATCTACTTGGCGTCATTATGTCTTTTTGCATTATTAGTTCCTCATGGCGGTAGCATTATCCGTTTCCAATTGGAGCCTTCTACTCTGTTTGATGCGAATCGTTATTCTTTATCTAAGACCCGAAACGACGGCAGATGGAAATATCGAAGAAATTGAATTCCAAGGGCTGGACCAAATCGTGGAAGCTGCCGACAGGGTAACAATAGTATGGCTTCATTGGCTGGTGTAAGGTAAGCACACGTCTGGGCGCCATCAATATACAGTGCAGTCATTTTATGCTAAGGCCACGTATGCGTGCTCCGCTGGGGTTTTTTTTGTTCCGTAACTCTCGCGTTACTTACTCGCGAGTGGCAGTAACAGGCTCTATAATGAGTACTAACCTTGTTATAAGTGGCGTCCATTCCTGCCATCTTCAAGTTCGTCTATGATGTGGGGATTCTTCCTATAAACTTTATTTTTTAGGGTTCCCCACAAACAGTGCACCAATTTGGTCAATTTTTTCTCCATTAGGACATTTCATTTTCGCTTCTTAGGCTTAGGTTGTCGTAAAATTATTAACCAGATGTCTAACAGTTTCTCTACCTGGAATTGTCTACGTGATTCGTTTGTACCGTTGTTGGAGCGTGAATTTGTCGGCAGACATTGCATTGGAGTAATAACAACACAGACGTCTTGAATAAACTGCCACCTTTGAGATGCACAACTCTCTTTACAGCACGAACACAAAACAGCGACTGAAGCGCATCGGTCACTGCAGTGTTGCTGTTTGTGACCTTACCTTAAACAACCACACTGTAGTATTAGTTTCGGCGTTAAAAGTAATTCTATTTGACTCATCGCTACACACACAAAATAAAACCCTACTTTTAAAACTTGTATCATAAATAACTGTTTTTGTAGCATTGATCATTTCCGATATATTCTTCGTTATTGGTTTGAAATGTTAAATACTTTATAGTTTTTCAACTGCTAAGTCGCTGGTGCTTCTGCAAAGAGAACGGAATTTGAAAACGAGCACATAGCGATCCGCTTTTTAAAAATGTGACTACTGTATAGCTACAGTGTGTAATGAGAGTTTATCTGTGTTAACAAGAAGTGGGTGGAAGAATGAGTAGAGAAAGTCGTGTGAATGCGGCAGTTTACTCAGAAGTAAAGTTGTAATTAAAGAGACTGTTAGGGACTCAACTATCTGTTATAAAGCGCTTATTGGCTGCTGGAGCAGTAATTTAATAACCTCTCTAATTAGTTAGCAGCATCTTGACGACAGCACATACGTGTGGGGGGGGGGACAGACAGCCTGTGTGCTTTGACGACTTAACTGTTTCCTTCCTCGTGCGTCTGCAAACGTTACGGATCCTCGTGTTATGCTAGTATTCTTACCACAGTTGGTGGACGCTGATGAAACATGAAATTAAATCATAATTTGTCAAGGAAACGTTGCAGGCCTAACTTTAGGGTACATGCCAGTTATGAGGAGAGAGTGCTGGCGGGATTTGAACCGCAGACCTCCCGTTCACGAGTCGTTCTCGATAGGGACAGTTGCTGCACTTCACATCACATCTGGTTTTGAGTACAAGGAAGGGCAGTCACGTGTTGAAGTTGGGGCCAATAAAATGATTGGCGTGCTCACTCACATCTCTTATCAAGAACGATGTGTTGCGTTCACATGACTGTTTCTTATTTTTGTCTCTACGTGTTGTTAACACAGATACACTTACACATTATGAGAAGCGATACCAACTTTGGTATTACTCTAAGATTATGCCCATCACAGGCACACGCGTGAGTCTTTTTCTAAAAATGCCTCAAAACGTGTATTTCCAGTGAAATGTCGATATCGTATTTTTGGTTGCAATGCAATACATACTGCCTTTTACTTTTGTTACGGACTTTAGATATGAAACTGTTGCAATTATTATTTTGGGAGTAAATTGATTCCTTAAACCACGTTATTACAAAACGAGCCCCAGAAGTGCACGGTCATTCCCAAAAACAAATTAGCTGACGTGTCTATTAGTTTACCACCTGCCATCTTGTGGCTTTATGCAGTTCTTACCAGCGAGATGCCTTCGTCCGGTTTCAGTCCCGACGACTGTCCACTCTGATCTTGGATTTTTCATGGTTTTTCCTGGTCGGTAGACGAATGCCTTTCCATCATTTCGCTTTCATTCCTTTTTCTTCTCATCTGTGAGGCAATGCTTGCTCAAAGGAAAGAGTGGGCGTGGGACGGATATTCGAGGGACTTTCTGTGGCTCCATCCCTTCCTCTTGGGGGTCGCAGTGTCCCCCTCCGTTGTTTGTATATGAAAATACAGTGAAGTGACCTTAATCTGCCTGCGCCTTTTGTTACACTCTGCTATCATTGAAAACACAGTTTCCTCTAATTTCTCACGTGACACTTTCTCTACCACGTGGGTACACAAGCTATTGCATCCCACCCAAAAATTCAATATTGTGATCTTACCCGCCCCCTGAGTCAAAAAAAATAATTTTGCAAAAAGGCTCGTATGTGAACAGCATAAATCAAAAACGAAGACCTGATATTCAAGTCCATTATCTTCCTAACACGCAACACGCGGCTTTCAAGAAAATCCCCCACTCCCAACTGCCCTTTACATGCAACATTTTTCAAAATGTTTTATTTTTCTAAAAAATGGTTATATTTTTATTAAAATACAATACGTTCGCTAAAGATGTGAAGCCGGAATTATAAAGGCAATAATTATCATAATAATCTGAGAAGTATAGTGATATAAAATAAGTAATAATATATTTAAAATCAGTGTATGTATAAAAAGGAGAAGCATTGTGAAAATTGTTGACTGTAAAAGCGACAGGAAGACCAGACAGGCACAGTTTTGTTAATGAGGGACCAGCCTCAGGTAGAAAGGGTAAATACCATTGAAGCAAGTTTTTCCTGGTACCAGCCGAGTGCAGCTGCACTTAGTCTGGTGAAGGCCACTCTCTAAGCATCATGACGCTAAGTTTGAGGAGAGAGAGGGGAAGTTTAGGCGTTGGTTTTCCTTGTAGTAGCGTGGGTAGATCAGTCTGTCCTGAGTGCCTGGCGAGGACGGGACGACATTCTCGTCGAGTTGTGAACATTGGTGGTGAACATGCTAGAGGGTAGAACGCTTAGCTTCGGTCTTGGTAAAGACAAAGTATCATCGTATGCATTTAAAAGTGATCGGCAAACCTAAAGTATTATTTTAAATAGTGAATAAAAGTGTTCCAAGACAGCATTTGCGTGTTTCTCTGTACACACCCTGAGGTTAAGGTTTCATGCTGGAGCAGCCGTGACAAAAGAAGAACCAACTGGGAGGAGACAAGCAGCAACCGTGAGGCAAAGGTATTGCTTCACTGTTGGAGGACGGAGCGTGGCTGCGTTATATTGCGCCTAAACTTGGGGAAGAAAGAATTACCTGCGTCAGATGTTTACATGACAAATAAAATGTATATCTTGTATTTTCAGGAAATAGCCTGTGAAATACTCTTCATTCGGAAGGAATTTCGTATAATCGTGTTACGTTAAGCGATAGACGAAAACGTGCTACGCAAGAAATGCAGATATCTTTAAAACACCCAATTTATTTCGAATAAGTTTTTTTTTGTAGCATCGCCATTTCCGAGATATCCGTTATTAAACGTCCGAATTGTTCATTACTCAGCCATTCTGTTAGTCGTGTCAACATTCAGTTGTTTCTCGCGATGTCATGGAAACAGTATGAAAGGCCAGCATATAGGATCCAGTTGTTTAACATTTGACTATCGCTGTTCTTTATAACGAAATGTGTAATGTAGCTGTTTCTACAAAGATTTATTTGCATTAAAATGAAGTAGATAGAAAAAAAATGCGAGATACATTTACATGACCTCAACCCTCTATCTGTATTAGTGGGTATACAAACTATTCATAGTAAAGTTTATTTTTCTATCTACTATATTTTAATCCAAATAAATAGCTTACATTACAAATTTCATTATACACCAAAGGTCAGAAGTTTAATAACTGGACGCTATTTGCTGTCTAAAAATTCCATACTGTTTCCATACAATCTCGAGAAACAATTGAAAATAGATGGGACTTAGAAAGAATAACAAGCATTGAACAATTCGAACCTTTAATAACGGATGTCTTATCCACAAAAACACTTGTTTTAAATAAATTCTGTGTTTTAAAGAGCTTTGCATTTTTTGTGCAGTACGTTTTCGTGTATTATCGCTTAACGTTACCAGTTATACAAAATTCTTTCCGAATGAAGAGGACTTCACAGGCTATTCCTAAGGAAATACAAGATATACATTTTGTTTCTCATGTAAAAAATCTTCCATATATGGTATTTAATAAAATTCATTAAAGTCACTTTTAAAAATTTTCCGAAAAAACTTCCGTGTGAAGGGTAGTTGGGGTGGTGGATTTTTTTAAAATCTTCTTTGAACGACACTGAACTCAAATACCAAGTTTGGTGTTTATCCAACTTTTCGTTTTTGAGTTATGCTGTTCACAGACAGACACACACTCATGGGCATGTTCCCAAAAATGCTTTATTTGCATTCTGGGGGCCTCAAAACATGTATTTTCCGTGAAATCTAGTAATTGAATTTTTGAGTGGAATGCAATCTTTTCTACCTACTATGTACGTACGTGGTAGAGGAAGTAATAAGATTTAGCAAGACTACTTTGTATACCCAGTGATAAGGGGTAGAGAAAGTGATGTGAATGTAACACGTCAGATGCTGATGAATGAGGAGGTGCATCTCCAAGTTCACCACAATCATTGTCGCGTCGCCTTACTCCGTTTTGCCTTTAAGTATTGCGTTTTAATCTAGTTTTATCTTCCAGCGTTTTTTGGCGTTCATTAACAAATTCGTACACTTCATGTTTTGCTTGCGTGAAAAAATTTCTAATGCGTTGCATTCACATAACTTTCCTACTCACTAATCTCGTACAAATTATTCTTTCATAAGCTAATCCTTCTATTGGCTTCAGTTAATACAAATAAATCTTTGTAGAAACAGCTACATTACACATTTCGTTATAGAGAACCGCGATAGTCAAATGTTTAACAACTGGACGCCTTAAAATTCTATGACATCGCGAGAAACAACTGAATGTTGACACGACTTTAAAGCGTATTAAAAAACTCAAGGCAATAAAAATGGCTGATACCACAAAAAGGTTGTTTGTTTTAATAGGACCTACATTTCTGTATAGCAAGTTTTTGTCTTTCCAGAAAAATGTCAGTTTACTCGTCATGTAAATATAAAGCCAAAAATAATGTAGAGTAGTTTGGGAGGGGGGGGCGATTGTTTTGAAAACATCTTTGTCACATTGTTGCAAGATGCAAATACCAAGTTTGGTAGGAAAGGAACTTTTCTTTTTTGAGTTAATGCTGTTCATAGACACACGCGCTTTCAACATTTTCTAAATATATCGTTTTGTGTTCCGTGGGTCTCAAAACATGTATTTACAGTGAAACCTGGATTTGAAATACAATACTTCATGTAGCTATGCGGTAGAGAAAGCAAGAACGAAATTGAAGAGTGAAGAAAATGGGCTCCATTTTTGGAAAATGTCTCCGATACAATGGCAATATAAATCACGACATGTGAGTTAATTTTGAAAATAGTGTAACTTGTGCAATTAAAAAAACAGTACAAGAAAAATGTTGAACGTGCTTTATTGTTTGCTGAGGTTTTTGTTTTTATTCATTTAGATTTTGGCACGTATGAAATAATGATAAATAACTCTCTAAGGAAAATGATAACGAGAGCGATACAGTGCGTATTCTTAGAAAGAGAGGGCAGCAGTGTCCTTGAGATTAGCCAGTAAGAGTTAGTTCTTTTCCGGCACGCGTGTGTCTAGTGTCACGGGTTTATTGTTTTCGTGTGGAACGCGTGCCTCGTCAAAAATACAGGTAATTTACATGTGTAGCAATTAATTAAGGTAGCAGAGCTGTCAATTAGCGTTACAAAGGTAACTGGTGCTGCACAGAAGGCCTTGGCCTTGCTTGCGGAAGTGTTTGTTTTCAGGTATTATTTGCTGCTGGTTATCTGAGGCATACATACATACATACATACATACATACATACATACATACATACATACATACATACATACATACATACATACATACATACATATGTATTTACAGTTTTGCAATGCCTTGGCCATGTAATTTGTTGTTGACTTTGCATTTTTGTTCGTAGAACTCCGTGTGACAAGAGTCAGTCGCTTGGTACCGTTTAAAATCGTAATGTTGGTCAAATGGGGCCTTGGGACAAGCAATTTGAGAGTTAATGCAATTGTAAAATGTCCCTGATTTTATCTGGAATGTTCATAATAATAATGATGATGATGCTCGTTTCTTTACTGAATGACAACACCACAGGACATGGGGGAAGAAAAGTTGCCTTTTTACGAGGACAATCCTGGTATTAGAACCATTGACCTATCTGAAAGTATATTTCTAATTACTCATCGAAACATAATCTGGTTTAATTCAATACGTATATCAACATTCATTTGTCACTGGAAAATACTAACTTTTTTTACTTTCTGTACCACGTATTGCATTCCACCCAAAAATTCAATACCGAGATTTTACCGGAAATACATGTTTTGAGGTCCCTGAATCCAAAAGGGTTCAGTATCTTCCAAAGATGCGACACGAAGATTTTCAAGAAAATCCTCACACCCGAAACTCTTTTATATGGACCATTTTTCGTACATTTTGAATTTGGTAAAATAGCTGCAACGATTTTTATTAAAGATATTTACATGACAAATAAAACGTGTATCTTTAATTTTCTGTGAAGTTCTCTTCATTCGGAAGATATTTTGTATAATTGGTAAACTGTAAACCATAGTGAAAACATAGATCTGTTTAAAACACAATTTATTTATTTTTTGTGCCATAACCGATCTGTGAGATATCCGTTAGTAATGGTTCGAATTGTTCATTCTCTTAAAGTCGTGTCAACATTCAGTTGTTACTCGCGACGTCATGGAAACAGCATATAGCGTCCAGTTGTTAAACATTTGACTATCGCTGTTCCCTTTGTATCAACATTCCCAGAAGAAAATATTCGTCTGCTCTTTAAAAAATTCTAGTAGCCGAATTAATAGAAAGAAAAATCTAATTTTTTGTACACAGATAAAATGGTAATACAGTTTACGTGTTTTAGCGTTTTCCAGATTCTTTATTTTATCGGTTTTATACAGCTTTTAAAAATTGCAACTCTTTTGTACGCTATGTTTTAAAAATTATTTTTACACGCATTGAGTACAGCAATTTTTGTTGTTATGTGTATTACTTGATTTTGGTGTTCACAGACACACACGCGGACATGTTTCCAAAAATGCTTTATTTGGGTTCAGCGGGCCGCAAAACATGCATTTCCGGTGAAATCTCGATGTCGAATTTTTGGGAGGAATGCAGTACTTCGCCTACTTGCTATACGTAATAGAGAAAGCAATAAGCTTGATTAATAATAGTTCGTATACCCACTAATAAACGATAGAGGGTAGAGAAAGTCATGTGAATGTATCATATTATAATTTTTAAGAAATATTATCACGGTAATTTGAAAGTCTCCACAGTGATGTTTGAACATAAGACATTAATCCAGTTGACACTCGGTTCAAGGCTTGTATTTACGCAGTGCAACTAATGTTCCTGATGACGTAAGCATTAAGTGCTAATGCATTTCCTTATAAACGAGATGAAGTCGGAATTTCACAGAAGCTTTCTTAACATATTGTCTTTGTAAAACGAGCATTAATGTGGTTAACACGTGCACAGCCATATGATGTGCTGCATTCACACGACTTTCTCTACTCACCCTACAAACTCTTCTTACAAAATCACAATTGCTGTGTTCAGTTCTTGTTAATCGAGATAAACCTTCAGCACATATTTCGTTATAGGTTTAAGGGCTTATAGCAGTAGTCAAATGTTCAAGAGCGGGTCGCTGTAATGCGTGACCTTGAAATTTCATACTCTTTACACGACATCGCGAAAAACGAGAACATGTTGATAAATGCGAACCAATAAAACAACGAATATCTCGGAAATGTCTATTGCCACAAAAAGGTTATTTCAAATAAATTGTGTTTTAAAGAGATCTACATGTTAATGTAGTATGCTTTTGTCTGTACCTTACGGTTTATCAGTCATATATAAGTCATTCAGAATGAAGAGGACTTCACTGTCTATCCGTAGAAAATTCAAGAAATACATTTCATTTGTCGTGAAGATATCTTAAATATATGGTATTTAAATCAAAATTAATTTGTGAAAATTAAAAATAAAGAAAATGTTTCCATGTAAATGTCAGTTAGAGGTGGGGGGGATTTTGTTGAAAATCTTTGTCTTGCTTCCTCGGAAGATGCGTACTGAACTTGAATACCAAGTTTGGTGTTTAACGGACTTTTCGTTTTTGAGTTGTGCTGTTGACACACACAGGTTTATCTAAAATATTTTTATTTATTTATTCAGGGGGCCATTTTGATGAAAACTCGATATCGAATACTTGCTGTAGGTAGGGAGAACTCCAACAGAGACAGACAACCCGTATCTCCCCTATTTGTCGCACTTTCATTAAACTGAATGTCACGTGTGTAGGTTTTACCTTCTCCGAGACATTCATTACAAGTGCAGGCTATGAGTTTCACACCACTTTCTCTACCCACTATCGTTTAGTTGTTTATAAGTTGTTCTCACAAAACATTATTACTTCCTTGTGTACAGTAAGTAGAGCGTTATTGTATTTCACCCAAAACTTCGATGTCGAGATTCCATTGGAAATACGTGTTTTGAGGCCCCCTGAATTCCCAAAAAGCATTTTTAAAAAATGCTTCCATGTGTCGGCAGCATAACTTAAAAAACAAAAGTCGGAAAAATACCAAAGTTGGTATTTAGTTTGAGTTTTTCAAAGATGCGACACGAAGATTTTGAAGAAAATCCCCCACCCCAGACTACGCCTTACATGGAACATTTTTCTAAAATTTTTATTTTCTAAAAATAGCTCTAATGATTTTGATTAAAATACCGTATATTACAAATAGAGTTATATATTGAATTTTGTGGGAGTAGCCTGTGAAGTCTCGGAATGAATCTTGTATAACTGGTAAACATTAAGCGATAGACGAAAACACAGAGTGTATTTGAAGTAAGTTTTTTATGACATAAGCCATTTCGGAGATACTCGTTTTTAAAAGTTGGAATAGTTCAATACTTTGTCATTCTCTTAAAGTTCTATCAACATTCAGTTGTTTCTCGCGATGTCATGGAAACAGTATGGAAGGCCAGTATATAGCATCCAGTTGTTAAACATTTGACTATCGCTGTTCTCTATAACGAAATGTAGCTGTTTCTGTAAAGATTTATCTCGATTAAAATGAAGTATATAGAAAAATAAGCTTTAGTAAGAATAGTTTGTATACCCATAATAAACCATAGAAGGTAGAGGAAGTCATGTGAATGTATTACATAAGATCTTTTGAAGTACTGTTGCTATTCGTTTGTTTCTCGCGATGTTGTGGAAAGATTGTGTAGTGTAGTTTAAATGCCTGACTTCTGTCTGTCTGTACGTACTACAAGGAAATGTGTAGTGAACGTTTATCTGCATTAACAAGAAGTAGATGGAAGAATAAACTGTCTTAACAATAGTTCGTAGAAGAATGGGAAGAGAAAGTCATGTGAATGGCACGCATTAGATTTTTCCTTTAGTTACAAGCAACATTGTGTGTTTGATACAAAACAAGCTCCCCCCGGAGCTATGCAACACCGCACACACAAAGGTACCGACTTGTTTATCTGGCGATCTCTGCTTCGATTTCCGATAGAAGCAGCGGGACTTTATCCCCAAGTTTTTGTTCGCTCGAAAAGGTGAAAGCCAGCAAACAATGGGCGTCACTTCATTAATTCATTCGACTCCGAGATATAAAGGGCTGGTATTGTGCAGACCGTTGATAAATAACATGTTCAAAAAGATACATGTGGTGTATTTTCAGCGGTCGCACAAAATAGAGCATCGCCATGTTTCCTTCAAATTGTTTGGAAAGTCTTCCCTGTGGTAGGTAGAGAAAGTGTTGCATTGGTACCGAGATTACACCGGAGATGCACGTTTTGAGGCCCCTGAATAGATAAAAAAGGCATTTTTACTTTCTCCACCGCGAACCTAGTAAGTATATCATTGCAGCAAAAATGTTGATACCGAGATTTCACTCAGAATATATGTTTTGAGGTCCCGTGAATGAACACTTTTTTACTTTCTCTACTACTTACGCACGAGTATAGCAGATGCACCCAAGAATGCGATATCGAGATTTGAACAGAAATGCATGTACGCCGCCACCGTCCTGACATCACTTTGTGGTTCCGAGTTTTCTATCTAATACACGATGTTGCCGAATCCCCGGACATGTTGTATGTTAAATCTGTTGTGGCTCGTATGTACGCGATTCTCCTGCTGTTGCAATGCTGACTCCCCTACAGGATGGGACACTATCACCAAGACGCGCGGAAGTTCGCAACAGTTCCAGGCTCTGTCTTACTACTGGAGCGGCGTTGAACGACCCTCTAATGTTCACCGGTTATACCCTTTACTTTGAGCACCTTACACATGAGAAAGAAATGGAGTGAAAGGGAAATGAGAAACCACCACAGCATTCGTCTACCGACCGCGAAAAACCCAAGGTGAGAGTGGGCGGTCGACGGGAATGGATCCCGGGATCTCCCAACTGCGAACCTCACACGTTAGTTGCTAGGCATCTGTCCCTTAGCTGAGGAAGTACATTCACATGATCATCTCTACTCAGTCTCTTACAAAAAATTACGCTTCTGTCTAGTTCTTGTTGATCGAGATAAACTTTCATTACAATTTTGCAGGTATAAAAGTCTGATGTGATACTTTCACATGACTTTCTCTACCCTCTAACGTTTATTATTGAGTATACAAACTATTCTTACCCAAGCTTATTTTTCTACTCACTATATTTTAATCGAGATAAACCTTTACAGAAACAGCTACATTACACATTTTGTTATAGAGAACAGCGATAGTCAAATGTTTAACAACTGAACGCTATATGCTGACCTCCATACTGTTTCCATGACATCGCAAGAAACAAGTGAATGTTGACACGATTTTAAAAGAACAATTGAACAACTCGAACCTTTAATAACGGATATGTCAGAAATGGTAATACTATAAAAAGATTTATTTGTAATAAATTGTGTGTTTTAAAGATATCTACTTTTGTGTGTGTGAAGTACGTTTTCGTCTATCGTTTAACGTTTAGCAGTTGTACAAAATTATTTAAAATTCCTTCCGAATGAAGAGGACTTGATAGACTATTCCCAGAAAATTCAAGATATAGATTTTATTTGTCATGCAAATATCTTTAATACGTGGTACTTTAATCAAAATCGGTAGAGCTCATTTTTTAGAAACCCAAACTTTCGAGAGAATTTTCACTGAACCTAAATACCAAGTTTTCGTTTTTGAGTTATACTGTTCACACACACACACGCGCTCGCGTGAACATTTCTTTAAGGCTGCTTTTTTGGATTCAGGAGACTTCAAAACATGCATTTCCGGTGTAATCTCTCTATATAATTGTTGGGTGGAATGTAATATCTTCTCTTTTAGTAGGCATATGGTAGAGAAGGTTCAAACTAAAGCGATAGTCAAATGTTTCCAAAACCGGTCACTATGTGGCGACTTAGACATTCTCTTCGCTTTGCAGTTGAGAAAAGTATAAGTATTTGAAACCTGAAATCAATAACGAAGAATATCTCGGAAATGGTTAACGCGACAGAACATGATATTTGACAAGTTGTGTGTGCACTTATACAATAGAAATGGTAGCGGAAACGTTTACTCGCGTGATGTCAGCACACACTATTGAACGCTCAGAGTATACGATTGTATTGTGTGAATACTAGACTGTGTAACGCTGTCGCTAACTTTTGAAATTATTATTAGTCTCTCTACTATAGTCATTTTCCTTTACACCGTGGCCGCCATTGTAACGCTCATATTATCCCCACATCATAGTTACAAGCACATATCTTGTCCAAACATTTCAGGAAGTTTTTATCCACACTCGAGACTTCAATAGTCCCCCAGATGCTGGAGTGATATATTGTACCATGGAGTTCCTCTCATTTCATTTCCCTTTCATGTTGCACGTTGACTCCGGGGCAGATGATCTGGAACTTCTTCTCAGCCCCGCTAGAGGGACGTCTGCGAACGACTCTCTGCCTTGCTCTGCAACCCATCACCTCATCCGTTCCTCCCGCTCCGCTAACTACCCTACAATGTAGGAACGTTGTTGAACCTTGTCTTCAAACATTTCGTGAGTTAAACTCAGCTGTATGCACGTGTCGCTGGCATAGGAAATGTAGCTCCTATTATTTTGTACTGCGCACCGCACGCTAATCTTCGCGTGTGTAAAGTCGGGTCTCTCTGTGCTTCAGTATGTGTTAGCGTGGAAGCACATTCGTCACAGAAGGATGCTAAGCGCGAGTCAGTTACTCTTTCGCAACATTCAGTTACAGAAATTTACGTGACTCTGATGATCAAGCAAGAAATTCACTCAATTTCGAGTGTAAACTGCCTGAGAAATGTGCAGGACAAGGTACGTATGTGTGATTGTAACTATGAGAACGTGAGGTGGTTACGGCGGGAGTCCGAGCTGCGGCGACCACAAGCACTGTAAAAATACCGAAAAGTCCGACATCACTGGAAATACGTTTTGAGACTCCCTGAATAAACAACGAGTTATAAAATCCTCCTTGTGCGTGTGTGTCTGTGAACAGCATAACTAAAAAACGAAAAGTCGCTTTAATACGAAACTTGATTCTTAGGTTCAGCATCTTGTAAAGATGCGAGATGAAGATTTTGAAGAAAATGTCTCATCACAGACTACCCTTAAGATGGAAAACTTTCTGTATTTTTTATTTTCTCAAAATGGGCTTACGATTTTGATTAAATTACTATATATTTGAGATATGCCGAATAAAATTTGTATTTCAGAATTTTCTGAGAATATCCTGTGTAGGCCTCTTTATTCTGAACAACCTTAGTAAACCATAAAAGGTAGACAAAATCACAATAACAGTAACACTTTTTTGGTGTTAACGGTTTCCGAGATATTGTTTGTTGGTGGTTTGAGTTTTCAAACGTACACTTTTCCGAATGGTAAGTCGCTATTCATTATGTGCAAAGAGCGAAACACTTTCTTACAACGAAATGAGTAATGAAAGTTTATCTGTATTAAGAAGAACAGTTTGTGTGGCATGAGAAGAGCAAGGCAGCGCCAACTGCCGCCTTATAAAGTAACCGCAAGGACGGCCGACTGCGTCATCCAGGTTCATAGCACTGACTAATCGCAGCACGCCCGCCCGCCACATTACAGTCTCTTTATTTTTATATCCAGACGAACGTTTACAGGTACAGACAGCACACTGAATGTTTAAAATCGGGTCGCTATACGCTTGCTTCCAAATCCCACGATATGACGAGAAACTTCAAAAATCACAAAGAACTCACCAATTCAAACCTATAACAACGGATACGAGGGTGACACCGAAAATTGTTAGAAAAACAAACAAGGATTGTTTTTTAAAAATTAAACTATTTTTCTTGTTTTTCAAAACATTCCCCTTTAACATCAATACATTTTTGCATTCAATGAAACCTGTCCTTAAAGCACTCTTCCTGAGGACCTCAAAACCAGGTGTTTATAATGTTCCAGTGAAAACGTGATTCCACGCATTTTATCTGTACATTTTTGAAAACAAAAAGAAATCACAAGGTACTAGATGAGGGCTGTATGGTGGAGGGTGCTGACCTTTAAGTGAGTTGTTAGTTTTGGTGTATGCGACGATACGTTGTCATGATGTAACAGTATTTTTCTTTTTCATGAACTTTTTGAAAAATTCGTGTGGTAAACAGACATTTGTATACCAATCGGCAGTAACGGTACGTTTTGTAGTCTTAGGTTCTGTTCCAATTGAGCCGATTGACTTTTCTTTTCAGGATCAAAACAATAAATCCAAGGTTCATCACCGGTAACGATATTCCAAACCAAACTTGAAGTGACGCTTGGAGTTTTCTGCACCAATCAATGCGTTGTTGTGGTCTAGGGGTAGCATGGTAGCCTCTGCTTCTCGAGGTCACGATTTGAAATCCTGCGGAGGGCGATGGAGTTTTTTGGGTGTAAAAATCCTTAGCATGGTTTCCTTCGGAAGGGAAGTAAATCCGGTGGTCTCGTGTCGTAGATTTACGGCACGTAAAAGAAGCTCAAGCCTGGTAAAGAGGCTCTGGGAAAAATTACCGGCCTTTCACGCCCAATATAGAATGAGACGCTAAGGACCACAGAGCGTCCATAAATAAAACTCAATTTAATTTAATCCGTTGTTGTTTTTGTTCGGGAGTCAGTTTATGTGGAACAAAGTTTTCTCACATCTAAGTGTTGATGTCAAATGTTTTGGATTTGACTCATACCAATGTCCGTCGATGTCTTCAAGCATTGCTCGAACAGCGGCAATATTCTCATCACTAAGAAAAAACCAATTTCTTTTGAATCCACTGTAGCAATTATAAATTGTTGCCTTAGATGGGGCTTCCTCGCCAAATGTATTTCTTCACATTATTTAGGCGTTCATGATAAAACTGTCAAAAACCACAGTTCTCTAGTCAAATTCATTTTTTGAGGAACACAAACTCCAACAATCAACTTGTAAAATATTAGAAAGTGCTGTGAAATATAAAAAGATTTAACTTGTTTTTATAAACAAGGCATTCTAAAAATGTTCAGAATCGTCCTCGTATCTGGGAAATGCGTTAATTGCATGTTTTAAACTCCTCTACATATTGTGCAGTAAGTTGTTATGTAAACGAGCCTCATTCGGGAGGTCCCGGGACCGACCAATCTGACCAAAGGTGACGAATGCTGGTATTTAATGATCCCTTTCATTTCCTTGTTCTTCACCAGGCATTGGGCTGATCCTGGATCGACAAGCAAGGCAGTTATCAAGAAGAAGCTCTTATCTATCTTGAGGTTCACAAGATTCCTTCCGAATGAAGAGAACTTTACAAAGATACACATTTCATTTATCATGTAAATGTGTGCTATTTTAATAAAAATCTTCATTTTTGACAAAATCAAAAATATAAAGAGTAGTTTGGGGTGCGAGGATTTTCTTGGGTATCTTCTAGCAGCATCTTTGAATTTGGTATTTATCTGACATTTAGTTTTTTTTCAGTTATATGGTTCACACACACGCACATCCTTTTATAAAACTGCACATGTTTTCTTTTCTTAGGATTCGGGAAGTCTCAAAACATGTATTTCCGGCGAGGTGGAACGCAACACTTGCTCTGGCTGGTAGAGAAAGTAGAAACTAAGTTGTTGAACCCCTGCGCCGCTCCTTGGAGCTACTGGGAATGTCCCGGACAACCCAATATTATGATGCTCGTCCTTTGGGCGTGGTGGTTACGAGAGCTCTTTCCCAGAACTGTAAACACATTACAATAACCTCTTGTTTGTGTTTCTAAGGAATCCTAGCTCTTGTAATGTTCTGAAAAGTGTGCGCGTGATAAATAACTAACTTTCTCTCCGCCCTGTTTTCTACAAAGTACATATCACAGAGGGGGGGGGGCAGACTACAGCACGTAGACGACTGAGGCTTGTGCCTCTTAGTACTTCTAATGTGGGCCCTGAGAGGGAGACTCGACGGGGTCCCTAACGATTCCAGATTGAACGCATCCGACGCCAGTCACCCTGCTCACAAACCCGGAGCCTCTTAGGGAGGCAAGGGATGCCACTCCAACGGTCTGACCGACGCTAACATCTCCACCGCCCAGCCGCAACACTGGTTCTTCTGAAACAGATGAGGGGAAGTTAGTGCTAGAAGAGGAACCGACCACGTCAGATGGGAATTGAACTCAGGACCTCCCGAATGCGAGCCCCACGCGTTACCTCGGCCCCTGTTTTGTAACTGTATTTTTTCATTGGCTTATTCAACTCGAAAACCTGAGTTTTGCCGCTTCGATTTACACTTCTGGGAAGAGTCCTTCAAGGTTGTTGAACTGCGGGGAACACCACGACCTACACAGATCCCGGGCGAAGGAGCGCCACAGGAGGTTGGTAACATTTCCAAGCTGGAAGCGTCGAACGAAAGAGGGCGATGAGGAACACTAAGAAACCCAGAAGCCCACCTGAAAGATGAGAAGTAAATCGCGGTAGAGAAGAAAGCACCCCGTGTCGATCCATGGGTCACTTCAGTCAGAAGGTACATCTCTCTAGCCTTGTCACTTCTCTACTTGCAAGCCGCTAGGAGTCGGGACGTATCTGTCTAGGGAGACGACAACCTACTTTAAAATATTCCCTTCAAAGACGTCTGAGTGCTCACATGTCTTCTTGAACCTTTGCTTGGAGTAATGTTCTCTGATTCCAATTCAAAAAAATGTAAATGGAAGTGATAACACGCGACCCTACATCAACAAGTAGCCTAGTCAGCATGGATATTTGTCCCATATTAATAATTATGAGTATCGTAGCATTGGCAACACAACAAGTAGCCGTTGTCAACCAATCTTGATAGCATTTACGGTAACAGATTAAGCACCCACGACCAAAATCGCAACGAGCTAAAGACACGGTAACATGAGTGAAAATAGCAAATAAAGCAGATGCGGCAGAAAACTATTCCCAAAGTTTTCTTTCCTCTGGTATTCTCCTGGTGTTTAATTGCAGCACAGAACTTTTATTTCTTCCTTAACAACAGTGTTTCTAGTTTGAATGCGTGGCTGACCTTCTTAAAAAGCGAATCTCCATAGACGACAACTTCGATACTAAATGTTTATTGAGCTCCCGAATATGACGGTACACTTGCAACTTATTTTATCTGTCCATAAAATACTATTTAACATGACTGTCACTCGTCCTGATGCGCTTATGTGTATGCGCAGCAGCTGGACAAATCCATTTATCTTCTGGGAGGGGACAGTAGTAACAGCAGCTGGCGTGAGATAAACGGTGACATCACCTCGCGTTCCGTGCAAGGGGAATACTGCCAGCCGTTCTTCCCCCTCTAGGTTACCTTGTCCTCTGCGTTTCTGCCGTGTCAGGTGGAAAAAATCGGCCTGTACTCAAATTATAGTTATCTTGAGTCTCTCTTACACATCTATCTAAATTTATTTTAGGTCGTGTTTTCCACATTCTCCTAACAATTTCCTCAGCATATACTGCATATCTTTAATTTCCTGTGCAATGGCTAATAGTAATAATAATAAATGTAATTGTACAACTTGATTTACAATATTTCCCCCAGAACTTGCTACACTCCTGTACAAATTGTCTGGTTTCTAAGCCTATTTTGTGCTACTTGGCTCCCTGGCCTTATAGCTCACCGAGTAGCCCTTTGCGCTCATTTCTCTCCCCCTCCCCTTCGTTGTCCTTTCCTTGCGTAGTCCATTTTTCTTTTACTTTGCCTAAAAACTTCCCCATGTCTCTAGTTTTTGTTTCTTGTCAGTATTTTTATATTTATTTTTCTGTCAGTTTTCATACCATATCATTAGTTCTCTACACTCAGGCATGTAGCGCTGTACACTTTCCCTTCTGCAACATAATTCACATGTCCCTTTTCTAGTTCCTCTTACCCTCTCAAGCACATTGACTTCGATACTAATACTATTACATTGTCAACTTACCATTCCCTTCCCACTCTCCTTTTCTTATTTTATAGAAGCTTAATGATTTTTATCTTCTAAACTTCCCCATATCTCCTGCCTTTCTCTGTCTTCTTGCTGCCTTCCAAAATCCATTTATATTTCACTCCCCTAAGAGCCATGTATCTCCCATTGCTATGTTTTCATACTTTTTGCATTCCTGCCCACCAACTATCTTTGTTTGCTACTCCTTTGCTGGTTCAGGTGTATCTTTAAAATGTGTTCCTCCTTTTTTGTGAAACATCTAAATCAGAATTTTAAAATTTCTTCTACTATTACACCATTTCTGCACGTTCTTCCCAATTCTATTAAAACTGCCTTCCCTGGGCTGGTCTTGGTAGACCTAGTGATTCTTTACAGAACGTAATAAATTCAGTTTTCACCATAAGTATGAAATGAATGCAGAAATAATTTCGGAACCTAAAATGCTAAAAGCTCATCGTAAGCAGTGAAGGAAAAACTTAGATAAATGCTTTATGCAAAAGGACAAGAAATAACTGATAAAGGATGATTTAGTTGTGTACCTGACTGTTTGTAGCTTCGCCGTTTTCTAGAGTACGAGAGGCAGAAAACAATAAAGCTAGGTATCCTCAACAGTTGCGCTTCCTTCTATTATTTATTGCTAATTTTAACCTTTGATCATTTTGAATTTATAAACAATTGGGTGGAACTGTTCCTCGGAGCAGATTCATAGTAAATCTTTCTGGATTCCAGAAGGGATAACGAATTGTCGCCATTAAAAAGTGAAATCTCGCCCACTGAGTCGGAAATCGAACCTGACACCTCAGAGTTTAGAGGCCAGCGGGCTGAAATCTAGAAGAGAGGGAATTTCATAAATTCTTCTAATCCTTTGTTACTGTTGCGGGCCAGAGAAGGTTGTGGTGAAATGACAGCGATCCCACGAAACAAAATGTGCAGAATCACCCATTGAGTGAGCATGCATGCCCTAACTGAAAAACCTCAAGGTGTTCCGAAACTGTAAGTGTCTATCAGAGTAATATTTCAAATGTAAGTTGGTAACCTAAAACACGAGTTTTAAAAACTACGAAGAGTGTTTTATAAATTCATATACATAAGAAACATGTTGGCACTTCTGTGATCATAATCAACTATAACAATCCAATTAGGGTTTTACTGAACGTGTGCCTCATCCCAGCAAAACTGCACTTTAAACACTTGTCCTACTTATTTCTTAGTCTCGTCGCCACAAACCAGCATCCATTTCGTCTCGCCTTAACGATCTATCTGCTTACATTAGGTGTCTGTGACAGGGGTGTCTTTAGGAATCAGAAGAAGAGTGGCAGAATAATGAATGCGTTAGAGGATTAAAATACTTACTATAACTATGGCCTTGCACTTGCGCCCATTGCTGCTGCTGGTTATTTGTAACCCGCTCTGAACGGTTCTCCTTACAGTGGTTGAGCAGAACCTTTCCTTATTAGAATGTTGTGTGTTACCCCTATATGCCCTGGCACCCATCCAAGTGTTACGTCATGTTTTGTAGTGTTACATGGGTGCTTGTAATTGCTTTAAGAGCAGATTCGCTGCCACACGTTCTTCATAACGTTTCTCGAGATCATTGTAAGAATGGCGTTATCTTTTCGTGTAGGTCATCCGTCAACACGCCCATATGTAGAGAGCAGACAGTGCCGTTGCAGAAGGGCAAATCCAGCCAATTGTTTAAACATCCGCTGTTACTCAAACCAAGTTCGTCGTAGACTGCGCTTGGGCATAAGACTGACAGCTAGTATTGTTTTGTTATTTGTTGCCTCCTCACTAGATCTCTCCTCTTTAACGTGACGTCCCACTCCATACGACTGAAATAAACACATTCTGTTGCGGACCAGCTACAGTGCAGGTGCTATGGAAACTTTATTTTGTTCCATTTATATGCTAGTTCTTTGGAATGTTGTATTAATAATCGTTGTCACCCTCTGGTAACCATGACACCACCACGCAAGTTCCGGTGTTGTATGTTTTTCCCTATACTGTCTAAGGAAACACTGTTTTTGATCGAACTTGTTCCAAGTTGCTCAGACAAACAAAAACTGTTAAGTATTAGATGCGATTTCATTTCTATGACACCGTTAGATTGGATTGGTGAATATCAAGAAAATGAAACGCAGTGGTGATGTCTATGACCGAGAGAGGAACCCGGCCCCCCAGAGCGGCCTCCCACACACACACAGCGCGGCGGCCTGTAACGAGAGTATGAAACTAGAGAAGAAAGACAAGGCCGAGCGAAAGTTCTAACAGGCTCACTACAAGCCATAGCGTAACGTAACAACTTCACTTATATTTGCATAACAGAGCAACTTTTATTGTTTTGTGATTTACAGCCCACGTGTTTCTTACTATGCCACAATTAGATAATCAAACATTATTTTATTATAACTTGTTCTATTCATAATCTTTTCCCCAGTGCATCCCCTAAAAAGCTGCTTGTTGGCATCCAGCAAATTTCTTTTCATGGTTCTAATCGGTTGTCACCATGTTTTGGTTTCTCATAAAATTTGTAGAGTAACTTGTCTCTCTGTTTGAAGCGAACAATCCACATTCTCAGTCACTGTACACTCACCTTTACAAAGGTGCACACAAGATGCTTCAGTTGCTATCCCTTTCTGACAGCATTCCGAACGATCTATCTTGCTGTCATTTCGAATTCGGAACTCTATATCTTCGAGCTAGTCTTTGAGATTTGATCTCATTTACCTTCATGCTATGTTCCTCGCCGTCTTCTTCGTCCTTTGCTATGTTAAAACAAACGTTATAGATTATATTCAGTCCTGTTTTCTGGAAAGTATTTTTCACAATATTCTCAAGTAGGATTGAACAGGATGGGCATCCTGGTCACGTGTCTCTCCTTATTCTACTTCTCCTGTACTGACTGATACGTTGCAGATTACTTCAGAGCCCGCTCTCTCTGTCTCTCTCTCTCTCTCCAATCCACACTAATGTTCTTCATGGGTTTCTACCAATGCCTTTTACAGATTCCAGACTTTCTCTAGGTGGATTCTTCTGGAAGTGAAGTAGCACCTCTTGTGTCTTGTGCCTTTTTGAAGTCTTACTGCTCTCAAAGTTGATCTCCAGTTACTGGTGGTTCTTCCACAAATGCCACAAAGTACTGTACTACACATTGATAAAAGCTCTTCTACAAATATAGTAATTCTATGAAGTTCATGCGTATAATCATAAGATATGAATGTCCTTGTAAACCACAGTGCTTACGGTTTGATTAAGGAGGACAGAATTACCAGAACTGGGTTGTGGTCCTCTCTAGTCCATCTGATGGGGAAATCTAGAAAACATAGAACAGAAAATGAAGAAGAAAACATCGCAGGAGCAATGATGAGAATGTCACGTGCATGTTCATGGGGACTCCATGTATTGCTGTTGATGGAGATCATCAGTTTTCATTCTCCTTAAAGGTCCTTTACTTTATACTGGGAGATGCTGTCTTCTCCGCCGCTCCCACAGCCCCCAACCTCCCTGTATCATTCCTTCCTTGCTAATTCATTTGTAACTTATTACAAGCCAGTTCAGGGTAGAGGCTTGCAGCCTACAGCGATGTCCGTTTATCTCAGCAATAACAATCTGACACGACTAGGTATTTCTATAAATGTTAGGTTACGTGGTTTTCTGTGTACTCAGCTTCCAATTATTACAATCTCCACTGTCCTAAAACACAACAAACGAAAGTCTAGTGTACACGCCTAAAACTGGCTTTGCAGGTTCCCATCGGTTAAATGCTTGAAGCGGTCGTCCTCATGGGCGACCCACGAACAGCGTCATAAAGACTTTTAGGCTGAGTTTGGTTCGTGTGCAAAAATAATACCTAACAGGACCAAAACTTTCTTCTTCGGCTATGAAATGTCGTGCAAGCTGTTGGATGACGGTTTTGCTTTGCTGGAAAACACAATGCAAACATGGCGACGAGGAATTTATTGCTGCTTAACTATAGTAAGCAGGTATACAAACTTCAGCAGAAAAAGACAGACGCGTTAAACCGAAAAACGAAAAGTCGAGTAAATACCAAACTTGGCATTTAGATTCAGTTTCTTCCAAAGATACGACACGACTATCTTCAAGAAAATCCGCCCACTCTAAACTACCCTTTTCATGGAACATTTTTCGAAATGTTTGATTTTATAAAAAATGGTTGTAACGGTTTTGATTAAAATGCCATATATGAAAGATATTTACATGACAAATAAAATGTATATCTGTGAAGTCCTCTTCATTCGGAAGATATTTTGTATAATCTTGTATAACTGCTAAACGTTAAGCGATAGACACCAAACATGTAGATCCCTTTAAAACACACAGTTTATTTCAAAAAACGTTTTGTGGCATAAGCAATTTCTGAGATATCCATTATTAATGGTTCGAATTGTTCATTACTTGGTCATTCTCTTAAAGTCCTGTCAACATTCAGTTGTTTCTCGCGATGTCATGGAAACAGTATGGAATTTTAAGGCCAACATATAGCGTCCAGTTGTTAAACATTTGACTATCGCTGTTCTCTTTGTAATGTAGCTATTTCTGTAGGTTTATCTCGAAGTAAGTATAAAAAGAGAGTTCTGGCGAACAGACAGATGCCGACAACTGATAAGATCCTTTGTTGTATGACGACAAGCCCCGCCCCCTTTCTTTGTGCGCTATCCCTTAAAGCCGCCGAAGATGACCCCTCCTTTTCGCAGGCTCCTCCCCCTTTCTTTGTTCGCTAACCCTTAAAGCCGCCGAAGATGACCCCTCCTTTTGGTCTCCTAGCATGTCGCCTGGTTCTGTGCCGGTGGCTCCTCCCCCTTGCTTTGTGCGCTAACCCTTAAAGCCGCCGAAGATGACCCCTCCTTTTCGCCGGTTCCTTCCCCCTTTCTTTGTGTGCTAACCTAATGCCGCCTGGGTCTGTCCCCCATGCGGTCTGGTCGCGTGCCGGTGGTCCCTCCCCTTTGTGGTCTGATTGGTTCCCTGCGGATATCCTAATGCTGCCTGGGTCTGTCCCCCATGCGGTCTGGTCGCGTGCCGGTGGTCCCTCCCCTTTGTGGTCTGATTGGTTCCCTGCGGATATGTGGGAGAGTGTGTATTGTTCCTATACGCTGGCGACGTCACCCCACTCTCATAGCGTCCTGTCTAAATCCCGCCCCTGGTGAGGTGTGTGGTAGGGAATGCGATTCTCGATGCCTGCCGCCCATCGGCAAATCGTTTGAGTACATAATTGTGTCAATCAATTAGATAATGTTCGTCCATGCATAAAACATTATTGAAAAAAAAGGATCGGTATTTTATTACTATTAATGTCCGCACATTGCATATCTAATGAAACGCTGCTCGTCGATCGATGAAAACAATTAAGTATTTTTGATTGATTAATTGTATATGAATTGACTCGCGCACCTGGTCGTCATCGTATATGTGTGCTAGCATGTATATAATTATTACGACTAATAACATTTGTTTAATGCTACTTTTGAGGGAAAATATTTTTTGGATTTATAAGAATATTACAACACTTAGATGAATACATAGCTGAAAGGACAGAGTTGCCGTAACACTCGTTATCGCATGATAATTTCGCTGAAAACCCGGGCGCAACCCTTCCTCCATGGAGCGTCTCACTTGAGTGACCGGTCGTTCAAGAGCAGCGGTAAGCTAGCATTCACTTCCCCCTCCCTCGTTGTACAGAGCGCCTCTTGCAGACCGCGTGCCCCCTTGGTGAGAGAGCGGTAAGCTGCCTCTTCCACTGAACGACGAAGATGCCGGAAGTAAAAATTTTAAAAGTTTAACGAATGCACTGCGCGGTCTTAACCTCTCTCCGGCAACAGTCCGACATGTAATAAAAACCCCGGCAGCCGACTTCGGTCTGGTAATAACCAGTTTCACCCCACTCCACGACTGTGTGCGTGACGTCACTAACAAGCCTCGATGTGTAGACTAGCCAGGCTCCATTCTGTCGGCGTCGGTAAATCATGTTAACGATTTGATGAGATAATTGTGTCAATCAATTAGGTAATGCGATATTTAAAAAAGAATCAATGTTTATATACTGCTAATGTAAGGCCATCATGCCTCTAAAGGAGTGAGGTTATTAAACGCTGCTCGTTGACCAATTAAGTATTATTGATTGATTAATGTAATTGACTTGCGCACCTGGAGCTATCTCACCCATTTTTCACCTACTAATGACATCGCATTTGAAATTAAACGCGGCTCGTCGATCGATGAAAACAATTAAGCTTTTTTATTAATTAATTGTATATGAATTGACTCGCGCACCTGGTTGTTCTCGTATATGTGTGATTATTACGCATGTATAATTAATAACATTCGTTTAATTCTTCTTTTGAGCGGAGGGCTTATAAAAATATTACATTGCTTAGACGAATTAAAAAAGCGACTGAAAAGGACGTTGTAAATAGCTAGTGTGAGACGTTAACACGAGAACCCTTTACGAAAAACAAGACGCATGCGACCACTGTGAATCGTCTAATACAATGAAGCTTAAGAAGTGGTTAAACCAGGACGCTAGGGTTTTTCCCCGGTACCTGCTCTTAATGGCTAGGGGTATCATTCACGCCACATGCTGGGGTACGCTCCAACTGATGTTAAAAAATATAAGACCGCTATGTCTCCTCTCACTCGAGAGAAGCAATAAAAAGATTTGCTTTGTTGCTCTTTTAATTAAACTATTTATAGTTTGGCCAGAAATAAGCTTCAATAGAAATGTATATAGGTAGAGACATTCGAGGAAAAATACAGAGTAGGGACTTTCAAAACAGACTTCGTCTCCAACACGTAAACTCTCCCTCTCCTTACAGAACCTTCAAAACATGCATTACTTTCTGCAGGGAACTTTCAAAACAGACATTGTCTCCATCATACAAGCTCTCTCTCTCCCCTTACACAGCCTTCAAAACAGGCATACCTTTCTTAGTAGATATAAAAGTATCGTGAAAGGAGATAATAACATGGAGAGAGGACTTCTAAACATGCAGTGTCCGAGACGTAGCCTCTCTCCCTTTCCTTTCAGAACCTTCAAAACATGCATTACTTTCAAAACAGACATCGTGTCCAACACGTAAACTCTCCCTCTCTTTACAGAACCTTCAAAACATGCATTACTTTCTGCAGGGAACTTTCAAAACAGACATTGTCTCCATCATAAAAGCTCTCTCTCTCTCCCCTTACACATCCTTCAAAACAGGCATACCTTTCTTAGTAGATGTAAAAGTATCGTGAAAGGAGATAATAACATTGAGAGAGGACTTCTAAACATGCATTGTGTCCGAGACGTAGCCTCTCTCCCTTTCCTTTCAGAACCTTCAAAACATGCATTACTTTCAAAACAGACATCGTGTCCAACACGTAAACTCTCCCTCTCCTTACAGAACCTTCAAAACATGCATTACTTTCTGCTGGGAACTTTCAAAACAGACATTGTCTCCATCATACAAGCTCTCTCTCTATCCCTCTCCTTACAAGAAATTCGAAACATGCGCGAGGACCTCAAATATAAATTTGATATTCGTTTTTTAAATGTTCTTTCTAAAGACGTAGCGAACTTTGAGAAATTCAACGAATTATTCACGTGCGTACCCTGCTTGAAAGAAATATGCTGTACACCCCTGAAGAACGCTTACTGTGTTCTTGGAAGAAATGTTCATGTATACCCCCATTAGCGGACAATGGCAGACGTTTCCACTACATTAAACATGTTAAGAGACTTTAAGAATGCATACTGGGTCCTGTATACCCTCATTAGCGGACAATGGCAGTTGTTTCCACTACATTAAACATCTTAATTGGTTTCCTAAGTGCTCTGAAAAACCCAGACCCTCTGGGTAAATAACTTTTAGCGATACAATAGATTTTCTTAATGATTAGCTGAATGGGTTCCTCTGTGCAGAAATTCCATCACAAACCGTGGAAAACCCAAGGCTAGCCATGTTTTAAGCTTACCACAACAATTTTTCCCCGATAATTAATATAAATTCTACATGAAGATTATTAATGATTAAGATTCTAAGCTCTTATTTCTTTCAATAAAATATTGAATATGACTCTAGCGTTAGGAAAATTAAACCGTGAGAAGCAATATTTTCTACGTTGAAATTATAATTAAACGTATACTGTATAGATTCTGTACTTAATCATTCGAATGTATCTTTGTCATTATTTAAATACTCACATACAAGAATTGCATGCATGATATCAAAAATTAAACTGTTGTTATCGTAGAGAAAGCTTATTCCATTTAAACAAACTGGTGTTTGAGCAATTGTAACTAAAAAATCTGATGTGTTACACTCACATCACTTTCTCTACTCTTGTACAAACTATTTTTACAAACGCTTATTCTCCATCTATTTCATGTTAATCGAGATAAACATTTGCAGACTCCATCTTATTGCTAATTTTCTTGTAGATGTAGGGGAAAATATATTTAGAAGGGCAATATAGAAAAACAGTAGCCTTTAAGCACATACATATCTCTTAATAGCTGGTTGCTAGTGCAGCACCATTCCCTTTGCCACAGATTATAACTCTTTGCATATCCAAGACAGAAAATGAATAACGAATTCCCATTTGAGAAAATAAGTATTGAAAAATTTAAGGGAATAAAAAGCAATATCTCGAAAATGGTTCACTCAACAAAAAAATGTATATGACATAAATTGTGTATTTTAACGCGATCTACATTTTTTGTGTAGTACAATTTTGTCCATCTCTTATGGTTTACCAGTTATGCAAAAGTCGTTCACAATAAAGAATACTTTTGGAGACATTCCCAGGAAATTCAAAATATACATATTATTTGTCATAAAAATATCTTAAACATATGATATTTTAATCAAAATCGTTAGAGCCATTTTTGAGAAAATTAAAATTCTCGAAAAATCTTCAATGTAAAGGGTTCTCTGGGGTGGGGGGATTTTCTTGAAAACCATAGTGTCGCATCCTTGGAAGATTCTGAACCCAAATACCAAGTTTGGTGTTTATAAGACTGTTCGTTTCTGAGTTATGCTGTTCACAGACACACAGACACACATACGGACTTGTTTCCAAAAATGCTTTTTTTGGATTCAGGGGGTCTCAAAACATGTATTTTCGGTGAAATCTCGGTATCGAAATTTTGGGTGGAATACAATACTTCCCCTACTTACTATACGTAGTAGAGAAAGTAAAATTATTTAATAGTAGGTATACAATGCCGATTCTCGCACACTAGAGCTACCTACGACAGCATAGAGTTCTGGATTGTATAAGGAGAAAAGGATATATTTAAGGGGAGTTTCTCACCCCATATGCAGTCACATAACTCTTTCGGCCTCCCAGAATGCTATGTATTTTTCACGCATGTGTTTAAAACATGTATTTTTCAGGGGCCTTCTGAATATTGTTAGGTATCGTGACGACGTAGTAGCGTAGTGTGACGACGTTGTCAAGGAAGGCGACAACGTGTGACAGTCAAAGGGTAGGGGACAGTGCCTCTACCTTTCACGGATAAAAACATTGAATCTAAACAAGCGAATAGCATACATAGCGTGTCTTAAAGAGAAAGTTCCTGTCTAAGACATATTTTAGCTGTGATGTGTTCTTGTTATGGTTGTAAATAAATATCTACATTAAAGCCTGTCATTGCGATCTGATTATGGGTTCTGACAAGCACATGACCGTATGTCTTCCTGCATGTTCGAGTATTTAGAGAGGCGGTCAGCGGTGTTTGTGTGATTTCCTGTGTTCATAGGTCTTCGTATAGCTTCGCGTGCTTAGAGCGAGTGAGCAAAGTATTGCAACGATAATGTATTGCTCGGCGGTGTTCGGACGTCTCCGTACAGGTTCGGGTGCTTAGAGTAAGTAAAGTATTGTGAAGATGTATGTATTGATCGGGTATAATCGCGCAGATTCGGAAGCTTAACTCGTGAGGCTGCCAACCGAAGAAAGGGCAAGTATCTTTTTGAGCAGAAATTCGCCTACAGACCAGGGAAAACCGCGAAAAAATCAAAGGTCTGAGCGAGTGGCCGACGGTAATCCAGTCAAAGTGCCTTAGAAGCACAGGCATTCGCATGCAGACCAGGGAAAACAACGAAAAGAATCAAAGGTCTGAGCCAGTGGCCGACAGTAATCCAGTCAGGGTGCCTTAGAAGCACAGGCATTCGCATGCAGACCAGGGAAAACAACGAAAAAATCAAAGGCCTGAGCGACTGCCCAACGGTAATCTGGTTACGTGGCATTGTAACGTAATGTTAAGCTGTAAGGGTGTATCAGGAGACATGGCAGGCAAAAAGGGGGTGTCCTTACCGTTTAAATATTTGAACTTGGAGTCTGTTCCATCCGTCCTGGCGTCTCCGGCTCTGTGAACAATTTCTGTCTAGATGCCTAATGTTTCAGGAGAGCATCCTTTCCCATATAACTGCATGTTTAGAAGGTCTAGACTATCACCTTTGTCTTTAGGAAATATCTTCGGGTTTTTTGTGAAGGAATTAATAGGATAATGTTTATAAAAAATAAATGTTGTTTATATTACATAGGCCTCATTTTTTTATTAATCCTTTTATACACCTCATATCATACAGTCCGATATTAAGATGGTTCTGGCTTCTAGATTCCCATTTATTCAAGTCTCTTTCAGTAATAAATCAATAATTTTTTGTTTAGATTTCATGTAGCATCAATGTTTTAAGATATTGCATTCTCCTTTAAACAATTATGAAATTATTTATGAAATCAATGGTATTGGCGGGTATAGCAGTAATAATGAGTACATAATTTATATATTATTGCTATATTCTACACACGCGAATGTTTTTCCTTGCATGTTCCACGCTGCACTGTGCTGCAATTCTTCATTGATTGAGAATGTTCCTATCACATTTCTGTTTATGTTGTTTTAAGCTATCTCGTTCTTCCTCTTCATTTACATTCATCTGGGCATTCCTGTAACACACATTCACATTATTTGCAGCTTATTGTAGGTATATACTTCGACTCGGAGAATCATTGCAAGGGGTATTAAACTTCTTTCTACGCGAAATCACTCAGACTACAATCTAAAGATTATTTACGCATATTTGTTTTAATGCAGTAATGCATGCTTTGACAACTGCTATCCTACTGGAAATTATTTGCAACTTGCTGTAGGTATCTGCTTTGAGGTAAAGAATCAGTGAATAGACTATTAAACTTCTTTCTGGAGATCCTCGCCCAGACTACATCCTAGGCGTTATTTACACAGTGATGTATACTTTAGACAAATGTTATCCTAGTGAATTTATAAACTCAACGAATGTAACTCTAAATGAAGCTTTGAAAGGATAGCTGAATTATTTCTACAAACCTTAACAGGAAGAAAAGACAATTTACATGTCTTAAACTTGCCGGCTGGTACTACTCCATGATATACCATTTGAAACTTCCCTGGCATTTCCTCCAACTGTTGGCTTGTTAGGGTTGAATATCTTGTCGGAAGAAACACTTGCTTATCGGCTAAAACTGAAACTTATATTATATTATATTATAAGCCTCCTCTGGCTGAAGATCTTGTAGTCTTTGAACGACCGGGTAAATGCTACCCTCAGCCAATGTGTTAAGTTGAGATGCCAAACTTTCTGCATTAGGAAGAGAAAAAAACATATTCTTTATTATAGAATGTGTTGCATAACAAAATTTCATTTATTTGAAGGTTACAAAATTATTAACTTTTTTCGGTATAATATAATAATAAAAAATGATAATATGTGTAAATATAATTGAGGTTCTGCTTCACTAATGAAGTTCATTAAGTACTGTATTTTTCCATTTAAATATTTTAATATAATGTAAATATTTACTTTGTAAGAGCAAATGATTCGCGCAACAGACTTTTTGTAATATTCTAAAGCAAAAACGTTAATAAGGTATTCAAATAATTGTATTTTCTCCAAAAGGAATATAATTCACTCTGTGAAATCCTGTATTTAAATATCTGGAATAATAATTACTCAGCAGGATGAATACTTAACTAAATTGTTCACATTTTTTGAGAATTCGCGCAGTTAGCTATTAAATGTAGAATAAGCTTGCCTAAAATGAATTCTTAACTAAACTGTTCACATTTCAGAAAATTCACCTGTCTAGCTATTAACTGTTAGAATGCTCAGCAATTTACAAATAAATGTCCGACATTAAAAACAAGAAGGCAAATATAAGTTAAATGTACTAAGTAATAAGTTAACTTTTTAATGAAAATGAATTGGTGATACAACTTACCAGACATAATGTTCGATGAAATTTCACGTTGAAAGAATAAAGTTTGCAGAGTGCTTAGATCGCTGTGTTCTCATAATACAGTGAAAATCGTCGGAGAAGCTGCTGCTTTTATATCATTTCTTCCGATAAAAGCTGAAGGGGGTGAGAGGTGTGATGGTATATAATACAACGATTTTGATTGGCTACTCCAAACCTTCGAGTAGAAGGAGAGGGAAATGTTAGCCTCGCACAGGGACATTTCGTAAGCAAGTCTAAACCTGTTATGGGGATATCCGGCATCACGCCACCTCTCCTTAAGGGAAATGCTTCTGCATATGACGCAAGAAAATTAAAAATATATTTCCTTTTTTACATGTACCGCTAAAATTCATTGTTAATTATTGTTACATTACCAAAATAATTCACCCAAGTATTAAATTTGAATTGTCCGTATGCAATCAAAGAATTATTCTAACATGATATGAATGTGAATGGTGACGCTGAGGTTAGCACCAAGGTATTATTTAGTAATAATTTTAGAGTGAAAATAACGAAAAAAGAAGGTATTGTTTCTGTTGATATAATTTTCCTTGTAAGGCAACACTCGCGCTTATAAAAAATCGTTAATGGGTAGACTATGTATTCGTGAACCTCCATGCAGGTTCTAAAGTCGGCTAGGGTAGTCACTGGGAATCGAACCGTTGAACTCTCCTGTTCAAACCTTGCCCGTTACCACAACGTAATTCTTATCAAAACAACCTTTAAACACCTTTTACCCCTGTTAAATAAGGCTGTTATTCATCAAATATTTCATTGATCTACAAACTAGACCGTAAAAAAACAGGCTAGCTTCAAAGAACAAAATCTATCAGATACATTCGATCGCTTAATTTTGAATTCAATCTCCCCCATTTTGAAAAATACATGTTTTAAACACATGCGCGAAAAATACAGAGCGTTCTGGGAGGCCGAAAGAGTTATGTAACTGCATATGGGGTGAGAAACTCCCCTTAAATATATCCTTTTCTCCTTATACAATCCAGAACTCTATGCTGTCGTAGGTAGGTCCTGTGTGCTAGAATCGGCATTGTATACCTACTATTAAATAATTTTTAGTTACAATTGCTCAAACACCAGTCTGTTTAAATGGAATAAGCCTTCTCTACGATAACAACAGTTTAATTTTTGATATGATGCATGCAATTCTTGTATGTGAGTATTTAAATAATGACAAAGATACATTCGAATGATTAAGCACAGAATCTTTTAGTATACGTTTAATTATAATTTCAGCGAAGAAAATATTGCTTCTCACCGTTTAATTTTCCTAACGTTAGAGTCATATTCAATATTTTATTGAAAGAAATAAGGCCTATGAAACTTAATCATTAATAATCTTCATGTAGAATTTATATTAATTATCGGGGAAAAATTGTTGTGGTAAGCTTAAAACATGGCTAGCCTTGGGTTTTCCACGGTTTGTGATGGAATTTCTGCACAGAGGAACCCATTCAGCTAATCATTAAGAAAATCTATTGTATCGCTAAAAGTTATTTACCCAGAGGGTCTGGGTTTTTCAGAGCACTTAGGAAACCAATTAAGATGTTTAATGTAGTGGAAACAACTGCCATTGTCCGCTAATGAGGGTATACAGGACCCAGTATGCATTCTTAAAGTCTCTTAACATGTTTAATGTAGTGGAAACGTCTGCCATTGTCCGCTAATGGGGGTATACATGAACATTTCTTCCAAGAACACAGTAAGCGTTCTTCAGGGGTGTACAGCATATTTCTTTCAAGCAGGGTACGCACGTGAATAATTCGTTGAATTTCTCAAAGTTCGCTACGTCTTTAGAAAGAACATGTAAAAAACGAATATCAAATTTATATTTGAGGTCTTCGCGCATGTTTCGAATTTCTTGTAAGGAGAGGGATAGACAGAGAGCTTGTATGATGGAGACAATGTCTGTTTTGAAAGTTCCCTGCAGAAAGTAATGCATGTTTTGAAGGTTCTGTAAGGAGAGGGAGAGTTTACGTGTTGGACACGATGTCTGTTTTGAAAGTAATGCATGTTTTGAAGGTTCTGAAAGGAAAGGGAGAGAGGCTACGTCTCGGACACAATGCATGTTTAGAAGTCCTCTCTCCATGTTATTATCTCCCTTCACGATACTTTTACATCTACTAAGAAAGGTATGCCTGTTTTGAAGGATGTGTAAGGGGAGAGAGAGAGCTTTTATGATGGAGACAATGTCTGTTTTGAAAGTTCCCTGCAGAAAGTAATGCATGTTTCGAAGGTTCTGTAAAGAGAGGGAGAGTTTACGTGTTGGACACGATGTCTGTTTTGAAAGTAATGCATGTTTTGAAGGTTCTGAAAGGAAAGGGAGAGAGGCTACGTCTCGGACACAATGCATGTTTAGAAGTCCTCTCTCCATGTTATTATCTCCTTTCACGATACTTTTATATCTACTAAGAAAGGTATGCCTGTTTTGAAGGCTGTGTAAGGGGAGAGAGAGAGCTTGTATGATGGAGACAATGTCTGTTTTGAAAGTTCCCTGCAGAAAGTAATGCATGTTTTGAAGGTTCTGTAAGGAGAGGGAGAGTTTACGTGTTGGAGACGAAGTCTGTTTTGAAAGTCCCTACTCTGTATTTTTCCTCGAATGTCTCTACCTATATACATTTCTATTGAAGCTTATTTCTGGCCAAACTATAAATAGTTTAATTAAAAGAGCAACAAAGCAAATCTTTTTATTGCTTCTCTCGAGTGAGAGGAGACATAGCGGTCTTATATTTTTTAACATCAGTTGGAGCGTACCCCAGCATGTGGCGTGAATGATACCCCTAGCCATTAAGAGCAGGTACCGGGGAAAAACCCTAGCGTCCTGGTTTAACCACTTCTTAAGCTTCATTGTATTAGACGATTCACAGTGGTCGCATGCGTCTTGTTTTTCGTAAAGGGTTCTCGTGTTAACGTCTCACACTAGCTATTTACAACGTCCTTTTCAGTCGCTTTTTTAATTCGTCTAAGCAATGTAATATTTTTATAAGCCCTCCGCTCAAAAGAAGAATTAAACAAATGTTATTAATTATACATGCGTAATAATCACACATATACGAGAACAACCAGGTGCGCGAGTCAATTCATATACAATTAATTAATAAAAAAGCTTAATTGTTTTTATCGATCGACGAGCCGCGTTTAATTTCAAATGCGATGTCATTAGTAGGTGAAAAATGGGTGAGATAGCTCCAGGTGCGCAAGTCAATTACATTAATCAATCAATAATACTTAATTGGTCAACGAGCAGCGTTTAATAACCTCACTCCTTTAGAGGCATGATGGCCTTACATTAGCAGTATATAAACATTGATTCTTTTTTCAATATCGCATTACCTAATTCATTGACACAATTATCTCATCAAATCGTTAACATGATTTACCGACGCCGACAGAATGGAGCCTGGCTAGTCTACACATCGAGACTTGTTAGTGACGTCACGCACACAGTCGTGGAGTGGGGGTGAAACTGGTTATTACCAGACCGAAGTCGGCTGCCGGGGTTTTTATTACATGTCGGACTGTTGCCGGAGAGAGGTTAAGACCGCGCAGTGCATTCGTTAAACTTTTAAAATTTTTGCTTCCGGCATCTTCGTCGTTCAGTGGAAGAGGCAGCTTACCGCTCTCTCACCAAGGGGGCACGCGGTCTGCAAGAGGCGCTCTGTACAACGAGGGAGGGGGAAGTGAATGCTAGCTTACCGCTGCTCTTGAACGACCGGTCACTCAAGTGAGACGCTCCATGGAGGAAGGGTTGCGCCCGGGTTTTCAGCGAAATTATCATGCGATAACGACTGTTACGGCAACTCTGTCCTTTCAGCTATGGATTCATCTAAGTGTTGTAATATTCTTATAAATCCAAAAAATATTTTCCCTCAAAAGTAGAATTAAACAAATGTTATTAGTCGTAATAATTATACACATGCTAGCACACATATACGATGACGACCAGGTGCGCGAGTCAATTCATATACAATTAATCAATCAAAAATACTTAATTGTTTTGATCGACCGACTAGCCGCGTTTCATTAGAAGTGTAGTGTGTGGACATTAGTAGATGTAAAATGGGGGAGATAGCTCCAGGTGCGCAAGTCAATTCATATACAATTAATCAATCAAAAATACTTAATTGTTTTCATCGATCGACGAGCAGCGTTTCATGAGATATGCAATGTGCTGACATTAGTAGTAATAAAATGCCGATTCTTTTTTTCAATAATGTTTTATGCATGGACGAACATTATCTAATTGATTGACACAATTATGTACTCAAACGATTTGCCGATGGGCGGCAGGCCTCGAGAATCACATTCCCTACCACACACCTCACCAGGGGCGGGATTTAGACAGGACGCTATGAGAGCGGGGTTTCGTTGCCAGCGTATAGGAACAATACACACTCTCCCACGTATCCTCAGGGAACCAGTCAGACCACAAAGGGGAGGGACCACCGGCACGCGACCAGACCGCATGGGGGACAGACCCAGGCGGCATTAGGATATCCGCAGGGAACCAATCAGACCACAAAGGGGAGGGACCACTGGCACGCGACCAAACCGCATGGGGGATAGACCCAGGCGGCATCAGATTAGCACACAAAGAAAGGGGAGGAGCCTCCGGCACAGAACCAGGCGACATGCTAGGAGACCAAAATGAGGGGTCATCTTCGGTGGCTTTAAGGGTTAGCGCACAAAGAAAGGGGGAGGAGCCTGCGAAAAGGAGGGATCATCTTCGGCGGCTTTAAGGGATAGCGCACAAAGAAAGGAGGGCGGGGCTTGTCGTCATAGAACAAAGGATCTTATCAGTTGTCGGCATCTGTCTGTGCGCCAGAAGTCTCTTTTTACATCTACTTCTCGATTAATAAGGAGATAAAGTAAACTTTCATAAGAATACTTCGTATACCGACTAATAAACGATAAAGGGTAAGTAATGTGAATGTAACATATATGATTTTAATTATATACTATAATCACGCTCGCGCACCTATAAGTACGATGAAATCCTGATATCGAATGTAACCACAGTTCCTCTACCTTAGGCAACCGGTAGGCACACAAAACAAACAATACTAAGAGTATAATGAATGTTACGTGAAAAACTCAAAAAGGGGACTTTCTCGCCACGGGCTCTTAATCCACAGTCTGTCAACCTGACAGCGGATTAATGTGAAGAACAATGGCGGCGTCACGTCACACACTGTCTGTCTCTCTTCTGTTTCCCAAGTTACAGCCAGTCTCCATGCTGCAGTAACACATCAATTTAATCGGTTGTGTTGAATAAACTGAGCGGGAACATAGAGCAGTGGTGGAAACATAACTGCCGCGGAAATGTTTAAAAGAGATGGGCGGCCACGTGCCAGGTGTGCCAAAGCATATCATCTATACCAAATACAGCTACTTCACGTAAACGAACCAATGGAGAAACGTTTGTTGTCGAGCAGTTAGCTTTGGATCATCTCACGCAACAGGTCTCTTCATCTGAGCACGCTCTTGGGAGAAAATACGAGAGGCGATAAGCAAGTGCCTATCTCAGCTTCAACCTCCAGACATTTCTTCAGGTTTGGAAGCAAAAAGTAATCGCTGGGAGCCAAATTCGGCGAGTATGGTGAGTGTGGAAGTGAAGGTTACACAGTTTTGCAGCAACAATCCCAGACGTGATGAAAGAGAACTTTATTTTTCACAAGGTGTGGACGTTTAGCCTAAATAGTGTCCCTTAATTGGTCCAGTAGTGAATCGTAATACTCCCCGGTGACGGTTCTGTCCTTCTGGAGTGGCCTATGAGCTAAGAATCCTAGAAAACCATAGCCATGACTTTTCCTGTAGATGGAACCGTGTTTGCTTTCTTTGGTGTAGTTTCACCTGTTTGGACTGCTCCTTCGTCTCTAGCGTGCAGTGAGTGATCTTTCATGTACTGTTATGAAGCATCCAAGCAACTCACTGGAATTGCGATTAAAGAAGCCTGAACGCTGCTGAGAAATGTTCCTTTGAATGTGTTTTCGGTCCAGCTTTCTCATACCCAATACTCCGTATAAAGTGTAGTAGGCACGGTCTGTCAAGGTGTTTGCATGTCTTCACTCGGCGAACATTGAGTGCGGTATTGTTAATCTTTGTCGTGGCCATTTTGGGACGCCGTGAGCGCTCATCATCTTCAACAGCTGTCTAAAACGAAGGGATAGAGTCTCTAATGTCCACACGAACTGCTTTTGTGTTTCTGTTGGGGTTAAACTTTATCACAGCTCGTATTTCAGTCTTATTCATTTTGTAGTAGTTTGACATTTGGGGAACGTGTTATAGTGCATTTGATAAAATGGCGCGAGAACACGATCTTTCAATTTACTTGTCAATACAGTGTTGTTTGATTAGTGCAGAAACGTGACATGACATTTCAAGGAAACTTGATTTTACCTGTCATCTCAAAGTTATTAGAACAACTTTGGAAAATGAAAAGAGGGTGGGTAAGGTCTAATAAGGAAAGTTGGTATTCGTTGTTCATGGAAAGGTAAAATGAAACTAAAAAATGCAATGCTAAATACGGGATTTGAACCATGGAGCTACTTTAATGGAGCTAGTTAGCATGCCAGCATGACACCAAACTCCTAAGAGACTCACGTGCGAAACAACAATTATTATTATTATCAAAGATTATTGATAATTGCACACACACAGCTGTTTCTGTTTCTCTACAACATACTTAGCAGGTAGGGGAAGTATTGCATGTGGGGATTTCACCAAAAATACTTGTTCTGAGTAAAAAAAATAGATAAAAGCCCGCGCGCGTGTGTGAAACATAATTAAAAAAGGAAATCTCAAACACCAAACCTGGCTTTTACGTTCAGGATCTACCAAAGATGCCACAAGAACATTCCCCATCTCAAACTACCCTTTACATGGAACATCTTTCTTTTTTTAAAGATTTTTTTTGTTTGTTTTATTTTCTCAGAAATGGTTCTTAGCGATTTTGGAATTTTCTGGCAATGGCCCGTGAAGTCCTCTTCATTCCGTACGAGACAGGCAAAAACTTAATGTACACAAAACATGTAGATCTCGTTAAAAGGCACAATCAACTGTTTCAGAGGTGTTCTTTATTATTGGATCGAAGTGATCATGCACAGTTGTAACTACAGGGGAAAACAAGTGACTAATCAAAAGATATATGTATGTAATGTAATTAAAATAAACGTGTTTCTTGTGCTGCACTCTATGAAACTGGATGGGCACTACACGCTGAATGGTAATTCCACGTTTCCTTTACCCTCCAAGCTCTTCAGAACCTTCATATGTAGAAGTTGGTCTCCATTAAAAGGGACAGAAGAATACCATTTTGTAAGAATAATTTGTACAAGGGTTGGTAGCAGTGGTAACATAGATGGAAAAGTATTAAGGGAGGTTATGTGTAGGTATCCATTTTTAAACACTGCAATGATAAATATGAGTTAATTCTGATTGAAATATTTAAATAAATATATTTTACATTCACAGATTAATTGGAATTAAAATTAAGATAGGATGTTTTGCTTATTCTAAGTCCGAGAGTGAATGCCCACTGTGACGTGTCTTATGTTACTGCTGCAGGACATGCACTATAAAATAATTCTTAACTACGGGGTCATATCTATTAGTGGGTAACTCTTAGATCGATGTTTAGCGGACAGTTAGCCTTCTAGGTCTCATCGCTGTAACCATGCCACCTTGCTTCGTCACGTGTCCACAGAGACTCTAGCGCATAGCAACCGGACCTTCTGCTTCGTGCAGATAACATTAGGGTGCCGTCCAGTGTAACCGTCGCCTTCATATAGACAGGTGGACAGTTAGCCTTCTAGGTGTCATCCCTCTAGCCATGCCATCTTGCTTCGTCACGTGTCCACAGAGATCCTAGCGCATAGCAACCGGACCTTCTGCTTCGTGCAGATAACATTAGGGTACCGTCCAGTGTAACCGTCGCCTTCATACAGACAGGCGGACAGTTAGCCTTCTAGGTGTCATCCCTCTAGCCATGCCACCTTGCTTCGTCACGTGTCCACAGAGATCCTAGCGCATAGCAACCGGACCTTCTGCTTCGTGTAGATAACATTAGGGTACCGTCCAGTGTAACCGTCGCTTTCATATAGACAGGTGGACAGTTAGCCTTCTAGGTGTCATCCCTCTAGCCATGCCATCTTGCTTCGTCACGTGTCCACAGAGATCCTAGCGCATAGCAACCGGACCTTCTGCTTCGTGCAGATAACATTAGGGTGCCGTCCAGTGTAACCGTCGCCTTCTATAGCTTCATCTATATAACAGTATTCGCTATTACCACCTACACTTTTTTTTCAGACTTAAGCTGGAACTTTGCGTCGTGGTATTACATATCCAATCCGGTATTTACCTTGGTGCCTGAGGGAAATCACGAAAAACCTCAGTCAGATTGGTCGGCCCACGGGATTTGAACCCGGGACCTCCACGTTACTGCTCGGTTACAAAATAGTGTTTCTGTTATGGGAGGGAGATATGTGAACAGTTGCTGTTGTTTGGCACATTGTCGAGGACATAAACGTAGCTATACGATTAGGAAGTGTTTTCCCCACCAACCTAGGAAGAGGCTTTTATTTTAACGAAGCTATTTTTGCTAGTAATTTTAGCAAGGGAGACAGTTCCATCCCCCAAAACGCCTCAGATTTTCAGAAAGCGGGCCGTGTGTTAGCGATCACCACAGCTTAAAACAAAAAGTGCGATAAATACAAAAACTTGAACATCTTCCCAGAATGCAACATTTCTTGGAAACCTCCTCCTAGTCGCACTTTTCATTTTACTTTCTCTGCTACGTATAGCAAGTAGGGCGACTATTCCATTCCACCCAAAAACTCCACACCGAGATTTGAACGAAAGTGCATGTGTTCAGGCGCCCTCAATCCAAATAAAACATTTTGGTAAACGTGTTTGTGTGTGTCTGTGAATAGCATAACTCAAAATCGAAAAGTAGGATAAACATCAAACTTCGTATTTAGGTTCAATATCTTTTAAACGAGCCACCAAGATTTTCAACAAAATCCCTCCACTCCAAATAGCTTTTACATGGAACATTTTTCGAAGCTTTTGATTTTCCAATAAATGACTAACGATTTTGATTAAAATATCATATATTAAAGATATTTACATGACAAATAAAATGTATATCTTGAATTTTCTGGGAATAACCTATGAAGTCCTCTTCATTCGAAGGTCTTTTGTGTAATCTATTATAACAGGTAAACGTGAAGCGATAAACGAAAACGTACCACACAAAAAATGTAGATCTCTTTAAAACACACAATTTATTTCAAATAAGTTTTTTGTGGCATTAATAGTTTCTGACATATCCGTTATTAATGGTTGGAATTGTTCATTACTTGCTCATTCTCTTCAAGTCCTGTCAACATTCAGTTGTTTCTCGCGATGTCATGGAAACAGTAAGGAAGGCCAGCATATAGCATCCAGTTGTTAAACATTTGACTATCGCTGTTCTCTATAACGAAATGTGTAATGTAGCTGTTTCTGTAAACGTTTATCTCCATTAAAATGTAGTAGATGGAAACATAAGCTTTAGTAAGAATAATTTGTGTACCCGCTAATAAACGCTAGAGGGTAGAGAAAATCATGTGAATGTATCACATAAGATATTTTTACTTTCTCTAATACGTATAGTAAGTAGGGGAAGTATTGTATTCCACCCAAAAATTCGATACCGAGATTTCACCGGAAATACATGTTTTGAGACCCCCTGAATCAAAAAAAAGCATTTTTGGAAACATGTCCATGTGTGTGTCTGTGTGTGAACAGCATAACTCAGAAACGAACAGTCGGATAAGCACCAAACTTGATATTTAGGTTTAGTACCTTCCAGAGATGCAACACGAAGGTTTTCAAGAAAATCCCCCCACCCCAGACTACGCTTTACATTGAACATTTTTCTAAAATTTTAATTTTCTCAAAAATGGCTCTAACGATTTTGATTAAAATATAATATGTTTAAGATATTTTCATGACAAATGAAATGTATATCTCGAATTTTCTGGGAATGTCTCCAAAAGTATTCTTCATTGTGAACGACTTTTGCATAACTGGTAAACCATAAGAGATAGACAAAATATTACTACACAAAAAATGTAGATCGTTAACATACATAATTTATGTCGTATACATTTTTGTTGTTGAGTGAACCATTTTCGAGATATTGCTTGTTATTCCCTTAAATTTTCCAATACTTTTTCTCGAATTAGTTATTCATTTTTTTTATGTCCTGGACATGCAAAGAGAATGGAATGCGCCACATAGCAACCAACGTTTAAAATATTTGACTATCGCTTAAAACCTACCATATTCCCCTTGCATCTACAAGAAAATTAGCAATAAGATTAACATCTCGATTAACATGATGCGTATAGAGAATAAGCGTTTGTAAAAATAGTTTGTACAAGAGTAGAGAAAGTCATGTGAGTGTAACACATCAGATTTTTTTAAGCTATGCTGATCACAGATACATACAGGGACACGGGATTTTGCAAAAAAATAAAAGGTTTTTCTATTATTCAGGGTGTCTCAAAACGTGTATTTCCGTTGAAATGTATGTATAGAATTTTTGGGTGGAATGCAATACGTGGCAGAGAAACAAAGTTGTGCCCCAAACGAGGAACCTCCCCTATAAAACAGGAAAGAGAGAAACATGTTACTTCGTGACCAACAACTTGCATGGGGCCAAATATATCCCAAGGCTACTCTATTGTTAGCACTGCGGTAGGTAAGGGCTGCTTTTGTGACGTCATTATCGCCACTACATTTTGGTGGTGTTTAACTTTAGTTGCTGTCTGGACTGTTTGACTCCCTGCTCTACTCTCTCAGAAATAATTCACTCGTACCTGCACATTAAACAAATAAATATTGATGTCTTACATTCACATGGCTTTCTCTACCCTCTAGTGGCTATACAAATTATTCTTATGAAAGTTTATTTTTCTGTCTGCTACATTTTAATCCAAATAAACCTTTACAGAAACAGCTGCATTACACATTGCGTTTGAGGCAGTATTTTAATACCTGAATAATTTCAGTTGTATTTTACAATAAGTAAATTCAATAACAGCCCACCTTGAAACAATATGTATGTAATAGTTATTTAAATTGTATGTAACATGCTTATTTTTATTGTAAACATGTTTTAATAATGTTAGGTGAATACATTATATACTTTAATACCTAATGCAAGAGCTGTGAGAATAAGTTTTAAGTTGCTAACAATGAGGTAACCTTGTAGCAATAATGAGTTAAGAGTGTTTGAAAAGTCATGATTATATCAAAGATAAGGTTTAACAGTTTGCCAATCAATAGCAAGGAAACAGTTTAAGTAAAATGCAGATATTCTATTCGACTAGAATTAGCCAATCAGAGACTTGAAATACCGAAGTTTATTACAGGTTTAACCGTTTAAAGTTGCTCAGTTGCTGGCAAGCCTTGGTAGTGAAGATGTGTTCTCTACGTGTGAATCGTAAAATACGTATACGCACTAAGTGAAAGTATTGAAGATTCTCACAGTTCTTAAAAAGTGTAGTTCTTTATAAAAATATGCAAGAATTAATAAAGGAAGTGAATTTAAAAACTTAAATTCTGTGATGTCTACAATCATTGTCACACCGCGCCCTGCCTAAGACACGTGACTCTACAAATAAGACTGACGCAGCCGAGGCAAATTCAAGCATAAATAATATATAGAAGCAGTGTTAATAACAAAGTTAAATATTATAGTGTAATAAGAAAAACACATCTTGAAATCAGCGTCTCATACGTAGAAGCATATTGCGTAATAACAGTAACTATTACGTAAGCAATTGAAACCGACGCCCAAAGCGTGTGTTGCAAACTTCATAAAGCAACTAAAAAAATACGTAATAACAACATAACCTTCAAGTTTAAACAATACCCAATAAGAAAATATAATCTTCAAGTCTAAACATATGTATTACGTGAAGCAAATAACCTTCTTCAAGTTCTAATAATTTACGTAAACATAATTCTGCTTCACGTTATAGATACAAAGAGAACAGCGACAGTCAAATGTTTAACAACTGGACGCTATATGCTGGCCTTCCATACTGTTTCCATGACATCGCGAGAAACAACTGAATGTTGACAGGACTTGAGAATGACCAAGTATTGAACAATTCGAACACTAATAACGGATAACTCGGAAAGGCTTAAGCTACAAAAAAGTTATATGAAATAAATTGTGTGTTTCAAAGAGATCTACATGTTTTGTGTAGTACGTTTTCATCTGTCACTTAACGTTTACAAGTAATACAAGATTCCTTACGAGTGAAGAGGACTTCACAGAAAATTCAAGATATACATTTTATTTGCCATGTAGACATGTGGTACTTTAAACAAAATGGTTAAAATAACGTTTTTAGAAAATAACAATTTCGATAATTTTCGAGTTATGATGTTCACAGAAACGCACATGCAGAGACAAAAACTTGTGTTTTATTTATGGACGCTCTTTAACTGCTATGGCCCTTAGCGTCCCATTCTATATTGGGCGTGAAAGACTGGTAATTTTGCTCAGAGGCCTCTTTATCAGGCTTGAGGTTCTTTTACGTGCTGTAAATGTACGACACGGGACCACCGGCTTGGCTTTACTTCCGAAGGAAGCCATGCTAAGGATTTTTACGCACGAAACAAATCCTTCGCCTTCCGCCGGGTTTGAACTCGTGACCTCGGGAATCAGAGGCTAGGTGGTTCCCGTAGACCACGGAGGACGACACACATAAACAGACACGCACAGGACGTTTTCCTAAAAATGCCTTTATTTAATTATTTATTCAGAGGGACTCAAAAGGTGTATTTCTGGTGAGGACTCGGTACAGAATTTTTGGCTGGAATGCAATACTTAATCTGGCTACAAGGTAGGTGCGTGGTAGGGAAATAAAAATGACGTCAGTGGTTGACGATAAGAACAGAAGTTACTTGTGTGTTTTAAAGAGATGCGGTTTACCAGCTCTACACAATTGTTTGCGAATCAAGATCTTACAGGCTATTGTCACAAAACGTATGCTTTTTGTTTGTGATACATGTGTCTTAAATACGGACTCGTATATGATGGTTTAATCAAAATTATTTCAGATATTTTTGAAAAACTAAAACAAAACTGTAGTTAAAAATGTTAGGCTGTCAACTTTGGAATTCACTGAACTTAAATACCAAGTTTGCTATTTATCCGGCTTTTAGTTTTTGAGTTACGCTGTTCACACGCGTCCATATCTTTGTCAAAACTGCTTGTTTTATTAAGGGGACCTCCAAACATGTATGTGCAGTAAAATGTCGATATTGAGTGAAATACAATAGTTCCTATAGCGAAAATGAAAAGGCGCAACGAGCAGATACAGGAGGGCGCCTGTTACTTGTGTAATCGACAGATGTTTCTGTTACTGCCCTTTGTCGCGTGGCACGTGACGTCACTGGTGACTCAGCCTTCCGCCCTTCTCTTATGTTTTCTCTAGAATCCGAATATTCTTCCAGGAAGATGAAATTGTCATCAGTTTGTATTTGTAGTGTTTTGTGCTTGGAATTTCTCGTATTTGAATCATTGCAGGCAGAATACTTGTATATTGAATGTCTCTACTCACTCGTTTCTCATACAAGCCCATTCCTCTATGCTGCTTCTCTCGATCGAGATAACTTTGTTACAGTGGACTAAGGCGATAGTCGGATGTTTTAACAAGCGTGTTGCTGATGTGTCGCATTCACATGGCAGTCTCTACTCACTCGTGTCTCATACAAGCCCATTCCTCTATGCTGCTTCTCTCGATCGAGATAACTTTGTTACAGTGGACTAAGGCGATAGTCGGATGTTTTAACAAGCGTGTTGCTGATGTGTCGCATTCACATGGCAGTCTATACTCACTCGTTTCTCATACAAGCCCATTCCTCTATGCTGCTTCTCTCGATCGAGATAACTTTGTTACAGTGGACTAAGGCGAGCGATAGTCGGATGTTTTAACAAGCGTGTTGCTGATGACTTTGAAATTGCTTGGTCCGACCTCCCACTTGATACAAGTATAAGACTTCAAACCAATAATAAGGAAATGAATAACTCGATGTGTTGCATTCACATGACTTTCACTGCCCTCTATCGTTTATTAGTGGTTATACATACTTGTCTTACGAAAGTTTATTTTTCTCGCTGCTACATTTTAATCCAAATAAACCTTTACAGAAACAGCTACATTACACATTTCGTTATAGAGAACAGCGATAGTCAAATGTTTAACAACTGGACGCTATATGCTCCATACTGTTTCATGACATCGCGAGAAACAACTGAATGTTGACAGGACTTTAAGAGAATGATAAATAATTGGACATTTCAAACCATTAATAATGGATATCTCGGAAATGGCTTATGCCACAAAAAAGCAATTTGATATAAATTGCGTGTTTTAAAGAAATTACATTTTTACTGCCACTACTACGTATAATAAGGAAAGTATTGTATTCCACCCTAAGATTTCACCGAAATGCATGTTTTGCGGCCCCCTGAGTAAAATATTAATTTTTATAAAAAGGCCTCTGTGTGTGTGTGTGTGTGTGTGTGTGTGTGTGAAGAGCACAATGACTCAAAAACGAAAAGTCGGTTAAGTACCAAACTTGGTATTCAGTATGTTCCACAGATGCGACACGAAGATTTTCAATACGTTGAACGTTTTTTCAGAATTTTGATTTTCTAAAAATGATACTAACAATTTTGATTAGAATACCATATATGAAAAGGATATTTACATGACAAATAAAACGTATATCTTGAATTTTCTGTGCGGACCTCTTCACTCGGAACAACTTTTGTATAATCTTGCAAAAAAATGTAGATCCCTTTAAAGCACACAATTTATGTCAAATAAGCTTTTTCTGAGATATCCATTATTAATGGTTCGAATTGTTCATTTCTTGGTCATTTTTTACAGCCAGTTGTTTCTCGCGATGTCATGGAAACAGTATGGAATATAGCATCCAGTTGTTAAACATTTGACTATCGCTGTTCTCTATAACGTAATGTAGCTCTTTCTGTAAAGGTTTATTTGCATTAAAATGTAGTATAGAAAAATAAAGTTTTCTGAGAATAAGGTGTATACTCATTAATAAACGATAGAGGATAGAGAAAGTCATGTGAATGTATAACATCAGATTCTTTCTTTACGTTTTCGTGTTAACTTTATCTGTTATACAAGATTCTCTAAAATTGCTTCCGAATAAAGAGGAATTTACAGAAAATTCAAATATTTTAGATGCATATGGTAATTTAATAAAAATCGTTAGGAAATACAAAAACAATGTTTCATGTAAAGGTTCGTTTGGGATGGGGAGATATTCTCGCATCTGTGGAAGGTACTGAACTAAAGCACCAGGTTTTTGAGTTATGCTGTTCAGAGACACACACGGGCCCTTTTCTAATAATGCCTTTATTGGAATCAGGGCCTCACAACATGTACTTCAGGTGAGATCTCGGTATGGAGCGTTTGGGTGGAATACAGTGCAATGATGCCGCCGCCGCTTTTAACAAGAGAATGGCCTAAATACGTTGAGATTGCACGCCACGTGATACAAATGTTGACAGCGAGGAAGCAATTTTATCGACTGTCAGGCCAGTGAATGAGAAAGCCTCACGCTATTTGTGTATTCCGTCGTCTTGGAAACCAGACAAGAAAACATCGTCTGCTCCTTATTTAGCGTTCCATTCACAAGCGCCGAGATTAAAGCTGGGGTACTCTGATATCGCACATTCTCTCTGTGTGTGAATTAAAAGTAAACGAACAGGTGTTTTACCTTTAATGACTGTGTTTTAAGGCGACAGTAAATTGCATTTTTTTATGTTGTCTTATTATTTGGAATTTAATTTCATAATTGTAGACACAATACTTTACATATACAGAATATATCTTTATTGGTGTCATAGATTTGGGGGACGTATCCCTGACATCAAAAAAGTTCATATGAAGATGGGTCGGAAAATAAACGTTTCGTTGTTATAGCTCAAAGAAGATGTATTCCATGAGTGAACAGACGGCAATGCAGCACGAGCATGTGAACTTTATGCAGATACGTACCCTGACAGGCCGTTACCGTGAGTAGGTTATTTAGAAGAGATCGAGCGCAGTTTTTTGCGTTTATATGGGAAAGGATAGGGAAAACGAGGTTAGATGCGACGGGTCACGGAGGAAAATGCGTTTATATGGGAGAGATAGGGAATACGAGGGCTGCTGCTAGGGTAGACAGGGTTGAAGGAGAGAAATGTGTCTATATGAGCCGTAGAGTAAAACCCCCGCTCCTATGCTAGGAGGTAGTTGAAGGAGGGGACGAAATGCGTTTATATGGGAGAGGTAGGGAAAACGATGATAGGTGTCAGGGATTATGATTAAAACTGTAATACAAAGAACCGCATTATTCAAGAACTTTAACAACAAAAAGACTCGATCACTTGTAACATATTCGAGAAGGGGTCTTAGTGGAAAACCCCCCTAAGTCAGTAGTATAGAATTGCGGGTTCTGTATCACTTAATATGCATGGAATGTCTATTCATATGCTAATTAGCCCCCCCTCTCCCCCGCAGTGCCTTGGTAGTTTTAGTTGCAGATGAGGGTCATAAATCTTGTTGAGTACAATGGAAGCTTGACAGTTAAGCAATTAAGGTTATCCTTCACTTGTTAAAACGAACAAAGGGGTCATAAATTTAAGGTTCTGTAACAAAAGGCGAGATGTTTTTCCTACCCCATTCCACATCAGGCCACTTCTGCACCTGTGGGAGCCCACCCAAGAGGCTATTCATCAATGTCAAAATGAACAATGTGGATGCATGACAAAGGAAGAGATTTCTATTGTATTCTCTTTCTATTGTCCGGGACAAGCCTTCTTTAGAAAGACCATCTGCCATACTCATTCCACAACCCTATAACAAAGCCGGTCCCTTTCCATTGTTCGAGCACCTGGTAGCTTAACAAAAGAATCCGGGGATGGCTTTATGCTAGTCCTGTCCTTGTTCGCGTGAAAGAGAGAGAAGCTTGTTTACTTCTTTCTAGATTTCTCATTCCACTGCCCCATAACAAAGCCGGTCCCTTTCCATTGTTCGAGCACCTGGTAGCTTAACAAAAGAATCCGGGGATGGCTTTATGCTAGTCCTGTCCATGTTCGCGTGAAAGAGAGAGAAGCTTGTTTACCAGCTCTACGTAAACAACGCCAGAGTCAGCCATCATGCTTTTTGCCCTGAGGGGTTGTTCTCTCCGATGTTTTACGAGATCCTACGAATATACCCGAGCATAGTTAACAAGCATTCTGTTTGGCTCATTTCAGGCAGCGACTCCGAAAAAGCGCATAATATACATTTCATTACATGCATTAAACCTCTGTGTGGATATCCATAGATCGGTGCTCGATTCTTACTGTAATCAAAAGTTTATTGCTAATGAGAAATTGATGATTGATATTATTATATCATTACCCCAATTAATAAAAGCGTTCAGAGGATTGTAGCTCGAATCTTACCGAGTGAAACTCTAACGCGTAATAACTATTAAACTATGCACGGGTAGATTAAAAATGTATTTAACAAATGTAACTTAATTTTTTATATATCATTACCCTAATTAATGAAAGGGTGTTCAGAGGGTTCTAGCTCAAATCTTACCCAGCGAAACTCTAATGCTTAATAAATATTAAACTATGCAAGGTCAGATTAAAATGCATTTAACAAATATAATTTAATTTTTATATATCATTACAATAATTAATAAAAGGGTGTTCAGGGGGTTCTAGATCGAATCTTACAGCAAAACTCTAATGCGCGATAACTATTAAACTATGCACGGCCAGATTAAAATGTATTTAACAAATATAATTTAATTTTGTATACATCATTACCCTAATTAATGAAAGGGTGTTCAGAAGGTTCTAGCTCGAATCTTACCCAGCGAATCTCTAATGCTTCATAAATATTAAACTATGTGAGTATTGAGCGGTCAGATTAAAACGTGTTTAACAAATATAATTTAATTTATACGACATTACAATGTTTAACGAGCTGTATTCTTAGGAACCCGGAGGTCGCCAGCGAAACGCTATAATAACTATTAAATTAATGAGGCAGGGGACGGTCGGATTAAAATTGCATTTAACAAATATAATTATTTATACTAAACCCTGGTGTATACTTAGATATTCCGATGCCTAGACACGATTCTTTATTTTCTTTCAATCTATCTATCTCTTTCTTTCTCCACGACTTGTACACATCCAGGCGCTCCCATATACACGAGCACATGCGCATACATCAACACACACATACACTGGTGCACGCACGCACACACACGCACATACATACACCAGTACACACACGCATTCACGCACCTCATGCGTATACATACATACACCAGTGCTCTTACACTCACATATACATATATATGGACACACACACACTCGCACGCATGTACACACATACACACACTCACGTACATACATACACCGTTACACTTGCACATACACATACGCACACGATCGCGCGCGCACATATGACTGTTCACTTACATCCAACAGCACCAGCCACACACGCACACACATACACGCACACATATATACCTGCTCACTTGCACATACCAACCACACACACACACACACACCTCATGCAAGCACATACACTCACATACATACATGCATACATACACCAGTATACTTACACATTCGCACACTCACACACACATACGCATGCAGGCATAGACGCGTACATCAGGACAATCACATACACACATACATCCATTAACATTGGAAATTATTGAGGTTACAGAATACAAAAATCTTCGTCTCATTTCACTGTAACCTAGCAAAAATGTAATTCTTTTCAGGCTACCACCCTCACATGGCTTTCATCACAACACATTTTTTTAGTTCATGTAAAGACATTATGGAGCTACTCTGAGAGAGAGAGAGAGAGAGAGAGATAGCGGTAGAGAGGGGGAATTGAAGCAAGTAGCGATAGAGGTGCTGAGAACATCTGCGCATGCGCAACAGGCGATGATGTCATTGGCTGCAATAATCACGTGACGTGTATACATACCCTCCCCGCCCCAACCCCCACCATGACGATGAAATGACATCACTGGAGGGGTTTAGATTGCTATATAAGCAGATACCCGCGCCTGTTAGAAACATTGTGAGCTCATTAACTCTACATTTAAATTTTTAAGAACTAAAAAAACGTAAAGGTTTTAGTTTAAGAAGTGGTGCAACCCATCTACATGTGCAGCATTCAACAGGAAACAATGCAAGGTGAGTGGGTATTTAGATAACTATACAAAAATCACTGCTGGTTTTACAATGCATTTACTTTTTGTTTAAACGATACAGTACATGAAAGACGACTCGTTGCAAGAGAATCATGTATTTTTAAGCTGAGCTTTACACTCACGTGGATTTCTCTACACATTCTTCTACAGTTCACAGGATTTGTCTACTCATTCTTCTTCTATAAACATTCACATGATTTTCGCTACACATTCTTCTTACATAAACATTCATACGATTTTCCCCCACTCGTTCTTTGTTTCACTATACATTCACACGATTTCCTCTACTCATTCTTTGGTTCTCTGCTGGCCCATCTTCCATAAACATTCACATGATTTTCTGTACTTATTATTTATTTCTCTGCACACTAATACGATTTTTGCTGCACATTCTTCTATTAATATTCACACGATTTTCTCCACTCATTCTTTGTTTCTCTACACATTCATAAGCCTACTTAAAAAACATTTGGTGATGCAGCACAACACACACTTTAGTTCTAATATAAAGAAGTGTATAACTTGTCCTTCAACTTGAATAATGTAGTTAAATAATAATTCATGTCAATGACTGTTGCAGATAGACTTAACAAGAGCGTAGTTTCCTACCGACTCGCCGAGTTTAAGATCTCGAAATAGGTCTTAACTATGAGATAAAGTCCTTAAAGAGAGCTCAAACTAGATACGGTACCAGGATCGTATCTTCGTTGGAGGATTGTCAAGTGTTCTTGCCATAATTCGTTAACTGATTGCAGAAATACCAGGCAAAGTATCTCTTCAGTATAACGTATGGCAGAGATGGGGAAATTTAATACAGGTAACTTCTCTTTTATACCTATACAGAAGGTATGTAGAAATATCAAACTTAAGTATTGAATTTTCCCTATTTTAGCATGAAAAAATCATAAATAAAACTGACTCATTGATAATACATATAAAGCTAAAAAAGATACACACTATAGAATTTATAACAAAATCACAATATCACAAATGTTTGAATTTAGTTATGTATAACGCAATGAAATAACGAGCAATATCCGAATTTTATACAAATTTTTGTTTCATTTTAAGTGTGTACTAACAAGAATTAATTCTTTCAGGTTACCTTAACTTCTCCCAAGCACTTTTCTAAGACCTTCATTGTGTAATGTTTCAGGCGGTGCAATAAGGGGAAGAAGAAGAGGAACAGCTTTGCAGTCCTGCAAAGGAGGCTGACGCTATTGGAGGATAGAATAAGCAACATCGAGACACCCAAGAAACATGACGGTAAGAAGCGGGTGCCGAGACGTCTACATCTCGAAAAGGCACAGCATTAAGATAGGATTCTTCTATGATCTTCCAGTGCTTTTAGTGAAAAACACAGACAAATTTGTATACATAACAATTCAAGACTGGGAGATAATTCGTGAGAGTCTTCCTACATTCAGTGCATTCCTCCAAACGAGAAAGTATCCGCGTGTGGAATATTGTGAAAATATTCTTTTCTCTTATAATATTGTTGCTTATATGCAAGAGACAGAAATAAAATTTTTGAACACTAATTTAAATAATTGTGAAATATTTTTAAATAGAGATGAAATTTGCAGGCTTAAAAGAATTGAATCGTTTATAGATTACCATTTAGGTAGCCTGCCTGCTGCAAATGTAATGTCATATGTTGGAACGAGGAGTTGGAGGAAGAAAGTGATGGAAATGCAGGATAAATAACAATAAAAAGAATGAAAGTATGCTTTTACATAGTGTTTTTATTCATTAATAATCATTACATTCCTAATGAAAAAAACAAATCCTTACAATGATTAGTTTAAAATAAAAGCTGCATCACATGAGTCAGAGGCTTGTATGTAAATACTTTATCGTGAATTATCAAACAATACAATGTGGTCTGTGCAGGAATATTTGCACTACCTTGAATTTCTATTCTAATGTTAACAGCGCCATTTACAACTTCCTCTGTTTGATGTGAGCAATCTATAACAAATATAGGAGCAAATTTAAGAAAATCTTTTCTCTTCAATAAAGGATAGTTCTCTTTTTCATAATAAGAGTTTTGAAAGTTTGAGTACATGTCATACAGTGATGCAAATCTCGAGTTTCCAAAGTCCAAATTCATGTCATGATAGGGATAACATTCGCTATTAAGATAAATTCTCAAATTAGTTATGTTACAATGATCAAAAAGGGAACCCTCTTTAGATGCATTACTCGATCTTAAAGTTTGAGCACCCAAAATGACAAATCTCGGTTTCTCCATTTTTGATGTGGTGGCGACATTCCAAGTGAATGATTTAGTTTGCGGCACAGCAGGCTGAGTATGCAGATCCATGGTCCTAAATGGGAGATACAGCGCCTTGTCCGACTTGACAATCTTGAGAATTTCAACCTTTTCAGCATCAGAAAGTCGTATCACTGGCATTCTCCACTCGATTCGTGCAAGTTTAACGCTTGCATTCTCTTCACCCATAGGCGCTAAATACAGTTTTAGAATCCTTGGATTGAATCAGCATCAACAGCAACTGACTATTATGCATAATCTTTGTAGTAGTAGCTGTTCCATTAGATTTAGTAATACTTCCAAGTATATAAATGCTCCGCTTGACACGGGATTCTAATCTCGTTGTTAGCGTCCAGAGCTGATGTATTATACGGCCTCTTCTTTAGTGATCTTCTCATCGAATATAGGTGTCATTGCGAAAGCAATGTCCCGGTAACATTGAAGATGCCCATGATTTCATTGTGTTATTACTAGGTCTAATAAAGAAGACATTCTCATCCACGCCTAGTTTATCTCTGATGTATTTATTAATATCAGTAATCTCATAAGTTCCATCAGGTATATCAATGGTCTTAATTTCATCATTGTGTAGGTAATGAAATTGATTATTATTCCTATCAGCATTTGGAATGGAATAGATGGTTTCAAAATTCAGTAGAGCAATCTCATAATGACCTTTTGGATCTAGCTGAAGAGGAGGATTCAGGTATGTAGTAAGAACAGATTCGTTGCCACTGACAGCAATAGTGTAACTCATTGCGATAGAAATTGCAAGCACAAGTGTCCGCAGATGACCGAGCTAAAACTCTGAAACCTCTTAGTGTTATACAGTACTTTAGCACCTCTGAGGTAACTTTCTATCTCTTTTGGAGGCTTCAAGTTTCCAAAGCTATCGAAATAAAATGACACGTTGTCATCCTTCTTTATAGCAACCCAATGGGTGCCTTGATTCTCTGAAGTATCGAGATTAACAATAATTCTCTCTCTGTAACGAGGTCTTGAGGGTAGCTGATCGATCATGTATACACCTCTAAAATGAGGAATCTTTAAACGTCGGGCATACAAGTCGAGGTCTAGTTTTCCGGGACAAGTATAGCCCTCTGCCTGAGTTTTTTGAATTCCCTTTCAGGCTCGTGTCTCCTCTTCGTTTCGGTGTTTCTTCCCTTATTCTTCTTCACTCGAAAACCTCTCCCTCTTGCTTCAATTTCTCTGTTATGTCTCATCATTTCGCCAAGTTGTTTATCTGCTGCCTTTTTCTTATTTACTGCTGAGGCAATTTGCGCTGCACCTCCAGCGGCAGCACCTAGAGCTGCAATAATTGGTATGAGAGGTAGAAATCCTCCTCGTTTCTTCTTCATGCATCCAGCACCAACGGCCACCTTTCCCTTCATAATTGCTGTTACTAGTCTCGCTGCCATCTTTTCACCTAATGTAGCATCGGATGATTGCACCCTTTTCCACGCCGTTTCAGCCATCAGCATTGTCAGCAATGTTTCTCGATGCAGAGTCTTTATGCTGAGCGTATGCAATGTCGTGAAGTTTACACGCTTCGTCTAAAGGATTGATTCCGGGGTCTCCTCTCTTTAACCTTTTTTCTAGCTTTGTTCCAGGCCCGCAGTATCTGTAACCAGGTAAATGCACTTCAAATGGCATCCGGTTAATAAGAGATTTAATTAAACCAGAGCCTCTTGCGATCTTAACCTTGTTAGCTCTCATGGTATACTAATTGATTTTTATTGTAGCATAGTTCTTTTATACTCTGTCATTGTTCACCAACATTAGCATATATTGATTAAGCATTACTTATTTTACACAGTATGATAGAACTGGTGAAGCAAGCTTGTTCACTACCTATTCAGCTGCTAGACATTGAACGCTACTTTATACGTCATCGTCACGGAAAGCTGTTTACTGGAAATGTTAGCTGTATTTAAACAAATAGGGTAGAATTACAGGTGTTTGTGATAATTTCAAAAGCTGATTTTTAACGCTGTTATTTAATGTAATTTCAGCTGATTCAAGTAGTATCCAAGGTATTCGAGGTCATTTTTTTTAAAAAAGTAATTGAGTTTCATAAATGCGGGCACTGAATCTGCAACTAATGGATTAGCTACTGCTGTTACCGCACGACGTCTTGCTGCTAGTGTTGCGACCGCGAGTGATGCTGCTGCTATTGTTGTAGCGGATGCTGCTATAGCTGTAGGATCTGTTACAGCTATCGTTGTACAGCCTCTGTATCTGCTACGATAGCTGCTGTATTTGCTTCTGCTACATCTATTGTGCTAACGGTGTCTAATGTCGCTACAGCTGCCTGACTTGATGCTGTTATTATCATAGCTGATGTTGCAGTGATGTATCTATTACTACAGCTATCGTATTTGATGTTACAGCTGCTGTGATAGCTGCTTTTGCTGTGGTAGGTGAATCTACAGCTGGAATATGATTGCTGTGATGCTTGCAGTTGCTAAGACAGCTAAATCTATAGATGTAGGATTAGCTGCTGCTGCTGCTACAGCTGATATGTAACCGGTTATTGTCACTGCAATTATTGTAGCAGATGTTACTACAGCTGTAGGATCTGTTACATCTATTGTTGTACAGCTGCTGTAGCTGTTGTGTATTTGCTTCTGCTACGGCCATTGTGCAGGATGCGTCTGATGTTTCTGTAGCTGCAGCTGCTGTTGCTATAGATGCTGTATCTGCTACTACATCTGTCGTATTTGCTGTTGCGTTATGGTTGTTGTTGCTGAGGATGGTGAATCTACAGTTGTTGGATTTACTACTGCTGCTACTGCTACAGATGCTCTGTAACCGGTTTTTGCTGCTGTAGCTCTTGATGCAGCGGATGTTGCTGCAGTTGTCGAATATGTTGATGTAACTCATGCTTTAACCAATCACGAACGATTATTACTGAAAATTTTTATTAGATAATTCATATTATTACAGAATACACTACATTTATATACCTTTCTAGACCCTACAAGCTTTTATATGTTAAACAGTTAGCAGGTGAGCCGGTAAGAATGAAACAGTTAGAGTACATAGAAGTAGCATAACTATAGCGTCCACATGGTTGAGTAATATTATAACATTTTACACAGCTTTATTGTTTTATATGTTAACATTTTTTGTTCGAGTGTTGCAGCTTTATCAGTTAAATCATTGCTTCATTAAACAAGAATTGTAAGGGTAAACGTCTCTCCCCTTTATCTAGGCTTGAGACTAATACTAGTATTTGCTCCTAATGGCAAGGTTACCGTCTCCCTTTCCATCTTCTCCTTTCTTCATCAGGCATCTGCTAGTTGCATACACAGCACACGGATAAACTTCGATTTTTAAAGGTAGACTCGCAGAGAAAATCTTCATCTTCGAATTAAATTCTCTTAAGCACTGTTTTTAATACTGTAATGTCCATACACATAGGTAGTTATTCCATCTTCAGCAATAACTCTTTTATCATCAATGTAATTTTATTCACTTGTACTGTGGTAACAGCGTGCTTTCGTGATAGGATTAGATTCATGGGAGTTCTGATGATTTCACAGCTTTTAAGACAGTCTGTATAGCTGTCAAATGTAATGTACTGCTTAATAGCGCTACGTTTTATACCTTTAATCTTTTTTATCATCTTAGGTCGTAGTCCAACAAAGCGTAGGATGATTTTACCGTTAGCTTCATCTTTAAATTTTCCCAATACCTTCTTGTTCTGAGTAGAGTGGCATATATGATTGACAGGGTAATCAGCTGTATCGAGATGCTCAAGGAAACGTAGCTTGTCCTGGTATACATCTTCAGTTGTTGCACGATGAATAAATGAATCAGTATCCATGTACATAAGCTTCAGGTTTCCAGCTCCGTAATAAGGCAACAAAACGTCGTAATGATAGTGATACATTAATGTCTTGGAGATGTCCAACACACTCATTCCAATGTATATGGGCTTGTTGAACACAATCTGACGAGAGGCCATGTGTAGAGCAGCTAGATTAGCAGAATATATCGTCCTGTCGATAAACGTAGGCTTAGCGATCAGCTTTTCTAGAGTTTTTCATTGGTCACCAGTCGTATGTCCATACGGTTACGCAGGTTCTCCATAGTTTTTCCAAACATGGCGTTGTTAAAGAGCTTGTAGAGATCCTTCTCGAAGTCATTTGCAGCTTGTTGTGGTAGCCGGTTGTTAAACTCTACATAAGGTTTTAGCCACCGAGACTGTCGGAATTGTAGCACACGATGAATTTTTGTTAGTCGTAGTCCATGATTAAGAGCTTGCTTCAAAGCCGTGTAATGCACTACATACTTTTTTCGAGGTCCAAGATGAGGTATCAGTTTCTTTGTAGATAATTCCAACGGTTTCATACACTCAGGCAGGAAAGGTAGATCGTTGTGTAGATCGTGAAGTTCTGCAGGATATTCGATATCAACTTCTAATATGTACCCATGAGGATCATCTTCTTGTAGTGTTTCTAAGTTGATTTCTTCAGGCGAAACCCACTGAAATCCACCATAAGGAAGGGCGTGACACATTGCCCAACCATATTGGTTATTAGCGTCCTCGTATGTGATAAATTGGGTTGGTCTCGACGGATCAAACTTCTCCATATATGTGTTATTAGCTTCTGCATATCGATGGGAAACTTGGCATAAACCTCCTCTTATACCTGATTCTACCATGAGTAGTTGATCATAATCTTGTAACAGTTCCAGCTTAATCCCTGTATACAACAACATTGCATCCCATGTAAGTCCTGGAGAGGTGAAATAATGTGCTGGATCAACTTTGTGTGTTTTGAGGGTTTCCTCTCTGGACGTTTCAAAGACATCAGCTAGAAGGAGCACATCCGAAGTTAAGTACAGGTCGCTGTACTCGCCCAGGTTTCTCACATTAAACAGCTCCCATACATTTCTAGCATGATCTTAGTCAGTATCAGTAATTTCTTCTTCATTTAATCTATTGTAGAAGGAGTGCTTAGGAGGCAAGCAGGTCTCGTTCAAAACATCCCATGACGTGACAAAATCATATGGAAATGCTCCCTTACGAGTCATCAACTTCAATTTGTCTTCTCCAAGTACTTTAATGTTTCAGGATATGAGGTTAGATTTTTTACCAACTTATCCAAGCTTGTACTGAGGAAACGAAAGCTAACCACAAACCGAAGCTTTATATCACCTACATACTTGGTGAATGAGATATAACTTTCTTCAGAGCTAGGAATTACCTCCACACGTTCACTTGTACAACCCAGCTCCTTGACAATGAAATGCGGGTCATATCCGCTAAGGTTATGCATGAAGACTGGGATATATTTAGGTGTTTTACAGAATAAATTACATTCATTATGTAGACTTCCACGATATTCACTACTGATGTGATCATGGTCGCGTACTTTGTAGTTTTATCCTGTAAAGCCTTTTCCACACAAGTAGCATGCCGTAGAAGACTCAAAATCCTTTTGCTGTCGGTCCGTAAGTTTCAGAGGCTCGGCTGATTTGTATACATTATTAATTTCCTTTGCAATGAACGATAGGTATTCCATAAACTTCTGAGCAGCATCAGCACCACGATATACATGAGGTTGCTTAGGAAGGTAAGTTTCAATATGTTCAACACTGGATGATGGCTTCATATAAACACAGAAGCTCATTGGTGAGTGCTCTTGATAAGGGGTTGTATAGGAAGTTTCAGGATTGGGTGTACATGTATGGCATGGAGTGAGATAGGAAACACAGCTGAAGTCGTACTTATCTTGAAGCTGCTTGTATTTGCTCACACGTTGCGCATCCTTCTCAACATATTTGGCTAGTACAGAGTACATGAAACATTTCTCGTCGATAAAGTTCTGAATGTTTATACACGCTTCTTTAGCTCCGACAGATGGTGGTAATGGTATGTAGCTACTTCCTCGCAATGGATTATACTTGTTGATACGAAGTCGAACTCCTTCCACTGCAAGTAGGGCCCAGTTGCTGCCCTTAAGCTGGGACTCCTCCATTTCAGTAACCAATTTCTTGAATTTCGCTTCCATCGTTGACTCCAGATCAGTTTCCAGGAAAACAGGCTGATTCCGTGTTTTAAATGTTTTGTCGCAGGTTTCTCCGATACTGTTTACAAATCGGCACTCAGCTAACAGATTAATTTTTATGCTCTTGTGAATGCTAAGCTCTTTACGTACAGACTGGATTATCCGTTGTTTTGCCTCATTCAGATATATATTCAGGTCCTTCGTTGAATTACATCGTATAAAATACGATTTCAATCGTCCTTCGAAAGCAGTCTCGTATTCTTTCATATCACAGTCCTCCATTGCTGATAATAACTGATGTTTAGTTGGCTCCAATCTTCGTTTCTTCTGAGGTCTGTTTATTTCACACACATCCTCGTGTCGCTGACCCTTATAACCATCTTTGAAGGTTACATTACAATGCTTGCATTTGAAGAGCTTCTTGCAACACATCTGATGCCTTCTCTTGTCATAACCTCGAAGGAATTTCTTCCTGCATTTAATACAAGAGTATCCTGATGCACTAGGAATTATATCATTATATGCAGACTTATTCATCCTTATTCTTGATATAATAACCTATTAATCACTGCTCAATGAAAGGTAGACCACTTCACCTTGATATCACTTTAGAAAGCTGATTATTCCTATAGAGAAGACGATGTTAACACATCTAGACTCATTAGCACAATAAAGACTAGTGATTGAAGGTATCCTAATTATAGAGGTGACACTGACCATTTTAAAACGATCATATACCGAATTTTTAACAATAAAACGATGATTAATGCCGATATCTCTTTTATTGAAGACGAATAGACATGTTTGGAGACGGGATGTATACACGTCACGTGATTATTGCAGCCAATGACATCATCACCTGTTGCTAATGCGCAGAGGTTCTCAGCGCCTCTATCGCTACTTGCTTCAATTCCCCCTCTCTACCGCTCTCTCTCTCTCTCAGAGTAGCTCCATAATGTCTTTACATGAACTAAAAAACTGTGTTGTGATGAAAGCCATGTAAGGGTGGTAGCCTGAAAAGAATTACATTTTTGCTAGGTTACAGTGAAATCAGACGAAGATTTTTGTATTCTGTAAAGTCAATAATTTCCAATGTTGTGGATGTATGTGTGTATGTGATTGTCCTGATGTACGCTTCTATGCCTGCATGCGTATGTGAGTGTGTGAGTGTGCGAATGTATAAGTATACTGGTGTATGTATGTGTGTGCGTAATAAAGAATCGTGTCTAGGCATCGGAATATCTAAGTATACACCAGGGTTTAGTATAAATAATTATATTTGTTAAATGCAATTTTAATCCGACCGTCCCCTGCCTCATTAATTTAATAGTTATTATAGCGTTTCGCTGGCGGCCTCCGGGTTCCTAAGAATACAGCTCGTTAAACATTGTAATGTCGTATAAATTAAATTGTATTTGTTAAACACGTTTTAATCTGACCGCTCAATACTCACATAGTTTAATATTTATGAAGCATTAGAGATTCGCTGGGTAAGATTCGAGCTTGAACCTTCTGAACACCCTTTCATTAATTAGGGTAATGATGTATAAAAAATTAAATTATATTTGTTAAATACATTTTAATCTGGCCGTGCATAGTTTAATAGTTATCGCGCATTAGAGTTTTGCTGGGTAAGATTCGATCTAGAACCCCCTGAACACCCTTTTATTAATTATTGTAATGATATATAAAAATTAAATTATATTTGTTAAATGCATTTTAATCTGACCTTGCATAGTTTAATATTTATTAAGCATTAGAGTTTCGCTGGGTAAGATTCGAGCTAGAACCCTCTGAACACCCTTTCATTAATTAGGGCAATGATATATAAAAAATTAAATTATATTTGTTATATACATTTTTAATCTACCCGTGCATAGTTTAATAGTTATTACGCGTTAGAGTTTCACTCGGTAAGATTCGAGCTACAATCCTCTGAACGCCTTTTTATTAATTAGGGTAATGATATAATAATATCAATCATCAATTTCTCATTAGCAATAAACTTTTGATTACAGTAAGAATCGAGCACCGATCTATGGATATCGACACAGAGGTTTAATGCATGTAATGAAATGTATATTAGGCGCTTTTTCGGAGTCGCTGCCTGAAATGAGCCAAACAGAATGCTTGTTAACTATGCTCGGTCATATTCGTAGGATCTCGTAAAACATCGGAGAGAACAACCCCTCAGGGCAAAAAGCATGATGGCTGACTCTGGCGTTGTTTACGTAGAGCTGGTAAACAAGCTTCTCTCTCTTTCACGCGAACAAGGACAGGACTAGCATAAAGCCACCCCCGGATTCTTTTGTTAAGCTACCAGGTGCTCGAACAATGGAAAGGGACCGGCTTTGTTATGGGGCAGTGGAATGAGAAATCTAGAAAGAAGTAAACAGGCTTCTCTCTCTTTCACGCGAACAAGGACAGGACTAGCATAAAGCCACCCCCGGATTCTTTTGTTAAGCTACCAGGTGCTCGAACAATGGAAAGGGACCGGCTTTGTTATAGGGTTGTGGAATGAGTATGGCAGATGGTCTTTCTAAACAAGGCTTGTCCCGGGCAATAGAAAGAGAATACAATAGAAATCTCTTGCTTTGTCATGCCTCTTGGGTGGGCTCCCACAGGTGCAGAAGTGGCCTGATGTGGAATGGGGTAGGAAAAACATCTCGCCTTTTGTTACAGAACCTTAAATTTATGACCCCTTTGTTCGTTTTAACAAGTGAAGGATAACCTTAATTGCTTAACTGTCAAGCTTCCATTGTACTCAACAAGATTTATGACCCTCAGCTGCAACTAAAACTACCAAGGCACTGCGGGGGAGAGGGGGGGACTAATTAGCATATGAATAGACATTCCATGCATATTAAGTGATACAGAACCCGCAATTCTATACTACTGACTTAGGGGGGTTTTCCACTAAGACCCCTTCTCGAATATGTTACAAGTGATCGAGTCTTTTTGTTGTTAAAGTTCTTGAATAATGCGGTTCTTTGTATTACAGTTTTAATCATAATCCCTGACACCTATCATCGTTTTCCCTACCTCTCCCATATAAACGCATTTCGTCCCCTCCTTCAACTACCTCCTAGCATAGGAGCGGGGGTTTTACTCTACGTCTCATATAGACACATTTCTCTCCTTCAACCCTGTCTACCCTAGCACCAGCCCTCGTATTCCCTATCTCTCCCATATAAACGCATTTTCCTCCGTGACCCGTCGCATCTAGCCTCGTTTTCCCTATCCTTTCCCATATAAACGCAAAAATCTGCGCTCGATCTCTTCTAAATAACCTACTACCGTGTCCAAGAACATTCGCACGAATTCACCAACGTTTGAGAGAGAATGGCGCATTTGAGAGGGATGTTGGGAGACCAAGAGCGGTGCAAGGCATTGAGCTTGAACGAGTTCTTCGTTCTGTGGAAGCAGACCCATCACAAAGCACAAGATGTATGGCTGTAAGGGAAAGAGTTAGTCATACGACTATCTGGAGTATTCTGCATGAAAATCTTCTGTACCCGTATCACCTTCAACGTGTGCAAGGATTAAATGAGGCGGACTTTGAGCAAGAAGACGTTTCTCTCAGCGCATGTTACAGCAGTGTGCTGTGTTCATCAATTTCCTAGCCTGTATCTTATTCACGGATGAGGCTGGTTTTACTCGCGACGGCATCTTCAATTTTCATAACACTCATAACTGGGCATTTGAAAATCCTAATGAATTACGACAGGACAACCATCAACAGAGGTTCTCTCTCAACGTTTGGTGTGGAATCATTCAAAATCACCTTATTGGTCGCTACTTCTCTCCGGGTCAGAATGGACAAACCTATCTCCAGTTTCTCAGAAATGAATTGCATCACTTAACTGATAATGTGCCTCTGGGCATCATCCAATGAATGTGGTTTTTACACTATGGTGCTCTAGCTCATCTCAGTATGCTAGTTCGTAAGTTTTTGAATGATCGATTTCCGCAAAGATGGATTGGTTGAGGGGGACGCACTACATGGCCTGCTGGATCGTCTGATTTGAATCCAATGGATTTCTTCGTCTGGGGACATTTGAAGTTCTTGGTTTATGCGACTCCTGTACCTGATGTTGACATTTTGAGAGGACGTATCCAAACTGGATTTGACGAAATACGAAACTCACCAGAAATTTTCAAGAGTACGCCAGAACATGGAACGCAGGTTTACTGCATGCATCGAAGCAAGAGAAAGCCACTTTGAGAAATTTTTGTAACTTTCGATTTTGTGTTGTAACTCTGAAATACATGATTTTCAGACTCATGTTCATATGAACTGTTTTTACTGTTTTGATACCAGGAACACGTCCCCCAAACATATAGCACCAATAAAGTTACATTCTGTATATATACGATGTCACAAAAATATGAAATTCTAAAATTACTTCGTTAGTTGCCAAAATATTTGCAAATATGCGTCGATTTCACAATAATTGGTTTTAAACCCATAGCCTTCTATAGTGCCTTCGTTTTATGTCAAGGCCACAGCCATCTTATATGCATATCGGCCGAGTCGGCAGTAACTTGTATTATGCCAGTGCTCAGGATGTGTCAAGGGCACGTTTATCAGCTGTGAGTTATCTCAGTCGTTGCTTTGTCTTCGTACTGTGAAGTGTTTTGACAATACGAGTGTTTTCCTTAGGAATGTTATTCTCTTATTATTGCACGGGAATGCCTGCCAACAAATTCACGCTTCAACAGCATATTTTTATGTACGATACATACGTGAAAACTGAGTCATGTAGACAATTTCGTGGTTATCCAGTTCCGGGTAGAGACACTGCTTGGTCAATAAATCCAGAACAACGAGATTGCTAAAAAAATAAAGTTTATAGGAACAATGCCCATAACACGATAGACGGACTTGAGGAGAGGAAGAAGAGCTTATGCGTGTGAACGAAGATAGACACCACTTATAACAAGGTTAGTACTCTATGCATGTTACTACACTCGTCAGTGCAGAGACTAAGGACGGATTTGCTCAAGAAAGTAGAAATAGGAGCTTTTAAACTCTTTATTCTGAAACTGAACTTTCCTCTTTATTAAATGACACTTCTTCTTTCAATAGGCTTGTCGCACTCCTGTTGTACTTCATCATGATGCCATATTTCAATAACTTTCTCATTCAGTTTATTTTCTTTAACCTCTGCCTAACAATTGACCATAGATTTTCTATGGGATTCATAGCTGGGCTATTCCCAGGCCATGGCAGAATTTTCATATTGTTATTAGTCAAAAAGTTTGTTATGGACTTGGCATGCATGAAAACAAAGTTTCCGTTACAGTCCTTCAGCTGGGGCATCAGTCTCATTTCCAGTGTTGTTCTTGTCTCATTGTTTCTTCAACGATGTAAAGACTGTGCCGAAATGTCACTACAAACCACGAGTGAAATGGGATGCTTTACAATTTGATCTTTGGTTCTTCTTACATACTGACTACTTTCTTCACTATTGATTCATCAGAGAAACATGTATGAAGAAAGAATACATTCCAGCATTATATTTTGGAATTTGAGAATCAAAATGTTACAGAATTAACATAAATTTGTATTGTTATTATTTAATGAGGAATATTAAAAGTTTAAGGAGAAGACTTGAACTTCAGCTAGTAATTTACAATAAACATGTTATATTTATACATGGTTATAAATAGGCTGTCTACCTTACTCCAGACATGGTTTTGACCTCATGAGCCCATGCCGACCTCTTTTGCCATTGCAGGAGTCGGCTTTGCTTTTCTTCTTGGGCGACATCGTGCTGGAAGACCTGCAGCAGTAAACTGTGGATGCATATCTCCGTATCTGTGTTGGTAGCTCTCCTATTTTCTTTAGCTGACACTGTGTTCTTGCGTCCACATTTTCCTTGCCCAGCTCACGTGTCCATTTTCTAGCTTGTTCTCTACACTTTTGTGATATTTTCAGTTGTTTAGGTATTTCTTGCTGCAATAAACACTTTTCTAGGAGAAAGGCCCACAACCTCAAAAATCTGCAGGAGAGCACATATAAGTAAATAAAATGAATTAATGTACTGCAATTGTTATTTATAGTTAAAACTTACCTCATCCACACAAGATACTGGAAAGAAGAGCTGATTTAGTTTTCCAGCGTGACCAACCTTATTTAGCACAGTTTAATTGTTATAATATACAGGATAACAAACTTAAAGGCATTGCAAACATTATAACACACAATGGGTACCAGCATGTTAAAATTATATGCATTGATAATCACTTAAATAAAAGATATTTTAAAACTAATCTTTTACTCTAAAACGTTTCAGACGTCTGTAAGTAACGCGGGAGTTACGGAACGGAAAACCCCGCACTGTGTGTGATCTGCGGCCTTGGCATAAAACGAAGGATTGTAAATTTGTTACAATCAAAGAGAAGAACACATTGATTTGGTAACCACGGTGCCACAAGAATAAAAGTGTGGTCATATCATTTTAATAACGAATCGTCGTTTAAGAGGACGACCACGGCGGCGTGATGGTGTTCAACAGCACGAAATGTTCCTGAAAGAGATGCAGGCTGTAACACTATTCAAAATAAAGCTCTGTTGCAGAGTGGAGATTTACTCACAATATTGTGTTGATAAATAGTTTCTGATTTCTTTAGTTCTCAACAAAAGCTGCGATTAGCCACGAGTTAGCATATGCTTAAAATGGCACTGTAAATCTTATTAACTCCCAACATTCTGGAGCAGAGAGGTAAAATTCAGCCCGCATTTTACGAGAAGTTTTGGTCTAAAAATTGGTATTACTGCTAAGTGTGGCAGCTCCTGTGTACTCAAGCCACGTGGTTTCTTTCTTTGCAGTTTAATTTCTACATTTTTGGTTGAAGGACTTTTTCTGTGAATGATATTTTGTAATATAAAGGATTTGTTTTCTCAGATAGGCTGCTTAAGTTTCACGATCATAAAAACAGCTTCTAAATGTTGTTGTGATTTGCTACGGTTGGTTATTTTAAAAAAAAATGGTTTATAAATTTTAATGAAAAGATGAAAAATAAACGTATTGCATTAGTTCTCTTCTTCTATGTGAGGAAAGGAATTGTGGGAAACACCTCAGTATTCCTGAGTCGCCGTCCACTTTGTTCGAATGGCGTTACGTTACGCGGGACGGTCATGAACATAGCAATTTGACCTACATATTCTAATGAAGAGTTCCCCTCTCGTCAACAAAGTTTTATATCCGCAATGTATTCTGTGTATACATTGGGTCATAACTCGTAATTTTGTACCAGCCCTGTTACATACAACCAACATTACCGGCCCGCAATGCACAACTCTTTGTTATAACTTTAAGAAGTGGACAGGGGTTTTGGGAACACCGCATATTTTATTTAAAAAAATTGACCTGTTTAAGACATTTTAATTATCGTGTATTGTGTGAAAAATAAGTACATTGTTTCGTGAATGTTTGTGATCTAGTATGTTCTGATCATAGAAGTCACCAATTCCAAAGTCTGTCCCTGTGTATGCGACAACTTCTTCAGCAGCTTTGTGTTGCAGCTTGCATACAATGCAGGCGTAGCTCAAAACTCGAGTTTCTATTCACACAATCTCGTCCAAATGAGTTTCAACGTTGTCTGTTACTTTCCAACAGTAACGAGAGAAAGTATTCGATTTTGAGATTTCACTGTAAATATATAATAGATTCCCTGAAAATGAAAATAGCAAACTTAACATATAAGTTCAGCGTCTTGTAGGGAAGTTTCTCACCAGCCTTTACATGGAAACATACTCATAACTGTTTTGATTAAAACACCTCAGATATTTCCATGACATGTCTTGAATGTTCTGGGAGAAGACCTCTTCATTCTGAATGACTTTTTCTGGTATGAACTGTTTCCGAGATATTCCTTGTCATACTTTTCTCAAACTGCAAGTTGTTGTCATACAAAAGCCAATAACTTTAGTCTACCGTATTGTTCTTACAACAACAACATGTGTATCACATCACAGTGTTTCTCTATGAAATATTGCTGAGACTTGACCCAGCTTATCAACATACCACGAGTTCCTTTACACGTATAAGTAGCCAAACTATTTGTTGTATTCTAGTCAAAAATTGAATATTCAGATTACACCGGAAATACAGGTTTAGAGATCTCTAAAATGAAGCAAACTGATGTGTTACATTCTCATGACTTTTTCTACACCCTCTTGCTTATTAATGGGTACACAAATTATTCTCACGGAAGTTTATTTTTCTATCTACTTCAGAGATAAACCTTTAGAGAAACAGCTACATTATACATTTTGTTATAGAGAACAGCGATAGTCAAATGTCTATATGCTGCTATACTGTTTACGTGACATCGCGAGAAACAACTGAATGTTGACAGGACTTCAAGAGATTGAACAATATTCAAACATTAAGGCATATCTCGAAAATGGTTGATGCTACTACAAAGAGGTTATTTGTAATAAATTGTGTCTTCTAAAGAGATATATATTTTTCCTCTATCGTTTAACGAGATTACATTTCCTCCCGAATAAACACGACTTAACAGGCTATTCCCAGAAACTTCAAGATATCTGCTGCAATCAAAATCGTTAGAGCCATTTTTCAGAAAATCATAAGATTCGAAGCATGTTCCAGGTAGGGGTAGTTTGGGGTGGGAGAATTTCTTGAAAATCTTCGTGTCGCGTTTTTGGAAGGTATTGAGCTTAAACATCAAGTTTGGTATTTATCAGATATTTCAATCTTACGTTATGCCCCTTCAGAGACACTCATACACGGAAATTGTTCTAAAATGCTCTTTTTGGAATCAGAGGGCCTTAAAACATGTATTTCAGGTGAAATCTCTATATAGAATTTTTGGGTGGAATACAGTACCTGCCTGCTATGTACATGATAGAGAGGTAATAAATGTCAGTTGAACGCCAGATACGACATAAAGATTTTCAAAAATTTCCTTCACTCGCATCTACGTTTCATATGGAAATATTTTCAGAAAAACACCTCTAACGCTTTTGATTAAAACACCATAGCTATATAAGTAGGACATTTACATGAGAAATAAAATGTATAGTTTGTATGAAAGCCTATAGGCCCTTATGGTTTAGGTATAACTGGTTGACACGAAACATTAAAACAGAGAGTTAATGTCACATTGCAAGCTTCCATACATTTGTACTAGGTCACCATTCTTTTGTTCCTCGCGATGGGAGCCTCTTATACTTGAACTGATGTAAACGGTCATCCCGACTAACACGGAATAAAGGTGGTAACGTCTGTGACCCGCATTCCATAGGTCCCGGGTTCGATTCCCGGCGACCCATGGGTTCTTTCGGAATTTTCCTGTGTCTTCAGGCAAATACTGAGGCGGTTTCTTCCAGCCTCCAAATTTCCTGTCCCTCCATTTCGTTTCATTCATCCTTCCCGTTAGTCTGTTTTAGGGTTTGAAGTGTCGGCGATGGTGTTTCGGTGCGGTGTGGCAAGGAAAAAGGATGCTCTCTGTGGATCTTTCTCCGTCCCTCGGCTTTTGGCTGGTTGCCCGCACCCTCGAAGCAGGATTCCCCGGTCTGCCTGTCCGACTGTCGGGGTGTCTCAATCTGGAAACTGTAGGGACCCTGTCATTGCTATGCCGTCACTCCCAGTGTCTCCTCTTACCTCCTTCTCCCTCCTGGGGACGCCCCCTTATAGGGCATAGGGACAATGTCCTCGTTAGAGCAGTGCCGACTCCCCTCCGATAGTAAAAAAAATAAATAATAAAAAAAGAAATAAAGGCTTTTGTTAGAATAGTGTGTGGAAGATAGCGGCTAGAGAAAGTCATACGAATGAAATCCATCAAGAGATCTTGCCTCTAAGGCCACATGCCTTTCATAAATGTTATTCATGAAGGCTCACAGTTACTTCTAGAGAGACTTGTTAACCCTAGTTAAAGAGAAACTGCACTCTAAACACAATTTGTTGAAGTACGACAATAATATGCAACAAGGCGGTGTGCAAACTACTTCTCTTTGGCTTCTATACTGCCAAGTTTTGTGATTTGGCTCTTTTTGCAGATCAGTTTGTGTAAATAACAGAGTTATCTCAAGAGCGTGAATTCGTTGTGTGAAGTCAGGAACGTAATCGGGAGTTTTCCAATACATTAAAAAAAATCTGATGTGTTACACTCACATGACTTTCTCTACTCTTGTACAATCTAATTTTACAAACGCCTATTCTCCATATGCTTCATGTTAATCGAGATATCGAGATGTCAATCTTATTGGTAATTTTCTTGTAGATGCAAGGGAAATATGGTAGGTTTTAAGCGATAGTCAAATATTTTAACGCTGGTTGCTATGTGACGCATTCCATTGTTTGCATGTCCAGGACATAAAAAAAATGAATAACGCATTTGAGAAAAAGTATAAGTATTGGAAAATTTAAGGAAATAACAAGCAATATCTCGAAAACGGTTCACTCAACAAAAGAAATGTATATGACATAAGTTGTGTATTTTAACGCGATCTACATTTTTTGTGTAGTAAAATTTTGTCTATCTCTTATGGTTTACCAGTTATGCAAAAGTCGTTCATAATGAAGAATACTTTTGGAGACATTCCCAGAAAATTCGAGATATACATTTCATTTCTCATGACATTATCTTAAATATATGATATTTTCATCAAAATCGTTAGAGCCATTTTTGAGAAAATTAAAATTTTCGAAAAATGTTCCATGTAAAGGGTACTCTGGCGTGGGAGGATTTTCTTGAAAACCTTCGTGTCACATCTCTGGAAGATACTGAACCTAAATACCAAGTTTGGTGTTTGTCCGACTGTTCGTTTTTGAGTTATGCTGTTCACAGACACACACACAGACACACACACACGGACATGTTTCCAAAAATGCTTTTTTTGGATTCAGGTGGTCTCAAAACGTGTATTTCCGGTGAAATCTCGGTATCGAATTTTTGGGTGGAATGCAATACTTTCCCTACTTACTATACGTAGTAGAGAAAGTAAAAACTGAAAATCTAAATGACACGGCAAATGGACCGTGCAATGCGTCTTCATTCTGGAAGCCTGAAAATAGTGATTCGTTGAAACCTTTCTGATATTTCAAATGATATGAATGGCGTGATGTTTTTAAAAAAAATAGAGAAAATTGTTTTCTACCTGCAAGAGAAGTGATTAATGACAGGAAGTTTGTTTGCGGTAGTTTTTATTCCTATTCAAGTTAATATTTATATACGACATCGTTATGGTTTTACTGTTACATTAATTTCTTTGTTTTCGTCTGGGGAACAGCGCGAGATAAAATTACCACGTCCATGATAACTCTACATTTTCGGACTTCGAGCCAAGTACATGCTTAATTTAAAATACATTGTATAAAATAAATGTGTCAATTAGCTTCAACTCCATCATTTGATGTGAGTCTTCATGTACCAAGCAATTACTTCTGGCTCCAGAACAAGCAGTACATGCTGGGAGCCAAATCACGATAATGTGGCACCATCTGTAAGCGTAGCTCATGCAACAACAATTCCTGTGAAGACGTGTCTATTATCATGTTCAAAGAGATCCTTCTTTTTCACAAGATGTGGACCTTTAGTCTGAATACCATCCTTCAATTGGTCCAGTACTGAAGTGTAATACTTCCTGCTGATAGTTCTGTCCTTCTGGAGGTAGTCTATGAGCACCACAACATGAGAATAGCATCCTTCAATTGGTCCAGTACTGAAGTGTAATTCTCCCCTGTGATAGTTCTGGAGGTAGTCTATGAGCACCACAACATGAGAATAGCATCCTTCAATTGGTCCAGTAGTGAAGTGTAATTCTCCCCTGTGATAGTTCTGGAGGTGGTCTATGAGCACCACTCCATGAGAATAGCATCCTTCAATTGGTCCAGTAGTGAAGTGTAATACTTCCTGGTGATAGTTCTGTCCTTCTGGAGGTAGTCTATCAGCACCAATCCATGAGAATAGCATCCTTCAATTGGTCCAGTACTGAAGTGTAATACTTCCTGCTGATAGTTCTGTCCTTCTGGAGGTAGTCTATGAGCACCACAACATGAGAATAGCATCCTTCAATTGGTCCAGTAGTGAAGTGTAATACTTCCTGCTGATAGTTCTGTCCTTCTGGAGGTAGTCTATGAGCACCACAACATGAGAATAGCATCCTTCAATTGGTCCAGTACTGAAGTGTAATACTTCCTGCTGATAGTTCTGTCCTTCTGGAGGTAGTCTATGAGCACCACAACATGAGAATAGCATCCTTCAATTGGTCCAGTACTGAAGTGTAATACTTCCTACTGATAGTTCTGTCCTTCTGGAGGTAGTCTATGAGCACCACAACATGAGAATAGCATCCTTCAATTGGTCCAGTACTGAAGTGATATTCTCCCCTGTGATAGTTCTGGAGGTAGTCTATGAGCACCACAACATGAGAATAGCATCCTTCAATTGGTCCAGTAGTGAAGTGTAATTCTCCCCTGTGATAGTTCTGGAGGTGGTCTATGAGCACCACTCCATGAGAATAGCATCCTTCAATTGGTCCAGTAGTGAAGTGTAATACTTCCTGGTGATAGTTCTGTCCTTCTGGAGGTAGTCTATCAGCACCACTCCATGAGAATAGCATCCTTCAATTGGTCCAGTACTGAAGTGTAATACTTCCTGCTGATAGTTCTGTCCTTCTGGAGGTAGTCTATGAGCACCACTCCATGAGAATAGCATCCTTTAATTGGTCCAGTACTGAAGTGTAATACTTCCTGCTGATAGTTCTGTCCTTCTGGAGGTAGTCTATGAGCACCACTCCATGAGAATAGCATCCTTCAATTGGTCCAGTAGTGAAGTGTAATTCTCCCCTGTGATAGTTCTGGAGGTAGTCTATGAGCACCACTCCATGAGAATAGCATCCTTCAATTGGTCCAGTAGTGAAGTGTAATTCTCCCCTGTGATAGTTCTGGAGGTGGTCTATGAGCACCACTCCATGAGAATAGCATCCTTCAATTGGTCCAGTACTGAAGTGTAATACTTCCTGCTGATAGTTCTGTCCTTCTGGAGGTAGTCTATCAGCACCACTCCATGAGAATAGCATCCTTCAATTGGTCCAGTAGTGAAGTGTAATACTTCCTGCTGATACCTCTGTCCTTCTGGAGGTAGTCTATGAGCACCACAACATGAGAATAGCATCCTTCAATTGGTCCAGTAGTGAAGTGTAATACTTCCTGGTGATGGTTCTGTGCTTCTGGAGGTAGTCTATGAGCACCACTCCATGAGAATAGCATCCTTCAATTGGTCCAGTACTGAAGTGTAATACTTCCTGCTGATAGTTCTGTCCTTCTGGAGGTAGTCTATGAGCACCACTCCATGAGAATAGCATCCTTCCATTGGTCCAGTAGTGAAGTGTAATACTTCCTGGTGATAGTTCTGTCCTTCTGGAGGTAGTCTATGAGCACCACACCATGAGAATAGTATCCTTCAATTGGTCCAGTAGTGAAGTGTAATACTCCTTGGTGATAGTTCTGTCCTTCTGGAGGTAGTCTATCAGCACCACACCATGAGAATAGTATCCTTCAATTGGTCCAGTAGTGAAGTGTAATACTCCTTGGTGATAGTTCTGTCCTTCTGGAGGTAGTCTATCAGCACCACCATGAGAATAAGATGCTTCAATTGGTCCAGTAGTGAAGTGTAATACTTCCTGGTGATAGTTCTGTCCTTCTGGAGGTAGTCTATCAGCACCACCATGAGAATAAGATGCTTCAATTGGTCCAGTAGTGAAGTGTAATACTTCCTGGTGATAGTTCTGTCCTTCTGAAGGTAGTCTATCAGCACCACACCATGAGAATAAGATGCTTCAATTGGTTCAGTAGTGAAGTGTAACACTTCCTGGTGATAGTTCTGTCCTTCTGAAGGTAGTCTATCAGCACCACGCCATGAGAATAGCATCCTTCCATTGGTCCAGTAGTGAAGTGTAATACTTCCTGGTGATAGTTCTGTCCTTCTGGAGGTAGTCTATCAGCACCACACCATGAGAATAGCATCCTTCAATTGGTCCAGTAGTGAAGTGTAATACTTCCTGCTGATAGTTCTGTCCTTCTGGAGGTAGTCTATGAGCACCACTCCATGAGAATAGCATCCTTCAATTGGTCCAGTAGTGAAGTGTAATACTTCCTGCTGATACCTCTGTCCTTCTGGAGGTAGTCTATGAGCACCACAACATGAGAATAGCATCCTTAAATTGGTCCAGTAGTGAAGTGTAATACTTCCTGCTGATAGTTCTGTCCTTCTGGAGGTAGTCTATGAGCACCACTCCATGAGAATAGCATCCTTCAATTGGTCCAGTAGTGAAGTGTAATACTTCCTGCTGATACCTCTGTCCTTCTGGAGGTAGTCTATGAGCACCACAACATGAGAATAGCATCCTTCAATTGGTCCAGTAGTGAAGTGTAATACTTCCTGGTAGTTCTGTACTTCTGGAGGTAGTCTATGAGCACCACAACATGAGAATAGCATCCTTCAATTGGTCCAGTAGTGAAGTGTAATACTTCCTGCTGATAGCTCTGTCTTTCTGAAGGTAGTCTATGAGCACCACTCCATGAGAATAGCATCCTTCAATTGATGCAGTAGTGAAGTGTAATACTTCCTGCTGATAGTTCTGTTCTTCTGGAGGTAGTCTATCAGCACCACAACATGAGAATAGCATTCTTCAATTGATGCAGTAGTGAAGTGTAATACTTCCTGCTGATAGTTCTGTCCTTCTGAAGGTAGTCTATCAGCACCACAAAATGAGAATATCATTCTTCAATTGATGCAGTAGTGAAGTGTAATACTTCCTGCTGATAGTTCTGTTCTTCTGGAGGTAGTCTATGAGCACCACAACATGAGAATAGCATCCTTCAATTGGTCCAGTAGTGAAGTATAATACTTCCTGCTGATAGTTCTGTCCTTCTGGAGGTAGTCTATGAGCACCACACCATGAGAATAGCATCCTTCAATTGGTCCAGTTGTGAAGTATAATACTTCCTGCTGATAGTTCTGTCCTTCTGGAGGTAGTCTATGAGCACCACACCATGAGAATAGCATCCTTCAATTGGTCCAGTAGTGAAGTGTAATACTCCCTGCTGATAGTTCTGTCCTTCTGGAGGTAGTCTATGAGCACCACACCATGAGAATAGCATCCTTCAATTGGTCCAGTAGTGAAGTGTAATACTTCCTGGTGATAGTTCTGTCCTTCTGGAGGTAGTCTATGAGCACCACAACTTGAGAATAGCATCCTTCAATTTATCCAGTAGTGAAGTGTAATACTTCCTGGTGATAGTTCTGTCCTGGAGGTAGTCTATCAGCACCACTCCATGAGAATAGCATCCTTCAATTGGTCCAGTAGTGAAGTGTAATACTTCCTGGTGATAGTTCTGTCCTTCTGGAGGTAGTCTATGAGCACCACAACATGAGAATAGCATCCTTCAATTGGTCCAGTAGTGAAGTGTAATACTTCCTGGTGATAGTTCTGTCCTTCTGAAGGTAGTCTATCAGCACCACACCATGAGAATAGCATCCTTCAATTGGTCCAGTAGTGAAGTGTAATACTTCCTGGTGATAGTTCTGTCCTTCTGGAGGTAGTCTATGAGCACCACACCATGAGAATAGCATACTTCAACTGGTCCAGTAGTGAAGTGTAATACTTCCTGCTGATAGTTCTGTCCTTCTGGGGGTAGTCTATCAGCACCACTCCATGAGAATAGCATCCTTCAATTGGTCCAGTAGTGAAGTGTAATACTTCCTGCTGATAGTTCTGTCCTTCTGGGGGTAGTCTATGAGCACCACACCATGAGAATAACATCCTTCAATTGGTCCAGTAGTTAAGTGTAATACTTCCTGCTGATAGTTCTGTCCTTCTGGAGGTAGTCTATGAGCACCACAACATGAGAATAGTATCCTTCAATTGATCCAGTAGTGAAGTGTAATACTCCTTGGTGATAGTTCTGTCCTTCTGGAGGTAGTCTATGAGCACCACACCATGAGAATAGTATCCTTCAATTGGTCCAGTAGTGAAGTGTAATACTCCTTGGTGATAGTTCTGTCCTTCTGGAGGTAGTCTATCAGCACCACACCATGAGAATAGTATCCTTCAATTGGTCCAGTAGTGAAGTGTAATACTCCTTGGTGATAGTTCTGTCCTTCTGGAGGTAGTCTATCAGCACCACACCATGAGAATAGTATCCTTCAATTGGTCCAGTAGTGAAGTGTAATACTCCTTGGTGATAGTTCTGTCCTTCTGGAGGTAGTCTATCAGCACCACACCATGAGAATAGTATCCTTCAATTGGTCCAGTAGTGAAGTGTAATACTCCTTGGTGATAGTTCTGTCCTTCTGGAGGTAGTCTATCAGCACCACCATGAGAATAAGATGCTTCAATTGGTCCAGTAGTGAAGTGTAATACTTCCTGGTGATAGTTCTGTCCTTCTGGAGGTAGTCTATCAGCACCACCATGAGAATAAGATGCTTCAATTGGTCCAGTAGTGAAGTGTAATACTTCCTGGTGATAGTTCTGTCCTTCTGAAGGTAGTCTATCAGCACCACACCATGAGAATAAGATGCTTCAATTGGTTCAGTAGTGAAGTGTAACACTTCCTGGTGATAGTTCTGTCCTTCTGAAGGTAGTCTATCAGCACCACGCCATGAGAATAGTATCCTTCAATTGGTCCAGTAGTGAAGTGTAATACTCCTTGGTGATAGTTCTGTCCTTCTGGAGGTAGTCTATCAGCACCACCATGAGAATAAGATGCTTCAATTGGTCCAGTAGTGAAGTGTAATACTTCCTGGTGATAGTTCTGTCCTTCTGAAGGTAGTCTATCAGCACCACACCATGAGAATAAGATGCTTCAATTGGTTCAGTAGTGAAGTGTAACACTTCCTGGTGATAGTTCTGTCCTTCTGAAGGTAGTCTATCAGCACCACGCCATGAGAATAGTATCCTTCAATTGGTCCAGTAGTGAAGTGTAATACTCCTTGGTGATAGTTCTGTCCTTCTGGAGGTAGTCTATCAGCACCACCATGAGAATAAGATGCTTCAATTGGTCCAGTAGTGAAGTGTAATACTTCCTGGTGATAGTTCTGTCCTTCTGAAGGTAGTCTATCAGCACCACACCATGAGAATAAGATGCTTCAATTGGTTCAGTAGTGAAGTGTAACACTTCCTGGTGATAGTTCTGTCCTTCTGAAGGTAGTCTATCAGCACCACACCATGAGAATAAGATGCTTCAATTGGTCCAGTAGTGAAGTGTAATACTTCCTGGTGATAGTTCTGTCCTTCTGAAGGTAGTCTATCAGCACCACCATGAGAATAGCATCCTTCAATTGGTCCAGTAGTGAAGTGTAATACTTCCTGGTGATAGTTCTGTCCTTCTGGAGGTTGTCTATGAGCACCACACCATGAGAATAGCATCCTTCAATTGATCCAGTAGTGAAGTGTAATACTTCCTGCTGATACCTCTGTCCTTCTGGAGGTAGTCTATGAGCACCACAACATGAGAATAGCATCCTTCAATTGGTCCAGTAGTGAAGTGTAATACTTCCTGGTGATAGTTCTGTCCTTCTGGAGGTTGTCTATGAGCACCACACCATGAGAATAGCATCCTTCAATTGATCCAGTAGTGAAGTGTAATACTTCCTGCTGATACCTCTGTCCTTCTGGAGGTAGTCTATCAGCACCACCATGAGAATAAGATGCTTCAATTGATCCAGTAGTGAAGTGTAATACTTCCTGGTGATAGTTCTGTCCTTCTGGAGGTAGTCTATGAGCACCACAGCATGAGAATAAGATGCTTCAATTGGTCCAGTAGTGAAGTGTAATACTTCCTGGTGATAGTTCTGTCCTTCTGGAGGTTGTCTATGAGCACCACACCATGAGAATAGCATCCTTCAATTGATCCAGTAGTGAAGTGTAATACTTCCTGGTGATAGTTCTGTCCTTCTGGAGGTAGTCTATGAGCACCACTCCATGAGAATAACATCCTTCAATTGATCCAGTAGAGAAGTGTAATACTTCCTGGTGGTAGTTCTGTCCTTCTGGAGATAGTCTATGAGCACCACTCCATGAGAATAACATCCTTCAATTGATCCAGTAGAGAAGTGTAATACTTCCTGGTGATAGTTCTGTCCTTCTGGAGATAGTCTATGAGCACCACTCCATGAGAATAACATCCTTCAATTGATCCAGTAGAGAAGTGTAATACTTCCTGGTGGTAGTTCTGTCCTTCTGGAGATAGTCTATGAGCACCACTCCATGAGAATAACATCCTTCAATTGATCCAGTAGAGAAGTGTAATACTTCCTGGTGGTAGTTCTGTCCTTCTGGAGATAGTCTATGAGCACCACTCCATGAGAATAACATCCTTCAATTGATCCAGTAGAGAAGTGTAATACTTCCTGGTGGTAGTTCTGTCCTTCTGGAGATAGTCTATGAGCACCACTCCATGAGAATAACATCCTTCAATTGATCCAGTAGAGAAGTGTAATACTTCCTGGTGATAGTTCTGTCCTTCTGGAGATAGTCTATGAGCACCACTCCATGAGAATAACATCCTTCAATTGATCCAGTAGAGAAGTGTAATACTTCCTGGTGGTAGTTCTGTCCTTCTGGAGGGAACACTACAGCAAGAGAATCTCAGAAAAGCGCAGCCATGAGTTTTGTTGTGGATGGAGGTGTTTGTCTGTTGCGTGTAGTGATGAATCCATGTTATATCTACCGCTATGAAGGTTTAGAGAACTCACTGTAAATGCGTTTGAATAAATCCAAGTGCTCTTCAGAAATGTTTCATCGAGTGCGTTTTTCGTCAATTGTTAATACACGCGTACCTACCCATCCTGTTAAATATAATGAGAAGTCAACTCGCGCACCTCCATTGTCACACTCTGGTCGGCCGTAGCGCCTTTTGGGAGGCTCATTATTTTGAATGGATGTACGACCACGTTTAAATTCAGAAGCCCAGTTTTGAAATTAACTCCTTTTGTGTTTGTTTTGGGGTGAAACGCTTCAAAACGAGTGCAGGTTTATCCATTTTGCGGAAAATACTAACACGTTTGTTTACATGATCACCCAAACTTTGATTTCTGGATTTCAGCGGAAATAAATGTTTTGAGGTGACCCGAACCGAAAAGAGTCATTTTTATATAAAAATGTTGATGTACGTGTGTCTGTGAACAGTATAACTTATAAACGAAATGTTGGATGAATACCAAAGTTTGTATTTTAAAAAATGGCTGTAAGGATTTTGATTAAAATACCATATGTAACATATTTGCATGACAAATAAAATGTATATCTTGAATAGTATTTAAAGTCCTGTTTATTGTGAAGGACTTTTTTAGTTATCACCAAAAAATGTAGATGTAATAACACACAGCTTAAGTCTGATAAGCTTTTGTGTGGCAACAACTATTTCTGAGATGATCGTTGTTAGTTTCATTGTCTAATACTTTGCAAGTGATTATTCCTCAGATGTTGAAGAGACGGCTCAAAAACCTGATATGTTACATTCACGTGATCTTCTCTACTCACTCTTTTACAAACTATTGTTATAAAATTCCTTCTTCCACCTACTTGTTGTTAACACAGATAAACTTTCATTGCACGTTTCGTTGTAGCTAAAAGAAGAATACAGTAGGCTAAAGGGATAGTCAGATTTTTTGAAGTTTCATACTCTTTGCGTGTCCAGCGACTTACCACTTGAAAAAAGTATAAATATTTGAAAATTCAAACCAATAACAAAAAATATCTCGGAGATGGTTAACGCCATAAAGAATTTTATTTGTCTATATCTTACGGTTTACCAGTTACACAAAGTCATTCAGAATGAAGAGAACTTTATAGGCAATTCCCAGAAAATTCAAGATTCATTTCTCATGCTAATGTCTTAGATAAATAGTATTTTTATTCAAAATAGATCCATTTTTTAGAAAACAAAATTGTTAAAAATGTTAAATATAAAGAGTATTTTGAGGTGGAGGATTTGTTTTAGAATCTTCGTATCCCGTGCTTGGAAGATATCCAAGTTTGTCAGTTATGCGAGTTCTCGTTTTTGAAGTAGGCTATTTAGAGACACGCAGTGGTTGTATAAACATGTTTATTTTTATTGAGGGATTTGAAAAGGGTGTATTTCTTTTGGTGAAATGCAATAATTGTTTTAATATAACAAGTAATTAATTAATACTGGTTATGTTTAGATCTTGTTATAAGAAATAAAAACGAAATATACTTTATAGCTCTGAGAAATCAGTTAAAACTGCCAGATGCAACAGGACAGTTTACGTTAAGGGTAGCTGAGCTGACCAGTCGAATCTCTCACTTTCCAACCTCATGAATATAAATTGCATTTTGGAAAAAAAGGAGTCCTTACTTCGGGACAGGAGATCTCATAAATACAAATTGATTCTTTGAGCAAGGCACTGTTGCCTCTTTCTTATCATATTTGTGTCCTTCATTCCTTTTTCTGATTCATGCTAATACTTCCACTCTTACTGTTTTCTTCTATTCCTTTAAGCAGTTATTTCTGCTGGTAGAGTATTTCAAGCGTTGATTCATCCTCGCCACGAAGCCTCCAAGGTGTTTTGTTAGTGTGGTCTGTTCTTCTGGTGGTTTCTTGTAATTCACTCAGCAGGCTAACTTGTATGTCACCATAGATAGGGTTTTTTTCTTTCTTATTAATCGTTGAACCGTATTCTCATTGATTTCCAATATTGAAGACCATAATTATTATACTTTCTATTTTACATGTATTGGCATGAGGACACCACCTTCACGCAAAGTACAAAACACGGTACTACACAACGCAGCCGTAAGATCCCCACACGGTTCAATACGCTTGCAGAAGTACCCGACCTGACGTATACATAGCGGCAGTTGTTTCAAACAAATGACTGTGGTAGGAAGTACGACTCTTATAATTTTGACGATGCTACGTTGTTTAGTAATTGTTTGGCAGCCATCAATATTGAATTTGTAAACATGGATAAAACTGGTCATTGTTATGTGATACAATACTTTCATTTGAAAGGTCTTAGTCCAACTAATATTAAAGCTGAGCTAGATTCTACTCTGGGGGAGTCTGCTCCTTCGTTTACAACAGTAAAATATTGGGTGGCAGAGTTAAAGCGAGGCCGTACGAGCTGCCAAGACGAACATCGCAGTGTTCGACCAAATGAGGTGACCACGCCAGAAATTGTGAAGAAAATCCACAAAATTGTATTGGATGACCATCCACTGAAAGTGTACGAGCTAGCAGACATTGTAGGCATTTCTAAAAGTGCTGTAAATCGCACACTAACTGAAAATTTAGACATGAGAAAGCTGTGCGCAAGATGGGTGGCGCGTTTACTCACAATGGAACAATTAGTGTCGTGAGGATGTTTCAGTCGAGTGTTTGGCGATGTTTCACTGCAATAAAGCCGAGTTTTTGCGTCGAATCGTAACAATGGATGAAACATGGTCCATCACTTCACACCTGAGACGAAGGAACAGTCAAAACAGTGGATTGAAAGGGGGGAATCAGCTCCAAAGAAGGTGAGACAGTTCCATTTGCAGGAAAGGTCAGGCGTCAGTTTTTTGAGATGCGCGTGGAATAATTTTCATTGATTAATCAATGGCGTGTATTATGCAAACTTATTACAGCATTTGAATAATGAAATGAAGCAATAATGGCCGCATTTAGTGGAAAAGAAATTTTTGTTTCATCAAGACAATGCACCAGTTCACACATCCATTATCGCCATGGCCAAAATCAATGAGTTAAAGTTCAAATTGCTGCCAGATTCAGCCCCCTCTGATTTTTTTCTGTTCCCATAGTTGAAAAAATAGTTCGATGCTAAAAGATTTGCCAACAGTGAAGAGGTGGAGTCTGCAGTTGATGGCTATTTTACAGAACTCGACGGTTCTCAGTATAAACAGGATATCGAAGCTATTGAACACCGCTGGGAAAAGTGTATCGAGCTGAAAGGAGACCATGTAGAGAAATAAAGATGTTTGTGTTTTCTTTGTTAGGTCTCGTATATATGTTCATTGAGACCTTTTGTACTTCGGTTGGAGTGGCAGAGGACCTGGATTCTAATCTCAGTTGGTCGCGTTCGTGTAGTGGTGTCGAATGCTGGCCAGTTAAAATGTGTATAGAGTTGTTCGCTTTAATTAGAAAATCCATGTCAATAAATATTCACTGAAAAAAAGTTATTAATGATTTTATTGTGACACCATTGAACCATTTTACACTAAGGAACTAGAGCCGTACTCAGGGAGGGGCTGTAACCCCCTTACTAAAATAAATGTAAGAATTAATAGTAAAAATAGCTTCTTTAAAATACTAACATATTTGTGGGAACGAGATAATTCACTGCTAGCCCTATGTTGACGCCACATGTCTTGGACAACAATAGAAAGTGTCGCTGGGTACAACCATGTTAAGATATCGGGGCACGTTTCGTAAATTTGAGTGCAATATTTCCAACTTCAGAACAGATCATACTTTGTTGTAGCGGTACAGTATAAAATACTTCACAGTGGCCGTGTCACAACACTTAGAATACATCCTATCGTAATTCCAATTGCAGCAGGTTAATCTGTGAATATAAAATCGACTAATTTAAATATTTTATCTCACAATTAATTCATATTTATCGTTTGAATTGATACAGATTGTTTAAAAAATGGATCCGTATAGATACATGGACCTTATCCTGACAAACAGCAACACAATGTGATTCAGTGGGCGGCACTTAGCTTCCGTTTTTCTCATGTACCCATTTATCTGTTATGTTATAAACAATACTTTACAATAAATGAAACGTGTACAATAATATTTTACTCAGAGCAATCCAGTGTTTCACCATGAGTGAGTGTGAGTATCATTTGTTTTTTGTTCTTCTCCTGTGACGCTGTTCGAATTTAGGAAAGCTTATTGCTGTGAGCAAGGACATGGTCCAGGCAGATGCACGGTTCTTGCAGCCCCCTGCTAATCCATTATTATCCCCCCCACCCTTTGCTGCTATACTTTGATTACCTTCCCCCCTCTCCTACACCATTGTTAAGTGAACGTCCCATGCTAACTAATCCTACTGCTAGGCTTTTTAATTCTCCTGCAGCAGTACATAATGATAGGGTGCATCTGCCACCTAGATTGTGATGATACGATCATTGTGTTACAGTTAGAGCAGTATTGCTTTCACTTGTGTAGTGTGGAGAGAAAGCTACTTTAGAATTAATAATATAAATAAAAAAGTTACAAACAATTGTATTTTATTATGTTTTAACGACATCTACGTTTTTGCCTACTCCCTGTGGTTTGCAACATCATACAAAATTCCTTCCGGATGAAGAGGATTTCACAGAAATTTCAAGATATACATTTTATTTGTCATGTAAATATATTTAATGTATGGTATTTGAATTAAAATTGTTAGAGCCATTCTTTAGAAATTAAAAAATATCGTAAACTGTTTCATATAAAGTGTAGTTTAAGGTTGGGAGGGGGGTTCCTTGAAAATCTTCTTTATAAGGTTCTGAAACCAAGTACCAAGTTTGGTATTTATCTCACTTTTCATTTTAGAGTTATGTTGTTTACAGACACACACACGTAGATATTTTTTTAAAAAATATTGTTTTATTCAGGGGGCCTCAAAACATGTTTTTTCGGTGAAATAACATTCAGCTGTTGTCATGGAATTTTAAAGTAGCTTGTTTTTAAACCTACAAAGAAATGTGGAATGAGACTGCAAACGTTTTTCTCAAAAACCATAAAACTGAAGTTTTTCATCTTGTCTACCACAGTGTCATAAATGAACTCAAATTGCGTTATTGAGTGCAATGCACTTTTCATCACTTAAATTTCAATTCATTTGCTTCAAAAAGGGAGAAATAAAAAACAAAGACTACTAAGTGTTAGTAGAGTGCAGTTCCTCGTGAAGAAAATGTACGTGAAGTGTGTTGAGTGCTTGTTAGAACGTAATTCTTGTAACGCTAGTTTTAGTGTACGTCCGAGAAAGAGGAACACTCGGTTCCGGCACATCCCCGGAAGTTCCAGCTGTGAGGACCTCCAGGCAGGCTTCTGCAGATCTGCATGGTGCAAGCAGAAGGGGTTCCTGCAAAGAGGGGAGAACTGAATGAAGCCGCGCACACGCGTGACTCACGCACGCTTCCCTCCCTCTCAGCTGTTCCAACACAGCTGCCGCACCAGATGTTCATATAATCAAGAATTTGGTTTGCACGAAATAAAATTATATGAAGTGTGGCCCGGTGTCGACTGCCTAACCCTTCGAGACAAGGGACCTGACTGTGTCTTCAGGAGGCGAGGGGGGAGGTCCCACACCTGACGTCGTAACTGAAGACAACAAATACGATGTCTAAGTCACTGAAAACCTTCTCTACCACCCACGTTTCAAAATACCACACCTGGGAGAAAACATTCTGATGTCTTACATTCACATGACTTTCATCTGTCATTTATTAGTGGGTACAAACTATTCTTACAACAGTTTATTTTCCTATCTGCTTCATTTTAATCGAGATAAACCTTTACAGAAACAGCTACATTACACATTTCGTTATAGAGAACAGCGATAGTCAAATGTTTAACAACTGAAAGCTATATGCTGGCCTTTCATACTGTTTCCATGACATCGCGAGAAACAACTGAATGTTGAAAGGATAAAGAGTTGATCAATCCTAGCTATTAACAACGTATACCTGGGAAATGGCTGATGCCACAAAAAAGTTATTTCAAATAAATTGTTTGTTTTAAAGAACCCACATTTTTTGTATTGTGCGTTTTCGTCTATTGTTTATAGTTTACCAGTTATACAAGATTGGTTAAATTCATTTCGAATGAACACGACTTCATAGGCTATTCCCAGAAAATTCTAGATATATATTTTATTTGTCATGTAAGTCTCTTTAATATGATATTTTAATCCAAACCGTTAGGCATTTCTCAGAAAATCAGAAAAATGTATATAAAGGGTATTCGCGCGTGGGGTAATTGTCTTGAAAATGTAGATGTTTGGTATTTATCTGACTTTTGGTTTTGGTGTTGACAGACAGAGGTGTGTTTACTAATGGGATGAGGTCTCGTATAATTAGGCTCTGATGCTTACTGCAGTGTCTGATGAATACCAAATTGGTATCCTCCCACGATGTGACACCAACATTTTCAACACCCTTCCACTAAACATGGAAAAATGTTCCTTATTTTTAATTTTCTCCTAAGTGACTAAGGATTTTCATATGTGTAACATATTCGTCTTAATATATATAAACGTGTGTGTGTGCTTTCCCCCCTCGACCAAACTTAGCACAGGCAACCTTTGACACAAGACGAAAATTACTGTCTAGCTAAGACATTTCACATGATTAGTTATTTAATTTTATGTGAAGCCTGCGAGACCATCTCAACGATAATCGTAAGAGCATTGCCAACATAAGAATAATAATTACTGAGGCTTTTACGGCCTCACAAAATAACAAAGGAATAGCGTGTTCACATATTATTGTTTGAGCTTCTCTCTGACATTGACCATGGAGTAGCAACACGTCAAATAAATAATTACAACAGCTATGTGGCTATGCTTGCGCAAATGTAGAGGCGCTACAATCGCTTGCTTGAGAAATTAAACAAAATGTCCAATTGTATTATACAGGGAGAGCCAAAAAACTACGAAGCGCCAGCGCGGTGTTTTTCCTGTCCGCATCCTCAGCGCTCGTTGCCGTCTGCCGCTATCATAGATAGGCGCGGATGAAACTGGCGATACACCTATTTAGGAAACTATCCATCACTCGCCAATTCTTTTTCGAGGCAACAGTTGACGCGCGTACATAAGTGAATACAATTTCCCCCCCCCTTTTTGGAGAATTAAGTGCCCGGGAGCGTGATTTTGCCTTTTTTCAAGACTCTGCAACAGCTTCTACGGCCAATATTTCGATGAGAAAAATTGAAAGTGTGTTTAAGGACAAAATTATTAGTAGAGATTTGTGGCCCCCTGCGATTTCTATCTCTGGGGTAACTTAAAACATAAAGTGTACAAGACAAGCCCGCACACACTGCAAGAATTAAAACAAAATATCCGCCAGGAAATTTCTCAACGTGAACTACGGCGAGTGATGGATAGTTTCCTAAAGAGTTACCAAAAGTGTATGGACAACGACGGTGGCCAGTTTCAGCATCTCCTTTCGTAAAGTTGGTAAGTAAAGCCTTTAAAAGTAGTTTTAAAACGTGATATGGTTTCATCCGCGCCTTTCTATGATAGCGGCAGACGGCAACGAGCGCCGAGGATGCGGACAGGAAAAACACAGCGCAGCCGGTTCGTAGATTTTTGGCTCACTCTGTATTAGACTATGATAACCGCATCAAACCGGACCACCGCTTCTTCCTTATATTTATCTTCATGTGATTGTTTATTGCGTGTTGGCATAAAATAACACAAAAGTATTCAAACGTCTCTATGCTACTAACATAAGAGTCGAAGTTCATGTCCGATCGTATTCGCTTGTAGTTTCTCTTTTGCTGTAAACAGCGGGTTTCTTTCTGTATGGGAAGTTTGTGATGCTTCTATAAACAAAAAGTGAGTGGCGCTATGGATAACAACAGCATCAAACCAGTCGGAGTACCTCTTCTTTTCAATTTGTTTTGTCTTTCCTTGTAGTGTGGTATGTCGGTTACTGAGAATAAACACGTTTCTTCCGAACGGAGATTTTCACAGCCCGAATGTGGCTGAGTCGCGAGAAATCATCATTAGAAACTGTGGCAGGTTCAGCACTGCTATTGTGCAACTGTATGCATAAACCACCAACTGCGGTATTTCTGTTAGCGAGTAATAAAATGCACAAAAACTCCCTACAGAAAAAAATGTAGATACATTTAAAACACACATTTTATTTCAAATAACATTTTTGTGGCATAAGCCATTTCCGAGATATCCGTTATTAATGGTTCAATTTGTTCATTACTTGATCATTCCTTTAAGGTCCTGTCAACATTCAGTTGTTTCTCGTGATGTCATGTAATTTTAAGGCCAGCATATAGACTCCGTTAGTGATGACGTCAGCCGTTGCTAGGAGGTTAGTTTTCTTTCCAAACAACTGGTTGCTATGCTGTATATTTGTCCACTGCTTTGGGAGAATGTTATTTTGAAAAGTCTACATTAATTATTTATCAATGCTATATAAATACCATTCCTAGGAATACACTTATATTTACACCGTGTAGAGGTTATTATTAGTGTTAATAATTATAGTGGTAAATATAGCCGCCTTACGCTATAACACGGTTGTGAAGTAATAGCATACTTTGAAGATGAATTGAGACTGGTAAAGAAAGGGAAGATGCTGTTGAGTCTAATCACGTCTTAGCCGTCACATATGATGGGGAATTTCCTATCTGCAGGCCAGATTCAAGCCAGCATGAAAAATAAATGTTACACTAGCATAACTAAGGAATACTTTTATATATTTTGTCGTACAAATGAAAATGAGTAATATTATGTAAATGTTTTAGTAGCCATAGACAACATAAAAGCATAGAGCCCATACCGAACTAACCTCACAGTTCATATGTTTGGGATAAATGTCCATAGGGTAAAACTTTATTTTATGCCCCGGTGAGGAATTTCGCTCAACATATTTAAATATATTAAAAACATAACAATTTGAACTGGTTTTTTTTGTAGAGTAAATGCTAAATTTCGACGAAAATAATAAAAACAGTTTTCTTGTGTGTATGTGTATTGTTTGGCCAAGCTGTAAGGGTGTCAGAGATGACATAATAAAGTAATACAATCAAGGGTGGTAACAAAGTATAAAGAGAGTGTCTGTAAAACCAGGTGGTTCTTCACAAGTGATTATTTCCGTTATATTATTACTAAATAATTGAAATGTAACTTCAGCAATGCACACTTAAAATTACTGAATAGAAATAATTGTAGCTGCAAGCAAATTTGGTGTAGTTAAATCTATTGCAGGTATAAAGACTTAAGTCAGGTTGAATTATCAGCTTATTAAAAAAAGGGGGGACTCATCTAGGGAGTTTTTAGACTGGAGTTCACTATAGTGTCTGCAGTCAGGAACAAAACACATAACCAATGCGAGAGAAACGCTCTTGGCCTGCTTCAGCTTTCGAAACACCTTGCCTCAGCCCAAAGTAATTGAAACTAATTTATTATTACTTATATGAAAGACTTCGCTGGCAACGGCTAGCTCTGACGTCAGACTAACGGAGTCTATAGCGTCCAGTTGACTATCGCTGTTCTCTATAACGAAATGTGCAATGTATTTGGATTAAAATGTAGTAGATAGAAACATAAGAACTTGTAAGGATAGTTTGTAAAAATAAGTGGTAGACGCAGTGTAAAGCATAACAAGGGTCTAGATAAGCTTGCATCGCTTAGCAGGTCATTTGTTTTGGGACAAATATAGAATTTATTTAGGACAGAACAGCTGTACCTGTGCTGTTCTGATACTCACGCCCTGCCTATGAAGCCGTAAACTACATACAGCCAGGTGAAGGAAGTGTGACGATGACGTTGAGAGGATATCACCTGGACCACGCCGTTGATGGCGTCATGAGGCCGGCAGATGTTCAGTGACGACACACGCCGGCCATGCAGCTGCAAAGCGTCCTTGAGACGTGCAAATTGTTTGTTCATGTCGTGCCAGACGAACGTTATGCAACATAATGGTTAACCCCGCGTCGCTCTGTCCTGCATCAAATTGTTGCAAAGTTTGCACGTCTGAATCGGTATCTGCCAATAAGATTATACAAGTTGTCGCGTAGTCCTTCCCACAGGATCTCAAGGAAGAATAGCTCACTCCGAGAGATCAGGGCTATAACTCACACTCTTTGTTTCCATTGTACCAGGATCAACAATGTAACTGGGCCACCTGAAACACAGTTTCTGTAAGCTAAACTTTGCATTTTATGTATCTAAAACGTATTTCCACTTTATAAATTACAGTAAGCTGAAGGTGGGATTAATTGGTGGGCATTAAAGGTCACACAGCAAATTTGTGACATTACTACAGTGTTACATTATCAATTTAGTGTTGTTAACACATAATATTAGCTTATAAAGTTGAAAAACACATTCTCAAAACTTATTGAATAAATGATAGCGGAAATGTACCACACAGTACATATATGTCACTGTGACATGAAGCTAGCACTCAAAATGTTTATTTAAAGACACAATATCTCGTTAAGAACAGCAGTGTAAAAGAACTGGTTGAAAAAGAAGAGGAGAGAAATCTTGCGAACGTGTGTACACCAACAGTTAATGAAGGGGACGAGATTTCTGCCGTACTGCAGTCACCAAAGGATGATAAAGAGACCTAGCGGGTGCAAGTATTCTGTTTCTCCTTTTATAAAACGAGTGAATCTACCTGTTAAAGTGGTAAAATAAACCGTAGGACTGTCTTATTCCTACAGTCAAACTATTACAAACCAACCCCATGATATCAACACTTCATCCTGCAGGAAAAAAATTTAACGGAACAGTGCAAATATTAAAATAGTCACTTTTAGTAACCGCAAAACCCCTTCCATATATTTATTTATTCATTCATTCATTCATTATCTGTTTACCCTCCTCTTATGTAGGACTTACACCCCCCAGGACTTACAAGCGGGTGCCTGGGGCCATATATTTATATTTTATATAAAACGTGAAGATATTTAACTAGTTCCACGAGGCGCGTTTTTAAAGTCTTTTTTAACATTTTGTCGCTGCAGTCGTGATTTTGAGCATGCGCGATCACTTCTTTCGTTCATTAGGAAGTCAGCGCAGCTCTGAGCGATCGCCACGTTGTGTTTTCATGTTATTAGAGCGAAAGACGCCGCCGACTGTGTGAGGCTTATGGGGAAACAACAATGAGTGACGGTGCCCGACTCAGGATCTGATCGCATCATTTGGTTGGGACCACCATCCCTACAGACCGGTTTATTCTCATCTGTCCCTTCATCTGAAGAAATTCCTTGGTACAGAACAATGATGTTGTGAAAGTAGAAGTGCAGACTGCCAGGCGGCATCATTCTTTGACGAAGACAGAAAAACTGGTTTCCCGTTACGAGAAGTGCCTGAATAACGACGATGGCTGAGAAGTAGGGTAAGGTGAAAGGTAATGAGTGATAATAAAGTATTTGCAAAGTAATGTTTTAAAACGTTGCCAGTACTTAGTTTAAAAAGTAAGTTTATTCGTAGGTATTTAGCCTAAAATGCGAGTTTACCATCTTGTACGTGTTTGGCCAATATCTTGGATTATTCGTATAAGATGAAGGATGGTTTAGCTTCAGCCAAACTTGATGAAGTAACTGCCCCACGTAAGGTACAAAGTTCCGGTGGCCTTCACTCCAACTTTACTTTCAACTTTATATTTAAATGTTTCTTTTAATATTATACATTTATGTTTGCCTCGGCTGCGTCAGTACTAACATGTATCTCTTAACAAGGTGTGGTGCGGCTGAAGAATGTAGGCTTACACAAATTATAGTTTTTACTTCACTCCTTTTATTACTTCTTCACACGATTAAATAACACTTCACTGATATATAGAGAGGTGTGAGATTATTTATTAATTACTTGCACTTTTTAACACGTAAACTTTATAATATCATCGCCGTAATGAATTTTCGTCTCACACTGGATACGCATTAAACTTCTCGAGGACGCGTCTTGCGTCCAGTTAGGAACACTGTCTACAAGCAACTGAACTGATTTTGCCGCCTGAATTTGCAAATTTGCTGTTTTTCAAGTTTCTGGTTGGCTATTCCTAATCCAATAGAATACTTTTATTTAACTTTCAGTTTTTTTCTGGTTGTTGATTGGCTATTTATAAACTGTCTCAAAAATTACATTATTGTTGCTCCAAGAATTACTAATAGCACTATTACTTTCCAATTCATTATTGCCTCAAGGTTACCTCATTGTTAGCAACTCTTGACCTATATTCTCACAGCTCCTACATTATTAAATGACTTAATAGATTCACATAACATTATTAAATATGTACATAATAATATAAACACATACAATGACTGTAATATACACTTTCATATATTGTTACACACACATATTGCTTCAAGGCGGGCTGTTATTGAATTTATATATTATTAATTAGACTGAAATCATTTAAGTGTTAAAAATACTGCCTCATCTTTTCGATATTCTTTCATTGTCATTAAATGTTGAGTAAATTTCCTGTTACATAACTTCATTTCATCTTCAATATTATATGTACAAAATCCCTCTGCAGTGGTTTCATTTCTTATCTTATCCGCTCTTATACAGCCATTTACATTACGTAGGAACAGCGCTTCTGTCGCTTTCGTCCTCAGATTTAATTATCCAATTTTCGCTTTCATATAACAACTAAGGTACCCCATTGTTTTGCATTATTTAAATGTTTCCTTGTTTTCTCATCTAAGTTTCTTTTTATAGTTTCACAAATGACCTGAAATTTAGATACTTTACTTTTCTTTCCTTGGCTGTCATGAATACGTCTGTCCGTCTTTTGACTTTAGTGGTAGAGGCGTTTTCTGGCCGTCTTACAGCCTCCCAACTGGCTTCAGATAGTGGAGTGCTTTTTCTTCACTGCGGCCGCCTCGGCTTGTCTCCCCACAACCGCTTCACGTTTTCACAGTTACAACTACAACGATAACACCTCATCATAAGAGATGTTGTCCCACACCGTAGAGTGAATTTCTTGCCTGATGTTTGTTGCATACACTTCGCCATACAGGTACATGAGGGTATCGTCAGCGTCATAATCGTTTACTCTATCTTCAAACATTTACCGAACTCAGCAGCAGAGTCTTACTGCAAGAATCCAGACTGACATACAACTTCGGTCAACGGTGTCAGTATGATTCATGGTGTGAACGACTCTCTGCAAATATAGGTCCTAATATTCTGTATACCGCTCAGCAAAGGAATCGGGTTTCTCTGTGCTCCAATATCTCTTATTTTGTGACGAAACAAGCAGCGAGGGTCATTTCGCAAAAGTCAATTACAGAAATTTATCGACTCTGATGCTCATATGAAAAATAAAGTGTGTGCAACAAAGCTCATAATTTGTACGACCTAAAACAAAACAGACTCAATTTTGGATATGTAACTCTGAATGCAAATTTGCTGAGAAGTTGCCAGAAAGGACATCTCTTGTGATAAGGTGTTATCATTGTAATTGTAACTATGAGAACGTGAGGCGGTTACGGGGATGTTTCAATTGTTTCGGTGCGAGTCCGAGCCGCGTGGTGTGATGGAAAAGCAATGCTGCATATTGTAAAAGTTAGATAGCTGTTATATCACCTTCAGTTAAAGTGACTCAGACATCACTTGAGGATTCGGCGTGAAAACATCTGTCAACTCGGTGCGATGATGTTGGCAAGTAATGAAGCGTTATTCTGAGAGCGCCACTGTAACCTTGATCAGATATTGTGCGTGCATAACTTTCTGGAGAAAACATGACATCAGAGTTTGTAGCTGTTTAACACCGCAGCACTCCTAGCGTTGGCACACTGATATATTCACTTCTAAGCGAAACTAGTACTAATTGAGTATCAACATAATCGTATTGGAAGTCTGAGGTCGCGCGTTCAAACCCGGCGGTGTGTGTCTGTGAACAAATAACTCAAAAACTAATAAGTCCGGTGATTATCAAACTTGGTATTTATGTTCAGTATCTTCCAAAGATGCGGCATGAAGATTTTCAAAAAAATACCCCATACCAAATTACCCTTTACATGGAACATTTTTCGAAATTTTTTATTTTCTAAAAACGGCTCTAACGATTTTGTTTAAAATACAATATATTAAATGTATACCTTGAATTTTCTGAGAAGTCCTCTTTATTCGGAAGGTGTTGCATAACTGATACACTTTATTTGTGGCATCAGTCATTTCGGAGATATTTCTTATTAATGGTTCAACACTTTTAAAGTCGTGTCAACATTCAGTTGTTTCTCGCGATGTCATGGAAACAGTATGGAAGACCAGCATATAGCGTCCAGTTGTTAAACATTTGACTATCGCTGTTCTCTATAACGCAATGTAGCTGTTTCTGTAAAAGTTTATCTCCATTAAAATGAAGTACACAGATAGGCGACCCGTGGCCGAGTGGTTACATAACTCGCCTCTCACCAAGTTGGCCTGGTTTCGATCACGAGGAACTGTAGGTGGGATTTGTGGTGGACGAAGCGGTGCCAGCCAATCATTCCATCAACTGCTGCATCACCGCCATCTCATATCATCTCCTTCCTCGCTGTCATACCAGGCTTCCATCCGATCCAAATAGCTACCCGACCCCAGGCACTGGTTTGTACCTCCTGGGCGAGGGTAAAGAGAGAAAGGAGGAGAAAATGAAGTAGATAAGAAAATAAACTTGGGTAAGAGTAATTGATATACACTTATTAGAGGGTAGATAGTCATCTGAATGTATCAGATCAGACTATTTAAAGTGCTGTTGGTATTCACTTGTTTCTCCCGGTGTTATGAAAAGAGAGAGACATGTGACTATCACTTCGGTTTTCTGTATTCCCACACATAAGATTGTTATTATTATTATTAGGAGAAGAGGTATATCCTAAAGCATGAAGTTGAAACAACTGTCTTTGTTACTGTTAGAGGCACTCCCATCTCATAAATCTTGTTTTACTCTTGCAATACTCCCTTTGTGCGCGAACAGATTTTAATAACGTCATATCTGGAGGCACGTTTATACGGTTTGAGTCTATATCCTGCGGGGGGCACGTTTTCTCAGCCGTAAGACTGCAACTACACATAGTCTGCAAGTTTAGTTCGAGTATCGAAGTAACTACCAGAGGAAAAAACAAAAGAATGTGTTCTCTGCGTGTAATGTATACTAAATGACACATTTCAAAGTACACCAGAAGTTGTCATCTTGCATTTTAAATATCGGTCTCGTCTGACTGACAGAGACATACAGTGTTTTTCCTGCACACGGCGCCTCGCGCGTCGGCCCCCGCGGCTGTGAGTCCCGCCGAGACACTATTATACATTCTCACAGTTTAGTAGTGCTCGGCTTTACTCTGCTCAACAGTGAAGTTGGTAAAGCTTGCGCATCCGCATCAACCCATCGTTTGCTTATGGCGATGCTGCTACTGCAATATCCAGCAATACAAAGTTAAACTACGAGTCAGCTTTACTTGTCTAGAAGTCAGTATAACCATGGGACTATGGAGTAAGATAGCTCTGCAAGTTGTCGGACAATTCTCCAGCCTCAGTGTTAGGTATTTGTACCATCACTGCCGACTGTTTACTGTCGTTAAATGTTATGGTTTGGACACATCCTAGATGTCTTCATATGGGTTCAAATCGTTTGCATTTCCTCCTTGGCTTAAACCACAGTTGAGTATAAGCTCGGCTTGTCGGACCAAAAGAGACGTTGTTCTTCTCGGTCCACAACACATGTTGATTCTTCTCTCACATTGTTTTTGATGTGATGGGTAACTAACTGCATTTTGGGAAATAGTCCACACGAGATTCTATTGCATGACACGAACATTGTTGTGCGATAAATCCAAATTAGGAACAAACAGCAAATGCAAAGGACGTACCAACAAGACATCTCCCCCGCGCGTACAGTAAAGAATTGTGCCCTCATGTGGTTTTTATTTACTACGGTGTGTGTGTGTGTGCAGCACAACTAAAACAGGCGATCAATTTCACATATTGAACTCTCGAGTGTGAATGACAAGACTTCATAAACGTGTGTGGACAGCATAACAACGTGAGGATGTTATAACTGTGTCGGCGGGAGTCCAAGGCGCGTCGTCTCACTGAGAAGATTCTTTGTGGACTTCACCATTTCCGAGATTATTTTTAATTTACCTGTAGTAAGTAGGAGTATTGTGTTCCATAAAGAAATTCGGCGGAAATACTTGTTTTGAGGCTCAAAAATACAGTTTTACAAAAAGGTCCACTTGTGTTGAAGATTTTCACCGACACGGGTAACCGAGGTCGTTAAGGCACGGGAGGTCTACGGTTCAAATCCCGCCAGGACCGTCTCCCTGACGACTGATGTTTTTTTTCAAACATCCCTCAGACCTCATAACTGACAAATACCGGGAGGTATATTAACCTTTTCCTTCCCAATTATAATTCCATGCAAACCGTTCAGCGCCTGTGGTGCCTATGTAGTAATACATGGCATTAAACAGTACTAAAACTAAAGATTGTCAACAAAACCTCTCCTTTACATGGAAAAAGATGCGCTATTTATTTTCACAAAGGTGACTGTAACGATCTTTATTAAACTACCATATTGTGACTTGGTCCATTTCGTTCAACTTCACTTCTGTAACTTCACTAATGTGAACTAGCTCAATCCCTCGCCTATCACTTCATTTAGTTCACACTGCCACTTCACTAATGTGAACTAGTTCAATCCCTCGCCTATCACTTCATTTAGTTCACACTGCCACTTCACTAATGTGAACTAGTTCAATATCTCCCCCTGTCACTTCGCTTAGTTCAATCACTTCACTAGTGTGAACTAGTTCAATACCTCATCGTCACTTCACTTACAAACATTGTCACTTCACAAATGAACTAGTTCAATCCCTCCTGTCACTCACTTAGTTCATACTGCCGCTTCACTAAAGTAAACTAGTTCAAGCCCTTTCACTTCACTCAATTCTCACTAACTTCACAAACCTAAACTAGTTCAATCCCTCTCCCTTTCACTTCACACATGTGAACTAGTTCAATTTCTCCCCTTCACTTCACATAGTTCACACTGCCACTTCACTAATGTGAACTAGTTCAATACCTCTCCCTTTCACTTCACTAGTGTGAACTAGTTGAATCCCTCCCCTGTCACTCCACATAGTTTACACATCTACTTCACTAATGTGAACCAGTTAAATCCCTCCCCCTGTCACTTCACTTAGTTCACACTGCTACTTCACTAACGTGAACTAGTTCAATTCCTCCCCTTGTCAGTTCGATTTCTTCGTGACGCAGCGGCATAACAAATGCTCACGACGTAACGTCTTCTTCGAAGGTTCACCAGCTGGGGAGTCGAACAAAAACTTCCGCAATATCTGGATGCCGAACTCGGTGTACGTTACAGCAGTCTTCACAAACTTGCTCGGAGAACGGCACTTTCGTCGCACAGAAACGCACCGTCACTCATTGACCTACTGCTTGACCAACTGATTTGACTGACCGGTATCTTCCACAGAACATTCTAGAACTATCAGGACACGCATTCCGGAGGCGGGGGAAAGAAACTTCCAGAAGATCCTGATGTTCAAGCTGGCGAGCGTGTAACTGGCAAACCGTAAGAGATAAACAAAATCTTACTACACAAAATATGTGGATCTCGTTAAAGCACACACTTTATGTCAAATAACATGTTTTGTGGAGTTAAGCGTTTCCGAGATATTCTTTGTTATTGGTTTGAATTTTCAGGTACTTTATAGTTTAAGTGGTAAGTTGCAATTCGTTTGTTCTCGTAGTCATGTCAAAGGCATCACATAGCGATAAGCTTTTTAAAAATGTGACTATTGCTTTAAGCTACTGTGTTCTTCTTATAGCTACAACGAAATGTGTAATGGGAGTTTATCAACAAGAAGTAGAATGGTTTAGAGAATCGTGAATAGAGAAAATCATGCGAATGGTGCCGCCCTATTGCTGGATTATGATGAAATTGCTTCTCGCTGTCTAACAGGTCCCCTGATCGTTCCCTTTTGATGAAACGGATGTGAAAGTTGTTAAAAGCCGCAGTGAAGCGTGAAGCTGGGCAGATTAGAGTTAGGGGTGTCTCCCTGCGGGGCCTTAACCAGATTCGACGCACGGACTTGTTCATTCCGCTCGAGTTAACAACAGGTTTCAAGTACCTAGCGACCTTTCTGGAGCAGAGCGTCTTTGAGGCTTTATGTTCCCAAACGTTTCTGGGAACAGATCTTCTTTTACATGAAAATGTTTACAATTCCTCACGTTTTTTACAAATTTTCTTTTTATTTATGTAAATAAATTCGTTAATGTTTTGGGCTTCTATTATCTTCCAAACAGATAAACCAGACCTACCTCAGGGGCAGTTTGAAACATTACCCACCATTTTGAAGAATGCTTTTAAGTGTAGTCACAGCTGAAATGTGGTCAAACAATTTTTTAAAAAATGTAAGAATCTGTTTTAATGCCTAAAAGTACTTGGAACCTTTAGCATCAATTAGAAACTATAGCTTTTGCTCTCAGATCCATTTAAAGCTTAGCAGGTGTCCACACGGTGTAATCTGTGTTCAAATTTTCAGAGAATGAATTTAAAAAATCTGGCATACGTTTTAGCTACACCTTGAAACATGAGGATAAATTGTTACAAAAATTATCTTTAAACGTTTAAATTTGTTTTGAAACAACCAGTCAGTGAATAAAATTCTTCAAGGATTTCCTTTCACACTGTGGCCACCAGCTCGGGCTCCCCACACGTTGTCATAGTTACAGTTACAATTACATTATTATCATTCATTATATTCCACATAGTGACACTTTATTCAGGCACTGGTCGTAACGGGGAACCTTCTGCACTTCTTCTTTCACAACATCATACTAAATCCGGACTGTAGGGAGGGTGGTCGAATTGTTCTCAACCAAATGATGCGGCCGGGCCATTGTTTCCCCATAAACCTCACACAATTAGCGATGAATGTTTGCTGGTGCAACATTCCTCGCATTCAGAAAACGAATCTGACGTCACAGTCGGCGGGTTGTTCTATTGTTTTGAACATTTAGAAACGCTCTAACAACAGGAAAACACAAAGTGATGATCGTTCACAGCTGCGTCTGGCTTCCTAATGGATGGAGGAAGTGATCGCGCAAGCACAAAATCGCGACTGCAGCGGCAAAATATTAAAACGGTACTTTAAAAACACACCTACCACTTTATCATAAGAGCTGTCTCTATTCACATATTTCTGGCACCTTTTCAGAAAATGTTCATTTACTCTTGAGGGTTCAATATCTGAAATTCACTGATGTTTTCTTTTAGTTCCTCGAGTGTATGGGGTTTGTTGCACACAGTTTATTTTGTAGGTGATGATCAGAGTCGGGTAAATTTCTGTAATTGGATTTTGCAAATGGGGTAATTGAACGACGCTGACGAAGGATGGTTCTGTTTGCATAGTTATGTTTCGTCGTAAAATAACACCTACTGGAGCACAGAGAAACCGGATTTTACACACGAGATTCCCTTGCGTGGTGTAGTAAATTACAGAACAGTAGGATCTAGAGTTTCTGAAAAAAGGTGCAGAGAGGTACAAGAATGGCTTACAACAGCTGACCGACGTGAGTGTCAGCCTGGGTTTTTCCAACAAGACGGTGCTACCGTGCATACAGTGATGAGTCATTAAATTTAGTTCCGGAAATTTTTGAACACAGAGATCTCAATATTCCTCATCTGTGAGGGAACTTCAAAAATAAAGTGTATGCAACAACCCCCCCATACGTATGAGAAAACAGCAGGTGATCAAGTCACTCAGTTTCAGATACTGAACTCTCGAGTGTGAATATAATTTTCCTGAGATGGCAGAAATGTGTGGAAAGAGAAGGACAACATCTCTTATGATAAGGCATGTGTTTATTATCATTATCATTGCCGGCCACAGTGTGAAGGAAAGGCACTGTATATAGCAGTTTTGTATATTATTATTTAAATAATATGGTAGTATCTTTATTTCTTTAGATTACTATTTCTGCATCATGTGCAACACTTGATTAATTTTCTCAAAAACTATCAAAGATATCTGCATGAAATGTAAACGCAGTTATAATTGTGGCTTGTGACAACAAACTCTACAAGATTAAGGAAGCGCACCCTTAAGTCACGTGGTCGGAGCTTCTTTGTTTTTATGACTGTTCCGGGAATACACTGAAACACTCCACCTAGAGTTTTGTTAGAATAGTTCACATGACTTTCTCTACTCACTCTTCTACAAAGTGTTCCTACAGAAACTGCTTGTTAATATAGCTGTAAGAAGAATAGAGTAGACTAACATGTGTATGTGAAATGTCTTGCTCCTTGTACGACCACAAGAAGAAGTTCCATTTACCACTTGCATGTGTCAAAGTTGAAGCCAATAACATAGAATATTCTAGAGAAAGATTTCCCTGACGCAGACTGTGTAGCAAGGGAGCGGATACCCAGCAGGAACGGATTAGGTGAGGAGATACAGAACTAAGCCGGCGCAGAGTTCCCTAAGTTCCAGCCATGATCACCCGGTCACGGGAAACATTTCCAAGCCTCCGCGCCATCTGCCCGATACCGACCGGAGTCGACCTGAAAGAGAGGAGAGCCATTGTAGAATACACCACTACAGCATTCGTCTTTGTCAACCAGCGAAAGTCATGATCAGCACGGGTCACGGGAATCGAACCTGGGACCTCCCGACGTCACACAAAAGCCATTCCGAATTAAGAGCACTTCACAGAATACTCAAGGTATACACTAGAGCCAATTTAGAGAAAATGAACATTTACGAAAGTTGTTATTTTAAGCAGTAGTTTGGGTAGGGGGTGATTTTCTTGTGTCGCATCCCTGGAGCTATGCCTACTGTTCACAGACAGGGAGGCTGGTATGGAATACAATACTTCCTCTACCTGCTACAGGTAAGTGGTAGAGAAATCAAAAACCGTTTCGTATGTCTGGTTGGCAGCTTCACATGCCGGCATTTAATTTTGTAAAAGCCCACCCTTCTTCACCCTTTTGGTGTGACGTCAGTCATCACGTGGCAAAGCAACAAAGAAACTGGTAGCCCTCGTGTCGCTGATCTTTAATGAACGCGAGTCGCGTGTCAGTTACCCTTGGTTCGATGCCAGATGTCCCCTCATTGTTTAAATCTCGTTTGGGCTCAGAGATTTTAAATCCGTGCTAGGGAGATGAATCCCCCTTCTTTTGTTCCGCAATGATGTGGTGCACCTGGCAGCGATGTCATTGTCCTGCAACATTAATTCAGGACGAGCACGTTGCCATTGCACACTCAAGGTTAACTGCCCTTTAGGCTTGCACCGATTTCCAGCAGATAACCTTTGACACAAGCCGAAAATTACTGTCTACCTAACATCTCGAAACTCCGCCCCATTTCACACATTAGTTATTTAATTTTATGTGAAGCCTGCGAGACCATCTCAACGATAATCGTAAGAGCATTGCCAACATAACAATAATAATTACTGCCTCACAAAATAACAAAGGAACAGCGTCTTCACTGGTTGATCATGGAGCAATAACGCACAATTACAACAGCTATGTCACCAGTGGCTACGCTTGTGCAAATGTAGAGGCGCCACAATCGCTTTGTTGAGAAATTAAACAAAATTTCCAACTATACTGCATTAGACTGTGATAACAGCATCAAACCGGACCACCACTTCTTCATGTGATTGTTTATTGCGTGTTGGCATAAAATAACACAAAAGTATTCAAACGTCTCTATGCTACTAACATAAGAGTCGAAGTTCATGTCCATACGTTGTGCGATCTTACTCCGATATTCATTTGTTACAGGTATTGCATGCCACCCAAACATTCAATACCGAGATTTAACCGAAAACAGGTCATGTTTTGAGGCCCCTTGGATCCAAAAAAGCATTTTTAGAAAAAGGTCCGTGTGTGTGTGTCTGAACAGTAAAACTCAAAAACTAAAGTCGGATAAATACCAAAGTTTATTTAACCTTCCAAAGATGTCACACGAAAATCGCCCCTTCACCGTAAACTACCCTTTACATGGAACATTTTTTAAAAATTTTATTTTCTAAAAATGGCTCTAACGATTTTGATTTAAATAATATATGTTAAAGATATTTATATGAGAAATAAAATGTATATCTTAAATTTCCTAGGAATGGCCTGTGAAGTCCTCTTCATTCAGAAGAAATCTTGTATAACTAGTAAATGTTAAGCGATAGACGAGAACGTACTACACAAAAGATTTAGAGCGTTTAAAGCACACGATTTGTTTCAAATAACTTTTTTGTAGCATCAGCTATTTCCGAAATATACGTTATTAATGTTTCGATTTAATCAATACTTGTGACTCTTTCTAAGTCTTGTCTATTTTCAGTTGTTTCTTGTGATGTCATGGAAACAGTATGGAATAGAGCGTCCAGTTGTTAAACATTTGACTATCGCTGTTCTCTATAACGTAATGTAGCTGTTTCTGTAAAGGTTTATTTGGATTAAAATCTTTTCTTTTATTTAGTTTGACTGGTAAAATTGCCAACCGGATGTGTAAGCTCAGGGTGACACCAGTTTCTTTTGGAACCGAATGTCAGGCTGCCTGTTTGCTTTATAAAAGCAAAGTTACAGTTCATCGTAACTGACTGAATGGTGAAAACTGTGAAAGAATTACACTTTAAATTTGTATGCAGTCTCGTGTATTCGAATTTCTTCTTTATTGTATATGGGCACAACAATTCTGTTTTAAAACAGCACTGCATCTGAATTCTGCACTCCTACTCACTTTGGATTAGAGTGGTAAAGTTTAGCCCATGTTTTACAGAAAGGTTTGGTCTGTTAAGTGTGGCAGTTCCATGTGTTTAAGTCTTCTTTGCATTTATAGGATGAGTGAGAAGAAGTCTTAAGGCGTGATTCAGGGGTTCTATTTCAACAGTTTCTTTTAGGGAATGTGCGTATGGCCATAAACGTCTTGTTATTGAGCTGGAGGGTGTTATCGTTTTTGAAACACCGCGTCGGGTTAGATGAAATTCCGCCGAGCAGGTCTCTACACATCTTTAGCTACAATGCATTGTGAGAGTTCTGAATTTAGAGTACCGTGTATATTTAATTTTAAACAATGCAAAACTCCCTTAAATTGAGTTAGTAACCTGTGAATTTTTATTTAATTATGTGGCACTAAACCCACGTGCTCTCAAGTAGGTCAAAACTTTTTTTAAGCTGCGAATAGAGATATTGTCAATAACATCTATGCAAATAATACTACTGTCGGTCAAATGTTCTCTATCATTATAGAAATTGCTTCAGGAAAGTTAAAACAGTGTTAAATGATGCGAACATATGCTTTTAAAAGGCATCAAACATAATTAAAATAATAAAAAAAACAAGAGTTGAACAAGTGTTTGTAAAAAAGGTGTTGAAAATGCAGACCTTTGACCTCGGAGCATAGCGTCGTTGTAATGATTACCACGAATAGCATCAGATGGTGGTCATCAGCGTCTCTTAGTACCTACGTGGTTGACAATACTTCGGTGCTCCTCAGAATACGTTACACTTAAGTCACTGGAATGGAAGCACATTAAAACTTGCACAAGTTTCTGGCAAAGTATGTTGGTAGGAAATGGGGCCCAGTGAGTGTGTCATGTGCGTTAAACATAAATTGTGTTTTAACAGATGTATCTTTTGGAAAACTGATTACAATGAAGAGGACATCCCAGAAAATCCAAGATACTTTAAACATGTGCTATGTTAATAAAGATGTTAGAGTCATTTATGAGAAAATCAAAATTTTTGGAAAGTATTCCATGTAAAGGGTAGTCCGGGGTGGGAGATTTTCTTGAAAATCTTCGTGTCGCATCCTTGAAAGGTACTGAAACTAAATACCAAGTTTGGTATTTATCCGACTTTTTGTTTTTGAATTATGCTGTTCCCAGGCACACACATGGACCTTTTTCTAAAAGTGCTTTTTTGGATTCGGGGGCCTCAAAACATGTATTTTCGGTATCGATTTCTTGGGTGGAATGCAATACTTACTATACGTAGAGAGGAAGTAAAAAGCAATGTATTGATAGTGTGGAATAAAGTCAGAAATGAAATTGCGTTTTCTCTGACATCGAGAGGTGTAGTGTGAGGAGATTGTTTGTGTCACATGTTTCCACTGTATCGGATAAGTCGCAACGAAACCGTCTGTTGCGCTGGGGAGTAGAGCGTCTCTGTTACAACTGACGTCACTGTGTTACTTACTACAACCTCTCTGCCTGGTCATCACATTAACATTGCTGGGATAAGGTAAACAATAGCAATTGTAAAAGGTCCGGCAGCAAAGAACTCTACAAGTTACAAGAATACTCGCTCAGTTAAATATCCTACATACGTTGTCACTTCACTAATAACATCTAGTTCAAATGTTCACTGTCACTTCACTTAGCTTATTGCGACGTAATGAAATACCCTCTTCTTCGACTGGTTCACCGGCTGGGGTGTCCAACACAAGACCTCTCTAATTTCTCGCAATATCAGCACTGTACATCGTAACCTCACTCGGAGAGCGCACTATATGTCGCATCAAGAAGAACTCGCGAATACGGGGAGGAAGGTGTCCTTCAAGGGGGTGAGTAGAACAAAAACTCTTACTGCAGTTGTGCTCTTTTTAAAGTAGTTTTTGAGAAAAAGACAAAGTTGCTTAATATTAACTATTTTAAATTAAGATTTTAGGAAACTTAAAAATGCTTTTCCAAATGTTTCTTAGGGGAGATTGAAGCATAAATAGTTTGTGCACGTTCGCACTCTTACTGTCATTATAAGCTTTTGAAACTTGTCTCAGGTCAGTCCACATTGTTAGCCACGAGACACGCACTTCAGCTGTTGTTCTCGAATTGTCCAGTGTCTTGAAATGCTACTCATTGACGGTGAAACACATCGTAATGCGGCGGCGGTTTCCAAATAGACCAGCACCACACCATACGACATTTGCTTTCTTCTGTCAAAGAGTTCTAGATACAGGAAGTGTTGAAGAAGCTGGTCAAAGAAATGCTGCACAACAAGCACTATCGCCGTATCCCATTGGACTGTTTTGAGAGCATTAAAAGAAGAATTGCCACGCTCTCAACGCGTCCAGTATCTCTCTGACTCTCCCTAGTGGATGAAGCAACGTTTACCAGAAATGGAGTGACTAATTACCATAATGCACACACACAAGACAGCTTTGTAAATGTTCCGGCGTGGATCCCTTCTCGGGTTTTGATAGGCGTTCAAGAAACCTTACCTTGACGATGTTCCCCTGGCAGTAAGAAAGGATATGTGGCTATTACATGACGGCGCACGAAGTAGAGCCGTAGACTGCTGGATCGTTCGGAATGGACCAATAAGACCGCCAGATCTAAATCCAATCGACTTTTTTCTTTGGGGCGATATGTAAACTGCGTATACATTACAGAAGTGCCTGGTGAAGGAATACTTCGAGCAGCGGATGAAATAAAAAAACAACTCGGACGTAGGTACTTGGTAGAGTGCAGCAGAATTGAAGAAAACCTTGTAAAGCATGTGTGTTCTCGTTGATTTTCTGTTATTGTCCTGCTTTAATTGTTCACAGAGTTTTATAATTCACAATTCTTGTAACTTGGATTTCTCAAGCTTTTATTTATCTTTATAAATAAGTAGTGTTCTTGTTAATAATTTATGTAATATTGTAAATGTTTCCTCGGTTGCATATTGCGTATGATGTTTAGGTTATGTTACAATCATGTGTAGTTTTCTGTTTGTTTGTTGAATGTAAAGTGAACCTTGTGATACAATATTTCAAGAAAGGAAAGCTTTATGGAAACACTTATTAAGGGAAAACACGTGCTGTTTCAAGGATGATCATAGGTCACCTTCCATCCTGTACAGCAGCTGGAGAGTTGTAGAGACACCCCAGACATTTTGTAACACAAACTAGCTTCAAATAAACACGCTGTAATTACAGAATATCTCATTGAGGACAAGTATTGTAATTCATCAATTAACACGTTTTGACAACTAAAAAATAAAACAATGAAACCTGCAGTACGTCGTCCTGGTATCTGGTTCACTAAACCAGCTGGTGTATTGCAGATTTTAATATTTATTGTTCAGCTCTTTCAAAACAATATTTACATTCACTGTTCTATATATTTATCTTATAAGTAAGCAACTAAAACTGCATAAATATAGGAAATAAAACCCAAAATAAAAATTCACCCTAAAATGACTACCCCTTTTAAATCGTTAGCTAACTGCAGTGCGTTTTCTTCACACGTAACCACTACACTGCTGCTAACGCGCACCAGCCGCCGCAGCTCGGACTCCCGCCGAAACAACCGTCTCACGTTCTACAACATATTTCTGGCGTCTTATCAGGAAAGTTTCATTCATACTAGAGAATTGAATATTCGAAACTGAGTGAATTTCTGTTTAGTATGAGCTGATCATCGGAGTCGGGTATATTTCTACTCTGACCAAGTTTCTATATAGTTACGTTTTGTCGTAAGTGCATTTTACACACAGAGAAAATGGTTGTGCAGTAAATGCATACAGAATAACAGGAGCTGCATTTTTTGAACAAACAATAAACGCAGAGAGGTACTCACCCGATGTTGAATGCCAGTCTGGATTTGCTACCGCGCATACAGGTAATTAAATTTAATTGAGGAGATGTTTGAAGTGGTAATGAAACCAGTAGAGAATTATGGCCCCCAGGATCGTCTGATTTAACTATATGTGACCTTTATCAAGGGGAACTTGAAAATTAATATGTGTGCAACAAACCCATACATTAGAAGAAAACATGAGGCGAGAAACTGAATCAGTTTCAGACATTGAACTCTCCTCCAGGGTGAATGCAGAAATGTGTGGACAACATCTCTTATCATTGTAACGATGAGAACCTGCGGGGATATTAGAAATGTTTCAGGCGGCCGGCGCGCGAGTAGCCACAATGTGAATGAAAACCACTGCACAACTGGTATCCAGGTATTACAACATGAACCGAACATTTTAAAACTAACACTGGTGTGCAGCACATTCCACTGTTTACACTGCAATCGCTCGCCTCCAACCAAAGCGGCCCGGGATCGATCCCGGTGGACGAAGCGGGTCTTCTCGCCACCAATCACCTTTCCTTTGATCCGTTTCGGCTTCATTTGATATCACCATGTTCCTCACTGTCATACCTGGCTACGGGCCGATTCTGTGATTCAAAGTTCGTCTGCTCCCCGAGAGCCTCTGACCCTAGCCAAGGGTGGCGAAAACGACTTCCTTTCGCCAGTCACCAAATATGCAACACGCACTGCATCACTCAGCAGCATGTGACGGTTGCAGAGAGGGAACGGCGCCTACGAGTCACGTTTTCGCCACCTCTGGTGTAGGCCCTACATCAGGGGAGGGTAAATCGACTAAGTAAGTATTTCAATGTCTACAGAATTCTTTGAGACGTTCTTTCGTTATGTTATTATTACTTACCTTTAACTTGTTGGTGATATCGTGGGATTAGACTTGCGGAAGAACGGATGCCGTTATTGGTCGCTGAACCATAGCAGGTTCTCACTTTTTAAAACGCACTCGCATACGCTGCGAGGGGAATGATTATGGTTAAAGAAACGTTCCCCATCCCAGCCGGTAATACAACCCGGGACCTCTGGGTTGAGAAGCCAGAGCGCTGACCACTTGACTGTATGAACTTCTCAACGAACCAGCAACATCTCAGTTGTTTGCAGCTCCAGGAACTTGTCTCTTGTGAACAGCATATTCATGTCTCTTCTTCAAGAATATCGAGAGAACGCTACCATAATAATAACTATTATGTATTTACATAGGTCCATATCATTAAACCTACTTGACATTCTCATGTTCTACAACGTGGTACATAACAATTATATCAACCTTACTGTGTTTCTACAACATGAGATAATACCAAAGTAAGTAGTGATAATGTTTTTGAAAAATAAGACATTATAACTTTCCAAATACTTTACTATCATTCGTTACCTTGCACATAGTCACCACCATTAACAGGCAGCACTGGTCGTAACGGGAAACCAGTTCGTCATAGAATGATGCCGACTGTGATGAAAGCCAAGTCTGGACCTCTTGTTTCACATCATCGTCGTTGAAATGTTCTCCACCAAGGAATCAGTCATATCAAGAAACAGATAAATATCGCTTTGTGCCAAATTCGGACTGTATGGAGGATAGTCGAATTGTTCCCAACCAAATGATGCAATCAGATATTGAGTTTGTGTGGCCGGTCATTGTTGTTCCCTGACGTAATATTTCTTGCATTCAGACTGATCTGACTTCACAGTCGGCGGGTCGTTCCATTGTTTTGAACGCTCTAACAACAGGAAAAGACAAAGTGACGATCCCTCACAACTGCGGCTGGATTCCTAATGAATGGAGGAAGTATCACGCGACTGCAAACGCAAAATATTAAAACAGTACTTACTTCAACAACACGCCTCGTGGGGCAATCTGAAGTGATGTCGTCTTCTATATTTACGTTCACACTTAGCAAGGAACGATCCGTCTCTTTGAGGAAAGGCACCTCCTCCTGGATCATCAGATCGCTGCCCTGGACTTTTAGCAAAACTGTCGCGGTGCTCCTGGACGAGGCCTGCTACACAGGTACCTTACACTGATGGGCAGTTTCATTTGGGACCCGGCAGGCGTCTGATTGCTCCGCGGAACCCGCTATTGTTACATGCCAATCTGCCTACGCCGACTCCTAATGCTGCAGAACAAACATATCCGCTTGTGCATCCCTGCACTTCGGAGACACTGCTCTCTGGGAGCCGCAGTGCCTTCAATGCTATGGTAGATCGCTGTGCTCCGGCAGTTCTACCATGATCACATACCTGAAGCTATATCGTGCGATCGTACAGTCGCAGATCCTGTACGGCTGAGAGCTCTGGGGATCAAAGCAGGCTGCAGTCACTACGATATGCTCCCTTCACATCAAAACATTGTGGACGTTGTACGAGAAAGGTCACACCACATCCCGACCAATTGGTGCACACACTGCCACAAGACGAATAAGTTATCTGCCCTATTTGGTAAATCCTGCCACTTGCCGCATTCACACTGCCAGCTAATGCAACATCGGACTTGGTGACAGCTGGACGGGTGACCGTGCTGTCCGCCAAGCTAGGATGCAACACCTCACACTGTCAAGTGAAGCAACATCGGACTTGGTGACAGCTGGACGGGTGACCGTGCTCTCCGCCCAGCTAGGTATACAACACCTCACACTGTCAAGTGAAGCAACATCGGACTTGGTGACAGCTGGACGGGTGACCGTGCTGTCCGTCCAGCTAGGTATACAACATCTCACACTGTCAAGTGAAGCAACATCGGACTTGGTGACAGCTGGACGGGTGACCGTGCTGTCCGTCCAGCTAGGTATACAACACCTCACACTGTCAAGTGAAGCAACATCGGACTTGGTGACAGCTGGACGGGTGACCGTGCTGTCCGTCCAGTTAGGTATACAACACCTCACACTGTCAAGTGAAGCAACATCGGGCTTGGTCACAGCTGGACGGGTGACCGTGCTCTCCGCCCAGCTAGGTATACAACACCTCACACTGTCAAGTGAAGCAATATCGGGCTTGGTGACAGCTGGACGGGTGCCCGTGCTGTCCGCCAAGCTAGGATACACCTCACACTGTCAAGTGAAGCAACATAGGACTTGGTGACAGCTGGACGGGTGACCGTGCTGTCCGCCCAGCTAGGTATACAACATCTCACACTGTCAAGTGAAGCAACAGCGGGCTTGGTCACAGCTGGACGGGTGACCGTGCTCTCCGCCCAGCTAGGTATACAACACCTCACACTGTCAAGTGAAGCAACAGCGGGCTTGGTCACAGCTGGACGGGTGACCGTGCTCTCCGCCCAGCTAGGTATACAACACCTCACAGACCTATATCCATCTTGTTTCCCCTTAGCTTCTTTTCTTAATGTGCACGATGATTGTTCCACACTAAAGGCTGTGCAGTGAGAGAGATGGTTCCGGGGTAACGTGTGCGGCTCGCATTCCGAAAGTCCGGGATTCGATTCCCGTCGGGCCGGCTACTCTGACCAGAAATTTTTCCTAGTTTCCCCGAGTCGGTAGGCGAATACTGGTATGCTTCTTTATCTGCTACCAATGCCCTATCTCCATCATTCCCTTTCATCTGTTTCAGGGTTGAAGGACAGGCCGATTGCGTTCGGTGTGTTTCGGCTGGGCGGTGGATAGTGCACTTTAGAAAGGTTTCTTCTCCCTGCTGAAGGATGTGCTCCATCTGGAACCGTTGAGCAGATCTGGTCTCCTCCCTCCCAAGGGTCTCGTTAGAGACAAGCAGGGCCACTCTGGCCTACTTATGGTGCTATAGGCCGGTTTCAGGGGCCCCTTCGTGCTATCTACTCCTTAGGACGGTCGGGGGGAGGTTAAGGAAGCCAGAAGGTTAGGAAATGATTTCGCCAAGCCCCAGACGGGAATCGAACCGAGGACCATTTGCTTGAGAAGTTAAAATACTGAAAGAGGAATGCAGCTATTCTTCTCTGGTGAAACTTGGAGAATTTGTTTGCCCCAGATCGCAGCGTGACATAAACTGTCTTACGATACCATCTCTTGATACGGCGGCCATATTTGTTGCGATGCGAAACATTCCGCAAGTTTTGTTATTATGGTATACAGACACGCCACTGGGACATTCGTCATGGAGTAGTAAACAAAAGAAAATACGTGAGTCAAGGCCGTTGCTAAGAGAAACAGTCACAGAGTGTGCGATGGCCAGGACGGCCATCTCAGCTAACATAAAACCTGGTAGAATGTGTGTTCGTGAAGAGTGTAACTCAACATACAAATGTCGTATTTAAAGATACAACATCCCCCACCCCAAACTCTCCTTCACTTATTTTTGTGTTTGTAAACGTTCTATTTCCACTAAAATATAGCAGACAGCTTTATTTCGTAATTTTTATATAATGTGGTATAACCGGTAGACCATGAGACAGGTAGATAAGAATGTATATCTCGTTAAATGATGAAATTAACGTCAATCATTTTTGCTTTAAATGTTTCCTACCTACTCTTTCTTATATGCTTCACTGTTCAAATACTTAACACTTTGCAAAACATTCAAAATATACGTTTTATTTTAATCAAGATTGTTAGAGCCATTTTTGAGAAATTAAAAAATAAGGAAACTTTTCCATGTAAAGGGCAGTTTGGGGTGGAAAGGATTATCTTGAAAATCTTCGTGTCGTATCTTTGAAAGATAAGGAATTTAAATACTCAAGTTTGGTATTAAACCGACTTCATTTTTCAGTTATGCTCTTCATAAACAGGCATAGATGCGCAGATATTTTTCTAAAATACTTTTGTGTCTTTCTCGATTTAGGGGACTCGTATTTCCAGGGAAAACTCTGTATGGAGGGCAGAACCTGAACTTGGCATAGGTAAGTACCAGAGAATGTAGCACTAGGAAAGAAAGTAAATAATAATAATAATAATAATAATAATAATAATAATAATAATAATAATAATAATAATAAAGAGGAATGTTTGTACAGAGCGTATTAAACAACAGTTTCTAATTTCTATCACGAGCGTTTCATACTCTACTGTGCATAAGAAAGCCAGTAGTAACTGCGCATGCGTGACTCTCGCCTACTCGGTGCAAGATTAATCATACTATATTTGTTATCTGTTTTCCTGGCGACGTGTAGGTACTCGCACTTGCTGAGGACACTATGACGCTCTGTCGGCGGCGATAAGCCACGGGTAACCATGACAACCTCTCTTGCCCCGAATATTAAACTGAACGTCACGTCGCGTCGAGCAGGAAGGGGATCTCTACAACAACAACACGATCCTGCACCAGTCTCGTACTCAAAATTAAATTGAGTTTTATTTATTAACGCTCTTTAACTGCTGTGGTCCTTAGCCTCCCATTCTATATTGGGCGTGAAAGACTGGTGAGGCCTCTTTATCAAGCTTGAGGTTCTTTTACATGCCGTAAATCTACGACACGATAATATAAGAATGTTATGTATGCAGAACTGAGTGCTGTAAAGGGTAACATTTCTACAGGAAGCTGGGTAACAGAGAGAGGTAATTAACAACCGGACCACACAGGGAGTAGGCTAAATAAGTGACCGAAGAGCACAGGGGTGAGGTAGCTAATATTGTAAAGAGACACTGATAAACTTGCAATTCTAAAGTAAGTAGTCAAGTTTTGCTACGAAAAATACATGAATATTTTTATTTTCATAACACGCGAATGGGAAAACATGCCATAGCGGGGAAATTGGCGTCTGTCTGACAGAGTATAAAAGGTGGGCAACTCCGAGAAACGTACATCCGCTTCGAGCTCTCTTCGAGTGACCATGGGGAAGAAGAAGATCACCAGCTCCGCAGCCGCCAAGCTTACTTCCCGTAAGGGAAAGGAAGAGATCATAGCAGCCGAACAAGATCTTCCCGACACTGCGTCGCAACCAGCGCTAACTCACCGACCAGCACAGCCTGCCGCACACCGCCGCTTCCCTGTTGTCCGGGGTGTGCACCGTCAACTCCCGGCTACCCTGCTCCTCAACACCGCCTAACGCTTCTGGCCGTCTGCGGCCAGGGCTACTAGGATCAGGAACGAACGAGGGCCTACACCGCTGGTCAGGTTGGAATTCTTGGAGGAGGGCGACTACTCGACTGCCTTGAGCGCGGGGCTGCCCTTATTAGGGCTTTTTTTTCAAGTGGAGGAGAAAATGATTTAATCACTGACCCCAGCCCCGATGGGAGTCGGGACTGAGAGTGTGGGACTCACCAATAGTCGGCATACCCACTAAAAACTCCAGCACCGGCGGAAAAAGGAAGAAGGTAAAAGTGGAATGACGTGGCTTTGTGCGGTCCCGCATAGCACCCGCGTTAGTATGTGAGAGATGGATGTCTCCGCCCTATGGGCTGGAGCGGGATAGGTGGGTACTAGGTTGCAGCCATGAAACCTGACTGCAACACAAGTGAAAATAGCGAGGGTTTAGGTAAGAGTTGGAAAGGTGATTGTATGGAAGGTGTAGGTTGGCGTAGAACTTACTTCTTGTGAAGTTGCATCCTGCTGATATACTCTTGTGAGTATGCTGCGCTGGCCGGAGGCCTTCGACGGTTGCTTGGGGCCTCCGGTATGGCTGTCTGCTGGAAGTAGGCCCGAAGTTGGTGATGCTGCTCTTCCAGGGATCTGATGGCGATGTCGATGGAATCTAGGTGTTGTGTGATGGTATTAGGGCAAAACCTAACGCTCGAGGCTAGCCGGAGTGTTCGTCACACACCATGCCGACGCTGCTGCCAGTACGGGCATCTCGCCACCGCCTGTGATGCCGCTCCCCGCTGCCATTACTGCGGGAATACATCACTCACCGCCTCTTGTGGAGGCCAGGGGCATTTCACCGGCCAGACCGCGTGCCCACTTCATCCGCCCCGAGCCCTGCTAACGCAGAACCTCGCACCACCAACGCTGAAATACTCCAGAAGCTGGAGGACATTCAGGCGGAACTACTGCACCTGTCGGAGAAAATTGCAACCCTGGAGGCGAATTTCACCGAATTCCGTTTGGACATCGACCCCAATCCAGATCCTGAAGCACCTAGATTTCCACTCGTCAACACATACGTCCTGACAGACAAAGTAGCCTTCATAACCTCCACTATCAGAAGGTACGTCAAGGAGGAGGTGGCAGCTCTTCAGACGATGCTGGACGAAAGACTTCCAACACCGATACTCATCCGGCTTCAAAATCACGCGGTGGCCGGTTTGGCCGCTAGCGCAGACATACCCAAATACTTCCTCTACATTCCATACACCCTGAAAATCGCTCCCAACTCACTCTCCTGGCATACATCCACCCTAACTTCCTGCATATTTCTCACCCTAAATTCCCAAGGGCGCAAGTAGGGCCTCGGTCATGCTTGCGTCCTGGCACCTTCCTTCACCCGGCTTAGGCTATGCCTGCCGAACAATCCCTATCACATTGAATCCGCAGGTGCTTAATGCGTTACTGCCTCACCTTCACTCCTCACTTTTCCCTCTCCGGTGGAGGAGTTTTTAGTGGGTATGCCGATCATTCGGCGAGTCCCACACTCTCAGTCTCGACTCCCATCGGGGCTGAGGTCAGTGATTAAATCATTTTCTCCTCCACTCGAAAAAAAAAACGTTCTTCCAATTGTGATCTTTAAGAGACCCACTTCGCGTGTGAACTCGGATGTAGATGTTACAAAGTGGTCCAGACAAATATCACATGACATTACTGCTAAGCGACAAGCAGTATCACGTGACTTTACTGCTAAGCGACAAGCAGTATCACGTGACTTTACTCAACCGTCATCAGACGACGACGCTTCAGTAACATATCGCTACAAAGACTGAAGCTGTGAACACTCTGTTTAACTTCAGCAAAAGTTGAACTTTCTCTGCAGATTCTTGAGAAAAAAATATAAATGTTACTAACCCCAAGTGAACGCTTTTTGGAAACCGCTCTGGTGTGCAGATGTATATCAAATATAGCACAGAGACGAAAATAAAAGCAAATCTGATGTGTTGATTCACATAACTTTCTCTACCCACTCTTCTATAAACTGTTTTTACATTGTTCTCTCTCTTCATATTAAACGAACGCTTTTAGTGCATATTTCGTTAGGTAACATTAGACTCAAGGTTGGCAATGGCTTTCCTTGCTTGACCACGAGAAAAAATGAGTAGCGACTTAGCACTTGAAACACAGAGCGAGATGGCGCCGTGGCTAGCGTTCGGGAGATCCTGGTTCGATCCCCGCGACCACGATTTCCCTTTCATTTGGTTTCCTTCTCATGCTTCTAAGTTTCGCGGCGTATGGCGTATGCATGATCAGAAAAAACCACTCCCCTTGGGCACCAGAGAGCTGCTTGGGCGAGGAGCGTTCTTCGCCCTCTCAGCAATGGGACGGGTCTTCGAGCCAGAAAGTGTTAGGGAGTTTCGCGCGTTTCTGTGGTTTCTTCACTTCATCCCTTCCTCCTGGCGGGGTGCCCCTCCTATGTATACCTAACCTAGCACTGAACACTATTTGAGAATTAAAAATGTCTTTGAAATGTTGTGTTTTAAGCAGATCTGTTACCAGTCACACAGAATGAAGATATACATCACGTAATGATAAAACGTGTGTTAAACAGTTTATGGTGCACTTTGTCGTCCGTATGAACAAACTTGCGGTCTGGAACACACATTTCCTCGTTGTGAGGGGACTAAAAGCCCTTGTTGAGTCTCACCCATTATCTCAGAAGTCATTTTTATAAAACTTAACTAACATTGTTATTAACAACAAAGTAGATGCACAACAGCACTTATCATCCTAGCTGTGTACAATAGTTTCTGAAAAAACGGGACATTTATAGCACAAACTGGAATATATTTCCAAAGAAACACGTGCCTTGTGCGCACAGAAACTGTCATACGTAACGATACTACCAATTTGTAGAGTAAAGCTTCCCCTAACAGGAGCGTCATTTCAGCTTAAGATTGCCTGAAGCGGTTTTTCGAATTTCCATGTGAATTTTAACGACCCATTTAGCCCAAAAGAAAATCTTCTACTATTCTCAAATATGAATTATTTGTATTAAAAGTGCAGTTGTCATTTTTATTTTGGCACAGCAATAATAATGAGTAGCGCAATGATTTCTCGTAACCTAGGGAGGGCAGTTGACATCCCCTAAATGAGGCAAACTTTAGCTCTCTACTCTGCGAAGTGATGCAGAATTCAAACAATGATATGCGCAGTTGAAATTAATAAGACCACACACAATCCTTGTTTAGCCTCATGTTACTACACTAACTAACGTTTCTTTGGGAAACAACAAATGTAATGACGATCAGACTTACCACTTTCTAAAGCGAACCGACTCTTTCATCTCCTCTTCTGCTTTCTATTCCTTATTCTCATCGCCCTCCTTCTTTCTCCTCCTAGCATTTTCTTCCACTTATTTTCCTATTTTTCTTCCTCCTCTTTGTTCTCTCCCTTCTCTTCTGGTTTCCATTCCTTATTTTATTCCTGCTCCTTCTCTTCATTCCCCTCTTAACACTTTTCTTCCACTTATTTCGTATTCCTCTTTATTCTTGTCTATTACCCCCTTATTTTTCCTTTCTGTTCGTCATTTTCATCCTCCTACTCTTTCGGTTCTTCTTCTATCTATCTTCTTTCCCAAATTTAACAACTGTGTCCGACATTTAGCTATACTACTTGTTCAAACGTATTACCTCATCTGCTAATACAAGCACAGTGTTTTGCATTCCACCCATTTCACGGTCGGACAACAAAACAAAAGAGAATCCAGTCTACTGATAACGCTACCATACGCATGCGATACCAATGTGAAAATGTTTTGTTTCCTTTGTATTTAGTACGTCTTGCATGGAGACATTTGTATGTGCCTAATCCCAAAACTCACTCAACCGATTTTGATAATCATTGAGAAGCCACGGGCATGGGCTATAAAGCACCTAATTTCCTCGTTTCTGCAACGGTACCCAATGCCTTGACTCAGGATCGCACCATATCCGGGAGGGTGATCAGCCTGGTATGGCGGTGATAAACAACAAGATGTAGTAGTGACGAAAGGCATGATACGAAAATTCGCGGATCCTAGCAAGACTAGAAGACCGCGAAAAACTAGAACTGGTGAGACTGGTCGACCCCAGGAGGTTTAAACCCGGTACCTCCAAAATGCGGACCATAGACGTTGGCGCCTGAGCGGTCCACTGGGTCTTCTAATTTCAATTCATAAATTATTCAAAGACCAAAAAGGATTTAGAAAACCATAGAATAAATAATACTTGAGGTGCTCCACAGAGAGGCGTGTAAAACCAAAAGACGGTTACATTTTAATCCAAACAATATACTACTTACATAGATGTAACACTTCAACAAACAGAAGACAAGAGTTTAAAAAGCGACAATCGATCCTGTGTGTCAAATACTGCAGCTATATACTGTAGTTTCTGGGTGCCAGAACCTTCTAATAACCCTCATGTTTGTTTTATTTCCTTTGTTAAATAAAGCGAGAAAACTGCTAACATTAGAACTCTCGGTGGAATTTTGCAAAGAGTGGGAATCTTCATATTCATCTCTATTTCTATGTGTTTGTGAAAACTATACAACTTATATGTTGTTAAATAACTGTGGCATGAAACAAAATATCACTTGCTGTAACAAGTATTCGTCCATTCCGACCGATGATTGTTCCACCGCCACAGCATTTCCAGAACTTGGAAGACTGTATCGGGGAGAGGTTAAGGAAGTCAGACGTAGTACGAAATTAAAATTAAAAAGCTACTTGTGTTGAGATACAAGCGAGCTAGTGTGTTTCTACTTGAACGAACCGTCCGTTAACGCTGTTGAGACAAAAGGCGAATACAATGCTCTGAGGGTGGTGAGCAAGGGGTGAAGTGGACCCACTTCCTGTACAATAACAATAGTTGTAATGATTTGGGGAGGTTACAGCTGGCTTGACACAGCAACCGTTTCGTCTGCAATGCTGCCAACACACAAACGTTAATGGAATTCTTGTCGTGGCTGACATAATAACAACCAAATGACTAGCTTTTGTGCATCGCTGTCTTTTGAGGACCCCTGTGTTTAGATGAAGGTTCTGTCTGTGAGCGGTATAACTAAAAACATCTGGTATGTTACATTCATATGACTTTCTCTAGTCTGTATCGCTTGTTACTGGTCATACAAATTAATCTTACCAAAGCTTATTTTGCTATCTACTTCATTTTAATGGAGATAAACGTTTACAGAAACAGCTACATTACACATTTCGTTATAGAGAACAGCGATAGTCAAATGTTTAACAACTGGACGCTATATGCTGACCTTCCTTACTGTTTCATGACATTGCGAGAAACAACTGAGTCTCGACAGGACTTCAAAAGAATGGCCAAGTACGTATTTAACAATTGGAACCATTAATAGCGCATGCCCTGGAAATGCCTAGTGCCACAAAAAAGTTATTTGAAATAGATTGTGTGTTTTAAAGAGATCTACACTTTTTGTGCAGTACTCCTTAACATTTATATAAAACTCGTTCCGAATAAAGAGGACTTGACAGTCTGTTCAGAAAATTATTTGTCATGTAATTATCTTTAATATATGGTATTTTAATGAAAACCATTACACTTATTTTTGCGAAAATCAATACATTCGAAAAATGTTCCATGTAAAGGGTAGCTGGGGGGGAAACACTTTTCCGACGCCCAAGACTATAGTTTTAACATGTTCTTGTCACTTTTCTCCATTGTTGCCTGTTGGACCATAAATGTTGCCCAGTTTCCCAATTCCTGATTGCCCCTCTAATAGCTTGAATCTACGTGCTCCTTCCCGGTGGCATCCACTCCATTATTCTTTTGGGTAATACTTTATCTTCCATTCTAATGGTTTCTGTTGAATAAAATCTCAGCATTCATATTTGCTTTTATAATCCCATTTCTAATGCTTTCTCTTTTAGATATCCTAGCAGATCTCCTCCAATAATCCAGGTTATAATAGTTGTAACTATTGTTTGTAGTTTTAGACCTGTTTATCCCATAATATACCATTTAAAGTAGATACTGTCCTCAGTTATATTCCCCATTTCGTCTTCCAGTGCCAAATGTCCATGAACATACCCAATGGCCATGTATTTGGATTTATCCATATTTACTTTTAGGCCCCATTTGTTGTATTCTTGAATCAATTTCTACGTCTTCATATTCTTGGGCCATCATCATCTACAAATTGCAGGGAGACATCATCTATTGGAATTCCCATAGTTTTCCAACCCTCTGTGTAAATGTTATATAATGTACGAGATACACAGCCGTCGTCCTTTATTAACAAAAAATCTGCTCCCATTTTTACTTTTACGTATCATTTTTGTATAAATGTTTAATTGTCCTAATAAAAATAGGTCAGTTTTAAAGCTCACTATAATTGTGACAGACTTTGTCTATATCGATGAACAGCTAATGGTGGGGTTGTCTTCTAGCTATTATTTGTTGTAAACAAAACACATGCTGAAGCCAGACTGTTCTTCTGTTTGTATTGCAGCTCAAGGAAATGCTGTTATATATTTTACCATATGGTCTTCTTAATGTGATATTTATTGTAACGTCTCTATAGTTTTTACGTTCATCTTTTCTCCATATAATTGCTCTCTGGTTTGTATCGATAAACCAGTAAAATACTTTTCTCATGATTGAAAATTAATATATTTACAACAAAACTTTTTTATCATTCCTTGTAACATTTTTAAGTTTTCCAAGCTTCTGTGCTCCTTTTTCCTCCAATCTTCTTTGGAAGATACTGAACTTATATACTACCAAGTTTGGTATTTATCCAACCCTTCCTTTTTGAGCTATTCTCTTCACATACACACGGATCTTTTTTCTAAACTGTTCTTTAGGGGACCTCAAAACATACATTTCCGATGAAATCTCGACATCGAATACAATAGTTTCGCTGCTTACACAAAAATATCTCGGCTAAGTATCGCGTTTCGCTCGTCACTGTTTATGTATGACCCTACCACAAATGTTTATACACAAAAATATTTATTTCGTATTTTCTCAAAAATGACTTTCATAAGTATGATTAAAATGTACATTCGTTTGAGATATTTTCATAACGAATAAAATGTATATCTTAAATTTCCTACGAGTGTCTACTACCAATTTTTGTAAAATAATAGTGTAAGTGGTTTCCAAGATATACGATGTTATTGGTTTATATTTTGGGAAATTTTGAACAATACCCTTTCAAGTGCTGTTCTTTTGTTTCTTGTGAGGGATCATATATCGACTTGCTTTTGAACCATTTTACTATTCTCCTCGTCTCTTTATGCTTCTGTAAAAATACGTTTTGAAACAATTTCTATCAACATTTATAATCATTAATAAGAAGACATTTTTGTAAATTAGTTGTAAAATAGATATGAGAATAAATAGCGACCGCTGCTGCACAAGAGCAGGTAAACGTCCTAGCTTTGTTAGTTTCTCTTTCAGAGCTATTAGACGTCGTGTATACCCTATGAAACAGGCTCGCTAGCACATCTTCACTTCTGCGCATGCGCAATTACCTCATGGGACCAAATGTCGTGCACTCAAGTGGTTTCACTTTAAGCTTAAAGCGTTGTAAAGAAAACCAGGAGAGCACCTGGTGGGCTAGTTACAACTTTTCCCGCCTAGCACGTCGTCTCTTCTTGTACGTAAAACAGTTCGGTTCAGATCGTAACATTTTGTGAGTGCAGAGAAATTTAAAAAAAAAAAAAAAAAACCTGTTATTGTCAATTTATGAAACAAAATGTGATACACCTATAACTAAATGAACCGTTATAGCAGGGGGTTTAAGAGGCTACGCGGAGTTCGTTTCCGGATAGGCCACCAGTGAACTTTCGCAACGTGTTTCGAGAGTGGCGGCTGGGGAATGCTCTGCCGCTGTGGAAAATGGAAAGAAGACAATTGATGTTGGTAACAAATTAGTAAGAAGTGCCCAATAAGCCGTTGTCTAGCAATGATTGAACTTCTTTCTTACTGATGCTCGGATTGCTTGGTCGGGTTTGTTTTCTAACCTATTTTTTTAACTTGTCGACTCATAAAAAGCCAAAGTGGTATAGTCATTAAATGAATGATTGGATTTTTAAAACATGAAGAAGTTTAATCACTGTTGTTTGTCTACTCTTAGTGTAGTCTGTTAGAAGTTCACGATGTAAGACATAGAATGTGTAAAACCTAATGTACCTGAGGAGTTTCCTCTCGGGGTACTTAGTTCCCATCATCCTCCACGTGGTGCTGTCATGTGCTCGGCTGCATTAACTTTATTTGTACTTTAAAGTTAAAAAGGTATAGCTAGCGAACCTTTCACCGCGCTATCATCACAATTTTACGTCAGTGTCACCAGGTGGTAGCACTATACAGCAGAAGTACAGTCACTGCATGAGACAAGCACAGAATTAGGCATTGAGCTGATGCCACGTCCACCTTATTCACCGGACCCAGCACCGTGTCACTTGCAGCTATTTCCCACAATGAAAAAATAAGTTCGAGGCTGTCATTTTCGTAGTGATCAAACTGAACAGAGCTTCCAGAAGGGGCTTTAGGGGGTGTTTTGAACAGCGGACAAGGAGAATACTTTGAAGGTTTGGAAAAGAATTTGGATAAAACTGAGCAGTATTTTCCAGATAATTCCGGTTACTTTTTGATAACCCCTCGTAGGTAAGGTGCGCGGAAACTTCTCACACTTATTGCAGACTCTCAACTGCTTTGACCTAAAACAGTTGAGTACACAAAAACAACCCTTTGCTCCGTCTCACAATACATACATCGTTACTGTTGTTGAAAGCGGTTGCAGTTGTTTCACAATCATAACTATTATGATGCTATTTCACATTTCCACACCCAAATTTATACTCGGCAGCCACTACTGAAAGTAAGTGATACCGGGCAGAGAAAGTCAGCCATATAATTGTAACACGTCGGAATGTTCTACAATGTGTTGCCATAAAGTAACAGAGGATCAGATCCAACAAAGAAAGTTCAACATACACACTGTTTTGTCTTGTATATATCTTAAATATATGATATTTTAACCAAAACCATTAAGGATTTTTTGAGAAAATCAAAATTTCGAAAAGTGTTTATTGTAAAGGATACTTTGGGTTGGGCGATTTCCTTCAAATTGTTCTTGTAGCTGCCTGGAAGATACTGAACTTAGATGTCCAATTTGGCATTTATCCAACATTTCGTTTTTAGTTATCTTCTCCAACATACGCGGATCTTCTTCTCTAAAAATGCTCTTTTTTGCATTCAGGGGCCTCAAAACGTGTATTACCGTTTCATTGAATTTTTGGATGAAATACACCACCTTCTCTACCAACTACTTTTGTGCTTTTGGACTTACATTTCCGGCGGAATATCGATATCCTGTATGCGAGTGCACGCATGTTGAACTATGTTCAGTTGTGGGGGAGGAACCGACTTGTCCAGTTTTTAACGAGCTTGATTCACTTTGTAAGTAAAGTTGACACAATAACTTGCAGTGGACCAAGAAGGGTTCTTTAAACTCCTCTTTTCTCACTATTGTTCGCCAATTTTGTTGTTTTGACAAACACAGTTCATTATTGGCATGCGGTAATGTAATTGGCCGAATTAATGGCACGTCACGGTCTTATTAAAATAGTGGGGCTTCACAAGGAAGCTCTTCTAGAACAAAGGAAGATGCCTGGACGAGTAACCTCATTATGACGCGGGCCTACTCAACTAAAGCATAATATGTTAACTACACACATTTTCACACAAGAGAGTTAACAAAACATTTTGTCTCTCCAGATGTGCTATAACACCAGAGAGATCCTGATCTTCCTAACATATAAACATGAACTTTTACTGACTCTCCGCCGTCACAGTAGTATTCTCTCAGCACTACAGTCATCTGGTAACAATTACTTTGTCCTTCTTTCTGAGCACGGGGCGAGATATTTTACGTTTGTTACTCGAAAGTTCATTTTGATAATGAATGTTTCATTAAAACAAAACAGAATCGAAAGTTATGCTGCCCGTATTAAACTCGCCGTACACAGGTTTACATGTACACTCAGTGGGCGATATATAGACATGCCTACCCTGGCCAGACACCAAGCATGCGCAGTAGTATTCTGAAGGTAGATATAGTATAACAAGAAGTGCTAGAACGAAAATGAGGGTAGCAGTGTAACCATATATTATTTCATGAAACAAAGCAAATGCATATCCCAGAGGGACAACTTTGTACACGAGAACGAAGTATCCGAAAATTATACATACGAGGGCGGATCGAAAAGTAACGCACAATATTTTTTTTTCTTCCTTGGTATTTCAGCTGGAATATTGCAATTTCACACAGACATAGTTAGAAGTTTTGACTATAGAGGGTATTTTTGTTTCATGTGCAACTCTAGCGAGAGAAGCGTGAACTACGCAACAAAGATGGCACGCTTGTTACTGTTGTCCACGTGTGAAGAGCAGAGAGGTGTGGTTCAATATTTGTGGACCAAAGGGCATAAACCGAGTGATATTCACAGGGGCATGCGTGGTGTTTATGGGGATGATTGTATGGACCGTAGCAATGTCTCCAAGTGATGTGCATTCTTCCTAGAGGGCTGAGTGAATCATAATGATTCGCCACGCTCCGTGAGGCCGGTAACAGCTGCAACCCCGCACAATGTCAGAGGCATTGAGGCGGCAATTTTGAACGACCGGCGTGTGCAGTTGTGAACCTTATCGCAACAGTTCAACATTTCCTATGGTGCAGTGTACGATATTGTTCATGACACGATGAAATTTCGTTAAGTTAGTGCTCGCTGGGTGCCTAAGAACCTGACAGACAACCACAAGGGCCAGCGAATGATGACGAGCTTGGATCACCTAACGTGTTACACCGCAGAAGGGCATGGCTTTCTGAAAGGAATCGTCACTGGTGATGAGTCGTGGGCATACCACTACATGCCCGAAACCAAGCAGGCAAGTATGGAGTGGAAACATGTTGGTTCCCCAGTGAAGAAAAAATTCAAAAGTGACTCAATCTGCTTGTGACGGTGTTCTGGGATATGCATGGTGTTGTATTGCTGAACACGGGACTACTGTGAATGCTGCAGTCTACATGAAAACTTTGGTGAAGTTGCGTCCTGCCCTTCGTGACAAATGCCACAACATGAATGCTGACAATGTCAAAATTCTTCATGACAATTCTCACCTCCATGTTGCTGCTGCTGTTCGTCAAAAAATCACCAAATTTGGTTAGGAAGTTATCCACCATACAGTCCGGACCTTGCACCGTCGGACTTTCATCTGTTTGGTCCCATGAAGAAATTCCTGGCCAGCCAACGCTTTGTGACAGTTGCGGAAGTGAAATCAGCAGTCTGGCTATACTCCAAGGAAACGGACTTCTACGAACGGGGCATATTGAAACTGGTATCACGATGGGAGAAATGTGTTGAGAAACTTGGTGACTATGTCGAAAAGTAGGTAAAAGGTGTAAGTTCATTTGTGATTTTTGTTGTTGTTTTAACTATTAAACGTTTTTGGAATAACATTATTGTGCGTTACTTTTCGATCCGCCCTCGTACTATTACTTTCTCTACCATGTCATAGAAGGCATCACATTCCATCCAAAAATTCTATACCAAGATTTCGTCGAAAATACATGTTTTCAGGCTCCCTGAATCTAAAACCAGCGTTGAAGAAAAAAGACCCGCGTGTGTGCCTCTGTGTACACATAACTCAAAAATGAAAAGTAGGACAAACGCCAAGCTTAGTATCTGGGTTCAGTACCTTCCGAAGTTGCAACACAAAGGTTTTCAGGAAAATCCACCCACCCCAAACTACCCTTTACATGGAAGATCTCTCGGATTTTTTTTTTATTTTCTAAAAGTGGCTCTAACAATTTTCATTAAAGTAGCATATATTACAGATAGTTATATGATAAATAAAATTTACATATTGAATTTTCTTGGAATACCTGTGAAGTCCTCTTCATTCGGAAGGAATGCTATATGATATTGCATAACTGGTAAAAGTTATGCGATAGACGAAAACGTACCACACAAGAAATGCAGATCTCTTTAAAATACACAATTTGGTTCAAAGAAGTTTTTTGTGGCATAAGCCATTTCCGAGATATCCGTTGTTAATGGTTCGAATTAGTACTTTGTCATTCTTCTGAAATCCTTTGGATGTACAGTTGTTTCTCACGATTGGACGCACACAGCATGGAATTTTAAGGCCAGTACATGGCATCCAGTTCTTAGACATTTGACTATCGCTGTTCCCTTTATATCTGTAACGCAATGTAGCTATTTCGGGAAAGTTTTATCTCGCTTAAAGTGAAGAAGATAGGGACATAAGGTTTCGTAAGATTAATTTGTATACCCACTAATACGCGCTAGAGGATAGAGAAAGTCATGTGAATGTAACATATTATTTTGTCTAATGTAACGGCGATGTAATTGTAAGAGCAAAATCAGCTGAAAGAATGTATTTACGCTGAGCAAATATAGTAGTGTGACTGTTGGCGACACCAGAGCAGAAGGTTCGTTTCCTAAAGCAGAAAAATTAAATATACAAACGATCAGAGAGAATCGCTAACATCTGCGTCACGTTAACGTTTCAAAGGCTTCAATCGCTGCACAGTTCCACGTCTTAATTGCTTCACTTTATGTTGAGTAATATTATTCATTTCGGTTCCCAAAAGGGTGCACATTTCACTAATTATAAACTGCGCTGTATTTGATGAACCCCAGTAACTTATATGACATAAGTCTGCATAAATGTCGACCACATAGGAGATGCGCGATTCTGAACGTTCAACCTTAAAGGTACAAGTAGTGAAAATGCCTTCGTTCCTCTATCTACTTCAGTTACACTTTTATTACACATTTGGTACCGAGCGGGATGCCTCAGACGGCGTCTGTGAAGTCCCGGGTTCGATTCCCGGTGACCATGGGGTTTTTCCTGGTTTTTCCCCTGGTGGATTAGGCAAATACTGGGGTGGTTGGTGTATTCTACCACGAATTCTCCTTTTCCCCATTTACTCTCATTTCATCTCTCCCTTTCACGTTTCAGGTGTGTTTTCAGGCCCTGCGGTACTGGAGTGTCGGATAGATGGCGTGGATGCTTACGCGTCGGGATTCTTCGCCTTTTCTGGTGCGCGGCTGTTCAAAATTGTTATTTATTAGGGACTTGTGCCTGCGGACGTGAGGCCACCTACGGCGCCTTCACCTCATCCCTGTCTCCCGGGCGATGTAGACATAATAGATGAATCTGGTCGCAGTGCGCGAGGTGTTGTACGATACCTTAGACTCAAGTCCTATCAGATTGTAAAAAGCGGGTTGCCCCGTGACGCTGTTTGCATGACCAAGAGAAGGAAGGAACTGCCGCTTACCACTTGTTAAAAAAATATAAGTATTTGAAAATTAAACCAATAATAAATAAAACCTCGGATATGGTTAGCGCTACAAAAAAGACAAACTTTGCATTTGTTGTGTATCTCTAACTATACAAGTCGTTCAGAATGAAGAGGACTTCATCACATCCCATAAGAAGCCAGAACAAAAACAATCTATGTCCTCATCCTGCGGATTGGGAAGTTATGCAATCCCAGCGATTTACTGTTATCCCTGCCACCTGATATCGGCTGTTGTGTGTGTGCACGCACATCAAGGTGTACATACCCTTGTTTTGTTTAACTGAAGTTGAGTTTGGCTCGGAGGAAAGCTTACTTATGTGAATGGTTGTTAAGGCACTGGATATTACACTTGTAGGTATTCTTCCACAGAGACAGCCGGTGTGATGTCTCTCCTGAGAGATTCACGAGTCATTGACCACTCCCGGTGCTTCCATAAGAAAATGTCTAATGGGGCCACCGATACATCCTGCAATCGGCATGAGGTGACGCGTGTTAGTTACTTGGATCTGTAACGATAATTCATTCAGCTCATGTTATACAAAGTGTACGTTGAGTGCGTCACCAACACGTCCAAAATCTAATGTTCCATGGATCCAAAAGGTCGCCTGTCGTATCCAGTGAGGGCAACAATGCATGCAGTATGTTTGGGTTATTGCCTCGTCTACAGACTCACCAAAAGGTTTGGAACTTGTTCGGATTTTCATAAGAACCCACAGCAAAAGGTTCTCTCTGTCCCTGATCTGACCGCCGCAATTCTTGCTGTAGTTACATGTGGTAAAGACCCTCCTAGCGAGATCTGCCCACGAGCATTTCCGCAGGGTACGAACGGATTTCTGTGAGGCCTTATATTCCTTGACCTCTGCGTTGTTTTAAATGTCAACGTTTTGGGCATACGCAAGTCTCATGTAAGAGTGCCGTTAACATCTGTGCAACATGTAGCCAGCCCTCACACGAAGGTACCTGTTCAACAGCCCCCGTCTGCGTTAATTGTAAAGGGTCTCATTCTGCTTCGTTTGCCGACTGTCCGCGGTACTTGGACGAGAAGGCGATCCAGGTAAAGGAAAAACTCTCCTTCGCTGAAGCCCGGAGGCGTTACCATGCGCGCCAACCTTCACTCCTGCGATCTGGCACATTTAGTTCTGTTGTTGCCTCGCCAGTACCACGAGTAGATGCCGAAACTCAGACCTGGACCATGACTGGATTAACCGCCACTACCGTCCGGCCGTCCATTAAAGCTACTGTCACCAAGCCCTATAAACCTGGTCCAAAGTCAATGAAGTCGCAAGCCGCTGAAAAGAAATCCAAGCAGAAACTTCGTAGGGAAGATTTTTTGAAAGACCCTCCGCGTGCGCGCGGTAACAAAAGTTCACCTTCTCCTCCTCGGAGGTCGCTGTCCCAGAAAGGTCCTGGGACAAGCCGCGCTCAGCGGTACCCCTCACCCATCGCCACCCAGAACCGATTCACGGCGCTTGAATCGGTTTCTGACACTGAGCGCGTGGGCCCTCCCTCCGAGGAACCTATGGAGTCTGACCAACTCCATACAAAAAGCCCGAGCCCAAAGGTTAAGCAAAAGATTCTTTTAAGCCGCCCTTCTAAGTAGACAGTTTATCCCTTTTATTCATGGCTATCCTGACCTGGAATATACGTGATGTACGATCGCATAGGGCGGAACTGCAACTTTTATTGCGTTCCCATTCGCCTATGGTCGTATGTTTGCAGGAGACTAAGCTTCGCCCTCACGATCCTTTTGATCTCCGAGGATATACTCCGGTTCGCTACGACCTTGAACCGGAGGAGGGTACTCCTGCTCATATAGGTGTCATGTTGTTAGTGCGTAACGACGTTCATTTTCAAACTCTCGCTCTTACGTCCGACTTGCAAGCTGTTGCCATTAGATTGCAGTTACCCGGTTTTTTCTTCTCTGTTTGCTCTGTATATTCACCTCCGTCATCTCCCCTCGCTCCCGCGGACATTCGAGCTCTCCTGTCCGCTCTCCCAACACCATTTCTTCTGTTTGGAGATTTTAATGCCCATCACCCACTGTGGGGTTCGCCAAGGGCTTGTGCGAGGGGAACTCTTCTTTCCGACATTTTTTACCAGTTCAATCTTTCCATCCTCAATACAGGTGTACCTACTTTTATTTCTGATTCTTCTGGTACATTCTCTCACCTGGACCTTGCCATTTGCTCCCTCCAGCTTGCTAGTCGTCTTCAGTGGAACGTCGTCGCTGACACCTACTCCAGCGACCATTACCCCTGCATCGTTTCTCTTCTGTCACACCACGTACAGCATTCCAGAGTACCTACCTGGATATTCACCAAAGCCGACTGGAGCTTGTATTCCAGCCTCGTGCGTTTTTACGATCAGCCCTTCGCCGACATTAACCAACTAGTGCAGCACCTTACGTCTACGATTTTCTCTGCCGCCGAACGCGCAATTCCCCGTTCATCCTCTCAACCTCGGCGACCGCCTGTTCCGTGGTGGAACGAGGATTGTCGGGACGCCGTTCGTGCCCGTAGGACTGCACTTAGGGTGTTTCGGCGACACCCTACACTTGATAATTTGGTGACTTTTAAACAATCGCGCGCCAGGGCTCGTCGCATTATTCAGGATAGCAAGAAGGCGTCGTGGGCTCGTTTTGTCGAGTCTTTTAATCGCTTTTCGCCTTCATCCGTTGTTTGGGATAAACTTCGTCGCTTCTCAGGTAAAGTGTCGCATTGTACAGTTTCTGGCCTTCAGGTTTCCAATGCCACCATAGTGGATCCGGCTGCCATCGCTAACACTCTGGGTGCTGCCTTTGAGGCGGTTTCCAGTTCAGACCATCATTCCGCCGGCTTTCGCTCTATTAAAGACCGGCTGGATTCTGCATCATATACTTTTCGGTCTGCTAATAATGAATGTTATAACGAACTATTCACAATGAGGGAGCTGGAGCACGCTCTTCATTGCTCTCGGCACTCCGCTCCTGGGCCGGACGGCATTCATGTCCTGATGTTAAAGAACCTTTCAGCCGACAGTAAACTCTTTCTCTTACAGGTCTATAACCGTATTTGGCAAGACGGCGTTTTTCCTTCCGTTTGGCGCGAAGCCACCATTGTCCCCATACTTAAGCCTGGGAAGGATCGCCAACTACCTTCCAGCTACCGCCCTATCTCCCTCACCAGTTGCATTTGCAAGGTGATGGAGCGCATGATCAACGGGCGGTTGACATGGTGGCTTGAGTCTCAGAAACTTCTAGCGAACGCTCAGTGCGGGTTTCGTCGCTATCGCTCTACCGTCGACCATCTGGTGTCCTTGTCGACGCATATTATGAATGGATTTCTGAGAAAGTGTCAAACCGTGGCTGTATTTTTTGACCTGGAGAAAGCTTGTGACACTTGTTGGAGGGGCGTCATTTTACGTACACTTTACGCATGGAATATCCGCGGTCGTCTTCCCATATTTCTTCGGCAGTTTATGACGGACCGCGTGTTTCGTGTACGTGTGGGCTCGGTTTTATCTCGTCGTTTTATTCAAGAGAACGGAGTACCGCAGGGCTCGGTACTTAGTGTCACACTTTTTGCGATTGCTATCAACCCCATTGTTGATTGTATTCCACCTGGCATTACATCGTCCCTTTTTGTAGATGATTTTGCCATTTATTGCAGTTCACGGCGGACCTGTCTACTCGAGCGCCGTCTCCAGAGCTGTATCGACCGTCTCTACGCCTGGAGTAACGCTAACGGCTTTAATTTCTCCGCCGAAAAATCCGTCTGCATCAATTTCTGGCGCCGGAAGGCTTTCCCTCCGCCCTCTCTCCATCTTGGGTCGGAGGTCCTTCCATTTGCAGACGAGGTGAGATTTTTGGGGTTGATCTTTGACCGGAAGCTGAGCTGGACTTCTCACGTTTCCTTTTTAAAAGCAAAGTGTGACCGTTCTCTTAATATTTTACGTGTTTTAAGTGGCACATCCTGGGGAGCTGATCGGACCGTCCTTCTTCGTCTTTATCGCTCTTTGGTCCGATCCAAGCTTGATTACGGGTGTATTGTTTATTCGTCGGCACGTCCATCTGTGTTACGTCGATTGAATGCCATTCACCATCGTGGCATAAGAGTCGCTACAGGGGCCTTTCCAACCAGCCCTGTTCTTAGCCTGTATGCTGAAGCTGCAGAGCCTCCGCTGTCCTTCAGGCGTGAGATGCTCTTGTGCAGCTATGCCTGTCGACTCTCCAGCTTGCCTGACCACCCGTCCTTCCCGACATTTTACGAGGATTCGCTTGATCGGCAATATTTAGTTAGCTCCTCTGCATTGCTCCCTCCAGGGGTTCGATTTCGACTGCTACTTCGGCATTTGGACGTTACGCCAGCGCCGGCCCTTACGCGAGGGGAAACGCGTTTTCCTCCATGGTCGCGCGCTGAGGCCCACATCTACCTTGGGCTAACGTCGATGCCGAAAAATGCGACCCCTGCTTCTGTTCTTAGATCCGCCTTTTTAGAACTACAGGCGCAGTTCGGGGACTGTCATTTTATATATACTGATGGGTCTAAGACTGATGTTGGAGTAGGATGTGCCTTTGTTTTTGGTGTACAGAGTTTTACTTTTCGTTTACCTGGACAATGTTCGATTTATACCGCCGAACTGTTTAGTATATACCAATCTGTTTTATACATCCAGCGGCACGACTTACGGCACTGTGTTATTTGTACCGACTCTCTGAGTGCCCTTCAGGGTATTGACGCGCTGTACGGTTACCACCCTCTCGTACAGCGTATACATGACCTGCTCCACTCGCTTGATGACTCTGGCATCACCGTCTCCTTCCTGTGGATTCCAGGTCATGTGCGCATCTCAGGCAACGAGTCTGCCGACGCCGCTGCCAAATCGGCCATTTTATCACCCAGATGTTTTACCTGTGTTGTTCCTTCCTCAGATTTTCATGTTATTTTACGTACCAGTATCCTCTCGCGCTAGCGCGATGAGTGGGCGGCTCTAAGGGGGAACAAGTTGCGGGAGGTTAAACCTCTTCCGTTGCTCTGGGGTACCTCTTCTCGTTCGTGTCGTCGGGAAGAGGTAATTTTAGCGCTTACGAATCGGACATTGTCTTTTTAGCCATAGATACTTGCTCAGTGGTGACCCCGCACCACTCTGTGAGCAGTGTGATGCACCCTTAACGGTGCGTCATATTTTAGCAGAGTGTCAAGTTTTAGCTCCTTTGCGCGTTCGTGTTGGTCTGCCTGTTGGCCTAGCCAACGTTTTGGCAGACGACGCGCGTGCTGTAGAGTGTCTTTTACGTTTTATCGATGACATTGGATATACCAGACGCATTTGATGCGCTGAGCGTCTTTTGACTGTGTAATTTTATCTTGTTTTTTAATGGGGCATCTCCTCCCCAGTGGACATTGGCGCTCGTGTCCCTGACATTCTACAGTTCTTGACACGTTGTTTTACTCTTTTATTGACCATGTTTTTAGTGTGTTCGTATTTGGTATTTGTTGCTTTGTTTTTTACCTTTAGGACTCGTGGGTTTGTGTCCCGTTTTTAATTATGCTGTTTTTTATCGGACTTTTATTTTTGGACACTACATTTTATACTTGTAAGGGCGCTGATGACCTTAGCTGTTTAGCGCCCTTAAACCGCATCTCATCATCATCACACCCTCCTAGCGAGTCAAACACCGTGTTTCTATAACGAACAGGAAAACTATCCTTGAAAATTCAACAGGTGGTAGTAGAGCGTGGGCACCTTTTAGATACCAAAGGTTCTCCCTGTCCCTGATCTGACCGCCGCAATTCTTGCTGTAGTTACATGTGGTAAAGACCCTCCTAGCGAGTCAAACACCGTGTTTCTATAACGAACAGGAAAACTATCCTTGAAGATTCAACAGGTGGTAGTAGAGCGTGGGCACCTTTTAGATACCAAAGTTACACCACAAGTGGCAATAAGTGAAAGAGAGGATATCGTTATGGAAAGCTTTTAATAGAAGATAGCAATACATTATGTGGATCCTTGAAGAAAGAACTGAAGAAGAGATCACGGAAGTGTTTTCACTGGAGTATAACGCTTTAGTGCGGAGGCTTTGGCGTTGCGACGAAGTAAAGCATTTGAAATGTAAGTATCGAAGAGAATGAAAATTGTGAAACGGACAAATGAAATAAATAATGAAGTTGTTTTAAATATAGTAAGTGAAGGAGGAAGAAGAAATGTTGAAATTGAACAAAAGAAGTGGTCTGGAACATTAAATGTGAACAAACTATACACTTGAAGAAATAATGAATGTGACCAAGTATTTTCGGTAAAAGAAGTGTTTCTGATGCTGAGGCGAAGAGGGAACAAGTTAAGATCCTGGTGCAGAATAATACGATTGAATGTCAAAGAGCTTGTTTTAAAGGTATCTTCAGTAATGAGGTTCTGAAGCGGCCACAAGATGGAAGTGGTCGAAAAAGCAATAAACAAGTTCAATGTGACAGTTATTTCAAAGTAACTACGATACAGCGACGCTCCAGTGTTCAGCGTTACTAATGAACGAGCCCAAATCTGTGTCTATTCGTACATCGCTTTCTAATTTATATTATTACGAGGACTTGCAAGGCTGATGTTCTGCTGTTATAAGGGAAGAGCGATTTCTTAGTGTTTTGCTGACTTTTTCTTTACTTTCCATAGTAAGTAGAGGAAATATTGCATTTCAGCGTAAAATATGTCCCCACGTGTGTGTTGCACAACTCAAAAACTATGTTCCAAGAATAGGACCCCCCCTCAAACTACATTTCATATGGAAAATGTTTCGTTATTTTGGAATTTTGCAAGGTGGATGTAACGAGTTTGATTAAAATATGTTTGTACTCCAAAGTCTTGAATTTTCTCTGAAGAGGATTTGAAGTAGAAATTAATTTTGTTTTAATTAGTAAACAAAATCTCATTGCGCAATAAACTGGTTCTTTTTGTCAAGTAAACGTTTTGTGGCTTTAACCATTTCCGAGATATTATTTGTATTTTAAAACACTTCGAGTGGTAAGTAGATATTGTTTTTCTCGTCGTTATACAAAGAATGGCGTTTCAAAGCCTCACATAGCGACCCGCTTTTAAACATTTGACACGCCTCAACCTACTGTATTTCTCTTGTGCAAGCTTTTAAAATGGAGCAGATAGAATAATAAGCTAACTGCCTCTAGAGTAAGATGTTCAACCCAGAGATCTGGGTTCGATTCTCGGCGGAGGAAGATAATTTTGTTTAATTAGTATCATCCCTTTCCCTGTGAGAGTACATGTATTCTAATGTAAACCAGTAAAAACCTGCTACAGTCAGTTGTTTCTCAAATCAAAGCCCCCCATATGACCACACAAGTTATGGGAGGCTATACAAATGAAGCTTTGAGCCTACTTTTGTAATGTAGGGGTTAGCGTATCTGCCTCGCAATTCAAGAGGTCCGAGTTCGAATCTCGGTTAGGGTAAGTTACCAGGGTGAGGTTTTTCCTTCACCCTGAGAAGACGAGTGTCGGGTAACTGCAAGCTCTCTGCCCGATAACATGACCAGCCAGGTTAATGCTGTGTTACATTCACATAACTTTCTCTACTCTCTTAATATTTATTAGTGAGTACACAAATTATTCTTACTAAAGTTTATTTTTCTATCTACTACATTTTAATGCAAATAAATATTTGTAGAAATGTTACATGTTGTGGGTACAAGGGGGATAGCGACAGTCAAATGTTTAGTTACCTAATAGTATGTAACGTTGCCTGTTCCAGCAAATGTTTTATCTCAGAAACATTATTAAGTAGTTGTCGGAATATTAAACCAACAAACTGTACTTTCTCTACCACGTATTAGTTTGTGGTGTATTCTACCCATAAATTTGATAACGATATTCCATTGGGAATTAATGTTTTGAGAGGCCCCTTCAGTGGTATTTAAGTTGAGTATTTTCCAAAGATTTTCTTTAAAATACCATATATTTAAGATATGTACATTCCTCTTCATTCTGAAGGAATTTTACAGAGCTATAAACGTTAAGAGATATACAACACAATTTATTTCAAAAACCCTCTCTGTAGCATCAGCGTTATTATTGGTTTGAAGTTTTCAATATGTCATTTTTACTTTCTCTACCACGTACAGTAGGTAGAGGAGGTATTGCATTCCACCCAAAAATTCGATAACGAGATTTCACGGAAATACATGTTTTGAGGTTCCCTGGATCCAAAAAAAACGCAGTTTTAGAAAAAGGTCTGTGAGCAGTATAACAAACCGAAAGCTTGGATAAATACCAAACTTAGTATTTAAATTCAGGAACTTGCAAACAGGTCACACGAAGATTTTCAAGAAAATCCTCCACCACAACTACCCTTTACATGGAACATTTTTCCACATTTTTTATTTTATCGTGAATTTTCTGATAATAGCCGTGAAGCTTGAATATAAAAAGTAACTGCACAAAAAATGTACCTAGATCTCTCTCTAAAACATACAATTTGTTTCAAATAACTTTTTGCTGTGGCATTAGCCATATCCTAGTTATAGGTTATTATTGGTTTTAATTTTTCTATAGCTTGGAGGTGCTGTCGCTATTAGGTTGTTTCTCGTGATGTCAGACTATTGATTCTGTTGTGCAGAGTTTTGTATGTGGATGTCGTAGTGTTTACGGTGCACGGAACAGCCAAATCAATGCTAACGGTAACCAGCACATCAAATGTTATTGATTTCTGGTACAGTCCACACCAAACTCGGGGATCCGCTCCCAGCTTTCTTATACACACCAGTCACACTGTATCCATGACAGCAAGAAACAATTCAATTGTGACAGCACTAAAATATTATTGATAAATTCGAAGGAGTATTAAGGAATGTGTGCTGCCACAAAAAATGTGTGTTTTAAAGAGATCCATGTTTAGTAACTTTTGACGGGTACGTCACAGGCTATTGCCAGAAAACTAATATTTCTCCTGCCAATATTATGACCAACAAAAACCCGTAACAGAATTTGTTTACAACAAGGGTGGTTTTGCAGCTCTGAGTTACATTTATTTTCTACGAGAATCCAGATGGCGAACTTTCTCGAAGTGTAGCCAGTCAAAGCCTCCTCCAATGTTAGGCCGACGCAGGTTTATCAATACTATGTTTAACATATGACGTTGGAAATGTGTTTTATGTAAAGGATAGAGTAGGGTGGGCCAATGTTCGTGCCATTTTTGTAAGATATTGCTGTCACAGGCTAGAACGAGGAGAGTGACTTCTGAAAGATGTGGACAGAAGATCACCGGGTCAATTTAGATGTTTTATACTTTCGGACTTGTGACGTCGCACCTTCACATTTTTATCTATATATCTATGTAATTTCAAGTTGTACATTAATGTTGAGCGTCCAGTCTAAGACCAATCAAAATTGCTGAGTCTATCAAATGTCGCAAAATATTAAATTCTAAAATGACTTCCTTAATTGCCCAAATATTTGTGGAATATGCGTCCATTTCACAGTAATTGGCTGTCGCCTATATTTGTTGCAGTCAAACAGAAGAACGTGTTTATTGACACTGGCACGTTGACGTCAGTGTTGGCAACCATGTCACCAAATGTTTATCCGCTAAAAAAAAAGACGGTACCACAAGCTTAAAGCTGTGTTTTCGGGCTTAAAACTATTCCACGCTATTTTCGCGAATCTAATGCGCATCCTTTTGGTCCAAGTGCAGTATTCAAAATTGTGGTGCCCAATTGATTGAAAGGCGCGTTACATGCGAGTGTAAAGTCGCTCCTAAGTTCTGACTTCGTTACATACTTTATCGTGGCCTATTATTGCAAGGGGCGGTAGGTGGTCAGGAAGTGGAGAACATGTTATGTCGTACTTCCAAGCGTGAAGTGATTCCTTATGCCGAAAGAATGGTAAGAAAGGCAGGAAGAGAGCAGCGTTCGCTTAGGGCGGCAACACTGACTGTGTCACGTGACTATAGGTGTGTTGTCAAACGTTATTCACAAGTCCATTGTTGTACACAATAAACTTATCCTACAAAATAAATGCACATTCACCAACCAACTCTTTTTTACTATTTTAAGTTTCAAATTTGACTCAATGACGCGCTATTACTTTGTTCCAAGAGGACGTGGTAAACATCAGAATACGAACGTTGGTACAAAAGGAAAGCTCTGTTGCAGAGTGGAATATTGCGTATGAACACAGCTCTGTTTCGGACAATTGCAGTCTTTATTAGCCAACAGTATAGTCCTTACAAACGACGATTAGCCGCTATCTGAATCCCTGTCCGGACTGGGAACAGGGGCAGCGCTGTGATGGATGGATTATTTACCGACAAAAACAAAAAACAGTGCTATAACCGTTCGTCATCACTAATATTTCCAGTCCGCTATTCATCCTGGCATTTCCGGTGAAATCTCTATGTCGAATTTTTGGGTGGAAAATGCAATATTTCCTGTACCTACCTGCTGTGGTAGAGAAACTAATTTTAATGAAAAAATCTTATGTGTTGCATTCACATAACTTTCTCTACTCACTCTTCCACAAACTATTGTTATAAAAGCGTATTGTTAATACAGATAAACCTTCACTACACATTTCCTTGTCGATAGTCACATTTTTAAAAATCGGATCGCTGTGTGATGACTTTCAAATTGAATACTCTTTTCATGGACAGGAGAAAAAACGAATGCCGGTTTACCTAGCAGTTCATGAAATTATAAGTACTTGAAAATTCAAACCAATGACATAGAATACCACAAAAAGTTTTATATAAATACTTTGCGTTAACGAGATATAGATTTTGTGTATCTCTTACAGTTTACCATTTATGTGAACTTCCTATATCTTTAATATATGGCACTTTAATCAAAATCGTTGATACATTTTTGGGAACATCTAAAGTGATGAAACGTTTTCCATGTAAACAGAAATTTGGGTGCGAGGATTTTGGTGAAAATATTAGTGTCGCATCCTTGGAAGATGCTGAACTTAAATACCAATTTTGGTGTTTAACCAAGTTTTCCTTTTTGAGTTATGTAGTTCTAAAATAATCGTTTGGATTGAGGGAGCTTCAAAACGTGTATTTCGATGAAAACTCACTGTATGCTGGTGTTGAACTTGCATACTCTTTCCATGACATGGCGGAAAATAGATGAATATGAAAGCTCTTTAAGAAAATTACAAAGTATTTTAAAAAAGTCGTTTTAAACAAATACAAGTATATTTTAAAGAGATCTACTTTTTTCACCAATTACACAAAATTCCTTAGGAATGAAAACTTCCCAGAAACTTCAACTATACGTTTTATTTGTGATGTAAATAACTTAAGCACATGGTGCTTTAATCGAAATCGTTCGTCCAAAATTTGAAAACTCTTGCATATTTATTGGACATTTGGTAGTTATCCTTTTCACAGACCTTTCTCTGGATTGAGGAGCTCAAAACGTGTATTTGTATGACATATGGGTGGAGTATCTACAGTCATAGTGCGAGCGGTAGTCGTTTTCTTAACCAATCAATGAACTGACTCCACAATTGCACATCTGTTGCGAGGAGGAGCAGAGTAACGGACAGGAAGTCCACCCCACCGGAAGTTACTTCCAGCAAATATAGTTTTATTGTTACAAGGAATCCTTATGGCTTCCCTTCACAAGGGAAGTTAAAGGGATCGGTTTCAAAGTTGTGCTGCCAGACGCAGGAAGTAGCCAGTCAACAAATGACTACGTAATGAACCCTCCTAATAGGATCATAGAACTAGATCCCTCAGACACAGGTACAGCACAACTCAAGCTTCGTATTTACATAGAACATTTTTCGACATTTCTTATTTTCTCAAAAATGGCTCTGACGATTTTAATTAAAAGATCAGGATATAGTACCAAATACACGAGGTTTTCTGTCACTTTCCTTCCTAAATGACCAACAACTCTATTCTGCAAATACAATATAAAAGTGTGGGTTTCCTTGTGTCGTATACGTCATTTTCCTTTATTAGTTTTCGCAGTAGTTGTTAATACGTTTATTATTATTATTATTCAAGGTATAAATTTATTTGTCGTACAAATACCTCAAACATATTTTAACGGGAGACGAGCGCTAACGTCCGTGGCCCGCATTCGAGCTCCCGGGTTCAAACCCAGTGGACCCACCAATCTGACTGGGTTTGTTTTCGAGGTTTCCCTCAGTCACCAACGTAAATGTCGAATTGGATATTTAATACCAGATCCCAAAGTTCCATCTTAAGTCTAAAACAATAGCGAATACTCTGCCATCTATTCACAGACAATGAAAGCAAGCAGAAATGGACTGCACCATCTGTGTAGAAACAGAGATACAGTTGCCTAGCACTAAGACCGCTATGCAAAATGGAATGTTACAGGGATGAGCTCTAACTGTCCGCCACGAGGCATCTCCTAACAGACCCGTCGCAAAATGACGACCACGTGGTTAAAGCGACGTAAAATAAATAGAGGGAATAGCGAAAGTTGCCAAAAATGACATTTTTAGTGTTTTGTGACGTTTCCTCTTTAATTTGATATATTCTGTATCACTGCACTGATTGTTAAAGTTAGTAATGTATTTTACACTCTGAACTTTGCACAGAAAAAGTAACTGATACACTCTCTGAAGTACAGAGGTATATCTTAGGGGAAGTTTTGCTCTAGAAATTGGTACCACTTATAAAGTATTTCCAAGAAATATCATTTTAGGTTTGTGTCTGTTAATTCAGCATTGAACGGTTTTCTGTGAATGACATTTTGTAATATGAATGGCCCGTTTTCTCAGAAACTATTGACTGACACCTCAATGTTGTTCTTAGCTGTTAACAATTAGCTGACATAAAATAATTTCTTAATTAAGCATGTTTGTAAGAGTAGATCAGTGACGTTTTAGTCTGGTATCTTAAGTAGATTCTGAGATAATGTCTCATGAAGTTACGAAGTTTAACATTGGCCTTCTTCAAAATGGCTATCAAAACACTTTACATGTAAACGGTAGTTTGGGGGGGGGTTGTTGAACATCGCCAAGTCGCATTCTTGGAGGGCGCTAAAATTTAACCGATTTTTTGTTTTTGAGTTATAGGTACTCTTCATTACACAGTTTTCTTCTAAAAATGCTTATTTTTTCGATTGAGGGAGTTTCAAAACGTTATTTGCGGTATGAATGCAATATCCTCCTCGCAGCTTGGTCGGTAGAGCAGCTGCGAGGGGTCCTGGGTTCGGTTCCCGGCTGGGGGTGTGAAGTTTTCTCTTGCCAAGATTACTTCCTGTCCTCGCCAGAGCTCAGTGAGAGTGATCTAATGTATAAAACCGACAATGACGAGTTAACACCTTAGCATGACTTCCTTCGGAAGGGAAGTAAAGCTGGTGGTCCCGTGTCGTAGATTTACGGCACGTAAAAGAACCTCAAGCCTGATAAAGAGGCCTCTGAGCAAAATTACTGGTCTTTCATGCCCAATATAGAATGTGACCAAGCAGATAAAGAGCGTCCACAAATAAAACCGAATTTAATTTGATACGCAACATTCCCAAGGGCTGATATGACCCTTGCAGTAACACATTTCCCCTGCTGGCTATAGCTGAGCAGTTAAAGTAAAAATGCCTGAGTAAGACAGAGTAAAGTTTGCAGGCGTCCGTCCACATTCACAACATGTCACAGACGCTTGCAGACTGCAGATGGAGCTAGCAAACGTGTTTTCTATTAATATTTAAATGAAATGTATACAATGAAAGATGCATTCTAAATTAGAGGGTATGTTTATATGGGAGGGGCAGATGGTGGACCGGCAGCTGTGCCCTCTGCTACATTTAAAATACTTCCAGGTGGTTAATATTGGCACGTGACAATATCAAACATTCGCAGCGTCTCTATCTAAACCGGTTGGTCCACATCTCCACACGCGCCAACGCTCATTCACTTAGCATTTCAGTGAAATGTTCAGTTTTACTTGAATCTTACGCGACCGACCCTGAACTGCACAACACGTGGGGTGTTTGTCTTCTTTGAGATCACTTACACTTTCTGTACCACCTGCTTATAGCAAGTAGAGGAAGTATTGAGATGTTACACGTTTCGAGGTCCCCTCAATCCTAAAAATGTACAGAAAGGTTTGTAGACAGCTTAAATAAAAAATCTGATGTGTTACACCCACATGACTTTCTCTACTCTACTCTTTTTACTTTCTCTACTACGTATAGTAAGTAGGGGAAGTATTGCATTCCACCCAAAAATTCGATACCGAGATTTCACCGGAAATACAGGTTTTGAGACTCCCTGAATCCAAAAAAAGCATTTCTGGAAACATGTCCGTGTGTGTGTCTGTCTGTGTGTGTGTGTGTGTGTGTGTGTGTGTGTGTGTGTGTGTGTGTGTGTGTGTGTGTGTCTGTGAACAGCATAACTCAGAAACGAACAGTTGGATAAACACCAAACTTGGTATTTAGGTTCAGTATCTTCCAGAGATGCGACACGAAGGTTTTTAAGAAAATCCCCCCATCCCAGACTACCCTTTACATGGAACATTTTTCGAAAATTTTAATTTTCTCAAAAATGGCTCTAACGATTTTGATTAAAATAACATATGTTTAAGGTATTTTCATGACAAATGAAATGTATATCTCGAATTTTCTGGGAATGTCTCCAAAAGTGTTCTTCATTCTGAACGACTTTTGCATAACTGGTAAACCATAAGAGATAGACAAAATTTTACTGCACAAAAAATGTAGATTGCGTTAAAATACACAATTTATGTCATATACATTTTTGTTGTTGAGTGAACCGTTTTCGAGATATTGCTTGTTATTCCATTAAATTTTCCAATAGTTATACTTTTTCTCAAATTCGTTACTCATTTTTTTATGTCCTGGACTTGCAAAGAGAATGGAATGCGCCACATAGCAACCAGCGCTTAAATATTTGACTATCGCTTAAAACCTACCATATTCCCCTTGCATCTACAAGAAAATTACCAATAAAATTGACATCTCGATATCTCCATTAACATGAAGGATATGGAGAAGAAGCGTTTGTAATAATAGTTTGTACAAGAGTAGAGAAAGTCATGTGAGTGTAACACATCAGATTTTTTTGGATTCAGGGGGTCTCAAAACATATATTTCCGGTGCAATCTCGCTATCGAATTTTTTAGTGGAATACAATACTTCCCCTACTTACTAGAGAAAGTAAAAACGTAAAGCCGGTCAAATGCCAGAGTTGATATTACAGTTGAGCATCTTCCAAGGAACCGAACGGAATGGTAACGTCTTGGCCCGCATTCGGGAGATCCTAGGTTTAAACCGCCGAATCTCGCCGAAGGTTTTCGTCGGTCGCTAGGCCAATGCTGGGTTTAATCCGCGAGTTTTTCTATGATGCGTTTTATCAGTACTTTCTTCTTCACCGTCATACCAGACATTGGGCCGATCCTGGGTATGCTTGCTCCTGAGCCAAGAGAAGGGTATTCTGTTACCACAAGTATTCCAGGTATACTACAAGACGTTAGGATTTTCAAGAAAATCTGCGCACCCATAACTACCCTTTACATGGATAAATTTCGTTTTCTTTGATTAAGATAGCAAAGACATTTACTTGACGAATACAATTTGTATAGACTTTTCTGGGAAGTTCTCGGTCAATTCTATATTACTAATAAGCCGTGAGAGGTATAGATACAAAGTCTTACTACAGGGGGCGAAAGTTTGTAAAATATTTAATATTGTCAAAGAACACAATTTATGTCAAACATTTTTGTGTTGTTAGCAATTTCCGAGGTATTCTGTGTTATTGGTTTGAATATTCAAATACTTCATACTGTTTCTACCGCATTGTATTCCACCCAAAATGTCGATATCGAGATTTCAACGGAAATACATATTTTAGGGCCCCTGGATCCCCCCAAAAGCATTTTGAGAGAAAGATACTTGTATGCACGTGTGTATGAAGAACATAACTCAAATGTTCAGCATCTTTCAAAGATACAAGAACAAGATTTTCAAAAAAGTCAATCCAACCCAAACTGCTCTTTAGATGGAAAATATTTCTGGAATTTGCATTTTCTGAAACATGAGTCTACGATTTTGATCAAAGTAGCACTTAGATGCAAATAAAATGTGTATGTTTAACTCTCTGAGAAGTCGTCCTTTGTAAGTCTTTGTGGCGTGTGATTGCCTTGAATCTTGAAATAGTTATCTCAAGTGTTAGTAGCAATGGATTTTTTCTCATGCTTATGTAAGGAATATAGGATTTTAAAACATCACAAGCAGCCCGCCTCATAAAGATTTGACTATCCTCCTGTATGCAGCAATACCTTAAACGAGCTTACAGTTATATAATGGACTATGCCAATACCTTGTACAATGGGATACGAAGTCAGAATATCTGATGATGTTCTGTAACAATTACTTGTGGGATTGCTGACACGCCGCTGAAGTCGTCGTGGAAACCAATAAACAAAGCCCAGACGATCACATCTTCAAAGCACTTGCTGCCGAGATTCAGGCTTGTTGTTTGGAATAACTAACATCCTCATCTCGTAACTGTTTACGTGAACACTTCCTAAACGGCATTGGTACGGTTCATTGCGTAGGATTCAGGCGGCGTGACAATATGACACATATATTTATATGGTATCTATATTACAGTTATTTATATTATTTAATTGAGAGAGATTTTAATAAAAACTACTGTATATATCAGGTTCCAAAAGCTTAAGCGGACTCGTCCAGTATTTCCTCCGCTAAAGCTTTGATACATACAGCAGCTGTTTCTTTATGACAAGTTTGTTATTTGCGATACCTTACATGTTAACATCAGAGCAACCGTCACGATTTTGTGTGATGTTAAACCATAGCTTGTGTTTTGTTTTACTGACACAGTCAGTGGTTGACATAGTAGAGGGTCAGAGAGAAGATAGTGAGTGAGAGATAAAGTGAGATATTAGAGAGTAGAGAGAGAGAGAGAGGTAGAGGTAGAATGAGTGAGAGACAAAGTGAGAGAATAGAGAATCAGAGAGAGAGAGAGAGAGGTAGAGGTAGAATGAGTGAGAGACAAAGTGAGAGAATAGAGAATCAGAGAGAGAGAGGTAGAGGTAGAATGAGTGAGAGACAAAGTGAGAGAATAGAGAATCAGAGAGAGAGAGAGAGAGAGGTAGAGGTAGAATGAGTGAGAGACAAAGTGAGATAATAGAGAATCAGAGAGAGAATTAGACTAGAAAACGAGAGGGGTGTAGAGTGACTGAGGAAGTGAGACATTAGAGAGTATAGAGAGAGAGAGAGAGAGGTAGAGGTAGAATGAGTGAGAGACAAAGTGAGATAATAGAGAATCAGAGAGAGAATTAGACTAGAAAACGAGAGGGGTGTAGAGTGACTGAGGAAGTGAGATTTGGAGAGTCAGAGAGAGGACAGAGTTACAAAACGAGATAGACGGGAGTCCGAGAGAGGATATTCAGTGTGAGAGAGAGAACAGAGAGAGAGAGAGAGAGAGGTAGAGGTAGAATGAGTGAGAGACAAAGTGAGATAATAGAGAATCAGAGAGAGAATTAGACTAGAAAACGAGAGGGGTGTAGAGTGACTGAGGAAGTGAGACATTAGAGAGTATAGAGAGAGAGAGAGAGAGGTAGAGGTAGAATGAGTGAGAGACAAAGTGAGATAATAGAGAATCAGAGAGAGAATTAGACTAGAAAACGAGAGGGGTGTAGAGTGACTGAGGAAGTGAGACATTAGAGAGTATAGAGAGAGAGAGAGAGAGAGGTAGAGGTAGAATGAGTGAGAGACAAAGTGAGATAATAGAGAATCAGAGAGAGAATTAGACTAGAAAACGAGAGGGGTGTAGAGTGACTGAGGAAGTGAGATTTGGAGAGTCAGAGAGAGGACAGAGTTACAAAACGAGATAGACGGGAGTCCGAGAGAGGATATTCAGTGTGAGAGAGAGAGAGATAAAAGAAAGTCAATGAGAGTAGAGTGAGCCAGTGAGTGATAAAGTAACATAGACGGTCAAAGAGAGAGTAGACTGTGAGTGACAAAGTGAGATAGAAAGTCAGTGAGAGAGAGAACAGAGAGAGTTAGAGAGAAAGTGCAATAGTAGAGAGTCAGAGAGAGAGAGAGAGAGAGAGAGAGAGAGAGAGGGTACTGTGAGTTAGTGACAAAGTGAGATGATAGTGTGTCAATGAAATAGAGAGTAGAATGAGAGAGACAGTAGAGTGTGTGAGATGGACAAGGTTAATTAACAGGATGACTGAGAGAGGGAGATAGAGAGTGATTTGAAGAGAGAAAAGGGAGTGTGATTGGGGCCGAAAGAGGGATAGATAGTAAGTAGGAGGAGAATCTCTGCAGTAAAAGCAAGCACTGCTGGTTTTGAAAGCAAATGCTCACATACACACGCGCCTAAAATAACACTAATTGGACACGCGAGCGAATATTACAAACACAGTAAGGGAATTCTAACAAGCAAAACTTTGTTTGTGTTTCTTGTTTATCAGGCGTTTGTTAAAAATCAAATATTAAAATTAAGGTTGAGAGAGGCTCTGCATTATTTATGCCGGTTACATTTAGACAAAACTCGCGCCGCGTGTATACAAACAAAAGCTGCAGCACCGCAATCGATTTCCGCATTGTGACGTGGGGGGGGGCGGACGAGACAGCGTTCATTGAGATTTAAAATTTATTTTGATTACGGCCCGGCGCACGATGACAAGCGCACCTGGCGTTGGAGGAACAAAGGACGGCGTCGACCTAACAAAACTCCTACAATGAGCTTCTCGTTGGTATTTTATAGAGTGGGCAGTAAAACCCACTTTGTCTTTACTTGATGGCACAACATTTACAAAAATATGATTTTGGTAAACATATATAAAATGTTTATGGCGGCGCCGTGGCCGAGTGGTTAGACCGCTTGCCTCCCACCGAGGCGGCCCGGGTTCAATCCCTGGGACCTGCATGTGGGATTTGTGGTGGACGAAGCGGCGTCTGGGCGGGTTTTCTCCGGGTTCTCCGGTTTCCCCCGCCATTCATTCCACCAACTGCTCCATCATCACCTTTCCTTTCATCCATTTCACCCACATTTCGTTTCATCTACTTCCTTCATCCCATACCAGGCATCGGGCTGATCACCCATCCTGGATGCTCTGTCTGATCCATGAGTGTCTGCTCCTCGACGGGCCTCTGACCCCAGGCACCCGCTTGTAAGTCCTGGGGGGTGTAAGTCCTACATAAGAGGAGGGTAAACAGATAATGAATGAATGAATGAATGAATATATAAAATGTTTATCTTGTATAAATGGTAAATCGTAAGAGAGAGAGAGAGAGAGAGAGAGAGAGAGAGAGAGAGAGAGTATATCTTACTGCACAAAAATGTAGATTTCTTTATAGCACACAATTTGTGTAAAATAAAACTTTTGAGACGCTAACCATTTGTGAAATGTACTTTGTTGGAATTTCCGTGGTTTTTCTTGTGATCATGGAATTTGAAAGTGATCATCAGGCAGAGGGTAAACAGAGCACGGAGTATAGGTAACGTTTCCTCCCCCACCGACTCTTCCATTTATTCGAGAAGGTGATTTTCGAAAGGTATTATATCCATTTTTTTTTAAAAAAAGTGAGGCAAGTAAAGCTTTTGATGCATTCGTTAGTTACATCGATTTTGGCAAGAAAATATTGGCTATGCGTACTCAAACCATGAAATGTGCTTTTCTTTCTAAAACATACTGAATCCGCAACAAATCTATTGGTTAAGTATTTTTTTCAAAGAGTACTAAATTTAACATTACTATTATGCCACCATAATCTAGCATTCCAGAATGTACTAATAGCTGAGAATATTTGTTGCCAAAAATACTGTGAACATCGAAATAGCGAAGACATGCAGAACAGTCTCATTGCTGGTGTTAAACCCATAAACATAGAAATTATTGAAGTAGCAAAGATATACAGGGAAACACGCACCACAAAATGCACCATCCGGCTGACAAAATAAACAAACCTAGAAGAGGTAAACGAAGACAAAATGTCAGAAACAGGATACAAGACAAGGAGCAGTCTTTTTCAATCAGGGAGCTTTAGTAAGCAAAAGTTGCAAATCTAAGAACCTTGGACACCATATCTGAGGAAAGAAATATCACAATATACAGCCAAATAACACTAACACTACTATAAACATAACTACTTGATAGCGGAAATTGATGACGAAATCAGGAGATTAAATCTGCGCATTGGAAAGTATATTTTGCGTGGAACAAAGCTCATTCAAGCTAAATTAGGCGAGGAAGCAGCGCTTGAAATCAACATTGTCCTAGCAACCTAAAACTTGGATCGTCAGCAAAGTTAAGGAGGAAGGACTTCATCGATGCCAAAGGCGCTACATGCAGAAAGTTTGTGATTCAAGCATCCCAATGAACCCAGCAATTACTGGCGGACGTGGGAAAACCAAGGTACAAGAGATGTACTAGAAGAACAGACAGTACAACACCTCATGTACAGATGCCCCTGAAACACGCTTCAGAAGAAAACCAAATGGGCAGTTACAGAGGAGCTTCTAATAAACAAAGATTTAAGACTTTTTAATACATTTGTGAAAACAATAGACTTTGATACCCTAAAGTGAGCTTTCAATGTGGAAATGTAAATAGAAGTATTCCATGTATAGGGTAGACTGTATTAATTAAGGAAAACTACACTGGTAACATTTCAGTGATGTCATGTGGCGTGGTGGAACATAGTCATAAACTGTCACTGACTGACAGTAGACACATCGGTGCAACGCAACGTTAGCCGGCAGAAGCTGATGTAAACAATTCCAGGTGATCCTTCTGTTGTTCTCGCGCTTTTAGAACATTCAGCATGACTTTGCAAGAACTCTGCAGCCGTTTATAAGTGAGCGCTCGCGCAGTAGTTGAGTGAGATGACAGCGAGTTAGCGACTGCGTTTCTGGTGCGACATCAAAAGGAATTCTCCGAGCGAGTTGCGGCGTGCTACTGTGGAGGTCTTGTGTTCGACTTCAGGCTACATCACACAGAATTGAACTAGTTCACCTTAGTGGAGTGGACTCTCGGTGAAGGCGAGCTACATAAAAACGAAACAGTGACAGTCACAACTGAGAAAAGAGACAGTTGGAAAACTGAACAAAATAAATGTGTGGGTGATATTTATTGTAATGTACAGGAAAAAGAAGCTAAGTGTCATTGTGGCTACTTGGATATGTAGAATGTTTGGCAAGACGAGTGTATCTATCCGTGTGGAGGTGATTCTACAGTATTTTGTTTACTTTTAACGGTAGCACTGTGTTAATTCGAGAAAATATCTCGTTCATACTTGGGGGCGTGTCATGACCATATATGTAATAATTATGGTCTTAGTCTTTAAAGTTGTAAATGATCAGTCATTCACGTGACAGACACCGAACATAAACGTGCAAATAGTGTGCTATAAAAACATGAAGCACAGTTTGTTTTATTACTATATGGACGGCGCACTCCCTGTGTACCTACTTATGCTAATATTTGTTCCAAACCGTATGCCATCCTTACTCACGTGATATACTACACAAGATTTAACTGCATTGTTTGCTCGCACTGCAACCCCAGTAAGCAGCCAAGTAACGTACTGTATCAAAAATTCTATACCGAGATTTCACAGCAAATTCCCCCTTTTCGGAGTCACTGAATCCAAAAAAAAAAAAATAGAAAAAGGTCCGTGTATGTGAACAGCATAACTGAAAAACAACAAGTAGGTGAAATACAAAACTTGGCATTAAAGTTCAATATCCTCCAAAGGCGCGACACGAAGATTTTCAAGAAATTCCTCCACCCCAAACTACCCTTTACATGGAAATATTTCCGAAAATGTATATGTTCTTAAAAATGGCTCTAATGATTTTGATTAAAATACCATATTTATATGACAAATAAAATGTATATCTTGAATTTTCTGGGAATAGGCTGTGAAGTCCTCTTCATTCGGAATCAATTTTGCAAAATGTTATACAACTAGTAAAAGTTAAGAGGTATGAATCTCCTTAAAACACAGCTCTACTACGTTAATCCAAATAAATCTTTACAGAAACAGTTACATTACGTTATAGAGAACAGCGATAGTCAAATGTTTAACAACTGGACGCTATATGCTGTTTCCATGACATCGCGAGAAACAACTGAATGTTGACAGGATGACAGTGTTGAACAATTCCAACCATTAATAACGGATATCTCGGGAACGGCTAATCACACAAAAATTATTTGAAATAAGTTGTGTGCTGTAAAGTGACCTACATTTTTATGTAGTGTGTTTACATCTATTGCTTAACGTTTACTAGTTATACCGGGTGTATCACAATTAATAGCGCAAACCGAAACAGTTGAAAGTATACTATAACAGAAGCAAAAAAGTTCCAGTAAACATGGATACGCAAACAAACCCTGTGCGAGATTTATTGGGAGCTGCCACTGACAAATTAATTTTAAAAGTAGACTTGTCATTTAAAGTTGTCTCACTCATAGCTGAATTTAACCAGGAATACAATTCTACTTTAGTCTGTTACATTTTATTAATACTGTACACTCTTCCTGTTTAAACTGCCGTCCTTGCACTCGTCTCGAATTATTTCTGACACCCAAGGATTGTTGACAAGCACGTACAATTCTTTGCTCTAGTACTTCAACGGGAGTGCTGGACACTACATGTTTGAGGTGACCGCATACAGCAAAATCAGGTAATCGAGGAGGCCTAACTCCACGTTAGATGTATTCTTACAGTAGAAGCAAAATGTGCCGGTGCTCAAGGTGAACATCCTTCCGCCGCAGAAACCAAGGTAGGTTGAGTTTTGTTGTGACGACCACTTAGCACCCATTCAGTGAGAAACATTGCTGACGTGGTGACTCACGTGGGTTTACCTCGCACCATACGCGTGTGAACCCCGCTTCGCCGATGTAAGTATAATGTTATGTGTAAAACGAGAGTTGACTAAGGACCAAGACTGAACTCTTTGAAGGTGGTAAGTGCACTGATGTGGCTTATTACAGGCACTTGTGTGGCAATTTGCTCTGCGTCCAACAGAAGCAGGCCTTCCTGCCAGCCACGTGTGAAGGATCCCTGTGCATTGCCAAACCATACTCTTCGTTGTTGTACGGTAGAGTTCAGCACCCACTGTGTAATATATGATGTGATTACAACTCCAGCAATGTGGGCCGCTTCTTCTAAGTGTGCAACTAAGTGGCGGATCAGAACCGCAGGGTTTGTTTTTGCTTCTTATCGTATACTTTCAGCCGTTTCTCTTTGTGCTATTAATTATGGTACACCCGTATAAGATTATACACTACGTCATCAAAAGTATCCGGACACCTGGCTGAAAATGACGTACAAGTTCGTGGCGCCCTCCATCAGTAATGCTGGAAGTCAATATGAAGTTGGCCCACCCTTAGCCTTGATGACAGCGTTCACTCTCGCAGGCATACTTTCAATCAGGTGCTGGAAGGTTTCTTGGGGAATGCAGCCCATTCTTCACGGAGTGCGGAACTGAGGAGAGGTATCGATGTACGTCGGTGAGGCCTGGCACGAAGTCGGCGTTCCAAAACATCCCAAAGGTGTTCTATAGGATTCAAGTCAGGACTCTGTGCAGGCCAGTCCATTACAGGGATGTTATTGTCGTATAACCACTCCGCCACAGCCGTGCAGTATGAACAGGTGCTCGATCGTGTTGAAAGATGCAATCGCCATCCCCGAATTGCTCTTCAACAGTGGGAAGCAAGAAGGTGCTTAAAATATCAATGTAGGTCTGCGCTGTGATCGTGCCACGCAAAACAACAAGGAGTGCAAGCCCCCTCCAGGAAAAACACGACCACACCATAACACCACCACCTCCGAATTTCACTGTTGGCACTACACACGCTGGCAGATGACGTTCACCGGGCATTCACCATACCCACACCCTATCATCGGATCGCCACATTGTGTACCGTGATTCGTCACTCCACACAACGTTTTGTAACTGTTCAATCGTGTAATGTTGACGCTCCTTACACCAAGCGAGGCGTCGTTTGGCATTTTCCTGCGTGATGTGTGGCTTATGAGCAGCCGCTCGACCATGGAATCCAAGGTTTCTCACCTCACGCCTAACTGTCATAGTACTTGGAGTGGATCCTGATGCAGTTTGGAATTACTGTGTAATGGTCTGGATAGATGTCTGCCTATTACTCTTTACGACCCTCTTCAAATGTCGGGGGTCTCTGCCGGTCAACAGACGAGGTCGGCCTGTACGCTTTCGTGCTGTACATGTCCCTTCACGTTTCCACTTCACTACCATATCAGAAACAGTGGACCTAGGGATGTTTAGGAGTGTGGAAATCTCTCGTACAGACTTCTGACACAAGTGACACCCAATCACCTGACCACGTTCGAAGTCCGTGAGTTCCACGGAGCGTCCCATTCTGCTGTTTCACGATGTCTAATGACTAGTGAGGTCGCGGATAATGAGTACCAGGCAGTAGGTGGCAGCACAATGCACCTAAGATGAAAAACGTATGTTTGTGGGGGTGTCCGGATACTTTTGATCACATAGTGTATAAAATTCCTTCCGAATGAAGTGGATTTCATAGGCTATTCCCAGAAAAATCAAGATAAACATTTTAATTGTCATTTAAATATCTTTACAATATGGTATTTTAATGAAAATTGTCAGAGCAAATTTTTAGAAAATAAAAAATTTCGAAAAATGTTCCATGTAAACAATAGTTTGGGGTGGGGAGATTTTCTTACAAATGTTGTGTCGTAACCTTGGAAGATACTAAACTCAAATACCAAGTTTGGTTTTAATCCGACTTTTCATTTTTGAGTTATGCTGGTCACAGACAGACTCAGACGGACATGTTTCCAGAAATGTTTTATTTGGATTAAGGGCACCTCAAAACATGTATTTCCGGTGAAATCTCGGTATCGAATCTCTGGATGTCTGTATAGATTTCCCCTACTTACTATACGTAGTAGAGAAAGTAATAACGAATTCTCATTTGAGAAAAAGTTTAAGTATTGGAAAATTCAAACAAATAACAAGGAATACCTCCGAAATGGTTCACAAGACAAAAAACAAAGTATATGACATCAATTGTGTGTTTTAACGAGATCCACATTTTTGGTGTAGTAAAATTTTGTCTATCTCTTACTGTTTACCAGTTATGCATAAGTCATTCAGAATGAAGAGGACTTTTGGGGACATTCCCAGAAAATTCAAGATATACACTTCATTTCCCATGAAAATATCTTAAACATGTGACATTTTAATCAAAATCGTTAGCATTTTTGAGAAAATTAAAATTTTCGACAAATCTTCCATGTAAAGGGTAGTCTGGGGTGAAGGATTTTTCTTGAAAATCCTTGTATCGTATCCTTGAAAGATGCTGAACTCAAATACCAAGTTTGGCATTAATCAGATTTTTCGGTTTTGAGCTATGCTGTTCACAGACAGACAGACAGAAGCACGCACATGTTTCCAAAAATGCTTTATTTGGATTCAGGGCACCTCAAAACATTTATTGCCGGTGAAATCTCCTAATCGAATGCAACACTTCCCTACTTACTATGCGTAGTAGGGAAAGTAATAAATGGTAGTGGGTAGAGAAAGCCATTTGAGTGTAACAATTACTATTTTTGGGGGGTTTTGCACTCCAAGTTCTCCCACTATACCTGAAGGTTGCCATCCCTTGCATTGCAAGATGACAACACGAGATCTACAATAACCCTTGAAAATTGGGACCGGGAACGATTCTGGCCCCACACTCGGGTTGGCACTTTTACTTCTGCCGGAGGGGGAGCGATGACGTCACTAACACCTCGACTGCCGTTTAAACCCCCGATATGAATATCCAATTTATGTTACTAAAGACCCGAGGGTAGCTTCTAATTATGAAACCAGAAAAGCAACAGGGCGGTGTTGGAAAATATCAGTGTTACATGGCAACCCAGGAGGGGGAGGTTACACGATTACTTCATCACGAACTCCGAATCAATCTCGTTACAACCGAGAGTTAATCCCCTCAAACAGTGTTGGCAATGTCTGCTTTTTCTTCCACATGTCTAGTGTGTGAATAGTCAGTTAAACACCAAAGCTGGTACTTTAGTTTAATATCTGACACTAAGATTCCCAAAACAAAGTACGTTTTATTGGGAAAAAGCTTTTCTTTCTTTTCTATTTTCCCAATAAATGGCTCTAACGATTTTTATTAAAATACCATGTATTAGAGATAGTTACATGACAAATAAAATGTGTAGTGAAGTCCTCTTCATTGGGAGCGAAGTTTACATTATTGGTAACAAATAGACAAAATCTTACTCCATAAAGAATGTATCTTGTTAAAGCACACAATTTATGTCACATACAGTTTTTTTAGGATTAACCGTTTCCGTGATATTCTTTGTTATTGGTTTGAATTTTCAAATACCTACACTTTTTCAATCCGTAAGTCGCTATTCGCTTTTTCTCGTGTTCATGCAAAGAAGATGGGATTTGAAAGCGATGCGCTGTTTAAGAATGTGACTATCGCTTTAACCTGCTGTAGTCACGTGGGAGAAGCTGTTTCACTTCCCAGTATTTATAAAAACACAAAATCTGTGTCTAGCAATCTCAAAAACCACTCAACCGATTTTGATAATAGCTCTTTGATCATTGAAAAGCTCTATTCTTTCTGACAGACACTAATTTCATTTCATAAATTACTAACAAGTGTTTACAAAGCCCTTGTACTTGAATACGAACACTCTGAGTTGAGAATGCCATGGAGTAGCAAACAGTTGTTGTATGTAAAGTCATTCCAAACAATGTATATGCAGATATTTAGCAACTAAGATGCTGCAAAACAAAAGAGAATCGATCGGATGCTGTAACCAAGTGAGTGAGACAGTAACTATGCCACATTAATGTGAAATGGTAAAATGCTTGTTATATAAAGTTGTATGTGTTTAGCTGGAGCTGTGGAACCCTTGTTAGAAGCCGACAAACATGGTTATGTTAGAATATGGCCCAGGTACAAAAGCACTTGTAAGGGAAGTCATAAAAGCAAGACCTTCAGTCTTTGAAGCTAACAACATATTTTTGTAGAGAGGTCACATGTTTGGAAACAACGAACAATAGCCTCGTAAGTTTTCTAAACTGAAGGAAGACAGCCAATGAGATTTTAAGAAAGAATATGTTTAAGTTTAGGGAAGTTAGTTATAGCGCCCCATCAGCCAAGGGCGGTTGCGTATAAAGTGCTGCGATGTGAATAACATAGAAGTAGGCAGGTGTTATTATTTACTTCTCATAATGTAGTGGGAATGTTTCCAATTTAAAAGTTAAAGAAATGAGAAGGGACACCGCGTATAATTTAGGAACGTGTGATATCATTATTGCTAGAGCCTTTGCTCAGCGAACGGGCTACAGCTCCGTGTAGCTTCGTGCTAAAGCATTGTGTTCTTCCCCGGATTTAATCTTTTGTTAGAGTTGTTACTTACAATGTTCCTTCCCGTATTAAACTTGCTCTACCCAAAAACCCAAACAACCAAAACACAAGATAATCACCGTAGTTCATATATCGGACGCTCCACACATTAAACCATAAGGGGATTTCAAATTAATTTTCAGATGACATAGGTACCCCAATGGCGACGTTTAGGTCAAACAATGGTAATTCATTGTTGTTTCACACAAGCAGCAGTGTGTAGTAGGACAAGGTTGGAAAGCTAGAACACACTGGAAATATCAGTGCCACGGTCTGCTTATAGCGATACTAACATATTATGTGAGAACTATGTTATTAAATAACTTGAAAGCTGATGCTAACTGTGTAGCAAACATGGGGAAGCGAAACTGAGACCGGAATATCGAAACGGGCGCTGAAAAAAACACACACTCCTGCAGTTACGTATAATACTTGATATGTTGTGTTGGTAACCTTGGAGCTTGTCGTGTAGTGTTCAGCAGCATTATGAAACGTTGTTCTCGTATCATTGTGTTGGCGTTGCAAATTCCATACACTAAATGACGATGTTGTTGCCTAGGACAGAAAGTAGCGCGTATCGAACGACATGATAATCCTGCCCTCTGGCGGCAACTTTTTAATCAATTTACCGCCCCCTCAGCATAATGAACATGTGAAATGAGTAGCGGAGACCGCTCATGTGTGAGTTCGGCCTAATTGGGCTGTAAATCATTTTTAACTGAACCCTTGGAGATGACCACCAATTGGCTTGCAGCAAGTGTTTCTTAGCGTTAGCTGTTTCCGCTAGTCACCCACAACGAGGAGGCAAATCCCTTCCATCTTCAGCTTGAACCGCTTTAACTAGGGGACCTGGTAGCTGCTTCAGTTAGCCGCTATATGCTGGCCTTGAAATTCCATCGCAACGGAAAGTTGACAGAACGACAAAAAATGAAAAATCAGTAACAATGGAATGTGGCTTAAGTTATGAAATAAATTGTGTACTTTAAAGAGATTTGTATTTTTGGTACCTCTTATGGTTTACTTGTTGTATAAAATTCGTTGCTATTCCCAGAACATTCAAGGTATACCTACATTTTGGCATGTGAATGTCCTGAATGTATGGGATGTTAATGGACATCGTTAGAGGCTTTTTGATACAATAAAAAATAACGAAAGCATTTTACATATAAAGATAAGTTTGGAGTGGGGGATTTTCTTGAAAATATTCGTGTCGCAGCCTTAGAAGACGCTCAACGTAAATGCTGTGACGCACTCGCGAGCCGAGCTTATCAAGTGGAAGGCGCAGACCGACTGGCCGGTTGAGGAGATAAGGAGGAGCGCTGTAAATTCCAGAAAAGCTCGGGACGCGAGATAATTCGGGAACCTTCCAGAAAGTCTTTCACTGCTATAAAAGCGAGTCAGTGAGTTCTTGAGAACTGCGTTCTCCGAGTGAGGTTGCGACGACAGTACTGTTACTGGAGCTATTAGAGAGGTCTTGTCTTCGATGCCCCACTGGGTGAAGCGAGCAAGAAAATGCCGCTTCGTGCGTGATTCATTGCGCCAAGAAAACTCAACTAATCACATGAGTGAAGCGACAGCGAAAATCACAGCATCAAGTTCTGTGTTTAACCGACGAAGTAAGTTAAATGTGAGTTATGTTGTTCATGCATGCACACAAACGGTCCTTTTTATCTTCTAAACATTTATTTCTTTTTATTGAGGAAGCCTGAAAGCGATATCAGATTATTGGATGGAATAGTGATGTGCACCGGTCCACGAAATGAGTGGTTGGTAACATCCACCTTGCAAATTGTTGTTACTGTATCGTGATACACTTGTAAGACGTCTCCCTAGCAACAGGCGACGATAAAGACACTACATTCTCCCGTGATAAAGTTTGTTAGGACTTAACCGCTGTTTTTATTTAATTGTAAGAAAAAGCAAAATTGTTGTAAATGTCGGTCTGGAGCAGCTCTCGCTACGCTCCTACCCTGCTGAGGTTGCGAAGACAAATGTTTCACTGCCAGAGTTATCAGGGCAAACAAACATTCCAACAGCTCAACAACTTGCACTTTAAACATTGTTACGTTGCGTTTTGTTCTGCTCGTAGCGTTTCTTCCAACAGGTGACGAAACAATCAAACTTTTGATGAAATGCAATATATTATAACAATTTCACCTCATACAAGCTCCAGGGTGCGGCCGTGAAGCGAGCAATTTCACAACTGCGCTTATTTGCGTTGGCATGGGAGAGAGGGTTCCCGAGGTCGCGGGTTCAAACCCAGCGCAGGGCGTAAAAGTCCTTAGCATGACTTCCTTCGGAAGGGAAGTAAAGTAGGTGGTCCCATGTCATAGATTTACGGCATGTAAAAGAACCTCAAGCCTGAGGCCTCTGAGCAAAATTACCGCTCTTTCACGTCCAATATAGAATGGGACGCTAAGAACCACAGGAGTTAAAGAGCATCCATAAATAAAACTCAATTTAATTTATAAGAGGGGGAAGGGGTGCGCCTTTCACAGCGTTTTAATTGTAATGGATATGTGGACTGGAGCACAACGTGATCGTTGAGCGTGAATTTGTAGAGGGTTGGGGATTCATCGCAGTCATGGTGTTGGACCAACACCTGGGTTCGTGTTGAAACTGTACGTACATCCGAGAACATAGCGTCAGAGAGAGGGTCCATTGAATGCGCCTCACGTCTTCATTCTCTTTCTGATCCTAGCGTTCGACAGCTTTCACGCAAACATCTTCATTTCCACCCATACACATGCACTACGGGAACAGATTTTAGGCCTTGCTGCAATTTGTTAATGTCGTATACGACTTACTCATGTCCCGAGATCGAATCTCAATTAGGGATAAAGTTTTCTCTTGGCTTTCTCCTCGTCTTGAGAAGTCGAATGTGAGGTAACCTTAAGCTCTATGGAACCCGGGCCCATTTCATTCATCGTCTTACCGGGTTAAAGGAGTTAAAGATGAAGACCCCCCTCCACTTACTGATGGATGAGCGATGACGCCCATTTATGAAGAAAATGTCCTTTACTAGCCTGCGCGATATCGGTCCATACTTGTGTGAAGATGACAGTGAAATGTTACGCTCACATTTGAGAACTTGGCCCTCCAACAACATGTTATTTATATCCAGAGCTTTGAATCTGTGGTCACTTTTAGTGTCACATGATTCACGAGTTGAAAAATCAAACTGAACAACTAATGGTTGCTGTTAAAAAACGACTTTCCGAATGCGGCTGGTCATTTGAAAGAAGTTATTTTTTAAAAATAGGGCGTTTTATTGCATGTATGTATCTAGTCATGCACCCATTTCACGGCCGCACCCTATATTTGGGATCCAGTTCCACACAGACTGGGTTGCTATGGAAACGCTTGGAATGTTTACCTCACGGTTAATTACATGTCATTCTGATTGTGGCAAGCGCACCTGATATCCGTTTGTTTGAATTAAACGGTTCACAAAAGAAAGATAAAATGAGATTTGCCCGTTCGTCAAAAACCCCTTTTAATTAAAATATTGTTTATTACTATAGTATCAGTTGCCTCTGGATGACCAGTAATGCAGTTGTTGACTGAAGAACTCCATGTTAGGCATCGCAGTAAGCCCATCCATCTCTTTCCTGGTCTGCCCACTCTCCAGTAGATTCACGTTTTAAGGCTATTTTAGATTTTCTTGCTTCTTTATCCTTTGATGAAATGTTCATGCCAGTCTTTGGATGTGTTTTAATTAATTTATTTGTTTGTTTCTTCTCAAGTAGTGAGGAAACGCAATTATTATTTACGCACATCGTTTTATTCTTCTTAACTTTTTTATTTCTCCTCCTTGTATACTTAAGTCAATTTTTATCCTTTCAATAGTCTTCTGCACACTTTCTCAAAATAAATAAATAAAGCTCATGGCGCTAGGGTCTTGACCTGTCAACCCGACCTCTGCTCTCACACCCACATACGCACGGCAGAAATGGGCGATCATCCAAGCGATACGGGAAGATGTGGCCAGCATCACGCATCCCCCAGCCGGAACGTTGGCGCACTGGCCTGTCCAGGACGCATGTATTAAAACAGTTCTCCACATACAAGGAAATATAAAATAAAACAAATGAAGGTAAACTACCTCTACTACATTATTGAGCGTTTGTGTGTCCAGGGGAATGTTTCCCTGAGCTACGTAGCAAATTTCTTCGCGTGAGTTTTCAGAATAGATTTGAAGTTCATTAACTGTCGTAGAAAAGGGGAAAAATAACAGTTCTGCAAAGCAGAGTTTGATGAAGACCGTTTATTTCTGGATAAATGTGGTCGAAGAAGAAGATTCCGGCCGCCCAGCCTTCATATCGTGAGACTAAGCATCTCACCTGCACGAAAACTTAGAAATCAGAGAGCTATGTGCACGTCGACGAAACAGCAGTTCAACAATGTCTGGCGCTGTTTAGTCGCAGTCCCAGGATTTCTTGTCCCATTTGATGATCTTGGGTTAAACTTGGATCCATCATTAGATACCCGAGACAAAGCAGCAGTCAGAAGAACGAACAAAGGCTGGTGAGCGCGTGCCAAAGAAGGCGAGGACTGCTTTTTCAGCTGGAAATCTAATGGCCACTGATTTGTTTGAATTGTCAGTGTATAACCTTGATAGATTGCTTGACTGGGGACTATTACGCTTCATTGTTGGATTACTGAATAAAAAGCGACCAAAATTGTTTTTTACCGGACAATGCTTCAGCCAAAGTGCATAGAGCTGAGTCCTGTTGCATCCTTTTCTCCGGGTTTAACTCCAACTAACGTTTTCTTATTCCCAAACTTGAAGATTTGGCTTGGTGAGAAGAAACCTTCATCTTCTATTAGTATTTTGCAGAATTTGTCAGTTCCTCTTCTTCCAACGGCGAACTTGCTGCTCCAAGTGTTCGTCCATCGAAGGAGGCTTTCACTTGCAGCGTTGCCAAACTTGGACATACGCTTAGAGCTTTGAATAAGAATGGTTTAGGCAACTTAATGTTACAGCTCAGTGCCTCAGCCAAAATTGTCGCTGAAAGTGTTCTGGTGGCCGTTATAGTTAACGCAGGACACTTTGTTTGATTATGGGGTAGCTGGCTGGCGTCGAAGCGGCAACGTTTCATATTCAAATCTTGTTAAACGGCACATAGATGACGTCAGCATTATCAATCACGCGGGGCATTATCTGGAACCTGTATCTAATTACGCTGATGAAACCGTTTTAATGCCGTGTTTGACGCCGCTAGTCACAGCAGGGGCAGGCACTAATTTGTGAAAAAGTGTGGGATGTAGTGCCTTCAGTTGTCGCTTAGAAACAGCTTTAGCTGTTACACACCTACGTCACTGCAAGAAATGTTTTGATTTTTGTACAGTTTTAAATAACAATGTAAACAAAAGCTGGTGTGTTGCATTCTTATGACTTTCTCTACTCATTCTTCTATGTGCTTCTTGTTAATTGAGATAAACCTTTGTGTTACATTTCGTTGTAGATACAAGAAAAATACAGTGGGCTAAAGTATAGGTTTAAAAAGCGTGATGGTTTTCAGGTTACATTACCACTTGAAACAGTTTTACCTCAAATAACAACAAAGAATATATAGAAAATGGTTAACACCGTGCACTTCAACGAGATTTATTTTTATGTAGTAAGACATTGTCTATTTCTTACGGTTAGCAAAAGTCATTCAGAATGAACAAGGTTTAACAGGCATTTCCGGAAAAATTCAAGATATTCATTTTATTTGTTATGCAAATACCTATATGAAACATATTTGAACTACAATCGCAGAAGTCATTTTTGGGAATATAAAAACGAAGAAATATTTTTCATGTAAAAGGGCTGCTTGGGATCGTGAAAATGTTTATGGGGAAAAGCTGGAACTTAAATATCAAGTTTGGTATTTTGGTTTATGCTGTTCACCAAACACACAGACGGACGCTTTCTTTCAATCAGGTGGCTTCAAAATATGACATTCTGGTAAAATCCCGACTTGGAATTTTTGGTTGAAATGCAACACCTCCTCTACCTGCTAGTTACGGGTAGAGAAAGTAAAAATGTGTCTGTAGCACGAAATCCACACGAGAACGGCTTTAAATTGCGTTATTGGCGTTTGATGCATAGGTTCAGCGGTGGGGGTCATCTCGGAACCGCCGCCTATAGAGAGGTCTAGTGCGCCTATCACGCCCCCCAGGAGGGAGGGAGGGGTGAACTGAAGGAACCGCACTGCAGGCCACAGGCCGCAGAGACACGTGGATGTCCCTAACGTTTTCAAGCTCGCAGAGGTGTGTCACCGCTGAGAGAGGGCGGCAGCTCTCTGTGTCCACGGGGAGTATTCTGTCCGGCACCGCCATACACCACGAAACTTAGACGCACCCTGAAGGATGAGATGGAAACGGAAATGATGGTGGATAAGAAACCACCCCAGCATTTGCCTGCCGACCCCGGAGAAACCACGATGGGCCAGAGTAGGCGGGTCAGAGACATTATGCTACTGTTACAAAGCATGCTGTTGTTGGAGACGCGTGAGCTTTCTATCTGATTGGTAAGCTCCCCTAGAGGTAGAAAAGTAAATGCATACTTAAACAAAACCCTGTGAAAGTTAAAGAAAAGGTCAAAATTAAAACGTGATAACTAAAAAAGAGATAATGATGCAGTCGTCTGTGTTAATAGCTTCTGCAGGTCTCGGCTTGTCCGGGAACCACCACAAACACCAAGGCAGGTGAACACCAACAGTATTATTCTGTACAGTGAAAGGGCGGTATCACGGTCTGCGGTTCAAATCCCACACTTAAGCCTCGAACGTTTTATGCAGCATCAGTGCCGTGTGTAGTGAGAGTGGGCCCCACCAGAAAAGGAAGAAAACACAAAGGCCAACCGAAACCTTCCCCGTAGTGGCCGGGCACAGAACGTCCTATCAACGTTAACCTAGTATACGGAGAAACACCATTCTGGAAGATGTTTGTTGCAAACGAGGAAGTCAATGACCTCCTTTTAACTATTGTGGTCTTGTAGCTCAGTCATCTTCCTGCTGTGCGAGGGGTGGAAGTTTTCTCTAGCCCTGTCCTCCCCACAGTATGCAAGTCTAAATGAGAGAGATCTAACGTATGAAACCCAAACTCAATGGCAACTAACACCGCTGCCGTCGACATGTTACAGGCGCAGTTTAAATGGAGCAATAGAAACATATTAGAAGTACTCACAACCAAAAGAATGAGATGCTTGTAAAAGCGCGCGCGCTGCTGGTAGACTGAATGCGTGTCCACAGGTAGGGTGTTGTGTTTGACGTGTAGGACAGGAGGTAGCATGTTGATCCTCGACAGCAGCCCTTGCGCACCGCTGGTGGGTGTTGCTTTTGAAATTTCATTATTTCGGTGAGACAATCAATTTTGATGCCGAGCAGTTTTTGGTTGGATTTATGTATCTCCCCTTTCGCTACGATGGAGGTGCTACAGTGCGCCGCAAGCCATGCAGGTGCTGCCTGAAGTCCAGAGTTCGGGGTCACAAACCCCAAGAGAGCTAACCAGAGCGCTCCGATGTTGAGGCAAATTCTCGTATAATTTTCACAGCGCGGTACGTAATTACATCATCGACGTAGGAAGAGATGAGGTCTGGTGAGGTAGTCTCACGGGGAAGCAGCCAGCTACCTGCGGCCGTACAACATCCCAGAACTTACATGGGATGCAGGGAGACGTGGCCCCCTCTACACATCTTGTATGTTAAGACTTTATCCTGTTTCACTCCCATATAGATGATAGAATTCCTGCGTTCAACCCGTTGGCCTGGGGATGTGGTACATCGTTAATAGGATGGCGTGGCTCTTGTACACGCCGACGCTATCATAGAGGCGGAGGTGTCGATATACCTGAGCAGCAGGAGCGGGTCAGTGTAGCGTGTCGCGGTATCGTTCGTGTTATCTTATTGCTGAGCGCTTGTTATTGTTTTACTATTTTGAATGTTGGGTTCTTTGTCCTCCGGCTAGCTATTATTACTCAGTCGAGCAAATCTCTTGAACAGGGTGTGTAAACGGAAAGGAGTTGTTACTAAACGATAACACTGATAAAAGAATTTGTTTTTACACTTTTATTGCCGTCACACTTTATTAATTTCACATAATTACTCTTGATACACGCCTGACTGAAACTGTTGTATTTTGGAATGTAACTATAATCACTTATTTGCCGCGCACTATTAATTCGCGTATTTCACATTTTATAACTAATTTACGACGCGAGAGATTCTGTAGAACTGCGCGATACCTGTCTTTGGCTCTAGAATTTATACTCCCTCACCCCGATATGCCTAAACATTATAACAGAGCTGTTATTGGTTAATAAAGCGCGCCAACATTAGCGTCTATTTTTTACCCAATCAAAATTACGAACACATGTGCTCTAGGGAAGATATTCCCTCCATTTCTAAAGAAAGGCACGCTACTCTGGCGTGATTTGTTTGTCTCTTCTAATTGATAAACCGTGTAAACTTATTTCCTAACAATGCTTATAATTAACAAACATCTCAAATCATTGTCATACAATAATGTTAATTTACACTCTGGCATTCACAGTGTTGTGATATACAATACTGCCTCAAGCGTAAGACTGAGTGGGGACTCCGCCTGTCCTAGTCTACACTTCGGCGTCTGAAGGTTGAGATACTGCGGCCGTAAAGGAGTCCTCTTGGAAACCCAGGGCGGCCGCATCCTCCATCACCCACAGCAGCTGCTTGGGGTTGAGTGCCCAGGACAAAGCCCGAGCTGGTAGTGGGGCCTAATGGATAGGTTATTTGCATCTTTCCCGGGCTTCAAGATGCAAACAACCCGCGCCCTTGTCCTCTCATTTGAGAAGTGGCCCAGGGTGAGGCACATGTCGAAGATACTTGTTAGAAAGAGCAGCATATTGAAGGAAGGTTGCTGTCAGCGCGGAGCGGATGGTGTTCCTTTAGTACATCCTTAACATGTCATTGTCTAAACAAATGAAGATTTCTTAAATACATTGTTTAATGAGTGGTGTGTTACAGGCCCCACTCCCTCAGCTTACATATTGTGTATGTCACCATAATATGAAATGATACTTTCATTTTATTAATTTTGTTTAATTTTACGCTAATTTTAATTAGACAAATGCATGTTCAAAAATACACTCAAGGGAAATTAATTGCATATTGGAAATGTCAACATGCTAGTCGAAAAATCCAATATGGATGGAGGAATGACTATGTGAAAAAGCGTATAGGTGTAAAGAATATTCAGTGATATAGCATGTTGATGTGTTGGTTTCACCTGGCTTACTCTTCACAAACTTTAAAAAACAAAAAAAAAAAACCTTTCTTCTATCTACTTGTTGTTAACACACATAAACTCTCATTATACATTTCCTTGTAGCTATAAGAAGAATACAGTAGGCTCATTTTGATGTGATGGCTTTGAAATTCCAAGCTGCTTTCATGACCACGATAAAAAGGAATAGCGACTAATAGTTTAAAGTATTGGAAAAGTCAAAACAATAACAAAGAATACCCCGGTAATGGTTAACGATATAAAAATAATCTGAGGTGCTTTAACGAGATCTGTCTCTCTCTTGCGGTTCACCAGTTTTGCAAAAGTCATTCAGACTGGAGGGGTCTTCATTCTCAGAAAATGCAACATTCAAACACAGCAAGGTATTTTAATCAAAATCAGTCATTTTTTGAGAAAATCGAAAATAACGAAACATTTTTGCAGGAATGTGAGGAATTCTTGAAGACCTTATTAAAGATCAAATTTGGTATTTAACCGACTTTCCTTCTTGAGTTATGCTGCTGACATATACACACGCACTCGCATTTTCGTTTTATAAAAATACAGTTTTTTTCGATTGAGAAGACCCAAAAACGTGTATTTCAGTGAAACCTGAATGTTTAGTTTCTGGGAAGTAGAAATAAAAATGCCCGTTTCATTCCTCAACAAAGTTCTGTTTTCAACGGAGAAAATAGTTTTACAAATGACCACCTAGAAATGTTGTCCTAGAGCAGAGAATTAAAACTAGGTTTCGTTTGTCGCTAGAAAAGGAAGACTCTTGTTTGCCTGCAGTCAACGAAGGAGACAAAACTATAATCTGCTCAGTGCACGAGAGAGAGAAGTAATCCTTAACTTCCGGCGCTTTGAGGAGGCAAACAATAATGGAGGATGAGAAGCAGAAGATTTTGTGGTTTGTAGCCTACCTTCTGTCACCGAGTACCGTGCGCTTTTTCGTGGTTTCTCCGCGTCGGTAGGCGAATGCTACCACGTATTTCCTGTTTCAGGGTTGTAGGACAAGTCGACGGCGGTTGCTACAGACGGTGAAGTTTCCGCTCTGGAAAGATTTCTCCCTGGAGCTGGTGGGGTCCTCTTCCTGGGAGATGTCTGGATTGACACGGGGCTTAGGCAAACCACCATGCTGGGATCGTTAGGGACCCCGTTGTTGCTAGCGTATATCGTCGCCTTTCGGTACTCCTCTTGCTCCCAGGGAAGCAAAATGGGCCCACTGTGGTCTACTTATTGGAGACGCTATATCCTGTCACTGAGTGGCGCCTGCAGCGTGGGTTTGAGTCCACCCATAGGGTTGTGGATTTTTCGGCCTGTGTATAGGACCGGTGCGCATTTGGGGAGTTATACGTCATGAAAACCAATATTCCGGAGCTTGGTGCTGACCACATAATTTTCCCGTATCGGCCACATAATCGTCCAGCTGTAATGCGCTGTTGGTGCTGCCCAGCCTCTCCACGTTGCTTTGTTCCTCTACCGAGTGTTTTAATCTGCAACTTCTTAAAACCGAAGTATTCTATCCTCTCTATTATGTGTTACATCCACGTGACTTTCTCTACCCACTGTCGTTATATCTGTATATACTTACTACAAAAAGTTGTTTTTCTATCTACTTCGTGTTTACAGAAACAGTTTCGTTGAAGGTAAAAGATGTGTTACATTCACGTGACTTTCTCTGCCCACTGTCGTTATATCTGTATATACTTACTACAAAAAGTTGTTTTTCTATCTACTTCGTGTTTACAGAAACAGTTTCGTTGAAGGTAAGCAATCCGAGGCGATACTCAAAGTGGGTAGTTGTATGCTGGCCTTGAAATGCCCTTCCATGACGTCGAGAGAATAACTGAATGATGATAGACTTTAAAAAATGACAAAGCATTCAAAAATTCAATCCAATAATAAGAAAACCTTGCTAATGGCTGCACCACAAAATTTATTTAAAATAAACTGTGTGTTTTAAAGAGATCTATATGTTCTGTCTCTCTGAGGGTTCAGCGGCTATACAGCATTATTCACAATTCCTTTTCAACGAAGAGTGCTCCATGACTATTTAATATATACATTGTATATATAATGTAAATAAATTAAACGTATGATACTTTAATCATACCGTTTAGTATTTTTGAGAAAATAAAAAACAACGGAAAATCTTTTATCTAAGGAATATTTTGGGGAGGAAGTTTCCCTTAAAAATGTGTGGGCATCTTTGGATGGTGCTGAACGTAAATACAAGTTTGGTGTTTAACCGACTTTTCATTTTTTAGATCACAGACACACAAACTCACACGAAAATGCTATTTTGGGATTTAGAGGGTCTCAAAACAGCTGTTATCGACTTTTTGGGTTGAATGCAATAAATAACAAAATAGACGCGAGGGTAACTTGAGTTCTAAGTAGGTCCCATGTGACCTAATAGGTCAAAGAACGTTAAACTAAAAGGGGAAAAATCATTATGTGAATCGCGCCTCGTAAGAGCCTTCAATGTTTTTAAACCAACAAGAACCAAATATGGACAAGTCCGAGGACCCGCAGCAGCAGACAAAATACTAGTGCAAGAAACAAACATTAATTTAAAGTCAGACAAATAAAAGAAAGTATACGCGAACATGTTTTATCAAAACAAACATTTTAAGATGATAATAGAGTGAACTTAATTTCCTAATGGAAGACAATATCCTGGCGGGCTCATTCACAATTTAACGAGCTTGAATAGCATTATATTATGGTGCTTGGCAACAATGGTAATTGACTATAGTTTTTAAAAGCAAAGTAATTATAATACTGGACCATTTAAGTTGAGACTGTACAATATCTCCAAAACTAAGCATTTCAGAAATTCAGAATTTTCGTTGTTGTAAGAACAATTGCAAAGTGCTTTATACAAATGTTGTTTACTTTTTTGTGAGGAGTGAGAAAACAACAAAAAAGACGGGTTTCCATTTAAAAAAAATTAAATTGGCCCTAAAATGACCTCCAAACAAAACACGACTAATGGCATTTACTTTCTACAACGCTTAGTTTTGGAGATATTGTACTGTCTCAAGCTAAATGGTATACCCTGTATTTCGTAAACGTTTACATAATTTCTAAAACATGGGTAATCATGATCTGCATAGATTCGGTCCCTTTACCCCTTCCCCGGCAAGCAAAGCCGTGCAAATTACATCGCCTCCCATGTTAGTTAGAGTATAATTTTAGTTGTGTTCAAGCAGGTTGCACATTAGCACCCACCTTAGTGTCAATGTTATGTGCGAGCGCGTCGAACGATGAGATCCCGGACTGCAGCTATGAACAAGTTCCGGGTGCCGCCAGGGCGATGGGGTTCAGGGAAGTACTTAAGTGTGTTATTCTGTTTAAAAATTCTGATATAGAAATTGTGAAATTCTAACTGCATTATCGAGGTAGTTGTAAAGTACGTTACAGCTAGGTGGTGTGCCTCTGTCTCCAGGAGAATCCCCCCTTATCCGATAAACTACTTCTTAACATGTAGTTCATTTAAGAAAGTAGGCTTCTAGTGTTTTCCTTCTCCATCTCCACATTATTGCACATTTTTACCATGAGAGGGCTTTTCTTGTTTTGTTTTTCACTTCGCGTCGCTGCTCTTTTGTTTCTCAATTGATCTTTCCCTTAGAGCTGCCTCTTTCTCTTTGTTTTAATTCTTTCTTTTGCAGCGTTTCTCCTTTGTGCAGCAAGTGTTGCGTTGGGGAATCCTTCTTCACATAAATGATGCAGCTAATCTCTGTATGCCACACTTGAGACTGTTTGCTTCTTTCTAAACGAGTCCTTCCTGAGTCCTGGCCTACTTAACACCATCTGGTTAATAGTCCAATATCCCAGCCACACTTGAGATTGTTTGCTTCTTTCTAAACGTGTCCTTCCTGAGTCCTGGCCTACTTAACACCATCTGGGTAACAGTCCAATATCCCAGCCACACTTGAGACTGTTTGCTTCTTTCTAAACGTGTCCTTCGTGAGTCCTGGCCTACTTAAAACCATCTGGGTAATAGTCCAATATCCCAGCCACACTTGAGACTGTTTGCTTCTTTCTAAACGTGTCCTTCCTGAGTCCTGGCCTACTTAAGAGCACCCGGTGTTTCTGTGGGCGCAGTATCCCAGCTGAATATCATAACTTTGTTTGGGTCTCAATAAACCAAGCTATATGTTAAGGGTATTGACGGTGTGATTGCGCAAAGACGTAATAATGTCGGCCGGTTTGTCACGTAGTTCAGAACAGCCGCACTGTTTGAATATATGTGTTTGTATGTAAGTTGGGGTAAGGTAATCTCTTCAGAACGTACAGATTCGCAGCACTGCTGTCCAGCAATATGGCGAGAGCTCTGCAGTTCAATACTCGTGTTTCAGTTCCGAAATTATTAATTTCAGGTCTTAACTCAGCATGCTTATTCACTATACCACCATATTTTAAAATCGTAAACTACGATCGATATTTTCCGTACCAAGGAGGAAGCAACGCAGTCCACGATTCGATATCCAGAATGCATTTTTTGAGGGCCCCTGAATTGAAAGGGAATTTTTCTGAAAAGATGCGTGTGCCTGAACTGATATGTGGGATGAATACCAGTTTTGTTCAATATCTTCTAAAGATGCATAACGATGATTTTCAAGAACATTCCAGTAACACAACCGCCCTTTACTTGAAACATTTTTCGTTATTTTTGTTTTGCCCAAAAATGGCACTAACGATTTGGTTTAGAGTACTGAGGAGTTCAAAAAAATAAAAACAGAAATGGCTGATGGCACCAAAACTTAGTGGTGGGCTTTAAAATAGTGTTACATTTCTTCTGGGTCTCTATCTCTTACGGTCTACCGGTTATGCAATTTTTTTCTGAATGAGGGGAACTTTATAGGGTACTCCCACAAAATTGAAGTTATAGATTTTATTTGTCATATAAGTATCTTAAATGTATGGTTCTTTAAACAAAATGGTTAAGACTAGATAATAGTTTGAAGTGGGAGGCTTTTCTTTAAACTCTTGTTGCCGTACCAGGTCTGGCCTTTTTGGAACATTTCTTTTATAAAAATGCTTCTCTTGTATTTCCGCTGGAATGTCAACGGCGGATGGCGCTATCAGTCCACTTTAATCAACACGGCAGTTGCAATTATATAACGTCACAGCAATTAGCACATCCACAGGTGGTTAACGTACTCTTCAGCGCCAGGTGCCGTGATTGAGAAACATCGAACAAAAGCAAGTAGCGTTTTCATATATATCAACCTTCCTTATTAACACCACGTTGCACGGAGCTCCTTAATCTCGAACGGCGGCGATTTAGCTAATTTCATTTACTTGCCCCCGTTCTTTATGATTCCCCCCCTACGTGGTCATATCGCGAGGAGATACCTCGTGGCTCGGTGTGTGTCTTCTAGCTCTCATCCCTGTACTATACCGTCGCAGAGGCGTTAGTGCTGGGCAACTGTACGTGACGGGCAGATGGCATTATATTGCTGTCCAGCCTACCTCCTTTCATTATATGTCGCTGTTGCCACTACTATGGTTTTAAAGTGGAATTTTAGGCCGTGGTATCCAAGTTTTGTGTTCGACAAGAAGCTCCTATATAATGACACAGTCTTGGAATCACTACTAAATTCTCCTAAGTTTGCAGTAGTGCCTTGTCCAGCCAACCTAACTTGGTATATATTTAAAATGTTGTTTTGATATCCTAGTATCTTCCATTCGGCATAAATAAGTCTGCCTTTCTTCTCATATCTTCATTTGCAGCAAGTTATTTCTCAATATGCCTTCAATCCCATTTCTAATGTTATGAATATTTCTCATCACAATTTTTCTAAGTTTAATTTCACACAAAGATATAATTAAACAGAATTTGTATTTTTTCTTTCTTTTCTCGCTTTGTTTTTAAAATTCTGTTAATACTCCTAGTAATAGCATCTTATGTCATTTGTTCATTAATTGATTCATAAAATATAGCTTAATATTCAAATATGCAATAGTATTTAGAAAACTATAATCATATTCAATAAGTTTTAGTTTTTGCCTAAATTGCTCCCTGCAAGAATTCAAAAACGTAAGTGACAAACTACGTTGATGTACTTGTCTTTTGTGTTCATAATTATGGTTAGAGAATGTGTTTTATGTCTCACGTGATATACTTGAAAATAATTTCTCTTTAAAGATCTTAATAAAGCTATCCTGATACCTAAATATAAAACAATTGTATTTCAATGCCACAATCTGCTCAACACTACCATATAATAATAATAATAATAATAATAATAATAATAATAATAACAACAACAACAAAAACTTATGCATATAATGAATATGTACCAAATATTTTTACTTCCTCTGCCGTTTATCTATGGCAGAGAAAATATTGCAGTTAATAAAAAAGTTCAATGTAGCTAGCTATTTCACCGGAAGTAGGCATTTTAAAATCCCCGATTTTTAGAAATAAATAAGTAATTATTGAGTTTGTTTGTTTTTCCTTTTTTCATAATAAAGGGCCTGAGAGGTCTAATGATTTTGAAAAAACAATAAGTTAAAAATAATTATTTCTGTAATCCCCTCGTCCTTTAAGCTACTACGTCATATCGGACGATGAATGAAGTGGGTGAAATGATGCTCATATGAACCCGAGTCCCTAGAGCTTAACTTACCCGACATTCCTCTTCTCAGGATATGGGAAAACCTTATCCGGGTAACTCCCCTAACCGAGATTCGAAGTGAGGACCTCTTGAATGTGAGGCAGACAGCTACTCTCACACCACGGAGGCGAGATCCTGGAGGAGTGTCAATTCTCTTAGCACATCACACAGTGTGAAGTTTATTTCTTTAAAACACATTTTGTTCACTAAAGAGTCGGCCCTCACTCAGTCAGCTGTGACAATAAGTCAGTTAACATACATTATTTATCGTAAACAGAAGTTTTTGGACAGATGGACGTGTAACAAACAGAAGAAGGCAGTGAGGAATTAGCCGTGGTTGTGCGGCAACTTCTCCGACACATTTGCTGTGCGGATAGTCTACACCAACCTACCTTAGGCGCTCCTCCTATATTGATTCTTGCAGCAACAACAGCACAAAGAAAGTGCTTCAAATGCCCCTAATGATTTGATGCTTTATCAACGCTGAAGTGTTATTGCTGCAGGACTCCTGCCTCTCTGAGATAGCTACACATTTAATTCAGCGAAGTCATACTGTCAATCCCACAGTCTCGTCTGAGGATATTTGTAGCTAGGTAATGACAAGTTCAACTGAACCTTGTTATTACTATCTCTACCGGTACTTCGGATCCAAAAATTAATACCGCAAGTATATGTTTTGAGACTCCCTCAACACAAAAATGATTTTTATTAGAAAAAGACGAAACGTTGGTGAAATACCGAACTTGGTATTTTAGGTTCAGCGTATTCCAAGGATGCGACAGAAATAGTTTCAAGACAATTCCCTTTAGTTAGAAAGTTTTTTTTTATTTCTTCAAAAATGGTTGTTACACATTTTAAATTAAAATACCATATGTTTAAGATATATCTGTAACAAATGAAATACATGTCTTTGGGAATAGCCTCTTCATTCGGGACAAGTTTTGTTTAAGTGGTGAACCATAAGAGATAGAAACAATATATTTGAAGTAATATTTTTGGCCATCGTCAGCCATTTCATCGTTTTTAAGTGTTACCTGCATTCAGTTGTTTCTGGCGATTGCATTTCAAGACCAGCATATGGTAACCCCGTGTAGTGACAATATGAAGTGGAAGCTTTTGTTAAACTATATAAAACTAAAGAAAGTCATGTGAGTGTAACATAAGATTCTTTTAGCTTCAAATGACCATCGGGGTCTGTTTGTTAACAAGGCGACTACAATTATTTGTTAAGTTTAAAGACTCGCTCTTGGCAAATGTGCCGCTATTTGGCATTCTGCGATATTTGCTTTCTGGAGTGACTAATTCGTGCGATAGCATTTTGTTTTCTCACTGCCACCAGCGCCAGAAACCCTATACCTTACTTACAAAGCCTGCTGTGAAAACGTCACACGAAAAGTATAAAACATATATGTGGATTTTTAAAATTTGCACGCATTGCTTAGAGTAGCAAGACTCACTAACGCCTTCTTGTGACCCAAAGAGTTAGAGTACAGGGAAAGCTCGCCAGTGGCACTGTAAAATGAGTTTACTTTTATGTTAGGAATGACAGATAAAATAATTAGCAGCGCAGTTTCACTGATTCATATCGACCAGCAAATTTGCTTAATTTTCTTTATCTTTTAATTAGGTACTTAGCAGTTGTCATATACTATAAAGCATAAGCAGGTACTGATTTGTAAATGCTCAGCTTTAGTTCAGTTCTGTGCAAATGTCCCTGCATCTTAACAACCATTAAGTTGAAGGTTGTGGATTAGTTTCACTAGTTCTGTTACAGTTACAAGTATTCGTTTCGTACGCAAATTTATTAAGTATAAATTATCAGTTTACAACCCACTAACTGCCTTCCGTCATGTTCTCCCTCAGCATCAGTAAAAATCCAGTTTTCTATGGCTACGAGAACATGATAAATAGCCACTTGTTTTAGAAGATTACAAATAATTGTGGAAACGAGAACGTATCGCTGTAATATTCCACAGTTCCTTATCTTAATCTAAAAATGAGACAAATATATTCATGCATCAATCACTATTTGAATCTAAAATTGTTAAATCAATAAGTGCTGCTTTACGAGATTACACCACATTGGTCTCTTAAACGTTATGTTGGGAGCACCAGTTAGCAATGCTGTAATCCCTAACATTTATATTTTATGAATAAATAAACATTTGACAATTAGAACATCAAATTTGTATCATACTTTTCCTTTTAAGCAGCATTGAAAAGAGGTCTATGTAATCTCTTGTGTAACAAGAGTTTGTTACGTTCAACAATGAAATCTTTATTCTTAACAAAATGTTGTTACAATTTGTTAAGTGTTAACAAAACGTTACAGAATAGTCTGTAATGTTCCAAGTTTATGGTCTATAGTATCTTCTTCACTCTAGCCATCTCCTCGTCTTGTTTATATTTTACTATTTGTTTCATTTCCCATTGTTTTAGTATGTCCTGTCCATTGTTTAGTTCATTAATGGAAAATATTTTATAATTGTGCTCTTCTTTTCCGTTTCGTGTTTGATCCAATATTTTATAACGTTCATCACTGCAAACTGCTGCTTTTGGCGGGGGGGGGGGTAATGTCCACGATTCACTCCCATGGCCCTTACCTTATAAAATGTTATATTGTCCTCTGTCATACACAGTTTGAAATTTATTAAGATAATTTTCTTTTTTAAAATGAGATACTTGTTCATTCACATTACCATTTATTGTGAGTGCCGTGACTTCAGTCCTCTTATGTATTGTTATAGTGTATATGTGCATCTCATCAAGGGATATTGCAGATGGCTCCATTAGTTTTGGTTCTGCGTAGTTGCTTACGCTTTCCCAATTATTACAAAAAAGAAAATGCGTAGGGGCTGACTGAGTGTGCCGGGGGAGAAGAGAATAATAGTCCCGGTCGCGTGTCGATGAGTCATGCGGGGGGAACCCCCTTCCTTAGCTGCAGCTGGAAGTGCATCGAGCCTGCTTCACACGATGTGCAAATAGCCGTTCAGTAAGCTCCAGCCAATCAGCATGTGCAACTTCGCTGGAAATAATTTCGCTGTAAAAAGTTACAAATTAGAATTAAAAGCGTAATATCCTTTCTCGCTGTGAGGCAAGGTTTGTGTTCCAGTTCCATTTTGAGGATGTGATATACTTCCTAAAGTGGTATTTCTTGAAACAACACACTTGGGCAGTAAGAATACATCAAATAAGCGAGGAAAAGAACACTTTATGCCCTGAAAGGTCACGTTACGAGAGAAATGTTTTTCCTGAGATCCACCATCAACTCCAGAGCAGAACACTTTTGCGGAATTTTGTACTTACTCAGTTGGTATCTGGCCATGGCGATTTAAGATCAATATCCCAGGTGGTTATTCATGCTTCTGTGGACCCCCATCAAACTGTACAGCTCCTGTATTTGGAAGATAAAGATTTACCTTGGACAATCATCTCAACTTTTGTGTTAATCAACTGGAAAATCCTTTATTTCATCTTAATATATAAAAGTCAGTGTTTGCTGCTTCTACACCGTTGCGCTGATTTCGACCAAACTTGGCGCAGATAACCTTTCACACAAGATGAGAATTACTGTCTAGCAAGAATTCGAAATTCCGCCCTATTTCACAGAATTAGTTATTTATTTTTATGTGAAACCTACAAAAGCTCACGAGACCATCTATATCCTTTGTAACGATAATTGTAAATGGTCGAATATTGCCAACACAAGAATAATAATTTCTTGGGCTCTCGCGGCCTTACAAAATAACAAAGGAACAGCGTGTTCACATATTATCGTTGATCTGCTCTCTGACATTGACCATGGAGTAGCAACACAGTCAAATAAATAAAATGCCACCTGTGGCTATACAAATGTAAACGACTATAACCGGTTGATTAAAAAGTAACGACATTCCGAACTTATTATGTTGGAGTGCATCAAATACCACTTCTTGTTCTTATTCTTCTTTATCTTCGTATCATTAGTTATAACATGGCATTGTTTATTTCTTTCTCTGTGGGAAATTTCTAATCCTTTTATAAGCATAAAAACAAAAACTGAGTGTCATATAACGTGACAGTGGGTGTCATCAGATCAGTCAAAGTACTTCTTCTTCTTTTCTTTGTATATTCATGTTCGCCTTCATTTTATTTTGTCTTTCGTGCGTTTTCTTAGTATTTTAGTGCATGTTGATTACTGACAGTGAACAAGTTCATATTGAAGTCACTTAAACTGTTACCAACCGAGACTTTCTGTCACTCATTGCAACCTGTGGTTGTTCAGCATAATGTTTTCTTAACACTATTATTATCATTAATTTTATAGAGCCCCGAGGGTTGTAATTAACTCTTTATTTAAGTACCTTGTTAAATGCCTGCAAAGAAACACGAGACTTTTGGGTAAATGCAACCTAAGGCTAAATGTTGTCAAACCACAGGCAACGCCGGGTATTCCAGATAGTGCATTGAAGAAAATGTTATTCTCACTTCCTAACATTCATTTATCGCATCTTTAATCGTAATGTTCAATCCATTTGTTTATAGTATTAATTGTCAAACTACAACCCTAATTTTCTTTGCACAATAGCGTTTGTTTTCTGGAAATTCAATAATAATATACACCTACCAAAAGAGATTCTTCTGTTTACCTAGAAATGATTTAAAATTAAGGAATACGGTATGGTTAAAAGCAACATTGATATCGTAAGCTGCAGTACATGCGAAGGGAACGAAAGTATGCGACTTGCCTATCATGAAAGAGCAACCGACAGTATAAATAACAATGTTCGTGTAAGATTTAAAGTTTGAGTTGGAAAATGTTGATTCACATCACATACATGCGCTAGTTGTTATTGTAGGAGTGCTTTCGAGAGATGTGTTTCTCCCATCTTCAGCTGAGACCCAACTGGTGTAAGATACCGCGCAAGTTTATTACTAGTATCCTACATACTACCATAATAATGCAGCGAAAGCTGCCCTAATCGAATATCGAATAATCGTTTCGGTCAACGTGGAAATGGAATGCAGCAGTTAAACACATTTGTTTTACGATATGCTGTGCTTTCGAGAAAGCTGCAAATGTTTTATCGTATTTTAATCAAAATTGTTACAGCCATTTTTGAGAAAATCGAAAATTTCGAAACTTCTACCATGTAAGGGGTAGTTTGGGGTAGAGGATTTTTTTGAAAGTCTTCGTGTAGCATCTTTAGAAGATATTGAACTTAAATACCAAGTTTGGTCTTTATCGGGCTTTTCGTTATTGAGTTATGCTGTTTATAGAGAGACAGATTACTAAGGAGGGGGTTGAGGCCGTCTAAAAACACACATTCCCGTTGAAATATCGGCATCGAGCTCTACTTGCTGTAGTAGATAATTATGTTCTTTATTACAACTGTCACATAATTTCAATAAAAGGAATTGAAATACATTGAAAATAAATGTTTCCCAAATTGGTAACGAGCTTTGCTCCATATTTGTGTGTGCCTCCAGGGTTATGGAAGCAGGTAGATCTAAGTGTTATAACGAACAAGACGGACAACAACACAGTTACTGCAAGTGTGTGTTCTGTGACGTTCATCGAGTAAAACAGGTTATGAACAAGCTGTTACTGCACTTTGTATCACAGTTTCATTGCTGCTGCTTCTTCACGAGTTCCTCCACACAAGGTTGAGCAGATGCAGGTTTCTCTCGCCAATAAGCGATATAATCCTTCGTTCGTTTGGATATCCAGTGCGTTTTTGCAAAAAGGAATCTGCCATAACTGTCAACGGTGAACTGAATTACATTTTCGCTGAAGCCAAAATGATAAAAGTTTACATGGACCGGTCTATTGTTCATCGCCGTTCATCACTGGACGAAACATCCTAATAACGTTTTGGTTTACAGAAGCAAAGGAAACGACAAATTGAAGGAAGAAAGTGTGCGTGTTGCACAAACTTTCACAATAGCCCGAGGATGGGAAATGCATATCGATCACTAAGTGGAAACTCAATTTTGTGCATTGGGATTTCATTTGTTTTTAACTGACCAATGATATTTTTTTTCACCTACTTCCAATTCAGCCAACACAACGCGGGTTAGCCAATGTCAAAATTCGATAGAGTAAACATTATCTAAACGCAGATTCCTCTAGTTGTACCAAGCTTTGTTTAACAAGTTGTTTGTTGTTCCTTTTTAATCTCTATCGGGATTTGTTATTGTTTTTCTGGCAGTGTCAGTTTTGAGCTGCATATAAAGAAACTACAGACGACCCTTTCACTCGATGGATCTGTGGTCAGGAAGCACATAAGCTAGAATTTCTTCCAGTTTCCGTTTGCGACTAGAGAGAGCACTGGCGGCTGTTTCATGTCACGGGCGCCTACAGTGAAGAGTCTAATGTGCACAAAACGGATCTAATATGCCGTGCCCGGGAAACTTAAAACTTGGCCCAAGTCTTCTTTCTCGTCAATTGTGAACGCTCCCATTAAAGTACATGTATTTAAACTTTGTGGTTCTCGGTCGTTGTGAACCAGTCTGCGACGACAAACTTTGAGGTTACGTAATGGTTTTTCATTTAAATATTCGTTCTGATAAATGCAAGTAACTAAAGACAGAAGGTGGCACGCGAAGAGAATTAACGTTTTCTAAGAACGCGTTCTTTTTATTTATTCAGGCGAGTTTAAAAAGTGCATTCCCATTGAGATCAAACTTTTGGGTCTGCTTAGTATAGCCAAGTAGAAGAGAAAACGTTGTGAATTTAAGACACCAGTTTTTGCAGGATGTTAAAGACGAGAGAGAACGTCTTCTGGATCACCGTTTAACATACTTGTTACATTTGTAAGCAAGTTTCACACAACAACGAGGAGGCAGTGTGAACCTACCTTTGCTACTGGTAACCGAGTTGCGTGCGATATTGTTTCCTTTGGATGTGTAAGGGTGGCCAACCAATTTACTTTCCCGCTGCTAGGGGAATCAGCCAGTGTGACCCACTTTTGTTCATGTTCGCTTGGCACTTCTGTCAAACGCACGTGTTTAACCAAGACCTGTCGGTGTTCTGCAACACGCATATTGCTTACGTAGAAGACAGGCTTACAACCTAATAAACTCTCTTTATTCTAAAACTTGCCAAATGACGTATTCACCAATCAGAATCAATCCTTTTAAAGCATGTTCTCAAAAACTAATAAAACCTTTATTCTCTCTACCACGTACATAGTGGGTATTGCATTCCATACCGAGAAATACATGTTTTGAGGCCCAAAAAGTGTGGTGTGTTACATCATATGAGTTTCTCAACGCTCTAGCGCTTATTAGTCTGTATACAAATTATTCTTACAAAGTTTATTTTCCTATCTACTGCATTTTAATTCAAGTAAACGTTTACAGAAACAGCTACATTACACGTTATAGAGAAGAACGATAGTCAAATGTTTAACAACTGGACGCTATATGCTGTTTCCATGACATCGCGAGAAACAACTGAATGTTGACACGACTTTAAGAAAATGACAAAACTATTGAACAATTCGAAACATTCATAGCATATATCTCAGAAATGGCTGATGCCACAAAAAAGTTATTTGAAATAAATTGTGTGTTTTAAAGAGATACACTTTTTTGTGTAGTACCTTTTCGTCTATCGCTTAACGTTTGAAAAGTTTACAAGATTATACAAAATTCCTACAGAACGAAGAGGAATTTCCGTGCTATTCCCACAAAATTCAAGATATACATTTTAATAGCACGTAAACATGTTTAATATATGCTGTTTTAATAAGAATCGTTAGAGAATTTTTTAGAAAATTAAAAATTTCGAAGAATATTTCATACAAAGGGTAATTCGGAGTGGGCAATTTTCTTGAACATCTTCGTGTCGCATCTTTGGAAGGTACTGAAATTAAATAACAAGTTTGGTGTTTATCCGATTTTTTGTTTTTGAGTTATGCTGTTCACAAATACACACGTTTTTCTATAAATGCTTTTTCTTGGATTCAGGAGACCTCAAAACATGTATTTCCGGTGAAATCTCCGTACTGAATTGTTTTTGGAATGGAATACAATACCTTCTGTATACACGGTAGAGAAAATAAAAAGTCGTTCTCGCATTGTAATTATTTCACTCTCTTGCTGATAACGTTTCTTATCCTCGCTTAAGGGGACAGGGTAGTCTGCTCTTAAAGTTCTCAATGGGTTTTACTGAACATTTCTTTGAGTTATTCTATAAATCATGACGATTATTTCAAGAGGTTGTTTACATTGATAGCTTATGTAGTTGAGTCCGTAAAAAGTATTTCATTCAGCAGAAGAATAATAAAAGATACTCTTAAAACATGTGAATTCATGTACCTTTTTCTCTGATACTACTTGCAATACGGAATCACATTTTTGCATGCTTGTTCTTAGTATAATCGGCTATCTTCTGAACCTCAATTATTTAGTTATGTATACCCGTTCACTATAAATTGAAGAAAAAAAGTATTTGCAAACTCAAAAAAGTAAAACTGTGGAAAATTTGCAACGTTTTTGCTTTCTTAATATCACTAATATAAATTATAAAATTCTGATTGTGATTCTGAAAGTTTAACTATGTGTTGTATACATGGACTGAAAATTTTAGCTCTCTACCTCTCATACCTTCTGAGAAAAAGGTACACAATGTTGTTTTGAGAAAACTGAATTTAAAGTTTGAACATTAAACTTCTGACAAACTTCAGTACATTTCAGGGCCATAATCATCTGTACCTTCATACCTGGATTGCTTCAGCTTTTCTGGTTGCCTTCTCTTGGTCCTGGCCTCTTTTGTTAATTGCTGAACTGCTCGCTGGACATGATATAGTCGTTCGTTGTTGAAAGATACAAAAATGTTCTAAAACGGGGGGCGTTGCATGTCTGCTTTAAAGGAATACAGACTAGCATTTAAATGGTACTTAAGTGTTTTAAAAATCTTTTAACCCCCGAGAGTATATATTTTATGAAACTGGAAATAATAGAGATTTCATAAGTGCCTAAAACAAAACAAAAATGTTATTTTTGATCATTTCAGAGTAGTACCTTGTCCCCTTAAACTACCGAGAAACTCGTGCGTGCTCTTACTGAAAGTTTCAGAAGCCTCAGTGTAGTCACTTGTTTGTGACGATCCTGTTAACACTAGATGGGTAAGGCCGAAACACCAGCTGTGATAAAGTACTTCGTTTTGAAGGGTTTAACCCGAAAAGAAATACAAACGAGTTATATTTGACATTAAAGAAATGTTTCTCCTTGTTTTTGAAGCGTAAGGGTTTTCTCTGAGTCTAGTGTCCTTAACTGTGAGATGTTTATAGTGACTATTCCATTCATACGAGTCGTATTTCATATTCTGCAACAAAGCCTTGGATGAAACCTCACCTCGTTACTGAACGGTAATAGTATCAGTATGCAGTGATTAGTAGCCTACGTCATTCATGAATCGTGGAGGAATCACGAAATCCTACTACCTCAACACCCACTTCTGTTTGCACTACCAGCAGCTTCCCTCAACATATTCAAATTGTTATCTTCTTGAAGAAAAACAAAAGTTGACATTTTAGGTCAACTATTTGGTAGTACCAACATTAGTTTAGTGTGCTGACACGATGTTCAAATAAGAAAGTAATCTGTTAATAGATTACATTGGAGGTTGCGAGTTTCATCAGACATAAGATTTGATACAACTGTGACACGCACTCGCTTGAGAGGCTCGGCGGACAGCAGGAGTGTGCTATCATCCCTCACACAAAGGATGCTGCATGATGCCGCATTTTATTTCCTCGATACAATTTGATATCGGGAACTAACCCGTGTGGAAGTTCTTTGTGCTGCCTGCCAAGGGCGAGGGTGCCCACCCTGCATGACTCAACTCTGTAACCCGATTAATTGTAGAGGGCCATCTGCCAGGAGAAACTTGTTTGATTCTCAACGACGCATTTGTAATGAAATCTCGCCCCAAAATGACAACCATGATTGACGATCCAGTCAGCAAATTGTGTCTAGTGGTTTCCATTTGTGGAGAGCGATTCACATTAAATGTTATTTTTATAAGCAACATCTGTAGTATCAACAATTATCTGAAGAAACAGACCAACAACCACTTAGCATTTCAAACTGAACTGCTAAAAATATAGGAAAATGGCAAACTCAATAGCGCCTTCCGGCTTATAATCCGTATTACAGCAAATTGTTGTTACGCCAATACCTACCTATATCCAACTTGTTAAACAAAAGATATCTTCAACTTACAGGATTGCTTGAATTGGCCAACAACTTACTGCACATATATACGAAATTCCTTTTATAATAATATTACTAGTGAATAATTGCAACATTAGCTACGAATTAAATATTGTAATTGTCGAAAGCTGAAATATTTATCAAGAACTTTCATATATTCATTTGCACAGCACTTAATACGCAATACTCCACTCCGCAAAGTGTTGCGACCGGAGGGTCCCGCATCTCTTTCACCGATATTCTGATGTTTACCACGCCCTCTTGGAACAAAATAATAGCGCGCCATTGAGTCAAATTTGAAACTTAAAATAATAAAAAAGAGTTGGTTGGCGAATATAATACGCATTAATTGTGTGACAAGTTTATTGTGTACAACAATGGACTTGTGAATAACGTTTGAGAACACGCCTATAGTCAGTGTTGCCGCTCTAAGCGAACGCTGCTCTCTCCCTGCCTTTCTCCCCATTTTTTCGGCATAAGGAATCACTTCACGCTTGGAAGTACGCCATAAGATGTTCTTCTGTTTTGCCTCCACTTCCTGACCACCTAGCAATTCCAACGGCCCTTGCAATAATAGGCCAACGATAAAGTATGTAACAAAGTCAGAACGACAACAATGCATCGTGACGTAAAATTTGAATACAGTTACCGGCGAACTTCGGAACAAGCGCCTTTGAATCAATTGGGCACCACAATTTTGAATACTGCACTTGGACCAAAAGGGTGCGCATTAGATTCGGAAAATGGCGTGGAATAGTTTTAAGTTTGTCTTTTGTTTCAGCGGATAAACATTTGGTGACATGGTAACGTGCCAGTGGTAAATAAACACGTTCTTCTGTTTCACTGAAACAAATATAGGTGACTACGAACAGCTAACTGCTTTGAAATCGACGCATACACTGTGCTTTGTGAAAATTGCAACACCAAGAAGGAAACGCATAGCATAGGTTAGGTACATGACAAGTAGTAACAAATGATAAACTTGAGCCCTAATATTCAGTATTTGGTGTGGCGCTGCAATTAGAGCTGCTATACGCCGTGGCATTGAATCAAAAAGGTTCTGAATAAGTTCCTGAGAGATTTCCCTCCACGCAGTTTGTATTCGAACCCGTGACACTGGTTACCTGTGACGCACCAGACATGTTCGATGGGCGACATGTCAGGCGAACGTGCAGGGCAGGGAAGCAATGGTACCCGTCGCTCTTCGAAGAAGGCTTGTACATTCCTCGCAATATGTGGCCGGGCATTGTTCTGTGATCTGAAGCAGAGGGAGTACCTCAGGCTCTAGGTACTGTTGCTGTTCAAAATTCCCTCAATTCGCAGGAGGCGAGATGGTTGTTGTAACCAATGGCGCCCCAAACCATCACACCTGGTGTTTGTCCGCTATGCCGCTCAACAATGCATCCCTCCAGGTTGCACTCACCACGGTACCGCCGGACACGTATGCGGCCATCACTGTAGGACACGTTGAAGCGGGACTCGTCCGAAAAGACTACATTTTGTCACTCAGCACTCCAGTGACTGTGTTCACGTGCCCATTGTAGTCGGAGGAGCTTGTGGTTTCTGGACAATGGAAGCCGACGTAATGGCATGCATGCAACCAGTCCAACCTGCAGTGGACGGCGACAAACCGTTGATGTAGACAAGTTCACACCTGTTGTAGTACTCCAGCGTCGAGCCAACACTGTGGATGAAACTGTACGGTCCGTTATGATCATGCGGACAGGATGACGGTCATCCCGTGCTGTGGTCCAGTACCCGCTCTTCGCTCTACGACCTTCATCTATCCACTGCTTCCACACACGCATCACTGTCGTAGCAGCATGCCCTGTACGAGCCGAAATGTCACGGTATGACAAATCCACTTCCCGGAGACCAATCATTCTGCCCCGTTCGAACTTACTCACATGCCGATATGGTTCCCTTTGACGTCGACGAGGCATACTGGTACTCTATTATTTACACCTTGTTTGACAGCTCTGCACTGACTACATTGGACGCAACAAACCTTGTCGGACCGACACGACAGAGCTCTGCTCGGCCTACGTGAACCTTATCTCTCTGCAAATCTAATCCTTTATTGCTTGCATACTCTTCTACACTTCCACCAAGTTTGGAGTTATTCGGGAAATTGTTTCTTGGTGTTGCAATTTTCACAAACGGCAATGTATTTACTGTGACGCAGCGGCTATAGCCCAAGGTTATCTGGAGCTCGGCGCCGGGCGGTCGGAGTAAACAATGATAGTGCCGCTTGCCAGCGTTAACAACGGATGCATTATAAACAGACAACTAGAACTTGCTGGTAGCTTTAGCTTCCAGAAAGTGTCTCAAAATAGTTCTAGAAGGTTCCTCCTATGGAGGATTCCACTGCCTATATAAGCGAGCGGTCTCGCGAGCAGTCGCAAGTTGAAAGCGAGTCGACTGTGAGTTGGCGACAGCTTCTGCTGTGACGTTCAGCGAGTGTTCCACTCCCAAGTGAAGTGAACTGCCCGATGTGCTGCATCAGGAAGAACGTGAACTGACAGAAATTTGAACTAGTTCAGCTTAGTGAAGTGACATTGACGAAGTGAACTACATTAAAACAAAACAGTGACAGTTGAAAAACTGGACAAAGTCATATATGTGTACATGGAAAACAATAACTCCTCTGCCTTAGGTAAGCGATATAGAAAGTATATAAAGTGTTAAGGATATAGGTATAGTGAACCACTGCGGCCGCAAAGTTACAACGTTCCTGTGGGTCCGGATACGAGTCCCAACTTGATCAAGCAGCCCGATGGAGCCTTTAATTTGTCCATCACCCCCAAATTTTAAATGCTTTCATATACTTGTGGGCTGAAATATATTCAAATTACAAGAAAGGACATTCAACAATCTTGTCTCTCTCTCTTTCTAATCAAAATAAGGTCTACGGTTAGGAGTTGGGAATACACAGTAACTGGAGCACAGCATCTCACGTAGGCCCTTTTTGCTTATAACAAGCCCCCTGGGAGGAATGGGAGACCCAAGGGCGATCAGATCCGGACGACGATGTGCGCTAGCAAGGACGGGGCCCTTAACGTTTCTAACACGGTGTCAATCCTGACACCGGCTAGCTCTGCTTGACCCTATAGCAATCGAGACAGCACCAGCAATAAATCTTTCCAGAGGATAAATTTCACCGTCCTGCCGAAACACGCCAGCCACCGTCGCCTGTTACTGCAACCCTGAAACAAATGAAAGGAAATGAAGGGGCAGAAGTGGAACCACTCCAGCATTCGCTTACCGACCCGGGCAAAGGACGAAAAAAGACCCTGATCAGAGTGGCCGGCCCGACGAGCATCGAACCCAGGACCTCTCGCGTACCGTTCATACACTAAAGGAACAAAGTTGTTTGCTGGATATCCACTCTGTTTGACGAACAATAAAGGGGACCTTACCACTCAGGGAGACAGACATTACGTGTCGATTCGCATCACAATGAGCAGGCAAGTTTGACAAACTGGCAACATGTCGTCCACCTGACAGGGCCTTTGCCATGATAACTGAAGAAGAGTTAATTCTATTGGTAGATATCTGTATAAGCAAAGTTGGGTGTTAGTGAAATTTTAATTCAATGATAGAATCGCGAGATCTAATGTTGTGTGTAAATAAGTGGGTTGTAGCCAAATCTAATTGAAAAGCAAAGCGTTACCTGGATTGTCACATGTTCTAGAAGTTCGGAAGATATTTAACAAATTTATAGCGGATTTAGGTTGTGACATAGCACTGCGGTCAGACCAGGTGGGCTCCTAACGTTTCCAGATGACGAATCCCGGCAGGCACTCTCGGGCAGAAGGTTCCGAAGCACTCCTGTACATCCAACGTCCAATGGATCTGTCCCTGAAATATGCATCAAGGGACAAGAAATCTCCTGGTACGGGAGCATCGCTTAGGGCCCGAGGAAAACCACGAATGTGGTAGACAAGACACAGACTCACGTGAAATACGACTCACCTCGGGAAGAAAACGTGACTGTGCGATGTTGTCACAAACACTTGACAGTCGAGGGCAACACGTGTGTACAGTCATCTGTCACTGGAATTTTGTGTTATATGTACAACAAGTGTTGATGATTATGGGACGCGTGTCACATCCACAGCATTACTAATTGTAACAAACAATCTATAGGTTACCTTCAGTAACTGAGCTGATAAACAACACATTGGGAGTTATAAATTCACATCTTAATGTATAGAGGTATCTTGTCTCTATAAGCCACGCCAACTCGGAATATGGGTATTACGTCACAGCCAATTATGCACAATGTTTATAAAACGGTTATGATTTGTACCCATCTTTAAAATATAGAATACATATTTGTTGATCTGTGTCTACCTTCTTAGATGTGACCTTGTACATATTTTAATGAATGAGGTATGCTCTCAATTCCGTGTAAAACATCGCCCTCTGATTGGCTTGAGCTTGCACCATGTTCACCCGAGGCATAACTGTCCAATAGGAGGGGACTAGCGGTTCAAACCTTGTCGTGGTTACCACAAAATATTCCTCAGGGAAGCAGCTGAAACTCTCACATCATAGTACCCATGCTGCTCCTATTTTACAAAACTTGGGCGCCTGGGGAGGCTAGCTGTGAAAACTGGACGATTTTAAGCAACAGAACGGAATTACCAACTATATCTCTTTATTGCTTTCAAAGCTTTAGATAGAAAAATAAGTTCTGGTAAAATAGTTTGTATACCCACTAATAAAAACAGAGGCTAGAGAAAGGCATGTGAATGTATCACATCAGAATCTTTTCGATCTACTTCATTTTAATCGAGATAAACCTTTACAGAAACAGCTACATTACAGCGACAGTCAAATGTTTAACAACTGAACGCTATATGCTGGTCTTCTTACTGTTTCCATGACAACACGAGAAACAAGTAAATGTTGATAGAACTTTAAATAATGACCAAGAAATGAGCAATTCGAAAGATTAATAATGGGTATCTCAGAAATAGCTTATGCCTATTTGAAACACACTGTGTGTTTTAAAGAGATATACATTTTAATGTAGTAGGTTTTCGTCTATCCAGTTATACAAGATTATACAAAATTAATTTCGAATGAAGCGGACTGAAAATTCAAGATATGCATTTTGTTTGTCATGGTATTTTAATCAAAATCGTTAGAGCCATTTTCTTAGAAAATCAACATTTTTGAAAACTGTTCCATGTAAAGGGTGGGCGGTGTGAGGGAATGTTTTTGTGTCGCATCTTTGGAAGATTCAAACTTGAATATCACGTTTGGTATTTATCCGAGCTTTCGTGTCTTCACACGGACATGTTGGATTCAGGGTGCCTCAAAACGTGTATTTCTGACATGCAATAGCTTCTCTTCATACTATGTAATATAATGTTATAGCTCATCACTGGACCGACAATTTCCACGTAAAGTCTCATATTTAAGAAATATCTAGCAAGGAGAGGAAATATTGCATTTCACCCAAAAATTACATATCAAGATCCGCGCGCGCGCGTGTCTATCAACAACATAACCAAAAAACGAAGTGTCGGTTCAGTACCTTCCAAATATGCAACACGCAAGAAAATCCTCCACCCCAAACTACACTTTAAATGGAACATCTTTCGAAATTTGTTATTCTCTAAGAAGGGCTCTAACGATTTTTATTAAAGTACCATATATTCAAGATATTTGCATGACAAATAAAATGAATATCTTGAACTTTCTGGGAACAGCCTGTGAAGTCCTCCACATTCAGAAGGAATTTTGTATAATCTTGTATAACTGGTAAACGTTAAGCGGTAGACAAAAACGTACTACACAAAAAGTGTGTCTTTAAAAAATAATTTATTGCGGCATAAGCCGTTTTCGACACATCCTTTATTAATGGTTCGAATTCTTCAATACTTTGTCATTCTCTTAAAGTCCTGTCAACATTCAGTTGTTTCTCACGGTGTCATGGAAACAGTATGGAAGACCAGCATATAGCGTCCAGTTGTTAAACATTTGACTATCGCTGTTCTCTATAACGAAATGTGTAATGTAGCTGTTTCTGTAAAGGTTTATCTCGATTAAAATGTAGTAGATAGAAAAATACACTTTCGTTGACAACAATTTGTATACCCACTTATAAGCGATAGAGGGTAGGGAAAGTCATGTGAAGTAACACATCAGTTTTTACTCTTATTTAAAATGAAAGTGCAAAAAAATTTGAGTAGCTTCACGAGATCTGAAGTTGCGACCTCAGGAACGGTAAGCTAACTCTCTCAGCTAAGACATACTCCACTTGAGAACCGTAAATCAACAAAGTGTGTTTTGGTTCATTATTGGAACATCCGTCTATTTGAAATCCCGTATATGAATTATTTTCTTGTAAGAATTTTGTGATGATAGTTGTCTTCCCCCTTATAACCACTACAGGAATATACGCAGTCAAGTAAACAAAGGCTCACAGAAGACGCCGGCTAGTTTGAAATTGACCAATAATATCTTGAATTTTCTAGGAATACCTTCATTCGGAAGGAATTTTATAAAAGGGTAAACCATAAGAGATGTTTAAAACGCACAATCTAGGTATTTCAGATAACTTTGTGGCATCAGCCATTTCCGAGATATCTATTGTTAATAGTTTGAACGTTTCTTGTCATTTTTAAACGGCTGCCGCTATACAGTTCTTTCTCTCGATGTCATAGAAATAATACGGCATGTCAAGGCTAATATATCGCAACCCGCTTTTGAACATTTGACTATCGCTTTGGTTTAATGCATTTGTCACGTAATCTGCGTTTATCATAAAGTGGATAGAAAAACAAGGTTTTATGAAATACTTTGTAGAGAGTGCCATGTGATGTACATACAGCACTCAATAGAAGCTAAGAGAGACATTTTGCACAATAGAGCGCACGAGAAAGGGAATCAGTTGTTTAAGAATACACCTGTAGGGAAAACAGCAACAGACATTTCATACTCACTTCTTGGGTTTCCTCAATTCTACTTTGGTCTGCAAATATTCTCAGCCAAATATGACGTAACCCGTTTTATTGAAAAGGCAACCACATTATTTCAACGATACATTCTTATTCCTGATACTTCAGTTAACAAATCTCACAAAATCATCGTAAGTTGTAAAGATTTTCAGTAAAAATGAATATGTGCGCATTTGATTACACAAGCAAGCATTTACAAAAAAGAAGAGTTTCCTTAAAATAGGCTTTGTGCTGCGGTGCCCAAATGGTTGTTTTGGCCGCGTACTACATATTGATTTGTCAATAACGATCAGTGGTCGCGGTGTGGCTTTATTCGTTAGCGCAATATTTGTTCATGTTTTCGTGTGAAGCCTTTGCAATACATGACACCAGTTTTATCATGTTCATGCCAGCCAGAACACAAGATTTTCTCCACCTACACCTTGCATGGATGTGGGCAAGCCGATGAAACCGCAAAGGACATCCTCAGTGACCTAAGAATTGTTACACCAACTCCAAAAACAAGCTACATGATGCTCGCAGAGGTTGTGCCAACATCTCCAAACCCTGAAACGTCGAGAGCAAGTAGGAATGACTCGCCTCACAATTGGTCACTGTAAATTCGCCCACTCTTTCGTTTTAAAGAGGGAACCTCCAACACGCCCCAAATAGGTACAGCATCTATCAAACATACAATGAAAAAGACACTAACTTATCTTACACAATGCAACATTTGCAATTGTATAACTCGATATTATACAACTCTGTACCATATAAGCGAATGTATCTAAAGTCGCGATATGACCAAGTTGTTAAAGCGATAACATTTCAAAAATAATAAAAGAGTTTGATTTTTATTAATAGTCGATAAAATAACTTGCTTCATATCTACAGTAAGTAGAGGAAGGATTGCATTCCACCCAAAAATTCTATAACAATATTTTACCGGAAATACCCGTTTTGAGGCCGCATTAATAAAAAGAGCATGTTTGGAAAGCGTTCTGTGTGTCTGTGTGAACAGAATAACTAAAAAACGAAAACTTGGTATTTAAGTTCAATATTTTCTAAAAATGAAACACAAAGATTTTCAAGAAAATCCCCCACCCCAAACTACGCTTGCAGGGAACATTTTTCGAAATATTTTATTTTCGTAAAAATGTCTCTAAAGGTTTTGCTGACCATTTGTTAAAAATATTTACTTTGCAAATAAAAAGTATATTCTAGAATTTTCTGGAAATAGATTGTCAAATCCTCTTCATTCGGAAGGAATGTTGTATAATATTGTATAAATGCTAAACGTTAAGCAATACACGAAAAGGTACTACACAAAAAATGTATATCTTTTTAAAACACACCATTTGTTTCAAGTAACTATTTTGTAGCATAAAGCGTTTCCGAGATATCCGTTATTGATGGTTCGAATTATTTAATACTTTGTCATTCTTTTAAAGGCCTGTCGATATTCAGTTGTTTCTCGCGATGGAAACAGTATGGAGGTCAGCATATAGCGTCCAGTTGTTAAACATTTGACTATCGCTGTTCTCTATAACGAAATGTGTAATGTAGCTGTTTCTGTAAAGTTTTATTTGGATTAAAATGAAGAAAAGAAAATAACCTTTAGTAAGAATACTTTATTAAAGAGTAGGTAGAGAAAGTCGTGTGAATGTAACACATCCTATGCCATAAGTTGCCTAGCTGTTTCGCTTCAGGTTTGCATATAATTCTGCGGCGGACACAACTCACATTTTTCTGATGAATAAATATGAAGCGAGGAAATTAAATATTCATGGAATTTAAAACAAAGATGACAACGGGTTGCATTAGCACAAAAGTGTAACAGAAAGGAATATGTTAGCTGGTCCAGGAGCGAGAGCTCGCGAGGTATCGTTTCGTACCGATGCAATGGTCGATTACTGTACCGGTGCACAGTGGTCCTCCTGTAAGGTTGCAACACTTACAATCTTGTTGTTAAATGAAGTGCACATTCTCCACTGCCCAACACAAGGAGTACCGAGACTTCTCTGGCAGTCAGTGGTCCAGAAACTATCTCCATATATGCTCAATCCCTGAAAGTGGTACAGGAGTCTGGGCCGTTGGATGAATGTGTAAATAAAAACATTATTATCCTCTTTGTCTTAAATAATTGACATTAAACTGGTAGTGGTCTCTGGACCACTGTGATGTACCAAAGTAATTGCACGCTTTTCACGTAACAATAAAACTACTTGCGCGCAACAGTACATTGAAAAGTTTAATAGTTTTTTACTATATAAAATATTAGAATAATATAATATACATTTTAATGTGATAAACTCAATCAAGACATTATATGGTAATAGAAAAATAAAACTGGATAAGAGAGAAGTCAATAGAGGACTGAGACAGACAAGGGTGTGGGTTGTCACACTACTATCTTTAAGTACCATTAAACCCAAGGAACTAAGAATAGATCAAAGTAAAACAGAAGCCATTTTGTTTGTCGATGTTCACATATTGCTAGCGGAAAACGAAGAGGAGTTGCAAAAAATGAATATTTAAATTGAAGCAAATAATAAAAGGATAAAATATGCAAATAGCAAGTGACAAAACTAAAGCTATGGCCATGACGGGGAGGGGGGACAAACGAGAGTGAAAATAGAAATAGAGGGAAAGTTAATGGCAACGTTCAAATATTTACGATCTAAAGTAGCAGTCAGTGAAAGGAACGCGATATTGAAGCAAATATTCAGAAATATAACACTTAGTTGATGCATAAAAAGAAATTTTGGAAACAATACGAAGAGGGAAATGAAACTAAGAATCCACAGGAAACACGATTGTGAGAGGTGGGTGGTTGAGAAGTCAAGGCTGCAGACGGCACAGATGGGATGTTTAAGAGCAGATCGACTTAGGAACGTGAACCACATGTGAAAGACAGCAATATCGGTGGCAGTGGAAGGATTTCCTATACACCTCATGGACGAACTGAGAGACAGAGGAACAGTTTCAAGAGCCTCGTGACAGGCCTCATACTTGTAAAGGAAGAAGAAGAGGAAGTATTTGAAATACTCCTACTTCAGCTAAAAGTAAATTCGCCTGCTTACTCCGGCAAATAAACACTCTGATTCTAAAACAGGAATTTGTTTTCCGTCATTGTTCCCGTTGCTGTTCCCAGTCATGATCCAGGCGCCCACAGACAGGTATGTTTACAGTGATATTCAGTCAGTGAATTTGAAGAGGAGGGAAAGGACAAATAACAGCACAAGAAAAGAAAGAGAGGAGAAGAAAAGAAATGCAGAGAACAAAGGAAGGCGATGTGAGAGCCCTCTGTTGCTAAACAAACAGGGCATTTCAATATGTGGGGAGAGAGGTTTTAGCCGGGATACGAACCATTGTTTTCGAGACTACAATAGCCCGGTTCTGATTACATGGAGCTGTGAATCACATTGCCTCCTGTACCTGTTACGTTTCTTGGTGGAAAACGGGTACAAGTCCTTAGCTTGTGTATGTTCCACGTTTATTTATCGTGTTTCTTTGTTACTACTAAAGACGAGAATTGTATGCACCATCAAGTGAAAATATGCAACATCATTTTGGTTCGCGATTCGCTTCCCGTTTTGCACATTTTTAAAATATTTTCTGTGAGGTTCCTGCGCTTATCAGTCAAACAGAAAATGACCTCTCTACTTCACAAGAGCGGTCTACTCCCGCTTTCCCTTGGACATGACTTCTAATTTTGTTACTGTACAGGAGTTTGTCTTAATGTAAATTAAATCCTGCTGCAGTACATGTTTGCACTCAAATGTTGCTTCTGATACATCTGGCGAGAAACTGTTTGCTACTTAAAATGAAAGAAGTATTTACTTTAGAATTAAGTACTGACGAGTTTCTCAAGTGCTATATTTGCATGTGCCTTAGGTGCGGGAGTAGTAATTATTGACTGAATCTGGTGTGTTGTACTTCTTTTGTTTTGGGCATTCTTGCAATATGTGCTGTTCCACTTGAAATTTTAAGTACATTTTGTCTGAAATTATCGCCATTTGGTTATATAGATACGATTTTTTTTTAAAAAGTTGTCATTCTTATTTAATTAATTATTTAAAATAAATTGTGTAATGTTTTACAAAGAACAAGTGCCATAGAAAAAGTTTGGAAAAAGAATAGCTTACCTCTTTACTACAACATGCCCATGTGACCCAATAAAATCCTTTCCTTTTATCCACTGTGCATGGAGCAGATAAACTTCTGGAACTTTTAATTGGAGATGATAGGCAAACACAGACATTTGCCACAAACTGCTCTGAAACTGGGTCTCGTCGCGTCAGCCGACTTTTCCATTGTCCCGATTGTTGTGGATAACAGGTGGTCTGCACAGGGCCAGCGTAAAATTCTAGGAAAGTCGTTCTATTGTGAGAATCTTAACTTTGTATTTCAGTTATTTCCCCTCCCCCGCTTTTCTTTCTACAATTCTGATTCCCGAGGCAAAAATAAGGATCATAAAATCCAAAAAGTGACGTGTCTACTCAAAACCATTAAACTGAAAATAATGTAGGTATGCATGTTTTTATCCCCAAAAAGGTCAGAATATGCACGTATTTGGAAAGTAATGAAATGGATAAACACCATGTCCCTTTCCAGAAATAGTTTATTGCACGTTTCGTTATGGATACAGAAAACGTAACCAGACCTTGATATTCCATACATCGCGAGAAACAACTGAATAGCGGCAGCACATTAAACAAGTAATGCAGTACTGAACCATTAATAACGGACATCTCGGAAATGGCGGATGGTACAGAAAAAGTTGTTTGAAAATTGTGTGTTTTAAAGCGTTTTACATTTTAATGTAGGAGGGTAATACCTCTTCTGCTTTACCAGTTAAAGAAAGTTATACAAAACAAGGACTTGACACAAAATTCAAGATATCTGAAAATGTATGGTATTTTAATCAAAATCGTTAGAGCAGTCTGTTTATATAAATTGCGAAACATTTTCATGTTTAGGGTAGTTTGGGGTGCAGGTAGATTTTGAAAGTCTTCGTGTCGTACCTTTGGAAGATCATGAACTTAAATACCAAATGTACTACTTATCCAACAGTTTTTGACTGAGGGGGCCTCAAAACGTGCTTGCTCTACCTACTTAGAGCACCCGTGACGTGCTCCATTGTTTTCCTGCCTGCAACTCCTCGCCTGAACTGCTTGTCTGTTTGTTGAGCCGAGCCAACACTTTGTAAAATGACCAGCACATCTAATGATACGCCCTAGGTTGTTAATGTATTCAATATCCTCATGACGTAATACCAAGGCTTATACAGTGATATGAAGATAAAAAATCTGTGTACATTATTAAATATAAAATAAACAACATCTGGTCACTTCTCTCCTAGGAAGGAAATGTCTTGCTAATCGGTTCAACACGTCAGGCAATAAGAGGAAGAGAAGGTAACGTCCCTTAAGTCAGCGAGCTATTTCAGTATTTGTCTGCTATAGTTTATAATGCCAAGATTTCATAAAATGTTGTATCGAACTCGACTAAGACGGTAGCAACTGCCACATGCTCTGTCTGGTTGACCACGCTATAATTTCAAAACTTTGTGTGTAATTAACTGTACCTAACTTTTTAAAAATATGCATCTTATTCTTATTAAACATTATACTTTACTTATATAGTGGTTACGGTACATTAAAGCAAGTCTGTAAACCCAGCTTTTTAACAAGTTTTGCCAACATTGAAGTGAACAAGGCATTCGAGAGAAATCTCTGGAAGCTTCAAATACTAAAGCAGCTGAGGTCTACTAACTGCCTCTTTTTGAACACTATGAAGTAAAAAACACTGTTATTTTGAAGTTGCAATTTATTTTAAATACACATATTTGATTGTTTATCTGGGAATGGACCCCAGTGATGAGCTGCTTTAAGGTATGGTCGTGCTGCGCGCGCCACCGTTGTTCAGAAATAGCTATTATGTAACTTGGGTTGCAACGTGTGATACTTTTAGAAGGAAATATATGCAGTACTCGTCTGCATATGAATCACAATTAATTGCGAGCAACGTTATCATTTGCATTTAATCTGTCAAACTTTTGGTTCTGTAATTTAAATCCGTATTAACATTTTTACATTCAATTGCCTTGAAATGTACCGAGTGTAGTAAAACTTAAATGACCACAGAGACGAAGACCTGCAGTAATAAAGTAGGGCTGCTCAGAAAGAAGTATCTCCTCGAGGAATAGTGAAAACATGTTATTTATGTCACGTTACTTGGTTCTCAACCCGTTCGTCCCTACCCCAGAAACTGATGTAAATTCTTCGGGAAGGAACTCAGCAACAAGTCCTGTACTCTCCACTTTCCTGACCCTCTTGGATTGCTTTTTTACCTGCTGAGCCTCGACGACAAGATGTTCGTTACATGGCTTTGTCCTTAGACAATGTTGTCATCAACCAGTTAAATAAGAAACAGGTGCATCTCTTTGTTTGAAGAGTTTAGTTTTCCCTGTACGCATTTGCATGAACTAGCGTCACGTAATTATGAAAAACTGGCAGAAGAAATGAAACTAACGTTCCATGTTACAGGAGTTAGTTTTACAATGACCAACTCGACGACTTTGCTGTGTTGTGTTAATGGCAAGGAACCTCCAGTGCAATCGACCTCCTCTGTGATTAGACTGGCGGTGCACATACATACGTGTGTGTGGCTCTGATGTTACTACACTGTCTTCATAGTACCTCAAAGAAATTAGACGCGGAGGGCTCACATACGTTTTTTAACATGGGCACCAGTTTGAAAAACTGTCAACATTTCAAATGTCCGGCACCGAAGCGTAATACTCCCTCGTGGTAGTCTATGAGAGTCTATATTTCTTGCAGATGGAACAATTTTTGTTTTCTTTGGTGCTCTTTCCGTTATGAAACGTCGGAAACACTCATTCGAATGCGTTTTTGTCAGTTGGTAACAAACGCGGCAGCCATCACTGAGTACGGCACAATCTCGCCGGTCGTACCGGTTTTGGGACGCCCTCTGCACTCGTGATCCTGCATGGATATACGACCACACTTAAATTCAGTAGATCATGTTTTAACCTCAAAAACGAAGGGAAACAATCCTTTAACTCGTTTTGTATTTCTGTTGGGATTAAACCCTTCAAAACGAAGTACTTTATCGCAGCTGGTGTTTCAGTTTTATCCGTCTTAGAAAATGTTAACACGATCGTCACAAACAAGTGACTACACTTACGCGCGTGAAACTTCATAGGATGATATCTGGTCATCTTCACATGTGTGACTTTTAGAACGACGCTCGTATAACATAATTCTGAGTAAGTCCATGACTAAATGCGCAACTCTGATAGAGCGCCTTTCAGCCAATGTATGCCTTATTCACCAATCAGAATGAACTTAATCGGTAGTTTTAAACCATGGTGCTTAAAAACTAGTAACTGATAGCTTGTCCTACCTTCCCTCTGCTAGGGATCTAGCAAGCCTATTTTCTTCGATTTTCCTGTTTACTATTGGCTGTTGGTACAAATGGCGAGATGTGGTGATCTGCTAATTCAAAAGAAGATGTAACTCGAGATAAAAACGACATGGTTCTCACATCATAATTGTTCTGCCATGACAAGCCATCAGTACTCGTGGTGTTGCTGAAGATAGTTTCACATGCAGCAGTACCTACTTTCTCTACCACTACCTAGTTGTAGGTATTCCATTTCACCGGAAGTGCGTGTTTTGAGGCAACCTGAATCAATAAAAGGTCCTTGTGTGTGTCTGTGACAACATAACTCAAAAACGAAAAGTCGAATAAATACCAAACTTGGTATTTGGGTTCAGTACCTTTCAAACATGCGACACCCCAAACTACGCTTTACATGAAACTTTTTCGATTTTTTTTATTTTTTAAAGCGTGGCTCTAACAATTTTGATTAATATACCGTAGATATTCACATTACAAATAAAATGTATATCTTGAATTGTGTGGAAATATCCTGTGAAGTCCTGTTCAATCGGTAGAAATTTTGTATAATCTTGTATAACTGGTAAACGTTAAGGGATAGACGAAAACGTACTACACAAGAAATTAGATGTCTTTAAAACACACAATTTATTTCAAATAACTTTTTTGTGTCATCAGGAATTTCCGAGATAACGTTATTAATGATTCGAACTGTTCAATACTTTTCACTATTCAGTTGTTTCTCACAGTAGGGAATTTTAAGGCCAGCATATAGCGTCCAGTTTTTCCCTTTGTATCTATAACGAAACGTGTAATGTAGCTATCTCGATTAAAATGAAGAACATAGGAAAATATACTTTCGTAAGAATAATTTGCATATCCACTAATAAGCACTAGTCATGTGACACACAAGATGTTTTCTTTTTAATCCTAGTCCCCATATACATTAACTATACTACATTCTTATTGTTGCATCACAAAAGAGTAGGCGAGACATCAGTGTTTTCAGAACCATCTGATGCTGTTACCAGCGTACAAGCAAGCTCTAGAAACTATACAACCATTTCTGTCATTGCAAATCCTAAATGGTGAGAGCATTCTGTGACTAGTGGAGACTGTGTACAAAATTCAAGGAAGAAAAGAAAATTGGACGACTTTTTAAACCAGTGTAAAGCATCAGAACTCGGAATCCTTTTTTTTCCCCCTTTCCCTCTTTTAGTTTGAATTATGAATAATATTGCTGATATGCACAGTCATTATGTTCATTTATTGGTTTCTTAAACAAATAATACATAATTATCTTGAGTAACAATCTAATTAAAAAGTTTCAGTTCCATAAGGAAATTGACTTTTACGTGTCGCCCTTTGAAAACATATAACAGAGGTTGTACTGAGAACATAATAAGTGAGGCTGTGCTATAGCACACTCTTGTCTCTCCACACTCAACTTATCTCGCACCCGAGCTGGTGTTTTGGCCTAGGATAATATACACCATTGTTCGTGTACACCGATCTGAGGTTACGTAATTAAAACTTTCATTTATTCACCTATAATGGGGGCCGCACTAACCGTCAGGAACAATAAACTGGCAGACGCGACACAGTATTTTATGGAACTAAAACCAACACTTAACTGATGTAATTAAATACTTAACAAATCATGCCAAAGTAACTCACAGGAACGTGTTACCTGAAGGGTTTTTAAGTTAATAAAATTAACCTTTTTGTGCTATAATTGCACATTTGTGCTGCCTGTTAATGTTCATCAGTCATAAAAAAAACTTGAGTTTTATTTATGGACGCTCTTTAACTGCTGTGGTTCTTAGCGCCCCATTCTATATTGGGCGTGAAAGACCGGAAATTTTGCTCAGAGGCCTCTTTATCAGGCTTGAGGTTCTTTTACGTGCCGTAAATCTACGACATGAGACCACCGGCTTTACTTCCCTTCTGAAGGCCGCCATGCTAGAGATTTTGACGCCCGAAAACATCCATCGCGCTCCGCTGGGTTTGAACCCGCGACCTCGGATACTAGAGGCTAGCTCATCAGTCATATCACAACTACATTTTGACTTGACATACTTTATTTTTGAAAATGACTTTTCACACATATACGTTGATGCAAACACTGGTATTGGTGTTGAAAGGTAGAATCAGACTAAAATTCAATGCCATAGCCGGGATTTGAACCACGGATTTTCCGGTTTCCGTCGGTTACTGCAAAGAGCTGAGATACCCTGGCAACATACCAGTAGGACATTACATTCCCCAACTGACAAGCAGTTTCAAGGAGATTTCAAACCATATTTGAGATAATTTACCCCATGTCGTAAAGTCCCGGGTTCCATAAACAACCAGTGATAATAAATTGTTGTTTCAAACAAAACGGTGGTTTCGTGAGTGAGTCAGTTGCCTGGGTTAGAGAAACCGCAAGATCCATGCTTCAAATGTTCAGTCCGATTGTCCTACACACAGCTCTGGTGTGTGAAAGAAGAATTATCACCGATATTAGTTCTCGTGCAAAGTCTTTCATCACTCGGCAGACAGTTGAAAAAATCAACCAAATTTACTTGTATTTGTCCTTCAGTAGGTCATTACACTGTACACCACTTAAAACGCCTAGCTCTTAATTTTATTTAATCGTTTGAAATTCGTGAATAAATTAATCTAATCCTGACGCAGCATTTATTTATAGTCGGGACAAACAAACACAGTTCGCCCCCGGGTTGTAGTTTGACAAACCCTAATTTATAACAATAAAAGTGTAGTTCTGCTGACCTATGTGATGCCGGTCTGCCTGTTATCTATTTAACTCCCGAGGTTTCCCTTATTCTAAATATTGAAAAACTAAGCTTAATGGACCCCCCCCCCTCTGCTCCATTTGGGAATTAATTTATCGTCCTATAAAAGGATGTTTCCTACTCTCTACCAGCCTACAAGATAAACTAATGCATTTCACCCAACAACGAAATATTGGATAAATACCAAAGTTGAATACCTTCCAAATAAATTTATCCCACCATAATCTACCCTTGGCATGAAAAAATTATGAATCTTTTTAATTTTCTCAAAAACAGCTCTACGTTTAAGATATTTGCATGACAAGAAATGGATATCTCTGTGTGGCATTCATCATTTCAAATGCTAAGTTGCTGTACAAAAAGTACACAACTTCAAAGCCTAGTGTTGCACCTGCAACTATTTCTTAAGATGAAGCACACAGTGAGATCAGCTTTTGTAGTAGAAGACTGCAACACTTCAGATTCTGCTATTCTTACTTCCTCTACTATGTATAGTAAATAGGGGAAAATTCAATGTCGACATTTTACCAGAAATACTTGTTTTGAGGCATTTTTAGGAAAAAGGTCTGTAATTAAAAAGTGAATAGTCAGGTTCAGCACCTTCCAAAGATGTGAAATGAACATTTTCAACAAAATCCCCCTATCCTTTATGTGAAAGACTTTTCAAAATGTTTCATTAAAATACTGTATATTAAAGATATTTAGATCACAAATAACCTGTGAACTTCTCTCCATTTGAAAGCAATTCTGTATAACTGGTAAATGTTAACACACTACACAACAAATTTCAAATAACTTTTTTTGCAGCATAAGCCATTTCTGAGATATCCGTTATTAATTGTTCAATACTTTGTCATTCTCTTAAAGTCGTGTCAACATTCAGTTGTTTCTCGCGATGTCATGGAAACAGTATGGAAGGCCAGCATATAGTGTCCATTTGACTCTGTTCTCTTTGTATCTATAACAAAATGTGTAATGTAGCTATTTCTGTAAAGGTTTATTTGCATTAAAATGTGGTAGATAGAAAAATAAGCAAACCCACTAATAAAGAATAGAAAGTGGAGAAAGTTAAGTGAATGTTAGAATGGTCTCTCTTGTTTTCTAAAAATGCATTTTTATTTAGGGACCTCAAAACACATATTTCCAATGAAATGTCAATATGAGATTTTTGGGTGGAATGCGTACCTACAAGGTATGTGGCAGAGAAAGTAAGAATGTGTGCACTTGAGCATTAATTTATTTGGTAACTTGGTCAATGATGTATAGCAAAAAACATAATAAAATATTTTTATTGCAGGTTGTACACATTTTAATATTTCAATCTGAAATATGTCCACAGTTACAACAAAAAAACAGAGTATTCTGCAAAGTAGGCAAATAGTATTTTATGTACATAATAATTTTATAAAAAATATAATCTTTTATCTAAAACTGCACTGCTGTCCTGTATACATTCAGGGAATAAAAGTTCTAAAATGACTGGGAGGAGGCAAGCAAAGCCTATTTAATAATAATAATTTTGTTTACAAATTTCTCAAACTGTCAAAACTACAATAATTTGTTAAAAATTTAAACTCTTATGTGAATGTTGCCTCTTTCCCTGACACAGTCAAAACTCCAATTAAAAACATAAAAGAAACACTCAACTGGAAAAACATAGCAAACAAAAAAAAATAAAATTGAAAAACTATATGAACCTCTATTGTTAAGGAATCATTTTAAATTTGTATCGAGCTAGTTTTTAAACAAAATTTCAGATTTATATTCCTTATTAAGCTACAGAATGTTTCGTAAGAAGTACATTTTATAAAACTGAGGCCTAGAAGCCTCTCTAAGGTGTTAAGCACCAACATTGGGACATTTATTGAGAAAGGAGCATTTTCCTCTCAAAAGAGGTATGTTCCTGTTAACTCCAGCAGTCAGTGTCTCTTGAAAACTGTTAACAGTCAAATTGATTATATCACTGAGAGATGCAAATTGACAGTATTAATGTTGGCGGTTCTGATTTTAACAGTGTTCAACCTTTATAAACTTGGTAAAGGCATTTTAGTTACATTATTTGAAAACTATGTTTTTGCAACTTCAGTGACATAACACCTTTCAGAGCAGATTCAAATGTGACATTACTACTTTTCCTAATTTCAGATTTATATCTCAATATAGTAAATACTTTGCTAACAATAGTCTACTTTGACATAATTCCTTATATAAGAACCAAGGAAAGTACTTAATACATATATTATTTATAACTAAAAAGTAATGTTTTGTCACTTAACACTTTTGAGAATTCCAGTACTTAATTTTTTTTTTGTTCTCTTGTTTGTGTTTTGGTTTTTTCAAAATATACTCACTCATCAAATGAGCTTGGTTACATAACAGATTTTCTCTACATTAACATGTTTCCATAGTTCCAGTACGTTAACTTAAAAATTTGCACACATTTACTAGCCTGAAATTCTCCTTATAACATAGTGTAGTACACTTTTACTTAAAAATGGAAAGTCAGACTGTTCAGCATTCTGACCCGGGTTTGATTCCTGTCTATGGCAGGACCAAAATAATTCCCAATCTTCTGCAGAGTCTGAATGTTAACAAGGAAAAGCCCCACAGAACTCCTCTCCACTAGGAGTTAGGTGACTCACATAACAAAAAAGTTCCTAAATATTTGCATTTAACAATAAGTTAAAAAACCAAAAATGAAAATACAAATTATTTTTGTGATAAATGTAAAAGCTATAAAAGACATTCACTATTTCATGTTGTCACACCTTATGCTCTCCATGCTGCTGTCACTCAAGTTAGTGATAATGGAGTGAACAAATGTTACAAGTAGGTGAGGAAATACTTGAACATGAGACAGAGAGAGGCAGATGGTTCATAGCTCGTAGGTGCCTTTAAAACACAATTTACATTGAGCTGAATCAACAGTAAAATGACTTATTATTTCCAACCATAACAAAAACAAAGACCATTATTAAGTGCAATGCTTTGCTACCTTCCACAGAGTCTGGAAGTTTCTCAAATCAAAGCCTCCGACATCACCATACAAGTTAAAAGGGGGCTATGATGTGTATGTTACTCAACTCACACCTCGCAATATATTTTCATTTTGATTTTGCTCAACTTTTATGTTATGGTTTGTAAATAAAATCTGGGATTTACATAGTGGGTGATAAAAGTCCTGCCACAAAGTTTCAGCTAATCATTGCAATCACATGATGAAACGAGAGAGCTCAGATTCCTCTATCACTTATTTTATACAAGAAATTTCACTTTCTTCTTATAAAAAGACCTTTATACATAATACAGAAATATATATCAACGAATGAAGCTGTGTATCAACTTTCAAATGGCAGTTTATGAGATGTCCTACAGTGCAAGTATGAAGGAGAGGATATTAATTATAAAAAAAGAATGACAATCCCATTGCTGGTCTCCCTTACTGGGGAAATGAAATACCAAAATCAGTGGGGGAGGTGCTCCTTAGCTGTGGCAGGAGAAGGTACAAACCTGGCCATCCAGGGTGAGGATTTGCATTATGCTGGTTACAGAAAAAATAAAATACTCAGAAGGTTAAAAAGGATATGAACTGGACTGATACTGATGTTGATGACAGAGAAGGAATGAGTGGGGATATCAATAGACAGCAGCCACAGAAGTTTGGATCTCGGAGGAAAACAAGTTCAATAGATTAAAAGTTTGTGTTGAAGAGTTAGAAATTAAACAGAGAAAAAGATTGTTGGTAAAATGAAAACCAACACCTTTACTTGAGCACGCATGGGTTCACAGTAATGAGGCACATGATTCCGTGAGTGAGTGCAACATTGTCACCAAACTGCAAGCTCTTCACGCTTTGTTTCTGTACTGCCTTGTGGTTCCAAAACAATTGACAGTGAGAGTACACACAAAAAAAACAAAATGCTACTTTTCCCAATCAATTGAAGTACTGTTAGTTCTGGTGGAGCAGAGCAGAAGTCGAGAGGCAGCTCAGGGCAAAGAAGAACTTTCCAATGAGACATCGACCTACACTGCGTACATGAATGAACCCTCCTTGCACACGCATCTCACCGGATAATATGAAAGTAGGTTTCAGTATGAAAACTCTATGTGCCAGCAATTATCTACAAGTTAACACAGTAAAGATAAGCACTGACTCACCATTTGTACTTCCATAAACCTGACTATTGTCAGCCGTACAGTTTGACACACATCTCAAGTGGTTGTTTTCTCTCCCATGTCCAACCTAGTATCATAGGTTTACTGGGTAGGGGTTCACTTTTGACAAAAAAGAAGGTGAATCTGTTTATTTATCCCCCCCCCCTTCTCTCTATGAAATGTAAGAGTTCTTTTCCTAGAAACAGACTTCACTGTAGTTTAAGGGATCTGACCACTTGCATTCCAGGGCAGTTTTTCACATTTCTAGTTACAAAAATAATTGTATCATTACAGCAGAGGTGGCGAAGACGTGCCTTGCGAGTTATTTTGACTTACAGGCGCACGTTCCCTCTCTGCAACCGTCCGTTTCATTTTCACATGCTCATGAGTGATGCAGTGCGTGTTGCATATTTGGTGACTCGCGGAAGGAAGTCGTTTTCGCCACTCTTGCATTACAGGATCGAGTGAAAGTGTGTGGAAAAAATCTTTGCCTGCATTAAGCAACCACCCTTCTTAAACAAGAGTTTTCCATTGGTGGTCAACTTTTACTGTATATTGACACATAAGTATTATACTGAAATATACTGATTCATTTTTCATATCTCCTAGATCTGGGGTTATCAACTGGCTGCAGCATCCTGTCACAGTGGCAGCTGACTGACAAATGAAGGTAGGAAACATTCATATCTATTGAAATTTCATATGATAAAGGCTCATAGAAAAATATTACTTTTTTACTTAAACAATAACCATGATTAATTACCATTTGTGGTTTAACAATAAGGTTTCTGCATTGTATAATATATCTGAAATTAAGGGTAGTAATTATCTATTTTACGTTCAAACAAAGAGGCGTAGCTTTTATCATTATCATTTTTACTAAGAAGTCTTACATATGCCTTTGTTGATGCTGGAGAAAATATTCTCAGTTCATAATTACTTAAAGAGCACGGCCGTCTCATTTGAAAAAATGAAGGTATATTCTGATTCCACTGCCAAACTGAAGAATAAATTCTTAATTATTTACGTTGAACCAACTATCATCCTTAACACTCTACATGCCGTTGTAGGCTGGTCCTCCGCCTCCTTCAGGCACTACCCAGTTGATGTTCTGACTGGGGTCCTTGATGTCGCACGTCTTGCAGTGGATGCAGTTCTGTGCATTTATCTGTAGGCGCTGTCCGTCTCCTTCCTCCAGAGGCACAAACTCGTACACTCCTGCAAACAAAAACATCACCAACAAATATTAAGGAAAGTGTTCAGCATTTTGTAATAATAACTCCCGAAACTTTCATCAGCTTCATGTTTTTGTAGCACAGTAATTTGTATGCCACCTTATTAATCCTTAAATGGTTAATAGTATGCTCGTTCATTTGAAATTTTAACAAATTGCAATGTCAGCACAACAATCCTAAAACCTGATAGATCTGCTTGCAAAATGTCGAATACACTTAGATTCACTGGTCCTGTGGTATCTGTATGGCGCAGAGTTTAAATACATTAATAGCACTAAAGTATTTAGTTTTAATTAGAAATTCCCTGAAAAATAAGAAGTTATGAATGAAATCATTTTACGCTGAGTGTAAATGTCGCAGGTTCCTTAGCAACCATGCCAGTGGATCGCTAGCGAGAACCTTGCGTGTATTTTTCACGACGACCACTGAAACTAAAACGTTGCTACGAAACTGAATACTGCCAAGACATAGCATCTGTGGCGTATGTTTAAAGTTAGCAGCGAGACGAAGCAAATAGCGACCCGTTTGTATTTCCGTATCTGAACTTGCATAGTCATACAGGGGACTTAGGCTTGCAAAACAACTGATGGCGTTATTACTCGTTGTACTATACGTTTCTTAAAACTTGGTTTTAATATAAACACATGTTTCCATAGACATTCCAGCCGGGAATCGAACCCTGACCACTCGACAACGCCTACTGTATTCTTCTTACACTTAAAATGAAATGTGTTATGAAAAACTATCTCGAATAACACGAAGTACATAGAAGAAAAAGGTTTTGTAACAACAGTGAGTAGAGAAAGTCATGCTGACGTTTGATTGTTCTTAGACTAAGTGCACGCGCCCATCAGTTGTTAATTATACTTACAACGTAAAACTGTCGTAAAGATGTTCAACGTGTACCAAAATAAATACAACTCATTGTAAGAAGTTGACATGGAGATTGCATTTGGTAGCGCACTGTCAAAAGCAACGTAAATAAATGTAGTATGAACAGTAACTAATGTTCGCGTTATTTACATCGTCATTCTTGACGCGCACTGAATTAGTGGCAATGACAAGCTCAATGAAGTCAAAAAGAAAAGTTTCGTGTAGTTTAACAGCATACGAGGTGTTTTACGATTCACGATGCTCCTCTCATCTTTTAGCTAATAATTCGCAACCATGTATGGGAAACCTATTTTGAAGGCCAATTTCACTCTGTAATGCAGTTTTTTGGTAATGTTTCGAACTGGTTGAGAATAATTCTACGACTCGAACACCCCCAGGTGGATGCTTGTTTGCACAGAAGAGAGGGCTTGTTTCCGTCCAGCACTGCTGCTGCTGCTGCCTCAGCACTCTCAACCCTCCCATGACACATTTACATATCAAAAGGTTTTTCCTTTCCTCCCCACTTGAGAGCTGTCCCGGTTAAAACTGCGGAGCCCAGTTGCACACTGACCAATTACTGTTCCAGCAGCAGCAGCAAGAGGGGAAGCAAATTAAATGTAAGGCAAAGTCCCTTTTATCGGTGCACAATAGAGTAGGGGGCTCAAGACAGGCGAATCTGACTTGGGGGAAATTATTAGAGAGGACCTCATATTTGTTCTGACGACAGGAAGTCACAATGGTGTGGTTCTCAGCACACAAAGAACATTCTGGGACTCTCACTGTCGCTATATCTGCAATGTAAGTAAGTTTAACCGAATAAACAGCCTCGCAGCATCCGTCTCCTTTATAAACTGCTGCCTGCCTCAGTCATTAAGTTAAGATGGGTATTTGCATGAAAGTGACTCTTCCCCGCGAGCAATCAGAGTGACCCACCTTTACAGAAAACCTCTTGTAACACAATGCACAATTTTTTATGTAGTTTTTAGTAAGACAATTGAACTAGCATAGATTACAAAACAGCATTTGTGAACATTTTGGCAATACAAGTGACTTTATACCAATGTGGCTGCATCTCTTTATAAATGTAACATTTTCACCATTTTCGTATTTCCCTGGACTATGCCTAATCTTATAGTACCCTCTTCATCCGTTTGAAGATTACTAAACAGACAAAGAACTGAATGGACAATATCCAGATGCTTTGCATGAAGTCTGCAGTCGCTGAAGCAAAATCAATTAGTTTCGAAACTCATTTATTAATAAATGTTAGGCAAAAACTGGATATTTTTTCTGCAATATGAAAGCACACCGTATCAGGTCAAGTAAATGCAGTGTTTATCAGAAAGTTTCCTAAAAAAACAATTTGGATATATGCAGCTAGAGGGCATTGTTTTCATAGGAACAAAACATTAAATTTCTCTTTCATGGTAAACTAAGTTTAAAGCCAAATGCAATAATCAATTTATTACATTTTGCCTGCACTTCAGCGAGGAAGTGTGCTTGTTTGTCCAAGTTGCAAACAATGCCGTAGCGTTAGGCTGAAGAGTCTCTAACCTAAATTTTGAGACAAATATTCTTTTAACTAAGTTTTGTTTTTAGATTTCTGTCACATAAATAAATAAGTTTTATACAATGAAAAATGCTCTCTTCGACAAAGCTGCGCCACGTGTCTACTCTGCAAAGCGACAAAATAATTGATGTGGTTGCTCCATGACTGGCCAGGATAGACATGTGCACGTACTTCGCCCATTGACACAACGTGAGTGTATCTGTATTAACATATGACGAGTTTAATACAACTTTCGACTCCGTTCTGTTTAAAACAAAAAAACCATTAATTATCAAATTGAATCAAAGGTAAAATATCTCGTCCCGTGCTCAGAAAGATGGACAAAGTAACTGTTACCAGACGATTTAGAGGTTGTAAGAGAATACTGTGGCAGTGAAGAGGCTCGTGTTAGGATGGATCATTATCTCTCGGGCAATGAAAACAATACGGTTAATCGAGAATGTTTTTCAGCAACAGGTGAGAGAAAATGATAACAGCATTATATTAATAGAGTGAAACTGTTCGAGACGGAAGGGGGCCTTTTGGCGAGGTTTCCCTATTATTCACATTTTCGGGTTTTTTCTTCTTATGCATGGTTTTGAGATTAATCGTAAACACCATGTCAGTAGTTTGAATATCGTGTATTTTATTAAAAAGCACTCACACTAGTACATATGTTATACACATTATTTCAGTCTCTCTGCCCTTACACTACACACATATTTACACGATGTACTTTATTACAAAATGCATAGCTTTTCTCGCAACATTTGTAAATGTAACCTTGACCCAGTCCCCTATATCTGCAGTTTCTTTGCAAGCACAGCATACCCCAAACAAATGCGTTTTAATGTTGCATATTTCAGTTTTAAGCAGAGCAGACGGTTTCCGCTTCCATGTTTGAACAGTTTCATTATTATTCAAGAAAAATTACACATAAATTAATGATTTGCACTGGGACCAAAACCTTTCCGAAATAGAGAGGACCCCGCCTTATTCAGGTTACAACTTACACATTCCAGTTGTAATAAAATCCGGTTCAGATTTTGCTTTACAGAATCAAAGGCGCGAACAGGTCTCTCATAGTCTGAAGTACGTTAACACAGAGGACAATAAACACTTCCTTTCTTTAAGCCGAGCGAGGAACAAAAGGCAAGTACTACAAGCCTCGAGCAATTTCGCGATATTTATCAAATGCCAACATACCAGCAGTGATAAAGTGAAGCGAGGCGTGAGGTAACCTGATTATCGGTCCAGAAGACGAGCGAGTAACGTCGTTATCCAGACAAAGGACGCTGCTTCCTTCTTCGTGTGGCTGATGGGGCGACATTCTCACAAGCTAATCAGTTTTGCTTTCCAATGTTGCACGTCATTTAAAAAATCACTTAAACTTAAATGTGTCAGTCCACCTTTGACATTACGACAGCACGGAATTTCCATGCAAATGCAGTTTCTTTCTTCCTTTGTAGAAGCATAATACATGTCTAAAATTAAGAGTACTCGAATTTAAAGCACAATAATTCCTTCTTGGGACAGGCATAAACACACAATAATGTTTCACAATTCATTGGGTTTTGTTGCTCGCTTTCTTCTGCACATCGGACTAGTTACCATTTTAATTAAGGGATTATTTACCGGGACAATTCGAAAAGTAAGTTACTTATGAGTAGGAGAGACTTGATTCGCTTCTGGCAGTGTCAGTGTGAGATCTGTCCGACTTTGTGTCAACACTAACATCCATGATGACCGTCGGCTCTGAACGATGAACTCATTGCAAATATGGATGGTGTGGTCAGACAAAATCGCAGTTTCACAATTTCAGAACACTGTGATCATTTTCCACAAATCAGTAATACTGTTCTACACGAGATGATGACACATCTATCTCAAGTTCTAAGCCTAAAAGTCTGTCTGAAGCCCAGAAAACCATAAGGACCGAGTGGCACTGACATTCCTTTAACACTACAAGAGCGAGGATGAAAGTTTTCTCGACAGGTTGTCACGGGAGGCGAGACGTAGGTTCTGTACGTGAAGCAAAACGACATGCAGTCACACGAAACTCAAAAATTCCTCAACGAAGAAGCTCATGGCAACTGTAAGAAAGGTGTTTTGCTGCTGGATTGAAGTTCATGGAGCAAGTCACGACAATAAACTCTGACGTCGACTGTCAAACACTAGCAAAACTTAGAAGAACGACGTGCAACGCTGGGTCTTAAGACGTGGTCGGCCGCATATTCCTGCACGTACTCAAAATCTCCTACAAAAGTTGAAGTGGGAAGTTTATGGTTATCCAGTGTATAGCCCTGACTATCACCTGTTCCCGAACATGAAGAAATGGTTTGGGTCACGTCAGTTTGAAAAGGATGAACTCAAGGAGCGCGTCACAGAGTGGCTACAATTACAGGCAACAGAATGACTATCACCTGTTCCCAAACATGAAGAAATGGCTTGGGTCACGTCAGTTTGAAAAGGATGAACTCAAGGAGCGCGTCACAGAGTGACTATCACCTGTTCTCAAACATGAAGAAATGGATTGGGTCACGTCAGTTTTAAAAAGAAGAGCTCAAGGAGCGCGTCACAGAGTGGCTACAATTACAGGCAACAGAGTGACTATCACCTGTTCCCAAACATGAAGAAATGGCTTGGGTCACGTCAGTTTGAAAAGGATGAACTTAAGAAGCGCGTCACAGTGTGGCTGCAATCACAGGTGACAGAGTTCTGCGCAGAGGGGATTTCAAAGCTTATGTGGAGGTAAGACAAATGCTTGAATGTAATGCAAATTATGTTGAAAAACAATTTAACAGTTTATTTTACACTTGTATATAATATAAGTTCCAAAAATAAAGTAGCTCCTTAAAATAAAAAAATGTTAAGGTGTTTAACTCTCCAAATTGCCCTTTAGTTGGCAATACAAGCCACGTAGCACTAAATGTTTGAGCATCTAAAACATTAAAAGTATGCTCCAATTTCATTTCTATATATCAACCTCCCAATCCAGAACAGCTGACAATATCTCCAGCAGGCACATTCCATCAAGCTGACCTTCCAAATCTATAAATCCCAATCCAGCCGGTTTTGGATGGCTGCGGTACATTCAGGAATGAGTTTTGGTGGTTTATCCTACAGCAATAAAATGTAAAATTCCAAGATCGGAGCCGAATGCAAGAATGGCGTAGTGAGTGAAAAGTAATTCTCATATATTCTCAATAATTTGTGAAAGTTAAACTTTGATGTTTGGACAACAAAGCGATGCTTATTTTGCGTCGCTTTAACCCAAAGGTCATATAACGAGGATTACCCATAGGTTGTTGATAAATGGCCGCCTTCCTGGCCATCTATTTCATGCTAATGTTGAACTTTGGTAATCGTGAGAATGATGCATCCAATATAAGCCGAGCAAACTGTCTTAGTTGTGTGCTAATCTTCTTGTAACAATTTAATCTGTAATTGGGATTCTGGGTCGTGATACTTATCATCCACTCCACATTTACCATGAAAGCGAGGGAAATCACGAGAATGAGTAAAAGATTAATCCGAGTGTACAACACGCAACCCTCTTGACCTATCTCGTCTGGTAGTGATGAAACATAAAGCATTAAAGCCAAAACAGAAGGAAATAAGGTTGAACTGCCACTGTGCAGATAGGGACGTCACAGGTAACAAACCAGCCCCCATTCCTCGCACAATCTTTTGGCGTTTGCAGGAAGCGCCTGTTAAAACCTTGGCTACTGTTATTTTGCATTCTTTGTAGTGATAATGGTTTGAGTGCAGCAGATAACTCTAATCCAACTGGTTGAGAATTCCTACGCCTGATAACAGTGTTCTGTTTCTTTACAAAGAAACTAATTTATAACGTTTTAAATGTTGAGGGATTTAAAGTCCAGCTATGCATAGATGATGTTAATTTCCTCTCACCATGCACAGAATGGGAATCGCTATTACTTTACACCAATGGCACATAATATATCACACTAGAGATTAAAGAGAGGTTACATGGAGGGCCTCAGAAATTAACAAACTTATAACACAATTCAACGATAGGAATGGACCTAATATTTAACTCTATATACAGTGTGGTCTTTTGGAGGTGAGGCCACAGACTGGCTATGTACTGCAGTGACCTCGGTACTTTCCGATGTGCATGACGCGTTGTGTTCCGCATCTCATTCGAGACGTCTGTGTTAATGTCTTGTTAGTCCACTGCAATGTCTGCCGACAAATTCACGCTTCAACAACGAATTTTCATGTAAAGTAAATTAAATTAAATTGAGTTTTATTTAACTACTATGGTCCTCAGCGTCCCAATCTATATTGGGCGTGAAAGACCGGTAATTTTGCTCAAAGGCCTCTTTATCAGGCTTGAGCTTCTTTTACTTGTCGTAAATCTAAGACACGGGACCAGCGACTTTACTTCTCTTCCGAAGGAAGCCATACTATGGATTTTTACGCTGAAAATATCTATCGCCCTCCAGCGGGTTTGAACCCGCGACCTCGGGAACTAAGGTTAGCATGGTAACCACTGCACCACGGAGGACGACGAACTTTCATGTAGGATACATACGTAAAAACCGAATCACGAAGACAATTTCAGGAAAAACGCAGGACTTAAGGAACGGAAAATCCCCATTGTAATACAGTGTGCGGGCCACGCATATGAGCGATGCGTGGCCTTACCATAAAACGACCGCACTGTAGTTACGGCTTTTTCGAACTACAGTTTCTTATGGTTTCGCACAAATGATTATTTTTAACTATTTATTTAGTAGTAGAAACCGCAACTCCCCTCGCGTTACTGCGATAACTCTTGCCACCTTCTCAATGAATGCTCTCTGTAAGTGTTCGAAAGTACTCTGTTTGCCAAGGGAAAACCTGGCTTGGCCCCTTAAATACTCATTTTACTGCAATTTTGTAAATAAGAAAATGTGGGATTACAAACCTTGTTTTTCTGCATTTGTCGAGTACCTAGGTATTCACTTCGTAATCAGTCTTAAAATACCTTTGAGAAAAGTAATGTATTCTCTAATTGAGCGTTACGAGGCCGCACAGAGATGTGAAGATAGACAAATTGTGAAGTATCATCCTTTGGATGGCGCGCTTGTTTGTGACGATCGTCTAAACACTAATTGACTAAAACGTTAAACGCCGACAAAAATATAGATTCCACATTATAGAACGATTAAAAAAGTGAGTTGCTGAATTTAAGCACATAGATTCTAGATAATGACCGCTCAAGGAGTTCCAAAGCGCAAAGACCGATGACATTCACAATGGTGTACTCGCTTATCGCTGACTGAAGGCACACTAGTGGCTCACGTTACAAAGATCTCGATAGGCTATGTTCAATAGATAGCTTTTACATAACGTAAAGCCTTTCCGCTGGATGGGTGCCGCCTTTGTTAACAATGAACCAAAACAACTCTAATAAACATATCCCAGACTTGTTTAAACGCAATTCCAGTAACTTTATTCGACGTTTCTAAAAAAATATGACCTATAGATTCATTACTACATGCCAGAGGCGAAGGAACAGTCCAAACAGGGGATGGAAACAGGCGAAAGAGCACACACACACACACACACACACACACACACACACAAAGGTTATATATACAGGAAAAGTGACAACCACAGTTTTCTGGAATTTTCGTAGTGTGGTGCTCATAGACTACATCCAGAAGGACAGAACCATCACCAGGGAGTATTACACTTCACTACTGGACCAATTGAAGGATGTTATTCTCATATTGTGGAGCTCATAGACTACCTCCAGAAGGACAGAACCATCACCAGGGAGTATTACACTTCACTACTGGACCAATTGAAGGATGTAATTCTCATATTGTGGAGCTCATAGACTACCTCCAGAAGAACAGAACCATCACCAGGAAGTATTACACTTCACTACTGGACCAGTTGAAGGATGCTATTCTCATGGTGTGGTGCTCATAGACAACCTCCAGAAGGACAGAACTATCAGCAGGAAGTATTACACTTCACTACTGGACCAGTTGAAGGATGTTATTCTCATATTGTGGTGCTCATAGACAACCTCCAGAAGGACAGAACTATCAGCAGGAAGTATTACACTTCACTACTGGACCAGTTGAAGGATGCTATTCTCCTATTGTGGAGCTTACAGACTACCTCCAGAAGGACAGAACCATCACCAGGAAGTATTACACTTCACTACTGGACCTATTGAAGAATGTTATTCTCCTATTGTGGAGCTTATAGACTACCTCCAGAAGGACAGAACCATCACCAGGAAGTATTACACTTCACTACTGGACCATTTGAAGGATGCTATTCTCATGGTGTGGTGCTCATAGACTACCTCCAGAAGGACAGAACTATCACAAGGGAGTATTACACTTCACTACTGGACCAATTGAAGGATACTATTCTCATGATGTGGTGCCATAGACTATCTCCAGAAGGACAGAACTATCACAAGGGAGTATTACACTTCACTACTGGACCAATTGAAGGATACTATTCTCATGATGTGGTGCCATAGACTATCTCCAGAAGGACAGAACTATCACAAGGGAGTATTACACTTCACTACTGGACCAATTGAAGGATACTATTCTCATGATGTGGTGCCATAGACTATCTCCAGAAGGACAGAACTATCACAAGGGAGTATTACACTTCACTACTGGACCAATTGAGGGGTACTATTCTCATGATGTGGTGCCATAGACTATCTCCAGAAGGACAGAACTATCACAAGGGAGTATTACACTTCACTACTGGACCAATTGAGGGGTACTATTCTCATGATGTGGTGCCATAGACTATCTCCAGAAGGACAGAACTATCACAAGGGAGTATTACACTTCACTACTGGACCAATTGAGGGGTACTATTCTCATGATGTGGTGCCATAGACTATCTCCAGAAGGACAGAACTATCACAAGGGAGTATTACACTTCACTACTGGACCAATTGAAGGATACTATTCTCATGATGTGGTGCCATAGACTATCTCCAGAAGGACAGAACTATCACCAGGAAGTATTACACTACACTACCGGACCAATTGAAGGATGCTATTCTCATGATGTGGTGCCATAGACTATCTCCAAAGGACAGAACTATCACCAGGAAGTATTACACTTCACTACTGGACCAATTGAGGGGTACTATTCTCATGATGTGGTGCCATAGACTACCTTCAAAGGACAGAACTATCACCAGGAAGTATTACACTTCACTACTGGATTAATTGAAGGATGCTATTCTCATGATGTGGTGCCATAGACTATCTCCAAAGGACAGAACTATCACCAGGAAGTATTACACTTCACTACTGGACCAATTGAGGGGTACTATTCTCATGATGTGGTGCCATAGACTACCTTCAAAGGACAGAACTATCACCAGGAAGTATTACACTTCACTACTGGACCAATTGAAGGGTACTATTCTCATGATGTGGTGCCATAGACTACCTTCAAAGGACAGAACTATCACCAGGAAGTATTACACTTCACTACTGGACCAATTGAAGGATGCTATTCTCATGATGTGGTGCCATAGACTATCTCCAAAGGACAGAACTATCACCAGGAAGTATTACACTTCACTACTGGACCAATTGAGGGGTACTATTCTCATGATGTGGTGCCATAGACTATCTCCAAAGGACAGAACTATCACCAGGAAGTATTACACTTCACTACTGGATTAATTGAAGGATGTTATTCTCATGATGTGGTGCTCATAGACTACCTCCAGAAGGACAGAACTATCACCAGGAAGTGTTACACTTCACTACCGGACCAATTGAAGGATGTTATTTTCATGATGTGGTGCCATAGACTATCTCCAGAAGGACAGCACTATCACCAGGAAGTGTTACACTTCACTACCGGACCAATTGAAGGATACTATTCTCATGATGTGGTGCACATAGACTATCTCCAGAAGGACAGAACTATCACCAGGAACTGTTACACTTCACTACCGGACCAATTGAAGGATACTATTCTCATGTTGTGGTGCACATAAACTACCTCCAGAAGGACAGAACTATCACCAGGGAGTATTGCACTTCACTACTGGACCAATTGAAGGATGCTATTCTCATATTGTGGTGCACATAGACTACCACCAGAAGGACAGAGCTATCACCAGGGAGTATTGCACTTCACTACTGGACCAATTGAAGGATGCTATTCTCATATTGTGGTGCACATAGACTACCTCCAGAAGGACAGAACTATCACAAGGGAGTATTACACTTCACTACCGGACCAATTGAAGGATGCTATTCTCATATTGTGGTGCACATAGACTACCACCAGAATGACAGAACTATCACAAGGGAGTATTACACTTCACTACTGGACCAATTGAAGGATGCTATTCTCATATTGTGGTGCACATAGACTACCTCCAGAAGGACAGAACTATCACAAGGGAGTATTACACTTCACTACCGGACCAATTGAAGGATGCTATTCTCATATTGTGGTGCACATAGACTACCACCAGAAGGACAGAACTATCACAAGGGAGTATTACACTTCACTACTGGACCAATTGAAGGATGCTATTCTCATATTGTGGTGCACATAGACTACCTCCAGAAGGACAGAACTATCACAAGGGAGTATTACACTTCACTACCGGACCACTTGAAGGATGCTATTCTCATGTTGTGGTGCACATAGACTACCTCCAGAAGGACAGAACTATCACCAGGGAGTATTGCACTTCACTACTGGACCAATTGAAGGATGCTATTCTCATATTGTGGAGCTCATAGACTACCTCCAGAAGGACGCAACCATCACTTAGAAGGATTACACATCACTACTGGCACTTGAAGGATGCTATTCTCATGCTGTGGTGCACATAGACTACCTCCAGAAGGACAGAACTATCACCAGGAAGTATTACACTACACTACCGGACCAATTGAAGGATACTAATCTCATGGTGTGGTGCTCATAGACTATCTCCAGAAGGACAGAACTATCACCAGGGAGTATTACACTACACTACCGGACCAATTGAAGGATACTAATCTCATGATGTGGTGCCATAGACTATCTCCAGAAGGACAGAACTATCACCAGGAAGTATTACACTACACTACCGGACCAATTGAAGGATACTAATCTCATGGTGTGGTGCTCATAGACTATCTCCAGAAGGACAGAACTATCACCAGGGAGTATTACACTACACTACCGGACCAATTGAAGGATGCTAATCTCATGGTGTGGTGCTCATAGACTACCTCCAGAAGGACAGAACTATCACCAGGAAGTGTTACACTTCACTACTGGACCAATTGAAGGATGCTATTCTCATGGTGTGGTGCTCATAGACTACCTCCAGAAGGACAGAACTATCACCAGGAAGTATTACACTACACTACCGGACCAATTGAAGGATACTATTCTCATGATGTGGTGCACATAGACTATCTCCAGAAGGACAGAACTATCACCAGGAAGTGTTACACTTCACTACTGGACCAATTGAAGGATACTATTCTCATGATGTGGTGCACATAGACTACCTCCAGAAGGACAGAACTATCACCAGGGAGTATTACACTTCACTACTGGACCACTTGAAGGATGCTATTCTCATGTTGTGGTGCACATAGACTACCTCCAGAAGGACAGAACTATCACAAGGGAGTATTACACTTCACTACCGGACCACTTGAAGGATGCTATTCTCATGTTGTGGTGCACATAGACTACCTCCAGAAGGACAGAACTATCACAAGGGGGTATTACACTTCACTACCGGACCACTTGAAGGATGCTATTCTCATGTTGTGGTGCACATAGACTACCTCCAGAAGGACAGAGCTATCAGCAGGAAGTATTGCACTTCACTACTGGACCAATTGAAGGATGTTATTCTCATATTGTGGTGCACATAGACTACCTCCAGAAGGACAGAACTATCACCAGGAAGTGTTACACTTCACTACTGGACTAATTGAAGGATACTATTCTCATGATGTGGTGCACATAGACTACCCCCAGAAGGACAGAACTATCACCAGGGAGTATTACACTTCACTACTGGACCACTTGAAGGATGCTATTCTCATGTTGTGGTGCACATAGACTACCTCCAGAAGGACAGAACTATCACAAGGGAGTATTACACTTCACTACCGGACCACTTGAAGGATGCTATTCTCATGTTGTGGTGCACATAGACTACCTCCAGAAGGACAGAACTATCACAAGGGAGTATTACACTTCACTACCGGACCACTTGAAGGATGCTATTCTCATGTTGTGGTGCACATAGACTACCTCCAGAAGGACAGAGCTATCAGCAGGAAGTATTGCACTTCACTACTGGACCAATTGAAGGATGCTATTCTCATATTGTGGTGCACATAGACTACCTCCAGAAGGACAGAACTATCACAAGGGAGTATTACACTTCACTACCGGACCAATTGAAGGATGCTATTCTCATATTGTGGTGCACATAGACTACCACCAGAAGGACAGAACTATCACAAGGGTGTATTACACTTCACTACTGGACCAATTGAAGGATGCTATTCTCATATTGTGGTGCACATAGACTACCACCAGAAGGACAGAGCTATCACCAGGGAGTATTACACTTCACTACCGGACCAATTGAAGGATGCTATTCTCATATTGTGGTGCACATAGACTACCTCCAGAAGGACAGAACTATCACCAGGAAGTATTACACTTCACTACCGGACCACTTGAAGGATGCTATTCTCATGTTGTGGTGCACATAGACTACCTCCAGAAGGACAGAACTATCACAAGGGAGTATTACACTTCACTACCGGACCACTTGAAGGATGCTATTCTCATGTTGTGGTGCACATAGACCACCTCCAGAAGGACAGAACTATCACCAGGGAGTATTGCACTTCACTACTGGACCAATTGAAGGATGCTATTCTCATATTGTGGAGCTCATAGACTACCTCCAGAAGGACGCAACCATCACTTAGAAGTATTACACATCACTACTGGCACTTGAAGGATGCTATTCTCATATTGTGGAGCTCATAGACTACCTTCAGAAGGACGCAACCATCACTTAGAAGTATTACACATCACTACTGGACCAATTGAAGGATGCTATTCTCAAGGTGTGGTGCTCATAGACCACCAACAGAAGGACAGAACCATCACCAGGGAGTATTGCACTTCACTACTGGACCAATTGAAGGATGCTATTCTCATGATGTGGTGCTCATAGACTACCTCCAGAAGGACAGAACTATCACTAGGAAGTATTACACTTCACTACTGGATCAATTGAAGGATGTTATTCACATGGCGTGGTGTACATAGACTACCGCCAGAAGGAGAGAACTATCACCAGGAAGTGTTACACTTCATTACTGGACCAATTGAAGGATGCTGTTCTCCTGATGTGGGGTTCATAGACTACCTCCAGAAGAATAGAACCCACACCAGGGAGTATTACACTTCACTACTGGACCATTTGAAGGATGCTATTCTCATGATGTGCTCATAGACTACCTCCAGAAGGACAGAATCATCACCAGGAAGTATTACACTTCACCACTGGACCATTTGAAGGATGCTATTCTCATGGTGTGGTGCTCATAGACTACCTCCAGAAGGACTGAACTATCACCAGGAAGTATTACACTTCACTACTGGACCAATTGAAGGATGCTATTCTCATGATGTAGTGCTCATAGACTACCTCCAGAAGGACAGAACTATCACCAGGAAGTACTACACTTCATTACTGGACCAGTAGAAGGATGCTATTCTCATGATGTGGTGCCATAGACTACCTCCAGAAGGACAGAACTATCACCAGGAAGTATTACACTTTATTATTGAACCAGTTGAAGGATGCTATTCTCATGGTGTGGTGCTCACAGACTACCTCCAGAAGGACAGAACTATCACCAGGAGGTATGACCATTATTGGACCAGTTGAAGGATGCTATTCTCATGGTGTGGTGCCATAGATTACCTCCAGATGGACAGAGCTATCACCAGGAAGTAGTACACTTCATTATTCGACCAGTTGAAGGATGGTATTCTCATGTTGTGGTACTCATAGACTACCACCAGAAGGACAGAACCATCACCAGGAAGTATGACACTTCACTACTGAACCAGTTGAAGTATGCTATTCTCATGGTGTGGTGCTCATAGACTACCACCAGGACAGAACCATCACCAGGAAGTATTACACTTCACTACTGTTACAATTGAAGGATGCTATTCTCATGATGAGGTGCTCATAGACTACCACCAGGACAGAACCATCACCAGGAAGTATTACACTTCACTACTGTTACAATTGAAGGATGCTATTCTCATGGTGTGGTGCTCATAGACTACCACCAGGACAGAACCATCACCAGGAAGTATTACACTTCACTACTGTTACAATTGAAGGATGCTATTCTCATGGTGTGGTGCTCATAGACTACCACCAGGACAGAACCATCACCAGGAAGTATTACACTTCACTACTGTTACAATTGAAGGATGCTATTCTCATGATGAGGTGCTCATAGACTACCACCAGAAGGACAGACCATCAGCAGGGATTATTACACTTCACTACTGGATCAATTGAAGGATGTTATTCTCATATTGTGAGGCTCATAGACTACCTCCTGAAGGACACAACCATCACTAATGGACCAATTGAAGTATGCTATTCTCATGGTGTGGTGCTCATAGACTACCTCCAGAAGAATAGAACCATCACCAGGGATTATTACACTTCACTACTGGACCAATTGAAGGATGCTATTCACATGGTGTGGTGCTCATAGACTACCTCCAGAAGGACAGAACTATCACCAGGAAGTATTACACTTCATTACTGTACCAGTTGAAGGAAGCTATTTTCATGATGTGGTGCTCATAGACTACCTCCAGAAGGACAGAACTATCACCAGGAGGTATTACACTTCATTATTGGACCAGTTGAAGGATGCTATTCTCATGGTGTGGTGCTCATAGACTACCTCCAGAACGACAGAACTATCACCAGGAAGTATTACACTTCACTACTGTACCAATTGAAGGATGCTATTCTCATGATGAGATGCTCATAGATTACCTCCAGAAGGACAGAACTATCACCAGGAAGTATTACACTTCACCACTGGACCAGTTGACGGATGCTATTCTCATGGTGTGGTGCTCATAGACTACCTCCAGAAGGACAAAACTATCACCAGGGAGTATTACACCTCACTACTGGACCAGTTGAAGGATGCTATTCTCATGAATGTGGTGCTCATAGACTACCTCCAGAAGGACGCAACCATCACTTAGAAGTATTACACATCACTACTGGACCAATTGAAGGATGCTATTCTCAAGGTGTGGTGCTGATAGACCACCAACAGAAGGACAGAACCATCACTAGGAAGTATTACACTTCACTACTGGATCAATTGAAGGATGTTATTCTCATGGCGTGGTGCTGATAGACTACCGCCAGAAGGACAGAACTATCACCAGAAAGTGTTACACTTCATTACTGGACCAATTGAAGGATACTATTCTCATGATGTGGTGCACATAGACTACCTTCAGAAGGACAGAACCATCACTAGGAAGTATTACACTTCACTACTGGATCAATTGAAGGATGTTATTCTCATGGCGTGGTGCTGATAGACTACCGCCAGAAGGACAGAACTATCACCAGGAAGTATTACACTTCATTACTGGATCAATTGAAGGATGTTATTCTCATGGCGTGGTGCTGATAGACTACCGCCAGAAGGACAGAACTATCACCAGGAAGTATTACACTTCATTACTGGATCAATTGAAGGATGTTATTCTCATGGAGTGGTGCTCATAGACTACCTCCAGAAGGACAGAACCATCACCAGGAAGTATTACACTTCACTACTGGACCAATTGAAGGATGTTATTCTCATGGAGTGGTGCTCATAGACTACCTCCAGAAGGACAGAACCATCACCAGGAAGTATTACACTTCACTACTGGACCAATTGAAGGATGTTATTCTCATGGTGTGGTGCTGATAGACTACCTCCAGAAGGACAGAACCATCACCAGGAAGTATTACACTTCACTACTGGACCAATTGAAGGATGTTAATCTCATGGTGTGGTGCTCATAGACTACCTCCAGAAGGACAGAACCATCACCAGGAAGTATTACACTTCACTACTGGACCAGTTGAAGGATGCTATTCTCATGATGTGGTGCTCATAGACTACCTCCAGAAGGACAGAACTATCACCAGGAAGTATTACACTTCACTACTGGACCAATTGAAGGATGCTATTCTCATGGTGTGGTGCTCATAGACTATCTCCAGAAGGACAGAACTATCACCAGGAAGTGTTACACTTCACTACCGGACCAATTGAAAGATGCTATTTTCATGATGTGGTGCCATAGACCATCTCCAGAAGGACAGAACTATCACCAGGAAGTATTACACTACACTACCGGACCAATTGAAAGATGCTATTTTCATGATGTGGTGCCATAGACTATCTCCAGAAGGACAGAACTATCACCAGGAAGTATTACACTACACTACTGGATCAATTGAAGGATGTTATTCTCATGATGTGGTGCTCATAGACTACCTCCAGAAGGACAGAACTATCACCAGGAAGTGTTACACTACACTACCGGACCATTTGAAGGATACTATTCTCATGATGTGGTGCCATAGACTATCTCCAGAAGGACAGAACTATCACCAGGAAGTGTTACACTTCACTACCGGACCAATTGAAGGATGTTATTTTCATGTTGTGGTGCACATAGACTACCTCCAGAAGGACAGAACTATCACCAGGAACTGTTACACTTCACTACCGGACCAATTGAAGGATACTATTCTCATATTGTGGTGCACATAGACTATCTCCAGAAGGACAGAACTATCACCAGGAACTGTTACACTTCACTACCGGACCAATTGAAGGATACTATTCTCATATTGTGGTGCACATAGACTATCTCCAGAAGGACAGAACTATCACCAGGAACTGTTACACTTCACTACCGGACCAATTGAAGGATACTATTCTCATATTGTGGTGCACATAGACTATCTCCAGAAGGACAGAACTATCACCAGGAACTGTTACACTTCACTACCGGACCAATTGAAGGATGCTATTCTCATGTTGTGGTGCACATAAACTACCTCCAGAAGGACAGAACTATCACAAGGGAGTATTGCACTTCACTACCGGACCAATTGAAGGATACTATTCTCATGTTGTGGTGCACATAGACTATCTCCAGAAGGACAGAACTATCACCAGGAACTGTTACACTTCACTACCGGACCAATTGAAGGATACTATTCTCATGTTGTGGTGCACATAAACTACCTCCAGAAGGACAGAACTATCACCAGGGAGTATTGCACTTCACTACTGGACCAATTGAAGGATGCTATTCTCATATTGTGGTGCACATAGACTACCTCCAGAAGGACAGAACTATCACAAGGGAGTATTACACTTCACTACCGGACCAATTGAAGGATGCTATTCTCATATTGTGGTGCACATAGACTACCACCAGAAGGACAGAGCTATCACCAGGGAGTATTGCACTTCACTACTGGACCAATTGAAGGATGCTATTCTCATATTGTGGTGCACATAGACTACCACCAGAAGGACAGAGCTATCACCAGGGAGTATTGCACTTCACTACTGGACCAATTGAAGGATGCTATTCTCATATTGTGGTGCACATAGACTACCTCCAGAAGGACAGAACTATCACAAGGGAGTATTACACTTCACTACCGGACCAATTGAAGGATGCTATTCTCATATTGTGGTGCACATAGACTACCACCAGAAGGACAGAACTATCACAAGGGAGTATTACACTTCACTACTGGACCAATTGAAGGATGCTATTCTCATATTGTGGTGCACATAGACTACCTCCAGAAGGACAGAACTATCACAAGGGAGTATTACACTTCACTACCGGACCAATTGAAGGATGCTATTCTCATATTGTGGTGCACATAGACTACCACCAGAAGGACAGAACTATCACAAGGGAGTATTACACTTCACTACTGGACCAATTGAAGGATGCTATTCTCATATTGTGGTGCACATAGACTACCTCCAGAAGGACAGAACTATCACAAGGGAGTATTACACTTCACTACCGGACCAATTGAAGGATGCTATTCTCATATTGTGGTGCACATAGACTACCACCAGAAGGACAGAACTATCACAAGGGAGTATTACACTTCACTACTGGACCAATTGAAGGATGCTATTCTCATATTGTGGTGCACATAGACTACCTCCAGAAGGACAGAACTATCACAAGGGAGTATTACACTTCACTACCGGACCACTTGAAGGATGCTATTCTCATGTTGTGGTGCACATAGACTACCTCCAGAAGGACAGAACTATCACCAGGGAGTATTGCACTTCACTACTGGACCAATTGAAGGATGCTATTCTCATATTGTGGAGCTCATAGACTACCTCCAGAAGGACGCAACCATCACTTAGAAGGATTACACATCACTACTGGCACTTGAAGGATGCTATTCTCATGCTGTGGTGCACATAGACTACCTCCAGAAGGACAGAACTATCACCAGGAAGTATTACACTACACTACCGGACCAATTGAAGGATACTAATCTCATGGTGTGGTGCTCATAGACTATCTCCAGAAGGACAGAACTATCACCAGGGAGTATTACACTACACTACCGGACCAATTGAAGGATACTAATCTCATGATGTGGTGCCATAGACTATCTCCAGAAGGACAGAACTATCACCAGGAAGTATTACACTACACTACCGGACCAATTGAAGGATACTAATCTCATGGTGTGGTGCTCATAGACTATCTCCAGAAGGACAGAACTATCACCAGGGAGTATTACACTACACTACCGGACCAATTGAAGGATGCTATTCTCATGGTGTGGTGCTCATAGACTACCTCCAGAAGGACAGAACTATCACCAGGAAGTGTTACACTACACTACCGGACCATTTGAAGGATACTATTCTCATGATGTGGTGCACATAGACTATCTCCAGAAGGACAGAACTATCACCAGGAAGTGTTACACTTCACTACCGGACCAATTGAAGGTTGTTATTTTCATGATGTGGTGCCATAGACTATCTCCAGAAGGACAGAACTATCACCAGGAAGTGTTACACTTCACTACCGGACCAATTGAAGGATACTATTCTCATGTTGTGGTGCACATAGACTACCTCCAGAAGGACAGAACTATCACCAGGAACTGTTACACTTCACTACCGGACCAATTGAAGGATACTATTCTCATATTGTGGTGCACATAGACTATCTCCAGAAGGACAGAACTATCACCAGGAACTGTTACACTTCACTACCGGACCAATTGAAGGATACTATTCTCATGTTGTGGTGCACATAAACTACCTCCAGAAGGACAGAACTATCACCAGGGAGTATTGCACTTCACTACCGGACCAATTGAAGGATACTATTCTCATATTGTGGTGCACATAAACTACCTCCAGAAGGACAGAACTATCACAAGGGAGTATTGCACTTCACTACCGGACCAATTGAAGGATACTATTCTCATATTGTGGTGCACATAGACTATCTCCAGAAGGACAGAACTATCACCAGGAACTGTTACACTTCACTACCGGACCAATTGAAGGATACTATTCTCATGTTGTGGTGCACATAAACTACCTCCAGAAGGACAGAACTATCACCAGGGAGTATTGCACTTCACTACTGGACCAATTGAAGGATGCTATTCTCATATTGTGGTGCACATAGACTATCTCCAGAAGGACAGAACTATCACCAGGAAGTGTTACACTTCACTACCGGACCAATTGAAGGATACTATTCTCATGTTGTGGTGCACATAAACTACCTCCAGAAGGACAGAACTATCACCAGGGAGTATTGCACTTCACTACCGGACCAATTGAAGGATACTATTCTCATATTGTGGTGCACATAAACTACCTCCAGAAGGACAGAACTATCACAAGGGAGTATTGCACTTCACTACCGGACCAATTGAAGGATACTATTCTCATATTGTGGTGCACATAGACTATCTCCAGAAGGACAGAACTATCACCAGGAACTGTTACACTTCACTACCGGACCAATTGAAGGATACTATTCTCATGTTGTGGTGCACATAAACTACCTCCAGAAGGACAGAACTATCACCAGGGAGTATTGCACTTCACTACTGGACCAATTGAAGGATGCTATTCTCATATTGTGGTGCACATAGACTACCTCCAGAAGGACAGAACTATCACAAGGGAGTATTACACTTCACTACTGGACCAATTGAAGGATGCTATTCTCATATTGTGGTGCACATAGACTACCACCAGAAGGACAGAGCTATCACCAGGGAGTATTGCACTTCACTACTGGACCAATTGAAGGATGCTATTCTCATATTGTGGTGCACATAGACTACCACCAGAAGGACAGAGCTATCACCAGGGAGTATTGCACTTCACTACTGGACCAATTGAAGGATGCTATTCTCATATTGTGGTGCACATAGACTACCTCCAGAAGGACAGAACTATCACAAGGGAGTATTACACTTCACTACCGGACCAATTGAAGGATGCTATTCTCATATTGTGGTGCACATAGACTACCACCAGAAGGACAGAACTATCACAAGGGAGTATTACACTTCACTACTGGACCAATTGAAGGATGCTATTCTCATATTGTGGTGCACATAGACTACCTCCAGAAGGACAGAACTATCACAAGGGAGTATTACACTTCACTACCGGACCAATTGAAGGATGCTATTCTCATATTGTGGTGCACATAGACTACCACCAGAAGGACAGAACTATCACAAGGGAGTATTACACTTCACTACTGGACCAATTGAAGGATGCTATTCTCATATTGTGGTGCACATAGACTACCTCCAGAAGGACAGAACTATCACAAGGGAGTATTACACTTCACTACCGGACCAATTGAAGGATGCTATTCTCATATTGTGGTGCACATAGACTACCACCAGAAGGACAGAACTATCACAAGGGAGTATTACACTTCACTACTGGACCAATTGAAGGATGCTATTCTCATATTGTGGTGCACATAGACTACCTCCAGAAGGACAGAACTATCACAAGGGAGTATTACACTTCACTACCGGACCACTTGAAGGATGCTATTCTCATGTTGTGGTGCACATAGACTACCTCCAGAAGGACAGAACTATCACCAGGGAGTATTGCACTTCACTACTGGACCAATTGAAGGATGCTATTCTCATATTGTGGAGCTCATAGACTACCTCCAGAAGGACGCAACCATCACTTAGAAGGATTACACATCACTACTGGCACTTGAAGGATGCTATTCTCATGCTGTGGTGCACATAGACTACCTCCAGAAGGACAGAACTATCACCAGGAAGTATTACACTACACTACCGGACCAATTGAAGGATACTAATCTCATGGTGTGGTGCTCATAGACTATCTCCAGAAGGACAGAACTATCACCAGGGAGTATTACACTACACTACCGGACCAATTGAAGGATACTAATCTCATGATGTGGTGCCATAGACTATCTCCAGAAGGACAGAACTATCACCAGGAAGTATTACACTACACTACCGGACCAATTGAAGGATACTAATCTCATGGTGTGGTGCTCATAGACTATCTCCAGAAGGACAGAACTATCACCAGGGAGTATTACACTACACTACCGGACCAATTGAAGGATGCTAATCTCATGGTGTGGTGCTCATAGACTACCTCCAGAAGGACAGAACTATCACCAGGAAGTGTTACACTTCACTACTGGACCAATTGAAGGATGCTATTCTCATGGTGTGGTGCTCATAGACTACCTCCAGAAGGACAGAACTATCACCAGGAAGTATTACACTACACTACTGGACCACTTGAAGGATGCTATTCTCATGTTGTGGTGCACATAGACTACCTCCAGAAGGACAGAACTATCACAAGGGAGTATTACACTTCACTACCGGACCACTTGAAGGATGCTATTCTCATGTTGTGGTGCACATAGACTACCTCCAGAAGGACAGAGCTATCAGCAGGAAGTATTGCACTTCACTACTGGACCAATTGAAGGATGCTATTCTCATATTGTGGTGCACATAGACTACCTCCAGAAGGACAGAACTATCACAAGGGAGTATTACACTTCACTACCGGACCAATTGAAGGATGCTATTCTCATATTGTGGTGCACATAGACTACCACCAGAAGGACAGAACTATCACAAGGGAGTATTACACTTCACTACTGGACCAATTGAAGGATGCTATTCTCATATTGTGGTGCACATAGACTACCTCCAGAAGGACAGAACTATCACAAGGGAGTATTACACTTCACTACTGGACCAATTGAAGGATGCTATTCTCATATTGTGGTGCACATAGACTACCACCAGAAGGACAGAGCTATCACCAGGGAGTATTACACTTCACTACCGGACCAATTGAAGGATGCTATTCTCATATTGTGGTGCACATAGACTACCTCCAGAAGGACAGAACTATCACCAGGAAGTATTACACTTCACTACCGGACCACTTGAAGGATGCTATTCTCATGTTGTGGTGCACATAGACTACCTCCAGAAGGACAGAACTATCACAAGGGAGTATTACACTTCACTACCGGACCACTTGAAGGATGCTATTCTCATGTTGTGGTGCACATAGACCACCTCCAGAAGGACAGAACTATCACCAGGGAGTATTGCACTTCACTACTGGACCAATTGAAGGATGCTATTCTCATATTGTGGAGCTCATAGACTACCTCCAGAAGGACGCAACCATCACTTAGAAGTATTACACATCACTACTGGCACTTGAAGGATGCTATTCTCATATTGTGGAGCTCATAGACTACCTTCAGAAGGACGCAACCATCACTTAGAAGTATTACACATCACTACTGCACCAATTGAAGGAGGCTATTCTCAAGGTGTGGTGCTCATAGACCACCAACAGAAGGACAGAACCATCACCAGGGAGTATTGCACTTCACTACTGGACCAATTGAAGGATGCTATTCTCATGATGTGGTGCTCATAGACTACCTCCAGAAGGACAGAACTATCACTAGGAAGTATTACACTTCACTACTGGATCAATTGAAGGATGTTATTCACATGGCGTGGTGTACATAGACTACCGCCAGAAGGAGAGAACTATCACCAGGAAGTGTTACACTTCATTACTGGACCAATTGAAGGATGCTGTTCTCCTGATGTGGGGTTCATAGACTACCTCCAGAAGAATAGAACCCACACCAGGGAGTATTACACTTCACTACTGGACCATTTGAAGGATGCTATTCTCATGATGTGCTCATAGACTACCTCCAGAAGGACAGAATCATCACCAGGAAGTATTACACTTCACCACTGGACCATTTGAAGGATGCTATTCTCATGGTGTGGTGCTCATATACTACCTCCAGAAGGACTGAACTATCACCAGGAAGTATTACACTTCACTACTGGACCAATTGAAGGATGCTATTCTCATGATGTAGTGCTCATAGACTACCTCCAGAAGGACAGAACTATCACCAGGAAGTACTACACTTCATTACTGGACCAGTAGAAGGATGCTATTCTCATGATGTGGTGCCATAGACTACCTCCAGAAGGACAGAACTATCACCAGGAAGTATTACACTTTATTATTGAAACCAGTTGAAGGATGCTATTCTCATGGTGTGGTGCTCACAGACTACCTCCAGAAGGACAGAACTATCACCAGGAGGTATGACCATTATTGGACCAGTTGAAGGATGCTATTCTCATGGTGTGGTGCCATAGATTACCTCCAGATGGACAGAGCTATCACCAGGAAGTAGTACACTTCATTATTCGACCAGTTGAAGGATGGTATTCTCATGTTGTGGTACTCATAGACTACCACCAGAAGGACAGAACCATCACCAGGAAGTATGACACTTCACTACTGAACCAGTTGAAGTATGCTATTCTCATGGTGTGGTGCTCATAGACTACCACCAGGACAGAACCATCACCAGGAAGTATTACACTTCACTACTGTTACAATTGAAGGATGCTATTCTCATGATGAGGTGCTCATAGACTACCACCAGGACAGAACCATCACCAGGAAGTATTACACTTCACTACTGTTACAATTGAAGGATGCTATTCTCATGGTGTGGTGCTCATAGACTACCACCAGGACAGAACCATCACCAGGAAGTATTACACTTCACTACTGTTACAATTGAAGGATGCTATTCTCATGGTGTGGTGCTCATAGACTACCACCAGGACAGAACCATCACCAGGAAGTATTACACTTCACTACTGTTACAATTGAAGGATGCTATTCTCATGATGAGGTGCTCATAGACTACCACCAGAAGGACAGACCATCAGCAGGGATTATTACACTTCACTACTGGATCAATTGAAGGATGTTATTCTCATATTGTGAGGCTCATAGACTACCTCCTGAAGGACACAACCATCACTAATGGACCAATTGAAGTATGCTATTCTCATGGTGTGGTGCTCATAGACTACCTCCAGAAGAATAGAACCATCACCAGGGATTATTACACTTCACTACTGGACCAATTGAAGGATGCTATTCACATGGTGTGGTGCTCATAGACTACCTCCAGAAGGACAGAACTATCACCAGGAAGTATTACACTTCATTACTGTACCAGTTGAAGGAAGCTATTTTCATGATGTGGTGCTCATAGACTACCTCCAGAACGACAGAACTATCACCAGGAAGTAGTACACTTCATTATTGGACCAGTTGAAGAATGCTACTCTCATGATGTGGTGCCATAGACTACCTCCAGAAGGACAGATCTATCACCAGGAAGTATTACTCTTCATTATTGGACCTGTTGAAGGATGCTATTCTCATGATGTGGTGCTCATAGACTACCTCCAGAAGGACAGAACTATCACCAGGAGGTATTACACTTCATTATTGGACCAGTTGAAGGATGCTATTCTCATGGTGTGGTGCTCATAGACTACCTCCAGAACGACAGAACTATCACCAGGAAGTATTACACTTCACTACTGTACCAATTGAAGGATGCTATTCTCATGATGAGATGCTCATAGATTACCTCCAGAAGGACAGAACTATCACCAGGAAGTATTACACTTCACCACTGGACCAGTTGACGGATGCTATTCTCATGGTGTGGTGCTCATAGACTACCTCCAGAAGGACAAAACTATCACCAGGGAGTATTACACCTCACTACTGGACCAGTTGAAGGATGCTATTCTCATGAATGTGGTGCTCATAGACTACCTCCAGAAGGACAGAACTACCACCAGGAAGTATTAAACTTCAATACTGGATCAATTCAAGGATGCTATTCTCATGGTGTGGTGCTCATAGACCACCTCCAGAAGGACAGAACCATCAGCAGGAAGTATTACACTTCAATACTGGATCAATTGAAGGATGCTAATCTCATGAAGTGGTGCTCATAGACTACTTCCAGAAGGACAGAACCATTACCCGGAAGTATTACACTTCACTACTGGACCAATTGAAGGATGCTATTCTCATGATGAGGTGCTCATAGACTACCACCAGGACAGAACCATCACCACGAAGTATTACACTTCACTACTGTACCAATTGAAGGATGCTATTCTCATGATGAGGTGCTCATAGACTACCACCAGGACAGAACCATCACCACGAAGTATTACACTTCACTACTGTACCAGTTGAAGGATGCTATTCTCATGGTGTGGTGCTCATAGACTACCACCAGGACAGAACCATCACCACGAAGTATTACACTTCACTACTGTACCAATTGAAGGATGCTATTCTCATGATGAGGTGCTCATAGACTACCACCAGAAGGACAGAACCATCACCAGGGAGTATTACACTTCACTACTGGATCAATTGAAGGATACTATTCTCATGGTGTGGTGCTCATAGACTACCTCCAGAAGGACAGAACCATCACCAGGGATTATTACACTTCACTACTGGATCAATTGAAGGATACTATTCTCATGGTGTGGTGCTCATAGACTACCACCAGAAGGACAGAACCATCACCAGGGAGTATTACACTTCACTACTGTACCAATTGAAGGATGCTATTCTCATGATGAGGTGCTCATAGACTACCACCAGAAGGACAAAACTATCACCAGGGAGTATTACACTTCACTACTGGATCAATTGAAGGATACTATTCTCATGGTGTGGTGCTCATAGACTACCTTCAGAAGGACAGAACCATCACCAGGGAGTATTACACTTCACTACTGGATCAATTGAAGGATACTATTCTCATGGTGTGGTGCTCATAGACTACCTGCAGAAGGACAAAACTATCACCAGGGAGTATTACACTTCACTACTGGAACAATTGAAGGATACTATTCTCATGATGTGGTGCTCATAAACTACCTCCAGAAGGACAGAACCATCTGCAGGAAATATTATACTGCAATACTGGATCAATTGAAGAATGCTATTCTCATGATGTGGTGCTCATAGACTATTCCAGAAGGACAAAACCATCACCAGGAAGTATTACACTTCACTACTGGACCAGTTGAAGGATGCTATTCTAATGGTGTGGTGCTCATAGACTACCTCCAGAACGACAGAACTATCAGCAGGAAGTATTACGCTTCACTACTGGACCAATTGAAGGATGGTATTCTCATGATGTGGTGCTCATAGACTACCTCCAGAAGGACAGAACCATCACCTGCAAGTATTACACTTCACTACTGGACGAGTTGAAGAATGCAATTCTCATGTGGTGCTCATAAACTACCTCCAGAAGGACAGAACCATCACCAGGAAGTATTACACTTCACTACTGGACCAGTTGAAGGATGCTATTCTCATGGTGTGCTGCTCATAGACTACCACCAGGACAGAACCATCACCAGGAAGTATTACACTTCACTACTGTTACAATTGAAGGATGCTATTCTCTTGATTAGGTGCTCATAGACTACCACCAGAAGGACAGAACCATCACCAGGGAGTATTACACTTCAGTACTGGATCAATTGAAGGATGTTATTCTCATATTGTGGAGCTCATAGACTACCTCCTGAAGGACACAACCATCACTAATGGACCAATTGAAGGATGTTATTCTCATATTGTGGAGCTCATAGACTACCTCCTGAAGGACACAACCATCACTAATGGACCAATTGAAGGATGCTATTCTCATGGTGTGGAGCTCATAGACTACCTCCAGAAGGACACAGCCATCACTAAGACGTATTACACATCACTACTGGACCAATTGAAGGATGCTATTCTCATGGTGTGGTGCTCATAGACTACCAACAGAAGGACAGAACTATCACCAGGAAGTATTACACTTCACTACTACACCAATTGAAGGATGCTATTTTCATGATGTGGTGCCATAGATTACCTCCAGAAGGACAGAGCTATCACCAGGAAGTAGTACACTTCATTATTCGACCAGTTGAAGGATGGTATTCTCATGTTGTGGTACTCATAGACTACCACCAGAAGGACAGAACCATCAGCAGGGATTATTACACTTCACTACTGGATCAATTGAAGGATGTTATTCTCATATTGTGGAGCTCATAGACTACCTCCTGAAGGACACAACCATCACTAATGGACCAATTGAAGGATGCTATTCTCATGGTGTGGTGCTCATAGACTACCTCCAGAAGAATAGAACCATCACCAGGGAGTATTACACTTCACTACTGGACCAATTGAAGGATGCTATTCACATATTGTGGTACTCATAGACTACCTCCTGAAGGACACAACCATCACTAATGGACCAATTGAAGGATGCTATTCTCATTGTGTGGTGCTCATAGACTACCTCCAGAAGAATAGAACCATCACCAGGGAGTATTACACTTCACTACTGGACCAGTTGAAGGATGCTATTCTCATGTTGTGGTACTCATAGACTACCACCAGAAGGACAGAACCATCAGCAGGGATTATTACACTTCACTACTGATTCAATTGAAGGATGTTATTCTCATATTGTGGAGCTCATAGACTACCTCCTGAAGGACACAACCATCACTAATGGACCAATTGAAGGATGCTATTCTCATGGTGTGGTGCTCATAGACTACCTCCAGAAGAATAGAACCATCACCAGGGAGTATTACACTTCACTACTGGACCAATTGAAGGATGCTATTCTGATGGTGTGGTGCTCATAGACTACCTCCAGAAGGACAGAACTATCACCAGGAAGTATTACTCTTCATTATTGGACCTGTTGAAGAATGCTACTCTCATGATGTGGTGCCATAGACTACCTCCAGAAGGACAGAACTATCACCAGGAAGTAGTACACTTCATTATTGGACCAGTTGAAGAATGCTACTCTCATGATTTGGAGCCATAGACTACCTCCAAAAGGGCAGAACTATCACCAGGAAGTATTACTCTTCATTATTGGACCAGTTGAAGGATGCTACTCTCATGGTGTGGTGCCATAGATTACCTCCAGAAGGACAGAGCTATCACCAGAAAGTAGTACACTTCATTATTGGTCTAGTTGAAGGATGCTATTCTCATGTTGTGGTACTCATAGACTACCTCCAGAAGGACAGAACCATCACCAGGAAGTATTACACTTCACTACTGGACCAATTGAAGGATGCTATTCTCATGTTGTGGTACTCATAGACTACCTCCAGAAGGACAGAACCATCACCAGGAAGTATTACACTTCACTACTGAACCAGTTGAAGTATGCTATTCTCATGGTGTGGTGCTCATAGACTACCACCAGGAAGTATTACACTTCACTACTGTACCAATTGTAGGATGCTATTCTCATGATGAGGTGCTCATAGATTACCTCCAGAAGGACAAATCTATCACCAGGGAGTATTACACCTCACTACTGGACCAGTTGAAGGATGCTATTCTCATGAATGTGGTGCTCCTAGACTACCTCCAGAAGGACAGAACTACCACCAGGAAGTATTACACTTCAATACTGGATCAATTCAAGGATGCTATTCTCATGGTGTGGTGCTCATAGACTACCTCCAGAAGGACAGAACTACCACCAGGAAGTATTACACTTCAATACTGGATCAATTGAAGGATGCTAATCTCATGAAGTGGTGCTCATAGACTACTTCCAGAAGGACAGAACCATTACCCGGAAGTATTACACTTCACTACTGGACCGGTTGAAGTATGCTATTCTCATGGTGTGGTGCTCATAGACTACCACCAGGACAGAACCATGACCAGGAAGTATTACACTTCACTACTGTACCAATTGAAGGATGCTATTCTCATGATGAGGTGCTCATAGACTACCACCAGAAGGACAGAACCATCACCAGGGAGTATTACACTTCACTACTGGATCAATTGAAGGATACTATTCTCATGGTGTGGTGCTCACAGACTACCTCCAGAAGGACAAAACTATCACCAGGGAGTATTACACTTCACTACTGGAACAATTGAAGGATACTATTCTCATGATGTGGTGCTCATAAACTACCTCCAGAAGGACAGAACTATCACCAGGAAGTATTATACTTCAATACTGGATCAATTGAAGGATGCTATTCTCATGATGTGGTGCTCATAGACTATTCCAGAAGGACAAAACCATCACCAGGAAGTATTACACTTCACTACTGGACCAATTGAAGGATGCTATTCTCAAGGTGTGGTGCTCATAGACCACCAACAGAAGGACAGAACCATCACCAGGGAGTATTGCACTTCACTACTGGACCAATTGAAGGATGCTATTCTCATGATGTGGTGCTCATAGACTACCTCCAGAAGGACAGAACTATCACTAGGAAGTATTACACTTCACTACTGGATCAATTGAAGGATGTTATTCACATGGCGTGGTGTACATAGACTACCGCCAGAAGGAGAGAACTATCACCAGGAAGTGTTACACTTCATTACTGGACCAATTGAAGGATGCTGTTCTCCTGATGTGGGGTTCATAGACTACCTCCAGAAGAATAGAACCCACACCAGGGAGTATTACACTTCACTACTGGACCATTTGAAGGATGCTATTCTCATGATGTGCTCATAGACTACCTCCAGAAGGACAGAATCATCACCAGGAAGTATTACACTTCACCACTGGACCATTTGAAGGATGCTATTCTCATGGTGTGGTGCTCATAGACTACCTCCAGAAGGACTGAACTATCACCAGGAAGTATTACACTTCACTACTGGACCAATTGAAGGATGCTATTCTCATGATGTAGTGCTCATAGACTACCTCCAGAAGGACAGAACTATCACCAGGAAGTACTACACTTCATTACTGGACCAGTAGAAGGATGCTATTCTCATGATGTGGTGCCATAGACTACCTACAGAAGGACAGAACTATCACCAGGAAGTATTACACTTTATTATTGAACCAGTTGAAGGATGCTATTCTCATGGTGTGGTGCTCACAGACTACCTCCAGAAGGACAGAACTATCACCAGGAGGTATGACCATTATTGGACCAGTTGAAGGGTCTATTCTCATGGTGTGGTGCCATAGATTACCTCCAGATGGACAGAGCTATCACCAGGAAGTAGTACACTTCATTATTCGACCAGTTGAAGGATGGTATTCTCATGTTGTGGTACTCATAGACTACCACCAGAAGGACAGAACCATCACCAGGAAGTATGACACTTCACTACTGAACCAGTTGAAGTATGCTATTCTCATGGTGTGGTGCTCATAGACTACCACCAGGACAGAACCATCACCAGGAAGTATTACACTTCACTACTGTTACAATTGAAGGATGCTATTCTCATGATGAGGTGCTCATAGACTACCACCAGGACAGAACCATCACCAGGAAGTATTACACTTCACTACTGTTACAATTGAAGGATGCTATTCTCATGATGAGGTGCTCATAGACTACCACCAGAAGGACAGACCATCAGCAGGGATTATTACACTTCACTACTGGATCAATTGAAGGATGTTATTCTCATATTGTGAGGCTCATAGACTACCTCCTGAAGGACACAACCATCACTAATGGACCAATTGAAGTATGCTATTCTCATGGTGTGGTGCTCATAGACTACCTCCAGAAGAATAGAACCATCACCAGGGATTATTACACTTCACTACTGGACCAATTGAAGGATGCTATTCACATGGTGTGGTGCTCATAGACTACCTCCAGAAGGACAGAACTATCACCAGGAAGTATTACACTTCATTACTGTACCAGTTGAAGGAAGCTATTTTCATGATGTGGTGCTCATAGACTACCTCCAGAACGACAGAACTATCACCAGGAAGTAGTACACTTCATTATTGGACCAGTTGAAGAATGCTACTCTCATGATGTGGTGCCATAGACTACCTCCAGAAGGACAGATCTATCACCAGGAAGTATTACTCTTCATTATTGGACCTGTTGAAGGATGCTATTCTCATGATGTGGTGCTCATAGACTACCTCCAGAAGGACAGAACTATCACCAGGAGGTATTACACTTCATTATTGGACCAGTTGAAGGATGCCATTCTCATGGTGTGGTGCTCATAGACTACCTCCAGAACGACAGAACTATCACCAGGAAGTATTACACTTCACTACTGTACCAATTGAAGGATGCTATTCTCATGATCAGATGCTCATAGATTACCTCCAGAAGGACAGAACTATCACCAGGAAGTATTACACTTCACCACTGGACCAGTTGACGGATGCTATTCTCATGGTGTGGTGCTCATAGACTACCTCCAGAAGGACAAAACTATCACCAGGGAGTATTACACCTCACTACTGGACCAGTTGAAGGATGCTATTCTCATGAATGTGGTGCTCATAGACTACCTCCAGAAGGACAGAACTACCACCAGGAAGTATTAAACTTCAATACTGGATCAATTCAAGGATGCTATTCTCATGGTGTGGTGCTCATAGACCACCTCCAGAAGGACAGAACCATCAGCAGGAAGTATTACACTTCAATACTGGATCAATTGAAGGATGCTAATCTCATGAAGTGGTGCTCATAGACTACTTCCAGAAGGACAGAACCATTACCCGGAAGTATTACACTTCACTACTGGACCAATTGAAGGATGCTATTCTCATGATGAGGTGCTCATAGACTACCACCAGGACAGAACCATCACCACGAAGTATTACACTTCACTACTGTACCAATTGAAGGATGCTATTCTCATGATGAGGTGCTCATAGACTACCACCAGGACAGAACCATCACCACGAAGTATTACACTTCACTACTGTACCAGTTGAAGGATGCTATTCTCATGGTGTGGTGCTCATAGACTACCACCAGGACAGAACCATCACCACGAAGTATTACACTTCACTACTGTACCAATTGAAGGATGCTATTCTCATGATGAGGTGCTCATAGACTACCACCAGAAGGACAGAACCATCACCAGGGAGTATTACACTTCACTACTGGATCAATTGAAGGATACTATTCTCATGGTGTGGTGCTCATAGACTACCTCCAGAAGGACAGAACCATCACCAGGGAGTATTACACTTCACTACTGGATCAATTGAAGGATACTATTCTCATGGTGTGGTGCTCATAGACTACCACCAGAAGGACAGAACCATCACCAGGGAGTATTACACTTCACTACTGTACCAATTGAAGGATGCTATTCTCATGATGAGGTGCTCATAGACTACCACCAGAAGGACAAAACTATCACCAGGGAGTATTACACTTCACTACTGGATCAATTGAAGGATACTATTCTCATGGTGTGGTGCTCATAGACTACCTTCAGAAGGACAGAACCATCACCAGGGAGTATTACACTTCAGTACTGGATCAATTGAAGGATACTATTCTCATGGTGTGGTGCTCATAGACTACCTGCAGAAGGACAAAACTATCACCAGGGAGTATTACACTTCACTACTGGAACAATTGAAGGATACTATTCTCATGATGTGGTGCTCATAAACTACCTCCAGAAGGACAGAACCATCTGCAGGCAATATTATACTGCAATACTGGATCAATTGAAGAATGCTATTCTCATGATGTGGTGCTCATAGACTATTCCAGAAGGACAAAACCATCACCAGGAAGTATTACACTTCACTACTGGACCAGTTGAAGGATGCTATTCTAATGGTGTGGTGCTCATAGACTACCTCCAGAACGACAGAACTATCAGCAGGAAGTATTACGCTTCACTACTGGACCAATTGAAGGATGCTATTCTCATGATGTGGTGCTCATAGACTACCTCCAGAAGGACAGAACCATCACCTGCAAGTATTACACTTCACTACTGGACGAGTTGAAGAATGCAATTCTCATGTGGTGCTCATAAACTACCTCCAGAAGGACAGAACCATCACCAGGAAGTATTACACTTCACTACTGGACCAGTTGAAGGATGCTATTCTCATGGTGTGCTGCTCATAGACTACCACCAGGACAGAACCATCACCAGGAAGTATTACACTTCACTACTGTTACAATTGAAGGATGCTATTCTCTTGATGAGGTGCTCATAGACTACCACCAGAAGGACAGAACCATCACCAGGGAGTATTACACTTCAGTACTGGATCAATTGAAGGATGTTATTCTCATATTGTGGAGCTCATAGACTACCTCCTGAAGGACACAACCATCACTAATGGACCAATTGAAGGATGTTATTCTCATATTGTGGAGCTCATAGACTACCTCCTGAAGGACACAACCATCACTAATGGACCAATTGAAGGATGCTATTCTCATGGTGTGGAGCTCATAGACTACCTCCAGAAGGACACAGCCATCACTAAGACGTATTACACATCACTACTGGACCAATTGAAGGATGCTATTCTCATGGTGTGGTGCTCATAGACTACCAACAGAAGGACAGAACTATCACCAGGAAGTATTACACTTCACTACTGGACCAATTGAAGGATGCTATTTTCATGATGTGGTGCCATAGATTACCTCCAGAAGGACAGAGCTATCACCAGGAAGTAGTACACTTCATTATTCGACCAGTTGAAGGATGGTATTCTCATGTTGTGGTACTCATAGACTACCACCAGAAGGACAGAACCATCAGCAGGGATTATTACACTTCACTACTGGATCAATTGAAGGATGTTATTCTCATATTGTGGAGCTCATAGACTACCTCCTGAAGGACACAACCATCACTAATGGACCAATTGAAGGATGCTATTCTCATGGTGTGGTGCTCATAGACTACCTCCAGAAGAATAGAACCATCACCAGGGAGTATTACACTTCACTACTGGACCAATTGAAGGATGCTATTCACATATTGTGGTACTCATAGACTACCTCCTGAAGGACACAACCATCACTAATGGACCAATTGAAGGATGCTATTCTCATTGTGTGGTGCTCATAGACTACCTCCAGAAGAATAGAACCATCACCAGGGAGTATTACACTTCACTACTGGACCAGTTGAAGGATGCTATTCTCATGTTGTGGTACTCATAGACTACCACCAGAAGGACAGAACCATCAGCAGGGATTATTACACTTCACTACTGATTCAATTGAAGGATGTTATTCTCATATTGTGGAGCTCATAGACTACCTCCTGAAGGACACAACCATCACTAATGGACCAATTGAAGGATGCTATTCTCATGGTGTGGTGCTCATAGACTACCTCCAGAAGAATAGAACCATCACCAGGGAGTATTACACTTCACTACTGGACCAATTGAAGGATGCTATTCTGATGGTGTGGTGCTCATAGACTACCTCCAGAAGGACAGAACTATCACCAGGAAGTATTACTCTTCATTATTGGACCTGTTGAAGAATGCTACTCTCATGATGTGGTGCCATAGACTACCTCCAGAAGGACAGAACTATCACCAGGAAGTAGTACACTTCATTATTGGACCAGTTGAAGAATGCTACTCTCATGATGTGGAGCCATAGACTACCTCCAAAAGGGCAGAACTATCACCAGGAAGTATTACTCTTCATTATTGGACCAGTTGAAGGATGCTACTCTCATGGTGTGGTGCCATAGATTACCTCCAGAAGGACAGAGCTATCACCAGAAAGTAGTACACTTCATTATTGGTCTAGTTGAAGGATGCTATTCTCATGTTGTGGTACTCATAGACTACCTCCAGAAGGACAGAACCATCACCAGGAAGTATTACACTTCACTACTGGACCAATTGAAGGATGCTATTCTCATGTTGTGGTACTCATAGACTACCTCCAGAAGGACAGAACCATCACCAGGAAGTATTACACTTCACTACTGAACCAGTTGAAGTATGCTATTCTCATGGTGTGGTGCTCATAGACTACCACCAGGAAGTATTACACTTCACTACTGTACCAATTGTAGGATGCTATTCTCATGATGAGGTGCTCATAGATTACCTCCAGAAGGACAGAACTATCACAGGAAGTATTACACTTCACTACTGGACCAGTTGACGGATGATATTCTCATGGTGTGGTGCTCATAGACTACCTCCAGAAGGACAAATCTATCACCAGGGAGTATTACACCTCACTACTGGACCAGTTGAAGGATGCTATTCTCATGAATGTGGTGCTCCTAGACTACCTCCAGAAGGACAGAACTACCACCAGGAAGTATTACACTTCAATACTGGATCAATTCAAGGATGCTATTCTCATGGTGTGGTGCTCATAGACTACCTCCAGAAGGACAGAACTACCACCAGGAAGTATTACACTTCAATACTGGATCAATTGAAGGATGCTAATCTCATGAAGTGGTGCTCATAGACTACTTCCAGAAGGACAGAACCATTACCCGGAAGTATTACACTTCACTACTGGACCGGTTGAAGTATGCTATTCTCATGGTGTGGTGCTCATAGACTACCACCAGGACAGAACCATGACCAGGAAGTATTACACTTCACTACTGTACCAATTGAAGGATGCTATTCTCATGATGAGGTGCTCATAGACTACCACCAGAAGGACAGAACCATCACCAGGGAGTATTACACTTCACTACTGGATCAATTGAAGGATACTATTCTCATGGTGTGGTGCTCACAGACTACCTCCAGAAGGACAAAACTATCACCAGGGAGTATTACACTTCACTACTGGAACAATTGAAGGATACTATTCTCATGATGTGGTGCTCATAAACTACCTCCAGAAGGACAGAACTATCACCAGGAAGTATTATACTTCAATACTGGATCAATTGAAGGATGCTATTCTCATGATGTGGTGCTCATAGACTATTCCAGAAGGACAAAACCATCACCAGGAAGTATTACACTTCACTACTGGACCAATTGAAGGATGCTATTCTCAAGGTGTGGTGCTCATAGACCACCAACAGAAGGACAGAACCATCACCAGGGAGTATTGCACTTCACTACTGGACCAATTGAAGGATGCTATTCTCATGATGTGGTGCTCATAGACTACCTCCAGAAGGACAGAACTATCACTAGGAAGTATTACACTTCACTACTGGATCAATTGAAGGATGTTATTCACATGGCGTGGTGTACATAGACTACCGCCAGAAGGAGAGAACTATCACCAGGAAGTGTTACACTTCATTACTGGACCAATTGAAGGATGCTGTTCTCCTGATGTGGGGTTCATAGACTACCTCCAGAAGAATAGAACCCACACCAGGGAGTATTACACTTCACTACTGGACCATTTGAAGGATGCTATTCTCATGATGTGCTCATAGACTACCTCCAGAAGGACAGAATCATCACCAGGAAGTATTACACTTCACCACTGGACCATTTGAAGGATGCTATTCTCATGGTGTGGTGCTCATAGACTACCTCCAGAAGGACTGAACTATCACCAGGAAGTATTACACTTCACTACTGGACCAATTGAAGGATGCTATTCTCATGATGTAGTGCTCATAGACTACCTCCAGAAGGACAGAACTATCACCAGGAAGTACTACACTTCATTACTGGACCAGTAGAAGGATGCTATTCTCATGATGTGGTGCCATAGACTACCTACAGAAGGACAGAACTATCACCAGGAAGTATTACACTTTATTATTGAACCAGTTGAAGGATGCTATTCTCATGGTGTGGTGCTCACAGACTACCTCCAGAAGGACAGAACTATCACCAGGAGGTATGACCATTATTGGACCAGTTGAAGGGTCTATTCTCATGGTGTGGTGCCATAGATTACCTCCAGATGGACAGAGCTATCACCAGGAAGTAGTACACTTCATTATTCGACCAGTTGAAGGATGGTATTCTCATGTTGTGGTACTCATAGACTACCACCAGAAGGACAGAACCATCACCAGGAAGTATGACACTTCACTACTGAACCAGTTGAAGTATGCTATTCTCATGGTGTGGTGCTCATAGACTACCACCAGGACAGAACCATCACCAGGAAGTATTACACTTCACTACTGTTACAATTGAAGGATGCTATTCTCATGATGAGGTGCTCATAGACTACCACCAGGACAGAACCATCACCAGGAAGTATTACACTTCACTACTGTTACAATTGAAGGATGCTATTCTCATGATGAGGTGCTCATAGACTACCACCAGAAGGACAGACCATCAGCAGGGATTATTACACTTCACTACTGGATCAATTGAAGGATGTTATTCTCATATTGTGAGGCTCATAGACTACCTCCTGAAGGACACAACCATCACTAATGGACCAATTGAAGTATGCTATTCTCATGGTGTGGTGCTCATAGACTACCTCCAGAAGAATAGAACCATCACCAGGGATTATTACACTTCACTACTGGACCAATTGAAGGATGCTATTCACATGGTGTGGTGCTCATAGACTACCTCCAGAAGGACAGAACTATCACCAGGAAGTATTACACTTCATTACTGTACCAGTTGAAGGAAGCTATTTTCATGATGTGGTGCTCATAGACTACCTCCAGAACGACAGAACTATCACCAGGAAGTAGTACACTTCATTATTGGACCAGTTGAAGAATGCTACTCTCATGATGTGGTGCCATAGACTACCTCCAGAAGGACAGATCTATCACCAGGAAGTATTACTCTTCATTATTGGACCTGTTGAAGGATGCTATTCTCATGATGTGGTGCTCATAGACTACCTCCAGAAGGACAGAACTATCACCAGGAGGTATTACACTTCATTATTGGACCAGTTGAAGGATGCCATTCTCATGGTGTGGTGCTCATAGACTACCTCCAGAACGACAGAACTATCACCAGGAAGTATTACACTTCACTACTGTACCAATTGAAGGATGCTATTCTCATGATCAGATGCTCATAGATTACCTCCAGAAGGACAGAACTATCACCAGGAAGTATTACACTTCACCACTGGACCAGTTGACGGATGCTATTCTCATGGTGTGGTGCTCATAGACTACCTCCAGAAGGACAAAACTATCACCAGGGAGTATTACACCTCACTACTGGACCAGTTGAAGGATGCTATTCTCATGAATGTGGTGCTCATAGACTACCTCCAGAAGGACAGAACTACCACCAGGAAGTATTAAACTTCAATACTGGATCAATTCAAGGATGCTATTCTCATGGTGTGGTGCTCATAGACCACCTCCAGAAGGACAGAACCATCAGCAGGAAGTATTACACTTCAATACTGGATCAATTGAAGGATGCTAATCTCATGAAGTGGTGCTCATAGACTACTTCCAGAAGGACAGAACCATTACCCGGAAGTATTACACTTCACTACTGGACCAATTGAAGGATGCTATTCTCATGATGAGGTGATCATAGACTACCACCAGGACAGAACCATCACCACGAAGTATTACACTTCACTACTGTACCAATTGAAGGATGCTATTCTCATGATGAGGTGCTCATAGACTACCACCAGGACAGAACCATCACCACGAAGTATTACACTTCACTACTGTACCAGTTGAAGGATGCTATTCTCATGGTGTGGTGCTCATAGACTACCACCAGGACAGAACCATCACCACGAAGTATTACACTTCACTACTGTACCAATTGAAGGATGCTATTCTCATGATGAGGTGCTCATAGACTACCACCAGAAGGACAGAACCATCACCAGGGAGTATTACACTTCACTACTGGATCAATTGAAGGATACTATTCTCATGGTGTGGTGCTCATAGACTACCTCCAGAAGGACAGAACCATCACCAGGGAGTATTACACTTCACTACTGGATCAATTGAAGGATACTATTCTCATGGTGTGGTGCTCATAGACTACCACCAGAAGGACAGAACCATCACCAGGGAGTATTACTCTTCACTACTGTACCAATTGAAGGATGCTATTCTCATGATGAGGTGCTCATAGACTACCACCAGAAGGACAAAACTATCACCAGGGAGTATTACACTTCACTACTGGATCAATTGAAGGATACTATTCTCATGGTGTGGTGCTCATAGACTACCTTCAGAAGGACAGAACCATCACCAGGGAGTATTACACTTCAGTACTGGATCAATTGAAGGATACTATTCTCATGGTGTGGTGCTCATAGACTACCTGCAGAAGGACAAAACTATCACCAGGGAGTATTACACTTCACTACTGGAACAATTGAAGGATACTATTCTCATGATGTGGTTCTCATAAACTACCTCCAGAAGGACAGAACCATCTGCAGGCAATATTATACTGCAATACTGGATCAATTGAAGAATGCTATTCTCATGATGTGGTGCTCATAGACTATTCCAGAAGGACAAAACCATCACCAGGAAGTATTACACTTCACTACTGGACCAGTTGAAGGATGCTATTCTAATGGTGTGGTGCTCATAGACTACCTCCAGAACGACAGAACTATCAGCAGGAAGTATTACGCTTCACTACTGGACCAATTGAAGGATGCTATTCTCATGATGTGGTGCTCATAGACTACCTCCAGAAGGACAGAACCATCACCAGGAAGTATTACACTTCACTACTGGACCAGTTGAAGGATGCTATTCTCATGGTGTGCTGCTCATAGACTACCACCAGGACAGAACCATCACCAGGAAGTATTACACTTCACTACTGTTACAATTGAAGGATGCTATTCTCATGATGAGGTGCTCATAGACTACCACCAGAAGGACAGACCATCAGCAGGGATTATTACACTTCACTACTGGATCAATTGAAGGATGTTATTCTCATATTGTGAGGCTCATAGACTACCTCCTGAAGGACACAACCATCACTAATGGACCAATTGAAGTATGCTATTCTCATGGTGTGGTGCTCATAGACTACCTCCAGAAGAATAGAACCATCACCAGGGATTATTACACTTCACTACTGGACCAATTGAAGGATGCTATTCACATGGTGTGGTGCTCATAGACTACCTCCAGAAGGACAGAACTATCACCAGGAAGTATTACACTTCATTACTGTACCAGTTGAAGGAAGCTATTTTCATGATGTGGTGCTCATAGACTACCTCCAGAACGACAGAACTATCACCAGGAAGTAGTACACTTCATTATTGGACCAGTTGAAGAATGCTACTCTCATGATGTGGTGCCATAGACTACCTCCAGAAGGACAGATCTATCACCAGGAAGTATTACTCTTCATTATTGGACCTGTTGAAGGATGCTATTCTCATGATGTGGTGCTCATAGACTACCTCCAGAAGGACAGAACTATCACCAGGAGGTATTACACTTCATTATTGGACCAGTTGAAGGATGCCATTCTCATGGTGTGGTGCTCATAGACTACCTCCAGAACGACAGAACTATCACCAGGAAGTATTACACTTCACTACTGTACCAATTGAAGGATGCTATTCTCATGATCAGATGCTCATAGATTACCTCCAGAAGGACAGAACTATCACCAGGAAGTATTACACTTCACCACTGGACCAGTTGACGGATGCTATTCTCATGGTGTGGTGCTCATAGACTACCTCCAGAAGGACAAAACTATCACCAGGGAGTATTACACCTCACTACTGGACCAGTTGAAGGATGCTATTCTCATGAATGTGGTGCTCATAGACTACCTCCAGAAGGACAGAACTACCACCAGGAAGTATTAAACTTCAATACTGGATCAATTCAAGGATGCTATTCTCATGGTGTGGTGCTCATAGACCACCTCCAGAAGGACAGAACCATCAGCAGGAAGTATTACACTTCAATACTGGATCAATTGAAGGATGCTAATCTCATGAAGTGGTGCTCATAGACTACTTCCAGAAGGACAGAACCATTACCCGGAAGTATTACACTTCACTACTGGACCAATTGAAGGATGCTATTCTCATGATGAGGTGATCATAGACTACCACCAGGACAGAACCATCACCACGAAGTATTACACTTCACTACTGTACCAATTGAAGGATGCTATTCTCATGATGAGGTGCTCATAGACTACCACCAGGACAGAACCATCACCACGAAGTATTACACTTCACTACTGTACCAGTTGAAGGATGCTATTCTCATGGTGTGGTGCTCATAGACTACCACCAGGACAGAACCATCACCACGAAGTATTACACTTCACTACTGTACCAATTGAAGGATGCTATTCTCATGATGAGGTGCTCATAGACTACCACCAGAAGGACAGAACCATCACCAGGGAGTATTACACTTCACTACTGGATCAATTGAAGGATACTATTCTCATGGTGTGGTGCTCATAGACTACCTCCAGAAGGACAGAACCATCACCAGGGAGTATTACACTTCACTACTGGATCAATTGAAGGATACTATTCTCATGGTGTGGTGCTCATAGACTACCACCAGAAGGACAGAACCATCACCAGGGAGTATTACTCTTCACTACTGTACCAATTGAAGGATGCTATTCTCATGATGAGGTGCTCATAGACTACCACCAGAAGGACAAAACTATCACCAGGGAGTATTACACTTCACTACTGGATCAATTGAAGGATACTATTCTCATGGTGTGGTGCTCATAGACTACCTTCAGAAGGACAGAACCATCACCAGGGAGTATTACACTTCAGTACTGGATCAATTGAAGGATACTATTCTCATGGTGTGGTGCTCATAGACTACCTGCAGAAGGACAAAACTATCACCAGGGAGTATTACACTTCACTACTGGAACAATTGAAGGATACTATTCTCATGATGTGGTTCTCATAAACTACCTCCAGAAGGACAGAACCATCTGCAGGCAATATTATACTGCAATACTGGATCAATTGAAGAATGCTATTCTCATGATGTGGTGCTCATAGACTATTCCAGAAGGACAAAACCATCACCAGGAAGTATTACACTTCACTACTGGACCAGTTGAAGGATGCTATTCTAATGGTGTGGTGCTCATAGACTACCTCCAGAACGACAGAACTATCAGCAGGAAGTATTACGCTTCACTACTGGACCAATTGAAGGATGCTATTCTCATGATGTGGTGCTCATAGACTACCTCCAGAAGGACAGAACCATCACCTGCAAGTATTACACTTCACTACTGGACGAGTTGAAGAATGCAATTCTCATGTGGTGCTCATAAACTACCTCCAGAAGGACAGAACCATCACCAGGAAGTATTACACTTCACTACTGGACCAGTTGAAGGATGCTATTCTCATGGTGTGCTGCTCATAGACTACCACCAGGACAGAACCATCACCAGGAAGTATTACACTTCACTACTGTTACAATTGAAGGATGCTATTCTCTTGATGAGGTGCTCATAGACTACCACCAGAAGGACAGAACCATCACCAGGGAGTATTACACTTCAGTACTGGATCAATTGAAGGATGTTATTCTCATATTGTGGAGCTCATAGACTACCTCCTGAAGGACACAACCATCACTAATGGACCAATTGAAGGATGTTATTCTCATATTGTGGAGCTCATAGACTACCTCCTGAAGGACACAACCATCACTAATGGACCAATTGAAGGATGCTATTCTCATGGTGTGGAGCTCATAGACTACCTCCAGAAGGACACAGCCATCACTAAGACGTATTACACATCACTACTGGACCAATTGAAGGATGCTATTCTCATGGTGTGGTGCTCATAGACTACCAACAGAAGGACAGAACTATCACCAGGAAGTATTACACTTCACTACTGGACCAATTGAAGGATGCTATTTTCATGATGTGGTGCCATAGATTACCTCCAGAAGGACAGAGCTATCACCAGGAAGTAGTACACTTCATTATTCGACCAGTTGAAGGATGGTATTCTCATGTTGTGGTACTCATAGACTACCACCAGAAGGACAGAACCATCAGCAGGGATTATTACACTTCACTACTGGATCAATTGAAGGATGTTATTCTCATATTGTGGAGCTCATAGACTACCTCCTGAAGGACACAACCTTCACTAATGGACCAATTGAAGGATGCTATTCTCATGGTGTGGTGCTCATAGACTACCTCCAGAAGAATAGAACCATCACCAGGGAGTATTACACTTCACTACTGGACCAATTGAAGGATGCTATTCACATATTGTGGTACTCATAGACTACCTCCTGAAGGACACAACCATCACTAATGGACCAATTGAAGGATGCTATTCTCATTGTGTGGTGCTCATAGACTACCTCCAGAAGAATAGAACCATCACCAGGGAGTATTACACTTCACTACTGGACCAGTTGAAGGATGCTATTCTCATGTTGTGGTACTCATAGACTACCACCAGAAGGACAGAACCATCAGCAGGGATTATTACACTTCACTACTGGATCAATTGAAGGATGTTATTCTCATATTGTGGAGCTCATAGACTACCTCCTGAAGGACACAACCATCACTAATGGACCAATTGAAGGATGCTATTCTGATGGTGTGGTGCTCATAGACTACCACCAGAAGGACAGAACCATCAGCAGGGATTATTACACTTCACTACTGGATCAATTGAAGGATGTTATTCTCATATTGTGGAGCTCATAGACTACCTCCTGAAGGACACAACCATCACTAATGGACCAATTGAAGGATGCTATTCTGATGGTGTGGTGCTCATAGACTACCTCCAGAAGGACAGAACTATCACCAGGAAGTATTACTCTTCATTATTGGACCTGTTGAAGAATGCTACTCTCATGATGTGGTGCCATAGACTACCTCCAGAAGGACAGAACTATCACCAGGAAGTAGTACACTTCATTATTGGACCAGTTGAAGAATGCTACTCTCATGATGTGGTGCCATAGACTACCTCCAAAAGGGCAGAACTATCACCAGGAAGTATTACTCTTCATTATTGGACCAGTTGAAGGATGCTACTCTCATGGTGTGGTGCCATAGATTACCTCCAGAAGGACAGAGCTATCACCAGAAAGTAGTACACTTCATTATTGGTCTAGTTGAAGGATGCTATTCTCATGTTGTGGTACTCATAGACTACCTCCAGAAGGACAGAACCATCACCAGGAAGTATTACACTTCACTACTGGACCAATTGAAGGATGCTATTCTCATGTTGCGGTACTCATAGACTACCTCCAGAAGGACAGAACCATCACCAGGAAGTATTACACTTCACTACTGAACCAGTTGAAGTATGCTATTCTCATGGTGTGGTGCTCATAGACTACCACCAGGAAGTATTACACTTCACTACTGTACCAATTGTAGGATGCTATTCTCATGATGAGGTGCTCATAGATTACCTCCAGAAGGACAGAACTATCACAGGAAGTATTACACTTCACTACTGGACCAGTTGACGGATGATATTCTCATGGTGTGGTGCTCATAGACTACCTCCAGAAGGACAAATCTATCACCAGGGAGTATTACACCTCACTACTGGACCAGTTGAAGGATGCTATTCTCATGAATGTGGTGCTCCTAGACTACCTCCAGAAGGACAGAACTACCACCAGGAAGTATTACACTTCAATACTGGATCAATTCAAGGATGCTATTCTCATGGTGTGGTGCTCATAGACTACCTCCAGAAGGACAGAACTACCACCAGGAAGTATTACACTTCAATACTGGATCAATTGAAGGATGCTAATCTCATGAAGTGGTGCTCATAGACTACTTCCAGAAGGACAGAACCATTACCCGGAAGTATTACACTTCACTACTGGACCGGTTGAAGTATGCTATTCTCATGGTGTGGTGCTCATAGACTACCACCAGGACAGAACCATGACCAGGAAGTATTACACTTCACTACTGTACCAATTGAAGGATGCTATTCTCATGATGAGGTGCTCATAGACTACCACCAGAAGGACAGAACCATCACCAGGGAGTATTACACTTCACTACTGGATCAATTGAAGGATACTATTCTCATGGTGTGGTGCTCACAGACTACCTCCAGAAGGACAAAACTATCACCAGGGAGTATTACACTTCACTACTGGAACAATTGAAGGATACTATTCTCATGATGTGGTGCTCATAAACTACCTCCAGAAGGACAGAACTATCACCAGGAAGTATTATACTTCAATACTGGATCAATTGAAGGATGCTATTCTCATGATGTGGTGCTCATAGACTATTCCAGAAGGACAAAACCATCACCAGGAAGTATTACACTTCACTACTGGACCAATTGAAGGATGCTATTTTCATGATGTGGTGCTCACAGACTACCTGCAGAAGGACAGAACTATCACCAGGAAGTATTACACTTCACTACTGGACCAATTGAAGGATGCTATTCTCATGATGTGGTGCTCATAGACTACCAACAGAAGGACAGAACTATCACCAGGAAGTATTACACTTCACTACTGGACCAATTGAAGGATGCTATTCTCATGGTGTGGTGCTCATAGACTACCAACAGAAGGACAGAACTATCACCAGGAAGTATTACACTTCACTACTGGATCAGTTGAAGGATGCTATTTTCATGATGTGGTGCTCACAGACTACCTGCAGAAGGACAAAACTATCACCAGGGAGTACTACACTTCACTACTGGATCACTTGAAGGATGCTATTCTCATGTTGTGGTGCTCATAGTCTACCTCCAGAAGGACAAAACTATCACTAGGAAGTATTACACTTCACTACTGTACCAATTGAAGGATGCTATTCCCATGTTGTGGTGCTCATAGACTAACTCCAGAAGGACAAAACTATCACTAGGAAGTATTACACTTCACTACTGTACCAATTGAAGGATGCTATTCTCATGTTGTGGTGCTCATAGTCTACCTCCAGAAGGACAAAACTATCACTAGGAAGTATTACACTTCACTACTGTACCAATTGAAGGATGCTATTCTCATGTTGTGGTGCTCATAGACTAACTCCAGAAGGACAGGACCATCACCAGGGAGTATTACACGCACTACTGGACCAACTGAAGGATGCTATTCTCATGATGTAGTGCTCATAGACCACCTCCAGAAGGACAGAACTATCAGCAGGAAGTATTACACTTCACTACTGGACCAGTTGAAGGATGCTATTCTCATGGAGTGGTGCTCATAGACCACCTCCAGAAGGACAGAACTATCACCAGGGAGTATTACACTTCACTACTGGACCAATTGAAAGATGCTGTTCAGGCTAAAGATCGCCGCTTATGGGAAGGAAAGCTTTCCTTCATCACGATAATTCAGATTCACAAACGTCTGGGATTGCTGCTTCTGCTGTGGCTTTTATTTGTGGAGGAAATTAAAACACAGTAAATGAGGACAAACCCCTCACACCCTGGAAATTTGAAACAAAATATCCGCCAGAATTACTCAATGTGATCCACGGCAAATGATGGATAGTTTCCGAAAGAGACAAAAACCTATCGCACTTTATTTCTTGGGGTTGGTTTCTTATTAATGTTAGCGCCACTCACTGGTTTACAATTCGCTGTATTATACCTGCCAGTGAAAGTGAACTGCCCTCGTTTTGCTACTCTTCTATCCAAGCAGCCAAGATACATTTATGCAAGTATTTAATGTCGTGCTTACTTATTAGTGAAACTGTTTATCCAGAAATTCACTTGAAATAAACTCCATTTATTTTTATCCACAGTCACGTAATTCTTCAAGATTGCAGTAATACATTTCTTTGTTAATTCCAAAAACCGGTGCCACCACAAATAGCATGTCATTTGTTTTTGCACCCGAAAGCTTCAGGACATTATTAGCTGGGGGACTTTTAAAACCTCAAATGACTGGCCCGTTTCATTTACTACCGGATACTCATACGAAATATCGACTGTATACCTTTAACGTTTTCTCGAGTCTTCCAGTTTCTGGAGGTGTTGCACATGTTAGCGGTAAGGCAATTATTAGAACGGTCGAGTAAAATGTCGTGCCGTTATACCTTCTATTTGGTGATGTAGTTCTTTAATAACATGATTCTCTGGCATTAATATGCAACGAATATAAAGATTCTCCACTTCCAGATCACCAAGTTGAACATTATGGAGAAAATAATCTTCCCAGTTGTAATTATAAGTATCGACTGAACAAATTCTGATATTACGTCGGACACAATTTAATTTCATTTTTCCTCTTGGTTTTGAGATTTATTTGGCCTTTGCAGTCAGTCGGTTTCTGCGCATGACGCCAATACTTTGAAGTGAGTTTATCACCAGAGCTTCTGCGAAAGATGAATGGATGTCAACAGTTCCGAGGTCAGCTTAGTGAAATGGGACCTGTATCGTACCTTGCGTCTCGTAAACTCGTAATCTCAGCAAGTATGGGCGGTTTTTGTAGCGTAAAGTGTCTTGGCTTTAATGGTACAACTCTAACTTGTTTTATAAAATAAATGAAGTAACCTTTATAAATATTTTTAAATGTGTTTAAATATTTTATTCGTCTCTTTCTCTCTCTCTCTCTCTCTCTTGGATGAACGGAAAACAGCTGCTTGTGTTTTGTTTTTTATCATGTTTTGTCTCGGGACTTGATGAAATTCTGGGCAACAACGGAGAAAATCGTGCACATAACGGCGGCCAATTTCGTATCCTTTCAGTTTGGAAGTAGCACTCAACCATGCAAATTGTATGATGATAGTCACTTCCATCTCGCGTGCAAAGAACGCACAAAATGTCCTGGTGGAAAAACAGTTCTGCATCACCGCAGTACATCAACCTGTTTACCTAGTCGGAAACGCTCCAGGGGCTAGCTGGAGTAACAATGACGTCATTCATTTAAACCGACTGGCGGAAGGGTGAAGACCAGTTATAATTATTTAGTGTGGTAATGAACTTTCTTACATAAGCATCACATGCATATCATACCGTTATAAACAGACCCGATTGTCTTTTATTTTATTATCTGTTTTCTCAGTTGCTAAATTGTCACCATGTATATATGATCATTGGAATGAAATATCGCGGCGTTTATCTTATTTTACATGCATATTCTCTGAAGTAACAACGACTATGTTCTAATTCAAGGCAAACTCAAAAGAAAAGTCTTCGCACGCATGTTTTTTTAATACATGTTCGCATTCCAATATCCATTGATTTTAGTCATTCAGGAACAGAAATTAGAAGCTGTTTTATACCCCATGTCCGTCGGGAAGAACAGGGGTTTCCAAAGTGAAGGCATTAGTATATACTTACAATCCGCCGTTAATATGGTAGTATATGCAGTCCAGTTTTACCTGTAAACGAGAAGGAACTCTGTTAGTAAACAGACAAGGATCTGTTTCTTCTAAATCGATAGGGTTATTTTTCCCTAGTCAAAGGGAAGTGACCCGTTTCGGGGGCCACGTGCGGAGGACACCTGTGGAACTCTGACCTCGCTGCAAGTTCAGGGTCAAGCACCCAGCGAGCTGGCAAGTTCAAGGGAGCAGCTCTGCCCGGCCAGGATCATCCTGGTCGATATACCCAACCAGGGGTCGTTCCACCCTCCCTTTGTGCCATTTCGGCCCTAAGGGACGCGCTGCGCAATTAAAACGATTACAATAAACACCGCTCTGAAAGCTGTGCGAATTAGTCTTTCAAAACGTGGCTTGCGGTCGAGAGAAAACAGGGATCTCGGAGCAATCACTTGGTTCTACATTTGGGGATGCGTCTTCTCTGCCAAACAAACAGAATCGTCGCCCATTGCGTCGGGAAAACTACTGTCAGCAACCAAATCACATTCACAACACTTTCTCCACCCACTACACTTCATTTTTGTATAATTTCTACAAAATATTGTCACCCAAGCTTATTTTTCTATCTTCTTAATTGAGACAAATCTCTGCAGAATTAGATACATTACTAGGTGCAAGTGAATGATAGTCAGAGCTCGTTACATGTTCACGTTGAAACTGCATGCTCTTTCCATGCCATCGCGAGAGTAGCAACAACACTTTAAAAATGACAAAAGTATTGACAAATTCAAACCAATAATATCGGAAAGGGCAAATGCCACAGAAAAGGTTATCAGAAATAGATTTTGTCCTTTAATGAGTCATACAGTTGTTGCCTATCTCTTCAGCTTTATCAGTTAAACAAAATTCTTTCCGGATGAAGAGCACTTTAGAGGCTGTTCCCACAAAACTCAAGACATACACTTTATTTGTTATTTATATATCTTTAATATATATAATATTTTCATCAAAATCGTTAGTCATTTTTTGAGAAAATAAAAAGCTTTCGAAAAATGTTCCACGTAAGGGGATGGGGGTATTTTCTTGAACATCTTCGTGTCGCATCTTTGGAAAATATTGAACTTCAGTAGCAAATGCCGAGTTATGCTGTTCTCACAAAAACAGCACCTTTTCCCAAAAATGCTTTTTCTGGACTCAGAGGTCATTAAAACATGCATTTCCGTGAAATCTCGATACATACAGCGAATTTCTCCTTCTCTACCTACCAGTTATATGGTGGATAAAGTAAAATGTGGGTTATCGCAATTATCTTCTAAGTACTTTCTTGAGATTCTCTCATTATTCAGCATGCAGTTATTGCATGTAGCGTGGAACAAATCAGCGTTCACTGCTATCGCCCCACGACGTTTTCCGTCGAGTCTACAACGCTTATCATGTCACTCACTAGGCTGACAGTGCGCTGGTGTCCACCAAATGGCTAACACCACCGCTTAGCTCAGCAGACATTGTGACGCCACCATGTGAGTGTGCGCTGGTATCCACCAATTGGGATAATATCACCGCTTAGCTCAGCAGACATTGTGACGCCACCATGTGAGTGTGCGCTGGTTTCCACCAATTGGGATAATATCACCGCTTAGCTCAGCAGACATTGTGACGCCACCCTGTGAGTATGAGCTGGTTTCGACCAATTGGGGTAACATCACCCCTTAGCTCAGCAGACATTGTGACGCCACCCTGTGAGGGTGCGCTGGTTTCGACCACTTGGGGTAATATCAACTCTTAGCTCAGCAGACATTGTGACGCCACCATGTGAGTGTGCGCTGGTTTCCACCAATTGGGATAATATCACCGCTTAGCTCAGCAGACATTGTGACGCCACCCTGTGAGTATGAGCTGGTTTCCACCAATTGGGGTAACATCACCCCTTAGCTCAGCAGACATTGTGACGCCACCCTGTGAGTATGAGCTGGTTTCGACCAATTGGGGTAACATCACCGCTTGTGCTCAGCAGACATTGTGACGCCACCCTGTGAGTGTGCGCTGGTTTCCACCAATTGGGATAATATCACCGCTTAGCTCAGCAGACTTTGTGACGCCACCCTGTGAGTATGAGCTGGTTTCGATCAATTGGGGTATTATCACCGCTTAGCTCAGCAGACATTGTGACGCCACCCTGTGAGTATGAGCTGGTTTCCACCAATTGGGGTAATATCACCGCTTAGCTCAGCAGACATTGTGACGCCACCCTGTAGTGTGCGCTGGTTTCGACCAATTGGGGTAATATCACCGCTTGGCTCAGCAGACTTTGTGACGCCACCCTGTGAGTGTGTGCTGGTGTCCACACAATGGCTAACATCACCGCTTGCCTCAGCAGACATTGTGACGTCACCCTGTGAGGGTGCGCTGGTTTCAACCAATTGGGGTAACATCACCGCTTAGCTCAGCAGACATTGTGACGCCACCCTGTGAGGGAGCGCTGGATTCGACCAATTGGGGTAATATCACCGCTTGGCTCAGCAGACTTTGTGACGCCACCCTGTCAGGGTGCGGTGGTTTCGACCAATTGGGGTAATATCACCGCTTAGCTCAGCAGACATTGTGACGCCACCCTGTGAGTATGAGCTGGTTTCCACCAATTCGGGTAATATCACCGCTTAGCTCAGCAGACATTGTGACGCCACCCTGTAGTGTGCGCTAGTTTCGACCAAGTGGGGTAATATCACCGCTTGGCTGAGCAGACTTTGTGACGCCACCCTGTGAGTATGAGCTGGTTTCCACCAATTGGGGTAACATCACCCCTTAGCTCAGCAGACATTGTGACGCCACCCTGTGAGTATGAGCTGGTTTCGACCAATTGGGGTAACATCACCCCTTAGCTCAGCAGACATTGTAACGCCACCCTGTGAGTATGAGCTGGTTTCGACCAATTGGGGTATTATCACCGCTTGTGCTCAGCAGACATTGTGACGCCACCCTGTGAGTGTGCGCTGGTTTCCACCAATTGGGATAATATCACCGCTTAGCTCAGCAGACATTGTGACGCCACCCTGTGAGGGTGCGCTGGTTTCAACCAATTGGGGTAATATCACCGCTTAGCTCAGCAGACATTGTGACGCCACCCTGTGAGTATGAGCTGGTTTCGATCAATTGGGGTAATATCACCGCTTAGCTCAGCAGACATTGTGACGCCACCCTGTGAGTATGAGCTGGTTTCCACCAATTGGGGTAATATCACCCCTTAGCTCAGCAGACATTGTGACGCCACCCTGTGAGTATGAGCTGGTTTCGACCAATTGGGGTATTATCACCGCTTGTGCTCAGCAGACATTGTGACGCCACCCTGTGAGTGTGCGCTGGTTTCCACCAATTGGGATAATATCACCGCTTAGCTCAGCAGACATTGTGACGCCACCCTGTAGTGTGCGCTTGTTTCGACCAATTGCGGTAATATCACCGCTTGGCTCAGCAGACTTTGTGACGCCACCCTGTGAGTATGAGCTAGTTTCCACCAATTGGGGTAACATCACCCCTTAGCTCAGCAGACATTGTGACGCCACCCTGTGAGTATGAGCTGGTTTCGACCAATTGGGGTAATATCACCGCTTGTGCTCAGCAGACATTGTGACGCCACCCTGTGAGTATGTGCTGGTTTCCACCAATTGGGATAATATCACCGCTTAGCTCAGCAGACATTGTGACGCCACCCTGTGAGGGTGCGCTGGTTTCAACCAATTGGGGTAACATCACCGCTTAGCTCAGCAGACATTGTGACGCCACCCTGTGAGGGTGCGCTGGTTTCAACCAATTGGGGTAACATCACCGCTTAGCTCAGCAGACATTGTGACGCCACCCTGTGAGGGAGCGCATTGTGACGCCACCCTGTGAGGGAGCGCTGGTTTCGACCAATTGGGGTAATATCACCGCTTGGCTCAGCAGACTTTGTGACGCCACCCTGTGAGGGTGCGCTGGTTTCGACCAATTGGGGTAATATCACCGCTTAGCTCAGCAGACATTGTGACGCCACCCTGTGAGTATGAGCTGGTTTCCACCAATTGGGGTAATATCACCGCTTAGATCAGCAGACATTGTGACGCCACCCTGTGAATATGAGCTGGTTTCCACCAATTGGGGTAATATCACCGCTTAGATCAGCAGACATTGTGACGCCACCCTGTAGTGTGCGCTGGTTTCGACCAATTGGGGTAATATCACCGCTTGGCCCAGCAGAATTTGTGACACCACCCTGTGACTGTGCGCTGGTGTCCACCAAATGGCTAACACCACCGCTTGGCTCAGCAGACATTGTGACGCCACCCTGTGAGTATGAGCTGGTTTCCACCAATTGGGGTAATATCACCGCTTAGCTCAGCAGACATTGTGACGCCACCCTGTGAATATGAGCTGGTTTCCACCATTTGGGATAATATCACCGCTTGTGCTCAGCAGACTTTGTGACGCCACCCTGTGAATATGAGCTGGTTTCCACCAATTGGGATAATATCACCGCTTAACTCAGCAGACATTGTCACGCCACCCTGTGAGTATGAGCTGGTTTCAAACAATTGGGGTAACATCACCGCTTAGCTCAGCAGACGTTGTGACGCCACCCTGTGACTGTGCGCTGGTTTCGACCAATTGGCTAACATCACCGCTTAGGTCAGCAGACATTGTGACGCCACCCTGTGAGTGTGCGCTGGTTTCGACCAATTGGGGTAATATCACCGCTTAGCTTAGCACTTTGTGACGCCAACCTGTGAGTATGAGCTGGATTCATTCAATTGGGGTAATATCACCGCTTAGCTCAGCAGACATTGTGACGCCACCCTGTGAGTATGAGCTGGTTTCCACCACTTGGGGTAATATCACCGCTTAGCTCAGCAGACATTGTGACGCCACCCTGTAGTGTGCGCTGGTTTCGATCAATTGGTGTAATATCACCGCTTCGCTCAGCAGACGTTGTGACGCCACCCTGTGAGTGTGCGCTGGTGTCCACCAAATGGCTAACATTACCGCTTGGCTCAGCAGACATTGTGACGCCACCCTGTGAGTATGAGCTGGTTTCCACCAATTGGGGTAATATCTCCGCTTAGCTCAGCAGACATTGTGACGCCACCCTGTGAGTATGAGCTGGTTTCGACCAATTGGGGTACTATCACCGCTTGTGCTCAGCAGACATTGTGACGCCACCCTGTGAGTATGAACTGGTTTCGACAAATTGGGATAATATCACCGCTTAGCTCAGCAGACATTGTGACGCCACCCTGTGAGGGTGCGCTGGTTTCGACCAATTGGGGTAATATCACCCCTTAGCTCAGCAGACATTGTGACGCCACCCTGTGAGTGCGCTGGTTTCGACCAATTGGGATATCACCCCTTAGGTCAGCATACATTGTGACGCCACCCTTGTGAGGGTGCGCTGGTTTCGACCAATTGGGGTAACATCACCCCTTAGCTCAGCAGACATTGTGACGCCACCCTGTGAGGGTGCGCTGGTTTCGACCAATTGGGGTAACATCACCCCTTAGCTCAGCAGACATTGTGACGCCACCCTGTGAGGATGCGCTGGTTTCCACCAATTGGGGTAATATCACAGCTTAGCTCAGCAGACATTGTGACGCCACCCTGTGAATATGAGCTGGTTTCGACCAATTGGGATAATATCACCGCTTAACTCAGCAGACATTGTCACGCCACCCTGTGAGTATGAGCTGGTTTCAACCAATTGGGGTAATATCACCGCTTAGCTCAGCAGACATTGTGACGCCACCATGTAGTGTGCGCTGGTTTCGACCAATTGGGGTAATATCACCGCTTGGCTCAGCAGACTTTGTGACTCCACCCTGTGAGTGTGCGCTGGTGTCCACCGAATGGCTAACATCACCGCTTGGCTCAGCAGATATTGTGACGCCAACCTGTGAGGGTGCGCTGGTTTCAACCAATTGGGGTAACATCACCGCTTAGCTCAGCAGACATTGTGACGCCACCCAGTGAGGGACGCTGGTTTCGACCAATTGGGGTAATATCACCGCTTAGCTCAGCAGACATTGTGACGCCACCCTGTGAGTATGAGCTGGTTTCCACCAATTGGGGTAATATCACCGCTTAGCAGAGCAGACATTGTGACGCCACCCTGTAGTGTGCGCTGGTTTCGACCAATTGGGGTAATATCACCGCTTGGCTCTGCAGACTTTGTGACGCCACCCTGTGAGTATGAGCTGGTTTCCACCAATTGGGGTAACATCACCCCTTAGCTCAGCAGACATTGTGACGCCACCCTGTGAGTATGAGCTGGTTTCGACCAATTGGGGTAATATCACCGCTTGTGCTCAGCAGACACTGTGACGCCACCCTGTGAGTATGTGCTGGTTTCCACCAATTGGGATAATATCACCGCTTAGCTCAGCAGACATTGTGACGCCACCCTGTGAGGGTGCGCTGGTTTCAACCAATTGGGATAACATCACCGCTTAGCTCAGCAGACATTGTGACGCCACCCTGTGAGGGAGCGCTGGTTTCGACCAATTGGGGTAATATCACCGCTTGGCTCAGCAGACTTTGTGACGCCACCCTGTGAGGGTGCGCTAGTTTCGACCAATTGGGGTAATATCACCGCTTAGCTCAGCAGACATTGTGACGCCACCCTGTGAGTATGAGCTGGTTTCCACCAATTGGTGTAATATCACCGCTTAGCTCAGCAGACATTGTGACGCCACCCTGTAGTGTGCGCTGGTTTCGACCAATTGGGGTAATATCACCGCTTGGCTCAGCAGACTTTGTGACGCCACCCTGTGACTGTGCGATGGTGTCCACCAAATGGCTAACACCACCGCTTGGCTCAGCAGACATTGTGACGCCACCCTGTGAGTATGAGCTGGTTTCCACCAATTGGGGTAATATCACCGCTTGTGCTCAGCAGACATTGTGACGCCACCCTGTGAATATGAGCTGGTTTCCACCAATTGGGATAATATCACCGCTTGTGCTCAGCAGACTTTGTGACGCCACGCTGTGAATATGAGCTGGTTTCCACCAATTGGGATAATATCACCGCTTAACTCAGCAGACATTGTCACGCCACCCTGTGAGTATGAGCTGGTTTCAAACAATTGGGGTAACATCACCGCTTAGCTCAGCAGACTTTGTGACGCCACCCTGTGACTGTGCGCTGGTTTCGACCAATTGGCTAACATCACCGCTTAGCTCAGCAGACATTGTGACGCCACCCTGTGAGTGTGCGCTGGTTTCGACCAATTGGGGTAATATCACCGTTTAGCTCAGCAGACTTTGTGACGCCACCCTGTGAGTATGAGCTGGTTTCGATCAATTGGGGTAATATCACCGCTTAGCTCAGCAGACATTGTGACGCCACCCTGTGAGTATGAGCTGGTTTCCACCAATTGGGGTAATATCACCGCTTAGCTCAGCAGACATTGTGACGCCACCCTGTAGTGTGCGCTGGTTTCTACCAATTGGGGTAATATCACCGCTTCGCTCAGCAGAGGTTGTGACGCCACCCTGTGAGTGTGCGCTGGTGTCCACCAAATGGCTAACATTACCGCTTGGCTCAGCAGACATTGTGACGCCACCCTGTGAGTATGAGCTGGTTTCCACCAATTGGGGTAATATCACCGCTTGTGCTCAGCAGACATTGTGACGCCACCCTGTGAGTATGAGCTGGTTTAGACCATTTGGGGTAATATCACCGCTTGTGCTCAGCAGACATTGTGACGCCACCCTGTGAGGGTGCGCTGGTTTCAACCAATTGGGGTAATATCACCCCTTAGCTCAGCAGACATTGTGACACCACCCTGTGAGGGTGCGCTGGTTTCGACCAATTGGGGTAATATCACCCCTTAGCTCAGCAGACATTGTGACGCCACCCTGTGAGTGCGCTGGTTTCGACCAATTGGGATATCACCCCTTAGGTCAGCATACATTGTGACGCCACCCTGTGAGGGTGCGCTGGTTACGAGCAATTGGGGTAACATCACCCCTTAGCTCAGCAGACATTGTGATGCCACCCTGTGAGGGTGCGCTGGTTTCGACCAATTGGGGTAACATCACCCCTTAGCTCAGCAGACATTGTGACGCCACCCTGTGAGGGTGCGCTGGTTTCCTCCAATTGGGGCAATATCACCGCTTAGCTCAGCAGACATTGTGACGCCACCCTGTGAATATGAGTTGGTTTCCACCAATTGGGATAATATCACCGCTTGTGCTCAGCACTTTGTGACGCCACCCTGTGAATATGAGCTGGTTTCGACCAATTGGGATAATATCACCGCTTAACTCAGCAGACATTGTCACGCCACCCTGTGAGTATGAGCTGGTTTCAACCAATTGGGGTAACATCACCGCTTAGCTCAGCAGACTTTGTGACGCCACCCTGTGACTGTGCGTTGGTTTCGACCAATTGGCTAACATCACCGCTTAGCTCAGCAGACATTGTGACGCCACCCTGTGAGTGTGCGCTGGTTTCGACCAATTGGGGTAATATCACCGCTTAGCTCAGCAGACTTTGTGACGCCACCCTGTGAGTATGAGCTGGTTTCGATCAATTGGGGTAATATCACCGCTTAGCTCAGCAGACATTGTGACGCCACCCTGTGAGTATGAGCTGGTTTCCACCAATTGGGGTAATATCACCGCTTAGCTCAGCAGACATTGTGACGCCACCCTGTAGTGTGCGCTGGTTTCGACCAATTGGGGTAATATCACCGCTTGGCTCAGCAGACTTTGTGACGCCATCCTGTGAGTATGAGCTGGTTTCCACCAATTGGGGTAATATCACCGCTTGGCTCAGCAGACTTTGTGACGCCATCCTGTGAGTATGAGCTGGTGTCCACCAAATGGCTAACATCACCGCTTGGCTCAGCAGACATTGTGACGCCACCCTGTGAGTATGAGCTGGTTTCAACCAATTGGGGTAATATCACCGCTTAGCTCAGCAGACATTGTGACGCCACCCTGCGAGTATGAGCTGGTTTCGACCAATTGGGGTAATATCACCGCTTGTGCTCAGCAGACATTGTGACGCCACCCTGTGAGTATGAGCTGGTTTCCATCAATTGGGATAATATCACCGCTTAGCTCAGCAGACATTGTGACGCCACCCTGTGAGTATGAGCTGGTTTCCACCAATTGGGGTAATATCACCGCTTAGCTCAGCAGACATTGTGACGCCACCGTGTGAGTATGAGCTGGTTTCGACCAATTGGGGTAATATCACCGCTTGTGCTCAGCAGACATTGTGACGCCAGCCTGTGAGAATGAACTGGTTTCGACCAATTGGGATATCACCGCTTAGCTCAGCAGACATTGTGACGCCACCCTGTGAGTGTGAGCTGGTTTCGATCAATTGGGGTAATATCACCGCTTGTGCTCAGCAGACATTGTGACGCCACCCTGTGAGGGTGCGCTGGTTTCAACCAATTAGGGTAATATCACCCCTTAGCTCAGCAGACATTGTGACGCCACCCTGTGAGGGTGCGCTGGTTTCGACCAATTGGGGTAATATCACCGCTTGTGCTCAGCAGACATTGTGACGCCACCTGTGAGTGCGCTGGTTTCGACCAATTGGGATATCACCCCTTAGGTCAGCAGACATTGTGACGCCACCCTGTGAGGGTGCGCTGGTTTCGACCAATTGGGGTAACATCACCCCGTAGCTCAGCAAACATTGTGACGCCACCCTGTGAGGGTGCGCTGGTTTCGACCAATTGGGGTAACATCACCCCTTAGCTCAGCAGACATTGTGACGCCACGCTGTGAGGGTGCGCTGGTTTCCACCAATTAGGGTAATATCACCTCTTAGCTCAGCAGACATTGTGACGCCACCCTGTGAACGTGCGCTGGTTTCGACCAATTGGGGTAATATCACATCTTGGCTCTGCAGACATTGTGACATCATCCTGTGAGCGTGCACTGGTTTCGACCAATTGGGGTAATATCACTGCTTAGCTCAACAGACACTGCCAAACCAACCTGGTAGCTTTGTAAATTGGAACAGCACGCAGGAAATTCAAAGTTTTAATTACACAGTTGCAGCATGCCTGTTTAAACAGTTGGAGAAGACGTGAGTTGACAATGATATCCGCAAACAAACACGGAATTTAATTATAACACTCAAGCTGGATATTCATGCAAGAGGCGTTCAAAAACTTGTCGGTACGATTTGTCCAACTATCGAAAATAAGCGTCTGTCTCACTTTAACCTCATTATTTTATGTGAATCCTCGTCCATCCAGGCATTTCTTCTAGTTTTGGGACAAAAAGTAATCGCTGGGAGATAAATCCGGCGAATATGTGGATGTGGAAGCAAAGGTCAGGCAGTTTTGTAGCGGCAATCCGTAGCGCATGAAGGCGGATTGTCGTGAAGAAGGAACGCCTTCTTTATCCCAAAGTGAAGGACGTTTAGCTTGAATAGCACCTTTCAGTTGGTCCAGTAGTGAAGCGAACATTCCCAGGTGATGTTCTGGAGGTAGTCTATGAGCATCACACCACAAGGTTACTAGAAAACCGTAGCCATGTGTTTGCCAGCAGATTGGACCATTTCTGCTTTCTTTGGTGCACTTTCACCTGTTGCCACCACTGTTTGATTGCTCTTTCGTCTCATGCATGTAGTGATGAATCCATGCTTCACCCACTGTTATGAAGCGTCGGAGAAACTCAGTGGAACTGAATTTAATTAAGTCTGAACACTCTTGAGATATGTCCATTCAGATGTGTTTTTGATCCAAACGCAGCACCCATCGAGCGTCAAACTTTCTCAGCGGAAGCTTCCTATAAAGTATAATGGACACGGTCTGTGCAATGTCAGCCAACTCGTGTAGTTCACTGAGCATTATGTTGTGAATGGTATTTTGAATTTTCTGGGAACAGCCTTTAAACACTCTTTATCCCGAAGGAATGTTGTATAATTGTTATAACTGGTAAACGTAAAGAGAGAGACAAAAGCGGACAAAAAATTAGATGCCTTTAAATGCACAACGTATTGCAACTAACTTTTCCGAGATATCCATTATTATTGTTTGAAATGTTCAATACTTCGTCATTTTTAAAGTGCTGTTGCTGTTCAGTATTTCTCGCGATATCGTAGAAAGAGTAGAATTTCAAGGCCAGCATATAGCGACCCGTCAATGAATATCTGACTGTCGTTCCGGTTTTCTCTACTCCGCTTGTATCTACAGCGAAATGTAAAATAAAAGTAATTTTGCAAACGTTTGTCTCGATTAACACGTAGTGGGCAGAAAAACAAACGACATGGGTAGAGAGACGAGAGCTGGTTACTAGAAAAGCCCGTGTTGAAAGCAATGTCTGAGCCAATGACACACGACCGATAGTTGATATCGTTCAACCTTAATTATCGCATTTAATTACGAGCTCCCCGTCTGAAATGAAATAAAATGGTTAATTAAATAATCGCGGGATCTTGTGCAAAATAAATTATTTAAAATGTTCAACGTTTTCCATAGTAATTGTTGCAGTTAAATAAAGCTACATTCTAACCACAAAAATCTTAAATTTACTTCAAAAGCCAATGCCGCTAGCTTCAAATGATCGAGTCACCAAGCGGAAATAATGAGCAGCCTTTGCTAGGATTATTTCACAAATAAAATGAAGCGATTTACATCGTGATTATTAAAATATTTATATCTTGTGGTTCGCAATTCATTTGTTTGATCAGCGTAGCTTAATCGTATTTACTGCCATCTGACGCGAGGAACTAGAAGTACGCATGTGTTATTGTAAGAATGCAATAATCAACGTTAAGTTATGTTTTCTTCATTGCAAAAAGCATTTTTAAAACAATTATTAACTCTGTAGGAGTTTCTTGGTTGTTGTTATGTTTAATGTAGACATATTGTTTGTTGTACAAAGCCGAAATGGTGTTGTGTTAAAGTGAATTGTTCATAGTAGCCATGTTTATCACTAAGGGACCCGGCGTGCCTTGCGGTCAACTGGGGCTACAGGTATAACGTAAACAAAGCTAACACAAGTGAGAGTAGCTCGAGGAGTTTGATATTGAATACCGGTTCCAACTTCCGAACGCTGGTGGCCTATCACGTAAGGAGGAGGCCCAATAATTTCGTTTCTCAGGTGCAGGTTTCGGGCATTTAAGCTGCTTTCAGTTTGTTTATAACGTTATCAAGCTCGCGCCGTCGTTAAGCTCATTTACATTACCGGAAGCTACAGCAAATCCACAACCGCGAAGTTGCCATGTTTTACTTTTTGGCAGGAGAGTTCGCAAGGTAACAAGTATGCCTATATCAGTGTAATAACAACTTTGTCCCTTGTGGTACCCCATCTTTATAGGCTCTACACTTGCCATGCCCCTATAGATAATAGAGTTTTGAGAAAACACACCACAAATGAGAGGGTTTCAAAAACCAACAATAGTAGAGTAACTAATTTTAAGAAATGTTTGAATATTTCAGTGTTCTATCCTCATCAAGAAATAACAAAGCTAATATAAACTCCTTGCAGTCACATTTAACTATTCTTGTACAAGTAACTAATGGGTGAATTCTCCATATCACGACCATCGTCAGACGGACAAGTGTAGTTTACGGGTAACTCCCACACGTTTCCTGTCGCATTGATCTAAGTGCTAGTGAAGCAAACCATTTATTATATGCATTTATAGCTTACAATGTTGCAAAAGGAAACTGTCAATTGTCACGTCCTCAACAGATTTCAATATGAGACAAATATCCAGACGATGTTCCACGTAGCCTGGAGCATCGCGTATGCTGAAGATCGTTGATCTTAACCGCATAAGAAGAAGTCTAATGGGGATAAGTCTGGTGCCCATCCACCTCCCAGGAGGCATTTCTCTATTCAGAAACTCCCTGACGATGAGGCTGAAATGTGGCGCAGCTTCATCCTGCTGGAACATAGTTTCGTGTAGTAGTTGTGGGAAAGCATATCCAGGTACAAAGTTCCAGTCACTGTCGGTTCTAAGATGAAGAAGAAGGGTCCGATCACCATGTTATGCATTAAGTTGGCCCACACGTTGACTTTCGGGGTGTCCCTCTCCAGTTCGTAGCAGTTGTGTCTGTTTACACTCCACTACCATGAAACGTCGCTTCGTCAGAGAAAAACAGGGTGATTCATCAATTCTTTGTAGCATTTCTAATACGTAGAACAACTGTAAACTAGCAGCACGAACAGATTTACGCGGGCTTCTCTACTGCGGTTGACATTTTCTTCGGAGGTCCGATGATGCACGTAACAGACTACTTGCGGTACTCAGTTTCTTGTCCCACAATCGAATGCTTTTCCTCGGAGGCGGTTGACGTCCAACTCTGCCAGCCACAAAACACACTGAACCTGCTCTTGCACTGTTACCATTTTAACTGCCCATAACAAAACCGAATATTGCCAACCCGCAAAACATAAGTAGTGATGTAACTTGGCCGCGAGATATAAAAGTTTCACTTTGGATACCTTTCAACCGGACACCCGGTATTTACATGACTTTCTCTATCCGCTTGCGTTTATTAATGGATACACAAATTATTCTTACGAAAGTTTATTTTCCCATCTTCATTTTAATCGAGATAAACCTTTACAGAAACAGCTACATTACGTTATAGAGAACAGCGATAGTCAAATGTTTAACAACTGGACGCTATATTCCATGACATCACGAGAAACAACTGAATGTTGGGCAAAGTACTGAATTCGAACCATTATAAACTGATATCTCCGAAATAGTCAATTTTACAAGATTATATAGAATTTCTTCCGAATGAAGAGCACTTCACAGGCTATTTATTCCCAGAAAATTACAGATATACGTTTTATTTGTAATGTAAATATCTTTAATATATGGTATTTTAAACAAAATCCTTAAGAGCCGTTTTTTAATAAAATAAAACATTTCGAAAAAATGTTCCATGTAAAACGTAGTTTGAGTTGGGGGATTTTCTTGAAAATCTTCGTAACTTACTGAACCTAAATAGCAACTTTGGTATTAATCCGACTTTTGGTTTTTGAGCTATACTGTTCACACACGCGCGCACGCGGACCTTTTTCAATTTTTTTTTCTTTATTGAGGGAGTCTCAAAACATGTAATCTCGTATAAAATGTTTGAGTGGAATGCAATAGTTTCTCTACCCACTATATGCGTGGCAGATTATTTCATTCCCTCCCGTAATTACGTTCTGCATGTGTGGGGTGGTTCTCGGGAACCATCTTCCACTTTAGGGGGGCAATGCTGCTGTCAACATTCTCTCTCATTAGCGAGAGAGAAAACGTGGGCACGATCATTTCAAATTATATATACAATGTTTACTTGCTGGTTTCCGTACCTACTGCATCCTTCTTCCACGTGTACTGAAACAATTGATTAGGTTGAACAATATTTTTCTAGAACATCTTTATAACTAAGGTTCTTATTTAGGGGAGAAACGTTATGTACGGATAGAACTCAGGTGCAGTGACGCTGTGCTAATCTAACCCAGTAGTAATATCAGGTAGGTGAAACAAAAAGGAAACCCTATCGTCACCCCAACGTATGAATCACTCAATCGATTGCGTGAGTAATGGCTTCATCCGTTTCTTTTCTTTGTAATATTCTCGCAACGATTACGTTTTTCACCTTCGTTTTCTACTCTTAAAAGGCCGCATACAATGTTCTTCATGCTTGGATTATATCAAAAATGTACCCAACATTTTGTATATTGCGTTCTCTTGTAAAGTAGGATTTTTGGAAATAATTAAAAAAAATCGCACAGTTTTAGCACGTTTCTTTATATCCAAGCTTAGCAAACACCGTCACTTGTTTTTCCATTATTTAAAAAACGCTAACACTGGCGTTTTGTAAGCCTAGCTATATGTGTGACAGCTTCAGATTTGTTTTAATTTGGCAATGCCGGGCCTGAGGTGGTCAAACCGCAGACACTGAATCACTTCACCCTGAAGATGCCAAGCGCTGTACTTGGCGAAACGTCGGTATCCACGATGGCTTCAAGCCCGGATAGTTGTAATTCATTTATTAGTTATGACGCCTCAGTATGTACATTACCAAACGATATTTAAGTTCAGTACCTTCCAAAAAAGCGACATGAAGATTTTGAAGAAAATGCTCCTACCCAAACTACCCTTTATATGGAACATATTTCGAATTTTTTTATTTTCTAAAAGATGACAAATAAAACGCATATTTTGTCTGTGAAATGCTCTTCATTCAAAAGGAATTTTGTATCACTGATAAACGTTACGTTATAGGCGAAAACGTACTGCATAACATATGTAGCTCTTTAAAACACACCATTTATTTGTGGCACCGAGATATCCGTTATTAAAGGTTCGAATTGCTCATTACTTCGTCTTCTTTTAAGTCCTTTCAACATTTAAATTGTGTTTTATTTATGGACGCTCTTTAACATCCCATCCTATATTGGGTGTGAAAGACCTGTAATTTTGCTTAGAGGCCTCTTTATCAGGTTTAAGGTTCTTTTACGTGCCGTAAATCTACGTTAGGGGACCACCGGCTTTACTTCCCTTTACACCCGAAAAAAATCCATCGCCCTCCGCGACACCACAGAGGACGACTTTACAACAGATGTAGTTATTACTGCAGCCTAACTTTATATTGCTAATGAAACAAGTAGCTCTCATATTTAACACTAATACAGTGCTACACCTTACTCTGCAAGCCCACAACACTTGTATGTCAGTCTATCATCATCTGCTCAAATAAAACACATGATGTTGCATTGTTTTGTAGTGCTTAAGAAAGAAACCTACATGATAATATTAATTGTGTAACAAGTTAGTGGCAATATGTTACTCGATTCACAGAAAGCTTATGTAGTGTTGTTGTTGTTTACAACAGCTGGGATACAGGACCATTCATCAAGAGGAACTGTTGACTGACCAAGAGGTTGCTTGTTGGAGAGCAATCTGCAACACTAACATTGGGTGAATATTCCTACTGAAGCTTATTCTTCTATTGACTTCATGTTAATCCAAATAAACCTTTACAGAAACAGCTACACTACACATTTCGTTATAGAGAACAGCGATAGTCAAATGTTTAACAACTGGACGCTATATGCTGGCCTTCCATACTGTTTCCATGACATTGCGAGAAACAAGTGAATGTTGACACGACTTTAAAGAATGACAAGTATTGAACAATTTGAACATTTAATAATGGCTATCTCAGAAATGGCTTATACCACATAAAACCTTATTTGAAATAAATTGTGTGTTTTAAAGAGATATACATTTTTTGTGTAGTAAGTTTTTGTCTATCACTTAAGGTTAACCAATTATACAACATTATACAAAATTCCTTCCGATTGAAGGGGACCTCGCAGGCTATTCCCAGAAAATTCAATATATAGGTTTTATTTGCTTTGTAAATATCTTTAACATATGGTATTTTAATCAAAATTATTAGAGCTATTTTATAGAAAATCAAAATCTTCCATGTAAACGCTAGTTGGGAGTGGAGGGATTTTCTTGAAAATCTTTGTGTTGCATCTTCGGAAGGTACTGAGCTGAAGTACCAAATTTGGTATTTATCAAACTTTTGGTTTTTGAGTTATGCTGTTCACAGACACACAAATGTTTCTTTTTTTATTCAGAGGGCCTCAAAACATGTGTTTCCACGGCAATCTCAACATGAAATTTTTGTGAGGAATGTGATGCTATGTGTAGTTACATGGCAGACAAAATATAAACAATTGCCATTTTAAAATATAATTAATAGCCTGAGTGGTGAATCAAGACCAAAGTTGTTGCAAGTTTTGCAGCTATCCACTGATTGGGGAGATTACAATAATCATATTGCTCCACAACAAGGTAGGAAAACCAACACCTGACACTTTTTGGGCCCTCAAGAAGATGGAAATCGGCCGATTATGAGCGCTGCGCCATAGAGCACTTTAATCGAACTGGTACAATGCTCATCTGCACTCTGTGAGGATGGCAGCAGAAGCAAAAATTGATGGCTCGTGAAATGAACCTCTCCAGGAGATCAATGTCCAGATTGCTCAAAAGACCTTGGGCTGGGTACCGCACATTTCTTAACTCCAAAACTCAGCAGCAGAGACAGCTGAAATGCAAACACCTAACAACAGGCACTGAAAAATGTTAACAATTGAAGATAACTACAACTGCCAGAATGTTGCCAGCTCTTAGAGGGGCCACCATCCTGCCTCGGTGATGGTTTGGTTGGGAGTAAGCTACGATGACCAGAGCATATGAAACAACTCTCCTTTAGAGTGTCGTAAAAGACTTGAACAGCACTTCCAGCAAGACTTTGTACCAGCCCATAAAGCAATATTCACCCAATGTTAGTGTTGCAGATTGCTCTCCAGCAAGCAACCTCTTGGTCAGTCAACAGTTCCTCTTGATGAATGGTCCTGTATCCCAGCTGTTGTAAACAACAACAACACTACATAAGCTTTCTGTGAATCGAGTAACATATTGCCACTAACTTGTTACACAATTAATATTATCATGTAGGTTTCTTTCTTAAGCACTACAAAACAATGCAACATCATGTGTTTTATTTGAGCAGATGATGATAGACTGACATACAAGTGTTGTGGGCTTGCAGAGTAAGGTGTAGCACTGTATTAGTGTTAAATATGAGAGCTACTTGTTTCATTAGCAATATAAAGTTAGGCTGCAGTAATAACTCACGAGCCTAGGACACAGAGTTTTCATGCTGAGGCAATAAAAGAACTAATCAGCAGCCTAAGAGTGTTTCATCTCACTTTCTTCCCTCCCATATGTTTAGAACAGGATGTGTGCCACAGTCAAACTAAAAAAGCAGTAAAATACATTGTTGCCATTATAAAAAAAAAACTCTGTAATGGAATTTGTTGCTAGATTATGATATAGAACCTCTGTTAGTAAACTAACTTTGCCAGAGTATAATGTGACAATGATATGGGTGAACCTATTGTTACTAACACTCACGCACTTGCTTACATAACATCGATACCTGAGTTCAGTCCCCAATGCTATGACACACCATAACAAACTACAAGTAGCAGCATCCTGTAAGCTTAAAACAAAGGAAGGGAAACAAGGTACAATAATGCTATCAGCTGGTCTATGAAAGAATTAAAACTGTTTTAAAATACGCATATATTTCAGCCACTGTGGCAATGTACATAAACATCTCTGTGTGTTTTTTATGGACGCTCTTTAACTGCTGTGGTCCCATTCTATATTGGGTGTGAAAGACTGGTAATTTTGCTCAAAGGCCTCAGGCTTGAGGTTCTTTTACGTGCTGTAAATCTATGACACGGGACCACCAACTTTACTTCCCTTCCAAAGGAAGGCATGCTAAGGATTTTTATGCCCTCTGCTCAGTTTGGACCCATGACCTTGGGAACAAACAACACACTGTGCATGTGTGTGTCTAAGACAGACACAGAGAGAAAACAGCATAGCTGAAAAACAAAATGTTGGATAAATAGCAAATTTGGTGTATACGTTCAGTAAACTGCAGGATTTTCTTCAGTAATACCAAGAGTGATGATAGTTTTTTGATAATATAATTGAGGTTAAATTATTTCAAGACTGAAGGTCGATGACAGCACGAGTGGGATTCAGTACGACAATTACAATGTGAGAACAATGACATTGTCAGTGAAGTGGTTTGTCTTTCGATTCTGTATTATGTGGCATTAGGTCTTGTGCTACTTCTTTTAGATTTTGAATTTGCAAATCATCAAAACTCACCATTTTTATAGCAAACACCGAGAATAGGCTTGCTATGCCCCTAGTCAAATCAAAGCAATAAAACTGAATGTAGAAGAGAAGAAGCATTGACTTGAGCAGCATGCTTTAAAACTATCAATTAAGTTTGATGAAAGGCACTTTCATATAAATATCAACACAATCCGCCCAACTAAACAACCCTTACCATGGAAAATTTTAAATTTGTTTAATTTGCTATGAAGTCCTCTTCATTCAGAAGCAATTTTGTATAATCAGTAAAGACATAGACACAGACTTCCTACACAAAAACCTTAGATCTCATTATGTACATAATTTGTCAAACTTTTTCCTGGCATTAACCATTTCCTAGATAATCTTTGTTATTGGTTTGAATTTTCAAATACTTATGTTTTTTTTTCTCATCGTCACACAAGGAGAATGGAATTTCAAAACATTCACATGGTATCCAGCTTTTAAACAATCTGACCATTGCTTCACTCAACTGTGTTCCCCTTTATCTGTATTAACAAGAAGAATGAGCTTTTGTAAGAAGAGTGAGTAGAGAAATCTTGTCATCTGAATTAAACACATTAGATTCTGCCTTCAAGACACAATTAAGCGGAATTCAAATTGTCATCAGTGTGGGAAATGTTGGTGATGAAGCCGAACAACTTTGTCTCTCACTTAACTCCAAACTAGCATGCCCCGATGGGGTGGCTTCTCAAACCTGCCATGAAGGAAATTTCCAGAAAGGGTTTTTGTTGGTTGGACCATCTGTTCTAAAGGCAATTGCATGCTCTCTCACTGGCAACTTTCGAAAAGTTCCGTGCTGTCATCTAATGGACATGCTTCAAAGTTTACAAGTGTTGCTTTTTTCTTTTGTTTCCATCACAAGAGTTTAAAATACTGTTTCTGTTATTAATATTACTCTATTTTATGTTGCTTTAACTACTTGGTCATATCGCAACAAATCTGTTAGTGGATAACTCTTAGGTTGATGTTTGGCAGACAGTTAGTCTTCTAGGTCTCATCCCTGTAGCCACCTGCTCTGTCACGTGTCCCCAGAAACCCTAGTGCATAGCGACTGGATCTTCTGCTTTGTGCCGTGCAGATGGCATTAGGTACCGTCCAGTCCAACTGCCACTCTCATATAGAAAGGTCGACAGTTAGCCTTATAGGTCTCATCCCTGTAGCCACCTGCTTCGTGCAGATGGCATTAGGGTGCCGTCCAGTCCAACTGCCACTCTCATATAGAAAGGCCGACAGTTAGCCTTCTAGGTCTCATCCCTGTAGCCACCTGCTTCGTGCAGATGGCATTAGGGTGCCGTCCAGTCCAACTGCCACTCTCATATAGAAAGGCCGACAGTTAGCCTTCTAGGTCTCATCCCTGTAGCCACCTGCTCTGTCATGTGTCCCCAGAAACCCTAGTGCATAGCGACTGGATCTTCTGCTTCGTGCCGTGCAGATGGCATTAGGTACCATCCAGTCCAACTGCCACTCTCATATAGAAAGGCGGACAGTTAGCCTTCTAGGTCTCATCCCTGTAGCCACCTGCTTCGTGCAGATGGCATTAGGGTGCCGTCCAGTCCAACTGCCACTCTCATATAGAAAGGCCGACAGTTAGCCTTCTAGGTCTCATCCCTGTAGCCACCTGCTCTGTCACGTGTCCCCAGAAACCCTAGTGCATAGCGACTGGATCTTCTGCTTCGTGCCGTGCAGATGACATTAGGGTGCCGTCCAGTCCAACTGCCACTCTCATATAGAAAGGCGGACAGTTAGCCTTATAGGTCTCATCCCTGTAGCCACCTGCTTCGTGCAGATGGCATTAGGGTGCCGTCCAGTCCAACTGCCACTCTCATATAGAAAGGCGGACAGTTAGCCTTATAGGTCTCATCCCTGTAGCCACCTGCTTCGTGCAGATGGCATTGGGGTGCCGTCCAGTCCAACTGCCACTCTCATATAGAAAGGCCGACAGTTAGCCTTCTAGGTCTCATCCCTGTAGCCACCTGCTTCGTGCAGATGGCATTAGGGTGCCGTCCAGTCCAACTGCCACTCTCATATAGAAAGGCCGACAGTTAGCCTTCTAGGTCTCATCCCTGTAGCCACCTGCTCTGTCACGTGTCCCCAGAAACCCTAGTGCATAGCAACTGGATCTTCTGCTTCGTGCCGTGCAGATGGCATTAGGGTACCGTCCAGTCCAACTGCCACTCTCATATAGAAAGGCGGACAGTTAGCCTTATAGGTCTCATCCCTGTAGCCACCTGCTTCGTCCAGATGGCATTAGGGTGCCGTCCAGTCCAACTGCCACTCTCATATAGAAAGGCGGACAGTTAGCCTTATAGGTCTCATCCCTGTAGCCACCTGCTTCGTGCAGATGGCATTGGGGTGCCGTCCAACTGCCACTCTCATATAGAAAGGCGGACAGTTAGCCTTATAGGTCTCATCCCTGTAGCCACCTGCTTCGTGCAGATGGCATTGGGGTGCTGTCCAGTCCAACTGCCACTCTCATATAGAAAGGCGGACAGTTAGCCTTATAGATCTCATCCCTGTAGCCACCTGCTTTGTGCAGATGGCATTAGGGTGCCGTCCAGTCTTGTGTTGTAACTAAGCACATCTTACGTAATTTGAAATCATTCCTAAGTAAAAACAAAGTGCCAGCCTGGCCGATGGACACTCACGAGAATGTCACACACAAGTTTTAGAACGGTAACTCCCTTCTGTATTAGAAAGTGCACAGATCGTGCATACATGTGATCTGGGTTGGGCCATAACATGAACAGATGTACATCGTGAATATAAGAATCACTTTTTATGTGAATAATACCGTAATTATAATGGATATATGTGAATTTGTTGTTGGTAGAGAAAGTCGTGTGAATGTGGCACATATTAGTGCTGTGTAGTTTTTATATTAAGAGTGCCTTACTTGAGCATCCTTATGACACCAGTCATACTGGATATTATAGTGGTCGCATCCACGTTGTGGTGATGAGCTGCGGAAACCAAGAGAAGGGATGAACACGTCATTATGGTTGCCTTACAATCATAGTTCACCAATCAAACACAAACTGTTGTCACAGCAACCAGGTACACTATACCTAGGTTGCCAGATACCATGCTGACATTTGGTGTAAACAGATACTTGCTCTCCACTCATGGTGCACCACACACCAGGGGTACTTCATCAACAATATTACCGGCTGCTCGGAAACATGACAATGCACTGCTACTATAAACAAGGTCACACTGTTGATGTGGTTTTGCTCTGCAGTGTGAAGTTGACGGTGATGTGATGTAGTTCAGTTATTACGAGTTATTTATTATTTTGTCCTGTACTTAGTCACAAAGTATATTATAGCTTAGTATAAGTTTTCTAATGCACAGCATGTATTTATTTATGATTTGTATCTGTTAACTCAGCTCGCCAAGTGAAAGTACGGCTTGCAGAAACATTTCCAGGTGTAAAAGTTCCAGGCCGTAAAACAATTCATGAATTTTAGAATAAATTTCAGGTTACAGAAAGTGTTCAGGCTAAGAAATCTAAAAGACAGCGAAAGAGTTATAGGGCCAATTTTATTCGAGTCAATAGTTGACAGCCATACGTACGTGAATATAATTTTGATCCCTGTTTTTAGAGAATTAACAGACAGGGAGCATGATTTTGCCTTTTTTCAAGAAAGCTCTGCAACAGTTCATACGGCCAATATTTCGATGAGAACAGTTGAAAGTGTGTTTGAGGACAGAATTGTTAGTAGAGATTTCTGGCCCCCTCGGTTTCTATCTCTGGAGTAACTTAAAACAAAATATACAAGACAAACCCACACATTCTGGAATAATTAAAACAAAATATCCGCCAGGAAATTTCTCAATGTGAACTATGGCGAGTGATGGATAGTTTGCTAAAGAGGTGCCAAAAACGTATGGACAACGATGGTGGCCAGTTTCAGCATCCCCTTTTATAAAGTTGGTAAGTAAAGCCTTTAAAAGTACTTTTAAAAATGTTGTATGGTTTCATCTGCGCCTTTCTATGATAGCGGCAGAAGGCAACAAAAATCACCAAGCAGCCGGTTTGTAGTTTTTTGGCTGACCTGAAGCGTTTGACATTTCTTATAAAAGCTAAGTCTGCAGACACTTGAGAGGATGATGTGTTGAAGACAAGCTATCTACACACCATGTACTACGTATTTACTCTAACATGAGCATTTCACCAGAAACACACATTTTGAGTCCTCCCTCTCCGCTCAAAAAACGTCCACATGGGCGTGTCTGTGTACAGTATAACTCAAAAACAAAACGGCAGTTAAATACCAAACTTGGTATTAACTTCATCTTCCAAAGATGTGAAAGAAAATCCCCCCACCCTAAATATCCTTCGCATGGAACACTTTTTTTTTTCTCAAAAGTGACTCTAATGCTTTTATTAAAATACCATATGTTTAAGATATTTTCATGACATACAAAATGCATAATTTGAATTTTCTGAAGTGCTGTTTATTCTGAATGACTTTTGCATAACTGGAAAACCATAAAAAATGGACAGAATCTTCTTGTTAGCCTCTAGTTCCTGAGGTCGCGGGTTCAAGTCCGGTGGAGAGCGATGGATTTTTTCGGGCATAAAAATCCTTAGGATGGCTTCCTTTGGAAGGAAAGTAAAGTATGTGTCATAGATTTACGGCATGTAAAAGATCCTCAAGTGTGATAAAGAGGCCTCTGAGCAAAATTACTGGTCTTTTACACCCAATGTAGTATGGCATGTTAAGAACCATTGCAACTGAAGAGCATCCATAAATAAAACTCAGTTTAATTTTAATTTGAACAAAATCTTACTACACAAAAAATTAGATTTTAAAATACAGAATTTGTCAAAGGTTTTTGTGGAGTTAATCATTTCCAAGATATTCCTTGTTATTAGTTTGAATTTTCAAATGCTTATACATTTCTCAAATAATAAGTCATTATTTCTCACAGTCATGCAAAGAGCATAGAAGCGATACACTCTTTGTAGGTAGAAGAATAAGGTTTTGTAAGAAGAGGGAGCAAAGAAGGTCATCAGATCTTAATCACCTAATGAAATAAATCATTCAGTGTTCGTATGTGTGTGGTTTTTATATTATGAAAGAATACAGATAGCAAAATGTGCTGTCATTCAGTGTTTTATTAACGCATTGGCATCTGCACAGCTGCTGCACAAGTTTAAATCAAGCAAAATGTGCTGTCACTCAGTGTTTTATTAACGCATTGGCATCTGTACAGCTGCTGCACAAGTTTAAATCAAGCAAAATGTGCTTTCATTCAGTGTTTCATTAACGCATTGGCATCTGTACAGCTGCTGCTCAAGTTTAAATCAAGCAAAATGTGCTTTCATTCAGTGTTTTATTAACGCATTGGCATCTGTACAGCTGCTGCACAAGTTTAAATCAAGCAATATGTGGTTTTATTAACGCATTGGCATCTGTACAGCTGCTGCACAAGTTTAAATCAAGCAATATGTGGTTTTATTAACCCATTGGCATCTGTACAGCTGCTGCACAAGTTTAAATCAAGCAAAATGTGCTTTCATTCAGTGTTTTATTAACGCATTGGCATCTGTACAGCTGCTGCACAAGTTTAAATCAAGCAAAATGTGCTTTCATTCAGTGTTTTATTAACGCATTGGCATCTGTACAGCTGCTGCACATGTTTGAATCAAGCAATATGTGGTTTTATTAACCCATTGGCATCTGTACAGCTGCTGCACAAGTTTAAATCAAGCAAAATGTGCTTTCATTCAGTGTTTTATTAACGCATTGGCATCTGTACAGCTGCTGCACAAGTTAAAATCAAGCAATATGTGGTTTTATTAACCCATTGGCATCTGTACAGCTGCTGCACAAGTTTAAATCAAGCAAAATGTGCTTTCATTCAGTGTTTTATTAACGCATTGGCATCTGTACAGCTGCTGCACAAGTTTAAATCAAGCAAAATGTGCTTTCATTCAGTGTTTTATTAACGCATTGGCATCTGTACAGCTGCTGCACAAGTTAAAATCAAGCAATATGTGGTTTTATTAACCCATTGGCATCTGTACAGCTGCTGCACAAGTTTAAATCAAGCAAAATGTGCTTTCATTCAGTGTTTTATTAACGCATTGGCATCTGTACAGCTGCTGCACAAGTTTAAATCAAGCAAAATGTGCTTTCATTCAGTGTTTTATTAACGCATTGGCATCTGCACAGCTGCTGCACAAGTTTAAATCAAGCAATATGTGCTTTCATTCAGTGTTTTATTAACGCATTGGCATCTGCACAGCTGCTGCACAAGTTTAAATCAAGCAAAATGTGCTGTCACTCAGTGTTTTATTAACCCATTGGCATCTGTACAGCTGCTGCACAAGTTTAAATCAAGCAAAATGTGCTTTAATTCAGTGTTTTATTAATGCATTGGCATTTGTACAGCTGCTGCACAAGTTTAAATCAAGCAAAATGTGCTTTCATTCAGTGTTTTATTAACCCATTGGCATTTGTACAGCTGCAGCACAAGTTTAAATCAAGCAAAATGTGCTTTCATTCAGTGTTTTATAAGCCCATTGGCATTTGTACAGCTGCTGCACAAGTTTAAATCAAGCAAAATGTGCTTTCATTCAGTGTTTTATTAACCCATTGGCATTTGTACAGCTGCTGCACAAGTTTAAATCAAGCAAAATGTGCTTTCATTCAGTGTTTTATAAACCCATTGGCATTTGTACAGCTGCTGCACAAGTTTAAATCAAGCAAAATGTGCTTTCATTCAGTGTTTTATTAACGCATTGGCATTTGTACAGCTGCTGCACAAGTTTAAATCAAGCAAAATGTGCTTTCATTCAGTGTTTTATTAACCCATTGGCATTTGTACAGCTGCTGCACAAGTTTAAATCAAGCAAAATGTGCTTTCATTCAGTGTTTTATAAGCCCATTGGCATTTGTACAGCTGCTGCACAAGTTTAAATCAAGCAAAATGTGCTTTCATTCAGTGTTTTATAAGCCCATTGGCATTTGTACAGCTGCTGCACAAGTTTAAATCAAGCAAAATGTGCTTTCATTCAGTGTTTTATTAACCCATTGGCATTTGTACAGCTGCTGCACAAGTTTAAATCAAGCAAAATGTGCTTTCATTCAGTGTTTTATTAACCCATTGGCATTTGTACAGCTGCTGCACAAGTTTAAATCAAGCAAAATGTGCTTTCATTCAGTGTTTTATTAACGCATTGGCATTTGTACAGCTGCTGCACAAGTTTAAATCAAGCAAAATGTGCTGTCACTCAGTGTTTTATTAACCCATTGGCATTTGTACAGCTGCTGCACAAGTTTAAATCAAACAAAATGTGCTTACATTCAGTGTTTTATTAACGCATTGGCATTTGTACAGCTGCTGCACAAGTTTAAATCAAGCAAAATGTGCTTTCATTCAGTGTTTTATTAACGCATTGGCATTTGTACAGCTGCTGCACAAGTTTAAATCAAGCAAAATGTGCTTACATTCAGCGTTTTATTAACCCATTGGCATTTGTACAGCTGCTGCACAAGTTTAAATCAAGCAAAATGTGCTGTCATTCAGTGTTTTATTAACGCATTGGCATCTGTACAGCTGCTGCACAAGTTTAAATCAAGCAAAATGTGCTGTCATTCAGTGTTTATTGGCATCTGTACAGCTGCTGCACAAGTTTAAATCAAGCAAAATGTGCTTTCATTCAGTGTTTTATTAACCCATTGGCATCTGTACAGCTGCTACACAAGTTTAAATCAAGCAAAATGTGCTTTCATTCAGTGTTTTATTAACCCATTGGCATCTGTACAGCTGCTACACAAGTTTAAATCAAGCAAAATGTGCTTTCATTCAGTGTTTTATTAACCCATTGGCATCTGTACAGCTGCTACACAAGTTTAAATCAAGCAAAATGTGCTTTCATTCAGTGTTTTATTAACCCATTGGCATCCGTACAGCTGCTACACAAGTTTAAATCAAGCAAAATGTGCTTTCATTCAGTGTTTTATTAACCCATTGGCATCTGTACAGCTGCTACACAAGTTTAAATCAAGCAAAATGTGCTTTCATTCAGTGTTTTATTAACCCATTGGCATCTGTACAGCTGCTACACAAGTTTAAATCAAGCAAAATGTGCTTTCATTCAGTGTTTTATTAACCCATTGGCATCTGTACAGCTGCTACACAAGTTTAAATCAAGCAAAATGTGCTTTCATTCAGTGTTTTATTAACCCATTGGCATCTGTACAGCTGCTACACAAGTTTAAATCAAGCAAAATGTGCTTTCATTCAGTGTTTTATTAACCCATTGGCATTTGTACAGCTGCTGCACAAGTTTAAATCAAGCAAAATGTGCTTTCATTCAGTGTTTTATTAACCCATTGGCATCTGTACAGCCGCTGCACAAGTTTAAATCAAGCAAAATGTGCTTTCATTCAGTGTTTTATTAACCCATTGGCATCTGTACAGCTACTGCACAAATTTAAATCAAGCAAAATGTGCTTTCATTCAGTGTTTTATTAGCCCATTGGCATCTGTACAGCTGCTACACAAGTTTAAATCAAGCAAAATGTGCTTTCATTCAGTGTTTTATTAACCCATTGGCATCTGTACAGCTACTGCACAAATTTAAATCAAGCAAAAAGTGCTTTCATTCAGTGTTTTATTAACCCATTGGATCTGTACAGCTGCTACACAAGTTTAAATCAAGCAAAATGTGCTTTCATTCAGTGTTTTATTAACCCATTGGCATCTGTACAGCTGCTGCACAAGTTTAAATCAAGCAAAATGTGCTTTCATTCAGTGTTTTATTAACCCATTGGCATCTGTACAGCTGCTGCACAAGTTTAAATCAAGCAAAATGTGCTTTCATTCAGTGTTTTATTAACCCATTGGCATCTGTACAGCTGCTGCACAAGTTTAAATCAAGCAAAATGTGCTTTCATTCAGTGTTTTATTAACCCATTGGCATCTGTACAGCTGCTGCACAAGTTTAAATCAAGCAAAATGTGCTTTCATTCTGTGTTTTATTAACCCATTGGCATCTGTACAGCTGCTGCACAAGTTTAAATCAAGCAAAATGTGCTTTCATTCAGTGTTTTATTAACCCATTGGCATCTGTACAGCTGCTACACAAGTTTAAATCAAGCAAAATGTGCTTTCATTCAGTGTTTATTGGCATCTGTACAGCTGCTACACAAGTTTAAATCAAGCAAAATGGGCTTTCATTCAGTGTTTTATTAACCCATTGGCATCTGTACAGCTGCTGCACAAATTTAAACCAAGCAAAATGTGCTTTCATTCAGTGTTTTATTAGCCCATTGGCATCTGTACAGCTGCTACACAAGTTTAAACCAAGCAAAATGTGCTTTCATTCAGTGTTTTATTAACCCATTGGCATCTGTACAGCTGCTGCACAAGTTTAAACCAAGCAAAATGTGCTTTCATTCAGTGTTTTATTAGCCCATTGGCATCTGTACAGCTGCTACACAAGTTTAAACCAAGCAAAATGTGCTGTCATTCAGTGTTTTATTAACCCATTGGCATCTGTACAGCTGCTGCACAAGTTTAAATCAAGCAAAATGTGCTGTCATTCAGTGTTTTATTAGCCCATTGGCATCTGTACAGCTACTGCACAAGTTTAAATCAAGCAAAATGTGCTGTCATTCAGTGTTTTATTAACCCATTGGCATCTGTACAGCTGCTACACAAGTTTAAATCAAGCAAAATGTGCTGTCATTCAGTGTTTTATTAACCCATTGGCATCTGTACAGCTACTGCACAAGTTTAAATCAAGCAAAATGTGCTTTCATTCAGTGTTTTATTAATGCATTGGCATTTGTACAGCTGCTGCACAAGTTTAAATCAAGCAAAATGTGCTTTCATTCAGTGTTTTATTAATGCATTGGCATTTGTACAGCTGCTGCACAAGTTTAAATCAAGCAAAATGTGCTGTCATTCAGTGTTTTATTAATGCATTGGCATTTGTACAGCTGCTGCACAAGTTTAAATCAAGCAAAATGTGCTGTCATTCAGTGTTTTATTAATGCATTGGCATTTGTACAGCTGCTGCACAAGTTTAAATCAAGCAAAATGTGCTGTCATTCAGTGTTTTATTAATGCATTGGCATTTGTACAGCTGCTGCACAAGTTTAAATCAAGCAAAATGTGCTGTCATTCAGTGTTTTATTAATGCATTGGCATTTGTACAGCTGCTGCACAAGTTTAAATCAAGCAAAATGTGCTTTCATTCAGTGTTTTATTAATGCATTGGCATTTGTACAGCTGCTGCACAAGTTTAAATCAAGCAAAATGTGCTGTCATTCAGTGTTTTATTAATGCATTGGCATTTGTACAGCTGCTGCACAAGTTTAAATCAAGCAAAATGTGCTTTCCTTCAGTGTTTTATTAACCCATTGGCATCTGTACAGCTGCTGCACAAGTTTAAATCAAGCAAAATGTGCTGTCATTCAGTGTTTTATTAACCCATTGGCATCTGTACAGCTGCTACACAAGTTTAAATCAAGCAATATGTGCTGTCATTCAGTGTTTTATTAACCCATTGGCATCTGTACAGCTGCTACACAAGTTTAAATCAAGCAATATGTGCTGTCATTCAGTGTTTTATTAGCCCATTGGCATCTGTACAGCTTTTACACAAGTTTAAACCAAGCAAAATGTGCTTTCATTCAGTGTTTTATTAACCCATTGGCATCTGTACAGCTGCTACACAAGTTTAAACCAAGCAAAATGTGCTTTCATTCAGTGTTTTATTAACCCATTGGCATCTGTACAGCTGCTACACAAGTTTAAATCAAGCAGTGTAATTTATTCCTGTGTGTGCATGACTCGTAGATTCTGATGATCTAATATGTTTGTTGGGTGTCTTCCCTACCACAATCTTGGCAGACTTTAACATCTTTCCTACCAACATTGTCATAATGTACGAGGGTGGTTTCATAAGTTCGGTCAGCAGTAACGCAACAAGTTGTTCACGTGATATTCATTGGACTGTCGCCTGTAAACACGTGCCACGTCAGTGCTCTTGGAAGAAAGCTGTGGTGGTGACGTGACTCTGTTGTTGTTCCCGCGTAGTGATTTGCGAAGATGGAAAAAATTGAGATTCGAGCAGTGATTAAGTACTTCACAAAGAAAGGTATGAAAGCAAAGGACATTCATGCCGACTTCCAGAATACACTGGGGGACTCTGCTCCTTCATATTCAACTGTTGCCAAGTGGACAAATGAATTTAAATTTGGTCAGGAGAGCTTAGATGATGATGCGCGCAGTGGACGGCCACTACTCCAGAAATCATTGCAAAAGTGCACAAAATGGTAATGGAGGATCGCCAATTGAAAGTGAATGAAATTGCTTATGCTTGCCAGATGTCATCTGAAAGGGTACGTCACATTTTAACTGAAGAATTAAAGATGAAAAAATTATCTGCAAGATGGGTGCTGCGACTCTTGACGCTGGATCAAAAACGCATGATAATGGAAATATCGGAACAATGTTTGGCCCGTTTTAGGAGAAACGAACAAGATTTTTGGCGCCGGTTTGTGACCACAGATGAAACTTGGGTGCACTACTATACTCCAGAGACAAAACAAGTCAAAGCAGTGGAAACATGCTGATTCTCCACCACCAAAGAAAGCAAAGACAATTCATTCGGCTGGAAAGGTCATGGCATCAGAATTCTGGGATGTGAAGGTGATTCTGTTTGTAGATTATCTCCCCGCTGGGCAAACAATTACTGGAGAATACTATGCTAACCTCCTGGACAAATTGCAACAAAAGATACGTGAAAAAAAAGCCAGGTTTAGCAAGGAAGAAACTCATCTTCCATCAAGACAATACACACCCACACACATGTGCTGTTGCCATGGCAAAATTACACGAACTAAGGTATGATTGTTGCCACATCTGCCTTATATGGCTCCGTCAGACTTCCATCTCTTCCCACAACTGAAAATTTTTCTTGATGGACAAAGATTCACTTCAAAGAAAGATTTGATAGCCGGAGTTGACAACTATTTTTTAGGCCTGGAGGAATCTCATTTTCAAGATGAGATCAAGACACTGGAACATCATTGGACCAAGTGCATTAATCTACAAGGAAACTACATTGAAAAATAAAAAAATGTTTCAGTGATGTAAGTACTTTTTTCTATTCTGTTCCGAGAACTTATCAAAGCACCCTCGTATTAATAGGGAATGCCACCACAATATCAGTTTTGGGAACAGAACCATACATTACTAATGCACATCAACTAAACTTTTGGGGGAATGGTATACATAAGAATGTACTTCAAACTATCACCTGGGAGAATCTCGTCACACACTTACTTCATTGACCAGGATCCAACTCCAAAGTCAGTTGACGTTTAGCAGATCCTCACTCTTTCATCAGACTGATGACTGCTTCACTGTGTGTAAATTCCAATTTTTCAATAAAACTTTTTGCACTGAAAAGTATTTTCCCCCCTCCTGCAGCATACCACACATTTTTTCTTCCTTGCCTGTGGGTGGAATATGCATGTTTTAACTTCCAGTCTAAATGGGGTGAAGGTCAAAGCGACACTGCAGTCATTTGTGAAACAATTAAATGTGTGTCAAAGCTGATGTTACAAATTGAAACCCCTTCTCAAGGGCACACTTTGTCTCCTTCTTCTCAGGCATTGGTAGGAAATAAAACATCTTTGTTATCCTTCCGTTTCACACACAGCACATTCCAGTAGTCTTGTAGACACATCTTTAGCTCATCCTGCAACATATCAATGTTGCATACTCTTACAAAATTATATTTTGCATGTAGTGTAATATTTCCTCCTTTTTTTTTTAAGTAGAAATTGTTAGCACTAGTCTCCCTTAAAAAGTTTAGTTGTGCAGAGAATTGTTAGGTTTATATCAAAAGTGGCTAATGCCTAATTTAAACTTCTCTCACCAATTGGATATGGCACATTCTAGAAGAGCAACTTACCCTGTTGATGAGAGGTTGGTTCACAGGAAGGGCATATAGCACATTCTGCTGTGTTTGTTGTTAGTCTTCTGAAAGATTTTCTTGGTAGTGCAGTAATATGCAGATAAATCACACGAGAGGTTACAAATTTACTTGATGAAACCATTAATTTATTAAGACTATTCCATGAATAACAATTACTTTGTTTAAAATCACCATTGTCAGATGTCACATCACAGCATCTAAATTAACGAACAATAAAATGTGTTATGCAATATTAACCAATAGTGGAAAATAGTTAAACTCAAAGGTATGATAAACTAAAATCAGAATACAATAAAGACAATTTTTTCAAGAACATAAAAACATAACAAAATTGGAAAGAATCTCCTGTTGTTCGTAATGGAAACTGGTACAAGCTCCAATAAAATTACATTCTTACAAGATATATAACTGTGATTGGTCAATATAAAATATACATTGTATGAGTGGCAAGTTTTGGAGGTAATCTGGTCATGAAAAGTTAGAATATCATATGGGACAAAACATTACAATTGTTTATTTACTGATCTGCGCAGTAACCAGCTAGAAGTAAAGATAGATATAATCATGTTTTGAGCTCCTTGCAAGTGATACAACCAGTTTTTATTTTGAACTTTCTCTACTATGTATAGTAACTAAGAAAAGTATTATACTCCACCCAAAACTAAATATTGAGATTTCACTGAAAATATATTTTGAGACTCCCCTGAATCCAAAAAAGAATTTTTAGAAAAAGGTACATGAACAGCATAACTAAAAATGTCGGATAAATACCAAAGTTACCATTCACGTTCAGTACCTTCCAAAGATGCGACAAAGATTTTCAAGGAAATCACCCCACACCCAACTACCCTTTACATGGAACATTTTTTTAAATTTTTTATTTCCTTAAAAATAGCTCTAACAAATTTAATGAAATACTGCATATTAAAGATATTTACACGAAAAATAAAATGTATATCTTAATTTTCTGGGAACAGCCTTTGAAGTGTACTTCATTTGGAAGAAATTTTGTATAATTGGTAATGTTAAGCATACTACACAAAAATATGTAGATCTCTTTAAAAAACACAATTTATTTTGTGGCAGATATCGTTATTAATGGCTCGACTTGTTCAATAATTTGTCATTCCTTTAAAGTTCTGTTGTTTCTCGCGATGTCATGGAAAGGATATTGCTATATATCTATACCTAAATGTGTAAAGCAGCTCTTTCCAGATTAAAATGAAGTAGATACGAAAATAAAATTTCATAACAATAATTTGCGTACCCACTAATAACCTCCCCTAGGAGCCACAGGACCTTGTAGTTGCTGGGGAGGTTTCCGTGTACCAGTGATTTACTAAGCTGTGCTGCTAGAGGTACTCATGCCAGAGAGGTTCGTAATGAGGTACCAGACTAAGAAGTGGCTCCACAGAACATCCAACCCAAAGGGACTCCCAGCTGGAGGACCTTCCAGGGGTTCTGGTCCACCCAATCCAAGGCGGGAATGCATCGTTCCGAGGGATGAATGGCACTGCGGTGGTAAAAAATGCAGTGTCGTGAACGATCTCTTCAGGGCACCAGGCGACACCCTGAAGTAATTAGCCTTCCCAATATATACGGGGCTCTGTATTGGGTGACTTTTACTTCCCTGCTACTGGAGGGACCAATATGGACCAAAACAAAATAATTATCACCAAGGCGGGTGAGAGAGACTCTCCAGTTGAGAGAAATCTCTCACCCGACAAAGAAAAGTCAAGTGACAGAGACTCTCCAGCAGAGAGAAATCTGTCACTAGATAAACAAATGGGTGCAACAGCATCTGGAATTAATAGAATGCACCTGGACACTAAAAAGTTGTCAGGGGCAGCTAGAAGAAGAATAAAAAAAGCTAAAAATGAGTGAGGGCACAGGTAATGTAAACCCACAGAGTAAAGGGGTGGAGGTCCGTACTGATCCAGGGACTTCTAAAAGAACCAGGACAAGTGTGGATACTCCTCCTTCGGATAAAGCCAAACCTGTTAAGAGGCCTAGGGGCACTGAACCTGGTGTCACTTACAGGGAAGCTTTGGCCGCTTTTAAGATGGCAATTGTTGAAGAATCCTATCCTGAGAGAAAGGTGATTGGGGAGGACATTTGACCCATTCAGGCTGAGATTCTGAGGAAGATAGATGAGGCGCCAACTAGTGAATCTCTACCTAAACTCAGGTCCTTTTCTCTACAGGATGGGGCTCTGATATATTACTGTGATGATGAGCAGTCATGCAATTGGCTCCAAAAACATATTCAGGGAGCTAAAATCAAGGAGAGATTAGTTCTCAAAGTAATAGATCCAAAAGATCTACCTAAGCCAGTCAAGGTGGCCCTTAGGACTCGGGACATTACAACTGATGATCCTAAGGTGCTGCTAAGACGCATTCAAAGATTAAACCAGGAGCTGAATATAGAGCACTGGAAAATCATTGATAAGCAGGCAGACTCTTCTGGTCAACGCCTAATCCTAATGGTGGACCAAGAGTCTGCTAAGAAGATAAAGGAGCTTGGCATGTCGGCCTATACCGGGGTAGACAGGGTCCTTTTTAAGATCCTGTCTGACCCGGAGGGGAAGGCAGTAGCAGACAAAGCGAAGAAGGCAGGCAGCGATGGCAGAGACAGTCCGGAGACGATGATAGGGGACTCTGGAGGATCCGCATCGGGTACTGCTTAAGGTAAGTGTTGTGGGTTAATGTAATTATGAAAATAGTTCAAATTAACTTGCAGCACTGTAAGGCAGCTTCAGCCATTCTAAGTAAGAGACTTGTTGAAGACAATGTTGATATTGCTCTCATACAGGAACCTTGGCTTTTCAGAGGTTCAATTAGAGGGATCAGCTGTACTAAGGGCACTATATATAGACCTACTAATAATAATCCAAGATCATGTATTTATGCTAAGAATTGGATAAACGCATTGCTTCTTACTGAGCACTGTTCCAGGGATGTAACTACAATCCAAACAATAGTGGAGGAGGCAGGAGAGAGAAGAGTTTTAATACTCTCTTCTGTCTACCTCCCTTACGAAGACTCTGATCGACCATCGATAGCAGTGAGGGACCTTGTGACCCACTGCGGAGAGAATGGAAAGGAGTTAATCCTGGGGGTTGATGTCAATGCACACCACACACTGTGGGGGAGCACTGATATCAATCCCAGAGGAGAAAAGTTAATGGAGTACTTGGTGAGTACAAACCTTAATATTCTAAATCGAGGTAATGAACCAACCTTTGTAACTTTGCGAAGGGAGGAAGTCATTGACATAACGATAGGGACTAATATTATTGAGAACCTAATTTCAAGTTGGCAAGTATCATCGGAGATCACTCTCTCTGATCATAGATGCATATGCTTCAATATTAGAGCACAAGTCACTCTACCAGTGATTTACAGAAATCCGAGGAAAACTGACTGGGACGGATATAGACGAGACCTATCAGCATTGACATCGGGTAACTCAAGGAACATTCGTTCGATATTGGATGTGGAGTTTGCTGTTGATGAATTACAACGGTCAATTCTCCTATCCTATCATCAAAATTGTCAGCCTAAGGTAGCTTACTCGCTAAGGCTTGTGCCTTGGTGAACTAAAGAGTTAAGCAGACTTAGGAAGAAAGCAAGGAAATTATTTAGACTTGCAAAAAGAACTGGTGATTGGGATTCATATAGACAAGCCCTCACCAATTATAACAAAGAAATACGCAAAGCCAAAAGGATTTCGTGGAGGGAGTACTGCCAGGGGATGGAGAACGTTCCCAGCAGTGCAAGATTCATGAAACATATGGCAAAGGGTGTTAAAAAAATTGTGAGCACTATCAAACATACACACAGTCTGGTTCTGAGATGCTCCTGCAACTTGCGAGGGCTCACTTTTCAGACTTTAAGGTAGACAATGACAGCAATTCTGTGAAGCGGCAACCAAATCTGGACCATCTTTCTTTGGACAGAGAGGATTGGAACCTAATCAGGAGCGCAGTCAATGTCACTAAAATACGATGGGCTGTTAAGTCGTTTGGACCATATAAATCGGCAGGCCCTGATTTAATCATTCCTTCATTTCTACAATATGGTATTGATTCAGTTCAATCCCTACTTTGTGGTACTTTTAGAGTTTGCCTAGCCTATGGATATATACCCATGGCATGGAGACAAACAAAGCTGGTGTTTATACCTAGTTACGCCCAGGCTAAGGCTTATCACCCTATAAGTCTCTCCTCTTTTATGCTTAAAAATCTGGAGAGGTTAGTGGATAGGCACATTAGGCATTGTGTTTTAACGGAACATCCATTAAACAAGTACCAATTTGCCTATCAAATAGGGAAATCAACGGAAGCAGCACTTCACCTCGATTATTGAGAACGTGCTTAATACCAGAGAAATAGCCATTGGTGCTTTTCTTGATATTGAAGGTGCGTTTGACACGACATCTTGTGATGTCATGTCGAACGCCCTCTATGGACACGATGTACCTTCACTTCTTTGTGAGTGGATACGTTTTGTCTTACAACATAGGAAGATAACCATGAATCTATGTGGGGAGACGCTGGATGTGTCCACGGAGAGGGGCTGCCCGCAGGGGGGTGTTTTATCACCCCTGCTATGGAACCTTGTAGTGGACACACTTCTTTGCGCACTCAATAGTGATGGTTACTTCACAGTTGGTTTTGCAGATGATATTGCAATAATCATAAGAGGGAAATTTCCTCACATAGTTTCTCAAGTGCTACAAATGGCGCTTAAGAAAGTGGAAGCTTGGTGCAAGATGAATAATCTAACTGTTAATCCAAGCAAAACAGTAGTGGTACCCTTCACCAGGAGAAGGGGGCCTGATTTAACCAGACTCTCTCTCTTTGGTGAGGTAGTGCCCTATTCAATACAAGTTAAATATCTTGGGCTTGTTTTAGACAAGAAATTAACTTGGAAACATCACATGGAATTATGTATTACCAAAGCCTACAGAGTCTTTTGGACATGTAGAGGTATGCTTGGTAAGACATAGGGTCTGAAACCTAGCATAGTGTATTGGATATACACTGCCATGGTGAGACCTATATTCTCTTATGCCACACTGATGTGGTGGCCTAGAGTTAATTTAAAGGTGTGCAGAAAGGAACTCTGTAAATTACAGAGGACCTTCTGCATTTCAATTATGGGAGCCTTCCAAACTACTCCAACTGCGGCAATGGAGATGCTGATTCGGCTCACACCTCTCCACATATGGATGAAGGCAGAAGCCATGATCGCGTATCACCGTATTTGTCGCCAAACCAAAGTGTCTAATACTGGACATATTAATCATCTCAAGCTTCCTTGGGATAAGAATGTACAACAGATACTCAACATGGGGACTGACATTCTTGAAACAAGATTCAAGTTTGATTTGAAATTTACGGTCTCCTATCCACAGCGGAGTGAATGGGAAAGACTGGTAAAACCTCATAATAACAAAGGCCCAATCTGGTATACTGATGGTTCTAGAACCAAATCGGGAACGGGGGCTGGGCTTTACGGTAATGGCACCAAGATTTCTTATAGTCTTATAGTACCTTAGCTACAGTTTTCCAGGCTGAGGTTTATGCAATCCTAGCCAGTGTCATGGAAAGCATTAAAAGGAGATATAAGAATAGAAGTGTTCTTATCCTCTCAGACAGTCAAGCTGCTCTTAAAGCACTTGAATCACCATCAATAAAATCAAAGTTTGTCTCAGAATGCCGGGAATCCTTAATGACACTGGCTGAACACAAACTTATGTGGGTGCCAGGACACATAGGTATACCAGGCAATGAGAAAGCAGCCAAGATTGGCAGTGAAATCCCATTTTTTGGTCCGGAGCCTGTACTGGGAGTGTCCTACAGACTATTAAGTGCTGGGCTCAAGCAGAACACAAGAACTACTGGAACTCCATTGAGGGTTGCAGACATTCCAAGTTGTTCATTACAGACCTGGATAACAGCCGGGCAAAATACTTGCGTGGTCTTAGTAGAAGAAGATTGCATGGGCAACAGGACACTGTGCCCTAAAGTTTAATCTATACAGAATGGGATTGTTTAACAACCCTATCTGTAGTAGATGTCTAGAAGGAGAGGAAACTGTTACTATGTGATTGCCCTGCTCTTGCGAATCAAAGAGCAAGTATTTTTGGCAATCACTTTCCAAAGATAGATGAACTATCGAAAGCCTCAGTTAGCAGTCTGGTTAAGTTCATATCGAGCAACAGACTACTTAACTGATGAAAGGGGGAATGCGCAATAGATCTTAAGGTCGCAGTGCTTGGGCATAAAACCCACCCCTTCTCAAACTAGAACTAGAACCCACTAATAAGCAATACAGGGTAGAGAAAGTCACATGAATGTGACCATCATGTAATGTTTGCTATTTTCTAGGGATTCAGCATTTCTCTTTGAAAATGGGTTCCTTAGTATCACAAAACAGTTTGGCCAATAGTGATGGTAGTTTCTGTCGTGTGAAAGCAGACATATGATCTGTCTAAATAGTATCCGACCTTTGACTGAGAAAAAAAAAACATTCTTGCTCGACGGGATTGGGAGCCTAATCCTGTTCAAAGTAGGCCCCTCTCACTTCCACACACTTAGCCCACCAATCCTTTCTGGAAGGCATCTCTGCCCTCGCATTCTGCATAGGATCCTTTCAATGGCATATGCAACTTTGGAAACAACCGGTCAAAAGGAGTTATGTCTGGAGAGTAGGGAGGTTGTGGAACGATCAGATGCGATGAATGAAATGATGCTTTGGCACAAATTTAGCAGTCACTCTGCACATGTTCAAATCATCATGCAAAATTTTTACTACTCCCAACCTCTACAGCAATTTTTCCACTCTCTGAATAACACCTGCGCTCCGACTGGTTTATGGCATCCTGGAATGCTGGTCACTCTCTGCCAATGTGCGGCCATGTTGAACCACTCCTTATTTGTGTTACCTCCACAGCATCATCTCCAAACACCTGCTGAATCTTAAAAATTGTTTCACTTTGAGAATCACCACGCTGTTTGATGCAGTATGTTTGCTCAACTCTCTCACTCATTTTGAGAGAAATTAAAAATCTGACGAATGTGTATCATGCCACCTTATAGGGCAGTGAGTGACTGGCACACTCGAAGGTGGTGAAAAAATTCAAACACGTACTCCTTTCATTGTGCAGTGGCGCTGCCCTAGCATCAATACTACGTGCAGGAAAAATTAAGGTCAGATACTTTTTAGACAGGCCTCATAACATCAGTTAGGTACGATACCTGAAAACTGAACTTCACTGTTTGGTGGCCATGTATTTTCAACTGACAGATCACTTTTACTGTGTAAGTATTTCATCAGGTGACAACTACTTCCAATAGCCACTGGCAGTCACAATTTTCATTAAATTTGCGTCATTTTTAAACCAAGCATTGGTCATCTTTTATTTTTAAATCTTTTTACTTTTTTGGTGCCTATTTTGTTTCTTACAAATCTCTGAACATCTGAGCTCTACTGATAAACATGGATTACTTAAGTAAGAATCATGTAAGAATCATATAAGAATATTGAATTTTACTGTGAAATTTCCTTTAATGAACAAATAATGTGATAAAACAAAATTATGTAAACAAAGAATGACATTTGCTTCTTATGTGAAACACCTCTTTCTTCCTAGCAATAATTTAATCCTCACGCAGAATACCTACCAGAGGCATAATTAGAGGGGTTTTGGGGGTTAGAACCCCCCTTGCTAAAATAAATGTAAAAATAGCTTTGTTAAAATAATAGCATCTTTCTAAGTTGGTGGGAATAGATACTTCCTAATCATATCACCGGTAGCACTATATTTTTATGCTGCACGTCTTAGACAATATGACCAAAGGTAACAGAAACTGTATTATAGATGGCACTGGTACAATTGTGTTAAGATATCAGGGGCATGTTTTCATTTGAGTGCAGTTTCTCCCACATAACTAGAAACATTATTCTGTAGTGATATAAAATACTTCGCAGGATCATTAATTCTCACACCACAACATATTTGGTGCTTAGAAAATGCAAAAGATCCTATCCTAATTTTAATTTATTTACTTAAATATTTCAACACTCCCCTTAATATTTTTCTGGCTGCGCTACACAACATCAATGTGTTACTCACCAGCTGGACAAAATCTTCCTTCAGGTCCATCAAAGGTAGCGAGGTTCCTCTTGACAGGCACAGTGTCGTCTCGGAGTGTGAGGTGTGCTGGCTGATCTCCTTCATGATTGGTTCCAGTAAGAGCCACCGAGCCCAGCAGATCAAAGCTGATCACTCCGTCTGGTTTGGGGTAGTCAATTGGTTTACTTTCTGCAGCAGGTTTCAACCTTTTCCAGTCAGGATCTGTAACACATTTTGTGTAGAGAGACACACTTCCCAATTTATCAAGTTACCAACCAACTCGTTGCTTCATTGTAAGGATATGTTTACTTTCTCACCTCCATGGCTGAGAGTCCAGGGTTCTTTTCCTCGCACCATGAATGAAAAGCCGGAATACATAAGTCCTCCATACAGGCCTAGAGGATTGTGGAATGATGGTCGGATATTTCTTACACCTTTCAGTTCAGACCAAATCCAACTGTTCTTTATCTTATCTTCATATGATTTGGGTTGTAAACCTTTAGTCGGAGATGTGGCGTTGTCATCACAAACAGCTTCAAAGGCACTTTCTGCTGCCAACATTCCACTTTTCATGGCGTTGTGTGTTCCTTTAATCTTGGGCACATTAAGGAATCCAGCGCTGCAGCCCACCAAACATCCACCTGGAAATGTCAGCTTCGGAATGGACTGGAAACCTCCTTCTGCCAGCGCTCGTGCTCCATATGCAATCCTGATTATGCAATCCTGATTACAATAGAACAATATTCTTACTTGTTGCTACATTCATGTTAATCGAAATGAAGGAAACTGAATCAATAGCCAAGTCTTTCCATGACATCGCAACAGCACTTTAAAACAAATTACAAGGTACTGAAAAAGTTTCATGTTTTAAAGAGATTTATTTCTTAGGGTTCACCAGTTATACAAATGAAGAGGGCTTTACGGGTTATTAAAGTTCAAGAAATGCATTTTATTTCTCAATAAATATTTGAAATATATGGTATTTTCATCAAAATCAAGAGCCAGTATTTTAATACCTGAATAATTTCAATTGTATTTTATAATAAGTAAATTCAATAACAGCCATTGCATATGCTTATTTTTATTACAAACATGTTTTATAATTTAAAATAAAGAGAGTTGAGGGTTGTTACACTACAACACTAAAATATTCTTACTTGAACGCGTTTCGGGAGATGGCTTGTTCCCATCGTCAGCATGTTCTCAACTGATTTTTCTGGTCATTGTCTGGGGGATGTGTGTGGCTAGTGGTGTTCTCTGGTGCTGGGCTGATGAACCTCCAAAGGCTGTTGGGTGGCAGCAGTTCAAAATTCATTAGGTGATTCCAAATACATAATGTCAAACACAGGAATCACCTAATCACAGCCTTTGGAGGTTCATCAGCCCAGCACCAGAGAACACCACTAGCCACACACATCCCACAGACAATGACCGGAAAAATCAGTTGAGAACATGCTGACGTGGGAACAAGCCGTCTCCCGAAACACGTTCAAGTAAGAATATTTTAGTGATGTAGTGTAACAACCCTGAACTCTCTTTATTTTAAATTATGACACATCACTGTTACTAGCTTCTAAATCTTCAAAATTAGTCAATGTTTTATAATGTTATGTGAATACATTATATACTTTAATAATGCAAGAGCTGTGAGAATAATAAGTTTTAAGTTGCTAACAATGAGGTAATAATGAGGTAACCTTGTGGCAATAATGAGTTTAAGAGTTTGGAAATTACTAGTCATGATTATAGCAACGATAATGTAAAATTCAATAACAGTTTACAATTAGCCAATCAACAGCAAAGAAAAGCTTTAAGTAAAATGCAGATATTCTATTGGAGTAGAATTAGCCAATCAGAGACTTGAAATACCGAAGCTTACGGGTTTTGACCATTGAAAGTTACTCAGTTGCTGGTACCGAAGCTTACGGGTTTTGACCATTGAAAGTTACTCAGTTGCTGGCAAACCTTGGTAGTGAATAGATAGAAGATGTGTTCTCTACAGAAATATTACGTGTGAATCGTAAAAATATGTATACGTGCTAAGTGAAAGTATTAAAGATTCTCACAGTTCTTAAAAGGTGTAGTGCAAGGATTAATAAAAGAAGTGAATTTAAAAAGTTAAATTCTGTGATGTCTACATTCTTGTTGCACCACGCCCTGCCTAAGACACATGACTCTACAAACATTACTGACGCAGCCAAGGCAAATTCAAACATAAATAATATATGTATATATAGAAGAGTTAATAAAAAAGATAAATATTATAGTGTAAAACTTGGAGTGTAACAACAAAATTACATCTCAAAATCAGCTTCTCGTACGTAGCAGCATATTGCGTAATACAGTAACTATTACGTAATCAACAAATTCAAAGTGTGTTGCAAACTACTTAAAGCAAATAAATTATATGAAACAAAAAATAATCTTCAAGTTTATGTAAATATAATACATAAGCAAACATCTTCTTCAAAAAAAAAATTTGAAAAATTTTCCATGTTAAACGTATTTTGGAGTGGGGACTCAAAACATGTATTTCTGTTAAAATCTTGACATGCAATTTTTGGGTGAAATGAAATATTTCCTCTGCCTACCATGTGCATCATATCAAGGGTGCCCATCCTTGGCCCCTTAGCTCAATTTCAACTACTTAGATTCTCTTTTATGCCACTGGAAAAGGGCTATCTTATACCTACTATAGTAGCCATTGTGATACCGGTACACAATAAACAAATAGTTGAAAATTTAAAATTGATAAAATATCATACAATTTATAACAAAAAATTACAAATAAATATATTTGACAGGTGATATTTCAATGCATCCTATTGTATCAATCTAAACAGGCCAATAACAGCCACATTCCTACCTATAATGTTATAGTTTGTTTTATTCATTTCCAAGAATTATCATTTGATATGCCACACAGGACGAACTGTGGGGAGATACAGCACAAACTGAATTACACTACTTTATTAAAAATTGTAATAAATGTGTTCATACGTTAATTTAATTCTATATTTTTGTACGCCCTAAATTTTGAATTCCCACCATCACCACTTCCAGGAATCTTGCTAATGGCGTAACTTCTGCCATGATTCCCCCACCAACCATGTGCGTTTATAGAAATAAAATACAGTCATTGGTAGTTATTTACATTATGATACTTTAGTTTACTGATAACCATATCAACATCTTATCTTCATTCAACACAATAACACTCTTCTCGTCTACAACTGTACTGGTTACTGCTAGCATTTCAAGAAGCAATTGTGCCTTTCCCTCCCACTTGTGATGGCCAGAGACGGTACTGCAAATACCGACTTGCAGAAAATGCAAGAGCGATATTACACTGAAGTGTATACACAACATTTTTATGTTATGTTCATTTATTTTGATAACAAAAAACTACCTGTGATATTCATGTTTGCAACTTTTCCTTGCACAGCCGGCAAGCTGCAGTGTGACTTCAATCTCAAACAATACTTTCTCCTTTGTTCAGAATACAGTCAATAAACATGATGTTGTGATAACTGAAACTCAGTTTTTACAAAGGAAATTGCTTACACCTTCTACTTTGATTCTGCCAGTCGTCCCAAATGAACTAAGACTGTGTTTTACACTGCAATTTCACTCGCTCTCTGTTTAGAGGAAGACTACACTGCACTTTTACGATAGATTGTTTCACCACCATGCAACAGAAAACCCAGGATTGCAAGTGTTATAACACACCTTAAAATTGTTATTTTTCATGAATAATTTTCTTCATTTTCCATTTTGAAAGTTTATAGTCGCTTTAACATATTAGTCATATTGTGACTTTGCAATTTTATATTTAACAATAAAACAATGAGGTTATTTAACATACTGACAGTTTTAAACCATTACAATGTACTAGCATATAAAATTGTGATTCTATAACTAATCAAAGTGATTCAACATTATATACTTTTATATAAATTTATGCTTTTAAAAATTCAAATACCTTAGGGTACATCGAATAGATGAGTGCTGTTTGTAAATCACTGGGTATCTGGTAGCGTTGTCCCCATTGATCGTATTGTGTGTTTCGTGTTAACAGATGTCCTTTGAAAGAAGATAACTGTATGGCCCATTCTTAATCTGGATATTAAAACTTGACCTTGTCTAGAAAGAGAATTACTGGGAAGATGTGTCGAAAAGCTTGATATTATATCACGGAGTTTGCTTCTCATGGAGTCAAGCCACTGTTGGTTGAGTCACTTAGTGGCTTCTTTTGCTGCCTGATTGGTCAATTCATTGCCTTGTATTCCAATGTGGGATGGAATCCATATTAAGGATACTGGCTCTATGAAGTAGGCATTGAATTTCTTGTGTAACAATATGGGTTGATGACAGATAGTGCACTTTTGGAATCTGAATATATAACAAACAACTTTGAAAACATAAAGCACAGTTGACTTGAAAAGACAGGAAGTGTGGTCTGGATAAACAACAGCACAAGCACTTTGATCCATCTGTGTATGTTTGTCACGTACTTCATTAAATAGTTGGTGATAATGATTGTCCAGGAAGGAGTTTGTTTCTGACACAGGAGGAAGTCTAATGTTGCATTATTAATGATTTTTTGTAAATTTCTTTAGGTCTGTTATGACTTATATACTTTTTCATTCAAGAATTGGACATCATCACTATCTTGAAGGCATTGTTTTCTTCTAGCTTCAAGTGGAGGTTCATTTGTTTACTTGCTGTCGGGCTGGTACAAAAAGCTCCAAGTGTTATCCGAAGTTTGTATTGAATCCAACATCTGGAGAGAAGGTCTTGCAAGATTGTAAACAATAGCGCCATAATCCAATTTTGCTCTAATAAATGTTTTGTAGGTGTTTAGCACACATGATAATCTGCTTGCTAGGATTTTCATGACAGTCATCTTTAAGACTTTTAAAATGAGGTATCCAGTTTACTCTGCTATCAAAGGCTTGATTTTCTTAAGTAGTTCAAGTTTTTGGTTGTCAATATATAATTTTGACTTTATGTCATTATACCTTCTTTTAGAGAAGCAAATATACCTGGATTTGGTCTTTGAAAACTTAAACCTTCTAACTTCCGCCAACTTTTGAATCTTTAAAATTGTCTCTTGCAGCAGTTGTTGAATTGTACAATGTTTTTTCCTGTACAAGATAAAATAAGATCATTTGCAAAACAGGACATTCTTTAAACAATGTTACACTGATAACTCCATTTTTACTTTCTCTACTAGTATAGTAAGTAGGGGAAGTATTGTATTCCACCCAAAAATTCGATACCGAGATTTCACCGGAAATACATGTTTTGAGGCTCCCTGAATCCAAAAAAAGCATTTTTGGAAACACACACTCTCTCTCTCTCTCTCTCTCTCTCTCTCTCTCTCTCTCTCTCTCTCTCTCTCTCTCTCTCTCTGTGTGTGTGTGTGTGTGTGTGTGTGTGTGTGTGTGTGTGTGTGTGTGTGTGTGTGTGTGTGTGTGTGTGTGTGTGTGTGTGTGTGTGTGTGTGTGTGTGTGTGTGTGTGTGTGTGTGTGTGTGTGTGTGTGTGTGTGTGTGTGTGTGTGTGTGTGTGTGTGTGTGTGTGTGTGTGTGTGTGTGTGTGTGTGTGTGTGTGTGTGTGTGTGTGTGTGTGTGTGTGTGTGTGTGTGTGTGTGTGTGTGTGTGTGTGTGTGTGTGTGTGTGTGTGTGTGTGTGTGTGTGTGTGTGTGTGTGTGTGTGTGTGTGTGTGTGTGTGTGTGTGTGTGTGTGTGTGTGTGTGTGTGTGTGTGTGTGTGTGTGTGTGTGTGTGTGTGTGTGTGTGTGTGTGTGTGTGTGTGTGTGTGTGTGTGTGTGTGTGTGTGTGTGTGTGTGTGTGTGTGTGTGTGTGTGTGTGTGTGTGTGTGTGTGTGTGTGTGTGTGTGTGTGTGTGTGTGTGTGTGTGTGTGTGTGTGTGTGTGTGTGTGTGTGTGTGTGTGTGTGTGTGTGTGTGTGTGTGTGTGTGTGTGTGTGTGTGTGTGTGTGTGTGTGTGTGTGTGTGTGTGTGTGTGTGTGTGTGTGTGTGTGTGTGTGTGTGTGTGTGTGTGTGTGTGTGTGTGTGTGTGTGTGTGTGTGTGTGTGTGTGTGTGTGTGTGTGTGTGTGTGTGTGTGTGTGTGTGTGTGTGTGTGTGTGTGTGTGTGTGTGTGTGTGTGTGTGTGTGTGTGTGTGTGTGTGTGTGTGTGTGTGTGTGTGTGTGTGTGTGTGTGTGTGTGTGTGTGTGTGTGTGTGTGTGTGTGTGTGTGTGTGTGTGTGTGTGTGTGTGTGTGTGTGTGTGTGTGTGTGTGTGTGTGTGTGTGTGTGTGTGTGTGTGTGTGTGTGTGTGTGTGTGTGTGTGTGTGTGTGTGTGTGTGTGTGTGTGTGTGTGTGTGTGTGTGTGTGTGTGTGTGTGTGTGTGTGTGTGTGTGTGTGTGTGTGTGTGTGTGTGTGTGTGTGTGTGTGTGTGTGTGTGTGTGTGTGTGTGTGTGTGTGTGTGTGTGTGTGTGTGTGTGTGTGTGTGTGTGTGTGTGTGTGTGTGTGTGTGTGTGTGTGTGTGTGTGTGTGTGTGTGTGTGTGTGTCATAACTCAGAAACGAATAGTCGGATAAACACCAAACTTGGTATTTAGGTTCAGTATCTTCCAGAGATGCGACACGAAGGTTTTCAAGAAAATCCCCCCCACCCCAGATTACCCTTTACAGAACATTTTTCAAAAATTTTAATTTTCTCAAAAACGGCTCTAACGATTTTGATTAAAATATTTTCTTGACAAACGAAATGTATATCTCGATTTTCTGGGAATATCTCCAAAAGTATTCTTTATTGTGAACGACTTTTGCATAACTGGTAAACCATAAGAGATAGACAAAATTTTACTACACAAAAAATGTAGATCACGTTAAAATACACAATTTATGTTATACACATTTTTTTTGTTGAGTGAAGCATTTTTGAGATATTGTTTGTTATTCCCTTAAATTTTCCAATACTTGTACTTTTTCTCAAATTCATTATTCATTTTTTTGCCCTGGTAATGCAAAGAGAATGGAATACTCCCACATAGCAACCAGCTCTTAAAATATTTGACTATAGTTTAAAGCCTACCAATTCCCCTTGCATCTACAAGAAAATTAGCAATAAGATTAACATCTCGATATCTCGATTAACATGAAGCATAGTTTGTACAAGAGTAGAAAAAGTCATGTGAGTGTAACACATCAGATTTTTTTATGTCCTGGACGTGCAAAGAGTGCTTAAAAGATTTGACTATCGCTTAAAACCTACCATAGTCCCCTTGCATCTACAAGAAAATTAGCAATAAGATTAACATAAAGCATATGGAGAATAAGCGTTTGTAAAAATAGTTTGTACAAGAGCAGAGAAAGTCATGTGAGTGTAACACATCAGATTTTTTACTGTGAATTTCTTTGATAGAACCCCATTTAGTCTGACTTGAACTTGTGATCCTGATGAAAGTTGGTTCAGAACTGTAGTACAAGGGCAATTCAAAAAGTAACAGCAAACAATTTTTGCAATTTTTTTTTAAATAAAGAGAGTTGGAGGTTGTTACACTACATTACTAAAAGGTGATGTATGTAACAACCTCCAACTCTCTCCTTATTTTAAATTATGACTCATCACTGTTACTAGCTTCTCAATCTACAAATTAATTTTTGCATTGCATATATTTGATTTTCAGATACAAACAAGATGTCATTATTCAACATAATTACCCTCCTTTTTGATACATTTCTCACATCGTTGCACCAACCTTTGTATTTGAAGTGGTTTACTTCAAAGTTATTTTTAATTTGTTGAGCCCCACGTTTGGGAGCCAATTTGCGGCGGTTTTACCTATAATGTTATTGTATATTTTATTGTTTGTGTATGTGTGTTTACTCCGCGTGGTGAAGCCATTTTGTGACGTGATTCTTTATAATGTTTGTTAGCTCCATCTGGTGTTAGCAATTTGCGGCAGTATTAGTGTTTGTTTGAAAGAATGCTACTGTTATTTTATTTAATTTTTGTTCACTGTCCTCCGCTAGCTATGATCTTTTTGGTCGAGCACTTCTCTTTATACAGGTTGTGTAAACGAAAAGGAACCTTTTATCCAAAGATAACACTGATGAACGAATTTGTTTTACACTTTTATTGTCTAACACAGTCACTATCACATTTACACATTGATCTTGACACTCTCCAAACTGAAACTGTTATAATAACTTCATTACTGATCATTCCTAATTCGTGTAATTCAACTTTTTGTATAATTAACTTAACAACACTTTAGATTTTTCATAACTCTGCTACGCGTAACTTGTGAATCGATAGCCGACGTGTACTTTACAAATATTTTCGGTGAACTGACTGACTGAAGGCGACGTGTAGCATACAAATATTTGCAGTGAACTGACGGGGTCTATCTCTAACCTAGCCCTTTTTATACTCCTACACCCCGATATGCCTAAAAATTAAAACTGAGCTGCAATTGGTTAATAAAACGCGCCAACATTAGCGTCTAGTTTTATATCCAATGAAAATTATGAATACATATGCTCTAGGAAGAATGTACCAGCAAATTCTAAGAAAAACGCGCCAACATTATGTAACTTCCTCGTCTCTAATAATGATAAACAGCTCACCCCCTCGCTGCATTATTGCACGCTATTATTGTCAGTTTCAGTAAGGCCGTATAAACTTACTTCTCAACAATAATTACAATCAATATACATCTCAAATCAATGTCACATAAAAATGCATATTCATATTACAATCATTCTTTACATTTAAGTAATTTGTGATACAAATTACTGCATCATATGCCCCACTAGAAACATAATTATAAATATTTACAACTTGTTTGGAAATTTTATAATTGGGTTTTTAGTCTCCTAAATCTTGGAACACACGCTATCACTTTCACTTAACACTTCACACGTATTTAACACATGACATATGTTTTGTCTTTATCTTGCCACTATTTACTGGCTCTGGTTTAATGTGTTTAGACATTAATCTGACATTACAATTTTTTTTTTTTTAATAGCAAATACTGTACCCTGAATTATTTAATTACTGTTACAAAAAATGGTTTACTTTCTTATATTGTTCACAAAAATTTATCAATTCAAGAGTTTTTTTTGTAATTATTAAACATATTTACCAAAAATATTCACCCTTTACATAAATATATTTACATCTCTTAAATCTAAATACTGTTTAACATTTTCTGTTTGCTACATAAGTATTTGTTTTTTAATTATTTTTTTTTACCCCATTTTTGTTGTTTTGTACATTATATCCACAATACTCTTGGAATTATATCTATGTACTTTTACTTTAATATAACATTAAGTTTCATTTCAAATGCTGTTACAGTTACTAAGAAAATGTTATTTCCCTTTTAAACATTTAGTTATGTCCAAAATTTATTTCTCCTTTCTCATGACGTACATATTTATTTAACCCTCTTACGTTCCAATACATTTCTCTGCAGGTCATCTTTAACTATCCAGCATTTACTTTACATCTCATTGCTATTTACCCTCCTGGATCAAATTGTGTGTGGCTAAACATTACTCGTAGCTGTATCCTAACCTTCAAAAATTTGTTAATGGATAACCTCTTAAAGGATTCATATGATATTTCGTCCCCTGATAACATTTGAAAACAATCTAAAGTTTCCTGAACAAAACATCTTTTAACAACTGTCATTCTCAATTCTTTTGCTATCTTTTTAATCTGAGAGTCCTCTGACAAATCTGTCATAAGCTGTACTGGATTGGAGTTTTCATTTTGAACATCTTGGTACTTGTTAATTTCAGAAGTTAGCTTTTGATTATTTATAGGCAAAACTTTAACTTCTTCGTACAATTTATTTCTTTGATTCTTTGATTTTCTGATTCTTTCTGAATTTCTGATATCTCCCCTCTGAAATTAACTTGCGCCTGATTCACATCTACATTCATAACCTCTTTCATCTCTCTTATCTCACTTGTAATACTATTCACTTGATTTCCTAACTCTGTACATTCTACATTAACATGTTCACTTTTAGTATTAGCCTCACTTTTCTGGATAGATATTTCCCTGCTCATGTCTAACATTTTCTTTGAAACTTCACCTATCTCATTTGCTATCATTTCCTGATTTTCATTTCTCATTTTTATTATACTGCTATCTAACTCCATAAATTTCTTTTCAATTTCTTCCCTGTTTTGATCTATTTTCTTATCTAATTTCTCATTACTTTTACCAATATCTTGAGTTAGTTTTTCTAATTTCTCATTAGTCTTACCAATATCTTCCCTCAATTCTTTCTTATTCTGATCTAGTTTTTGTTCTAAACTCTTACTAATATCTTCCCTTAATTTCTCATTATTCTGATCTAATTTTTCATTATTCTTTTCCATACTCTGAGTTAATTTTTGTTCTAAGCTCCTACCAGTATCTCTCAGCATAGCATCAAAATTAACATTTCCTGCTATTCTATTCTGACTTTCTGCTCTAACATTTTCTCCCTCAAATCCTACATTGTTTGAGCTATTTTCTGTAACCTGTATTGAATTACAGCTAACTGTTACATTATCCCCTTCCATCATTGTTTCTTGTTTTACACTTTTTTTTTTTTTTAGAATTAAAATCACACTTTTCTAACCTTTCTGATGCTATCTGCTGATGTTGCTTTGATGTCCAGCTGTCTGCCCCTCTCTCCTAGATTTGTATGTCGCTTCTGCGTCGTATTATGATGAATCTACGTCGTCTTGGTGTCCTATAGTTGAATTCCCCTGTTGCCTTTTAATCTCGGAATTATGATGTCCACTCATCCCCGTCGTCTGTCGTCTCTGTTGTTGTTTCTGGAATCTGCGTCTTGTAGTTCAGTTCACTGCTCCATTCGTTCCACGTCCTGGTTCCTTCGCCCCTTCCTGGTTATTCTGCTCCTTTCCTGGTCATCGTGCTCCTTTCCTGGTCATCATGCCCCACGTTCTGGGTGCCAATTTGCGGCGGTATTACTTATAATGTTATTGTATATTTTATTGTTTGTGTATGTGTGTTTACTCCAAGTGGTGAAGCCATTTTGTGACGTGATTCTTTATAATGTTTGTTAGCTCCATCTGGTGTTAGCAATTTGCGGCAGTATTAGTGTTTGTTTGAAAGAATGCTACTGTTATTTTATTTAATTTTTGTTCACTGTCCTCCGGCTACCTATGATCTTTTTGGTCGAGCACTTCTCTTTATACAGGTTGTGTAAACGAAAAGGAACCTTTTATCCAAAGATAACACTGATGAACGAATTTGTTTTACACTTTTATTGTCGAACACAGTCACTATCACATTTACACATTGATCTTGACACTCTCCAAACTGAAACTGTTATAATAACTTCATTACTGATCATTCCTAATTCGTGTACTTCAACTTTTTGTATAATTAACTTTACAACACTTTAGATTTTTCATAACTCTGCTACGCGTAACTTGTGAATCGATAGCCGACGTGTACTTTACAAATATTTTCGGTGAACTGACGGACTGAAGGCGACGTGTAGCATACAAATATTTGCAGTGAACTGACGGGGTCTATCTCTAACCTAGCCCTTTTTATACTCCTACACCCCGATATGCCTAAAGATTATAACCGAGCTGCTATTGGTTAATAAAGCGTGCCAACATTAGCGTCTATTTTTATATCCAATGAAAATTATGAATACATATGCTCTAGGAAGAATGTACCAGCAAATTCTAAGAAAAACGCGCCAACATTACGTAACTTCCTCGTCTCTAATAATGATAAACAGCTCACCCCCTCGCTGCATTATTGCACGCTATTATTGTCAGTTTCAGTAAGGCCGTATAAACTTACTTTTCAACAATAATTACAATCAATATACATCTCAAATCAATGTCACATAAAAATGCATATTCATATTACAATCATTCTTTACATTTAAGTAATTTGTGATACAAATTACTGCATCATATTCCATCAGAGTAAAGGTTTTCAGTGTGCACGCAACCGCTTCTTTAACCTCATCATCACTTCGAAATCATAGCCCATTGAGAGCTTTCTTCAGGGGTCCAAACACAAGGAGTTGTAAGACCTGAAATCTCAATCTCCAAATGACATCAAGTGTTGCAGCATTATCGTGAAAGATAAGAGTGCCTCTGTGATGGCTCCGTATTGCTGGCTTTAGCTCATTCTCCAATGTCGCTGTACCAGGCACTATTCATTGTTTCACCCATTCATATCCAGAAGAGGTGTCAGCGTATACCAAATTCTCATCATTAATGGCAGAGCTGGGACGACCAGAGCGTTGCTCATCTGTCACTGACATACGTCCACTTGTACTCTCTTCTCTCGCTAATGCAGCTATCTCCATTATCTTTGCAACATCCTTTTATGGATTTGTTGAGGTTTTACACCCTCTGGCCCAAAAATCTTATTACTGCTCGCAGTTCTTCTACGGTGCACACGCCTATTCAACTGTCAGCATGCATCTTCACTTCCCAGTAGTTTCAAATGTGTTTGTTGCATTTAATACTGTTACTTTTTCAATTTCCCTCATATATTTCCTGAAACATCTCTCATTGGAACGTCAACAATATAATCTTTTCGAACTGTCATATGCTAACTACTACACAGTATTGCTTGTTGATAAAAGCATTTTCAATTTCAGATTCTAGACATATGAGTGTCGTCCTCTGTGGTGTAGTGGTTACCATGGTTCCCGAGGTCACGGGTTCAAACCCGGCGGAGGGCGATGGATTTTTTGGGCGTAAAAATCTTTAGCGTGGCTTCCTTCGGAAGGGAAGTAAAACCGGTGGACCCATGTCGTAGATTTGCAGCACGTAAAAGAACCTCAAGCCTGATAAAGAGGCCTCTGAGCAAAACTACCGGTCTTTCACGCCCAATATAGAATGGGACGCTAAGAACCACAACAGTTAAAGAGCGTCCATAAACAAAACTCAATTTGGTTTTTTAGACATATGAGATTGTCTGGAGTGGAGTGTGCTTCCCTAAACTCACTTTGTATGCTGTTAAAGAAATTTATGTTTTCAAGATACCATCATAATCTCTTATTAACTAACTTTTACACATAGTGTTAGTTAGAGCAATTGGTCGATAACTTTCTGTAATTTATTTATCTTTTTTTGGTTTCAGTATTGAGATTACGATAGCATTACCCATTGGTCAGGAAATAAGTTTGAAGTCCACATGAAATTATAGATTGGTAGAAGGCAATTTAATGCAATGGATGGAAGCTGTTTGATAAATTCATAAAGTATGGAATCTGGATCGGAGCTGGATTTTCCACATTTGTCTAGCTCGTTTCATAATTCTCGAAGTTGGAGATCATTGTTTAGAAAGCGGTCGTTATCAGAGAGGTTTGTTTGTGTTACTGTAGCCCAGCGTATGTCAAGTGGGATAGTAACTCCCACATCGGCCAACCCGAACCAAACATTTTGAGCGCTGCACATCAATATTACCTTAGGTTGCTGTCAACAGATGTCTCTCTTTACCAGATTTCAACAGATGTAAATTAAGTATCAGTGATACCAATATCCATTAATATAGTAGCATCGTAATTTGAACAGTATAGTAGAAAATACTAAATAAAAACAACAAACCAATGACAAAACTCCACGGAACTAAATTGTGAAATAATACCTTTTACAGGTAGTCTGTTCTCTAGCATAATGGAGTACATGTTGTTCACTTTGATGTATACTACTGCCATTTGAAACAAGGGATAACAGCACAGATAAATACTGGATAACAGTTTGCAATTTCAGAATACGAAATGTACAAATATCTGGTTTTCGAAAAATGGGCTGTTCTTGGTTGCCCTGTTACAGGAAGAATAAAGAAATTAAACTGTTTCGTTTCCCGAAAAATCCTGAAAGATAAGAAACATTTCAGAACACGAGAATAAGTGCAGAAACAGTAATTAAACTTGCACCTTGCATGACGAATTTTGCCGTGTGTTATTGTAGCATGTGTGAGAAGGACATTTAAAGACAGGGTTACATATGTATTCATACAGATAAATCATCTAGGTAGTGCAAAAATTAGCTAACAGATACGCAAATTATATAGATATTTTCAATGAAACCTAATGTATAATTTTTTATGCTGGATTTATATCTCCAAACCATAGAAATATATGCCAGCAGTTTTACTGTTTTGCTTTGTTAGGTCCCATAGTAAGCAAACCTTGGAAAAATAGAACATATGTGACATATGCCGACACCAACACATGTAATGAAAACATAACCTCCAACCTATGCCCATTATGCATTTATTTTACTTTATTATTCACCACTCTGGCGTGCATATTGAAACACACAGTTTTTAGATATCACCATGTACAACATTTAAGATAAACTCCTATCTATAATGTGACATTCTAAAATATTCCTGCGCTGTTGGGAAAGTATGTATTAGTGTTACCTTTATAAAGCTAGTTTACACTGGAATTTCTATTACCTAAGTATTTTAAAAAATTAGCAGCAGTTTGGCAGCTGGAGTAAGTAAATGTAAAGGCGAACCAAGTTACTGTGGAAACAATTAGAAGTGTTGCTGGGCATCAACTTAATACACAACTGAGTTAATGTTACAGCATCTCCCTCTTCCCCCTTTGTTTTCATTTAGATTCAAGTGGCATTGCCTCACCTATGGAATCTGCAGCCAAAGGCAGACAAAAAACAAAAAATCCACATGTTAGAGATAATATTTATGGTTATTTGAATTTGCATGGGTTTAATATACCCCTGCTTTTGCATTCTCTGCTATAAGAAAGTATTCAATGGGTGCTTAGCTTCCTGAAAGTGTTGATAATAATAGTCATTTGTTTACAAATTAAAGCTTGCAGAAGCAATTCTATAATCAGTAGTTAATATTTTGTAGCACTTCACCTATTTTTCATGCAGTATCTGTTTTGTAATTCCCTGCTTTACTTACACTACATACTGCATTGCAGACTCTTATCACTAATTTATTTATGTGTATACAGTTTACTCCAGTAACCTTCACTACCCAAAGTTAGCACATCCATATATGTGTGTTGGCTTGCAGGCAACACAGCAGCATTTCTTTACAAATTTTCATTTAATCCACAGTATTTTATCATATTTATAATAATTTTCTTGGATTAGCAGGCTATATAGTATGAAATGCTGATGAATGATATATAGGCAACATTTCCAGTCAATTGTTTCAGGGTAGCCTATCACCTACTACCTGGGGAGGATAGCTTTGCATTTGTTTATGTGTGGTCAAAGGAGGAACTACGCTTGTTGTGAATGGTGGCTTACTACACGTAAGCACGATGACAGCAACACCAAACCGAGCACAAAGTAATATGTCCCATGTAGTTTATGTGTTACTTGCGCTGTTGATTTCCATCACTCAAACAATCTACCTAAGGTATGTGAATGTAGGTATACTTGAATTTCAGTTACTTATCGTATTTTTTGATGCATTAAGAACCTATGGTTATAAATATTTACTTTATATTATTAGTGTGGTGATAATGTATACCAAGGTAAAGTTTTGTAAATCAGTTAATAAACTGTATTTTTTGGTATTTTAACTGCTTAACATGATGTTGGAGGAATAGATATTGTTGGTGTTAATTATGGTTTTGCTGAAAGATGGTTGTATTATTGTAAAGGTGAATAATGATGTTAGCTGCTGTTGTTATTATTATTATTACTGATTTTATTGCTTTAAATCATACTTTATGCAAATAACAATAAAGTTGTGTTCTGCTTTGCATTCTTCCATTTCGTTTTAAAAGAATGAATGGAGTATATTTCTTGCCAATACTTGTAACAAGGCGCAATTAGAAAATTCTTTTTCTATTTAGTATACTGACAATTACAACAAAGCACTTCATCCTTTTTTATTTCAGCAGCATTGTTTTGTTTATAATACAATACAACATACAGTAAATAACGGTACATAAAAATTTAGTTCTGTCATGTTATGGGCACCATGTGTGGCTAATGACATTCATGAGCTCAAATTAAATTCTTGGGAAGAGTTGCTTGGATATGAATTTTTACACGGCAGTGATTAATATTTTGTAACTTGGAGTTCTTTGGACTTAGCTTGTCATCTCTGTATAGCTCACCTCTTCACTGAAATAATGATAAAGGATACCACAGCTTTTTATTTTTATAGTCATAAAAAATATGCGCTGAGATTACATAAATTTTGTTTAATAAATTAGTCATTACTTTGTCATATGTATGTATAGTTTTTTTCACTGATTGGAAATTTGTTACAATCTCATGACTTCATCAAGTACAAAGGAATAATCTATTTCTAATTGCATCATTAATATTAAAAATTCAATTACTTACTATATACATAAACATTGCTCTAAGGATTCTATTTACATTGGTGTCTATACCTTGTAGCTAAATAACTCAAAACAACTCTTGTATACTATGAAAACAGTGATCAATTAAAAACCTCTTAACCTTGACATTAAATGTTGTCATAACTAAATTATACATCAGGATTCCTGTACGAGTTAACCTTTTTTGACGTTCTGGCGGCTTGTTACACCTACTTTCACTGGAATGTTCCTGTATGCTGCTATTGGTAGTGAATGTTGTTATTGTAAATTAAACCTGTTTCTAAGATATACAAACAGGATATGGCGAGTGTATTGTTTTACAGTTCTCTACATGTTTCTAATTTTTTTTTGTGTGTTATAAATAGTTTGTTTACATTGGTAGAATTTCCCCAGAACTTGCAAAAGGATCTTAACCAAAATTATGTGGCGATTGCAATTGTTGCACAAAAAAGGTTTGCTAAATTATTAATAATGTGTGTGACAATCTCAAATTTTGGGTCCTTCTTTTGTAATCTTGTTTCAGCAAATAATGTGGGCATGCATTTATTGAAATGCAATTGATGTTGTTCAAAACCTTAATAAATATAAGCATTACCATAGCATTTTTGTTTTAGTTTGAAACAGATAGTGCTATGTTGTTGGTATATCTTGTTGTTATCATTACAGTTTTCTGCAATGGAATTTTTAAATGTTATTACTAACTTGTTGTGTACAAAAAGATTGCATTACACAAAACCCTGTGGCATCCCTTCCTGTTTTCCTCTGCCCATAATATGTAATAATTCAGTGTGAAGTTATAATTAGTGCAAAAAGGTTTGAAACTCCAACTTGAAGAGGGAAAGGGGAAGAAGATGTATTTGCATAATCTTAACCACATTTTAGAGTGCTGTGCCTCGCTTCATCTATTTATTAAAGTTGTAATGATTAATTGATCTGCATCACAAAATAGTTCAAGTTTAAAAGCTTCTTCTTGCCGATTTTCTTTCAGGAATTAGTTGCTGAACTTATTTGGAGGTCACATCTTGCACAGTCACGAATAGTTTACGGCACATTTTCACGTATTATCATAATACGCATTCCATATGTGGAAATGTGCCTATACCATTCATGACGTGTGCTCGAGATGGGCCTTCATAAGCTCAGCAAGCGCACAGGGGGCGGGGAGTGGTGGTACCGTAACATGCGCTCAGTCGAATTAGAGGTTGACTGCATTACTGAGTCAATCGTTAGTTCCAATTAGTGCTACTTCGAAACATCAGGAAAAAAGTGCCCTATTCGACACCTTGCCCTCACCATTGAGTTGAGAATCTCTGCTGTAGCCTCACTCGTAATTGAAAGATGAGAATTTGGAGTTATTTGAGATTTTGTCAGTCATTTGTTATGATTTTCATTTATAAAGGTTCCAGTACTTTGATTTCTAAGGGTTGTGACACAGAATTGAATATATTTTGCAGCTATTCTTCTGAGTTTGTCCTGCACTATTTTGGAGGGTGTTTCTGATGTCAATGATGAGACAAATGACATTCAAGAATCTCTCTTACTTTGTTTAATAACTTTACGAGCTGTTGTTCTGTATTTCTGGTAATTTAGTTTGTTTTCAGATGTAGGTTAGATACAGGTAAAAGGCATCGATTTTATTCTTTACAGCAATTTTGCAGGTTTCATTCTCTTTGAAGTAGGCCAAGTTGTTTTAGGAACAGATTGGGTGATAACTTTTGTATGTTGTTGTTAATCTGTGAACTTCTAGCAGTCAGCTCTATGGATATTCCACTTAATAGTGCGGAGTATTTGCTGGGATAATTGTGACTATGATGGGAAGATGATCACTTCCGTGTAAACATAGCAGTTTATCAGGTGTGCAAATAGTCAAATTTACACTGCTGCTACTCCCATGTGCAATATCATAGCGTGTAGGTTTTCTACAATTCATTAAGTCAAATTTGTGTAATATTTTTTCTATAATTTTTCCTCTAGCGTCAGTTTTGTAGCATCCCCATAATTTGTTATGACCCATCAAAACGAATGGTTTTTGGAAACTGTTGTATAAGATTGTCCTTCTGAAGAACATGGCTGTTGGAGGCAAGTTTATTAATAATTCGGTGTTTAAGGGAACTTTCTTGTGATACAAATTACTCTTCACATAGGCAGGTATTCCCCCACTTGCATGACTCACATTTACTCTGTGTTAGATTGGATACAGAATTATCTCGCAAGTTAGTTTCAGGTACAAGTATTCATATTGAGGTCAAAAGCCATTAGTGTATACTCTATAGAAGAGTGTTAATGATGTGTCTGATACTGGTTAAGGGAGAATTTTACTTCGTTTAGTGATTTAGCATTGAGCTATTGTTTTCTGTTTGTTTCTTTTGGTTGATAGCATGGAGCAGTTTCTTATTTATGTTCTTTATGTTTTTGTCAGTGTAGAGTGGATGTAGTGTTTATAGTGCGTGTGTTAAAGTGTTCAGTGTAGCCGAGTGCAATTGGTGTTATATCATTTACGCCTGTAGTGTTTTCAAATAAGCCCCGAAGCTGTAAGTAACTCAGTTGATTCATTTTCAATATATTCTTTGGTTGGTTTAAGCATATTGCTTAATACTGAGCTGTGTTTGCCCTTTTTGGGTCTTGTATTGTGTCAATTATATTTGTTATTTTTTTCATGCATAACAGTCCCGGAAGTTTGACAGTATTCCTGGTTGTCTGCAACGTTAGTAGTAACTGTTTCTTTACATCGATGCAATTGCACGTTACTGGTAGTAACGACTCATGAGATGGAGCACAGTCTTGGGGAACAGAGGCTTTCTCTAAAAGAAGCACCAGTATTATCATTTAATGGAGAAAATTCTTCTTTTTTTTCTTGATTGTTGAGTTTTGGAAATGTAGATTCATCGGAACCTTAGGAGTCTGGATGGTGCAGATTTCTGAATCTGAGTTAGGGCATTGTTTGGCGAGATGACCTTCAGCTTTGCATAAACCAATGATACATTTGTCTGAGGATGTGTAGAAGCATGTTTGAGAGAAGAGGTCTTGTTAGTTCCTCAGCACATTTCTTTTAAGACAGAAACAAATATACTCTTCCATTTGAAATGTAATCTTTGGGATGGCTGGGTGGGTGGGTGATTTAGCTCACATTTTGTCTACCTCTATTAGAGGTTAGCTAGGAAAAAATATAAACCACACTATTATACTAAACTTATAAAAGATGTGATGACGTTGCTATGAACGTATCTTAATTAACAGGAGTCATGTTTTTTAACACTAAATTTGTTGTTAGCACAGAGCATTATATTCGCACATTGACCTCCTTCATTTCCCTTTCCCATTTTGTGAAACACAAAGATTCCTTTTCTTCATTCATTATCTTTCAATAAGTAGCAAAAAATACAGCCACTGCAAGGGCTGGAAATGTCTCCTGTGAAGTAGTCAATTTGCTATGGTGTAAGATGCACAACCTCCCTCCTAATATGTAACCACTGACACACACCTCAGTGTGCAACTATACTTCCAATTAAATTCAACAGGTATCTTCAGGCACAATTCAACACTTTGAAAGGGAGATCTACAGACTTCACTATAACAGGTTTTTGAGCTCGTGAAAGTCTGTTGAGCACAATCAGATGGAGCCACCTGTACCAATTACGCAGATCTGCTGCCTTGATGGTATTTATGAGAAATTCTCCTGGAACTTGTAGTGCTTGTGCACAAACCAACTCAGCACAGATGTCTTGAGAACACAGGTAGCAGCATGACATCAAACGTTTTAAGTTGATGATGAAAGCATTTGGCTGCTGGGTGAAAAGCTGCGAGATATTCCTGTCAGTACACTAAGGGCAGTACCATGCACACAAGCAAGTACTAAAAAGCACCACAATGTGACCATGTGACAAGAGTTACCAATAAAAATATACTGAATGAAGATGCACACATTCAAAAAAAGAATGTGATGTGTTACACTCACATGGCTTTCTCTACTCTTGTACAAACTATTTTTACAAATGTTTATTCTCCATATGCTTCATGTTAATCAAGATGTTAATCTTATTGCTAATTTTCTTGTAGATGCAAGGGGAATTGGTAGGTTATAAGCGACAGTAAAATATTTTAAACGTTGGTGCTATGCGGCACATTCCATTCTCTTTGCATGTACAGGACATAAAAAAAATGAATAACGAATTTGAGAAAAAGTGTAAGTATTGGAAAATTTAAGGGAATAGCAAGGAATATCTCGAAAATGGTTCACTCTACAAAAAAAATGTATACGACATAAATTGTGTATTTTAACGTGCAGTAAAATTTTGTCTATCTCTTATGGTTTACCAGTTATGCAAAAGTCGTTCACAATGAACACTTTTGGAGACATTCCCAGAAAATTTGGGATATACATTTCATTTGTCATGAAAATATCTTAAACATATGATATGAGCCATTTTTGAGAAAATTAAAATTTTTGAAAAATGTTCCATGTAAAGGGTAGTCTGGGGTGGGGGATTTTCTTGAAAACCTTCGTGTCACATCTCTGGAAGATACTGAACCTAAATACCAGGTTTGGTGTTTATCCAACTGTTCGTTTCTGAGTTATGGTGTTCACAGACAGACAGGCACACACACGGACATGTTTCCAAAAATGCTTTTTTTGGATTCAGGGGGGTCTCAAAACATGTATTTCCGGTGAAATCTCGGTATCAAATTTTTGGGTGGAATACAATACTTCCCCCACTTACTATACGTAGTACAGAAAGTAAAAACTTAAATTGATTTTTTATTTATAAATGCTCATTAACTACTATGGTCTTTAATATAATATTCTATATTGGACATAGAAAGACTGCAAATATTGCTCAGAGACCTCTTTCTGAGACTTTAGGTTCCTTTACGTGCTGTAAATCTACAACATGGTAGCACTGGCCTTACTTCCCTTCTGAAGGAAGCCATGCTAAGGATTTTTATGCCTGAAAAAATTCATTGCCCTTCGCAGGGTTTGAACCCGTGACCTCAGGAACTAGAAGGTAACATGGTAACCCTAGACCATGGAGGACCACATACACTTCAAAATGCAGTATTTAACCATAAAATAAAATAAAGGATTTTTGACATCTTACTTTTCAAATACAGGACACCAGGCAAGTCTAGCACAAGGAATCATTACATTTTAACCTACTAGTGAGCCGCCATGATAATTAAACATCTTATAAATCAAGAAGACACAGTAGTAATTTATACAACAGTTTTCTTGTAAGCAACCATGTTTTTCATATTACAGGGTAACACTTCAAATTTAGTGCTAGATCTAACATGGAGCACAACAATATCAATAAGAGAGAGAGAGAGAGAGAGAGAGAGAGAGAGAGAGAGAGAAGGGGAGTAATGTACTTTCTCTATGATGTCCAGTGGGTAGAAGATATATATGTTGCAAAGCTCCTCACTGTGGTTCTATGGACTAGAGCTGGGGACTCGCAAGTCATTTCGACTCGTAGGCGCTGTTCCCTCTCTGCCACTGTCCCTTTGTTTTTCACATGCTGCTGAGTGATGCATATTTGGACTAGAGCATAGAGCTCTGGTTTCTTCTCTCAAATGTGGGTACAGATTTTAAGTCACGGATATAGGATGGTGCCCACTCAGCATTGTGAGGAAATAGAGGAGCTAAGATAGGCAGTGATCCCAGCCAACATTTTGGCTGGGGGATGCGTGATGTTGGCCACATCAGCTCCCTGTATTGGTTGGATGATCCCCCATCTCTGCTGTGTGTAGTGGGCATAGGCTCCAAACATGCTGTAGCACACAGTATTATTATTATTATTATTATTATTATTATTATTATTATTATTATTATTATTATTATTATTATTATTATTATTATTACTACTACTACTACTACTACTACTACTACTACTACTACTACTACTACTACTACATGGCTTAAAACCCTGAATCCAAACTGAAAATAGGTGTACCGTTCAGTGTGCATCTGTGAACAGCACAAAACATCAGATAAATACCAAAGTACCCCCCCCCCTGCTCTTATCCACAAGCTACACTTGGAAAATGTTTCAACAATGTATGTAATGATTTTGATTAAAATACCATATGTTTAAGATATTTACATGACAAATAAAATGTGTATATAGCCATTGAAGTTCTCTTCATTCTGAAGGAACTGTACAAGATACTACATAAAAATGTAGATCTCTTTAATACATACAGACACTTTATTGTGACATCAGCCATTGTTAGTGATTTCTTCAGTTTTTCAATATTTTTGTCATTTTCTGAAAAGCTGTCACATTCAGTTGTTTCTTGCAATGTAATAGAAAGGGAATTTAAATTTCTCATATACAACAAAATGTGCACCATAATGTAGGAACAAAAATATGCTTTTGTAGAAACTATAAGATAGTAGACAGAGAAAGTAATATGAATATAACACACTTACCTCTTTCCTCCTTCAAAGACGGGCTTGACAGAAGGATGGTGCTTGAATCGCTGGAACTCTCTAAAAGGGCTTAGGTAGGGGTTCTGATAATCCAGCCCCACAACAAAGCCAACAGCTACAAGTGGCGTTGGCTCATTCAGATGGTACAGGAATGATCCACCATATGTGTTCTTATCCTGCAAAATAACAACACTGCTCTTTGTGTGTACAATAATAGGTCAATAGACTGAAATACAGTTTCTGACATTGTCAAATGGTTACATATTTATGTAATTACAGGTTTATAATACAATTTATTCAAACTTACATACTACAATTCGTCCATGGTATAGACAGCCTTATTTATTAGGTTAACTCTTAAAACTATGTGCTGTATTAGGTTGCTTTACAAAATCTGGCAGCTTATTATATAGGAATTGTCCCATTACTTTAGGATCCTTGTAACTAACTGCAATTCTAAAACCCTGTCTGAAGAAATCACTGTTATGTCGTGTATTGTAGTGATGAATGTCATTGTTTCTCAAATTATCTTTTTGTAATGCATATATTATTACTTTATAAACATATAATGAAATTACTGTAAGAATTTGTTTATCTTTAAAAAATTTTCTGCACGAATCCCTATGATTTAATTGATATATTATTCTGATTGCGTTCTTCTGTAATTTCAGTAGTCTTTCAATGTTTGCTTTTGTACAACACCCCCAGATTTCTATCCCATACATTAAATGAGGAAAGATGACCCCATAGTATATCATTTTTAATTCTCTTTCTTCAAGAATATTTGAGAAATACCTAAGTAAATACAATGACTTGCTAATTTTACCACAAATATGCTGAATGTGTTCTGACCATGTTAATTTTTGGTCAATTATGATTCCCAGAAATTTATGTACATTTGAGCTAACTATATTATAATTTGGTAGTTGTAGAGTATTATGCGTATTGTTAGAATTGCTTAGATTATATTGGATTAGTTTGGTCTTCGACATATTACATTTTAAATTGTTTTCCCTAAAAAATTTAAAAAGCGAGTCGATGTTTCTTGTCATTGTGTTAAGTAGTTCCTCGGTTGAAATATCCCAACATACAGTAGTTGTGTCATCGGCATATGAAATAACTTTACTATTGACTAATTTTGAAGATTTAGAAGCTAGTAACAGTGATGTGTCATAATTTAAAATAGAGAGTTGAGGGTTGTTACACTACATCATATGATATTCTTACTTGAACGCGTTTCGGGAGACGGCTTGTTCCCATCGTCGGCATTTTCTCTCAACTGATTTTTGCCGGTCATTGTCTGGGGGATGTGTGTGGTTTGTGGTGTTCTCTGGTGCTGGGCTGATGAACCTCCAAAGGCTGTTGGGTGGCGGCAGTTCGAAATTCATTAGGTGATTCCTGTGTTTGACAATATGTATTTTTTCCCAGATGTCCAATTCATTGCTGCTGTTGATCGGTTTTAAGAGTTTTATGTTTGGAGTGATATCATGGTTTGAAGACCAGAAATGATGTGCTACTGCTGATTTATCTTGCTGCTTTTGGTAAATGCATCTCATATGCTCTTTAAGTCTTATTTCAAGATTTCTTTTGGTTCTTCCTATGTATACCAGGTCACATTCATTACAATCAATTTGATATATACCAGCTGATTTATCGTTGGGGATAGGATCTTTTGTTCTGTTGCATAATAGTTTCTGTATATTGTGGTTATTCTGTGGAGACAGGGTGATGTTGTATTTTTTGAAAATCCTTTGAAATTTATGATGTGTCCAAGGGTGATAAGTGAATTTTCTATATGCTTGTGGTTTTTGTTGTCTGAGTAACGTAGTCATTTGTTGGATGTATTTCTGTCTTTCAAACCTTTTTATCTTCTTATCTATTGTTTTTTTCTGGTATCCATTCATAGTGGCTATGTTGATAATGTGTTGGTATTCTTTCTGGTATTCCTCTTTCTCCATTGGTATATGTACTAACCTGTTTGTAATACTATTTAAAATTGCATGTTTGTGGCTTGTAGGATTGTAGCTATTGTTTTTAATATAGTTTTCTGTGTGCGTTGGTTTTCTGTAAATGCCGAACGTTAGTTTGTTGTGTGCATTATTTCTGATGATCCTGATGTCTAGGTAAGGTAATTGGCCATTTTCTTCTTTTTCCATTGTGAATTTTATAGATCTTTTTTGTAAATTTAATAATTTCAAAGCATCTTCTGAAAGTTTTTTTTGGAACAATAGCAAAAATATCATCTACATACCTATACCAGGTTTTGAATAGATGTGGGAAAGAATTAGTAATATGGGATTCAAAATGGCTCATATATAGTTCTGCTAAAAATGGTGAAAGGGGGTTTCCCATAGTTAGGCCTGAGGTTTGTTTAAAGATTTTGTGATGGAATGAAAATTCTGGTCCAGACATAATTTTGTTAGTTTCAGGTAATCTGTTTGTGCTCTAGGTGTGCCATTGTTTAATATCCAATTTTCTAGGAGTGGTAATAATTCTTCTTTTGGTATGCTTGGGAAGAGTGCAGTGACATCAAATGATACCATCATGTCTGTGGGTGATATATTTATATTTGAAAGGTGACTGGTTAATTCTAAAGAATTTTTTATGCTAAGACTTTTGAACATAGGCATGGAATTGAAGGTATTTGAAAGCCATTTTGCTAGTTTATATGTGGGAGAGTTTATGTTATTCACTATGGGCCTCATTTTGTTGCCGAGTTTGTGTATTTTTGGTAGTGCATATAACCCAGGTATGGTGGGAAAATCTGGTTTAATTCTGGATTTTTCGGCTCTTGTTAATGTTTTGGTTTCTATCAGTGTGTTCTGGAGTGACTTGGTGCATTCTTTTAATGGATTTTTGCTGATTTCTATGTACTCTGGGTTATGTAGTAATTGCATAACTCTAGATTCATAATCTTCTTGGTCTAATATCACTAATGTGTTTCCTTTTTCTGCTTTGGTGTATACTACAGGTTTTGACTTTAGAGATTTGATAATTTTTTGATGTGGTACGTAGTGGTGTTTTTGGGCTTGTATCTGGTCCAATATTGGTTCACACTGTGATTGTATTAAACTTTTATCCTTATCTGTAAGGTGGTTGGAGGCTATTTCAATATCAGCAACAAAGTTTTCTGTATTAGCATATAGAAAATTTACTTATCACCCTTGGACACATCATAAATTTCAAAGGATTTTCAAAAAATACAACATCACCCTGTCTCCACAGAATAACCACAATATACAGAAACTATTATGCAACAGAACAAAAGATCCTATCCCCAACGATAAATCAGCTGGTATATATCAAATTGATTGTAATGAATGTAACCTGGTATACATAGGAAGAACCAAAAGAAATCTTGAAATAAGACTTAAAGAGCATATGAGATGCATTTACCAAAAGCAGCAAGATAAATCAGCAGTAGCACATCATTTCTGGTCTTCAAACCATGATATCACTCCAAACATAAAACTCTTAAAACCGATCAACAGCAGCAATGAATTAGACATCTGGGAAAAAATACATATTGTCAAACACAGGAATCACCTAATGAATTTCGAACTGCCGCCACCCAACAGCCTTTGGAGGTTCATCAGCCCAGCACCAGAGAACACCACAAACCACACACATCCCCCAGACGATGACCGGCAAAAATCAGTTGAGAAAAAATGCTGACAATGGGAACAAGCCGTCTCCCGAAACGCGTTCAAGTAAGAATATCATATGATGTAGTGTAACAACCCTCAACTCTCTATTTTAAACTTTACTATTGTCTGCGATAGGAATGTCATTCACATAGAGAATAAATAAAAGGGGACCTAATACTGAGCCTTGAGGTACTCCATATTTTACAGTTTTAAATTTGGAAGTAGTTTTGGTTGTTAAGTTTCCTTGTTTATGATATATTTGAGTAGCCTGCTTTCTGCCAATAAGATACAAGCTAATTAGATCTCTAGTTAGACCCCTAATCCCAAATGCTTCCAGCTTGGTCAATAAAATATTATGATCTACACAGTCAAATGCTTTGGTAAGGTCAAAAAATAGTGTTGCAGTTTTTTCTTTATTTTCTAGGTGTTTGACTATATTACTCCTGCACTCCATTATTGCTGAAATAGTAGAATAATGTTTCCTGAAACCATGTTGTGAATTAGTAATGACATTATGTTTTTCTAAGAAATGAATTAGACGTTATAATATAACCCTTTCAAAATTTTTTGGCTAATTCTGATGTTAATGTAATTGGCCTGAAGTTATTGATGTCCTTAGTATCACCTTTTTTATGCACGGGACTGACCATTGATATTTTAAGACATTCCGGAAACTCTCCTCTCAAAATAGAGTAATTAATAAGATACTCAAGAGGGCTTGCAAGAACATGTTTACACTGTTTTAGAGTTAGGAAATTAATTTCATCCCAACCACCAGTGGTTTTGTTTGGTAACTTATTTATGATATTAATAATTTCAGTTGTAGTCACACGATTAATAAAAACATATGGATATATTGTTTTAGAGTTAAAATTGGTTACAGGAATTTGGTTACTTGATTGTACCGCCACATTTAGATAAAAATCATTTATATATTCACATAATTGAATAGGGTCTTTTTGTACTGAGCCATTTATGTTCAATTTCAGATCTTTAGTGTTGGGATTATTTTGCCTAGCTTCGTTAACTATACCCCATGTTGTTTTACTAATGTTCCCTGAATTGTTTGTTTTGCTTCTATACACATTAGCTTTAAGATCATTAAGAGTTACCAAATAATGCTTTTTTGTCTGTTTGTACAAATTTTTGTAATAATGTTCATTTGCTGTTGATTTATGTAATTCATAATACTGCTTCATTTTATTTCTGAGCTTAATGGTTTCAGAATCTAGTTTAACGTTTGAGTTTTTGTTCTTATGTACAACTTTAGTTTTAGTATGGCAACATGCATTAAAATGAATACTGAATACTCTATAAAATTCATCCCACTTATCATTTACACTATTAGCCGAGTACATAGTACCCCAAGTTTCTTCTCGTAGTTTTTCCATTAACTGAGCAATGCAACTTTCATTCATATCATGGAATGTTTTCAGTATGTTTAGTTTTACGTTTCCTCTTATACCTAAGAAATCAACACACTGGGCATAGTGATCAGATATATATGTATTAATATTATGTGTATTAGTCTTAACACTATTTATATTAGTTGCAACATGGTCGATGGTGGAGGATGATAATACTGTTTCCCTAGTTGAACTGTATATTAAATCATGGATATTGAATGAGTTAAATATATCAAGAAGTTTCTTGTATGAGTTATCAGAATAGTTCAAATTTATATTAAGATCACCTGCAATTATTAGATTTTTGTATTTTGTTGATAAACTAGATAATAATTCATCTAAATGTACCATGAATAGGTCAATTTCTGTGTTTGGAGATCTATAAATCCGAAGGATTAAAATACTGTATTTCTGAGCTTCCAGCTTTAAAGCTGCAACCTCAAATAATTTCTCTACTACAAAGTTGCTCACATCTTCATTTGAAACTCTCAGAGAGCTTTGAGCTAACATAACTACCCCACCCCCTTTACTTTGGGACCTAGTGTAACTACTTATAATGTCATAATTATTAATTTTACAGACTCATTTGTTCACTATTTAGCCCATGTTCAGTAAATATTGCAATTTCTGGTGAGTATTCACTCAATAGTTGTTCACAGGCTACAATTTTCTGGCTAATATACTGCATATTTAGGTGGATCACCCTAATTAACTTATTTGATGCATCAGAGGGACTACAAAGTTCTGCTACCGAGGTTACTACCTGTTTTTTTGTGGAATTCTAATATATCCAATTTTTGTAAATGCACATCCACCTTATCCCTAATTAGTTTCCCTTAATTACTGAGTCAATTGTATTACAAATCAATTTACCAAATTTGTGAGATCCCTTCCTATTTAGGTGTACCCCATCCCTTCCAAAGTCATGAGCATTTAGCCACAAATTTCCATCCACCATTAAACAGTTTTTTGTGGCACACAACCAGTCAAGTTCCTGATTAATTCTTATCATTTTATTCTTGCTGACATCAAACCTACTTAGCACTGCACTTGGTATTGTTAACCTGTGACCTAATACTTTGCACCAAGTTCATCATTTCCCCCATGATCTCTTCCTTGCCTAATGTTATTTGTACCTGCGTGCACCAATAATACCTCGGGTTTCATTTCTTTTATGTTCATCTGTTCAATTTTGCTTTGCAACTCTGCTATTTTAATCTCAGGAAAACAACAAACGTTATAACCTTTATCTTTGCACATTTCACCAGAAAACTTTAGCATAGAATCACCTACTACTAGCACACGATTTTTGGTAATGTTTTCACTGCACTCCGATCTTGGTGTTTTCACTACTTTCACTTCGTCATCTTCTTCCAATTTATTTACAACTTCAAATCTATTTTTGCTCGAAAAGTTTTGCACTTCCCGCACCATGTGTCGACTGTAACGATGATTTTCGTTTGCGGCCACCTGTTTAGCGTCCTTCCATTGTCTGCCGCGATCTTGTTGAGTATTAACCGTAACCACAGAGTTGAAATCCACACTGTTTATTTTACTTTTTAGAGCTGTATTTTCATCCTCAAGGGAATTGATTTTTTTAATTGCTGACTGGAGATCCCTATTTAATATGTTGATCACAGCATGTAGCGATGCTATAGTTTCCTTATCCCGTAGTGTCATGTCTGCGAAGTCCCGAGAGATAATAGAACTATTTTCCCAGATGAGTTTATTTTCCTCAGCATCATCTGCATTTTCTGCTGCTGCCATGGTGTTGTTAATATGATTTACACTCTTCGATAAAGGAGATTTTCCATAGATACCATTATTTTCACATAATAATTGAGAGCGGGATCGCGTCACAATACCCTGGGCCGCCATCTTGTTTACAACATCATCAAATTTATTTGGGATGCTAGCCATTTTCAATTTACAGGTGTGTTCAAAAAGTATCAAACCTTATTTTTTCCCACATAAACCAACGAAGCGCGGAGACTTTCTTTGGTGGAGATATGGAGAGGACATTCATGCACAGTCATGAATTTTTTTCTGCCTGCAGAAAGCATCAGTCGCTGGCATTTGGCCTACGAGTGAAGATGTGTAGTGAGTGGTCATTGGATTTCAGTTTTTGTAAAATGACAGAATTTGAGTAGCGATATTGCATCAAATTTTGCCAAAAGCTTGGTGATAGCCAAGGGAAACCATTTGCAAGATTCAACGATGCCATGAGCACCTCGCAGTGCTACCACCACTTCAAAGATGGCTGCATATCAGTGGATAGCGAACCACATTCAGGAAGGCCCTCAACAATGTCAGTGGGCAAGTGTCGACTCTCGTCTTGCAGGACTATTGTACCACAGTCTTGAGAACTTGCGAATGACAGAGAGGTAACCATTGGATCGGTACATTCAATTTTGGGCATGAGAAGTGTCCTCAAAATTTGTACCGAAGCTGCTAACAATGGAGCAGAAGCAATAGCATCTGGACAGGCATGAGACATGGGTTTATGACTACGACCCAGAAACCAAGATGCAGTCATCACAGTGGCAACATCCCCCAAGGCCAAACCATCACATAGGCTTAGTACCAGGAGGTGCGGCGCGAATGACTGGATCTGTGGGCACCAAAAACTTGGCAGCTCCACCATGATAATGTACCTGACCATTTCTTTCCCCAACACAACATTCCTGTGGTTGTTCAGGCTCCTGTGTCACTTTTCCCAAGCTGAAGGAGACCTGATTTTTGAGTCTAGAGAAAACATCATGCAGAATGCAATGCCCTGGCTGCTCACCGTTCCAAAAACTGTGTTCCAACAATGGCAGGAGTGTGTACATCACCGAGGGGATCAGATCCAAATCAATAAATGCATTTTTGTCAACCAAAGGTTTGATACTTTTTGAACACACTTTGTATGTCATTATAATCTTGTGGACCAACAGCTGAAGTTGACTACAACAGGTTTACTATTGCATACAAGTGCACTTTGCAGATACAACACAGTAGAAACAGAAAATAAAAAAATTCAGGAAATTTACATGAGCTTTGAAAGGTTCCAAAGGATTTTCAACAATTACAACATAGTTCTAACTCCATATATGTAATATACCTACTCTAGAGTGGCAGCAATGTACTATACTATATTTTTAGTTTGGCTATGGTATCCACATGTATTCTGAGTGCATATTATCCCTTTTGCCTTGATACATATCCATAGCAGCACTCACTGTTGCCATGGGGAAATGCTGACTTCAGGGCTCACTTGAAACACTATATTGTGGTGCCTTTTCTACAAGCACTGACCACAGCTTGTAATCCAAGGGGTCAGGACAAGGTGCCAAGATCAAATGGATCTTGCCTTATAGGTTGGTGTAGAATCTTTTGAATAAAGTGGTGTTCAACTGCAAGGAGGGTTGTCTCTCACCTGACACCTCCGTAGCTCACTGCCCACCAAACCATCACTGAGGTGGGATGGGAGGTCCTGACATAACTCCGTCATCCTGGTGGTTGAGTCTCCATTCAATTATGAAAATTTCTTCATCGATAAAAAGCAATTTTCTGTTAGTGTAATGCTCAAGCAGGTGTTATCATTTCGACTCTCTCTGCTGCATAACTTTTGGAGTTAAGAAATGCGCAATTTCCGAGCAATCTGGACATGTTCATCTCAGGAGCCATCAATGTTGCAATGCACTGGACTTCTCCTAATATGAGATGCCTGGTCCTCGCAGAGCATGGATGTATCTATCTTGGTCAGTCAGCAATTGTACCAGTTTCGTTAAAGCACTCGATTGGTGCGATACAAAAAACATCTTACTGATTTTTCAGCTTCTTAAGTGTGTCAAAAATGTCAGGTGGCGATTTCCCGTCCCCATGGAGAGCTATCGCTGCAACATGATTTTCATAATCTCCCCAATCCATTGCTAAACCTTTAACTAGCGTGTTCGCTTAGCTGCAGTTGAAGTCAAAGGCTTTGCATTTGGCAAGATGTTGTTTGTTCAGGATGACATCTTCTTCACAGAGAGTGCACTTGGGTGTAGGTAGGCATCGTATCTTGTAGAGATGTTGTGGCCAGTTGCCATCTTAAATAAGGCCACTGCAGTCTTCCTTGGCATTTTTTGTATATCAACTCTATCTTTAATATTCTTATAATCTTTATCTTCTTCATCAAGTCTCTGCTGTCTTTTGAAATGTTGTTTATTGTTATTTAATTGTTTATTTATTTGTATTTGTCCTAAAGGTTTTATTTGTTGTATTGCACCTTTCTTTGCTAATTGATTCACATGTTCATTGCCCAAACGTCCGACATGACTGGGATCCATTGTAGAGTGACATGATTTCTAGTTTCAACTGCTTTAATTAGGCTTCTTATTTCTTTAATATTTCTTGTTGTTTTATTATTGTAATTTACTTCCCATCTATGGCTGATTTTGAGTCTGATAAGATGACTATTTTATGTATGGTCTATATAAAATGTTCTGTAATGCTGCTTTTATAGCTGTTAATTCTCCATCATAGTGGTTTGACGTTTCATCTAATGTTAGATACTGTGCAAAATGTTTACAGTATACTCCTGCTCCGACATTTTCTTTATGGATGAGGCATCCATCTGTATATATTCGGAGCCATTCTTTTTCTGGGTATCTTTCATTTTCCATAGCTATTGCTAGGGACCCCGACTTTTCGCGAGTAGTTAATTTGCGAAATTGGCCAAAAATTAACAATAAGGAAAAGCTTTAATCAATTATTTTTAAATTCCACATATATATCCATTCTGAGTCGCGAAATAATGCGACATTAGTTCTATATCGCGAAAACACGAAATAACACCGTTATGAAAAAAAAATATGCAAAATAACCCGACATTTTTCTCTCTTTCTCTCCTTTTTTTTTTGGCGTTTGTCTCTTCTTTTCACATAAACAATCAGATATTTGGCTTATTAATCATTTATGGATACGTGTATTGTCATTCGCTACGGCCATGCTGCACGGCACAGAACACCAAACTGCACTGTGATTTAACCAGAGCTTCGGCAAACATCGGTACTGCTTCGACTACCCCGTCCCCTTCACTCTTCACCTATCACATGCATAACAAAAGGAATGCCATGTTTATCGGAACTCGGTAACACCGCATCTGTGACGGATTTCTCATTTCACTCATATTATTCTTTGGATTTAAATGACAACACTACCTGCAATTCTTCTCTAATGGCGTATTTTAACGATTCGTGCTTGCATCGCCCCATTTCATGCCAGCTGGAAAAGACTGTCGCAAAAGTATCGTTAAATAATGCATGAATTTCTAAGTCTGGTTCAAGTCAATTCTGACAGTAGACAACCTCTTCTACCAATCACTGTCTCCGTTTCCTGTACCCCTCACACGAAAATTGTTGCTGTCTCGTGGCGTTGCCATAATGCGAACGCATGTCTAGGTATATTTTGTGTCCGCTATACTGAAAGATTCGTTTGGAGTCAAGTTATATTCTTTAAATTACGTTACAATTTAGCGCAAGGAGTCTGTTTACCTTCTGCTCTGAAAAAGAAAAGGAATTATGCCGATGGAGCCACGTTTCAAATTAAGCTAGCGCATGCACAATTCAGCTGACGGTGGAGTTGGCAACATGCCGTTCGCGCACCATACAGACAGCATGTGCAAGACGTTGCCCACGCGGGAATTCAAACCGATTCCACAGTAGTATTTCAATGCGGTCTCAAAATATAATAAACTGCCAGGCATCTTTCCTTCTTGAACACTGCAAAGACACCATTTGCCTTATTGAAGTGCTTGAGGGATCTAAATATCCATTTGTTCATAAACTATATAGCAAACTTAAAGATATATCAAATGGCTTCACAATAGTAGCTGAGGGCTCCTTTGGAGAGAAAACTTCAAGTCTTCTTCAGAGACTGCCAACTCTCAAGAAGTCTTATGTTATCAGTCAGTTCAAGCAATTGGGCATAAAGTCAGTTACCAAGCTGAATTCCTTAATGTCAGCTGATCCAGCTGATGATGATATTCATTCTGCAGGTAAATTGTTTGATGTACGAAAAATAGTATCAAATGAGGCATCTACTGATATAACTATAGAAAAAGCAAGAAGAATGTTACCTTTTCTGCGAGACTTGCCAGAGAAGACATTCGAGGAGGGATATGCTGCTCTGAAGAACATAGTGTGTGAGAAATTAGATAATGCTGCTGATGTGAACATACTGGATTTACTTTCTGGACTTCAATGCGATCACTTGTGTTTCAGTGAGAAGTGTATGAAACTATTGTGGGTACCCATGTTCAATGTGGAGAGTGAAAGACTTTTCTCTGCATATGGGAACATCATGACAAACTTAAGAACAAATCTTAAGCCAGAGAACACCGAACTTATGGTGGCTTTGTCTCTAACAAAGTAAATCAGTCGAAATGTATACTATGTAAATATTTTCATGCTCCTCTTTTTTAAGTTACATGTAAGGTGCCCTTTGTTCCACAGTAAAATAGTTTAAACTGTGTTTTTGTTTTTTCCCTTTTTTTTGCACGAGATAACACCGTTAAGCAGTTTTATTTACCGCCCAAAACACCGCTCACTATAATATTTTTACACCGATATTACATTATTTTATTTATCGACAATCTGGGGTCCCTAGCTATTGCTATGGCTCTCATTTCATCTGGTATATTGTTTTGTTTGTATATTAGGTCATTCTGATATTGTATATCAATATATTCTATTGGACTTGATACCGCTGTTACAATTATATTCTTATATTTTAAGTTATTAATATATGTTTTGAAGCTTATTTGAGTTTTTAAATTACTTATAGTATCTGCTGTGTGGTACCACTTGTATCTGTTTCTATTGACTTGCAGTTTTTGTGCTAGAGTAATTGTTTTCAACTCATGTTCCTATTCTATAGCCATGTTTTCTGTGAAGCTTGTTGTTGTTTTTACAGCTCCTGTTATTATTCTTAGTGAATTATTTTGTGAAATTTCTAGTTTACTTTTAATCTCTTGTTCACTGTTGCTATTAGTTCTCCTCCATACAATAGGTTAGGTTTTATGTATGTTTTATATGTATTATTAAGGAGATCCTGTTTCCACCCCATTTTATTCCTGCTAAACATTTTAAAATGTTGTTCTTTTTGTTGATTTTATTCGTTAAGTTTGTTTACATGTTCTTTCATTGATAGTTTTTGATCTAATTCTATCCCTAGATACATTGTTGTAGTTGCTTCTTGTAGTTTTTTGTTGTTGATTTGCATGCATATATTTTCTGTTTTATGTTGCATTGTGAATAGTTGATATTGAGTTTTTCCTGTATTTATTTCCATATTGTTATTATTAGTCCACTGTTCTAGGATTATGATTGTATTTTCCATTGTTGTTTATAGTTTTTTTTGTAATGTTTCCCAGATCTTATATTCTTTTCTGAAGGCCATATTACCACATCGTCAGCAAACATTACTACTTGTACGTTATCTATTTTCTTAAGTACATCTACTAGGTCATTTATATATATTGAACAGAATAGCACTTGTAACAGACCCTTGAGGTAGTCCAACTCTCGTTTGTTTCAATTTAAATGTGGATGTTTTGTATCGTACTGCAAATCATCTTTGGGATAGGAAGGTTTTAAACCAGTTTAGCATGTGACCTGATATGCCATATGTCTTCATCTTGTATAGTAGCATTTCTCGCCATCTGTGTTAAACGCATCTTTGAAATTGACAAACTGATAGAGTAGTCTTATTATTATTGAAATTTTGTTTAATGTCCTGTGTGAGTCTTACAACCTGGAAGGTCAACAAAGTATGAGGTAGAGTTTAGCAGCAGGCATGTTATCTGACGCCCCAACACCTGGTACAGTACCTATGAAAAGTTTGTAACAGAACTTATGGCCAAACTGTATATATATCTACACTATGTGATCAAAAGTATCCGGACACCCCCACAAACATACGTTTTTCATCTTAGGTGCATTGTGCTGCCACCTACTGCCTGGTATTCATTATCCGCGACCTCAGTAGTCATTAGACATCGTGAAACAGCAGAATGGGACGCTCCGTGGAACTCACGGACTTTGAACGTGGTCAGGTGATTGGGTGTCACTTGTGTCAGAAGTCTGTACGTGAGATTTCCACACTCCTAAACATCCCTAGATCCACTGTTTCTGATGTGATAGTGAAGTGGAAACATGAAGGGACATGTGCAGCACAAAAGCGTACAGGCCAACCTCGTCTGTTGAGTGACAGAGACCGCCGACATTTGAAGAGGGTCATAAAGAGTAATAGGCAGACATCTATCCAGACTATCACACAGGAATTCCAAACTGCATCAGGATCCACTCCAAGTACTATGACAGTTAGGCGTGAGGTGAGAAACCTTGGATTCCATGGTCGAGCGGCTGCTCATAAGCCACACATCACGCAGGAAAATGCCACACGATGCCTCACTTGGTGTAAGGAGCGTCAACATTACACGATTGAACAGTGGCAAAACGTTGTGTGGAGTGACGAATCACGGTACGCAATGTGGCAATCCGATGGCAGGGTGTGGGTATGGCAAATGCCCAGTGAACGTCATCTGCCAGCGTGTGTAGTGCCAACAGTGAAATTTGGAGGTGGTGGTGTTATGGTGTGGTCGTGTTTTTCCTGGAGGGGGCTTGCACCCCTTGTTGTTTTGCGTGGCACGATCACAGCACAGACCTACATTGATATTTTAGGCACCTTCTTGCTTCCCACTGTTGAAGAGCAATTCGGGGATGGCGATTGCATCTTTCAACACGATCGAGCACCTGTTCATACTGCACGGGCTGTGGCGGAGTGGTTACACGACAATAACATCCCTGTAATGGACTGGCCTACACAGAGTCCTGACTTGACTCCTATAGAACACCTTTGGGATGTTTTGGAACGCCGACTTCGTGCCAGGCCTCACTGAGCAACATCGATACCTCTCCTCAGTTCCGCACTCCATGAAGAATGGGTTACCATTCCCCCAGAAACCTTCCAGCACCTGATTGAAAATATGCCTACGGGAGTGAACGCTATCATCAAGGCTAAGAGTGGGCCAACACCATATTGACTTCCAGCATTAGCGATGGAGGGTGCCACAAACTTGTATGTATTTTCAGCCAGGTGTCCGGATACTTTTGATCACGTAATATATATATATACTATCACCATCCAAAAATCCAGAACACACAAAATCAAATGTGAAGACTGCAACATCATCTACCACATCGAAGGAGAATTTTAGAAATATTAAATACAAATAAACTGATAAATCAGCTGTAGCAGATCATTTTTGCTCATTTAATAGTGAAATAAAACCCACAAGTTAAATTATTTAAATGGACATATAGATTTAATGATCTGTGAGAAAATATTTAAAGAACAGACATCCTGTAATGAATTTTGAACTATTGTCAGTTGCTTCTGTAAAAAATTTGTTTTACTTCCGGTAGATGCCAAACAATCACCCAGCAGTAACCTTAATGACGTAGGAAAAACTAGTATGCAAGGAAACATTATAATGTGATCAAGTGATTATGAAATATGTTCTTCAGAATACTATTTTAAAAATCCAATGTGTTGCATTTACATGATTTTCTCTACCCTCTATCATTTATTAGTGGGTATACAAATTATTCTTATGAAAGTTTATTTTCATCCAAATAAACCTTTACAGAAACAGCTACATTATACATTTCATTATAGATACAAAGGGAACAGCAATTGTCAAATGTTTAACAACTGGACGCTATATGCTGCTTTAAAATTTCGTACTCTTTCCATTACACTGTGAGAAACAACTGAATATCTGCAGGACTTTAAGTATTGAACAAATTGAAGTATTAATAACAGATATCTTGGAAATGGCTTATACCACAAAGAAAGTTATTTGAAATAGATTGTGTGTTTTAAAGAGATCTACATTTTTTGTATATTAAGTTTTTGCCTGTCACTTAATGTTTATCAGTTTTACAAAATTCCTTCCGAATAAAGACTTCAAGGTTGTTCCCAGAAAACTTAAGATATACATTTTATTTGTCATGTAAATATCTTTAATATACAGTATTTTAATCAAAATTGCTAGAGCCACTTTTGAGAAAGTAAAAATTTTGAAAAATCTTGCATGTAAAGGGTGGTTGGGGTGGACCTTTATCTAAAAATGCTTTTGTTTTATTCAGCGCAGGCCTCAAAACATTTATTTCCGGTGAAACCTGGATACAAACTTTTTTGGTGGTATGCAATAGCTATGTACTTGGTAGAGAGAGTAAAAATATAAGTGAAGCATTGCTACAATTTATATAAGTAATATTTTATTACTTGAGGTCCAACAACACTAAAACTCAACGTTTCTCCAATTTTATGGTAAACTAGTAGTTGTTCCAAACACACACACTTGCTCGCCAGGTCATTCAGTGAGTGATAAACCGGTGTGGGCAGTGTTTTCCTCAGTCCTCTTAACTGGGGGGTACCCTAAACAGAGGCCTGGAACATCATCTGCAGCAACAACAGAGCTGACGTGACATGAAGGCTGGTTCACAACAGCGCAGTTACAAGAATGGGATCATATCGTTCACAAAGCGGAAAGTCAATTTTGTGTATTGGCATTTCATTTGTTTTTAACCGACCAAAATTGTTTTCATATACTTCAAATTGAGCCAATGTTAAAATTTGATAAAATAAACATTATATAAATGCAGTCTATTATATTTCCCATTCCTCTAGTTGTACCAAGCTTGCTTTCCTTTATTAATAGTGTACATTGCTCTTTGTTTTGAAGCAATAGCCAGCTATAAACAAAAAACTACAGATGACACTTTTACTAGAAGAAGCAATGTGCAATTTCGTGTAATATACACAATATGCTGTGTCTTAGAACAAGAAAGTTAAAACTTGGCCCAGGGCAACACCACTATTTCAGCTTTGTTGTTCTGAACCTGAGGAGCAAGCAACAGCTGATGTACAGTATTATGTATGAAATTTCACAGGTGAGCTGTGCAGCAAAATGCTAAGTTAGTATCTTCATAGCGTTACGTAGTTTTACTTACCAAAGGCCAACCAATGGTGTGCTCAACAGTACCAGGTTTATGTTTACTTGGTTCTATCTCCCAGATCTCCTTTATACCAAGACCATAAGTTTGAGGTTCGCACTTTTCCCGCAGTTTGAACCTGTCAAACAACTGCTTTGCGAGATGTCCATGGCAACCTTCAGCAAAAATTGTGCACTTGGCATGAAGTTCCATTCCCCGCTCAAAACTCTCCTGTAACACAAAAAATGATACGAGGTAACACACAATGGGACAGCAATTGTTTCATAGTTGTAACCATAGAACTGAAAAAGGAGCCTTTGGAAATTATCTTGTATTAAGCAATTGATACTACAATCTGTGCTTCAGTGACAACACAGTGGGTCTGTTAACTGAAATGTGTAAAGTCAAGTCTAACTCTGTCTTGATTCAGCCGTGTACAACTAAGACGGTGTCTCCAAAAGATAAGTCAAAAAGGAAGGAGGAGAAAGGCTCCATAATTTTATTAATTATCAGAAAAGTGTATGAATAAGATGAGAGTATTAAATTCTGTTTTATTTTGAATTAGGAATGAGTCACATTATTTTTACACAAAACCTTCAATTACTAAGTTAATAAAACTGGAACGTTTTTGAGGGCATTCATCCTCATCATCAGCACGTTCCTTCTTCTTCCTCCTCTCCTGGCTGGGTTGGATCCTACTGTTGTCTATTGGTAGAGTGACAAAAATTTAACAATCTATTCATTGGCGGGATTTCAAAATTTACAACATTATCTACATTCTTGACAATGAATATTTTGTCTCAAATAGTTCTTTCTAGTGTTGAGGAAACTGGTTAAAACTTTATGGCTTGACAATGTTCAGATTAAAATAGTGTGATGCAGCAGATGTTTGATGTTTCTCTGCTGTTTTTTTCAATCTGATGCTCAAATTTCTCTTGGTTTTGCCTACAAATCTCACAGTTGATCTGGTAGATTCCTGATTTTAGTGTATCCGGGATTGTGTTTCTTCAGCAAATTGTTCAGGCTATATCTGTTTCGAGCAGCTAATCGGACGCCAAGCTTATTGAATATTTTCTGAACGTCCATGCATTATAAGTGAACTTTTTACATTTCCAGCTACTGTCACTGATTGAACCTGGTCTGAAGCCATTTGCCACTGCTTAAACAGATGTTCTTTAACGTATGGATTAGACTTTTGAAAACTGCAAGCTGTATGAGATCGGATTGCAGTCATTCTTTTTAGTGTAATTATCTACATGTGTTGATTTTCTGTGGATTCCAAATGTAAATTTCTTCCAGTCTCTGATTAAATCAAAACTTTACTAACATGCATTGTTAAAGATACAGTTGTAAAGCTTCTCGGGGGGGGGGGGGGAGTTTTTCTAATGTGTAGCACTCACATTACTTTCTCTACACTTGATCGCTTAGTGGGTATACAAATTATTCTTGCGAAAGTCTATTTTTCCCATCTACTTCATTTTAATCCAGATAAATAGCTGCATTATACATCTCGTTATAGTTACAAAGGCAATTGTGATAGTCTAAATGTTTTAGAACTGCACACTATATGCTCCTTAAAATTCCATACTCTTTCCATGACACCCAAGTATCAACTAAAAATCTACAGGACTTAAAAAGAATGGCTAAGTATTGAGAATAACAGATATCTCATAAAAGTTATATGAAAGTTATTTGAAATAAATTATGTATTTTAAAGTTTTTGTGCAATATGTTTTCATCTATCGTTTAATGTTTACCAGTTATACAAGATTATATAAAATTCCTTGCGCACACACATGCATGAACCTTTTTTGAGTGCAATGCAATACCTTCTCTAGCTACTAGGTATGTAGTGCTTCTGTTACCTCTTTGAGGGTGAGGGAATATGCTAGCACCACTCAATCATGTTATCCTTCACTTTAGAACTGTCAGCCAATTATTCATTCTCGTAATATGACAACACACTCACTGATTTCCTGTGAATGCAAGGTGTGCATTGCAAATGCACACTGTCCGAGGACTGAATTTTGACAATTTACATAACTGGATAAGTGAAGCCATGCAACCAATCACAATGCAGCAATCTGTTTTAATTCATGAACTATAGTAATTGTATAAGGGTACAATTAAGTTCTTCTTATAGAGTTTTGATTTCTGGTCTCTTGAGCTAATCTGCATTTTGATTTTGTGTGACTCGCAGTATTATATACAAGATTTCATAGCTGGTTTCTCTGTTAAAATCTTAGGTCTGCTGGTCTCGGTACATCGTGAACTGAGGCAATAATATAATAAAATTGTTCATTAATTTTGAAGATTGAGAAGCTAGTAAACGTGATGTGTCATAATTTAAAATAAAATTGTTTATCAAATCTCACACAGTAACCTGATTTGGAATTAGGAAAACGTGCACAAAGTTTAATTTTTATGTTTTCTATATAAACTGAATGCTTTGCAAAAAGTGTGCCACTAAACAAATCTCCCTTCAGTACAGAACACTATCAGAATATTCTGTGTAGAAACAGTATACACTGCTACTACCGTTCATCATTGAAGAAGGAATGTAGGTAGATGCTTTATGTTTACATATGTTAACTGCCTCACATATGGTAGCCAATTTGAAGAAGGAATGTTCTTCAACTGTTATTTGATTCACGTAATAAATTACGTAAATTAATTTGTCTGCCCCGCAGTTGGGAGCCAACTTGTAGTAGTTGTTGTTGTTAGCCACATGCTTGGAAGCTAACTTGAAGAGGTTAATTTGTTGCTGTTGTTGCGTAACCTTAAAGAAGGTTATGTTGTTCAACTGTTGTTTTATGTAGTTTGTAACACTCTTTGGGTGTCAGTTTGAATTTTTATGCTTACGTAATATTACTGTTTGAATTTGCCTCAGTCTTACTTTAGAGTCATGTGTCTTGGGTAGGGCGCGGTATGACAATTATTGTAGACATCACTGAATTAAACTTTTAAATTAACTTCTTGCAAATATTTATACAGCACTACACTTTTTAAAGAACTGTGAGAAACTTTTATACATTCACTTAACGCGTATATCTGTTTTTACTAATCACCCGCAGAGAACACATTTTCCCATCTTTACTCCACCAAGTTTCGCCAGCAACTGAGTAACCTCAACGGTCAAAACCCGTAAGCTTCGGTATTGCAAGTCTCTGATTGGCTAATTCTAGCCCAATAGAATATCTGCATTTAACTTAAAACTTTTCTTTGCTATTGATTGACTAATTTAAAGCTGTTACTGAAACTACGTCATCGTCGCTCTAATCGTGAGCAGTTCATTTCAAACTCTAAACACATTATTGCCACAATTACCTCATTGTTAGCAACTTAAAACTTATTATTCTCACAGTATGAATGTATTCACATAACATTATTAAAATATGTTTACAATAAAAATAAGCATTTGCAATGACTGTTACATAAATATTGTTTCAAGGCGGGCTGTTATTGATTATAAAATACAATTGAAATTATTCAGGTATTAAAATGCTTCCTTATCATTGAGGAATAAGACACATTATGGCAAGAACTCAGCTTAGTGTGGACAGAGTGGTTGACAACATTTTTACAGTAAATCTAATTCTTCTATCACTTGTAAAGAATGTTTCACAGAAAATGGCTCCTAAGGAACATATTTTTTATATCTGGAAACATACAGGAATATAGTACACTCGATTGTCTGCACTTATTTTAGGATCTCTTTTATACAATAGCTCTTACAGTCAGAATAATTATGTAAAAGAACAGAAATAGATAACCTTGGCTTCTGCATTAAAAGTTGCACCTGGCTGTAAAAACACGGACGCATGGTTTGCAGTTCACTGGCCACTGCCAGGTCACATGGTATGAAGAAATTCTGATGCGTTCACAGAATTAAATTAAACTGAATTTTATTTATGGACTCTCTTTAACTGCTGTGGTCCTTAGCATCCCATTCTATATTGGGTAAAGAGAGCTGTAATTTAGCTCAGAGGCCCCTTTATCAGGCTTTTACGTGCTGTAAATCTATGACACAGGACCACCGGCTTTACTTCCCTTCCAAAGGAAGCCGTGCTAAGGATTTTTACACCTGAAAAAAATCCATCTCTCAAGAAGAGTGATGGTTTAGATGAATCTAATGATGATGATCCCAAAAAAGCATATCTATCATTCAGCAGCTCTTGAATGGACATTACCTGGAACAACAAGAGGATTCCTGGACAAATTTATATTTAGTGAAATAAGTTACATAAAAAAGAGAGTGCTGCTTTAAAACAAAAGACCATAAAGATCTCACCTGGTGTGTTTGTAACACCTCATTTTTAGTAAGATGGTACTATAATGTTGTTTGACTGGAGAGATAAAAAGGGCAGTGCTATCACCCCAATATAAATCCTAGAAGCACTATTGAGAGATATCTGAAGTTTCTTGACTATATATCAGCTCAGTATAAGAGAAATCCTGTGTTAAAGATGGCAGCGAGTGAAGGAAGAGGATGCTTCATTACACACAATATCGTATTTACTAAACAAATTGTAACTTACCTGACATACTATTAGTTTTTGCTTTATCCACAGCATTAATAACTCTCTGGTATATACGTATTGCTTCCTACCTGATTCACGTTAATGTTACTTCAACAGAATTATACCTTTGGAGAGCCATCCTTGGCTATGCCTACATCATTAGTGGCAACACCTTTCACACTACCATCGCTATGGTAGAGGATTTCTGCTGCTGCATAACCAGGGTACATTTCCACACCAAGAGCTTCGGCTTGCTCTCCTAGCCACCGCACCACATGTCCCAGTCGTACCACATAGTTGCCATGGTTGTTTAGAGGAAACCCTGCAACAGAACACGGAAACTGTAGCAGGCGCTATCCCAGGATATTGTAGGTGATTTAATCTAACACAATAACTTATCAAAGCTTCTAGCAACCGTTCCCCTTTTGAATAATGTATTTTATATCTTCCCGCTACTTTAGATGTGACACACTATCTCCAACCCTGTCCTTAGCTCACATGAGAGTAGCAGCAGTTGAAATCTGGAGCAGATGTTCCCCCTGCTATGACGCTAACATTTGCATGTAACCTCTTTTCTTATTGGTATGCTACGAGAACAAAATTGTCCAATTATAGAAGCAAAGCTTCTGTCTGGCTCCTTTGGTAAAACCCACTATCTCTGACTCACTCACAACTTTGGTTTCTCTTTCTATCATCTGACTTTTTCCAAATGCCTTGATGTTGGAGGAATTGTACCCTTGTCTCACTCTTTCTCTGTTTGCTCTTACTTTGCCTAATCCTGTGTACATTAGTGTGTGTTGAATGCTGCTAGTAGCTCGCTGCCTTGCTAATTGCAATGTTTCCTTACACGTGCCTACATTTTATGATACAAGTTATTTACAATTGTTTGCTCTGTTGGGTGTATGTCCCCCTACAAAACACAAAATATCTTCAGTCATCAATAGAAAAAGCAATAGCATAAATTATGGTTGCTGCAGTATTAACACATCTAGAATGGTTCTGGATAGCATCTAGGTTGCATTTAAACAGAAATGTCTACTCATTCTTACAAAAGCTTATTCCTCTAAACTGCAGTAAACTTTCACATTAAAACTGTGCTTAGTCACTATTTTAAAAACTTACTTCACTCATTGTTTGTTGTTAAACTAGGGATGTTTGCCCCATCTTCAGCTACCACGATGAATGCAGTTTTAATATGAAAGTCTCTTCATAGTTAACAGTTATTCGGTAAGCTTTCATTTCAATATAAGCATTCAGTAGGCTAAAGTGATAGTCTGATCTTTAAAAAGCACGTCACTTTGAGATTTTATGCTGCTTGTATGACCAGGAATAGCGATCTACCACTTCAGAAAAACACATGTATTTGAAATTCAAACCAATAACAAAGAATATCTATTTTATTTAAGATCTCAGTTTAATGTAGCAACATCTCTTAGGGTTTACCAACTACAGAAAAGTCATTCAGAATGAAGAGGAGGACTTTAGAGGCTATTCCAAAAAAATTGAACATATACATTTTATTTGTGGCTGAACTTTAGTAAGAGACTTTGTTGAAAATTGTGTCGCAAGATGCTGAACGGATATACCAAGTTTGGTATTTAACAGACTGAGTTATGCTGTTGACAGACAAGACCGAGGTAGTATTTACTCTGCCTAACACCTTCCTGATGTCTTACTTACACGGCATAATTGGGATGGAAATCCTTGAAGTTTCGGTAAGGAATCCAAATCGATCGGCAGTGACAGGAGTGTTTAATGGAGCTCCCTTTTCTTTCCAATCCGGGATGAGTTCATCTAATGCTCTTGGTTCTATGCACGCTCCAGAAAGAATATGTCCACCTATAACACAAATATGCCAGCTGAAAAACGAACAATTATCAAAGCACAAATTAATCCTAACAGTGGTTAAATATTGAAGCAAGAATTAACTGAAACCAAATTAATTAAAAAGCCACACTAAAGTAATGCACTATTTAGTAACAAACTTCTAAAAAACGAGTGGTAAAGCTAAACTACTACTAAAAAGAAAGAAGTCACATCATGAAAAGGAGGAGAGAAAGTAATGTCAATTAATGATGCAGGAGAGAGAACAATAGGTTCCCTGTTGTCAACAAGACTGGAGAGAGGACACCATAGTGAAAGCAGAAGCACCCACACATATGGGAAGTACCACAACTTGTGGTGTATATTTTTACTTAGCTCCCCATACATATACAGTGGAATCTCGTTAGCACGTTCCTCATTAACACGTTTTCCCGTGTATTGCGTTGAATTATAAAAGTCCCGGCACAAAATGCATCAAATGCATTAATAACGTTCGTTTAGTACGTTTTCTCGCTCCCGCTTACTACGTTCGAAGTTTGATGCCCTCATTCGCTATTTTGGCCAATGCCAATGCTTGGTCGGTTGGTATTAATAGTCATTTTTGAGAACATAAAAGTAACGGTCCAGCAGGAGTAGATTTACTACATTCAAAGTTAGACGTTCTCATTCGCTACTTTGGTCAAACCAGGCGGGGTGGAACCGGCAGCCAATACCATGCATGTACGTATTTGTGGGACGCGTTTTGTGTGTGTGTGGGGGGGGGGATGCTTTAGTGACGCTCTTTGGTGTTCTGCGGTGACGCTTCAGTTTAACAGTGGCTTGGTGTGGTTAGTTTATGCTGTTAAGTGTTGACGAAACGTAAAAGTATTTTAACTTTTTGTTCGCAATGGAGAAAAAGAAAGTGCGGCAAATAACCAACAGTGAAAAACTGAAAATCCTTGAGGAAGTAGATCGCAATCCAAATATGAAACGTGTGGATATAGCGCGGAAGTTAAACATTCCTCCGTCAACCTTAAACACAATTGTTAGCAAACGTAAACTAATTGAAACTGCTTTTGAAGAAGGAAAAAATGCTAAAAGAAAACGTAATCGCCCTGGCCAGTTTCCAGAATTAGAAGATGTTCTGCTAAAGTGGTTTACACAAGCTAGAGCTTCAAATGTGCCAATAGACGGTACTGTGGTTCGAGCTCAGGCAACACATTTAGCACAGAAGATGGGACTGGATGATTTCAAAGCGTCCAATGGCTGGATTGAAAGGTTCAAGAATCGACATGGCTTAGTCTACAGATGTTTGCGAGATGAGGCTGCTGCCGTAGATATTGACGCTACACTGTGTGAAAACATAGAAATGTGGAAAAATACAATGCTCCCATCAATTTTGAAAGACTATAGCCCCAATGAAGTGTATAATGCAGATGAAACAGGACTATTTTTCCATCTTTTGCCAGACAAAACCCTGGATTTTAAGGGCACTAAGTGCCACGGTGGGAAACTTAACAAGGAGAGGATTACAGTTTTGTTGTGCTGTAACGAAAGCGGAACAGAGAAATTGGTACCACTGGTTATTGGAAAAGCACGCAATCCGCGATGTTTTAAGAATGGGAGATCTTTTCCATGTAAGTACACTTCCAACACAAAAGCCTGGATAACTTCTGCCGTCTTTGAAAATTTCTTACGAGCATGGGACGCAAGACTGGGCATAAGAAGCAGGAAAATTGCACTGTTTATTGATCAGTGTGCTGCTCATCCACCAACTGTTTCAAATTTAAGAAACATAAAGATCATTTTCTTCCCAGCAAACTGCACGAGTAAGCTACAACCTTTAGATCAAGGCATAATTCGGTGCATGAAACATGCATATCGTAAGAGGCTGGTACAGAGAAGGTTGGCTGCACTGAAATCGACGACAAGAAAAATCACCGTCTTAGATGCCATGCATTTTATTAGAACTGCTTGGGATTGTGTGACGCAAGATACCATTAGGAACTGCTTTAATAAAGCCGGTTTTTGCCGAGTTCTTGGTGATGAAATTACGCAGGAAGACGAGTTTTCCGAGAGTGAAGAATGGCGCCAAATAGCAGACGATGCCGGCGTGTCTTTCGAAAACTATGTAAACATTGACAATGAAATTCCAGTGTGTGAAACAACGACGATAGATAAAATACTTGAAGAACAAGTGAAAGATGAAGCATTAGTGGGAGACGAAAGTGACGATGAACCAGATCCTGAGCCAGTACCTACAGTGTCAGAAGCCATGCAGGCAATGGACATAGTGAAGCGATATGTGTGCAGTTTCGAAGTTGATGATGATGTAATGACTTTACTAAACAAGATGGAGAGTAAAATTTTGGCATTAAAACGAACAAAGCAATCAACTATCGATATGTATTTCAAACCAATGTAAATAGTGTCTATATTTCACATCCGTTTTTGAGGTAAGATGTATTATTAGATTTTATTACATAAATATGTTCTTAAGTTGCAGATTATGTATTTTCGTTAACACGTTTTCCCGTCTATGACGTCCAAATCCTTGGGTCCCCGCAAAAACGTACTAACGAGATTTTACTGTAGAAGCAGTTAAGTTCACGCTTCACAATGAAAAGTAACAAATTATTTTATATTGCGAAACAGAATCCCAAACATAGCTACAGGATAGAAGTTGTTCTAGGGAAGATACAGAGAAGGAAATTAAAATTTGTATCAATGATAACAATACAAAATGGGAAATGTTGTAACAATAGCACTTCATAAGAATTGAACACAAAAAGAGTGTGACAGCTCTTGGACAAGACAAACTATTAACAAATAATTTTCTTTAAAAGAAAACCTGTTTAATTATTTAAGCAGTATATAGTAAGACTCTGTATTGTCAGCACACAACGTTCATATTCCGTTAGAGAATAAAGCATTTGCAACATTACAAGTATGATGTTTCGCATCACCTTGAAGCTTTATTCATGATAAAATAGAGGTACGAGGGCAGATCGAAAAGTAACGCACAATAATTTTTTTACAAAACAGTTTAATAGTTAAAACAACAAAAAAAAGTCACAAATGAACTTACACCTTTTACCTACTTTTTGACATAGTCACCAAGTTTCTCACACATTTCTCCCATCATGATACCAGTTTCAATATGCCCTGTTCGTAGAAGTCTGTTTCCTTGGAGTATAGCCATCTGCGGACTGCTGATTTCACTACTACCTCTGTCGCAAAGCGTTGGCCGGCCAGGAATTTCTTCATGAGACCAAACAGATGAAAGTCCGACAGTGCAAGGTCCGGACTGTATGGTGGATGCTGGAGCACCTCCCAAACAAATTTGGTGATTTTCTGATGAACAGCAGCAGCAGCAGCAGCACGGGGACGAACATTGTCATTGTCATCATTCCTGTTGTGGCATTTGTCACGAAGGGCATGATGCAACTTCACTAAAGTTTTCATGTAGGCTGCAGCATTCACAGTGGTTGCGTGTTCAGCAATACAACACCATGCATATCCCAGAAGACCGTCACAAGCAGATTGAGTCACACTGGGGAACCAGCATGTTTCCACTCCATACTTGGCAACTCATCACCAGTGACGATTCCTTTCAGAAAGTCATGCCCTTCTGCGGTATACTACGTCATCATTCGCTGACCCTTGTGGTTGTCTGTCATGTTCTTAGGCACCCAGCAAGCACTAAGTGTGTGTCACGAACAAGATCGTAAATGAACTTTGCAGTTGCACATTCAATGCCTCTGACATTCTGAGGGGTTACCGGCCTCCCGAATCACCAAGGTTCACACGCCGCCACTCTAGGAAGAATGCACACCACCTGGAGACATTGCTACGGTCCATATCCCTGTGAATATCAGTAGGCTTTATGCCCTTTCGCCTACAAATATCGAACCACACCTATTTGCTCTTCACACATGGACGACAGTAAAATGCACACCATCTTCTCTCGCTAGAGCTGCACATGAAACAAAAAATACCCTCTGTAGTGAAAACTTCAAACTAAATCTGTATGAAATTGCAACATTCCAGTTGCAATACCAACGCAGAAAAAAATTATTGTGCGTTACTTTTTGATCTGCCCTCATATAATCTGTCAACTCCAGAACTTACTTGTTTAAAACAGGAGACATCCTCAGTTGGTTCATCACTTTCATTGTGCTGCGTGCCCTTCCGCTAGTATTTAACTGGAATTCTTTATGATATACTGGTTTTAAACATTTGATATTATTATTACAAGACCAAAAATATAATGTAATACATTCACATGACTCTCTCTACCCTCTATTCTTTATTATGGGTATACAAACTACTCTTACTAAATACTCTATATTTTCTCGAGCTTCCAGTCAGGTGTAGAGTTGGTTAGAAACCAACATTTCAGGAATGTACATCATTCCCATCTTTAGGGTAGCTGAATGCACATTCCCGATGCGTCAGTTTCTAATCAACTCTACACCTCGTGGAAGGCCGAGAAAATCTAGAATATTCACAACACCAGGAAACTTCAGCTCATATTTTACTCTTACTAAAGTTTATTTTACTATTTACTACATTTTAATCGAGATAAACCTTTACAGAAACAGCTACATTACGTTATAGAGAACAGCAATAGTCAAATGTTTAACAACTGAACGCTATATGCTGTATCCATGACAACGCGAGAAACAGCTGAATGTTGACAGGACTTAAAAAGAATGACAAAGTATTGAACCAATCAAACCATCAATGAAGGTTATTTTGGAAATGGCTGATGCTACAAAAAAGGCTGTTGGAAATAAGTTGTGTTTTAAAGAGATTTACATTTTCTGTGTGGTACGTTTTTGTATGTCACTTAACTTTCACCAGTTATAAAAGATTCTACAAAATTCCTTCCAAATGAAGAGGACTTCATAGGCTATTTCCATAAACTTCAGGATATACATTTTCTTTGTCATGTACATATCTTTAATATATGGTATGTTAATCAAAATTGTTAAAAGCCATTTTTTAGAAAATCAAAAATTTCAAAAAATGCTCTGTATAAAGAGTACTTTTACATAAGATTTTCTTGAAAATTGTCTGCTCATATCTTTGAAAGGTACTAAGCCTAAATACCAAGTTTCATATTCATTCTCTCTCTCTCTCTCTCTCTCTCTCTCTCTCTCTCTCTCTCTCTCTCTCTCTCTCTCTCAGATGCACTTTTTTATTCAGGGGGCCTCAAAACATGTATTTCTGGTGAAATGTAACACCTTCTCTAAAAATGATAAGGTATGGCTGATTTGTCCATCTGCTTGTACTTTATAACCCTCAAACCTGCTTTATTATTGTCTCCAGATTTCTCTTGTTATACTAATGTATACTTTTTGACAATCAACGCGACATATTCCAGACAATTTATTGCTTGGGGTAGGGTTTTTGAAAGAGGTTATTTGGGTTTTATAAATGGTTTCTATTTTGAGCAGCAAAATTGATATTATAGTTCTTCAAAATCTTGTTAAATTTCTTGAAGACTGTTGGATGAAATGTGAATTTAGTTTTTACAATACTCACATCCTAATTCATTGATGCTTTTGTCTATCAACTTGTACATTTTTTAAACGAGTAGAGTAAAAGTGTTTTTAGTTGTAATACTTGAAGCATTTAATCTGTATACAACGATGGTAGCTCAGTGGAGTCCCAGCCTAGTAAAGTCTCATTCAGTTTTCCAGCGTCTGAGTACAGTTATGCATACAAGAAAAGTAAACTTTTTGTAAGCATTATTTCGGATTACTGTTTATATAATTGAAGTACAGTAGACCCTCATTTAACCCAATTCCAAGGGACCGAAAAACAGCTAATTCGGTTTAACGAAGCTTGAATTAATGAGGTTTTGTAAAAATAGTCCCGTATTATCTGAAATGGTAAAATATGACTGTTGAGTTGTATTGTATTGTATTGTATTCCCCAATCACTAATAGTTTGAGCTTCTCAGAACCATCTGAATTACAATACAAGACCACCGTCAGTCTCTCCTTGCTGCGTTTTCCTCCCTTAGCACATAGTTTTTTTCAGGCATCAAGTTATAGAAAACGCCTGCTTCACCCATATTAAACACATTGGTTGGGTGATGATGAGAGAACTTAGATTGAAACTCCCACGCCCGCATCTTCCTCTTTACTCTATCTGCCTCCCCACACACTGACAGCCTCTTCTGAAAACGCCATAGCCATCCCTCAGAAGACACAAACCCAGAAATTCCTTCTGTCTTGGGGATTTCCTGAGCCTTTATATGAAGCATGGGGCCAGACAGTGGAATTTGCTGTGAACGCATGTGTTGGAACCATTCTAACTCTTCATGTTTCGCTGGTCTCATGCGCTTGCTATTGCCACTACATGAATAACTTGTCAGACTTGCCTCTATTTTCTGTTTTTAACTTATAATTGATGAGAGAGTACACTTCGGAATCTGAGAGTGTTTGGTCTTCCTTCCACTAAGTTTGCTGTGAGAGCATTATGAGCACGTTTCTCTTTGAGTGACTGGAATGAAAGGGGAGGGAAAAAAAAAACATTCACTGTCCACAAGCAGAGACAAACAGCTCTCTGGATTGTTGTGAGTTGCATGCCGTCTGCTGACCAATCCCCTTGCGTCATAGGTTGTGGAAGTGACACATAAGCAATTGTTGAGAAATTACAGTACAGCATTGAGAAAAATTATGTGAAATGCGTAACGGAAAATACCGCAGTGCACAGCACAACATACATATTTGGTTTAAATGAAGAATAATGTATGGAATATATAAGGTTTAGTTCATAGTACAAATTATCTGAAATTTGGTTTAAGTGGTAGACTTTTCCATGTAATTCGGCAGGGACTGAGCAGCTACTTTGGGTTAACCGAGTTTTGGTTTATCCGATTTCGAATTAGCAAGGGTTTACTGTATACTTAACTGAGAAGAATCACGCAAATATTCTTCATAAAATGCACAGCTGATTACAGATAAATTGTTATACATGCAGGATTAGTTTACATATTTTTCAAACTTCCTGAAATTGAAATATGTAAAACTTTCCCTCACCCAGAAAAGCGTAACAACTTTGTGATGCATCAAGTATTCACTGCAGTAAATGCTCAAAAATTCAATTTAAAATAAATGGGAATTCCATTTTATAAAGAATCCTTGAAGACCTGGTAGTGATGCTTCTTGCTGAAATTCTTCATGGTACCACAGTAAACACATGTTAAAGCAAAGAACACCATTTCCTAGGCTATACACACATTTCTAGTGCATATGTTATACTTCATAACATCAACTATAAACAAAAACTGTCACAAAAATGGCAAATTTACATCCCTAAGCCAGGATAAGATAAGAGTTGACTTCACAGTTCCCATTGTCCATTATTGAATGCTCATGCCTGTTTACTAAAGATCACTTAGTGGTGCAATCAAATTTTAATTCACACGATATGCATTTTATTGCAATCCAGTGAAAAGGGACCGTGATCATGATGGACAGACACACAGATAACTTCTGGTCTATCATAGCACTGTATACCATTTACTAGAGGTCACTAATGGTGCTATACATTTTGTTACAGTCCAGTGAAAGGGGACCGTGATCATGATGAAGGATAGACACACAGATAAGATCTGGTCTATCATAGCACTGTATACCATTTACTAGAGGTCACTAATGGTGCTATACATTTTGTTACAGCCCAGTGAAGAGGGACCATGATCATGATGAAGGACAGACACACAGATAAGCTCTGGTCTATCATAGTACTGTATACCATTTACTAGAGGTCACTAATGGTGCTATACATTTTGTTACAGCCGAGTGAAAGGGGACCGTGATCATGATGAAGGACAGACACACAGATAACTTCTGGTCTATCATAGCACTGTATACCATTTACTAGAGGTCACTAGTGGTGCTATACATTTTGTTGCAACCCAGTGAAAGGGGACCATGATCATGATGAAGGACAGACACACAGATAAGTTCTGGTCTATCATAGCACTGCATACCATTTACTAGAGGTCACTAGTGGTGCTATACATTTTGTTGCAACCCAGTAAAAGGGGACCATAATCATGATGAAGGATAGACACACAGATAAGCTTTGGTCTATCATAGCACTGTATACCATTTACTAGAGGTCACTAGTGGTACTATACATTTTGTTGCAGTCCAGTGAAGGGGGACCATGATCATGATAAGGGATAGACACACAGATAAGCTCTGGTCTATCATAGTACTGTATACCATTTACTAGAGGTCACTAGTGGTGCTATACATTTTGTTGTAACCCAGTGAAGGGGGACCATGATCATGATGAAGGATAGACACACAGATAAGCTCTGGTCTATCATAGTACTGTATACCATTTACTAGAGGTCACTAGTGGTACTATACATTTTGTTGCAACCCAGTGAAAGGGGACCATGATCATGATGAAGGATATACACACAGATAAGCTCTGGCGTATCATAACACTGTATACCATTTGCTAGAGGTCACTAGTGGTACTATACATTTGGTTGCAACCCAGTGAAAGGGGACCATGATCATGATGAAGGATAGACACACAGATAAGCTCTGGTGTATCGTAGCACTGTATACCATTTACTAGAGGTCATTAGTGGTACTATACATTTTGTTGCAACACAGTGAAAGGGGACCATGATTATGATGAAGGATAGACACACAGATAAGCTCTGGCGTATCATAGCACTGTATACCATTTACTAGAGGTCACTAGTGGTGCTATACATTTTGTTACAGTCCAGTGAAGAGGGACCATGATCATGATGAAGGATAGACACACAGATAAGCTCTGGCGTATCATAACACTGTATACCATTTACTAGAGGTCACTAGTGGTGCTATACATTTTGTTACAGTCCAGTGAAGTGGGACCATGATCATGATGAAGGATAGACACACAGATAAGCTCTGGTCTATCATAGCACTGTATACCATTTACTAGAGGTCACTAGTGGTACTATACATTTTGTTGCAACCCAGTGAAGAGGGACCATGATCATGATGAGGGATAGACACACAGATAAGCTCTGGTCTATCATAGCACTGTATACCATTTACTAGAGGTCACTAGTGGTACTATACATTTTGTTGCAACCCAGTGAAGAGGGACCATGATCATGATGAAGGATAGACACACAGATAAGCTCTGGTCTATCATAGCACTGTATACCATTTACTAGAGGTCACTAGTGGTACTATACATTTTGTTGCAGTCCAGTGAAGGGGGACCATGATCATGATAAAGGATAGACACACAGATAAGCTCTGGTCTATCATAGCACTGTATACCATTTACTAGAGGTCACTAGTGGTACTATACATATTGTTGCAACCCAGTAAAAGGGGACCATGATAATGATGAAGGATAGACACAGATAAGCTCTGGCGTATCATAGCACTGTATACCATTTACTAGAGGTCACTAGTGATGATATACATTTTGTTACAGTCCAGTGAAGAGGGACCATGATCATGAGGAAGGATAGACACACAGATAAGCTCTGGTCTATCATAGTACTGTATACCATTTGCTAGAGGTCACTAGTGGTACTATACATTTTGTTGCAACCCAGTGAAAGGGGACCATGATCATGATGAAGGATAGACACACAGATAAGCTCTGGCGTATCATAGCACTGTATACCATTTACTAGAGGTCACTAGTGGTGCTATACATTTTGTTACAGTCCAGTGAAGAGGGACCATGATCATGATGAAGGATAGACACACAGATAAGCTCTGGCGTATCATAACACCGTAAACCATTTACTAGAGGTCACTAGTGGTGCTATACATTTTGTTACAGTCCAGTGAAGTGGGACCATGATCATGATGAAGGATAGACACACAGATAAGCTCTGGTCTATCATAGCACTGTATACCATTTACTAGAGGTCACTAGTGGTACTATACATTTTGTTGCAACCCAGTGAAGAGGGACCATGATCATGATGAAGGATAGACACACAGATAAGCTCTGGTCTATCATAGTAGTGTATACCATTTACTAGAGGTCACTAGTGGTACTATACATTTTGTTGCAACCCAGTGAAGAGGGACCATGATCATGATGAAGGATAGACACACAGATAAGCTCTGGTCTATCATAGCACTGTATACCATTTACTAGAGGTCACTAGTGGTACTATACATTTTGTTGCAGTCCAGTGAAGGGGGACCATGATCATGATAAAGGATAGACACACAGATAAGCTCTGGTCTATCATAGCACTGTATACCATTTACTAGAGGTCACTAGTGGTACTATACATATTGTTGCAACCCAGTGAAAGGGGACCATGATAATGATGAAGGATAGACACAGATAAGCTCTGGCGTATCATAGCACTGTATACAATTTACTAGAGGTCACTAGTGATGATATACATTTTGTTACAGTCCAGTGAAGAGGGACCATGATCATGAGGAAGGATAGACACACAGATAAGCTCTGGCGCATCATAACACTGTATACCATTTACTAGAGGTCACTAGTGATGCTATACATTTTGTTACAGTCCAGTGAAGAGGGACCATGATCATGAGGAAGGATAGACACACAGTTAAGCTCTGGCGCATCATAACACTGTATACCATTTACTAGAGGTCACTAGTGGTACTATACATTTTGTTGCAACCCAGTGAAAGGGGACCATGATCATGATGAAGGATATACACACAGATAAGCTCTGGCGTATCATAACACTGTATACCATTTACTAGAGGTCACTAGTGGTACTATACATTTTGTTGCAACCCAGTGAAAGGGGACCATAATTATGATGAAGGATAGACACACAGATAAGGTCTGGCGTATCATAGCACTGTATATCATTCTGTTTGTAATCTTATGTTACAATATAATGCAACAGAATTTAATGCTTTGTCATGTCTGTGGTGAAAATCTGTAGCACTTTGAACCTGCCTGTAAATCCATAAAAAGGCCTCCACTCCCATGCATTTTACAGGCAAGCTGTATAAGTTGGGAAATATGAGTTTGTAATAGCTCAAATGATTCTTTAAATTTGTTAATTTTTAATTTTGTTTGAATATACAAGCTCTGAGCGCAATATCGTAAACAGGAGGTAGATGCTATAATAGGATAATATACTGACGATTTCAGCCAGTTTTTGTTGAAGTAACATGATTTACCTGAGTGAAATAATATGGCAGGAAATTTACTCTTGAAAATCAGACTAAAGTAACCTAACATGTGATTCCATTTTTATACATGAAACTATTATCATATCTTATGCTATTCTAATCTTTCTCATAAATTACTTACTTTCCTAAAAGGAGCTTCTACTATAAGCTTTGCAATGTGACCAGGCGGCTCTGGGACATTCGTCTCACACACTGCACCTCAAGTTGGCCACTCCCTCTCCCAGTGGAACAGTACTCCCTTCTATAGTTGTGCCATTAGTTTTCTCCAAGAATTTTGCGTAAACTTATGTGTAATTTACTTGTGCATAATGATGTCAAAAGATATTGTGTATAACTTTTTTAAAGTTCTATAAAACTGCCAAGAAAGGGTTTGTGACTTTTTTTTAGGGATATGCAAAAATTAACTGCAGATGCATGTCAGGTGTCTGTAAGAACTGTACAACGTATACGTGAAGAAGCCCAGAAAAGTGTAATTGAAAATATAGTGGCCCCAAGGCCATACATTTTCTCACCAAAACCTGTCATAGAATTAGATGATTTCCATAAAGTAGTAGTCCGTCGCTTAGTACAGGAGTTTTATTATTGTGGTGAATTCCCTATGCTTAAAAAGCTTAAAGTGGTTTTAAAAGACAAAGTAGACTATACACTAGGTATTACTTCTTTACAAAATTGTTTTAGAAAACTTGGCTTTAGATATTGAAAATGTAACGATGGGTGACGGTTTTTGAGGGAGAGAAAAGATATTGTTGCAGCAAGAGCCTCATTTTTTTAGAACAGTGCTGGATATAAAGAAAGAGGACCACAAATGTCATATTATTTAAATTGACAAAACTTGCGTAAAACCAAAACCATGCTAAAGTTTTATCTGGCAGGAGTCTAAAATAAATGTTGGTCAAAAGATTGCATAGATAAAGGATTATTCTAATAATCTACATACTAGATCGACCAAATATGGTTTCATAGAAGGGGCAGATTTATGTGGTGATGAAGAAATGAATAATTTGTGTTTAGAGACTGGAAGAACATTGTGTGATAGTGCAAGCTATCACTCTATGCTAAAAGAAAACATCACCAAGGTAACTGCTTGGTCTTACATGACCTTTCATAATTTTGTAACTGATACATTAACACAAAAGTTTACATTTTTATACTTTATCATACAGATTAATATCCTTAAGAAACTGTAAAGTGCTGAAATTTTGTCATGACTTCAAAGCAAGAATATACCTCATAATCCTACACACACAACACAGTAGCAATTACAGGAGATATGAGCTTGATGATCTGGCTGCAGAAATGGGACATTAAGTAGTATGGCTTCCTCCATATCACTGTCAATATAACCCTATTGAGCTTATTAAAAAGGCAAGAGCTCTACATTCAAATTAAAGATAAAAGAAATTACACACGTGACAAAAGAAGATTGCCCACGCAGAGCACCTTGTGATGAAGATAGCGATGACAGTTCTAGCTCCAGTGAAGATGCCTGTCTGTTAGGAAGCTATTTATTACATTTTCTCCTTTTCCTTCCCTTTCAAAATATATTTTAATGAATAAATATCTAGGGTTGTGTATAAGCATATTATAGCGGGGGGCTAGAATAAATTAATTATACTAAAAAAGCTGACAAAGCTGCTCATTATTGTTGCACGCATAAGAGGGAGAGTGGGGATGAGGCCGCCTGGTTTCAATGCTTGTTACCAATTTTGCTTATCTGTAGGAAAATGATGCGTACCAATCTCAGCTGCCTTCTCCACTAAACATACTCTGAGCTCCTTCCCATTGTCTGTCGCCAGTTGCTTCAGTTTGATGGCTGCCGACATGCCAGCTGGGCCACCACCAACAATCAGAACATCTGCCTCGTCCACATACCGCTCCATGTTCGCATCTGACACATTAAACAAAACCTGATGTAGTTTCGCTACACATTTCATTGTAGGTGCAGGAAACCAAATTAAATGTTTAAAAGCAGGTTGTTATAATTATGCTGAGCTTGAAATTCCACATCATGACAGTAGCTGATGCCACAAGTCTCATGAAATAAATTAAGTTATTATCTCTTACAGTTTACAAACTTCCTTCTGAATGAAGAGGCTCTTCCCAGAAAATTCAAAATAAACATTTTGTCATCGTAAGCATATGATGGTATTCTAATCAAAATTAGCCATTTTTGGCAAAATGGAAAGTAACAAAAAGCTTTCCATGCAACAATTGCTTTTGGGGGGAGATCTTTGGAAGATATATTATGAGGGCGGATCGAAAAGTAAAGCAGAATATTTTTTTCCTGCCTTGGTATTGCAGCTGGAATGTTGCAATTTTACGCAGATATAGTTTGAAGTTTTCACTACAGAGTTTGTTTCATGTGCAGCTCTAGCGAGAGAAGCATGAACTACGCAACAAAGATGGTGTGCATGTTACTGTCGTCCACATGTGAAGAGCAGAGAAGTGTGGTTCGATATCTGTGGGCCAAAGGGCATAAACCGAGTGATATTCATAGGGACATGCGTGGCATGTATGGGGATGATTATATGGACCGTAGCAAAGTCTCCAGGTGGTGTGCATTCTTCCTAGAGGGCCATTGATCCTTAGTGATCCGGGAGGCCGGTAACAGCGGCAATCCCGCAGAATGTCAGAGGCATTGAGGCGGCAATTTTGAACAACTGGTATGTGCAACTGCGAACCTTATCACAATAGTTCAACATTTCCTATGGTGCAGTGTACGATATTGTTCATGACACTTTGAAATTTCATAAAGTTCCCTGGGTGCCTAAGAACCTGACAGACAACCGCAAGGGCCAACGAATGATGACAAGCTTGCATCACCTAACATGGTACGCTGCAGAATGGCATGACTTTCTGAAAGGAATCGTCACTGGGATGAGTTGTGGGCATACCACTACACGCCCGAAACCAAGGAGGCAAGTATGGAGTGGAAACATGCTGGCTTCCCAGCGAAGAAAAATTCAAAGTGACTCAATCTGCTAGGGTAGTGCTTGTGACGGTGTTCTGGGATATGCATGGTGTTGTGTTGGTGGACTTTGCTGAACACGAGATCACTGTGAATGCTGCAGCCTACATGAAAACTTTGGTGAAGTTGCGTCCTGCCCTTCGTGACAAATGTCACAACATGAATGCTGACAATGTCAAAATTCTTCATGACAATGCTCGCCTCCATGTTGATGCTGCTGTTCGTCAGAAAATCACTAAATTTGGTTTGGAGGTGCTCCAGCATCCACCATACAGTCTGGATCTTGCACTGTCAGACTTTCATCTGTTTGGTCCCATGAAGAAATTCCTGGCTGGCCAACAACTTTGCGACAGATGTGGAAGTGAAATCAGCAGTCCGGAGATGGCTATACTCCAAGGAAACAGACTTCTATGAACAGGGAACATTGAAACTGGTATCATGATGGGAGAAATGTGTGAGAAACTTGGTGACTATGTCGAAAAGTAGGTGAAAGGTGTAAGTATTTGTGATTTTTGTTGTTGTTTTAACTATTAAACTTTTTTGTAAAAACATTATTGTGGGTTACTTTTAGATCTGCCTTCGTATATACTGTAACAAACTTTTGACAGGCCTCCATCAGCTTAGCAGAGCATCAAGGGACCACTGTATTGCTGAACTTTTAGCACTTAACAGAGTAAGAGCTATTGAGATTTTCATAAGCCTGAAAAAGTTGAAGTTAAGCAGGATGTGTTGTGTACCGGAGCACCAATAGATTACAATTGATGACTGCAGGGCTGATCATGCACCATAAGGAACTAACAACTAGTCAATGATGTCCTTGTCTTGTGACCTAGCAGTACTGGTCACTTCCTCACTCCAGAGGCAACAAAAATGTACATGGCTGCTGCGTGGGCATGAGGATTCTCTTCACAGACTAGAAGTGTCTTTCAACCACCAAAATGATAAGAGTTTATGCCTCCAAGGAGCCTCAGAGGCCACCATTCTGCTTCAGTGATTGTTTGATGGGCAGCCAAGTTTCACTTCTGTGAAAATGGAGTGTAAACTTGGGCCTATTGTGAAGTTTCTGAGTAACAGCTTCCAGCAGGATTCAGCGCCAGCTCACAGGAGTGACTTCAAAGCAATGTAAGGGACTTCATTTCTCTAACAGTCCAGACTTTCCCATGGAGATGCTGCATACCAGAATTGATGTATGCCTCTAGAGATTTAAGGACTGTGGTCATTTTGAGAAGTGAGTGTTGCTTTGTGTTAGAAATACATGTCCTCATAAAAATAAAATCAGGGCCTGTATTTCATTAATAATGTTGTAACAGTATTTATGGCAAGATAACCCAGTTGTGTATAACTGCCAAGATAAATAAATGTTTCTTAATATGAAAGTAGAATCGGGATTTAGTTCAATTAAATGTTTTCTTTTCTGAGCTTGCAACCAACTGTGCCTCTTTCACAGACCTGGCTAATCATGTCTTTTTTCAAGAATAAGTAGAACGTATTGAGGTTACAAACAAATTACAATGAGTGGTTGAATAAAATTAAGTACATGATAAGCATTGGTGACTGTCAAATTAGAAAATACCTCTAATATCATCTCGTTGCATTGTGCATTTTTCCTGTGTACTATAGAAACAAGAGTTGACCACAATCAGCTAAGTGCACTGCTTGGTGACGGTCCCAGATATACCTTGTACTTAAAATGTTATTAAACAAACAGGATTTAGTGAATGAAAATGCGTATGCATATATTAGCAGCTTTAAAAGGTGATGTAAACATTTAGACAAAGCCTCCCTTAACTCTATTTTGTTAATACTACACATGAACAAAGTGCTTGCGTAATACAAGAAAATAGCAGTATCTTTACTTCTTCCATTATTGAAAACCCATTCATATATACTCTCACACTAACTTAAACCTAACGTCCGGTAAATCTGAGAACCAGAGGACCCTGTTGAGCTATGGCTCACCTCATACTTGTTTCTTCCTTTCTTTTTGACTCAAACCTCTTGTGGTGTGGGCAACTATGGGCCAAAGTGTGAACTGATTAGCCAACGTAGGCATGGAACAAAGTCTTGAATATCAAAATTGTTTCACCCGATTCTGTTATGAATGATGCACTAACCCGCAAAACAATGTATTTATCAAAATCCACAGTTTTCTGCTCACTGCCTTGGCCTTTTTTACCACATACTCAGAACATACGGTGCATACAAAATATTAAGGAGCTATGTCAAACTGTGAAATTGTCCTTGGACTACATCACTCCCAAGTTTTTAATTTGAGCTTGGTATACAAACTTAAAGAAGTTGTTGTGCAATTAGTTTATGGGAAGAAATGTTTTCTGTGTATTTATTATTATGGAATTTTTCAACTTTCTCAGTGTAAGCTGTGGAAAATAATTATTTAACATTTTTTAATTAGTGCAGAACAACTTTTAAATCTGCAATTTCTGAAGCTCTTCTGAAAATTTCAAGCTAATAAGTCATAACTGTGTCGAAGGAGCACTTTGATGATTGAAAAATGTGGTTTAAAATCAATGCAATGCTTTACCTAAATGGTACAGGACAAATTAAACATCCATTTGTAGGTTTAAATTGTATATTAAAAAAACTAATTACTTACAACTTATGAAGTATAATTAAAATACAACAAATAAAATAAAGTTGAACATTTTCAGAATTTTTACAAAATTTCAGTAATGCATTTGCCTTATCAAAAAAAGAAACATCTTTGGGCTAAAGTTTAGAATACTGGCACATGAATATACAAGAGAAAAGTAAGTGAAAAGGATCGTGGTTATTAAAGTTCCAGCAAGTTATAGGAGATGCAGAATATTACATTAGAGGCTAGAAGGTATTGACAGACAAGATATTTTTGGCGGTACCAGAGAGAAAGCCTCCTTAGGGATATATAGGGAAATAAAAACATTATGGGAGAGAGAAAAGTACATAGAGATATGAAATAAATTAGGGTGAGAAGGATTTGCATGGGCAAGAATAGGAGGTAGAAACTTGAAAGGATATAGAAGAATGTTGAACGTGTAGAGAAGCATTTCCGCTGTATATTATATTGTAATCAAACAAAGACACGGAGAGAACAATATTGGCAACAGAAATGAAGAAACCTGGATGGGAAAGATTCTGGCTGTAGAAAGCGATAAAAACTATGGGGAACTATTTGGGTACAGTCAAAGAGAAATGGTTAAGAATGACTAGAAATAAGATGGGGCTAAAGGCAGATGAATACTGACAGTGGGTCATCAATACATGGAAAAGCAGGAGTTGTGTGTATTGAGAGCATAGGCAAGCGACTTTATATTGTAAATAGACTAATACTTTCAAATGCTATTACACACGAAAATGTATGTAACTGTGAAAAATAAATAGCAACAAATAGGAGGCAAGCATTGGCTGTAGCGAGTCGTGTCTTCTAGATTTAACGTGAGGTTAGTGTCACTGTAATTACTGGGTGGTAACAAATATAAAGTTATGTAGATATTATCATATTTGAGGTATTTGGAAGTTTTTATTTTGACTATTTCTAGCTATCTATTTGAATTATAAATGCCAATTTTAAATCCATTCAACTTTTTCTATTTAGTTTAAATTTTTTCTATTACATTCTGGGAACTCCAGAGGTAATGCCTGCTGTTCAGTCAACTGTAAACTCGACAATAAAATTAGTGTTTTCAACCGATGTAATACTTTTATTGTGTATCAATCAAGATGTGACCTCAAAGAGTGGTGACAAGAAAACAAGGCCACTTGCAACACATCTAGCAAATAATCACAGTTTTCATTAGAGTTGTTTACATCTTTACCAGTCTCTTAACACAACAATAGCTTGTGGTAACCTACAACAATAAAGATGTATAATTTGTATGACTACTTGCACCAAATATTTATTAAGTATATTTTGATTATGACATTTTAAAATTTATAATCCCCTTTTTAAATTTACTGTGGAAATAGTGATAAAGTCGGGACCGTGCACTTACCCATCATTCTCCTCGCACGAACGGGAAGAGTGCCCCCACTACTCTTAACCACGTGATAGCCCCCACCATAATGGGCATTCCTTTCTTCCTCCCTTCCTTTAAAATCAATTAAACTGTATTCCTTTCTTCCTCCCTTTCCTTACAGTGTAATAAATTATATTTCTTTTGCGTGCAAACTATTCCTTCTTTGCCCCAATTCTTTGAAATAAAATAAATTAGATTTCTTTTGCGTGCAAACTATTCCTTCTTTGCCCCAATTCTTTGAAATAAAATAAATTAGATTTCTTTTGCGTGCAAACTATTCCTTCTTTGCCCCAATTCTTTGAAACAAAATAAATTAGATTTCTTTTGCGTGCAAACTATTCCTTCTTTGCCCCAATTCTTTGAAATAAAATAAATTAGATTTCTTTTGCGTGCAAACTATTCCTTCTTTGCCCCAATTCTTTGAAATAAAATAAATTGCATGTCATTCACATGGATATGGCAGGCAAGCACAGGGTCCCGACAATTTCACGTATCAGTGCGTGGTGCTCCTACACACCGATATGCCTAAAGATTATAACTGAACTGCAATTGGCTAATAAAACGCGCCAACATTAGCGTCTATTTTTATATCCAATGAAAATTATGAATACGTTTCCAATAATGATAAACAGCTCACCCCCTCGCTGCATTATTGCACGCTATTATTGTCAGTTTCAGTAAGGCAGTATAAGGCAGTGGTGGGGGAACCATGTTGCGTGTATAAGGCAGTGGTGGGGGAACCATGTTGCGTGGAGGGGAAGGTGGAATTTGGTGGATATGGAAGGTAAGCGCAGGGACCCGACTTTATCACGTATGCCTTTACTGTACCTATTTTATGTTATTATTTTTTGTCTGTTTACTTTCATTATCAATGCCAAAACTTCCAGGCTCCGCAGCATACACATTTGTCTTCACATATCCAAGTCCATACATTTAAATATTAACTACTTAACAGTAAACGTCAAAACTATATTACTGTATTTCTTCACCAGTTAACATCTGCAGAATAAGCCAAATTACCTTTAATAGGTCTTAAAGCTCACCTTTCCACCTTGGATCTGTCTCTCTTGGTACAATAGTGTAATGTGTAGTAATCTTTGGAAACTGTTCTGCATAGTAACGCTTTGCCAGCCATGATACTCCTCTCACTGCAATCATTCAGAAAGTTAAATGTTGGATATTTATTAACAGGTTAAAACATTCCCTTTTGTGTCCCATTTCATGCTACCCATAACATATGACATTATTTAAGAGGCCAACTAATTAATGTCAACTTTAAATACTCATTACGTAAGTAGAGCGTCAACTGTTTGGCACAGTTAATAAATCAAAGTGTAAAGTTCAAGTACACACAAAATGCCTCTAATGCAACACAATCTAACCCTTAATATCAATGAGTGAGAAATGCTAGCATTGCATAGTAACATGCAAAACCTCAAAACGTATTCAAAATAACTTGTCATTTAAGGCGATACAAATAAATGTATTGATATTTCCAAATTTTATAACCATTAATTCACACTGCAATGTTAGTAAACTCGGCGATATATATCATCAATTTTAAAATAATATTATTACGCAATAGCAAAAATCTTACATATTTTCTTCCTATAACACAGATTTGTTGCCATTCCTCTCAAACACAATTTAATTTACATCAATCAGCTGCCAAGACCGTTGGACATACTGTGTTTTTGTGTGTTTGCCAGCCTGCAACCTTGCAGTATGGGTAATATATTTCGTATTTGTCCAACTTCGCTGCCAACTTCTGATGTACTTGCCCGGTAAGGTTTGAAAGTGCATCACTATTTTGGACGTGAGGTTTTGCGATTTTCCATTACTTTCTATGTTATTCATTGCGTTATTCGTGTGTCTGGAAGTGATTTCTCGAAGAGGTTGATCGAGACTTTATCCTACGCATGAATCAGTGTTTACAAGAATGTTTGCTAACTATTTACTTTAGCACCAGATACTGGATTAGTTCTTTACAATTATTTTAAGCTTGCATAGCAGATCGTATTCTGACAGCGATAGTGTTGACATCAGTGAAGCAGTCCAGTAAGGAACATAGCCTGATTCGGAATGAAGCCGTCTGTTTTGCTTGGTAAGTTCAGAGTATTTTTTAATCATATATGTAAATGGTGAAGTATGTCAACGATGCCAGCCTTTGTCTTGTAAAGGTAAAATACTTGTGCCTTAATGCATGCATACATTATTCAATGTAACAAACCGCTTGCATCATTTTCTCCAAAATGGTAGGCTTGACAATATACTGAATCTTATTATTATTTTAAGACGTCCTGAAGACACTATATCTTCTTTGACATATAACTACCCTATCTGTAATAATAATTGAATATTCCCAAAGTCTAAATTGGCTGAGTAATCCTAGCTTATAATTTAATTTTACATTTACGGTTATGGATTATGATTTTTTTAAATACCTTAGTTGGATCATATTGTATTATATTAGTAATTTTAATGGGCCCAGGAAAACCTAATTTGTACAATTTAAAACAATTTTTTATTTTCTTTTTCATTAAAAGAACTCCAAACAAAATGTGTTCTAAATTACCAAAATTGCCACATGAGCATTTATTATTAACAGTTTTAGCTAATTTATATTGAAAATCTGGTGTATCTTATTTTAGACATAATCTTAACGTCTTCTTTCTTGATGTTAATATTGCAGAACCAAGTTTTATTAGTACAAAATTTCTTAGTAGAATCAGAGTTATGGGAATAATTATCACACCATTTATTAAGGATAAAGATTTTTGCATCCTTTAAAGGACATGGTTCTGATGAATAAATTTCTTCATTTCTTTGTGTTTTTGCCAGAGAGTCTGCTTTTTCATTACCAACAATGGTTGTATGACCTGGGATCCATATCAGTTTAGTTATTATTTTATTAAGTTGAGCTTTTAATTTCCACTTTTAAGAGACTAATATTTTTCTTTATAGGGAAATTTTAGAGTTCCAGCAGAGATCTGTGAATATAATATTAAATTTATATCTATTTTCTGATGATTTGAATAGCTTTCTTAATGGCTAACATTTGAGCAGAATAAGTAGACCATTGATTCATTTAAATTATAATGATATATGATAGTTTTTTGGAACCATCATGAAGAATAAATTCCATATATTGTTAGGAAATTTGTGAATAAATATAGATTATGATATGACTCTATGTTGGTATCAATATGAAGAGAATGTTCCAGTTGACACAGCATCGAGGATGATGAGGAGTAATTGCTAAGTTTGATAATGACTTGTATTCTATCCAGACATCCAATTGTGATCCACATGAATTGAGTTAGTAATTTGAGATAACAGAAGGAAAAGTTTATCTTAAGAACAATTGAATAATTTGATATACGTTGAGTATCGTGATCATTTTTAAATCCAATTTCTTTTAATGTGAGTTGTGTAGATGGATTACCTCTGATACCTAAAATCATTTTAGCAATATCATACACTAAGAGTTAAGTTTTCGAAGAGAATTTTTTAATGGATTATTAATTATTAAACAGCCTATTGTATTACTGATTTGATGAGGTTATTGAACAAAACTATCATAGCTTGAGGATGAGCTCCCCAAGAGGAACCAGAAATATAATGGAAAATATGAGATATACTTTTTATTAAAAATCATTTTAATTATTAATATAATTCAAATAATTTTTCCAATTCAATTTTTAATCCAAAATAATTCCTAGAAATTTTACATATTGATTTGATTGGAGTATTTTATTTCCTACTTTCAGAGACAAATTGGGTACAAATCTTCCTTTTGAGAATTGATGTTAAGTCCCATTTCTTCTAACTGAAGGATGCAATTGTCAACCAAATTCTCAAACTCTTCATTATTGGTTTTAAGTTTTTTAAAATCAATATGATTGATAAATAAAAATATCATCTTCATAGAATAATAAATTTTTTGATACTGATTTCATAAGAGATAGTTGAGAGATGTATAAATTATATAAAATTAGACAGATCCTTCTGATTTGTGAAGTATGAAATCTAGAATGAAGTTGAAGCTTTCTATCCTTTAATGAGCTGTATATAAGAGTTATGATCTTCCTAGGTAAGTTTCATTTCTGCAAATTTGGAATTAAAAGATTTAAATTTACTGTATCATAAGCACGAGAAACATCCAAAATAAGTCCTTGTAATGCCTGTTACTTGGATAAAGCTTAAAGAATTTCCAAATTTAGTAAACTCAGACTATGAGCTGTTCCATATCCTAGATGAAAACCATATTGGCCAACCTCCAAGAAAAACTGAATCCTTTGCACCAAGAGTTTTTCTAAAATTTTACAAAAAACACATGATAGTGCTATAGGTGTATAATTTTCTTCACTATTGCTGGTTTCTCAACTGCTATATTTTAGGAGTGATACCATTATGAAGTAATAAATACAGATATTCTGTAGGAAAGTTCTGAACCATTTTATATTTAATTTCATCTGGGCCTGGCACAGAATCCTTTGGTCCTTGAAGTTCATTGAAAGTAAAGTTATTACTTAACTCTCTACTACATAATTTTTCTAATGATAAATTGTATGGTTCATAATCTGAGGAATATTACAAGAAACCGAAGCAGGTGAAAGTAGATTAAGAAATTTATTTTGTAAACAACGATTTGATGTTGGAGAAAATTCCTAACATTTTTTATGAGTGAAGCTTCGTACCATATTCCAAATTTGTGAAACTGTTTTCTTTTCTAACGTAAGAGAATTACAGTTTCCTTTCCATCCATTACATGTTGACTATTTAACAATATTTTTTGTTTTAGCATTTTTTTAAATTTATAGTTGCTACAACATGTTAGGTCTTATAGGGACTTTTACAAGGTTGAATTGAATTTTATTTATGGACGCTCTTTAACTGCTGTGGCCCTTAGCGTCCCATTCTATATTGGGTGTGAAAGACCAGTAATTTAGCTCAGAGATCTCTTTATCAGGCTTGAGGTTCTTTTACGTGCTGTAAATCTATGACATGGGACTACCGGCTTTACTTCCCTTCCGAAGGAAGCCATGCTCCGTCGGGTTTGAACCCGCTACCTTGGGAACTAGAGGCTAGCATGATAACCACTACAGCACTCTTTTACAAGGTACTAGTACAGTAAGTAGCATGTTACGTTACATAATTATGTTTTGGATACATTGAGTGAATTACATAGTAATACTGTGATGAGTGACAATACAATTGAGACAGTAACTATAACAAGTTATATTTAATGGTTGTCTCATTAAGAGAAAATTCTACACTGTTTTATGTTTCATCTTAGCTCTCTCTCTTCAGTATCTTTCTGAACAATTAGAATTCCACCATATAGATTTATTTTTGAATTTATAATTTGTTACAGGATGGAATTTATTAATATATTCATTTATTACTGCATAAATGAAGGGAAAAAAATTACTTGGGATGCTGCAAGAATGATAATATTTCTCCAATATAAATATCTTAAAATTTTCCCAATTTGTATTAATATTCCTTCAAAACCAGTTACTTTTCAAAATGTTAAGTGATATGGTTCCCAGCATAATTGAAATCATAAAATGATAACTTTCTAATGTTTCATGAATTACTTTCCATTGTATAAAAAAAAAGGCAAGGCAGCAGGAATAGATGGAATACCAGGGGAATTCTGGAAAATATGTGGGGAAATGCAAAGTGGTCTAAAAGTGATGACAAAATTAAAAATTAAAGAAAAGAATGATGTACCAGAATGTTAGAAAATAAGTATGGTGGTACCAATGTACAAAGGAAAGGGAGGAGCAAATAGACCAGAAAACTATAGGGGAATAAGCTTATTATCAATATTAGGAAAAATGTACACTGGCTGACAGATTAAGAAGCTGGGTGGAAGAGGAAGGAAAACTGTCAAAATATCAAGCAGGATTTAGGAAAGGTAAACAAACAATAGACAATATATTTATAATAAATAAGTATTTGAGCAGGAAAAGAGCAAGGATATACATGTTTTTTGCAGATTTTGAAAAAGCATTTGATACAATAAATAGGGAAGCATTGGCGTATAAATTAAGCAAGAAAGGGGTAAGCAAAAACTTTATAAAAGAAATCAAAAAGATTTATAAAGATATAAGATTTTGTATAAGATGTAAAAATAATGGAGTCACAGAAATGATGGAGCAAAAAATAGGATTAAGACAAGGGTGCAAACTGAGTCCTATATTATTTAATATATTCATAGATGACATATTAGAAAGACTGAAAGAAAAAAATCTGCACTGCCCTATAATAGCAAATACAGAGATACCAGGTTTACTATACGCGGATGATCTTATGGTCGGAGCTATAACAGTAATTGGGCTACAGAAAGCAATCAATGGAATACATGAATTCTGCAAAGAATGGGGAATCAAAGTAAATATAAATACATCAAAAGTTATGCTATTTAAAAGAGGAAATAAACTAAAAAGAGAAGAGAAATGGCAGATGGGGGGTTTAAAGTTAGAAGTTGTCAAGGAGGTGGATTATTTGGGGGTGAGGATGATGTATGGGGGCGCATAGCAGGAAAGTTATGGCTAAAGGAAAGGCAGCAATGACAAGAGTAAGGATGTGCAAATCTAAATTAGAAATGCCAACTAAACGGATAGAAAGAATGTATGAAGCATTGGTAGAAGCAAGAATGCTATATGCAGTAGAAATTTTGGGGGGGGGGGGCTGAATTAAGCAGAAAAATAGACCAGAGCTACAGAACATTCTGTAAAGAACTATTGGGGTTAACAAGATCAGTACCAGGGGAAGTAGCATTAGTGGAATTAGGAAGAACGAGAAGAAAGGGAGTGATACTGGAAAGGATATTAAAATTCTGGTTTAGATACCTCAGAAAAGATAAAGAGGACATTTTAAAGATATGCATGGAACAACAAAAGAGTATGAAAAATAAAAATAGCTGGTGGACAGGGGTAGAAAAAACTATGGAGAAGATAGGAATGGGAGATATTTGGAGAACAGGAGAAAGAAATAGCAACGGTTTCTGGATAACAGTAAGAAACAGAGTGGAGGACATAGAAAGACAAGAGATTTGGGGAAGCTTAGAGAATAAAAAGTCACTAGGGCTCTATAGATTACTAAAAATAAAATGGGGAAGAGAAGGGTATGTGGATTATTGCAATAGAGCAGAAAAAGAAGCGTTTGCATGGATGAGAACAGGATCAATGTATCTGAGAGGGCTAAAGGCTGGTTCACAACCACCCGGTAACGGTAACCAGAACGGAAACGAGAACGGGAAGCAAGAAATTTTGATTCACAACAGCCCGGTAACGAGAACGGGAATGAATATCGATCACAAAGTGAAAGTCGATTTTGCGCATTGGGATTTCATTTGTTTTTAACTGACCAATGACATTTTTTCACCTACTTCCAATTTAGCCAAGCCAACGTCAAAATTCGATAGAGTAAACATTATCTAAATGCATATTCATTACATTTCCGATCCCTCTACTTATGCCAAACTTTCATTCCTTTATTTAATGACATACATTAAAATTGTTTATTCTTTTTTCATTTCCACCGTATTTAGCTGTTCTTTGTAGCTTCTGCCATTTTTTTTAGGTAATAGCCAGTTTTGAGTTGCATATAAACAAACTACAAATGATCCCTTCACCAGAGGAACCAACGTTGATTAGATTTGCGGGTGTCGGGATGAGGTTAGGAAGCACATTTACTACTAATTCCTTACAGTTTCACGTTTCCAGCTTGCGACTATAGAGAGCACTAGTGGCTGTTTCATGTCACGGCCGCTTAGAATAACCTCTAGAGTGAAGAGTCTAATATGCACAATAGGGATCTAATATGCCGTGCCCGGGAACGAGAACGAGAAAGTTAAAAGTTGGGCAACTCTTCTTCCCGTTCCCGTCGTTTGTGGACACTCCCATTTGAATACATGTATTTCAACTTTCGCGTTCTCGTTCTGGTTACCGTTCTCGTTGGTTTTGAACCAGCCTTAAGAGGTAAAAAACACTGAATTTGTGAATTATGCGGAGGATGTGAAAGCACAGAGCATTATACGACAGAATGCAAACAATTAGCAGAATGGAGACAAGAAGTATGGGAAGAAAAATGGGAAAAAATGGATAGAAAAATAGTAGCAATTAAAATGCTAACGAGAAAAGAAGAAAAGCAAAACAAAGAATATGGGAAAGTTATTAAAGAAAGTAAAAGAGAAATGGATTAGAAAAGTAAGAGAGATAAGAAAGGTAGAAAGGCAAACGGAAGAAGGAGAAGATGGGCAATAGGGATTAAGGGTAGCAAGGAATGCTCGGGTGCCAGGCAAAAGGAGCAGCATAGCTGGCAAGGGAATTTGTACATAGGTTAAGTTAGTTTATAAGTGGAATATTGTAAAAAGAATTGTGTATAAAAATGTACAAATAAAGTATCTATCTATCTACTTTCCACTGAGTCAAGTTTATAATCAAAGCTAATGCAAAAGTTAAGTCAGGAGAGGTATCTTGTTGACCCATTCTTGTAGGCGTCCCATCATTCAATAAAAATATATTATGAGAAGCTAAATAATCAACAAATGGCAGATTGAACGTTCCATTAATTCTATCAAGCAGAGGTATATAGAAATTGAAGTCACCAAATAACAAAAGATCCTTATGAGATTGAGTTTGAAGAGGATAATTCCAGGAGGAAATCAGAAAAATCGTATTTAGTTTTTTATATATGAAAATAATTTTAATATAACCTAATACCATTGCTATTCCTTGAATTTAATAATCCTCATTGTCAAATTTCATAAGAATTTACAATAATTGGTTTTTTAATTCCTGCCAGTATTCCTCCAGCAATTGCAGATCTGTCTGAATGTATGATTTTATAATTAGCAGTACGAATATTATGGCATTCTTTCAACCATGTTTCTGAAATAAAAAAAAAAGGTCCAGATCTTGGTTTATTATATACGCTAAAAACTTTACAATATATGATGTTTAATTTATTTATTTTAATTGATTTAATTTGTTCAAAAAGTCCATATTCTACATTAACGAAATATCATTCTTCTTTTTAGGTTTTCCTTTAGTTGATGAAGTCCTATTGAAATTATTATAGGGGCAGCATGGATTTATCTTCTGAATAAAACTTTCGTTGGTGTTAACACAACTCTTCTGTGAATTTGAGTTATTGACAGCAGTAATGTTACAATCTGCCATTTGGACAAATTAGAGATGACTGCATTTTAATTTTTTTACTTTGCTTACTTGTGTTTACATTGTCTAGGGATTTTAGCAGGAAACTGAGAACTATTGTTAAGAAGACAACTGAGCTGAGCAAAGTAAGATATCTGCATAGGAAGACCTAGTTTTGATGGCTTCATATCTAGACACCCTGCTCCAGTTTATAGACTGGACAATCTCGACTATTGGCCTTATCATTTCCCTTACATAGTATATCAGAAGCTAAGCAATCAGAAAGACTATGTTCTTTTCCACAGGCTACACATTTTTTAGACCAAATTGTTGACATTTTTACATTGAATAGGAGATTCCTTAAATTCATCTACTTTCCAACTCACTCCAGAAATATGTACCCTTTGTGGCAACAACTGAGATCTAAAAATCATAAGAGCTGATTGAGTATATCTGTATGCATGGACAGTTACCATATCACCATTTGTTTTATCTCTTCTATTGACAAATCTGTAACAATACTTTCATTAGTATTTGGGGATAAGTGATTTTACAGAGCATTTAAAATCAAATTCAGAAAGCAGGAAATTATTAATCTCTTGGAAATGGATTTCAATTTTCTTCTTCCCTACTGCAACAGTAGATTTAAATTTCATTTCATTGGATGCAGCATGTTATCCACAAAAGGACCAGAATCTTTATAATTTCCTATTATCTGTCATATTTATATTAGTTACTACACATACTGAATTATTTGTTTGATTCTTCTGAGCCATTTGAATCCCCAAAGGGAGAGATACAAATTTCAATTGCTAAAGAAATAAATCCAGGCCAAACAAAATTAATTAAAAATACGAGAGCTGATCAATAAAGACTAGACTGATTTAGGATAATGGGAGTAATATCTTATATGTCCTACAGATGTCACTCTGTGTCGTTCTAACGCAATGCCGCCAAAGCCTCAAAGCGTAGCCGAGGGATGTTTGTTTTTAGGAGAGGAGTGTAGCAGTTGCGGCCAAGGGATCTGCGCGTCTAATACTCGAATGATTCACGTTTGCAGAAATTCCTTATTTCGCGGATTTCACTTCTTATTTATGTTGGCACTTCCCACTCAGCGTCTGTTTTAGCGTTTGTTGTGTTCATATCGCAATTTTCCTATAAAAGTAAAACACCAGATATTGGCGAGATCACATCTACTCATAAACTCTTAAGGTAATTTACTCCATTCCTTCTTGCTATTTTTAATGAAGACCACCTAAAAGCAAAAAAGCCCTGATTTTTTTCACAGATATTTATTACTCCATTTCAATGTTGACATGAGCTTTTTCAAAGTAGTTCCCTCCTACTTGAATGCACTTTTTATACGTCTCTGCCAGTCCTCGAACACATGGTGCAGGCCATTTTTTGTCAGGTCTTTGAGAATCGCTTCACTTTTTTCAGCATGCCCCGGAGCTTTGCCTTTGGTGATGAGAATAAAAAGAAATTACAGGGGGCAAGATAAGGAAGATGCGGCACACAGGTAATGTTGAATTTAGCCAAAAATTCCTGGACTTGATTTGCGACGTGAGGCCGCGCGTTGTCGTGATGAAGTCGCCACCCATTCCGATAAAGTTCTGACGTTTCCTTGCAATGTGCTTCCTCAGTGTAGCCAATACTGACGTGTAGTATGCTACTGTAATAGTAGTGTGAGGGGAATTGCAAGCTGGTAAATTATTCCATTGCAGGCCCATCTTGCTCAGCACAAAAGACTCGCCCTTCTTTGAAGTCCTTGATCCACCTAAACACTGTTGCACGAGGTAGCTTGCTTCAGCTTTTCGAAAGTTTCAGAGGCTGTATGATTTAAACGAAAACAAAACTGTATTGTTCCTCTCGTGTCACCTCCATTTTGTGGTACGTGAAACTGAAGTATGGTCAACAATATACACAGCATTACTACCGATACGAGAGTGCTGCCGCCTATGGAAATTATACATGAAACCCCACTCTTTTCAAATATTCATGGTAGGGACAGGAAAAAAACAGTCTCTGTCTTTTATTGAACAGCCTCGTATTATACACGAATAATAAGGGATAGAACTATCTAACTAATTAGGATTACTTAGCTTCAGTTCAGATATTTGAGAATTAACTGCAATCCAACTGGTTGCTAAGGTCCCTCCCAATATTCAGTAGCAATACAGGAAACTCGTGGACATGGAACACTAGCGCAGCTGTGTGGGGGAATATGGAGATTTAGGTGTTGGTTTGCTGGCCTTCAAGAATGGGAAAGTATTTTATTGCCAGAACTATAGTTGGCAAAATAATGCCATTTCTTTCCTCGAGATAAAAGTCTGTTAAGTGCTGTTTTAAAGCATACGAGTAGTGCCTCTTCACAAGGTTTCGTTTCGTTGAAGCTACAAATATAAAGGCATATTATGGAAATATACCAAAGAAATGAAAAATTATTTACACATGCCCTTATTTAAAAAATCCGCATTTTTCAGGAATGGGTAAAATAATAATGCTCACAGAATATTATTTCTTAGTTCTAAACATACATACGATAATATCAAGTGGAACTTTGTATTAACCATTAATAAGGTTTTATGTTATTTATATTTTTCTTTCCTGACAGAGAATTGTCTTTATTCTATATCTAATAGGGCGCCAAAACCATCTAAAAATCAAAATCTTTTATTTTGGGTACTCAGAAATTTATTTCAGTGGTTGCTGGAGTTAAAGGTAGGGGTGTGTTTCAAAACTCATTCTGAACAATAAAAGTAAAGGATTACTATCCGACGTAATTGCCGACAGTGATACATATAAAAGAAATGAGCGGCGTACCACAAACTCGGTTACATATTTAAGATAATTTGCATATTCTTTACAATTAAAACCATTGAAGTGCAGTATGGAAAATTGCCGCTGGTTGTTCAAACAAATATTGCCTATCTTGCAATGTTTCTTAGCTTAGAGGGAATTACAAAATTCCGGTGCCTTCTGTCACATTCCAAAATTAATAGGCTAACAGCATTTCATTCGGAAAGTTTGGTAGACTGGTGAGGAGCGGAGTGAAGTAAACGCCCAGTCTCGTGCTTGAAGCATGATTTGTTTTATTTAAGACGCTCAAAGGCCAGATATAAACTTCAATATAAAAATGATAGAAAAATATAGATATAAACATCATAGCACAAGTCATAAATAAATATATAAAACACCTGCTATTAAGACGACTAAATCCTACCTTTGACACAAAATTAAAAACGCTATCATCCGCTAAGACTGGCGGGCAGTTGCAGTGTCCAGCAGCACGTGACCGACCGGGCAAGTAGGAGCAGGGTCACTCTCCATCTTCCGGCGTTACTCGAGGTATTGTAACATTGGCTTTAAGCATGATTTGAACGGTACACACGATCGATTCTCTGGATCAAAATCGACGTTTCAACGAAATAGGTCTTTGCAGCTCGTGATATTCGCATTAAAATTATACTTTATTCGGCGGCAGTACCGCAAAACGATCAACCATTGAGCTTCAAGGCATATCTTATGTCACTAATGTCGGCTAATATAAACAATTATATTGTGCGGCCTGTAAAGGTTAACTCAATCCGCACTTGAAATATAAAAGCTTGCATCCTTGTTTGTGACCTGCATTGAAAAGAAAATTAATAAATTGTCATATTTAATGCGCTTTTAATAGAAATGACAGCATCATTTCCACTGAGAGTTAAATCAGCTGATGTGTGTAGTCCAACCCGTTCCCATGTTAAATCGTGCGAGTATTGGCACTGCATCTAGTCTTGGTTTAATCCTGATGTCAACAAACACACCGTGCCTATCCGCCAGAAGTTCGCCACCATTGGCGCTTCTGCTGCTAACACTTTTAAACTCCACACAAAACTGATTTATTGTTCTCACCATTTCTTAAAGGTTTACTTGCCATGTTGGTACATTAAACTGTAAGCACGTGGAAGTATAACCACTTACTTCAGACTAATAGTTGCGCTATTTGCCGTTAACTGCAATAGTCTTATCGGCGGCCTTTCCTTTCAAGCATATTATTGTCCAGGCAATGGTGTTAACTCGTATTCGCTTGGATTTCTGGTAAACTTTGAGTTTACTTTTATTCACTCTCATTCATACTTTCAGACTCTGGTTAAGGATAGAAAATGAAAAGTCCCAGCAGGCAAGTGTCTACCGAGGTCACTTATTTCTATTGACACCAGATTGAACTAAGGCTGGATACGCTATAAGTGACGCCTGTTTACTTACTAGCAAATAACAGATTGCAAGACAATGCAAGTAATACTTTCGCCGAATTCAAACTGTTTTAGAGCCAGTGATTATCGAAGTCGTTATGTGACTTAAATTAAATTGAGTTTTATTTAACTACTATGGTCCTTAGCGTCCCATTCTATATTGGGCGTGAAACACCGGTAATTTTGCTCAGAGGTCTCTTTATCAGGCTTGAGGTTCTTTTACGTGCCGTAAATCTACGAAGGAAGCCGTGCTAAGGATTTTTACGTCCGAAAAAATCCATCGCCCTCCGCCGGGTTTGAACCCGCGACCTTGGGAACTAGAGGCTAGCACGGTACCACTTGTCCACGGAGGACGACCGTTATGTGACGCCACGTGAAAGAATGTGACGCCACATAGCAGATTCAAATCTCCTATATCGCACTGGTAAAGCCGCGTTAATGCGGCTAGGTACTGTGGCGATCCACATTCCACCCGGGTAAACCTGGGCGACTGCAGAAGTGCACACCCAATAGATTTGTATTTCTTTCACCAACTATTTGTTTACATTATAATTTAATTTATGGTTAAAATGGAAAACTAAAGGTGACACCTAATTATGATTTCCTATGACCCGTTTTTTATACATCAAATCCTAGCCTTCAAGAGAGGCTCCTATACTTCACGGGCCCTTAGCAGCATTGTTACTTGATTTACTGTAATTATTTTAGTTCTCTGTATTGTGTCTGTATTTGTTCAGAAAACTACTTGTGGTTGTCGTGTATGTTATTGTCACGTCCTGATGTAGCGTCATAACTTCCTAGAGCAGTTATCATCTCGTCACTCTAGATGATATGGTGATAGCCTCAAAGTCCCGGGACTTAAGGACGTTTTAGACCCGTTGATGAAATAGATAGAAGAAAACGAATTAGATCTAAGCAAGGAAGACTGACATTTAGGAAGGGAGGAAAACCAGCAATTTTTCACATAAAAGAAAGATCTTACAAAGCGTACCTGAGTCACATTGCAGAACACTAGAAATACACTCACTCGTCACATCAATGAGCGAATTATCGCTGCGGTTAGAGCCATGGATGGAATAGACTATCTTTCAAAACTGCACAAGATCACATCTATTGCCACACTTAAAACTGAAAGCTGGAAAAACTAAAAGCGAGGTTCTTAAAGAAAATTCTGTGTCTCTTAAAATATATCCCCTCAGAACTGACTAGGGAACTTCGTACCCCAGGATATGAACAATGAAGAAGAGAAAACATACTGAGCGATTTCTACAGTACTGGTGCTGTGACTTGTGGGGACTATGACCTCAGACATATCTTTACGCGCTTTGCTCGTGGCTTCCACCACAACAGTTCCATCAGCCAGACCAAAGTGCACTCAGAAACGAAGCTCTGACGTCCTTCTGTAATGAATATTATTGCAGTATATAGTTTTATGTCGTGCCCACTGGGTGCATATTGTCAACATTTCGTTGTTAGAAAGGTAGAATCAGATGACTGAAAAATTCAATGCCATAGCCGGGATTTCAACCACGGATCTCCCGGTCTAATGTGTTAAATTCATGCGACTTTCTTTACCCTCTATCGTTGATTAGTGGATGTACAATTATTCTTAAGAATGTTTATTTTTCTATCTACTTCATTTTAATCGAGACAAACCTTTCCGGATATAGCTGTAATGCACATTTCGTTATGGATATAAAGGGAATGGTGATAGTCAAATGTTTAACAACTGGACGCTATACACTGGCCTTAAAATTCCATACTGTTTCCATGACATCGCGAGAAACAACTGAATATCAACAGGACTTTAAAAAGGCTAAGCATTGAACAATTCGAACCATTAATAACAGATATCTCGAAAATAGTTAATGCCACAAAAAATGTTATTTTAAATAAACTGTGTGTTGTAAAGAGATCTACTTTTTTGAGCAGTGCGTTTTCGCCTAACACTTAACATTTACCAGTTATACAAGATTATACAAAATTCCTTCTGAATGAAGAGGATTTCAAAGACTATTCCCAGAAAATTTAAGATATACATTTCATTTTTCAGTAAATAACTTTAATATATGGTACTTTAATGAGAATCGTTAGCTATTTTTTAGAAAATAAAAAATTTAGAAAAATCTACCACGTAAAGGGTAGTTTGGGATGGGCGATTTTCTTGATCATCTTGCGGTCGCATCTTTGGAAAGTACTGAAGTTAAATACCAAATCTGGCCATTTCAGTTGGACGGTTTTAATAGAGGAATAGCAAATAGAAATGCTTCCTCTATTGAATTTGTCAACGGCAAACCTGTGTTCAATTGGAAGCAGTTGAAAAAATATAATTGGTCAGTTACAAACAAATGTCGCAAATGCACTTTGCTATCGATATGCGGGGATTAAATATGCGATACCCGAAAAAGTTGTAAGAGGTCCGTCCTAATTTGTATACTCCTCCCCCTTCTCCATCCCAACTTTCCCCCTCCACTTCCCTGTAACCTCAAAGTTCTACTTCTTGACTGAGCGTTCAGATTTGTTGCAACCACTCCTGGTTGTAAGGTGTTTCAGCACCAATAGACGTGAATATCCTCTTGCTCACGATTCTAGCAAGTAACCGGTTCTTTCAGAATGGTGTACTTTATAAAGAAAGCTGTAAAATCTTGCCTTCGTTACGAGAAATGCATCTTAAAGTGATCAGCAAAAATTACTGCCATTCTCTCCTTTTTCTTTCCAAGTTAGTAATATTTTCTCACTTATGAGCATACATAGTTATATAAACTTACGTTTTTAGGATTTACTTAAAAAGCTATGCACCTTGCACCAAAAAAATGTTCATGGACGGATTTGAACAGCAAAGGGGAATCCTATAAAAACCCAATTGGAAGCTTAGGATCGTACGCAAGTGACAAAATGGCCAAGATTGCTACAAGGATCGATCAGCAATGATCTGGTATCCTTCCAGATGACACCGAAATGGCTTTAAGAACACAAAGATAATCTGTAAATATCAGGATGACAATGCAGTAGTAGTAGTGGTAGTGGTAGTGGTGGTATTTATTAAGTACTTAGTATTACATTAATTGCATAACACAGTCGCATGGGTTATAAGACCGTACATGCTCTCTAGAAAAATACCTGGTCTGTATACGTGACTTGCAGAATCGACCAGAAACAACTATGTTTATAATAACCATATTATATACATATAAAATTGAAAAACACTCGAATCACACATACACACACAAGTGCTCAAGCATCACATATATTTAAAGAAAAGTTACATAAACACCTTATCTCTTAGTACACGTACTTCCATTAAGTATGTGCCCAAGCTTGGCCAGTTTTGGTTGTTTAGAATCAAGTCCCAGCATGCTGCCCTCCGTCTGTTGGAAGCCAAAAATACTTCCGGTAATAATTTTTTACTTTCTCTACTACGTATAATAAGTTGGGGAAGTATTGTATTCCACCCAAAAAATTGATACCGAGATTTCACCGGAAATACATGTTTTGAGGTCCCCTGAATCCAAAAAAGCGTTTTTGGAAACATGTCCGCGTGTGTGTGTGTGTGTCTGTGAACAGCATAACTCAGAAACGAAAAGTTGGATAAACACCAAACTTGGTATTTAGGTTCAGCATCTTCCAGAGATGCGACACGAAGGTTTTCAAGAAAATCCCCCGCACCCCAGATTACCCTTTACATGGAACATTTTTCTAAAATGTTAATTTTCTCAAAAATGGCTCAAACGATTTTGATTAAAATATCATATGTTTAAGATATTTTCATGACAAATGAAATTTTCTGGGAATGTCTCCAAAAGTATTCTTCATTGTGAACGACTTTTGCATAACTGGTAAACCATAAGAGATAGACAAAATTTTACTACACAAAAAATGTAGATCGCGTTAAAATACACAATTTATGTCATGTACATTTTTACTTTCTCTACTACGTATAGTAAGTAGGGGAAGTATTGCATTCCACCCAAAAATTCGATACCGAGATTTCACCGGAAATACATGTTTTGAGACCCACTGAATCCAAAAAAAGCATTTTTGGAAACATGTCCGTGTGTGTGTCTGTGTGTGTGTGTGTGTGTGTGTGTGTGTGTGTGTGTGTGTGTCTGTGTGTCTGTGAACAGCATAACTCAAAAACGAACAGTCGGATAAACACCAAACTTGGTATTTAGGTTGAGTATCTTCCAGAGATGCGACACGAAGGTTTTCAAGAAAATCCCCCCACCCCAGACTACCCTTTACATGGAACATTTTTCGAAAATTTCAATTTCCTCAAAAATGGCTCTAACGATTTTGATGAAAATATCATATGTTTAAGATAATGTCATGAGAAATGAAATGTATATCTCGAATTTTCTGGGAATGTCTCCAAAAGTATTCTTCATTGTGAACGACTTTTGCATAACTGGTAAACCGTAAGAGATAGACAGAATTTTACTACACAAAAAATGTAGATCGCGTTAAAATACACAACTTATGTCATATACATTTCTTTTGTTGAGTGAACCGTTTTCGAGATATTGCTTGTTATTTCCTTAAATTTTTCAATACTTATACTTTTTCTCAAATTCGTTATTCATTTTTTTTATGTCCTGGACATGCAAAGAGAATGAAATGCGCCACATAGCAACCAGCGTTAAAATATTTGACTATCGCTTAAAAGCTACCATATTCCCCTTGCATCTACAAGAAAATTACCAATAAGATTGACATTTCGATATCTCGATTAACATGAAGCATATGGAGAATAGGCGTTTGTAAAAATAGATTGTACAAGAGTAGAGAAAGTCATGTGAGTGTAACACATCAGATTTTTTTGTTGAGTGAACCATTTTCGAGATATTGCTTGTTATTCCCTTAAATTTTCCAATACTTAAACTTTTTCTCAATTTCGTTATTCATTTTTTTTGTCCTGGTAATGCAAAGAGAATGGAATACTCCACATAGCAACCAGCTCTTAAAATGTTTGACTATCGCTTAAAACCTACCACATTTCCCTTGCATCTACAAGAAAATTAGCAATAAGATTAACATCTCGATATCTCGATTAACATGAAGCATATGGGGATTAAGCGTTTGTAAAAATAGTTTGTACAAGAGTAGAAAAAGTCATGCGAGTGTAACACATCAGATTTTTCCTAATACTCTCCGTCTGCACGCATGCTGCCAAAATATGCTCCAGTCTTCTTGTTTCCCGCATAATGGACAAATCCTCCTGCTATCATCATCAGCAATCTTGCGAGCTTTACACCCTCCCAACCTAAGCCATGCTATTCCCGTCCTCTGTTTTATACCTAATTCCAAAATATATGTTTCCTTACCCCACCTAGTTTTTATTTCATTTTGTAGCTCCAATGTTGATCTTTGTCTACATTCAGACTCTATTTTCTGCCTGTTTATATCGCATAGTCGTCTTTTGACTTTTTTCACGGCACTGTGTGTATTTTCATTACCCCTTTGCCAGATATCGTTTAAGCCTATTTTTGATAATTCCCGTTGAAACCCCGCCGCCCACCATTTTGGATGTTCTATGTTGTTCATTTGATGACGATAACATATTGCTCTCAGAGTTGTTTGATCACCTTTAATTATTCGCAGCCAGTACCTAACTACATTTAGTTTAGCAAATACAGCATCTTCCCAGCATCCTACCTCACGAAGAACTCTGTAGTTTGAAGTACCCCTCCCCAACCCTAGAATGCGCTTCCAAAAATGACATTGTACTTAATTTACATTATCCACCCTCTCCCATCCCCATACGTCACTGCCGTATAGTAATGAGGACCTAACCACTGCTTCATACATGGTCTGTAATGTTTTTACTGGCATATCTGGTACCCGAGTCAATATCCTTAATACTTCAGAAAGTTGTCCAGTCCCTTTGTGTTTTATAAACTCTGCGTTCTTGTTCCATTTTCCACCCATATCAAACCTTACTCCCAGGTAATCCAAATGTTTGACACATATCCATTTTTAAAAGCAACTATTTTAGTTTTAAGAATATTTACCTCCATACCCCATTGCCTACAATATTGTCGAAGAGCGTTTAAACCAGACTGCAAACCTTTTAACATTTTAGAAAAAATTACAATGTCATCCGCGCATAAAAGAATTGGTATTTTTTGTTCTGCGATTGTCGGTGCATCTATGTCTTCCTCCGTCATCACGCTAACAACATCATCAATAAACAAATTAAAAAGTAACGGAGATAGTATACAACCCTGTTAGACCCCCCTCTGTGCTATGTTACATTCTGATGCGTTGTGCTGATCGGTCTTGATAACAAACTTAACTTCTTTATACATTGCCCTGAGTGCTCTAATCATTTTCCCCGAAATTCATTTTCGTGTTAATTTCTCCCAGAGAGCACTGCGTTCCACAGTATCAAATGCCATTTTAAAATCTACAAATACAGTATATACCTTACCACCTTTATTTCTCAAATTGTCATCGATTATTGTTTTGAGAACAAAGACATTGTCAATAGTCGAGAAACCTTCCCTAAATCCTGCCTGAAATTTAGAAATCCTACGGTGTGTCTTAGCCCAACATTTAATTCTTTCATATAAGATTCTACTGTAATTTTTTCCAAATATAGAGAGCAGCGAGATACCCCTGTAATTTCCTGGAATGCTGTAACTCCCTTTGCCCTTGTAAAGAGGTTGGATAATGGCGGTTTTCCATGCTTCCGGATATTCTCCGCCTTCAAATATTTTATGGGAGCTTTTTCTATAAAAATCTGCCAGTTTATTAACTTCTAGGGAACCCTTGAAAACCTCAGCTGACAAGCCCTCTATAGCAGCTGCCTTCCCGTTTTTAAGCACTTTATTCCATAAACAACCTCTGCAGTGCTGATTGCATAGTCAAGCATTTGACAATTGGAGCCCCAGTCATCCCTTCAGCGGCCAAAGTATTTAATTGCATCCTAAACTCCCCTCCTTCGTAGACTGTTTTAAAGTGCCATTCCCCAGCAGGGATAGTTACCTTCGCCTTCGAATTATTTAATTGCATCCTAAACTCCCCTCCTTCGTAGACTGTTTTAAAGTGCTTTATCCATTCTCCAGCAGAGATAGTTACCTTCGCCTTCGAATTTGTCTAATAACTTTCCACATGTCACCAATTTCCCCATTTTCGACTACTTGACGCACCTCTTCTGCCTTTGCGTCCTGCCAGGCTGTTTTGCTCTGCTTTAGGACTTCCCTATATGACTTTCTTAAATTTGTAAAATAAATTCGATGTTCTTCATCCCCCTCTCTTCTGTATTTGGCACGTGCAGAATTCTGCTGCTTTCTTCGCTGTTTTACACTGATCGTTGTACCAACTATTTGATGTTAAGCGGTTTGATGCATTACCCCTTCCTGTTAGCATGTGTGCACTTGCTTTCGTGTAATATTAGTTATATTCTGTATATTTTCAGTTGCTTTGTGTTGATCTACGCTAAAAGATATAATTTCGTTTTCTAAAGTGTTAATAAAAGCCTCCTTTCCTGCTTCCCTCCATCTATATTTAAACAATGGAGTCAATGTTTCGCATGCGCTTTCATCCCTTGCATAAGAAACTAGCCGAGATACGTTTAGAGTCATTATCAGTGGAAAATGATGAGAGTCAATGCTGTTTTCAACCTTAAACTTTTGGACTAACGGCAATACGTCCTGTGAGCAAGGATGTAGTCGATGACACTGCTCCCATTAGTATGTACAAATGTTACTTCCCCTGACATGTCCGAACCGTATTTCCGTTCATTATTTCTAAATCGTAGGCGTCACAAAATAATAATAACTCCTTTCCTCTTGCATTCAGGACTGAGTCCTTGCTGTTTCTGCCAGGATTTCTGTTATCCACGTCCCCTTTTTTAATTGTAATATTTTCTTGCCCTATCCTAGCATTCAGATCACCCATTATTATTAGCTTTACATCCTGATATAAATCCCTGATTTCTACATTTGTTTTCCCTAAATCTGTAAAGAATTGTGGCTCAGCATACTGGGACGTAACCGGCTGCCGATAACAACGATATTAATATTAGCTATATTACAATATATACAGGTTACGGATGATAATGTGGTGTAAGGGGTTAAGTGGCAGGAGGAGGTGTAAGGAGAAACGGATTGCTATAACGTTTTAACACTTTCGTTTATTTCTGAAATCAAAATATCATGAGGGTATTATTTAATACACATTGAGAACGGTATAAAACAAATCTGTCAGGCGGATAGTGCATTAAATAATTACCAAATCCATACACACTTTTCTTTTGCTACTCTTCCAATTAGATATTAATCCTAACCCTAAATAATCAAATTTTCTTACCAGTCTCGTCCCATACAGCTACACAATGGATGTCGTGGCTCACTTGATTACTAAAGAATTGGTGTCTATGGTACTCATATAATATAGTAGGCAATGACATAGTGTCCCAGTTTAAAAGCGGAGTTCAATAATTGGTAGTTTCAAAATCAATCAAATCTCAAGGATAGTAGCAATTCAGAATGAGATGGATATTATATTACTTTGGAAGTAAATGGCTTACGTTAGAGTGTTGGCCTTTGCTTTACCCAGCTTTATGCGGATTCCTTTTCTAAAACAAAACACAAGAAGAAACGAATACATAAACACACAGCTCTGTAAGTAGCTCTAGAATACGCAAGTTTTATAACTGAAGGTTTAAGAGCTGCCTATATGGACTTTAACTTTGTCGTGTATTACAAAATTAACATCAATTTCGTTTGAAAACGATGACATTGTTTACATAGTGAGGTTATGGTATGACGAAAGTTAACAGCATTATATTTACCTAGTGAGGCTATGGTATAAGAGAAGCTAACAGCATTATATTTACCTAGTGAGGCTATGGTATAAGAGAAGCTAACAGCATTATATTTACCTAGTGAGGCTATGGTATAAGAGAAGCTAACAGCATTATATTTACCTAGTGAAGTTATGGTATGACGAAAGTTAACAGCATTATATTTACCTAGTGAGATTATGGTATAAGAGAAGCTAACACCATTATACTTACCTAGTGAGGTTATGGTATAAGAGAAGCTAACATCATTATATTTACCTAGTGAGGTTATGGTATAAGAGAAGCTAACAGCATTATATTTACCTAGTGAGGTTATGGTATAAGAGAAGCTAACATCATTATATTTACCTAGTGAGGTTATGGTATAAGAGAAGCTAACATCATTATATTTACCTAGTGAGGTTATGGTATAACAGAAGCTAACAGCATTATATTTACCTAGTGAGGTTATGGTATAAGAGAAGCTAACATCATTATATTTACCTAGTGAGGTTATGGTATAAGAGAAGCTAACAGCATTATATTTACCTAGTGAGGTTATGGTATAAGAGAAGCTAACAGCATTATATTTACCTAGTGAAGTTATGGAATGACGAAAGTTAACAGCATTATATTTACCTAGTGAGGTTATGGTATGACGAAAAGTTAACAGCATTATATTTACCTACTGAGATTATGGTATGACGAAAGTTAACAGCATTATATTTACCTAGTGAGGTTATGGTGTGACGAAAGTTAACATCATTATATTTACCTAGTGAGGCTATGGTATAAGAGAAGCTAACAGCATTATATTTACCTAGTGAAGTTATGGTATGACGAAAGTTAACAGCATTATATTTACCTAGTGAGATTATGGTATAAGCGAAGCTAACAGCATTATCTTTACCTAGTGAGGTTATGGTATAAGAGAAGCTAACATCATTATATTTACCCAGTGAGGTTATGGTATAAGAGCAGCTAACAGCATTATATTTACCTAGTGAGGTTATGGTGTTACGAAAGTTAACATCATTATATTTACCTAGTGAGGTTATGGTATAAGAGAGGCTAACATCATTATATTTACCTAGTTAGGTTATGGTATAAGAGAAGCTAACAGCATTATATTTACCTAGTGAGGTTATGGTGTGACGAAATTTAACAGCATTATATTTACCTAGTGAGGTTATGGTATAAGAGAAGCTAACAACATTATATTTACCTAGTGAGGTTATGGTATGACGAAAGTTAACAGCATTATATTTACCTAGTGAGGTTATGGTATAAGAGAAGCTAACAGCATTATATTTACCTTTTGAGGTTATGGTATAAGAGAAGCTAACATCATTATATTTACCTAGTGAGATTATGGTATAAGAGAAGCTAACAGCATTATATTTACCTAGTGAGGTTATGGTATAAGAAAAGCTAACAGCATTATATTTACCTAGGGATGTTATGGTATGACGAAAGCTAACAGCATAATATTTACCTAGTGATGTTATGGTATGACAAAAGTTAACAGCATAATATTTACCTAGTGAGATTATGGTATGACGAAATTTAACAGCATTTTATTTACCTAGTGATGTTATGGTATGACGAAGGCTAACAGCATTATATTTACCTAGTGAGGTTATGGTATAAGAAAAGCTAACAGCATTATATTTACCTAGGGATGTTATGGTATGACGAAAGCTAACAGCATAATATTTACCTAGTGATGTTATGGTATGACAAAAGTTAACAGCATAATATTTACCTAGTGAGATTATGGTATAAGAGAAGCTAACAGCATTATATTTACCTAGTGAGGTTATGGTATAAGAGAAGCTAACAACATATTTACCTAGTGAGGTTATGGTATAAGAGAAGCTAACAGCATTATATTTTCCTAGTGAGATTATGATATGACGGAATTTAACAACATTATATTCACCTAGTGATGTTATGGTATGACGAAAGTTAACAGCATTATATTTACCTAGTGAGGTTATGGTATGACGAAATTTAACAGCATTATATTTATCTAGTGAGATTGTGGTATGACGAAATTTAACAGCATTATATTTATCCAGTGAGATTGTGGTATAACGAGAACCTAACAGCATTATATTTATGTATTGAGAATGTGGTATGACGAGAACCTAACAGCATTATATTTACCTAGTGATGTTATGGTATGACGAAAGTTAACAGCATTATATTTACCTAGTGATGTTATGGTATGACGAAAGTTAACAGCATTATATTTACCTAGTGAGGTTATGGTATGACGAAATTTAACAGCATTATTTTTATCTAGTGAGATTGTGGTATGACGAGAAGTTAACAGCATCATATTTATCTAGTGATATTGTGGTATTACAGAACCTAACAGCATTATATTTATGTAGTGAGATTGTGGTATGACGAGAACCTAACAGCATAATATTTACCTAGTGAGATTATGGTATGACGAAAGTTAACAGCATTATATTTACCTAGTGATGTTATGGTATGACGAAATTTAACAGAATTATATTTACCTAGTGATGTTATGGTATGACGAAAGTTATCAGCATTATATTTACGTAGTGATGTTATGGTATGACGAAAGTTAACAGCATTATATTTACCTAGTGAGGTTATGATATGACGAAATTTAACAGCATTATTTTTATCTAGTGAGATTGTGGTATGACGAGAAGCTAACAGCATCATATTTATCTAGTGATATTGTGGTATAAGAGAACCTAACAGCATTATATTTATGTAGTGAGATTGTGGTATGACGAGAACCTAACAGCATTATATTTACCTAGTGAGATTATGGTATGACGAAAGTTAACAGCATTATATTTACCTAGTGATGTTATGGTATGACGAAATTTAACAGCATTATATTTACCTAGTGATGTTATGGTATGACGAAAGTTATCAGCATTATATTTACGTAGTGATGTTATGGTATGACGAAAGTTAACAGCATTATATTTACCTAGTGAGGTTATGATATGACGAAATTTAACAGCATTATTTTTATCTAGTGAGATTGTGGTATGACGAGAAGCTAACAGCATCATATTTATCTAGTGATATTGTGGTATAAGAGAACCTAACAGCATTATATTTATGTAGTGAGATTGTGGTATGACGAGAACCTAACAGCATTATATTTACCTAGTGAGATTATGGTATGACGAAAGTTAACAGCATTATATTTACCTAGTGATGTTATGGTATGACGAAATTTAACAGCATTATATTTACCTAATGAGGTTATGGTATGACGAAATTTAACAGCATTATATTTACCTAGTGATGTTATGGTATGACGAAAGTTATCAGCATTATATTTACGTAGTGATGTTATGGTATTGCGAAAGTTAACAGCATTATATTTACCTAGTGAGGTTATGATATGACGAAATTTAACAGCATTATTTTTATCTAGTGAGATTGTGGTATGACGAGAAGGTAACAGCATCATATTTATCTAGTGATATTGTGGTATAAGAGAACCTAACAGCATTTTATTATTTATGTAGTGAGATTGTGGTATGACGAGAACCTAACAGCATTATATTTACCTAGTGGTTATGGTATGACGAAAGTTAACAGCATTATATTTACCTAGTGAGGTTATGGTATGACGAGAAGCTAACAGCATTATATTTATCTAGTGAGATTGTGGTATGACGAAAGTTAACAGCATTATATTCACCTAGTGAGGTTATGGTATGACGAGAAGCTAACAGCATTATATTTATCTAGTAATATTGTGGTATAACGAGAACCTAACAGCATTATATTTATGTAGTGAGATTGTGGTATGACGAGATGCTAACAGCATTATATTTATCTAGTAATATTGTGGTATAACGAGAACCTAACAGCATTATATTTATGTAGTGAGATTGTGGTATGACGAGAAGCTAACAGCATTATATTTATCTAGTAATATTGTGGTATAACGAGAACCTAACAGCATTATATTTATGTAGTGAGATTGTGGTATGACGAGAGCCTAACAGCATTATATTTACCTAGTGAGGTTATGGAATGACGAGAAGCTAACAAAATTATAATTATTTATTGTAACATAAATAAGTTTACGTCAACTGTCGTTTTAAACTTTTCCGGATTCACTTGAATGTACAAATATTGTGGTAAATTTTAACATTGTTTAACTTAAGGAGGGACCCTACTCAGTTTTGGAAATTCATGTTTTATGCAATGTGACCCATATTTACAGAGTTTATTACAATAGTTTAAGCTAATATGTGAGCCGAATTTGAAGTTGTTCTGATGCATAGTTTTAATTATTTTAATGATTTGGTAAAATAAATTCAGTTATTTTTAAAATCTCCCTCGCGTCAAAATATTTAAATAGTTTCTCTGAAACTGTTTTAATATACACATAATGGGTATATAAACAAAAGTTTCTATAGGAATTTTTCCATATATAATTTTAAACGCATAAAAAATATACATATCTTACAATTTTAAAAAAGTCACAATTTTTCAGTTATTTAGACTTTGATCCTTTTTTTAAGTAATGCACAGACTTTTATGCCCATAGCAACTTTTATGCTACAATATACATGTTTCAAGGAGACCTGAATTAAATTGTGACACGAGGCATTTTGAATGGTAAAAATGTTGTTTTGAGAAAAAGCATTTCAGCAGGTGGGTGTAACCTATTGCAGGCGGCTTTCTGGTAATGTAAATGCCTGTGTGGCACCTTTAAAAATGGCCGCGCATTAAAACAGTTATCATCGTGCGGGGGAAGGACTGGGGCATGATATTATGGCAGAATCCAAATTTCTAAGTTTTGATCATCTTTGGTTAAAAACTCAATAGCCCCCCTCCTTAATGTGTTTGACATTTCAGTTTTAAATTTTTTCGTGCTTCTGTCATGTAATTAGATGGTTTGTAACCTACGTTTATGTAGATATCCCTTCAACATGCACAAATATGCCATCTATCTATTTCACATTCGTTGGTGCCTACTTGATGCACTTGTACCCAGATAATGTCATTAAGGTCATTTGTGACTGTGGTCAGCGTTCCGTCAGAAATCCCTGTTGAATCATTCCCTATCCTCCGCAGTGAATCTGAGTCTGGTTAAGAGTAAAAAGCTGATGTGTTACATTCACGTAACTTTCTCTACCCAGTATTCTGAGCAAAGGTTATTATTCTATCTAGTTGTTGATAATGGAATTATTCATGTACATATTTGTTTGCATGCATAAGAAGAGAAGACTAATAAAGCGATATTCAGATTTTTGCTTTCTCTACTACGAACTTACAGTAAGTAGAGGACTTCGATGTCGATATTTCACCGGAAATACGTGTTTTGAGGCCCTCTGAATCTTTCTACCAAAGTTGCGTACATGTAACTATGTGTGACCAGCATAACTCAAAAACGAGAAGTCCGATAAACACCAAACTTGGTATTTAAGTTCAGTATTTTCCAAAGATGTGGTAGAACTCCCCATCCCAAACTACACTTATCATGGAACATGTTTCGATGTTTTGTTTTCTCAAAAATGGTTCTATTTTGATTAAAGTACTACCTATATGTTGAAGATATTTCCATGGCAAATAAAATGTATATCTTGAATGTTCTGTGAAGTCATCTTCATTCGAATGACTTTTGTATAACTGGCAAACTGTAAGAGATACATAAACTCTTACTATGCGGAAAATTTGGATCTCGTTAAAGCATACAATTTATGCAAAATAAATTGTTTGTGGCGTTTACCATTTCCGAGATATTCTTGTTATTGCTTTAAATTTTCAAATTCTTTTACTTTTCATAACTGCCAAGTCACATTTTTTTTTTCGTTTGTTTCTCATTATCCAGTAGTATGGAGTTTCAAAGTCACCACATAGCACACTTTATCCTACAACAAAGTTTGTACCTAATGGATAACATAATAAGCTTTCAGAACAGTTGTTTGTTTAAGACCGAGTAGGGAAAGTAATGTGAGTGCAACACACAACATTTTTATAAAGCGGATCGCTATGCTATAACTTTGAAATTCGATGTTCTTTGCATGACCACGAGAAAAAGCAATAGTGAGTTACCAATTGAAAAATCTGTAAGTATTTAAAAATTCAGATGAACAACAAAGAATATCTCAGAAACAGTTAATTCCTTATTTGGCATAAATTGTATCTTTAACAAGTAGCGCTTTTTTTAAGAGTTCCCTCTTGCGGTTTACCAGTTATGTAAAAGTTATTCACAATGAAGAGGACCTTACAGACTTCACATACGTTGAAAAATTAGGATATACTTTTTATTTGTCATGCAAACATTTTAATCATATGGTATTTTAAACAAAATCGTTTTCCCTCCTTGAAAAAAAAATAATGAAACTGTTTCCGTATAAAGGGTAATTTGGGGTGGGGGAATTTTGTGTAAAGTCTTCATGTCGCACCCAGTTTTGCATTTAGTCGAGTTATCGTTATGCTGTTCACACATAATCATGGACCCGTTTCTAAAACCACTTTTTGGTGGAGAGATTCAGGGAGCCCCAAAACGTGCATTTCCGTTCGTTGCACTTTGACTGGAAACAGTTAGGTGCATCAGGGTTTCATCTCCCTCTCCCCAAGCACTGCCAGTCGTTCACTCTTTTTTCGAGTGGAGGAGAAAATGAATTAATCACTTACCTCAGCCCCGATGGGAGTCGGGACTGGGAGTGTGGGACTCACCAATAGTCGGCATACCAGTAGGTTAGTTAGGACAGACCTGGCGCAGTTTTGCGTTTATATGGGGAAGATAGGGACTACGAGGATCGATGCTAGGCTAGATAGAGGTTGAAGGAGTGGGGATGCGCTTTATATGAGAGATACGGGGAATACGAGGAGAAGTGTTATACTAGACAGAGTTTGAGAAGTGGAATAGCTGTTTATATGGGAAAGATAGGGAAAACGTGAACAGATAATAGGCTAGACAGATGCTGAAGCAGGGGGAATACGGGTACATATACAGGAGAGATAGAGGATACGTGGAGAGGTACTAGACTATTCAGGGCTTGAAGGGTAGAGTAGGGCTTTTTATATGAAGAGACGGGAAAAACGAAGGTATATGCTAGGTTGAGAGAACCTTCAAGGAGGAAAAATGCGTTTATTTGAAGAAGATAGGGGAAACGAGGAGAATTCCGAGGTAGAGCAGGGACTCCAGGAAGGAGGGATATGCTTTATACGACAGAGATAGGTCATACGAGGAGAGGTGCTAGTGTAGACAGAGGTTAAGGAGTAGGGTATACGCTTATATGAGGAATGTATGGAAAACGGAGACAGACGGTATTATAGACAGAAGCTGTGCCACTTTTGCGTTTATGAGGGAAAGGATAGGGAAAACGAGGGTAGATGCGACGGTTCAAGGAGGAAAATGCGTTTATAGGGGAGAGATAGGGAATACCAGGGTTGATGCTAGGCTAGTCAGATGCTAAAGGAGGGGAGGGGATACAAGGAAATATGCTATACTAAACAGGACTTGAAGGGTAGAATATGGCGTTTTATATGGGGGAGATAGCGAACCGAGGAGAGGTATTAGCCTAGGAGGTTTGAATGATAGAGTAGGCGTTTATATGCGAGATATAGGGAATACTAGGGTCGATGCTAGGCTAGACAGGGCTGAAGTGGGGGAATCCGCCTTATATGAGAGAGGTAGGGGAATATGAGGAGAAGTGTTAGACTAGACAGGGTTTGAGGTGTGGAGTATGACTTTTATGGAAAAGATAGGGAAAACGTGAACAGATAATAGGCTAGACAGATGCTGAAGGACGGGAATATAGGTTTATACGGGAGAGATAGGGAATACGAGGAGAAGGGCTAGACTAGACAGATGCTGACGGAGGAGGGGATACGCTTTATACGGAAGAGATAGGGAATACGAGGAGAGGTACTAGACCATACAGGACTTGAAGGGTAGAATATAGCGTTTTTATATGGGAGAGTTAGCAAACCGAGGAGAGGTATTAGACAGGAAGGTTTGAATGACAGAGTATGCGTTTATATGGAGAGACGAGGAAAACGAAGGTAGGTGCTAGGTTGAGAGAGTCTTCAAGGAGGAAAATGCATTTATATGAGAGCAGTAGGGAATACGAGGAGAGGTGCTAGTCTAGAGAGGGGTTGAGGAGTAGAGTATACGTTTATATGGGAGAAATGTGGAAAACGGGAGTGGTACAAGGATAGACAGGGGTTGAAGAAGGCGGAGGAATGTAGATTTATACGGTAATATAGAGAGTAATTAGATTATAAAACATTTCTCATCCAACGTTACAACACTTTTATATACTTTTTTCTAAACCTTACAAACTTTTTATATGTTAAACAGTAGTGTGCGAGACGGAGAGGGACAAACTGTATATCGGTTTACAGTGAAGTATACGTCCTAACCTATTCCCACCTTGTATGTTCTGAATCTTCTCATTGTCTATTCATTCCTATCATCATCTAACGTAACCACGTAACAATACGTAACACAACGTAACATAACAGCATGACAAGACGTCATACTAAGTAACATAAGCACGTAACCACGCAACATCACGTGACATCTCGTAACCAGAAACGTCACACGACGTAACAACACGTAGCAACTATGTAACCACGTAACAAAACGTAAGAACAACACGTAATCAGCCCATTGCTAAGGTAATCTAAGCTAATCCATCCTTCATAACTTAGACAATAAGTACGAGAACCTAGCCTAGATTAACCTGACCAATCCCAAACGTTCATCTCATCATCTATTCCACTCAGTCATCGTCTAACCTAATCCGGCTAACCAGAGATAACCTCGACTTTCTTTTAGTGAAATTGCAATGTTTTATTCAGGTTTTATTATTCGAGAGTTTTAATTGAAAAGTTTACGTCAACATACCTTTATTTTAGTTCGTTGTAGGTGTCTCTCCCCTTTTTATCTAGGCTTGAGACTAGCACTAGGATTGCTCCTAATGGCAGGGTTACCACCTTCCCTTCAATCTTCTTCTTTCTTCATCAGTCATCAGATAGTTGCATACACAGCACACGGATAACCTTCATTTTTTTAAGATTGTAGACTCACGAGAAAATCTTTATCGTTGACTTACATTCTTTTAAACACTGTTTGTAATGCTGTAATGTCCATACGCATATGTCGTTATTCCATCCTCAGCAATAACTCTTTTATCGTCGTATGGAGTCAATGCAATTTTATTCACTTGCACTGTGGCAAGAGCATGCTCCCGAGACAGGATCAGATTCATGGGTGTTCTGATGATTTCTCCGGTTTTAAGACAGTCTGTATAGCTGTCAAACGAAATGTACTGCTTAATAGCGCTACGTTTTATACCTTTAATCTTTTTTATCATTGAGCCTTGAATATCTAAGGCATACATCTTAGGACGTAGTCCAACAAAGCGTAGGATGATTTTACCATTAGCCTCATCTTTAAATTTTCCCAACACCTTCTTGTTTAGAGCTGAATAGCATATATGGTTGACAGGGTAATCAGCTGTACCTAGGTGTTCGAGAAAACGTAGCTTGTCCTGGTACACATCTTCAGTTGTAACACGATGAATGAACGAATCAGTGTCCATATACATAAGCTTCAAGTTTTCAGCTCCATAATAAGGTAACAACACGTCGTAATGATAGTTATACGTTAATGTCTTGGAGATATCCAACACACTCATACCGATGTATATAGGCTTGCTGAACACGATCTGACGAGAGGCCATATGTACAGCAGCTAGATTAGAAGCATATATCGTCCTGTCGATAAACGTGGGCTTTGCAATTAACTTTTCCAGAGTCTTCTCGTTTGTCACCAACCGTATATCCACACGATTACGAAGGTTCTCCATTGTTTTTCCAAACATGGCGTTGTTAAACAGTTTGTAGAAATCCTTCTCAAAATCATTTGCAGCTTGTTGTCGTAGTCTGTTATTAAATTCCACATACGGTTTTAACCACTGTGACTGTTGAAATTGTAGTACACGATGAATTTTTGTTAGTCGCAGGCCATGACTAAGAGCTTGCTTCAAAGTCATGTAATGTACTACATACTTCGTTCGTGATCCAAGATGAGGAATTAGCTTCTTAGTAGTCGAGTCGTTTGGTTTCAGACACTCAGGCAGGAATGGTAGATCATTATGCAGATCATGGAGTTCAGCAGGATACTCGATGTCAACTTCTAATATGTATCCATGAGGATCATCTTTTTCTAGTCTTTGTAAGTTTATTTCTTCAGGTGAAACCCACTGAAATCCACCAAAAGGAAGGGCGTGACACATGGCCCACCTATATTGGTTATTAGCGTCCTCGTATGTGATGAATTGGCTTGGTCTCGTCGGATCAAACTTTTCCATGTAAGTGTTATTAGCCTCTGCATACCGATGTGAAACTTGGCATAAACCTCCTCTTATACCGGATTCCACCATGAGTAGTTGGTCATAATCTTGCAACAGTTCCAGTTCGATTCCAGTATACAGTAACATGGCGTCCCATGTAAGTCCTGGAGAGGTAAAATAATGTGCTGGATCAACTTTGTGCGTTTTGAGAGTTTGCTCTCTGAATGTCTCAAAGACATCAGCTAGAAGAAGAACATCAGATATTAAGTAGAGGTCACTGTATTCTCCCAGGGTTCTCTCATTGAACAGACTCCATACATTTCTAGCATGTTCGTAGGCAGCATCACTAACTTCTTCTTCATTCAGTTTATTGTAGAAGTAGTTCTTAGGAGGCAGGCAGGTCTCGTTCAAGACGTTCCATGAAGTGACGTAATCATAGGGAAATACACCCTTACGTGTCATCAACTCATCTTGTCTTCTCCGAAGTACTTCAATGTTTCAGGGTACGATGTTAGATTTTTTACCAGCTTATCCAGGCTTGTACTCAGGAACCGAAAACTATCTACAAACCGGAGCTTTATATCTCCGACATACTTGGAGAATGATATATAGCTTTCTTCAGAGCTAGGAATTACTTCCACCCGCTCACTTGTACACCCCAACTCCTTAACAATGAAGTGTGAGTCATATCCACTGAGGTTGTGCATGAAGACGAATATATTTAGGTGTTTTGCAGGCTAAATTACATTCATTATGCAGACTTCCTCGATATTCACCACTGATGTGATCATGGTCGCGTACTTTATAGTTCTCTTCAGTAAAGGTTTTTCCACACAAGTAGCATACTGTAGAGGCGTTGAAATCCATCTGCTGTTGATCTGTAAGTTTCAGGGGCATGACAGATTTCTATATATTATTAATCTCCTTTGCAAGGAATGACAGGTATTCCATAAACTTCTGAGCAGCATCAACACCACGATATACATAGGGATGCTTAGGAAGGCCAGTTTCCAGATGTTCAACGTTGGTTGATGGTTTAACGTAAACACAGAAGCTCATTGCTGTGTGCTCTTGATAAGGGGTTGTATAGGAAGTTTCAGGACTGGGTATGCATGTATGACATGGAGCGAGAATGCTTTCAAAGTCTGCGTAGATGACGTAAGGTAGTTCCAACATCCTTTCAAAATTTTTAAACTGTACAATTGATTTCTCCTTTGTAGGCTTAACTACCCTTGCAACACCATGCTGATTACAGATGGATGCATGTTCTTGCAGTTTTTCCAGTCCACTTCGTCCATATCGATTGTCAAAATGTGTAAAGCACCGCTTACAGGTATATATCACTCCATCATGCTTAGTTTTCTGACATCGAACGAGCTTCTTAAAATTCTTGATATATATATAGTGATGTTTTCCAGTACTGTCACTCAATAGTAGGAGATCACGGTGATCAGGTAGTGCAGTGTCAGCAACCTTTATCGGATACACTTCATGCTTCTCATCCAGGCCGAAAACGTTGATAGACATCCTATTAAGCTTCTCAAATTTAGGTATTTGAGAAAGTGGAGTAGGATAGGAAACGCAGCTAAAGTCGTACTTATCTAGGAGATGTTCGTATTTGCTTACCCGTTGTGCATCCTTCTCGATGAATTTAGCTAATATAGAGTACATGAAACATAGCTCATCAGCTAAATTCTGGATGTTAATGCAGGCTTTTCTTGCTTCAACAGATGGCGGTAGTGGTATGAAGCTACTTCCACGTAACGAATTGTACTTGTTAATACGAAGTCGAATTCCTTCTACAGCAAGCATAGCCCAGTTGCTACCCTTAAGTTGTGATTCCTCCATTTCAGTAACAAACTTCTTCATTTTCGTTTCCAGCATAGAGTCCAGATCCGTTTCTAAGAAAGCAGCTTGATTCCGTGTTTTAAATGTTTTGTCACAGGTTTCTCCGACACTGTTAACAAATCTACACTCAGCTAACAGATTAATTTTCACACTTTTGTGAATACCAAGCTCTTTATGTACAGCCTGGATTATCCGCTGTTTAGCCTCATGCAGGTACATATTCAGGTCCTTAGTCGATTCACATCGTATAAAATATGATTTCAAGCGTCCATTGAATGAAGTTTCATATTCTTTCATGTCACAGTCATCCATGATAGAAAATAACTCTTGCTTTGCTGGTTCTAATCTACGTTTCTTCTCAGGTCTGTTTATTTCACACGCATCTTCGTGTCGGCGACCCTTATAACTGTCTTTGAAGGCTACGTTACAATATTTACGCTCGAAGAGCTTTTTACAACGTAGCTCATGTCGTCTTTTATCATATCCACGGAGGAACTTCATACAGCATTTACCACAAGAATATCCTGAGGCACTAGGAATGATATCCTTATATGAGGACTTATTCATTTTTCTTCTTGATATAATAAGGTATTAACCTTTCTTCAAGGAAATGTACGCCTCTTTACCTTGATAACACTTTAGAAGGTTGTTTATTTTCTGAGAGAACAGCGATGTCAACACCTCAGAGATGATCAACAGAATGAATTTCAATGCTAGAGGTTGCTCTATTTATAGAGGAAGCACGAACCTTTATGCATCAATTATATAACGTATTAACCCTTCTTCAAGGAAATGTTAGCCTCGTTACCTTGATAACACTTTAGAAGGTCGCTTATTTTCTAGGAGAACAACGATGGGGTCACCTCGGAGATGATTAACAGAATGAAGTTCAATACTCAAGTTCGCTCTATTTATAGAGGAAGCACGAACCTTTTTTAATCAATTATACTGAATATTAATACTAAAAAACGGTGATGAAGCGTGTAAGCTCTTATATTTCAATTCGTGTTACACTGATGTTCGAGCGTCCGTGTAGCTTCGTATGCTTAGAGAAAGTGTAAAGTATTGTGAAGATGTATGTATTGTTCGGCTATAATCGTACAGATTCGGAGAGCTTGACTCGTGAAGGTGATGAACGATCCGTTGACCGAGCAAGAGGCAAGCATTCCCTCTGCGCAACGAAACCTAGAAGCACAAAGATGCAAATGAAAGGAAATCGAGATAGCATACACCTCTCAAGCATTCGCCTACAGACCAGGGAAAACCACGAAAAATCCCAGGCTAGAGTGAGCGTCGAACGGGTCGCTATCCAGGGACTCTAGAAGTACATGTGAAAGATATAAATGAAAAAGATTTAAAGGGAAAGGAAAACGGAATCGACGAGAAACCGCCCAGACATTCGCCTGCAGACCAAGACAAACCACGAAAATATGTCAGAGTGATTAACCAACAGGAATCAAACAAAGGACCCTAAAAGCATACGTAAAAGATGAAAATTATATAGAATAAAAGGAAATCGGATTCGATGAGAAACCACTCAAGCATTCGCCTACAGACCAGGGAAAACCACGAAAATATGTCAGAGTGATCAACCAACAGGAATCAAACAAAGGACCCTAGAAGCGCATGTTAAAGATGTAAATCAAATAAAATGAAATAAAATCGTTATAGATGAGAAACCACCCACACATTCGCCTACAGACCAGGGAAAATCACGAAAAATATGTCAGAGTGAGCAACCATCGACAATCGAACGAGGGAAACCATCAGATTGCGCTCGTGAAAGATGTAAGTCAAATAAAATGAAAGAAAAGCGTGATAGATGGGAAACCACTCAGGCATTCGCCTGCAGACCAGGGAAAACCATGAAAAATCCCAGGATAGAGTGTGCGACCGCCAGGGAAATCAAACAAAGGACTCTAGAAGCATAAAGATGCAAATGAAAGAAAATCGTGATAGATGGGAAACCACTCAGGCATTCGCCTGCAGACCAGGGAAAACCATGAAAAAAATCAAAGGTCTGAGCGACTGGCGGACGGTAATCCAGACAGAGTGCCTTAGAAGCACATAGGTTAAGATGTAAATCAAATAAAATGAAAGAAAATAGAAATCGATGAGAAACCACTCAGGCATTCGCCCACAGACCAGGGGAAATCGAGAAAAATCGAATGTCAGAGTGAACATCCAACGGCAATCGAACCAGGGAGATCTTCAGATTGTACAGTGAAAGATGTAAATTATATAGAATGAAAGGAAATCGCGATAGTTGAAAACCCGCTCAGGTATTCGCCTGCAGACCAGGGAAAACCATGAAAAATCTGAGGTCAGAGTGAACAGCCGATGGTAATCGAACCAGGGAGACCATCGGATTATAACGCGAAAGATGTAAATGAAAGAGAAATAAAATCGCGATAGATGAGAAACCACCCAGACATTCGCCTACAGACCAGCGAAAACTGCGAGAAACTAAGGTCAGAGTGACCGTCCCTACGGAAATCGACCCCCACGACCTCGAATGCAAATTACAGACGTTATCGACTGAACCAGACCGTAAAAACAGGTTTATACCATACAACCCATAATAGGATACCGGACCAGATGACGTCATACCTGTAGACAGACTGTGGAGGGTCAATCGACATGCTGAAACGTACTTGAGCGTTCTTCAGTTAATGTTTCATTCAATGCCTACCATATCAACACCGCAATCCATTTCACAGCAAAGTTAATTTTTATTACAATACTTTCTCTCCTTATTTAATTAAATTCATGTATATACCCTATTATTTCATGTTTTCAGTACTTTCTTTACATCTCACCCTCATTCACCCCAAACAATCAGTACACAATATGACATTTTTATACGCGTAATGTCCATTTATCATAGAAAACCACGCTTAAAATACTTTCTTTACATCTCACCCTCATTCACCCTAAGGAATCAGTATACAATATAACATTTTTATACGCTTAATGTCAATTTATCACAGAATACCACGCTTAATTCGCAGTTATCACAGAAAACCGCTACATTTATTATAATTACGAGCAAACTAATTTTTTCCCAGAGTTACACGGATTTTAAACTCGTAGGATCGTATTAGAAAATGTATCATATTTTATCAGTTCAAAGCGGGTAAACGTTTTTAAAGTCATCGATTACATTTAGCGTAAAGATTATCATATATCATTTTTAAATCCGTCTTCTTAAATATAATGTATCGCAATCCATTTTTAAAATCAAATCATACATGCGTTTAATGCATATAATGGATGTCTTCATATACCCATATGGCTGCCATGCACGTTAAACATTCAAAGTGGATGCGTCCGGGCATCTTCATCACTGAACATGCTTCCGACTCTCTCCGCTAGGTGGAGCGCATGATGCATGCTACGAGGGTGGAGAGGGAGAAACCAGTTCTATTTACGCTTGCAGTGGAGATAGCGCGTCAGTCGTCCTGAGAGCCTCGTTCAGGGAGGTGTAGTTCTCACAGTCATTTTAATACGCGTCGTCGTATCGCGTGTTCGTTACGTATTTTTTTTTTTTGTTTTTACCTTTCTTAGTCATGCATTCATCCAAGAGATGTAATTTCGTCAGGACGACAGTATTCATTATATGCATTACAAAATAAACGTTTATTCGACGTCTTTATCTTAATTACTTTTTGATGTTAATCGAAGATGAATTTATACTCATGTCACGCGATTCAGCCCAAGACCAGCAGTCAACTTGTAACAGCAGACAACGACGCATCACATTCTAAAGATATAATCACGCTTTACCGCATATCGCTATCTCTTTCCCTTCAGGAGATATAAGCATTTAACGATAATAATACATTTTTTTGCGACGTACCGCCAATTAAAGTGGCCTGTAATCGACTTAATTACGTTAACTACGAACTACGTTTTCTCGAACACCTAGGTACAGCTGATTACCCTGTCAACCATATATGCTATTCAGCTCTAAACAAGAAGGTGTTGGGAAAATTTAAAGATGAGGCTAATGGTAAAATCATCCTACGCTTTGTTGGACTACGTCCTAAGATGTATGCCTTAGATATTCAAGGCTCAATGATAAAAAAGATTAAAGGTATAAAACGTAGCGCTATTAAGCAGTACATTTCGTTTGACAGCTATACAGACTGTCTTAAAACCGGAGAAATCATCAGAACACCCATGAATCTGATCCTGTCTCGGGAGCATGCTCTTGCCACAGTGCAAGTGAATAAAATTGCATTGACTCCATACGACGATAAAAGAGTTATTGCTGAGGATGGAATAACGACATATGCGTATGGACATTACAGCATTACAAACAGCGTTTAAAAGAATGTAAGTCAAAGATAAAGATTTTCTCGTGAGTCTACAATCTTAAAAAAATGAAGGTTATCCGTGTGCTGTGTATGCAACTATCTGATGACTGATGAAGAAAGAAGAAGATTGAAGGGAAGGTGGTAACCCTGCCATTAGGAGCAATCCTAGTGCTAGTCTCAAGCCTAGATAAAAAGGGGAGAGACACCTACAACGAACTAAAATAAAGGTATGTTGACGTAAACTTTTCAATTAAAACTCTCGAATAATAAAACCTGAATAAAACATTGCAATTTCACTAAAAGAAAGTCGAGGTTATCTCTGGTTAGCCGGATTAGGTTAGACGATGACTGAGTGGAATAGATGATGAGATGAACGTTTGGGATTGGTCAGGTTAATCTAGGCTAGGTTCTCGTACTTATTGTCTAAGTTATGAAGGATGGATTAGCTTAGATTACCTTAGCAATGGGCTGATTACGTGTTGTTCTTACGTTTTGTTACGTGGTTACATAGTTGCTACGTGTTGTTACGTCGTGTGACGTTTCTGGTTACGAGATGTCACGTGATGTTGCGTGGTTACGTGCTTATGTTACTTAGTATGACGTCTTGTCATGCTGTTATGTTACGTTGTGTTACGTATTGTTACGTGGTTACGTTAGATGATGATAGGAATGAATAGACAATGAGAAGATTCAGAACATACAAGGTGGGAATAGGTTAGGACGTATACTTCACTGTAAACCGATATACAGTTTGTCCCTCTCCGTCTCGCACACTACTGTTTAACATATAAAAAGTTTGTAAGGTTTGGAAAAAAGTATGTAAAAGTGTTGTAACGTTGGATGAGAAATGTTTTATAATCTAATTACTCTCTATATTACCGTATAAATCTACATTCCTCCGCCTTCTTCAACCCCTGTCTATCCTTGTACCACTCCCGTTTTCCACATTTCTCCCATATAAACGTATACTCTACCCCTCAACCCCTCTCTAGACTAGCACCTCTCCTCGTATTCCCTACTGCTCTCATATAAATGCATTTTCCTCCTTGAAGACTCTCTCAACCTAGCACTTACCTTCGTTTTCCTCGTCTCTCCATATAAACGCATACTCTGTCATTCAAACCTTCCTGTCTAATACCTCTCCTCGGTTTGCTAACTCTCCCATATAAAAACGCTATATTCTACCCTTCAAGTCCTGTATGGTCTAGTACCTCTCCTCGTATTCCCTATCTCTTCCGTATAAAGCGTATCCCCTCCTCCGTCAGCATCTGTCTAGTCTAACCCTTCTCCTCGTATTCCCTATCTCTCCCGTATAAACCTATATTCCCGTCCTTCAGCATCTGTCTAGCCTATTATCTGTTCACGTTTTCCCTATCTTTCCCATAAAAGTCATACTCCACACCTCAAACCCTGTCTAGTCTAACACTTCTCCTCATATTCCCCTACCTCTCTCATATAAGGCGGATTCCCCCACTTCAGCCCTGTCTAGCCTAGCATCGACCCTAGTATTCCCTATATCTCGCATATAAACGCCTACTCTATCATTCAAACATCCTAGGCTAATACCTCTCCTCGGTTCGCTATCTCCCCCATATAAAACGCCATATTCTACCCTTCATGTCCTGTTTAGTATAGCATATTTCCTTGTATCCCCTCCCCTCCTTTAGCATCTGACTAGCCTAGCATCAACCCTGGTATTCCCTATCTCTCCCCTATAAACGCATTTTCCTCCTTGAACCGTCGCATCTACTCTCGTTTTCCCTATCCTTTCCCTCATAAACGCAAAAGTGGCACAGCTTCTGTCTATAATACCGTCTGTCTCCGTTTTCCATACATTCCTCATATAAACGTATACCCTACTCCTTAACCTCTGTCTACACTAGCACCTCTCCTCGTATGACCTATCTCTGTCGTATAAAGCATATCCCTCCTTCCTGGAGTCCCTGCTCTACCTCGGAATTCTCCTCGTTTCCCCTATCTTCTGCAAATAAACGCATTTTTCCTCCTTGAAGGTTCTCTCAACCTAGCATATACCTTCGTTTTTCCCGTCTCTTCATATAAAAAGCTCTACTCTACCCTTCAAGCCCTGAATAGTCTAGTACCTCTCCACGTATCCTCTATCTCTCCTGTATATGTACCCGTATTCCCGCTGCTTCAGCATCTGTCTAGCCTATTATCTGTTCACGTTTTAACTATCTTACCCATATAAACAGCTATTCCACTTCTCAAACTCTGTCTAGTATAACACTTCTCCTCGTATTCCCCGTATCTCTCATATAAAGCGCATCCCCACTCCTTCAACCTCTATCTAGCCTAGCATCGATCCTCGTAGTCCCTATCTTCCCCATATAAACGCATTTTCCTCCGCATCCACCCTCGTTTTCCCTATCCTTTCCCATATAAACGCAAAACTGCGCCAGGTCTGTCCTAACTAACCTTCTCATACCCACTAAAACCTCCTCCACCAGAAGGAAAATACAGAAGAAGGAAAAAGAGGAATTCGGAGTGATAGTTCGGCCGTACCGCCGTTGCACCGGCGTATTCAGGGTAAGGATATATTGGCCGCCCACTAGGGCCTAAGCCAGGTGAAGGTAAGGCGCCAGGACGCAAGCATGACCGAGGCCCTGCTTGCGCCCTTGGGAATTCAGGAGTGAAGTGTGGGCGCATTTCCACGTTGCGGCCTTGGGAATTCAAGGGTGAGATGTAAAGGAAAAGTAGGAGAGGGATGATGTGGCGGTAGGCAAGCTAGACGATGGCCAGTTTGCCGCCGCGAAGTAGAGTGCAGTGTTGCTTAGTAGTTCTTTCGGTGTCTGGTTGCTGCGTCCGGCCAGTCCGGTGAATCTGTGACTGATTGGTGAAGCTCCCTGCCGAAGTGGTGTTCGTCCCTGATCATTCGTTGAATTGAGGTGCGGAGTCTGTCCGGATTGGTCATGTAATCCCCAAACTTTAAAGTGGTGTTAAGTTGTACTTTACACTTGTGGATGAATCCATTTGATTCGGCTTGAAGATCCCGAAGCTCCATCAATTGTGCCTGAAGTGCTCCAAGTCGTGTCGGCTGGTCGTCCGGTTCGACGAGGTGGCCCTCGATGCGTTCCAGCTTGCGCTGGACCGATGCGAGGATCCCGTCATCCCCTTGGAGGCCCGTGATATGTCTTAAGAGGGCGAAGATTGCCCTGGTCGAGGTCCGCTGCTTGGCCTACACTGCCGCGAGTCGTGTGTTGGTTGCACAGCGTGGCTCAGCCAAGCGAGAGTTGAAATCGTGGAAAGTGGTCTTGAAGTCCTGAAGTGTGGCCTGCATAACACACAGAGTGGTTTGTAGTTCTGGTTGTGAATGTGAAGAGTCAGGAGCTGTTCGTGGAGGCTTAGCCATCACAGGGGGGTCGTCTGCGGAGGCTGTTGAGTTGTCGTCAATGTAGCTGACCCAGTTGGTTGGTGGTTCCGGGGATACAGGGGGCACCAAGCCTGCCCTGTGAAGTGCGTGCGCCCGGAACAGGTGGCGCAGAATCGGCGGCGTCGGCGAAGGTCGTGGGCGGTGCAGTTTGCTGTGAGGCAACCTGCCCCGTAGCAGTGGCACCGAGGTGCAGCGATGCATGCCTCCGTGTGTGACCGAAAACACAACAGCGGCGGCAGGATACCGGACGTTGACTCCTGCTGGCATCGATACGCAAACACTGCCCAAGCAGAGGCAGGTTTGAACCCAAGGCCGCCTGAGCGTCCGAGGCGGAACCCAGATGGAGGCGAACCAGCGGTGTTGGCCCTCTGTTTGAAGAAATTCGGGAGGCCCGAACCGCAGAGCGCCAGTGGTGCCTTGCAGCATCCAGCACGAAGTGCACTGGAAGGTCCCTCGGCACTCCACAGATGACAACATTGTGGCGGCCATCTGCCGGAGGGTGCGTCGGCGGTGACATCAGACTTACCAATGGGGTTAAGCCGGCAGCAGTCGGTGGTGTCGTACAGCCCTGAGAAACAGAGCTGGAGGCAAGCTGTGGTGCTAGTGGTGCAGGCTCCGGCGTTGCGATGCTGCGGCCGGGTGAAGCAGCGGCAGAAGCGTAGCTACGCCCGGTCAGCGGTGGCGGTGAAGCAGTCTTCCCGGAGGATACCGGTGAAGCTGCCAGCGAGTCGGCGGTGCCTGCGGCTGGAGAGTGCTGGGCTCCTCAGTGGTAGCCGGGGAAGCAGCGGTGGATCCTTCAGTGGCTCGGCGATTTCGGCGAAGCGTAGAGATGTTACCTCTGCGGAGTCTCGAAGCGAAGTGCGTTCACTCTATGCAGGCGATCAGTATATATACACCCTGTTCCGATGTTAGCTGACAATACAACCAATAAGAAGAGTGTCTTACTTGTAAATGAATATGGAGTGAATATTTTTATATAAGAGGGGAAAATATATTTCGTAAAGTATGCCACATTGAAATCAAAGAAGAGAGAAGATTTTTTTTATTGCAAGACACTGTAAATCTAAAAAGCGCTCAGAAAATATGACGTTGCTTCCTAGAAATGAGGGAAGTGAGGATATATTATCAGAAACCACGAACTCAAAGCGAATTTTACAGGGATTTGTGTGACATGATGGTAAGCGCAAACATCTTCTGGAGAAATATACAGTTCCTTGTGAGTCCACGGGAGATCTATAGCTAATGTGGTCATAAGAACGTCCAGATAAAACATTCTTGTTAACAATTCCACACTGTATAAAAACTGAGAAAGAAACCCCTAAGCCACTTCCATGTGACGTGTTGCAGAAACATTTTTCTGGTGTAGATGCTCGAATATATGAACCCCACCGTGTCACAATAGGTTGAGCTGGCAAAGCAATTCCTGCTGCTAGTTTTCTAAATTTTAGTGACCTAGAAGGCGCCTATATTGTGACACGGTGGGGTTCTTGGTTGATGGCCGCTCTGTGCTACTATGAGCATTACAACCAGATTGTTCAGTGATTAGCAAATTTGACAATGAAGCAAGTTCAACTATTTAAATTGCAAAATCGTTGATATCTTAACAATTGAGTTATTCAATAATAAAACAACTGGAATCGTCACAGATGGCAATGACGAAGTCGAAAATTTGACACAACATTTTACAGAAGTAGAAAAATAGCAAAGCAGAAACTGAAGAGTGTTATGCAATTATGTGCCGTATTATGGGCGCCATTCTCAGTAATGAAAATACACGTGTTTCTCAGATAGATCTGTGTGACGTTCGTCAGTTTCGTTTTGCACTAGTCACGTCATGTGATGTGGAACGGAGCTTTTCAAGATATAAACTTTGTTTGAGTTATAATAGAAGACGTTTTGCTTTTGATACATTCAAAAAATATATTGTAATCCATTGCAATAGTTGTAGACGCATGTAAATTACACTTGAAACTGATTATTTCATCTATCACAAATTCGATTTATTATTTTGTTCATGTTATTTATACTTTGTAATAAAAACTTATGTTACTGTACAGTTACTTCTGTGCCCATCTATACCTGTAGCGCCCCTCTTCTCTTCCCTACAAAGTACCAGTATCTAGAAGTTAACTTAACTTAAAGTGATGTCCAAAGCCTAGTCATGACTCTGTTCATAATCAACTGCTGAGAAACTGTTTGTCCTGAAGCAGGTGATGCGATGCGACAGAAGGTTTTCTTCTCCACAAAGACACCCGCGGGAATTCAGTACGAGCAGCTCTTGTGTTTAAAAGAGCAGAAGAAACGTGTGGTAATAGATGTGAGGGACAGATATGAAGTGGAGAACACTGGACAGATACCAGGAAGTATAAACGTCCCATGTAAGTATCACGTCTCGCCCTTGAAAACGCACATCCCTTAAACAAAGTATTGTCCTATACTTTGTTGTTTGTTTCAGTGAAAGAGGTGGAGTATGCTCTGGAACATCTGGATGATGAGCAGTTCGAGAAGCAATACGGTGCTGCCAAACCAGGGAAACGTGATGGCATTGTTTTCTATTGCAAGACCACGGCCAGGTCCAAAGAGGCGGCGAAAAGAGCTAGCGCTGTAGGATACTCGAAGTGAGTTCGCCATTCCCACCCGGCATAGTTCTCTATGTGACTGGCCTGCAACAACAAAAACGAACCAATGAAGGGGTGGCTCGGATACCGCCTCTATGAAAGATTGGTACAAAAGGAAAGTCTAAACCCATACACTATAATTCGGTCTTTTAGAGGAATCATTTCCCTGTTCCGTTAAACTGGACAACATTTATATGAGAGCTGTTATCAGCGACATGGGGACGAAAGTTTAAGTTATTGCCGCCATCGAACGGCAATAAGAAAACCGACAGTTAGGAAAAGGGTAGTGTATCATGAATCTTTAAGTGTGTTAAAAGAACACAACACAAAAAGTTCTTAACATTCGTCTTTATTTCTACGTTTTTATTATATTTTATTTTAGCACCAAAATTCAGCGAAACATTGTTTAACGTTACTCCGCTAGTAAGAACATGGACAACTAGCTTGTAATGTTACACTTCGGTCATATTTTGGTGGAGATAAAGTACCCTGCCTAACCAGGGACATAGGTAGTCACGCTGACAGAGGGTGAGGCTACTCCGCTAGTGATAACATGGACATCTAGCTTGTAATGTTACACTTCGGTCATATTCTGGTGGAGATAAAGTACCCTGCCTAACCAGGGACATAGGTAGTCACGCTGACAGAGGGTGAGGCTACTCCGCTAGTGATAACATGGACATCTAGCTTGTAATGTTACACTTCGGTCATATTCTGGTGGAGATAAAGTACCCTGCCTAACCAGGGACATAGGTAGTCACGCTGACAGAGGGTGAGGCTACTCCGCTAGTGATAACATGGATAACTAGCTTGTAATGTTACACTTCGGTCATATTCTGGTGGAGATAAAGTACCCTGCCTATCAAGGGACATAGGTGGTCACGCTGACAGAGGGTGAGGCTACTCCGCTAGTGATAACATGGACATCTAGCTTGTAATGTTACACTTCGGTCATATTCTGGTGGAGATAAAGTACCCTGCCTAACCAGGGACATAGGTAGTCACGCTGACAGAGGGTGAGGCTACTCCGCTAGTGATAACATGGATAACTAGCTTGTAATGTTACACTTCGGTCATATTCTGGTGGAGATAAAGTACCCTGCCTATCAAGGGACATAGGTGGTCACGCTGACAGAGGGTGAGGCTACTCCGCTAGTGATAACATGGACATCTAGCTTGTAATGTTACACTTCGGTCATATTCTGGTGGAGATAAAGTACCCTGCTTAACCAGGGACATAGGTAGTCACGCTGACAGAGGGTGAGGCTACTCCGCTAGTGATAACATGGACATCCAGCTTGTAATGTTACACTTCGGTCATATTCTGGTGGAGATAAAGTACCCTGCCTATCAAGGGACATAGGTGGTCACGCTGACAGAGGGTGGGGCTACTCCGCTAGTGATAACATGGACATATAGCTTGTAATGTTACACTTCGGTCATATTCTGGTGGAGATAAAGTACCCTGCCTATCAAGGGACATAGGTGGTCACGCTGGCAGAGGGTGGGGCTACTCCGCTAGTGATAACATGGACATATAGCTTGTAATGTTACACTTCGGTCATATTCTGGTGGAGATAAAGTACCCTGCCTATCAAGGGACATAGGTGGTCACGCTGACAGAGGGTGGGGCTACTCCGCTAGTGATAACATGGACATATAGCTTGTAATGTTACACTTCGGTCATATTTTGGTGGAGATAAAGTACCCTGCCTATCAAGGGACATAGGTGGTCACGCTGGCAGAGGGTGGGGCTACTCCGCTAGTGATAACATGGACATATAGCTTGTAATGTTACACTTCGGTCATATTCTGGTGCAGATAAAGTACCCTGCCTATCCTGGAACATAGGTAGTCACGCTGGCAGAGGGTGGGGCTACTCCGCTAGTAACAACATGGATAACTAGCTTGTAATGTTACACTTCGGTCATATTTTGGTGGAGATAAAGTACCCTGCCTAACAAGGGACATAGGTAGTCACGCTGGCAGAGGGTGGGGCTACTCCGCTAGTGACAACATGGATAACTAGCTTGTAATGTTACACTTCGGTCATATTTTGGTGGAGATAAAGTACCCTGCCTAACAAGGGACATAGGTAGTCAAGCTGGCAGAGGGCGAGGCTACTCCGATAGGGACAACATGGATAACTAGTTTGTAATGTTACATTTCGGTCATATTTTGGTGGAATAAAGTGCGTGGCCACGCTGACAGAGGGCGAGGCTACTCCGATAGTGACAACATGGACATCTAGTTTGTAATGTTACATTTCGGTCATATTTTGGTGAAATAAAGTGCGTGGCCACGCTGACAGAGGGCGAGGCTACTCCGATAGTGACAACATGGACATCTAGCTTGTAATGTTACATTTCGGTCATATTTTGGTAGAATAAAGTGCGTGGCCACGCTGGCAGAGGGTGGGTCTACTCCGCTAGTGACAACATGGACATCTAGCTTATAATGTTACATTTCGGTCATATTTTGGTGGAGATAAAGTACGTGGCCACGCTGGCAGCGGATGAGGTTACTCCGCTAGTGACAACATAGACATCTAGCTTGTAATGTTACATTTCGGCCATATTCTGGTGGAGATAAAGTTAACTGCCTAACCAGGGACATAGGTGGTCACGCTGGCAGAGGGTGGGGCTACTCCGCTAGTAACAACATGGATAACTAGCTTGTAATGTTACACTTCGGTCATATTCTGGTGGAGATAAAGTACCCTGCCTAACCAGGGACATAGGTGGTCACGCTGGCAGAGGGTGGGGCTACTCCGCTAGTAACAACATGGATAACTAGCTTGTAATGTTACACTTCGGTCATATTCTGGTGGAGATAAAGTACCCTGCCTAACCAGGGACATAGGTGGTCACGCTGGCAGAGGGTGGGGCTACTCCGCTAGTAACAACATGGATAACTAGCTTGTAATGTTACACTTCGGTCATATTCTGGTGGAGATAAAGTACCCTGCCTATCCTGGAACATAGGTAGTCACGCTGGCAGAGGGTGGGGCTACTCCGCTAGTAACAACATGATAACTAGCTTGTAATGTTACACTTCGGTCATATTCTGGTGGAGATAAAGTACCCTGCCTAACCAGGGACATAGGTGGTCACGCTGACAGAGGGTGGGGCTACTCCGCTAGTAACAACATGGATAACTAGCTTGTAATGTTACACGTCGGTCATATTCTGGTGCAGATAAAGTGCGTGACCACGCTGGCAGAGGGTCGGGCTACTCCGCTAGTAACAACATGGATAACTAGCTTGTAATGTTATACGTCGGTCATATTCTGGTGCAGATAAAGTGCGTGACCACGCTGGTAGAGGGTCGGGCTACTCCGCTAGTGACAACATGGATAACTAGCTTGTAATGTTACACTTCGGTCATATTCTGGTGCAGATAAAGTACCCTGCCTATCCTGGAACATAGGTGGTCACGCTGACAGAGGGTGGGGCTACTCCGCTAGTAACAACATGGATAACTAGCTTGTAATGTTACACGTCGGTCATATTCTGGTGCAGATAAAGTGCGTGACCACGCTGGCAGAGGGTCGGGCTACTCCGCTAGTAACAAAATGGGTAACTAGCTTGTAATGTTACACTTCGGTCATATTCTGGTGCAGATAAAGTGCGTGGCCACGCTGGCAGAGGGTGGGGCTACTCCGTTAGTGACAACATGGATAACTAGCTTGTAATGTTACACTTCGGTCATATTCTGGTGCAGATAAAGTGCGTGGCCACGCTGGCAGAGGGTCGGGCTACTCCGCTAGTGACAACATGGATAACTAGCTTGTAATGTTACACGTCGGTCATATTCTGGTGCAGATAAAGTGCGTGGCCACGCTGGCAGAGGGTGGGGCTAGATTTGTCAATACTAACATAAAACAACTGCGTCCATTATTGGCCACTTTTTGTGCTCATCAGTTTATGTATATGCTCTACTGCTTGACCATTATAGATGGGCAGAATTTAACGTAATGCTTACATTATAACGCAATACAAAACTAACTAGTTACCAAGGTAATATCATTCACTGCAGCATTGGTATCATTTATTATGAACTAGAGTCAACCTGGCAAGTACATATTTTTTATTACAGTGCGTTGCTTCGAACACAGATGACAAGTCAGTCAACACTGCATTGCGCGAGTTGTATAAATAGACAACTAATTAACAAAATATGTGCGGCGCTGACCTCAAACAACGGTGAATCAAGACCATTATAGCAAGTCTATCCTCAACCACGCATGGCAAAGAACAACGACAGGGTTAAATCAATATTCTGACTTTGAAAGAGCTGCCTCATTACCAAGCAGCCCGGGATTATAAGTTTAATATTGCTTCCGACCTCGATTTGCATGCGCTAAGAGAGAATACATTTTGGGTCGGTGCAGCAGCATTTCGCGATTATAAAGCACCATAGTAATCAAAGTGTTGACACAGCTAGGGAAACTTCTTTATAGGTTGCATCTGTATCGACTCGCTCATATTGAAACTAGTTACTGGTAACCGTTACTCAGAAATAACTGTTTGTCGCATCCCAAGGCTCTACTACTTACTTACAGTAATTAGACGTGTATTCCATTGACATCGAGATTGAAACACTTGAATAAAACAAGCCGTATCTAGTAGGTAGACAAGGTATTGCATTCCACCCAAAACTTTGATATCTAGATTTCACCAGAAATGTTTGTTTTGAGATCCCCGAATCCAAAAAATACATTTTTAGAAAAATGTCCGTGTCTGTTGTGAGCAGCATAACTCAAAAATGAAAATCCGGATGAATAAATACCAAACTATGTATTTAGCTTCAGCACCTTCCAAAGATGCGAAATGAGGATTTTAAACAAAACCCCCCACCCCAAACTACCCTTTACATGGAACATTTTTCGAAATTTTTTATTTTATAAAAAGTGGTTCTAACGATTTTGATTAAAATACTATATATTAAAGACATTTAAATGACAATTAAATGTATATGTTAAATTTTCTGAGAATAGCCTGTGAAGTCCTCTTCATGCGGAAGGAATTTTGTACACCCTTGTATAACTGGTAAAAGTTAAAACATAGACAAACATAAAAAGTGTAGATCACTTTAAAACACACAATTTATTTCCAATATTTTTTTGTGTCATAAGCCATTTCTGAGATACCGGTTATTATTGGACCGAATTGTTCAATTGTTCTTTTAAAGTCGTGTCAACATTCAGTTGTTTCTCGTGATGTCATGGAAACAGTATGGAATTTTTAGGCAGCATATAGCGTCCAGTTGTTAAACATTTGACTCGCTGTTCTCTATAACGAAATGTGTAATGTAGCTGTTTCTGTAAAGGTTTATTTGGATTAAAATGTAGTAGATACAAAAATAAGCTTTAGTAAGAATACTTTGTATACCTACTAATAAACGTCAGAAAGTAGGGAAAGTCATGTGAATGTAGGTATCACATCAGATTTTTAGAAAAAGGTCCGCGAGAGAGAGAGAGAGAGAACAGCATAACTCATAAAGGAAATGTCGGATAACTACCAAACTTGGTATATAAGTTTAGTATCTTGCAAAGATGAGACATAAAGATTTTCAAGAAAATTTCCCCAACCGAAACTACGCTTCACTTGGAACATTTTTCGAAATTCTTGTCTTCCTCAAAAATGGCCTCGACGATTTTGATAAAGTACCGTGTATTGTACATGTTTGTATGACAAATAAATTTTGTCTTGAATTTTCTGTGAGTAGCCTGTGAGCATCTGTGCGTTCGGAAGGAATTTTGTAGAAGTTTAACTGATAAACCGTAAGAGATAGATAAAAATATAGAACTCTCTAAGAGACAACAATTATTTTAAATAGTGTTTTTGTGGATGGAGGGGCGGCGCATCAGCCGTTTCCGAGATATCCGTTGTAATTGGTTAGAGAATATGGAATTTCAAGGCCAACATACAGCGTCCCCTTTTAAACATCTGACGACCGATTCGCTTTCCTTGTAGGGGACATATAATGAAGCTATTGTATGCAAACCGTCATCTTGATTAGCATAAAGTGTATAGACAAATAAACTTTGGATGAATAGTTTGTGTATGTAACGATGGTTCGCTTTAATTTTGTTTCGGTTTCAGGCAACTTCTAAGTTGTAGACTATGGTTTAAGGATACCCATCTGTGTTGCCCTTTGTACTCTCGCCAAGCTGTTAATAACTTGGTATAAACATTCAGTTGTTATATATTTCAGCTTTGAACACGTTATCCTATGCTGAATAATTTTCTCTATCAGTTTTAGAGATTTCTGTGGGTGCAAACATCTAATGAAAACGTACTTTTTCAGTAAAAGTCCGTCATTTGCTGTTTCTATGCTTATCATGCAGTAACTAATAAATTAAGGGTGGAAGGCAACAACATTTTTGTTTGTCGTTTTGGCTAGTGTAAACCTGCAAAGTTTGAATTCTTGTCTTTAATAAGATGAGCGTTATAATTTTTTAAATTAAATATTTTCTGTAAATTCTAAACCTATGCAATAGAAACGTCAGCCAGCGAGAAACTTTTTGTTATTGGGCTTACAACGGCTACCAAGCCAGAGAAAATGTTGAGACAGTTTTTAAAAGAAACCTATGCACCCCCCCCCAAACATGACGGCCTCGCCCCATACTCTTGACCAGAGTCTTCCCCCTGCCACTGGGCAATAACGATTAGCAAACCAAAGGCGACCCTCATTAGGAGGGTGAGAAGCAAAGTAGCCAAATGTTGTATATTTCCTTGGGATTCGTCAGCAGTCAGTGTAGTTTCGTGTTTGATGATGTGAGCTAGTGCACAACATGTCATCCAACCCTGCAATCAACATCAGCAACCTTTTTCAACAAAGACTGTCGTAAAACATAAGCATATCTCCGTCATTGGAAGAGGTGCTATGTTACATAAACAAACAGTTTAATGTGTGGCACCCGAGAATCGCGTTCCACGGTTTAACAACCACTTAATACTTTTTAATTGTGAGGTTTGCTTTAAACCGCAAACCTTGTAAAACTAACCCTCAAAGTTCTGGCAACTTGGACAGGAGTGGGAGACAGGCTGTTATGTTTTGAAAAATACTGTAACTTCTTGCATTGTGTATGGCAAACAAAAGTCATGTATCTATTCAGGAAATGGGTACGTTTATACACTGTTAAGTGTTATGTAGTAAATATTTATAGATATGGAGGGAGACAAAATGTTGGTTAACTAAGAAGAAACGCAAAATAATAATGAATGTGTTGGTAAGGCAGTAAAAGAAACAGCTAAGGCTACTGGTGTTCAGAAACAGTAGTGTATAGGATAAAAAAGAAATGAATGAAAGGAACTTCAAGGGCTAGGTTAATGCAATATGATAGCATAGCGCAAAGCAAAGTTCATTCCTTGCTGTTTGAAAACGTTGAATGTAATTTTTTTAAGGGTAAACAGTGATGATACCCCACCAACTCTGCTATATCTCCACATTTATTTGAGAATATATATTTTTATGGCTGTAAAATCGATTTCGTACTACTCAAAATATAAAGAGCAGAAATAAAGTCTTACAATAGCCGTGCAGATATTTCACTATTTAGTGATGTAACATTCACAAGTTACGAACTTAGTATAGTACACGTGAAAACATTTTTAACGCGTACCTACTGTCTTTTAAGCGCTATAAATGTATGTAGATTCTATAGCTGTACGGTGATAGGCCCAGCTTCCTATAAAACGATAAGTTTTGCCAACATTAAAGTGAACAAATCATTCAAGAGAAAAATCAGGAATCCTCAACTACTAAATTTGCTGCAGAAAAGACGAAGAAAGAGGTCCGTACATGCATCAAAGTAGAACTGAAACAAGGTTATTTTAGGGCTCTGGTCTCTAAACTCTCTTTACTAGGGTTTTCATTTGTCAGCATATTCTTATTTTCGAGTTGTTCCACACGACGACTTTTCTGTAGTATAATTAATGAATGAAAGTTTGTTGACGTGTTATTAAATAATACCACGTTCGGTAAATTTTTAAGCACAAAAATTCAGGTCTCATATTTGGCATTTTCTCACAAAATAGTAGGATAATTAAAAATTAAACCCTACAACTTATTTAATATTAAAGAGATTAAATATTTTTAATAATTGCATCGTATGAGAAATTTTAAAAACAGTAAAAATAAAGCAAAAAATGCAATATCTCGGAAACTAATTTAAAAATACGAATGAGATTTGGTCTATATCATAAATTAAACCCCAATTGGCGTATAAAAAATTTGAAATGAATCAAACTGAAATTGCTGCTTTTAGAAATTTCACAGATGCCTATCCTTAAACCTTTTGAATGCAAAATTTCAGTTCCTTACATAATATCATTGAGAGATACCATGGTGTAGTTGCGTAGACAAGAATGGCTAATATCTTCATAATGTTTTCTTTGAACATTATATACATTACCATGAACGTTATTTGTTTCTGTTTTGCAGGGTTAATTTTTACATTGGAGGATATACTGACTGGACAACACGCAACCCATGATTCATCAATTAGAATTCTGTATTACACAACTTGTCAATATTTATATAGAAATAAATACTTATATATCGTGAAGTGTGTTGTCAGTTCAATGGTATACTACCTAGCAAATCTTTTGTGCTGTCAAACTGACAGCAGAGTCTCCGGTATACGGGCATCACTTTATAATGAACCCGTCCCACACTGGGACAGACACAGACCTGTGGCTGAAAACCACTCTGTTTGACTCAGATATACACAGTCCCTTAAATTCAAGCGCATAAAATGTTGGAAATGATGTCCACACATCCCTCATATCTTTTGTATTAACATAGCCACAAGCAATCATTAACATTATCCAATTGCATACATTAACTCTACTCACATTCTGACAGTTATCTTATAGGGTTTTAATTTTAAATGTTTAGTGACATTCCAAGCAGAGCTTTGCAAAATTCCTGTGCAAACATTCTCCCGCATTTCTTTGGGCTTGGTTCTAACTTTTCTCCGATGTCATAGATCTGTCTCACTTATCTACAAAAGTTTGTTGTCACATAGGAATCACATATATAGATTCCGTGTGCTGGCATTATAACAGCAGGGAATCTGTCTCACTTCTTTACAAGAGTTTGTTGTCACATAGGAATCATACATGAAGATTCTGTGTACTGGCATTATAACAGCAGGGAATCTGTCTCACTTCTATACAAGAGTTTGTTGTCAGATAGGAATCATACATGAAGATTCTGTGTGCTGGCATTATAACAACAGGGAATCTGTCTCACTTCTATACAAGAGTTTGTTGTCAGATAGGAATCATACATGAAGATTCTGTGTGCTGGCATTATAACAACAGGGAATCTGTCTCACTTCTCTACAAGAGTTTGTTGTCACATAGGAATCATACATGAAGATTCTGTGTGCTGGCATTATAACAGCAGGGAATCTGTCTCACTTCTATACAAGAGTTTGTTGTCAGATAGGAAGCATGCATAAAGATTCTGTGTGCTGGCATTATAACAGCTGGGAATCCGTCTCACGTCTCTACAAGAGTTTGTTGTAACATTGGAATCATACATGAAGATTCTGTGTGCTGGCATTATAACAGCAGGGAATCTGTGTCGCTTCTCTACAAGAGCTTGTTGTCACATAGGAATCATACATGAAGATTCTGTGTGCTGGTATTATAACAGCAGGGAATCTGTCTCACTTCTCTACAAGAGTTTGTTGTCACATAGGAATCATACATGAAGATTCTGTGTGCTGACCTTATAACAACAGGGAATCTGTCTCACTTCTCTACAAGAGTTTGTTGTCACATAGGAATCATACATGAAGATTCTGTGTGCTGGTATTATAACAGCAGGGAATCTGTCTCACTTCTCTACAAGAGTTTGTTGTCACATAGGAATCATACATGAAGATTCTGTGTACTGGCATTATAACAGCAGGGAATCTGTCTCACGTATCTACAAAGGTTGTTGTCACATAGGAATCATACATGAAGATTCTGTGTGCCTGCATTATAACAGCAGGGAATCTGTCTCACTTCTTTACAAGAGTTTGTTGTCACATAGGAATCATACATGAAGATTCTGTGTGCTGGCATTATAACAGCAGGGAATCTGTCTCACTTCTCTACAAGAGTTTGTTGTCACATAGGAATCATACATGAAGATTCTGTGTGCTGGCATTATAACAGCAGGGAATCTGTCTCACTTCTATACAAGAGTTTGTTGTCAGATAGGAAGCATGCATAAAGATTCTGTGTGCTGGCATTATAACAGCTGGGAATCCGTCTCACGTCTCTACAAGAGTTTGTTGTAACATTGGAATCATACATGAAGATTCTGTGTGCTGGCATAATAACAGCAGCGAATCTGTGTCACTTCTCTACAAGAGTTTGTTGTCACACAGGAATCATACATGAAGATTCTGTGTGCTGGCATTATAACAACAGGGAATCAGTCTCACTTCTCTACAAGAGTTTGTTGTCACACAGGAATCATACATCAAGATTCTGTGTGCTGGCATAATAACAGCAGGGAATCTGTGTCACTTCTCTACAAGAGTTTGTTGTCACACAGGAATCATACATGAAGATTCTGTGTGCTGGCATTATAACAACAGGGAATCAGTCTCACTTCTCTACAAGAGTTTGTTATCACATAGCAATCATACATGAATATTCTGTGTGCTGGCATTATAACAGCAGGGAATCTGTCTCACTTCTCTACAAGAGTTTGTTGTCACATAGGAATCATACATGAAGATTGTGTGTGCTGACATTATAACAGCAGGGAGTCTGTCTCACTTCTCTACAAGAGTTTGTTGTCACATAGGAATCATACATGAGGATTCGGTGTGCTGACATTATAACAGCAGGGAATCTGTCTCACTTCTCTACAAGAGTTTCTTGTCACATAGGAATCATACATGAAGATTCTGTGTGCTGACATTATAACAACAGGGAATCTGTTTCACTTCTCTACAAGAGTTTGTTGTCACATAGGAATCATACATGAAGATTCTGTGTGCTGGCATTATAACAGTAGGGAATCTGTCTCACTTCTCTACAAGAGTTTCTTGTCACATAGGAATCATACATGAAGATTCTGTGTGCTGGCATTATAACAGTAGGGAATCTGTTTCACTTCTCTACAAGAGTTTGTTGTCACATAGGAATCATACATGAAGATTCTGTGTGCTGGCATTATAACAGTAGGGAATCTGTCTCACTTCTCTACAAGAGTTTCTTGTCACATAGGAATCATACATGAAGATTCTGTGTGCTGGCATTATAACAGTAGGGAATCTGTTTCACTTCTCTACAAGAGTTTGTTGTCACATAGGAATCATACATGAAGATTCTGTGTGCTGACATTATAACAGTAGGGAATCTGTCTCACTTCTCTACAAGAGTTTCTTGTCACATAGGAATCATACATGAAGATTCTGTGTGCTGGCATTATAACAGTAGGGAATCTGTTTCACTTCTCTACAAGAGTTTGTTGTCACATAGGAATCATACATGAAGATTCAGTGTGCTGGCATTATAACAGTAGGGAATCTGTCTCACTTCTCTACAAGAGTTTCTTGTCACATAGGAATCATACATGAAGATTCTGTGTGCTGGCATTATAACAGTAGGGAATCTGTTTCACTTCTCTACAAGAGTTTGTTGTCACATAGGAATCATACATGAAGATTCTGTGTGCTGACATTATAACAACAGGGAATCTGTTTCACTTCTCTACAAGAGTTTCTTGTCACATAGGAATCATACATGAAGATTCTGTGTGCTAACATTATAACAGCAGGGAATCTGTGTCACTTCTCTACAAGAGTTTGTTGTCTCATAGGAATCATACATGAAGATTCTGTGTGCTGACATTATAACAACAGGGAATCTGTGTCACTTCTCTACAAGAGTTTGTTGTCTCATAGGAATCATACATGACGATTCTGTGTGCTGACATTATAACAACAGGGAATCTGTGTCACTTCTCTACAAGAGTTTGTTGTCTCATAGGAATCATACATGAAGATTCTGTGTGCTGGCATTATAACAACAGGGAATCTGTGTCACTTCTCTACCAGAGTTTGTTGTCACATAGGAATCATACATGAAGATTCTGTCTGCTGGCATTATAACAACAGGGAATCTGTCTCACTTCTCTACAAGAGTTTGTTGTCAGATAGGAACCATGCATAAAGATTCTGTGTGCCTGCATTATAAAAGCAGGGAATCTGTCTCACTTCTCTACAAGAGTTTGTTGTCAGATAGGAACCATGTATAAAGATTCTGTGTGCCTGCATTATAACAGCAGGGAATCTGTCTCACTTCTCTACAAGAGTTTGTTGTCACATAGGAATCATACATAAAGATTCTGTGTGCCCGCATTATAACAGCAGGGAATCTGTCTCACTTCTCTACAAGAGTTTGTTGTCACATAGGAATTATAAATGAAGATTCTGTGTGCTGGCATTATAACAGCAGGGAATCTGTCTCACGTATCTACAAAGTTTGTTGTCACATAGGAATCATACATGAAAATTCTGTGTCCTGGCATTATAACAGCAGGGAATCTGTCTCACTTCTATACAAGAGTTTGTTGTCAGATAGGAAGCATGCATAACGATTCTGTGTGCTGGCATTATAACAGATGGGAATCCGTCTCACGTCTCTACAAGAGTTTGTTGTCACACAGGAATCATACATGAAGATTCTGTGTGCTGTCATTATAACAGCTGGGAATCTGTCTCACTTCTCTACAAGAGTTTCTTGTCACATAGGAATCATACATGAAGATTCTGTGTGCTGGCATTATAACAGCAGGGAATCTGTGTCACTTCCCTTCAAGAGTTTGTTGTCCGATAGGAACCATGCATAAAGATTCTGTGTACTGGCATTATAACAGCAGGGAATCTGTCTCACGTATCTACAAGGTTTGTTGTCACATAGGAATCATACATGAAGATTCTGTGTGCTGGCATTATAACAGCAGGGAATCTGTCTCACTTCTCTACAAGAGTTTGTTGTCAGATAGGAACCATGCATAAAGATTCTGTGTGCCTGCATTATAACAGTACGGAGTCTGTCTCACTTCTCTACAAGAGTTTGTTGTCAGATAGGAACCATGCATAAAGATTCTGTGTGCTGGCATTATAACAGCAGGGAATCTGTCTCACTTCTCTACAAGAGTTTGTTGTCACATAGGAATCATACATGAAGATTGTGTGTGCTGACATTATAACAGTAGGGAGTCTGTCTCACTTCTCTACAAGAGTTTGTTGTCACATAGGAATCATACATGAAGATTCTGTGTGCTGGCATTATAACAACAGGGAATCAGTCTCACTTCTCTACAAGAGTTTGTTATCACATAGCAATCATACATGAATATTCTGTGTGCTGGTATTATAACAGCAGGGAATCTGTCTCACTTCTCTACAAGAGTTTGTTGTCATATAGGAATCATACATGAAGATTCTGTGTGCGCACATTATAACAGCAGGGAATCTGTCTCACTTCTCTACAAGAGTTTATTGTCAGATAGGAGCCATGCAAAAAGATTCTGTGTAGTGCATTATAACAGCAGGGAATCTGTCTCACGTATCTACAAAGGTTGTTGTCACATAGGAATCATACATGAAGATTCTGTGTGCCTGCATTATAACAGCAGGGAATCTGTCTCACTTCTCTAAGGGAGTTTGTTGTCACAGAGGAATCATACGTGAAGATTCTGTGTGCTGTCATTATAACAGCAGGGAATCTGTCTCACTTCTCTACAATAGTTTGTTGTCACATAGGAATCATACATGAAGATTCTGTGTGCTGTCATTATAACAGCAGGGTATCTGTCTCGCTTCTCTACAAGAGTTTGTTGTTACATAGGAATCATACATGAGGATTCTGTGTGCTGACATTATAGCAACAGGGAATCTGTCTCACTTCTCTACAAGAGTTTGTTGTCACATAGGAATCATACATGAAGATTCTGTGTGCTGGTATTATAACAGCAGAGAATTTGTCTCAATTCTGTACAAGAGTTTGTTGTCACATAGGAATCATACATGAAGATTCTGTGTGCTGGCATTATAACAGCAGGGAATCTGTCTCACTTCTGTACAAGAGTGCCTTGTCACATAGGAGTCATACATGAGGATTCTGTGTGCTGGTGTTATAACAGCAGGGAATCTGTGTCACTTCTCTACAAGAGTTTGTTGTCCGATAGGAACCATGCATAAAGATTCTGTGTACTGGCATTATAACAGCAGGGAATCTGTCTCACGTATCTACAAAGTTTGTTGTAACATAGGAATCATACATGAAGATTCTGAGTGCTGGCATTATAACAGCAGGGAATCTGTCTCACTTCTCTACAAGAGTTTGTTGTCAGATAGAAACCATGCATAAAGATTCTGTGTGCCTGCATTATATCAGCAGGGAATCTGTCTCACTTCTCTACAAGAGTTTGTTGTAAGATAGGAACCATGCATAAAGATTCTGTGTGCCTGCATTATAACAGCAGGGAATCTGTCTCACTTCTCTACAAGAGTTTGTTGTCACATAGGAGTCATACATAAAGATTCTGTGTGCTGGTATTATAACAACAGGGAATCTGTCTCACTTCTGTACAAGAGTTTTTTGTCACATAGGATTCATACATGAAGATTCTGTGTGCTGGGATTATAACAGCAGGGAATCTGTCTCACTTCTCTACAAGAGTTTGTTGTCACACAGGAATCATACATGAAGATTCTGTGTGCTGTCATGACAGCAGGGAATCTGTCTCACTTCTCTACAAGAGTTTGTTGTCACATAGGAATCATACATGAGGATTCTGTGTGCTGGCATTATAACAACAGGGAATCTGTCTCACTTCTCTACAGGAGTTTGTTGTCACACAGGAATCATACATGAGGATTCTGTGTGCTGTCATTATAACAACAGGGAATCTGTCTCACTTCTCTACAAGAGTTTGTTGTCACATAGGAATCATACATGAGGATTCTGTGTGCTGCCATTATAACAGCAGGGAATCTGTCTCACTTCTCTACAAGAGTTTGTTGTCACATAGGAATCATACATGAGGATTCTGTGTGGTGTCATTATAACAGCAGGGAATCTGTCTCACTTCTCTACATGAGTTTGTTGTCACACAGGAATCATACATGAGGATTCTGTGTGCTGTCATGACAGCAGGGAATCTTTCTCACTTCTCTACAAGAGTTTGTTGTTACATAGGAATCATACATGAGGATTCTGTGTGCTGGGATTATAACAAAAGGGAATCTGTCTCACTTCTCTACAAGAGTTTGTTGTTACATAGGAATCATACATGAGGATTCTGTGTGCTGGCATTATAACAACAGGGAATCTGTCTCACTTCTCTACAAGAGTTTGTTGTCACACAGGAATCATACATGAAGATTCTGTGTGCTGTCATGACAGCAGGGAATCTGTCTCACTTCTCTACAAGAGTTTGTTGTCACATAGGAATCATACATGAGGATTCTGTGTGCTGGCATTATAACAACAGGGAATCTGTCTCACTTCTCTACAAGAGTTTGTTGTCACACAGGAATCATACATGAGGATTCTGTGTGCTGTCATGACATCAGCTAATCTGTCTCACTTCTCTACAAGAGTTTGTTGTTACATAGGAATCATACATGAAGATTCTGTCTGCTGTCTTTATAACAGCAGGGATCTGTCTCACTTCTCTACAATAGTTTGTTGTCACATAGGAGTCATACATGAGGATTCTTTGTGCTTGCATTATAACAACAGGGAATCTGTCTCACCTCTCTACAAGAGTTTGTTGTCACACAGGAATTATACATGAGGATTCTGTGTGTTGGCATTATAACAACAGGGAATCTGTCTCACTTCTCTACAAGAGTTTGTTGTTACATAGGAATCATACATGAAGATTCTGTGTGCTGTCATTATAACAGCAGGGAATCTGTCTCACTTCTCTACAAGAGTTTGTTGTCACATAGGAATCATACATGAAGATTCTGTGTGCTGGTATTATAACAGCGGAGAATCTGTCTCAATTCTCTACAAGAGTTTGTTGTCACATAGGAATCATACATGAAGATTCTGTGTGCTGGCGTTATAACAGCAGGGAATCTGTCTCACTTCTCTACAAGAGTTTGTTGTCACATAGGAATCATACATGAAGGTTCTGTATGCTGGCATTATAACAGCAGGGAATCTGTGTCACTTCTCAACAAGAGTTTGTTGTCCGATAGGAACCATGCATAAAGATTATGTGTACTGGCATTATAACAGCAGGGAATCTGTCTCACGTATCTACAAAGTTTGTTGTAACATAGGAATCATACATGAAGATTCTGAGTGCTGGCATTATAACAGCAGGGAATCTGTCTCACTTCTCTACAAGAGTTTGTTGTCAGATAGGAACCATGCATAAAGATTCTGTGTGCCTGTATTATAACAGCAGGGAATCTGTCTCACTTCTGTACAAGAGTTTGTTGTCACATAGGATTCATACATGAAGATTATGTGTGCTGGTATTATAACAGCAGGGAATCTGTCTCACTTCTGTACAAGAGTTTGTTGTCACATAGGATTCATACATGAAGATTATGTGTGCTGTCATGACAGCAGGGAATCTGTCTCACTTCTCTACAAGAGTTTGTTGTCACATAGGAATCATACATGAGGATTCTGTGTGCTGTCATTATAACAGCAGGGAATCTGTCTCACTTCTCTACAAGAGTTTGTTGTCACATAGGAATCATACATGAAGATTCTGTGTGCTGACATTATAACAGCAGGGAATCTGTCTCACTTCTCTACAAGAGTTTGTTGTCACACAGGAATCATACATGAGGATTCTGTGTGCTGTCATGACAGCAGGGAATCTTTCTCACTTCTCTACAAGAGTTTGTTGTTACATAGGAATCATACATGAGGATTCTGTGTGCTGGCATTATAACAACAGGGAATCTGTCTCACTTCTCTACAAGAGTTTGTTGTCACACAGGAATCATACATGAAGATTCTGTGTGCTGTCATGACAGCAGGGAATCTGTCTCACTTCTCTACAAGAGTTTGTTGTCACACAGGAATCATACATGAGGATTCTGTGTGCTGGCATTATAACAACAGGGAATCTGTCTCACTTCTCTACAAGAGTTTGTTGTCACATAGAAATCATACATGAGGATTCTGTGTGCTGGCATTATAACAACAGGGAATCTGTCTCACTTCTGTACAAGAGTTTGTTGTCACACAGGAATCATACATGAGGATTCTGTGTGCTGTCATGACAGCAGGGAATCTGTCTCACTTCTCTACAAGAGTTTGTTGTTACATAGGAATCATACATGAAGATTCTGTGTGCTGTCATTATAACAGCAGGGAATCTGTCTCACTTCTCTACAAGAGTTTGTTGTTACATAGGAATCATACATGAAGATTCTGTGTGCTGTCTTTATAACAGCAGGGAATCTGTCTCACTTCTCTACAATAGTTTGTTGTCACATAGGAGTCATACATGAGGATTCTTTGTGCTTGCATTATAACAACAGGGAATCTGTCTCACTTCTCTACAAGAGTTTGTTGTCACAGAGGAATTATACATGAGGATTCTGTGTGCTGGCATTATAACAACAGGGAATCTGTCTCACTTCTCTACAAGAGTTTGTTGTTACATAGGAATCATACATGAAGATTCTGTGTGCCTGCATTATAACAGCAGGGAGTCTGTCTCACTTCTCTACAAGAGTTTGTTGTCACATAGGAATCATACTTGAGGATTCTGTGTGCTGGCATTATAACAGCAGGGAATCTTTCTCACGTATCTACAAGAGTTTGTTGTCACATAGGAATCATACATGAAGATTCTGTGTGCTGGCATTATAACAGCAGGGAATCTCTGTCACTTCTCTACAAGAGTTTGTTGTCACATAGGAACCATGCATAAAGATTCTGTGTACTGGCATTATAACAGCAGGGAATCTGTCTCACGTATCTACAAAGGTTGTTGTCACATAGGAATAATACATGAAGATTCTGTGTGCCTGCATTATAACAGCAGGGAATCTGTCTCACTTCTTTACAAGAGTTTGTTGTCACATAGGAATCATACATGAAGATTCTGTGTGCTGACATTATAGCAACAGGGAATCTGTCTCACTTCTCTACAAGAGTTTGTTGTCACATAGGAATCATACATGAAGATTCTGTGTGCTGTTATTATAACAGCAGAGAATTTGTCTCAATTCTGTACAAGACTTTGTTGTCACATAGGAATCATACATGAAGATTCTGTGTGCTGGCATTATAACAGCAGGGAATCTGTCTCACTTCTGTACAAGAGTGTGTTGTCACATAGGAGTCATACATGAGGATTCTGTGTGCTGGTGTTATAACAGCAGGGAATCTGTGTCACTTCTCTACAAGAGTTTGTTGTCCGATAGGAACCATGCATAAAGATTCTGTGTACTGGCATTATAACAGCAGGGAATCTGTCTCACGTATCTACAAAGTTTGTTGTAACATAGGAATCATACATGAAGATTCTGAGTGCTGGCATTATAACAGCAGGGAATCTGTCTCACTTCTCTACAAGAGTTTGTTGTCAGATAGAAACCATGCATAAAGATTCTGTGTGCCTGCATTATATCAGCAGGGAATCTGTCTCACTTCTCTACAAGAGTTTGTTGTAAGATAGGAACCATGCATAAAGATTCTGTGTGCCTGCATTATAACAGCAGGGAATCTGTCTCACTTCTCTACAAGAGTTTGTTGTCACATAGGAATCATACATGAGGATTCTGTGTGCTGCCATTATAACAGCAGGGAATCTGTCTCACTTCTCTACAAGAGTTTGTTGTCACATAGGAATCATACATGAGGATTCTGTGTGGTGTCATTATAACAGCAGGGAATCTGTCTCACTTCTCTACATGAGTTTGTTGTCACACAGGAATCATACATGAGGATTCTGTGTGCTGTCATGACAGCAGGGAATCTTTCTCACTTCTCTACAAGAGTTTGTTGTTACATAGGAATCATACATGAGGATTCTGTGTGCTGGGATTATAACAAAAGGGAATCTGTCTCACTTCTCTACAAGAGTTTGTTGTTACATAGGAATCATACATGAGGATTCTGTGTGCTGGCATTATAACAACAGGGAATCTGTCTCACTTCTCTACAAGAGTTTGTTGTCACACAGGAATCATACATGAAGATTCTGTGTGCTGTCATGACAGCAGGGAATCTGTCTCACTTCTCTACAAGAGTTTGTTGTCACATAGGAATCATACATGAGGATTCTGTGTGCTGGCATTATAACAACAGGGAATCTGTCTCACTTCTCTACAAGAGTTTGTTGTCACACAGGAATCATACATGAGGATTCTGTGTGCTGTCATGACATCAGCTAATCTGTCTCACTTCTCTACAAGAGTTTGTTGTTACATAGGAATCATACATGAAGATTCTGTCTGCTGTCTTTATAACAGCAGGGATCTGTCTCACTTCTCTACAATAGTTTGTTGTCACATAGGAGTCATACATGAGGATTCTTTGTGCTTGCATTATAACAACAGGGAATCTGTCTCACCTCTCTACAAGAGTTTGTTGTCACACAGGAATTATACATGAGGATTCTGTGTGTTGGCATTATAACAACAGGGAATCTGTCTCACTTCTCTACAAGAGTTTGTTGTTACATAGGAATCATACATGAAGATTCTGTGTGCTGTCATTATAACAGCAGGGAATCTGTCTCACTTCTCTACAAGAGTTTGTTGTCACATAGGAATCATACATGAAGATTCTGTGTGCTGGTATTATAACAGCGGAGAATCTGTCTCAATTCTCTACAAGAGTTTGTTGTCACATAGGAATCATACATGAAGATTCTGTGTGCTGGCGTTATAACAGCAGGGAATCTGTCTCACTTCTCTACAAGAGTTTGTTGTCACATAGGAATCATACATGAAGGTTCTGTATGCTGGCATTATAACAGCAGGGAATCTGTGTCACTTCTCAACAAGAGTTTGTTGTCCGATAGGAACCATGCGTAAAGATTATGTGTACTGGCATTATAACAGCAGGGAATCTGTCTCACGTATCTACAAAGTTTGTTGTAACATAGGAATCATACATGAAGATTCTGAGTGCTGGCATTATAACAGCAGGGAATCTGTCTCACTTCTCTACAAGAGTTTGTTGTCAGATAGGAACCATGCATAAAGATTCTGTGTGCCTGTATTATAACAGCAGGGAATCTGTCTCACTTCTGTACAAGAGTTTGTTGTCACATAGGATTCATACATGAAGATTATGTGTGCTGGTATTATAACAGCAGGGAATCTGTCTCACTTCTGTACAAGAGTTTGTTGTCACATAGGATTCATACATGAAGATTATGTGTGCTGTCATGACAGCAGGGAATCTGTCTCACTTCTCTACAAGAGTTTGTTGTCACATAGGAATCATACATGAGGATTCTGTGTGCTGTCATTATAACAGCAGGGAATCTGTCTCACTTCTCTACAAGAGTTTGTTGTCACATAGGAATCATACATGAAGATTCTGTGTGCTGACATTATAACAGCAGGGAATCTGTCTCACTTCTCTACAAGAGTTTGTTGTCACACAGGAATCATACATGAGGATTCTGTGTGCTGTCATGACAGCAGGGAATCTTTCTCACTTCTCTACAAGAGTTTGTTGTTACATAGGAATCATACATGAGGATTCTGTGTGCTGGCATTATAACAACAGGGAATCTGTCTCACTTCTCTACAAGAGTTTGTTGTCACACAGGAATCATACATGAAGATTCTGTGTGCTGTCATGACAGCAGGGAATCTGTCTCACTTCTCTACAAGAGTTTGTTGTCACACAGGAATCATACATGAGGATTCTGTGTGCTGGCATTATAACAACAGGGAATCTGTCTCACTTCTCTACAAGAGTTTGTTGTCACATAGAAATCATACATGAGGATTCTGTGTGCTGGCATTATAACAACAGGGAATCTGTCTCACTTCTGTACAAGAGTTTGTTGTCACACAGGAATCATACATGAGGATTCTGTGTGCTGTCATGACAGCAGGGAATCTGTCTCACTTCTCTACAAGAGTTTGTTGTTACATAGGAATCATACATGAAGATTCTGTGTGCTGTCATTATAACAGCAGGGAATCTGTCTCACTTCTCTACAAGAGTTTGTTGTTACATAGGAATCATACATGAAGATTCTGTGTGCTGTCTTTATAACAGCAGGGAATCTGTCTCACTTCTCTACAATAGTTTGTTGTCACATAGGAGTCATACATGAGGATTCTTTGTGCTTGCATTATAACAACAGGGAATCTGTCTCACTTCTCTACAAGAGTTTGTTGTCACAGAGGAATTATACATGAGGATTCTGTGTGCTGGCATTATAACAACAGGGAATCTGTCTCACTTCTCTACAAGAGTTTGTTGTTACATAGGAATCATACATGAAGATTCTGTGTGCCTGCATTATAACAGCAGGGAGTCTGTCTCACTTCTCTACAAGAGTTTGTTGTCACATAGGAATCATACTTGAGGATTCTGTGTGCTGGCATTATAACAGCAGGGAATCTTTCTCACGTATCTACAAGAGTTTGTTGTCACATAGGAATCATACATGAAGATTCTGTGTGCTGGCATTATAACAGCAGGGAATCTCTGTCACTTCTCTACAAGAGTTTGTTGTCACATAGGAACCATGCATAAAGATTCTGTGTACTGGCATTATAACAGCAGGGAATCTGTCTCACGTATCTACAAAGGTTGTTGTCACATAGGAATAATACATGAAGATTCTGTGTGCCTGCATTATAACAGCAGGGAATCTGTCTCACTTCTTTACAAGAGTTTGTTGTCACATAGGAATCATACATGAAGATTCTGTGTGCTGACATTATAGCAACAGGGAATCTGTCTCACTTCTCTACAAGAGTTTGTTGTCACATAGGAATCATACATGAAGATTCTGTGTGCTGTTATTATAACAGCAGAGAATTTGTCTCAATTCTGTACAAGACTTTGTTGTCACATAGGAATCATACATGAAGATTCTGTGTGCTGGCATTATAACAGCAGGGAATCTGTCTCACTTCTGTACAAGAGTGTGTTGTCACATAGGAGTCATACATGAGGATTCTGTGTGCTGGTGTTATAACAGCAGGGAATCTGTGTCACTTCTCTACAAGAGTTTGTTGTCCGATAGGAACCATGCATAAAGATTCTGTGTACTGGCATTATAACAGCAGGGAATCTGTCTCACGTATCTACAAAGTTTGTTGTAACATAGGAATCATACATGAAGATTCTGAGTGCTGGCATTATAACAGCAGGGAATCTGTCTCACTTCTCTACAAGAGTTTGTTGTCAGATAGAAACCATGCATAAAGATTCTGTGTGCCTGCATTATATCAGCAGGGAATCTGTCTCACTTCTCTACAAGAGTTTGTTGTAAGATAGGAACCATGCATAAAGATTCTGTGTGCCTGCATTATAACAGCAGGGAATCTGTCTCACTTCTCTACAAGAGTTTGTTGTCACATAGGAGTCATCCATAAAGATTCTGTGTGCTGGTATTATAACAACAGGGAATCTGTCTCACTTCTGTACAAGAGTTTGTTGTCACATAGGATTCATACATGAAGATTCTGTGTGCTGGGATTATAACAGCAGGGAATCTGTCTCACTTCTCTACAAGAGTTTGTTGTCACACAGGAATCATACATGAAGATTCTGTGTGCTGTCATGACAGCAGGGAATCTGTCTCACTTCTCTACAAGAGTTTGTTGTCACATAGGAATCATACATGAGGATTCTGTGTGCTGGCATTATAACAACAGGGAATCTGTCTCACTTCTCTACAAGAGTTTGTTGTCACACAGGAATCATACATGAGGATTCTGTGTGCTGTCATTATAACAACAGGGAATCTGTCTCACTTCTCTACAAGAGTTTGTTGTCACATAGGAATCATACATGAGGATTCTGTGTGCTGCCATTATAACAGCAGGGAATCTGTCTCACTTCTCTACAAGAGTTTGTTGTCACATAGGAATCATACATGAGGATTCTGTGTGGTGTCATTATAACAGCAGGGAATCTGTCTCACTTCTCTACATGAGTTTGTTGTCACACAGGAATCATACATGAGGATTCTGTGTGCTGTCATGACAGCAGGGAATCTTTCTCACTTCTCTACAAGAGTTTGTTGTTACATAGGAATCATACATGAGGATTCTGTGTGCTGGGATTATAACAAAAGGGAATCTGTCTCACTTCTCTACAAGAGTTTGTTGTTACATAGGAATCATACATGAGGATTCTGTGTGCTGGCATTATAACAACAGGGAATCTGTCTCACTTCTCTACAAGAGTTTGTTGTCACACAGGAATCATACATGAAGATTCTGTGTGCTGTCATGACAGCAGGGAATCTGTCTCACTTCTCTACAAGAGTTTGTTGTCACATAGGAATCATACATGAGGATTCTGTGTGCTGGCATTATAACAACAGGGAATCTGTCTCACTTCTCTACAAGAGTTTGTTGTCACACAGGAATCATACATGAGGATTCTGTGTGCTGTCATGACATCAGCTAATCTGTCTCACTTCTCTACAAGAGTTTGTTGTTACATAGGAATCATACATGAAGATTCTGTCTGCTGTCTTTATAACAGCAGGGATCTGTCTCACTTCTCTACAATAGTTTGTTGTCACATAGGAGTCATACATGAGGATTCTTTGTGCTTGCATTATAACAACAGGGAATCTGTCTCACCTCTCTACAAGAGTTTGTTGTCACACAGGAATTATACATGAGGATTCTGTGTGTTGGCATTATAACAACAGGGAATCTGTCTCACTTCTCTACAAGAGTTTGTTGTTACATAGGAATCATACATGAAGATTCTGTGTGCTGTCATTATAACAGCAGGGAATCTGTCTCACTTCTCTACAAGAGTTTGTTGTCACATAGAAATCATACATGAGGATTCTGTGTGCTGGCATTATAACAACAGGGAATCTGTCTCACTTCTGTACAAGAGTTTGTTGTCACACAGGAATCATACATGAGGATTCTGTGTGCTGTCATGACAGCAGGGAATCTGTCTCACTTCTCTACAAGAGTTTGTTGTTACATAGGAATCATACATGAAGATTCTGTGTGCTGTCATTATAACAGCAGGGAATCTGTCTCACTTCTCTACAAGAGTTTGTTGTTACATAGGAATCATACATGAAGATTCTGTGTGCTGTCTTTATAACAGCAGGGAATCTGTCTCACTTCTCTACAATAGTTTGTTGTCACATAGGAGTCATACATGAGGATTCTTTGTGCTTGCATTATAACAACAGGGAATCTGTCTCACTTCTCTACAAGAGTTTGTTGTCACAGAGGAATTATACATGAGGATTCTGTGTGCTGGCATTATAACAACAGGGAATCTGTCTCACTTCTCTACAAGAGTTTGTTGTTACATAGGAATCATACATGAAGATTCTGTGTGCCTGCATTATAACAGCAGGGAGTCTGTCTCACTTCTCTACAAGAGTTTGTTGTCACATAGGAATCATACTTGAGGATTCTGTGTGCTGGCATTATAACAGCAGGGAATCTTTCTCACGTATCTACAAGAGTTTGTTGTCACATAGGAATCATACATGAAGATTCTGTGTGCTGGCATTATAACAGCAGGGAATCTCTGTCACTTCTCTACAAGAGTTTGTTGTCACATAGGAACCATGCATAAAGATTCTGTGTACTGGCATTATAACAGCAGGGAATCTGTCTCACGTATCTACAAAGGTTGTTGTCACATAGGAATAATACATGAAGATTCTGTGTGCCTGCATTATAACAGCAGGGAATCTGTCTCACTTCTTTACAAGAGTTTGTTGTCACATAGGAATCATACATGAAGATTCTGTGTGCTGACATTATAGCAACAGGGAATCTGTCTCACTTCTCTACAAGAGTTTGTTGTCACATAGGAATCATACATGAAGATTCTGTGTGCTGTTATTATAACAGCAGAGAATTTGTCTCAATTCTGTACAAGACTTTGTTGTCACATAGGAATCATACATGAAGATTCTGTGTGCTGGCATTATAACAGCAGGGAATCTGTCTCACTTCTGTACAAGAGTGTGTTGTCACATAGGAGTCATACATGAGGATTCTGTGTGCTGGTGTTATAACAGCAGGGAATCTGTGTCACTTCTCTACAAGAGTTTGTTGTCCGATAGGAACCATGCATAAAGATTCTGTGTACTGGCATTATAACAGCAGGGAATCTGTCTCACGTATCTACAAAGTTTGTTGTAACATAGGAATCATACATGAAGATTCTGAGTGCTGGCATTATAACAGCAGGGAATCTGTCTCACTTCTCTACAAGAGTTTGTTGTCAGATAGAAACCATGCATAAAGATTCTGTGTGCCTGCATTATATCAGCAGGGAATCTGTCTCACTTCTCTACAAGAGTTTGTTGTAAGATAGGAACCATGCATAAAGATTCTGTGTGCCTGCATTATAACAGCAGGGAATCTGTCTCACTTCTCTACAAGAGATTGTTGTCACATAGGAATCATACATGAGGATTCTGTGTGCTGCCATTATAACAGCAGGGAATCTGTCTCACTTCTCTACAAGAGTTTGTTGTCACATAGGAATCATACATGAGGATTCTGTGTGGTGTCATTATAACAGCAGGGAATCTGTCTCACTTCTCTACATGAGTTTGTTGTCACACAGGAATCATACATGAGGATTCTGTGTGCTGTCATGACAGCAGGGAATCTTTCTCACTTCTCTACAAGAGTTTGTTGTTACATAGGAATCATACATGAGGATTCTGTGTGCTGGGATTATAACAAAAGGGAATCTGTCTCACTTCTCTACAAGAGTTTGTTGTTACATAGGAATCATACATGAGGATTCTGTGTGCTGGCATTATAACAACAGGGAATCTGTCTCACTTCTCTACAAGAGTTTGTTGTCACACAGGAATCATACATGAAGATTCTGTGTGCTGTCATGACAGCAGGGAATCTGTCTCACTTCTCTACAAGAGTTTGTTGTCACATAGGAATCATACATGAGGATTCTGTGTGCTGGCATTATAACAACAGGGAATCTGTCTCACTTCTCTACAAGAGTTTGTTGTCACACAGGAATCATACATGAGGATTCTGTGTGCTGTCATGACATCAGCTAATCTGTCTCACTTCTCTACAAGAGTTTGTTGTTACATAGGAATCATACATGAAGATTCTGTCTGCTGTCTTTATAACAGCAGGGATCTGTCTCACTTCTCTACAATAGTTTGTTGTCACATAGGAGTCATACATGAGGATTCTTTGTGCTTGCATTATAACAACAGGGAATCTGTCTCACCTCTCTACAAGAGTTTGTTGTCACACAGGAATTATACATGAGGATTCTGTGTGTTGGCATTATAACAACAGGGAATCTGTCTCACTTCTCTACAAGAGTTTGTTGTTACATAGGAATCATACATGAAGATTCTGTGTGCTGTCATTATAACAGCAGGGAATCTGTCTCACTTCTCTACAAGAGTTTGTTGTCACATAGGAATCATACATGAAGATTCTGTGTGCTGGTATTATAACAGCGGAGAATCTGTCTCAATTCTCTACAAGAGTTTGTTGTCACATAGGAATCATACATGAAGATTCTGTGTGCTGGCGTTATAACAGCAGGGAATCTGTCTCACTTCTCTACAAGAGTTTGTTGTCACATAGGAATCATACATGAAGGTTCTGTATGCTGGCATTATAACAGCAGGGAATCTGTGTCACTTCTCAACAAGAGTTTGTTGTCCGATAGGAACCATGCGTAAAGATTATGTGTACTGGCATTATAACAGCAGGGAATCTGTCTCACGTATCTACAAAGTTTGTTGTAACATAGGAATCATACATGAAGATTCTGAGTGCTGGCATTATAACAGCAGGGAATCTGTCTCACTTCTCTACAAGAGTTTGTTGTCAGATAGGAACCATGCATAAAGATTCTGTGTGCCTGTATTATAACAGCAGGGAATCTGTCTCACTTCTGTACAAGAGTTTGTTGTCACATAGGATTCATACATGAAGATTATGTGTGCTGGTATTATAACAGCAGGGAATCTGTCTCACTTCTGTACAAGAGTTTGTTGTCACATAGGATTCATACATGAAGATTATGTGTGCTGTCATGACAGCAGGGAATCTGTCTCACTTCTCTACAAGAGTTTGTTGTCACATAGGAATCATACATGAGGATTCTGTGTGCTGTCATTATAACAGCAGGGAATCTGTCTCACTTCTCTACAAGAGTTTGTTGTCACATAGGAATCATACATGAAGATTCTGTGTGCTGACATTATAACAGCAGGGAATCTGTCTCACTTCTCTACAAGAGTTTGTTGTCACACAGGAATCATACATGAGGATTCTGTGTGCTGTCATGACAGCAGGGAATCTTTCTCACTTCTCTACAAGAGTTTGTTGTTACATAGGAATCATACATGAGGATTCTGTGTGCTGGCATTATAACAACAGGGAATCTGTCTCACTTCTCTACAAGAGTTTGTTGTCACACAGGAATCATACATGAAGATTCTGTGTGCTGTCATGACAGCAGGGAATCTGTCTCACTTCTCTACAAGAGTTTGTTGTCACACAGGAATCATACATGAGGATTCTGTGTGCTGGCATTATAACAACAGGGAATCTGTCTCACTTCTCTACAAGAGTTTGTTGTCACACAGGAATCATACATGAGGATTCTGTGTGCTGTCATGACAGCAGGGAATCTTTCTCACTTCTCTACAAGAGTTTGTTGTTACATAGGAATCATACATGAGGATTCTGTGTGCTGGCATTATAACAACAGGGAATCTGTCTCACTTCTCTACAAGAGTTTGTTGTCACACAGGAATCATACATGAAGATTCTGTGTGCTGTCATGACAGCAGGGAATCTGTCTCACTTCTCTACAAGAGTTTGTTGTCACACAGGAATCATACATGAGGATTCTGTGTGCTGGCATTATAACAACAGGGAATCTGTCTCACTTCTCTACAAGAGTTTGTTGTCACATAGAAATCATACATGAGGATTCTGTGTGCTGGCATTATAACAACAGGGAATCTGTCTCACTTCTGTACAAGAGTTTGTTGTCACACAGGAATCATACATGAGGATTCTGTGTGCTGTCATGACAGCAGGGAATCTGTCTCACTTCTCTACAAGAGTTTGTTGTTACATAGGAATCATACATGAAGATTCTGTGTGCTGTCATTATAACAGCAGGGAATCTGTCTCACTTCTCTACAAGAGTTTGTTGTTACATAGGAATCATACATGAAGATTCTGTGTGCTGTCTTTATAACAGCAGGGAATCTGTCTCACTTCTCTACAATAGTTTGTTGTCACATAGGAGTCATACATGAGGATTCTTTGTGCTTGCATTATAACAACAGGGAATCTGTCTCACTTCTCTACAAGAGTTTGTTGTCACAGAGGAATTATACATGAGGATTCTGTGTGCTGGCATTATAACAACAGGGAATCTGTCTCACTTCTCTACAAGAGTTTGTTGTTACATAGGAATCATACATGAAGATTCTGTGTGCCTGCATTATAACAGCAGGGAGTCTGTCTCACTTCTCTACAAGAGTTTGTTGTCACATAGGAATCATACTTGAGGATTCTGTGTGCTGGCATTATAACAGCAGGGAATCTTTCTCACGTATCTACAAGAGTTTGTTGTCACATAGGAATCATACATGAAGATTCTGTGTGCTGGCATTATAACAGCAGGGAATCTCTGTCACTTCTCTACAAGAGTTTGTTGTCACATAGGAACCATGCATAAAGATTCTGTGTACTGGCATTATAACAGCAGGGAATCTGTCTCACGTATCTACAAAGGTTGTTGTCACATAGGAATAATACATGAAGATTCTGTGTGCCTGCATTATAACAGCAGGGAATCTGTCTCACTTCTTTACAAGAGTTTGTTGTCACATAGGAATCATACATGAAGATTCTGTGTGCTGACATTATAGCAACAGGGAATCTGTCTCACTTCTCTACAAGAGTTTGTTGTCACATAGGAATCATACATGAAGATTCTGTGTGCTGTTATTATAACAGCAGAGAATTTGTCTCAATTCTGTACAAGACTTTGTTGTCACATAGGAATCATACATGAAGATTCTGTGTGCTGGCATTATAACAGCAGGGAATCTGTCTCACTTCTGTACAAGAGTGTGTTGTCACATAGGAGTCATACATGAGGATTCTGTGTGCTGGTGTTATAACAGCAGGGAATCTGTGTCACTTCTCTACAAGAGTTTGTTGTCCGATAGGAACCATGCATAAAGATTCTGTGTACTGGCATTATAACAGCAGGGAATCTGTCTCACGTATCTACAAAGTTTGTTGTAACATAGGAATCATACATGAAGATTCTGAGTGCTGGCATTATAACAGCAGGGAATCTGTCTCACTTCTCTACAAGAGTTTGTTGTCAGATAGAAACCATGCATAAAGATTCTGTGTGCCTGCATTATATCAGCAGGGAATCTGTCTCACTTCTCTACAAGAGTTTGTTGTAAGATAGGAACCATGCATAAAGATTCTGTGTGCCTGCATTATAACAGCAGGGAATCTGTCTCACTTCTCTACAAGAGTTTGTTGTCACATAGGAATCATACATGAGGATTCTGTGTGCTGCCATTATAACAGCAGGGAATCTGTCTCACTTCTCTACAAGAGTTTGTTGTCACATAGGAATCATACATGAGGATTCTGTGTGGTGTCATTATAACAGCAGGGAATCTGTCTCACTTCTCTACATGAGTTTGTTGTCACACAGGAATCATACATGAGGATTCTGTGTGCTGTCATGACAGCAGGGAATCTTTCTCACTTCTCTACAAGAGTTTGTTGTTACATAGGAATCATACATGAGGATTCTGTGTGCTGGGATTATAACAAAAGGGAATCTGTCTCACTTCTCTACAAGAGTTTGTTGTTACATAGGAATCATACATGAGGATTCTGTGTGCTGGCATTATAACAACAGGGAATCTGTCTCACTTCTCTACAAGAGTTTGTTGTCACACAGGAATCATACATGAAGATTCTGTGTGCTGTCATGACAGCAGGGAATCTGTCTCACTTCTCTACAAGAGTTTGTTGTCACATAGGAATCATACATGAGGATTCTGTGTGCTGGCATTATAACAACAGGGAATCTGTCTCACTTCTCTACAAGAGTTTGTTGTCACACAGGAATCATACATGAGGATTCTGTGTGCTGTCATGACATCAGCTAATCTGTCTCACTTCTCTACAAGAGTTTGTTGTTACATAGGAATCATACATGAAGATTCTGTCTGCTGTCTTTATAACAGCAGGGATCTGTCTCACTTCTCTACAATAGTTTGTTGTCACATAGGAGTCATACATGAGGATTCTTTGTGCTTGCATTATAACAACAGGGAATCTGTCTCACCTCTCTACAAGAGTTTGTTGTCACACAGGAATTATACATGAGGATTCTGTGTGTTGGCATTATAACAACAGGGAATCTGTCTCACTTCTCTACAAGAGTTTGTTGTTACATAGGAATCATACATGAAGATTCTGTGTGCTGTCATTATAACAGCAGGGAATCTGTCTCACTTCTCTACAAGAGTTTGTTGTCACATAGGAATCATACATGAAGATTCTGTGTGCTGGTATTATAACAGCGGAGAATCTGTCTCAATTCTCTACAAGAGTTTGTTGTCACATAGGAATCATACATGAAGATTCTGTGTGCTGGCGTTATAACAGCAGGGAATCTGTCTCACTTCTCTACAAGAGTTTGTTGTCACATAGGAATCATACATGAAGGTTCTGTATGCTGGCATTATAACAGCAGGGAATCTGTGTCACTTCTCAACAAGAGTTTGTTGTCCGATAGGAACCATGCGTAAAGATTATGTGTACTGGCATTATAACAGCAGGGAATCTGTCTCACGTATCTACAAAGTTTGTTGTAACATAGGAATCATACATGAAGATTCTGAGTGCTGGCATTATAACAGCAGGGAATCTGTCTCACTTCTCTACAAGAGTTTGTTGTCAGATAGGAACCATGCATAAAGATTCTGTGTGCCTGTATTATAACAGCAGGGAATCTGTCTCACTTCTGTACAAGAGTTTGTTGTCACATAGGATTCATACATGAAGATTATGTGTGCTGGTATTATAACAGCAGGGAATCTGTCTCACTTCTGTACAAGAGTTTGTTGTCACATAGGATTCATACATGAAGATTATGTGTGCTGTCATGACAGCAGGGAATCTGTCTCACTTCTCTACAAGAGTTTGTTGTCACATAGGAATCATACATGAGGATTCTGTGTGCTGTCATTATAACAGCAGGGAATCTGTCTCACTTCTCTACAAGAGTTTGTTGTCACATAGGAATCATACATGAAGATTCTGTGTGCTGACATTATAACAGCAGGGAATCTGTCTCACTTCTCTACAAGAGTTTGTTGTCACACAGGAATCATACATGAGGATTCTGTGTGCTGTCATGACAGCAGGGAATCTTTCTCACTTCTCTACAAGAGTTTGTTGTTACATAGGAATCATACATGAGGATTCTGTGTGCTGGCATTATAACAACAGGGAATCTGTCTCACTTCTCTACAAGAGTTTGTTGTCACACAGGAATCATACATGAAGATTCTGTGTGCTGTCATGACAGCAGGGAATCTGTCTCACTTCTCTACAAGAGTTTGTTGTCACACAGGAATCATACATGAGGATTCTGTGTGCTGGCATTATAACAACAGGGAATCTGTCTCACTTCTCTACAAGAGTTTGTTGTCACATAGAAATCATACATGAGGATTCTGTGTGCTGGCATTATAACAACAGGGAATCTGTCTCACTTCTGTACAAGAGTTTGTTGTCACACAGGAATCATACATGAGGATTCTGTGTGCTGTCATGACAGCAGGGAATCTGTCTCACTTCTCTACAAGAGTTTGTTGTTACATAGGAATCATACATGAAGATTCTGTGTGCTGTCATTATAACAGCAGGGAATCTGTCTCACTTCTCTACAAGAGTTTGTTGTTACATAGGAATCATACATGAAGATTCTGTGTGCTGTCTTTATAACAGCAGGGAATCTGTCTCACTTCTCTACAATAGTTTGTTGTCACATAGGAGTCATACATGAGGATTCTTTGTGCTTGCATTATAACAACAGGGAATCTGTCTCACTTCTCTACAAGAGTTTGTTGTCACAGAGGAATTATACATGAGGATTCTGTGTGCTGGCATTATAACAACAGGGAATCTGTCTCACTTCTCTACAAGAGTTTGTTGTTACATAGGAATCATACATGAAGATTCTGTGTGCCTGCATTATAACAGCAGGGAGTCTGTCTCACTTCTCTACAAGAGTTTGTTGTCACATAGGAATCATACTTGAGGATTCTGTGTGCTGGCATTATAACAGCAGGGAATCTTTCTCACGTATCTACAAGAGTTTGTTGTCACATAGGAATCATACATGAAGATTCTGTGTGCTGGCATTATAACAGCAGGGAATCTCTGTCACTTCTCTACAAGAGTTTGTTGTCACATAGGAACCATGCATAAAGATTCTGTGTACTGGCATTATAACAGCAGGGAATCTGTCTCACGTATCTACAAAGGTTGTTGTCACATAGGAATAATACATGAAGATTCTGTGTGCCTGCATTATAACAGCAGGGAATCTGTCTCACTTCTTTACAAGAGTTTGTTGTCACATAGGAATCATACATGAAGATTCTGTGTGCTGACATTATAGCAACAGGGAATCTGTCTCACTTCTCTACAAGAGTTTGTTGTCACATAGGAATCATACATGAAGATTCTGTGTGCTGTTATTATAACAGCAGAGAATTTGTCTCAATTCTGTACAAGACTTTGTTGTCACATAGGAATCATACATGAAGATTCTGTGTGCTGGCATTATAACAGCAGGGAATCTGTCTCACTTCTGTACAAGAGTGTGTTGTCACATAGGAGTCATACATGAGGATTCTGTGTGCTGGTGTTATAACAGCAGGGAATCTGTGTCACTTCTCTACAAGAGTTTGTTGTCCGATAGGAACCATGCATAAAGATTCTGTGTACTGGCATTATAACAGCAGGGAATCTGTCTCACGTATCTACAAAGTTTGTTGTAACATAGGAATCATACATGAAGATTCTGAGTGCTGGCATTATAACAGCAGGGAATCTGTCTCACTTCTCTACAAGAGTTTGTTGTCAGATAGAAACCATGCATAAAGATTCTGTGTGCCTGCATTATATCAGCAGGGAATCTGTCTCACTTCTCTACAAGAGTTTGTTGTAAGATAGGAACCATGCATAAAGATTCTGTGTGCCTGCATTATAACAGCAGGGAATCTGTCTCACTTCTCTACAAGAGTTTGTTGTCACATAGGAGTCATCCATAAAGATTCTGTGTGCTGGTATTATAACAACAGGGAATCTGTCTCACTTCTGTACAAGAGTTTGTTGTCACATAGGATTCATACATGAAGATTCTGTGTGCTGGGATTATAACAGCAGGGAATCTGTCTCACTTCTCTACAAGAGTTTGTTGTCACACAGGAATCATACATGAAGATTCTGTGTGCTGTCATGACAGCAGGGAATCTGTCTCACTTCTCTACAAGAGTTTGTTGTCACATAGGAATCATACATGAGGATTCTGTGTGCTGGCATTATAACAACAGGGAATCTGTCTCACTTCTCTACAAGAGTTTGTTGTCACACAGGAATCATACATGAGGATTCTGTGTGCTGTCATTATAACAACAGGGAATCTGTCTCACTTCTCTACAAGAGTTTGTTGTCACATAGGAATCATACATGAGGATTCTGTGTGCTGCCATTATAACAGCAGGGAATCTGTCTCACTTCTCTACAAGAGTTTGTTGTCACATAGGAATCATACATGAGGATTCTGTGTGGTGTCATTATAACAGCAGGGAATCTGTCTCACTTCTCTACATGAGTTTGTTGTCACACAGGAATCATACATGAGGATTCTGTGTGCTGTCATGACAGCAGGGAATCTTTCTCACTTCTCTACAAGAGTTTGTTGTTACATAGGAATCATACATGAGGATTCTGTGTGCTGGGATTATAACAAAAGGGAATCTGTCTCACTTCTCTACAAGAGTTTGTTGTTACATAGGAATCATACATGAGGATTCTGTGTGCTGGCATTATAACAACAGGGAATCTGTCTCACTTCTCTACAAGAGTTTGTTGTCACACAGGAATCATACATGAAGATTCTGTGTGCTGTCATGACAGCAGGGAATCTGTCTCACTTCTCTACAAGAGTTTGTTGTCACATAGGAATCATACATGAGGATTCTGTGTGCTGGCATTATAACAACAGGGAATCTGTCTCACTTCTCTACAAGAGTTTGTTGTCACACAGGAATCATACATGAGGATTCTGTGTGCTGTCATGACATCAGCTAATCTGTCTCACTTCTCTACAAGAGTTTGTTGTTACATAGGAATCATACATGAAGATTCTGTCTGCTGTCTTTATAACAGCAGGGATCTGTCTCACTTCTCTACAATAGTTTGTTGTCACATAGGAGTCATACATGAGGATTCTTTGTGCTTGCATTATAACAACAGGGAATCTGTCTCACCTCTCTACAAGAGTTTGTTGTCACACAGGAATTATACATGAGGATTCTGTGTGTTGGCATTATAACAACAGGGAATCTGTCTCACTTCTCTACAAGAGTTTGTTGTTACATAGGAATCATACATGAAGATTCTGTGTGCTGTCATTATAACAGCAGGGAATCTGTCTCACTTCTCTACAAGAGTTTGTTGTCACATAGAAATCATACATGAGGATTCTGTGTGCTGGCATTATAACAACAGGGAATCTGTCTCACTTCTGTACAAGAGTTTGTTGTCACACAGGAATCATACATGAGGATTCTGTGTGCTGTCATGACAGCAGGGAATCTGTCTCACTTCTCTACAAGAGTTTGTTGTTACATAGGAATCATACATGAAGATTCTGTGTGCTGTCATTATAACAGCAGGGAATCTGTCTCACTTCTCTACAAGAGTTTGTTGTTACATAGGAATCATACATGAAGATTCTGTGTGCTGTCTTTATAACAGCAGGGAATCTGTCTCACTTCTCTACAATAGTTTGTTGTCACATAGGAGTCATACATGAGGATTCTTTGTGCTTGCATTATAACAACAGGGAATCTGTCTCACTTCTCTACAAGAGTTTGTTGTCACAGAGGAATTATACATGAGGATTCTGTGTGCTGGCATTATAACAACAGGGAATCTGTCTCACTTCTCTACAAGAGTTTGTTGTTACATAGGAATCATACATGAAGATTCTGTGTGCCTGCATTATAACAGCAGGGAGTCTGTCTCACTTCTCTACAAGAGTTTGTTGTCACATAGGAATCATACTTGAGGATTCTGTGTGCTGGCATTATAACAGCAGGGAATCTTTCTCACGTATCTACAAGAGTTTGTTGTCACATAGGAATCATACATGAAGATTCTGTGTGCTGGCATTATAACAGCAGGGAATCTCTGTCACTTCTCTACAAGAGTTTGTTGTCACATAGGAACCATGCATAAAGATTCTGTGTACTGGCATTATAACAGCAGGGAATCTGTCTCACGTATCTACAAAGGTTGTTGTCACATAGGAATAATACATGAAGATTCTGTGTGCCTGCATTATAACAGCAGGGAATCTGTCTCACTTCTTTACAAGAGTTTGTTGTCACATAGGAATCATACATGAAGATTCTGTGTGCTGACATTATAGCAACAGGGAATCTGTCTCACTTCTCTACAAGAGTTTGTTGTCACATAGGAATCATACATGAAGATTCTGTGTGCTGTTATTATAACAGCAGAGAATTTGTCTCAATTCTGTACAAGACTTTGTTGTCACATAGGAATCATACATGAAGATTCTGTGTGCTGGCATTATAACAGCAGGGAATCTGTCTCACTTCTGTACAAGAGTGTGTTGTCACATAGGAGTCATACATGAGGATTCTGTGTGCTGGTGTTATAACAGCAGGGAATCTGTGTCACTTCTCTACAAGAGTTTGTTGTCCGATAGGAACCATGCATAAAGATTCTGTGTACTGGCATTATAACAGCAGGGAATCTGTCTCACGTATCTACAAAGTTTGTTGTAACATAGGAATCATACATGAAGATTCTGAGTGCTGGCATTATAACAGCAGGGAATCTGTCTCACTTCTCTACAAGAGTTTGTTGTCAGATAGAAACCATGCATAAAGATTCTGTGTGCCTGCATTATATCAGCAGGGAATCTGTCTCACTTCTCTACAAGAGTTTGTTGTAAGATAGGAACCATGCATAAAGATTCTGTGTGCCTGCATTATAACAGCAGGGAATCTGTCTCACTTCTCTACAAGAGATTGTTGTCACATAGGAATCATACATGAGGATTCTGTGTGCTGCCATTATAACAGCAGGGAATCTGTCTCACTTCTCTACAAGAGTTTGTTGTCACATAGGAATCATACATGAGGATTCTGTGTGGTGTCATTATAACAGCAGGGAATCTGTCTCACTTCTCTACATGAGTTTGTTGTCACACAGGAATCATACATGAGGATTCTGTGTGCTGTCATGACAGCAGGGAATCTTTCTCACTTCTCTACAAGAGTTTGTTGTTACATAGGAATCATACATGAGGATTCTGTGTGCTGGGATTATAACAAAAGGGAATCTGTCTCACTTCTCTACAAGAGTTTGTTGTTACATAGGAATCATACATGAGGATTCTGTGTGCTGGGATTATAACAAAAGGGAATCTGTCTCACTTCTCTACAAGAGTTTGTTGTCACACAGGAATCATACATGAGGATTCTGTGTGCTGTCATGACATCAGCTAATCTGTCTCACTTCTCTACAAGAGTTTGTTGTCACACAGGAATCATACATGAAGATTCTGTGTGCTGTCATGACAGCAGGGAATCTGTCTCACTTCTCTACAAGAGTTTGTTGTCACATAGGAATCATACATGAGGATTCTGTGTGCTGGCATTATAACAACAGGGAATCTGTCTCACTTCTCTACAAGAGTTTGTTGTCACACAGGAATCATACATGAGGATTCTGTGTGCTGTCATGACATCAGCTAATCTGTCTCACTTCTCTACAAGAGTTTGTTGTTACATAGGAATCATACATGAAGATTCTGTCTGCTGTCTTTATAACAGCAGGGATCTGTCTCACTTCTCTACAATAGTTTGTTGTCACATAGGAGTCATACATGAGGATTCTTTGTGCTTGCATTATAACAACAGGGAATCTGTCTCACCTCTCTACAAGAGTTTGTTGTCACACAGGAATTATACATGAGGATTCTGTGTGTTGGCATTATAACAACAGGGAATCTGTCTCACTTCTCTACAAGAGTTTGTTGTTACATAGGAATCATACATGAAGATTCTGTGTGCTGTCATTATAACAGCAGGGAATCTGTCTCACTTCTCTACAAGAGTTTGTTGTCACATAGGAATCATACATGAAGATTCTGTGTGCTGGTATTATAACAGCGGAGAATCTGTCTCAATTCTCTACAAGAGTTTGTTGTCACATAGGAATCATACATGAAGATTCTGTGTGCTGGCGTTATAACAGCAGGGAATCTGTCTCACTTCTCTACAAGAGTTTGTTGTCACATAGGAATCATACATGAAGGTTCTGTATGCTGGCATTATAACAGCAGGGAATCTGTGTCACTTCTCAACAAGAGTTTGTTGTCCGATAGGAACCATGCGTAAAGATTATGTGTACTGGCATTATAACAGCAGGGAATCTGTCTCACGTATCTACAAAGTTTGTTGTAACATAGGAATCATACATGAAGATTCTGAGTGCTGGCATTATAACAGCAGGGAATCTGTCTCACTTCTCTACAAGAGTTTGTTGTCAGATAGGAACCATGCATAAAGATTCTGTGTGCCTGTATTATAACAGCAGGGAATCTGTCTCACTTCTGTACAAGAGTTTGTTGTCACATAGGATTCATACATGAAGATTATGTGTGCTGGTATTATAACAGCAGGGAATCTGTCTCACTTCTGTACAAGAGTTTGTTGTCACATAGGATTCATACATGAAGATTATGTGTGCTGTCATGACAGCAGGGAATCTGTCTCACTTCTCTACAAGAGTTTGTTGTCACATAGGAATCATACATGAGGATTCTGTGTGCTGTCATTATAACAGCAGGGAATCTGTCTCACTTCTCTACAAGAGTTTGTTGTCACATAGGAATCATACATGAAGATTCTGTGTGCTGACATTATAACAGCAGGGAATCTGTCTCACTTCTCTACAAGAGTTTGTTGTCACACAGGAATCATACATGAGGATTCTGTGTGCTGTCATGACAGCAGGGAATCTTTCTCACTTCTCTACAAGAGTTTGTTGTTACATAGGAATCATACATGAGGATTCTGTGTGCTGGCATTATAACAACAGGGAATCTGTCTCACTTCTCTACAAGAGTTTGTTGTCACACAGGAATCATACATGAAGATTCTGTGTGCTGTCATGACAGCAGGGAATCTGTCTCACTTCTCTACAAGAGTTTGTTGTCACACAGGAATCATACATGAGGATTCTGTGTGCTGGCATTATAACAACAGGGAATCTGTCTCACTTCTCTACAAGAGTTTGTTGTCACATAGAAATCATACATGAGGATTCTGTGTGCTGGCATTATAACAACAGGGAATCTGTCTCACTTCTGTACAAGAGTTTGTTGTCACACAGGAATCATACATGAGGATTCTGTGTGCTGTCATGACAGCAGGGAATCTGTCTCACTTCTCTACAAGAGTTTGTTGTTACATAGGAATCATACATGAAGATTCTGTGTGCTGTCATTATAACAGCAGGGAATCTGTCTCACTTCTCTACAAGAGTTTGTTGTTACATAGGAATCATACATGAAGATTCTGTGTGCTGTCTTTATAACAGCAGGGAATCTGTCTCACTTCTCTACAATAGTTTGTTGTCACATAGGAGTCATACATGAGGATTCTTTGTGCTTGCATTATAACAACAGGGAATCTGTCTCACTTCTCTACAAGAGTTTGTTGTCACAGAGGAATTATACATGAGGATTCTGTGTGCTGGCATTATAACAACAGGGAATCTGTCTCACTTCTCTACAAGAGTTTGTTGTTACATAGGAATCATACATGAAGATTCTGTGTGCCTGCATTATAACAGCAGGGAGTCTGTCTCACTTCTCTACAAGAGTTTGTTGTCACATAGGAATCATACTTGAGGATTCTGTGTGCTGGCATTATAACAGCAGGGAATCTTTCTCACGTATCTACAAGAGTTTGTTGTCACATAGGAATCATACATGAAGATTCTGTGTGCTGGCATTATAACAGCAGGGAATCTCTGTCACTTCTCTACAAGAGTTTGTTGTCACATAGGAACCATGCATAAAGATTCTGTGTACTGGCATTATAACAGCAGGGAATCTGTCTCACGTATCTACAAAGGTTGTTGTCACATAGGAATAATACATGAAGATTCTGTGTGCCTGCATTATAACAGCAGGGAATCTGTCTCACTTCTTTACAAGAGTTTGTTGTCACATAGGAATCATACATGAAGATTCTGTGTGCTGACATTATAGCAACAGGGAATCTGTCTCACTTCTCTACAAGAGTTTGTTGTCACATAGGAATCATACATGAAGATTCTGTGTGCTGTTATTATAACAGCAGAGAATTTGTCTCAATTCTGTACAAGACTTTGTTGTCACATAGGAATCATACATGAAGATTCTGTGTGCTGGCATTATAACAGCAGGGAATCTGTCTCACTTCTGTACAAGAGTGTGTTGTCACATAGGAGTCATACATGAGGATTCTGTGTGCTGGTGTTATAACAGCAGGGAATCTGTGTCACTTCTCTACAAGAGTTTGTTGTCCGATAGGAACCATGCATAAAGATTCTGTGTACTGGCATTATAACAGCAGGGAATCTGTCTCACGTATCTACAAAGTTTGTTGTAACATAGGAATCATACATGAAGATTCTGAGTGCTGGCATTATAACAGCAGGGAATCTGTCTCACTTCTCTACAAGAGTTTGTTGTCAGATAGAAACCATGCATAAAGATTCTGTGTGCCTGCATTATATCAGCAGGGAATCTGTCTCACTTCTCTACAAGAGTTTGTTGTAAGATAGGAACCATGCATAAAGATTCTGTGTGCCTGCATTATAACAGCAGGGAATCTGTCTCACTTCTCTACAAGAGTTTGTTGTCACATAGGAGTCATCCATAAAGATTCTGTGTGCTGGTATTATAACAACAGGGAATCTGTCTCACTTCTGTACAAGAGTTTGTTGTCACATAGGATTCATACATGAAGATTCTGTGTGCTGGGATTATAACAGCAGGGAATCTGTCTCACTTCTCTACAAGAGTTTGTTGTCACACAGGAATCATACATGAAGATTCTGTGTGCTGTCATGACAGCAGGGAATCTGTCTCACTTCTCTACAAGAGTTTGTTGTCACATAGGAATCATACATGAGGATTCTGTGTGCTGGCATTATAACAACAGGGAATCTGTCTCACTTCTCTACAAGAGTTTGTTGTCACACAGGAATCATACATGAGGATTCTGTGTGCTGTCATTATAACAACAGGGAATCTGTCTCACTTCTCTACAAGAGTTTGTTGTCACATAGGAATCATACATGAGGATTCTGTGTGCTGCCATTATAACAGCAGGGAATCTGTCTCACTTCTCTACAAGAGTTTGTTGTCACATAGGAATCATACATGAGGATTCTGTGTGGTGTCATTATAACAGCAGGGAATCTGTCTCACTTCTCTACATGAGTTTGTTGTCACACAGGAATCATACATGAGGATTCTGTGTGCTGTCATGACAGCAGGGAATCTTTCTCACTTCTCTACAAGAGTTTGTTGTTACATAGGAATCATACATGAGGATTCTGTGTGCTGGGATTATAACAAAAGGGAATCTGTCTCACTTCTCTACAAGAGTTTGTTGTTACATAGGAATCATACATGAGGATTCTGTGTGCTGGCATTATAACAACAGGGAATCTGTCTCACTTCTCTACAAGAGTTTGTTGTCACACAGGAATCATACATGAAGATTCTGTGTGCTGTCATGACAGCAGGGAATCTGTCTCACTTCTCTACAAGAGTTTGTTGTCACATAGGAATCATACATGAGGATTCTGTGTGCTGGCATTATAACAACAGGGAATCTGTCTCACTTCTCTACAAGAGTTTGTTGTCACACAGGAATCATACATGAGGATTCTGTGTGCTGTCATGACATCAGCTAATCTGTCTCACTTCTCTACAAGAGTTTGTTGTTACATAGGAATCATACATGAAGATTCTGTCTGCTGTCTTTATAACAGCAGGGATCTGTCTCACTTCTCTACAATAGTTTGTTGTCACATAGGAGTCATACATGAGGATTCTTTGTGCTTGCATTATAACAACAGGGAATCTGTCTCACCTCTCTACAAGAGTTTGTTGTCACACAGGAATTATACATGAGGATTCTGTGTGTTGGCATTATAACAACAGGGAATCTGTCTCACTTCTCTACAAGAGTTTGTTGTTACATAGGAATCATACATGAAGATTCTGTGTGCTGTCATTATAACAGCAGGGAATCTGTCTCACTTCTCTACAAGAGTTTGTTGTCACATAGGAATCATACATGAAGATTCTGTGTGCTGGTATTATAACAGCGGAGAATCTGTCTCAATTCTCTACAAGAGTTTGTTGTCACATAGGAATCATACATGAAGATTCTGTGTGCTGGCATTATAACAGCAGGGAATCTGTCTCACTTCTCTACAAGAGTTTGTTGTCACATAGGAATCATACATGAAGGTCCTGTATGCTGGCATTATAACAGCAGGGAATCTGTGTCACTTCTCAACAAGAGTTTGTTGTCCGATAGGAACCATGCATAAAGATTCTGTGTACTGGCATTATAACAGCAGGGAATCTGTCTCACGTATCTACAAAGTTTGTTGTAACATAGGAATCATACATGAAGATTCTGAGTGCTGGCATTATAACAGCAGGGAATCTGTCTCACTTCTCTACAAGAGTTTGTTGTCAGATAGGAACCATGCATAAAGATTCTGTGTGCCTGTATTATAACAGCAGGGAATCTGTCTCACTTCTGTACCAGAGTTTGTTGTCACATAGGATTCATACATGAAGATTATGTGTGCTGGTATTATAACAGCAGGGAATCTGCCTCACTTCTGTACAAGAGTTTGTTGTCACATAGGATTCATACATGAAGATTATGTGTGCTGTCATGACAGCAGGGAATCTGTCTCACTTCTCTACAAGAGTTTGTTGTCACATAGGAATCATACATGAGGATTCTGTGTGCTGTCATTATAACAGCAGGGAATCTGTCTCACTTCTCTACAAGAGTTTGTTGTCACATAGGAATCATACATGAAGATTCTGTGTGCTGACATTATAACAGCAGGGAATCTGTCTCACTTCTCTACAAGAGTTTGTTGTCACACAGGAATCATACATGAGGATTCTGTGTGCTGTCATGACAGCAGGGAATCTTTCTCACTTCTCTACAAGAGTTTGTTGTTACATAGGAATCATACATGAGGATTCTGTGTGCTGTCATTATAACAGCAGGGAATCTGTCTCACTTCTCTACAAGAGTTTGTTGTCACATAGGAATCATACATGAAGATTCTGTGTGCTGACATTATAACAGCAGGGAATCTGTCTCACTTCTCTACAAGAGTTTGTTGTCACACAGGAATCATACATGAGGATTCTGTGTGCTGTCATGACAGCAGGGAATCTTTCTCACTTCTCTACAAGAGTTTGTTGTTACATAGGAATCATACATGAGGATTCTGTGTGCTGGCATTATAACAACAGGGAATCTGTCTCACTTCTCTACAAGAGTTTGTTGTCACACAGGAATCATACATGAAGATTCTGTGTGCTGTCATGACAGCAGGGAATCTGTCTCACTTCTCTACAAGAGTTTGTTGTCACACAGGAATCATACATGAGGATTCTGTGTGCTGGCATTATAACAACAGGGAATCTGTCTCACTTCTCTACAAGAGTTTGTTGTCACATAGAAATCATACATGAGGATTCTGTGTGCTGGCATTATAACAACAGGGAATCTGTCTCACTTCTGTACAAGAGTTTGTTGTCACACAGGAATCATACATGAGGATTCTGTGTGCTGTCATGACAGCAGGGAATCTGTCTCACTTCTCTACAAGAGTTTGTTGTTACATAGGAATCATACATGAAGATTCTGTGTGCTGTCATTATAACAGCAGGGAATCTGTCTCACTTCTCTACAAGAGTTTGTTGTTACATAGGAATCATACATGAAGATTCTGTGTGCTGTCTTTATAACAGCAGGGAATCTGTCTCACTTCTCTACAATAGTTTGTTGTCACATAGGAGTCATACATGAGGATTCTTTGTGCTTGCATTATAACAACAGGGAATCTGTCTCACTTCTCTACAAGAGTTTGTTGTCACAGAGGAATTATACATGAGGATTCTGTGTGCTGGCATTATAACAACAGGGAATCTGTCTCACTTCTCTACAAGAGTTTGTTGTTACATAGGAATCATACATGAAGATTCTGTGTGCCTGCATTATAACAGCAGGGAGTCTGTCTCACTTCTCTACAAGAGTTTGTTGTCACATAGGAATCATACTTGAGGATTCTGTGTGCTGGCATTATAACAGCAGGGAATCTTTCTCACGTATCTACAAGAGTTTGTTGTCACATAGGAATCATACATGAAGATTCTGTGTGCTGGCATTATAACAGCAGGGAATCTCTGTCACTTCTCTACAAGAGTTTGTTGTCACATAGGAACCATGCATAAAGATTCTGTGTACTGGCATTATAACAGCAGGGAATCTGTCTCACGTATCTACAAAGGTTGTTGTCACATAGGAATAATACATGAAGATTCTGTGTGCCTGCATTATAACAGCAGGGAATCTGTCTCACTTCTTTACAAGAGTTTGTTGTCACATAGGAATCATACATGAAGATTCTGTGTGCTGACATTATAGCAACAGGGAATCTGTCTCACTTCTCTACAAGAGTTTGTTGTCACATAGGAATCATACATGAAGATTCTGTGTGCTGTTATTATAACAGCAGAGAATTTGTCTCAATTCTGTACAAGACTTTGTTGTCACATAGGAATCATACATGAAGATTCTGTGTGCTGGCATTATAACAGCAGGGAATCTGTCTCACTTCTGTACAAGAGTGTGTTGTCACATAGGAGTCATACATGAGGATTCTGTGTGCTGGTGTTATAACAGCAGGGAATCTGTGTCACTTCTCTACAAGAGTTTGTTGTCCGATAGGAACCATGCATAAAGATTCTGTGTACTGGCATTATAACAGCAGGGAATCTGTCTCACGTATCTACAAAGTTTGTTGTAACATAGGAATCATACATGAAGATTCTGAGTGCTGGCATTATAACAGCAGGGAATCTGTCTCACTTCTCTACAAGAGTTTGTTGTCAGATAGAAACCATGCATAAAGATTCTGTGTGCCTGCATTATATCAGCAGGGAATCTGTCTCACTTCTCTACAAGAGTTTGTTGTAAGATAGGAACCATGCATAAAGTTTCTGTGTGCCTGCATTATAACAGCAGGGAATCTGTCTCACTTCTCTACAAGAGTTTGTTGTCACATAGGAGTCATCCATAAAGATTCTGTGTGCTGGTATTATAACAACAGGGAATCTGTCTCACTTCTGTACAAGAGTTTGTTGTCACATAGGATTCATACATGAAGATTCTGTGTGCTGGGATTATAACAGCAGGGAATCTGTCTCACTTCTCTACAAGAGTTTGTTGTCACACAGGAATCATACATGAAGATTCTGTGTGCTGTCATGACAGCAGGGAATCTGTCTCACTTCTCTACAAGAGTTTGTTGTCACATAGGAATCATACATGAGGATTCTGTGTGCTGGCATTATAACAACAGGGAATCTGTCTCACTTCTCTACAAGAGTTTGTTGTCACACAGGAATCATACATGAGGATTCTGTGTGCTGTCATTATAACAACAGGGAATCTGTCTCACTTCTCTACAAGAGTTTGTTGTCACATAGGAATCATACATGAGGATTCTGTGTGCTGCCATTATAACAGCAGGGAATCTGTCTCACTTCTCTACAAGAGTTTGTTGTCACATAGGAATCATACATGAGGATTCTGTGTGGTGTCATTATAACAGCAGGGAATCTGTCTCACTTCTCTACATGAGTTTGTTGTCACACAGGAATCATACATGAGGATTCTGTGTGCTGTCATGACAGCAGGGAATCTTTCTCACTTCTCTACAAGAGTTTGTTGTTACATAGGAATCATACATGAGGATTCTGTGTGCTGGGATTATAACAAAAGGGAATCTGTCTCACTTCTCTACAAGAGTTTGTTGTTACATAGGAATCATACATGAGGATTCTGTGTGCTGGCATTATAACAACAGGGAATCTGTCTCACTTCTCTACAAGAGTTTGTTGTCACACAGGAATCATACATGAAGATTCTGTGTGCTGTCATGACAGCAGGGAATCTGTCTCACTTCTCTACAAGAGTTTGTTGTCACATAGGAATCATACATGAGGATTCTGTGTGCTGGCATTATAACAACAGGGAATCTGTCTCACTTCTCTACAAGAGTTTGTTGTCACACAGGAATCATACATGAGGATTCTGTGTGCTGTCATGACATCAGCTAATCTGTCTCAGTTCTCTACAAGAGTTTGTTGTTACATAGGAATCATACATGAAGATTCTGTCTGCTGTCTTTATAACAGCAGGGATCTGTCTCACTTCTCTACAATAGTTTGTTGTCACATAGGAGTCATACATGAGGATTCTTTGTGCTTGCATTATAACAACAGGGAATCTGTCTCACCTCTCTACAAGAGTTTGTTGTCACACAGGAATTATACATGAGGATTCTGTGTGTTGGCATTATAACAACAGGGAATCTGTCTCACTTCTCTACAAGAGTTTGTTGTTACATAGGAATCATACATGAAGATTCTGTGTGCTGTCATTATAACAGCAGGGAATCTGTCTCACTTCTCTACAAGAGTTTGTTGTCACATAGGAATCATACATGAAGATTCTGTGTGCTGGTATTATAACAGCGGAGAATCTGTCTCAATTCTCTACAAGAGTTTGTTGTCACATAGGAATCATACATGAAGATTCTGTGTGCTGGCATTATAACAGCAGGGAATCTGTCTCACTTCTCTACAAGAGTTTGTTGTCACATAGGAATCATACATGAAGGTTCTGTATGCTGGCATTATAACAGCAGGGAATCTGTGTCACTTCTCAACAAGAGTTTGTTGTCCGATAGGAACCATGCATAAAGATTCTGTGTACTGGCATTATAACAGCAGGGAATCTGTCTCACGTATCTACAAAGTTTGTTGTAACATAGGAATCATACATGAAGATTCTGAGTGCTGGCATTATAACAGCAGGGAATCTGTCTCACTTCTCTACAAGAGTTTGTTGTCAGATAGGAACCATGCATAAAGATTCTGTGTGCCTGTATTATAACAGCAGGGAATCTGTCTCACTTCTGTACCAGAGTTTGTTGTCACATAGGATTCATACATGAAGATTATGTGTGCTGGTATTATAACAGCAGGGAATCTGCCTCACTTCTGTACAAGAGTTTGTTGTCACATAGGATTCATACATGAAGATTATGTGTGCTGTCATGACAGCAGGGAATCTGTCTCACTTCTCTACAAGAGTTTGTTGTCACATAGGAATCATACATGAGGATTCTGTGTGCTGTCATTATAACAGCAGGGAATCTGTCTCACTTCTCTACAAGAGTTTGTTGTCACATAGGAATCATACATGAAGATTCTGTGTGCTGACATTATAACAGCAGGGAATCTGTCTCACTTCTCTACAAGAGTTTGTTGTCACACAGGAATCATACATGAGGATTCTGTGTGCTGTCATGACAGCAGGGAATCTTTCTCACTTCTCTACAAGAGTTTGTTGTTACATAGGAATCATACATGAGGATTCTGTGTGCTGGCATTATAACAACAGGGAATCTGTCTCACTTCTCTACAAGAGTTTGTTGTTACATAGGAATCATACATGAGGATTCTGTGTGCTGGCATTATAACAACAGGGAATCTGTCTCACTTCTCTACAAGAGTTTGTTGTCACACAGGAATCATACATGAAGATTCTGTGTGCTGTCATGACAGCAGGGAATCTGTCTCACTTCTCTACAAGAGTTTGTTGTCACACAGGAATCATACATGAGGATTCTGTGTGCTGGCATTATAACAACAGGGAATCTGTCTCACTTCTCTACAAGAGTTTGTTGTCACATAGAAATCATACATGAGGATTCTGTGTGCTGGCATTATAACAACAGGGAATCTGTCTCACTTCTGTACAAGAGTTTGTTGTCACACAGGAATCATACATGAGGATTCTGTGTGCTGTCATGACAGCAGGGAATCTGTCTCACTTCTCTACAAGAGTTTGTTGTTACATAGGAATCATACATGAAGATTCTGTGTGCTGTCATTATAACAGCAGGGAATCTGTCTCACTTCTCTACAAGAGTTTGTTGTTACATAGGAATCATACATGAAGATTCTGTGTGCTGTCTTTATAACAGCAGGGAATCTGTCTCACTTCTCTACAATAGTTTGTTGTCACATAGGAGTCATACATGAGGATTCTTTGTGCTTGCATTATAACAACAGGGAATCTGTCTCACTTCTCTACAAGAGTTTGTTGTCACAGAGGAATTATACATGAGGATTCTGTGTGCTGGCATTATAACAACAGGGAATCTGTCTCACTTCTCTACAAGAGTTTGTTGTTACATAGGAATCATACATGAAGATTCTGTGTGCCTGCATTATAACAGCAGGGAGTCTGTCTCACTTCTCTACAAGAGTTTGTTGTCACATAGGAATCATACTTGAGGATTCTGTGTGCTGGCATTATAACAGCAGGGAATCTTTCTCACGTATCTACAAGAGTTTGTTGTCACATAGGAATCATACATGAAGATTCTGTGTGCTGGCATTATAACAGCAGGGAATCTCTGTCACTTCTCTACAAGAGTTTGTTGTCACATAGGAACCATGCATAAAGATTCTGTGTACTGGCATTATAACAGCAGGGAATCTGTCTCACGTATCTACAAAGGTTGTTGTCACATAGGAATAATACATGAAGATTCTGTGTGCCTGCATTATAACAGCAGGGAATCTGTCTCACTTCTTTACAAGAGTTTGTTGTCACATAGGAATCATACATGAAGATTCTGTGTGCTGGCATTATAACAGCAGGGAATCTGTCTCACGTATCTACAAACTTTGTTGTCACATAGGAATCATACATGAAGATTCTGTGTGCTGTCATTATAACAGCAGGGAATCTGTCTCACTTCTCTCCAAGAGTTTGTTGTCACATAGGAATCATACATGAAGATTCTGTGTGGTGGCATTATAACAGCAGGGAATCTGTCTCACTTCTCTACAAGAGTTTGTTGTCACATAGGAATCATACATGAAGATTCTGTGTGCTGACATTATAACAGCAGGGAATCTGTCTCACTTCTCTACAAGAGTTTGTTGTCACATAGGAATCATACATGAAGATTCTGTGTGCTGGTATTATAACAGCAGGGAATCTGTCTCACTTCTGTACAAGAGTGTGTTGTCACATAGGAGTCATACATGAAGATTCTGTGTGCTGGTATTATAACAGCAGGGAATCTGTCTCACTTCTCTACAAGAGTTTGTTGTCACATAGGAATCATACATGAAGATTCTGTGTGCTGGCATTATAACAGCAGGGAATCTGTCTCACTTCTCTACAAGACTTGTTGTCACATAGGAATCATACTTGAAGATTCTGCGTGCTGGCATTATAACAGCAGGGAATCTGTCTCACTTCTCTAGAAGAGTTGGTTGTGACATAGGAATCATACATGAAGATTCTGTGTGCTGGCATTATAACAGCAGGGAATCTGTCTCACTTCTCTACAAGAGTTTGTTGTCACATAGGAATCATACATGAAGATTGTATGTGCTGGTATTATAACAGCAGGGAATCTGTCTCACTTCTCTACAAGAGTTTGTTCTCACATAGTAATCATACATGAAGATTCTGTATGCTGGCATTATAACAGCAGGGAATCTTTCTCACTTGTCTACAAGAGTTTGTTGTCACATAGGAATCATACATGAAGATTTTGTGTGCTGGCATTATAACAGCAGGGAATCTGTCTCACTTCTCTACAAGAGTTTGTTGTCACATAGGAATCATACATGAAGATTCTGTGTGCTGGCATTATAACAGCAGGGAATCTGTCTCACTTCTCTACAAGAGTTTGTTGTCACATAGGAATCATACATGATGATTCTGTGTGCTGGCATTATAACAGCAGGGAATCTGTCTCACTTCTGTACAAGAGTGTGTTGTCACATAGGAGTCATACATGAGGATTCTGTGTGGTGATATTATAACAGCAGGGAATCTGCCTCACTTCTCTACAAGAGTGTGTTGTCACATAGGAGTCATACATGAAGATTCTGGGTGTTGACATTATAACAACAGGGAATCTGTCTCACTTCTGTACAAGAGTGTGTTGTCACATAGGAGTCATACATGAGGATTCTGTGTGCTTGTATTATAACAGCAGGGAATCTGTCTCACTTCTCTACAAGAGTTTGTTGTCACATAGGAATCATACATGAAGATTCTGCGTGCTGGCATTATAACAGCAGGGAATCTGTCTCACTTCTGTACAAGAGTGTGTTGTCACATAGGAGTCATACATGAGGATTCTGTGTGCTGGTGTTATAACAGCAGGGAATCTGTCTCACTTCTCTACAAGAGTATGTTGTCACATAGGAGTCATACATGAAGATTCTGTGTGCTGGTATTATAACAGCAGGGAATCTGTCTCACTGCTCTAGAAGAGTTTGTTGTCACATAGGAATCATACATGAGGATTCTCTGTGCTGATATTGTAACAGCAGGGAATCTGTCTCACTTCTCTACAAGAGTTTGTTGTCACATAGGAATCATACATGAAGATTCTGTGTGCTGGCATTTTAACAGCAGGGAATCTGTCTCACTTCTCTACAAGAGTTTGTTGTCACATAGGAATCATAGATGAAGATTCTGTGTGTTGACATTATAACAACAGGGAATCTGTCTCACTTTCTACGAGAGTTTGTTGTCACATAGGAATTATACATGAAGGTTCTGTATGCTGGCATTATGACAGCAGGGAATCTGTCTCACTTCGCTGCAAGAGTTTGTTGTCACATAGGAATCATACATGAAGATTCTGTGTGCTGGCATTATAGGAGCAGGGAATCTGTCTCACTTCTCTACAAGAGCTTGTTGTCACATAGGAATCATACATGAAGATTGTATGTGCTGGTATTATAACAGCAGGGAATCTGTCTCACTTCTCTACAAGAGTTTGTTGTCACATAGGAATCATACGTGATGATTCTGTGTGCTGGCATTATAACAGCAGGGAATCTGTCTCACTTCTCTACAAGAGTTTGTTGTCACATAGGAATCATACATGATGATTCTGTGTGCTGGCATTATAACAGCAGGGAATCTGTCTCACTTCTGTACAAGAGTGTGTTGTCACATAGGAGTCATACATGAGGATTTTGTGTGCTGATATTATAACAGCAGGGAATCTGTCTCACTTCTCTACAAGAGTGTGTTGTCACATAGGAGTCATACATGAAGATTCTGGGTGTTGACATTATAACAGAATGGAATCTGTCTCACTTCTGTACAAGAGTTTGTTGTCACATAGGAATCATACATGAAGATTCTGCGTGCTGGCATTATAACAGCAGGGAATCTGTCTCACTTCTGTACAAGAGTGTGTTGTCACATAGGAGTCATACATGAGGATTCTGTGTGCTGGTGTTATAACAGCAGGGAATCTGTCTCACTTCTCTACAAGAGTGTGTTTTCACATAGGAGTCATACATGAAGATTCTGTGTGCTGGTATTATAACAGCAGGGAATCTGTCTCACTTCTCTAGAAGAGTTTGTTGTCACATAGGAATCATACATGAAGGTTCTGTGTGCTGGCATTATAACAGCAGGGAATCTGTCTCACTTCTCTACAAGAGTCTGTTGTCACATAGGAACCATACATGAGGATTCTGTGTGCTGGTATTATAACAGCAGGGAATCTATCTCACTTCTGTACAAGAGTGTGTTGTCACATAGGAGTCATACATGAAGATTCTGTGTTTTGACATTATAACAGCAGGGAATCTGTCTCACTTCTGTACAAGAGTTTGTTGTCACATAGGATTCATACATGAAGATTATGTGTGCTGGTATTATAACAGCAGGGAATCTGTCTCACTTCTCTAGAAGAGTTTGTCGTCACATAGGAATCATACATGAGGATTCTGTGTGCTGGTATTATGACAGTACTAACAGATTATAACGCGTGGTCTCACAATATATCAACAGACTTCGCGTCAACTGATTAGCCGGCACACGCAGAGGGAACGGAAATAGTGCAGTGCAGGGCAAGGAATTCCCCATAATAAGACCAGCCATACAACGTGGCTAACATACAGACGATATGAGGTAAAACTGATAAAACAATTTAATATTTCAAGAAATAACCCCTCACAGTTAAATGCATCCTTTAATAAAACTGAATTTGTGTTCTATTGTTGATCTGAAGGAAGTGAGTCTTCCTCCGTGGTACCATACTAGCCTCTAGTTCCGAAGGTTGCTGGTTCAAACCCGGTGGATAGCGATGGATTTTGTTTCGATAGCATGGCTTCCCTCGGAAGGGAAGTAAAGCCGGTGGTCCCGTGTCGTGGATTTACGGCACGTAAAAGACCCTCAAGCCTGATAAAGATTACCGGTCTTTCACGCCCAGTATAGAAGGGGACGCTAAGGACCACAGTAGTTAAAGAGCGTCCATAAGTAAAACTCAATTTAATATAATTTCATGAAGATGAAGAGTGTTTGTAGTAATCCCCGATGTGTCTACGAAACGTCGTGTAATCATTTCCCACAACTTGCGGTTATGATTCATCGTGAGCCCACACACACTCACTCACTCAGGGACCCCCACTGGTTTAAGGCAGACACTGAGTGCGTATATGTAAAATTAGCATCTTATAGTGGCTCTAGACCTCGAGTGGTGGTTTAGTTTGTCATTTACCAGCTCCAAATTCTTCATGAAGTGGTTGCACAATTGTCTAGTACATTTTTATGGCGAATCTTCCCTTCTTCACCGTACAATTGTGCGAGTCTAATAACACACGATATTCACGGAAATGTAAACGGTCTTGATTCCTTAACCCGCCCTCCAAGTTCCGAAAATGTTGTAAGGTGTTGCACAGTTTTCACGTAAACTCCTGTGTTCAATATCCAGCACACTAGGGACTGAAGATTCCTCACTTGCAGGACAGTGCGCAGTCTAAAGTTGTTTCTTTTAAACCTTCTGATGGGTATAATTTTCTCTATCCCGTCTGCCTCAGGTCCTGATTTTCATGGATAAGGTTTTCCCTTATCCTGAGAAGACGAATGCTGGACTCCGGGCTCATTTGAGCATCGTTTCATTCATGGTTCGATGTGACCTACCAGGTTAAACGTTTATATAACTATTTAGCAAATTTAGATGTTTTAATACTAAATCGTGCACACATCTATGATATTATAATGAAATGTCAATTAAAAACTTTCTGGTTAAGAATATTTTTGCCGTTACTCTTTAAGATCAAGAAGCACTAAAACTGCATCCATTTTCAGCCACTAGCATTACGAGGGCGACACTGAACATTCTTAGAAAATTAAACAAGGATTAGTTTTAAAAAATTAAGTGATTTTATTGCTTTTCAAAACATTCCCCTTTAACATGAACACATTTTTGCATTAGATGAAACCAGTACTTGAGCAATAATGCCGCTCTTCCTGAGACACTTCAGAAACCAATGCTCCATTGCTTTATCTGATAACGAAAAAGTGATTCCACGCATTTTATCTTTTTATTTTGGAAACAAAAAGAAATCACAAGGTGCTACGTCAGGGCTGTATGGTGCTGACCTTTAGGGCATCCAAATACTTAGTAGTTAGTTTTGCTGTATGCGAATTCGTCTGACTTTTGTAACTTATGTTCTTTTCGAAAGACCCCTTGAGCCGATTGTCTTTTCTTTGCAGCATGATAACAGTAAGTGCCAGTAACGATATTCCAAGCCGGTGCCGCCTTGCAAGTGTCCCAGAGTTGTTGTTTTTGATCAGGAGTCAGTTTATGTGGAACGCATCGACAACAAAGTTTTCTCACGTCTAACTGCTGATGTAAAATGTTTTGAATTTCACTCATACCAATGCCCAAAGTCGCCTAAATAAGATGCCTGCTGATCTCCTTGAAGCATTGCTCCAATAGCAGTTCTTGGGCGTCCTTCACGAAATTCATCACTAACAAAAGACTGATATCTTTTGAATTCGCTGTACCGATTACAAATTGTTGCCTTAGATGGGGCTTCTCTGCCAAATGCATTTCTAAGTCGATATTCACATTGTTTAGGCGTTAATGATAATTTAAAATCATAGCCCGGAAATGTTCTGTAGTGAAATTCATTTTTGGGTGAATAATCTTTAAAGGCTTCACAAACTATCGAACAAACTACACGACAATCAACTTACAAAACATTAGAAAGTAGTTATCAAATATAAATATGGCATTGTAAGAATGTTGAGTATCGCCCTCGTGCTAGCGCTAACACGGTCTCTGCTCTCGATATCTGAACCTTTCTCTCAACAAGATGTTGTTCGAAACAACGCATAGCGGCTTTAACAAGTAGTTGAACTTTAATCAGAATATATGGTACCGTTTACAAACCTCCCCGCCCGATCATCCTGCGCCTAGTTCATTTTCAACTATTTAGTTCCTCTTTTATACTGCTTATAGTAGCTATTGTGATGCGGTACACAAGAGACCTTAAACAAATAACTGGAAAGTTAAAATCAACACAAAACGTAATATTTACAGCAAGCACTACAAACAAAAATATTTGTCAGGTTGTATATTTTATTACTTGGTATTTGAATGTGTCCTACTGTATCTATGTAAATAAACCAATATAGTAAGTCTAATAACATGCTTACCTATAATGTTATAGTTTGTTTTATACATTTCAAATATTTTTGTTTGATACCCCACAGTATGAACTGTACTTAACGTTACTTTTGGGGGGGGGCCATACAGCACGTTTACATTAAGAAACTTAAAGATATAAAACTCAGTTAACAATTACAGTATTCGAAACTGTAGTGTTTATGTACATACTGAGGCTTTCACAGCTTTCAGACTCCGACCACCGCAGACACTGAATCACTTCACTCTGAAGATGCCAAGCGCTGTACTTGGCGAAACGTCGGTATCCACGGCTTACAAGCCCGGATAGTTGTAATTCATTTATTAGTTGTAGTGTTTATATTACGTACGTTAATTTACTTCAATATTTTTTAATTTCCGGAAATTTTACCCCCCCCCCTTCAAAATGTTCCTGACAGCGCAATTTACGTCATGCTGTCCCCCCCCCCCGGTTATAAGCAAGACTCGATTGTCTTCAGTTTTGCTATGCCTCCTGTTGTTTTAATTTGTTGTTCGTGGCCATCTGTGTAAATTATTTGGAATAAATTGTTTCTTTTTCGCACAACAACTATTTTCTGCTCTATGACATTCTGAATGAAAAGTGAAGCGAGTGAATGGCTCTAACAGAAACCACTTACACACAGTTATAATCATTAGGTCTGTTGCACTCACTCAAATGGAGGTTTCTGCAAAGTGAAGTGCTCGAGTCCTTGCACCGATTTTGACCGAATATAGCACACACATTCTTTAGAACAGGAGTAAAAATGCTATCACAAAAAAAAACACCTCCTCTGGAGAGGGGCCGGTAAGCTACCTTCAGATTTTTCCTCATGAGCGATCGCATTTTCCGAATACTTCTGTGAAATAAAAATATAAATAATGTTCTCTTGGTTGTTTTAGGGGTGTTATAACAAAAACCATGCCCAGCGGGAGAGGAGTTGCAAAATGTTCGGCGGAGAGCACTTTTGAGGAGATCTAATGGGATCGTTTTCTCAATAATAAAAGGATGTGTTCATTCTAGACTTAGTAATACCAGAAAAGGAAGCCCTTGGGAAATGTTGGAGAAAAACCGAGTACTTGTGATATAAATTTATCAGTTAGGTATGAAGCAATAGTGGGTGAGGAAAATGCGAGTTTAACATCTGCTTGACGTGCAGTGAAGTTGGGACGCCAGGTTGCCAAAAGGGCAGCGATCCAAGGCTAGATTTTACGGGAGAAAAACTTGAGTCAGGGCGGGACTTCCCATGTGCTCCAAAATTCCAAGACACGTTAAAATAAACGAGAGGCAATTAGCTTGTTTTCCTGTTGCTGACTCTAGGAAATTTAAGTCTTCAAGCTTATCACACGTTCACAGATTTAACACATGTTTTCAAGCATTACGCTTAGCTTCTTTGAAGTCGAATAAGATTTAATGAATTTGAGGTTGCTGTGGATCGAAAGTTGAAGTGTCAATAGTGCGGGCATCACAATACAAACACTAAATTATTCAACATGGACCACAAACTTGCTGGACTCTTTTTAGAACGCCAACACATTCTTCTCATTAATATCTACCATTTGTTTTGAGGGTCACTAGATATGTATACACACAGCAGAATATGAATAGTCACACAAACGTTTTGTTTATTCCAGTTTCTCAAAGTATTCTCCCTGGCACTGTATGCAGCATTCCATCCTCCGGAACCACTTCTGGAAGCATTCACGCCACTGCAGATAACTCCTCTTCGTATGCATCTTCAGGGCTAGGAAATCGGTGACCTTCTTCACCGTAGGCAACAGGAAGAAATCACATGGTGCCAGATCAGGACTATAGGGTGGATGAGTCAGTTCCTTGCAGAAGCTCCATTGTGACTCTTACTCCTGTCTTTGGACGCTCTTCTTGGAGTCTTTGAAACACTTTCGGAAGACAAACTTCTGTGCATCATTTTGCAGTAACAGTTTTCTGATTTTCGAGCACTTCTTGCTCTCTTGACCTTGACGGGTGATTGGTCATCTGGGAACACCCAAATGGAGAACTGGCGTTTTGTTTCAGGGTCAACTGATAGAGCAATGGTTCGTCACCCGTAACAAATATCTGAAACACGGCGAGACTCTATGGTACTTCTGTGCTTCACACAAATTATGGGGCACCCAATTTTAAGAATTTTGTTTTTACAGAAGGATGGTTGAAACACTCGGCGAACTGCCAACTTGTAGGTTAGTCTCGGATCTTCCCTAATCATTGTTTCCACAGCGATGATGTTTTTGTCATTCACTGCTGTTGCTGGAAATCATTACAGGAAAATGCTCTCTCTGAATCTCCATTGCACTTTCCAGACTTCAAACGTAAACTGAGCAAAATGAATGACGCAACAATGCTTTCCCCAGGGGTGTCTCAATGCATATCAGGGCTCTTCGATTGGACACTTCTTCTTTATGAATTAAAAATAAATGAAATTTGTAACTTAACTACAACATTAGCAACACATATACGCGATGTCTTCAATATAAATATTTGACCTAATACCTCAATGTACTTGAATTGGTACAAATATCCATCGAGGAATACACATTTGGTAAACCCATAACGAAATTCTTGTCCAGACAATGTTAAGTGGATAGACTGCGAACTCATCGTTTCGTATTGCATTATTTAACATGGACAAACCTTATTTTTCAAAATAATGATGTTAACCTAACCCAAACAGTATAGGGGAAGGTTTTTGTTACTTTCTGTACCCCGTACATAGAGATAGAGAAGATATGGCATTCAACCCAAAATTCAATACCGAGATTTCACTAGAAATACATGTTTTGAGGCCCCTTTTAATCCCAAATAAAGCATTTTTATAAAACGTTCCGTGTGCGCGTGTCTCTGAACATCGCAACTCAAAAACGAAAAGTCTGGTAAATACCACACTTAGTATTTAGATTCAGTAACTTCAAAACTACCCTTTACATGGAACATTATTCTAAATTTTTTATTTTCTAAAAATGGCTATAACGATTTTGATTAGAATACCGTATATTAAAGGTATTTACATGACAAATAAAAAGTATGTCTTGAACTTTCTGGGTATAGCCTGGGAAGTCCTCTTCATTCGGAAGGGATGTTGTGTAATCTTGCATAAGTAGTAAACGTTACGAATAGAGAAAAGGTACTGCACAGGAAATGTAGATCTCTTTAAAATACACAATTTATTTCGAACAACTTTTTAGTGGCATCAGCCATTTCCGAGATATCCTTTAATGATGGTTCCTATTGTTCATTACCTGGTCATTCTCCTAAAGTCCTGTCAACATTCAGTTGTTTCTCGCAATGTCATTGAAACAGTGTGGAGCATATAGCGTCCAGTTGTTAAACATTTGACTATCGCTGTTCTCTATAACGAAATGTATAATGTAGCTATTTCTGTAAAGGTTTATCTCCATTAAAATGAAGTAGATAGAAAAATAAACTTTCGTAAGAAGAGTTTGTATACCCACTAATAAACGATAGGGGATAGTGAAAGTTATGTGAATGCAACACGCCAGATTTGTTTATCCAGGGGTTTCAAAACGTGTATTTCTGGTGTAATCGCGATAGTTGAGGTGGTATAGGTAAGGGGCGTGTGCAAACAAGTATAGTGCATTGCCTGGAATGGTATAATATAACTTAACATTCTCGATGTGCACCACACACAATAACATTAATTCGCAGAATTACTAGCGGTACAGCCAAAACAAGTGCGCGCCGCAGTTCTGGGAACTGCCTCTGTGTCGCTAGATGCGCGACCTATTTAACGGCACTAGAGCTCTTCTTTTAGTTTTATCATACTTTACAACATGGTCATATTTGAACACGTGTTCTTGATTTTCTAAATCAAATTTAAAGATTTTCAAATAATTTTTACCTTCTCTTCGCTTGCTTGTGGTATTATTTGCATGAAAAACAAAGAGAAGATATCAGTTGAGAGAAGTGCAAACCCAAACCAATAACAAAGGAATGTTGTTAACGGCACCAAAGGTTTTATTTGACATAAATTGTGTCCTTTGATTGAATTTACCACCGACATTTAAACGCAACTGCGCGCTTTATAGTTTGTAAAACACGAAAATGAAGTTTTAGGAGGAGGAGAAGAAGAAGAAGTATGCGTGCGCGGGTTAGTGTTTGTGAGCACGTATGCGCAACAAGAGTATGTTCAACCCACCCCGCGCGTAACTACCTGATATGGAAAAAATAGTTACTTTATTGTTATGAAAATTGGCTCTAGGCATTTTTAGTAAAATGTCACACGCCTAATATGTTTGCATGACAAATAAAGTGTATATGTATGAGTTTGTGGTCCTCTTCATTCGGAAACAAGTTTATATCATTTTGTGTAAGTGGTAAGCCCTGAGAGATAGACAGGGATTTACTACCCAAAGAGATGCCTATCTCTTCAAAACCCACAATCTATTTTTAGTGGCATCAGCCATTTCCGAGATATTCTTTGGTGCTTGTTTGAATGTTTCAATACTTTGTCATTTTTTTAAGGGGCCGGCAACAATCAGTTGTATGACATGTAAACAGTATGGAATCTTGAGGCCGCTTTTAAACATCGGACTATCGATTCCACATGTCTAACGAAACTATCTGGATTAACATGAAGTAGATAGATTTTCCGTAGGAATAGTGTGCAGTGGGCCATTCTCAGAGCATGGCAAGACAACGATTGTGCAAACAGAAAGGCTCCCGCGTGATTTTCCACTCTTGCTTCACTTAGCAACAACAAATAAAAGTTGCATGGTTTGACTGACGTTCACTTCGGCTCCCATCTACAGTATTCCACCCAAAAATTCGGCTGCCATCGAATTACCTATTTGAGGTCCCGCATTCGCATGACTTTTCCTACCCGCAATGCCTTATTACTGCGTATAGAAATTGCCTTACGAAAGTTTATTTTCCTATCTACCATGTTTTAATCGAGATAAACCCTAGCAGAAACAGATACATTACACATTTCGTTATAGAGAAAAGCGACAGTCAAATGTTTAACAACTGGACGCTTTATGCTGGTCTTCCATACTGTTTCCATGACATCGCGAGAAACAACTGAAAATCGACAGGACTTTAAAAGAATGACTAAGTATTGATGAACCTATTTCGGAAATGGAAACTTATTTGAAATGAAATACGTGTTATAAAGAGATCTACATTTCTTGTGTAGCACGTTTTTGTCTATCGCTTAACATTTACCAGTTACACAAGATTATAAAAATTGCTTCCGAATGAAGAGAACTTCACAGGCTAAAATTTCGAAACATTTTCACTGTAAAGGGTAGCTAGGGTGACGGGATTTTTTTTGAACATCTTTGTGTCACATCTTTGGAAAAAACATCTATATACTAGGTTTTGCATTTATCCGACTTTTCGTTTTTGAGTGATGCTATTCACACACACACACACACACACACACACACACACACAGAGTCCTTTTCTAAAAGGTATCTCCAGTGAATGTGAACATAATGCAGTGAAATCGTACGGATATAACGCGCAGCGGTTATGTTGGCAAGGAAATACTAAATCAGCCCTTTTGCTTGGTTCTAGCATTCCACTTAATGTTTGTGTTAATCTGTTCATACTTTGAGTGACAAGACTTTCGACGTTAAACCAATACGAGACGAACTCATACAGGGAGCAGTCACTCAAGTGAAATGTTACCGTGCTCCTCCCCTTTCGCAGCTCACCTAGGCCTGACTTTGTTCAAAGGCTAATGTGTGTGTGTGTGTGTCGAAACAAGGAGAGATTGGCTCACCCAGGGCTGGAGTAGAGCCCTGATAAGCAGATTATGCCGACATTACTGGACTGTACGTGGTAGAGAAAGAAAAGTACAGCTCAGATTGAACTGTATCTGTTTTCATAACACTGAGAATGTTAACGATATTAAGTTTACTTTTCTGGTATTTGTATGCCATTCTGTTGCTTTGGTCGGCGATTACACACATCTTTATTAACATTCGATTAGCCGAGCGAGCTGGCGCCACGGACTCATAGGGAGGTCCCGGGTTCGACTCCCAGTGACTGGCCCTGCGTTTTTCGGGGGTCGTCAGCGAAAGCTGGAGTGGGTTCTTTCAGTCCCCGACTTTCCTGTCCCTCCATTTCATCCATCCTTCAAACTGTTGGGTCTATTTCAGGGCAGGAAGTTCGCTGGTGTTTCGGTGCGGCGTGGCAAGGAAAAGGATGCTCTCTGTGGAACTTTCTCCGTCCTTGGTCTTTCGGCTGGTTGCCAGAGTGTACGCACCACCGCTTTGGAGCGGGGTCTGTGTGGGGGGGGCGGAGGTCCCCGGTCTTCTTGTCCGACTGTCGGGGCGTCTGGATCTGAAAATTGGGGGATCCTGTCATTGCTGTGCCGTCACTCCTGGTTCCTGCCGCCCCCTTGTGGGGCATAAGTTTCCTCGTTGGAGCAGTGCCGAGTCCCCTCCGGGACTCAGAAAAAAATAAATTACTATCATGTGATTCTCCGTTGAGGCCAGTGCTCGTAGGTACATGTGAATCGTTGAGTGTTACATAACAACATGCGCGTAGCTATCACACGTTACTACTACTAGGTGGCAACATAATGTAAAACTTTTACTCTCAAATAGGACACATTTACTACGAGATGTGATTGAGTGCGTTCTGCAGAACATTAGTCTCTTTGTACGCAACATCTGTAGAAAGTGTTGGGGAAAACCATGCAGTAGCGTTAGTACTGAAGAGGCAGTAAATGTCACACACTCATATCTAACAAAGCTTTCTTAATAATACAAATCTGATGTGTTACACTCACATGACTTTCTCTACTCTTGTACAAACTATTTTTACAAACGCTTATTCTCCATCTACTTCATATTAATCGAGATAAACATTTGCAGAGTCTATCTTATTGCTAATTTTCTTGTAGATGTAAGGGGAATATATATTTACAAGGGCAATATAGAAATACAGTAGCCTTTAAGCACATACATATCTCTTAATAGCTGGTTGCTAGGTGCAGCACCATTCCCTTTGCCACAGATTAGTACTCTTTGCATATCCAAGACAAAAAAATCTGATGTGTTACACTCACATGACTTTCTCTACTCTTGTACAATCTAATTTTACAAACGCCTATTCTCCATATGCTTCATGTTAATCGAATTATCGAGATGTCAATCTTATTGGTAATTTTCTTGTAGATGCAAGGGAAATATGGTAGCTTTTAAGCGATAGTCAAATATTTTAACGCTGGTTGCTATGTGGCGCATTCCATTCTCTTTGCATGTCCAGGACATAAAAAAAATGAATAACGCATTTGAGAAAAAGTATAAGTATTGGAAAATTTAAGGAAATAACAAGCAATATCTCGAAAACGGTTCACTCAACAAAAGAAATGTATATGACATAAGTTGTGTATTTTAACGCGATCTACATTTTTTGTGTAGTAAAATTTTGTCTATCTCTTATGGTTTACCAGTTATGCAAAAGTCGTTCACAATGAAGAATACTTTTGGAGACATTCCCAGAAGATTCGAGATATACATTTCATTTCTCATGACATTATCTTAAACATATGATATTTTCATCAAAATCGTTAGAGCCATTTTTGAGAAAATTAAAATTTTCGAAAAATGTTCCATGTAAAGGGTATTCTGGGGTGGGGTGATTTTCTTGAAAACCTTCGTGTCGCATCTCTGGAAGATACTGAACCTAAATACCAAGTTTGGTGCTTATCCGACTGTTCGTTTTTGAGTTATGCTGTTCACAGACACACACACACACACACACACACACACACACACACACACACACACAGACACACACAGACACACACACGGACATGTTTCCAAAAATGCTTTTTTTGGATTCAGGAGGTCTCAAAACATGTATTTCCGGCGAAATTTCGGTATCGAATTTTTGGGTGGAATGCAATACTTCCCCTACTTACTATACGTTATAGAGAAAGTAAAAATGAATAACGAATTCCCATTTGAGAAAATAAGTATTGAAAAATTTAAGGGAATAACAAGTAATATCTCGAAAATGGTTCACACGACAACAAAAATGTATATGACATAAATTGTGTATTTTAACGCGATCTACATTTTTTGTGTGGTAAAATTTTGTATATCTCTTATGGTTTACCAGTTATGCAAAAGTCGTTCACAATGAAGAATACTTTTGGAGACATTCCCAGAAAATTCAAGATATACATTTTATTTGTCATGAAAATATCTTAAGCATATGGTATTTTAATCAAAATCGTTAGAGCCATTTTTGTGAAAATTAAAAGTTTCGAAAAATGTTCCATGTAAAGGATAATCTGGGGTGGGGGGATTTTCTTGAAAACCTTCGTGTCGCATCTCTGGAAGATACTGAACCTAAATACCAAGTTTGGTGCTTATCGGACTGTTCGTTTCTAAGTTATGCTGTTCACAGACACACATACACACACACGGACATGTTTCCAAAAATGCTTTTTATGGATTCAGGGGTTCTCAAAACAGATATTTCCGGTGAAATCTCGGTATCGAATTTTTGGGTGGAATACAATACTTCACCTGCTTTGTCGTCCTCCGTGGACTAGTGGTACCGTGCTAGCCTCTAGTTCCCAAGGTCGCGGGTTGAAACCCGGCGGAGGGCGATGGATTTTTTCGGGCGTAAAAATCCTTAGCACGGCTTCCTTCGGAAGGGAAGTAAAGCCGGTGGTCCCGTGTCGTAGATTTACGGCACGTAAAAGAACCTTAAGCCTGATAAAGAGGCCTCTGAGCAAAATTACCGGTATTTCACGCCCGATATAGAATGGGACGCTAGCACTTAAAGAGCGTCCATAAATAAAACTCAATTTCATTTCATTTTCCCCTGCTTACTATACGTAGTAGAGAAATGTATCTTGTTGTCAGCTCTGTATTTTGCACAACTTTCATTACCACCAGAATTGCCCGGCTTTAGTAAAGCATCAATTTTTCCAAATATTTGTTATTTATAATTTAAGAATTAAAGCAATAATTTACAATACTGTTGGTACTCAATCGTTTTAATTTGTTCGCTTCAGCTTCATTCTGCCAAATGTCTCTTTCGTACTGAAAATCCTGCAAGCTTCATCCCCCCTTAAGCATTACCACCCCTAAAACAATGAACAGAACATTATTTATAGTTTATATTCACACAGTATTGAGAAAACGGGCCCTTTCATGCTCAAAAATCTCAAAATTGCTTCCCACATAACATTTTCGGCTCAAGGGGTGTTTTTCTTCGTTATAATAGCCAACTGTAGTTAAGATATGTACTACCCGTATCGGTGCAAGAATGTAGGAGTGTGTAAGGCACATACGCTCTGTACTTGTGACCGGAAGCACGCCGAGTCGCTTAATTTCAACCACATCTCTCATTACATGGCCACAGAGCGATCATTAACCTTATCCAATCAACTCTACTCACATTATCACAGTTATTTTATAGTCTTTTGATTTTAAACCTTTAGTGGTTTGTGAAATTCCTGTGCAAACTTTCTCACAGATTTCTTTGGACTTCGTTCTAACTTTTCTCCGATGTCGTCGAGTATGGATCCCGTTTCGCTAAGTCTATTTACGATGTGAGCAGAGGAATGTCTCCCTTCTCATTATAACACACGTATCAACCTCTGTACAACACAAACTGATTAGCTGGCACACGGTGAGGAAAAAGAAGGGCAAGCAATTTCCCGTGATATGGCCACGCTTACAGACAAAGGCTGTCAAGATATCAAAGAGGAAAGAGTTAGCTTGCTAAATTTGCATTTCACGGGTATTCTCTGAAATGAGGGTTAAAAGGGTAATAACGAGGTGGCAATGTACGCATAGCATTACATTTCAGGTGCGTCAGCAACATTTTGTGTCTTATTTCTAATATTTAGTAGATATTGTGGAGAATAATGTTAAAAATAGTAACTTTTTAAACACTTCTGCATAAAACCTACCCTTAAATTTGCACAGCTCTCAACCAAATTTTAAATGGTAAATATTGTTCGATTCCTAAATATAGTTTTACCTTCGTAATCCAGCTGTTGGTGAGGCACAGAAGGCCGGTAATAGAAACTCTGAGAACGGTATTTGTCAGAAAACACTGTGACCTGGTAGTTCAGGAGGTAAAGAATCTCTTCCGGGAATTTCCCTTTGCTCCTGTATAAATTCTGTTGATTTCATCATTCGTGTGCAAACGTAGAAACACCTACTCTCTTAGGTTCAAAGTGTCACAGTTTGCTGCTTGTAATGTTTCTAATGAAAGTTGGCACGATTGGGACTTACGCAGAAGCTGGTCCACTGCGACAAGTGAATGTGTCGGGCAAACCGTCGCCGTGTTGTCTGCTCTGGTGGCCGCCGCCTGTGTTCTAAATATAGCCTGTGCTCTCTGCCAGACAAGTCCGTCACTCCAGCCGTTTTATAAAGAGAGTAAATTTTTATACAGGTAATGTCAAAAACCACTCAACCTATTCTTTCACCATTGGCACGCCCTATTCTCTCTGACGGACATGCACTATAAACCACCATCTAATTCCTATTTATAAATTACTAAAAAGGATTTACAAAGCCTTCGTTGAGAGAATGCCTTGGAATGGATAATTTGTTGTACTTTGCAGGAAATATACACTATAAAAACAAAACCCAGTTACAATTTATTCCAAGGAATATACATAGATGGCCATGATTTCAACACTTAAGCAAACAGAACACAGAGCTTAAAAAGCAAGAATCGATCCTGTTTATAACGATACCAATTGTATGTTATAGCTATTTATTTAATTGCTATTTATCAAATACTGCAGCTGTATGAAACAGTATCAAAACACCTGAATAACGTTTATTCTAATTGTGTGGATGACAAAGCCCACGTGTAAGAAAGTTTTGATGTATTTCTTCTGTACTTATGTTGTGATCAACTTCGTTAGCAGGACATTACATATTGCTAGCATCAGTAAATCGATGTTTTATATAAACAACTGAGAAGATGGTTTATCTGTCTTTTCCAGAGAGGTGCTCTGAGAGTGCAGAATCTTCGCTTCACCTCTATTTTCTTGTTCAGCATTATGTTATTAAATAACTAGGACCAAAGAGAAGGTAAAAACGTCATCCCCTGTCATGAATTACTTGACCATTGTGACTCATGATTGTTTCAGAACTCGGGGGGAGCTTCACATCCGTTTGTGTGAATATCAGGGGATAGATCATGTTATTAGCAATAACCGGGGCTGTACGAAATTGCAAGTGGTATATTATTGTACAACTATTTCATAAAGGTAGATTAAATTAATTAGTTTAGCAGCTACTGACTGTCTCAGGCTCCTCAACACTAGCAAACAACATGAAGTAAGCAGAAAAGCCACTTTTACTGTGATGACACGTGTTCTTAAACTTATTGTAATGAAGTTACGTTTTAAAGTATTCAGTGCTTATAGTCCCTGACATTTGAGCACCTTTCACAGCACAAAGTGTGACTAATTTGAAACGGTTCAAGTGACCCGTAACCAGCATTACAGCCGTGCATGATTGCAAAATGAGCAACGATCACACAAAGTTGTAATTTAACATTTCTGAAAATATTAATCCAAACTCTACAGTATACAGTCGGCTAATTTGTTTGTGTATTCAGCTTCCATGTACATAGACGCTGCTGAGAAAATTTCATTAAATACGATCATGTTCGCAAATATCAATCGAGTGTGAAAACAATATCTCGACAAGTTTGTAACTACTAAATTTCAAAAAGCGGAAAGGGTTAAAATTTTGAAGTGTGGAAAAAGTAGACTGAACCAAACATGCCCATTACTAGGTTGTGATCCAAGAAATTCCTGGCGAGAGAAAAAAACATATTTTAAAACTAGAACATAAATTTATTTCTATACCCTGTTTCTTATAACCTTGCCTCGCTGACATCCTCCCTTTCCTTTCTGAATGGCTAATGTACAATATGATTTGTTTCTCCTGACCCTACTCAGCTGGACGAGCGCGGAGGTGTAGGAGATTGGCCGATGCGTACCTGAGGTATTCGTGTTGCACCGCGTTATGTGCAATGCTGCCGGCCTATTCTCCTCTCCCCTCTCCAACCTTCTCCTCTTTTGCGTTTCTGCAGGGCCACGCCGAAAAAATCCTAGTACGTATACACCTTTGAATGGCGATGATGATGACAAGCGCTGTGCAGTGCAAGGCCAGCGTGCTTTCCTCATTCTGAGAGGGAGGTTTCAACCGAAAGATCCTCCTACCTATTTTATGACAAGAATTTACAGGCATTACCTGCATGAAATAATATATTTGATTTATATTACGGTAATGAAAATGCAAATTTGGCAATTCCCTTCGAGCATATTAAGTGATGATGTTAAATAAGGAAGCACTTTGTATCGCACGACAGCAGTTAAGAGAATACGGGGTAAAGTCATATGGAAGATACTGGTTTCCTTGCCATAGGAGTCAATGACCATAACTCAGTATACACGCGTTCACATTGGCATGAACATGCAAGCTCTCACGTCAAACATAGGAAACTAGCCAGCCAACCAGAGAGCGATTCTGCTGTCTGTGTACTTAAGATTCCAACCAGAAATCACTGACACAAAACAAAATGTGAGTTTAACGTCCTGTAGCTTAGCTCTTGTACATAACCTCGTTTGTCGCGTATGTGACTGATAACATGTCATGTTAATGGCTATAGCATGCCTCAACGGTGTGGATATCGCTTCGTCCTTTTCTACTCTTACGCTGTCGCCATCTTGCTAATAACGTATTATTATTTAATTGTTAGATATCTGTGCGTTGAAATTCCTAAAGAAAAAGGTTTTTCATGAAAAGTCCGATATTTACTGTTTCTATGCTTATCATACAATAGCTAATAAACTAAACAGCAACAGCATTTTTGTTTCTTTCTTGGCTAGAGTAAACTAATGTACGGTTTAATTTGAATTCTCTGTCTTTAATAAGTGAGTGTTATATATTTTTTTAAATTAAATATTTTCGGAAAACTCTATACCTATGTAGTAAAAAAAGCCAGCCAGCGAGAATTTTTTCTTTGTTATTGGGTTTACAGCGGGGACCAAGCGAGAGAAAATGTTGAGGAGGGTTGAGATAGTTTTTAAAAGAAGCTGGAATCCTGTAAGTTGTTGCATTCAATGTATTCAGATAAGAGCGCGAGGCAGTAAAGGTGTGCAGCAGCACTGTCAAGTGTTATTTATTTGAGGTAAAAATGTTGATAAACTAAATAGGAAGCTGTTAGATTGTTATTCAAGTAAAATGAGTGTTAGTAAGGCTGTAACATAATCAGCTAAGGCTACCGAGTCTTCATAAACAATAATGTATAGAATAAAAAGGGAACAAAAACACGCTAGGTTAACGCAATATGATGGAATAAATAAAGCTAGTGCGGCGCATCGTTCATGTTTTGCTGTTTGAAAACATTCCGTTAAATATAATTCCTTCAAGAGTAAACAATGATGATGCCCTACCAACTTACAGCTTTTATCATTTTGTATCTCTATATGATATATATTTTTATGCCAGTAAAATCGTATTTCCAAGTACTAAAATACAAAGAGGAGATGAAAATTAAATGTGTTGCAGTAGCACTGCAGATGTTTCATTATTCGGTGATGTATAATTCACAAGATGACATTAGATTGGTTGACTGGTCGCAGCTGGGCGCCAAATTTGCGGGTGTATGTGGCAACAGTGCGCCCTAAGCGTGAGACGCAAGTTTCTCTGCTAGATGTGAACAAACAAACAGGATGGATTCACAAGTCATGCGTTCTTTCAGGCGGTTGTTCCTTATTTGCCGCATCATTATTTACTCAAACTTAAGTTTGGCCGGTCTTCAAGTTCCTAATATTGGAAAGCATTAGGTAAAGGAATCAATTTTATGACAGTAAGCCCAAAATATGCAAATATCGGCATCCACTCATTCAACTATGCATTCCGACTTACTGATAACCCCTAGCTAAATTTCTGTGAGAGCAGGGTGGGATAAACACGTATACTGTATTGTAGAAGAATCAATTCAATTTAACAATATTATAAACAAACGATTACCATAAATACAGAACGTTACACTAATCTTCGAACGACTTGAATGTTGGTCTAAGTAATTCCAGCAAGACGCTACCACCGCTCATTGTAGAGGGAGAGTCATTAAATTCCATTGAGGAAAACCTTTGAAGCCAGGTTAATCAGCAGAGTAGGTGCTATCATGTCAGTTGTATTTATAGGGGAACTTAGGAAAACGTCCTCACTGATGTGCTACATTCACATGAACTTTCTCTACTCACTATCGTTTACTTTTATGTAGTTTATAAACTTTTCTCAAAAAAAACCTTTTTTTCTATCTACTTCCTGCTAATCTGGATAAACATTTGCAGAAATAGTATCACTACATATTTTGTTGCAGGTAGAAGTGAATAGAGGGAGCCAAAGTTATATTCACAAGTTTAAAAGCAGGTTGCTGTATGGCCTTGAAATTTTTTCCTCTCTCCATATCGGGAGAAACAATTGAATAGGGACAGCAAAGTATTTAACAATTGAATCCAATAACAACGGATATCTCGGAAATGGCTGATGCTATAAAAAGGTATTTTATATAATATTGTGTTTTAAAGAGTTCCACATTTTTTGTGTATGTCTTATAGTTTTGCCAGTTATGCAGAATTCGTTTCGATTGAAAAGGGCTTCACAGGCTATTCACAGAAAATTCAAGATTTACATTTTATTTGTGATGCAAATATCTTACCTATATATGTAGTATTTTAATAAAATTCGTAAGAGCAATTTTTGAGAAAATCAAATTTTTCTATGTAAAGGGTAGTTTGGGACGGAGGATTTTCTTAAAAATCTTTGTTCCGCATGTTTGCAACTTAAATACCAAGACCTTTTGTTTCTAAGTTATGGTCTTTACAGACACAAAAACGCGCGCGTGCGTGCACTGACCTTTTGTAAAATCTGTTTTTTATTTAGTGGCCCTCAAAACATGTATAGAATTTTAAGGTGGAATGGAATACTTGCTCTACTTACGAGGTACGTGGTAGAAAAGGTGGGGGAGAACCGTGAGAAGAAAAACACTTTTATATCGTAAAGTGAGGTGATGAGAGGGGGGGGGGTCATTTCTTGTGATAATGTTCTCTTAGAATCCCTGCTACACTATTATTATTAGCAGAAATACCCGACATTGCTGCTCAAGATACGTATTTAACAAACCCTTAGAGCACTGGGTGTGCACCACAAATTATAATTTCTCGTGAATTCAACCTTGTTTATTCTCACACCAAAGACAAAACAAAAGAAATCTGATTTAATGTCACTATTCTGCTTATAATAACATCATAAACTTCCCACAGAGAGATTGTAATAAGTGAATATCCGAACTTCGACTTGTTAATTACTTACTCTATGTTAGCAATGTTTGTGCACCATAGAGGCTTTTTACTTTGAGCGTTTTTGTGTCAATAATGACAAGAAGTTGTATTTAGCCTGTTTGATGCTGTTGTTATCATACAGCTCCAAGTTCTCAATTGTTGTAATTATTTGACTACATGATCAATGTTAGATGGACGAATAAGACGTGAACTCGCTGTTCCGCGTGGTTATTATTCTTCTGTTGGCAATGTTCGCGCTATTACGATGGTCCTTGTTGCATTACCTAACATGAAATTAATCCTTCTTGCAACGGTGTGTCTGTCTAGCCGCAAAGAAAGAAAACAACGGCTTCACAATTTAAAAATAAGTTTGGTTAATTCGAAAGGGCAGATGCTTTCATAGGAATGTGGAGTGGTAGCGGAGAGCCACTTGACCCCGCGCTTCGTATGTCGCGAGGTCTGTTCTCGCAGAAATCTAATTGTTTCTCACTTTTACAGTTTGTTACTGCAGTCACCTTGGAATGTTTCCCAATCTCGGCAACAGAAGGAATGCCAATGTTTCTTTATAAATGGTTTCAAATTGGGCAATAGAATTTGGTAACAGGAAATTTCTTACTAATGAACTGATACAGCCGAGGAGGACACTTGCGCACCGCGACCTACACATATCTGTTGTGATCATCACCCCCCCCAGGAGGAAGGGATGAAGCACAGGAGGCTACAGGTCACAGAGACGCGCTCAAGTCCCTGACAATTCCAGCTCGAAGACTCAACCCAGCGCCGGAGATGTATGAACGACCCATACAACCAGACAGCCCTCTGGTGTCAATAGGAATACTCATTCTTCAGAGAAAGCTACTGCGTAACCTGAAACAAACGGAATCACAATAGAACAGAAATCACTCCAACCGACCAGCGAAAACCACGAAAAACCCAAGGTCAGACTGGCTGGTTGACGGGAATTGAACCCGTCACCTCCCGAATGCGCAGGCAACTCACTTCATAACTCATGCATGCTTTGGGGGGGGGATTCAGGGGACCTGAGAAAATATATTTCCGGTGAAATCTTGACATCCAATTGTTATTTGGAATGCTATATTTCCTTTACCTGCTAACAATCTCATCTAAAAGTAACTTTGTACCTACGTGTTAGGAAGATGTAGCCACGCATTCCCACGAGGCGTGTTTTTAAAAAATAACATAACATTATTTTCCAAATACTTTATTATCATTCATTACGTTACACAGAGTCACCACCATTAACAGGCAGCACTCATCGTAACGGGAAACCAGTTCGTCAAAGAATGATGCCGCCTGTGTGACTTCTTGTTTCGTGGTTGAAATGTTTTACACCAAGCAATTTCTTCAGATGAATAAACACATGACGATCAGATCTTGAGTTTGTGTGGCTGGGCATTGTTGTTTCCCCATAAACGTCATACAGCTCGCACTTGACAGTCGACGGGTCGTTCGGTTATTTCGAAATGCTCCAACAACAGGAAAAGACAAAGTGACGATCGCTCACAGCTTCCTTATGAATGGAGGAAGTGATCACGTATCTACATGTTCTGTCAACCCTGACAATAATTATTTCTCTCAAGCGAAAGCTCATATTTTACTGAACAAGTGAGGGTGCGTGGTTCTGCCAGGCAGGAAGGGGCTGCACATGGAAGGGTAGTGTAATAAATATGTATCGATTAAGTGCCAACACCAGGGATGAAGCGAGCTGTTCCTGGCTCAGTGTGACGGTCTCCCAGTGGGTAGCAACGCCTTGGATATCGACCGTTGCTGAACCAGCAGATTCCTTCAACTAATCAAATAGTGTCAGTTTGTTTCTGAATTAGCTTGTCTTTATTTTGAATACAGGCGGAATTATATTTGGGAAGGAAACGTTCCAGGCATGATTTCAACCGCAGACCTCCCGTTCACGAACCCTCGGCTACCCGTTGAGTTGGTTAGATTCCGCGATCTGACAGGCGACCAGTGGTCACGTGATTACATAATCTCTTAATAAATGTCATTCGAGGTTACGAGTTTGGTCAGACAAGCAGTTGTACTCTTGCCTGTTTGCCCGCCACCTCGTGCTGATACTCGCGCAACATGACAGGCGATTTATGCGAAGCGTTGACGTCACCTTATTCTAGTGTAACACGTGAGTAAAACAGCGTTGCGACTTGTTTTATATAAATATAATCTCATAATAGAAACGAAGAAGAGGAAAAGTGGTAACTCCCCGCGCAAATGATCTCGAAGATGGAGTCGCTGGCAAGGTTAGCCTTTCACAACAGTAGATGACCCCTCTCATTTGTGGGGAGGGGGGGATTGGAATCTCGCTAGCGGACAAGCATTTAATAGCTCAAAAAATTAAAGTGAGTTTTATTTATGGTTGCTGTGGTTCTTAGCGTCCCATTCTATATTGGGCGTGAAATTTTGCTCAGAGGCCTCTTTATCAGGCTTGAGGTTCTTTTACGTGCCGTAAATCTACAACCGGCTTTACTTCCCTTCCGAAGGAAGCCATGCTAAGGATTTTTACGCCCGACCTCCGCCGGGCTTGAACCCGTGACCTCGGGAAGCAGAAAAACCAACATTAAGACAGTTGAGCGAGTGATACCACCCTCAGTGTTTCTCTAAAGGTGACGCTTTCAGTATGTACTAACGGCGAATGCTGTTGTCCCCTCTACTGCAAACATTCCCTCTGTAGGCAGAGGGCAGGGTCCCAACCGCTTATTGATTGAAACTCCCCCTGTGGCTGGGAGACCGCTCGCATTCCGGGTCACTCAGAGCATCCTTTTCCCCGCCGACACTTACAACCCTGAAAGAAACCAAGCAGATGAAAGGTGAAATGAAATGATAATGGAGGTCAGGAAATTCGGGGAATGTATTGATCCTTTCCAGCATTCGCCTAGCAACCGGGGAACCCCCAAAAAACCCATGGGTCAGGAATGTCGGATCAAACCCATGACCTCCCGAAAGCGGGCCATCCCACTCGGTAAAGGTTCAATACTGAGATTTGACAGGAAGCTTAGATTGCCTGTTGTTTATATTTGTCAGCTGCTTTATAATGTTTGGCGAGTAGATTGTTCTAAGAGTTTTCAGTTATCATCATTTGAAGATTTTGCATTCACCCAAAAATGAATTTGTTAGAGAACACTTCCAGGCTATGGCTTTTTACAATTTTAAATCGTCATTAGCGTCTAAACAATGTGAGGATCGATTTAGAAATGCATTTGGCGAAGAAGCCCCAATTTGACACAGGAATTCGAAAGAGGTCGGCTTTTTCTTAGTGATGAATTTCGTGAAGGACGCCCAAGAACTGCTGCTACTCGAGCAATGCTTGAAGAAGATCGACGGACATCTTATAAACTGAGTCAAATCCAAAACATTTTACATCAGCAGTTAGACGTGAGAAAACCTTGTTGTTCACATAAACTGACTCCCACAACAACGTATTGATTGATGCAGAAAAATTGCAAGCGTCCCTTTTGTATATCGTTACTGGTGATAAATCTTGGATTTATTGTTATGATTGGCTCAATGGGGCTGTCGAACAGAACAAAAGTCCGCAGTGCTGGTAAGAAGATGGTTCGCGGGTTACCACAGCTTAGAAGATAGACGTACCGTTACATCACGACAACGCATACAGCAAAACTGTTTCCCGAAAATGAAGAATCACATGAAGCAGTGGAACATTATAAAAATCTGACTCAGGAAGAGTGGCTGCTTTAATGATTGGTTTCGTCGAATGCAGAACTTTATCGATATTGTGAAAAACAATACAATCATTTACGTTTTTTAAAACTAATGCTTGTTAGATTTTCTGAAAATTTTCAATGTCGCCCTCGTACACGTTTTCTGACTCCCTGAACCCAAAACAATCATTTTTAGAAAAAAGGTTTGCAGGCGTAAACCTCGTTGTGTGATAGTTGTGAAGTTAGCCATTTCCGAGATATTCCTTGTTAATGTCTGAATGTTGAAATACGTACACTTTTCTCAACTGGGAAGTTGTGTTTTGTCGTGATCATGTAAACAGCATCCACAATTTGCATCATGACAGAGCGACACGCTCCTTAAAAATGTGACTGTCGGTGTATCAAACAACGAAATGTTTGTCTGAATTAACAAGTATCTAGAATAATAAGCTTGCAGGAGAGTGAGTAGAGAAAGTTACCTGAACGTAACACGTCAGTCTCTCTTTTTTTAATAAGGATACAATTTTAAATGTCTTTGCTTATTGAAGGAAAGTGATAATGTTTGAGCTTGGTAGCTGTAATCATTGTTGACATGGACATACAGTGTCGCAATTCAGTTAGATCGCGTTTGTGTACCGAGAAATAATACGAATGTATGATACAAAACAAAATACGAACACAGAGTTGTTCTTAAGGGTAGACGTGTGGCACTCAACACCAATGACGTAGAAAATATCTTGTCAACTTTACATTTTTAGAGCGCATATTGTGTGAAACAACATAACTCAAAAAGTAGCCAAGACGCAGGGCGTGAGCCATAAAACAGCTGTAAGGATTTGGGTTAAACCATTACAATGATGTTCCTTCTTAAGAATATCATTTTCTTCCTTTAAATCGTAACGAATGTGGGTTGAGAAACAGCATGTTACATTTGCAGATCTACTTTCATGACGGTGCAGGAGGAATACAGGAAACCGAATCGGTGTTTATGTTCAAAAGCAGGTCAGTATGCGCTGACTGACCTTGATATTGCACATGGGCCGATGGGAAACAACAGAAGGTACTTCGAAAGTTCATTTGGAAGCAGTTAACATTCAAATCAACAAAAGGAAATATCAGAAGTTCTGCATCTTTTTCTATTGTAATTTCTGTTATGAATTTATTTTGTTATGTACTTTTTTATGTAACTGAATACGAGCGAAGAGGAATGTGCAGGCTATTAAGACAAAATTCAAAGTGTGCATTTTATTTGCCTCAAACATACGACGTTATAAGGAAAACCATTAAAGCCTTCTTTGAGAAAACAGAACACGCTGAAAATGTTTCCCTATAGAGGTTGTTTGCGAACGTCCTGCGTCTGGGAACTGGGCGCTACACAAACGAGGAAAACTCCGCCACCACCCACTTATTATAGGTAGAGGAAGTATTTTGTTCCATTCAAAAATTCAATACCGAGAATATGTTTTGGGGTCCATGATACGCCTAAAAGCATTTTTACAAGAAGGTCCGTGTGTGTCTGAGGGAAGAATTCGATAACTACCAAATTAATATTTAAGTTCTGTGTCTTCCAAACATGCATCATGAAGATTTTCAAGAAAATTCGCCATCCCAAACTACTCTTTACATGATTTTTTTTCTCAAAAATGGCTTTAACCATTTTGTTTAAAACATCACTTTTTTAGGGTATTTTCGTATAATAAAATTATATCCTCTTCATTCTGAATAGCTTTTGCATAGTTGGTAAACTGTAAGAAATACACAAAGAAAGTGGATATCCTTAAAGCAAACGATTTATGTCATATTGTAACTTTTTTGTGGCATCAGCCATTTCGAAGATATTTCTTGTTATTGGATTGAATTTTCAAATATTTGTACTTCTCTCAGGCCGTAAGACGCTATTCGATTTATTTTATTATTTTTTAATTTGACTACCGCTTCAGCGTACTGTATTCTTCTTCTACCAAATATAACGAAATGTGTAATGAAAGTTTATCAGTATTAATCCTAAGAAATAGGTAGAAGAAACACATGTGAATGTAATGCCAGATTGTACCTGTATTGATTACGTAACTCGAGGGGTTAGCGTTCCTTGAATTTGATTGAGGTGAACATTTGAAGGATCGGGAACAGGTGCAATCTCATTTTGTAATATTGTGCCTGTTTTCCTGTTCAAGTTATAGACTCATTCCTAGGAATAGTGTGGGATGTACAGTTTCGCGGTGAATAGCGCCTCTAGTGGTGCGCCCCGGTACTAACGGCCGCGCCACGAGTCAATAAAACAGACTCCCACTGCCACCGTCACATCAGTTCAGTATACAGCAGCATCAAGAGAAGATAACAATGCCTGCTGACGTAGCAATGGCTGCCTGCAGTTCCTACCTGACGACACCCACGACGTGCTGGAACCCGGAGACCATAAGTGGAAGTATGACGCTGATAGGACCCGGGAAACATTGCCAGTCTGTTCAGGTGAAGGTGTACCGAACTTCTCTGGAGCACTTCGCCGTTCTCTACCCCCAGAAGAAGGTATCTCGACCTCTGGGAGTGTTGAACCTGAGGAACACCTGCGTGGAGCGTCTTCCCACGGGCTTCACCGTGCGACAGCGGGGATTTGATACCCCGGTGTGCCTCACATTCCTTCTTCCCGGCAGCGAGTGCGACGCAGGAGCTGACCTGGACTCGTGGGTATCCGCCTTCACATCCCGAGGGTCGCCCACCGTTCACCAGTCTTCGTTGCCGATCGTGGAGGAAGACGAGGAGGTGTGAAGTGTCAGTGCAATATCATCGTATCGTATGAATGTGAGGAGCGAGTGTACTGTGAAAGTGAACAAGCGAGAATGGTTGCTATTTGACCAAAGGCATTTTGTACAGAGAGAAAGAAGAAACACTATTTTCACATCCAGGTAGTGGACCCCTTGTCAGGGTATTTTGTATATGAACCGCACAACAATATTCCTCTACTTAGTATTCTTGTCGTCGTCGGATGTGTTTATGACTGTGATAAAGACGTAGCTATAATAATTTCATTTGTTTATACTTCATGCCGTATTTATTGTGTTGTTTTGTGGCAGCAGCAGTTTTCTAAATGGCGACACGCCAGCAACTCGATGTAAATATTTCATGGTATTATGTAATAAATCACTATCAAGTATTGTGTGTGTGAACGTACATAACAATTGTGTTCTTTGTAAACCCGATGTTCCTTTTTCCTCAATCATGTCACGTGAGACAAGACTTGCAGAAATGTATTCTAGTTCTTGTTGATATATTTTCAGTACAAGTTTCGTAGCAATAGATTCTGTGTGATGGCCTGTATGCTCCAAGAATAAACGAATAGCAATTTGCCAAAGGTAGAAGTATTTTTAAATTCAGACTAATAACAAAGAATATCTTGGTAATGGTTAACGCTATAAAAAATTATTTTACACGCATTGTCTGCTTTAACGAGATCTACTTTCCTTTTTTCTTTTTTTTTAAGTAAGATTTTGTCTCAAGGTTTAGCACTTGTACAATATGATATTTTAATGAAAATCTTGGTGTTGCAAGCTTTGGAAGAGTTATGCTATTCCACGCACGCGCACACAGGGATTCTTTCTGCCGAAATCTCGATATCGAATTTTTGGATGGAGTGGAATACGTTCCCCACTTAGCAGGAGGCAAAGAAATCAATAACCAGAGGAAAACGTTTACAAAGCACGCATCAAAATTGTTGAAGAGAAGCAACTGTAAGTTTTTGTCCCATCATTTTTAACAATTTAAAGTGTCACTCAGCTTTCTTTGCTGAGACGATGACATGCAACTTCGTTTCCTTGTTGTGATTCTCCAAGTTGTGATGTTTTACTACATCAAGCAGTGCACTAAATTGTTTATTAATATGGTAACCAAATTTTGGATAAGTGATCTGAGAAATTTCCATGAACATTAAAATATTTTCTCCCATTATAAAATCGTTGAACAATACAACCAAGGAAACACGTAACTTTGTATAAAGTTCGTATCTTAACTTAAACCAGTTCCAAGTACCAAAAATATGTGCACAGTAGCAGGAGGACTTCATCTCGTGAAGGGAAATATAAATCAAGTACATTTAGTGATAAGGTTTACAAGTTGAAGGAAATATGTTATGCTTAGAGTTGACATTACCTGAATTTTTAATTTCCAATCGCATAACAATTTATTGAAAATTAATAAATGTCAAGTACTTAAGCTGTTGGAACCTATGAATACTACCTCCAATATGAATTATAAAACCTGATGTGTCACATTCACATCATAGTGTTCTCTACAAATGTTTCGTTTCATGACTCATTTTGTTGAGGTTCAAGAGGGATGCAGTGAAATGTTTAAAAGTGAAGTGATGTAGTTTATCACAGGTGTCTACTGATGCTGGATGAAAATACACCCATATAATATTGATTTATTTCAGGTGATTAGTTCCTGCAATGTCTTGTTAATTAAATAAGTATTTTTTTAATGTTATTCTTTTGCGTGATGTGCATTGTTTCATAATTTTGCATCTTATGTAAAAATTATTCAAACTCTTGAATAACCTTTCACCCCTAACATTCTTTTACAACATTTCCAGAGTTTTGAATAGGATAAGATAAGAAATAAAAAATCTGATGATATTTCATTCCCATTTCTGTAAATATCAGTGAATTTTTGGTCCATTATTATGACTAGCATAGGGGTTATATGAAATTGCAGTTCTAAGACTTAAAGGGGAGAAATCAGCATAAACACTTATTCAGATCATTGTAGAATAATATCATAAAGAGGAATGTAAAAATGCACGTGTTCAACATACGGAAACAAGAAGTTAAGTTAGCCACAACACGCATTTCATTGCTCCTGCAATGTGACTCGATTTTAAACCTTCACCTTGTTTTACCAGAAATACATTTATTTGTGATAGAAGAATCTTAAACTCGTGTCAAAATTGTAAAGGGCCATCTAGGAAAATCAAAAGTAAGGAAACATTTTCCTTAAGGGTAGTTTGGAGTGGGGCATTTCCCTGAAATTCTCGTGTCGTATCTTAGGAACCTAGAAAACTCAAAAACTTGGTATTTCGTTTACGAGCTATGCTCTTGACAGGACGATCAAGTACATTTTGGTACGAACTTGCGAATGCGAGATCCGCGGTTCAAATCCCGACAAGACGGCCCTCCCTGACACAATGTTTTCAGGCTTTTCCTCAGTCACCACAACTGAAAAATGTTGGGTAAGTTCCCTAAACTTACATCTGGAATGTTTTCTTTCCAAATCATTTGATTTCATGCATTCTCAGTTCCTTTTTTCTTTCTTTCTTTGTTGAAATTGTTTAACGCCCGTCTTATCTGATACCGCACCACAGGCCCAGTGGGTACCTCCCCGGCATTAGCCAGTTATGAGGACTGAAGACAACCTGAAAAAAAACCTCAATCAGAAAGGACGGTCTTTGCGGGATTTGAACCGCAGACCTTCCGTTCACGAGTCCTTAACGACCTCGACTACCCGTGTTGGTCATATAACTGTCCGCCGTATGTAGTAACAACGGGAGTTCAACTCTTAAAGATATCTGATGTGTTACATTCACATCACTTTCTCTACCCTCCATCATTTAATAGTGGCTACACAAATTATTTTTCGATAATTCATTTATTTTATCTACTACATTTTAATCGAGATAAACCTTTACAGAAACAGCTACATTACACATTTTGTTATAGAGAACAACGATAGTCAAATGTTTAACAACTCGACGCTATATGCTGCCTTAAAATTCCACACTGTTTCCATGACATCGCAAGAAACATCTGAAATTCGATAACACTTGAAAAGAAGGTTAGTATTCAACAATTCTAACCATTAATAATGTATATCTAGGAAATATCTTATGCCAGAAAAAACTTATTTGAAATAAAGTGTGTGTTTTAAAGAGATCTACGTTTTCGTCTATTGCTTAATGTTTACCAATTATACAAAATTTCTTCCGAATGAAGAGGACTTCCCAGAAAATTCAAGATATACATTTTATTTTTCATGTAAATATCTTTAATCGACGTCGTTGAAGCCATTTTTTTACAAAATCAGAATGTTTGGAAAATTTTCCATGTAAAGGGTAGTTGGGGTCTTCGCGTCGCATCTTTGGAATATATTGAACTTAAATACCAACTTAGGTATCAATCCGACTTACGCTTTAGAGCTATGATGTTCACAGATACACGCAGACTGACGAACCCAGAAATCTCCTTTCCAAAACGCCAGTTTTGGATTCAGGGGACCTTAAAACGTGTATTTCAAGTGCAGCCTCGTGGGTGAATACTTGATCTTGCACATGGCATCAACACTTGGATAGTTTACTTCACGTCCAAACAAAAACAATAAAGTGCTAATATAAGCAATGTACCGTTGCAGGTCGCTGAACTAACTCCGGCGAGTGAGTCACAGACAAGCGGCCCCCATGTTCCTGTTCCCGTTTTAACACAAACATCAATTTTACAAATATTTACACCTATTAGAATATTGCTGGTATGTAACTCTTTTAATTTGATCACAACTTCATTGTGCCAAATTTTTCATTCGTACTAAAAGTGCTCCAAATTGCCTCCCATCCCCCATTAGGGACGGTTTCCTGCATCACCAACTCTAAAACAATCAACAGAGCTACGCTTATCCTGTTATTACTTTTAAAAACGCAGGCCATTTGTGCTCAATATCCTTAAAAAATCTGATGTGTTACACTCACATAACTTTCTCTACTCTTGTACAACCTAATTTTACAAACGCCTATTCTCCATATGCTTCATGTTAATCGAGATATCGAGATGTCAATCTTATTGGTAATTTTCTTGTAGATGCAAGGGGAATATGGTAGCTTTTAAGCGATAGTCAAATATTTTAACGCTGGTTGCTATGTGACGCATTCCATTCTCTTTGCATGTCCAGGACCTAAAAAAATGAATAACGCATTTGAGAAAATCTGATGTGTTACACTCACATGACTTTCTCTACTCTTGTACAAACTATTTATACCAACGCTTATTCTCCATCTAGTTCATGTTAATCGAGATAAACATCTGCAGACCCTATCTTATTGCTAATTTTCTTGTAGATGTAAGGGGAATATATATTTACAAGGGCAATATAGAAAAACAGTAGCCTTTAAGCACATACATATCTGTTAATAGCTGGTTGCTAGGTGCAGCACCATTCCCTTTGCCACAGATTATAACTCTTTGCATATCCAAGACAAAAAAAATGAATAACGAATTTGAGAAAAAGTATAAGTATTGGAAAATTTAAGGAAATAACAAGGAATATCTCGAAAACGGTTCACTCAACAAAAGAAATGTATATGACATAAGTTGTGTATTTTAACGCGATCTACATTTTTTGTGCAGTAAAATTTTGTCTATCTCTTATGGTTTACCAGTTATGCAAAAGTTGTTCACAATGAAGAATACTTTTGGAAACATTCCCAGAAAATTCAAGATATACATTTCATTTCTCATGACATTGTCTTAAAGATATGATATTTTCATCAAAATCGTTAGAGCCGTTTTTGAGAAAATTAAAATTTTCGAAAAATCTTCCATGTAAAGGGTAGTCTGGGGTGGGGGGATTTTCTTGAAAACCTTCGTGTCACATCTCTGGAAGATACTGAACTTAAATACCAAGTTTGGTGCTTATCCGACTGTTCGTTTTTGAGTTATGCTGTTCACAGACACACACACACACACACACACACACACACACAGACACACACACACAGACACACACACACAGACACACACACGGACATGTTTCCAAAAATGCTTTTTTTTGGATTCAGTGATTCTCAAAACATGTATTTCCGGCGAAATCTCGGTATCGAATTTTTGGGTGGAATGCAATACTTCCCCTACTTACTATACGTAGTAGAGAAAGTAAAAAAGTATAAGTATTGGAAAATTTAAGGAAATAACAATCAATATCTCGAAAACGGTTCACTCAACAAAAGAAATGTATATGACAGAAGTTGTGTATTTTAACGCGATCTACATTTTTTGTGTAGTAACATTTTGTCTATCTCTTATGGTTTACCAGTTATGCAAAAGTCGTTCACAATGAAGAATACTTTTGGAGACATTCGCAGAAAATTCGAGATATACATTTCATTTCTCGTGACATTACCCTAAACATATGATATTTTCATCAAAATCGTTAGAGCCATTTTTAAGAAAATTAAAATTTTCGAAAAATCTTCCATGTAAAGGGTAGTCTGGGGTGGGGGGATTTTCTTGAAAACCTTCGTGTCGCATCTCTGGAAGATACTGAACCTAAATACCAAGTTTGGTGTTTATCCGACTGTTCGTTTTTGAGTTATGCTGTTCACAGACACACACACACACACACAGACACACACAGACACACACACACACAGACACACACACGGACATGTTTCCAAAAATGCTTTTTTTGGATTCAGGAGGTCTCAAAACGTGTATTTCCGGTGAAATCTCGGTATCGAATTTTTGGGTGGAATGCAATACTTCCCCTACTTACTATACGTAGTAGAGAAAGTAAAAATTGGCCCCGCCCATTATTTTCCAACCCCTCTCCTTTTGGTGAGGGGTTTTGTTATACCAACCCTAAAAGAATGAAGATAACATGACTTATACGGGGTGTTTCCAAAATAGAGGGCATAATTTGAGGTACGTATTCCCCATATGTCGACAATAAAGAAGTCCATTACAACATGTGCCCGAAAATGCTTGGTTTATAGCCTTCAAAACGGTGAGATTCACGGGCACGTGGATGTTGCAACTCCTGCTTGAGTACAGGCTCACACAACCCCAAACTCCAGGAGTATTTCCCCACAATTCCATGTCAGGCACCGGAGACAAATACATCAACGCTTTTAAATGGCCCCACAAGTAGGAATTGACAGGGTTCAAATATCTATCGTTTAGGAAACCTTTGATCGAAGTACTGGCGAGTGATACGACTGATGTGTGCCATCATGCAAGAAGTGAGCTTGTTGACGAATGCTCAATGGAGTGTCTTCACACTCAAGAGGTATGGTGTTTTCCAGAAGCTTGTGTACGCCTGTTTACACGTGGATGTCCAACTAAGCGATCACCAGTGATACCGACCCACATGTTGAGAGTGAACCCCACTTGGTGATGCATGTGCCCATACATGCTGATTGTGGAAATGTGTAATGCCATCTCGTTGCTTCATGTTAAATAATACTAAGGCAGGAGAGTTGTAGCACACTGCTGCACGAACATCAATCTGCTGGTGACAGGGCTTCAGCAAATAACAAGGATACAACAGTCTCCAGGAACATTAACCCTCGTGTACTGATAGAAGCACAGAATCTCCTCCTCTACATCTGGAGTTGTAGGTCTTGGTCGTCCCCACCCCAAACCAGGAAGTGTTAACTTCCCATGAGCGCACAGACGGCGGGCGACGGAGACGTTCAGATGTCTTCCGATCTGGAATCCTCTCTTGATACAGACGAGCCAGAGCAGCATGAAGTGCATTTCTGCCAGTTCCTGATTTGAGTACATGATGTCGCTCAGTCGAACACAACACTCAATGTACCTACCCTTCGCCTCGGAATGAACTGTCAGTGTGTCCTGTTACCTGCGGGAAGAAAAACGTTCCGATGAATACCACTGTTTTGAAGGCCGTAACCCAGAAAGCAAGCATTTGCGGACACATGTTGTAATGGGTTTTTTATTATCTATATATGGGAATTTATGCCCTCTATTTCTGAAACATTCTGTATTTTCATTTCACGAAAGTATTGAGAAAGCAGGCCAATTCATACCAACCGCTTTCTGCCCCCTCTTCCGTAAGGGATGGGTTTTCTCATAGCACCCCCACAGTGTTTTTATCCTTGTCCTAAAAAACGCGTACCAAATTTCGACGAAATCGGTGCGAGAATATAGGAGTCTGTAAGGAACATACATAGGCTTTTATATAGAGTCCGGTAGAGGAACGGGCGATTTTACATTATATGTTTTCTCTTACAGCTCAATGAATAAAATGAAAACTGCTATGGCATTTAGTAAACTTGAATCAGTGGGCAGGTCAACAACGTGATTTTGCAGTGAAACATTTTTATAAAAACAACTATAGTTATGTGGGCGTTAAACGCCGATTTCTCGTCCCATCTGCTCATTCCATAAAAATATGGGATAAGAATTTTGAAGAAGCTGGTTCGACGTCAAGAAGATGATGTCCAATATGCTCGGCGGTGAAGCATTCTGCTGCATTGAACTGTATGAAGAATACTGCTCTTAGATCCCTGGAAGCTTCGGTTAGTGCCTTGTGATTTTTGAAGAGTAAATCACACGAATGAAGATTATAGACGAATCACATTTATATTTGTCTGGCTTTGTAAACAAACAAATTCAGGCATTCGTCTCGAAACTGTTATAATAATGCATTCATTATCAAACTGGACCTTCTAATAAAAAACGTCAAGTATCTCGATCCGTCCTCAGAAAGACGGACAAAGTAATTGTTACCAGATGACTGAAGTCCTAAGAAAATGCTTGGATATTACTACTGTGGCGGCGGCGAAGGAATACTCTGAAACTAAAACGGAGCTCGTGTTTGTATGTTAGCAGGATCTCTCTGTCTCAATGTGACGGGGCTACCCTTGGTTGTTACGTTGTCCGGTTAGCATGAACGGAATAAAAGTTTACAGTGGCCTGGAAAGTTGTCTGGTAATTCATATTGATGAAAAACTGCATATTAAGGAGGATCAGAACTTGTTTTGCTCCTTAGAATGCACTCCCGCCCTGTGTATAAATACTTGGAGATGTTAGTTACGGATTGATTTACTCCATCATAAGACTAGCCATCAGTGGCCGGATTCATCACTTAATCCAGAATGGCTTGGTGATGTACTACGTAATCAATTTGACGCCGATTGTAAATTGTGCAGAAAGAAGTTTAAATTCGGTAATATGGGGCGCCAGGAAGCTGTTAAACATTGCCCAAATACAGTATTTTGGTCAGGGAAGTTTGTTTCACATTTTTGCTGGGAACCCTGAAAATGGTCTCTGTAGAGTCAATATGAGATTGTGACGTCTTGTTTCATTAATATGCTATCCTACCTGTCGGAAGGATGTTAACTAGGGAACATCGCCTTTGTTCCGGAACCTCCATGTTTAGAAACCAGTAGGCTCTCCACTACGCCGCAGAGGCAAACAGTGGTTACATTGTTAAAATTCTGTTGATTTATTTTAGAAAAATCTCTTTCCCTCCTTTTTATATAATTTTATTGTTCCTGTTTGTTGTGGTTTCAAGTAGGAAAATAAAGTACGTAGAAGGAACGAATCAATCATTGTACACACGGAGGCTTTCACGGCCGGCGTCATAACTAATAAATGAATTACAACTATCCGGGCTTGTAGGCCGTGGTCTAGAAGGCATCATGGATACTGACGTTTCGCCAAGTACAGCGCTTGGCATCTTCAGGGTGAAGTGATTCAGTGTCTGCGATGGTCGTAGTCTGAATGCGGAGGTTTTTTTCGAGTGGAGGAGAAAATGATTTAATCACTGACCTCAGCCCCGATGGGAGTCGAGACTGAGAGTGTGGGACTCACCGACAGATCGGCATACCCACTAAAAACTCCTCCACCGGAGAGGGAAAAGTCAAGAGTGAAGGTGAGGCAGTACCGCATTAAGCACCTGCGGATTCAAGGTGATAGGTATTGTTCGGCAGGCATAGCCTAAACCGGGTGAAGGAAGGTGCCAGGACGCAAGCATGACCGAGGCCCTGCTTGCACCCTTGGGAATTTAGGGTGAGAAAAATGTAGGAAGTTAGAGTGGATTATGACAGGATTGTAGGGTGATTACTTTGGTTTCCGGCGTGCTCGGTAGTCGACTGTCGGAGTGTTCTGTTTGGGCCCCCACGGGGGCTCATGCAGTTGTTGTGGAGGTCGTTTGCTTATAACAGCATCCAGCGTCGTCTGGAGTGCTGATAACTCGTCCTTAATGAGTAGTCTGTCGTTGTTGCAGTGTTCCTCGAAGTAGGTTGGTATTGTAATTCTGCTAGGAAGCGTTGCTGCTAGTAATATGGTGCCGTGGTCCTCTTGGAGTTCGGTGAGTACCTCCTCCAAGGAGGCCAGTTTGGTGGTGATGTTGAGAAGCTCCAGCTTCTGGAGGATCTCAGCTGAAGCTCGCGTGCAGTTGGTTGAGGCAGTTTCAGGCATGTCGCCTACTGCAGGAGGCCCGTTCTCCAAGGTGCGGTCAGGCTGCGGTGATAACCGATGCTGCCGCGTAGGCACCTTGGCCTTCTGCTGTGGCGGTGTTGAGTGTCGTTGGCGTAGCGGGCAACAAGCTTGTCCGGTGAAGTGGTCGTGTCCCCAGCAGGTTGCACAGAAGCGGCGTCGACGAGTCAAATCGTGCTGCTGGCAGACAGACGTTAAGTTAGGTGCCCCACATTAGTGGCACCGTGGCTGAGCGGTACAGCCTACCTCACTGTGCCCGTAAAGGCAGCAGCGTCCATGTGGAGTGGCTCGGCTCGATTCTTAGGCTCTTGCCCAAGAACTGAAGGCCGTCGGCGAGGGCAGCGTCATAGTGTGTCTTTTCCTGAAAGAAAAGGCGCACGAGCGGTGTTGGGCCCTTCCGAGATTGAATCCTTGTGGCCTTCCAGGCTGATGACCAAACTGCTGTACGCAGCTGAGAATGGTCTGCGTCGGCAGATACTGGTGGACACCCACGACCACAGCGCTGAAAAGAAGATAGCGCTGGGCTTGGTCTTCACCAGGCGAAGAGGCGTCCGATACGCTGTCGTCGGGGACTTCAGCGTAATGCGGCTGCGGCGGCTGTTTCGTCGATCGGCGAGTCCGATTCGTCGGCGGAAGTTTCTGCTGCTACTCAGCCCTGCGGTGTCTCCTTCCCATGGTGCTAGAAGGTCCTGTCGACTCGGAGATTTTCAGATTCAGATTTGTTTATTGAATAAATTTGGCCTGGTGCCGGTACATTGGGCCCGGCTTACAGGCAGTTAAATATATACATAAGGATCCATACGGTGGCCAGCATTAGGCCACCGAGAACAATCTCAGTCTGTACTTTTTAGTTGGTTCATGTTCTAGTTTGTTTTGAAAAATGTTTTTTTTTCCTCAATATATACAAATGTACACACACACACACACCTGGCCATGCCTTACACGTTCCAGTTCTATCACACGGATTCACACGAGCTATTTACACTGCACTAATTACACTGTGAACACTATTTACAGTCCGCGGTTTTGCTGTGCGGCAGCGTGGCTCATGATGTTGTTGATGCGGCGATCGTAGGGGCCTCTGCCGTAAGGGGGTGCGACCTAGAGCCTGATGCGATGGGCGCGCGCAGAGACGAGCCGAGAGTTACCTAGAAGTGCCTGATTCTCGCATGTTTCGGCTCGATGCCGGAGATAAGGGAGTTTGAATGTCTCCTGATGCGCGCCCATATTTTGTTATTAATTCAGGAAGGAATGGCATGTTTGCTTCACGGTGAAGAGTGCGATTGTTGGTGAGGATGGGAGATCTGAGGATTTTTCTTAGGGAAAGGTTTTGGATGGTTTGGAGCTGTTTTAGGAGGGAGTTGGGGGCGTTGGCCCAGGCTACGCAGGTGTAAAGAACCACCGTCAGGATGAAAGATTTGTACAAGATTAATTTAGATTTCATTTGTAGCTGTTTGCTACGAAAGATGGGGGCGCATAACTTTAATCGCTGCCGCCCTTTGTTGGCGGTATCTTTCAAATGGGTAGACCACCGCAACGTGCGGTCCATTGTGACGCCAAGGTACTTGACATGCTGACGGCAGTGCAACCTTTGACCGCCGACCGTTAGGTCCATGGCCGGGAGGCGCAGCTTCCGAGTAAAATAAATCAGCTGACACTTGTTTGCATTAATTTCTATTTTCCAACCATGAAGCCATGAGAGGAAGCGGTCAATGTACCGCTCCATTTCTCGGAGGATGGCGCTCTTATATAGTGGGGGTGGGCGGGGCTTACTGTGAGGTCCTGTGCAGTGATTGGCTCGCGTCTCTGGGAGTGGGTGGATTTGGCGAGGTATTATTATGTCTGCTATTTCTGTGTGTCTGATCTGTCTTGGTGGACTCCAACGTTGACATACCAGCTCTGGTCACAACAGACTGGACCAGCGAGGTCGACTGGGATGCAGCAGTCCTTGACTTAACCCGAACCGTGGACCCGCGTCCTCGCATCGATTCTATCGGTGCGCTAGAGGCGGCAGCCGCGGCTTTCTCCCAACACATCCTGACTGTGGTACGCGCGCACACATACCGCATCCCGTCTGACAATCCCAACCCGAGGACCATACCAAATGAACTCCGGCAGTTGCTAAAGGCCAAGGCCACTGTTCGGAAGCTATGGCAGCGCTTCCGCCATCCCAGGATCCAAGCAGTTTACCAGCGGTTCAAAACCCTGGCTAGGCGACTGCTTCGCGCGCACCGCTCTGCGGCCTGGGAAAACACCTTGAAAAACGTCAACCTGGAAGAGAAACAACCCTGGCGGATAATCAGATCCCTGAGAAGGGACAAAACGCAGTATCAGCATCCATTGCATGGCACTCGAGGGAGACTCGCTTTCGAGCCCCAAGAGAAAGCCACGGATTTCGCAGACCATCTAGAGTCTCAATTCGAGCCTAGGGAAGACCCCCAAGACGAGGACTTCACTGAACTCGTGGAGGCGACGGTGGACTACCTCTATGAGGACCCACCTCCCCCCCACGAGCAGATCCACATCCCAATAGTCACCCCACGAGAGGTGGCCTCCCAAATCCAAAATCTCAACCCTAACAAATCCCCTGGGCATGACGGCGTCACGGCGTCCATGCTACAGCACCTTCCCAAGAAGGCCGTCATCCATTTGACGCGGATTTATAATGCATGCCTACGCCTCCGTCACTTTCCAACTAGTTGGAAGGAGGCGAGGGTGGTCTGCATTCTGAAGCCCGGCAAGGATCCGGTTTTCCCTTCCAACTACCGCTCCATCAGCTTGCTCCCGATCGTCTCAAAAGTTTTTGAGCGATTGCTCCTCCCCCGACTTACACCTCTTTTCGAGGATAGGCATCTCCTCCCGGATCATCAGTTCGGTTTTCGTCGGGGACATTCCACGACCCTGCAGCTACTGCGATTGGCTGAGAAGGCTGCCCTGGGCTTCCAGGAAAACTTCAAAACCATGGCAGTGCTGTTAGACGTGGAAAAGGCCTTCTCCACAACGTGGCACCAGGGGCTATTGTACAAGCTCAAGGAAGCAAACATCCCTCCCCCCTACCTCACCCTGATTGGCAGCTTCCTACGGGATCGCTCTTTCAGGGTGCGGGTGGAGGGGCGGCTATCCTCAGTCAGACCCATAGCGGCCGGGGTACCGGAAGGCAGTGTACTGTCGCCGTTACTCTTCGCTGCCTACATGTCTGACTTCCCCATGGAACCCAGCACTGTTACGTGCCAATATGCCGACGACGTCCTCATATTGGCACAGAACAAGAATGTCCGTTACTGCTTCCCTCCACTACAGAGACAGCTCCAGGCCATCGGCAGATGGAGTGAAAAGTGGAGAATGGCCATTAGCCCGCAGAAGAGCTCAGCTCTCCTGCTCGCTAAGGTTCATGGCTGGCGGCCCGAGAGATCCCTGCGGTTGAGGCGGAGAAGGATCCCTTGGGTCCGATCCGCCAAATACCTAGGGGTTCTGCTCGACCGCGGCCTCACATTCACTCCTCATGTCAAGGCTAAGGCCAGCCTAGGTCACGCCGCCCTTCGGCAGTTGTACCCCATCTTCCACTCTACAATGCCTACCCGCCTTAAACTGCGCCTGTATCGGGCGATCATCCCGCCACTAATTCTGTACGGCTGCGAGGTCTGGGGCTCGGTGGCTCCGTCCACTATGCGCAGACTCCAGACCGTGCAGAACAGGGCACTAAGGATGATCTACGGCACAGATCGCAGATTCCCGTCACACATTCTTCACTCCCAATCAGGACTCCCTTACATTGTGGATGTTGTACGAGAAAGAGCTCGTACAATTTACACAAAGCTTGCACCTCATCCCAACCGACTGGTTAATGTGCTTGGCCAATACGACCAACGCCAACCGAGGCGACGAAGAAGCTACCGCCTCCCCAAGGATGTCCTTGGTCCATAACTGCCACTTCATCCTATCTACCACACGCACCCCAAGTTAAGCAGCATTGAGACGGGTCACGGCTGGTTGGGTGACCACTCAGCCGCACCACTCAACTGCTTTCCTTGGTACCCTCACACCAAAATACCCATTCCCATCGGCCCCCGCTAGAGGCACTGCTTAACTGACGGTCCAGCAAGCGGCCGCCAAGTTAAGCAGCATCGAGCTCGGTCACCGTCTGGTCGCTTGTCCGCCCAGGCGGTATCACCGACCCGAGCCAATAGCAACACGAGGGGCCAGCAACCGCCATCATCATGTTGACAACGACAAAACGCTTGCTATTTGACTAATCTACATCACCGCACGGGTAAATCCGTAACTAAACGGATAGGTACCGTGGCGATTAACCTTCCGCCCGAGTAAACTCGGGCGACCTGTTCTTGCTCCTGGCTCCTGGTGTGTCTGTTTCTCCAAGATAGGTGTCCAGGCTTTATGCACACGGAGAGCTTCCGTGGCAAGGCCGCGAGGATTACATTAACAGGTCGGTTTACCCTTAGACTTCTGGGCAGTGTAGATAACCTGTGAAATTTCTCTTTTGGCCAATTGCTGTTACATGACAACTCCACGGGAAGTCTGGATAATGATTATTATTATCCTTGCACCGAGAGAAGAACGAACCTGTTGAGGAGGTTTATATGTTGTAGCGGTGATGTCGACTGCTACTCTATCTCGGGTGGGTAAAGCCACGTGTCAACTACCAATAATGCTAGTCTTGTCTGGAGTGAGTGACTCCCGAAACCAACGTGAAGGTCAGAATTGGAAGAACGTTTCTCGGAATTGTCCACATTTTATACTTTGCCAGACAGACCTAATTTCCCCGCTGTTTTTTTCCATTGGCTACTTTCTTATGACAATAAAATCATTCATGTACTTTTCTCTGGTAAAACTTGACTCTTTGGGAGTTATCTTAATATTACCTATTTCACTTGCCCCTGTGTGATCCGATCGTTACTGTACACATTTCAGATGTGTATACCTACATACTTATTTACTATTTATATCTCTTTTCCCATTCTCAATTCTTTCTTAAATAGTTTCTCTCTTTTCTGTAATTATTTCCTACTTTGACATGTTTGTTTCCAATAATTTCCGTCCAAAATTCTATAGCGAGGTTTCACTAGAAATACATGTTTTGAGGCCCCTGCATAAATAAAAACATTTTTAGAAAAAGGTCTGCATGTTTCTGAACAGCATAACCTAAAACGAAAAGTTGGATAAATACCAAACTTGGTATTTAGGTTCAGTATCTTTAAAAGATGCGACACGCAGATGTTCAAGAAAATCCTCCCACCCCAGACTACCCTTTGCGTGGAATATTTTTCGAAAACTTCGATTTTCTCAGAAATGGCTCAAACGATTTTGTTTAAAATATCATATATTTAAGATAGTTTAATGACAAATGAAATGTGTATCTTGAACTCACTGGGAATGTCCCCAAAAGTCCTCTTCATTCTGAATGACTTTTACATAACTGGTAAACCTAAGAGATACAGAAATGTTACTACACAAAAATGTAGATCTCGTTGAAACACACAATTTATGTCATATCCACTTTTTTTTGCCCAGTGAACCATTTCCGAGATATTCCTTGTTATTTGTTTGAATTTTCCAATACTTATCCTTTTTCTCAAATGGGAACTTGAGGCTGACTTCTGACGCATCTGTGTTGTTCCTGGCAGTTGCTTCAGTGGACTCAGAGTCCTGGGTTCGATGGTTGGATGGCAGGGATTTGAAATTTGTTTTTGGTAGAGCTGAGGTTCTTGTTTTCAGGGGTGGTGACAGTGCCTTGATGATATTAATAATTCTGCCGGCGAAGTTTGAGTTATTTCTTTATTTTGGTTACGAAAATTCCGATCTGGTCAACCCGCCACCTTCGTCGTCGAAACCACTGTTATCCTTATCACTTTCGAAGTCGCTACTTATGTGTTTCTCCGATTAGCCCTCGAATTGCCTAGATTTCACAACTTCATTTTTACACTATAAATTTTCTGATTATTTTCTTCTAGTTTTGTTTCGTCGACCGTCCTCGTGGTTAGTTTGTACCGGAATGTATCTCGGCGTTTCTTTCCTCTTTCACGCCTTTCGCCAAACTTAGAATTTCCCCCCCCCCACCTTTCTTATGTTTCGTTCCGTTTTAAGTTCAAACGTATCATGTGATACATACGCGATCTTTTGATTGGCTATCATTTTGTTTCATAATTTTTATTATTGGCTACCCCCACTTGACAGCTTTCACATCTGCTTCTTACAGCTTATTTTGAGTTTTAAAATCTTCCCACGAATATTCTTAGATCGTAGATAAGGCACGTATACTTCCTAACCCTTATAAGCTTTGAAACCGTTGTAAACCACCCGTCCGAGCCAGAGTACAAAGCGAGACTTCCGGTAGGCTTGTTGTCGTCCACGCAGGTAGATACATCCTTGCAGGATAACAAACCTTGTTTCCTGTCTTTCCTACAAAACCCATTCCTAATATGAATTCAGCACATTCTTGTCGTTATGTTCGATCGTATATTATTATTATTATTATTATTATTATTATTATTATTATTATTATTATTACTCCTGGGTCTCGATAACCAGCTTCATATGCCCTGACGGTAAATTTATCATCGGACCTTTAGGTTGGATGATGGGTTTATCGTTAATGTCCCATCTAAGCTAATCTAATGTCCCTCTCTCCCTCTGTTCCTTTCATTTATCATTTTATTTATTTATTTAGTGGCTTACGACGATTTGATGGCGAGCCCACCGTTACACATTTATTCTGTTCACAATACATTTCAATCACTGAACACAATGCAATTTCAAATTTGACACAAGTATTTTCACAAAATAAAAGAAAAACAATCTACATAATATCTGGCGGTCAGCAACCAGGCTACAAAACATTTATATTTAAGGAATCTGTTTATACATACACAATACATTCTTCAAACAATTTTTTTTAATTACACATCTTAGTTCCATCTTTCTCTCTCTCTCTCTCTCTCTCTCTCTCTCTCTCTCTCTTGCATTATATACAATACTTGTTTTCTTGAGGCTATTAACAGCCTCCACACCCAGACACCTGTTGGTACCTTTTTCTGCCAGGTATACATTCTGTCCGGTATGTCATTAACATCGTGAATGTCAAGCACACCGTTTTAACAGGACATTGCTATCCCAAAGCTACCAATTTGTTTGTAAACAAGGTTCGCATATATAACTTTCCTTACTCGTGTTCCGAGTGCGTTTGTACATTTTCCCTGTCCGACTCTACTAAATTTCTTTGGTCCTGCTTAAATGGACGAATTAATGATAAATGGTACCTACCGATTATTTTCCCGGTCCTCATTGTTGGAGTTGATATACCCTGTCCCCGAAGGTTTGTGATATCCGATAAGGACCTTTCCAACACATATACATACGTCTGTATTCCTTCTTTCTGTTGGTGGTTTAAGCAGTCTGCTGATGCTACATATTCGTGTATACCTGATAGGGACATGTTTTGTTTACTCACTACCTGCGAGTCGTCCGGTCTCTCACCATAATAAACACTTTCATTTTCTATGTTTAACCCACAATACTGGGGTGCTTGACCTACTTCTGACTCATCAGCTGACTGCAGTGGCGTGTCGTTAAGATCTCTCCCTTCGCACAATTGTTGCGTAAAAATTCTCACCACATCAATGCCTCCCCCAATGTGCAAATATTCAATAAAAAATTGTTCTCCTTGTATTTGCTCTTCTATTTCGGTTAGTACCGTGTATTCCATACTCGGAGTTTGAACGAACGATATTGTTCTTAGTGATCCGTCTACTGTAAGTGTCAATAGCGCTCGTCCATAGTCAATAGTGGCTTGGAATGCATTTAGCACGTCGCTTCCCATCAGTATGTCTACTACCAGTTTGTCTATTACTAAACACAATATTTCAAGTTCAACATCCCCTATGCAAGCATTAATCACTACCTGCTGCGATATCTTTTGTTTCGCGCGGCCTACAGCCATTATGCAGTACGCGTTTTTTACGGGTAGTGTCTGTAAGTTATTTTTCTTTTCACTGAGGTGGTTGAAGAGTGCTTTACTGCACGCAGAGAGAATGGCTCCAGTGTCTATTGTTACCAAGTACGTCTCATTTTCGATTACTGCCGCTACTCTCGGGGATTCCGTTATTTCCTGGGTTTGACTTATCTCCGTGTATCCGAATTCCTTGTCATGACAGTTTCGGCTGATATTGTGGCCTACACTATTTGCTTCTGTATTTTTGTTTTCGTTCCCTGTGTAATGCGAGAACCTGCACGCATTCTCTGAGATTGAGCCTGGGAACGCTACGACTCTTCCTGTCTCTAGTTTTCCGACCGTCGTGGCCACGATCCTTGACTGGGGCCTATCCCTTGGCCTATGCTTTGTCCTGCCATTGCCCCGCTTAGGTGACCTATCGCGTCATCCATTTCGCGGTGGACATTTTGCGGCTGTCGTGTCTGTGATGGGTACCCGCTCGGCGTCAATGCGTGGCTGTACGTAGGCATGCTTAAGAGCTCGTGGTTCTCATTTCTACGTGGCGGGGTCGCTGGCCGGCTTGGAGGTGTTCTTGGCCTGTTCGGAGGTGTCCTTGGCCTGCCCGGAGTGTTTCCAGGTCGGTTCGGGGGAGTTTCTGGGCGATTCGGAGGCGTTCTTGGCCTATCCGCTGTTCCACCGTGAAGGTTATTTCCCCTGTGTTGCCTACTATTCGCTGGGTACCTGGAGAATCTCATGTACTGAACGGGATACTCCTCACGTTGCCTCGGTGGCCTACCCGTGCCCGTTTGGTCCCAGGACCTATAGTTTCTCTCCCGGTTTCTTGTAAATGGCTCTTGATAACGCTGTCGGACTGTGGAATAGTTGTTCAACGCACCTTGTGCCCTCTTCCCATCATTACGATGCGATTGCATCCGATCAATGTGTCTACCTTCAGTCCTGATTCTGGGCCTATCTTCTTCCCGCGTTCCGTACACCTGCAGAGCAGTAAGGAGTTCTATGGCTTCGCTCAGCGTCCTCGGACGTGCTACCACGAGGTGATGACGTATAACGTCTGGGAAGTGTCGTGTCAGGAGGGATACAAATTCACCTTCGGGCATCGGTGGGTCCAGGAGTTGACTTAAGTGGCCGAGTCGCAAGAAGTAGTCGACCATCGACTCACGCTTCTCTTCCCTGTATCGGCCATTATTTATTTCTGCGTGCACCCTGTATTGTGCAACGCCACTCCAATATTTTTCTAAAAATGCAGACCTAAAATGTTCATATTGTGCATGCTCGCCCACCGTCAATCGAAACCAACTCAGGGACGGGCCTATTAAGCTCCTTTTTATAATTACCATTTTGAAACGGTCTGGAATTCCCCTAAGTGCGAAATAAGATTCGAGGTCGTTAATGAATTGCTTCGCATTATCGAATTCACTGTTGAACTTGGGGATTGGCAGTTCATTCAAAAATTGTAAAGGTATATTTATTGCATTGTTGCAGTGGCCCTACGGTGCTTGACATTTCACTTGCCGTGTGCGGCGAGGCCGAAGGAAGGCAGGCAGGTTCGTTCGACCTCGGTTCGCTACTCGAGTTGTTACCCTGGAACGACGAAAGCGCGGAAACCTGAGAGGTAATTCGCGCGTCCGTGGCTCCCTGGGATCGCGGTTCGATTTGTTCTAGCGCGTCCCTGCGAGCATTGACGGTCTGTGTCAGTTCCTCCCTTAATTTGTTAACCCCTGCTTCAAGTGCCTGTTGCTTGTTCTGTAATGCTACACAGACTGTCATTACTTCTTCCCTTGCCTTATCACTAATTGTACATATTAAGTTTTCATTGCTTACAATTTGTTGTGCCCTGATGACGTCTATTTCCACGACAAGTTCCTTCCTTACTACTTCTACACTATTCTGTGTTGCTTTTAGTTCGTTTCTTATATATTCTACATCCTCGTAGATTACATTTTGACTTGCTCTAATTTCTAACATGACACCCTGTATTTTATTTTCTAAGCCCTGACTGATTTCCTTCTGTTGGATGCTTAATTGTGAGGCTATTTGCTGCTGCAATGTTTGTTCCTGGGTGGACAATTGTTGTTTTAGTGTTTGGTCCTGTACTGTTAATCGTTGAGTTAGTGTTTGCTCTTGTTCTGTTAATCGTTGTGTCAGTGTGTGTCCAAGTGTTTGCTCTTGTTCTGTTATTTTAGTATTTAGGAGGCTCAATTGAGCCAACATTTGTTGCAGCATTTCGCTCGTGTTAAGTAATCCGGTAACTTGGTTGTCTAATGTTTCGCTATCTCCATTTTCTACACCTACCCGCGTGCTATTGTTAGTGAAATTTTCCCCTTGTTCATTGCTATTACCTTCCATATCGTTGCCGGTTAATTTCTTGTTTCTTAACAGCATTTACAAACATGCATAACCCAGTTTACCTATATCTATTGCATATGCACTCCCTTCCAAAATGTATTGACTTATGTATCATACACTTAACACTTACTCGGTGCTGAGTTGAGCTGCTGCGAAGTGTTGTAGTAGTTCACAAAACACTTCACTACACTTACACACTTTTTGAACACTGATGATGTCTGCGTTGAATGCCTGCTTCCTTGTTGTAATGGAGCGGCGTCGATGTCGCTTGTTGCCACGCGTCTATCGGTACACTCTGCTGCTGCCGTCGACTCTGGTGGTTGCTGATGTCGTCATCGGCGTCGTCTTTCTGTCCTTCCTTCCGTTGTCGGTTCTCCGGGTGTTTTATCCGCTGGCAGTATTTCGAGCCCCACGTTGGGCGCCATATGACGCTGACCTCTGACGCATCTGTGTTGTTCCTGGCAGTTGCTTCAGTGGACTCAGAGTCCTGGGTTCGATGGTTGGATGGCAGGGATTTGGAATTTGTTTTTGGTAGAGCTGAGGTTCTTGTTTTCAGGGGTGGTGACACTGCCTTGATGATATTAATAATTCTGCCGGCGAAGTTTGAGTTATTTCTTTATTTTGGTTACGAAGATTCCGATCTGGTCAACCCGCCACCTTCGTCGTCGAAACCACTGTTATCCTTATCACTTTCGAAGTCGCTACTTATGTGTTTCTCCGACTAGCCCTCGAATTGCCTAGATTTCACAACTTCATTTTTACACTATAAATTTTCTGATTATTTTCTTCTAATTTTGTTTCGTCGACCGTCCTCGTGGTTAGTTTGTACCGGAATGTGTCTCGGCGTTTCTTTCCTCTTTCACGCCTTTCGCCAAACTTAGAATTTTCCCCCATCTTTCTTATGTTTCGTTCCGTTTTAAGTTCAAACGTATCATGTGATACATACGTGATCTTTTGATTGGCTATCATTTTGTTTCATGATTTTTATTATTGGCTACCCCCACTTGACAGCTTTCACATCTGCTTCTTACAGCTTATTTTGAGTTTTAAAATCTTCCCACGAATATTCTTAGATCGTAGATAAGGCACGTATACTTCCTAACCCTTCTAAGCTTTGAAACCGTTGTAAACCACCCGTCCGAGCCAGAGTACAAAGCGGGACTTCCGGTAGGCTTGTTGTCGTCCACGCAGGTAGATACATCCTTGCAGGATAACAAACCTTGTTTCCTGTCTTTCCTACAAAACCCATTCCTAATATGAATTCAGCACATTCTTGTCGTTATGTTCGATCGTATATTATTATTATTATTACTCCTGGGTCTCGATAACCAGCTTCAAACTCGTTATTCGTTTATGTATATGTCCTTGACACACAAAGAGAATGGAATGCTCCACATAGCAACCAGCCCTTAAAACATTTGACTATCGCTTAAAGCCTACCATATTCCCCTTGCACCTAGAAGAGAATAAGCGTTTGTTTGTACAAGAATAGAGAAAGTCATGTGAGTGTAACACATCAGATTTTTCTTTTACATAATTTGTTTATATTTAACGTGAGGTAGATGTTTTTGCTACAATGTGAAAATATAAGGAACATTTGAGATACTGTTGTTAACGTAATGAGCTCTGCTACCACAGAGGTACCAAAACTGTAAATAAACTGTAGCTTAATGGCAGTACCAACATGAAAGTTTAACACTGCCAGGGCTAATGAAAACCGCTCTATCGTATTACAGAAGTGAATGGAGGATATTAAAACAAATTTATAATTGAAACTTTTCTTGGTTAGATTAGTTGATTGCGAGTTTTAAATATCTAAAACGTGAAACAGTTGATGAAGACCTAAACACGATGAAAGTATTTTGGAAGTGAGAAAAAGCCACCAAGAATGTAACAAAACAAACATTTGTGTCTTGCTCATTCGACTGACACCTCGCTTCATTTCCTTCCTCTGGCAAACATTTGACGCTTCCTTAGTTTCGCACAAGTTGCCTGTGACTCTGCTCACCTTTAGAAAGTATTGTATTCTGTACTCAGATTTCACCGGAAATACACGTTTCGAAAAAACTCCGCGCACTTTTGTGTGTGTGTGAAAAGCATAGTTCAAAAACAATATATCAAATAAATACCAAACTTGGTATTTAATTTCAGCATATTCCAAAGATCATGCACCAAGGTTTTCAAGAAAATTCCACCATCCCAAACTACCCTTTATGTGGAAAAGTTATATTCTCAAAAATGGCTCTAATGACTTTGATTGAAATAATTCTTAAGTTTCCTTCACAAATAAAACACATGTTGAGTTTTTTGCGAATAGTTTGTGAAGTCTTCGTCATTCTGGTAAACCGCAAGAGATAGACAAACTATTATTGTACAAAATATGTAAACTTAGTTAAAGTAACAATTTATGTCAAAATTTGTTGTGTCGTTAACCATTTGCGATGTATTCTTTGTTATACATTGTTCAAGCGCTAAGTCGCTATTTGTTTTTTCTCATGGCCAGATAAAGAACATAGAATTTTAAAGGCATCTATCGCTTTAGTCCGCTGCATTCTTCTCGATTAGAAGAACACTCTGTAAAAGCTGGATAGAGAAGGTTTGTTTATTCAGTTGTTACGGTCGTGTGTTGTTTCCTATTAATACAGGATGTTCCCCACTTCATTGTTGGATAAATTAGAGTGAACGTGGTTCTATTGCAGCGCATGCTCACTGGTTGTTACTTCAGTCAAAGGTTACACATGTGACATTTCTTCTGCATTTAATTACAGCAATGAAATTTCAGTACATCTTTTCGCCTTTTTGGAAAAAGAATTGTTTAGAAGAACATCATGTTGGTTGAGCACCACTGAAACGTACAAATAAATAAATTGAGTTTTATTTATGGACGCTCTTTAGCTGCTGTGGTTCTTAGCGTCCCATTCTATATTGGGCGTGAAAGACGGATAATTTGCTCAGAGGTCTCTTTATCAGGCTTGAGGTTCTTTTACGTGCCGTAAATCTACGACACGGGACCACCGCCTTTACTTCCCTTCCGAATGAAGACATGCTAAGGATTTTTACTCCCGAAAAAGTGCACCGCCTTCCGCCACGACGTGGGGAGCTAGAGGCACGGAAGACGACAAAGGAACCCGATGAAGTGAGGGTGTGCTGCTGCACGTCTAACAGCTTCGGTCAGAAACACTCTGGTGTCATTCTTGTTGCTGGGGAACGGTTTGCTTTGTCCACCAAACTCAACTATCCGAGTTGTATTGTTCAAAAAAGCAGTAGTGATTTGTCAGTCTTGAGATGTCCAGGAAGGCAACTTCACTATTTTGTGAAATCATTTCTAAATTCTTGACCGAGTGTGAAGCAAGTAATATGAAATTAAAAGTAAACAAATATGAAATTAAGAAATCTAAAAAACACTGCACCATGTCATAAGGTTGCAGTTTATTCGCTTTGGCGCAATGAGAAAGTGCTGATTGATTGATCGGCCCTATGCAAACGTTCAAATTGTTGCTCTCCTTAACGGACCGAGTGATGAACGACCACCGACTGGCCTTTGTTTACTGCAGCAGTGATTCAGCCGATATCTTGTTAAACACACTAACGATCTTAGTCCTCTCCTACAGCCGTGCTGACAGTAGTTCCTAGGAGACTTTCACAGCAAGTCTAACTTTTAACTTCTATTGGGGACCTCAAAATATGTAGGTGAAATGCAATACTTTCGATACTATAGCTAAAGAGTAGAGAAAGCTGTGTAGAGTATCTGGTTTACCCGGCTCCAATGAAACCAGATACACCAAAACTTGCTACAGGAAAAATGTAGAGATAATTAAAATACACAACTTGTGTCAAATTCGCTTTTCGCATGTTGAGCGTCGTCTAGCGGACATGCTTGAAAGTTTGTGATTCTTCTTTTGTTTCCATCACAAGAGCTTGTTACTACGAACAAACATTTGAATACTGTTCCCGCATGTTGCAAGCTTAATTGAAATTCTTCTTCTTCTTGCGTGATTCAGCACTTTTCTCTCCAACTTTCTTTGGCTTACCTGAAAGATACACAGCGGTAGCACGACGGTCCAACCTGTAGGCACAATATGGTCACCATATCTCGCAAATACGTCGAGGACGGGCCGATACCTCTCACTGGAGGACGAGAGTTAACATCTATTAGTGAGCGGGAGTGACTTTGAGCAGAACCGACACTAATGCGGACTAGCCCCCCCCCTCGCAAGAGGAGGTCGTAGCCCTTCAGGGACAGAGTGACTTTCATTCATCCATTTCAAAAATTATTAGTGGCAACAATGTCTGTTTGACGCTGCGAGCTTCTACATTCTTATCTATAGTGCTCTAATAAAGATGCTGTATCAAAATTGAGAGAATGCTCTACTCTTCCCGAAATAAGAAACACACTTTAGGTAAACAAAGCACAACACTCGGCCAAATAGTATGTTTGTGGTATTAATTCAGTTACCGTGCGAGGCGGCACGGCCACAAAGAGAAACAAATTATTTTAAATATATATCACAAGCATAATCCAGTGTTGTGCGAGAACAATTCAAACAGCGCAAAGAGCCCAAACAGTTTTCAAGAAGATTTTGTCAAGTTTGGCAGCATCAATGTAGAAGCTGAACAACTTTGAGGTATAATGGCTGTCATTGAACCACCATTTGTGCTCGTACCACTAGGTAATGTGTACAAGATTAGAATACGTTTGTATTCTGTACTAAAAGTATGTTCTTATTGTTCGTTTAAAATGTTGGTATACCATTAATAATTCGTAGGTAACAACCTGAACACGTAAAACATATACTAACGTTTTACTTGTGCTTACGAATAACTAGGTTGAACTTATTTCCTATATTATGATCATGTAAATTCTTTGTTCCCTATAAAAACAGTTTATTAGCTAAAACTTAAAGCGAAGAAACATTTAAAATTCTAAGTTCTTTCAAAATAGGTCTACAGTATTCATAGCGCTGAATTGCTTTAATATATCTCAAGCCTTTTGAGTTTTTGTAATATTGTGAGATTTCCCGGGATCCCTGGGTTGGTGTTGTCCTGGAATCGTTAGGGGCACCGTCCATCAAACGCGCATCGGGTCTCCTCTCTAACCCCACCTCCAAAGTGTGGTCTCCTCTATCTGACTAATCTTAACAATGTGAATTTGTCGTTGACAAAGAAACTCATGTGAATGTATCTGCTGCAGTAAAACAGGATTGTTACAAATGCACTGGGCATTGTAAGACGATTATTACCACTTTTAATTGTTGGTTTATGTCATACTATAAACAAGATTCCTTTATGTCGGCAAGCTTCAACTTCCCCATTTCTATAGAAGTATCAGGATTATAGAGAACCGGATATTACTTCTCAGCTTCATTTTAGCAAACAGCTGAAATACGGTTGTAGTGAACAGTAAGTTACTGGAACCCGGTTTGTTCTCGCTGCCATTCACACGTTTGGAGTAAAATACTGTCTATGTAGCCTCCTCAGGTAAAAGCGTGTTTTTCACTTTAGGCAGTACAGTACTGCTCATAAAAACAGTGAACTATTGCCAGTAAGTTACTGGAACCCGGTTTGTTCTCGCTGCCATTCACACGTTTGGAGTAAAATACTGTCTATGTAGCCTCCTCAAGTAAAAGCGTGTTTTTCACTTTAGGCAGTACAGTACTGCTCATAAAAACAGTGAACTATTGCCAGTAAGTTACTGGAACCCGGTTTGTTCTCGCTGCCATTCACACGTTTGCAGTAAAATACTGTCTATGTAGCCTCCTCAGGTAAAAGCGTGTTTTTCACTTTAGGCAGTACAGTACTGCTCATAAAAACAGTGAACTATTGCCAGTAAGTTACTGGAACCCGGTTTGTTCTCGCTGCCATTCACACGTTTGCAGTAAAATACTGTCTATGTAGCCTCCTCAGGTAAAAGCGTGTTTTTCACTTTAGGCAGTACAGTACTGCTCATAAAAACAGTGAACTATTGCCAGTAAGTTACTGGAACCCGGTTTGTTCTCGCTGCCATTCACACGTTTGCAGTAAAATACTGTCTATGTAGCCTCCTCAGGTAAAAGCGTGTTTTTCACTTTAGGCAGTACAGTACTGCTCATAAAAACAGTGAACTATTGCCAGTAAGTTACTGGAACCCGGTTTGTTCTCGCTGCCATTCACACGTTTGCAGTAAAATACTGTCTATGTAGCCTCCTCAGGTAAAAGCGTGTTTTTCACTTTAGGCAGTACAGTACTGCTCATAAAAACAGTGAACTATTGCCAGTAAGTTACTGGAACCCGGTTTGTTCTCGCTGCCATTCACACGTTTGGAGTAAAATACTGTCTAGGTAGCCTCCTCCAGGTAAAAGCGTGTTTTTCACTTTAGGCAGTACAGTACTGTTCATAAAAACAGTGAACTACTGTCAATAAATTACTGGAGCCCGGTCTGTTCTCGCTGCCATTCACACTTTTGCAGTAATGTATAATTGGCGCAACAGTTCTAGACTTGTGAAAATCTTAATGACCGCTATGAAGCGAGTTACTTACCAGATCAGGAGGTGACCGTCGTCTGCATGCTGCAGGAGTGTGTGGGACAGTTAGTGTCAAATATCCGCACACCGGTTAAGCTCTGCACTGATAAACTTATAGTTTATATACAGTATATTTAAATCCACCGCTGTAAAAAGCGCTTAATATAAAAACCTGTCAATGATGTGCCTCCAATTCTTCCACACCTGACAGCCCTTCCTCTTCTGTGGAATCACTCACATCACTGCTGTCGCTACTTTCTGCAGCGTTATCCTGGATGAGAATTCTTTCTATTTGCTTTTCTGCAATTCCATCTTTTTCGAAATAATGATTCTTAATTTATTAAACATGTCGACATACATCTTTCCATTCTGGCCTTCTAATTTCTGCAGGCCACCCATTTTTTGACATTAGCCCAGATTAATTCGATTGGTTTAGCTTGGATGATACGGTGGCAGTCTAAGTACATTATGGCCATGTTGTATTAATATCTGGTCAAGTATGTAGGACTTCTGAAGCGGTTTGTTGGCTTTAATTAAGTTATATAGCTTTGTTTTACTTATACTTTCATCAAAAGCTATATTATGCCCAAGTAACCAAGTTTGAGGTAGGTGGTTTGTCAATTTGAGTGTTGACGATAACCAGAACAGATCCAGCAGGCATATTAGGTATCAACATGGTGTTGATTCACTTCATGTAATTTTCTGTATTCATTTCTTGATGAAAATCTTGTTTTTTGTTGCGACTTATAAAAGAAGGGCATTTGGAACGAATTCGATCTTTCCAACAACAGGTGCCTGCAAACCTAATTCGCTATCGTCACTCCAACTTTTAGATGTTGTATGACTGCTGTGTATTATGACTCATCTTCACACACTATAGTTTGACCCTCTAATTTGTACCTCTGAGTAAGGTACTCTTCCAGCTGAGATCGTATGTCGTGCTTTTCTATTGGAACTCTTCTATTTGATTTCATTTTCTTCCACTTGAACCCTAAATATTTTATCATTTTTCTGTGATTTGTAGCACCGCCTTGAAAATTTATGCTGATATAAGTACATATAAAATTATAGTCATTTAGAAAGGTAGAATCAGACTGAAAAATTAAATGCCATAGCCGGGATTTGAACCACGGATCTTAGGCTTTCCGTGCCGTTGCTGTAACCCACTAGGTTATCGTGGCAACATTTGTTTGCTTTTTTATTAGAATTGTATTTTTTTTTAATTTTCTTCCACTTGAACCCTAAATATTTTATAATTTTTCTGAGACTTGTAGCACCACCTTGAAAATTTAGGCTGTCTTTCAGCTTGATGAGCAATCTGCTTATTGTTGGCACAGTTTTTTGTTCCACTTAGAAACTGTGAGTCGTGCGCCGAATGAGGCATTTGTCGAAATCGTCTATTTCTGTAATATGCTTAGGGACCTTATGTTTCTTCCCAGGTGTGTCAAATGGTACTCTTTCATCGATATGTTTTTTGTTATTTTTGAGAACTCTGGAAACGGAAGTCAGTGAAACACCAGTTGTTTAGGCTACGCTTTCTTTCACTCTCTTAAGCCTTTTGTGGAACTCGGGTGAACGTGTATTTTCTTCCTTCATCTCTGCTTCTTACCTCATGAAGTCGAGGACATTTGCTATTATTTACCTTTTTTTACCTTACCACTTAACTTTGAAAACGTAGGAACCATGGTTATAAATATCACAAATATAAAGTAAGCACTATTTAGGTACTACTCTCTTTGAAATTGCAACCGGATGCGGACACCTTCTATGTAGACTGTATATGTTACTCACTGGGAGTAAACAAAGATATTATATCGCTTTCGTTGAGTAATCTAAACATAAACCATTCGTAGCCAGCTGGGGTGGCAATCAGGGTCACGATTCCAGAAGTTTTGCGCCAGCTATCCTACTGTCTATGTAGCCTCCTCCAGGTATAACCGTGTTTTTCATTTTAGGCAGAACAGAACTGCTCATAAAAGCAGTGAATTATTACTGGACTTAATAAAACGCGGACGTAAGACACGCCCCTGTCCCTCCCTCCCTCATCGTCAATAAGGGAAGTTATTTATACTGCATTTCCCCAAACTGACCGACATCATGACGTAACTTTTCGTTACAGTCGCTCGTCTTGCTTGTTGCAATACGTCTAGAAAACGCTGACCGTCTTATCAACGTTAATCTAAGGTCACTTCTTTACGTACATTATCTCTAGAGGAAAGTTTCCAACAAACAATTCTTATCGTCCCGTGTTTGTACTCCAAGGTTGGCACATTGTCACTTACCAGAAATGACGTAGCAAGCTTTAAAATAATTGTTCAAAAGATTTCTGTACGTGAATACTTCAAAAGTGCCCGTTCGAGATCGGTCAACAAGTTTTGGTTAGGTAAAATGTATTTTATGTTGCATTCATACAGTGTTGCCAACCCTAGTAGCCAAGGTTCCAGTAGGAAGATTTCAATAGGTATATTAAAAGTGATACTGCTTTCATAACTCAGTTGTTAGAACGCTTTACTGATGTCCCAAGGGTATTGGGTTCCATTCCCGGTTGGGCTCGCGAGATTAGTTTTATTGTTTATTTTTAAAGAAGTTTCCTAGATATGTCCAGAGTCTGGTGTGTGGGTACGGGGTTATTTAATAATCAGTTAGTCAATTATTATCAAGAGTGCCACCTGGGTGTGGCCTCAGATTTGTAAAGCGGGGATTTTGTTATTGGCTTTAGCAATTACCTGTATTAAAATATCAGGAGATTTGCTCGCTTTCGTTGAATAAATCAGTAGAAAAGTGAAAAAATCAGAGGTTCTACCGAAAAATCACTAGGGTTGGCAACTATGTATTGACAAGGTTTTCCCCATTCACTCTTCTACAAACTATTGTTTCAATAGTTTATTCTTTTACTTGTTGTTAATACAGATAAACTCTCATTACACGTTTCGTTGCAGCTATAAGAAGAATACAATAGCATAAAGCGATAGTCAGATTTTTAAAAAGCCTGTCGCCATGTGATGATTTTGAAATTCCGTGCTCTTTGAATGACCGGGAGAAAAATCGAATAGTGATTTACCACTTGAAAAGGTATAAACATTTGAAAATTCAAACCAATAACAAAGAATATCTCGGATATGGTTAATGCCACAAAAGTTATTTAATATAATATGATCTATACTTTTTGTGTAGTAAGATTTTGTCCTTCTCTTAGAGGAGTTCATGTTATTCCCAGAAAATTGAAAATGTAAATTTTATATGTAATATCTTAGGTATTGGCATTTTAATCAAAGTGTTACAAAATAAAGCAAATTCGTAAATTATTCCATTTAAAGGGAATTTTAATTGTGCGGGGATTTTCTTGAAAATCTTCACGTCGCATCTTTGGAAAGTACTGAACATAAATACCAAGTTTGGTGTCTATCCGACTTACGCTGTCCACATACAACGACGTTTTTCTGAAAATGTTTTTTGTTTAGATTGCGGAGAACAGTTCCATTGAAATCTGGAGTTGTGGTGTGCCTCACTCGGCTCCAACTGATACTTCAACACTCCATAACGTAAACCAACTTTGATTAAAATTCGTAAATTTGAGATGTAAATGGACTTGAAAAATCATCCTCGTACTTATTGCATAATTGGATGACAGAACCACATGTGATATAAACAGCTGAGTAATGTGAAGGTGTGCTTGATTAGGTAGAGAAACTCGTATTATGTGGTCTTGAACCCCATTTGCGCAGTCAATATTGATAATTACAAACTAATGAGAGGATTGGGCCAATCTCTCACCACCAATAGTAGGAAAAAGGTATTGAATAGGAAATCGCTGATGATAACAAGGAGATTGACAAGTAAAACGGAAATGGATGAGGAATTTTTATAAATTTGATTAACCTAGAATGGATAAGACAAGCGTAGGGACATTAGTAATTAGTCTCTAGCAGTGTTACTATAAAATATGTAAATGCAACTTGGAGTTGTAAATAAATTCATTCATCGTAAGCCCTAGCACAGAAACCCTACATCTGCCGCCACCGCACGTGCCAAGTTTGGCTGTAAACAAAGGCAGCTGGCAGAGAGTATAGACGTGGTGACGCCGCTCGCTTCTTTATCTGCCTGTGAACCTTCTCAGGTCACTGCAACGCACTCTTTTATAATCGGTGCAACAGTTCTAGACACGTGAAAATCTTAATGAGAGCTATGATGCGAGTTGCTTACCAGATCAGGTGGTGACCGGTCGACTGCATACTGCAGGAGTGCGTGGGACAGTCATCGTCAAATATCCACACCGGTTATGCACTGCTTTGCGCTGATAAACTTAGTTATATACAGTATATTAAAATCCACGCTGTAAAAAGCGCTTAATATAAAAACGCTGTCAATCATTGCCTCCAATTCTTCCACACCGAACAACCCTTCCTCTTCTGCGGAATCACTCACATTATTACCGTCATCGCTGCTGTCACTACTTTCTGCACCATTATCTTGGATGAGAATTCTTTCTATTTGATTTTCTGCAATTCCGTATTTTTCGAAATAATGATTCTTAATTTATTCAACATGTCGACATACATTTTCCCATTCTGGCCTTCCAATTTCAGCAAATTGCTGGCGTTATAACTGCTCCACATATTTTAATTTAAAAGTCATATTTCTGCATGCCACCCATTTTTTGATATCAGCCCAGATTAATTCGATTGGTTTTAGATCTGGGTGATGCGATGGGAGTCTTAAGTACATTATGGCAATGTTGTATTACTATCTGGTCAAGTATGTATGACGTCTGAAGCTGTTTGTTGGTTTTAATTAAGTTATATAGCTTTGCTTTACTCATGCTTTCATCTAAAGCTATATTATGTCTAAGTAACCAAGCTCTCATTTCTTCTTTCAATGAATTTGAGGTAGGTGGTTTGTAAATTGAGTGTTGACGCATTGTGAAGCATTGTCGATGAACAGAACAGACCCAGCAGGCATATTAGGTCTCAACATGGCGTTGATTCACTTCATGTACTTTTCTGTATTCATTTCTTGATGAAAATCTCCTGTTGTTTGTTGCGACTTGTAAAAGAAGGGCATTTGGAACGAAGCCGATCTCTCCAACAGCATGAACGATAATAAGTATTTGCCCTTTAGCAACAGGAACCTGCAACCTAATTCGCTATCGTCTCTCCAACTTTTAGATGCTGTACGACTGCTGTGTATGTATGACTCATCTTCATACACTATAGTATTTTTCTGAAATTTGTAGCACCACCTTAAAAATTGATGCTGATATAAGTACATATAAAATTATACTCATTTGGAAAGGTAGAATCAGACTGAAAAATTCAATGCCATAGCCGGGATTTGAACCACGGATCTTAGGCTTTCCGTGCCGTTGGTCTAACCGACTAAGCTATCATGGCAACATTTACTTATTATTTTTTTTATTTTATTATTTTTTTATTTTATTTTGTTTATTTATTTTGCTTTTCTGTTAGAGTTCTTCTATTTGATTTTGGTTTCTTCCACTTGAACCCTAAATCTTTAATAATTTTTCTGAGATTTGTAGCACCACCTTGAAAGTTACTGCTGTGTTTCAGCTGGATGAGCAATCTGCTTATTGTTAGCACAGTTTTTTCTTCCACATAGGAATTGTGAGTCGTGCGCCGAATGACGCATTCGAAATCGTCTATTTCTGTAATACGTTTAGGGACCTTATGTTTCTTCCCAGGTGTGTCAAATGGTACTCTTTCATCCATATGTTTTTTTCTCTTATCTTTGAGAACTCTGGAATCGGAATTCGGTGAAACACCAGTTGCTTTGACTACTCTTTCTTTCATTCTCTTAAGGCTTTTGTGGAACTCGGATGAACATATATTTTCTTCCTTCATCTCTGCTTCTTTCTTCATGAAGTCGAGGACATTTGCAATTATTTCCCTACTTTGGCTACGTAACACCTTACCACTTAACTTTGAAAACATAGGAGCCATGGTTATAAATATAACAAATATAAAATAAGTACTATTTAGATACTGCAGCTCTCTTTAAAATTACAACCAGATGCAGACACTTTCTATGCAGACTGTATGTGTTACGCACTGTGAGTAAGCAAAGGTATTATATCGCTTTCGTTGATAAAGCTAGACATAAACCACTCCTAGGCTCGGCAGCTGGGTTGGCAATCAAGGTCACGATTCCAGAAGTTTTGCGCGAGTAATACGTAAGGGTTTGTTTATCTTTAGCAGTGCATAAGACAAAGCAAACTTGTGTGGCTTTTTAAGCGCTTGCAACAGCATTGTAGTTCTCGTGCCAGGGAAAACAAAACGTGAAATGTTCCCTTGTTGACCTGACTCGGACGATTGTTAGGTTCTAGAGGACTAAGGGCTAACCTATGTCACCACCATCATCTCTCATCTTATTCTAGTACGGAGGAGACCCGGCAGGGATCCAGAGTGGAGGAAGGATGAACCAAGAGAAGACGCCGTGCGACCGATCCAGGAATGAAAGGGTCCCTAAGTTTGCATATGTAAGTCTTCGCCGACGGACTGGGGACCCGGCCCCACACAGAGGGGATTCAACGTCTCTCAAGGGTGTTGGGATACCCTGGCAGCCAGCCGAGGGACGAAGAGAGTTTACACACAGCATCGTTTTCCCTTGGCACGCTGCACCGAAACACCATCGCCAACACTTTCGACCCTGAAAGAGACCAACGGAATGAAGGATAAATAGAATGGAGGGACAGGCTGAAAAGAAATCACTCCAACATTCGACTGACCACCCCAAAAAGCCATGAGTGAGTGTGGGCGGGGATCGAACCGGGGAGTGCCGCTGAGCCATTCCGCTCGGTGCGTCAACACGATAGACACTTTCCCAAAAGCATTTGTTTGCTCGTGTTAGGTGCAGCTTCTTTTTAACTGCCTGCAGTCCGCGCGATCGTTAGCTGTCGATCAATAACGGTAAGTTATTCTGTACTCTTACCTATATAGCAACTTATGTGGCTCACTGTCGTCTTTTTTTATATTTCTTGCTGAAAACGTTACTCTTCTGTTTCCGTGGTGGACATAGCAGACAGTCGACTTCGCGAGAAACAACTGAATACTTTACTGACAACAATGGTTGATGTCACACAACAAATAAAACAAAATGCTGTGCTTTAAAGAGATGTGCATATTTCGTGTGTGTTAGATTGGGTTTTGTTTATGGGCGCTCTTTAACTGCTATGGTCCTTAGTGTCCCATTCTATATTGGGCGTGAAAGACCGGTGAGGCCTCTTTATCAGGCTTGAGGTTCTTTTACGTGCCGTAAATCTATGACACGGGACCACCGGCTTTACTTCCCTTCTGAAGGAGGCCATGCTAAGGATTTTTACGCCCGAAAAATCCATCACCCTCAGCTGGGTTTGAGCCCGTGACCTCGGGAACTAGAGGCTAGCATGGTAACCACTACACCACGGAGGACGTTGTGTGTGTGGTAAATTTTTTATCTTTCTCTTGTAGTTTACAAAATCGGTGATTGAGAATTACAAGACTTCACAGACAATTCAAGATAACATTTCATTAGTCATGAAAATGTTTAAACGTACAACTAGTAGTTTAATGAAAAGCGTTAGAGGCATTTTTACAGAAATCTGTAATGTTTTCCATGTACAGGGAAGTTTGGGGCGGGGAAATTCTCTTCAAAATCTTGTGCCGCATCTTTGGAAGATGCTGAACTAATATTACATTTGGTAGGTATTTATCTGGTATTTTATTTTTGAATTATGCTGTACACATGCAAGCAGACGTCTGCGATCGCACACCTTTTTCTAAAAATGCTGTTTTTCTTTTATTTAGAGAATCTCAAAGACGCGTATTTGTGGTGAAATCTCTAAATCTAACTTTTGCGTGGAATGCAGCAGTCCACCTGCTATAAGTAGGCGGTAGAGAAACTAAAAGGTAACACACGGTAGAGCCAAGAAACTACGAACCGGCTGCGCGGTGTTTTTCCACGGGGCGTGTGGAAACATGATAACGCAATGCAGCTATAAACAAGGTCAGGCTGTTGACGTGGTTTTGCTCTGCAGTATTGAGTGATGGGATGTAGTTCAGTTATTACGAGTTATTTATTACTTAGTCACAAAGTATATTATGTGCTTTCTACTGCACAGCGTGTATTTATTTATGATTCGTATGTGTTAACTCAGTCAGCTCGCCAAGTGAAAGTAGGATTTGCAGGTGTAAAAGTTCAACAATTCATCAACTTTACAAGAAATCTAAAAGACGGCGTACAGTTCTTACCGAAGAAACATTAGACGACATCGGTCATCGTTTGGAGAATTCTCCCCAAAAATCACTTAGGCATCTTTCACAAGAGGCAGGCATTTCTTATGGCTCTGCGCGAAGAGCAACCAAATTGCTGAACTTAAAATAACTGTGGCACATGGTCTTCAACCACGTGATCCTGGCGCACATTTGTGAGTGAGGTCTCAATAGTGTACACAATGGCGAAATAGACCCATACGGACGAGGCTTGGTTCCACCTTCATGGATAAGTGTGAACACAAAATGATCGTTATTGACTAACCTAATATTGTTCATGAAGTACCTACCCCTTGTGTATGGTGCGCTATGAGTAGAGAAACAGTTATAGGCCAATTTTTTTTCGAGTCAACACTTGACGCCCGTATATACGTGAATACAATTTTGCCCCCCCCTTTTTAGGGAATTAACAGACAGGAAACGTGATTTTGCCTTTTTTCAACAAGATTCTGCAGCAGCTCATACAATATTTCGATGAGAACAATTGAAAGTGCGTTTGAGGACAGAATTATTAGTAGAGATTTGTGCCCCCGACCTAACCCCCTGCGATTTCTATCTCTGGGGCAACTTAAAACATAAAGTGTACAAGACAAACCCACACACCCTGCAAGAATTAAAACAAAATATCCGCCAGGAAATTGCCAGCATTTCTCAACGTGAACTACGGCGAGTGATGGATAGTTTCCTAAAGAGGTGCCAAAAATGTAATGGACCACCAACTTTCATAAAGTTTGTAAGTAAAGCGTTTAAAAGTAGTTTTATAAATGTTGTATGGTTTCATCCGTGCCTTTGTATGATAGCGGCAGACGGCAACGAGCGCCGAGGACGCGGACAGGAAAAACACCGCGCAGCCGGTTCGTAGATTTTTGGCTCTCTCTGTATGTATGTATGTATTATGTGTGTGTGCAGATATTAAAAAAAATTGTTTTGTCTCATACCTACACGTTAATCACTCCCAATACGAAAATTGACAATACGATTTTGTTGTTACAGTTTGATAAAGTGTGTACATACATATATCGCGTCTTAAGTTCCGTTAAAATGCCTAACAAGTAAGGTGTCATTCTCGCAAATCTCCGAGACTATTAATTAATGCATGCTGGGAAGGGCGCTTATCTGAGCAGGATGTTTGCTCTCATAACGCTTCCCAGAAACAACAAGCGGATGTTTTTGCCGTGGATTTAGATAGAGGTACGGCCGCTTTATTATTATTAACGGACAGCTGCAGCAACAAGTACGTGCACGACTTATGGCTGCAATTTTCTCTGCGAAAATGTTTATTTTTTCGATAAAAACGAAAAAGTAGCATTTTTAAAACATGCATTCGTTTTGGTGTTGGTTGTAAAGGAATGAGATGTCATTATGTTGTTATTCTGACCTGACAGGGCTTTCTTGAGCTTACCGTTAGAAATACTTTCGTTTTGAAGTTGTAATTTCTGCAGCGGACAAACAACAGAAGTAAACCGACGTGGTGAACAACTGGAAGCCATTGCCCATGACATTTCTACCATATAACTATAAATACATTTTATATATTTTTCACGAAATTTTGTAAAAAGAAAGCCCAAAAAACCTGGCCCTGGATATACGGTACACAACGAAGAGGAACGCCCCGCGTAATAGATGAAGTGAAGGAGCCACAGGGGGCTGCAGGACAGAAAGACGCGCGGAAGTCCCAAAACTTCCCCAGCTTGAGACGTGTTCCACTACTACACCTCCCCAGAGAGGATATTGAACGACCCCTGTAACCAGGCAGACCTCTAGTGTCCAAGGGGACTGCCGTTTCCTTGAGGCAAGCATCCGCGCCATTTGTCCGGCACCGCCTTATGCCACTAAACCTAGCAGCATGAGAACGAAACGAAATGTAAGGGAAATGAAATCGTGGTAGAGGAGAAACTACTCCATCATTCGGCTACCGTACAGGGGAAAATAACTAAGCTTTGAGTGGACGGTCGACGGGATTTGAACCCGGGATCTCCCGATTGCGAATCTCACACATTATCGCTAAATCGCTCGCCGAATTTAGATGCAACTCCTAAATAATATTGTCCAAACAGTTATCACAGACATAATCTTTTATAATTAATGAAGACGTGTACATAGCGATTGGTGAGTTGTTTCAAACATAAGAACAATCTTAGTGCTAGCATGCACTTATAGGTACGTAGAGCATTCGCTCAAATTTCAGCGAAAACGCATTTTAGGGACCACTGAATTAAAAAGAAATATGAGTGTGTGTGCACAAATAGGAAACGCAATGTCGCATAAATACCGTTTAATTTCAGTGTCTGCCAAATATCATAACCCAACTCAGACTTTGATGGAAAAGTTTTCATTAGTTTTGAGAAATGATTGAAATACCATGTATTAAAGATATTTACATGACAAAGAAAATGTTGACTTTCCTGGGAAGTGATCTTCATTCGCAAGGAATGTTTTAGACAGCAAGACCTAAAAGTACAAGTTCTAACGCTAAAAGCTTAGTGCGATAATCTGCATTGTGACCAACTTTGGTTTCAAGTCCATTCACATGGCAATTACCCTTTGTGTTTGCACAAGTTTAATAACCCGACTTGGTCTCATTAGGTTTAACTTTTCATTATGTCGTTTCTCATGGCGCTCGCATTATCTGTTCACAATACAAATCGTCAATTGTGGAGTTGACCTGTTGTCAGCTTTCTTTGATCCAGAACGTTACTCTTTTATCTAACCTACACAAAGATTCAATGGCGGTAATTATGAATTCAGAAAAAACTGAAATGGAAGTGAAATTACAGAAGCAGCAGAAACAATAACACTGGAAGTACTTACCCAAAAACTCCAGAAAGTAATATGATATAGCATTTAATGGCTTGATTGCCTGCCAAAACTTGTTGAAAATGACTGCTTTGACATATCGTTTCTCTTGTTTCAAGAACGCGTGAGTTCAGGAAAACATTTTACAAATTCTAAAAGATAGTAGGCAATGCCACACGTGTTAAAAGTGCTCGTAGGATGGCGACACTTGGCTACGGCCTTTGTTTCGCAAACATTCCTAATAAAACACTACCCTTATAGTCTACTTATTATAAAACTCGCAAACCACAAGAGAGAGACAATAAAATGCAGATCTCCTTAAAGCACACAATTTATGCCAATACTTGTTTTTGGCGTTTACCATTTCAGAGATATCCCTTCTTATTGGTTTGATTTACCTTTTAAAGCGGTAAATCGCCATTCGTTACTCCATTCTACTTACACTACAACGAAATGTGTCTCGATTCTCAAGACGTAGGGGGGAAAGCTCTGTAGGAAGAGTGAGTAGAGAAATTGATGCGAGAACTTTATTATGGAGGACCAGCGCGCCGAGATCATGTTCAACATGTGATCTAGGAAGCTGTTCTATTTCTGGCTGGGCGGTCCAGCGATCGATCCGCAGGGCCAGATCAATAACACCCCGCCCTGCTAAGGTCAGCTCCTTGCAGCATCTCATTCATATTAGCTTCTGGTCAGCGTATGACTTGTTTAGTTTTATATAACCAATATTGTTATCCTATCGAGACAAACGTTTGTAACCATTACAAATTTCGTTACATGGCGCTATGACATCGCGAGAAACAAGTGAATAGTGACAGCACTAAAATTGACGAAAGTGTTGAACAATTCAAATAAGAAATGGCTGACGGCAATGTTTGTTTTAAAGAATGTACCTACATGTTTTGTGCAGTGAGATTTCCTCTACCTCTTACGGTTTACCAGTCTGTTCAACACTTATGTATAGTCAAAAAATAAGGACAAATAGCCGATATGAAGAGGTTGGTGCCGTGCGTCTCAAGTTTGGTATTTATCCAACATTTCCTCTACCTCTTACGGTTTACCAGTCTGTTCAACACTTATGTATAGTCAAAAATAAGGACAAATAGCCGATATGAAGAGGTTGGTGCCGTGCGTCTCAAGTTTGGTATTTATCCAACATTTCCTCTACCTCTTACGGTTTACCAGTCTGTTCAACACTTATGTATAGTCAAAAATAAGGACAAATAGCCGATATGAAGAGGTTGGTGCCGTGCGTCTCAAGTTTGGTATTTATCCAACATTTCCTCTACCTCTTACGGTTTACCAGTCTGTTCAACACCTATGTATAGTCAAAAAATAAGGAAAAATAGCCGATATGAAGAGGTTGGTGCCGTGCGTCTCAAGTTTGGTATTTATCCAACATTTCCTCTACCTCTTACGGTTTACCACTCTGTTCAACACCTATGTATAGTCAAAAAATAAGGACAAATAGCCGATATGAAGAGGTTGGTGCCGTGCGTCTCAAGTTTGGTATTTATCCAACATTTCCTCTACCTCTTACGGTTTACCAGTCTGTTCAACACCTATGTATAGTCAAAAAATAAGGAAAAATAGCCGATATGAAGAGGTTGGTGCCGTGCGTCTCAAGTTTGGTATTTATCCAACATTTCCTCTACCTCTTACGGTTTACCAGTCTGTTCAACACCTATGTATAGTCAAAAAATAAGGAAAAATAGCCGATATGAAGAGGTTGGTGCCGTGCGTCTCAAGTTTGGTATTTATCCAACATTTCCTCTACCTCTTACGGTTTACCAGTCTGTTCAACACCTATGTATAGTCAAAAAATAAGGAAAAATAGCCGATATGAAGAGGTTGGTGCCGTGCGTCTCAAGTTTGGTATTTATCCAACATTTCCTCTACCTCTTACGGTTTACCAGTCTGTTCAACACCTATGTATAGTCAAAAAATAAGGACAAATAGCCGATATGAAGAGGTTGGTGCCGTGCGTCTCAAGTTTGGTATTTATCCAACATTTCCTCTACCTCTTACGGTTTACCAGTCTGTTCAACACCTATGTATAGTCAAAAAATAAGGAAAAATAGCCGATATGAAGAGGTTGGTGCCGTGCGTCTCAAGTTTGGTATTTATCCAACATTTCCCTTTTGAGTTACGTATGCTATTGACAGAACACATAGGTATGCGACATTTTTTTCTAAAAGTGCTGTTTTTTGTTTCAGAGGGTTCTCAAAACGTGCATTTCCTGTGAAATCTGACATAGCATTTTTCAATGGAATGCAATACTTGCCCCGAGGTATAACATTCACTTAGATGGTGAAGGAAGTGTTTATTGCAGCTTGTGATGAAGTTGAAACTGAGGGCAGCGTGTTGGAATAAACTGCTTCGGAAGTAGGTTACTGCGGGAGTAATTTACTCCGCAAGTAACGTTGAAGAGCTCAGTTACTCTTTTAGTTACTAAGAGCTTATTACACCCTGAGGTACTTGACGCAACCATGGTTAACGTTATGTGCGATAGGAAAAGGGGGTTAACGACAGCGAAAGAGAGAAATGTTTGTTGATAGGGATAAAGAAAACCCATTTAAACAATATGAGGGTAAAAGCGTGTTATAAAGATGCTGGAAAGTGGTGGCGGCGGATGAGTTTAATGCTTCTACTGAAGAGCAGCTTAAAATTCAGGAAACAATGTTATCACTTACGTGTTGATGGGGAAACACCCCTTCCGATTTGGCAACAAACTTTTCTGTCACATGATATGGAACATCGTTAAAGACAAATCGCTCAATGGAACACGTTACAAAGCCTACCCTGTTCTCGAAGCCGGGTACACCTGGTTCCGTGTGGTCAGGAGTTGAGATGCTATCACACTGATAAGGGCGAAACTTCTGAAGGGGTGGTGATATATGCAACGTAAATCTTACTACACAAAAAACGTATATCCCGTTGAACAAATACGCCTTTATGTCAAATAACATTTTTGTGGCATTAATCGTTTCTGAGATATTCTTTATTATTGGTTAGAGTTTTCACTTATAGCTTTTTCAAGTGGTAAGTGACTATTGGTTGTTCCTCATGGTCAGGCAAAGAGTATGGAATTTCAAAGATAGCATATAGCGACCTGCTTTTAAACATTTGAGTATCGATTGAGTCTTCTGTGTCCCTCGTGCGAGCAACCAACTGTATAATGGAAACATTTCTCCATTAATATGAAATAATCTGATGTGATGCATTCACATAACTTTCTCTAGCCTCTATCTTTATTACTGGGTATACAAACTATTCTGACTACAGCTTATTTTTGTATCTATTACATTTTAATGCAAATAAACCTTTACAGCTACATTACGTTATAGAGAAGAGCGATAGTCAAATGTTTAACAACTGGACGCTATATGCTGTTTCCATGACATCGCGAGAAACAACTGAATGTTGACACGACTTTAAGACAATGACCAAGTAATAAACAATTCAAACCATTAATAACGGCTATCTCAGAAATGGCTTATACCACAAAAAGCTTATTTGTAATAAACTGTCTGTTTTATCAAGATGTAAATTTTTCTGTAGTACGTTTTCGCCCATTGCTTAACGTTGCCAGTTATACAGATTACACGAAATTCCTTCCGAATGAAGAACAGGAGCAAGTGCTATTTCCAGAAAATTCAAGATACACATTTTATTTGTCATGTAAATATCGTTAGAGCATTTTTTAGAAAATCAAAAACATTTTAAATGTTCCATGTAAAGGGTAGTTTGGGTGGGGGGGGGGGTTGAAAATCTTTGTGTCGTATATTACGTAGGTACTGAACCTAAATACCAAGTATGGTGTTTATCCCACTTTTCGTTTTTTGATTTATGCTGTTCACATACACACACACACACACACGAACCTTTTACTAAAAATGTTTTTTTATTCGAGGGGTCTCAAAATATATTTCCGATGAAATTACGGTATCGAATTTTGGGTTGGAATGCAATACCTTCTCTACCTATTAGGTATGGTAGAGAAAGTCATGTGAATGTAGCACACAAGATTTATGCTACTGTGTGCTTGCAATGATCTGGTATTGAAATCAAAAGAAAGGACACACAAAAATCAGCTTTATCGTGGTTAATTAGAATTACATGAATCATTTTAGAGTGAATGATAACGAGAAGAGAAGGTCTTGTGATTGTTATAATGTGTGAGAGTAACGCAGGATGTTGTTGCTTCAGTAGCTCCAGGTTTAGGTTTATGATTAAATCCAGAGATTATAAAGTTTCTGTCTTGTGGCTATATACACTAGTTTTGTTTCAGGAAATGAAAGTAAATGAATAGTTTGTTTTACAAACCTACATAAATACTGCTGTGTAGCTGAGTGGTCAGCGTTCTGGCTTCTCAAACCAGAGATTCCGGGCTCGATTCCCGGATGGGACGGGGACTTTTTCTTTAATGACATTATTTTCTTAACCACACAGAGTCTGGAAGTGAATGTGTTTCAAGAATTGATTAAAAAACATACAGTCTCCACGATATGACCAGAGAAGCCACACAATAAAAAAAATACTTACAATACATTTCGCTGATTCTTGGAAAAGATATAGGTAATAGTTCGCTTATCCGATCATTGAGTTATTTCACAATTGGAATGAAAATAGACACCTAATATTGTGTCGGTAGCAGCGATCAAAATACCAACCTCCAATTGCCACATTTCTGTAAACGTGTTTGCACATAATTCCATTGAACCCTGTTTTTGCACAAAATGCCATATGGACCTAATTTGGGGTAACATTTGGTCCGCCTCTTTTTCTCCACTGTTCTATACCTAACTAATTTTATTCTGTGTTTTAAATTCATTGCATTGCTTTTCTTTTCCGTCTTAATTAGAAAAGAAACCGTTCATTTTCATTCGTCAAGCACGCCGAACAAGCACTTTTACTTTCTCTACTACGTATAGTAAGTAGGGGAAGAAGTATTGCATTCCAGCAAAAAATTCGATACCGAGATTTCACCGTAAATACATGTTTTGAAGCCCCGCGAATCCAAAAACAGCATTTTTAGAAAAACGTCCGCGCGCGCGCGCGTGTGTATGTGTGTCTGTGAGCAGCATAACTCAAAAACGAAAAGTCGGATAAATACCAAACTTGGTATTTAGGTTCAGTAACTTTCAAACATGCGACACGAACATTTTCAAGAAAATCCTCCAACTCCAGACTACCCTTTACATGGAACATTTTTGAAAATTTTGATTTTCTCAAAAATAGCTCTAACGATTTTGATTAAAATATCATACGTTTAAGATATTTTCATGGCAATGAAATGTATATCTTGCATTTTCTGGAAATGTCCCCAAAAGTCCTCTTCATTCTGAATGGCTTTTGCATAACTGGTAAACCTAACAGATACAGAAATGTTACTACACAAAAAAATGTAGATCTCGTTTAAACACACAACTTATGTCATATGCATTTTTTTATATGGACTGAACCATTTCCTTGTTATTTGTTTGAATTTTCCAATACTTACACCGTTTCTCAAATGGAAATTCAGTATTTGTTTTTTTTTTTATGTCCTGGACATACAAAGAGAATGGAATACTCCACATAGCAACCAGCTCTTAAAACATTTGACTATCGCTTGAAGTCTACCATATTCCCCTTGCACCTACAAGATACGGAGGGTTGTTCACGATGTATGGTAACAGTACAATAGCTCCGTGCTGAAACATGTGGAACTGAATGAAAGTTCAGCAGCATGAGTGTATCACTGCTGCATCAAATGACGTCACAAATGCAACCATTCTGATAAGGGTACATTATTGTCCCTTCCAATGTAAAATACTTGTATTCTAAATTATTGAGCAGTGCAAGAGACGTGCCTTTACTATATCCAAGAAAGTGATCTCATGTGCACTCAACAAGAAAGGTAAGGCCACATCAGAGCAAGAAACAGGGAGATCCACGACCGGCTACTAGTCGTACCCTGGAGATAATTTGGAAGGTGAAGGTCCATACCTCTGGACCAAATTCTGCAACTCAGAGGGACATTGCACTGTAATTGGAGATCTGTGTTACTACTGTGAACACCATAATCAACCAGGATTTGAGTCTAGAAAAGTGCCATAAGAGCCGGGGATATAAGCTGTTGCATAAACACATTACACAATGTGCCACTAACAGCAGAAAGCTGTATGAACGATATCTATTGGATGTTTGTTGTCCTTTTAGATGAGGCATATGTTTATTTAAGTGACTGCAGCAAAACCTGGGCTATATATTACCAACCAAGGGAAGAAAAAAATGTGAAAGTTGGTATAAGGAAACTAACAAAACTTTCCCCAATGGTTTCATGGTAATAGCAAGGTACAGTTACAATGGTAAATTAACCATTCATTGTGTACATAAAAATGTGAAAATCAACTTGGCATATTATCAGACTAACATCCTGATACCAATTTTCCATACAGAAATCCCCGCTCCCTAAGGTGCATATGTAAATAGTCTGGTTGCATCAGGATAAGTCATCAAGCCATACGTCTGCTTCAACCTACAAATGTTTGGAGAACATAGAGAGAGAAATGGGAATACATTCCACACCTTTCAGCGACATCCGTGTTAAGTCATCTGGTGGACTTTTGTGCATTTGGGTTACTGAAAAGAGCCCTTGGCCACGAAGTGGAAAGCTGCCAGGAGGAATGGAATAAACTGCACATCCCTGTATTTCGTAGCACGTTGCTCCAGTGGAAGCTGTGCTGCAGATTGATAGTTCAAGCTAAAGGCTGCCAGATAGAATATCACTGCTGGTGGAGACGTGGTAAGGGGGTCTTAGTTTGTTACCATAGATTCTGAACAGCCCTCTGTAGTTTCTGCAAATGTTTATCTCGATTAACATGAAGTAGATGGAGTATAAATAGTCTGTAGAAGAGTAGAGAAAGTCATGTGAGTGCAACACATTCGGATATTTTATGTATGCTACTCAGGAACAGCAATGTCATATTAGATCACCTTTAGAGCCTATTAACATTGGAACAAGTTGTTGACAGAAAGCTAGCTTGGCGCGACTCAGTCTGTGACCAGTGGACGTATAACGGAGTTACACTTGCGGTGAAGGTCAGTGAGGCATGCAGCTTCAGTTTCAACACAATTATCGGCTGCTTGAACAGCATTTGTCTGCCATTACCTACCTCACAGCGTTCATCACTCAGCTTCAGTTGGACCGAAAACTGAGAGTGAGTGAACAATTTTTGTAAAGATTGTTTTCTGACGATTGCTTGCTTGTATTCGATTAATTCTCAAAGATTTTAATTTTTAAGCTTATCACTGTAAATGAAAACCTTAAGACGTATCCATCAGGATGTTTTAGTCCTCTGACTGAAATATTTCAAATATTAGTTGAGTACCCTTTAACGTAGTGAAATATATGTTGACTTGAAACCATTGCAGTGTCCTTATTCCATGGAGGAAGAAAGGGGTACAATTGCTGCAACGTCCACTTTTGGGTGCGGCATATGCTCCACATTTCTTTGTCAAGTATCCCACTTCACAGACAGCGACGACATCCATGACTGTACGAGTGGTACATTTGCCACAGAATACGTCTTTAACAAAGGAAGCAAACTTCTGGGTGTAGTTCTGAGCAGTGTTATGGTAACACGAACAATAATGGGGGTGGGGGGAGGTTAATAAAGATGTAGAGCATTCACAGTTATCGGAAACAGAAGTGTTAGTTTTCCGTTCCTGTCTGTACTTGTCTGTTTTCTTGCTTAAAGTATCACTTGCTTGTTTTTCAATACTGAAATGTGCCACAGTTCGACACGAGTTTGGATGAAATCAAACCATATATTTCCTCTTTTACATCTTTTTTGACGAGTCCCAAATTGTGACTTTAGTATCGTTATGAGAAAGCAAGGTTTCTGGCTCTCATTGCTGCTATGTTTAGCGGGATGCTTAACGGCTTCCTATGCAGTTGGTAGGAAAACACTGCCGCTTCTGAAAATTGCAACACCTAGAAGAAAACGCATGTATTTAATGCCACATGATAAACTTATACATGACCTTTGAGCCCTAATATTCAGTATTTGATGTGGCGCTGCAATTAGAGCTGCTATACGCCGTGTTCTGAACAAGTTGCTGAGCAGTTTGTATTCGAGTACACAAATCCGTGACACGGTTACTGAAAGACCGTGACGCACCAGGTACCGACCAACCATATCCCAGACATGTTCGATGGGCGACAATGTCAGGCGAACGTGCAGGCCAGGGAGGCAATGGTACCCGTCGCTCTTCGAAGAAGGCTTGTACATTCCTCGCAATATGTGGCCAGGCATTGTTCTGTTGAAATGTGGTCTGTGGAGATGTCTGAAGCAGGGGAGTACCTCAGGCTCTACAACCACCGTTAGGTACCGGTTGTTGTTCAAAGTGCCCTCAATTCGTAGGAGGCGAGGTCGGTTGTTGTAACCAATGACGCCCCAAACCATCACACCTTGTGTTTGTCCGCTATGGCGCTCAACAATGCAGACTTCCAGGTTGCGCTCACCACGGTACCGCCGGACACGTTGAAGCGGGACTCGTCCGAAAAGACTACATTTTGCCACTCAGCATCCCAGTGACGGTGTTCAGGTGTCTATTGCAGTCGGAGGAGCTTGTGGTTTCCGGACAATGGAAGCCGACGTAATGACATGCATGCAACCAGTCCAGCCTGCAGCAGACGGCGACGAACCGTTGAAGCAGACAAGTTCACGCCTGTTGTAGTACTCCAGCGTCGAGCCAACACTGTGGATGAAGCTGTACGGTCCGTTATGGCCATGCGGACAAGACGACGTTCATCCCGTGCTGTGGTCCAGTACCCGCTCTTCGTTCGTACGACCTTTATCTATCCACTGCTTCCACACACGCATCACTGTCGTAGCAGTATGCCCTGTACGAGCAGAAATGTCACGATGTGACAAACCTGCTTCCCGGAGACCCGTTCGAACTCACATGCCGATATGGCTCCCTTTGACGTTGACGAGGCATACTGGCACTCACTTTATTGTTTCCATCTTATTTGACAGCTCTGCACTGACTACACTGGGCGCAATACTGACCTTGCTCTGCTCGGCGTACGTGTACCCCATCTCTCTACAAACCTAACCACTTATTACTTGCACACTCTTCTACACTTCCACCAAGTTTGGAGTTATTCGGGATATTATTTCTTGGTGTTGCAATTTTCACAAACGGCAGTGATTTATACAGATTAACCTAACAATTTCAAAAATAATACTGAAACAAGAAGTATTTTATTGATAAAGTTTTTCGCATTATATGTTTCATACAGCGAGAATTAACAAAAAGTGTTAACTCTTGTTTCAAAGAGTAGCATTTGGGTAATTCATCTCTCACTGCAATACGTAGGTAGGTACCATTGAAAATATGGTGGCTAATGTCAAACATCATACTCATTGTTTAAATATGTAATTAAAATTATAATTAATTTGCACCATGTTATTAGGCGCGTTATATGTCTTCAACTTGTTGTGGTCAGACAGTTGGCGGTGACATGAAGGAAGAATTCTCGTCACGTCAGATGTCCTTGTTAGGCGCACACCAGATGTATGTACAAGTTTGTCTTCAGGCCAGAGACATCCCTGCTGTGATTATCTCGACTTCCGCTCGTGATTATACTGCACAATAATAAGTACAAATTACTGGGCTCCTCGAGTACATTTTTGCAACTTCTGAGTTTGAATATTATTTTCAAATGTAATCAACTATTTTATTATGCATATTTCATTTCCTCTAATTGATTCGTTGCGCTGGTAATTTTTCTTGATGGAATGCTTTTCTAACCTCAAAACTGTACACAGGACGACAACTTTCTAGCATTTTATTTCCAGATATGCTCTTGAGTTTTCAGAGATGATACTAAGGCTGAAAACGTCATCTAAGATCAATTTGGCAGCATTTCCTTGAATAAGAACAACATAACATGTGGATGAAGGTTTGACAAGTAATTCTCATTGGTGGAGAGCATTTATCAGCTTCAGTAAATATTTGTGCTGCAGTAGGTAACTAGATGTAGATAAAGGAGGTTGTTCAGCGTGTGATTCTGTACACGCACAGATTTAGCTTACCAACAATGATGAGAAACATCAAAACAACATTTTAAAATAATTTTTCGAACATTGAATGTCAGTAATGGTTCTGCCAGCAGGACTGTGCTACTGCTTGCCGTTCACTTGTACATTGATTGAGGAGATTTTTGAGCACAGAATTATCATTACTGGGTTAGGGACCTCTCGTAGCCCTTATCTGGCGCCCTGTCATTTTTACTTACATGCTAGGTAGAGAAGGTATTCCATACCGAGATTTCGCCGGAAATACTTGTTTTCAGTTCCCCCTGAATAATAAAAACAGTTTAGAGAAAAGGTCTGTTTGTTTGTGTGTGTTTGGGGGGGGGTGCCTGTATGTGCATAACGTAAGTCAAAAACAAAAAGTTGCATAAATACCAAATCTAGTAGGTATTTACAAAGTTCTATGTCTTCCAAGTATGGGTCAAAAGATTTTCGGAGAAAATTCACCCACCCCAAACTACCCTTTACGGGGGGGGAATATGCAGTATTTTGTATTTTCTCAAAATTGGCTCTAACGATTTCGATTAACCAAATAAAGTGTATATCTTGAATTCTCGTGAGGTCATCTTCATTTTGAATGACCTTGAATATAACTGGTAAAGTAAGAGAGAGAGAGAGAGAGAGAGAGAGAGAGACAGACAGACAGACAGACAAAATTTTAGCTACTGCACAAAGAAGGTACATGTCTAATAAACAACAATTTTTTTTCAAATACTTTGTCAATACTTGTTAAAAGTTGTGTCCCTATTCACTTGTTTCTCGCGATGTCATGGAAAACGCATGCAATTTCAGGCAGCTTATAGGACTCGGTTTCCTCACCCCCTTGTACCTACAGAAGAATGTGTTTCAGAAAAAGTTTATCAAAAAGTAAACTTTCTTTGAAGAGTTTGTACAAGTTATATAGAATAAACGATATCGGGTAGAGAAAGTCATGTGAAGGAAGACATCAGATACTGAGCTAGGTGCACCGCGTGCGACTCGCATTTAGGAGGTCCTGGGGTCGATTCCCGATGGTTCAGGCGAATCTGAAGCGATTTGTTGCTGTCCCTCTATTTCGTTCCAGTCATTCTTCACCCGCTAGCTCTGTTTTAGTGTTGGCGATGGTGTTTCGGTGCGGCGTGGCAGGGAAAAGCATGCTCCCTGTCCCTCGGCTGGTTGCTGGGGGTAAACGGACCACCCCTTCGGAGCGCGGTGAGTTTGGTTCCGGCCGCCCGGTATCTCCTCTCTCCGGGGCCACCCGTTTGTGGATATGAGTCCCTTGCAATAATGAAGAAGAAAACACATTAGGTTGTTGATGCAATCTACCGTGACCGTCTGTAGTGGAACATGATCTGTCTCTACATCAAATCTTAAGCTCCTCTTGTACAGCTTCCATCTCATTCCTCTACCCACTAACGTTTACTTTTATGTTGCTTTTTGTGATCGAGGTAAACCCTTGCACAAATAGTTTCATTACAGGAAACATGTTTAAAAGCGAGTAGCTATGTGCTAGCCTCTAGTTCCCAAGGTTCGCGGCTTCAAACCCGGCGGAGGGGATGGAGTTTTTCCTTAGCATGGCTTCCTTCGGAAGGGAAGTAAAGGCGGTGGTCCCGTGTCAAGCCTGATAAAGAGGGCGATCTTTCACGTCCAGCGTCTATAAACAAAACTCAATTTAATTCATGTGGTTGGTAGGCAGCGGAATGTTAGTTTGGGGTGTCGCATCTTCACAACCTAAATACCTGACCTTTCCTTTTTAAATTATGCTCTTGACAGACACATATACCGACCTTTTTCTAAAATGCTTTTCTTTTTGTATTCAGGGGCCTCAAAACATGCATTTCCATTGAAATTTCATATCGAATTTCAAGCTCGAAAGCAATATTACACCTGTCTTAGGCAACCTTTAAGCCGACGTCTCGCAAAGCGTGCGTCTTTTGTTGAGATATTCGCCGCAGATTCCTGTGTTAATGATGCGTTGCGCAACAGTGAAATGTCGTGAGCAATGAATCTGTTTACATTAACAAGTGAAGATCGCAAGGCTTGACGTCATCACGACCGCCGTTATTATCCTATCCTCGCCCTACTACTGCGGCAGCACTAGTTAATTATTACATTCCATCCAGTATTTCACCGGAAATACACGTTTTGAGTCCCTCTGAATACAAAGAAAAGTAAGCAACCGTGTCACCGTGAACAGCACACCTTCAAGGATGCAATGTGAAGATTTTGAACAATATCCCCCCAAACCAAACCACCCTTTACATGGACCATTTTTGTTATTTTTGATTTCTCAAAAACGGCTCTTAAGATTTTTGATTAATATAAATAATTGTATAATTTTTTACAACTAGTAAACCGTGGGACATAGATGAAAGCGTATTTAACAAAAAAAATCTATTTAACACACAATTTATTTTTAATTTGTTTTGCGGCATCAGCGATTCCCGAGACACTTGTTATCATTGATTTGGATTTTCGAATACTTTGTCATTTTTTGAAGCGGTCTTTATTCCACTGCTTCTCTTTCTCACATAAAGAGTATGGAATTCCGGAACATTTGACTCCATTCGGTTGCCGTCACGTCAACTTCGGGAGCCATTTTACCAACCTTCCCAGCGGGCGCAGGAAGGGCGTGTCTACCTTTGTTGTTCGACCAAGCAGTGGTGTGTGTTACCTGTAGCTCACGCGATCGGGGAAGAATTGTGGGAAGCCAATTTGCCATTTGAAGACATTGCTAGGACATTCGCATAACAGATTATTAAAATAATGTCTAGAAAATGTGTTCTCTTGGACAGTAATCTACTTCAGTTTTACATTATAATTACTGTAATTAAAATGTTTTTTTCGTGTGTAAAACAGGGTTTTATTTTGTTGTATATTTAAACATGGTATTAAATGCAAGTGATGATGAGCAAAGCGATTGGGCCACTTGAGACTGTGCAATATCTTCAAACCTAAGCCTTGAATAAAAGTTGCTTGATATTACCGGGGAAAGTAAATGGCATTCATTATGAGGGTCAATTTAGTTTTTTTAAATGGGAACCTAGATTTTGTATGTTGCTTTCTCATTAGAAAATGGTTTATAAAAAAACTGTTTATTTTGTGATGAGGTAAGGAAACAAAATAAAAAATGTTGGTTACCAATTACGAAATGTAATTTGAAGCTCAACGACCAACCATGGATGGTCCAATCATTGATTGCGCTCTTCAGAATGTTGATAGTTATTTACGCTGGTGTAAGAACATATACAAATGTTGTTTATGAGGAGTGAGGTTAGCGAAAGTCATTAGTATCAGCGGAGGATGGAAAGATTCCGGGAATTCAGTTAGGTTATGTTTGCAGGGTCACGTAGGTAGAATTGTGGAAAAGAGAAAGGCACTTAAATTCTGAGATTTTAGTGAGCAACAAACTAACAGAGCTACACTAGCAGTTTAAGTACTGGCCGCGTTGGTGAGGAGTAGTGAAGTACGCGGGGCTAAAAGTAAGAGTTACTCTAGTACGGCACGGATCGACATTCGTTCGTGCATACATTTGTTACTCTGGTACCATCACCGGTACTTACGGTCGACATTTGTCCCTGTACACCCTCGTGCACACAGTTGGGCATACATTAGTTGTTCTGGTACCGTCAGCGGTGCTCGTCGCTTGTAAGAGTAAGATTTCGCGGCTGTTGCAAGAGGTCTTACGTTTAGCGGCCCACGGCAAGTTAGGCTTGAAGTTTCTTTTAGCGGAAACAGTTATTTCAACCCGTAAAATTGATACTGCAGTAAATTGTTCTACTATCCAGTGCTACGATCAGTTTCATTCTTTATCTTGAAACAGTCGACTTCGGAAGCTCAAGTATTAGTTCACATTAAATGTCTCAGTTAATTTAAGCTGATGTTGTCTTTTCACAATACATTCACGCACGCATCTCATATCCATACCACTATAGCAGCTGGCGCTATGAGATCCGGCAGCAGCAGAATCAACAACGAAGTAGCTAAAGTGCCGACCATCGTTACTGCCTCACGTATGCAAATAATCAGGACGCCACTGCATGCGCTAAAAGGCACACACACACCTCCTTCTCGCCACACATACTCCACCTGTGAAAGCCTGAAGCTGCGGTGATGCCATAAATGGAAGGGAGTGTGCCTGCAATGAAATGTGTAATGTAACTATTTGTGAAAACATTTATCTCGATTAATATGAAGTTTTTGAAAGAATAGTTTGCAGAAGCTATATAGAAATGAAGGAGAAAGTGGTGTGTAGGTCAACAGTAGCTTAAGGGAATGTTCTAGTGTGGAAGGACCTCGCCCGAATTATCAAGGAGTTGTTAATAATGGGTCTAGCCAGCCACGTCATGTTTCTTCAAACTTCTTAGTGCAAACAATGCTGCACCCAAAATTTCATTTCATTGACTTGTATAGCAAGAGAATGTATCCTGACCAATAAAAACACAAGTTAACTTTATTTATTACACGACTCGCTTTGCAGTCCCCTGTTGCTAGGGAGACGCGTTAATGCAGTGTTCCAGTTGGCGAACTTTCTCCATGAGCAGTCAGTCAAAGCCTTGCTTGGCCGACTGTATGTAATCGTGTGCATATCGATAAAAGCATTCCATAAGGTCAGCAGGACTAGACTCTGGAAAATATTAGATAAAAAAGGATACCCAAAACATACTCAAATATATATCAGGAAACAAAAATAAATATTGTTTTAGAAAATGGACGATTACCGCAAGAAATGATAATTAATAATGGATGCAGTTTGTCTCCGCTGTTTAATATATACGTAGATGATATTCTCCGAAAATTAAAAGAAGAAATATCACTTGGAATAAAATTAAATAATATACGCTAGCTACTGTTTGCAGATGCCATGGTGTTAGTTCAAGACAGTGAACATAGGCTGCAAATTATGATGCAGTAATTTGTATCACAAATTATTTAAATGTAAAGAGTGATTATAGTATGAATATGCATTATTATGTGACATTGATTTGAGATGTTTGTTGATTGTAATTATTGTTGAGAAGTAAGTTTATACTGCCTTACTGAAACTGACAATAATAGCGTGCAATAATGCAGCGAGGGGGTGAGCTGTTTATCATTATTAGAGACGAGGAAGTTACGTAATGTTGGCGCGTTTTTTCTGTAGAATTTGCTGGAACATTCTCCCTAGAGCATATGTATTCATAATTTTCATTGGATATAAAAATAGACGCTAATGTTGGCGCGTTTTATTAGCCAATTGCAGCTCAGTTATAATCTTTAGGCATATCGGGGTGTATGAGTATAAAAGGGCTAGGTTAGAGATAGACCCCGCCAGTTCGTCGAAAATATTTGTATGATACACGTCGCCTTCAGTCCAGCAGAAATATTACACGTCGGCTATCGATTCACAAGTTACGCGTAGCAGACTTAGGAAAATTCTCAAGTGTTGTAAAGTTAATTATACAAAAAGTTGAAGTACGCGAATTAAGAATGATCAGTAAATAAGTTGTTATAACAGTTTCAGTTTGGCGGGTGTCAAGATCAATGTGTAAATTGTGATAGTGAATGTGTTCGACAATAAAAAGTGTAAAACAAATTCCTTCATCAGTGTTATCTTTAGATAAAAGATTCCTTTCCGTTTACACAACCTGTATAAAGAGAAGTGCTCGACCGAAAAGATCATAGCTAGCCGGAGGACAGTAAACCAAAATTAAATAAAATAACAGTAGCATTCTTTCAAACAAACACTAATACTACCGCAAATTGCTAACACCAGATGGAGCTACAAACCTAACAAAGAATTACGTCACAAAATGGCATCACCACGTGAAGTAAACACACATACACAAACATTATAAGTAAAACCGTCGCAAATTGGCTCCCAAACGTGGGGCTCAACAACAACAATAAATAAATATAAATAACATTGAACCACCTTCAATTACTATCCATAAATTGGCTCGAGATTACAGTCTAAAAACTTCGGTTGAGAAATCAAGCCATTCAGAGGAACGCAAGATCTAAGATAACAAGTTAACTATCTATAACAAACAATGAAGTGAGTAAGTTCCCAATACATTTGTGGAATAATAACAAACACTTTGAAAAGAAAAATTCGAAGACAGACAAATTTAAAATTTTACAAGACAATGGCAGTTTTTGTTTTACTGTATGGATATGGACTATAAAAAAGAAGAATTGGAATAAACTTCGAGCTGCAGAAATGTAATAACTCCGAAGAGTAAAAGGGTGTACAAGATTAGACCGAATGAGCACATAAGAGATGAATAATACCCGCACAAAGAATGAATAATACCCGCATTCCATTTCAAACATACATATACGTACAAACCACCAGGTTATAGAAATGTAGGAAGACCGTTGAAGGGATGGAGGGAAATACAGAGTGAGCCAAAAGACTCCGAACCGCCTGCGCGGTATTTTTCCTGTTCGCGTCCTCGGCGCTCGTTGCCGTCTGCCGCTATCATAGAAAGGCGCGGATGAAACCATATAACATTTTTAAAACTACTTTTAAAGGCTTTACTTACCAACTTTATGAAAAGAGATGCTGAAACTGGCCACCGTCGTTGTCCATACATTTTTGGCACCTCTTTAGGAAACTATCCATCACTCGCCGTAGTTCACGTTGAGAAATTTCCTGGTGGATATTTTGTTTTAATTCTTCCAGGGTGTGTGGGTTTGTCTTGTACACTTTGTTTTAGTTACCCCGGGGGGTATTTTATGAACAATATTGCCGGCTGCGCGGTGTTTTGCCATTGGGAGTGTGGAAATATGATAACCCACTGCTACTATAAACAAAGTCACGCTGTTGTGGTTTTGCTGTGCAGTGTGAAGTGCAGTATTGGGTACACGGTGATGTGATGTAGTTGAGTTATTACGAGTTATTTGTTATTTTGTTCTGTACTTAGTCACAAAGTATATTATGACTCAGTGTATGTTTTCTACTGCACAGCGTGTATTTATTTATGATTCATATGTGTTAACTCGGTCAGCTCGCCAAGTGAAAGTACGATTTGCAGAAAGATTTCCAGGTGTAAAAGTTCCAGGCCGTACAACAATCCATGAACTTTACAGTAAATTTCAGGCTACAGGAAGTGTTCAGGCTAAGAAATCCAAAAGACAGTGTTCGGTTCTTACCGAAGAAACATTAGACAACATCGGTCATGATGGATAGTTTCTTTAAGAGGTGCTAAAAATGTATGGACAACGACGATGGCCAGTTTCAGCATTTCCTTTCATAAAGTTGGTAAGTAAAACCTTCAAAAGTAGTTTTAAAAATGTTGTATGGTTTCATCCGCGCCTTTCTATGATAGCGCAGACGGCAACGAGCGCCGAGGAAGCGGACAGGAAGAACACCGCGCAGGCGGTTCGGAGTCTTTTGGCTCATCCTGTATTAGGCCGGAACGGGAGACATCTTCTAAACCGTGAAGTGTTGATGATGAACTTATATCAGAAGGACTGCTTTCTGTCGATGTAACACAATTGAACGTGCTTGGTCCTCGTTCAAGGGGGAGATCAAAGTGAGAGGTCAGTAGCAATCATCAACGAGGAAGCAAATCCAGGCTCTATAAGAATGTTATTTGGGGTTCCTGAGTTTTACTGTTTCACAATAATTTGTGTAAAATCTCATTTACATATACTCCCTAATCAGTTATCAGAAATGTCCTTGTGGGTCAGAGAGTAACTTGTCTAGATAAAACTCATGTTCACTGTAACTCAAGACAAAGAGACGGTTCTACCACTTAACTAAAGCAGTGTTAGCAGCGACGAGATGACACCGCTATTTCTCGATACTAGATACTGCAAAGTGATAAGCTTGTTCACTGTAACTCAAGACAAAGAGACGGTTCTACCACTTAACTAAAGCAGTGTTAGCAGCGACGAGATGATACCGCTATTTCTCGATACTAGATACTGCAAAGTGATAAGCTTGTTCACTGTAACTCAAGACAAAGAGACGGTTCTACCACTTAACTAAAGCAGTGTTAGCAGCGACGAGATGATACCGCTATTTCTCGATACTAGATACTGCAAAGTGATAAGCTTGTTCACTGTAACTCAAGACAAAGAGACGGTTCTACCACTTAACTAAAGCAGTGTTAGCAGCGACGAGATGATACCGCTATTTCTCGATACTAGATACTGCAAAGTGATAGCTTGTTCACTGTAACTCAAGACAAAGAGACGGTTCTACCACTTAACTAAAGCAGTGTTAGCAGCGACGAGATGATACCGCTATTTCTCGATACTAGATACTGCAAAGTGATAGCTTGTTCACTGTAACTCAAGACAAAGAGACGGTTCTACCACTTAACTAAAGCAGTGTTAGCAGCGACGAGATGATACCGCTATTTCTCGATACTAGATACTGCAAAGTGATAGCTTGTTCACTGTAACTCAAGACAAAGAGACGGTTCTACCACTTAACTAAAGCAGTGTTAGCAGCGACGAGATGATACCGCTATTTCTCGATACTAGATACTGCAAAGTGATAGCTTGTTCACTGTAACTCAAGACAAAGAGACGGTTCTACCACTTAACTAAAGCAGTGTTAGCAGCGACGAGATGATACCGCTATTTCTCGATACTAGATACTGCAAAGTGATAGCTTGTTCACTGTAACTCAAGACAAAGAGACGGTTCTACCACTTAACTAAAGCAGTGTTAGCAGCGACGAGATGATACCGCTATTTCTCTATACTAGATACTGCAAAGTGATAGCTTGTTCACTGTAACTCAAGACAAAGAGACGGTTCTACCACTTAACTAAAGCAGTGTTAGCAGCGACGAGATGATACCACTATTTCTCGATACTAGATACTGCAAAGTGATAGCTTGTTCACTGTAACTCAAGACAAAGAGACGGTTCTACCACTTAACTAAAGCAGTGTTAGCAGCGACGGGACGATACCGCTATTTCTCGATACTAGATACTGCAAAGTGATAAGCTTGATCACTGTAACTCAAGACAAAGAGACGGTTCTACCACTTAACTAAAGCAGTGTTAGCAGCGACGAGATGATACCGCTATTTCTCGATACTAGATACTGCAAAGTGATAAGCTTGTTCACTGTAACCAATTGTGTACTGTGTGCTAATTCTGAAATTGTACATGTTTGATCTTCTCCAATTGGCAGCAACTTTTTAATCTTGATGATGTCACAGGTTATGTATCTCCTATTGTTAGTCGATGATGATTTCTTTGCTTCCCTTTTTATGTTACTATACTTTGCGTTGGAAACTTTCTTTTAAAGGATGTTCTACCGATAGATAAATAAATACTAGCAATGTTTTATTCTGTAATCTATGTGTTTCATGAAGCTCAACTAAAACAACAAATATTTCCATGCGCTGCATTATCTCACTTCTGATTTGTTTGTGCTGGAGTTGATAAATGTGAGTCACCAAGCCAGTCACTTAATGCTGCATGTTACCTCTACTCTTCCCCCATTGTTCTGCATGTTTTCATTTAGAGACAAGAGACCGTGGAATGTTGCTACATTGATTCAGCCGTCAAGGTCTATCAAGTACTATAGTCCAGAACTATTTGGGGTTGCGTACGAGGCAATAACGCAACTCTCTCATTCCTTAAAATTAAAGTAACAGCTTTGAATAATGCAAAACGTAAAGATTGGAATTTTTACCTCAAGTAGAAGACACACTTCAATACCATTGCTAATTTTTAGGAAAAGATGCGTGTGAAAAAGGACAAATACCAAACTTGGTATTTAGTTGAGCATCTTCAAAGAATGCGACACCCTAAACAACACAGAAAATGTTTCCATATGTTTTAACGTTTAGATTGCAGTCACCTTGCAGATATTAAAATACTACACACACGCGCGCGCGTGCGCGGACCTCTTTTTATTCAGCGAGCCGCGCATTGCGTGTGTTCATCTGAACATAATGTTGCACTCCATTCGATGCTAATACATTACTGAGATATGAAAGTTATTGGACTCAATACATATTCGAGGTAAGAATAGCTCTCTGATTGAAAATAATTTACAAATGACTAAAATCTCCTACGGATGCCCATCTTTTCATCCAATAACACCATTACATTACTACTTTTCCTTGATGAAACATTTCCCTACCCACGACCTGAACAAACATTCAATTCCAGATAGGATTGACTACGGAGGGGGTTCGGCACCGATCCAGAGTGGATATGCTACACGAGGGTGCGTTCCCGGGAGGAAGAAAGAGGCAACATCGGACGCCGGATCCAGGAGCGACGGCACAGCAATGACAGGGTCTCTAAGCTTTCAGATAGAGACCTCCCGGCAGACCGGAGACCTCACCGCACACGGAGAGGGTCCAGTGCCCCTCAAGGGTATTCGAATACCCGGCAGCCGGCCGAACGTCGAGACACGGTGAGAGTCACAAACAGTATCCTTTCCCCTGCCACGCTGCACCGAAACACCATCGCCGACACTTTCCGAACTTGAAACAGACCAGTGGGATGAAGGAAATGGAGGGGGCCGAAAGAAAGCACTCGTCCAGGAAAACCAATGGTCGCGGTCGCCGGGGATCGATCTGGGGATCTCCCAAATGCAAGCCACAGGTGTTACCGCCTGAGCCATCCCGCTCGGTGAATTTTCAGATAATAATGAGGGGAAGAATGACTAAAAACAGTCATCTAGCATCAATTTGAGGAACTTGAATTTTCAGATCATTGTGAGGGGAAGAATGACTAAAACAGTCATCTAGCATCAATTTGAGGAACTTGAATTTTCAGATCATTGTGAGGGGAAGAATGACTAAAACAGTCATCTAGCATCAATTTGAGGAACTTGAATTTCCAGATCATTGTGAGGAGAAGAATGACTAAAAACAGTCATCTAGCATCAATTTGAGGAACTTGAATTTTCAGATAATAGTGAGCGGAAGAATGACTAAAAACAGTCATCTAAGATCAATTTGAGGAACTTGAATTTTCAGATCATTGTGAGGAGAAGAATGACTAAAAACAGTCACCTAGCATCAATTTGAGGAACTTGAATTTCCAGATCATTGTGAGGGGAAGAATGACTAAAAACAGTCACCTAGCATCAATTTGAGGAACTTGAATTTTCAGATCATTGTGAGGGGAAGAATGACTAAAAACAGTCACCTAGCATCAATTTGAGGAACTTGAATTTCCAGATCATTGTGAGGAGAAGAATGACTAAAAACAGTCATCTAGCATCAATTTGAGGAACTTGAACTTTCAGATAATAGTGAGGGGAAGAATGATTAAAAACAGTCATCTAGCATCAATTTGAGGAACTTGAATTTCCAGATCATTGTGAGAAGAATGACTAAAACAGTCATCTAGCATCAATTTGAGGAACTTGAACTTTCAGATAATAGTGAGGGGAAGAATGATTAAAAACAGTCATCTAGCATCAATTTGAGGAACTTGAATTTTCAGATCATTGTGAGGGGAAGAATGACTAAAAACAGTCATCTAGCATCAATTTGAGGAACTTGAATTTTCAGATAATAGTGAGCGGAAGAATGACTAAAAACAGTCATCTAGCATCAATTTGAGGAACTTGAATTTCCAGATCATTGTGAGGAGAAGAATGACTAAAAACAGTCATCTAGCATCAATTTGAGGAACTTGAATTTCCAGATCATTGTGAGGGGAAGAATGACTAAAAACAGTCATCTAGCATCAATTTGAGGAACTTGAATTTTCAGATAATAGTGAGGGGAAGAATGACTAAAACAGTCATCTAGCATCAATTTGAGGAACTTGAATTTCCAGATCATTGTGAGGAGAAGAATGACTAAAAACAGTCATCTAGCATCAATTTGAGGAACTTGAACTTTCAGATAATAGTGAGGGGAAGAATGATTAAAAACAGTCATCTAGCATCAATTTGAGGAACTTGAATTTCCAGATCATTGTGAGGGGAAGAATGATTAAAAACAGTCATCTAGCATCAATTTGAGGAACTTGAATTTCCAGATCATTGTGAGGGGAAGAATGACTAAAAACAGTCATCTAGCATCAATTTGAGGAACTTGAATTTCCAGATCATTGTGAGGGGAAGAATGACTAAAAACAGTCACCTAGCATCAATTTGAGGAACTTGAATTTTCAGATAATAGTGAGGGGAAGAATGACTAAAAACAGTCATCTAGCATCAATTTGAGGAACTTGAATTTTCAGATCATTGTGAGGGGAAGAATGACTAAAAACAGTCATCTAGCATCAATTTGAGGAACTTGAATTTTCAGATAATAGTGAGGGGAAGAATGACTAAAAACAGTCATCTAGCATCAATTTGAGGAACTTGAATTTTCAGATAATAGTGAGGGGAAGAATGACTAAAAACAGTCATCTAGCATCAATTTGAGGAACTTGAATTTTCAGATCATTGTGAGGGGAAGAATGACTAAAAACAGTCATCTAGCATCAATTTGAGGAACTTGAATTTTCAGATCATTGTGAGAAGAATGACTAAAAACAGTCATCTAGCATCAATTTGAGGAACTTGAATTTTCAGATCATTGTGAGAAGAATGACTAAAAACAGTCATCTAGCATCAATTTGAGGAACTTGAATTTTCAGATCATTGTGAGGGGAAGAATGACTAAAAACAGTCACCTAGCATCAATTTGAGGAACTTGAATTTTCAGATAATAGTGAGGGGAAGAATGACTAAAAACAGTCATCTAGCATCAATTTGAGGAACTTGAATTTTCAGATCATTGTGAGAAGAATGACTAAAAACAGTCATCTAGCATCAATTTGAGGAACTTGAATTTTCAGATCATTGTGAGGGGAAGAATGACTAAAATCAGTCACCTAGCATCAATTTGAGGAACTTGAATTTTCAGATCATTGTGAGAAGAATGACTAAAAACAGTCATCTAGCATCAATTTGAGGAACTTGAATTTTCAGATCATTGTGAGGGGAAGAATGACTAAATCAGTCATCTAAGATCAATTTGAGGAACTTGAATTTTCACAGATAATAGTAAGAGAGAAATGACGGGAAAAAGCCTCCTAGGAACAATTTGCCAGTATTTCTTTGAATAAAAATGATCCAGCAGTGTCCATGTTTGAGTGAAAAACAATGCCTCCTGGATACATAAGTGGTAGAGGTTATGTGGTCATTTGTTAGTGCCTGTAGTAAGGTGTGTTGTGTTTAAAATGTGAGATTCTGAAATAAACACTACTACCAAGGAAATGATAAGCGTTATCCATCTCGAAGACGCCATGAGCAGAGTGAAAGTGGCCCACTTGTACATTTACATAATGTAGACAGACACGCGAGGAATCGGCAGATCCTAGGTCAACTGTCGTGCTGTAACTCGATGCTTGTCTGAGAAGTGCACAGTGTTATTGGGGGCTGTCTTTACTGTGTTGGTTTGTGATACAGAACAGCGTATGTTTATTGATAAAAGTGCTGAATGCCAAAGGAAGAGAAAGACAGCAGATAATAGGAAAATGAAAATAATCGCGGGACCTAGGCTAAAGGACAACGCTTTTTCAAGTCTTGAAACAAAGCTAAAAGCGTTTAATCGAAACAAGTGTTTACAGAAATAAGTACATTACACTTTTCGTTGTAGGACAAGGGGGATTGGATTGGATTGTGAAGACCAGGGGATTCGACACCGATGCAGGAACGGGGATATTTTACCTGTGCCCCACCAGGGGGCGCCCTCGAGAGGAAGGGACTGACGGCACAACAATGACAGGGTCCTACAGTTTCCAGTTTGGGACGCACCGGCAGTAGTAGGACAAGCAGACCGGGGACCCAGCCCCACACAGGGTGTAACGCTCCCCAGGGGGCGGTGATATCTCGCCAACCAGCCGAAGGTCGAGGGACGGAGAAAGTTCAAAGAGAGGATTCTTTTCGCTGCACCGAAACACCATCGCCGACCCTTCCAACCCTGAACCAGGAATGCAATGGAGGGACAGGAAATTCAGAGTATGAAGTAAACCACTCCAACATTCGCTTGACGACCTGGGAAACTCCCGAAAAAAAGCCGTGAACCAGAGTGGGTGGTCGCCGGGGATTGAAGCGGGAACATAAAGCGACAGTTATGCTGTTCACGGACCTTCCTCTAAAAGTGGTTTTTTCTTTCTTTCTTTGTTCTGGAGACCACAAAACATGCATTTCTATTGAAATTTTGATATCGAATGTTTTGGTGGAATGTCATACTTTCTTTATCTCTAATAACTAGCTGATAGAGAAAATAAAAACAGAGTTCTCTGAAATACATACGACGTTTAGTCATTATCAAGTACTCCTTATTAGGTATCTTTGCTTGCAAGTTTCAAGAAAAGGCGCACGTTTGTCCGTATGACGCAGTTTGTGTCGTTATCGTGGATATCTCGAGTTTCCTGAGGGAAACCAGACGTTATCGCAGCGACACAAACAACTTGAAGCTGCCGAGGCGAGTATTTTCACAGTTTCCCGACCACCTTTGTTAGGGAAAAGATGCTTATTTCCCAGTTTTCATTAGCAAGTCACATATATACCTTGACTATTCCTGTTCATTCTCATTGAATTTGTGTAGAAAACCACAAGAACAAACATTTGCTACAGACAAAGTGCAAGCAGTGATTTGTGTCTTTTTTTAAATAGTGTTTGTTGAACAGGCGGTGACACTGATGGTCTGCCTGTTCTCTTAACAGCTAAGGTTCAAGTTTCAGTTCTTGGCAGCACGAGTGGAAATGTGGGGAAGGGAAGAAGGATGGGCATCCCTGCTGATGTTTAGGAAGGAAACGTTCAAGGTTCAGATTTAGGAAATATCTACCTCCCCGACATTTGGAAACCGCAGTCACTGAGGATCTCCCGTTCAGTAATAAGTACAGTCAAGTAGAATATGAGAAACCGCGGTCAATAATTAACATACCTCTGCCGGACTCATTCAGGGGCAGTCTTTGTTTCAGGTGACATATACCTAGGGCAATGATAGCAGCTAAAACATGGCTGACCTAAGGCAGGCGCGAAACACACATGATGAGGAGATTCTGCCAACATTCAAGAATGGAAAACACTAAAAGTAGGCAAAAGCATCGGCACGTTTTTTGCGGTCGACTGTACGTGCCGTATGATCCTCATGTGGATGTTATTCGTGACCTTTTTCCTGACATTAGTCGTTTCCGAACAATTCGTTCGTTGCATGCTTAGTTTTCCCATTTTGAAGTTTACTTTAGTGCGGCATTTATGTGATTTGGAGGGGGGCTGTCTGCACATCTTGAAAGTTGGATTACTTAATTTGAGACCAAGATCTGCGGCCACGTGACAAAGCTTAGTTTTCTTGTATGAAAGCGCTATTTTAATGGGCATGGCATTTTCTTCTTCTGTACGTGTTTCCTGTGGCAAGCGTCCGTTGACCCACTTAAAACCATAATCGTGTCGGACCTTTCTGCAGTTATTGCTTTAAGGGCGGCTAAGCTGGAGCTGTTCGTGTTTCGTTGTGTGCACGGATCTGCAACTATAACTCACAAGTTGGTTGCAATTTCTGAATTTCTCTCATTTTTATATTGTTGCACCGACTTAATTACAGAAAATATAGTGCATTACATTCACATTACCTTCTCTTCTGTCTGGTTCATGTAGTAGAGGAGGCTTCATATCTTTTATTGTTACAAAAACAAGACGTTTGATCTGCAGCACTTCACCATTTGTAATAAAACTCGTTACAATCATTTTTTGAGAAATTAAAAAGCATGTTTGTATGTAAAGGGTGGTTTGCGGTGCCGCACCTTTGGAACAAGCTCAACTTAAACGCCCTTTTGTTTTTTAATTATGCTCTTCCCGGACCCACACATACGCACCGAAATACAATTTTTACTTTCTGTCCAACGTATAGTAAGTACTGTATAGTATTGTATTCCACAAAAAATTTCAGCAGAAATATATGTTTTGAGGCTACTGAACCCCTCCCCCCAAAGTGTGTGTGAACAGTAGGTATAACTCAAAAACGAAAAGTCAGAAAATATCAAACCTGGTATTTAAGTTCTAAACATGCGAAACGAAGATTTTTCGACAAAGTCCCTCACCCCAACTACCCTTTACATGGAACATTTTCCGAAAATTTTGAATTTCTAAATATTGCTGTATTCTGATTAACGATATATTACAGATATTTACATCATCAATAATATATATATATATATATATATATATATATATATATATATATCTTGAATTTTCTAGGAATAGCTTGTGAAGAACGTCGTATAACGATAGACTACACAAAGAATGTGGATCTCTTTAAAACCACAATTTATTGCGGCATAAGCCATTTCTGAGATATCCGTTATTAATGGCTCGAATAGTTGGTCATTCCAACATTCAGTTGTTACTCGCGATGTCTTGAAGCAGTATAGAATTTTAACGCCGGGTATAGCGTCCAGTTCAATTTCACTCTTCCCTTTGTATCTACCTATAAGGGAATGAGTAATGGGGAAATTTATCTCCATTAAAACAGCGCAGACAGGAACATAAACTGTATACCCACTCATAAGCTACAGACGGTAGAGAAAGCCATATGAATGTGTTATTCAGGGGTCTCAAGACACGTGTTTCGATTTCGAAGTTTTTGATGGAATGCAATACTATAAAATAGTGGTAGAGAAATAAAAACTGATATGACGCAAATTCGGATTCACTTGGCAATAAAATGCGCGCGAGTGTCTTATTCTTGTAGAAACAGAGAGTTGGATGCAAATGAGAACCAAGGCGTTCTTGCTTTAACAATGACCGATAGACCTGCCACATTAAGGTCAGTTTATCCTTGAGTTGTCGGCAGCAGCAGATTGTGCACCAGTTAAGGAGAGAAGTTTGCATTAGAACAAGCTTCGGAGATGTTTCTGATCACGAAACAGCTTTCTCTTGCGTGTTGTACCGAAGTGACCCACTTGCAGTCAAGGTTTCACACCAGCCGGGGACTCCAAGGACGTGGGTCTTATCGTACTTGCATCAGAGAGACAAACATACAATAATCTATCATTAAAATCACCATGTACGAGGTAAACAATTCAGTTGTTTAAGATACCACACACTGATTTTAAAACAAACTATTCGCTGATTACGACTCACTTTTGTAGAAACTGTTGTCAGTTTTATGATTTGGCAACGACGAGAGGCCTTTTTCAGCCAACTACTTACTAGAAACATGGGCGTATAAATATAGTTGGCCCAGTGTAACTTCCGGACAGAGAATACATCGATCAAAAGCGGGTGCTTTGCTGCAAACCTGAGTTGTTGCCTCTTTGGCTCTGCATATGAACCGTTTATCTGGAATATTGTGCCATCTGTCTATGCCGCATGTAAAGTGGTCCATGTTCGATTCCCCGCCGAGTGGAAGAATTTCTCACTAATTTAAACATTCTTGTCCTGGTTTCGAAAATGTTACTTCAAAGCGAAACCGCGGAACACAGTGGCAAATCACTGCTGTTCAGCTTCTAATACCTACGTACGCTCTTGGCGAGTCCTACACGCCACCCACGACCTGACCTAAGGAGATACACAGTGCCTGCAAACACCACCACCACCACCACCACCACCACCACCACCACCACCTTTTTGTTCTTCTTCTGGCCAAAATAATCTCGTACTGAGTAGCGCCTTTTCATCCAGTGTTCCAGCACTGTTCTTCCTTCAACCAGTCTTCTAAAACAGCTTCTTTACTTATTTTACGTGATTAATTCTTCTCTGTATTCACCTTTGAATGCCTTTCATCATAGCTTTCCAATCTACACAATGGCAAAAGCACTCTTCCGCAAATCTGTCTTCACATCTCCACAAAATGTTTCTTTTTCTAGTACAAACTTCTTCCATCGTTTACCATTTATCATCATGAGCTGTTCTTGACAACAGCTCATGGTGATATATCCCAAGCATATCCAGCTGCCCACTTTCTCCAGCATCTCATCTCGAATTAGCAAGTACATCTTTGCTTTTCTTCAGACAATTATAGTACTGCTTTGTTTTTTCCTTTGTTGGATTTATTTTCATGCCATAGTTCTTCTTCATCCATAGGGTCTTTCAACAAGAGTGTCCTATCTTTGAACTTAAGTAAAACACGTTCAATAAATGATAGAGGTTTACTTCTTTTTTATTTTGGAACATAATTAATGTCATTACTTATGAAAGAGAACATCAGTTAAGTGACGCCGCGACTTCGTTGGGTTGCGCGTATACGGTTGACCCAACTTTCAATGACAGAAGAACGTAAATTAGGTCCAACTTCACGAATAACACGCGTGATGTTATTCATAAGATCATTTACTCTTTCTGGCTTGTTGATATAAACTCCAGATTTTACATAACCCCACAAGAAGTAATCCAACGGCGTTAAATCACATGACCTCGGAGGCCAGTTAACATCACCACCACGGGAAATGATGAAACCTCTGAACTTCTCCTTCAAAAGATCGATTGTTTCAAGAGCAGTATGACATCTTGCTGGAACCAGATGTTTCTGAGATCCGTACCACCCAATTGAGGCCAAAAATAGTCCCTTATAAGAGCCCAGTATCTTTCCGCATTGACAGTTATAGCTTTTCCATCTTCATCTTGGAAAAAATATGGACCAATGATTCCACCATACCAAAATCCACACCACACAATAACCTTTTGGGGATGAAGTGGTCGTTCTGGAATCTGCATTGGATTGTGAGTGCTCCAATAGCGGCAATTTTGTTTGTTAACACAACCATCCATTCAAAAGTGGGCTTCGTCGCTGAAGATGATTTTTCGACAAAAATCCGAGTCGGCTTTCAATTACTCCATAGCCCAGTCAGCGAATACACGGCGCAACCTATGGCCGTTGGGCTTTAGTTCTTGAGTTAACACCATTTTGTAAGCGTGAAACTTCAAGTCCAGATGCAGAATTCGCCAAGTTGTTGTCGGCGAAAGCCCCAATTCTTGCGCTCGACGAGCAATTGATTTGTTTCCGTTCTCGCGTACACTCTCACGAACGGCGCCTATGTTTTCGTTGGAACGCTTACGTCGATTACGTACAGGTGTTCTTCGCTGACAGAACCACTTCTTTCAAATTTATCGATCAAACGCCGAATCGTTCTCTCGCAGGGACGATTATGCACACCGTAAACTTCACGCAATACACGGAAGGTTTGACGAACAGATGATCCATTTTGATAATAAATTTTCACAATTTCTACGCCTTACTGAATACTGTAACGTTCCATGGCTATTTGTCAATAACAACGGCAGCTATCACAGATAGGACACTCTTGTTGAAAGACTCTATACAAGGACCTCTTCGTCTTCAAAGTTAATATTTCTGTCCCACTAGACCTTGGAACATTTCTTTTTTGTGGTGGCGCGCGTTTTAATACTTTAGTGTTGCTACCAAACTGTTAGGTTGAAAATATCTGTTCTTGTTTCCTTCCAGATCTGGTAGCAGCTCGGTTCAAACAACAATTCCCGTTGCCATTGTTTTATACAATGCTAATTGTGATTTATTTTTTGATGTACGTGGAATTGTTCCATGTATTTGATGAAATCGGAATGTTTAGATGAAATAATGTCCGTTTTTCTCACCATTGCTTGTTCTAGAACTTCTTGGCGGTGAATATGGCGTCCTAAGTTTGTGACGACCAAATGGATGAAATACCAGCTGTGATAAAGCACTTCCTTTTGAAGGCTTTAACTCCAACGGAAGTACAAAAGGAGTTAGATTCGATATTAAAGATTGTTTCCCTTCATTTTCGAAGGTTAAAAAGTGGGTTGCTGAATTACAGGGTACTCGTATATCCATGATGAGCGCTCAGGGCGTCCCATAACCGCTACAATTGTTGCAAAAATAGTCAATGATTGCCGCCTGTAAGAACGCGTTACAAAGCCTTCGATAGGTCACATCCACGTTTTGGGTATGAGAAAGCTTTCCGCTCGATGAGTCACACAGAAATATTTCTCAAGAGTGTTTAGTGAGTTTCATAACGGTATCCGAAACGTGGATACACGCCAGTTCAAACAGATGAACTGTGGCATGGCTACGGTTTTCTTGTTGTGGGCTCATGGACATCGCTGGGGAGTATTACACTTCAGTTATGAACCGAGTGAAAGATGCTAGTCATAGCGAGTGGAAAGGAAAGTTCCCTTTCATCACGATAATGTCTCCATACACGCCTAGGATTGTTGCTGCATGATGCTTCCACATCCACCATATTCACCGATTGCTTCTTGTTACCAATGGCTGAGTGGACAAAGATTCACATCAGACGCTTATTTTGTACAGTTGGACAAATCTTATTGTACTGAGGATATTAAAAGCGCCGAAATAAATGTATTGATTTACTGTGTTAAAAAAATTATCTTAAGTGTTGTGTTTTGTTGGTCAGGCCGGGAAATGTTAGAAATTGTTAACAAAATTGTCTATACAAGAGGAAAAAAGACGTTTACTTCGTCTGCAGTTCAGAAGCCATCTCCACTGGCAATAAAGGAACTAGGCTGAGTCCTCCAACAACGGAAGCGGCTAGCGTGTTGGTCAAGGAGAAACTCCCAAGCATCTGATGGGAGATAGTGGCATAACATTTTAAGGGGCGCAAGATGGATTTTGAAATAACTTATAAAGTAATTCATAACTGGTGGCCTGTCAATTGGTAGCAGCATACGACACGATGTATTTGTCAGCGCAGCAACTGCAACTGCAACATAGGCCAGACGACATCGCCGAAACTTAATATATGCACGTGGGTCATTCAATAATGCAAGCTGTTATCTTTGAGTTTGAAGACAGGAATCTTGATATTTGTAGTGAGTTTAATTTGTCGACTGTTTAGTAAATGCTTCTTTAAAATTCAGATTGCAAGAGGCAACAAGCTCGACAATGTATTGCATATTTTTTATCATCAAATGGGAATTCTAGTTTTATGTTTACCAACTTAACGTTCTAATAAAGTAAAAAAAAGCAACTCCAACTATAATAAAAATAACCAAATTTTATTTTTAATTATTAGTCCAAATGTAATTACGTTTAATAGTTGGAGTTCCAGATATAACTTTTGCTCGAATAAATAATATTAGATGCAGCTTGTGGTAGAGAGAGAGAGAGAGTTTATCGTGGCGCTGATGTGAACGCTGTTGTATTGAACTAGCAAGGAAAGTGACGAACGAAAAGTTAAGGATGAGGATGGGTCCCACTCAATCTTGAAGAGGAGAATGGAAACAGCGAGATTGTCGTGCATTTCCTTACGAACCAAAGTTGAAGAGAGAATGAAACGAGTGGCGGCAAGAACAGGATCCACTCATTCAGTTGCTGCGGCAAATTGTTCATATTACAATGACTTTCTGGAACACTGTGCCACATGCTGGAGCTGCTCTTGTGGTTAAGATGGGACTGGAGCATCCTCCCCGCGTGATTTTGACCTTTTCGCGAAAATGAAATTACCACTTTGAGAGTCGTCCTCCATGGTGTATAGTGGTTACCTTTAGTTCCCGAGGTCGCGGTTCAAACCCGGCGGAGGGCGATGTATTTTTTCGGGCGTAAAAATCCTTGGCATAGCTTCCTTCGGAAGTAAAGCCGGTGGTCCTGTGTCGTAGATTTACGGCACGTAAAAGAAGCTCAAGCCTGATAAAGAGGACTTTGAGCAAAATTACCTTCTTTCACGCCCAATATAGAATGGGACGCTAAGAGCCACAGTAGTTACAGAGCGTCCACAATTTTTTTTTTTCCACTTAAAGAAGTTCACTTTAGAAGCAATGATAGCAGCAGCAGTGTGTTGGAAGATTAATAGAACAAGACGCTGTGTGTGGGGGGGGGGAATTACTTCTCAGCACAGCAACAATGTTCCAAATACGTTTTCTTTGCTGTTAATTATTGTACGAGCTGTGTGTCGCTGACAGATTTGGCAGTAGGTGCTGATTTCCTTTGTGTATCTTCATGTTAAACAAGAGGTTCGGTATGCCGCCACTAAACCAAGGGACCGTATCAGCTTACTGGCTATAGAAGTTGAGTGCAAGACTGCTGCGATAATTAGAATCAAGGTTACCCAAAAAATAAAAGGCCAGTGCGAAAGAAGAAAAGACCACAAGCAAGTAATGTTCTGGATATTTGCTTCGCAATGAAATTGTTGAACAATAAAATATGCCTTTAAATATATTATTAATTAGCACCTTTTTGTTTTGTAATCCATCTTCGAAGCTTTCTTTATCCCAACTTCTGTGAATGTCAAACTTTGTCTGTACCACATATAAGTAGCAGCTATTCAGGTTTTTAAGTACCACTCAAAAATTCCATATCGAGATTTCACCGATTTCAGGCCCTCTGAATCCAAATGTCGGTGTGTGTCGTGAACATCATGACTGTGTTAAATACCAAACTTGGTATTTAGGTTCAACATCTTCCAAAGTTGCAACACCAAGATTTTCAACAAACCCCCACATTTAAACATTTTTGATTTTCTAAAAAATGACTATAACGATTTTGATTAAAACACCATATATTTACACGACCAATAAAATGTATATGTTGAATTTTCGGGAAATAGCCTCCTGTTCATTCGGAAGGAATTGTATATAGTGTTGTGTAAGCGAAAGACTTCACAAAACATGTACATCTGTGTAAAACACAATTTCTTTCAAATAAACAAAGCCGTTTCTGAGATATCAGCTATTAAAGCTTCAAATTGTTCATTTCGTGGCCGTTCTCTTAAAGTCCTTTCAACATTCAAGTGTTTCTGGTGTTGCCTTCATAAACAGTATGGAGCATATAGCGTCCAGTTGTTAAACATTTGACTATCGCTGTTCTCTATAACGTAATGTAGCTGTTTCTGTAAAGGTTTATCTCGTTTAAAATGTAGTAGATAGAAAAATAAGCCTGAGTAAGAATACTTTGTGTATCCACTAATAATTATAGAGGGAAGAGAAACTCATGTGAATGTATCATATAAGATTTTTTATCTTATAAATCTGTATGTTCACAGTGATATTTTTTGTTTTGGCTTTATGCTACGAAAACAGATGCCAAGTAAATTTTAAAACTTGAAACTAAAACTTTTGCTTGCTTTAGTAAAAAATGAATGAAAAAACAGAACGTTTGGAAGAACAGGTGACATTTGTAGTGGAAGTGCGAGGCAAAACATGTTTGTTAGATTAAAGCAATTGTTTTGAGGCGAAAGTATATTTTGTCAGAGGTGATTGTGACGTGAGAATAAACGTCATGCCTTCCAGAGCAGTTTCACTACAAGCGGCTTCATTTAGAGACAATAGGTACATGAACATGAGAGGAGAACAAAATGACCATGGCCTTGCCCATGACGAACGCTTGACATTTACATTTTTAGAGAAGACTCGTTAGGAAAATCACTCTGGTAACATCTTTGTGTTAAACTTATTAATAGGAAAAATTCACATGGCTTTCTCTACCTATCAAGGTGTCACCGGAATACATGTCTTAGCCTTTCTGAATCCCCCGACAAAAAAAAGGCCTTGTGTGTGTGTGTGAACACCATTGCTCAAAAACGATATATCGATTAAATAGCAAAGTTGGTATTAATTTCAGCGTAATTCAAGGATGCGACATAAAGATTTTGAAGAACACCCCCCCCCCCCACTCACATATCCTCGATGTTGAAAATGTTTCGTTTATTTTTATTTCAATAAAAGGGCTGGAAGGACTTTGATTAAAAAAGCCAATATTTATTATATTTATATGACAGAATCTAAATGCTGAGTTTTTAAACTGATTTTTATTGTGACATCATTGTTATTGGTTTGAATTTCTCAATCTTTTCTTATTTTTTAAGGTAGCACCAACCTTCAGTGAAGGCCAGTATATAGCGACCAGCGGTATAGCTACGACAAAAGTTAAGTTAAATAAGATTTAGCGGAGTACAAGCTATATAAAAGTAAAGATAGTGGGTAGATCTCGGTCCAGAAATACCAGAAGCAGGAAAACTTGTGGGTTCAGAGTTTTCCGCGGTGGAAAACAGTTGAAGAGAAAGTTGTCGTGGGAGGGGTTGAGTCATAGCCCCTGCCATGGGTGAGTCACTTCTACTCGAGGAACAGCTGAGCAGAGCAACGACATACGTCACCATTTCTTTTCCTTTCCTTGACGCGTCAAACTTTACAAAATTTGTGTAAAAGACACAGATTTCTCTCAGGAAGTGCATTGTAGCTGTTTTGTAAAATTTCCAAATTAACTAATGAACAAGTCTGACGGTTTGATTGAATTTCTTGAAGTTGTTCTATTAAAGAGAGCAGTTGTGATGGTCCAGATTATTGTTTACAGAATTAGGCTGGAGATGAGAGTCCTTCCTGTAAGCAGGGCATGCAACATCAACCACAGAAATATGAACTATAACTTTCACATGACTTTCTCTACTCTGTCGTCTAGAACTATTCTTAAGAGCTTACTTCATGTTACTCGAGGAATAGTTCATTATATAGGAAAGCAAATGGATGACCAAATGTTTAAAAACGGGTCATTACATGCTGGCCTTGAAATTCCATGGCATCGCGAGAAATAACTGAAGGTGAGTATTGAAACCACACATATCGAAAATGGGTGATGCAACAATAAAGTTATTTGAAACAAATTCTCTGTTTTAAAGTGTTCAATGTATTTTAATGAGAATCGTTTGAGCAACTTTTTAGAGCTTATATGTCAAGTATGTTCACAGACACACGAACCTTTTTGTTTGGATCAAATGCTTATGTATTTCCAGTATTATGGAGTGGAAATGAACCGTCGTTCTGTTTGGAATGGAAAGAATCGCTTGTGTCTCTCTTGCAGGGACTATGTGCTGCTGGTCCGCACCATATATGGCAACACAGTAGCGGTCATGTTGTTGCCAAGTCTCTTATCCAACAATTAAACTTGCGACTCTTTGTTACACTGAAGTGGCATCGATCCTCTTGACTCACATCACAGATTGAACAATAATGATGTTTAGTGCTCTATTCAGATTTGAGCATAAATTATGTCTGGGTATTTAAGTCTAATGTCTTTCAAGAAAAACCTCCAACTCCCTTACATGTTTGTTGTTTTATTTTCTCACGATTTTTATTAAAATCAAACATGTTGAATTGTAGCAAGCGAAGCTCGGGAGGAATTATATTACAGGCAAACGAGACAAAAACAGTTTATTACATTTTACTTATTTTTTATGTCATCAGCTACTTCCGAGATTCCCTTACTTCTGTCACGGATTGTTTCTCGCGATGTCATAGAAAGAGTATGTCAATATAATTAATTACAGCAACCCGCTTTTAAGTATCTGACTATCGTTTCGGTTTCTTGTGCATACAACGAAACTACACAAAAGTATTCGTCTTCAGTCAAATTGATGGAGATAAAATTCTGTTGTGTAATACACAAATACAACTAATGGTATCACTGTTGCGTTTTTCAAAATTCTTCATTTTATTAGTTTTGAAACTTGCAGCGATTATATGTAGTCATAGTACGCTGTTTTGTGCACACTACCTGATATTTGGCGGAGAAGTAAATGTGTGAAGTCGTAATATTTGAGGCGTTTATGGAGATGTTGAGGCAAAGTGTTGAAAATCCCTGACACTGACGTTATATTCTTCCTACAAATGAAAACCACACAAAAAATATCGCTTTCTGTAAAGCATGACAAATAATTATTAAAACTGTATATCTAGGAATACGTTTGTCCGCCTCTGTAGGTACATAGCTATATAAAAACAACCTGTTACATTCACATGACTTTCTCCACCCTCTATCCTTTTTAGTGGGTATACAACTAGTCTTACAGAAGTTCATTTTAATCGAGATAAACCTTTACAGAAACAGCTACATTACACGTTTCGTTATAGAGAACAGCGATAGTCAAATGTTTAACAACTGGACGCTATATACTGTTTCCATGACATCGCGAGAGACAAGTGAACGTTGATAGGGCTTACGGAATGACCAAGTAATGAACAATTCGAACTATTAATAACGGATATCCCAGAAATAGCTTATACCACAAAAAAGTTATGTGAAATAGATTGTGTGTTTTAAAGAGATCTACATTTTTTGTGTAGTATGTTTATCGCTTAACGTTTACCAGTTAAAAAAGATTTTACAAAATTCCTTCCAAGTAAAGAGGACTTCAAAGGCTATTCCCAGAAAATTCAAGATATACATTTTGTTTGTCCTGTAAATGTCTGGCATTTTAACCAAAATCGTTACAGCCATTTTTTACAATATCAAAATTTTTGAAAAATGTTCCATGTAAACGGTAGTTGGGTTGATTTTCTTGAAAATCTTCATGTCGCATCCTTGGAAGATACCGAACTTAAATACCGAGATTGATATTTATCCAACTTTTCGTTTTTGAGTTATGCTGATCACATACACGAACATTTTTCCAAAAAGGCTTTGTTTGGATCTCAAAACATGTATTCTGGTGAAATGTGGGTATTGAATTTTTGGTTGGAAATGCAATACCTATTAATAAGCGATAGAGGGTCGTGTGAATGTTAACACGTTGTCATGAGAGATAAAGAGGAGGAGGCAGGGGAAGTCCCGAGTGGCAGGAAACGACTGTTGTGACGTCACCGGATTCTCCAGACCAATAACAACAAGGAGGAACAACTCTCATGCCACAAACAAATTGTGTGTTGTAAGGAGCTGCACAGTTTTTGTTTCTGAATAAAGAGAACATTGTAATGTGTACATTTTATTTTTGAAATAAATGTCTTAATTATAGGACATTTTAATCGAAATAAAACTTTTTTTTTCAGAATATATAAAATAAAGAAACATTTTTCTTGTAAAGGGTAGTTTGAGATAGAGGAATTTTGTTTAAAAAAAACTTGTCGCATCTTTGGAATATACGAAGTTAAATATACCGAGCTCCTCGAGCGTTAACTAACGTCTCTGGACCACATTCGGGTTACAACGGCCATGAGGTTTTCTGATTTCCCAGTGTATCGGCGGCAGGCGAAAGCTGACTGATTACAACGACATTCAGCTTCTGTTCCAGGACCAGGCGGGTTGCGGTGATGTGTGCTCTATAGAGATTTCTTTCCTGGCGTTGCTGCACCTGATAGAGGTTTCGGGTGTTCAATCTGGAAACATTAAGGACCCGGTTGCGCCCGTCAACGTCTCTCCCTCTAGGGGTCACGTTACGGCGGTGCTCTACCCTGTTCCTCCGTGGTATCTACCGTTTACCTTTAAGTTTGGTGTTTGTCCGAAGTTTCGTTTTTTAAATGGAGTTGACATACACGAACTTTTCTCTAAAGAGTTTTTTCGGATTGGGGACCTCAAAACATATATTTCCTGTGAAATCTCGTGATCGAATAATTGGACGCAATACTTACTCTACCTTGGTAGAGAAAGTAAAAGGAATTGTTATCAAAACAAAGAGTACCTACACCAAACACACTTGTTACCAATGCCTGTTTGAACAAAGTGGACACACAGCCACTTTTTGAGAACTCACCATATGAACATTATACATGGTTTTCCATGTGCAGCACATCCTCAACTAACATGTTGGAACCCCTCCCAGAAACAAATTCTAGCTGCAGATATATTCAAACAAACTGAGCAAGGTTATAAGGAAAACGAACGGAATCTACTTCCGGGAAAAGCCGCAAGGGCTTCCTGCCACACCAAGGTGGTGTTGATAGCGTTTCTGTCCCCATTACGAAGAAGTAGATCCAAATTTTAAAATGTCCCACAGTTTTGACACTTGAAATATCTCCACTTATCGAATATATGAACGTAACGTGAAATTATCTTACAACGATGTCCAGAGTTTTGGAAGCGGAAAAGGACGTCAGTACTAGACCTATTGAGGCTAATGAACCTCACGGTCGGGTCCCTAACGTTTCCACGCCACTCCTGTCCGCACGGACAGAAGTAAGAAACAGTGCTCTCCTTAAAGCAGACACCACTGACGTGGGACCAGGCGCTCTGAAAGATGAGAGGAAATGAGGAAAGGGAGAATTCGAGGTACTGTACCTATAATCCGACCTGGGACATCCGCTTCAGATATTATTTACCGCTTGAGCGGTTTATTGTATGGCAGTAGACAGCCATTACATAAACGAACATTTCAGTTTTACACCATACGACTTTCTCTCCCGGGGGTTTCTGCAGGCATGTAGTAGATAGAAACCTGCTGGTAGAAGTGGAAACACCTGCCATTCTCAGACAGCCGCGCTACATACCAGAATAGCGTGCTAGTTTAAGCTCAATCTGGAAACGTTATGGACCCCGCCTGCATCTGGACACCCAGTTTGGTAGATACAATACGCTTAGTCTTGATCGCAGTGTTGAAATCTTCCTCTAATCCCTAAACATGTAACTATTTAAACATTAAAAGGAACCTCGCTTACTCGAAACCACAGTAAAGACGGCGTTCACAACGGAAATTAACAATGATGTCCTTTTTACTTTCTCTACCAGAAGTATTGTATTCTACCAAAAAAAAAAATCGATGTCGGGATTTCACCCGTGGAGCTATCGTCCTGATGTTACTCCATTGCCGTGGAGGTGCATGCGGACACAAAAGCCGCTTGCGTCACTACAAACAGAAGCACGACTCTCAGCCTGCAGACGTACGGAAAATTATTTGTCCCAGTTTCCTTCAAACCGGAATAAAGCTGTAAAATAAATGTTATTTCTTCTTTTGTTTTAAGGGCCGGAAGTTGGCATCATACACTGTCTTGTGCTGTAAACTCCAATATCCTTTGTGCTTCACCTGTTTGAGAGGATCAGCCAATAGTTGATGAGTCTCCAGGCACTTCTTCAATTTGGGTTCGTTTCTAAGCTTCCTTCTATGTCGTAGTGTCAACAAATCTTATATGCTATATTCATACGAGCTTCTCATCCCATATCGTTTATTACTGGCTATACAATTATTCTTACGAAATTTTATTTTCCCATCTACTTCAGAGATAAACCTTTACACAAACAGCTACATTACACATCTCGTTATAGAGAACAGCGATAGTCAAATGTTTAACAACTGAAAGCTATATGCTGGCCTTCCATACTGTTTCCATGACATCGCGAGAAACAGCTGAATGTTGACACGACTTTAAAAGAATGGGTAACTATTGAACAATTCCAACCATTAATCTCGTATATCTCGGAAATGACTGCTGCCACAAAAAAAGTTATTTCAAATAAATTGTATGTTTTAAAGAGATCTACATATTTTTTGAGTGGTACTTTTTCGTCTATCGCTTGACGTTCACCAGTTATACAAGATTATACAGAATTCCTTCGAATGAAAAGGACTTCAAACGCTATTCTCAGAAAATTCAAGATAAGTACGTATTTTATTTGTTATACAAATGTATTTCGTATACTATTTTGATCACAACCGTTAAGGGGACTCGAAATGCCCTATCTTGCTAGATGACTCATCATCTAGGGAACTTCTTAAGATAATTAGCAGAATTTTTCGAGGAATGTTCAGTAATTGCTTTTACAGTTAGTTGATAAAAACTTTAATTATCTTTATCAGAAGCAAAGCTACGATTTTTTTAACCCAGTGCGTACATATTATTGAAAAATAATGGTTTTTAAATTTAAAAAAATAACTACAGCTGATAAATATCAACCTTTACATTAAAATAAAACTGCAAATGTTTGGTAGAAATTTCAGCAGTTTGTGCCATTTGGTTTCGGAGATAATGGGTCATTTGTGTAGTAAAGTTTAATTCTTCAGAAACTGCACTTAAACAAGATGAGAGAGCCTAAAAAGTTATTTTCAGAAACTATTTTATAATCATTGTTCCTCTATGAAACTTATATAATAAAATGAGCGCGAGATTTGAAACATTCATATGAAACTAAAGCCTGAATACGGAAAATCACCATTTCGACTCCGCTTAAAGCCATTTTTTGAAAAATAAAAAACTTCGAAAAATGTTGTAAGGGTATTTTTGGTGGGGGTTTTCTTGAAAATCTTCGTGTTGCATCTTTGGAAGTACCAACTTTGGCATTTATTCGACTTTTCGTTTTTAAGCTATGCTGTTCACAGGCACACACACATGTTCCCAAAAATGCTCGAAACACGTGTTTCCGGAGAAATCTCGGTATCGAATTTTTGGGTGGAGTGCAATACTTACTATACGGGGTAATGAAGTAATAAGAATAAACGATAAAGGGTAGAGGAGGTCACGTGAATGATGTTTATATAAAAAGACCCGTGTGTCGGACATTTGAGATGCCATCTTGCGACACGAGAATTTTTAAGAAAATACTTTCACCCCAAGCTAACATTACATAGAAAATGTTTGATTTTCTCAAAAGTGGCTCTAACGATTTTGATTTAAATCCATACATATAAGTTATTTACATGAGAAATGTAACTTATTGTTTGAGTTTTCGGGGAAGGGCCTTCTTACTGTTTTGTTAGACTGGTAAACCGTGAAAGACAAAAATACAGATCTCTTTAAAACACAAAATTTATTTCAAATAACTTTTTTTGTGAATACATCCATATCGAGATATCCGTTGCTTCAATAATTTTGTCTTTTTATGAAATGCTGTCTCTATTTGGTTATTTCTCGCGATGTGGAAGGAATATGGAATTTCAAGGTCGCATATATTGACATGCTTTTAAGTATTTGACATAGAAGCTGTATATGAAATAAACGATAGTGGGTAGAGAAAGTCATGTGAATGTAACACAACTGTGTGGGGGTCTCCCCCTGTTAGTAGTTTCAAACGGTAGCCTGAATGTCACACGTGACCGCTATGTTTTAGAAGGCTATATTATTTCTCCTTACTTCGATCGCTAGGAAGCGAAGAAGACTGTCAGCTCTGCTGAACATACACAGTTCGTAAAGAACATCGTTTTACATGTGCATATCGACTACGCCAGCAGCGCTACGAGCGGCCATGCGTCGCAATTTAATTGAGTACGCCACAAACAGGACGGAACAAAGACTGACTCTCCGTTGCTATGGGAACCATCGCTGTGTTTTGTTTATTTTCCGATAACCGCATAAAACTGTGCGCTGCCAAGTGAAATATAACCCTTGTCAATATGCCGTTCCATACACATATAAGGTGTTTGTTTTTCTTTCTTTATAAAATGAAACCTTTAAGGCATGAATAAAACTATCTCTCTCGCCGTTAAATACGTAAGATTAAACAGACTTCCACTGATGATCGCGTTCATTGCTTATCAATATAAAGCAAAAATAAATAGCAATTCTGTACATAAACCAAAGAGTGAAACATTCCGCATAATCTTACGTTTCCAAACCCTTCTGCCTTTTAATGTAATTCTTTAGAACCTGTCTATAAAGTAATTTTTGTAAAATAATGTTCCAGAATTATGGTACATTAAATATGAAAGCAAGATATCTGATAACATTACAAAATGTTGGGCATAGCCAGGGCCGGCAACATGAACATGATATTTTAGAATACAAATTATGCCACTTTCTGGATACTTTTTTGTTATGAAAGTGGCGACAAACGACGCACAGGAGTTAGTCACTTTGGCAGTGTTCAACAATAAGCATGACGTTTATGAAGAAGAATGTTTCAAAGTACTGCAGGTTTATGCGGGGGTCGCAGTACCAACCCTATAATAAAGATAATTATTAACCAAGCGTGTTTTCATTTTTAATCTTCTGATGCAGGGATAAACCCGAACGTAGTACAGGAGGCATTGCACTCCACCCAAAAATTCTATACCGAGATTTCACCTGGAAATAAATGTTTTGAAGCAAGCTCCGTGTGTGTCTCTGAACAAATAACTCAAAAACGAAAAGTATGATAAATCCAAACTTGCTATTTGGGTTCAGTATCTTCCAAAGGTACGTCACGAAGATTTTCAAGAAAATTCCACCGCACCAAACTATCCTTTACATGGTGCATTTTTCAAAATGACTCTAATGATTTCGATTAAAGTGCCATATATTAAGCATATTTGCAATTACAAATTAAATGTATGTCCTGAATTTGTTGGGAATAGAGCTCTTCATTTGGAAGGAATTTTGTATAACTGGTAAACTTAAGTGATAGACGAAAACGCACTACACAAGAAACATAGATCTCTTTAAAACACACAATTTATTTCAAATAACTCCTTTTTTGTGTTATCAAAAGCTAAATAATGGTTCGAATTTTTCAATATTTTTTTATCGTTGTTTTCAAGTCATTTAGTTGTTTCTCGAAATTAGACGCAAACAGTATGGAATTTTAAGGCGTCCAGTTGTTAAATATTTGACTGTCGCTGTTCTCTTTGTATCTATAACGAAATGTTTCCGGAAACGACTATCTGGATTAAAATGAAGCAGAATTCGTAAGAATAATTCTTATATCTGCTTATTAGTGATAGAGGGTAGAGAAAGTCATGTGAATGTAACACTTGATGACTTTGCGTGTTTCACCACATGTATATCTCTTCTTGAGTTTTATGTAGGTACTGATTACCAAGTGAATATTTACGATAACTGAGAGTAAGTAGTCGTGGAGGAATGAGCTACGGCACAACTCCTGGAGACTGTCTAACTACAAGTAGATGGTTGGCAACTGGATGTTGAAGATCCTCGCGTCGGGTCCAGGGAACCTGCTCAGCTTTAATACCAAGTTTGGTATTTACACGAGTTTTCGTCTTTTAGTTGTGTTCATAGACGTGCACGGTTGTTTATTTCTAAGTTTTTTTTATTTAGGAGCTACAATATGCACAGGGAGAGCCAAAAAACTACGAACCGTCTGCGCGTGTTTTACCTGTCCGCGTCCTCGGCGCTTGCTGCCGTCTGCCGCCATCATAGAAAGACGCGGATGAAAGCATACAACATTTTTAAAACTACTTTTAAAGGCTTTACTTACCAACTTTATTAAAGCAGATGCTGAAACTGGCCACCGTCGTTGTCCATACATTTTTGGCAGCTCTTTAGGAAACTATCCATCACTCGTCAATTTTTTTCGAGTCAACAGTTGACGCCCGTACATACTGAATACAATTTTGCCTCTTTTTTTAAAGAGAAAATTAATAGCCAGGGAGGGTGATTTTGCCTTTTTTCAACAAGACTCTGCAACAGCTTATACGGCCAATATTTCGATGAGAAGAATTGAAAGTGCGTTTGAGGACAGAATTATTAGTAGAGATTTGTGGCCCCCTGCGATTTCTATCTCTGGGGTAACTTAAAACATAAAGTGTACAAGACAAACCCACACACACTGGAAGAACGAAAACAAAACATCCCCCAGGAAATTGCCAGCATTTCTCAACGTGAACTACGGCGAGTGATGGATAGTTTCCTAAAGAGGTGCCAGAAATGTATGGACAGCGACTGTGGCCAGTTTCAGCATTTCCTTTAGTAAAGTTGGTAAGTAAAGCCTTTAAAAGTAGTTTTAAAAATGTTGTGTGGTTTTATCCGCGCCTTAGCGGCGCCGAGGAAACGGACAGGAAAAACACCGCGCAGCCGGTTCGTAGTTTTTTGTCTCACTCTGTATAAGGGCGACCAAAGGGTTTTCCGGGTTTCTGTAGACGTTGAAAACTTACTCTTCTTTGTTTTAATATTGAAAACTATTGAAAAAATAATTTTAATACCCTTATGTCACGCTTGTCACACGTTGCCATCGGTAGGCAATACGTTGGACACGGGTTAATCAGAATTAGCTGTCATTGTAAACCATGCTATGACTGCACGTGATTTTTGTTTCTGGAAGTAATTATATCGGCGTTATAGTGCATGATACAAGGCATCCGCTCACATTGTCATTGTAAACCTTGCTATGACTGCACGTGATTTTTGTTTCTGTAAGTAATTATATCGGCGTTACAGTGCATGATACAAGGCATCCGCTCACATTGTCATTGTAAACCTTGCTATGACTGCACGTGATTTTTGTTTCTGCAAGTAATTATATCGCCATTGGCGTTACAGTGCATGATACAAGGCATCCGCTCACATTGTCATTGTAAACCTTGCTATGACTGCACGTGATTTTTGTTTCTGTAAGTAATTATATCGCCATTGGCGTTACAGTGCATGATACAAGGCATCCGCTCACATTGTCATTGTAAACCTTGCTATGACTGCACGTGATTTTTGTTTCTGCAAGTAATTATATCGCCATTGGCGTTACAGTGCATGATACAAGGCATCCGCTCACATTGTCATTGTAAACCATGCTATGACTGCACGTGATTTTTGTTTCTGTAAGTAATTATATCGCCATTGGCGTTACGATTTTTGATTCTGGAAGTAATTATATCGCCATTGGCGTTACAGTGCATGCACGAGAGCAAGTAACGTATTAGTTACATTAACACCTGATAATAATTAGTTAAACATTTGCACATCAAAACAAGAACTTCTGTTACACAGTTGGATTGTGGTTCGTCCACGGCGGCAGTACATTACTGCAAGAAAAATGATCCTATGTGATGTGGAATTATCTAAAATCCCCATCTCAGTATAATGAAAACTATTGCGAGGTCGGTATGTGCATCACACGCTGTTCGTTCACACGTAAAACAACAAAAGCAAGTTCTCTAAATGGCAGGCAGATGTTCTAAACTCGTCAACAATGCAGTCTCACTTTAACCTTAAAAGCCTTCACAACAATGATAAAAAAAAATTTGGTTTAATACTAGTTCATGTATTACAATAATTGTGTTATCGACAAGAAACATATTTATTTATTTGCAAAATTTCTATGAGCATTCCGTCTTATAATTCTGTTGTCCTTACCTACTGTGATGATGGTCTGTTCAGCTGTTGACATTACTATTTCATGTACAACATTTGGTCACACTGCTATTGGACTATTCCATCCCATAGCCGTGTTAACTTGGTTTCCTGTTGTATGTGTGTGACCTTTTTAACGGTCTCTGTTTCCCGCCAATACATCGATCTGACCCCAAGCTTCCTGCAATGGGACAACAAAGGGATGCATAACACGTGACCAGCTATCTCGCTAGAGCACCCATGCGTGCAATATCTGCACTAGATGTGAAACAAACCGGACCCTGGCACGTGGTGGGGGTGGTGAAAATAAAATTTCACTCGCGTCAGAGTTTGTTACAAAATACATAAGTTGATGGATGGATGAATCATTCTCAAGGACAGCGCTTGTTGGTTGCTATCATCATCATCATCATCCTAGACCTTGTTACCAAACAAAAAACATTAGTTGATGAATGGGTGAACCATACTCAAGGACAGCGCTTGTTGGTTGCTATCATCATCATCATCCTAGACCTTGTTACCAAACAAAAAACATTAGTTGATGAATGGGTGAACCATACTCAAGGACAGCGCTTGTTGGTTGCTATCATCATCATCATCATCATCATCATCATCCTAGACCTTGTTACCTAACAAAAAACATTAGTTGATGAATGGGTGAACCATACTCAAGGACAGCGCTTGTTGGTTGCTATCATCATCATCATCATCATCATCATCATCCTAGACCTTGTTACCAAACAAAAAACATTAGTTGATGAATGGGTGAACCATACTCAAGGACAGCGCTTGTTGGTTGCTATCATCATCATCATCATCATCCTAGACCTTGTTACCAAACAAAAAACATTAGTTGATGAATGGGTGAACCATACTCAAGGACAGCGCTTGTTGGTTGCTATCATCATCATCATCATCATCATCATCCTAGACCTTGTTACCAAACAAAAAACATTAGTTGATGAATCGGTGAACCATACTCAAGGACAGCGCTTGTTGGTTGCTATCATCATCATCATCATCATCATCATCATCCTAGACCTTGTTACCAAACAAAAAACATTAGTTGATGAATGGGTGAACCATACTCAAGGACAGCGCTTGTTGGTTGCTATCATCATCATCATCCTAGACCTTGTTACCTAACAAAAAACATTAGTTGATGAATGGGTGAACCATTCTCAAGGACAGCGCTTGTTGGTTGCTATCATCATCATCATCCTAGACCTTGTTACCTAACAAAAAACATTAGTTGATGAATGGGTGAACCATTCTCAAGGACAGCGCTTGTTGGTTGCTATCATCATCATCATCCTAGACCTTGTTACCTAACAAACAACATTAGGTGATGAATGGGTGAACCATTCTCAAGGAAAGCGCTTGTTGGTTGCTGCTATCATCATCATCATCCTAGACCTTGTTACCAAACAAAAAACATTAGTTGATGGATGGGTGAACCATTCTCAAGGACAGCGCTTGTTGGTTGCTGCTATCATCATCATCATCCTAAGCCTTGTTACCAAACAAAAAACATTAGTTGATGGATGGGTGAACCATTCTCAAGGACAGCGCTTGTTGGTTGCTATCATCATCATCATCCTAGACCTTGTTACCTAACAAACAACATTAGTTGATGAATGGGTGAACCATTCTCAAGGAAAGCGCTTGTTGGTTGCTGCTATCATCATCATCATCCTAGACCTTGTTACCAAACAAAAAACATTAGTTGATGGATGGGTGAACCATTCTCAAGGACAGCGCTTGTTGGTTGCTGCTATCATCATCCTAGACCTTGTTACCAAACAAAAAACATTAGTTGATGGATGGGTGAACCATTCTCAAGGACAGCGCTTGTTGGTTGCGGCTATCATCATCATCATCCTAGCCCTTGTTACCAAACAGAATACATTAGTTGATGGATGGGTGAGCCATACTCAAGGAAAGCGCTTGTTGGTTGCTGCTATCATCATCATCATCATCATCCTAGGCCTTGTTACCAAACAGAATACATTAGTTGATGGATGGGTGAACCATTCTCAAGCAAAGCGCTTGTTGGTTGCTGCTATCATCATCATCGTCATCAACATCATCCTAGACCTTGTTACCAAACAAAAAACATTAGTTGATGGATGGGTGAACCATTCTCAAGGACAGCGCTTGTTGGTTGCTGCTATCATCATCATCCTAGACCTTGTTACCTAACAAAAAACATTATTTGATGGATGGGTGAACCATTCTCAAGGACAGCGCTTGTTGGTTGCTGCTATCATCATCATCATCATCATCATCCTAGACCTTGTTACCAAACAAAAAACATTAGTTGATGGATGGGTGAACCATTCTCAAGGACAGCGCTTGGTGGTTGCTGCTATCATCATCATCGTCATCAACATCATCCTAGACCTTGTTACCAAACAAAAAACATTAGTTGATGAATGGGTGAACCATTCTCAAGGAAAGCGCTTGTTGGTTGCTGCTATCATCATCATCATCCTAGACCTTGTTACCAAACAAAATACATTAGTTGATGGATGGGGTGAGCCATACATCAAGGACAGCGCTTGTTGGTTGCTGCTATCATCATCATCATCATCATCATCATCATCATCCTAGGCCTTGTTACCAAACAGAATACATTAGTTGATGGATGGGTGAGCCATACTCAAGGAAAGCGCTTGTTGGTTGCTGCTATCATCATCATCATCATCCTAGGCCTTGTTACCAAACAGAATACATTAGTTGATGGATGGGTGAACCATACTCAAGGACAGCGCTTTTTGGTTGCTGCTATCATCATCATCATCATCATCATCCTAGGCCTTGTTACCAAACAGAATACATTAGTTGATGGATGGGTGAGCCATACTCAAGGACAGCGCTTGTTGGTTGCTGCTATCATCATCATCCTAGACCTTGTTACCTAACAAAAAACATTATTTGATGGATGGGTGAACCATTCTCAAGGACAGCGCTTGTTGGTTGCTGCTATCATCATCATCATCATCATCCTAGACCTTGTTACCAAACAAAAAACATTAGTTGATGGATGGGTGAACCATTCTCAAGGACAGCGCTTGGTGGTTGCTGCTATCATCATCATCGTCATCAACATCATCCTAGACCTTGTTACCAAACAAAAAACATTAGTTGATGAATTGGTGAACCATTCTCAAGGAAAGCGCTTGTTGGTTGCTGCTATCATCATCATCATCCTAGACCTTGTTACCAAACAAAATACATTAGTTGATGGATGGGGTGAGCCATACATCAAGGACAGCGCTTGTTGGTTGCTGCTATCATCATCATCATCATCATCATCATCATCCTAGGCCTTGTTACCAAACAGAATACATTAGTTGATGGATGGGTGAGCCATACTCAAGGAAAGCGCTTGTTGGTTGCTGCTATCATCATCATCATCATCCTAGGCCTTGTTACCAAACAGAATACATTAGTTGATGGATGGGTGAACCATACTCAAGGACAGCGCTTTTTGGTTGCTGCTATCATCATCATCATCATCATCATCATCATCATCATCCTAGGCCTTGTTACCAAACAGAATACATTAGTTGATGGATGGGTGAGCCATACTCAAGGACAGCGCTTGTTGGTTGCGGCTATCATCATCGTCATTATCATCATCCTAGACCATGTTACCAAACAGAATACATTAGTTGATGGATGGGTGAGCCATACTCAAGAACAGCGCTTGTTGGTTGCTGCTATCATCATCATCATCCTAGACCTTGTTACCAAACAGAATACATTAGTTGATGGATGGGTGAGCCATACTCAAGGAAAGCGCTTGTTGGTTGCTGCTATCATCATCATCATCATCATCATCATCCTAGACCTTGTTACCAAACAGAATACATTAGTTGATGGATGGGTGAGCCATACTCAAGGACAGCGCTTTTTGGTTGCTGCTATCATCATCATCATCATCCTAGGCCTTGTTACCAAACAGAATACATTAGTTGATGGATGGGTGAGCCATACTCAAGGAAAGCGCTTTTTGGTTGCTGCTATCATCATCATCATCCTAGGCCTTGTTACCAAACAGAACACATTAGTTGATGGATGGGTGACCATACTCAAGGACAGCGCTTTTTGGTTGCTGCTATCATCATCATCATCATCATCCTAGGTCTTGTTACCAAACAGAATACATTAGTTGATGGATGGGTGAGGCATACTCAAGGACAGCGCTTGTTGGTTGCGGCTATCATCATCGTCATGTTACCAAACAGAATACATTAGTTGATGGATGGGTGAGGCATACTCAAGGATAGCGCTTGTTGGTTGCTGCTGTTATGATCAACATAGCCCAGACCTTCAAACCAGGTGTCCTGAGCTCAGTGCAAAAATGGGTAACCATTTGTCTTGAAGTGCTTACAGTCCTTAAGAGCTTAGGGTTGTCGTACTGTCCTGAGATAATTCAGTGAAAATAATGATGTTATAGTATAATTACTATATATAATTACTAGAATTATAAGTAGAATTAGGACAAACACCACATGCCATTTGGAATTCCTTATTTATTACGACACTACAGAATATTATATCGGAGAATAAGACCATGTTGCTACTTTTTGAGCAGGTTATGAACATACTGTTCGAATCTTTCCATTAGATTGTTTTAAATATTTGAGGTCCCCCAATGGAGAAGTGCGTTGAATGACAGGATATCAGATCAACGAGTTTTCAGTTTACTTGAGACAACATGTGCAAGGAGAATTAAAAGGGGAAGAATCTGACACTTTCAAAAACGAGCAAACTGAGGAATTGCATGTCGTTTTTGCTTTCTCTACCACGTGTTTACCTAGTAGGTATTCCATTCAATACCGAGATAGATTTCAACGGAAACACATGTTTTCAGGCACCTGTCTGTGAACAGCATAACTCAAAAATGAATAGTCGAATCAATACCAAACTTGATATTTAAGTTCAATAATTTCAAAGATGCGACACGAAGATTTTCACAAAAATCGCTCGACCCCAAACTACTCTTTACATGGAACAATTTTCGAAATTTTTGATTTTGTAAAAACATGGTTCTAACGATTTTGATTAAAATACCGTATATAAAATATATTTGTATTACAAATTAAATGTATATCTTGAATTTTCTGAGAATAGCCTTTGAAGTCGTCTTCATTCGGAAGGAATTTTGTATAATCTTGTATAACTGGTAAACGTCAAGCGATAGACGAAAACGTACTACACAAAAAAACGCAGATCTCTTTAAAACAGACAGTTTACTTCAAATAACTTTTTTGTGGCAAGAGCTATTTCCAAGATATCCGAGATTAATGGTTGGAATTGCTCAATTCTTACCTATTCTTTTAAAGTCCTGTCGATATTCAGTTGTTTTCTCGCGATGTCATGGAAACAGTATGGAATATAGCGTCCAGTTGTTAAACATTTGACTATCGCTGTTCTCTATAACGAAATGTATAATGTAGCTGTTTCTGCAAATGTTTATCTGAATTAAAATGTAGTAAATATAAAAATAAGCTTGAGTACGACTATTTTGTATACCCACTAATAAACGATCGAGGGTAGAGAAAGTCATTTGAATGTATCACATCAGGAAATCTCTCTAAGAGTTCTCACAAGTAGTGAAAACAGCTGTTTTATTGTAGCATGCCTAGCCATGTACTAATATTGATGAACACTCAGTGATCTAGAGAGTGTAATAAATGATAAGCTTGTATTGCAGATGTTTAGAGCCTGCTACTATGATTAAGAATGTAACGAACTTTTGTTTATATTGATACGTGCTGTTATATATTCCTCCGGACACCAGCCGGTCTGCTGCTGATGATTCGCAAACACAAGGTCAACGGACTCCGGTGCAATTCGTCGACCCGACCCTCATACTGGGCAGCCAGGTGATGCTGCTGCAGGGCGCCGCGCCAGGGTACAGTACAAGAAACTAGAAGCTGTGTAAATTATATTTGGGATTCTGCTGAACGCATGGTTCATGTGTAACACACACGCAAGAAGTGGAAATACAGTTGTAGGGGTTCTAAACTCTGCCAGGAGGTATACAATATAACTTTAATTGTGGAAGTCTGTATGCGCATATTTTGTTTTGTGGTCATGTTAACGAAATAAACAAAACATGGCACCTCGCGCGAGAAAAGTGTTTTCTGTCTTGAAATTCGCGAAACATAATTGGGCGGGCGTATAGACGAAGTTATGGCCGTAACGCCCCTTCTGGTTCGTATGTGTTGCAAGGAAAGGTGAGTATGTGGAGAGAGTCAAAACGGCGGGCTGTCGAGAACTAGTAGTTCCAACACTTGACATTATTTCCAGCCAAGCTTACATTGTCCACAGAGCTATAAAGGGTGTCTCTATGTGAAGGGTGGTTTGGAGTGAGGGGGATGTTCTTGTTTGCCTGTTTGGAAGGCGCTAAAATTAAAGTTTCCAAGCTTCATATTCGTCTCTTTTCGTTTTTGAGTTATGCTGTTACATATAGACACACACATACACACACACACACACGCGCGCGCGCGCGCGCGCACGCTACTTTTCCTTAAAAAAAGTGAGTTTTGGGGTTCATTAAACCTCAAAACGTGCATTTTAGGTGAGATGTTGCTGTCTAATTTTTTAGTAGAATACAATAAGAGAAAGTAAAATCCAAAACGTGCCTGAAGAAGATCACAGACAACAGAATTATTTGACCAGATTAATAAAATAATTTTATATCGCAGTTAACACATATTGTGTTGTGTTTTCCTGGCTCAGGCAAACACTTTATAAGCAATATGTGTTGCAAAATAACTCTGATATATAAAGGTGAAATAGTGCTGTCCCCTGTGATCTCCAGGATTTTCTTCTTCAGGCACTTTTTGGCTTTTACTTTGTCTTATATTCTACACAAAAATTCCACACCAACATTTCACCTAAAATGCACATTTGAGGTTTCATGAACGCAAAAAATCACATGTTTTATCATTCTTCACAAGAAGAAGGGAGTATTTAGTGCAGAGTGATTACATATCAGAAATAAATTACATCATCTCATGGTCACCAGATGTTTCATCGGATCAACTAACTGCTTAAGGAATCTTGGGTCAATAAGTTTTCTATTGACAGTAAAATCTATTTTTGGCATGACTTGTTAACCTGGCATGGAAATATTTGAGCTCATGTCCAGTTGCCCTCAATTCTCGGAGGTGACGTCTCTAAAAGTGCACGTGTTTGCGTTACAAACAACTGACGGTCTTCATTATTGTTATCACGTGCTCAACGCCCTAGTCTGGTCTTACAGAAGATTCCTTGGTTTGTGCAAGAAAGTGGTCGTTCTGATAATAACAATCTCATGACTTTCTCCATTCGCTATCGTATATATTATACATAAACATGTTCGTTGTGCGTTTAAGAGGGATACAGGAAACAGAATGGAGAGTCAAATATTTAAAATAGAGTCGCTGTATGATGACCTTGAAATTCCTTACTCGAGAGAAACAATTGAACGTTACAGCGTTTCAAAAGATAACAAAGTTGAAACCAATAACAACGTTATCTTGGAGATACTACAGAAAATAGTTATTTAAAATAAATTCTGTGTTTTAAAGACATCTACATGGCTTCCCAGTCTCTTCCAAGAAAATTGACGATAAACGTTTTATCCGTCATGTAAATATCTTAAATATATGGTATTTTAATCCAAATCGTTAGCCAATTTTTTACAAAATTTAAAATTTCGAAAAGTATTCCACGTATAGAGTAGTTTGAAGTGGGGGGATTTTCTTGAAAATTTCGTGTCATAACTTTAGAAGGTACCAAGTTCGGTGTTTATCCGACTTTTCGTTTTTAAGTTATGCTGTTAACAGACACACGGGCCTTTTTTCTAAAAATGCTTTTTTTTTATTCAGGGGACCTCAAAACATGTATTTCCGGTGAAATCTCGGTATCTAATTTATGGAGGAATGCAATCCCTCTCTACCTGCTAGGATGTGAAAGAGAGCCTATTTCAAGTTGTGAGCACGAGGGGTAAACTTTGATAAGACTACTAGAGTGTAGGAATGTGGTGGGCCACGAACCTGAACAAGGAGATTCCTCTTGAGTACGACATGGCGGAAGTTGCTGCTCCATGACAGACGCTCTCGCTTTTTGTGACTGAGTGCGATTGATAACTTTGTCAATCACAACGTGAAGCGCAACCTTCACATTACAATTCCTCGAGCTGGAACTATTGCGACGCAACAAACCTCATTCTTAACGCTTCCCATTTAAAAAAAACAACTTTATGTTGAAAATCAAGTCTGTGGCCCGCATTCGGGAGGTCCCGGGTTCAAATCCCGTGGGACGCCCAATCTGTGTGAGCATTTTTCGTGGTTTTCCGCAGTCGTCAAGGTAAATACCGGATTGGATGTTTAATACCAAGACCCAAAGTTCCACCTTAAGTCTAAAACAATAGTAAAATGAAAAATAAGTGGTAATAGCGAATGCTATGCCATCTATCTACAGACAATGTAAGCAGTTAGACCGTACGACACACTAACGCCGGCTGCCATGCGCCGGGGATCTCTGTGGGCACGTGACGAAGCAAGATGGCATTTCCAGGGATGAGAGGATGAGACCTAGAAGGCTAACTGTCCGCCTTTCTCTATGGGGGCGGCGGCGGCGGTTGGACTGGATGGCACCCTAATGCCATTTGCACGGCATGAAGCAGTTGGTTACAGGGATGAGACCTAGAAGGCTAATTGTTCACTATTCTGTGTGGGGAGCGGCGGTTAGACTGGACAGCACCTTAATGCCATCTGCACGGCATGAAGCAGTTGGTTACAGGGATGAGACCTAGAAGGCTAATTGTTCACTATTCTGTGTGGGGGGCGGCGGTTAGACTGGACAGCACCTTAATGCCATCTGCACGGCATGAAGCAGGTGGTTACAGGGATGAGACCTAGAAGGCTAACTATTCACCATTCTGTGGGGGCGGCGGTTAGACTGGACAGCACCTTAATGCCATCTGCACGGCATGAAGCAGGTGGTTACAGGGATGAGACCTAGAAGGCTAACTATTCACCATTCTGTGGGGGCGGCGGTTAGACTGGACAGCACCCTAATGCCATCTGCACGGCATGAAGCAGGTGGTTACAGGGATGAGACCTAGAAGGCTAACTATTCACCATTCTGTGTGGGGGCGGCGGTTAGACTGGACAGCACCTTAATGCCATCTGCACGGCATGAAGCAGGTGGTTACAGGGATGAGACCTAGAAGGCTAACTGTAAGAGTTCTCACCAACGGATCCATTTCAAACTACCCTTTACTGGACACATTTTAGGATCACGTTTTCTCAGAAGTGGCTAACAATTTTGATTAAAATACCACATAAGTGAACAACCGAGCGGATGGTTCAGGCGGTAACGTCTGCGGCCCGCATTCAGGAGGTCCTGGGTCAAACCCCCCGGGGTCGACTAATCTGACCGAAGGTTTTTTCGCGGTGTTTTCGGTCGCTAGAGTTGGATAATTGTCCTATCATTCCCTCCTTCACCAGGCTGATCAGAGTTTGCCTGCAAGTCGTACATACAAATGAAAGGTATATCTTGAATTTTGTGTCAAGTCGCATCAGCCATTCCCGTTATTATTGGTATGAAGTTTTCAATAAGTTTCTCATTTTAAAGTGCTGTGGCTGTTTAGTTGTTTCTCGCGAAGTCAGTAAAGAGTATGGAATAGCGTATAGCGTCCCCATTTAAACATCTGAGTAAAGATGCGTTTCGTACATACAAGCGAATGTTTAATGTCTGCAAAGGTTTGTCTTGGAGTAGATAGAAAAACAAGCTTGTATAAGTTATATAAAAATGGGGTAGAGAAAGACATGTGAATGTAACACATCAGATTGTGAGTCCGCCCTGATTAGATCACTAGAGCTTGCACCTGTGAGCAAGTTGTATTACTTGGCGCGATAAATAGGACAAAAGACGAGAGAGCCAAGCCTTCCCTTCCCGGATCGATAACGTCACATGCACGCAGTCAGAGGGAAGTAAAACATAAACCCTCTCTCTGTCTCTGCCTGCCATCACCAGCTAGTGTTGTGAAATGTAAGATTAAACCATGTTACTAGAATACGTACAGGACAACAACAACACTTCGTTAACAATAGCTACGTGTTTTACGTTGTGCTGTTACGGCTTCCTAGTCCCTTCCCAACACATTAATATATACAAGCACATTACTTATATTTTAAATATAGTTCTAATAATTTTAAAACTATTTTTAAAAATGTTAACAGCATCTGCCATTTTGTACTCTGAATTCTGCAATACTTCACAGAAAAAAAATTCTGATGTGATACACTCACATCACTTTCACTACCCTGTATCTTTATTACTACGTACACAAACTATTCTTGCTTTTCTATCTACTACATTTTAACCCAAATAAACCTTTACAGAAACAGCTACATTACACATTTCGTTATAGAGAACAGCGATAGTCAAATGTTTAACAACTGGACGCTATATGCTGGCCTTCCATACTGTTTCCATGACATCGCGAGAAACAACTGAATGTTGACACGACTTTAAGACAATGACCAAGAAATGAACAATTGGAACATTAATGACGACTATTTCGGAAATGGCTTATTGCACAAAAATACTTATTTGAAATAAATTGTGTGTTTTAAAGAGTAGTAATAGAAATGTATGTTCAAGAACAAAGGAATTGCCGACAACTGATAAGATATAATCGACATCGTTTGTTCTGTGTTGCCGCCTCCCGCCGGCTCCCTTTCAGGCAGCCGCCGAAGATGACCCCTCCTTTTCGCCGGCCCCTTCCCCTTTCTTTGTGTGCTAACCCTTAAAGCCGCCGAAGATGACCCCTCCTTTTGGCCTCCTAGCATGTCGCCAGACTCTGTGTCGCTAGGCCCCGCCTCCTCACTTTGTGGCCTTACCTAATGCCGATAGGTCCTACTCCCTCCCCCATGCGGTCTGGTCGCGTGCCGTAGCGTCCTGTCTTGAGGTGTGCGGTAGGGAATGGTTTTCTCGATGCCTGCCGCCCCTCGGCAAACATTATTGAAAAAAAGAATTGGCATTTTATTACTACTAATGCCCGCACATTGCATATCTAATGCTCCTCGAGCAATTAAGTTTTTTGATTAATTAATTGTATATGAATTGACTCGAGCGCAAGTGGTCGTCATCGTATATGTGTGTATAAGTAGCACGCTCACGGGAACAGTCCGCAATGTAATGAAAACCCTGCAACCTACTTCTGTCTGAGGATAACGGTAATGTCCATGTATACACACATTAGCTGACAACGTTAGACGTTTTCTCCACATTAAACACATTAATAGACTTTAAGATTGCATCCCGGATCTGTATAGTCATTAGCGGACAATGTCAGTAATTGTTTTCCTAAGTGCTCTGAAAAACCCCAGACACTCAATGTAAATACCTTTTAGCTCGTAGAATTTCCATCACAAACTGTGGAAAAACCCAAGTCTAGACAATTTTTTCCCTGATAATTAATGATTAAGTTTCATAGCTCTTATTTCTTTCAATAAAATATTGCGAATAAAGTATTCAGAATTCAGATTGGCGGAAAGAAATATTACATACGGTATTAAAAATAAATAAGCGTCTCGTTGATCGGTGAATACTACATATGTTATTAAAAATAAAATAAATACGGATAACATTATAGTTAAATATTATAAATGTTATTAAAAAATAAATGATTCGGTTAACATTATAGGTGAATACTATATATGTTATTAAAAAATAAATAGGTTAACATTATAGGTGAATATTACATACGTTATTAAAAGTTTTAGGCAATAAGCAAGTGTTTCTTCCGACAAGATATTCAACTCTAACAAGCCAACAGTTGGAGGAAATGCCAGGGAAGTTTCAAATGGTATATCATGGAGTAGTACCAGCCGGCAAGTTTAAGACAAGTTTCTTCCTGTTAAGGTTTGTAGAAATAATTCAGCTATCCTTTCAAAGCTTCATTTAGAGTTACATTCGTTGAGTTTATAAATTCACACTTCACTAGGATAACATTCGTCTAAAGTATACATCACTGTGTAAATAACGCCTAGGATGTAGTCTGGGCGAGGACCTGCAGAAAGAAGTTTAATAGTCTATTCACTGATTCTTTACCTCAAAGCAGATACCTACAGCAAGTTGCAAATAATTTCCAGTAGGTTAGCAGTTGTCAAAGCATGCATCACTGTATTAAAACAAATATGTGTAAATAATGTCTAGATTGTAGTCTGAGTGATTTCGTGCAGAAAGAAGTTTAATACCCCTTGCAATGATTCTCCGCATCGAAGTATATACCTACAACAAGCTGCAAATAATGTGAATGTTTGTTACAGGAATGCCCAGATGAATGTAAATGAAGAGGAAGAACGAGATAGCTTAAAACAACATGAACAGAAATGTGATAGGAACATTCTCAACATGAAGAATTGCAGCACCGTGCAGCATGGAACATTCGCGTGTGTAGAATATAGCAATAATATATAAATTATGTAGTCATTATTACTGCTATACCTGCCAATACCATTGATTTCATAAATAATTTCATAATTGTTTAAAGGAGAATGCATTATCTTAAAACATTGATGCTACATGAAATCTAAACAAAAACATTATTGAACTATTACTGAAAGAGACTCGAATAAATGGGAATCTAGAAGCCAGAACCATCTTAATATTGGACTGTGTGATATGAGGTGTATAAAAAGATTAATAAAAAATGAGGGCTATGTAATATAAACAACGTTTATTTTTTATAAAACATTATCCTATTACATTCCTTCACAAAAAAACCGAACATATTTCCTAAAGACAAAAGTGATAGTCTAGACCTTCTAAACATGCAGTTATAGGGGAAAGGATGCTCTCCTGAAACATTAGGCATCTAGATAGAAATTGTTCACAGAGCCGGAGACGCCAGGACGGATGGGACAGACTCCAAGTTCAAATCTTTAAACGGTAGGGCCGCCCCCTTTTTGCCTATCATGTCTCCTGAACCACCCTTACAGCTTAACATTACGTTACAATGCCACGTAACCAGATTAACGACGGTCAGTCGCTCAGATCTTTGATTTTTTGTGGTTTTCCCTTGTCTGCAGGCGAATGCCTGAGCACCGTATGCTACAACGTTTTTCATCTTATATCATTCTATCTTAACCTACGTGCTTCTAAGGCATTCTGACTGGATTACCGTCGGCCACTCGCTCAGACCTTTGATTTTTTCGTAGTTTTCCCTGGTCTGCATGCGAATGTCTGCTCAAAAAGATACTTGTCCCTTCCTCGGTTGGCGGTTAAGGAGTACGGTATACGATTATATGAGGAATATATGGAAAACGGAGACATACGGTATTATAGACAGAAGCTGGTCCACTTTTGCGTTTATATGGGAAAGGATAGGGAAAACAGGGTAGATGCGACGGTTCAAGGAGGAAAATGCATTTATAGGGGAGAGATAGGGAATACCAGGGTTGACGCTAGGCTAGTCATATGCTAAAGGAGGGAGGGATATGCTTTATACGAGAGAGATAGGGAATACAAGGAAAGATGCTATACTAAACCTGACTTGAAGGGTAGAATTTGGCGTTTTATATGAGCGATATAGCGAACCGAGGAGAGGTATTAGGATAGGAGTTTTGAATGATAGAGTAGGCGTTTATATGCGAGAGATAGGGAATACGAGGATCGATGCTAGGCTAGACGGGGTTGAAGGAGGGAATGCATCTTATATGAGAGAGGTAGGGGAATATGAGGAGAAGGTCTGAATGACATGGCATGCGTTTATATGGAGAGACAAGGAAAACGAAGGTAGGTGCTAGGTTGAGAGAGTCTTCAAGGAGGAAAATGCATTTATATGAGTGCGGTAGGGCATACGAGGAGAGGTGCTAGTCTAGACATGGTTTGAGGAGTAGAGTATACGTTTATATGGGAGAAATATGGAAAACGGGAGAGATACAAGGATAGACAGAGGTTGAAGGAGGAGGAATGTAGGTTTATACGGTAATATAGAGAGTAATTCGATTATAAAACTTTTCTCATCCAACGTTACAACACTTTTATAAACTTATTTTCTAAACCTTACAAACTTTATATATGTTAAACAGTAGTGCGCGAGACGGAGAGGGACAAACTGTATTTTTTTGTGGTTTTCCCTGGTCTGCAGGCGAATGCCTGAGCACCGTATGCTACCACGTTTTTCATGTTATATCATTCTATCTTAACCTACGTGCTTCTAAGGCACTCTGACTGGATTACCGTTGGCCACTCGCTCAGACCTTTGATTTTTTCGTAGTTTTCCCTGGTCTGCATGCGAATGTCTGCTCAAAAAGATACTTGTCCCTTCCTCGGTTGGCGGTTAAGGAGTACGGTATACGATTATATGAGGAATATATGGAAAACGGAGACAGACGGTATTATAGACAGAAGCTGGTCCACTTTTGCGTTTATATGGAAAAGGATAGGAAAAACGAGGGTAGATGCGACGGTTCAAGGAGGAAAATGCATTTATAGGGGAGAGATAGGGAATACCAGGGCTGATGCTAGGCTAGTCAGATGCTAAAGGAGGGAGGGATATGCTTTATACGAGAGAGATAGGGAATACAAGGAAAGATGCTATACTAAACCTGACTTGAAGGGTAGAATATGGCGTTTTATATGAGCGATATAGCGAACCGAGGAGAGGTATTAGGATAGGAGTTTTGAATGATAGAGTAGGCGTTTATATGCGAGAGATAGGGAATACGAGGGTCGATGTTAGGCTAGACGGGTTGAAGGAGGGAATGCATCTTATATGAGAGAGGTAGGGGAATATGAGGAGAAGTGCTAGGCTAGTCAGGAAGGTCTGAATGACATGGCATGCGTTTATATGGAGAGACAAGGAAAACGAAGGTAGGTGCTAGGTTGAGAGAGTCTTCAAGGAGGAAAATGCATTTATATGAGAGCGGTAGGGCATACGAGGAGAGGTGCTAGTCTAGAGAGGGGTTGAGGAGTAGAGTATACGTTTATATGGGAGAAATATGGAAAACGGGAGAGATACAAGGATAGACAGAGGTTGAAGGAGGAGGAATGTAGGTTTATACGGTAATATAGAGAGTAATTCGATTATAAAACTTTTCTCATCCAGCGTTACAACACTTTTATATACTTATTTTCTAAACCTTACAAACTTTATATATGTTAAACAGTAGTGCGCGAGACGGAGAGGGACAAACTGTATATCGGTTTACAGTGAAGTATACGTCCTAACCTATTCTCACCTTGTATGTTCTGGATCTTCTCATTGTCTATTCATTCCTATCATCATCTAACGTAACCACGTAACACAACGTAACATAACAGCATGACAAGACGTCATACTAAGTAACATAACCACGCAACATCACGTGACATCTCGTAACCAGAAACGTCACACGACGTAACAACACGTAGCAACTATGTAACCAAGTAACAAAACGTAAGCACTACACTCTATGTGAAGAGTCGCTCACTTTGTAGGACTACAGGCAATTATGAAAATGAAGACGATATAACACAGAAATACCATAAATGTCAAGTTCTTAAATTCTGCAAGTGTAATAAAACTACTTCCAAGTGCACTGTTTGTAAGAACATGTACAAAGAAACCTGATTATAAATGGGTCAATTGTGTAGAGTATGAACTAGCTAAAATTGCTGTAAACATGAATAATTCAATTTTTCTATGCAATTAAAACTAAGTAAACTCCCTCATTTGCTTACTCTTGTTTGGGTTTTATGGGTTTCAATGAAATTTATTTATTTTTTAATAATTGATATTATTTGTGTTTTGTTGCAGAATTCACAATTCAGCATTTTAACTGGCATATAAATCATGTAAAAACATTAAAATATACTAATTGAATACAAATATAAATTTGAAATAATGATGCAGAATGTTAATGTTATATGGTAGGGGTCAAAATGATCCTCTGGATGTTAGAGAGGGCAGGGAAAGGTCGGGCTGTCCTAGCGTTAATTGATACATTAGAAAACTAGCAGTTCAGGGATTAACAAAGGCTTGGATCAATTCATATCTAAGAAACAGAACACAATGTATTGAAATAAATTACATAAATAAGAAAAATGAAACAATGGAAAAAAATAAAATCACACTATGAACTATTAAACAGGGGGGTTCCGCAAGGTTCTAAACCACGGCCATTCTTATTTTTGGTACATGTGAATGATATATTTGAGCTGATTTTAAGAAACAGTGGCTTAGCCATTCGATATGCAGATGACATGACATTAATAATTAAAGTCAAAACAATAATTGAGGTTGAGAAAAAGCAAATTCTATGCTAAAACTAGTACAACAGCATTATGATAGTTTGGATATGGTATTAAATGTTAAAAAGACAGCCTGATGAATTCTGAATTAAAAAAGAGCTCCGCAATTAGTAACAAAATAAAAATAGATAAGAAATGGAGAAATTATTCCAGAAACAAACTACAGTGACTTTATAGGCACGATAAATGACTAACAACTGAATTGGAAATCATACATATGGCACATTAATAAAAAACTAAATAAATAAAGGTATATATATATAATGAAACATAAGCAAGTAGACAGAGGGTCATCGATACACAGAAAACCAGGAGTTGTATGTACTGAGACCATAGATTAGTATAGGCAAACAACAAAGAAGTGAACTTATAGTGTAAATAGCCTAATATTTTCAAATATTATTATAGTCTAAAAGTATATAACTTAATTATGTACTGAGTATTGAGAAATAAACGTTATTCATTATTCACTAATCTCAGATCACTGCAATTGTATTGAATCAATTCACTATTGCTAATGCCATTCAACTTTCATTTGTCTCTGATACATAAACAAATTGCAAAATGGAGAAGGACGAAAGTAATAAAAAGACTCAGGCAGCAAATTTTAAGAAAGAAGAGAAAGATATATGACCGACATTGTTTTAGAACACAAATTAGTGTTGAAAATAAAATGACTGATAGCTCTGCTAAGCGTAAGGAAGAGACATGGAAATAAATTGCAAATGAGTACAATTCTAGGAAGATCATCCAGTGTGGATGAAAATCCCTGAAATGATATTATGAGAACATAAAGAAAAGAATGAAGCAAGCAAATGCCATTGACAATGTACGATTGTACAAAACTGGAGGCGTATGTATGTACCGCCTTTCTTAGACAATAGTAGCCAAATAACAATTGTTGCTCTTCTATTCAATCGCCAATGAGTTTGATGATGAAGTTGGATTCCATTCAGAAGTAATCACCACAGTGAAGGACATTGAAATAGTAAATCCAGATCCAACATGTCCTTCAGCAATTTTAATAACAGGTGACGAATTTGAAGAAAGAGAAAGTGTAAAGGTGGCGTCTGCAGTTCCCATACAGAACTTTCAACTCCATTGCCTGAAAAGAACAAAGAAGGCATAAGGGAGGGTTTTTATGAGAGGAGGCTTGAGTGTTTGGAAGAAGAGTACGCAGTGAAAATGAAGATCTTGAAATTGGAACTAGAAATGAAAGAATCTCAGAAAAATTAAGTGTTGTTAATAACTTATACAACCATAAATATATTACAAAAAATGTAATGAAACAGGCAAGGAATAATATGGATAAAGAAACTGTTAAGCAGATCTACTACGCTTTCATTTATTTGCACATACTCAAAGTATGGAATTACACTTTCGGGAAATATTGCAGAAATGGACATGAAAAGATATTTACGCAAAAAAATAAAAAAAGGACTTAGAATATTAGAAAAAGTAGATAAACAGCATTCATGTAAACCAATTTTTAAACATCATAAAATTTTAACTAAATTAAATTGAATTTTACCCTTTCTCCATCCCTGCCTCCCTCCCTCCCTTTCTTTCTTTCTTTCTTTCCTTCTTTCTTTATATTCATTTAAATAGTTTTATATTTATAATGCTGAAGCTTATATACCTGTGCATCTGAAAGGGCTTATTTTGAACTCATTATTACTGTAATATTTAATTGCATAATTTCAGAATGTAATAGAGCTTTCAATAGGTAACGCTAAAATTACTGTTTATGGAAAGAGGATAGGTGCACTATAAGATACAACCTGAACCAAAAGAACATTTACAGAATGAAAACTACACCATTTTCATTTCACTATTCTTTCCTTCTTGAATCGTGAATTATGTTTCCAGAATTCACAATCTTCATTTTCATTTGGTGCCCCGTTTCTTTCTGTTTTTATCTTAAAACAAGATTAAATATATTCCTTGCCTAGAACACCCTAGGGTGAGTGGTAGATGCTATCCAGCAGCCTAGCCTGCAGGGGTAGGAGCTGTCTTCAGCCATAACATCTTCGGCGGCTTTAAGGGTTAGCACACAAAGAAAGGGGAAGGAGCCGGCGAAAAGGAGGGGTCATCTTCGGCGGCTGCCTGAAAGGGAGCCGGCGGGAGGCGGCAACACAGAACAAACGATGTCGATTATATCTTATCAGTTGTCGGTATCTTCCTTGTTCTTGAACATACATTTCTATTACTACTTAAAGACAACTACGTTTTCGTCTATGCCTTAACGTTTACCAGTTATTATGTGAAATGAATGACAGGCTATTCCCAAAAAATTCAAGATATAGATTGTAAATATCTTTAATATATAGAGTTTTAATTGGGGGGGGGGATTTTCTTGAAAATCTTTCTGTCGTATCCTTGAAAGACAAGTGAACTTACATTACCAAGTTTGGTATTTATCGAGTTTTCGTTTTTGAGTTATCCTGTTCACTAAAACATACACACGGACATGTTTCCAAAACTGCCTTATTTCGATTCAGGGAACCTCAGAACGTAAAATTTTGCAGCAGACAGGTAAAGTTTCGCTCTGGTGTGGTCAAGTCATGTGAACAGCTTTTCCTGTGAATGACCGGTTTTCTCAGAAGCTGTTGAACTAAATGTTATGATGATACTGATATAACGACGTGTTTGAACGTGTTATGTGCGATAGGAAGGGGGGGTAACGACAGCGAAAGAGAGAAATGTTTGTTGATAGAGATAAAGAAAACCCATTTAAACAATATGAGGGTAAAAGCGTGTTATAAAGATGCTGGAAAGTGGTGGCGGATGAGTTTAATGCTTCTACTGAAGAGCAGCTTAAAATTCTAGAAACAATGTTTCTAATCTCATCGCAGATCACTTGCGTGTTGATGGGGAAATACCCCTTCCGATTTCGGAAAAGTTCACCATGTTCACGGCAGTAAAAATTCCACCCACGGTGTGTGGGAAATGTGCAAAATTGAATAAGAATTTCCTTTTATTTTCTGAACCTTGCTCTTAACCTCAAACAACGCGGGGAAATACATAACCAGCAGACGCACGGTGATCGCCTGTAATGCCGGGATTATGATGAGCTTTGCTTAACGTGGCATGAAGTTAAGAAATGCTGTAATGTAAAATACAGCTGTAATTGGCATGCATTTAACGTCATGGGAATGACTCTTGATTGGAAGTTCTTTTATTACTTCGAGCTAGTGCTTCACGCGATTGTTCTATTACCATGTGACATCAAACTTGACGTAACTGGAAGGAAAAGGTTGACATTGCCAAACTCTTAAGTTACGTCGCATTAAGTCACTCATTTAATACAGTGTTAGACTGTTAACGTTACGTTAAATTCATCGTAGGTTGAAATGTACCGGTACGAGACACTCGTAGGACGCGGTGTCGTTCGTGTTATCTTATTTGCTGAGCACATGTTATTGTTTTACTATTTTGAATTTTGGGTTCTCTGTCCTCCGGCTAGCTATTATTACTCAGTCGACCAAATCTCATGAAAAGGGTGTGTAAACGGAAAGGAGTTGTTACTAAAAAATAACACTGATAAAAGAATTTGTTTCTACACTTTTATTGCCGTCACACTTCATTAATTTTTCATATTTACTCTTGATACACGCTCGACTGAAACTGTTATATTTTCGAATGTAACTATAATCACTTATTTGCCGCGCATTATTAATTCGCGTATTTCACATTTTGGAACTAACTTTAAGACGCGAGAGGTTCTGTAGAATTGCGTAACGTGTACTTCGTGAATGCTTCTGTTAAACTACGCGACGTGTAACTCGTGAACGATTCTGTTGAACTGTGCGATGTGTAACTCGTGAATGATTCTGTTGAACTGTGCAATGTGTAACTCGTGAATGATTCTGTTGAACTGTGCGACGTGTAACTCGTGAATGATTCTGTTGAACTGTGCGACGTGTAACTCGTGAATGATTCTGTTGAACTGTGCGACGTGTAACTCGTGAATGTGTGTAACTCGTGAATGATTCTGTTGAACTGTGCGACGTGTAACTCGTGAATGATTCTGTTGGACTGTGCGACGTGTAACTCGTGAATGATTCTGTTGAACCGTGCGACGTGTAACTCGTGAATGATTCCGTTGAACTGTGCGACGTGTAACTCGTGAATGATTCTGTTGAACCGTGCGACGTGTAACTCGTGAATGATTCTGTTGGACTGTGCGACGTGTAACTCGTGAATGATTCTGTTGGACCGTGCGACGTGTAACTCGTGAATGATTCTGCTGAACCGTGCGACGTGTAACTCGTGAATGATTCTGTTGAACCGTGCGACGTGTAAATCGTGAATGATTCTGTTGGACTGTGCGACGTGTAACTCGTGAATGATTCTGTTCAACCGTGCGACGTGTAACTCGTGAATGATTCTGTTGAACTGCGCGACGTGTAACTCGTGAATGATTCTGTTGAACTGTGCGACGTGTAACTCGTGAATGATTCTGTTGAACCGTGCGAAGACTAACTCGTGAATGATTCTGTTGAACCGTGCGACGTGTAACTCGTGAATGATTCTGTTGAACCGTGCGACGTGTAACTCGTGAATGATTCTGTTGGACTGTGCGACGTGTAACTCGTGAATGATTCTGTTGAACCGTGCGACGTGTAACTCGTGAACGATTCTTTTGAACCGTGCGACGTGTAACTCGTGAATGATTCTGTTGAACTGCGCGACGTGTAATTCGTGAATGATTCTGTTGAAACTGCGCGACGTGTAACACGTGAATGATTCTGTTGAACTGCGCGACGTGTAACTAGTGAATGATTCTGTTGAACTGCGCGACGTGTAACTCGTGAATGATTCTGTTGAACTGCGCGACGTGTAACTCGTGAATGATTCTGTTGAACTGCGCGACGTGTAACTCGTGAATGATTCTGTTGAACTGCGCGACGTGTAACCCGTGAATGATTCTGTTGAACTGCGCGACGTGTAACTCGTGAATGATTCTGTTGAACTGCGCGACGTGTAACTCGTGAATGATTCTGTTGGACTGTGCGACGTGTAACTCATGAATGATTCTATTGAACCGTGCGACGGGTAACTCGTGAATGATTCTGTTGAACTGCGCGACGTGTATCTCGTGAATGATTCTATTGAACCGTGCGACGTGTAACTTGTGAATGATTCTGTTGAACTGCGCGACGTGTACCTCGTGAATGATTCTGTTGGACTGTGCGACGTGTAACTCGTGAGTGATTCTGTTGAACTGCGCGACGTGTAACTCGTGAATGATTTTGTTGAACTGCGCGACGTGTAACTCGTGAATGATTCTATTGAACCGTGCGACGTGTAACTCGTGAATGATTCTGTTGAACTGCGCGACGTGTAACTCGTGAATGATTCTGTTGAACTGTGCGACGTGTAACTCGTGAATCATTCTATTGAACCGTGCGACGTGTAACTCGTAAATGATTCTATTGAACCGTGCGACGTGTAACTCGTGAATGATTCTGTTGAACTGTGCGACGTGTAACTCGTGAATGATTCTATTGAACCGTGCGACGGGTAACTCGTGAATGATTCTGTTGAACTGCGCGACGTGTAACTCGTGAATGATTCTGTTGAACTGTGCAATGTGTAACTCGTGAATGATTCTGTTGAACTGTGCGACGTGTAACTCGTGAATGATTCTGTTGAACTGTGCGACGTGTAACTCGTGAATGATTCTGTTGAACTGTGCGACGTGTAACTCGTGAATGATTCTGTTGAACTGTGCGACGTGTAACTCGTGAATGATTCTGTTGAACCGTGCGACGAGTAACTCGTGAATGATTCTGTTGAACTGTGCGATGTGTAACTCGTGAATGATTCTGTTGAACTGTGCGACGTGTAACTCGTGAATGATTCTGTTGGACTGTGCGACGTGTAACTCGTGAATGATTCTGTTAAACCGAGCGACGTGTAACTCGTGAATGATTCCGTTGAACTGTGCGACGTGTAACTCGTGAATGATTCTGTTGAACCGTGCGACGTGTAACTCGTGAATGATTCTGTTGGACTGTGCGACGTGTAACTCGTGAATGATTCTGTTGAACCGTGCGACGTGTAACTCGTGAACGATTCTTTTGAACCGTGCGACGTGTAACTCGTGAATGATTGTGTTGAACTGCGCGACGTGTAATTCGTGAATGATTCTGTTGAAACTGCGCGACGTGTAACACGTGAATGATTCTGTTGAACTGCGCGACGTGTAACTAGTGAATGATTCTGTTGAACTGCGCGACGTGTAACTCGTGAATGATTCTGTTGAACTGCGCGACGTGTAACTCGTGAATGATTCTGTTGAACTGCGCGACGTGTAACTCGTGAATGATTCTGTTGAACTGCGCGACGTGTAACCCGTGAATGATTCTGTTGAACTGCGCGACGTGTAACTCGTGAATGATTCTGTTGAACTGCGCGACGTGTAACTCGTGAATGATTCTGTTGGACTGTGCGACGTGTAACTCATGAATGATTCTATTGAACCGTGCGACGGGTAACTCGTGAATGATTCTGTTGAACTGCGCGACGTGTATCTCGTGAATGATTCTATTGAACCGTGCGACGTGTAACTTGTGAATGATTCTGTTGAACTGCGCGACGTGTACCTCGTGAATGATTCTGTTGGACTGTGCGACGTGTAACTCGTGAGTGATTCTGTTGAACTGCGCGACGTGTAACTCGTGAATGATTTTGTTGAACTGCGCGACGTGTAACTCGTGAATGATTCTATTGAACCGTGCGACGTGTAACTCGTGAATGATTCTGTTGAACTGCGCGACGTGTAACTCGTGAATGATTCTGTTGAACTGTGCGACGTGTAACTCGTGAATCATTCTATTGAACCGTGCGACGTGTAACTCGTAAATGATTCTATTGAACCGTGCGACGTGTAACTCGTGAATGATTCTGTTGAACTGTGCGACGTGTAACTCGTGAATGATTCTATTGAACCGTGCGACGGGTAACTCGTGAATGATTCTGTTGAACTGCGCGACGTGTAACTCGTGAATGATTCTGTTGAACTGTGCAATGTGTAACTCGTGAATGATTCTGTTGAACTGTGCGACGTGTAACTCGTGAATGATTCTGTTGAACTGTGCGACGTGTAACTCGTGAATGATTCTGTTGAACTGTGCGACGTGTAACTCGTGAATGATTCTGTTGAACTGTGCGACGTGTAACTCGTGAATGATTCTGTTGAACCGTGCGACGAGTAACTCGTGAATGATTCTGTTGAACTGTGCGATGTGTAACTGGTGAATGATTCTGTTGAACTGTGCGACGTGTAACTCGTGAATGATTCTGTTGGACTGTGCGACGTGTAACTCGTGAATGATTCTGTTAAACCGAGCGACGTGTAACTCGTGAATGATTCCGTTGAACTGTGCGACGTGTAACTCGTGAATGATTCTGTTGAACCGTGCGACGTGTAACTCGTGAGTGATTCTGTTGGACTGTGCGACGTGTAACTCGTGAATGATTCTGTTGGACCGTGCGACGTGTAACTCGTGAATGATTCTGTTGAACCGTGCGACGTGTAAATCGTGAATGATTCTGTTGGACTGTGCGACGTGTAACTCGTGAATGATTCTGTTGAACTGCGCGACGTGTAACTCGTGAATGATTCTGTTGAACTGTGCGACGTGTAACTCGTGAATGATTCTGTTGAACCGTGCGACGACTAACTCGTGAATGATTCTGTTGAACCGTGCGACGTGTAACTCGTGAATGATTGTGTTGAACCGTGCGACGTGTAACTCGTGAATGATTGTGTTGAACCGTGCGACGTGTAACTCGTGAATGATTGTGTTGAACCGTGCGACGTGTAACTCGTGAATGATTCTGTTGGACTGTGCGACGTGTAACTCGTGAAACGATTTTTTTGAGCCGTGCCACGTGTAACTCGTGAATGATTCTGTTGAACTGCGCGACGTGTAACTCGTGAATGATTCTGTTGAACTGCGCGACGTGTAACTCGTGAATGATTCTGTTGAACTGCGCGACGTGTAACTAGTGAATGATTCTGTTGAACTGCGCGACGTGTAACTCGTGAATGATTCTGTTGAACTGCGCGACGTGTAACTCGTGAATGATTCTGTTGAACTGCGCGACTTGTAACTCGTGAATGATTTTGTTGAACTGCGCGACGTGTAACTCGTGAATGATTCTGTTGAACTGCTCGACGTGTAACTCGTGAATGATTCTGTTGAACTGCGCGACGTGTAACTCGTGAATGATTCTGTTGAACTGCGCGACATGTAACTCGTGAATGATTCTGTTGAACTGCGCGACGTGTAACTCGTGAATGATTCTGTTGGACTGTGCGACGTGTAACTCGTGAATGATTCTATTGAACCGTGCGACGGGTAACTCGTGAATGATTCTGTTGAACTGCGCGACGTGTATCTCATGAATGATTCTATTGAACCGTGCGACGTGTAACTCGTGAATGATTCAGTTGAACTGCGCGACGTGTACATCGTGAATGATTCTGTTGGACTGCGCGACGTGTAACTCGTGAATGATTCTGTTGAACTGCGCGACGTGTAACTCGTGAATGATTCTGTTGAACTGCTCGACGTGTAACTCGTTAATGATTCTGTTAAACTGCGCGACGTGTAACTCGTGAATGATTCTGTTGAACTGCGCGACGTGTAACTCGTGAATGATTCTGTTGAACTGCGCAACGTGTAACTCGTGAATGATTCTGTTGGACTGTGCGACGTGTAACTCGTGAATGATTCTATTGAACCGTGCGACGGGTAACTCGTGAATGATTCTGTTGAACTGCGCGACGTTTATCTCGTGAATGATTCTATTGAACCGTGCGACGTGTAACTCGTGAATGATTCTGTTAAACTGCGCGACGTGTACATCGTGAATGATTCTGTTGGACTGTGCGACGTGTAACTCGTGAATGATTCTGTTGAACTGCGCGACGTGTAACTCGTGAATGATTTTGTTGAACTGCGCGACGTGTAACTCGTGAATGATTCTGTTGAACCGTGCGACGTGTAACTCGTGAATGATTCTGTTGAACTGCGCGACGTGTAACTCGTGAATGATTCTGTTGAACTGCGCGACGTGTAACTCGTGAATGATTCTGTTGAACTGTGCGACGTGTAACTCGTGAATGATTCTATTGAACCGTGCGACGTGTAACTCGTGAATGATTCTATTGAACCGTGCGACGTGTAACTCGTGAATGATTCTGTTGAACTGTGCGACGTGTAACTCGTGAATGATTCTATTGAACCGTGCGACGGGTAACTCGTGAATGATTCTGTTGAACTGCGCGACGTGTAACTCGTGAATGATTCTGTTGAACTGCGCGACGTGTAACTCGTGAATGATTCTATTGAACCGTGCGACGGGTAACTCGTGAATGATTCTGTTGAACTGCGCGACGTGTAACTCGTGAATGATTCTGTTGAACTGTGCGACGTGTAACTCGTGAATGATTCTATTGAACCGTGCGACGTGTAACTCGTGAATGATTCTATTGAACCGTGCGACGTGTAACTCGTGAATGATTCTGTTGAACTGTGCGCCGTGTAACTCGTGAATGATTCTATTGACCGTGCGACGGGTAACTCGTGAATGATTCTGTTGAACTGCGCGACGTGTAACTCGTGAATGATTCTGTTGAACTGCGCGACGTGTAACTCGTGAATGATTCTGTTGAACTGCGCGACGTGTAACTCGTGAATGATTCTATTGAACCGTGCGACGTGTAACTCGTGAATGATTCTGTTGAACCGTGCGACGTGTAACTCGTGAATGATTCTGTTGAACCGTTCGACGTGTAACTCGTGAATGATTCTATTGAACCGTGCGACGTGTAACTCGTGAATGGTTCTGTTGGACTGTGCGACGTGTAACTCGTGAATGATTCTGTGGAACTGCGCGACGTGTAACTCGTGAATGATTCTGTTGAACTGCGCGACGTGTAACTCGTGAATGATTCTGTTGAACTGCGCGACGTGTAACTCGTGAATGATTCTGTTGAACTGCGCGACGTGTAACTCGTGAATGATTCTGTTGAACTGCGCGACGTGTAACTCGTGAATGATTCTGTTGAACTGCGCGACGTGTAACTCGTGAATGATTCTATTGAACCGTGCGACGGGTAACTCGTGAATGATTCTGTTGAACTGCGCGACGTGTAACTCGTGAATGATTCTATTGAACCGTGCGACGTGTAACTCGTGAATGATTCTGTTGAACCGTGCGACGTGTAACTCGTGAATGATTCTATTGAACCGTGCGATGTATAACTCGTGAATGATTCTGTTGAACTGCGCGACGTGTAACTCGTGAATGATTCTGTTGGACTGTGCGACGTGTAACTCGTGAATGATTCTGTTGAACTGCGCGACGTGTAACTCGTGAATGATTCTGTTGAACTGCGCGACGTGTAACTCGTTAATGATTCTTTTGAACCGTGCAACGTGTAACTCGTGAATGATTCTATTGAACCGCGCGACGTGTAACTCGTGAATGATTCTATTGAACCGTGCGACGTGTAACTCCTGAATGATTCTGTTGAACTGCGCGACGTATAAATAGTGAATGATTCTATTGAACCGTGCGACGTGTAACTCGTGAATGATTCTATTGAACCGTGCGACCTGTAACTCGTGAATGATTCTGTTGAACCGTGCGACGTGTAACTCGTGAATGATTCTGTTGAACTGTGCGACGGGTAACTCGTGAATGATTCTGTTGAACTGCGCGACGTGTAACTGGTGAATGATTCTGTTGAACCGTGCGATGTGTAACTCGTGAATGATTCTGTTGAACTGCGCGACGTGTAAGTCGTGAATGATTCTGTTGAACTGCGCGACGTGTAACTCGTGAATAATTCTGTTGAACTGCGCGACGTGTAACTCGTGAATGATTCTGTTGAACCGTTCGACGTGTAACTCGTGAATGATTCTATTGAACCGTGCGACGTGTAACTCGTGAATGGTTCTGTTGGACTGTGCGACGTGTAACTCGTGAATGATTCTGTGGAACTGCGCGACGTGTAACTCGTGAATGATTCTGTTGAACTGCGCGACATGTAACTCGTGAATGATTCTGTTGAACTGCGCGACGTGTAACTCGTGAATGATTCTGTTGAACTGCGCGACGTGTAACTCGTGAATGATTCTGTTGAACTGCGCGACGTGTAACTCGTGAATGATTCTGTTGAACTGCGCGACGTGTAACTCGTGAATGATTCTATTGAACCGTGCGACGGGTAACTCGTGAATGATTCTGTTGAACTGTGCGACGTGTAACTCGTGAATGATTCTGTTGAACCGTTCGACGTGTAACTCGTGAATGATTCTGTTGAACCGTGCGACGTGTAACTCGTGAATGATTCTGTTGAACCGTGCGACGTGTAACTCGTGAATGATTCTGTTGAACCGTGCGACGTGTAACTCGTGAATGATTCTGTTGAACCGTGCGACGTGTAACTCGTGAATGATTCTGTTGAACCGTGCGACGTGTAACTCGTGAATGATTCTGTTGAATCGTGCGACGTGTAACTCGTGAATGATTCTGTTGAACCGTGCGACGTGTAACTCGTGAATGATTCTGTTGAACCGTGCGACGTGTAACTCGTGAATGATTCTGTTGGACTGTGCGACGTGTAACTCGTGAATGATTCTGTTGGACCGTGCGACGTGTAACTCGTGAATGATTCTGTTGAACCGTGCGACGTGTAACTCGTGAATGATTCTGTTGAACCGTGCGACGTGTAACTCGTGAATGATTCTGTTGAACTGTGCGACGTGTAACTCGTGAATGATTCTGTTGAACCGTGCGACGTGTAACTCGTGAATGATTCTATTGAACCGTGCGACGTGTAACTCGTGAATGATTCTGTTGAATCGTGCGACGTGTAACTCGTGAATGAGTCTGTTGAACCGTGCGATGTGTAACTCGTGAATGATTCTGTTGAACCGTGCGACGTGTAACTCGTAAATGATTCTGTTGAACCGTGCGACGTGTAACTCGTGAATGATTCTGTTGAACTGCGCGACGTGTAACTCGTGAATGATTCTATTAAACTGGGCGATACCTGTCTTTGGCTCAGAATTTATACTTCCTCACCCCGATATGCCTAAACATTATAACAGAGCTGCTATTGGTTAATAAAGCGCGCCAACATTAGCGTCTATTCTTATATCCAATCAAAATTACGAACACATGTGCTGTAGGGAAGATATTCCCTCTATTTCTAAAGAAAGGTACGCTACTCTGACGTCATTTTCTTGTCTCTTCTAATTAATAAACAGCTCACCCTCTCGTTTCATTGTTATCCGCTCCTATTGTCAGTTTCAGTGAGGCCGTGTAAATTTATTTCCTAACAATGCTTATAATTAACAAACATCTCAAATCATTGTCATACAATAATGTTAATTTACATTCTGGCATTCACAGTGTTGTGATATAAAATACTGCCTCAATAACAATTGCAGTTTGGGTATAGAGCTGAGTTTTGTTGTAAATGTCTCCAGGCATGTAAACGATTCTTTCCTCGTTGAACTCTCTCTCTCTCTTTTTCTCTCTCTCGCTCTCTGTATAAGTATCATATTGTTCTCGCATACCACTAAAGCGTTGCGAGAGTAAATTCTAACCTATATTTGTGCTCTATTTAATTCCGTAGTAACATAATACATGACGGTGCTCTCCGACATTTACTTCTGCGGTAATTTAATCTGAAAGGAGTAAAATACTTCGGAAGTAGTTAACTCTGGTATGGAAGTCGCCGAGTGTGGATAGTAGTTTACTACGAAAGTGGAGCTTACTGCAGGTTGGTGCACGCCGCCCAAAGAGAAGCAGAAACAGTTCAATCAGGTAATTAATCTTTTATTGTGTTTATACTCCTTCTTTTAATTGGGAGTTAGTTAGGTCCTACTGCAGCTGGGCTGATAAAACAGCGCACACAAGAGGACTCCTGGACACCCTTCTTGTTCATTACTGAGAAGTACTTCTAAAATTCGGTTTGTCTTCTACTTACCTATAGCGAGTATTGTATTCTACCCGACATTTCACTGAAAATTCTCGATTTGAAACCCCTCCAATCCAAAGAAACTTTTATTTTGCATTTTAGAAAAAGTTCCGTGTATCTTGGACAGCATAACTTAAAAACGAAAAGTCGGTCAAATACCAAACTTGGTGTAAGTTCACCAAGGGTGCGACATGAAGATTTTGAAGAAATCCCCCCTCCTGCAAACGTCTCAATATATGGGAACATTTTCGTTATCTTTTATTTTCTAAAACATTTTGGTTAAAATGTCATAAGATATTTACATGAGAAATAAGATGCATATTTTGGAAATGAGCTCTGAAGTGCAATTCATTCTGAATAACGTTTGTATAATTAATGAAGCGTAAGACATATGCAAATCTCATTAAAACGCACAATTTATTTCAAATAGCTTAAGGGGACAAGGTGCTCTGAACTGGTCAAGTTCCAGTTTCACAAAACATATACTTTTGTGGGGTTAAGAGGTGTAGTCTTCATTCCTTTAAAGCAACGCCCCTTTTTACGTATAGTAAGTAGGGCAAGTATTGTATTCCACCCAAAAATTCCATACTGAAATTTCACCGGAAATATATGTTTTGAGGCCTCCTGAATAAAAAAAATATGATGTGTTACACTCACATGATTTTCTCTACTCTTGTACAAACTATTTTTACAAACTCTTATTCTCTCTATTTCATATTAATCGAGATAAACATTTGAAGAAACGATCTTTTGACATGCAAAGAGAATTACATTTTACACATAGCAACCAGTTCTAAAAATATTTTACTATCGCTTAAGGCGTACTATGTTCCCCTTGTTTTGTATTTGCAAGGGCAATATAGAAATACAGTAGCCTTTAAGCACATACATATCTCTTAATAGTGGTTGCCAGGTGCAGCACCATTCTCTTTGCCACAGATTAATACTCTTTGCATATTGTCGTGACCTCTTAACAAACTAGCTCAATGGGGGGTAGAGCGATGAGGTTACCGAGGATCTTAAAGTTAATAATTCACATTTACGAGGTCAGACGGGGGACGCAGCTGACAGAACTTATAAAAAAAATCTGATGTGTTACACTCACATGACTTTCTCTACTCTTGTACAATTTATTTTTACAAACGCCTATTCTCCATATGCTTCATGGTAATCGAGATATCGAGATGTCAATCTTATTGCTAATTTTCTTGTAGATGCAAGGGAAATATGGTAGCTTTTAAGCGATAGTCAAATATTTTAACGCTGGTTGCTATGTGGCGCATTCCATTCTCTTTGTAAGTCCAGGACATAAAAAAATGAATAACGCATTTGAGAAAAAGTATAAGTATTGGAAAATTTAAGGAAATAACAAGCAATATCTCGAAAACGGTTCACTCAACAAAAGAAATGTATATGACATAAGTTGTGTATTTTAACGCGATCTACATTTTTTGTTAGTAAAATTTTGTGTATCTCTTATGGTTTACCAGTTATGCAAAAGTCGTTCACAATGAAGAATACGTTTGGAGACATTCCCAGGAAATTCGAGATATACATTTCATTTCTCATGACATTATCTTAAACATATGATATTTTCATCAAAATCGTTAGAGCCATTTTTGAGAAAATTAAAATTTTCGAAAAATCTTCCATGTAAAGGGTAGTCTGGGGTGGGGGGATTTTCTTGAAAACCTTCGTGTCGCATCTCTGGAAGATACTGAACCTAAATACCAAGTTTGGTGCTTATCCGACTGTTCGTTTTTGAGTTATGCTGTTCACAGACACACAGACACACACACGGACATGTTTCCAAAAATGCTTTTTTTGGATTCAGGAGGTCTCAAAACATGTATTTCCGGCGAAATCTCGGTATCGAATTTTTGGGTGGAATGCAATACTTCCCCTACTTACTATACGTAGTAGAGAAAGTAAAAATATTAGAAAGTTCCTAACAGAAATATTATCCCATGGTGTGGATGAGGGAAGGGATCTATCTACTATAATTTACATTAAATGCAAGTGGATGGCAACTACATTTATTAATAAAAGGGGATTACATTACCTCCTTGCTACCTTGTCTGTCGGTGAGGACGCCATACTGTTGGTATGGGTAGCGCGCGCACACTAACAACTTGCCTCGAACAGTAACTAGCCTCGAATGACTAAACCCACGCTCAACTCGGCGTGGTAATGCTATGTTAACTGGCTTATCCCCTCCACTCTTGCGCAATACCCGATCTGGGCAGCCAGGTCAGATACGCAATAATACTCATACGTCACAATATCCAAGACAAGAAAAAGAATAACGAATTCCCATTTGAGAAAATAAGTATTGAAAAATATAAGGGAATAACAAGCAATATCTCGAAAATGGTTCACTCAACAACAACAACAAAATGCATATGACATAAATTGTGTATTTTAACGCGATCTACATTTTTTGTGTAGTAAAATATTGTCTATCTCTTATGGTTTACCAGTTATACAAAAGTCGTTCACAATGAAGAATACTTTTGGAGACATTCCCAGAAAATTCAAGATATACATTTTATATGTCATGAAAATATCTTAAACATATGATATTTTAATCAAAATCGTTAGAGCCATTTTTGAGAAAATTAAAATTTTCGAAACATGTTCCAAGTAAAGGGTAATCTGGGGTGGGGGATTTTCTTGAAAACCTTCGTGTCGCATCTCTGGAAGATACTGAACCTAAATTCCAAGTTTGGTGTTTATCCGACTGTTCGTTTCTGAGTTATGCTGTTCACAGACAGACACACACACGGACATGTTTCCGAAAATGCTTTTTTTGGATTCAGGGAGTCTCAAAACATATTTCCGGTGAAATCTCGGTATCGAAGTTTTGGGTGGAATACAATACTCCCCCTACTTACTATACGTAGTAGAGAAAGTAGAAAAGTATTTTTGGAAACATGTCCGTGTGTGTGTCTGTGAACAGCATAACTTAGAAACGAACAGTCGGATAAACACCAAACTTGGTATTTAGGTTCAGTATCTTCCAGAGGTGCGACACGAAGGTTTTCAAGAAAATCCCCCCACCCCAGATTACTCTTTACATGGAGCATTTTTCGAAAATTTTAATTTTCTCAAAAATGGCTAAACGATTTTAATTAAAATATATGATATGTTTAAGATATTTTCATGACAAATGAAATGTATATCTCGAATTTTCTGGGAATGTCTCCAATTCTTCATTGTGAACGACTTTTGCATAACTGGTAAACCATAAGAATAGACAAAATTTTACTACACAAAAAATGTAGATCGCGTTAAAATACACAATTTATGTCATATACATTTTTTTTGTTGAGTGAACCATTTTCGAGATATTGCTTGTTATTCCCTTAAATTTTTCAATACTTATTTTCTCAAATGGGAATTCGTTATTCATTTTTTTGTCTTGGATATGCAAAGAGTATTAATCTGTGGCAAAGAGAATGATCCTGCACATAGCAATCAGCTATTAAGAGTAATGTCTATGCTTAAAGGCTACTGTATTTCTATATTGCCAGTAGTATAGATTTATGGTTTCTGGCCCACTTAATTTGCAGGAATGTGTATTCATATGCAAATGAGGTCTTCTTCACCCCCTCCCAGTCAAAAACCACTTCCTAGTCGCATTGTTTAACGACCACGTGCAAAAGAACAAAGGGTTATCCATCACCTATCAAAATGAACAATAGAGTATGCTGGAGTATTTTAAACAAAGAATCAGACGCTATTGTTCCAGCTCTATTGAATTCCCTGTTCTGACGAACACGTGTAAAAGAACAATAGAACAGACTGGACCGAGGGACAGATGCTATTGTATCCCTTTCTATTGTCCACAGCAAGGCTTCTTTAGAAAGACCACCCGTGTAGCATCCCATTCCACTGGAATATGACAAAGAGGCAGTCTGACGTAGCGATAACAAAGAGTCTCCATTATCCCAACTCTATTGAATTCCCTGAGCATTGTCTGAGGAACACGTGTAAAAGAACAATAGAACAGACTGGACCGAGCTAACAAAGGGACAGATGCTATTGTATCCCTTTCTATTGTCCAGAGCAAGGCTTCTTTAGAAAGACCACCCGTGTAGCATCCCATTCCACTGGAATATGACAGGCAGTCTGACGTAGCGATAACAAAGAGTCTCCATTATCCGAATTCTATTGAATTCCCTGAGCATTGTCTGAGGAACACGTGTAAAAGAACAATAGAACAGACTGGACCGAGCTAACAAAGGAACAGATGCTATTCTATCCCTTTCTATTGTCCAGAGCAAGGCTTCTTTAGAAAGACCACCCGTGTAGCATCCCATTCCACTGGAATATGACAGAGGCAGTCTGACGTAGCGATAACAAAGAGTCTCCATTATCCGAATTCTATTGAATTCCCTGAGCATTGTCTGAGGAACACGTGTAAAAGAACAATAGAACAGACTGGACCGAGCTAACAAAGGGACAGATGCTATTGTATCCCTTTCTATTGTCCAGAGCAAGGCTTCTTTAGAAAGATCACCCGTGTAGCATCCCATTCCACTGGAATATGACAGAGGCAGTCTGACGTAGCGATAACAAAGAGTCTCCATTATCCGAATTCTATTGAATTCCCTGAGCATTGTCTGAGGAACACGTGTAAAAGAACAATAGAACAGACTGGACCGAGCTAACAAAGGGACAGATGCTATTGTATCCCTTTCTATTGTCCAGAGCAAGGCTTCTTTAGAAAGATCACCCGTGTAGCATCCCATTCCACTGGAATATGACAAAGAGGCAGTCTGACGTAGCGATAACAAAGAGTCTCCATTATCGCAACTCTATTGAATGTACGGTGAATGGTCTTGTCTTTGTTTGTCCGTATGAGGTCAGTTCTATCACAGCTCGAGCGCGCCATCATGGCGTTGGCTTTGCCCCGAGTCTACTTCCCTCCAAGAGTCTTCACGAAGTTCAACGGATATACCCGAAGATACAAGCTCTCTGTTTACGCTTCTATCAAACAGTGATATAAAAATGTGTTTAACATATATAATTACCTATATTAAACCCATGTGTATACCTAGGCTTCCTTAGGACTGTGCTCGAATCTTACTGCAATCAAAAGTTTAATGTTTTAATTGCTAATGAGAAATTGCAGCTTTAACACTATTATATCATTACCCTCATTAATGAAAAGGTGTTCAGAGGTCCTAGTTCGAATCTTACCCTGCAAAACTCTAATGCATAGTAAATATTAAACTATGAGAGTATGTGCATGCAGATTAAAATGTGTTTAAGAAATATAATTTAATTTTTTATATATCATTAGGATGTTTTAATACACGGTATCCTTAGGTACACAGAGGTTCTAGTTCGAATCTTACCTTGCGAAACTATAATGCTTAATAAATATTAAATTATTCAAGCATGCACGGACAGATTAAAATGTATTTAACAAATATAATTGTTTATATATTCCGATGCCTAGACACGATTCTTTATTTTCTTTCCTCTTCTCTCTTTTTCTTCATTTTCCCTCTTTCTATCTATTTCTTTCTTTCTTTATCCTCGACTTGCACACATCAATGCGTTCACATATACACGAGCACCCGCACATACATCAACAAACATACACCAGTGCAGCATACACGCAAACTCGCGAGCACACACAAACGCATGTAAAATACTTACACCCCCTCCAAACATGCGAATCTGCACGATGACCTATGAGAATCATTGAGCATAGATATACATGTACAATCTATTCTAACTCTCTGCTTTTTACAGCAATTATCTCTTTCAAACAGAGATATCAAACACCTTTACGTGCATCCCTCTCTATAATAGAAGTTATCACTCCCCTTCCACCGCTCACTGAATCCTCGATTCTCTTGCATGGAGAGAAAAACACATTCCTCCCCCACTCCCTACAGATCGCTTCCCCCGATCCTCTCTACACGTCATTCATTACATGTGATAGAAGAATCGGTTTTTCACTTCGCTGTATATAAGGAGCCCCTTCTCGCACTGCTCTGAATTTTATTGGGTGTGTAATGGGGACGATAATGCAATGGACGATTTTTGGAATGAATGTAGAGAAGAGTCATACCATTATACATATTATCATAAAGAGTCGTGCAATATCATGCATTATATAGTGTGTAACATGCCTTCCTATCATGACCAGATGACTTCTCGAGGCATATGCACAGACAACTGTCCGGTCTACAAAAGAAGCATGATGTAAGTACAGATTTTTATCATTGAATGCAATCTCTAAAAAGTGTGCAATTCTTCTCTAAAGAAGAGTGAAAATAAAATGGCTAATTATTTCGTATTTCTTTCTTTCCAGGGAGACTGATCCCGAAAGTGAAGGTGAGATGGCCAGCCTCATTTCAAGTCACAGCTCTCTGTGGCATTTAGAGTACTGCAATGGGTATACTCACTCTGTACTGAGTGCAAAACCCTAGGTACACGACCAGATGACGTCATACTTTCCTTGCAATGAGAGCTGCAGTGTATTCCTCTTCAGGAAGAGAAAATTAAAGTAAGTAGCATTTTAAATATGTATCATTATTGTACATTGCTATCGTCATATATGCAACTTCAGAGATCATTGCGTAGACGATACTAACATACATTGCTATTTCGATATATAATACAAGAGTAATTGCATGTAACTAACACTGAAAATTATTATGGCTCTGCAGAATTCAAATAACGACGCCTGCACCTAAAACCGAGATAGGTTCGGACGATAAAGAACCAGAAGATATAGTGGAATATCCCATTGCACCGGAGTGTGCTAATCACATAGATGAGGAACAGGAGTCCAATTCACAGGCGGCTAGGGATCTAACATCGACGATTTCCGAACCTTCCCCCGGCAACCCGGCAGAAGTCAGGAAAACATTGAAGTGAGTATTTTCGTATCTAGAAAAATAATTTTCATTTCCCTGTGACCTAGCAAAAGTAGTTCTTTTCAGGCTACCTTTACTTCCCAAAGCACGCTTTCTAAGACTTTAATTGTGTAATGTTTCAGACGGTGCAATAAGGGGAAGAAGAAGAGGAACAGCTTTGCAGACTTGCAAAAGAGCCTGACGCTATTGGAGGATAGAATAAGCAACATCCAGACACCCAAGAAACATGTCGGTAAGAAGCGGGTACCGAGACGTCTACATCTCGAAAAGGCACAATGTTAAGATAGGATTCTTGTACGATTTTCCAGTGCTTATAGTGAAAAACACAGACAAATTTGTATACATGACAATTCAAGACTGGGAGATAATTCGAGAGAGCCTTCTTGCATTCAAAGCATTCCTCCATTCGAGAAAGTGTCCGCGTGTGGAATATTGTGAAAATATTGTTTTCTATTATAATATTATTGCTTATATGCAAGGGTTCGAAATAAAATTGTTTAATACTAATTTGAATGATTGTGAAATACTTTTAAATAGCGATGAAATTTGCAGGCTAAAAAGACTTGAATCGTTTGTAGATTACCATTTAGGTAACCTAGCTGTTGCAAATGTAATGCCATATGCTGGAACGAGGAGTTGGAGGAAGAAAGTGATGGAAATGCATGATAAATAATAATAAAAAAGAATGAAAGTATGCTTTTACATAGTGTTGTTATTCCTTAAACACTCTTACACTCCTAATGAAAAAATAAAAGCTTACAATGATTAGTTTAAAATATAAGCTGCATCACATGAGTCAGAGGCTTGTATGTAAATACTTTAGCATGAATTATTAAACAATACAATGAGGTCTGTGCAGGAATATTTGCACTAGCTTGAATTTCTATTCTGATCTTAATAGCACCATTTACAACTTCCTCTGGTTGATGTGAGCAATCTATAACAAATATAGGAGCAAATTTAAGAAAATCTTTTCTCTTCAATAAAGGATAATTCTCTTTTTCATAATAAGAGTTTTGAAATTTTGAGTACATGTCATACAATGATGCAAATCTCGAGTTTCCAAAGTCTAAATTCATATCCTGATAGGGATAACATTCACTATTAAGATAAAGTTTCAAATTAGTTATGTTACAATGGTCAAAAAGGGAACAGTCTTTAGATGCATTACTCGATCTTAAAGACTGAGCACCCAAAATGACAAATCTCGGCTTCTCCATTTTTGATGTGGTGACGACATTCCAAGTGAATGATTTGGTTTGTGGCTGAGCAGGCTGAGTATGCAGATCCATGGTCCTAAATGGGAGAGATACAGCGCCTTGTTCGACTTGACAATCTTGAGAATTTCAACCTTTTCAGCATCAGAAAGTCGAATCACTGGCATTCTCCACTCGATACGTGCAAGTTTAACGCTAGCATCCTCTTCACCCTGAGGCGCTATAATGCAGTTTTTAGAGTCCTGGGATCGAATCAGCACCAACTCAAACTTGCTATTGAGTATGAGTTCCTTGTGGTCGTCAGCAAATCCCAGAAGCATCGAAAGCGGTACTATAGCGCTGAAGGCTCCATTTGCTGCATTCACAATCTCCATGTCTTCTCCAGGATAGCACCATCCAGCATTCAGCAGACGGTCAGATTCCATCGGGTTGAGAGCAGCATAGTTGCGTAAAGTTGATGCGTTGTCTCTTTGATGCAGTGCACATTCCGCTTCTGATTCCTTCCTCAAAGAATTTAACCATTTCCTCATCATGAATGAGGCCAAGCGTGACCTTGGTTACCTTGAGCATTGCATCAAATGCAAGTCCTGGCAGGGTATAGTACCAGCACGGGTCCAAATTATATACCTCCAGAGAGAGGTCCCTAAACTTCTCGAATGCATCGGCCAACAAGAGCGTATCCGTTTTCAGATACAGGTCGCTGTATTCGCCCAGATTACTTCTGTTGAATGTATTCCAGACTTTGACAACATGATTGTAGTCTTCTTGTGTTATGTCGTCGAATTTTTCTATTGAAGACAGTGCTGTTTCCTGTAGTCTGGAAGGAGAGTCGACGTAGCTGTAAGGGAATATTCCCTTAGATCTCACCAGCTGCTGATGTTCGGGATCGGGATACTCAGAGTTTGTGATCTTGAACTCATCGCTGCTCAGCATGCAGACTAAACTAGATATTTTATCGTCCAAGAACTTAAAGCTATCTAGAAACATGAACAAGATAGTCGTGTACTTTTTGCTGAATGATATATATATATATATATATATATATTTCTGAGGAGTTTGAGATACACGAAATTGGGTGATCATCATATGCAAGGTGTTGCATCAGGAAATGGCTGTCATAATTGCTAAGGCAATGAAAAAAGATGGGTATAAAATTAGGTACCCGTCTATTTAAATTGCATGCATTATGAGCAGCCCCCAGGAATACACCGGTCACATGGCAGTGGTCGCGTAACTTCAAGTCGGCTACCTCAAACGCCTTCTTACATATGTGGCAATGACGAGCATTACCGAAATCAGCTACGTGATGTGCAGTCAATGTCATTTCTTCATTGCGACTATATTGCTCAATAACGATATCGGCTATTAACCTAAACTCAATGACCCTGAATATCTTAAATCTCAACAATGAGTCGTCATGGCGACATACGAGCTTAAGAGATATAGATATAGCCTCATGATGATGGATAGCCCGAATCCAGCTCTGATTAGCCGACGGCTCTGGCTAACACGCTCTTAATATCGGCATACGCAACAAAATTTACAGGAGTACCCTTCGAGTAGGATGAGAACTCAGTCACTTCACCCTGATTAGGCATTTTCAGCACCTGGCACTGCATGCACTTCAATTGATTCTTTTTAAAAGTACCTTCATTATTGAATGCTTCAGGCAGGGCTCGCATACCCAGTGTTTCCCTTTATATTTATTGATTTGCATTGAAGTCAGCCTTGACATGTCTTTAATCAGACAGTAATGAGATCTTCCACTTTGCTCAATTAGTAATACGTTAACGGTGAAGTCTTTCCTGCTGCTGGTTTGGTATAATGGTATAATTGAGCACTGCTTTTCTAATCCAAATACTGAAACTGATACTTCTGGGTTTTGCTGTTCAAAGTCTGGAATCTGGTTTAGGTTTATAGGGAAGTCTATCCGGCTGTAATTGAATGCAGTGAATAACTGTTCTGCATGGTATTTGCCCAATCTGTAACAGTGTCGCTTTGCGGGATACTTTGCAGCGAGTAAACATTCATCGTCTTTTTTATGTTTTGCACAACTTTCTTACTCTTGATTGAATTTGGTAACTCTATGTATCGCGATACATTCAAGGGATCATAGAAGCTAGTTCCAATAACAAGAGCCCTGACAGCGAGCAGAGATTTTGAGCTTGCACCTCCTTCGAAATTCGAGATGTTTTCTAGAATTTCATCGACCATAGAAGTGTATAAGGTAGCAAGATTACTTGATTGAAGGCCCAGCTTTGTCTTGCTATTGAAAAAGATGGTTTCTGTATGCTCTTTTTAGGAGATTGTATGAGGTATGTGATTTCAATAGAGGGGTTTACTTTAAAACCAGAAGAGCTTCTCCCGAGTACAGAAACCATCTCTCTCAATACAAGCCGCCTGCATTCCTGCAGAAATTGACGAGGGTCAGCTATCTCTAAAATGTTTTCTATGCGGCTATTGAAATGGCGTCCCTTGAACGCCGATTCAGTAACATTACTCTCTAGCTGGGTATAACTAACCTTTAGCTTTTTGGCACTGTTCCTGTATGTGAGGTTGTTACTATCGGAGGTGTTGTCAGCAGTGTTGTAATGCTCGTTACGACCGATGGCTGATAGTTCTGCAACTGGTGATGGAGGGGCCATGAAAGATCATGGATTGGTGAGGGGGTTAATTCCTTGACTGTGCTCTTCTTTAGCCTCGTGAAACCCCGGAGCAATGCTAAGTTGCCTGCATACTCAGGCTCTGGGTTCGTGACCACTATTGAAGGTTCTATAACAATAACAAAGCGGAATTAATTGGAATTGCGGTTAAAATAGAAATGCGAGAATATATGTTTATTAAATCATAGAAGAAACAAAGCTCAAATTCGTGTGTTAATGTTACGATAATTATTTATATAATTGTATATTTTAATAAATAAAACTGAGTAAAAAATTGAGAAAAATTATGCGTTAACGTTACGCTAATTATTTATGTAATTGTATATTTTACTAAAAATGAGTAAAAAAATTTAAGAAAAGTTATGCGTTAACGTTACGTTAATTATTTATGTAACGATGTTAGATCTAGAATAAATGAAGTTAAAAACTGACCATTCAATTCACGAAGCAACTGCAGGTACACGGTCCTGTATGCACAATTCACACAGGTGCACATCCCCTCACTAGGACTAATCGCCCATGGATCTCCTACAGACATCGGTGCAACATTCTCTTACCCGGGAGGCGGCGGAGTCAGGTAGTCTTGCGAGAATATAGGTGAATGCAAGCTACCACCCTCGTCCATCTCCCCAGCTCCGAATGAAATCGCTTCAGGAACTACAACAAAGAAGCAAAAAAGCAGAATTAGCTTCACACTGAATATTTTAATTAAAAGATGCTAGTAAATCGAATGCTTCTTTTAATAATTGAAATTCTGATGTAAGCATGAATTGTTCGCTGGTTATACATTCATTAAGGATAAAGCTAATATTTTCTAGAAAAAAGTTTAAGTGTTATAATATATCTAAACTCACCATTCACACCGTTAAACATCTGTATTGCAGCAACTCTGTATTCGCAGTTATTGCATGTACAATACTGCTCTGAAGTGCTGACCATGTCTGCATTCACCCCCTGTAACGGGAGTGACATCCTCAAATCCAGGTGGCGGCGGTATGATATAATCATCCTCCGTAAGATTGGTGACGGGGGCTGCTAATATCATTAGAAATGTAGCTGCTACGCAGCGATACAGCTGATGTCTGATCTCGCACCAGGGGTGCTGTCATGTTGTATCTCGAGGTGAAATTGTTATTAACAGGTTCTCTATGAATCTTTACTACCTGGTTAAGTCGAGGGCCCGCTCCTCTGACGAATGCGGCTCTGGCGACTCCCATTGCGTTTCCAGTATTATCTGCGAAAAAATTAAGTCCTGTAAATTCGATTGTTTTTTATAACTGATGTAATATGAAAAAATGAGTAGAGAAAGACGTATGAATGCTAATAGAATGTGTAGCGAAAATCGTATAAATGTTAATAGAAGAATGTGTAGCGCGAATCGTATGAATGTTTATGCAAGAAGAACGTGTAGAAGAAATCGCAGTAATGTTTTATGCAAGAAGAAGGTGTTGAGAAAATCATGTGCATGTTAATAGAAGAACGTGTAGCCAAAAGGAAAAATGGTGTGAATGTTAATAGAAGAAGAATGTGTAGCGAAATAGTACGAACGTTAATAGAAGAATGTGTAGCAAAAACAGTATGAATGTTTATACAAGAAGAATGCATGTTAATAGAATGTGCTGTGTAATTTGTATGAGTGTTTATGGGAGAGGAACATGTAGTGGAAATCGTGTGAACGTTAATAGAAGAATGTGTAGCGAAAATCGTATGAATGTTAATAGAAGAATGTGTAGGGAAAAACATATGAATGTGTAGATAAAGTGGTGTGAATGTTAATATGAGAATGTGTAGGGAAATTCGTATGAATGTTTATACAAGAAGAATGTTTTGAGAAAATCTTATGAATTTTAATAGAAGAATGTGTTGAGAAATCATATGAATGTTTATACAAGAAGAATATGTTGAGAAAATCATATGAATGTTTATGCAAGAAGAATCTGTAGCGAAAATCGGGAATGTTTATGCAAGAAGAATCAGTAGCGAAAATGGTGCGAATGTGAATAGAAGAATGTGTAGAGAAAATGATGTGAATGCTAATAGAAGATTGTATAGAGAAAATGGTGTGAATATTAATATATGAAGAATGTATTGAGAAAATCGTATGAATGTTTATGGAAGAAGAATGATTAGAGATTAAGTATGAATGTTTATGCCTAGGATCTCAAGAACTATTTACACTGTTGATGAAACCTCTACATTTTTTAACAATTGTGATGTTAATTATTAAAGAAATGAAATTCAGATAAGCAATTTGATACTCTTGCAATGATTCGTCTTTCAGATAGTTATGTAAAAACTCACTGACCTTGCATTATATATGGATGACGATGGATGCAGACAATAACACAGACTTCGATTAAGCTGTAGCACAAAGGTGTTGTAACGTTAAGTTAATAAACTCGCATCCATCGACGGGTGCTTGTATAGGGACCGAAAGCCTTCAGGCAATTCCAACGCGCTGGTATGGCGGGGGAGATGTCACGTGATTATTGCATCCAATGACATCATCTCTTGCTGCGCATGCGCAGAGAGATGTATCCCTCAGGCAACGCAGGTGACGCCTGGAAGTCACGGTGGAGTGGGGTAGAGTTTAGGATCTAACAGTTATATGATGTTTGTCCCCCGTGGGAACTGAAGCCTCTCTTTTACCACAGTCAAACAAAGACAGGGCAGGTATAAAGCCTCCATGAGTTTCTTTTTGTTATATTCACATAACCTGCACGTGTCCGGACAATGGAATAGATGACAATAGAATCTGTTCCGTTGTCAATAAAGCTCTTGTTAGAAGGGTCCAGCTTGCCCTTTTGTTATACGGCTGTGGAAGCGGGATGCTACACGGGTGGTCTTTCTAAAGCAGCCTTGTTCTGGTCAATAGAAAGGGATACAATAGCATCTGTCCCTTTGTTAGATCGGTCCAGTCTGTTCTATTGTTCTTTTTCACGTGTTCGTCAGACAATGCGACTGCGAGCTTGCAGGTGGCATTCCTAAAAGTACACACTGGGAATTCAATACAGCTCGGACAATAGCGTCTGATTCTTTGTTTAAAATACTCCAGCATACTCTATTGTTCATTTTGACAAGTGATGGATAACCCTTTGTTCTTTTGCACGTGGTCGTTAAACAATGCGATTGGGAAGTGGTTGTTTCAGTGTACACGTGTCCGAATATCGAATGGGTAGAATAACGCCTCCGCCTTTGTTACAGAAGCGTAATTTATTATTCTATTGTTCGGTTTGACAGTTGATTGACAGCCTTAATTGCTTACTTGTCAAGCTTCCATTATACACAACAAGATTTATGACCCTCAGCTGCAAACAGAAAGTACCATGGAGCTAGGGGGAGGGGGTGGGGGAGACCTCATTTGCATATGAATACACATTCCTGTATATTAAGTGGGCCAGAAACCCTAAATCTATACTACTATTTCCCTTGCAAATACAAAACAAGGCCTTAAGCGATAGTCAAATATTTTTTATACTGAGAAATAAACGAACTGCTATGATTTTGTGAACCTGCTATGGGTTTTGCTTCAAAGGAATGCTGATTTGAAACAATTTCGTAAGATCGTTTCATTTTATTAATTCATATCTTATTGTTCGTTATAGTAGCATTTTAAGTGTTCCTATTTTAGTTTATATTTTTGCTTCCACGGTTTAAGGGATGTTTCATTTTATTCATTCATATATTATTTGTTATAGTACCATTTTCAGTTGTTTCTGTTTTGGTTTCTGTTCTTTGCGTACTGGTTTACGTTTTAAGACTTTTCATAACGCCTAGTAAGAAAGGAACCAGTTTTAATTTTAATGTTAAGAAGTTGTTTTCCGTGAATCAGCCAAAGTGATTGCTGGCACCTTGAGCCAAAATAACGACATATTTGGTGAGGTTAAGAACACACAGTGCACAAGCAACTCGGTGATCGCGTTGTTTTTCAACTGTAATAAATATTGATGCTTGAAGTTCTGAAGTAATTGATAAAATTCTTCATTTAGGCAATGATTTGCACTTAAAATCAATTTTAAATTATGATGGTGTTATGCCATATCCGCCTTACTGGTGCGCTGATGAGGTTTGTCTACAGGATATTGTAATTGATGATGTAAAAGTAGTTTGCAATACAGTGACAAATAATTTTGCATTACAAGGGATCATACCGAGGGATTTAGGCAGTGTGTTAAAAACGTTTTTCCAGTGCTATCACTACGGTGTGTTTACTGCACAGTTAAAATCTATAGCTATTATTTTTTTTTGTCCTGGTAATCCAAAAAGAATGGAATACTCCACACAGCAACCAGCTCTTAAATATTTGACCATCGCTTAAAGCCTACCAATTCCCCTTGCATCTACAAGAAAATTAGCAATAATATTGATATCTCGATTAACATGAAGCTTATGGAGAATAAGCGTTTGTAAGAATAGTTTGTACAAGAGTAGAGAAAGTGATGTGAGTGTAACACATAAGATTTTTAGAACATTTTTATGTCTTTCAACAGCGAATGACTATATCATGCCCAGCAAGCAGTTCAGCAATTAACAAAAGAGACCAGGACCAAGAGAAGGCAACCAGAAAAGCTGAAGCAATCCAGGAATGAAGGTGCAGATGATTATGACCCTGGGATGTGTCAGAATTTTAATGTTCGAACTTTAAATTCAGTTTTCTCAAAACAACATTTTTGGATACTTATGTACCTTTTTCTCAGAAAGTATGAGGGGTAGGGAGCTAAAATTTTCAGTACATGTGTACAACACATAGTTAAAGTTTATGAACCACAATCCTAATTTTATGATGTATATTAGTGATATTAAGAAAGCAACAACATTGAAGATTTTCCACATTTTTAGCTTTTTGACTTTGCAAATTTTTTTCAATTTCAAGTGAAGTGATATATATAAAACTAAATAATTGAGGTTCAGAAGATAGCTGGTTATACTAAGAACACGCATGCAAACGTGTTATTCTGTATTGCAAGTAGTATCAGAGAAAAAGGTACATGAATTCACGTGTTTAGGAGTATCTTTTATTATTTTTCTGCTGAATGAAATAATTTTTACGAACTCAACTACGTAAGCTATCAATGCAAACAACCACTTGAAATAATTGTCATGATTTATAGAATAGCTCATAAACCTTTCAGGAAAAACCGTTGAAAAACTAAGAGCAGTGGTAATTTAACACACTTAAGGTGTAATTTCCATGTGTTCAAACTACCTTGTCCCCTTAATCAAACTGTTGCAGTTGTTTTTTAGGAAATCAAAACTTTCGAAAGATTTTCCTTGTACAGGACAGTTTCGGGTGGGGAGATTTTTTTGAAAAGTTTCGTGTTATTTTTTTGAAAGATGCTGAATTTAAATACCAAGTTTGGTATTAATTGAACCTTTCGTTTAAGACTACACACATACGAACCGTTTTCTACGTTTTTATTTTAATTCATTGAGAAATGAAACAAGTATATTCCGTATAGAATTTTTTAATTATGTGCACCGCCTACTTAGCTAAGTGGCAGAGAAATCATCAGTTTTGGTTGAAGGTTGTATGTTCAAAATATTTCCGTTTAGAGTGAAGCAGTATGGATGTTTACCTGTTGATTCTGCAGCTGCTGCTCTTCCTCTCGCGACAAACCAGTGAACTAATATTAGAGGTATTGAAGCAGATGAGGCTCTGAACTGAAATGTAAGTTCTGCAGTATCAATTTCACGATTTGGAATAACTGTGTGACTACATACTAGTATAACTTGCGCTTTCGCAATATCAGCGAAATCTTACTCACACGAGCAGTAAGCACCGCCGACGGTACCAGAGAGAGTAACACTCTGATCTGAAATTTATTACTCCGCCTGCTTCATTATTCCCCACCAACGTTATTTTACACGCTCATCCAGTACTTAAAATTCTAAGTGTGCCTCTTAACTTTGTTAACATGGGACTCGGCTGAAATCTCAGAATGTAAGTGACTTTCTCTTTTCCAGAATTCTGCCTACGTGAACCTGCACACTTACTGATCTAACTAAACTGAATTCCCAGAATACTTAAGCTAATGCGATCGCTACTTCGGTTGTTACTAACCTGACATGCTAATTGCATTATAAACTGATTTAATATACGGAAATTGTTTATCGCAACTATTTCAGTGTCCTACTTTATTTATATCCGGCCGTGTAAGCTGGTCAATAATAACGTATCATTTAGATAATACACAACATAACGTCTTAATCATTTTACCAAAGAAAGGGGGATTTTATTGGGTCCCAAAATCAAAATATTGAAATATCTTGCTTATTGTTAAGCATTATGTTTCTAGATTTTTTTATCCACCACATTTCCATGGGAAGAATATTTAAGAAGTTCCCAGTGCTACAAACAGGTTACCAGGAGAAACAGCATTCCGATCACTGTTAAACCTTTACTCATTGTGTTTTAATCATCATTAAGGGCGCGGAAAAATGTATTTTGTTACCAATTTTGAAAACACAACACGATATGCAAACTGAATAGAGAGGGAGAGAGTATGAAATTGAGAGAGGTTAGAAATGTCCATGTTAGCCTGCAGTGCGTGTCTTATTTTCGGACGATTTCCCAAGAGAATAACGTTGTTTTGTTTCATGTCTGTCATTCACCCGCTCAGAGCTGACACGCACGGATGAGTCAGGAAGCTTCCGAATAAGATTTGTTTCAAACTTAAATATGACATGTTCTCCTGAGATGGCAGCACTGGACAACAAAACGATCAAATGCTGACATTACAATACTCATATCTCACACTGCACAAGATTGTTCTTAGCCTCAAAATATTAGAAATCTGATGCGATAAATTCACACGACTTTCAACGACAAATCCACATATATTTTAAACTAATTCCTGTATCTACGTTACGATAATACCAGACGTCCTTACTTACAACATACGGAAACAGTATTCAAACATTTGTTTGTGGTAACAAGCTGTTCGGTGGAAACAAAAGGGGGAGAGGGAAGCAAGAACGTCCTTTAAATGACGCTCGGTATGGAATATTTTGAAAATGGCTCAACTATGAAAACGTTAGTATGACGCAAACTGTATTATGTGAGAGATAAAAACACAGGTTGACTCGTAACAAACGTCATTTACTACGGGAAGAAGCCTCGTTGGCAACTGTGACTTACAAACCACTCGTTGTTTCTGTTGCTAGGGGGAGACATTATTGCAATATTCCAGGTGGCGAATTTTCTCGAACAGCCTCTTGCAATGCTTGGCCGACTGTATCATATACGTGTTTGTTTTTGTGATCAATGTCTTCTTGGATTACTTGGCCGACTGTATCATATACATGTTTGTTTTTGTGATCAATGTCTTCTTGAATGACTTGGCCGACTGTATCATATACATGTTTGTTTTTGTGATCAATGTCTTCTTGGATTACTTGGCCGACTGTATCATATACATGTTTGTTTTTGTGATCAATGTCTTCTTGAATGACTTGGCCGACTGTATCATATACATGTTTGTTTTTGTGATCAATGTCTTCTTGGATTACTTGGCCGACTGTATCATATACATGTTTGTTTTTGTGATCAATGTCTTCTTGAATGACTTGGCCGACTGTATCATATACATGTTTGTTTTTGTGATCAATGTCTTCTTGGATGACTTGGCCGACTGTATCATATACATGTTTGTTTTTGTGATCAATGTCTTCTTGGATGACTTGGCCGACTGTATCATATACTTGTTTGTGTTTGTGATCAAAGTCTTCTTGGATGACTTGGCCGACTGTATCATATACATGTTTGTTTTTGTGATCAAAGACTTCTTGGCCGACTGTGTCATATACATGTTTGTTTTTGTGATCAAAGACTTCTTGGCCGACTGTGTCATATACATGTTTGTTTTTGTGATCAATGTCTTCTTGGTTGACTTGGCCGACTGTGTCATATACATGCTTGTTTTTGTGATCAATGTCTTCTTGGCCGACTGTGTCATATACATGTTTGTTTTTGTGATCAATGTCTTCTTGGTTGACTTGACCGACTGTGTCATATACATGTTTGTTTTTGTGATCAAAGACTTCTTGGCCGACTGTGTCATATACATGTTTGTTTTTGTGATCAATGTCTTCTTGGTTGACTTGACCGACTGTGTCATATACATGCTTGTTTTTGTGATCAATGTCTTCTTGGTTGACTTGACCGACTGTGTCATATACATGCTTGTTTTTGTGATCAATGTCTTCTTGGTTGACTTGGCCGACTGTGTCATATACATGTTTGTTTTTGTGATCAATGTCTTCTTGGTTGACTTGGCCGACTGTATCATATACATGTTTGTTTTTGTGATCAATGTCTTCTTGGTTGACTTGACCGACTGTGTCATATACATGTTTGTTTTTGTGATCAATGTCTTCTTGGTTGACTTGACCGACTGTGTCATATACATGTTTGTTTTTGTGATCAATGTCTTCTTGGTTGACTTGGCCGACTGTGTCATATACATGTTTGTTTTTGTGATCAATGTCTTCTTGGTTGACTTGACCGACTGTGTCATATACATGTTTGTTTTTGTGATCAATGTCTTCTTGGTTGACTTGACAGACTGTGTCATATACATGTTTGTTTTTGTGATCAATGTCTTCTTGGTTGACTTGACCGACTGTGTCATATACATGTTTGTTTTTGTGATCAATGTCTTCTTGGCCGACTGTGTCATATACATGCTTGTTTTTGTGATCAATGTCTTCTTGGTTGACTTGACCGACTGTGTCATATACATGCTTGTTTTTGTGATCAATGTCTTCTTGGTTGACTTGACCGACTGTGTCATATACATGCTTGTTTTTGTGATCAATGTCTTCTTGGTTGTAAATTGTAAATTGAGTTTTAATTATGGACGCTCTTTAACTACTATGGTTCTTAGCGTCCCATTCTATATTGGGCGTGAAACACCTGTAATTTTGCTCAGAGGCCTCTTTATCAGGCTTGAGGTTCTTTTACGTGCCGTAAATCTACGACACGGGACCACCGGCTTTACTTCCCTTCCGAAGGAAGCCGTGCTAACGATTTTTACGCCCGAAAAAATCCATCGCCCTCCGCCGGGTTTGAACCCGCGACCTTGGTAACTAGAGGCTAGCACGGTACCACCAGTCCACGGAGGACGACCTTCTTGGTTGACTTGACCGACTGTGTCATATACATGTTTGTTTTTGTGATCACGTCTTCTTGGTTGACTTGACCGACTGTGTCATATACATGCTTGTTTTTGTGAACAAAGTCTTCTTGGATGACTTGGCCGACTGGATCATATACATGTTTGTTTTTGGGATCAATGTCTTCTTGAAATGACTTGGCCGACTGTATCATACATGTTTGTTTTTGTGATCAATGTCTTCTTGAAATGACTTGCCCGACTGTACCATATACATGTTTGTTTTTGTGATCAATGTCTTCTTGGATTACTTGGCCGACTGTATCATATACATGTTTGTTTTTGTGATCAATGTCTTCTTGAAATGACTTGCCCGACTGTACCATATACATGTTTGTTTTTGTGATCAAAGTCTTCTTGAAATGACTTGGCCGACTGTATCATATACATGTTTGTTTTTGTGATCAATGTCTTCTTGGATTACTTGGCCGACTGTATCATATACATGTTTGTATTTGTGATCAATGTCTTCTTGAAATGACTTGCCCGACTGTACCACACATGTTTGTTTTTGTGATCAAAGTCGTCTTGGATGACTTGGGCGACTGTATCATATACATGTTTGTTTTTGTGATCAATGTCTTCTTGAAATGACTTGCCCGACTGTACCATACATGTTTGTTTTTGTGATCAAAGTCGTCTTGGATGACTTGGGCGACTGTATCATATATATGTTTGTTTTTGTGATCAATGTTTTCTTGAAATGACTTGGCCGACTGTACCATACATGTTTGTTTTTGTGATCAAAGTCTTCTTGGATGACTTGGCCGACTGTATCATATACCTGTTTGTTTTTGTGATCAAAGTCGTCTTGGATGACTTGGCCGACTGTATCATACACCTGTTTGTTTTTGTGATCAAAGTCGTCTTGGATGACTTGGGCGACTATATCATACACCTGTTTGTTTTTGTGGTCAAATGTCTTCTTGAAATGACTTGGCCGATTGTACCATACATGTTTGTTTTTGTGATCAAAGTCGTCTTGGATGACTTGGGCGACTGTATCATATATATGTTTGTTTTTGTGATCAATGTTTTCTTGAAATGACTTGGCCGACTGTACCATACATGTTTGTTTTTGTGATCAAAGTCTTCTTAGATGACTTGGCCGACTGTATCATATACCTGTTTGTTTTTGTGATCAAAGTCGTCTTGGATGACTTGGGCGACTGTTTCATATATGTGTTTGTTTTTGTGATCAAAGTCTTCTTGAAAGACTTGGCCGACTGTATCATATACATGTTTGTTTTTGTGATCAATGTCTTCTTGGATGACTTGGCCGACTGTATCATATGCATGTTTGTTTTTGTGATCAATGTCTTCTAGGATGACTTGGCCGACTGTATCATATACATGTTTGTTTTTGTGATCAATGTCTTCTTGGATGACTTGGCCGACCGTATCATATACATGTTTGTTTTTGTGATCAAAGTCTTCTTGGATGACTTGGCGGACTGTATCATATACATGTTTGTTTTTGTGATCAATGTCTTCTTGGATGACTTGGCCGACTGTATCATATACATGTTTGTTTTTGTGATCAAAGTCTTCTTGGAGGAGTTGCCCGACTGTATCATATACATGTTTGTTTTTGTGAACAAAGTTGTCTTGGATGACTTGGCCGACTGTATCATATATATGTTTGTTTTTGTATTCAAAGTCTTCTTGAAGGAGTTTCCCGACTGTATCATATACATGTTTGTTTTTGTGATCAAAGTCGTCTTGGATGACTTGGCCGACTGTATCATATACATGTTTGTTTTTGTGATCAAAGTCGTCTGGGATGACTTGGCCGACTGCATCATATACATGTTTGTTTTTGTGATCAAAGTCTTCTTGAATGACTTGGCCGACTGTATCATACCTGTTTGTTTTTGTGATCAAAGTCTTCTTGGAGGAGTTGCCCGACTGTATCATATACATGTTTGTTTTTGTGATCAAGGTCTTCTTGGAGGAGTTGCCCGACTGTGTCATATACATGTTTGTTTTTGTGATCAATGTCATCTTTGATGACTTGGCCGACTGTATCATCTACATGTTTGTTTTTGTGATCAAAGTCTTCTTGGAAGAGTTGCCCGACTGTATCATATACATGTTTGTTTTTGTGATCAAAGTCTTCTTGGAGGAGTTGCCCGACTGTATCATATACATGTTTGTTTTTGTGATCAATGTCTTCTTGGATGACTTGGCCGACTGTATCATATACATGTTTGTTTTTGTGATCAATGTTTTTTTGGATGACTTGGCCAACTGTATCATACCTGTTTGTTTTTGTGATCAATGTCTTCTTGGATGACTTGGCCGACTTTATCATTCATGTTTGTTTTTGTGATCAATGTCTTCTTGGATGACTTGGCCGACTGTATCATACCTGTTTGTTTTTTTATCAATGTCTTCTTGAATGACTTGGCCGACTGTATCATACCTGTTTGTTTTTGTGATCAATGTCTTCTTGTATGACTTGGCCGACTGTATCATATACATGTTTGTTTTTTCGAAATTCCCGCGATCAAAGTTTTTTTGGTTGACTTGGCCGACTGTATCATATACATGTTTGGTTTTTCGATCTAAGTCGTCTTGGATGACTTCCCCGACTGTATCATAATCATGTTTGCTTTTGTGATCAAAGTCTTCTTGGATGACTTGGACGACTGTATCATATACATATTTGTTTTTTCGAAATTCCCGCGATCAAAGATTTTTTGGTTGACTTGGCCGACTGTATCATATACGTGTTTGGTTTTTCGATCAAAGTCGTCTTGGATGACTTCCCCGACTGTATCATATATATGTTTGTTTTTGTGATCAATGTCTTCTTGGATGACTTGGACGACTGTATCATATACATGTTTGTTTTTGTGATCAATGTCTTCTTGGATGACTTGGACGACTGTATCATATACATGTTTGTTTTTGTGATCAAAGTCTTCTTGGATGACCTGGCCGACTGTATCATATACATGTTTGGTTTTTGTGATCAAAGTCTTCTTGGATGACTTGGACGACTGTATCATATACATGTTTGTTTTTGTGATCAATGTCTTCTTGAATGACTTGGCCAACTATATCATATACATGTTTTGTTTTTGTGTTTATAGTCTTCTTGTATGACTTGGCCGACTGTATCATATACATGTTTGTTTTTGTGATAAAAGTCTTCTTGAATGACTTGGCCGACTGTATCATTTACACGTTTGTTTTTGTGATCAATGTCTTTTTGAATGACTTGGCCGACTGTATCATATACATGTTTGTTTTTGTGATCAAAGTCTTCTTGAATGACTTGGCCGACTGTATCATATATATGTTTGTTTTTGTGATCAAAGTCTTCTTGAATGACTTGTCCGACTGTATCATATACATGTTTGTTTTTGTGATCAATGTCTTCTTGAATGACTTGGCCGACTGTATCATATACATGTTTGTTTTTGTGATCAAAGTCTTCTTCAATGACTTGGCCGACTGTATCATATACATGTTTGTTTTTGTGATCAAAGTCTTCTTGAATGACTTGGCCGACTGTATCATATACATGTTTGTTTTTGTGATCAATGTCTTCCTGATTGACTTGGCCGACTCTATCATATACATGTTTGTTTTTGTGATCAAAGTCTTCTTGAATGACTTGGCCGACTGTATCATATACATGTTTGTTTTTGTGATCATAGTCTTCTTGAATGACTTGGCCGACTGTATCATATACATGTTTGATTTTGTGATCAAAGCCTTCTTGAATGACTTGGCCGACTGTATCATATACATGTTTGTTTTTGTGATCAATGTCTTCTTGAATGACTTGCCCGACTGTATCATATACATGTTTGTTTTTGTGATCAAAGTCTTCATGAATGACTTGGCCGACTGTATCATATACTTGTTTGTGTTTGTGATCAAAGTCTTCTTGGATGACTTGGCAGACTGTATCATATACATGTTTGTTTTTGTGATCAATGTCTTCTTGAATGAGTTGGCCGACTGTATCATATACATGTTTGTTTTTGTGATCAATGTCTTCTTGAATGACTTGGCCGACTGTATCATATACATGTTTGTTTTTGTGATCAATATCTTCTTGAATGACTTGGCCGACTGTATCATATACATGTTTGTTTTTGTGATCAATGTCTTCTTGAATGACTTGGCCGACTGTATCATATACATGTTTGTTTTTGTGATCAAAGTCCTCTTGGATGACTTGGCCGACTGTATCATATACATGTTTGTTTTTGTGATCAAAGTCTTCTTGTATGACTTGGCCGACTGTATCATATACATGTTTGTTTTTGTGATCAAAGTCTTCTTGGATGTCTTGGCCGACTGTATCATATACATGTTTGTTTTTGTGATCAATGTCCTCTTGGATGGCTTGGCCGACTGTATCATATACATGTTTGTTTTTGTGATCAAAGTCTTGTTGTATGACTTGGACGACTGTATCATATACATGTTTGTTTTTGTGATCAAAGTCCTCTTGGATGACTTGGACGACTGTATCATATACGTGTTTGGTTTTTCGATCGAAGTCGTCTTGGAGAACTTGGCCGACTGTATCATATACATGTTTGGTTTTTCGATCAAAGTCGTCTTGGAGGACTTGGCCGACTGTATCATATACATGTTTGTTTTTGTGATCAAAGTCGTCTTGGAGAACTTGGCCGACTGTATCATATACATGTTTGGTTTTTCGATCAAAGTCGTCTTGGAGGACTTGGCCGAGTGTATCATATACATGTTTGGTTTTTCGATCAAAGTCGTCTTGGAGGACTTGGCCGACTGTATCATATACATGTTTGGTTTTTCGATCAAAGTCGTCTTGGAGAACTTGGCCGACTGTATCATATACATGTTTGGTTTTTCGATCAAAGTCGTCCTGGAGAACTTGGCCGACTCTATCATATACATGTTTGGTTTTTCGATCAAAGTCTTCTTGGATGACTTGGCCGACTGTATCATATACATGTTTGGTTTTTCGATCAAAGTCGTCTTGGAGGACTTGGCCGACTGTATCATATACATGTTTGGTTTTACGATCAAAGTCGTCTTGGAGAACTTGGCCGACTGTATCATATACATGTTTGGTTTTTCGATCAAAGTCGTCTTGAAGGACTTGGCCGACTGTATTATATACATGTTTGTTTTTGTGATCAAAGTCGTCTTGGAGAACTTGGCCGACTGTATCATATACATGTTTGGTTTTTCGATCAAAGTCGTCTTGGAGGACTCGGCCGACTGTATCATTTACATGTTTGGTTTTTCGATCAAAGTCGTCTTGGAGAACTTGGCCGACTGCATCATATACATGTTTGTTTTTGTGATCAAAGTCGTCTTGGAGAACTTGGCCGATGTATCATATACATATTTGGTTTTTCGATCAAAGTCTTCTTAGATGACTTGGTGACTATATCATATACATGTTTGGTTTTTCGATCAAAGTCGTCTTGGAGGACTTGGCCGACTGTAGCATATACATGTTTGGTTTTTCAATTAAAGTGGTCTTGGAGGACTTGGCCGACTGTATCATATACATGTTTGGTTTTTCGATCAAAGTCGTCTTGGAGAACTTGGCCGACTGTATCATATACATGTTTGGTTTTTCGATCAAAGTCGTCTTGGAGAACTTGGCCGACTGTATCATATACATGTTTGGTTTTTCGATCAAAGTCTTCTTGGATGACTTGGCCGACTGTATCATATACATGTTTGGTTTTTCGATCAAAGTCTTCTTGGATGACTTGGCCGACTGTATCATATACATGTTTGGTTTTTCGATCAAAGTCGTCTTGGAGGACTTGGCCGACTGTATCATATACATGTTTGGTTTTACGATCAAAGTCGTCTTGGAGAACTTGGCCGACTGTATCATATACATGTTTGGTTTTTCGATCAAAGTCGTCTTGGAGGACTTGAGCGACTGTATCATATACATGTTTGGTTTTTCGAACAAAGTCGTCTTGGAGGACTTGGCCGACTGTATCATATACATGTTTGGTTTTTCGATCAAAGTCGTCTTGGAGAACTTGGCCGACTGTATCATATACATGTTTGGTTTTTCGATCAAAGTCGTCTTGGAGAACTTGGCTGACTGTATCATATACATGTTTGGATTTTCGATCAAAGTCTTCTTGGATGACTTGGCCGACTGTATCATATACATGTTTGTTTTTTCGAAATTCCCGCGATCAAAGTTTTTTTGGTTGACTTGGCCGACTGTATCATATACATGTTTGGTTTTTCGATCTAAGTCGTCTTGGATGACTTCCCCGACTGTATCATAATCATGTTTGCTTTTGTGATCAAAGTCTTCTTGGATGACTTGGCCGACTGTATCATACCTGTTTGTTTTTGTGAACAAAGTCTTCTTGGATGACTTGGCCGACTGTATCATATATATGTTTGTTTTTGTGATCAATGTCTTCTTGGATGACTTGGCCGACTGTATCGTATACATGTTTGTTTTTTCGAAATTCCCGCGATCAAAGATTTTTTGGTTGACTTGGCCGACTGTATCATATACGTGTTTGGTTTTTCGATCAAAGTCGTCTTGGATGACTTCCCCGACTGTATCATATACATGTTTGTTTTTGTGATCAAAGTCTTCTTGGATGACTTGGCCGACTGTATCATATATATGTTTGTTTTTGTGATCAATGTCTTCTTGGATGACTTGGACGACTGTATCATATACATGTTTGTTTTTGTGATCAATGTCTTCTTGGATGACTTGGACGACTGTATCATATACATGTTTGTTTTTGTGATCAAAGTCTTCTTGGATGACCTGGCCGACTGTATCATATACATGTTTGGTTTTTGTGATCAAAGTCTTCTTGGATGACTTGGACGACTGTATCATATACATGTTTGTTTTTGTGATCAATGTGTTCTTGAATGACTTGGCCAACTATATCATATACATGTTTTGTTTTTGTGTTTATAGTCTTCTTGTATGACTTGGCCGACTGTATCATATACATGTTTGTTTTTGTGATAAAAGTCTTCTTGAATGACTTGGCCGACTGTATCATTTACACGTTTGTTTTTGTGATCAATGTCTTTTTGAATGACTTGGCCGACTGCATCATATACATGTTTGTTTTTGTGATCAAAGTCTTCTTGAATGACTTGTCCGACTGTATCATATACATGTTTGTTTTTGTGATCAATGTCTTCTTGAATGACTTGGCCGACTGTATCATATACATGTTTGTTTTTGTGATCAAAGTCTTCTTCAATCTCTTGGCCGACTGTATCATATACATGTTTGTTTTTGTGATCAAAGTCTTCTTGAATGACTTGGCCGACTGTATCATATACATGTTTGTTTTTGTGATCAATGTCTTCTTGATTGACTTGGCCGACTCTATCATATACATGTTTGTTTTTTTGATCAAAGTCTTCTTGAATGACTTGGCCGACTGTATCATATACATGTTTGTTTTTGTGATCAAAGTCTTCTTGAATGACTTGGCCGACTGTATCATATACATGTTTGATTTTGTGATCAAAGCCTTCTTGAATGACTTGGCCGACTGTATCATATACATGTTTGTTTTTGTGATCAATGTCTTCTTGAATGACTTGCCCGACTGTATCATATACATGTTTGTTTTTGTGATCAATGTCCTCTTGGATGGCTTGGCCGACTGTATCATATACATGTTTGTTTTTGTGATCAAAGTCTTGTTGTATGACTTGGACGACTGTATCATATACATGTTTGTTTTTGTGATCAAAGTCCTCTTGGATGACTTGGACGACTGTATCATATACGTGTTTGGTTTTTCGATCGAAGTCGTCTTGGAGAACTTGGCCGACTGTATCATATAGATGTTTGGTTTTTCGATCAAAGTCGTCTTGGAGGACTTGGCCGACTGTATCATATACATGTTTGTTTTTGTGATCAAAGTCGTCTTGGAGAACTTGGCCGACTGTATCATATACATGTTTGGTTTTTCGATCAAAGTCGTCTTGGAGGACTTGGCCGAGTGTATCATATACATGTTTGGTTTTTCGATCAAAGTCGTCTTGAAGGACTTGGCCGACTGTATCATATACATGTTTGGTTTTTCGATCAAAGTCGTCTTGGAGAACTTGGCCGACTGTATCATATACATGTTTGGTTTTTCGATCAAAGTCGTCTTGGAGAACTTGGCCGACTGTATCATATACATGTTTGGTTTTTCGATCAAAGTCGTCCTGGAGAACTTGGCCGACTGTATCATATACATGTTTGGGTTTTCGATCAAAGTCTTCTTGGATGACTTGGCCGACTGTATCATATACATGTTTGGTTTTTCGATCAAAGTCGTCTTGGAGGACTTGGCCGACTGTATCATATACATGTTTGGTTTTACGATAAAAGTCGTCTTGGAGAACTTGGCCGACTGTATCATATACATGTTTGGTTTTTCGATCAAAGTCGTCTTTGAGGACTTGGCCGACTGTATTATATACATGTTTGTTTTTGTGATCAAAGTCGTCTTGGAGAACTTGGCCGACTGTATCATATACATGTTTGGTTTTTCGATCAAAGTCGTCTTGGAGGACTCGGCCGACTGTATCATATACATGTTTGGTTTTTCGATCAAAGTCGTCTTGGAGGACTTGGCCGACTCTATCATATACATGTTTGGTTTTTAGATCAAAGTCTTTTCGGAGAACTTGGCCGACTGTATCATATACATGTTTGTTTTTGTGATCAAAGTCGTCTTGGAGAACTTGGCCGATGTATCATATACATATTTGGTTTTTCGATCAAAGTCTTCTTAGATGACTTGGCCGACTATATCATATACATGTTTGGTTTTTCGATCAAAGTCGCCTTGGAGGACTTGGCCGACTGTAGCATATACATGTTTGGTTTTTCGATTAAAGTCGTCTTGGAGGACTTGGCCGACTGTATCATATACATGTTTGGTTTTTCGATCAAAGTCGTCTTGGAGAACTTGGCCGACTGTATCATATACATGTTTGGTTTTTCGATCAAAGTCGTCTTGGAGAACTTGGCCGACTGTATCATATACATGTTTGGTTTTTCGATCAAAGTCGTCTTGGAGAACTTGGCCGACTGTATCATATACATGTTTTGGTTTTTCGATCAAAGTCTTCTTGGATGACTTGGCCGACTGTATCATATACATGTTTGGTTTTTCGATCAAAGTCTTCTTGGATGACTTGGCCGACTGTATCATATACATGTTTGGTTTTTCGATCAAAGTCGTCTTGGAGGACTTGGCCGACTGTATCATATACATGTTTGGTTTTACGATCAAAGTCGTCTTGGAGAACTTGGCCGACTGTATCATATACATGTTTGGTTTTTCGATCAAAGTCGTCTTGGAGGACTTGGCCGACTGTATTATATACATGTTTGTTTTTGTGATCAAAGTCGTCTTGGAGAACTTGGCCGACTGTATCATATACATGTTTGGTTTTTCGATCAAAGTCGTCTTGGAGGACTCGGCCGACTGTATCATATACATGTTTGGTTTTTCGATCAAAGTCGTCTTGGAGGACTTGGCCGACTCTATCATATACATGTTTGGTTTTTAGATCAAAGTCTTTTCGGAGAACTTGGCCGACTGTATCATATACATGTTTGTTTTTGTGATCAAAGTCGTCTTGGAGAACTTGGCCGATGTATCATATACATATTTGGTTTTTCGATCAAAGTCTTCTTAGATGACTTGGCCGACTATATCATATACATGTTTGGTTTTTCGATCAAAGTCGCCTTGGAGGACTTGGCCGACTGTAGCATATACATGTTTGGTTTTTCTATTAAAGTCGTCTTGGAGGACTTGGCCGACTGTATCATATACATGTTTGGTTTTTCGATCAAAGTCGTCTTGGAGAACTTGGCCGACTGTATCATATACATGTTTGGTTTTTCGATCAAAGTCGTCTTGGAGAACTTGGCCGACTGTATCATATACATGTTTGGTTTTTCGATCAAAGTCGTCTTGGAGAACTTGGCCGACTGTATCATATACATGTTTTGGTTTTTCGATCAAAGTCTTCTTGGATGACTTGGCCGACTGTATCATATACATGTTTGGTTTTTCGATCAAAGTCTTCTTGGATGACTTGGCCGACTGTATCATATACATGTTTGGTTTTTCGATCAAAGTCGTCTTGGAGGACTTGGCCGACTGTATCATATACATGTTTGGTTTTACGATCAAAGTCGTCTTGGAGAACTTGGCCGACTGTATCATATACATGTTTGGTTTTTCGATCAAAGTCGTCTTGGAGGACTTGAGCGACTGTATCATATACATGTTTGGTTTTTCGAACAAAGTCGTCTTGGAGGACTTGGCCGACTGTATCATATACATGTTTGGTTTTTCGATCAAAGTCGTCTTGGAGAACTTGGCCGACTGTATCATATACATGTTTGGTTTTTCGATCAAAGTCGTCTTGGAGAACTTGGCTGACTGTATCATATACATGTTTGGATTTTCGATCAAAGTCTTCTTGGATGACTTGGCCGACTGTGTCATATACATGTTTGGTTTTTCGATGAGTCTTCTTGGAGGACTTGGCCGACTGTATCATATACATGTTTGGTTTTTCGATCAAAGTCGTCTTGGAGGACTTGGCCGACTGTATCATATACATGTTTGGTTTTTCGTTCAAAGTCGTCTTGGAGAACCTGGTCGACTGTATCATATACATGTTTGTTTATGTGATCAAAGTCGTCTTGGAGAACTTGGCCGACTGTATCATATACATATTTGGTTTTTCGATCAAAGTCTTCTTGGATGACTTGGCCGACTGTATCATATAATGTTTGGTTTTTCGATCAAAGTCGTCTTGGAGGACTTGGCCGACTATATCATATAAATGTTTGTTTTTGTGATCAAAGTCGTCTTGGAGAACTTGGCCGACTGTATCATATACATGTTTGGTTTTTCGATCAAAGTCGTCTTGGAGGACTTGGCCGACTGTATCATATACATGTTTGGTTTTTCGAGCAAAGTCGTCTTGGAGAACTTGGCCGACTGTATCATATACATGTTTGGTTTTTCGATCAAAGTCGTCTTGGAGGACTCGGCAGACTGTATCATATACATGTTTGGTTTTTCGATCAAAGTCGTCTTGGAGGACTCGGCAGACTAATCACGCGTGTTTCGTCACAGTGTTTTAATGATCTCTGTATTTTTGCGGTAGAACGTTTCTTTTTGTCTTTCGCTCAGAATTCAAGACATGCATTTTACTGGTGATCGAAATATCCTAAAACACAGTATTTAAATAAAAATTAATATTAGAGGCATGTCAAGAATCAAGAAGTGCGAAAGTTTTTATATGTAAAGGGTAGTTTGGGGTAGTGGGAATTCGTGTTTCATAATATGCTAAACTTAAATAAGGTACTAACTTTTTCTATCAATTTCGTTTTTCAATTATGTTGAATTCAACACGGATGCGCGCGTGGACGTTTTTCTAAACATTTTTATTTAGGTGGCTTCAAAGCATGTATTTCCTGATATCGAATTCTTGGTAGGTAATGCATACCTGTTCTATTTACCTTACTTAATAAGTAAATAATAATAAAACAATGAAAGGTTGACGTTTAAAAGGATTAAAATGTTATATATGTTTGGAGTACCAAGGAAGACACGGAACACGTTGTTCGATAGTGTCGCAAGTAACCATGGCAACAACCATTCACTGCAACATGTCCCCTCGAGTAAACAGTCACAACTTTGAGACTTTATACAACGAGTATTTCATATCTTTGAATGGTGCGCTGGAAACAATGCGATTTTGTTTATAACCTTACATCACGTGTACGAGTGGTTAGGGCGGTGGGTTTCTAGGTACCGTGTCTGCAGAGTTTTATATCTGTACTGTACCTCGTAGTTGATTAAAATGTGTAGCCCTGCAACATTACCGGCGCACCGTGCACACAACCCCCCAGCTTAAGTTACCCGTTTTCTCAGAGACTACTTGGTCAGGTGTGTTTGTCCCAGCAGCCGTGTAGGCCCGAGGCTGTTTGTCCCGAACCTCCTCCACTTACAAGGTTAGTAAACTGAGCCAGCAACGTCTCTGTGCAAAACAAAACGATTGTTTGATTTGCTGTTACGTAATCTTTGCATAATGGCCTGTTGCTTAACAACTTGCAGCTAGTGACGTCACGTCAGTATCACACCTGCACCCATTTCGTAGTTGCCATGAGCAGGATTCTGGCGCACTTTTGCGTCTCGGCAGGAGTTGAAGGGTAGAATAGCAGCTCTCTCCCATATTCAACCCCTGTCTAGTCTCGTTTTCTCTTACTATCCTACGTTAGAAACATTTCTATGAACAAAAGACTCGCTTTTACGAGTTAAACCTACAGGAAGATTGCATTTCAGCCAAAAATTGGAAGAAATAGAAATATGTGCGTGTTTGAGGAACCGAATCTTATAAAAAGAATGTTGTGGTTCTGTGTGTGAACGTCAAATAAATACCAAACGTGCTATTTTTCCAAAGATGTTCCCTTTATGTGGAAAAATGTTAAACTTTTTTATTTTCTCAAATGGCTGTTAACGATTTTGTTTAAAGTGCATATATTTAGGATATATACGTGACAAAATGTATATGTTGAATTTTGTGTCAATAGCCTGTGAAGGTCCGTGTATTCACATAAGAGATTTACGACCCAAAAACTGCAGATGTGTTCAAAACACAGAATTTATTTCAGATAGTCTTTTTTATGGTTATTTTGGAGATTTGCGTTTTAATTGTTGAATACTCTTGTGCCGTTCTCTCGCGAAGTGACCAACATTGACTGTCGCTTCCGTTTCTTGTACGTACAGCGAAACGTTTTATTCCATTAACACGAAGCAGAGAGAATAGTGAGAAGAGAAGGTCATGTGATCTGTCCCCCCACTTATAAGATTAGGAAACGAGGATTCGGTGAAACAGTGATTGAAACATTCCTTTGCTAAGAATTCAATTTGATGTGCATTGAACCTTTCGTTCATGATTTGCGCTCCCTCTCTCTGTGTAACACATAAACAAACATACAAAGTTCGCCCGCATACCAGAATTCTTTTCTTCAAAATACATGTTTTTCTATTGAGTTTTGTATTATTGAAGAAAGTAAAAACATCGAACAAACTTAGGTTTCCATCAATTGTTCCATACGGAGAACGTTATCGTCTTGGCCGACACATTGATTGCTTTTATTGAAGCGCCTCTGAAACGTAATTGTTCTGCTGTGATGACAATGGGCAACAAGATAAGCAAGCGATGACCGCGATTTGATTGAACGCAATGGCCTTGTTATATATCATTTGTGCAGGTCCCAACTACGCACATCGTTATCAGCAGTTGCTAGGCGGTCCACAGCAGCTTAAACACAATCTCATGTCATTGTTCTGTAGTGTCTACATATGCACTGAAGGGAAATACCTGAATTACGCATTTTGTTGTGGATGTAAACGAAAAAGCGAGGTCACTATATACTGGCCTTGAAATTGCATGAGAGAGAATTGAATAACGTCAGTATTGACAAATTCAAACTAATAATAACAGATATATCGAAAATGACTGATGCCACAAAAAAAGTTTATTTAAAATAAATTGTGTTTTAAAGATAATTTGTTTTTTATTTTAAGGTTGTTGTCCTTTAGCGTGGTGGCGCCTATCGGACGATGAATGAATGAAGTTCAGATGAGCCCGGGGTGCATAGAGCTGAAACCAAGCGGCAGCAATCGCCCACTCTGTTGGGGTGGTTTCACGATTTCCCTCTCGTTTCATGTTTCACGTTTCGTGATATGTGGCGGTTTAGGACAGATGGCGCGGATGTTCCCTCTCTGGGCGGCTTCAGGGCTGTGATGACTCTGTAGTCTCATCTGCTGGGGGTGGTAGCCCTCTCACAGTGCGCGACGCCATAGAGCTCAGGATACACCCTAATCGAGATTCGAACTAGGGACCTGTTGAATATAGTTATGAGTTCATTGCTTCTGCGTGAAGAGTATACATTTTATTTTGATTAAAACGAGTTTGAGGTGAAGGGGCAGTTTCTTGAAACCTTAAATACTTCAATGCTACCAGGGCAGCATCCCCAACTGACTGCTTCTCACCAGGAGGGCTCGGGCTCGATCCCAGGGACCGTCATGTGGGACAAAGTGGCGTCCGGGTTCTCAACTCCTCCTGACTGTCATTGAGCTGATCACCCATCTATCTGCTCCTCGACAGTCCTAAGGAGGGTACACTCACAAACAAGAAGAAGAAGATCTTATTCATCAAATAACTTATTGCTTAGCATCTCTTTTTTCCACACTTTTTATCTTATAATATAATGACTCAACTATTTCGAGAAATTTGTACGCCTAAAATTTTTTACAGGCTATACAACATTTTCAGAATTATTAAGATGCTTTTAGAAGAGGGGATGGGGAGGCTAAGGTTAGAAATACAAAATCTGCTGATATTTTCTGTGAATGTTTGGTAACACAGGAGTTTTATGAAATTACACTTGAGCATAAAAATGTTGTAGATGCTTGCAGTAATGGGTACAGAGAGTTCTTGTTGTGGAATGCCATTTCAATCACACGTACCTGACAGCAACTTATGGTGAAACGAAATTACTGTGCTTGTCTTTTGTTCATGTTGACCCAAGGAGATAACCACTTTATTATCACTCTGCTACGCACATAACAGACAGAGAACGTATTGCTTCCACCCAAAAATTCAATACCCAGATTTCACTGGAGTCCCTCTGAACAAAAAGAAAAAAAAAACGTTTTTAGCATAATGTCCGCGTGAGTGTGTGTGTGTGTGTGTGTGTGTGTGTGTGTGTGTGTGTGTGTGTGTGTGTGTGTGTCTGAGAGCTCAATAACGAAAAGTCGGATAAACACCAAACTTGGTATTTAGGTTCACTACCTTCTGAAGATGAGACACGGAGATTTTCAAAAAATTCCCCATCCCGTTACAAGGAACACTTTTGGAAATGTATAATCTTCTAAGAAATGGCTCTAACGCTTTTGAATAAAATACCATATATTAATGATATTTACATGACAAATAAAATGTATGTATTGAATTTTATGGGAATAGCCTTTGAAGTCCTTTTCATTAGGAAGGAATTTTGTATAAACTTAAATAACTAGTAAACGTTAAGCGATACAAGAAAACGTACTACACAAGAAATATAGATCTCCTTAACACGCACAATTTAAGAGTATTTCAAATAATCTTTTGTGGCATCAGCCATTTTCAAGATATCCGTTATTAATAGTTCGAATTGTTCATTACTTCGCCATTCTTTAAAGTCGTGTCAACATTCAGTTGTTTCTCGCGATGTCATGGAAACAGTATGGAATTTTAAACCGTCCAGTTGTTAAACATATGACTATCGCTGTTCTCTTTGTATCTATAACGAAATGTGTAAAGTAGCTGTTTCTGTAAATGTTTATTTGGATTAAAATGAAGTAGACAGAAAAATAAGCTTGAGTAAGAATAATTTGTATAGCCACTAATAAGCGATAGGGGGTACAGAAAGTCACGTGAATGTAACACGCAAGATTTGTTTAATGTTCTAGTGTAAACAACTGCGGTAAGAGATGTATAGTTTAATGAAATAACTCCCCAAGCTTTTGTATATTAGTCATGCAGTCGCTGTTATGTGACTTAGCACTAGAAAACAAATGACATGTGAACTTGTCGCTGCACAGCGCCCCTGGGTTGTCCATAAAACAACAAATAAAGGGGAATTTCACTCGCTCTCCGTCCTCGAGTTTTGCCTATATAAATGAAAGAAATGGTCGTCATTTCATAAAATTTCTTACCGATTAAAAAACCTTGAAAACCATGGTGAAATCAGCCCAACAGTTTTTCTAGGCGTGCGCATGCATGTGTCATACCGACGCTTGGTTCCTTGCTTTGCGGCCGTCGTTTGTACGAGGGCAGTCCAGAAGGTCCCAGACGTTTTGGCCTATCGTGGCGATGAGTAGGGCTAGAGCCGCCATCCTGGTTTCAGAACGTTCTTACATTCAGTATGCATCCAGCTGTGGTAGCGTAAAGACTGTGCCTTCCTTACTGTGCTCTCTGTGAGTTATTAAAATATGCGCTGCAATAGAAAATCCCGCCACTTGTGAAGTGCGGTCTGTGAATGGGTTTGCGTTGGCTAAAAAGAACAAACCAATTAAAATTTATCGTCAACTATGTGAAGGTTACCGGCAGGGAATAATGAGTGAAAATCGAGTCAGGCAATGGTGCACTGACTTTAAAAATGGCCGTACCAATGTTCACGACATGGATCGCAGTGGTAGGCATAGCCTTATGATTGATGAACTGTCAATGCAAATCAATCACAAAATTCGTAAAAATCGTCCTTTCACGATTACAGAACTTTCGGAACATTTCCCCCAAAATTCACGGAGTTTGGTGCATCAAATTGTGGTGGAGAAGCTTGGTTGCCACAAATTTTGTGTTAGGTAGTTCCGAAAATCCTAACGGAAGACCATAAAAACCAGAGCCTGGCTGCAGCACTGACCTTCCTCCAAGATATCAACAAATATGGTAACGTTTTACTCGATAGTATAGTAACTGGGGAGAGACTTGGGTGAAGCATTTGAAACAAAACAGAGCCTGGCTGCAGCACTGACCTTCCTCCAAGATATCAACAAATATGGTAACGTTTTACTCGATCGTATTGCAACTGGGGAGAGACTTGGGTGAAGCATGTGAAACAAAACAGAGCCTGGCTGCAGCACTGACCTTCCTCCAAGATATCAACAAATATGGTAACGTTTTCCTCGATAGTATAGTAACTGGGGAGAGACTTGGGTGAAGCATGTGAAACAAAACAGAGCCTGGCAGCGAAACTGACCTTCCTCCAAGATTTCAACAAATATGGTAACGTTTTACTTGATCGTATCTTAACCGGGGACGAGACTTGGGTGAAGCATGTGAAACAAAAAAAGCCTGGCTGCAGCACTGACCTTCCTCCAAGATTTCAACAAATATGGTAACGTTTTACTTGATCGTATCTTAACCGGGGACGAGACTTGGGTGAAGCATGTGAAACAAAAAAAGCCTGGCTGCAGCACTGACCTTCCTCCAAGATATCAACAAATATGGTAACGTTTTACTGGATCGTATCGTAACTGGGAACGAGACTTGGGTGAGGCATGTGAAACAAAACAGAGCATGGCTGCAGCACTGACCTATCTCTAAGATTTCAAGAAATATGGTAACGTTTTACTCGATCGTATCGTAGCTGGGGACGAGACGTGAGTGAAGTATGTGAAACAGAACAGAGCCTGGCAGCGGCACTGACCTTCCTCCAAGATTTCAACAAATATGGTAACGTTTTACTGGATCGTATCTTAACCGGGGACGAGACTTGGGTGAAGCATGTGAAACAAAACAGAGCCTGGCTGCAGCACTGACCTTCCTCCAAGATATCAACAAATATGGTAACGTTTTACTCGATCGTATCGTAACTGGGGACGAGACTTGGGTGAAGCATGTGAAATAAAACATAGCCTGGCTGCAGCACTGACCTTCCTCCAAGATATCAACAAATATGGTAACGTTTTACTTGATCGTATCTTAAACGGAGACGAGACTTGGGTGAAGTATGTGAAACAAAACAGAGCCAGGCTGCAGCACTGACCTTCCTCCAAGATATCAACAAATATGGTAACGTTTTACTGGATCGTATCTTAACTGGGGACGAGACTTGGTTGATGCATGTGAAATAAAACAGAGCCTGGCTGCAGCACTGACCTTCCTCTAATATTTCAACAAATATAGTAACGTTTTACTCGATCGTATCGTAGCTGGGGACGAGATGTGATTGAAGTATGTGAAACAAAACAGAGCCAGGCTGCAGCACTGACCTTCCTCCAAGATATCAACAAATATGTTAACGTTTTACTGGATCGTATCGTAACTAGGGACGAGACTTGGGTGAAGCATCTGAAATAAAACAGAGCCTCGCAGCGGCACTGACCTTCCTCCAAGATATCAACAAATATGGTAACGTTTTACTCGATCGTATCCTAACTGGGGACGAGACGTGAGTGAAGTATGTGAAACAAAACAGAGCCTGGCTGCAGAACTGACCTTCCTCCAAGATATCAACAAATATGTTAACGTTTTACTCGATTGTATTGTAACTGGGGAGAGACTTGGGTGAAGCATGTGAAACAAAACAGAGCCTCGCTGCAGCACTGACCTTCCTCCAAGATATCAACAAATATGGTAACGTTTTACTCGATCGTATCGTAACTGGGGACAAGACTTGGGTGAAGCATCTGAAGCACAACAGAACCTGGCAGCGGCACTGACCTTCCTCCAAGATTTCAACAAATATGGTAACGTTTTACTTGATCGTATTTTAACCGGGGAGAGACTTGGGTGAAGCATGTAAATTGTGAAACAAAACAGAGCCTGGCTGCAGCACTGACCTTCCTCCAAGATATCAGCAAATATGGTAACATTTTACTTCATAGTATCTTAACTGCGGAGAGACTTGGGTGAAGCATGTGAAACAAAACAGAGCCTGGCAGCGGCACTGACCTTCCTCCAAGATTTCAACATATATGGTAACGTTTTACTTGATCGTATCTTAACCGGGGAGAGACTTGGGTGAAGCATGTAAATTGTGAAACAAAACAGAGCCTGGATGCAGCACTGACCTTCCTCCAAGATATCAACAAATATGGTAACGTTTTACTTGATAGTATCTTAACTGCGGAGAGACTTGGGTGAAGCATGTGAAACAAAACAGAGCCTGGCAGTGGCACTGACCTTCCTCCAAGATTTCAACAAATATGGTAACGTTTTACTTGATCGTATCTTAACCGGGGAGAGACTTGGGTGAAGCATGTAAATTGTGAAACAAAACAGAGCCTGGCTGCAGCACTGACCTTCCTCCAAGATATCAGCAAATATGGTAACATTTTACTTGATAGTATCTTAACTGCGTAGAGACTTGGGTGAAGCATGTGAAACAAAACAGAGCCTGGCAGCGGCACTGACCTTCCTCCAAGATTGCAACAAATATGGTAACGTTTTACTTGATTGTATCTTAACCGGGGAGAGACTTGGGTGAAGCATGTAAATTGTGAAACAAAACAGAGCCTGGCTGCAGCACTGACCTTCCTCCAAGATATCAACAAATATGGTAACGTTTTACTCGATCGTATCTTAACCGGGGACGAGACTTGGGTGAAGCATGTGAAACAAAACAGAGCCTGGCTGCAGCACTGACCTTCCTCCAAGATATCAACAAATATGGTAACGTTTTACTCGATCGTATCTTAACCGGGGACGAGACTTGGGTGAAGCATGTGAAACAAAACAGAGCCTGGCTGCAGCACTGACCTTCCTCCAAGATATCAGCAAATATGGTCACGTTTTACTTGATCGTTTCTTAACCGGGGAGAGCCTTGGGTGAACCATGTGAAACAAAACAGAGCCTGGCAGTGGCACTGACCTTCCTCCAAGATATCAACAAATATGGTAACGTTTTACTTGATCGTATCTTAACCGGGGACGAGACTTGGGTGAAGCATGTGAAACAAAACAGAGCCTGGCTGCAGCACTGACCTTCCTCCAAGATATCAGCAAATATGGTAACGTTTTACTTGATCGTATCTTAACCGGGGACGAGACTTGGGTGAAGCATGTGAAACAAAACAGAGCCTGGCTGCAGCACTGACCTTCCTCCAAGATATCAACAAATATGGTAACGTTTTACTGATCGTATCGTAACTGGGGACGAGACTTGGGTGAAGCATGTGAATCAAAACAGAGCCTGGCTGCAATACTGACCGTCCTCCAAGATATCAACAAATATGGTAACGTTTTACTCGATCCTATCGTAACTGGGAGCGAGACTTGAGTGAAGCATGTGAAACAAAACAGCAGTCGGTGGAATGTGGGACACACGCATTCTCCTAAGAAACCAAGAAAGTGTTTTAAAACGCTGTCAGCAAGAAAGGTCATTGCTACTGTGTTTTTGGACTCCAAGGGAGTGCTTCTCGTTGAGTTTCTGGAACGTGTAACACCAATAACCTCAGAGAGGTATTGTGAAACACTAAGAAAACTAAGGCGTACCATAAAAAATAAGCGTCTGAAAAAACTTAGCACCAAGGTGTTGTTTCTTCACGACAATGAACGCCCACAGACGACCAATCGTACCCGAACACTCTGGGATGGGAGATGTTTGACCATCCACCATATAGCCCAAATTTGGCGCCGAGCGAGTACCACCTCTTCCCAGCTATGGAGAAATGGCTCGGTACACAACGCTTTGATACTGACGGTGTGGTTGAAGTCAAGGCGGCAGATTTCTACAGAGAGGGTATTGAAAAACTTATGCCACGGTATGATAAATGCCTCAATTTGAATGGCGATTAAGTAGAAAAATATCTCATGAGGGTACATTTGAAATGTAGATAATAAACGTTGATATTTGCATTTTGTTAATTGTTTATATCAAAACGTCTGGGACTTTCTGGATTACCCTCGTATTTCTGGCCGGCTTAACGGTGTTTGAGTCGGATATTCGCAGCCCCTTCTACAAGAAACACTTGCAAGATGTTGTACACGCATCTCTCACACCTTTTAACAACACTTGTATTAACATGGCGATCATTAAAATTATCCAATTGCACAAATCAACGTTACTCACATTATCACAGTTATCTTATAGAGTTTTGATTTTAAAGCTTTAGTGGCATTCCAAGCAGAGGTTTGCGAAACACCTGTGCAATCTTTCCCACAGATTGCTTTCGACCGCTTTCTAACTTTTCTGCGATGTCATTGTGTTTGTACTGTGTAAGAACTCGGCGTTTCTTACCAAGAATAGATCCCGTCTCCCTAAATCTATCTACAACATTACAATGTGAGGCGCGCCAGCAGCAGGGAATCTCTACAAGAGTTGGTTGTCACATAGGAATCATACATGAAGATTCTGTGTGCTGACATTATAACAGCAGGGAATCTGTCTCACTTCTCTACAAGAGTTTGTTGTCACATAGGATTCATACATGAAGATTCTGTGTGCTGACATTATAACAGCAGGGAATCTGTCTCACTTCTCTACAAGACCTTGTTGTCACATAGGAATCATACATGAAGATTCTGTGTGCTGGCATTATAACAGCAGGGAATCTGTCTCACTTCTCTACAAGAGCTTGTTGTCACATAGGAATCATACATGAAGATTCTGTGTGCTGATATTATAACAGCAGGGAATCTGTCTCACTTCTCTACAAGAGTTTGTTGTCACATAGGAATCATACATGAAGATTCTGTGTGCTGATATTATAACAGCAGGGAATCTGTCTCACTTCTCTACAAGAGTTTGTTGTCACATAGGAATCATACATGAAGATTCTGTGTGCTGACATTATAACAGCAGAGAACCTGTCTCACTTCTCTACAAGAGTTTGTTGTCACATAGGAATCATACATGAAGATTCTGTGTGCTGACATTATAACAGCAGGGAATCTGTCTCACTTCTCTACAAGAGTTTGTTGTCACATAGGAATCATACATGAAGTCTGTGTGCTGGTATTATAACAACAGGGAATCTGTCTCACTTCTCTACAAGAGTTTGTTGTCACATAGGAATCATACATGAAGTCTGTGTGCTGGTATTATAACAATATGGGATCTGTCTCACTTCTCTACAAGAGTTTGTTGTCACATAGGAATCATACATGAAGTCTGTGTGCTGATATTATAACAATATGGAATCTGTCTCACTTCTCTACAAGAGTTTGTTGTCACATAGGAATCATACATGAAGTCTGTGTGCTGGTATTATAACAACAGGGAATCTGTCTCACTTCTCTACAAGAGTTTGTTGTCACATAGGAATCATACATGAAGATTCTGTGTGCTGACATTATAACAACAGGGAATCTGTCTCACTTCTCTACAAGAGTTTGTTGTCACATAGGAATCATACATGAAGATTCTGTGTGCTGGCATTATAACAGCAGGGAATCTGTCTCACTTCTCTACAAGAGTTGGTTGTCACATAGGAGTCATACATGAAGTCTGTGTGCTGGTATTATAACAACAGGGAATCTGTCTCACTTCTCTACAAGAGTTTGTTGTCAGAAAGCAATTACATGAAGATTCTGTGTGCTGACATTATAACAACAGCGAATCTGTCTCACTTCTCTACAAGAGTTTGTTGTCACATAGGAATCATACATGAGGTCTGTGTGCTGGTATTATAACAACAGGGAATCTGTCTCACTTCTCTACAAGAGTTTGTTGTTACATAGGTATCATACATGAAGATTCTGTGTGCTGGCATTATAACAGCAGGGAATCTGTATACTTCTCTACAAGAGTTTGTTGTCACATAGGTATCATACATGAAGATTCTGTGTGCTGGCATTATAACAGCAGGGAATCTGTATACTTCTCTACAAGAGTTTGTTGTCACACAGGAATCATACATGAAGTCTGTGTGCTGACATTATAACAGCAGGGAATCTGTCTCACTTCTCTACAAGAGTTTGTTGTCACATAGGAATCATACATGAGGTCTGTGTGCTGGTATTATAACAACAGGGAATCTGTCTCACTTCTCTACAAGAGTTTGTTGTTACATAGGTATCATACATGAAGATTCTATCTGCTGGCATTATAACAACAGGGAATCTGTCTCACTTCTCTACAAGAGTTTGTTGTCACATAGCAATTACATAAAGATTCTGTGTCCTGACATTATAACAGCAGGGAATCTGTCTCACTTCTGTACAAGAGTTTGTTGTCACATACGAATCATACCTGAAGTGTGTGTGCTGGTATTATAACAACAGGGAATCTGTCTCACTTCTGTACAAGAGTTTGTTGTCACATAGCAATCATACATGAAGATTCAGTGTGCTGACATTATAACAGCAGGGAATATGTCTCACTTCTCTACAAGAGTTTGTTGTCACATAGAAATCATACATGAAGTCTGTGTGCTGGTATTATAACAACAGGGAATCTGTGTCACTTCTCTACAAGAGTCTGTTGTCACATAGGAATCATACATGAAGATTCTGTGTGCTGGCATTATAACAGCAGGGAATCTGTCTCACTTCTCTACAAGAGTCTGTTGTCACATAGGAATCATACATGAAGATTCTGTGTGCTGGCATTATAACAGCAGGGAATCTGTCTCACTTCTCTACAAGAGTCTGTTGTCACATAGGAATCATACATGAAGATTCTAAGTGCTGACATTATAACAACAGGGAATCTGTCTCGCTTCTCCACAAGAGTTTGTTGTCACATAGGAATCATACATGAAGATTCTGTGTGCTGGCATTATAACAACAGGGAATCTGTCTCACTTCTGTACAAGAGTTTGTTGTCACACAGTAATCATACCTGAACATTCTGTGTGCTGGCATTATAACATCAGGGAATCTGTATACTTCTCTACAAGAGTTTGTTGTCACATACGAATCATACATGAAGATTCTGTGTGCTGGCTTTATAACAGCAGGAAATCTGTCTCACATCTCTATAAGAGTTTGTAGTCACCATAGAAATCATACATGAAGATTCTGTGTGCTGGCATTATAACAGCAGGGAATCTGTCTCACTTCTGTACAAGAGTTTGTTGTCACACAGTAATCATACATGAACATTCTGGTGCTGGCATTATAACAGCAGGGAATCTGTATACTTCTCTACAAGAGTTTGTTGTCACATACGAATCATACATGAAGATTCTGTGTGCTGGCTTTATAACAGCAGGAAATCTGTCTCACATCTCTACAAGAGTTTGTTGTCACATAGGAATCATACATGAAGATTCTGTGTGCTGGCAGTATAACAACAGGGAATCTGTCTCACTTCTCTACGAGAGTTTGTTGTCACACAGGAATCATACATGAAGATTCTGTGTGCTGGCATTATATCAGTAGGGAATCGGTCTCACTTCTCTACAAGAGTTTGTTGTCACACAGGTATCATACATGAGGATTCTGTGTGCTGGCATTATAACAGCAGGGAATCTGTCTCACTTCTCTACAAGAGTTTGTTGTCACACAGGAATCATACATGTAGATTCTGTGTGCTGGCATTATAACAGCAGGGAATCTGTCTCACTTCTCTACAAGAGTTTGTTGTCACACAGGAATCATACATGAAGATTCTGTGTGCTGGCATTATAACAGCAGGTAATCTGTCTCGCTTCTCTACAAGAGTTTGTTGTCACACAGGAATCATACATGAAGATTCTGTGTGTTGGCATTATAACAGCAGGGAATCTGTCTCCCTTCTCTACAAGAGTTTGTTGTCACACAGGAGTCATACATGAAGATTCTGTGTGCTTGCATTATAACAGCAGGGAATCTGTCTCACTTCTCTACAAGAGTTTGTTGTCACACAGGAATCATACATGAAGATTCTGTGTGCTGGTGTTATAACAGCAGGGAATCTGTCTCGCTTCTCTACAAGAGTTTGTTGTCACACAGGAATCATACATGAAGATTCTGTGTGTTGGCATTATAACAGCAGGGAATCTGTCTCCCTTCTCTACATGAGTTTGTTGTCACACAGGAGTCATACATGAAGATTCTGTGTGCTTGCATTATAACAGCAGGGAATCTGTCTCACTTCTCTACAAGAGTTTGTTGTCACACAGGAATCATACATGAAGATTCTGTGTGCTGGTGTTATAACAGCAGGGAATCTGTCTCACTTCTCTACAAGAGTTTGTTGTCACATAGGTATCGTAGATGAAGATTCTGTGTGTTGGCATTATAACAGCAGGGAATCTGTCTCCCTTCTCTACATGAGTTTGTTGTCACACAGGAGTCATACATGAAGATTCTGTGTGCTTGCATTATAACAGCAGGGAATCTGTCTCACTTCTCTACAAGAGTTTGTTGTCACACAGGAATCATACATGAAGATTCTGTGTGCTGGTGTTATAACAGCAGGGAATCTGTCTCACTTCTCTACAAGAGTTTGTTGTCACATAGGTATCGTAGATGAAGATTCTGTGTGCTGGCATTATAACAGCAGGGAATCTGTCTCACTTCTCTACAAGAGTTTGTTGTCACATAGGAATCATTCATGAAGATTCCGTGTGCTGGCATTATAACAGCAGGGAATCTGTCTCACTTCTCTACAAGAGTTTGTTATCACATAGGAATCATACATGAAGATTCTGTGTCCTGGTATTATAACAACAGGGAATCTGTCTCACTTCTGTACAAGAGTTTGTTGTCACATAGGAATCATACATGAAGATTCTGTGTGCTGACATTATAACAGCAGGGAATCTGTCTCACTTCTCTACAAGAGCTTGTTGTCACATAGGAATCATACATGAAGATTCTGTGTCCTGGCATCATAACAGCAGGGAATCTGTCTCACTTCTCTACAAGAGTTTGTTGTTACATAGGAATCATACATGAAGTTTCTGTGTCCTGGCATCATAATATAAGGGAATATGTTTGCTTCTCTTCAATAGTTTGTTGTCACATATGAATCACACATAACGATTCTTTTTGCTGGTATCATAACAACACTTACACGTGGTCTAACAGAGTATCAACTTGTGTATAGCAGAAACGGATTAGCTGGCATACCGAGAGTAAACAGAAACAGCGCATTGCAGGGCAAGCATTTCCCCGTAATGCGGCCACGCTTCCAATCAAAGCGCTCTGTATCTTGTTTATGTCGTCTCCCCATGTCCATGGTATCTTTGTTTCTTACCGGAGCTTTCACTTGAAAGAGCGCTTTTAATTTATCGTCTATAGTATCAACACCTGATAACTGTGCAAGGAAGAAAAGCTGTCAGACATGTGTCCTCATTCTTAATCAGTACATGCTAGTGCGAGGTGAAGGAACTGAATGCGGGTACCTATGCTAAGTCTCTCTAGAGCACGTACCTATGTTTAATGCAGTGTTGGGAAGTAAACCCTGTGTTTCTAACGTTTCATCTCAGAATAATTATAAATCTGGAGCAAATGAACGTATGCTGCTTGCACTTAGAATTAAATTCTGTGCTGCTAAATGAGAAGACTTTTTTTAACTTGGAACAGTTGAAATGAACATTTCTGCTTTCAAGAAGCGGCGACTGTGAAGAGGTCTGGAAACAGTGAAGCTTGTTTCGTATACTGCTTACAGTATGTGTGTATAAGGAACAGTTCCTAAATGGTCCACGGTTTCAGCGCTCAAGCGGTAATGTGAGTAACTAAAACCTGTTGCTTATAATGTTGCCCCGCTGACACATTCTTCCGCGCTTCCTTTTCCCTGTGCACCTATGAATGACGATGTGCATGTAAGGTCGGCCGGTATACACGTTCTGCCACGTGCTTTCCTATGCAGAGAGACAGGCTTGAGCCGAAGAATCCTCCTACCTATTTTAATAACAATTTACATGTAAAAGCTGTATTATGTAATGCATTTGATTTATAGAGTTATGAAAATGTAAATTTGACAATTCTTATGAAGATAAGCGATAATGTTACAGAAGCAACTACGTAATGTCGTACAGAAGTGCGCCACTTTCAACTGACGGCGGTGCTATGATGTTTTCTGCTGCTGCTGCTGCATTTTTACATAATTTTCACCACATGAGTTTGACAAAAAAGCTTTGTTTGTCTCAACTGAAACGAAGAGTAAATTTGAAATCCCAATATTTACGCAAGGCTGTGTTTCTTCTGTACTTATTCTGTGGCATTAAATTGAAATATTATTAATGGGTTGGGTACTGCAAATTATGATACTCATGAGAGTTTAATTGAAGTTGTAAATGTATTTGTTTCACCTTATCCAGTTCTTTTTCTTCCCGAGAACATGTTTTGTGGTAGAGTCACTCTGGGTTAATTAAATAGGGAGAAGTAAAATTGTTGGTTTTGATTTTAACAAAGCAAAGCAACGCCATAACCGTAAACAAGGCCATATATTTTGTTTAATTAAGAACGGGGCCTATAGCCTCTCGCTGGTTCCACTTATGACCCGTACTAACACATTTCCCTGAATATTTACGACCACTGCGACCTTTTCAAAGTTCAATTGTGCTTCCCCATTTTCATGAGTTAAGTATTCTGTTGGTCGTTCTGAACTTAACCAGACTTCATCTATCTTTGGAAAGTGATTGCAGTAAGAGCAGGGCAATCGCATAGTAACAGTCTCATCTCCTTCTAGGCAACTACTACAGATAGGGTTGTTATACAATCCCATTCTGTATAAATTAATCTTTAGGGCACAGTGTCCTGTTATGAATCCTGTTGCCCATGCAAGTCTTCTTTTACTTAGACCGCGCAGGTACTTTGCTTTGCTGTTGTCCAGGTCTGTAATAAACAACTTGAATGTCTGCAACCCTCAATGGAGTTCCAGTAGTTCTTGTGTTCTGCTCGAGCGCAGCACTTGATAGCCTGTTTCACTGGTCTGTAGGACACCCCAGTACAGGCTCCGGACCCAAAAATGGGATTTCGCTACCAATCTTGGCTGTTTCATCTCCTTTCTCATTGCCTGATATACCTGTATGTCCAGGCATCCACATAAGTTGAACCTTATTGTGTTCAGCCAGTGTCATTAAAGATTCCCGGCATTCTGAGACCAGCTTTGATTTTATTGATGGTGATTCAAGTGCTTTAAGAGCAGCTTGACTGTCTGAGAGGATAAAACACTTCTATTGTTGTATCTCCTTTTAATGCTTTCCATGACACTGGCTAGGATTGCATAAACCTCAGCCTGGAAAACTGTAGCTAAGGTACCCAGACTATAAGAAATCTTGGTGCCATTACCGTAAAGCCCAGCCCCCGTTCCTGATTTGGTTCTAGAACCATCAGTAGACCAGATTGGGCCTTGTATTATGAGGTTTTACCAGTCTTTCTCATTGACCCTGCTGTGGATGGGAGATTCAAACTTGAATCTTGTTTCAAGAATGTCAGTCCTCATATTGAGTATCTGTTGTACATTCTCGTCCCAAGGAAGCCTGGGATGATTAATATGTCCAGTATTAGACACTTTGGTTTGGCGACAAATACGGTGATACGCGATCATGGCTTCTGCCTTCATCCATATGTGGAGAGGTGTGAGCCCAATCAGCATCTCCATTGCCGCAGTTGGAGTAGTTTTGAAAGCTCCCATAATTGAAGTGCAGAAGGTCCTCTGTAATTTACAGAGTTCCTTTCTGCACACCTTTAAATTAACTCTAGGCCACCACATCAGTGCGGCATAGGAGAATATAGGTCTCACCATGACAATGTGGGTATATCCGATACACTATACTAGGTTTCAGACCCCATGTCTTACCAACCATACCTCTAATGTCCAAAACACTGTAGGCCTTGGTAATATATAATTCCATGTGATGTTTCCAAGTTAATCTCTTGTCTAAAACAAGCCCAAGATATTTAACTTGTGTTGAATAGGGCACTACTTCACTAAAGAGAGAGAGAGAGAGTCTGGTTAAATCAGCCCCCCTTCTCCTGGTAGTGTTTTGTTTGGCATCAAGATATCACTGATATCGTTGATGCGATGTTTTTAAAGTAGGCTCCGGTGTGTTGGTAACTAGTTGTTCTTTACAATCATTAAAATACCTACATGTGAGTGGCTCCTTCCTGACAGGCATCTTAGGAAGAAGGTTGTTAACATCTCATGCTGATCCGATCTTCATTCCTCAAGAAGCTTTAGCACGTGTGAATAAACAGTCTAGCCGCGCGCGGCACTCTGTCACTTATTTGAGGTAAAAGTAACTAATGTAAGCTAGCAGTTGGCACTTTATGGCAAAACGGACATCGTAGGTGTCGCTGCGCTTGCTCCCCCGGGGACATCGAACACGCATAAGTTTAGTTTAGTGTTGACTTTATTGCAAACCTCTCTGAAAGGGATGTACTGACGTCACCTCATCTATAATGGTCCAGTTCGCCGCCTCAACTTGTAATGTACCTACTGTTTCAAGAAAATACGAGGCGAGATTTTAAAAATAACCAAATACTTCTCCACTTGCCTGTGATAAAGCCAACTCTACACTTCTTCTTGTTCCACATCATCATCGTCGTCGTCGTTGAAAAGTTTTTTTCACCAAGGAATTTATTTCTTCAGATGAAGAAACAGTTGAACATCGTTTCGTGCCAGTTCTGGACTGTAGGGAGGGTGGTCGAATTGTTCCCGATCAGATTATGAGCTGGGCATTGTTGTTTCCCTATAAACCTGACACAACTGGCGATGAATGTTTGCTGCGTAACATTTCTCGCATTCGAAAAACGAATCACTGATCTGATTTTACAGTCGGCGGGTTGTTCGATTGTTTTGAACATTTCGAAACGCTCTAACAACAGGAAAACACAAAGTGACGATAGGTCACAGCTGCCTCTGGCTTCCTAATGAATGGAGAAGTGATCACGCATGCTCGAAATCGCGAGTGCAGCGACAAAATATTAAAACGGCACTTATTTTAAAAACACGTCTCGTAATTTTTAGCAGTTATTTGTAATACAAGTGATAAATTATAAAGAATTATTTTGCGACTAGGAATGTTTGCTGACGAGCAAATTAAAATAACTTAACATATATTGTCATATTCTATTTTAGACACCCCTGAATGTTAAGTTATAAAGCATTCAACGGAAATTTGTGTAGAAATAGCAATGTACACCCGTAGACAAAAAAAGTCAGTCTTGAACGGCAAATGTTTCTACACGGCACAGCGCCTTGTTTACACCATACGCAATACATTGTGTAGCCGCTGCAGCAAGTTGTTGCACACCTTCCACGGTGTTCTCTGTAGCAAAGAGTGCTAGTGTGGTTAAGACCACAGGTTCTTTCTTCTGTGAATAATGTTTAATGAACACACAGCGAATGTTTGGTCAAGTTCTTAGTACAATGCAAAATACGTGGCTTGACAACAAGTTCGCATGTCTAGTAGCAGCTGTGTGAGGATGATCCCCTGTCACAAGGTTTGATCCCTATGATGGCTTCCGGGCAAGAAACCTGCGATGTTGGGGTGCAGGGATTTAACCCGAATACGTGCTCCCGATATTAATTTTGTTTAGAACATCACAGTTTATTTGCATTTTCTACTTTAGTTATTTAAAACTGTTTTGAAGAATTGTGTTTTTGTATGCATAGATATGCCTAAAACTTAAAATGCTAAAGCTATTGTATGTTATAATACCAGTCATAAAATTAACAACATAAAATAACAATAACTAATGCAAGGTTTGAACCCAGGAGCTTATGAGCACAAGTAGTGCCTTCTTAACCTCTGGACCAACAAAACGTTTCTCTGTTTTCAGTAGCTTATAAGCGTTACCGCCGAGAAATACCGTTATAAGGTGATCATTGCCCTCACAGGCAGAGTTCCTGCATGTGCGTTGTAAACACAGCTGTTACGAAGGTACACGAAGCCCTCCTATCGTCACAATATGGAGATTACCGATTTTTTTGTCCACGGGTGTACATTCGGATATGGTGAGTTCTAGTATGTTGTTGTTGTTGTTTAGCCTTTATAGTGCTAGTGTTGACAACACAAACCTAATCTGTTGTACTGCTTCCTCAACTCCTTTGGTTACAGCTTCAACGTTATTCTCTTCTCAAAATTCCTTCTGGTTCTATCGAATAATCCATAATATTCCGCTACTACATTAATCGATACAAGGACTCGACATGGCAAGAAACAATGCAAGCGTCACTACTGTTAGTGACAGGTTTTATTGTCATGAAATATTTCAGCACTACAATTTGTTTCCACCTTGCGACGTTTCTCAGAAGTATGTAATGTTTGAGGTTTTATTCCACTTCTGCAATTATCCTGGTCACATCCATCACCGATCAAGGTCTGATTCCTGCAGTTTCCAAATCAAAATCTTGACGGCATGTAGTAATAAAACTAGAACAGAATACATAGCAAGTGCGGGAAGTATTGCATTCCACCCAAGAAATCAATGTTGAAATTTTACCAAAAATGCTTGTTTTTCAGACTCCAGGAATGAAATGCATTTCAGAAAAAGTTCAGTGCGCGCCCGCGCGTGTGTGTGTGTGAAACGAAACATCCCATAAACACCAAACTTGGTATTTAAGTTCAGTGTTTTTCAAAGATGCTACACGAAGATTTTAAAGAATATCTCTCCTATGCCGAAAATGTTTCTTTCTTTTATTTTCTCAAAACACCTCTAAATATTTCAATTAAAATACCATACATGTTGGCCATTGAGGGTGAAAGTTTGGAGATATTATCACGTGGAATCATAAAATGTTAAACTGATACATTTGTAACACGTCCTGTGTACTAATGCTTCTAATGAATGTCATTGTGTTATGCAATTTCTTTAATATTTGTTGCAAACTGTCTGCAATCCTTAGGGAAGAAGTAAGTAATGTATACGAAAGTATTAAGAAACTTCCTCAAAAGAACTCTCCAGCCCAGTGGCACTTATGCGTTCGTACATAAAGCTATAATCGTGAGTTATAAATCCCACTCTGCTACCGGTTAAACATCCAGAATTCTTGGAGGAAATCTTCTCATTCGTTTTCATACTTTTTCAATAACATCAGTTTCCACTTAAATCTTAACACAGCACTAAAGACCACTGTACTGACAATAACCTCACTGAAGACGGTTACAGTATTGAACAGGCTTTTGACACAGTGCCTATCTCTCGAGGTCGTGGACCTAAACCACCTGTTTTACTCTCGTAACATAAATAAGGTTCATGTATATACCTGTCTTATGTTCAGGATATGCTACGTGCTCCTAATTGCATGTGGACGCCACATTTGTTTGCACACAACATTGACCAACTCCGGGCTGTCCTATGTTCAGGTAACATAAGATGGAATCAACCGAGACAGGTTCAAAACATATCCAGAACTAAGAACATTACCTCTGTTCAGCATCCATATAATATTGTTTCAGAACAACGACGCGATATCTAGAAGTTTTGTTGGACCAGAATGTTCCCTTTTCCAAAGATTGCTCTGAAAGCCAGATTTCTGTACATCTTTGCTAATTTTCTATAATATTTATGCTGGTGAAATCTGGGCAACAGCGAATGCATGTCATCCTGTAAAACTTAATCGAGTCTAACAATGTAGTTGTCGAACCATCACAAATGAACGATTATGCAAAGACCTTGAGATCATCTTGTTCGCCAATTACGTGAAAACCTTGCGGCACAGATACCTGCTCAATTTCTAATTTCAAGAATTTCTCAGTTGGCAGCGCAACTCTCAATTCCGCTCACTTGTCTTCAACTCTGGTGAAGGATTGCCTTTAGTGATATTCGTGTGATATTCCAGAGGTGTGTTTCTAGAGCCACACAGACCAGACCATGAGGTCTCGAAGAGCTCATTGGTGTTCATCTCTGGTGAAGGATTGTCTTCAGTTTACACAATTAAAACATTTATGTAGAAGCAAGGGTCCACGAGATATTCCAGAGACGTGTTTCTAGAGCCACACAGACTGGACCATGAGGTCTCGAAGAGTTCATTGGCGTTCATCTCTGGTGAAGGATTGTCTTCAGTTTACACAATTAAAACATTTATGTAGAAGCAAGGGTCCACGAGATCCGTGTGATATTCTAGAGATGTGTTTCTAGAGCCACACAGACTGGACCATGGAGGGCTCACCTGTGCTCTCACGTGCAATATCAATTCAGATTGCAATGACACCTGACGTCCAGCGCTTTAATAACAAATTTTCCTCTTTTTTGTACTTCCTCCTGATGGTCACACATTAGTGGAGAGTTCGTTTCAGACCCAGAGTTGAGTTGGTGTAATTGGTTCCGAGGGTGCCATTAGTGCAATTCTCCGAGCCAAACGGCCGAATTAGCCGGCGCTGCTTTTAACACAATCAATAAAACCCTGGGGTGTCCTTTATGGACCGGAACGTTGTAAATGTTTCAAACCTCTCTCTTTTTTTAGAAGCGGAGATAACAGCTTTTCACACTTAGCACATAAAACGTTCTGAGTCCACGCTTTTCCCCACAGTCATTTTACGTGGTAGAGGAAGTAGGTATTGCACTTCACTCATCTAAATTTTACCGGAAATACATGTTTTGAGGTCCCTCGAGTGCTAAAGTAAAAGCAGTTTAAGAAAAGCGTCCGTGTATGCGCGCGCAAGCGTGTGTGAAAACCATAATTGCAAAGTCGGATAAATACCAAACTTGTTATTCAAGCTTACAATATATTCCAAAGATGCGACATGAGGATTTTTAAGGAACCCCCCACCTCAATCTATCCTTTATATGGAACATTTTTTCGAAATCTTTTGTTTTTTTTTCATAAATGGCGTTCAACGATTTTTGTTAAAATACCAATAGCTTAAAATATTTACACGTGAAATAAAATGTGAAGTTGTTTTCGTTCATAAGGAATTTTGTGTTATTTTTGAGTAAGTGGTAAACAATAGAGATGATAAAACTTACACACAATTTATTTCATAGAAGTTTTGTTTGTCACATCAGACATTTCGGATGTATTCCTTATTATTGGTTTGAAATTTTCGATACTTTTGAAATGGTCATCATTCAGTTGTTTCTCACGGTATTGACATTTCAAGACCTGCTTTTAAACATTTGACTTGATTCGATTTCCCGTAGTCCCTTCTTGATTAATTTGAAATCGTTCCTGAGCAAAAATATATGTTAACTAAGGTAACGTGGTTGGTAGAGAAAGTCGTGTGAATGTATCGGATCAGATTTTTGTTGTTTTGTCTTTTCAAAGACACGACATTTGTAACAAAACTTGTGGCCATTTTTGCTCCGATTATATTTCTGAAAAATAGTAATCGTATAATGAAAAGTAAAGTTGAGAAAAGTGGTCGTGGTTGTCCTCACGCTGACTATGTGGCATAAGATTTGTTGCATGTATTTCTCACGGTTCGTTACCTTCAGTTTTTAGATCTGATGTAAGTCAAGTGTTACGGTATTATTATTATTTTTGTTTGGTGGCCACAATGATGTTGCGTGAGAGAGAGAGAGATTTATTAATAAATCATTTGTTCTCCAGTGAGGCACTACATAAACTTTGACACATTTTTACAATTTATTATGAAAATGTAGTATCCTAGCTATTAACAAATGTTTTTGCAAATAATTGTATCCTAGTTATTTCTATTAAACTTTTGTGTTTTTATAGAGTTTGTTTGGCAATAATTATGTTAGGTCCAGTTTGTATTTTTCTTCAGGTATAAATGGAAATGTAATATTCGTAGTATCTGTTTGAGAATCTTCTTTTACTCGTGGAAATTGAATACAAAAACCGGGTTTTCTAAAACATGTTTTGTGTATTTTTTGCCTCTGGTAGTTGGAATGGATGGTTCATAAATTGGATGTTTAGCTCCTCTGCTTGTTTTAGAGCGCACATATGATGTCTCTCCCCATCCTCGTTGTTGCGCCACTTCATGAGTGACAACGTCCAGGCTGGATGTTCTTCAGGAACCCATCTCACTGCTGAAGACATGCGGCTCGTAGGAGACTCTTTCCTTTGTTTTAGAGCGCATGTATGATGTCTCTCCCCATCCTCGTTGTTGCGCCACTTCATGAGTGACAACGTCCAGGCTGGATGTTCTTCAGGTACCCATCTCACTGCTGAAGACATGCGGCTCGTAGGAGACTCTTCGCTTTGTTTTACAGCACATATATGATGTCTCTCCCCATCCTCGTTGTTGCGCCACTTCATGAGTGACAACGTCCAGGCTGGATGTTCTTTAGGAACCCATCTCACTGCTGAAGACATGCGGCTCGTAGGAGACTCTTTCCTTTGTTTTAGAGCGCATGTATGATGTCTCTCCCCATCCTCGTTGTTGCGCCACTTCATGAGTGACAACGTCCAGGCTGGATGTTCTTCAGGAACCCATCCCTCTGCTGAAGACATGCGGCTCGTAGGAGACTCTTTCCTTTGTTTTAGAGCGCACATATGATGTCTCTCCCCATCCTCGTTGTTGCGCCACTTCATGAGTGACAACGTCCAGGCTGGATGTTCTTCAGGAACCCATCTCACTGCTGAAGACATGCCGCTCGCAGGAGACTCTTTCCTTTGTTTTAGAGCGCATGTATGATGTCTCTCCCCATCCTCGTTGTTGCGCCACTTCATGAGTGACAACGTCCAGGCTGGATGTTCTTCAGGAACCCATCCCTCTGCTGAAGACATGCGGCTCGTAGGAGACTCTTTCCTTTGTTTCAGAGCGCACATATGATGTCTCTCCCCATCCTCGTTGTTGCGCCACTTCATGAGTGACAACGTCCAGGCTGGATGTTCTTCAGGAACCCATCTCACTGCTGAAGACATGCGGCTCGCAGGAGACTCTTTCCTTTGTTTTAGAGCGCATGTATGATGTCTCTCCCCATCCTCGTTGTTGCGCCACTTCATGAGTGACAACGTCCAGGCTGGATGTTCTTCAGGAACCCATCTCGCTGCTGAAGACATGCGGCTCGTAGGAGACTCTTTCCTTTGTTTTAGAGCACATATGATGTCTCTCCCCATCCTCGTTGTTGCGCCACTTCATGACTGACAACGTCCAGGCTGGATGTTCTTCAGGAACCCATCTCACTGCTGAAGACATCAGACTCTTCCCTTGGTTTTAGAGCGCATGTATGATGTCTCTCCCCATCCTCGTTGTTGCGCCACTTCATGAGTGACAACGTCCAGGCTGGATGTTCTTCAGGAACCCATCTCACTGCTGAAGACATGCGGCTCGTAGGAGACTCTTTCCTTTGTTTTAGAGCACATATGATGTCTCTCCCCATCCTCGTTGTTGCGCCACTTCATGACTGACAACGTCCAGGCTGGATGTTCTTCAGGAACCCATCTCACTGCTGAAGACATGCGACTCGTAGGAGACTCTTTCCTTTGTTTTAGAGCACATATGATGTCTCTCCCCATCCTCGTTGTTGCGCCACTTCATGACTGACAACGTCCAGGCTGGATGTTCTTCAGGAACCCATCTCACTGCTGAAGACATGCGGCTCGTAGGAGACTCTTTCCTTTGTTTTAGAGCGCATGTATGATGTCTCTCCCCATCCTCGTTGTTGCGCCACTTCATGAGTGACAACGTCCAGGCTGGATGTTCTTCAGGAACCCATCCCTCTGCTGAAGACATGCGGCTCGTAGGAGACTCTTTCCTTTGTTTCAGAGCGCACATATGATGTCTCTCCCCATCCTCGTTGTTGCGCCACTTCATGAGTGACAACGTCCAGGCTGGATGTTCTTCAGGAACCCATCTCACTGCTGAAGACATGCGGCTCGCAGGAGACTCTTTCCTTTGTTTTAGAGCGCATGTATGATGTCTCTCCCCATCCTCGTTGTTGCGCCACTTCATGAGTGACAACGTCCAGGCTGGATGTTCTTCAGGAACCCATCTCGCTGCTGAAGACATGCGGCTCGTAGGAGACTCTTTCCTTTGTTTTAGAGCACATATGATGTCTCTCCCCATCCTCGTTGTTGCGCCACTTCATGACTGACAACGTCCAGGCTGGATGTTCTTCAGGAACCCATCTCACTGCTGAAGACATCAGACTCTTCCCTTGGTTTTAGAGCGCATGTATGATGTCTCTCCCCATCCTCGTTGTTGCGCCACTTCATGAGTGACAACGTCCAGGCTGGATGTTCTTCAGGAACCCATCTCACTGCTGAAGACATGCGGCTCGTAGGAGACTCTTTCCTTTGTTTTAGAGCACATATGATGTCTCTCCCCATCCTCGTTGTTGCGCCACTTCATGACTGACAACGTCCAGGCTGGATGTTCTTCAGGAACCCATCTCACTGCTGAAGACATGCGACTCGTAGGAGACTCTTTCCTTTGTTTTAGAGCACATATGATGTCTCTCCCCATCCTCGTTGTTGCGCCACTTCATGACTGACAACGTCCAGGCTGGATGTTCTTCAGGAACCCATCTCACTGCTGAAGACATGCGGCTCGTAGGAGACTCTTTCCTTTGTTTTAGAGCACATATGATGTCTCTCCCCATCCTCGTTGTTGCGCCACTTCATGACTGACAACGTCCAGGCTGGATGTTCTTCAGGAACCCATCTCACTGCTGAAGACATCAGACTCCTCCCTTTGTTTTACAGCACATATATGATGTCTCTCCCCATCCTCGTTGTTGCGCCACTTCATGAGTGACAACGTCCAGGCTGGATGTTCTTCAGGAACCCATGTCACTGCTGAAGACATGAGACTCTTCCCTTTGTTTTACAGCACATATATGATGTCTCTCCCCATCCTCGTTGTTGCGCCACTTCATGCGTGACAACGTCCAGGCTGGATGTTCTTCAGGAACCCATGTCACTGCTGAAGACATGAGACTCTTCCCTTTGTTTTACAGCACATATATGATGTCTCTCCCCATCCTCGTTGTTGCGCCACTTCATGAGTGACAACGTCCAGGCTGGATGTTCTTCAGGAACCCATCTCACTGCTGAAGACATGAGACTCGTAGGAGACTCTTCGCTTTGTTTTACAGCACATATATGTCTCTCCCCATCCTCGTTGTTGCGCCACTTCATGAGTGACAACGTCCAGGCTGGATGTTCTTCAGGAACCCATCTCACTGCTGAAGACATGCGGCTCGCAGGAGACTCTTCCCTTTGTTTTAGAGCGCACATATATGATGTCTCTCCCCATCCTCGTTGTTGCGCCACTTCATGAGTGACAACGTCCAGGCTGGATGTTCTTCAGGAACCCATCTCACTGCTGAAGACATGCGGCTCGCAGGAGACTCTTCCCTTTGTTTTAGAGCGCACATATGATGTCTCTCCCCATCCTCGTTGTTGCGCCACTTCATGAGTGACAACGTCCAGGCTGGATGTTCTTCAAGAACCCATCTCACTGCTGAAGACATGAGACTCTTCCCTTTGTTTTACAGCACATATATGATGTCTCTCCCCATCCTCGTTGTTGTGCCACTTCATGAGTGACAACGTCCAGGCTCGATGTTCTTCAGGAACCCATGTCACTGCTGAAGAAATGAGACTCTTCCCTTTGTTTTAGACGGCGGAAGTGTGTTTTTCTGCATATTCAGTCTGTGAATTTTGTTGAGTTTCGGTAAGTGAATATGCTCAACGGGAATATTAAAATACTTGTTTCCATTCCCTGCGGGAGTATACTCCTCACTCTTGGTAATTGTTAATTTTATTGTCCTTATTGTAGAATACCTACCAGTTAATAAAATTCTTATTGTACTTTAAGGCATCTTGTGACAATTTTTCCTTGAGTATTATTGATTCTCTCCAGAAACCGGTACAATCTTATTTTCTGTTACGTTTTTGTTTTGTATTACACAATGTTTAATTACATGACATATGTTCAATTTCTAAAATAACATTGAAATAATCCAATTATTTTAACATCACTTCCTTAACTAAAGCTATTTACAATTACATTTTTGGGTAATTTTACAATATTGTATCTTTTACACGGTTTATTTTTCGACTCATAAATTATTATTTTTCTTCTTTACCTGTTCCATAATAATCAGAATTAAATATTTTATTTACTGACAATTGTTCGCCGTATTAGTTGGTGGACTGTGACGTGTTTTGAAAAGAAGCACGAGTCTGCGCAACATTAACAAACTCCAGCTCTGCCTGATGGAAATCGATTCGGAGCGCCGCGCCCCGCCCCACCCCAACAGTAAATATTTATAAGGGCTGAATCTGAGTTGATAGTGGTAAACAGCAACAAAACGTCAATATAGACATCTTAATGGGAACAAGGTACTCTAAAAAAAAACACATTCTTTGTTTTAGGCACTAATAAAATCTACTTTCAGAAAACATACACTTTGGGGGGGGCTTAAGAGGTTTTTAAGATATTTAAATGCTTGTATTCCTTTAAAGCAGTCATGCATCCCCCCTTTTTAGCATATTATTGTATCTTTCAACGACGAACGGCTATATCACGCCCAGCGAGCAGTTCAGGGCCAAGAGAAGGCAATCAGAAAAGCTGAAGAAATCCAGGAATGAAGGTACAGATGATTGTGACCCTGGAATGTGTCAGAATTTTAATGTTCGAACTTTAAACTGAGTTTTCTCAAAGCGACAGTTTTGGAAACTCATGTACCTTTTTCTCAGAAAGTACGAGAGGTAGAGAGCTGAAGTTTTCAGTACATGTGTACAACACATATTTAAACTGTCTGAACCACAATCATAATTTTATAATGTATATTAGTGATATTAAGAAAGCAAAAACATTGCATATTTTCCACATTTTTAACTTTTTGACTTAGCAATTTCTTTTTTCAATTTCAAGTGAAGTGATATATCTAAATAATCGAGGTTCAGAAGATAGCTGATTATACTAAGAACAAGCCTGCAAAAGTGTGATTCTGTATTGCAAGTAGTATCAGAGAGAAAGATACATGAATTCACATATTTTAAGAGTAAATTTTATTATTTTTCTGCTCCATGAAATAATTTTTACGGGCTCAACTACATAAGCTATAAATGTAAACGACAACTTGAAATAATTTTTATTATTTATAGAATAGTTCATAAAAATTTCAGGAAAAACCATTGAGAACATTAAGAGCAGTGGTAATTTAACACACTTAAGATGTAATTTCCATGTGCTCAGACTGCCTTGTCCCCTTAAGTAGACATTTCTTGTTTTAATTCCCCCCTCAAGACGTGTTACTGAACTAAAATATCTTACAGGTTTAAATATATATTTCGAAAATGGATACCGTTATACTTGAATTGCAGATGTTTAAACCAGAAGTAGGTGTTTGTGTTGTTCGCCAATGAGAATGAAGGTTACCTGCACAAGATTCAGTACACGTACAAATGCTAACAATATGTTGCAGCCATTTAGAGAACACTAAACACAAGGAAAATGGTTGGATCGATTCATTGCAAGATAAAAGTGCTAAATTGATTGCATAGATCATAAATAATGACTACTTGCATTCATAGTGCGAGTTAACAAGAAACACACGTCTTGAGATTCTCTGAAGACGGTCCCGACTGTCAACTAGGTATATACCCGCACCCTAAACTACGTTTTTGTCCTTATTTTTTATTTGCTAACACCACATTACATGACAAATGAAATGTATACGAGTAGCATTTTCTAGGAATACCGTGCGAAGTCCTCTTTATTTGGAACCACTTCTATATAAAATTGGTAAACTGTAAGAGATACACAAAACTTTACTACAAACAAAAAGTAGATCTCGTTGAAACGTATAATTTATGTATCTTTTTATTTATTTATATTTTACTTTCTGTACCACTTACGTAGCAGGTAGACAAAGTATTCCATTCCACCCAAAAATTGTATACCGAGATTTCATCGGAAATACATGTCTTGTACCCTTCAATCCAAATAAAACCATTTTCGAAACATGTCGCATAAGATGAGGGGTGTGACACGAAACCTCCCACCCCAACTATCCTTGTTTACATCGAATATTTTATTTTGTAGAAAATGTTGGCATTTATTAATGATATTTACGTGAGAAATAAAATGTGTATCTTGAATTTTCTGGGAACAGCCTGTCAAGTCCTCTTCATTCAATCTTGTATAACTGGTAAACGTTAAGTGATAGACGAAAACGTACTACACTAAAAGCGTGTATCTGTTTAAAACTCACAATTCATTTTAAATAAGTTTTTGTAGCATAAGCCATTTCTGAGATATCCGCTATTAAATATTTGAATTGTATATTTCTTTGTCATTCTCTTAAAGGCCTGTCAACATTCAGTTGTTTCTCGCGATGTCATGGAAACAGTATGTAATTTTAAGGCCAGCATATAGCGTCCAGTTGTTAAACATTTGACTATCGCTGTTCTCTATAACGTAATGTGTAATGTAGCTGTTTCTGTAAAGGTTTATCTCCATTAAAATGTAGTAGATAGAAAAATAGGCTTTAGTAAGAATAGTTTAGTACCCACTAATAAGCGATAGAGCGTAGAGAAAGTCATGTGAACGTAACACATAATGTTTTGCATTTCCCATTTTCGAGGTATTCTTTGTTATTGGTTAGAAAGTTTAAAGTTGTCCTCCCTCCCCCCTACCCCCAATTGGTTCAGTTTACTTCACCTTCTTATACTATCTACAACGTTATCTAGATTGACGTGAGGTAACAGTTGTTTCCACAAGAGTCGATAGATGTGAATGTAACATGTTATGTTTGGTTGAACGACAAGCACAAAGTTAAACGGAACAGCAGTATCCACTTGTTGTTGTTGCCTCCTCAAGAAATTAGCAAACAAGAATGACGCTCTCGCTAGAGCGTTTAGAAAATGTTTACTTTATGGAATTTTTATGTTGGGTAACATGCATAATGTTGGCGAAATTGGAAGCAGATGAAAAAAAAGTCATTGGTCATCAGTTACAAGCAAATGCGTCCATGTTTTGTTTAAATCTTGATTTTAGAACATTCCATTTAAAACTGACAGCTAATGAATGATAAATTGTTTCTGTAGTTCAAGATTAGGGGTAGGTACCTTCTAGAGTAACGATAATTAAAGATAACACAGCATCATTTTCCAAATATGTTATTACAATTCATTACCTTACACCACTTCTCCACGTAATGACACTTTAATCAGGCACTGCTCGTGAGGGAAACCAGTCGTCAAAGAATGCTGCCGTTTGTGATGAAAGCCAAGTATGCACTCACTTTTTGTATCACAATGTCATCGTCATTGAAATGTTTTACAACAAGGAATTTCTTCAAATGAAAATACCTGGGTGCTAAATCCGGACTGTAGGGAGGGTGGTTGAATTGTTCCCAACCAAATGATGCGATCAGATCTTGACCGTGTGTGGCCGTGCATTATTGTTTCCCCATAAACCTCACACAATTGGCGATGTATGTTTGCTGGCGTAACATTTCTCACATTCAGAAAACGAATCACTGATCTGACGTCACAGTCGGCGGGTCGTTGCGTTGTTTTGAACCTTTCGAATCGCTCTAACAACAGGAAAACATGAAGTGACGATCGCTCATGGTTGCGTTTTCCTTCCTGATGAATGGAGAAGTGATCGCGCATGCCCAAAATCTCAACTAAAGCTCCACAGTGGCAAAATATTAAAACGGCACTTACTTAAAAAACACGCCTCATGTAATACTGTGATAACAATGGTTAACAAACCTTACTTGTCACCGAAATCCGCTGCAAGCCTCGCTCTCACTTACAAATCTTCGTATCTGAACTCCACTCATGCTAGGAAAACGCAATCATGTAACGTTGCCCAACTGTTTCCAACGCTCGACCAACTGTATCACTCGGGCTTTCTTCTCGAATCATCGGGGCTCAACGTCCTTATCGATGTTTTGCCGAATGTAACACGCGGGTTTGTTTTCTCGAATATGTTGCGATCAAATGTTTCATGGATGTCTTGGCCGACTGTATAAGGTGGGTTTGTTTTCTCGAATATGCCGGGATCAAATGTTTCATGGATGTCTTGGCCGACTGTATAAGGTGGGTTTGTTTTCTCGAATATGCCGTGATCAAAGATTACATGGATGTCTTGATCGACTGTATAAGGTGGGTTTGTTTCCTCGAATATGGCGTAAGCAAATGTTTTATGAATGTCTTGGTCGACTGTATAAGGTGGGTTTGTTTCTTCGAATATGCTGGGAGCAAAGGTTTCATGGATGTCATGGTCGACTGTATAAGGAGGGTTTGTTTTATCGAATATGCCGGAAGCAAAGGTTTCATGAATGTCTTTGTCAACTGTATAACGTGGGTTTGTTTCTTCGAATATGCGCTGAGCAAATGTGTCATGAATGGCTTGGTCGACTGTATAAAGTGGGTTTGTTTCCTCGAATATGGCGTTTACAAATGTTTCATGAATGTCTTGGTCGACTGTATAAAGAGGGTTTGTTTCCTCGAATATGGCGTTTACAAATGTTTCATGAATGTCTTGGTCGACTGTATAATGTGGGTTTGTTTCCTCGAATATGGCGTTTACAAATGTGTCATGAATGGCTTGGTCGACTGTATAATGTGGGTTTGTTTCCTCGAATATGGCGTTTACAAATGTGTCATGAATGGCTTGGTCGACTGTATAATGTGGGTTTGTTTCCTCGAATATGGCGTTTAAAAATGTGTCATGAATGGCTTGGTCGACTGTATAAAGTGGGTTTGTTTCTTCGAATATGCGCTGAGCAAATGTGTCATGAATGGCTTGGTCGACTGTATAATGTGGGTTTGTTTCCTCGAATATGCGCTGAGCAAATGTGTCATGAATGTCTTGGTCGACTGTATAAAGTGGGTTTGTTTCTTCGAATATGCGCTGAGCAAATGTGTCATGAATGGCTTGGTCGACTGTATAATGTGGGTTTGTTTCCTCGAATATGCGCTGAGCAAATGTGTCATGAATGGCTTGGTCGACTGTATAAAGTGGGTTTGTTTCTTCGAATATGCGCTGAGCAAATGTGTCATGAATGGCTTGGTCGACTGTATAATGTGGGTTTGTTTCCTCGAATATGGCGTTTTAAATGTGTCATGAATGGCTTGGTCGACTGTATAAAGTGGGTTTGTTTCTTCGAATATGCGCTGAGCAAATGTGTCATGAATGGCTTGGTCGACTGTATAATGTGGGTTTGTTTCCTCGAACATGGCGTTTACAAATGTGTCATGAATGGCTTTGTCGACTGTATAAAGTGGGTTTGTTTCCTCGAATATGGCGTTTACAAATGTTTCATGAATGTCTTGTCGACTGTATAAAGTGGGTTTGTTTCCTCGAATATGGCGTTTACAAATGTTTCATGAATGTCTTGGACGACTGTATAAAGTGGTTTTGTTTCCTCGAATATGGCGTGAGCAAATGTTTCATTAATGTCTTGGTCGACTGTATAAAGTGGGTTTGTTTTCTGAAATGTAGCGTGAGCAAATGCTTCATGAATGTCTTGGTCGACTGTATAAGGTGGTTTTGTTTCCTCGAATATGGCGTGAGCAAATGTTTCATCAATGCCTTGGTCGACTGTATAAGGTGGGTTTGTTTTCTGAAATGTAGCGTGAGCAAATGTTTCATGAATGTCTTTGTCGACTGTATAAGGTGGTTTTGTTTCCTGAAATGTAGCGTGAGCAAATGTTTCATGAATGTCTTGGTCGACTGTATAAGGTGGGTTTGTTTTCTGAAATGTAGCGTGAGCAAATGTTTCATGAATGTCTTGGTCGACTGTATAAGGTGGTTTTGTTTCCTGAAATGTAGCGTGAGCAAATGTTTCATGAATGTCTTGGTCGACTGTATAAGGTCGGTTTGTTTTCTGAAATGTAGCGTGAGCAAATGTTTCATGAATGTCTTGGTCGACTGTATAAGGTGGTTTTGTTTCCTGAAATGTAGCGTGAGCAAATGTTTCATGAATGTCTTGGTCGACTGTATAAGGTGGGTTTGTTTTCTGAAATGTAGCGTGAGCAAATGTTTCATGAATGTCTTGGTCGACTGTATAAGGTGGTTTTGTTTTCTGAAATGTAGCGTGAGCAAATGTTTCATGAATGTCTTGGTCGACTGTATAAGGTGGGTTTGTTTTCTGAAATGTAGCGTGAGCAAATGTTTCATGAATGTCTTGGTCGACTGTATAAGGTGGTTTTGTTTTCTGAAATGTAGCGTGAGCAAATGCTTCATGAATGTCTTCGTCGACAGTATAAGGTGGTTTTGTTTTCTGAAATATAGCGTGAGCAAATGTTTCATGAATGTCTTGGTCGACTGTATAAGGTGGTTTTGTTTTCTGAAATGTAGCGTGAGCAAATGCTTCATGAATGTCTTGGTCGACTGTATAAGGTGGTTTTGTTTCCTCGAATATGGCGTGAGCAAATGTTTCATGAATGTCTTGGTCGACTGTATAAGGTGGGTTTGTTTTCTGAAATGTAGCGTGAGCAAATGTTTCATGAATGTCTTGGTCGACTGTATAAGGTGGTTTTGTTTTCTGAAATGTAGCGTGAGCAAATGCTTCATGAATGTCTTGGTCGACTGTGTAATGTGGTTTTGTTTCCTCGAATATGGCGTGAGCAAATGTTTCGTGAATGTCTTGGGCGACTGTATAAGGTGGTTTTGTTTCCTCGAATATGGCGTGAGCAAATGTTTCATTAATGTCTTGGTCGACTGTATAAAGTAGGTTTGTTTTCTCGAATATGCCGGGAGCAAATGTTTCATGGATGTCTTGGTCGAGTGTTATAAGGTGGGTATGTTTCTTCAAATATGCCGGAAGCAAAGGTTTCATAAATGTCTTTGTCAACTGCGTAACGTGGGTTTGTTTCTTCGAATATGCGCTGAGCAAATGTGTCATAAATGGCTTGGTCGACTGTATAACGTGGGTACGTTTCCTCGAATATGCCGTTAGCAAATGTGTCATGATTGACTTGGTCTACTGTGTAACGTGGGTTTGTTTTCTGGAATATGCCGTGATCAAAGGTTTTATGAATGTCTTGTTCGACTGTATAACGTTGGTTTGTGTTCTCGAATATACCGTGAGCAGAAGTCATGAATGTTAAAGACTGTATAAGGTGGGTTTTTCTCGAATATGCCGGGAGCGAAGGTTTGATGAATGTCTTGGTCGACTGTATAAGGTGTGTTTGTTTTCTCGAATATGCCGTTATCAAAGGTTTCATGTAAGGCTTGATCGACAGTATAACGTGGGATTGTTTCCTCGAATATGCCGTATTGAAAGGTTTCATGAATGTCTTGGTCGACTGTATAAGGTGTGTTTGTTTTCTCGAATATGCCGTTATCAAAGTTTTCATGGAAGGCTTGATCGACAGTATAACGTGGGATTGTTTCCTCGAATTTCCCGTGATCAAATGTTTCATGAATGTCTTGGTCGGCATTGAGGTGGGTTTGTTTTCTCGAATATGCCGTATGTTTCATGAATGTCTTGGTCGGCATTGAGGTGGGTTTGTTTTCTCGAATATGCCGTATTGTAAGGTTTGATGAATGTCTTGGTCGACTGTATAAGGTGTGCTTGTTTTCTCGAATATGCCGTTATCGAAGGTTTCATGGAAGGCTTGATCGACAGTATAACGTGGGATTGTTTTCTCGAATTTCCCGTGATCAAAGGCTTCATGGATGGCTTGGTCGACTGTATAAGGTGTGTTTGTTTTCTCGAATATGCCGTTATCGAAGGTTTCATGGAAGGCTTGATCGACAGTATAACGTGGGATTGTTTCCTCGAATATGCCGTATGTTTCATGAATGTCTTGGTCGGCATTGAGGTGGGTTTGTTTTCTCGAATATGCTGTATTGAAAGGTTTCATGAATGTCTTGGTGGACTGTATAACGAGGGTTTGTTTCCTCGAATATGCCGTATTCAAAAGTTTCATGGATGGCTTGGTCGACTTTATAAGGTGGGTTTGTTTTCTCGAATATGCCGTGATCAAAGGCTTCATGATAGTCTTAGTCGACTGTATAACGTGGGTTTGTTTTCTCGTATATGCCGTATTCAAAGGTTTCATGAATGTAATGGTCGACTGTATAAAGTGGGTTTGTTTTCTCGAATTTGCCGTTTTCAAAAGTTTCATGAATGTCTTGGTAGACTGTATAACTTGGGTTTGTTTTCTCGAATATCCTGTGATCAAAGGTTTCATGAATGTCTTGGTCGACTGTATAACGTGGGTTCGTTTTCAGAATATGTCGTATTTAAAGGTTTCATGAATGTTGTGGTCGACTGTATAAGGTGGGTTTGTTTCCTCGAATATTCCGTGAGGAGATGTGTCAATAATATTTTTGACTACTGTATATGGTGTTTTTTTCTCGAATATGCCGGAAGCAAAGGTTTGATGAATGTCTCGGTCGACTGTATAACGTGGGTTTGTTTCCTCGAATATACGGTGAGCAAATGTTTCAAGAATGTCTTGGTCGACTGTATAACGTGGGTTTGTTTCCTCGAATATGCGGTGAGCAAATGTTTCATGAATGTCTTGGTCGACTGTTTAACGTGGGTTTGATTTCTCGAATATGCCGTGATCAGAGGTTACATGAATGTCTTGGTCGACTGTATAACGTTGGTTTGTTTTCTCGAATATGCCGTGATCAAAAGTTTCATAAATGTTTTGGTCAACTTTATAAGGTGGTTTTTTTCCTCGAATATGCCGTGATCTAAGGTTTCATGGGTGTCTTAGTCGACTGTATAGTGTGGGTTTGTTTTCTCGAATATGCCGTGATCAGAAGTTTCATAAATGTCTTGGTCGACTTTGTAACGTAGGTTTGTTTTCTCGAATATGTCGTAATCAAAGTTTTCATGGGTGTGTTAGTCGACTGTATAGCGTGGGTTTGTTTTCTCGAATATGCCGTGATAAGAAGTTTCATAAATGTCTTGTTCGACTTTATAACGTAGGTTTGTTTTCTCGAATATGCCGTGATCAAAGGTTTCATGTATGTCTTTGTCGACTGTATAACGTGGGTTTGTTTTCTCGAATATGCCGTGATCAAAGGTTTCATGGATGTGTTAGACGACTGTATAACGTGGGTATGTTTTCTCGAATATGCCGTGATCAAAGGTTTCATGAATGTCTTGGCCGACTGTATAACGTGGTTTGGTATCCTCGAATATGCCGTGATCAAAGGTTTCATGAATGTCTTGGTCGACTGTATAACGTGGGTTTGTTTTCTCGAATATGCCGTATTCAAAGGTTTCATGTATGTTTTGGTCGACTGTATAAGTTGGGTTTGTTTTCTCGAATATGCCGTGATCAAAGGTTTCATGGGTGTCTTGGTCGACTGTATAACGTGGGTTTGTTTTCTCGAATATGCTGTGACCAAAGGTGTCATGGGTGTCTTAGTCGAAAATATAACGTGGGTTTGTTTCCTCGAATATGCCGTGATCAAAGGTTTCATGGAAGGCTTGGTCGACTTTATAAGGTGGGTTTGTTTTCTGGAATATGCCGTGATCAAAGGTTTCATAAATGTCTTGGTCGACTTTATAAGGTGCCTTTGTTTCATCGAATATTCCGTGAGCATATGTTTCATGAATGTCTTGGTCGACTGTATAACGTGGGTTTGTTGTCTCGAGTATTCCGTGAGGAGATATGTCAATAATATTTTGAAAGTCTGTATTACGTGGTTTTTTCTCGAATATGCCGGGAGCAAAGGTTTGATAAATGTCTTGGTCGGCTGTATAAGGTTGGTTTGTTTTCTCGAATATGCCGTGCTCAAAGGTTTCAAAGATGGCTTTTCGACTGCATAACTTGGCGTTGTTTTCTCGAATATGCCATATTCAAATGTTTCATGAATGTCTTGGTCGACTTTATAAGGTGGGATTGTTTTCTTGAATATGCCGTGATCAAAGGTTTCATGAATGTCTTAGTCGACTGTATAACGTGGGTTTGTTTTCTCGTATATGCCGTATTCAAAGGTTTCATGACTGTCATGGTCGACTGTATAACGTGGGTTTGTTTTCTCGAATTTGCCGTTTTCAAAAGTTTATGAATGTCTTGGTCGACTGTATAACCTGGGTTTGTTTTCTCGAATATGCCGTGATCAAAGGGTTCATGAATATCTTGGTCGACTGTATAACGTGGGTTCGTCTTCCCGAATATGCCGTATTTAAAGGTTTCTAGAATATTTTGGTCGACTGTATAAGGTGGGTTTGTTTCCTCGACTATTCCGTAAGGAGATGTGACAATAATATTTTTGACGACTGTATAACGTGTTTTTTTTCTCAAATATGCCGTATTCAAAGGTTTCATAAATATCTTGGTCAACTTTATAACGTAGGTTTATTTTCTCAAATATGCCGTGATCAAAGGTTTCATGAATGTATTAGTCGACTGTATAACGTGGGTTTGTTTTCTCGAATATGCCGTGATCAGAAGTTTCATAAATGTCTTGGTCGACTTTGTAACGTAGGTTTGTTTTCTCGAATATGCCGTGATCAAAGGTTTCATGGGTAGCTTAGTCGACTGTATAACGTGGGTTTGTTTTCTCGAATATGGCGTGAGCAAATGTTTAATGAATGTCTTGGTCGTCTGTATAACGTGGGTTTGTTTTCTCGAATATGCCGTGATCAAACGTTTCATGGGTGACTTAGTCGACTGTATAACGTGGGTTTGTTTACTCGAAAATTCTGTGATCAAAGGTGTCATGGGTGTCTTGGTCTACTGTATTACGTGGGTTTGTTTCCTCGAATATGCCGTGATCAAAGGTTTCATGGATGTCTTAGTCGACTGTATAAAGTGGGTTTGTTTCTTCGAATATGCGCTGAGCAAATTTGTCATGAATGGCTTGGTCGACTGTATAATGTGGGTTTGTTTCCTCGAATATGCGCTGAGCAAATGTGTCATGAATGGCTTGGTCGACTGTATAAAGTGGGTTTGTTTCTTCGAATGTGCGCTGAGCAAATGTGTCATGAATGGCTTGGTCGACTGTATAATGTGGGTTTGTTTCCTCGAATATGGCGTTTTAAATGTGTCATGAATGGCTTGGTCGACTGTATAAAGTGGGTTTGTTTCTTCGAATATGCGCTGAGCAAATGTGTCATGAACGGCTTGGTCGACTGAATAATGTGGGTTTGTTTCCTCGAATATGGCGTTTACAAATGTGTCATGAATGGCTTGGTCGACTGTATAAAGTGGGTTTGTTTCCTCGAATATGGCGTTTACAAATGTTTCATGAATGTCTTGGTCGACTGTATAAAGTGGGTTTGTTTCCTCGAATATGGCGTTTACAAATGTTTCATGAATGTCTTGGACGACTGTATGAAGTGGTTTTGTTTCCTCGAATATGGCGTGAGCAAATGTTTCATTAATGTCTTGGTCGACTGTATAAAGTGGGTTTGTTTCCTCGAATATGGCGTGAGCAAATGTTTCTTGTATGTCTTGGTCGACTGTATAAGGTGGTTTTGTTTTCTGAAATGTAGCGTGAGCAAATGCTTCATGAATGTCTTGGTCAACTGTATAAGGTGGTTTTAATTCCTCGAATATGGCGTGAGCAAATGTTTCATCAATGTCTTGGTCGACTGTATAAGGTGGGTTTGTTTTCTGAAATGTAGCGTACACAAATGTTTCATGAATGTCTTTGTCGACTGTATAAGGTGGTTTTGTTTCCTGAAATGTAGCGTGAGCAAATGTTTCATGAATGTCTTGGTCGACTGTATAAGGTGGGTTTGTTTTCTGAAATGTAGCGTGAGCAAATGTTTCATGAATGTCTTGGTCGACTGTATAAGGTGGTTTTGTTTCCTGAAATGTAGCGTGAGCAAATGTTTCATGAATGTCTTGGTCGACTGTATAAGGTCGGTTTGTTTTCTGAAATGTAGCGTGAGCAAATGTTTCATTAATGTCTTGGTCGACTGTATAAAGTGGGTTTGTTTCCTCGAATATGGCGTGAGCAAATGTTTCTTGTATGTCTTGGTCGACTGTATAAGGTGGTTTTGTTTTCTGAAATGTAGCGTGAGCAAATGCTTCATCAATGTCTTGGTCAACTGTATAAGGTGGTTTTAATTCCTCGAATATGGCGTGAGCAAATGTTTCATCAATGTCTTGGTCGACTGTATAAGGTGGGTTTGTTTTCTGAAATGTAGCGTACACAAATGTTTCATGAATGTCTTTGTCGACTGTATAAGGTGGTTTTGTTTCCTGAAATGTAGCGTGAGCAAATGTTTCATGAATGTCTTGGTCGACTGTATAAGGTGGGTTTGTTTTCTGAAATGTAGCGTGAGCAAATGTTTCATGAATGTCTTGGTCGACTGTATAAGGTGGTTTTGTTTCCTGAAATGTAGCGTGAGCAAATGTTTCATGAATGTCTTGGTCGACTGTATAAGGTCGGTTTGTTTTCTGAAATGTAGCTTGAGCAAATGTTTCATGAATGCCTTGGTCGACTGTATAAGGTGGTTTTGTTTCCTGAAATGTAGCGTGAGCAAATGTTTCATGAATGTCTTGGTCGACTGTATAAGGTGGGTTTGTTTTCTGAAATGTAGCGTGAGCAAATGTTTCATGAATGTCTTGGTCGACTGTATAAGGTGGTTTTGTTTTCTGAAATGTAGCGTGAGCAAATGCTTCATGAATGTCTTAGTCGACTGTATAAGGTGGTTTTGTTTTCTGAAATGTAGCGTGAGCAAATGTTTCATGAATGTCTTGGTCGACTGTATAAAGTGGTTTTGTTTTCTGAAATGTAGCGTGAGCAAATGCTTCATGAATGTCTTGGTCGACTGTATAAGGTGGTTTTGTTTCCTCGAATATGGCGTGAGCAAATGTTTCATGAATGTCTTGGTCGACTGTATAAGGTGGGTTTGTTTTCTGAAATGTAGCGTGAGCAAATGTTTCATGAATGTCTTGGTCGACTGTATAAGGTGGGTTTGTTTTCTGAAATGTAGCGTGAGCAAATGTTTCATGAATGTCTTGGTCGACTGTATAAGGTGGTTTTGTTTTCTGAAATGTAGCGTGAGCAAATGCTTCATGAATGTCTTAGTCGACTGTATAAGGTGGTTTTGTTTTCTGAAATATAGCGTGAGCAAATGTTTTTATGAATGTCTTGGTCGACTGTATAAGGTGGTTTTGTTTTCTGAAATGTAGCGTGAGCAAATGCTTCATGAATGTCTTGGTCGACTGTATAAGGTGGTTTTGTTTTCTCGAATATGGCGTGAGCAAATGTTTCATGAATGTCTTGGTCGACTGTATAAGGTGGTTTTGTTTTCTGAAATGTAGCGTGAGCAAATGTTTCATGAATGTCTTGGTCGACTGTATAAGGTGGTTTTGTTTTCTGAAATGTAGCGTGAGCAAATGCTTCATGAATGTCTTGGTCGACTGTGTAATGTGGTTTTGTTTCCTCGAATATGGCGTGAGCAAATGTTTCATTAATGTCTTGGTCGACTGTATAAAGTAGGTTTGTTTTCTCGAATATGCCGGGAGCAAATGTTTCATGGATGTCTTGGTCGAGTGTTATAAGGTGGGTATGTTTCTTCAAATATGCCGGAAGCAAAGGTTTCATGAATGTCTTTGTCAACTGCGTAACGTGGGTTTGTTTCTTCGAATATGCGCTGAGCAAATGTGTCATAAATGGCTTGGTCGACTGTATAACGTGGGTACGTTTCCTCGATTATGCCGTTAGCAAATGTGTCATGATTGACTTGGTCTACTGTGTAACGTGGGTTTGTTTTCTGGAATATGCCGTGATCAAAGGTTTTATGAATGTCTTGTTCGACTGTATAACGTTGGTTTGTGTTCTCGAATATTCCGTGAGCAGAAGTCATGAATGTTTAGAGACTGTATAAGGTGGGTTTTTCTCGAATATGCCGTTATCAAAGGTTTCATGGAAGGCTTGATCGACAGTATAACGTGGGATTGTTTCCTCGAATATGCCGTATTGAAAGGTTTCATGAATGTCTTGGTCGACTGTATAAGGTGTGTTTGTTTTCTCGAATATGCCGTTATCAAAGGTTTCATGGAAGGCTTGATCGACAGTATAACGTGGGATTGTTTCCTCGAATATGCCGTATTGAAAGGTTTCATGAATGTCTTGGTCGACTGTATAAGGTGTGTTTGTTTTCTCGAATATGCCGTTATCAAAGGTTTCATGGAAGGCTTGATCGACAGTATAACGTGGGATTGTTTCCTCGAATTTCCCGTGATCAAATGTTTCATGAATGTCTTGTTCGGCATTGAGCTGGGTTTGTTTTCTCGAATATGCCGTTTGTTTCATGAATGTCTTGGTCGGCATTGAGGTGGGTTTGTTTTCTCGAATATGCCGTATTGAAAGGTTTGATGAATGTCTTGGTCGACTGTATAAGGTGTGTTTGTTTTCTCGAATATGCCGTTATCGAAGGTTTCATGGAAGGCTTGATCGACAGTATAACGTGGGATTGTTTTCTCGAATTTACCGTGATCAAAGGCTTCATGGATGGCTTGGTCGACTGTATAAGGTGTGTTTGTTTTCTCGAATATGCCGTTATCGAAGGTTTCATGGAAGGCTTGACCGACAGTATAACGTGGGATTGTTTCCTCGAATATGCCGTATGTTTCATGAATGTCTTGGTCGGCATTGAGGTGGGTTTGTTTTCAGATAATATGCTGTATTGAAAGGTTTCATGAATGTCTTGGTGGACTGTATAACGAGGGTTTGTTTCCTCGAATATGCCGTATTCAAAAGTTTCCTGGATGGCTTGGTCGACTTTATAAGGTGGGTTTGTTTTCTCGAATATGCCGTGATCAAAGGCTTCATGATTGTCTTAGTCGACTGTATAACGTGGGTTTGTTTTCTCGTATATGCCGTATTCAAAGGTTTCATGAATGTAATGGTCGACTGTATAAAGTGGGTTTGTTTTCTCGAATTTGCCGTTTTCAAAAGTTTCATGAATGTCTTGGTCGACTGTATAACTTGGGTTTGTTTTCTCGAATATCCCGTGATCAAAGGTTTCATGAATGTCTTGGTCGACTGTATAACGTGGGTTCGTTTTCAGAATATGTCGTATTTAAAGGTTTCATGAATGTTGTGGTCGACTGTATAAGGTGGGTTTGTTTCCTCGAATATTCCGTGAGGAGATGTGTCAATAATATTTTTGACTACTGTATAACGTGTTTTTTTCTCGAATATGCCGGAAGCAAAGGTTTGATGAATGTCTTGGTCGACTGTATAACGTGGGTTTGTTTCCTCGAATATACGGTGAGCAAATGTTTCAAGAATGTCTTCGTCGACTGTATAACGTGGGTTTGTTTCCTCGAATATGCGGTGAGCAAATGTTTCATGAATGTCTTGGTCGACTGTTTAACGTGGGTTTGATTTCTCAAATATGCCGTGATCAGAGGTTACATGAATGTCTTGGTCGACTGTATAACGTTGGTTTGTTTTCTCGAATATGCCGTGATCAAAAGTTTCATAAATGTTTTGGTCAACTTTATAAGGTGGTTTTTTTCCTCGAATATGCCGTGATCTAAGGTTTCATGGGTGTCTTAGTCGACTGTATAGTGTGGGTTTGTTTTCTCGAATATGCCGTGATCAGAAGTTTCATAAATGTCTTGGTCGACTTTGTAACGTAGGTTTGTTTTGTCGAATATGCTGTGATCAAAGGTTTCATGGGTGTCTTAGTCGACTGTATAACGTGGGTTTGTTTTCTCGAATATGTCGTAATCAAAGTTTTCATGGGTGTGTTAGTCGACTGTATAGCGTGGGTTTGTTTTCTCGAATATGCCGTGATCAGAAGTTTCATAAATGTCTTGTTCGACTTTATAACGTAGGTTTGTTTTCTCGAATATGCCGTGATCAAAGGTTTCATGGATGTGTTAGACGACTGTATAACGTGGGTATGTTTTCTCGAATATGCCGTGATCAAAGGTTTCATGAATGTCTTGGCCGACTGTATAACGTGGTTTGGTATCCTCGAATATGCCGTGATCAAAGGTTTCATGAATGTGTTGGTCGACTGTATAACGTGGGTTTGTTTTCTCGAATATGCCGTATTCAAAGGTTTCATGAATGTTTTGGTCGACTGTATAAGTTGGGTTTGTTTTCTCGAATATGCCGTGATCAAAGGTTTCATGGGTGTCTTACTCGACTGTATAACGTGGGTTTGTTTTCTCGAATATGCTGTGACCAAGGGTGTCATGGGTGTCTTAGTCGAAAATATAACGTGGGTTTGTTTCCTCGAATATGCCGTGATCAAAGGTTTCATGGAAGGCTTGGTCGACTTTATAAGGTGGGTTTGTTTTCTGGAATATGCCGTGATCAAAGGTTTCATAAATGTCTTGGTCGACTTTATAAGGTGCCTTTGTTTCATCGAATATTCCGTGAGCATATGTTTAATGAATGTCTTGGTCGACTGTATAACGTGGGTTTGTTGTCTCGAGTATTCCGTGAGGAGATATGTCAATAATATTTTGAAAGTCTGTATTACGTGGTTTTTTCTCGAATATGCCGGGAGCAAAGGTTTGATAAATGTCTTGGTCGGCTGTATAAGGTTGGTTTGTTTTCTCGAATATGCCGTGATCAAAGGTTTCAAAGATGGCTTTTCGACTGCATAACTTGGCGTTGTTTTCTCGAATATGCCATATTCAAATGTTTCATGAATGTCTTGGTCGACTTTATAAGGTGGGTTTGTTTTCTTGTATATGCCGTGATCAAAGGTTTCATGAATGTCTTAGTCGACTGTATAACGTGGGTTTGTTTTCTCGTATATGCCGTATTCAAAGGTTTCATGACTGTCATGGTCGACTGTATAACGTGGGTTTGTTTTCTCGAATTTGCCGTTTTCAAACGTTTCATGAATGTCTTGGTCGACTGTATAACTAGGGTTTGTTTTCTCGAATATGCCGTGATCAAAGGGTTCATGAATATCTTGGTCGACTGTATAACGTGGGTTCGTCTTCCCGAATATGCCGTATTTAAAGGTTTCTAGAATATTTTGGTCGACTGTATAAGGTGGGTCTGTTTCCTCGACTATTCCGTAAGGAGATGTGTCAATAATATTTTTGACGACTGTATAACGTGTTTTTTTTCTCAAATATGCCGTATTCAAAGGTTTCATAAATATCTTGGTTAACTCTATAACGTAGGTTTATTTTCTCAAATATGCCGTGATCAAAGGTTTCATGAATGTCTTAGTCGACTGTATAACGTGGGTTTGTTTTCTCGAATATGCCGTGATCAGAAGTTTCATAAATGTCTTGGTCACTTTGTAACGTAGGTTTGTTTTCTCGAATATGCCGTGATCAAAGGTTTCATGGGTAGCTTAGTCGACTGTATAACTTGGGTTTGTTTTCTCAAATATGCCGTATTCAAAGGTTTCATAAATATCTTGGTCAACTTTATAACGTAGGTTTATTTTCTCAAATATGCCGTGATCAAAGGTTTCATGAATGTCTTAGTCGACTGTATAACGTGGGTTTGTTTTCTCGAATATGCCGTGATCAGAAGTTTCATAAATGTCTTGGTCGACTTTGTAACGTAGGTTTGTTTTCTCGAATATGCCTCGATCAAAGGTTTCATGGGTAGCTTAGTCGACTGTATAACGTGGGTTTGTTTTCTCGAATATGCCGTGATCAAAGGTTTCGTGGATGTCTTAGTCGACTGTATAACGTGGGTTTGTCTTCTCGAATATGCCGTGATCAAAGGTTTCATGGATGTGTTAGACGACTGTATAACGTGGGTATGTTTACTCGAATATTCCGTGGGCAAATGTTTCATGAATGTCTTGGTCAACTGTATAATGTGGGTTTGTTTCCTCAAATATTCCATGGGGAAAAGTATCATGAACGTCTTGGTCGACTGTATAAGTTGGGTTTGTTTCCTCGAATATGGCGTGAGCAAATGTTTAATGAATGTCTTGGTCGGCTGTATAACGTGGGTTTGTTTTCTCGAATATGCCGTGATCAAACGATTCATGGGTGACTTAGTCGACTGTATAACGTGGGTTTGTTTACTCGAAAATTCTGTGATCAAAGGTGTCATGGGTGTCTTGGTCTACTGTATTACGTGGGTTTGTTTCCTCGAATATGCCGTGATCAAAGGTTTCATGGATGTCTTAGTCGACTGTATAAAGTGGTTTTGTTTCTTCGAATATGCGCTGAGCAAATGTGTCATGAATGGCTTGGTCGACTGTATAAAGTGGGTTTGTTTCCTCGAATATGCGCTGAGCAAATGTGTCATGAATGGCTTGGTCGACTGTATAAAGTGGGTTTGTTTCTTCGAATATGCGCTGAGCAAATGTGTCATGAATGGCTTGGTCGACTGTATAATGTGGGTTTGTTTCCTCGAATATGCGCTGAGCAAATGTGTCATGAATGGCTTGGTCGACTGTATAAAGTGGGTTTGTTTCTTCGAATATGCGCTGAGCAAATGTGTCATGAATGGCTTGGTCGACTGTATAATGTGGGTTTGTTTCCTCGAATATGGCGTTTTAAATGTGTCATGAATGGCTTGGTCGACTGTATAAAGTGGGTTTGTTTCTTCGAATATGCGCTGAGCAAATGTGTCATGAATGGCTTGGTCGACTGTATAATGTGGGTTTGTTTCCTCGAATATGGCGTTTACAAATGTGTCATGAATGGCTTGGTCGACTGTATAAGGTGGGTTTGTTTCCTCGAATATGGCGTTTACAAATGTTTCATGAATGTCTTGGTCGACTGTATAAAGTGGGTTTGTTTCCTCGAAAATGGCGTTTACAAATGTTTCATGAATGTCTTGGACGACTGTATAAAGTGGTTTTGTTTCCTCGAATATGGCGTGAGCAAATGTTTCATTAATGTCTTGGTCGAATGTATAAAGTGAGTTTGTTTCCTCGAATATGGCGTGAGCAAATGTTTCTTGAATGTCTTGGTCGACTGTATAAGGTGGTTTTGTTTTCTGAAATGTAGCGTGAGCAAATGCTTCATGAATGTCTTGGTCGACTGTATAAGGTGGTTTTGTTTGCTCGAATATGGCGTGAGCAAATATTTCATTAATGTCTTGGTCGACTGTATAAAGTGGGTTTGTTTTCTGAAATGTAGCGTGAGCAAATGCTTCATGAATGTCTTGGTCGACTGTATAAGGTGGTTTTGTTTCCTCGAATATGGCGTAAGCAAATGTTTAATCAATGTCTTAGTCGACTGTATAAGGTGGGTTTGTTTTCTGAAATGTAGCGTGAGGAAATGTTTCATGAATGTCTTTGTCGACTGTATAAGGTGGTTTTGTTTCCTGAAATGTAGCGTGAGCAAATGTTTCATGAATGTCTTGGTCGACTGTATAAGGTGGGTTTGTTTTCTGAAATGTAGCGTGAGAAGATGTTTCATGAATGTCTTGGTCGACTGTATAAGGTGGTTTAGTTTCCTGAAATGTAGCGTGAGCAAATGTTTCATGAATGTCTTGGTCGACTGTATAAGGTCGGTTTGTTTTCTGAAATGTAGCGTGAGGAAATGTTTCACGAATGTCTTTGTCGACTGTATAAGGTGGTTTTGTTTCCTGAAATGTAGCGTGAGCAAATGTTTCATGAATGTCTTGGTCGACTGAATAAGGTGGGTTTGTTTTCTGAAATGTAGCGTGAGCAAACGTTTCATGAATGTCTTGGTCGACTGTATAAGGTGGTTTTGTTTTCTGAAATGTAGCGTGAGCAAATGCTTCATGAATGTCTTGGTCGACTGTATAAGGTGGTTTTGTTTCCTCGAATATGGCGTGACCAAATGTTTCATGAATGTCTTGGTCGACTGTATAAGGTGGGTTTGTTTTCTGAAATGTGGCGTGAGCAAATGTTTCATGAATGTCTTGGTCGACTGTATAAGGTGGTTTTGTTTTCTGAAATGTAGCGTGAGCAAATGCTTCATGAATGTCTTGGTCGACTGTGTAATGTGGTTTTGTTTCCTCGAATATGGCGTGAGCAAATGTTTCATGATTGTCTTGGTCGACTGTATAAGGTGGTTTTGTTTCCTCGAATATGGCGTGAGCAAATGTTTCATTAATGTCTTGGTCGACTGTATAAAGTAGGTTTGTTTTCTCGAATATGCCGGGAGCAAATGTTTCATGGATGTCTTGGTCGAGTGTTATAAGGTGGGTATGTTTCTTCAAATATGCCGGAAGCAAAGGTTTCATGAATGTCTTTGTCAACTGCGTAACGTGGGTTTGTTTCTTCGAATATGCGCTGAGCAAATGTGTCATAAATGGCTTGGTCGACTGTATAACGTGGGTTCGTTTCCTCGAATATGCCGTTAGCAAATGTGTCATGATTGACTTGGTCTACTGTGTAACGTGGGTTTGTTTTCTGGAATATGCCGGATCAAAGGTTTTATGAATGTCTTGTTCGACTGTATAACGTTGGTTTGTGTTCTCGAATATTCCGTGAGCAGAAGTCATGAATGTTGAGAGACTGTATAAGGTGGGTTTTTCTCGAATATGCCGGGAGCGAAGGTTTGATGAATGTCTTGGTCGACTGTATAAGGTGTGTTTGTTTTCTCGAATATGCCGTTATCGAAGGTTTCATGGAAGGCTAATCGACTGTATAACGTGGGATTGTTTCCTCGAATATGCCGTATTGAAAGGTTTCATGAATGTCTTGGTCGACTGTATAAGGTGTGTTTGTTTTCTCGAATATGCCGTTATCAAAGGTTTCATGGAAGGCTTGATCGACAGTATAACGTGGGATTGTTTCCTCGAATTTCTCGTGATCAAATGTTTCATGAATGTCTTGGTCGGCATTGAGGTGGGTTTGTTTTCTCGAATATGCCGTATGTTTCATGAATGTCTTGGTCGGCATTGAGGTGGGTTTGTTTTCTCGAATATGCCGTATTGAAAGGTTGGATGAATGTCTTGGTCGACTGTATAAGGTGTGTTTGTTTTCTCGAATATGCCGTTATCGAAGGTTTCATGGAAGGCTTGATCGACAGTATAACGTGGGATTGTTTTCTCGAATTTCCCGTGATCAAAGGCTTCATGGATGGCTTGGTCGACTGTATAAGGTCGGTTTGTTTTCTGAAATGTAGCGTGAGCAAATGTTTCATGAATGTCTTGGTCGACTGTATAAGGTGGTTTTGTTTACTGAAATGTAGCGTGAGCAAATGTTTCATGAATGTCTTGGTCGACTGTATAAGGTGGTTTTGTTTTCTGAAATGTAGCGTGAGCAAATGCTTCATGAATGTCTTAGTCGACTGTATAAGGTGGTTTTGTTTTCTGAAATGTAGCGTGAGCAAATGTTTCATGAATGTCTTGGTCGACTGTTTAAGGTGGTTTTGTTTTCTGAAATGTAGCGTGAGCAAATGCTTCATGAATGTCTTGGTCGACTGTATAAGTTGGTTTTGTTTCCTCGAATATGGCGTGAGCAAATGTTTCATGAATGTCTTGGTCGACTGTATAAGGTGGGTTTGTTTTCTGAAATGTAGCGTGAGCAAATGTTTCATGAATGTCTTGGTCGACTGTATAAGGTGGTTTTGTTTTCTGAAATGTAGCGTGAGCAAATGCTTCATGAATGTCTTGGTCGACTGTGTAATGTGGTTTTGTTTCCTCGAATATGGCGTGAGCAAATGTTTCATGAATGTCTTGGTTGACTGTATAAGGTGGTTTTGTTTCCTCGAATATGGCGTGAGCAAATGTTACATTAATGTCTTGGTCGACTGTATAAAGTAGGTTTGTTTTCTCGAATATGCCGGGAGCAAATGTTTCATGGATGTCTTGGTCGAGTGTTATAAGGTGGGTATGTTTCTTCAAATATGCCGGAAGCAAAGGTTTCATGAATATCTTTGTCAACTGCGTAACGTGGGTTTGTTTCTTCGAATATGCGCTGAGCAAATGTGTCATAAATGGCTTGGTCGACTGTATAACGTGGGTACGTTTCCTCGAATATGCCGTTAGCAAATGTGTCATGATTGACTTGGTCTACTGTGTAACGTGGGTTTGTTTTCTGGAATATGCCGTGATCAAAGGTTTTATGAATGTCTTGTTCGACTGTATAACGTTGGTTTGTGTTCTCGAATATTCCGTGAGCAGAAGTCATGAATGTTAAGAGACTGTATAAGGTGGATTTTTCTCGAATATGCCGGGAGCGAAGGTTTGATAAATGTCTTGGTCGACTGTATAAGGTGTGTTATTTTTCTCGAATATGTCGTTATCAAAGGTTTCATGGAAGGCTTGATCGACAGTATAACGTGGGATTGTTTCCTCGAATATGCCGTATTAAAGGTTTCATGAATGCCTTGGTCGACTGTATAAAGTGTGTTTGTTTTCTCGAATATGCCGTTATCAAAGGTTTCATGGAAGGCTTGATCGACAGTATAACGTGGGATTGTTTCCTCGAATTTCCCGTGATCAAATGTTTCATGAATGTCTTTGCCGGCATTGAGGTGGGTTTGTTTTCTCGAATATGCCGTATGTTTCATGAATGTCTTGGTCGGCATTGAGGTGGGTTTGTTTTCTCGAATATGCCGTATTGAAAGGTTTGATGAATGTCTTGGTCGACTGTATAAGGTGTGTTTGTTTTCTCGAATCTGCTGTTATCGAAGGTTTCATGGAAGGCTTGATCGACAGTATAACGTGGGATTGTTTTCTCGAATTTCCCGTGATCAAAGGCTTCATGGATGGCTTGGTCGACTGTATAAGTTGTGTTTGTTTTCCCGAATATGCCGTTATCGAAGGTTTCATGGAAGGCTTGATCGACAGTATAACGTGGGATTGTTTCCTCGAATATGCCGTATGTTTCATGAATGTCTTGGTCGGCATTGAGGTGGGTTTGTTTTCTCGAATATGCTGTATTGAAAGGTTTCATGAATGTCTTGGTGGACTGTATAACGAGGGTTTGTTTCCTCGAATATGCCGTATTCAAAAGTTTCATGGATGGCTTGGTCGACTATATAAGGTGGGTTTGTTTTCTCGAATATGCCGTGATCAAAGGCTTCATGATTGTCTTAGTCGACTGTATAATGTGGATTTGTTTTCTCGTATATGCCGTATTCAAAGGTTTCATGAATGTAATGGTCGACTGTATAAAGTGGGTTTGTTTTCTCGAATTTGCCGTTTTCAAAAGTTTCATGAATGTCTTGGTCGACTGTATAACTTGGGTTTGTTTTCTCGAATATCCCGTGATCAAAGGTTTCATGAATGTCTTGGTCGACTGTATAACGTGGGTTCGTTTTCAGAATATGTCGTATTTAAAGGTTTCATGAATGTTGTGGTCGACTGTATAAGGTGGGTTTGTTTCCTCGAATATTCCGTGAGGAGATGTGTCAATAATATTTTTGACTACTGTATAACGTATTTTTTTCTCGAATATTGCCGGAAGCAAAGGTTTGATGAATGTCTTGGTCGACTGTATAACGTGGGTTTGTTTCCTCGAATATACGGTGAGCAAATGTTTCAAGAATGTCTTGGTCGACTGTATAACGTGGGTTTGTTTCCTCGAATATGCGGTGAGCAAATGTTTCATGAATGTCTTGGTCGACTGTTTAACGTGGGTTTGATTTCTCGAATATGCCGTGATCAGAGGTTACATGAATGTCTTGGTCGACTGTATAACGTTGGTTTGTTTTCTCGAATATGCCGTGATCAAAAGTTTCATAAATGTTTTGGTCAACTTTATAAGGTGGTTTTTTTCCTCGAATATGCCGTGATCTAAGGTTCATGGGTGTCTTAGTCGACTGTATAGTGTGGGTTTGTTTTCTCGAATATGCCGTGATCAGAAGTTTCATAAATGTCTTGGTCGACTTTGTAACGTAGGTTTGTTTTCTCGAATATGCCGTGATCAAAGGTTTCATGGGTGTCTTAGTCGACTGTATAACGTGGGTTTGTTTTCTCGAATATGCCGTGATCAAAGGTTTCATGGATGTGTTAGACGACTGTATAACGTGGGTATGTTTTCTCGAATATGCCGTGATCAAAGGTTTCATGAATGTCTTGGCCGACTGTATAACGTGGTTTGGTATCCTCGAAAATGCCGTGATCAAAGGTTTCATGAATGTCTTGGTCGACTGTATAACGTGGGTTTGATTTCTCGAATATGCCGTATTCAAAGGTTTCATGAATGTCTTGGTCGACTGTATAAGTTGGGTTTGTTTTCTCGAATATGCCGTGATCAAAGGTTTCATGGGTGTCTTACTCGACTGTATAACGTGGGTTTGTTTTCTCGAATATGCTGTGACCAAAGGTGTCATGGGTGTCTTAGTCGAAAATATAACGTGGGTTTGTTTCCTCGAATATGCCGTGATCAAAGGTTTCATGGAAGGCTTGGTCGACTTTATAAGGTGGGTTTGTTTTCTGGAATATTCCGTGATCAAAGGTTTCATAAATGTCTTGGTCGACTTTATAAGGTGCCTTTGTTTCATCGAACATTCCGTGAGCATATGTTTCATGAATGTCTTGGTCGACTGTATAACGTGGGTTTGTTGTCTCGAGTATTCCGTGAGGAGATATGTCAATAATATTTTGAAAGTCTGTTACGTGGTTTTTTCTCGAATATGCCGGGAGCAAAGGTTTGATAAATGTCTTGGTCGGCTGTATAAGGTTGGTTTGTTTTCTCGAATATGCCGTGATCAAAGGTTTCAAAGATGGCTTTTCGACTGCATAACTTGGCGTTGTTTTCTCGAATATGCCATATTCAAATGTTTCATGAATGTCTTGGTCGACTTTATAAGGTGGGTTTGTTTTCTTGAATATGCCGTGATCAAAGGTTTCATGAATGTCTTAGTCGACTGTATAACGTGGGTTTGTTTTCTCGTATATGCCGTATTCAAAGGTTTCATGACTGTCATGGTCGACTGTATAACGTGGGTTTGTTTTCTCGAATTTGCCGTTTTCAAAAGTTTCATGAATGTCTTGGCCGACTGTATAACCTGGGTTTGTTTTCTCGAATATGCCGTGATCAAAGGGTTCATGAATATCTTGGTCGACTGTATAACGTGGGTTCGTCTTCCCGAATATGCCGTATTTAAAGGTTTCTAGAATATTTTGGTCGACTGTATAAGGTGGGTTGTTTTCCTCGACTATTCCGTAAGTGGATGTGTCAATAATATTTTTGACGACTGTATAACGTGTTTTTTTTCTCAAATATGCCGTATTCAAAGGTTTCATAAATATCTTGGTCAACTTTATAACGTAGGTTTATTTTCTCAAATATGCCGTGATCAAAGGTTTCATGAATGTCTTAGTCGACTGTATAACGTGGGTTTGTTTTCTCGAATATGCCGTGATCAGAAGTTTCATAAATGTCTTGGTCGACTTTGTAACGTAGGTTTGTTTTCTCGAATATACCGTGATCAAAGGTTTCATGGATGTGTTAGACGACTGTATAACGTGGGTATGTTTACTCGAATATTCCGTGGGCAAATGTTTCATGAATGTCTTGGTCAACTGTATAATGTGGGTTTGTTTCCTCAAATATTCCATGGGGAAAAGTATCATGAACGTCTTGTTCGACTGTATAAGTTGGGTTTGTTTCCTCGAATATGGCGTGAGCAAAGGTTTAATGAATGTCTTGGTCGGCTGTATAACGTGGGTTTGTTTTCTCGAATATGCCGTGATCAAACGTTTCATGGGTGACTTAGTCGACTGTATAACGTGGGTTTGTTTACTCGAAAATTCTGTGATCAAAGGTGTCATGGGTGTCTTGGTCTACTGTATTACGTGGGTTTGTTTCCTCGAATATGCCGTGATCAAAGGTTTCATGGATGTCTTAGTCGACTGTATAAAGTGGGTTTGTTTCTTCGAATATGCGCTGAGCAAATGTGTCATGAATGGCTTGGTCGACTGTATAATGTGGGTTTGTTTCCTCGAATATGCGCTGAGCAAATTTGTCATGAATGGCTTGGTCGACTGTATAAAGTGGGTTTGTTTCTTCGAATATGCGCTGAGCAAATGTGTCATGAATGGCTTGGTCGACTGTATAATATGGGATTGTTTCCTCGAATATGCGCTGAGCAAATGTGTCATGAATGGCTTGGTCGACTGTATAAAGTGGGTTTGTTTCTTCGAATATGCGCTGAGCAAATGTGTCATGAATGGCTTGGTCGACTGTATAATGTGGGTTTGTTTCCTCGAATATGGCGTTTTAAATGTGTCATGAATGGCATGGTCGACTGTATAAAGTGGGTTTGTTTCTTCGAATATGCGCTGAGCAAATGTGTCATGAATGGCTTGGTCGACTGTATAATGTGGGTTTGTTTCCTCGAATATGGCGTTTACAAATGTGTCATGAATGGCTTGGTCGACTGTATAAAGTGGGTTTGTTTCCTCGAATATGGCGTTTACAAATGTTTCATGAATGTCTTGGTCGACTGTATAAAGTGGTTTTGTTTCCTCGAATATGGCGTGAGCAAATGCTTCATGAATGTCTTGGTCGACTATGTAATGTGGTTTTGTTTCCTCGAATATGGCGTGAGCAAATGTTTCATTAATGTCTTGGTAGACTGTATAAAGTAGGTTTGTTTTCTCGAATATGCCGGGAGCAAATGTTTCATGGATGTCTTGGTCGAGTGTTATAAGGTGGGTATGTTTCTTCAAATCTGCCGGAAGCAAAGGTTTCATGAATGTCTTTGTCAACTGCGTAACGTGGGTTTGTTTCTTCGAATATGCGCTGAGCAAATGTGTCATAAATGGCTTCGTCGACTGTATAACCTGGGTTCGTTTCCTCGAATATGCCGTTAGCAAATGTGTCATGATTGACTTGGTCTACTGTGTAATGTGGGTTTGTGTTCTGGAATATACCGGATCAAAGGTTTTATGAATGTCTTGTTCGACTGTATAACGTTGGTTTGTGTTCTCGAATATTCCGTGAGCAGAAGTCATGAAAGTTTAGAGACTGTATAAGGTGGGTTTTTCTCGAATATGCCGGGAGCGAAGGTTTGATGAATGTCTTAGTCGACTGTATAAGGTGTGTTTGTTTTCTCGAATATGCCGTTATCAAAGGTTTCATGGAAGGCTTGATCGACAGTATAACGTGGGATTGTTTCCTCAAATATGCCGTATTGAAAGGTTTCATGAATGTCTTGGTCGACTGTATAAGGTGTGTTTGTTTTCTCGAATATGCCGTTATCAAAGGTTTCATGGAAGGCTTGATCGACAGTATAACGTGGGATTGTTTCCTCGAATTTCCCGTGATCAAATGTTTCATGAATGTCTTGGTCGGCATTGAGGTGGGTTTGTTTTCTCGAATATGCCGTATGTTTCATGAATGTCTTGGTCGGCATTGAGGTGGGTTTGTTTTCTCGAATATGCCGTATTGAAAGGTTTGATGGATGTCTTGGTCGACTGTATAAGGTGTGTTTGTTTTCTCGAATATGCCGTTATCGAAGGTTTCATGGAAGGCTTGATCGACAGTATAACGTGGGATTGTTTTCTCGAATTTCCCGTGATCAAAGGCTTCATGGATGGCTTGGTCGACTGTATAAGGTGTGTTTGTTTTCTCGAGTATGCCGTTATCGTAGGTATCATGGAAGGCTTGATCGACAGTATAACGTGGGATTGTTTCCTCGAATATGCCGTATGTTTCATGAATGTCTTGGTCGGCATTGAGGTGGGTTTATTTTCTCGAATATGCTGTATTGAAAGGTTTCATGAATGTCTTGGTGGACTGTATAACGAGGGTTTGTTTCCTCGAATATGCCGTATTCAAAAGTTTCATGGATGGCTTGGTCGACTTTATAAGGTGGGTTTGTTTTCTCGAATATGCCGTGATCAAAGGCTTCATGATTGTCTTAGTCGACTGTATAATGTGGGTTTGTTTTCTCGTATATGCCGTATTCAAAGGTTTCAGGAATGTAATGGTCGACTGTATAATGTGGGTTTGTTTTCTCGAATTTGCCGTTTTCAAAAGTTTCATGAATGTCTTGGTCGACTGTATAACTTGGGTTTGTTTTCTCGAATATCCCGTGATCAAAGGTTTCATGAATGTCTTGGTCGACTGTATAAGGTGGGTTTGTTTCCTCGAATATTCCGTGAGGAGATGTGTCAATAATATTTTTGACTACTGTATAACGTGTTTTTTTCTCGAATATGCCGGAAGCAAAGGTTTGATGAATGTCTTGGTCGACTGTATAACGTGGGTTTGTTTCCTCGAATATACGGTGAGCAAATGTTTCAAGAATGTCTTGGTCGACTGTTTAACGTGGGTTTGATTTCTCGAATATGCCGTGATCAGAGGTTACATGAATGTCTTGGTCGACTGTATAACGTTGGTTTGTTTTCTCGAATATGCCGTGATCAAAAGTTTGATAAATGTTTTGGTCAACTTTATAAGGTGGTTTTTTTCCTCGAATATGCCGTGATCTAAGGTTTCATGGGTGTCTTAGTCGACTGTATAGTGTGGGTTTGTTTTCTCGAATATGCCGTGATCAGAAGTTTCATAAATGTCTTGGTCGACTTTGTAACGTAGGTTTGTTTTCTCGAATATGTCGTAATCAAAGTTTTCATGGGTGTGTTAGTCGACTGTATAGCGTGGGTTTGTTTTCTCGAATATGACCTTGATCAGAAGTTTCATAAATGTCTTGTTCGACTTTATAACGTAGGTTTGTTTTCTCGAATATGCCGTGATCAAAGGTTTCATGTATGTCTTTGTCGACTGTATAACGTGGGTTTGTTTTCTCGAATATGCCGTGATCAAAGGTTTCATGGATGTGTTAGACGACTGTATAACGTGGGTATGTTTCCTCGAATATGCCGTGATCAAAGGTTTCATGAATGTCTTGGCCGACTGTATAACGTGGTTTGGTATCCTCGAATATGCCGTGATCAAAGGTTTCATGAATGTCTTGGTCGACTGTATAACGTGGGTTTGTTTTCTCGAATATGCCGTATTCAAAGGTTTCATGAATGTTTTGGTCGACTGTATAAGTTGGGTTTGTTTTCTCGAATATGCCGTGATCAAAGGTTTCATGGGTGTCTTAGTCGACTGTATAACGTGGGTTTGTTTTCTCGAATATGCTGTGACCAAAGGTGTCATGGGTGTCTTAGTCGAAAATATAACGTGGGTTTGTTTCCTCGAATATGCCGTGACCAAAGGTTTCATGGAAGGCTTGGTAGACTTTATAAGGTGGGTTTGTTTTCTGGAATATGCCGTGATCAAAGGTTTCATAAATGTCTTGGTCGACTTTATAAGGTGCCTTTGTTTCATCGAATATTCCGTGAGCATATGTTTTATGAATATCTTGGTCGACTGTATAACGTGGGTTTGTTGTCTCGAGTATTCCGTGAGGAGATATGTCAATAATATTTTGAAAGTCTGTATTACGTGGTTTTTTCTCGAATATGCCGGGAGCAAAGGTTTGATAAATGTCTTGGTCGGCTGTATAAGGTTGGTTTGTTTTCTCGAATATGCCGTGATCAAAGGTTTCAAAGATGGCTTTTCGACTGCATAACTTGGCGTTGTTTTCTCGAATATGCCATATTCAAATGTTTCATGAATGTCTTGGTCGACTTTATAAGGTGGGTTTGTTTTCTTGAATATGCCGTGATCAAAGGTTTCATGAATGTCTTAGTCGACTGTATAACGTGGGTTTGTTTTCTCGTATATGCCGTATTCAAAGGTTTCATGACTGTCATGGTCGACTGTATAACGTGGGTTTGTTTTCTCGAATTTGCCGTTTTCAAAAGTTTCATGAATGTCTTGGTCGACTGTATAACCTGGGTATGTTTTCTCGAATATGCCGTGATCAAAGGGTTCATGAATATCTTGGTCGACTGTATAACGTGGGTTCGTCTTCCCGAATATGCCGTATTTAAAGGTTTCTAGAATATTTTGGTCGACTGTATAAGGTGGGTTTGTTTCCTCGACTATTCCGTAAGGAGATAGGTCAATAATATTTTTGACGACTGTATAACGTGTTTTTTTTCTCAAATATGCCGTATTCAAAGGTTTCATAAATATCTTGGTCAACTTTATAACGTAGGTTTATTTTCTCAAATATGCCGTGATCAAAGGTTTCATGGGTAGCTTAGTCGACTGTATAACGTGGGTTTGTTTTCTCGAATATGCCGTGATCAAAGGTTTCGTGGATGTCTTAGTCGACTGTATAACGTGGGTTTGTCTTCTCGAATATGCCGTGATCAAAGGTTTCATGGATGTGTTAGACGACTGTATAACGTGGGTATGTTTACTCGAATATTCCGTGGGCAAATGTTTCATGAATGTCTTGGTCAACTGTATAATGTGGGTTTGTTTCCTCAAATATTCCATGGGGAAAAGTATCATGAACGTCTTGGTCGACTGTATAAGTTGGGTTTGTTTCCTCGAATATGGCGTGAGCAAATGTTTAATGAATGTCTTGGTCGGCTGTATAACGTGGGTTTGTTTTCTCGAATATGCCGTGATCAAACGTTTCATGGGTGACTTAGTCGACTGTATAACGTGGGTTTGTTTACTCGAAAAGTCTGTGATCAAAGGTGTCATGGGTGTCTTGGTGTACTGTATTACGTGGGTTTGTTTCCTCGAATATGCCGTGATCAAAGGTTTCATGGATGTCTTAGTCGACTGTATAAAGTGGGTTTGGTTCTTCGAATATGCGCTGAGCAAAGGTGTCATGAATGGCTTGGTCGACTGTATAATGTGGGTTTGTTTCCTCGAATATGCGCTGAGCAAATTTGTCATGAATGGCTTGGTCGACTGTATAAAGTGGGTTTGTTTCTTCGAATATGCGCTGAGCAAATGTGTCATGAATGGCTTGGTCGACTGTATAATGTGGGTTTGTTTCCTCGAATATGCGCTGAACAAATGTGTCATGAATGGCTTGGTCGACTGTATAAAGTGGGTTTGTTTCTTCGAATATGCGCTGAGCAAATGTGTCATGAATGGCTTGGTCGACTGTATAATGTGGGTTTGTTTCCTCGAATATGGCGTTTTAAATTATTCATGAATGGCTTGGTCGACTGTATAAAGTGGGTTTGTTTCTTCGAATATGCGCTGAGCAAATGTGTCATGAATGGCTTGGTCGACTGTATAATGTGGGATTGTTTCCTCGAATATGGCGTTTACAAATGTGTCATGAATGGCTTGGTCGACTGTATAAAGTGGGTTTGTTTCCTCGAATATGGCGTTTACAAATGTTTCATGAATGTCTTGGTCGACTGTATAAAGTGGGTTTGTTTCCTCGAATATGGCGTTTACAAATGTTTCATGAATGTCTTGGACGACTGTATAAAGTGGTTTTGTTTCCTCGAATATGGCGTGAGCAAATGTTTCATTAATGTCTTGGTCGACTGTATAAAGTAGGTTTGTTTCCTCGAATATGGCGTGAGCAAATGTTTCTTGAATGTCTTGGTCGACTGTATAAGGTGGTTTTGTTTTCTGAAATGTAGCGTGAGCAAATGCTTCATGAATGTCTTGGTCGACTGTATAAGGTAGTTTTGTTTCTTCGAATATGGCGTGAGCAAATGTTTCATTAATGTCTTGGTCGACTGTATAAAGTGGGTTTGTATTCTGAAATGTAGCGTGAGCAAATGCTTCATGAATGTCTTGGTCGACTGTATAAGGTGGTTTTGTTTCCTCGAATATGGCGTGAGCAAATGTTTCATCAATGTCTTGGTCGACTGTATAAGGTGGGTTTGTTTTCTGAAATGTAGCGTGAGCAAATGTTTCATGAATGTCTTTGTCGACTGTATAAGGTGGTTTTGTTTCCTGAAATGTAGCGTAAGCAAATGTTTCATGAATGTCTTGGTCCACTGTATAAGGTGGGTTTGTTTTCTGAAATGTAGCGTGAGCAAATGTTTCATGAATGTCTTGGTCGACTGTATAAGGTGGTTTTGTTTCCTGAAATGTAGCGTGAGCAAATGTTTCATGAATGTCTTGGTCGACTGTATAAGGTGGGTTTGTTTTCTGAAATGTAGCGTGAGCAAATGTTTCATGAATGTCTTGGTCGACTGTATAAGGTGGTTTTGTTTTCTGAAATGGTAGCGTGAGCAAATGCTTCATGAATGTCTTGGTCGACTGTGTAATGTGGTTTTGTTTCCTCGAATATGGCGTAGGCAAATGTTTCATGAATGTCTTGGTCGACTGTATAAGGTGGTTTTGTTTCCTCGAATATGGCGTGAGCAAATGTTTCATTAATGTCTTGGTCGACTGTATAAAGTAGGTTTGTTTTCTCGAATATGCCGGGAGCAAATGTTTCATGGATGTCTTGGTCGAGTGTTATAAGGTGGGTATGTTTCTTCAAATATGCCGGAAGCAAAGGTTTCATGAATGTCTTTTTCAATTGCGTAACGTGGGTTTGTTTCTTCGAATATGCGCTGAGCAAATGTGTCATAAATGGCTTGGTCGACTGTATAACGTGGGTACGTTTCCTCGAATATGCCGTTAGCAAATGTGTCATGATTGACCTGGTCTACTGTGTAACGTGGGTTTGTTTTCTGGAATATGCCGGATCAAAGGTTTTATGAATGTCTTGTTCGACTGTATAACGTTGGTTTGTGTTCTCGAATATTCCGTGAGCAGAAGTCATGAATGTTTAGAGACTGTATAAGGTGGGGTTTTCTCGAATATGCCGGGAGCGAAGGTTTGATGAATGTCTTGGTCGACTGTATAAGGTGTGTTTTTTTCTCGAATATGCCGTTATCAAAGGTTTCATGGAAGGCTTGATCGACAGTATAACGTAGGATTGTTTCCTCGAATATGCCGTATTGAAAGGTTTCATGAATGTCTTGGTCGACTGTATAAGGTGTGTTTGTTTTCTCGAATATGCCGTTATCAAAGGTTTCATGGAAGGCTTGATCGACAGTATAACGTGGGATTGTTTCCTCGAATTTCCCGTGATCAAATGTTTCATAAATGTCTTGGTCGGCATTGAGGTGGGTTTGTTTTCTCGAATATGCCGTATGTTTCATGAATGTCTTGGTCGGCATTGAGGTGGGTTTGTTTTCTCGAATTTGCCGTATTGAAAGGTTTGATGAATGTCTTGGTCGACTGTATAAGGTGTGTTTGTTTTCTCGAATATGCCGTTATCGAAGGTTTCATGGAAGGCTTGATCGACAGTATAACGTGGGATTGTTTTCTCGAATTTCCCGTGATCAAAGGCTTCATGGATGGCTTGGTCGACTGTATAAGGTGTGTTTGTTTTCTCGAATATGCCGTTATCGAAGGTTTCATGGAAGGCTTGATCGACAGTATAACGTGGGATTGTTTCCTCGAATATGCCGTATGTTTCATGAATGTCTTGGTCGGCATTGAGGTGGGTTTATTTTCTCGAATATGCTGTATTGAAAGGTTTCATGAATGTCTTGGTGGACTGTATAACGAGGGTTTGTTTCCTCGAATATGCCGTATTCAAAAGTTTCATGGATGGCTTGGTCGACTTTATAAGGTGGGTTTGTTTTCTCGAATATGCCGTGATCAAAGGCTTCATGACTGTCTTAGTCGACTGTATAATGTGGGTTTGTTTTCTCGTATATGCCGTATTCAAAGGTTTCATGAATGTAATGGTCGACTGTATAAAGTGGGTTTGTTTTCTCGAATTTGCCGTTTTCAAAAGTTTCATGAATGTCTTGGTCGACTGTATAACTTGGGTTTGTTTTCTCGAATATCCCGTGATCAAAGGTTTCATGAATGTCTTGGTCGACTGTATAACGTGGGTTCGTTTTCAGAATATGTCGTATTTAAAGGTTTCATGAATGTTGTTGTCGACTGTATAAGGTGGGTTTGTTTCCTCGAATATTCCGTGAGGAGATGTGTCAATAATATTTTTGACTACTGTATAACGTGTTTTTTTCTCGAATATGCCGGAAAAAAGGTTTGATGAATGTCTTGGTCGACTGTATAACGTGGGTTTGTTTCCTCGAATATGCGGTGAGCAAATGTTTCATGAATGTCTTGGTCGACTGTTTAACGTGGGTTTGATTTCTCGAATATGCCGCGATCAGAGGTTACATGAATGTCTTGGTCGACTGTATAACGTTGGTTTGTTCTCTCGAATATGCCGTGATCAAAAGTTTCATAAATGTTTTGGTCAACTTTATAAGGTGGTTTTTTTCCTCGAATATGCCGTGATCTAAGGTTTCATGGGTGTCTTAGTCGACTGTATAGTGTGGGTTTGTTTTCTCGAATATGCCGTGATCAGAAGTTTCATAAATGTCTTGGTCGACTTTGTAACGTAGGTTTGTTTTCTCGAATATGCCGTGATCAAAGGTTTCATGGGTGTCTTAGTCGACTGTATAACGTGGGTTTGTTTTCTCGAATATGTCGTAATCAAAGTTTTCATGGGTGTGTTAGTCGACTGTATAGCGTGGGTTTGTTTTCTCGAATATGCCGTGATCAGAAGTTTCATAAATGTCTTGTTCGACTTTATAACGTAGGTTTGTTTTCTCGAATATGCCGTGATCAAAGGTTTCATGTATGTCTTTGTCGACTGTATAACGTGGGTTTGTTTTCTCGAATATGCCGTGATCAAAGGTTTCATGGATGTGTTAGACGACTGTATAACGTGGGTATGTTTTCTCGAATATGCCGTGATCAAAGGTTTCATGAATGTCTTGGCCGACTGTATAACGTGGTTTGGTATCCTCGAATATGCCGTGATCAAAGGTTTCATGAATGTCTTGGTCGACTGTATAACGTGGGTTTGTTTCCTCGAATATGCCGTGATCAAAGGTTTCATGGAAGGCTTGGTCGACTGTATAACGTGGGTTTGTTTTCTCGAATATGCCGTATTCAAAGGTTTCATGAATGTTTTGGTCGACTGTATAAGTTGGGTTTGTTTTCTCGAATATGCCGTGATCAAAGGTTTCATGGGTGTCTTAGTCGACTGTATAACGTGGGTTTGTTTTCTCGAATATGCTGTGACCAAAGGTGTCATGGGTGTCTTAGTCGAAAATATAACGTGGGTTTGTTTCCTCGAATATGCCGTGATCAAAGGTTTCATGGAAGGCTTGGTCGACTTTATAAGGTGGGTTTGTTTTCTGGAATATGCCGTGATCAAAGGTTTCATAAATGTCCAGGTCGACTTTATAAGGTGCTTTTGTTTCATCGAATATTCCGTGAGCATATGTTTCATGAATATCTTGGTCGACTGTATAACGTGGGTTTGTTGTCTCGAGTATTCCGTGAGGAGATATGTCAATAATATTTTGAAAGTCTGTATTACGTGGTTTTTTCTCGAATATGCCGGGAGCAAAGGTTTGATAAATGTCTTGGTCGGCTGTATAAGGTTGGTTTGTTTTCTCGAATATGCCGTGATCAAAGGTTTCAAAGATGGCTTTTCGACTGCATAACTTGGCGTTGTTTTCTCGAATATGCCATATTCAAATGTTTCATGAATGTCTTGGTCGACTTTATAAGGTGGGTTTGTTTTCTTGAATATGCCGTGATCAAAGGTTTCATGAATGTCTTAGTCGACTGTATAACGTGGGTTTGTTTTCTCGTATATGCCGTATTCAAAGGTTTCATGACTGTCATGGTCGACTGTATAACGTGGGTTTGTTTTCTCGAATTTGCCGTTTTAAAAATTTTCATGAATGTCTTGGTCGACTGTATAACCTGGGTTTGTTTTCTCGAATATGCCGTGATCAAAGCGTTCATGAATATCTTGGTCGACTGTATAACGTGGGTTCGTCTTCCCGAATATGCCGTATTTAAAGGTTTCTAGAATATTTTGGTCGACTGTATAAGGTGGGTTTGTTTCCTCGACTATTCCGTAAGGAGATGTGTCAATAATATTTTTGACGACTGTATAACGTGTTTTTTTCTCAAATATGCCGTATTCAAAGGTTTCATAAATATCTTGGTCAACTTTATAACGTAGGTTTATTTTCTCAAATATGCCGTGATCAAAGGTTTCATGAATGTCTTAGTCGACTGTATAACGTGGGTTTGTTTTCTCGAATATGCCGTGATCAGAAGTTTCATAAATGTCTTGGTCGACTTTGTAACGTAGGTTTGTTTTCTCGAATATGCCGTGATCAAGGGTTTCATGGGTAGCTTAGTCGACTGTATAACGTGGGTTTGTTTTCGCGAATATGCCGTGATCAAAGGTTTCGTGGATGTCTTAGTCGACTGTATAACGTGGGTTTGTCTTCTCGAATATGCCGTGATCAAAGGTTTCATGGATGTGTTAGACGACTGTATAACGTGGGTATGTTTACTCGAATATTCCGTGGGCAAATGTTTCATGAATGTCTTGGTCAACTGTATAATGTGGGTTTGTTTCCTCAAATATTCTATGGGGAAAAGTATCATGAACGTCTTGGTCGACTGTATAAGTTGGGTTTGTTTCCTCGAATATGGCGTGAGCAAATGTTTAATGAATGTCTTGGTCGGCTGTATAACGTGGGTTTGTTTTCTCGAATATGCCGTGATCGAACGTTTCATGGGTTACTTAGTCGACTGTATAACGTGGGTTTGTTTACTCGAAAATTCTGTGATCAAAGGTGTCATGGGTGTCTTGGTCTACTGTATTACGTGGGTTTGTTTCCTCGAATATGCCGTGATCAAAGGTTTCATGGATGTCTTAGTCGACTGTATAACGTGGGTTTTTTTCTCGAATATGCCGTGATCAAAGGTTTCATGGATGTCTTAGTCGACTATATAAGGTGGGTTTGTTTTCTCGAATATTTTTTTTTTCGAGTGGAGGAAAAATACTTTTGCGTACTAACCCCATAAATGGGAGTGTGGGACTCCACCGCGGCGCGAGACGCGGCCCTACCCACTAAAAAACCTCCACCGGAGAGAATTCAGGTATAGGTGTGGCAGTACCGCCTATGCACCTGCGGATTTGAGGTGTAGGTATATTGGCCAGCCCTCAGGGCTTGAGCCTGTGCAAGGAGAGGAGGCCGGACGTAACCATGACCGAAGCCCTGATTACGCCCTGGCGAATTTGGAAGTTTGGTGATATGTCATTCCTTGTTCACGCCGAGGTGTTTCGTCTTGTTATATTGTAGGTGTTGATCATCACAGGTGCACCCTTGTGTGCGAGTCGGATTTTGAGCCGCAGGCTGCGTCCCTGAAACAAATCATTCTAGGCATGCACAATGCATATATTTACACTTATTTGTATTAGTCGTTAGTTGTATTGAATGAATTTATTTGACGATTAGCTCTAATCTGGAAGTTGACTCCGCCTTATGGCTTCGTTTCTTTATCATGTATAGTTAATGGTAATTTGTGTTTTAAGGGTGTTTAGCTCCGCCTAGTGGCGTCGTCATTTTCTTATGATTATTTTGTGTTTGTTATATTAATTGTGAGTATTTGTTTTACAGCCGTTTGGCATCGTCCTTATCTCTAATACACTGTTTCATTATCCATAATCCTAGCCTGGTCGTATAGATTGCGCACACGGCGGGCTGCCTGCCTGAAAATGCAGGTGCGAGCCAGTGCCACTCGCAGGGGATCCCTCTCTCCCCGGGGGCCGCCTTGACTCGAAGAGCAAGGACTTCGAGGGCTACCAACGGTCACGTGGTGACGCCGCAGTCATGGGTATTGTGGTAATGTTATTAATGAGTCGAGGTATGCTTGAATATCTATTTCGGGCTCCCCTAGGCCAAAGGTTCTGTCGAATAGTGACAGCGGTCTTTTGTGCTTGTTCTCCTGGGTTTCATAAGTACGTAGTTCTTGTATTAGTCTATTCTTGTTCTTTCCCTTGTGGTTATAGAGATTGAAGCTTAGACTCTTTACGAATTCTTCGATAGTGTGTAGTTTTAATTCCTGGTGTAGTAAATATGCCGGCGCTACCGGTGGTTGTTTCGTTATTATTCGTATTATCCTGTTTTGCAGTGTTTGTAGCTTATGCATGTGCGTCTTGGCCGCATATCCCCAGACAGGGGCTGCATACGTCATGATTGGCCTAATTAGGGTTTTGTATAGTGTGAGTCCCATATTTATTTTTAGCTGGTTATTTATGTTAAATATTGGGTACAGTCTATTTAGCTGACCATTTGTCTTGGCTCTGACTTTAGCAATGTGCTTATTCCAGGTCAGGCCCTGATCCATGATAAGACCTAAATAGGTCACATGGTCCTTCCATTCGATTCTCTCGCCTTGATAATTAAGTGGCTGGAGAGCATGCTTATCTTTGCGGTGAAATAATCTTTTGGTGAAGACTATCGCTTGTGTTTTTCTGGGATTGACCTTGATTCTCCACTTTGTGAACCAGGGTTCAAGTACATTTAACGCATTTTGCAAGCGCAAGTGGATTATTTTGGGTTGAGTAAACTGCGTTACTATAGCAGTGTCATCTGCATATATGTATTTATTTGATCTAACAAGATCGGGCATATCATTTATATATAAATTAAAGAGCGTCGGCCCCAATAGACTTCCTTGTGGGACTCCGGCCTTGATTGGTTTAGTGCTTGAGACTGCTTCCTCTACCGACGTATGAAAGCGTCGATCGCGGAGGTAATCCCTAATGAGGGCTACAGCGGAGTCTTGGAAATTGAATTGTCTTAACTTCTTTAGGAGCCCGGCGTGCCATACTTTATCAAACGCGCGCTCGATGTCCAGATAAATGGCTCCTGTTGATTTATTCGTATTATAACCTTTGGTAATTTCCTCCGTCATTCTTAGTAATTGTAGAGTGGTTGAATGCTGGGCTCTAAACCCAAACTGTTCTGGTATCAGAATATTATGTTGGTGTATGTGCTTATTTATTCGCTTCAGTATAACCTTTTCGAGTATTTTGCTTAAAGTGTTCAAGAGGCTTATTGGCCTATAGTTCATGGGATGTGCGAGATTTTTGTTAGCTTTTGGAAACAACAAAATTTTGCCTTCTTTCCACGCTGGGGGAAACCGGCCTTGTTCAAGCGTATAACTAAAGATATTCGCTAGTGTCTTCAGCGCTCTGGTCGGGAGATTCTTTAGTACCGCATTTGGTATCTTGTCCGGTCCAGGTGCTTTCCTGGTTGGCAGGTGTTTAATGATCCAGCCAATTTCGCCCGGGTTTGTTTTTCTCATGTTATTGTGTGTTCGCATTTGGCCTATATTATCGGCTTCAGTTTCTGTCTCTAATATAAATCCGTCTTGTACAGCTGGAAGATTTGGAGAGAACATCTTTTCGAGTGTGACCGCGAAGGCTTCCGCCTTGGCCAGGGGAGTTTCCGCTACCGTATTGTTGATTTGGAGGGGAGGTATATTAATCTGATTGCGCGCTAGGCTCTTCGCTATTCGCCAGACCGTGTGTTGTTGAGGGTTTAAATTCTCGAGTGTATTGTCCCATTAGTTTTGGATATATGTTCTAGCACGTTCATTTGCGAGTTCTCTGGCTTGATAGTATTCTGCTCTGTGTAGTATGTTTCTAGTTCTTTGCCATTTGCGTCTGGCCTTATTTTGTGCTTGTTGTAGCATTTTTACGTCATAAGGAAATTTAGCATTAATAGAGCGTGGCTGTGTAAATGGTACGTGAGCCGAGGTGGCTATTTTAATAGCCGTTTCTAATTTGCCTATGGCGGCGTCTTGCTCGGCGGCAGAATTTATTTCCAGATCTGGGAGGTAGTGATCTACTGTGGTTTTAAAGCTTTCCCAGTCAACTTCGTTATAATTGTGCCTTAGTGGAGCTGGTTTAAACGCAATCGGTGCATTAATGATCATCAAGACCGGTAAATGATCCGATGTGAGCTCCTGCATGACTTCTATGTCAATGTTATAGCGTATGTTATTTAGAAGTGCTATATCTAGTATGTCCGGCGTGTGATTCGGCATATGCGGTATAAACGTGGGCTCTTCCAGGCCTGTTACTAAGTAATTTCTATTGTTTATGTAATTCAGTAGCTTAACACCTTGTGCGTTAGAGTTCTTGCAATTCCATAGAAAGTGTTTGCAGTTAAAGTCTCCTGCCGCAATTACTCTCGGTCCTAAATTCATTATTTTGTCCAAGTCGTCCGTATTTAAGTTCCCAGGGGGATTGTAGACAGACGCTATTACGACTTCGGTGTTGTCGATGCTGAGTTTTATTGCCGTGGTTTCGGCGTGATTCAAGTCCGAATATGCCGTGATCAACTGTTTCATGAATGTCTTAGTCGACTGTATAACGTGGGTTTGTTTCCTCGAATATACCGTGATCAAAGGTTTCATGGAAGGCTTGGTCGACTTTATAAGGTGGGTTTGTTTTCTGGAATATGCCGTGATCAAATTTTTTATAAATGTCTTGGTCGACTTTATAAGGTGGGTTTGTTTTCTCGAATATGCCGTATTCAAAGGTTTCATAAATTTCTTGCTCGACTTTATAATATAGATTTATTTTCTCGAATATTCCGTGAGCAGATGTATCATGAATGTCTTGGTCGACATTATAAGGTGGGTTTGTTTTCTCGAATACACCGGGAGCAAATGTTTCATGACTGTCTTGGTCGACTGTATAAGGTGGGTTAGTTTTCTCGAATATGGCGTGAGCAATTGTTTCATGATGTCTTGGTCAACTGTGTAATGTGGGTTTGTTTTCTCGAATATACCGGGAGCAAATGTTTCATGAATGTCTTGGTCGACTGTATAAGGTGGGTTTGTTTTCTCGAATTTGGCGTGAGCAATTGTTTCATGATGTCTTGGTCAACTGTGTAATGTGGGTTTGTTTTCTGGAATATACCGGGAGCAAATGTTTCATGAATGTCTTGGTCGACTGTATAAGGTGGGTTTGTTTTCTCGAATATGGCGTGAGCAATTGTTTCATGATGTCTTGGTCAACTGTGTAATGTGGGTTTGTTTTCTCGAATATACCGGGAGCAAATGTTTCATGATGTCTTGGTCAACTGTGTAATGTGGGTTTGTTTTCTGGAATATACCGGGAGCAAATGTTTCATGAATGTCTTGGTCGAATGAATAACGTGGGTCTGTTTCTTCGAATATACCGGGAGCAAATGTTTCATGAATGTCTTGGTCGACTGTATAAGGTGGGTTTGTTTCCTCGAATATACGGTGAGCAAATGTTTCATGAATGTCTTGGTCGACTGTATAAGGTGGGTTTGTTTCCTCGAATATGCGGTGAGCAAATGTTTCATGAATGTCTTGGTCGACTGTATAACGTGGGTTTGTTTCCTCGAATATGCGGTGAGCAAATGTTTCATGAATGTCTTGGTCGACTGCATAAGGTGAGTTTGTTTCTTCAAATATGCCGGGAGCAAATGTTTCATGGATGTCATGGTCGACTGTATAAGGAGGGTTTGTTTTATCGAATATGCCGTGATCAAAAGTTTCATAAATGTCTTGGTCGACATTATAAGGTGGTTCTTTTCCTCGAATATGCCGTGATCAAAGGTTTCATGGGTGTTTTGGTCGACTGTATAACGTGGGTTTGTTTTCTCGAATATGCCGTATTCAAAGGTTTCATAAATATCTTGGTCAACTTTATAACGTAGGTTTATTTTCTCGAATATGCCTTGATCAAGGGTTTCATGAATGTCTTAGCCGACTGTGTAACGCGTGTTTTTGTTCTCGAATATGCCGTGATCAGAAGTTTCATAAATGTCTTGGTCGAATGTATAACGTGGGTTTGTTTCCTCGAATATGCCGTGATCAAAGGTTTCATGGGTGTCTTAGTCGACTGTATAACCTGGATTTGTTTTCTCGAATATGCCGTGATCTAAGGTTCCATGGATGTGTTAGACGACTGTATAACGTGGGTATGTTTTCTCGAATATGCCGTGATCATAGGTTTCATGAATGTCTTGGTTGACTGTATAACGTGGGTTTGTTTCCTCGAATATGCCGTGATCAAAGGTTTCATGAATGTGTTGGTCGACTGTATAACGTGGGTTTGTTTTCTCGAATATGCCGTATTCAAAGGTTTCATGAATGTTTTGGTCGACTGTATAAGTTGGGTTTGTTTCCTCGAATATGGCGTTAGCAAATGTTTCATGAATGTCTTGGTCGGCTGTATAACGTGGGTTTGTTTTTTCGAATATGCCGTGATCAAAGGTTTCATGCGTGTCTTAGTCGACTGTATAACGTGGGTTTGTTTTCTCGAATATGCCGTGATCAAAGCTTTCATGAATGTCTTAGTCAACTGTATAACGTGGGTTTGTTTTCTCGAATATGCCGTGATCAAAGGTTTCATGGGTGGCTTAGTCGACTGTATAACGTGGGTTTGTTTTCTCGAATATGCTGTGATCAAAGGTGTCATGGGTGTCTTATTCGCCTGTATAACGTGTGTTTGTTTCCTCGAATATGCCGTGATCAAAGGTTTCATTGAAGGCTTGGTCGACTTTATAAAGTGGGTTTGTTTTCTCGAATAAGCCGTATTCAAAGGTTTCATAAATTTCTTGGTCGACTTTATAACGTAGATTTATTTTCTCAAATATTCCGTGAGCAGATGTGTCAATAATATTTTGAAAGACTGTATAACGTGGCTTTTTTCTCGAATATGCCGGGAGCAAAGGTTTCATGAATGTCTTGGTCGGCTGTATAAGTTGGGTTTGTATTCTCGAATATGCCATGATCAAAGGTTTCAAGGATGGCTTTTCGACTGTATAACGTGGGTTTGTTTTCTCGAATATTCCGTGAGGAGATGTGTCAATAATATTTTGAAAGACTGTATAACGTGGTTTTGTTTCCTCGAATATGCCGTGATCAAAGGTTTCATGAATGTCTTAGTCGACTGTATAACGTGGGTTTGTTTCCTCGAATATGCCGTGATCAAATGTTTCTTGAATGTCTTGGTCGACTTTATAAGGTGGGTTTGTTTCCTCGAATATGCCGTGATCAAAGGTTTCATGGATGGCTTGGTCGACTGTATTACGTGGGTTTGTTTTCTCGAATATGCCGTGTTCAAATGTTTCATGAATATCTTGGTCGACTTTATAAGGTGGGTTTGTTTTCTCGAATATGCCGTGATCAAAGGTTTCATGAATATCTTGGTCGACTTTATATCGTGGGTTTGTTTTCTCGAATATGCCGTGATCAAAGGTTTCATTGATGTTTTGGTCGACTGTATAAGGTGAGTTTGTTTTCTCGAATATGCCGTGATCAAAGGTTTCATGAATGTCTTGGTCGACTTTATAACGTGGGTTTGTTTCCTCGAATATGCCGTGATCAAATGTTTCTTGAATGTCTTGGTCGACTTTATAAGGTGGGTTTGTTTCCTCGAATATGCCGTGATCAAAGGTTTCATGGATGGCTTGGTCGACTGTACTATGTGGGTTTGTTTTCTCGAATATGCCGTATTCAAATGTTTCATGAATATCTTGGTCGACTTTATAAGGTGGGTTTGTTTTCCCGAATATGCCGTGATCAAAGGTTTCATGGGTGTCTTAGTCGACTGTATAAGTTGGGTTTGTTTCCTCGAATATGCCGTGATCAAAGGTTTCATGGGTGTCTTAGTCGACTGTATAACGTCCGTTTGTTTCCACGAATATGCTGTGATCAAAGGTTTCATGAATGTCTTAGTCGACTGTATAACGTGGGTTTGTTTCCTCGAATATGCCGTGATCAAATGTTTCTTGAATGTCTTGGTCGACTTTATAAGGTGGGTTTGTTTCCTCGAATATGCCGTGATCAAAGGTTTCATGGGTGTCTTAGTCGACTGTATAAGTTGGGTTTGTTTCCTCGAATATGCCGTGATCAAATGTTTCATGGGTGTCTTAGTCGACTGTATAACGTCCGTTTGTTTCCACGAATATGCTGTGATCAAAGGTTTCATGAATGTCTTAGTCGACTGTATAACGTGGGTTTGTTTCCTCGAATATGCCGTGATCAAATGTTTCTTGAATGTCTTGGTCGACTTTATAAGGTGGGTTTGTTTCCTCGAATATGCGTGATCAAAGGTTTCATGGATGGCTTGGTCAACTGTATAACGTGGGTTTGTTTCCTCGAATATGGCGTGAGAAAATGTTTAATGAATGTCTTAGTCGACTGTATAACGTCCGGTTGTTTCCACGAATATGCTGTCATCAAAGGTTTCATGAATGTCTTATTCGACTGTATAACGTGGGTATGTTTTCTCGAATATACCGTGATCAAAGGTTTCATGAATATCTTGGTCAACTGTATAACGTGGGTTTGTTTCCTCGAATATGCCGTGATCAAAGGTTTCATGGATGGCTTGGTCAACTGTATAACGTGGGTTTGTTTCCTCGAATATGGCGTGAGAAAATGTTTAATGAATGTCTTAGTCGACTGTATAACGTCCGGTTGTTTCCACGAATATGCTGTCATCAAAGGTTTCATGAATGTCTTATTCGACTGTATAACGTGGGTATGTTTTCTCGAATATACCGTGATCAAAGGTTTCATGAATATCTTGGTCAACTGTATAACGTGGGTTTGTTTCCTCGAATATGGCGTGAGCAAATGTTTAATGAATGTCTTAGTCGACTTATAACGTGGGTTTGGTATCTCGAATATACTGTGATCAAAGGTTTCATGGGTGTCTTAGTCGACTGTATAACGTGGGTTTGTTTTCTCGAATATGCCGTGATCAAAGGTTTCATGGATGTCTTAGTCGACTATATAAGGTGGGTTTGTTTTCTCGAATATGCCGTGATCAAAGGTTTCATGGATGGCTTGGTCAACTGTATAACGTGGGTTTGTTTCCTCGAATATGGCGTGAGAAAATGTTTAATGAATGTCTTAGTCGACTGTATAACGTCCGGTTGTTTCCACGAATATGCTGTCATCAAAGGTTTCATGAATGTCTTATTCGACTGTATAACGTGGGTATGTTTTCTCGAATATACCGTGATCAAAGGTTTCATAAATATCTTGGTCAACTGTATAACGTGGGTTTGTTTCCTCGAATATGCCGTGATCAAAGGTTTCATGGATGGCTTGGTCAACTGTATAACGTGGGTTTGTTTCCTCGAATATGGCGTGAGAAAATGTTTAATGAATGTCTTAGTCGACTGTATAACGTCCGGTTGTTTCCACGAATATGCTGTCATCAAAGGTTTCATGAATGTCTTATTCGACTGTATAATGTGGGTATGTTTTCTCGAATATACCGTGATCAAAGGTTTCATGAATATCTTGGTCAACTGTATAACGTGGGTTTGTTTCCTCGAATATGGCGTGAGCAAATGTTTAATGAATGTCTTAGTCGACTGTATAACTTGGGTTTGTTTCCTCGAATATACCGTGATCAAAGGTTTCATGAATATCTTGGTCAACTGTATAACGTGGGTTTGTTTCCTCGAATATGCCGTGATCAAATGTTTCATGGATGTCTTAGTCGACTATATAAGGTGGGTTTGTTTTCTCGAATATGCCGTGATCAAAGGTTTCATGAATGTCTTAGTCGACTGTATAACGTGGGTTTGTTTACTCGAATATACCGTGATCAAAGGTTTCATGGAAGGCTTGGTCGAATTTATTAGGTGGGTTTGTTTTCTGGAATATGCCGTGATCAAAGGTTTTATAAATGTCTTGGTCGACTTTATAAGGTGGGTTTTTTTCTCGAATATGCCGTATTCAAAGGTTTCATAAATTTCTTGCTCGACTTTATAATATAGATTTATTTTCTCGAATATTCCGTGAGCAGATGTATCATGAATGTCTTGGTCGACTTTATAAGGTGGGTTTGTTTTCTCGAATATGCCGTGATCAAAGGTTTCATGAATGTCTTTGTCGACTTTATAAGGTGGGTTTTTTTCTCGAATATGCCGTGATCAAAGGTTTCATGAATGTCTTGGTCGGCTTTATATCGTGGGTTTGTTTTCTCGAATATGCCGTGATCAAAGGTTTCATGAATGCCTTGGTCGACTTTATAAGGTGAGTTTGTTTTCTCGAATATGCCGTGATCAAAGGTTTCACGGATGTTTTGGTAGACTGAATAAGGTGGGTTTGTTTCCTCGAATATGCCGTGATCAAAGGTTTAATGGATGTTTTGGTCGACTGTATAAGGTGAGTTTGTTTTCTCGAATATGCCGTGATCAAAGGTTTCATGAATGTCTTGGTCGACTTTATAAGGTGAGTTTGTTTTCTCGATTATGCCGTGATCAAAGGTTTCATGGATGTTTCGGTCGACTGTATAAGGTGAGTTTGGTCACGGTATTTTCTGCTCATGTTTTAGTGAACAGTATTATCTCGTGAAGGTGCGGTTACATTAGAAACCAGGAGCAGCTTACGTTTCTCCAAGAAACGTGATCGACAAGAAACTAGAGTTACTTGCCAACAGTTGCATGTTAGCGAGATCTGTTTACTTCCATTGCTTGTACTTTCACAAACGCTTTATTTTTTTTTTTTTTTTTACAGATTATAAATAGGAAGAGAGCTATGAAGATTTGAAATAGTACTTTAACGGGGGAAGTCTAGCAGATATGAAACTCGCTCTTGTTCCTAATGCAATGCAGGACGGCCCCGTACACAATATATAATTTCCTGACCTGCTTTTCTGGCTTTTTTCTCTCTCCCCCCTCTTTCTGTTTCTCTTGGTCTGTCTGTTTCGCATCGATTGTTTGGTTTCGTCGCGGTCACTTCGTAAAACGGAACATTGCAAGCGTTTTTAGCGTTGCTAGATCTATCTTCTCTGTAATGTTAGGTTATATCTGGAAACAGCTTTGTGAGTCCCTCCCCATTCTGTCTTACATTCACATGCCCACTATATTCTTATATAGCTTCTATGAAGTATTATTTCAAAAGGTGTTTCTTGTATGTGCTTCGAGTTAATTGGGCTAAACGTTCATACAAATAGCTTGTTTATAGGCAGCAACGAGATACCCATTGTTAAATATATAAAATCGAGTCGCTATTTGCAGGCCTTGAAATTCCATCACATTGCGTGAATCTATTGAAGGTAGGCAGCACTTCAAAAAGTGATATCACAAACGTATTAAAAAATTCAAATCAATAATAACGGATATCTCAGAAATGGCTAATGATAAAAAAGTTACCTTTTGTGTAGAAGGTTAGAGTTTACCAGTTATGAAAAATTCCTTCACGAATGAAGAGGATTTCACAGGCTGTTCCCAGAAATTTCAAGATATACGTTTTATTTGGCATGCAAAATATCTTAAATATACGGTCCTATTTTAATCAAAAGTTTACAGCCATTTTTGACAAAATTAAACACAACGAAAGATTTTATATGTTAAGGGTAGGTTGTAGTGGGGGAGGATTTTCTTGAAAAACCAAATCAACACGCACTATATCGAATTTTTGGGTGGAATACAATATAAAGCGAAGAGGGCGTTATAAACCTGTGTGGGTCAAAAGCCGAGCGAGCGTCCTGGTACAGAAACAACAGCGCTGAAGTTTCCGTTAGGTGCCTGATGGATGAGAAATGTGGGCCAAAGACTCAGCAGAAAAACAACTGTACATCGAGTGCAGTAGTTTTCTAGGTACCGACACGAAAGGTCTGGGCTTCAAATCCTCCCTCAATAGGAGGCTTTCATTTCATGTATGGTCAGTGTCGCTGCCGCATGGAGCTTTAATCGCTCCACCCTTAGAACCCAACTTGGGGATCAAAGCATGTGCGCGCGATTATCTGTGTTTACAACAAATATCTTAATTAAATATTGTTGCAAAGTTTTGATGAATAATAAATAGTAAGGCTCGAGTTTCCTTTCAACACTGTGTGGTGTCGTTCACCCCTTTTCTCAATTCATATCATAACGAATGAGCACTCCATAAGAAAATAAACATGTCTGCTGAACAGAGCTAACGCGGAGCGATTCAAAATGTTTTGCTTACATCAAGTCCGGTAGAGAAAGTCATATGAATGTAATACGTCAGAATTTTTGTTGAACTGCATTTGCCGTTATCGTTATAAAGAGAAAATATTTGTCTGTATGTGTTGGTCTCGAGAACACTCAACTGATGTTCATAATCCATTCACCATTGAAAACCACTTTTCTTCCCGACAGACATGGGCTATAAGACAGCTTATATAAAGCGTGTTTTTAAAGTATGTACCGATAATTTTTTATTATTTTCCAAATACTTTATTATCATTCATTACCTTACGCTACTTCTCCGCGTTTTTCAGACTCTTGTCGTAACGGGAAACGAGTTTTTGGATGTCTTCGTCAAAGAATGACGCCTCCTGTGATGGAAACCAACTCTACACTTCTTGTTTCAGCGTCGTTTCCATCAAGCAATTTCTCCAGATGAAAATCGCTTGGTGTCATATCCGGACTGTAGGGAGATTGGTGTAATTGTTCCCAAGCGACAAGATTTTGAGTTTGTTTGGCTGGGCTTTGTCACCCATTAGTGTTTCCCCACAATTGGCGACGAATGTTTGCTATCGTAACATTTCTCGCATTCAAAAAAACACGAACCACTGATCTGACCTCAGAGTCGGCGGGTTTTCGAAACGCTCTAACAGCAGGAAAACACAGTCACAGGTGTCTGGCTTCCTAATGAATGGGGGAAGTAATCGCGCATGCTCAAAATGTCGATTGCAGCGCAAAATTTAAAACAGTATTTACTAAACGTGAGTGTTAGAACATGTTGAAATTACGTCTTTTGTCTGAAGTTGAGAATGTCATGGATGGTGGTTGTTGTTCCACAGAAAATAATACAAATGCAAGCAACTAAGACAAAAGACAATCGGAATACGTACAGTTCAAATGTTCGCAGATCTACAGAAACAGCAAGTGTAACTGGCATATAAAGATCAAACGAAGCAAATAGTGGCTAGTTGCAGGAAAGTGAAGCAGCCAACTATAATATTATTTGTCTGTCCAGATTCACAAAACGGAGCGTTTACTGGAAACTAATGGTTACTCCCTTCCAAAGCCAGCAACTACACAGGAGTTTAGTGTAAAATATGTTATAAATGCAGCAAGAAATAGAGAACGTTTAAAAATACACGAGGAGTATTGAACGTTTCATTCTCGGCATCATGAATAATTACTACCCTCTTTTGTTGAATAAATGACGACAGTCAAGTCGTACCTACACGTACTACGTGGGTAAGAAACCTCGTGAAACGACAATAATACTCGACTATCCTGGCTGATATTTATCAATCAGCCTACGCCCCTGGGTCTTCGCCAAATTGTGTTGCTGTGGGATGTTTGTCACCATGAACTCATTAGTAACTTCTTCTTATTCTTTTCCCAGAGGATACTTGTTGTCACGGGCTTCTAATTAAAATTAGTCACTTTACACAGTATTGATGTCGGAACTCTGCACCATGCACATAACCCTACACGAACGCGCGCATGCAATAGTCGAGATTCGAATGTGGGTTCTCTGCCACTCCAACTGCACCTACGCGTATTTTACATTTTGCAAGCGTGTCTATCAGTGTGGAGGTTTCAGGGCATTTTATTTACTTCTAGCGGTAGCGCTGTGTTAACCATCCCTGAAGTTATGGCCTTCAACAGAATAATTGTAAGGAAGGCAAGAAAATGAGTATCACATCACGCCAAGTATAAGACGGAACAATCTCTTTTCTTACATTCACATGACTCTCTACAAGTAACTGCTCTGACAAAAGCTCCATCTCAAGATAGCTATTCGTTTTATTGCAAGCACTTACAAGGTAAATAGTCAAATCTTTTAAGAGCGGGTCACTATGTGAATGGCATCATCATCAGCAGAAAAAAAAGCCTAAGTATTTGAAAGTTCAAATCAGTAACAAAGAATATCTCGGAAATCGTTGACGCCACAAAACACTTTGTTTGACAAAAGTTTTGTTGTGCAACACTCTACATTTTTTGTATAGTAAGATTCTATATAGGATTTGTTACGGTTCGCCAGTTTACAAAGTCATTCAGAAGAAGAGGACTTCAAGGTTGTTCAAGATATACATTTTATTTGACATAAACCTGTCTTAAATATGTGCTATTTTAATCAAAACCGTTGCAGCCGTTTTTCAGAAAATCAAAAATAAAGAAACATTATTCATGTAAAGGGTAGTTTAGGGTGGAGGTTTTCTTTAAAATCTTCGCGTCGCATCTTCAAAAGATACAGAACTTAAATACCAAATTTGGTATTTATTGGACTCTTCGTTTTTGAGTTGAGGCAGTATTTTTAACACTTAAATGATTTCAATCTAATTATATAACATGTAAATTCAATAACAGCCCGCCTTAAAGCAATATGTGTATGTAATAATTTGTAAAATGTATGTAACAGTCATTGCAAATGTTTATATTATTGTATCCATGTGTAATAATGCATTACGTAATTTAATAATGTAGGAGCTGTGAGAATAATAAGTTAAAAGTTGCTAACAATGAGGTAACCTTGAGGCAATAATGAGTTTGAGAGTTTAACAATACTACTAGTCATTATTACAGCAGCAATAATGTAAATTTTGAGACAGTTTAAAAATAGCCAATCAACAGCCATAAAAAAACTTTAGTTAAATGCAGGTATTCTATTGGAGTAGGATTACCCAATCAGAGACTTGAAAAGCAGAGATTTACAAGTTTAGACGGTTGAAATCTATTCAGTTGCCTGCAGACAGTGATAGTAACCGGATGCAAGATGCGTCCTCTAGAGAAATATAATACGTATTCGTGTGAGACGAAAAATAAGTTTACGTGTTAAAAAGTGCAAGTAATTAAATAAAAAGAATCTCACATCTCTCTATTTCAGTGAGGTGCTATTTAATTTGTGTCAAGCATTAATAAAACAAGGAGTGAATTAAAACTTAAAATCCGTGTAAGCCTACATTCTTCAGTCGCACCACGACCTTGCCAAGATAACCATGTCTCTAAAATAAATACTGACGCAGTCGAGGCAAACATAAATATAATATCTAAAGAAACAGGCAAATTACAAAGCTAATATTTTAAATTTGGGGCGAAGGCTACCGGAAACTGTTTAACATACGTGCGGTTGCAACTACTACAAGTTCGGTTCCCCAACAGTTGAACTATAATACATTATAATACAACTCCTTCCATACGTGGAGCCAATGCAACTGCTATCTTCAAATTGGCGCCAGAACGTGGGGCAAAATAACGAAACAATAACAACGTAAAAATAACAATAAAGAACATTACATCTTCAAATTGGCTTTTCCATATGTGGTGTAAAATAAACAACTCCAACAAAACTCCTTCTTCAGAGTTATGCTCTTTACAGGACATTCTTCTAAAAATGCTCTATTTCGGGCGGATTAAGAGGACCGCAAAACATGTATTCCCAGTGAAATCTCGACGTCTGGTGAAATACAATACTTACTGTAAGTGTGTAGTAGGGAAAGTAATAAATCTAAAGACGGTGGTTCCACAGGCGGATAAAGGTTTGACAATTTATTTGAATTCCAGTTTATTATTTAATGAGGTCATAAAATGTTGAACTGAACACCATCTTCTGCCTTAGATCACGACGTGCTGTGTTTGCTGATAATGGGCGTTCATTCTGCAGGGGACAAATTCCACAGGCACGAAGAGAAATGAGTGCCCCCCCCCAAAACGGTCGCGCAATGTGTATATAGTAGATGAAGTGGCAGAGTTCTATTAGGACAGGATAATAATCAGAGTGCGAGGGGCTTGCAGGACCCGTGGGGGCAGGGATGAACAGGAGATACGAAGAACTAAGATGCGCGCAATCCTGACACCGCTTATGAAGTAATCAACTCGACGATCCTGGGAACTAGCCCTCAGGAAGGGACAGCAGCAAGTCATCCTAGCGTCAGGGAGAAATCCTTTATACAGAGGCAACTCTAATGTTCCACCGCCACTTGACTGTCTATATAGTGATCAACTCGAAGATTCAGGAAACTAGCCCTCAGGAAGGGACAGCAGCCGGTCATCCAAGCGCCAGGTGGAAATGCTCTATACAGGTACAACTCTATTGTTCCACCGCCACGTGTCTGTGTAGTAATCAACTGGGGGGTCCTGGGAACTAGCCCTCAGGAAGGGACAGCAGCAAGTCATCCTAGCGTCAGGGAGAAAGCCTTTATACAGGTACAACTCTACTGTTCCACCGCCACGTGTCTGTGTAGTAATCAACTCGGGGATCCTGGGAACTAGCCCTCAGGAAGGGACAGCAGCCGGTCATCCAAGCACCAGGGAGAAAGCCTTTATACAGGTACAACTCTATTGTTCCACCGCCACGTGTCTGTGTAGTAATCAACTCGGGGGTCCTGGGAACTAGCCCTCAGGAAGGGACAGCAGTCGGTCATCCAAGCACCAGGGAGAAAGCCTTTATACAGGTACAACTCTACTGTTCCACCGCCACGTGTCTGTGTAGTAATCAACTCGGGGGTCCTGGGAACTAGCCCTCAGGAAGGGACATCAGCCGGTTATCCAAACACCAGGGAGAAAGCCTTTATACAGGTACAACTCTATTGTTCCACCGCCACGTGTCTGTCTGTGTAGTAATCAACTGGGGGTCTGTGAACTAGCCCTCAGGAAGAGACAGCAGCCGGTCATCCAAGCACCAGGGAGAAAGCCTTTATACGGGTACAACTCTACTGTTCCACCGCCACGTGTCTGTGTAGTAATCAACTGGGAGTCCTGGGAACTAGCCCTCAGGAAGGGACAGCAGTCGGTCATCCAAGCACCAGGGAGAAAGCCTTTATACAGGTACAACTCTACTGTTCCACCGCCACGTGTCTGTGTAGTAATCAACTCGGGGGTCCTGGGAACTAGCCCTCAGGAAGGGACATCAGCCGGTTATCCAAACACCAGGGAGAAAGCCTTTATACAGGTACAACTCTATTGTTCCACCGCCACGTGTCTGTCTGTGTAGTAATCAACTGGGGGTCTGTGAACTAGCCCTCAGGAAGAGACAGCAGCCGGTCATCCAAGCACCAGGTAGCATTCCTTTATACAGGTACAACTCTACTGTTCCACCGCCACGTGTCTGTCTGTGTAGTAATCAACTGGGGGTCCTAGGAACTAGCCCTCAGGAAGGGACAGCAGCCGGTCATCCAAGCACCAGGGAGAATTCCTTTATACAGGTACAACTCTATTGTTCCACCGCCACGTGTCTGTCTGTGTAGTAATCAACTGGGGGTCTGTGAAGTAGCCCTCAGGAAGAGACAGCAGCCGGTCATCCAAGCACCAGATAGAATTCCTTTATACAGGTACAACTCTACTGTTCCACCGCCACGTGTCTGTCTGTGTAGTAATCAACTGGGGGTCCTGGGAACTAGCCCCCAGGAAGGGACAGCAGCCGGTTATCCAAACACCAGGGAGAATTCCTTTATACAGCGGTAACTCCACTGTTCTGTGCCACGAGCTGGTTCTGTAACCTGAAATATGTCAAGGTGAAGCAGATGAAACGAAAGTATGAGGATATGAATTTCGTGATAGAATAGGAACTACCCCAGCTTTCGCCTACCGGTCCTATGGTATTTGAACGCGGGACCTCCCGAACTGGAGCCTCATATTTTAATGGGGGAGTTAACTTTCTTAGAAGTAACAATCTTGTAGCATTCCTGTTCCTCAACACAAACGTCACGAATACTCAGTGCTGCTGAGTTTCATCAGGAGCGACAGTAGCGTTTCTACGACGTCTTCTGAGATAACTTTGTAGTCACAGATTTCGATGTGGGTAGAAGGGGGAACAGAATCGATTGTTAGTTACATGTTTAAAACCGGGTCGCTACATGCAGACCTCGAATGATGACAGCACTTTTGAAAAAGTGAAACCATAATAACGGATGTCTCCGTTGGAATGACTAATGCCACAAGAAACGTTATCAGAGTGTGTTTTAAAGAGGAGCACAGCTTTTACAAGATTCCTTCTGAATGAAGACTTCACAGTATTTGTCATGGAAATAGCTTATGACATTTTAATCAGTATATTTTGAACCATTTTTGCCATAAGCGTAAATATCGATTTCTTTTTTAAAACAAAAGGTTGTATGGGTTGGGAGAATAATCTTTGTGTAGCATCTTTGGAAGATGCCGAACTTAAGTAACGTTTCGTTTTTGAGGTAAGCTGTTCACACACAGGTACTACTGTTTCTATAAATGGTTTTCTTTTGGATTCAGGGAGCCTCATTTTCGGTGAAATGTTGGCATTGAATGTTGTACACTAAGTAGGCACGCTCGCTATAGCTAAGTAGGAGTGAAAATGAAAATGTTTACTAAACGTGATTGCCTCTTATGTGTGCATGACTTTAACCAGAGTTGCTATATCTCCGAGAACAGTAACTACAATGCGCTCCGAGAACAGTGACAATAAACTGCTATATCCCACAATGCGCTCCGAGAACAGTGACAATAAACTGCCTTATTCCACAATGGTTCTGAGAACAGTGACAATAAACTGCCTTATTCCACAATGGTTCTGAGAACAGTGACAATAAACTGCCTTATTCCACAATGGTTCTGAGAACAGTGACAATAAACTGCCTTATTCCACAATGGTTCTGAGAACAGTGACAATAAACTGCTATATCCCACAATCTGTTCCGAGAACAGTGACAATAAACTGCTATATCCCACAATGCGCTCCGAGAACAGTGACAATAAACTGCTATATCTCACAATGCGCTCCGAGAACAGTGACAATAAACTGCCTTATTCCACAATGGTTCTGAGAACAGTGACAATAAACTGCCTTATTCCACAATCTGTTCCGATAACAGTGACAATAAACTGCTATATCCCACAATGTGTTCCGAGAACAGTGACAGTAAACTGCTACATCCCACAATGCGCTCCGAGAACAGTGACAATAAACTGCTATATCCCACAATGTGTTCCGAGAACAGTCACAATAAATTGCTATATTCCCACAATGCGCTCCGAGAACAGTGACAATAAACTGTTATATCTCACAATGCGCTCCGAGAACAGTGACAATAAACTGCTATATCCCTCAATGCGCTCCGAGAACAGTGACAATAAACTGCTATATCCCACAATATGTTCCGAGAACAGTGACAATAAACTACTATATCCCACACTGTGTTCCGAGAACAGTGACAATAAACTGCTATATCCCACAATGCGCTCCGAGAACAGTGACAATAAACAGCTATATCCCACAATGCGCTCCGAGAACAGTGACAATAAAGTGCTATATTCCACAGTGTTCTGATAACAGTGACAATAAACTGCTGTATCCCACAATGCGCTCCGAGAACAGTGACAAAAAAGTGCTATATTCCACAGTGTGTTCTGATAACAGTGACAATAAACAGCTATATCCCACAATGCGCTCTGAGAACAGTGACAATAAAGTGCTATATTCCACAGTGTGTTCTGATAACAGTGACAATAAACTGCTATATCCCACAATGCGCTCCGAGAACAGTGACAATAAACTACTATATCCCACAATGTGTTCCGAGAACAGTGACAATAAACTGCTATCCCACAATGTGTTCCGAGAACAGTGACAATAAACAGCTATATCCCACAATGCGCTCCGAGAACAGTGACAATAAAGTGCTATATTCCACAGTGTGTTCTGATAACAGTGACAATAAACTGCTGTATCCCACAATGCGCTCCGAGAACAGTAACTATTCTAATCGAGAGACGGCGATGAAGAGCGAGTGCGGGTATCCCACGCTGCGTCTTCTGCTACCCCACGTGGTTGTCTCACACAGTACATCAGCAGGGAGTACGATCCTGTTGTCCCTACTAAACCTCCAGCAGGAAGGGGCGAAGCGAAGAACGTAGAGGGCGAGGCATCTTCCCGACGCCGGCCACCCACCCATATAAGTCTTCCTTCTCAAGAAGTTTCGTTGACGTCGCCCCACACCCCGTCCATTCGCCTGATCCTTCGATCCTGACCAGGAAATTCACTTACAACAAGGTCAGAGTGGCCGATCAAACGGGAATCGAACTCCGGGACCTGGTAGGAGCCATCTCGCCTATGTGAGGACATGGTTCAAGTCCCGGCCGACGGCTATGATTGAGTTTTGTGTGTTACCTGGCAGGGATCTCAACTTAGCTCAACTATACTAACAAATTCTCATATTTAATGCGCAGGAAGAAAAACGGCTCTGGCCTTTCCCCACATTTTTATTTTAAAATAATTCAGTATCATGTACAGAAGGTATTGCATTTCACGCAAGAATTTGATACCGAGATTTCAGCGGAAATACATGTTTTGAGGTGCCTTGAATCCAAATAAAGCATTTTTGAAAACATGTCCGTGTGTCTGTCTTTGCAGAGTATAATTCGAAAATGAAAAGTCGGATAAATACCAAACTTTGTATTTTCCAAGGATGCGACACGAAGATTTTCAAGATGATCCCCCACCCCAGACTGCCCTTTACATGAAACATTCTTCGAAAATTTTGATTTTCTCAAAAATGGCTCTTAACGATTTTGATTAAAATACCACACGTTTAAGATATTTTCATGAAAAATATCTTTATCTTGAATTGTTTGGGAATGTTCCCAAATGTCCTCTTCATTCTTAATGACTTTCGCATAACTGGTAAACCGTAGGAAATAGACAACGTAATAAATTTAGATCTCGTTAAAACACACAGTTTATTTCATGTACATTTTTTTGTGGTGTGAATCATTTTCGAGATATTCCTTGTTGCTTGTTTGAATTTTCCAATACTTATACTTTTTCTCAAATGGAAATTGGTTATTCATTTGTTTTGTCCTGGACATACAAAGAGAATGGAATGCTCCACATAGCAACCAGCTTTTAAAACATTTGACTATCGCTTAAAGCCTACCATATTCCCCTTGCACTTACAAGAGAATTAGCAATATCTCGATAAACATGAAGTAGATGGAGAATAAGCGTTTGTAAAAATAGCTTGTACAAGAGTAGAGAAAGTCATATGAGTGCAACACATCAGATTTTCAGAAAAAGGTCCGTGTCTTTGAACAGCATAACTCAAAAACGAAAAGTCGAATAAACACCAAACTTGGTATTTAATGCGACACAAAGATTTTCAAGAAAATTGCCTTCCCCAAATTACTCCTTACATAAAACGTTATTAAAATGGCTCTAACAATTTTGATTAATATATTTACATGAGAGATAAAATTTATATCTTGAACTGTTTGGGAATAGCCTCTTCATTAGGAAGGAATTCAAGCGATAGACGAAAGCGTACTACACAAAAAGTGTAAATATGTTTAAAACACACAGTTTATTTCAAATAAATTTTTTTGTAGTGTAAGTCATTTCTGGGATATCCATTATTAATGGTTCGAATTGTTCAATACTTAGCCATTCTCTTAAAGTCTTGTCAACATTCAGTTGTGTCATGGAAACAGTATGGAATATAGCGTCCAGTTGTTAAACATTTGACTATCGCTGTTCTCTATAACGAAATGTGTAATGTAGCTGTTTCTGTAAAGGTTTATCTCGATTAAAATGAAGTAGAAGAAAAATAAGCTTTAGTAAGAATAGTTTGTATAGTCACTAATGAGCGATAGAAGGTATCACATCATATATAACTATAATAATATGTCAGCGTTTAAATTGGCAAACACTGAGGAGGCGTTAATAAGAAAGTTTAGAAAACGTTGATAATACCTGAATTTGATATTTAGATCAAAACCATTTTGGGGCATTCTACCAACAAATTTGAGCTTCTTAGTAGTGTTTAACACCCGGCACCGCAGGCGGTGATACATGAAATGAAATGAAAACTGGAAAAGGAAATTTGGGAACGAAACATTCCGTTTAGAGTATTTCCGCAGAGTATGCGGACTGAGAAAAACCTGGACATAAAACCTCAGTCCCTCAGTGCTCCCTGTCACGAGTCTATGCCTCGCTACTCGTGTCGGTAACAAACAAAGAAATATTGTAAGAACATTTTGTAAACAGCAAACAGAAAAGTTGAAAAAGCACCACATCATGTAGACACACATGTCGTTCTCAGAAACATTCTACTGATCGTCATTTGCGTTTGATACACAGCCAGCCATTTTCGAAATGTCTAACATAGAATAACGTCGTGCACCACAGTACAGGGTTTAATTCCGAGTTGGTCCTAAGTACAGTAAACTGGCCCATGCATTGCTTCAACAACAAATCTCCTGTTTGCCATTTAATTGGTCTTTTTATAATAATTCAGGGACTTCGATGGTTTCGAGAGACATAAACCTTGCTTTATATAGAAATGAATGTAACATTTCAAATTGTTTAGGTTTTCACAACCATGTACACTATCAGTAAAGGACAGTGTACACTTCTATTTGAAATCATCCTATTTATAACGTTATACGCACTTTTCTGTTACATTATTAAAGTACACTGCATTTTGTGATTCATCAACATTTCATGAGCAGAACGTCTGTAGTGGCCTGTGTCTGTAGGGTAATCTCAAATATCGATCAACCGATTTTGACAATTCGTTCATCGTTGAAAATACCTGTTCTTTCTTACGGACATGCGCTATAAAACACCTTGTAATTTCAATTCATGAATTAGTAAAGTACAAAAAAAAAAAAAAATTCTGATGTGTTACACCCACATGACTTTATCTACTCTTGTACAAACTATTTTTACAAACGCTTATTCTCCATATGCTTCATGTTAATCCAGATATCGAGATGTCAATCTTATTGCTAATTTTCTTGTAGATGCAAGGGGAATATGGTAGGTTTTAAGCGATAGTCAAATATATTAACGCTGGTTGCTATGTGGCGCATTCCATTCTCTTTGCATGTCCAGGACATAAAAAAATGAATAGCGAATTTGAGAAAAAGTACAAGTATTGGAAAATTTAAGGGAATAACAAGAAATATCTCGATAACGGTTCACTCAACAAAAGAAACGTATGTGACATAAATTGTGTATTTTAAAGCGATCTACATTTTTTGTGTAGTAAAATTTTGTCTATCTCTTATGGTTTACCAGTTATGCAAAAGTCGTTCACAATGAAGAATAGTTTTGGAGACATTCCAGAAACTTCGAGATATACATTTCATTTCTCATGACAATATCTTAAACATATGATATTTTAATCAAAATCGTTAGAGCCATTTTTGAGAAAATTAAATTTTTCGAAAAATGTTCCATGTAAAGGGTAGTCTGGGGTGGGGGGATTTTCTTGAAAACCTTCGTGTCGCATGTCTGGAAGATACTGAACCTAAATACCAAGTTTGGTGTTTATCCGACTGTTCATTTCTGAGTTATGCTGTTCACAGACACACACACATACACACACACACAGACACGCACACGGACGTTTCCGAAAATGCTTTTTTTGGATTCAGGGGGTCTCAAAACATGTATTTCCGGTGAAATCTCGGTATCGAAGTTTTGGGTGGAATACAATACTTCCCCTACTTACTATACGTAGTAGAGAAAGTAAAAAAATCTGATGTGTTACACTCACATGACTTTCTCTACTCTTGTACAATCTAATTTTACAAACGCCTATTCTCCATATGCTTCATGTTAATCGAGATATCGAGATGTCAATCTTATTGGTAATTTTCTTGTAGATGCAAGGGAAATATCGTAGCTTTTAAGCGATAGTCAAATATTTTAACACTGGTTGCTATGTGGCGCATTCCATTCTCTTTGCATGTCCAGGACATAAAAAAAAATCTGATGTGTTACACTCACATAACTTTCTCTACTCTTGTACAATCTAATTTTACAAACGCCTATTCTCCATATGCTTCATGTTAATCGAGATATCGAGATGTCAATCTTATTGGTAATTTTCTTGTAGATGCAAGGGGAATATGGTAGCTTTTAAGCGATAGTCAAATATTTTAACGCTGGTTGCTATGTGGCGAATTCCATTCTCTTTGCATGTTCAGGACATAAAAAAATGAATAACGAATTTGAGAAAAAGTATAAGTATTGGAAAATTTAAGGAAATAACAAGCAATATCTCGAAAACGGTTCACTCAACAAAAGAAACGTATATGACATAAGTTGTGTATTTTAACGCGATCTACATTTTTTGTGTAGTAAAATTTTGTCTATCTCTTATGGTTTACCAGTTATGCAAAAGTCGTTCACAATGATGAATATTTTTGTAGACATTCCCAGAAAATTCGAGATATACATTTTATTTGTCATAACAATATCTTAAACATATGATATTTTAATCAAAATCGTTAGAGCCGTTTTTGAGAAAATTAAAATTTTCGAAAAATATTCCATGTAAAGGGTAGTCTGGGGTGGGGGGATTTTCTTGAAAACCTTCGTGTCGCATCTCTGGAAGATACTGAACCTAAATACCAAGTTTGGTGTTTATCCGACTGTTCGTTTTTGAGTTATGCTGTTCACAGACACACAGACACACAGACAGACACACAGACAGACACACAGACACACACACGGACATGTTTCCAAAAATGATTTTTTTGGATTCAGTGATTCTCAAAACATGTATTTCCGGTGAAATCTCGGTATCGAATTTTTGGGTGGAATGCAATACTTCCCCTACTTACTATACGTAGTAGAGAAAGTAAAAATGAATAACGCATTTGAGAAAAAGTGTAAGTATTGGAAAATTTAAGGAAATAACAAGCAATATCTCGAAAACGGTTCACTCAACAAAAGAAATGTATATGACATAAGTTGTGTATTTTAACGCGATCTACATTTTTTGTGTAGTAAAATTTTGTCTATCTCTTATGGTTTACCAGTTATGCAAAAGTCGTTCATAATGAAGAATACTTTTGGAGACATTCCCAGAAGATTCGAGATATACATTTCATTTCTCAGGACATTATCTTAAACATATGATATTTTCATCAAAATCGTTAGAGCCATTTTTGAGAAAATTAAAATTTTCGAAAAATCTTCCATGTAAAGGGTAGTCTGAGGTGGGGGGATTTTCTTGAAAACCTTCGTGTCGCATCTCTGGAAGATACTGAACCTAAATACCAAGTTTGGTGCTTATCCGACTGTGCGTTTTTGAGTTATGCTGTTCACAGACACACAGACACACACACACACACAGACACACACACGGACATGTTTCCAAAAATGCTTTTTTTGGATTCAGAGAGTCTCAAAACATGTATTTCCGGTGAAGTCTCGGTATCGAATTTTTGGGTGGAATACAATACTTCCCCTACTTATACGTAGTAGAGAAAGTAAAAATCTGATGTGTAACACTCACATGACTTTCTCTGCTCTTGTACAAACTATTTTTACAAACGCTTATTCTCCATATGCTTCATGTTAATCGAGATATCGAGATGTCAATCTTATTGCTAATTTTCCTGTAGATGCAAGGGGAATATGGTAGATTTTAAGCGATAGTAAAATATTTTAAGCGCTGGTTGCTATGTACCGCATTCCATTCTCTTTGCATGTCCAGGACATAAAAAAGTGAATAACGAATTTCAGAAAAAGTGTAAGTATTGGAAAATTTAAGGGAATAATAAGCAATATCTCGAAAACGGTTCACACAACAACAAAAATGTATTTGACATAAGTTGTATATTTTAACGCCATCTACATTTTTTGTGTAGTAAAATTTTGTCTATCTCTTATGGTTTACGGGTTATGCAAAAGTCGTTCACAATGAAGAATATTTTTGGAGACATTCCCAGAAAATTCGAGATATACGTTTCGTTTCTCATGAAAATATATTAAACATATGATATTTTAATCAAAATCGTTAGAGCCATTTTTGAGAAAATTAAAATTTTCGAAAAATGTTCCATGTAAAGGGTAGTCTAGGGTGGGGGGATTTTCTTGAAAACCTTCGTGTCGCATCTCTGGAAGATACTGAACCTAAATACCAAGTTTGGTGTTTATCCGACTGTTCCTTTCTGAGTTATGCTGTTCACAGACACACAGACACACACACAGTCACACACACGGACATGTTTCCAAAAATGCTTTTTTTGGATTCAGGGAGTCTCAAAACATGTATTTCCGGTGAAGTCTCGGTATCGAATTTTTGGGTGGAATACAATACTTCCCCTACTTACTATACGTAGTAGAGAAAGTAAAAATCTGATGTGTTACACTCACATGACTTCCGCTACTGTTGTACAAACTATTTTTACAAACGCTTACTCTCCATCTACTTCATGTTAATCGAGATAAACATTTGCAGACTCTATCTTATTGCTAATTTTCTTATAGATGTAAGAGGAATATATATTTACAAGGGCAATTTGGAAAAATCTGATGTGTTACACTCACATGACTTTCTCTACTCTTGTACAAACTATTTTTACAAACGCCTATTCTCCATATGTTTCATGTTAATGGAGATATCGAGATGTCAATCTTATTGATAATTTTCTTGTAGATGCAAGGGGAATATGGTAGGTTTTAAGCGATAGTCAAATATTTTAACGCTGGTTGCTATGTGGCGCATTCCATTCTCTTTGCATGTCCAGGTCATAAAAAAAATCTGATGTGCTACACTCACATGACTTTCTCTACTCTTGTACAAACTATTTTTACAAACGCTTATTCTCCATATGTTTCATGTTAATGGAGATATCGAGATGTCAATCTTATTGATAATTTTCTTGTAGATGCAAGGGGAATATGGTAGGTTTTAAGCGATAGTCAAATATTTTAACGCTGGTTGCTATGTGGCGCATTCCATTCTCTTTGCATGTCCAGGTCATAAAAAAAATCTGATGTGCTACACTCACATGACTTTCTCTACTCTTGTACAAACTATTCTTACAAACGTTTATTCTCCATATGTTTCATGTTAATGGAGATATCCAGATGTCAATCCTATTGCTAATTTTCTTGTAGATGCAAGGGGAATATGGTAGGTTATAAGCGATAGTCAAATATTTTAAGCGTTGGTTGCTATGTGGCGCATTTCATTCTCTTTGCATGTCCAGGACAAACATTCTGATGTGTTACACTCACATGACTTTCTCTACTCTTGTACAATCTAATTTTACAAACGCCTATTTTCCATATGCTTCAAGTTAATCGAGATATCGAGATGTCAATCTTATTGGTAATTTTCTTGTAGATGCAAGGGAAATATCATAGCTTTTAAGCGATAGTCAAATATTTTAACGCTGGTTGCTATGTGGCGCATTCCATTCTCTTTGCATGTCCAGGACATAAAAAAAAATCTGATGTGTTACACTCACATGACTTTCTCTACTCTTGTACAATCTAATTTTACAAACGCTTATTCTCCATATGGTTCATGTTAATCGAGATATCGAGATGTCAATCTTATTGGTAATTTTCTTGTAGATGCAAGGGAAATATGGTAGCTTTTAAGCGATAGTCAAATATTTTAACGCTGCTTGCTATGTGGCGCATTCCATTCTCTTTGCATGTCCAGGACATAAAAAAAATGAATAACGAATGTGAGAAAAAGTATAAGTATTGTAAAATTTAAGGAAATAACAAGCAATATCTCGAAAACGGTTCACTCAACAAAAGAAATGTATATGACATAAGTTGTGTATTTTAACGCGATCTACATTTTTTGTGTAGTAAAATTTTGTCTATCTCTTATGGTTTAGCAGTTATGCAAAAGTCGTTCACAATGAAGAATACGTTTGGAGACATTCCCAGAAAATTCGAGATATACATTTCATTTCTCATGACATTATCTTAAACATATGATATTTTCATCAAAATCGTTAGAGCCATTTTTGAGAAAATTAAAATTTTCGAAAAATCTTCCATGTAAAGGGTAGTCTGGGGTGGGGGGATTTTCTTGAAAACCTTCGTGTCTCATCTCTGGAAGATACTGAACCTAAATACCAAGTTTGGTGCTTATCCGACTGTTCGTTTTTGAGTTATGCTGTTCACAGACACACACACACAGACACATACACACACACACAGACACACAGACGGACATGTTTCCAAAAATGCTTTTTTTGGATTCAGGAGGTCTCAAAACATGTATTTCCGGTGAAATCTCGGTATCGAATTTTTGGGTGGAATGCAATACTTCCCCTACTTACTATACGTAGTAGAGAAAGTAAAAATGAATAACGCATTTGAGAAAAATCTGATGTGTTACACTCACATGACTTTCTCTACTCTTGTACAATCTATTTTTACAAACGTCTATTCTCCATATGCTTCATGTTAATCGAGATATCGAGATGTCAATCTTATTGGTAATTTTCTTGTAGATGCAAGGGAATTATTGTAGGTTATAAGCGATAGTCAAATATTTTAACGCTGGTTGCTATGTGGCGCATTCCATTTTCTTTGCATGTCCAGGACAAAAAAAATGAATAGCGAATTTGAGAAAAAGTATAAGTATTGAAAAATTTAAGGAAATAACAAGCAATATCTCGAAAACGGTTCACTCAACAAAAGAAATGTATATGACATAAGTTGTGTATTTTAATGCGATCTACATTTTTTGTGTAGTAAAATTCTGTCTATCTCTTACGGTTTACCAGTTATGCAAAAGTCGTTCACAATGAAGAATACTTTTGGAGACATTCCCAGAAAATTCGAGATATACATTTCATTTCTCATGACATTATCTTAAACATATGATATTTTCATCAAAATCGTTAGAGCCATTTTTGAGAAAATTAAAATTTTCGAAAAATGTTCCATGTAAAGGGTAGTCTGGGATGGGAGGATTTTCTTGAAAACCTTCGTGTCGCATCTCTGGAAGATACTGAACCTAAATACCAAGTTTGGTGTTTATCCGACTGTTCGTTTTTGAGTTATGCTGTTCACACACACACAGACACACACACACACAGACACACACACGGACATGTTTCCAAAAATGCTTTTTTTGGATTCAGTGGGTCTCAAAACATGTATTTCCGGTGAAATCTCGGTATCGAATTTTTGGGTGTAATGCAATACTTCCCCTACTTACTATACGTAGTAGAGAAAGTAAAAAGTATACGTATTGGAAAATTTAAGGAAATAACAAGCAATATCTCGAAAACGGTTCACTCAACAAAAGAAATGTATATGACATAAGTTGTGTATTTTAACGCGATCTACATTTTTTGTGTAGTAAAATTTTGTCTATCTCTTATGGTTTACCAGTTATGCAAAAGTCGTTCACAATGAAGAATACTTTTGGAGACATTCCCAGAAACTTCGAGATATACATTTCATTTCTCATGACATTATCTTAAACATATGATATTTTCATCAAAATCGTTAGAGCCATTTTTGAGAAAATTAAAATTTTCGAAAAATCTTCCATGTAAAGGGTAGTCCGGGGTGGGGGGATTTTCTTGAAAACCTTCGTGTCGCATCTATGGAAGATACTGAACGTAAATACCAAGTTTGGTGTTTATCCGACTCTTCGTTTTTGAGTTATGCTGTTCACAGACACACAGACACACAGACAGACACACACACGGACATGTTTCCAAAAATGCTTTTTTTTGGATTCAGTGAGTCTCAAAACATATATTTCCGGTGAAATCTCGGTATCGAAATTTGGGTGGAATACAATACTTCCTCTACTTACTATACGTAGTAGAGAAAGTAAAAATGAATAACGAATTTGAGAAAAAGTATAAGTATTGGAAAATTTAAGGAAATAACAAGCAATATCTCGAAAACGGTTCACTCAACAAACAAGATGTATATGATATAAGTTGTGTATTTTAACGCGATCTACATTTTTTGTGTAGTAAAATTTTGTCTATCTCTTATGGTTTACCAGTTATGCAAAAGTCGTTCATAATGAAGAATACTTTTGGAGACATTCCCAGAAATTTCGAGATATACATTTCATTTCTCATGACATTATCTTAAACATATGATATTTTCATCAAAATCGTTAGAGCCATTTTTGAGAAAATTAAAATTTTCGAAAAATGTTCCATGTAAAGGGTAGTCTGGGGTGGGGGGATTTTCTTGAAAATCTTCGTGTCGCATCTCTGGAAGATACTGAACGTAAATACCAAGTTTGGTGTTTATCCGACTGTTAGTTTTTGAGTTATGCTGTTCACAGACACACACACACAGACATACACACGGACATGTTTCCAAAAATGCTTTTTTTGGATTCAGGAGTTCTCAAAACATGTATTTCCGGTGAAATCTCGGTATCGAATTTTTGGGTGGAATGCAATACTTCCCCTACTTACTATACGTATTGGAGAAAGTAAAAATACAGTAGCCTTTAAGCACATACATATCTCTTATTAGCTGGTTGCTAGGTGCAGCACCATTCGCTTTGCCACAGATTAATATTCTTTGCATATCGAAGACAAAAAAATGAATAACGAATTCCCATTTGAGAAAATAAGTATTGAAAAATTTAAGGGAATAACAAGTAATATCTCGAAAATGCTTCACTGAACAAAAAAATGTATATGACATAAATTGTGTATTTTAACACGATCTACATTTTTTGTGTAGTAAAATTTTGTCTATCTCTTATGGTTTACCAGTTATGCAAAATTCGTTCACAATGAAGAATACTTTTGGAGACATTCCCAGGAAATTCAAGATATACATTTTATTTGACATGAAAATATCTTAAACATATAATATTTTAATCAAAATCGTTAGAGCCATTTTTGAGAAAATTAAAATTTTTCGAAAAATGTTCCATGTAAAGGGTAATCTGGGGTGGGGGGAGTTTCTTGAAAACCTTCGTGTCGCATCCTCTGGAAGATACTGAACCTAAATACCAAGTTTGGTGTTTATCCGACTGTTCGTTTCTGAGTTATGCTGTTCACAGACAGACACACACGGACATGCTTCCAAAATGCATTTTTTTTGGATTCAGGGGTCTCAAAACATGTATTTCCGGTGAAATCTCGGTATCGGATTTTTTGGTGGAATACAATACTTCCCCTACTTACTATACGTAGTAGAGAAAGTAAAAATGTGCTGTACTCGACACAGAATGTGGGTAACCGCATGATGTAACAGATGACACATCTTAAAAATGACAGTTGATTCTCTTTATAACATTATGTTACATTTATTTGTTTAATTGGCATTTATCAACTACTGGTGATATAATTCTTCAGATGCTAATTAAATCAGTGAACCGTGATTTTACAATAAACAATTGAGAAGATTATTTCCCTGGATAGTTGCGTGTTCCACAGAGGTTAACTTGCGGCCTTCTCTATTTCCTTGCAAGCGTTTATGTGTTAGATAATGTTTTTATTATTATTACACCGCTACGGGCCCAGAGCGAAGATACAAAATTTCACCTGCTTGATTGTCTAAACAATCATAGAGCGTTGATTGTTCCACCAGCAAAAGCTACTTGCAGAATTTCCAGAACATTTATGACTGTCGGGGGAGGTTAAGGAGGTCAAATGTTCCGCCGATGTTTCACATCCCTTTGTGTGAATATCTTGCTTTAGTCGGGGTTGTACGAAAGTACAATTATAAGGGATATAAAGGAAGATTCAGCATAAACATGTTCTAGATCATTGACAATAATTTCATAAAGAACTGAGGGGGAGATTAATGTTCATTGCACTTTAGAAAGGCGAAACGTGCAGCTGATAAAGACAGCCGATCGCTAATCGAGCGGCAGAAGTACCGCTACGTCTCGCGCTCCAAGGCTAGGCGAACTGGATGACGTAATAACTGTTATACAAGGCCAAGCCGCAACCTCAACATGCCCTTATGACACAGGTCTCCTGAGGATAGCACGTCAACGGCTCGACTTTTCTCACCAATAGCTCAACATGCCCTTATGACACAGGTCTCCTGAGGATAGCACGTCAAAAGCTCGAGTTTTCTCACCAATAGCTCAACATGCCCTTATGACACAGGTCTCCTGAGGATAGCAAGTCAACGGCTCGAGTTTTCTCACCAATAGCTCAACATGCCCTTATGACACAGGTCTCCTGAGGATAGCACGTCAACGGCTCGAGTTTTCTACACAATAGCTCAACATTGCATTATGTCAAGGGTCTCCTGAGGATAGCACGCAAGGGCTCGAGTTTTCTCACCAATAGTTCAACCTGCCATTATGTCAAGGGTCTCCTGAGGATAGCACGTCAACGGCTCGACTTTTCTCACCAATAGCTCAACCTGCCATTATGTCACAGGTCTCCTGAGGATAGCACGTCAACGGCTCGACTTTTCTCAACAATAGCTCAACTGCCATTATCTCACAGGTCTCCTGAGGATAGCACGTCAACGGCTCGACTTTACTCACCAATAGCTTAACCTGCCATTATTTCACACGTCTCCTGAGGATAGCACGTCAACGGCTGGAGGTTTTCTCAACAATAGCTCAACATGCCATTATTTCACAGGTCTCCTGAGGATAGCACGTCAACGGCTCGACTTTTCTCACCAATAGCTCAACCTGCGATTATGTCACAGGACTCCTGAGGATAGCACGTCAACGGCTGGAGTTTTCACAACAATAGCCCAACATGCCCTTATGACACAGGTCTCCTGAAAATATCACGTCAACGGCTCGAGTTTTCTCACCAATAGCTCAACATGCCATTATGTCAAGGGTCTCCTGAGGATAGCACGTCAACGGCTCGACTTTTCTCACCAATAGCTCAACCTGCCATTATGTCACAGGTCTCCTGAGGATAGCACGTCAAAGGCTCGAGTTTTCTCACCATAGCTCAACATGCCATTATATCACAGGTCTCCTGAGGATAGCACGTCAACGGCTCGACTTTTCTCAACAATAGCTCAACTGCCATTATCTCACAGGTCTCCTGAGGATAGCACGTCAACGGCTCGACTTTACTCACCAATAGCTTAACCTGCCATTATTTCACACGTCTCCTGAGGATAGCACGTCAACGGCTGGAGGTGTTCTCAACAATAGCTCAACATGCCATTATTTCACAGGTCTCCTGAGGATAGCACGTCAACGGCTCGACTTTTCTAACCAATAGCTCAACCTGCGATTATGTCACAGGTCTCCTGAGGATAGCACGTCAACGGCTGGAGTTTTCACAACAATAGCCCAACATGCCCTTATGACACAGGTCTCCTGAAGATATCACCTCAACGGCTCGAGTTTTCTCACCAAAAGCTCAACATGCCATTATGTCAAGAGTCTCCTGAGGATAGCACGTCAACGGCTCGAGTTTTCTCACCAATAGATCAACATGCCATTAAGTCACAGGTCTCCTGAGGATAGCACGTCAACGGCTCGAGTTTTCTCACCAATAGCTCAACATGCCCTTATGACACAGATCTCCTGAAGATAGTACGTCAACGGCTCGAGTTTTCTCACCAATAGCTCAACATGCCATTATGTCAAGTGTCTCCTGAGGATAGCACGTCAACACTTTGCGTTTTGTCACCAATAGCTCAACATGCCATTATGACACAGGTCTCCTGAGGATAGCACGTCAACAGTTCGCGTTTTCTCACCAATAGTTCAACATGCCCTTATGACACAGGTCTCCTGAAGATAGCACGTCAACGGCTCGAGTTTTCTCACCAATAGCTAAACATGCCCTTATGACACAGAACTCTTGAGGATAGCACGTCAACGGCTCGAGTTTTCTCACCAATAGCTCAACATGCCCTTATGACAAAGGTCTCCTGAGGATAGCACGCAAACGGCCGAGTTTTCTCACCAATAGCTCAACATGCAATTATGTCACAGGTCTCCTGAGAATACCACATCAACGGCTCGAGTTTCCTCACCAATAGCTCCACATGCCATTATGTCACAGGTCTCCTGAGGATAGCACGTCAACGTCTCGGGTTTGCTCGGCAATAGCTCAACATGGCATCATGTCACAGGTCTCCTGAGGATAGCACGTCAACGGCTCCAGTTTTCTCACCAATAGCTCAACATACCCTTATGACACAGGTCTCCTGAGGATATCACGTCAACGGTTCGTTTTTTCTCACCAATAGCTCAACATACCCTTATGACACAGGTATCCTGAGGATAGCACGTCAACGGCTCGAGTTTTCTAACCAATAGCTCAACATGCCATTATGTCACAGGTCTCCTGAGGATAGCACGTAAACGGTTCGAGTTTTCTCACCAATAGCTCAACATGCCCTTATAACACAGTCTCCTGAAGATACCACGTCCACGGCTCGAGTTTTCTCACCAATAGCTCAACATGCCATTATGTCACAGGTCTCCTGAGGATAGCACGTCAACGGCTCGAGTTTTCTCACCAATAGCTCAACATACCCTTATGACACAGGTCTCCTGAGGATAGAACGTAAACGACTCGAGTTTCCTCGCCAATAGCTCCACATGCCATTATTTCAGGTCTCCTGAGGATAGCACGTCAACGGCTCGAGTTTTCTCACCAATAGCTCAACATGCCATTAAGACACAGGTCTCCTGAAGATAGCTCGTCAGCGGCTATTGTTTTCTCACCAATAGCTGAACATGCCATTATGTCACAGGTCTCCTGAGGATAGCACGTCAACGGCTCGGATTTTCTCACCAATAGCTCAACATGCCATTATGGCAGAGGTCTCCCTAGGATAGCACGTCATGAGTTCGCGTTTTCAAACCAATAGCTCAACATGCCAGTATCTCACAGGTCTCCTGAAGATAGCACGTCAACAGTTCGCGTTTTCAAACCAATAGCTCAACATGCCCTTATGTCACAGGTCTCCTGAGGATAGCACGTCAACCGTTCGCGTTTTCTCACCAATAGCTCAACATGCCATTATGACACAGGTCTCCTGAGGATAGCACGTCAACCGTTCGCGTTTTCTCACCAATAGCTCAACATGCCATTATGACACAGGTCTCCTGAGGATAGCACGTCAACAATTCGAGTTTTCAAAACAATAGCTCAACAAGCCATTATGTCACAGGTGTCCTGAGAATAGCACGTCAACGGCTCGAGTTTTCTCACCAATAGCTCAACATGCCCTTATGTCACAGGTCTCTTGAGGATAACACGTCAACAGTTCGCGTTTTCAAACCAATAGCTCAACATGCCAGTATGTCACAGGTCTCCTGAAGATAGCATGTCAACAGTTCGCGTTTTCAAACCAATAATTAAACATGCCCTTATGTCACAGGTCTCCTGGGGATAGCACGTCAACCGTTGGCGTTTTCAAACCAATAGCTCAACATGCCATTATGACAGAGGTCTCCTGAGGATAGCACGTCAACAGTTCGCGTTTTCAAACCAATAGCTCAACATGCCATTGTGTCACAGGTCACCTGAATTTAGCACCCAACGGCTCGAGTTTTCTCACCAAGAGCTCAACATGCCATTATGACACAGGTCTCCTGAGGATAGTACTTCAACAGTTCGCATTTTCTCACCAATAGCTCAACATTCCATTATGACAGAGGTCTCCTGAGGATAGCACGTCAACAATTCGCGTTTTCAAGACAATAGCTCAACATGCCATTATGTCACAGGTGTCCTGAGGATAGCACGTCAACGGCTCGAGTTTTCTCACCAATAGTTCAACATGCCATTATGTCACAGGTGTCCTGAGGATAGCACGTCAACAATTCGCGTTTTCAAAACAATAGCTCAACATGCCATTATGTCACAGGTGTCCTGAGGATAGCACGTTAACGGCTCGAGTTTTCTCACCAATAGTTCAACATGCCATTATGTCACAGGTGTCCTGAGGATAGCACGTCAACGGCTCGAGTTTTCTCACCAATAGTTCAACATGCCCTTATGTCACAGGTCTCCTGAGGATAGCACGTTAACAGTTCGCGTTTTCAAAGCAATAGCTCAACATACCCTTATGACAGAGGTCTCCTGAAGATAGCAAGTCAACTCTTTGCGTTTTCAAACCAATAGCTCAACATTCCATTATGTCACAGGTCTCCTGAGGATAGCATGTCATCAGTTCGCGTTTTCTCACTAATAGCTCAACATGCGATTATGATACAGGTCTCCTGAGGATAACACGTCAGCAGTTCGCGTTTGCTCACCAATAGCTCATCATGCCGTTATGACAGAGGCCTCCTGAGGATAGCACGCTAACTGTTCGTGTTTGCTCACAAATAGCTCATCATGCCGTTATAAGAGAGGCCTCCTGAGGATAGTACGACAACAGTTCGCGTTTGCTCACAAAAAGCTCAACATGCCGTTATGACAGAGGTCTCCTTAGGATAGCACGTCAATTGTTCGCGTTTTCAAACTAATAGCTCAGCATTTCCTTATGTCACAGGTCTCCTGAGGATAGCACGTCAACGGCTCGACTTTCTCAAAATTGCTCAACATGCCCTTATGTCACAGGTCTCCTGAAGTTAGCACGTCAACGGCTCGAGTTTTCTCGTCAATAGCTCAACATGCCCTTATGTCACAGGTCTCCTGAAGTTAGCACGTCAACGGCTCGAGTTTTCTCGTCAATAGCTCAACATGCCGTTATGTCACAGGTCTCCTGAATTTAGCACGTCAACAGCTCGAGTTTTCAAACCAATAGCTCAACATGCCAATATGACGGGTTACCTGAGAATAGCACGCCAACAGTTCGCGTTTGCTCACCAATAGCTCATCAAGCCATTATGACACAGGTCTTAATAGGATAGTACGGCAACACTTCGCGTTTTCAAACCAATAGCTCAACATGCCCTTATGTCACAGGTCTCTTGAATTTAGTACGTCAACGGCTCGAGTTTTCAAACCAATAGCTCAACATGCCCTTATGTCACAGGTCTCCTGAAGTTAGCACGTCAACGGCTCGAGTTTTCTCGTCAATAGCTCAACATGCCCTTATGTCACAGGTCTCCTGAAGCTAGCACGTCAACGGCTCGAGTTTTCTCGTCAATAGCTCAACATGCCGTTATGTCACAGGTCTCCTGAATTTAGCACGTCAACAGCTCGAGTTTTCAAACCAATAGCTCAACATGCCAATATGACGGGTTACCTGAGAATAGCACGCCAACAGTTCGCGTTTGCTCACCAATAGCTCATCAAGCCATTATGACACAGGTCTTAATAGGATAGCACGGCAACACTTCGCGTTTTCAAACCAATAGCTCAACATGCCCTTATGTCACAGGTCTCTTGAATTTAGTACGTCAACGGCTCGAGTTTTCAAACCAATAGCTCAACATGCCCTTATGTCACAGGTCTCCTGAATTTAGCACGTCAACGGCTCGAGTTTTCAAACCAATAGCTCAACATGCCCTTATGTCACAGGTCTCCTGAATTTAGCACGTCAACGGCTCGAGTTTTCAAACCAATAGCTCAACATGCCCTTATTTCACAGGTCTCCTGAATTTAGCACGTCAGCGGCTCGAGTTTTCAAACCAAAAGCTCAAACATGCCCTTATGTCACAGGTCTCCTGAGGATAGCACGTCTACGGCTGGACGTTTTCTCAACAATAGCTCAACATGCCATTATTTCACAGGTCTCCTGAGGATAGCACGTCAACGGCTCGACTTTTCTCACTAATAGCTCAACCTGCGATTATGTCACAGGTCTCCTGAGGATAGCACGTCAACGGCTCGAGTTTTCACAACAATAGCCCAACATGCCCTTATGACACAGGTCTCCTGAAGATATCACGTCAACGGCTCGAGTTTTCTCACCAATAGCTCAACATGCCATTATGTCAAGGGTCTCCTGAGGATAGCACGTCAACAGCTCGAGTTTTCTCACCAATAGATCAACATGCCATTAGGTCACAGGTCTCCTGAGGATAGCACGTCAACGGCTCGAGTTTTCTCACCAATAGCTCAACATGCCCTTATGACACAGATGTCCTGAAGATAGTACGTCAACGGCTCGAGTTTTCTTACCAATAGCTCAACATGCCATTATGTCAAGTGTCTCCTGAGGATAGCACGTCAACATTTTGCGTTTTGTCACCAATAGCTCAACATGCCATTATGACACAGGTCTCCTGAGGATAGCACGTCAACAGTTCGCGTTTTCTCACCAATAGCTCAACATGCCATTATGTCACAGGTGTCCTGAGGAAAGCACGTCAACGGCTCGAGTTTTCTCACCAATAGTTCAACATGCCCTTATGACACAGGTCTCCTGAAGATAGCACGTCAACGGCTCGAGTTTTCTCACCAATAGCTCAAAATGCCTTTATGACACAGGTCTCTTGAGGATAGCACGTCACCGGCTCGAGGTTTCTCACCAATAGCTCAACATGCCCTTATGACAAAGGTCTCCCGAGGATAGCACGTCAACGGCTCGAGTTTTCTAACCAATAGCTCAACATGCCATTATGTCACAGGTCTCCTGAAAATAGCACGTCAACAGTTCGCGTTTTCTCACTAATAGCTCAACATGCCCTTATGCCACAGGTTTCCTGAAGTTAGCACGTCAACGGCTCGAGTTTTCTCACCAACAGCTCAACATGCCCTTATGCCACAGGTCTCCTGAGGATAGCACGTCAACAATTCGTGTTTTCTCACCAAAAGCTCAACATGCCATTATGACAGAGCTCTCCTGAGGATAGCACGTCAACAGTTCGCGTTTTCAAACCAATAGCTCAACATGCCAGTATGTCACAGGTCTCCTGAAAATAGCACGTCAACAGTTCGCGTTTTCAAACCAATAGTTCAACATGCCCTTATGTCACAGGTCTCCTGAGGATAGCACGTCAACCGTTCGCGTTTTCTCACCAATAGCTCAACATGCCATTACGACAGAGGTCTCCTGAGCATAGCACGTCAACAATTCGCGTTTTCAAAACAATAGCTCTACATGCCATTATGTCACAGGTGTCCTGAGGATAGCACGTCAATGGCACGAGTTTTCTCACCAATAGCTCAACATGCCCTTATGTCACAGGTCTCCTGAGGATAGCACGTCAACAGTTCGCGTTTTCAAAGCAATAGCTCAACATGCCCTTATGACAGAGGTCTCCTGAGGGTAGCACGTCAACTCTTTGCGTTTTCAAACCAATAGCTCGACATGCAATTATATCACAGGTCTCCTGAGGATAACACGTCAACAGTTCGCGTTTTCTCACTAATAGCTCAACATGCCATTATGACACAGGTCTCCTGAGGATAGCACGTCAACAGTTCGCGTTGTCAAACCAATAGCACAACATGCCCTTATGACACAGGTCTCCTGAGGATAGCACGCCAACAGTTCGCGTTGTTAAACCAATAGCTCAACATGCCCTTATGACACAGGTCTCCTGAGGATAGCACGTCAACAGTTCGCGTTGTCAAACCAATAGCTCAACATGCCCTTATGACACAGGTCTCCTGAGGATAGCACGCCAACAGTTCGCGTTTGCTCGCAAATGGCTCAACATGCCCTTATGACACAGGTCTCCTGAGGATAGCACGCCAACAGTTCTGGTTTGCTCACAAATAGCTCAACATGCCATTATGACACAGGTCTCCGGAGGATAGCACATCAACAGTTCGCGTTGTCAAACCAATAGCTCAACATGCCGTTATGACACAGGTCTCCTGAGTATAGCACTCCAACATTTCGCGTTTGCTCACCAATAGCTCATCATGCCGTTATGACAGAGGCCTCCTGAGGATAGCACGCCAACTGTTCGCGTTTGCTCACAAATAGCTCATCATGCCGTTATAAGAGAGGCCTCCTGAGGATAGTACGACAACAGTTCGCGTTTGCTCACAAATAGCTCAACATGCCGTTATGACAGAGGTCTCCTTAGGATAGCACGGCAACTGTTCGCGTTTTCAAACCAATAGCTCAACATTTCCTTATGTCGCAGGTCTCCTGAGTATAGCACGTCAACGGCTCGAGTTTTCTCAACAATTGCTCAACATGCCCATATGACACAGGTCTCCTGAGTATAGCACTCCAACAGTTCGTGTTTTCTCACCAATAGCTGAACATGCCATTATGACAGATGTCTCCCTAGGTCTAGCACGTCAACACTTCGCGTTTTCAAACCAATAGCTCAACATGCCAGTATGTCACAGGTCTCCTGAAAATATCACGTCAACAGTTCGCGTTTTCAAACCAATAGCTCAACATGCCCTTATGTCACAGGTCTCCTGAGGATAGCACGTCAACCGTTCGCGTTTTCAAACCAATAGCTCAACATGCCATTATGACAGAGGTCTCCTGAGGATAGCACGTCAACAGTTCGCGTTTTCAAACCAATAGCTCAACATGCCATTGTGTCACAAGTCTCCTGAATTTAGCACGCCAACGGCTCGAGTTTTCTGACCAATAGCTCAACATGCCATTATGACACACGTCTCCTGAGGTTAGCACGTCAACAATTCGCGGTTTTCAAAACAATAGCTCAACATGCCATTATGTCACAGGTGTCCTGAGGATAGCACATCAACGGCTCGAGTTTTCTCACCAATAGTTCAACATGCCATTATGACACAGGTCTCCTGAAGTTAGCACGTCAACAGTTCGCGTTTTCAAACCAATAGCTCAACATGCCATTGTGTCACAGGTCTCCTGAATTTAGCACGCCAACGGCTCGAGTTTTCTCACCAATAGCTCAACATGCCATTATGACACAGGTCTCCTGAGGATAGCACTTCAACAGTTCGCGTTTTCTCACCAATAGCTCAACATGCCATTATGACAGAGGTCTCCTGCGGATAGCACGTCAACAGTTCGCGTTTTCAAAGCAATAGCTCAACATGCCCTTATGACAGAGGTCTCCTGAGGATAGCACGTCAACAGTTCGCGTTTTCTCACTAATAGCTCAACATGCCATTATGACACAGGTCTCCTGAGGATAGCACGTCAACAGTTCGCGTTGTCAAACCAATAGCTCAACATGCCCTTATGACACAGGTCTCCTGATGATAGCACGCCAACAGTTCGCGTTTGCTCACAAATGGCTCAACATGCTCTTTCGACACAGGTCTCCTGAGGATAGCACGCCAACAGTTCGCTTTTGCTCACAAATAGCTCAACATGCCATTATGACACAGGTCTCCTGAGGATAGCACGTCAACAGTTCGCGTTGTCAATCCAATAGCTCAACATGCCCTTATGACACAGGTCTCCTGAGGATAGCACTCCAACAGTTCGCGTTTGCTCACCAATAGCTCATCATGCCGTTATGACAGAGGCCTCCTGTGGATAGCACGCCAACTGTTCGCGTTTGCTCACAAATAGCTCATCATGCCATTATAAGAGAGGCCTCCTGAGGATAGTACGGCAACAGTTCGCGTTTGCTCACAAATAGCTCAACATGCCGTTATGACAGAGGTCTCCTTAGGATAGCAAGTCAACTGTTCGCGTTTGCTCACAAATAGCTCATCATGCCGTTATAAGAGAGGCCTCCTGAGGATAGTACGGCAACAGTTCGCGTTTGCTCACAAATAGCTCAACATGCCGTTATGACAGAGGTCTCCTTAGGATAGCACGGCAACTGTTCGCGTTTTCAAACCAATAGCTCAACATTTCCTTATGTCACAGGTCTCCTGAGGATAGCACGTCAACGGCTTGAGTTTTCTCAACAATTGCTCAACATGCCCTTATGTCACAGGTCTCCTGAAGTTAGCACGTCAACGGCTCGAGTTTTCTCGTCAATAGCTCAACATGCCCTTATGTCACACGTCTCCTGAAGTTAGCACGTCAACGGCTCGAGTTTTCTCGTCAATAGCTCAACATGCCGTTATGTCACAGGTCTCCTGAATTTAGCACGTCAACATCTCGAGTTTTCAAACCAATAGCTCAACATGCCAATATGACGGGTTACCTGAGAATAGCACGCCAACAGTTCGCGTTTGCTCACCAATAGCTCATCAAGCCATTATGACACAGGTCTTAATAGGATAGCACGGCAACACTTCGCGTTTTCAAACCAATAGCTCAACATGCCCTTATGTCACAGGTCTCCTGAATTTAGCACGTCAACGGCTCGAGTTTTCAAACCAATAGCTCAACATGCCCTTATTTCACAGGTCTCCTGAATTTAGCACGTCAACGGCGTAAGTTTTCAAACCAAAAGCTCAAACATGCCCTTATGTCACACGTCTCCTGAGGATAGCACGTCCACGGCTGGACGTTTTCTCAGCAATAGCTCAACATGCCATTATTTCACAGGTCTCCTGAATTTAGCACGTCAACGGCTCGAATTTTCAAACCAATAGATCAACATGCCCCTATGTCACACTTCTCCTGAGGATAGCACGTCAACAGTTCGCGTTTTCAAACCAATAGCTCAACATGCCCTTATATCACAGGTCTCCTGAGGATAGCACGTCAACCGTTCGCGTTTTCAAACCAATAGCTCAACATGCCATTATGTCACAGGTCTCCTGAGGATAGCACGTCAACAGTTCCTGTTTTCAAACCCATAGCTCAACATGCCATTATGTCACAGGTCTCCTGATGACAGCACGTCAACAGTTCGCGTTTTCAAACCAATAGCTCAACATGCCCTTATGTCACAGGTCTCCTGACTTTACCACGTCAACGGCTCGAGTTTTCTCACCAGTAGCTCAACATGCCATTCTGACACAGGTCTCCTGAGAATAGCACGTCAAAAGTTCGCGTTTTCTCACCAATAGCTCAACATGCCATTATGACACAGGTCTCCTGAGGATAGCACGTCAACAGTTCGCGTTTTCTCACCAATAGCTCAGCATGCCATTATGACACAAGTCCAATGAGGATAGCACGTCAAAATTTCGCGTTTTCAAACCAATAGCTCAACATGCCCTTATGACACAGGTCTCCTGAGGATAGCACGTAAAAAGTTCGCGTTTTCAAACCAATAGCTCAACATGCCCTTATGACACAGGTCCCCTGAGGATTGCACGCCAACAGTTCGCGTTTGCTCACCAATAGCTCATCATGCCGTTATGACAGAGGCCTCCTGAAGTTAGCACGTCAACGGCCCGATTTTTCAAACCAATAGCACAACATGCCCTTATGACACAGGTCTCCTGAGGATAGCACGCCAACGGCTCGAGTTTTCTCAACAATAGCTCAACATGCCCTTATGTCACAGGTCTCCTGAAGTTAGCACGTCAACGGCTCGATTTTTCAAACCAATAGCTCAACATGCCCTTATGACACAGGTCTCCTGAAGTTAGCACGTCAACGGCTCGATTTTTCAAACCAATAGCACAACATGCCCTTATGACAGAGGCCTCCTGAGGATAGCACGCCAACAGTTCGCGTTTTCTAACCAATAGCTCAACATGCCCTTATGACACAGGTCTCCTGAGGATAGCACGCCAACAGTTCGCGTTTGCTCACCAATAGCTCATCAAGCCATTATGACACAAGTTTTAATAGGATAGGAAGTCAACACTTCGCGTTTTCAAACCAATAGCTCAACATGCCCTTATGTCACAGGTGTCCTTAATTTAGCACGTCAACAGCTCGAGTTTTCAAACCAATAGCTTAACATGCCCTTATGTTAAAGGTCTCCTGAATTTAGCACTTCAACGGCTCGAGTTTTCAAGCCAATAGCTCAACATGCCCTTATGTCACACGTCTCCTGAGGATAGCACGTCAACAGTTCGCGTTTTCATACCAATAGCTCAACATGCCTTTATATCACAGGTCTCCTGAGGATAGCACGTCAACCGTTCGCGTTTTCGAACCAATAGCTCAACATGCCATTATATCACAGGTCTCCTGAGGATAGCACGTTAACAGTTCGTCTTTTCAAACCAATAGCTCAACATGCCATTATGTCACAGGTCTCCTGAGGATAGCACGTCAACAGTTCGCTTTTCAAACCAATAGCTCAACATGCCCTTATGTCACAGGTCTCCTGACTTTACCACGTCAACGGCTCGAGTTTTCTCACCAATAGCTCAACATGCCATTATGACACAGGTCTCCTGAGATTAGCACGTCAACAGTTCGCGTTTTCTAACAAATAGCTCAACATGCCTTTATGACACAGGTCTCCTGAGGATAGCACGTCAAAAGTTCGCGTTTTCAAACCAATAGCTCAACATGCCCTTATGACACAGGTCTCCTGAGGATAGCACGTCAAAAGTTCGCGTTTTCAAACCAATAGCTCATCATGCCGTTATGACACAGGTCTCCTGAGGATTGCACGTCAACAGTTCGCGTTTGCTCACCAATAGCTCATCATGCCGTTATGACACAGGTCTCCTGAGGATAGCACGTCAACAGTTCGCGTTTTCTCAACAATAGCTCAACATGCCATTATGACACAGGTCTCCTGAGGATAGCACGTCAACAGTTCGCGTTTTCTCACCAATAGCTCAACATGCCTTTATGACACAGGTCTCCTGAGGATAGCACGTCAACAGTTCGCGTTTTCTCACCAATAGCTCAACATGCCTTTATGACACAGGTCTCCTGAGGATAGCACGTCAACAGTTCGCGTTTTCTCACCAATAGCTCAACATGCCCTTATAACACAAGCCCCAATATAGTAGCACGTCAACGGCTCGCGTTTTCTCACCAATAGCTCAACATGCCCTTATAACACAAGCTCCCATATGGTAGCACGTCAACGGCTCGCGTTTTCTCACCAATAGCTCAACATGCGCTTATGACACAGGCCCCCATATGGTATCACGTCAGTGGCTCGTGTTTTTTTTACGAATAGCTCAACATGGCCTTATGACACAAGCCCCCATATGGTATCACGTTAGAGGCTCGAGTCTTTTTGCCAATAGCTCATCATGCCCTTATGACACAAGCCCCCATAGGGTAGCACGTTAGGGACTCGTGTTTTTTTGCCAATAGCTCATCATGCCCTTATGACACAAGCCCCCATAGGGTAGCACGTTAGAGGCTCGAGTCTTTTTTCCAATAGCTCATCATGCCCTTATGACACAAGCCCCCATATGGTATCACGTTAGAGGCTCGACTCTTTTTGCCAATAGCTCATCATGCCCTTATGACACAAGCCCCCATATGGTATCACGTTAGAGACTCGTTTTTTTTTGCCAATAGCTCATCATGCCCTTATGACACAAGCCCCCATATGGTAGCACGTTAGAGGCTCGAGTCTTTTTGCCAATAGCTCATCATGCCCTTATGACACAAGCCCCCATATGGTATCACGTCAGAGGCTCGTGTTTTGTTTTGCCAATAGCTCATCATGCCCTTATGACACAAGCCCCCATTGGTATCACGTTAGAGGCTCGAGTGTTTTTTCCAATAGCTCATCATGCCCTTATGACACAAGCCCCCATATGGTATCACGTTAGAGGCTCGAGTCTTTTTGCCAATAGCTCATCATGCCTTTATGACACAAGCCCCCATATGGTATCACGTTAGAGGCTCGAGTCTTTTTGCCAATTGCTCATCATGCCCTTATGACACAAGCCCCCATAGGGTAGCACGTTAGAGGCTCGAGTGTTTTTGCCAATAGCTCATCATGCCCTTATGACACAAGCCCCCATATGGTATCACGTTAGAGGCTCGAGTCTTTTTGCCAATAGCTCATCATGCCCTTATGACACAAGCCCCCATATGGTATCACGTTAGAGGCTCGAGTCTTTTTGCCAATAGCTCATCATGCCCTTATGACACAAGCCCCCATAGGGTAGCACGTTAGAGACTCGTGTTTTTTTGCCAATAGCTCATCATGCCGTTATGACAGAAGCCCCCATATGGTATCACGTTAGAGACTCGTGTTTTTTTGCCAATAGCTCATCATGCCCTTATGACACAAGCCTCCATATGGTATCACGTTAGAGGCTCGAGTCTTTTTGCCAATAGCTCATCATGCCCTTATGACACAAGCCCCCATAGGGTAGCACGTTAGAGACTCGTGTTTTTTTGCCAATAGCTCATCATGCCCTTATGACACAAGCCCCCATATGGTATCACGTCAGAGGCTCGTGTTTTTTTGCCAATAGCTCAAAATGCCCTTATGACACAAGCTCACATATGGTAGCACGTCAACGGCTCGCGTTTTCTCACCAATAGCTCAACATGCGCTTATGACACAGACCCCATAGGGTAGCACGTCAGAGGCTCGTGTTGTTTTTACCAATAGCTCAACATGCGCTTATGACACAGACCCCATAGGGTAGCACGTCAGAGGCTCGTGTTGTTTTTGCCAATAGCTCATCATGCCCTTATGACACAAGCCCCCATAGGGTAGCACGTTAGAGACTCGTGTTTTTTTGCCAATAGCTCATCATGCCCTTATGACACAAGCCCCCATAGGGTAGCACGTTAGAGGCTCGAGTCTTTTTTCCAATAGCTCATCATGCCCTTATGACACAAGCCCCCATATGGTATCACGTTAGAGGCTCGAGTCTTTTTGCCAATAGCTCATCATGCCCTTATGACACAAGCCCCCATATGGTATCACGTTAGAGACTCGTTTTTTTTTGCCAATAGCTCATCATGCCCTTATGACACAAGTTCCCATATGGTAGCACGTTAGAGGCTCGAGTCTTTTTGCCAATAGCTCATCATGCCCTTATGACACAAGCCCCCATATGGTATCACTTCAGAGGCTCGTGTTTTTTTTTGCCAATAGCTCATCATGCCCTTATGACACAAGCCCCCATATGGTATCACGTTAGAGGCTCGAGTGTTTTTGCCAATAGCTCATCATGCCCTTATGACACAAGCCCCCATATGGTATCACGTTAGAGGCTCGAGTGTTTTTGCCAATAGCTCATCATGCCCTTATGACACAAGCCCCCATATGGTATCACGTTAGAGGCTCGAGTCTTTTTGCCAATAGCTCATCATGCCCTTATGACACAAGCCCCCATATGGTATCACGTTAGAGGCTCGAGTCTTTTTGCCAATAGCTCATCATGCCCTTATGACACAAGCCCCCATATGGTATCACGTTAGAGGCTCAAGTCTTTTTGCCAATAGCTCATCATGCCCTTATGACACAAGCCCCCATAGGGTAGCACGTTAGAGACTCGTGTTTTTTTGCCAATAGCTCATCATGCCCTTATGACACAAGCCCAAATAGGGTAGCACGTTAGAGGCTCGTGTTTTTTTGCCAATAGCTCATCATGCCCTTATAACACAAGCCCCCATAGGGTAGCACGTTAGAGACTCGTGTTTTTTTGCCAATAGCTCATCATGCCCTTATGACACAAGCCCCCATATGGTATCACGTTAGAGACTCGTGTTTTTTTGCCAATAGCTCATCATGCCCTTATGACACAAGCCCCCATAGGGTAGCACGTTAGAGACTCGTGTTTTTTTGCCAATAGCTCATCATGCCCTTATGACACAAGCCCCCATAGGGTAGCACGTTAGAGACTCGTGTTTTTTTGCCAATAGCTCATCATGCCCTTATGACACAAGCCCCCATATGGTATCACGTTAGAGACTCGTGTTTTTTTGCCAATAGCTCATCATGCCCTTATGACACAAGCCTCCATATGGTATCACGTTAGAGGCTCGAGTCTTTTTGCCAATAGCTCATCATGCCCTTATGACACAAGCCCCCATAGGGTAGCACGTTAGAGACTCGTGTTTTTTTGCCAATAGCTCATCATGCCCTTATGACACAAGCCCCCATATGGTATCACGTCAGAGGCTCGTGTTTTTTTGCCAATAGCTCAAAATGCCCTTATGACACAAGCTCACATATGGTAGCACGTCAACGGCTCGCGTTTTCTCACCAATAGCTCAACATGCGCTTATGACACAGACCCCATAGGGTAGCACGTCAGAGGCTCGTGTTGTTTTTACCAATAGCTCAACATGGCCTTATGACACAAGCCCCCATAGGGTAGCACGTTAGAGGCTCGTGTCTTTTTGCCAATAGCTCATCATGCCCTTATGACACAAGCCCCCATATGGTATCACGTCAACGGCTCGCGTTTCCTCACCAATAGCTCAACATGCCCTTATGACACAAGCCCCCATATGGTAGCACGTCAACGGTTTGGGTTTTCTCACCAATAGCTCAATATACCATTACGAGACAAGCCGTCATATGGTAGCACGTGAACGTTTTGGGTTTTCTCACCAAAAGCTTAACATACGCTTATGACACAAGCCCTCATAGAGTAGCACGTCAACTGCTCGCGTTTTCTCACCAATAGCTCAACGTAACCTTATGACAAAAGCCCCTATATGGTAGCACGTCAACGGCTCGCGTTTTCGCACCAATAGCTTAACATGCCCTTGTGAAGTAAGCCTCCTGAGAATAGTACGCAACGGTACGGATATTTTCACCAATAGCTCAACATACCTTTATGACATAAGCCTCCAGAGGATAGTACGCCAACGGTACGGGGGTTTTTCACCAATAGCGCAACATACCTTTATGACAAGAGCCTCCTGAGGATAGTACACCAACGGTACGGGTTTTTTCACCAATAGCTCAACATACCTTTATGACATAAGGCTCCTGAGGATAGTATGCCAGCGGTACGGGTTTTCCCACCAATGGCTCAACATGCCCTTATGACATAAGTCTCCTGAAAATAGTACGTGAACGGTTCGGGTTTTTTCACCAATAGCTCAACATACTCTTATGGCACAAGCCTCTTGAGGGTAGCAGGTCAATGACCCTCGTTTTCTCACCAATAGCTCAACATACCCTTACGACACAAGCCTCTTGAGGGTAGCATGTCAATGACTCTCGTTTTCTCACCAATAGTTAAACATGCCCGTATTGCACAAGTCTCCTGAGGATAGCACGCCAAGTGGTACGGGTTTTCTCACCAATAGCTCAACATGCCCTTAAGGCACCAGCCTCCTATGGGAAGCACGTGAACGGCACCCTTTTTCTCACCGATAGCTCAACATGCCTTTAAGACACAAGCCCCCATAGGGTAGCACATAAACGGCTCGCGTTTTCTCACCAATAGCTCAACATGCCGTTGTGACACAAGCCCCCTTAGGGTAGCACGTCAACGGCTCGGGTTTTTTTACCAATAGGTCAACATGCGGTTATGACACAAGCCCCCATAGGGTAGCTCGTCAACGGCTCGTGTTTTCTTACCAATAGCTCAGCATGCCGTTATGACACAAGCCCCATAGGGTAGCTCGTCAACAGCTCGTGTTTTCTTACCAATAGCTCATCATGCCGTTGTGACACAAGCCCCCATAGGGTAGCTCGTCAACGGCTCGTGTTTTCTTACCAATAGCTGAACATGCGGTTATGACACAAGCCCCCATACGGTAGCTCGTCAACGGCTCGTGTTTTCTTACCAATAGCTCAACATGCCGTTGTGACACAAGCCCCCATAGGGTAGCACGTCAACGGCTCGTGTTTTCTTACCAATAGCGCAACATGCGGTTATGACACAAGCCCCCATACGGTAGCTCGTCAACGGCTCGGGTTTTCCTACCAATAGCTCAACATGTGGTTATGACACAAGCCCCCATACGGTAGCTCGTCAACGGCTCGTGTTTTCTTACCAATAGCTCAACATGCGGTTATGACACAAGCCCCCATAGGGTAGCACGTCAACGGCTCGTGTTTTCTTACCAATAGCTCAACATGCGGTTATGACACAAGCCCCCATACGGTAGCTCGTCAACGGCTCGTGTTTTCTTACCAATAGCTGAACATGCGGTTATGACACAAGCCCCCATAGGGTAGCACGTCAACGGCTCGTGTTTTTTTACCAATAGCCAAACATGCCGTTATGACACAAGCCCCCATACGGTAGCACGTCAACGGCTCGTGTTTTCTAATCAATAGCTCAACATGCCGTTATGGCAGAAGCCCCCATAGGGTAGCACGTGTACGGCTGGGGTTTTCTCACCAATAGCTCAACATGCCGTTTTGCCACAAGCCCCCATAGGTAGCACGTCAACGGCTCGGATTTCTCACCAATAGCTCAACATGCCGTTATGGCACAAGCCCCCATAGGGTAGCTCGTCAACGGCTCGGGTTTCTCACCAATAGCTCAACATGCCGTTATGCCACAAGCCCCCATATGTAGCACGTCAACGGCTCGGGTTTCTCACCAATAGCTCAACATGCCGTTATGACACAAGCCCCCATACGGTAGCACGTCAACGGCTCGTGTTTTCTTATTAATAGCTCAACATGCCGTTATGGCACAAGCCCCCATAGGGTAGCACGTGTACGGCTCGGGTTTTCTCACCAATAGCTCAACATGCCGTTTTGCCACAAGCCCCCATAGGTAGCACGTCAACGGCTCGGGTTTCTCACCAATAGCTCAACATGCCGTTATGGCACAAGCCCCCATGGGGTAGCACGCAAAAGGACTCGGGTATTCTTACCAATAGCGCAACATGACCTTATGAACAAAGCCCATTAGGGTAGCATGTCAACGGCTCGTTTTGTCTTACCAATAGCTCAACATGCCGTTATGGCACCAGCCCCTACAGGGTAGCACGTGAACGACTCGAGTTTTCTCAAGTTGACCTTATCAGCAAGCCTGCATAAGGTAGCACGTCAACGGCTTGGGTTTTCTTACCAATAGCTCAACATGCCGTTATGGCACCAGCCCTTACAGGGTAGCACGTGAACGACTCGAGTTTTCTCAAGTTGACCTTATCAGCAAGCCTGCATAAGATAGCACGTCAACGGCTTGGGTTTTCTTACCAATAGCTCAACATGCCGTTATGGCACCAGCCCCTACAGGGTAGCACGTGAACGACTCGAGTTTTCTCAAGTTGACCTTATCAGCAAGCCTGCAGAAGATAGCACGTCAACGGCTTGGGTTTTCTTACCAATAGCTCAACATGCCGTTATGGCACCAGCCCCTACAGGGTAGCACGTGAACGACTCGAGTTTTCTCAAGTTGACCTTATCAGCAAGCCTGCATAAGATAGCACGTCAACGGCTTGGGTTTTCTTACCAATAGCTCAACATGCCGTTATGACACAAGCCCCCATATGGTATCACGTCAGAGGCTCGTGTTTTTTTGCCAATAGCTCAAAATGCCCTTATGACACAAGCTCACATATGGTAGCACGTCAACGGCTCGCGTTTTCTCACCAATAGCTCAACATGCGCTTATGACACAGACCCCATAGGGTAGCACGTCAGAGGCTCGTGTTGTTTTTACCAATAGCTCAACATGCGCTTATGACACAGACCCCATAGGGTAGCACGTCAGAGGCTCGTGTTGTTTTTGCCAATAGCTCATCATGCCCTTATGACACAAGCCCCCATAGGGTAGCACGTTAGAGACTCGTGTTTTTTTGCCAATAGCTCATCATGCCCTTATGACACAAGCCCCCATAGGGTAGCACGTTAGAGGCTCGAGTCTTTTTTCCAATAGCTCATCATGCCCTTATGACACAAGCCCCCATATGGTATCACGTTAGAGGCTCGAGTCTTTTTGCCAATAGCTCATCATGCCCTTATGACACAAGCCCCCATATGGTATCACGTTAGAGACTCGTTTTTTTTTGCCAATAGCTCATCATGCCCTTATGACACAAGCCCCCATATGGTATCACGTTAGAGGCTCGAGTGTTTTTGCCAATAGCTCATCATGCCCTTATGACACAAGCCCCCATATGGTATCACGTTAGAGGCTCGAGTGTTTTTGCCAATAGCTCATCATGCCCTTATGACACAAGCCCCCATATAGTATCACGTTAGAGGCTCGAGTCTTTTTGCCAATAGCTCATCATGCCCTTATGACACAAGCCCCCATATGGTATCACGTTAGAGGCTCGAGTCTTTTTGCCAATAGCTCATCATGCCCTTATGACACAAGCCCCCATATGGTATCACGTTAGAGGCTCGAGTCTTTTTGCCAATAGCTCATCATGCCCTTATGACACAAGCCCCCATAGGGTAGCACGTTAGAGACTCGTGTTTTTTTGCCAATAGCTCATCATGCCCTTATGACACAAGCCCAAATAGGGTAGCACGTTAGAGGCTCGTGTTTTTTTGCCAATAGCTCATCATGCCCTTATGACACAAGCCCCCATAGGGTAGCACGTTAGAGACTCGTGTTTTTTTGCCAATAGCTCATCATGCCCTTATGACACAAGCCCCCATAGGGTAGCACGTTAGAGACTCGTGTTTTTTTGCCAATAGCTCATCATGCCCTTATGACACAAGCCCCCATAGGGTAGCACGTTAGAGACTCGTGTTTTTTTGCCAATAGCTCATCATGCCCTTATGACACAAGCCCCCATATGGTATCACGTTAGAGACTCGTGTTTTTTTGCCAATAGCTCATCATGCCCTTATGACACAAGCCTCCATATGGTATCACGTTAGAGGCTCAAGTCTTTTTGCCAATAGCTCATCATGCCCTTATGACACAAGCCCCCATAGGGTAGCACGTTAGAGACTCGTGTTTTTTTGCCAATAGCTCATCATGCCCTTATGACACAAGCCCCCATATGGTATCACGTTAGAGGCTCGAGTGTTTTTGCCAATAGCTCATCATGCCCTTATGACACAAGCCCCCATATGGTATCACGTTAGAGGCTCGAGTCTTTTTGCCAATAGCTCATCATGCCCTTATGACACAAGCCCCCATAGGGTAGCACGTTAGAGACTCGTGTTTTTTTGCCAATAGCTCATCATGCCCTTATGACACAAGCCCAAATAGGGTAGCACGTTAGAGGCTCGTGTTTTTTTGCCAATAGCTCATCATGCCCTTATGACACAAGCCCCCATAGGGTAGCACGTTAGAGACTCGTGTTTTTTTGCCAATAGCTCATCATGCCCTTATGACACAAGCCCCCATATGGTATCACGTTAGAGACTCGTGTTTTTTTGCCAATAGCTCATCATGCCCTTATGACACAAGCCCCCATAGGGTAGCACGTTAGAGACTCGTGTTTTTTTGCCAATAGCTCATCATGCCCTTATGACACAAGCCCCCATAGGGTAGCACGTTAGAGACTCGTGTTTTTTTGCCAATAGCTCATCATGCCCTTTAGACACAAGCCCCCATATGGTATCACGTTAGAGACTCGTGTTTTTTTGCCAATAGCTCATCATGCCCTTATGACACAAGCCTCCATATGGTATCACGTTAGAGGCTCGAGTCTTTTTGCCAATAGCTCATCATGCCCTTATGACACAAGCCCCCATAGGGTAGCACGTTAGAGACTCGTGTTTTTTTGCCAATAGCTCATCATGCCCTTATGACACAAGCCCCCATATGGTATCACGTCAGAGGCTCGTGTTTTTTTGCCAATACCTCAAAATGCCCTTATGACACAAGCTGACATATGGTATCACGTCAACGGCTCGCGTTTTCTCACCAATATCTCAACATGCGCTTATGACACAGACCCCATAGGGTAGCACGTCAGAGGCTCGTGTTGTTTTTACCAATAGCTCAACATGGCCTTATGACACAAGCCCCCATAGGGTAGCACGTTAGAGGCTCGTGTCTTTTTGCCAATAGCTCATCATGCCCTTATGACACAAGCCCCCATATGCTATCACGTCAACGGCTCGCGTTTCCTCACCAATAGCTCAACATGCCCTTATGACACAAGCCCCCATATGGTAGCACGTCAATGGTTTGGGTTTTCTCACCAATAGCTCAATATACCATTACGAGACAAGCCGTCATATGGTAGCACGTGAACGTTTTGGGTTTTCTCACCAAAAGCTTAACATACGCTTATGACACAAGCCCTCATAGAGTAGCACGTCAACTGCTCGCGTTTTCTCACCAATAGCTCAACGTAACCTTATGACAAAAGCCCCTATATGGTAGCACGTCAACGGCTCGCGTTTTCGCACCAATAGCTTAACATGCCCTTGTGAAGTAAGCCTCCTGAGAATAGTACGCAACGGTACGGATATTTTCACCAATAGCTCAACATACCTTTATGACATAAGCCTCCAGAGGATAGTACGCCAACGGTACGGGGGTTTTTCACCAATAGCGCAACATACCTTTATGACAAGAGCCTCCTGAGGATAGTACACCAACGGTACGGGTTTTTTCACCAATAGCTCAACATACCTTTATGACATAAGGCTCCTGAGGATAGTATGCCAGCGGTACGGGTTTTCCCACCAATGGCTCAACATGCCCTTATGACATAAGTCTCCTGAAAATAGTACGTGAACGGTTCGGGTTTTTTCACCAATAGCTCAACATACTCTTATGGCACAAGCCTCTTGAGGGTAGCAGGTCAATGACCCTCGTTTTCTCACCAATAGCTCAACATACCCTTACGACACAAGCCTCTTGAGGGTAGCATGTCAATGACTCTCGTTTTCTCACCAATAGTTAAACATGCCCGTATTGCACAAGTCTCCTGAGGATAGCACGCCAAGTGGTACGGGTTTTCTCACCAATAGCTCAACATGCCCTTAAGGCACCAGCCTCCTATGGGAAGCACGTGAACGGCACCCTTTTTCTCACCGATAGCTCAACATGCCTTTAAGACACAAGCCCCCATAGGGTAGCACATAAACGGCTCGCGTTTTCTCACCAATAGCTCAACATGCCGTTGTGACACAAGCCCCCTTAGGGTAGCACGTCAACGGCTCGGGTTTTTTTACCAATAGGTCAACATGCGGTTATGACACAAGCCCCCATAGGGTAGCTCGTCAACGGCTCGTGTTTTCTTACCAATAGCTCAGCATGCCGTTATGACACAAGCCCCATAGGGTAGCTCGTCAACGGCTCGTGTTTTCTTACCAATAGCTCAACATGCCGTTGTGACACAAGCCCCCATAGGGTAGCTCGTCAACGGCTCGTGTTTTCTTACCAATAGCTGAACATGCGGTTATGACACAAGCCCCCATACGGTAGCTCGTCAACGGCTCGTGTTTTCTTACCAATAGCTCAACATGCCGTTGTGACACAAGCCCCCATAGGGTAGCACGTCAACGGCTCGTGTTTTCTTACCAATAGCTCAACATGCGGTATGACACAAGCCCCCATACGGTAGCTCGTCAACGGCTTGTGTTTTCTTACCAATAGCTCAACATGCGGTTATGACACAAGCCCCCATAGGGTAGCACGTCAACGGCTCGTGTTTTCTTACCAATAGCTCAACATGCGGTTATGACACAAGCCCCCATACGGTAGCTCGTCAACGGCTCGTGTTTTCTTACCAATAGCTGAACATGCGGTTATGACACAAGCCCCCATAGGGTAGCACGTCAACGGCTCGTGTTTTCTTACCAATAGCCAAACATGCCGTTATGACACAAGCCCCCATACGGTAGCACGTCAACGGCTCGTGTTTTCTTATCAATAGCTCAACATGCCGTTATGGCACAAGCCCCCATAGGGTAGCACGTGTACGGCTGGGGTTTTCTCACCAATAGCTCAACATGCCGTTTTGCCACAAGCCCCCATAGGTAGCACGTCAACGGCTCGGATTTCTATCCAATAGCTCAACATGCCGTTATGGCACAAGCCCCCATAGGGTAGCTCGTCAACGGCTCGGGTTTCTCACCAATAGCTCAACATGCCGTTATGCCACAAGCCCCCATATGTAGCACGTTAACGGCTCGGGTTTCTCACCAATAGCTCAACATGCCGTTATGACACAAGCCCCCATACGGTAGCACGACAACGGCTCGTGTTTTCTTATCAATAGCTCAACATGCCGTTATGGCACAAGCCCCCATAGGGTAGCACGTGTACGGCTCGGGTTTTCTCACCAATAGCTCAACATGCCGTTTTGCCACAAGCCCCCATAGGTAGCACGTCAACGGCTCGGGTTTCTCACCAATAGCTCAACATGCCGTTATGGCACAAGCCCCCATGGGGTAGCACGCAAAACGACTCGGGTATTCTTACCAATAGCGCAACATGACCTTATGAACAAGGCCCATTAGGGTAGCATGTCAACGGCTCCTTTTGTCTTACCAATAGCTCAACATGCCCTTATGGCACCAGCCCCTACAGGGTAGCACGTGAACGACTCGAGTTTTCTCAAGTTGACCTTATCAGCAAGCCTGCATAAGATAGCACGTCAACGGCTTGGGTTTTCTTACCAATAGCTCAACATGCCGTTATGGCACCAGCCCTTACAGGGTAGCACGTGAACGACTCGAGTTTTCTCAAGTTGACCTTATCAGCAAGCCTGCATAAGATAGCACGTCAACGGCTTGGGTTTTCTTACCAATAGCTCAACATGCCGTTATGGCACCAGCCCCTACAGGGTAGCACGTGAACGACTCGAGTTTTCTCAAGTTGACCTTATCAGCAAGCCTGCATAAGATAGCACGTCAACGGCTTGGGTTTTCTTACCAATAGCTCAACATGCCGTTATGGCACCAGCCCCTACAGGGTAGCACGTGAACGACTCGAGTTTTCTCAAGTTGACCTTATCAGCAAGCCTGCATAAGATAGCACGTCAACGGCTTGGTTTTTCTTACCAATAGCTCAACATGCCGTTATGACACAAGCCCCAATAGGGTATCATGTCAACGGCTCGTTTTGTCTTACCAATAGCTCAACATGCCGTTATGGCACCAGCCCCTACAGGGTAGCACGTGAACGACTCGAGTTTTCTCAACTTGACCTTATCAGCAAGCCTGCATAAGATAGCACGTCAACGGCTTGGGGTTTCTTACCAATAGCTGAACATGGCGTTATGACACAAGTCCCTATTGGGTAGTACTTTAACGGCTCGTGTTTTCTTACCAATAGCTGAACATGCCCTTATGACACAAGCCCCCATAGGGTAGTACGTCAACTGCTCGGGTTTTCTTACCAATAGCTGAACATGCCGTTATGATACAAGTCCCCATAGGGTAGTACGTCAACGGTTCGGGTTTTCTTACCAATAGCTCAACATGCCGTTATGACACAAGCCCCCATAGGGTAGTACGTCAACGGCTCGGGTTTGTTCTCCAATAGCTCAACATGGCCTTATGACACAAGCCCCCATAGGGTATCACGTCAACGGCTCGGGTTTGTTCTCCAATAGCTTAACATGGCCTTATGACACAAGCCCCCATAGGGTATCACGTCAACGGCTCGGGTTTGTTCTCCAATAGCTCAACATGGCCTTATGACACAAGCCCCCATAGGGTATCACGTCAACGGCTCGGGTTTGTTCTCCAATAGCTCAACATGGCCTTATGACACAAGCCCCCATAGGGTATCACGTCAACGGCTCGGGTTTGTTCTCCAATAGCTCAACATGGCCTTGTGACACAAGCCCCCACGTCACGTATCACGTCAACGGCTCGGGTTTTTTCTCCAATAGCTCAACATGGCCTTATGACACAAGCTCCACGTCACGTATCACGTCAACGGCTCGGGTTTGTTCTCCAATAGCTCAACATGGCCTTATAACACAAGCCCCCACGTCACGTATCACGTTAACGGCTCGGGTTTGTTCTCCAATAGCTCAACATGGCCTTATGACACAAGCCCCCACGTCACGTATCACGTCAACGGCTCGGGTTTGTTCTCCAATAGCTCAACATGGCCTTATAACACAAGCCCCCACGTCACGTATCACGTCAACGGCTCGGGTTTGTTTTCCAATAGCTCAACATGGCCTCATGACACAAGCCCCCATAGGGTATCACGTCAACGGCTCGGGTTTGTTCTCGAATAGCTCAACATGGCCTTATAACACAAGCCCCCATAGGGTAGTACGCCAACGGCTCGGGTTTGTTCTCCAATAGCTCAACATGGTCTTATAACACAAGCCCCGACGTCACGTATCACGTCAACGGCTCGGGTTTGTTCTCCAATAGGTCAACATGGCCTCATGACACAAGCTCCCATAGGGTATCACGTCAACGGCTCGGGTTTGTTCTCCAATAGCTCAACATGGCCTCATGACACAATCCCCCATAGGGTAGTACGCCAACGGCTCGGGTTTGTTCTCCAATAGCTCAACATGGCCTCATGACACAAGCCCCCATAGGGTATCACGTCAACGGCTCGTGTTTGTTCTCCAATAGCTCAACATGGCCTCATGACACAAGCCCCCACGTCACGTATCACGTCAACGGCTCGGGTTTGTTCTCCAATAGCTCAACATGGCCTCATGACACAAGCCCCCATAGGGTAGTACGCCAACGGCTCGGGTTTGTTCTCCAATAGCTCAACATGGCCTCATGACACAAGCCCCCATAGGGTATCACGTCAACGGCTCGTGTTTGTTCTCCAATAGCTCAACATGGCCTCATGACACAAGCCCCCACGTCACGTATCACGTCAACGGCTCGGATTTGTTCTCCAATAGGTCAACATGGCCTCATGACACAAGCTCCCATAGGGTATCACGTCAACGCTCGGGTTTGTTCTCCAATAGCTCAACATGGCCTCATGACACAAGCCCCCATAGGGTAGTACGCCAACGGCTGGGGTTTGTTCTCCAATAGCTCAACATGGCCTCATGACACAAGCCCCCATAGGGTATCACGTCAACGGCTCGTGTTTGTTCTCCAATAGCTCAACATGGCCTCATGACACAAGCCCCCACGTCACGTATCACGTCAACGGCTCGGGTTTGTTCTCCAATAGCTCAACATGGCCTCATGACACAAGCCCCCATAGGGTAGTACGCCAACGGCTCGGGTTTGTTCTCCAATAGCTCAACATGGCCTCATGACACAAGCCCCCATAGGGTATCACGTCAACGGCTCGTGTTTGTTCTCCAATAGCTCAACATGGCCTCATGACACAAGCCCCCACGTCACGTATCACGTCAACGGCTCGGGTTTGTTCTCCAATAGCTCAACATGGCCTCATGACACAAGCCCCCATAGGGTAGTACGCCAACGGCTCGGGTTTGTTCTCCAATAGCTCAACATGGCCTCATGACACAAGCCCCCATAGGGTATCACGTCAACGGCTCGTGTTTGTTCTCCAATAGCTCAACATGGCCTCATGACACAAGCCCCCACGTCACGTATCACGTCAACGGCTCGGGTTTGTTCTCCAATAGCTCAACATGGCCTTATGACACAAGCCCCCACGTCACGTATCACGTCAACGGCTCGGGTTTGTTTCCAATAGCTCAACATGGCCTTATGACACAAGCCCCCACGTCACGTATCACGTCAACGGCTCGGGTTTGTTCTCCAATAGCTCAACATGGCCTCGTGACACCAGCCCCCATAGGGTAGTGCGCCAACGGCTCGGGTTTGTTCTCCAATAGCTCAACATGGCCTTATGACACAAGCCCCCATAGGGTAGTGCGCCAACGGCTCGGGTTTGTTCTCCAATAGCTCAACATGGCCTCATGACACCAGCCCCCATAGGGTAGTACGCCAACGGTTCGGTTTGTTCTCCAATAGCTCAACATGGCCTCATGACACCAGCCCCCATAGGGTAGTGCGCCAACGGCTCGGGTTTGTTCTCCAATAGCTCAACATGGCCTTATGACACAAGCCCCCACGTCACGTATCACGTCAACGGCTTGGGTTTGTTCTCCAATAGGTTCATGATTCCAATAATCATTCTAACATTGTGTGTTGTCTAGTGTCTTCTTCGGGGGAAGCTTCAATGTTGATCAATATTACCATGTAAATGACTAGTAAAGCTATGATGCATTACATTCACATAGGGTTCTCTCCCCATCTTCTACAAAGTATTCGTAGAAAAGCTAGGAATTTAACTACTTCATGTTAATCAGGATAAACTTTTCGTCGCACAACTTCGTTGAAGCTGCAAGAGGAAAAACAAATAGTGGGTTGCTACACGTTTGCTTTGAAATGACGTCGCGACAAAGAAGGGACAGTTGAGCATCTGAAAACGGTACGTGGGGTATCGGAAAATTCAAAGCAATAACATCGAATTTCTAGGGAATGTTTAATGCTACACAAAAATGTTGTGTTTTATTGATGTCTACCTTTTTGTGTAGCACGTTTTGTGTATCCATTTCGATTTACCTATTTGTTAAACGAAAGTAAGGAAAAGTGGACTTTACAGGGTGTTGTCACACCTTGTCATAAATGTATGGTATTTTAATCAAGATCGTTAGAGCCTTTTTTGAGAAAGATTTTCCACGGAAAGTGTATCTTGGAATGGGGAGATTTTATTCAAGATCTTTTTTTTTATTCCATTTATACCCCGCCTTTAACTACATTGGTATTATCGGTGGTGCCTAGTGGCAATGGTGTTAACTCGTGTAACTTTTGTCATCGAGTTTCTTGCACTTTTGGTTTTGTAATCTCATTCATACTTGCAGACTCTGGGAATAATTTTCGCATCTTTGGAAGATGCCGAACGCAAATACACAGTTTGGGGTTTTTCCAAAGTTTTGGTTTGAGTTCACAAACATGGACCTTTTTCTAAAGATACAGGGATCTCAAAACATGTATTTCTGGTGAACTTCAATAGCTTGTCTATCTCGTGGTGGAGAAAGTAACAAACACAGTGGCTAGAGAATCACAATTTTGGTTTATGTGGGAGGTTGGGTTTACGGTTCGCATGAGTCTCATCCACTTAATGCATAACTATCTTCATTTAAGCTAAAGAAGATGTGAAACATTGCTATAAATGGTCGACGTTTCTCTCTTATCCAGAATCTCGAACAATAAAATGACAGAGACTCATCTTAAGTGGCACAACCGGTGTCTGTTCCTTAAATATACCTGCAGAATAAATCCATGTCCTTTTCTGTAAACCGTAGACTCCGTTTCACCCTTAAAGCTGCTTATCACGTGCTTGAGGTTGGTTCCCCGTTTGCTTGGGATTTCATTCTCTAAACGCGACAGAGCTTTGTGGAAACAAAGTCATGCCGAGTGCGCTGCAGAAGGTCGACCCTCCGACCCGCGTCCTCGATACTGCAGCTGTGTCACAACACTTTCTGTGCCACGTATACCTAGTAGGTAGAAGAAGTATTCCCCGGATTTTACTAGAAATGCAGGTTGTGAGGGTCCTGTATAAAAAAGTAGAGTTTTCAGAAAAAACGCGCGTGTGTATGTCAAAAAGAAATATCTGATAAACACCAAAGTTGGAATCCAGCGTTGTGACACAACTCTAAACTTCGAAATGGTTAATTCCTTGAAAATGGCTCTGATGAAATACTAATGACAAATAAAATGTATGTCTTTAATTTTCTGGGAACTACCTGTAAAGCCCTATACAGTCTGAATGAATGAGTTTCGTATAATTTTGTACAACTGGTAAACCATAAGAGATAGGGGGGAAAGAAAAAGTACTACACAAGAAATGTAGACCAGACCTCTTTAAAACACAAAATTTGTAAATAACTTTTCTGTGGCATAAGCCGTTTCCGAGATATCCGTTGTTGTATTTTTCAATACTTTGTTATTTTATTGAAGTGGTCATCATTCAGTTGTTTCGGTTTCTTGTATCCGCCTGCACCCACAACGAAATCTGTCTACAAGCACCTTCTGTAAGAGCTGCTGTATAAAGTAAACGATAGAGAAAGCCATGTGAAAGTAACGCATCGGATTTTCAACTTTATCGTGCGTATTTCAATTACGTATAATTAATAAACGTTTACAGGGAGCAGTTATAACGTACATTCTATTCTCAAAAATATGTGGTTTTAATAAAAAATACAAACTGAATTGTGTAATAAATTGTTTTTCGCTTTCAGAAACGCCGCATGTCTGAGTGGAGTACTGGTAAGTAAGAATGGTACGCGACATGTGTGGTTGGTATCCTTGACGACGCGTCCTCCAGACATTAACAAAGTTAGACTGCCTGTCGCCGGCCCTGAGCGCTTCAGGGCTACTCGTCCACTCTCTTAGGAATGTCCAAATGTATGTGCTTGTCCAGAGCTGGATACATATTAAGAAACAAGGACTCCTCTACCGCTGTAACGCCAGCTATGTATACGTTTTCAAAGGGAGACTAATTTAATACAAACGAAACCAAATATACACTTTAGAGTAGTTATATACATACCAGTACTGTTGTTAAAATAAAGGCTGATATGATACATTCGCATAACTTTCTCTCCCTCTGTTTCTTATTAGTGGGTATACAAACTATTTTTACAAATCCTTATTTTTCTATCTGCTGCATTTTTATCCAAATAAAACATTACAGAAACAGCTACATTACACATTTCGTTATAGATACAAAGAGAACAGCGACAGTCAAATGTTTAACAACTGGACGCTATATGCTGGCCTTAAAATTCCATGACATCGCAAGAAACAACTGAATGTTGACACGACGTATTAAGAGAGAATGACCAGAAAATTAACAATTGGAACCTTTAATAATGGATATCTCAGAAACGGCTTGTGGCACACACAAACTTATTTTAAATACAGATGTACAGTTTTTGTGTAGTACGTTTTTGTCTATCGCTTCACGTTTATCAGTTATACAAGAATATACAAAATTCCCCCTAAATGAAGAAGACCTCATAGGAGATTCCTGAAAAATTCAAGATATATATTTTATTTGTCATCTAAGTATCTTTAATAAAAATCGTTAGAGCCATTGTTTAGAAAACCAAAAATTTCAAAAAATGTTGCATGTAAAGGCTAGTTTGGTGTTGTGGGAGTATGTTGAAAATCTTCGTGTCGCTTCTTTGGAAGATACTGAGCCTAAATGCCAAATTTGCATTTATCCGACTTTTCGTTTTTGAGTTGTGCTGTGACACACACAAGCATGTTTTAAAAATGCTTACTTTCGATTGTGGTATGCAGTAGAGAAAGTGAAAATCAGTGAGGGGGGGCAGACTTGTTTGAATTTGCGATACAGTCATACACTACTCTATGATGATGCGGTGATAGAAATACTTGTGTAATTTGTCACGCAAATCACCTTGCCTGGCTACTGCAGTAAATGCATATACAACTGCCAAAGTTACACGAGAAACATACAAGTGTTTATGTACCTTACACCTATCACAAAAATCCACCCCAAAGGAGGAAAATGTTCGGTAAGAGGCAGTACGAAGGGTCCTGTTTTCTCAATTAATTTGCTAAATAAAAATATTGATTCACAAATGCACCCTAATTTGAAGATTGCTCGAAGAAAGGCACTAGGAAGGATTTAACGCACACACAAACATATACACTCCAGGACGAGAGTAAATATACCGTGAGGGTGCTATTACAAAAATACAGGGGGCGCAGATTGTTCGGCGGAAAGCAAATTTTACGTTTTTGATCATGAACGGGCTTTTCTGAATGCTTCGTAAATATAAAAAATGCTCTCTTCATTCTTTTAGGAGTGGTGTAACTAAACCATCCCTCCGGCAGAGGGTTGGAAAATGTTTGGCGAAGAAATTTTAAGGAATGCGCTTGTTTTCTTAAACAGGATACAATGTGGTTTCTTTTAGAGTTCCCCCTAACGGGAGGGAGGCATTTGGCACAATGAAGGTGGCGTGATCAAAGTAAAAGAATTGAATACCAGCTTTAATTCAAATAAACAAACTGAAGCCCCAGGTGTATCATATATTTGAGAATATTCTCTGGTCCTCTTCTTTCGGAATGAATTTTCTATAATTTTACATAGTTGCTAAACGTAAGAAAAAGATACAAAAAGTTCCTACTTCAGAAAAATGTAGATGTCTATAAAACACACAATTTGTTTTAAATTTGTGGCATCAGCCTTTTCCGAAAAATTTGCGTTGTTATCAGTTTGAATTTTTCACTATTTTGTCATTTTTAAAGTGCTGTCGCTTTTCTGTTGTTTCCCGCGATGTCATGGAAAAAGTATGGAATTCCAACGCCAGCATATACCGACCCGCTTTTAAACACATGACTATCGCTCTCGTGTAGCTGTAACAAAATGTGTAATAAAGGTATGTGTGCGGAAAATTAGGTTTTGTACAAGTTAAACGATATTGGGTCGAGAAAGTCACATGAGCTTTGTTTTTCCTTTTTAAGTAAAAGTAAGGTTGTGTATTTACAACAGTGTAATTGTTTAGTTTTGAAAACGTTCTGTTATTAATGTTTGTTTTAACGTTTCAAGTGAATTTGTAATCATGGATAAAACTGGTCATTGTTATGTGATACAATACTTTCATTTGAAAGGTCTTGGTCCAACTAATATTAAAGCTGAGCTAGATTCTACTCTGGGGGAGTCTGCTCCTTCGTTTACAACAGTAAAATATTGGGTGGCAGAGTTTAAGCGAGGCCGTACTAGCTGCCAAGATGAACATCGCAGTGGTCGACCACGCCAGAAATTGTGAAGAAAATCCACAAAATGGTATTGGATGACCGTAGGCTATAAGTGCGCGAGCTAGCAGACATCATAGGCATTTCAAAAAGTGCTGCACATTGCACATTGACTGAAAATATAGACATGAGAAAGATGTGCGCAAGATGGGTGCTGCGTTTACTCACAATGGAACTAACGCACATCCAGTGAGGATGTTTCAGTCGAGTGTTCGGTGATGTTTTCCTACAATATAGCCGAGTTTTTGCGTCGATTCAAAATCATGGATGAAACATGGGACCACTTCACACCTGAGACGAAGGAACAGTCAAAACAGTGGATTGAAAGGGGAGAATCGGCTCCAAAGAAGGTGAGACAGTTCCATTTGCAGGCAAGGACATGGCGTCAGTTTTTTGAAATGTGTGTGGTATAATTTTAATTGATTATCTTCAAAAAGGAAAAGCAATCAATGGCGAGTATTGTGCAAACTTATTACACATTTTAATGATGAAATAAGCAAAACGGTCGGATTTAGTGGAAAAGAAACTTTTGTTTCATCAAGACAATGCAGCAGTTCACATCTGTTATTACCATGACCAAAAAAGAATGAGTTAATGTTCGAATTGCACCCTACTCGGCAGACTTAACCCCTTCTGATTATTTTCTGTTTCCAAAGTTGAAGAAATGGCTTGCTGCTAAAAGATTTGCCAACAGTGAAGAGGTGGAGTGGCTATTTTGCAGAACTCGACGGTTCTCAGTATAAATAGGGTATCGAAGGTGTTGATGGGAAAAGTGTCGAGCTGAAAGGAGAGTATGTAGGGAAGTAAAGGTTGTGTTTGAGAGGCAGAGAAGTGTATGGAAGCTTCCCCAGTAGTTGGGCATTAAGTTTCACTACAACTATCCACGTCTCCTTGAAGAGAGTAACCATTATTGTTTACGCAGGGCACGCCTCTCTCTCTCTCTCACACACAGTTTTATTTCTACCAATATTGGAGCAAATGGATAATGAGCCCGCGGATCTTTTACTAAAAATATTTGTTTTATTCAGGGGGCCCAAAACATGTATTTCTGGTTAAATCTAGATATCGAATTTTCGGGTGTAATGTAATACTTCCTCCACCTAAGAGGCACGTGGCATAGGAAGTAAAAATGTAGAGACTTGCCTTAACAATAGTTATTTTTTCAAATTCGTTTTGGTTACAATGTGTGTGTGTGTCAGAGAATGAAAGTGAAGCCTATTCTTTTCGTCTAATTTGAAGACATGTCATGCGATGTAGGACGACATTACCTTGTTTGTCACGTGTCACGCAAGGGAAGCCTGTGGACCGTGACGTAGTAACACGCAAGACCGTGTAATTCCCGGAACACTGCGTAAATACGCCAGACCTCTTGCATAAGTGGGCGGCCACGACTACTGGGTCAAATGCAAGTGTAATGTGGGCGAGCGCATCTGCTTCACAGAATCATACAAGGTGAATTTGCCGGAGTTGCGGCGTTTTCGCTTATCGTGAAAATATGAGTCTCGGGTAACAAGCTCTATGGATGCCTTCATTCATAGTGACGTAACAAGGACGTTAGGGGGCACACACCTCTTGTTATACGGAGATGATCTCTCCTTTTAACAACCGGGAGGACTTGCAAGCTGTTCTCGTACACGGTCATCTTCACACTCAACTCATTCACCTCTATTCTTCCAAATGATCACAGGCTGTTACACAAATATGAAAATTCTTTTTCCTATTCATGTTCAATCCCATTTTGGCCGTTTATTGCAAATATGACAGATTTTTAATGACTTCGAGCCAAACGAGTAAAGGGGGGGGGGCTCGTCTTAAAGTTGACTTATTTTAGAGGGGGGTTGTATATCATCACATTTCCCTTAGTTTTATGCTTTTAACAAAACCGGGTGCATTAACTGGGTTGTAGCAGCTGATAAACCCCTAACACAAATCAACATTCTTAGGTGAAACGTTTACGTTTATACTATCCAATCCAGCAAAAATTATGAAGCACCTTACAGCTACAACAAACTACCTCTATTGTGTTTCGAAATGTGCATTGTTTAAACCATATGGTGAAAAGTGATGGCAGTAGGAGATATTACAACTTCTAGAAACCACCTGATGGTTATTTTGAATTATATAGCGCTATTTTCAGCCCCTGAACCAGGACACTAAATACAACTTGAAAAAGCTACCCATTAACTCCTTATTTGTCCACTAGATTTGGACTGGGCATGACTTTCAGAGATCACCCCAGCTCCCTGCTTATAGAATGTACCAATTGTGTGCTGCCAACATTACAAATTCAGAGTAGTATGCGTGTTTTCCAAAGAGATTAGCTTGGTGGCCTGGGAGTGAGAAACCTTCTTATTGAGCAGTTAAGAAAGCGTGTTGTTTTATACGGGACTAAAGTAAAGAACTTGAGTTGCCACTTGCTCTCCCTTTCCGTTGTCATTAAAATTAGTGAAATGTTCCCAGGTGTTTCTTGTGGAATAACTTGAGAAAGCGACACTAACACTTGCTTGTGTCTGCAATATAATAGGCCGTCTTGTACAACTGTTTTAAAAGACATACCGTTCTATTTCGCATTTCACAAAATTGACAAGCAACATTTATTTTACAGAATGGACAATAAACATTTGTTTGTTATTTTCTCAACACCTCAATTTTAAAATAGTCTTATTCAAAACTAGCCCAGCCTTTTCTACCTGCTAAAGAAAATGTTGTATATTTACTTCCATTATAATGTATTACATTCACGCTACCTTTTAGAGTTTCTTTTTCATCTACTTCATATAGTCGAGATAACCGTTGTACATTTACAACTACAAGAGGATATACGAAACCGAATAGATGCTCGGATATGTAACACAGTGGCTATACGTTCGCGTTGAAATTCCATAGCATTACGACAAACAACTGAATAGCCAAAGCTCTAAAAAAAATCTGTTGTGCCACATTCGCATGATCTTCTGTCGCTTATTACTGACTATACAAATTATTCTTACCAAAGCTTATTTTCCTGTCTACTTCATTTTAATGCAGATAAATCCTTACAGAAACAGCTACATTACGTTATAGAGAACAGCGATAGTCAAATGTTTAACAACTGGATGCTATATGCTGGCCTTCCATACTGTTTCCATGACATCGCGAGAAACAACTGAATGTTGACAGAACTTCGAAAGAATGGCTAAGCATTGAGCAATTGGAACCACTAATAACGAATATTTCGCAAATGCTTATGCCACAAAAAACTTATTTGAAATAATTTGTGTGTTGTAAGGAGATCTATATTTTTTTGTGTATTACCTTTTCGTCTATCATTTAACGTTTACCAGTTATACAAGATTATACAAGATTCCTTCCGAATGAAGAGGACTTCACAGGCTATTTCCAGAAAGTTTAATACTATATGGTATTTTAATCAAAATCGTTAGAGCCATTATTAAAAAATAAAAAAAAAATCTAATCATGTTCCATGTTAAAGGATAGATTGGTGGGGATGTATTTGAAAATGTTCGTATCGCATCTTTGAAAGATGCTGAACCTATGTACCAAGTTTAGTATTTATCGGAAATTTCGTTTTTGAATTAGGATGCTGTTCAGACGCGCGCACGCACGCACGGACCATACTCTAAGAATACCTCTTTTTTGTATTCATGGGCCCCAAAACATTTAGTTTTGGTGAACTCTAATTTTTGAGTGGAATGCAGTACTTTCCCGACCTACTAGACTATACAATAAGTGGCATTGCTTGCCTTGTTCGGGCTCGTTTGCTGACACTGCCAGCTTATAATCGGATGCTTCCGTAAACAAAAATAATTAATTGCTTTACTTTGTCTAGCGCGCAGCCAGTAGAGCGTTGTGCGACAGTCGTCGATTTCATTTCAGTGTTACGTAAGTAAAAGAAGGTTTGTCTCGTCCCAGTAAACGATACCGGTGCTCGGGTAAAAATATTACAAGTTTAATTCACTGTAGCATGCACATCTCCCGTCTGAATGAGACACTCTCTCATCTCGGATAAGGAAAGAGTTGAAACATCTACAAGGATGGACCAATTTGTAGGATGGGAAACTGCCCCACATATTCTCTTTGACTGTCCTTTGCTGACTTACTCTTTCCATAACCCTGCAACTTGTTCAGGGAAACAATGAAGGTTGCGCAGTAAGCGACACAACAGCAGTCGACAACGCGTGTTTGTCCAAAATAAAGGAAAGGTCATTTGCTTATTCTCTTGGCACGCAGGACAGGTAACCACGTGACAAAACAAAGCTCTGTGCCAGAGAATGAGGAAGAAGAAGGCTGAATTACTAATACCGTGAGACTTTACAGTACAACAAAATATCTGTTGTAGTTGGTAGCCCAGCCTTGGATGTTACATAACGCTTTTACAGATAAACAAATACATACTATCTAATTATTATTAGAGACAGGCAAAATATCAAATTTCATATTGTAAACTAAGGCTGATTTGAAAACTGAGAATTTTACGATGTTAAATGTGTACAATTAATTTAATTTCTTAAAAATATCATATTTACAATTTCTTCCTTTTAAAAATGATTTTAGGTTCATATCTTGGAGGATTTTCCATTAGTAAAACACAAATAGTATCGAGTGTGTAGACGTTCCGAAGTTCCAGGGACATTTTACCAAAGAAACCGTCCAAGTTAGTAAGGTCAGATCCGGGGCAGCAGGCGGGCTCCCTAACGTCTCTTAGATATTACATCCCCACGGAGAGGTCCCGTAACACATATAGGCACTTCCACAAAGGAAACTTCGCCGTCATACACCTCATCGTTCTAGGTGAGAGCCCGGGACCTCGCTCGGTAAGGTAGCATATGTAGCGCGATACAGTGATTTATTGATTTTGTTATCTTGTTTCCTGAAACTACATAATCATTCCGTATTATCTACAGATCTTTATCTAAAATCGCTGTTTTAACAAAATAATGTGCTCCGTACCAACCTTCTTTTTTAACGTTAAAACTCTGTCATATTTTAAGCAAAATGAATATCGTGGAGACAGAATATTTGCCTTGCTACATATACAACCAGCAACACATAAAGGTGCAGCGTGTGATCTGCGATGACCTGCTTCCATTATCGACTTCCCTCAACGTCTTTTATCAAAATATTAATGTTAAAAATCTGGCGTGATACATTCACATGAGTTTCCCTATCCTCTGTCGGTTTTATTGGGTACACAAATTATTTTTAGCAAAGTTTATTTTTCTATCTACTACATTTTAATCGAGATAAACCTTTACAGAAACAGCTACATTACGTTATAGAGAACAGCGATAGTCAAATGTTTAACAACTGGACGCTATATGCTGGCCTTCCATACTGTTTCCATGACATCGCGAGAAACAACTGAATGTCGACAAGACTATCATCAAGTAATGAACAATTCGAACCATTAATAACGGATATCTTAGAAACGACTTATGCCACAAAAGAAGTTATTTTAAATAAATTGTGTGTCTTAAAGAGATTTACATTTTTTGTGTAGCACATTTTCATGTATCGCTTAACGTTTACCAGTTATACAAGATTATACAAATGAAGAGGACTTCACAGGCTGTTCGCAGAAAATTCAAGGCATACATTTTGTTTGTCATGTAAATATCTGTAACATATGGTACTTTAATCAAAATTTTTACAGCGATTTTGCAGAAAATCAAAATTTTCGAAAGCACTTCCATGTAAGGGGTAGTTGGGGATGGGGATATTTTCTTGAAAATCTTCATGTCGCATCTCTGGAAGATACTGAACCCCAATACCAAGTTTGGTGCTGATCCGACTTTTCGTTTTTGGGTTATGCTGTTCACAAACACACTGACCTTTTTTGATTCAGGGATTCTCAAATATGTATCTATTTCCGGTGGAATACAGTACTTCCCGTGCTTATTATATGTAATAGACAAAGTAAAAATGCTTTTTTCTGGTTCAGGGGCCCACAAAACAGATTTCCGGTGAAATCTCGACATGGAATACAGTACTTCCCTACTTAGTATACGTAGTCGGAACAGGATATTCCATAGTGTGATTCGTATGCCTTTCTCTGCCCACTCTTCTACAAAAGTGCACATTTTGTTAGACTCAAGGGGGATAGAGTCAAAACTGAATATCGACATCAAACCAATAACAGATGTAGGTAGATTGTTGCCTATCTCTTACGGCTGATAGAAGATGAACCTCAAAGGGGCTTATGTGAAACATGTGATTGTGTCAAACAACATTTCCGTTTTTGCATGTTACATTTTCCAGGTTAGAGTAATAAAATGCTTTACACTTGAAAATGAACACTACATAACCAAGTGGAAATTCTATGTTCATGTTAACAATGATATTATTATGCGATGCTGTTTACTGAAGTCGTTGATTCACTGACGTCATATTACTCTTCACACATCAACAACCACTGATAAGACATTTTCTCCTATGCCGGTTCCAGACGGAGATTACGTCAGTGTAAGGTGGGAACAGGATCTGTGCAATTAGCAAGTTCTGGAGCAGAGCTTGCACGCGTGTTCTTCACATGACTGCGTGCTCACTTACAACTTTATGCTTCATTAACGTGTTTACCAACTTAGTTATGCAATTACAAATTATCCTTTTCTACTGGTACGCCAGTCGCCCTTGAATATTGCAGTGCCTAGTGGGTACTACATTCACCCAAAACGTCGTGTCGAGATTCCACCACAAACAAATGTTTTGACGCCCCCTGAATCCCCCACAAATACAGAATTTGTGTTTGGTTATGAACTATAACATCTTATGACTCTTTGTTCATGATAACATTTGACTGCGGTGTCATATTATTATATGATTATACTGCTAAGTCGTTTAAGGTTGGCAAACCTTAAGATCTCTTTAAAACACAGAATTCATCTCAAACGCTTTTTGTCGCTTCAACTATTTCCGAGTTATCCTTTGTTTTCGGTTCGAATTTTTCAACGCTGTTGTGGTCATCATTCTATTGTTTCTCACAATGCTATGGAATTTCAAGGCCAGTAGGTAAACCTTTGACTGTCGCTCTTCCACCTACAAACAAAGGGACTGTTTTTGCAAAGATTAACCTGAGGTAGACAGAAAAATAATATTTTGCAAGAATAGTTTGTAGAAGATATATAAATAAACGACTTTAGATACAGAAATCCACATGAATTTTTGTTAATTTGTAAGATTCGTCCCTACACACAAACAACAGAGTGAAGGCAAGTCTTGTACCAAAACTGAATGTATATAAATACGTTTATAGGCCGTCAATTTGCACACACATTCTTGAAGAAGAGTAAAACCACCGCAACAGAAAATGTTCAGCTCCAATAGGGATTTTGTTGCTTCGTTCTTTTAGAGGCAATAATGGAACAAATCCCCCAAGTTGAGAAGTGTTGGGAGGATGTTCAATATGAAAGGTAAATTTGACACGCATTATTTTGAGAAATAAAAATACTGTGGGGGTGCTATCATCGCCGGAAGGCCAATTCTCAACACGAGTGGTCCTGCCTGTTTCACGCGAAAAATAATCCATGTAAAGTGTAGGTTGAGGATTTTCTTCGTCTCACATCTTAAAACTTGGGCAACAGACATTCACAGTATTTCTTTGAAATAAATCACTGCAGAGACGTCACCAATGTGTGTGCGAGACTCTCACCCTCCTCCAAACCATCCTTATCAAAGTTTGTTCTTGCACCACTTTCGTTGAAGAAGAATAAAGCGATAAGTGAATGGCCTTGAAATTCTGTTCTCTTTGCAGGAGCACAGAAATAAAGTATTTGAAAATTCCAACCACATTTCGGGAATGGTTAACGCCAACAAAGTTTGTGAATCTCTTGCAGGTGGAAGTCTTTGGAAGGTGCTGGTCGGGTTTTCAGTTTGCTCTTCATACACACCGGCCTTTTTCGAAAAATTTCCGGGTGGAACGCAATACTTGCTACAGGCAAGTGGACACCGCTGGCACTCACTCTATTCATGGTCTAATTTAAAAATGTAAATATCCTGACTCTGGTAGCGCGTGTGTGAACATGTAACTCCAGGGTTGCAACTTCCTATTTAATTCGTAAAACGAACATTTCACCTCACTCTGTGTTCTACCATTTGAGATAAAACATACCCAGTAAAACATCTTTTTAAACGCGTTGCATTTATCTGACTATGTGGTCTTAAGACACAGTCAAAATTATTATTTACTCTATTTTATTTTACGTTGCTTTAACTCCCTGGTCATATCGCGACGAATCTGTTAGTGGATAACTCTTAGAACGATATGTGATGGACAGTTAGCCTTCTAGGTCTCATCCCTGTAACCACCTGCTTCATGCCGTGCAGACGACATTAGAGTGCCGTCCAGTCCAAACGCCGCCCCAACACAGAAAGGTGGTCAGTTAGCCTTCTAGGTCTCATCCCTGTAACCACCTGCTTCATGCCGTGCAGACGACATTAGAGTGCCGTCCAGTCCAACCGCCGCCCCAACCATAAAGGTGGACAGTTAGCCTTCCAGGTCTCATCCCTGTAACCACCCGCTCCATCACGTGTCACAGAGAGCCTAGCAAATGCGTACCGAATTTTCTGCTTCGTGCCGTGCAGACGACATTAGAGTGCCGTCCAGTCCAACCGCCGCCCCAACACAGAAAGGTGGTCAGTTAGCCTTCTAGGTCTCATCCCTGTAACCACCTGCTTCATGCCCTGCAGACGACATTAGGGTGCCGTCCAGACCAACCGCCGCCCTCACACAGAAAGGTGGACAGTTAGCCTTCTAGGTCTCATCCCTGTAACCACCTGCTTCATGCCCTGCAGACGACATTAGGGTGCCGTCCAGACCAACCGCCGCCCTCACACAGAAAGGTGGACAGTTAGCCTTCTAGGTCTCATCCCTGTAACCACCTGCTTCATGCCTGCAGACGGCATTAGGGTGCCGTCCAGTCCAACCGCCGCCCTCACACAGAAAGGTGGACAGTTAGCCTTCTAGGTCTCATCCCTGTAACCACCTGCTTCATGCCGTGTAGATGGCATTAGGGTGCCGTCCATCCAACCGCCGCCCCAACACAGAAAGATGGACAGTTAGCCTTCTAGGTCTCATCCCTGTAACCACCTGCTTCAAGCCGTGCAGACGACATTAGGGTGCTGTCCAGTCCAACCGCCGCTCCAACACAGAAAGGTGGACAGTTAGTCTTCTAGGTCTCATCCCTGTAACCACCTGCTTCATGCCGTACAGACGGCATTAGGGTGCCGTCCAGTCCAACCGCCGCCCCAACACAGAAAGGTGGTCAGTTAGCCTTCTAGGTCTCATCCCTGTAACCACCTGCTTCATGCCGTGCAGATGACATTATGGTGCCGTACAGTCCAACCGCCGCCCTCACACAGAAAGGTGGACAGTTAGCCTTCTAGGTCTCATCCCTGTAACCACTTCCTTCGTGCCGTGCAGATGGCATTAGGGTGCCGTCCAGTTTAACCGCCGTCCTCACACAGAAAGGTGGACAGATAGTCTTCTAGGTCTCATCCCTGTAACCACCTGCTTCATGCCGTGCAGATGGCATTAGAGTGCCGTACAGTCTAACCGCCGCCACCACACAAAAAGGTGATCAGTTAACCTTCTAGGTCTCATCCCTATAACCACTTGCTTCATGCCGTGCAGACGACATTAGAGTGCCGTCCAGTCCAACCGCCGCCCCAACCATAAAGGTGGACAGTTAGCCTTCCAGGTCTCATCCCTGTAACCACCCGCTCCATCACGTGTCACAGAGAGCCTAGCAAATGCGTACCGAATTTTCTGCTTCATGCCCTGCAGACGACATTGGGGTGCCGTCCAGACCAACCGCCGCCCTCACACAGAAAGGTGGACAGTTAGCCTTCTAGGTCTCATCCCTGTAACCACCTGCTTCATGCCCTGCAGACGACATTAGGGTGCCGTCCAGACCAACCGCCGCCCTCACACAGAAAGGTGGACAGTTAGCCTTCTAGGTCTCATCCCTGTAACCACCTGCTTCATGCCTGCAGACGGCATTAGGGTGCCGTCCAGTCCAACCGCCGCCCTCACACAGAAAGGTGGACAGTTAGCCTTCTAGGTCTCATCCCTGTAACCACCTGCTTCATGCCGTGTAGATGGCATTAGGGTGCCGTCCATCCAACCGCCGCCCCAACACAGAAAGATGGACAGTTAGCCTTCTAGGTCTCATCCCTGTAACCACCTGCTTCAAGCCGTGCAGACGACATTAGGGTGCTGTCCAGTCCAACCACCGCCCCAACACAGAAAGGTGGAGTTTAGTCTTCTAGGTCTCATCCCTGTAACCACCTGCTTCATGCCGTGCAAACGGCATTAGGGTGCCGTCCAGTCCAACCGCCGCCCCAACACAGAAAGGTGGTCAGTTAGCCTTCTAGGTCTCATCCCTGTAACCACCTGCTTCATGCCCTGCAGATGACATTAGGGTGCCGTACAGTCCAACCGCCGCCCTCACACAGAAAGGTGGACAGTTAGCCTTCTAGGTCTCATCCCTGTAACCACTTCCTTCGTGCCGTGCAGATGGCATTAGGGTGCCGTCCAGTTTAACCGCCGTCCTCACACAGAAAGGTGGACAGATAGTCTTCTAGGTCTCATCCCTGTAACCACCTGCTTCATGCCGTGCAGATGGCATTAGAGTGCCCTACAGTCTAACCGCCACCACCACACAAAAAGGTGATCAGTTAACCTTCTAGGTCTCATCCCTATAACCACTTGCTTCATGCCGTGCAGATGGCATTAGAGTGCCGTCCAGTCTAACCGCCGCTCCCACAGAGAAAGGTGGTCAGTTACCTTCTAGGTGTCATCCCTATAACCGCCTGCTTCATGCCGTACAGATGGTATTAGAGTGCCGTCCAGTCTAACCACCGCTCCCACACAGAAAAGTGGTCAGTTACCTTCTAGGTCTCATCCCTATAACCACCTGCTCCATTACGTGCAGATGGCATTAAGGTGCTGTCCAGTCTAACCACCGCCACCACACAGAAAGGTGGTCAGTTACCTTCTAGGTCTCATCCCTGTAACCACCTGCTTCATGCCGTGCAGATGGCATTAAGGTGCTGTCCAGTCTAACCGCCGCCACCACACAGAAAGGTGGTCAGTAGTAAAAGAAGGCCGATTCTGTGCCAAAGCAGATGCCGACAACTGATAAGATTCTTTGTTCTACGCCGACAAGCCCCGCCCCCTCCCTTTGAGGCAGCCGCCGAAGATGACCCCTCATTTTCGCCGCCTCCTTCTCCCTTTCTTTGTGTGCTAACCCTTAAAGCCGCCGAAGATGACCCCTCCTTTTGGCCTCCTAGCATGTCGCCAGACTCTGTGTCGCTAGCCCCACCCCCTCGCTTTGTGTGCTTACCTAATGCCGACTGGTTCTGTGCCGTCATGTCCTACTCCCTCCCCCATGCGGTTTGGTCTCGTGCCGTAGCGTCCTGTCTTGAGGTGTGCGGTAGGGAATGGTTTTCTCGATGCCGGCCGCCCCTCGGCAAATAAATTAGGTAATTTTCGTCAAACATTATTGAAAAAAGAATCGGCATTTTATTACTACTAATGTCCGCATATTGCATATCTAATGAAACGATGCTCCTCGATCGATGAAAACAGTTAAGTATTTTTTGATTGATTAATGTAATTAAGTGTATATGAATTGACTCGCGCGCACCTGGTCGCCATCGTATATGTGGGTGTTGGCATATGTATAACTATCACACTGATCGGTCTTAACCTCTCCGGCAACAGTCCGGCATGTAATGAAAAAACCCGGCAGCCGACCTCGGTCTGGTAATAACCAGTTTCACCCCCACTCCACGACTGTGTGCGTGACGTCACTAACAAGCCTCGATGTGTAGACTAGACCGGCGCCACTCTGTCGGCGTCGGTAAATCATGTTAACGATTTGATGAGATAATTGTGTCAATCAATTAGGTAATGCGATATTGAAAAAAAGAATCAATGTTTATATACTGCTAATGTCACGCCAGCATGCCTCTAAAGGAGTGAGGTTATTAAACGCTGCTCGTTCATCAATTAAGTATTATTGATTGATTAATGTAATTGACTTGCGCACCTGGAGCTATCTCACCCATTTTTCACCTACTGATGACATCGCATTTGAAATTATACGCTGCTCGTCGATCGATGAAAACAATTAAGTTTTTTTTATTAATTAATTGTATATGAATTGACTCCCGCACCTGGTTGTTCTCGTATATGTGTGATTATTACGCATGTATAACTAATAACATTTGTTTAATTCTTCTTTTGAGCGGAGGGCTTATAAAAATATTACATTTCTTAGACGAATTAAAAAAGCGACTGAAAAGGACGTTGTAAATAGCTAGTGTGAGACGTTAACACGAGAACCCTTTACGAAAAACAAGACGCATGCGACCGCTGTGCATCGTCTAATACAATGAAGCTTAAGAAGTGGTTAAACCAGGACTCTAGGCTTTTTCCCCGGTACCTGCTTTTAATGGCTAGGGGTATCCATCACGCCACATGCTGGGGTACGCTCCAACTGATGTTAAGAAATGTAAGACCGCTATGTCTCTTCTCACTCGAGAGAAGCAATAAAAAGATTTGCTTTGTTGCTCTTTTAATTAAGCTATTTATAGTTTGGCCAGAAATAAGCATCAATAGAAATGTATATAGGTAGAGTCATTCGAGGAAAAATACAGAGCAGGGGAATTTCAAAACAGACTTCGCCTCCAACATGTAAACTCTCCCTCTCCTTACAGAACCTTCAAAACATGCAGGGAAGTTTCAAAACAGACAGGGTCCATCATATAAGCTCTCTCTCTCCCCTTACACAGCCTTCAAAACAGCCATACCTTTCTTAGTCGATATAAAATTATCGCGAAAGGAGGTAATAATATGGAGAGAGGACTTCTAAACATGCATTGTGACCGACACGTAGGCTCTTTCCCTTTCCTTTCAGAACCTTCAAAACATGCATTACTTTCAAAACAGATATCGTGTCCAACACGTAAGCTCTTCCTCTCCTTACAGAACCTTCAAAACATGCAGGGAAGTTTCAAAACAGACAGGGTCCATCATACAAGCTCTCTCTCTCTCTCCCCCTACACAGCCTTCAAAACAGGCATACCTTTCTTAGTAGATATAAAATTATCGCGAAAGGAGGTAATAACATGGAGAGAGGACTTCTAAACATGCATTGTGACCGAGACGTAGGCTCTCTCCCTTTCCTTTCAGAACCTTCAAAACATGCATTACTTTCAAAACAGATATCGTGTCCAACACGTAAGCTCTTCCTCTCCTTACAGAACCTTCAAAACAGGCATACCTTTCTTAGTAGATATAAAAGTATCGCGGATGAATACAATTAAATATTTTTATTAATTAATTGTATATGAATTGACTTGCGAATTTTGGTTGCTGTCGCATGTGTTCGGGTGTTAAGTTGATTATTACGCGTGTATAACTATTACGACTAATAACATTTGTTTAATTCTAAATAAATAATGAAATATGGAGCCTATCCTAAACAAGACACAATCCTTGTTACTCTTCGCTAAACAACTGAAAAAGAAGCCCCGATGTAAAGGAAATTTTGTACACCCTTGACGAAAAAAACCCCGACCGTGGGGAGGTAACCTTTAAGGATACAATTGACGTCTGTCATACCGTTAATGGCCAGCTTGAAAGGCTTCCTAATTGCTCTACGCAGGTCACCCGTGCAAAAACAGGAAAATCCTAAACCAGACAATTACAAGCCTGCTAAAGCATTTTTTTCCTCCAATAAGTAATTTAAATTCTACATGAAGATTATTAATGATTAAGTTTCATAGTATACTACCTCTTATTTCTTTTAATAAAAATATTGAATATGACTCTCCCGTCAGGAAAAATTAAACGGAGAGAAGCGATATTTTCTTTTTACGCTGAAATTATAATTAAATGCATAGCGTTCTTACAGGAAAAAAACCCTGCCCATATAGATTATAGGAATGGACTCTGTTTAAAACATGTATTTTTCACGCGTAGTGTATAGATTGTCTCAGTAAGCATTCGTGACTATTACAATTATCTCCAAGTATTATTTCCTTCTCAGAGGCAATCAAGTTTTATTCCATTTAAAAAAGGTTGGCTTATTCTCTTAGTAAACATAGGACGAGAACGTTTTTAAACAACCCTCCCTTCGAGAGATATTTTTTGAATATTCCAGCAGAGAGAGAGAGAGAGAGATCGAACCCTATTTGTTTAAAAAGCTTTTTTTTTCATTCAACGGAAATCTTCGAGAAAATTCGAGGAATTATTCAGTTGCACACCCCTTGCAAAAATAGTTTGTATACCCTTTGAAGAATGTTTACCTGGCTGGAGGGGCCTTGGAAATCCCTCTGACGACAGGCTGTTGCCAGGATGGCATATTGGACAATTATTCATTTGGGAGGCTATTATGCTTTAAAATGGCCTAGCCATTTTTTAAGCTTACCACAACAATTTTTCCCAGATAATTAATATAAATTCTACATGAAGATTATTAATGATTAAGTTTCATAGCTCTTATTTCTTTCAATAAAATATTGAATATGACTCAAGCGTCAGGAAAATTAAACAGTGAAAAGCAATATTTTCTAAGCTGAAATTATAATTAAACGCATACTGTATAGATTCTGTACTTAAGCATTCGAATGTATCCTTGTCATTATTTAAATACTCACATACAAGAATTGCTTGCATGATATCAAAAATAAAACTGTTGTTATCGTAGAGAAAGCTTAATCCATTTAAACAGACTGGTGTTTGAGCAATTGTAACTAAAAATTATTTAATAGTAGATATACAATGTCGATTCTAGCACACAGGTACCTACCTACGACAGCATAGAGTTCTGGATTGTATAAGAAGAAAAGGATATATTTAAGGGGAGTTTCTCACCCCATATGCAGTCACATAACTCTTTCGGTCTCCCAGAATGCTATGTATTTTTCACGCATGTGTTTATAACATGTATTTTTCAAAATGGGAGAGATTGAATTCAAAATTAAGCGATCGAATGTATCTGATAGATTTTGTTCTTTGAAGCTAGCCTGTTTTTTACGGTGTAGTTTATAGATGAATGAAATATTTGATGAATAACAGCCTTATTTAACAGGGGTAAAAGGTGTTTAAAGGTTGTTTTGATAAAAATTACGTTGTGGTCACGTGCAAGGTTTGAACAGGAGAGTTCAACGGTTCGAATCCCGGTGACTACCCTAGCCGACTTTAGAACCTGCATAGAGGTCCACGAATACATAGTCTACCCATTAACAATTTTTTTATAAGCGCGGGTGTAGCCTTACAAGGAAAATTATATCAACAGAAACAATACCTTCTTTTTCGTTATTTCCACTCTAAACTTATTACTAAATAATACCTTGATGCTAACCTCAGTGTCGCCATTCACATTCATATCATGCTAGAATAATTCTTTGATTGCATACAGACAATTCAAATTTAATACTTGGGCGAATTATTTAGGTAATGTAACAATAATTAACAATGAATTTTAGCGGTACATGTGAAAAATAAAATATATTTTTATTTTCTAGCGTCATATGCAGAAGCATTCCTCTTAAGGAGAGATGGCGTGATGCCGGATTTCCCCATAACAGGTTTAGGCTTGCTTACGAAATGCCCCTGTGCGAGGCTAGCATTTCCCTCTCCTTCTACTCGAAGGTTTGGAGTAGCCAATCAAAATCGTTGTATTATATATCTTAAACTTTCCCGCATACATTTTTTATCGGAGGAAATGATATAAAAGCAGCAGCTTCTCCGAAGATTGTCACTGTATTGTGAGAACACAGCGATCTAAGCACTCTGCATACTTTATTCTTTCAACGTGAAATTTCATCGAACATCATGTCTGGTAAGTTGTATCACCAATTCATTTTCATTAAAAAGTTAACTTATTACTTAGTACATTTAACTTATATTTGCGTTCTTGTTTTTAATGTCGGGCATTTATTTGTAAATAGCTGAGCATTCTAAAAGTTAATAGCTAGCCAGGTGAATTTTCTGAAATGTGAACAGTTTAGTTAAGTATTCATTTTAGGCAAGATTATTCTACATTTAATAGCTAACTGCGCGAATTCTCAAAAAATGTGAACAATTTAGTTAAGTATTCATCCTGCTGATTAGTTATTATTCCAGATATTTAAATACAGGATTTCACAGAGTGAATTATATTCCTTTTGGAGAAAATACAATTATTTGAATACCTTATTAACGTTTTTGCTTTAGAATATTACAAAAAGTCTGTTGCGCGAATCATTTGCTCTAAAAAGTAAATATTTACATTATATTAAAACATTTAAATGGAAAAATACAGTACTTACTGAACTTTATTAGTGAATCAGAAGCTCAATTATATTTTCACATATTATCATCTTTATTCTTATATTATACCGAAAAAAAGTTAATAATTTTGTAACTTTCAAATAAATGAAATTTTGTTATGCAACACATTCTATAATAAAGAATATGTTTTTTTTTCTCTTCCTAATGCAGAAAGTTTGGCATCTCAACTTAACACATTGGCTGAGGGTGGCATTTACCCGGCCGTTCAAAGACTACAAGATCTTCAGCCAGAGGAGCCTTATAATATAAAATCCTTAAGGAAAATTGATACGAGATACGGTGCTAGAGTGGTTGCAGTTTTAGCTGATAAGCAAGTGTTTCTTCCGACAAGATATTCAACCCTAACAAGCCAACAGTTGGAGGAAATGCCAGGGAAGTTTCAAATGTTATATCAAGGAGTAATACCAGCCGGCAAGTTTAAGACATGTAAATTGTCTTTTCTTCCTGTTAAGGTTTTTATAAATAATTCATCTATCCTTTCAAAGCTTCATTTAGAGTTACATTCGTTGAGTTTATAAATTCACACTTCACTAGGATAACATTTGTCTAAAGTATACATCACTGTGTAAATAACGCCTAGGATGTAGTCTGGGCGAGGATCTCAGAAAGAATTTTAATAGCCTATTCACTGATTCTTTACCTCAAAGCAGATACCTACAGCAAGTTGCAAATAATTTCCAGTAGGATAGCAGTTGTCAAAAGCATGCATCACTGCATTAAAACAAATATGTGTAAATAATGTTTAGATTGTAGTCTGAGTGATTTCGTGCAGAAAGAAGTTTAATACCCCTTGCAATGATTCTCCGAATCGAAGTATATACCTACAACATGCTGTAAATAAAGTGAATGTGTGTTACAGGAATGCCCAGATGAATGTAAATGAAGAGGAAGAACGAGATAGCTTAAAACAACATAAACAGAAATGTGATATGAACATTCTCAATCAATGAAGAATTGCAGCACAGCGCAGCGTGGAACATGCAAGGAAAAACATTCGCGTGTGTAGAATATAGCAATAATATATAAATTATGTACTCATTAATACTGCTATACCCGCCAATACCATTGATTTCATAAATAATTTCATAATTGTTTAAAGGAGAATGCAATATCTTAAAACATTGATGCTACATGAAATCTAAACAAAAAATTATTGAACTACTACTGAACGAGACTTGAATAAATGGGAATCTAGAAGCAAGAACCATCTTAATATCGGACTGTATGATATGAGGTGTATAAAAGGATTAATAAAAAATGAGGCCTATGTAATATAAACAACATTTATTTTTTATAAACATTATCCTATTACATTCCTTCACAAAAAAACCCGAACATATTTCCTAAAGACAAAGGTGATAGTCTAGACCTTCTAAACATGCAGTTATATGGGAAAGGATGCTCTCCTGAAACATTAGGGATCTAGACAGAAATTGTTCACAGAGCCGGAGACGCCAGGACGGATGGAACAGACTCCAAGTTCAAATCTTTAAACGGTAGGGACACCCCCTTTTTGCCTGCCATGTCTCCTGAACCACCCTTACAGCTTAAAATTACGTTACAATGCCACGTAACCAGATTACCGTCGGGCAGTCGCTCAGGCCTTTGATTTTTTTCGTTGTTTTCCCTGGTCTGTATGCGAATGCCAACATTCAGGGGACAGACGCTGCACGAGTTGGAACGTTTCCAGATCTCGGATCGTTCCAGGTAGTTACGCGCTTCTACCATCTAACTTCTAAAGTAAAGTTTGTTGGTTGGTATAGATCTGTACAGCTTGCATTGCGCTGGATGACCCTAACGTTTCCAGGTCTCGGGTCGTTCCAGCTAGTTGCGCGCTTCTACCATCTACCTTCTAAAGTAAAGTTTAGATCTGTACAGCGTGCACAGCACTGGATGTCCCTAACGTTTCCACATCCAGGGTCGTTCCAGCTAGTTGCGAGCTTCTACCGTCTACCCTCTAAAGTAAAGTTTGTTGGTTGGTTTAGATCTGTACAGCTTGTATTGCGTTGGATATCCATAACGTTTCCAGATCTAGAATCGTTCCTGCTAGTTGCGCGCGTCTACCATCTACCTTCTAAAGTAAAGTTAGATCTGTACAGCGTGCACAGCGGTGGATGTCCCTAACGTTTCCAGATCTCGGATCGTTCCAGCTAGTTGCGCGCTTCTACCATCTACCTTCTAAAGTAAAGTTAGATCTGTACAGTGTGCACAGCGCTGGATGTCTATAACGTTTCCAGATCTAGGATGGTTCCAGCTAGTTGCGCGCTTCTACCATCTACCTTCTGAAGTAAAGTTTAGATCTGTACAGCTTGCATTGCGCCGGATATCCCTAACGTTTCCAGATCTAGGATCGTTCCAGCTAGTTGCGCGCTTCTACCATCTACCTTCTAAAGTAAAGTTTAGATCTGTACAGTGTGCACCGCGCTGGAAGTCGCTAACGTTTCCAGATCTATGATCGTTCCAGCTAGTTGCGCGCTTCTACCATCTACCTTCTAAAGTAAAGTTTAGATCTGTATAGCTTGCATTGCGCTGCGTCTCCCTAACGTTTCCAGATCTCGCATCGTTCCAGCTAGTTGCGCGCTTCTACCATCTACCTTCTAAAGTAAAGTTTAGATCTGTACAGCGTGCACAGCGCTGGATGTCCCTAACGTTTCCAGATCTAGAATCGATCCAGCTAGTTGCGCGCTTCTACCATCTACCTTCTAAAGTAAAGTTTAGATCTGTACAGCTTGCATTGCGCTGGATGACCCTAACGTTTCCAGGTCTAGGATCGTTCCAGCTAGTTGCGCGAGTCTACCATCTACCTTCTAAAGTAAAGTTAGATCTGTACAGCTTGCATTGCGCTGGATGACCCTAACGTTTCCAGATCTCGGATCGTTCCAGCTAGTTGCGCGAGTCTACCATCTACCTTCTAAAGTAAAGTTAGATCTGTACAGTGTGCACAGCGCTGGATGTCTATAACGTTTCCAGATCTAGGATGGTTCCAGCTAGTTGCGCGCTTCTACCATCTACCTTCTGAAGTAAAGTTTAGATCTGTACAGCTTGCATTGCGCCGGATATCCCTAACGTTTCCAGATCTAGGATCGTTCCAGCTAGTTGCGCGCTTCTACCATCTACCTTCTAAAGTAAAGTTTAGATCTGTACAGTGTGCACCGCGCTGGAAGTCGCTAACGTTTCCAGATCTATGATCGTTCCAGCTAGTTGCGCGCTTCTACCATCTACCTTCTAAAGTAAAGTTTAGATCTGTATAGCTTGCATTGCGCTGCGTCTCCCTAACGTTTCCAGATCTCGCATCGTTCCAGCTAGTTGCGCGCTTCTACCATCTACCTTCTAAAGTAAAGTTTAGATCTGTACAGCGTGCACAGCGCTGGATGTCCCTAACGTTTCCAGATCTAGAATCGATCCAGCTAGTTGCGCGCTTCTACCATCTACCTTCTAAAGTAAAGTTTAGATCTGTACAGCTTCCATTGCGCTGGATATCCCTAACGTTTCCAGGTCTAGGATCGTGCAAGCTAGTTGCGCGCTTCTTCCATCTACCTTCTAAAGTAAAGTTTAGATCTGTACAGCTTGCATTGCGCTGGATATCGCTAACGTTTCCAGATCTATGATCGTTCCAGCCAGTTGCGCGCTTCTACCATCTACCTTCTAAAGTAAAGTTTAGATCTGTACAGCTTGCATTGCGCTGGATATCGCTAACGTTTCCAGATCTATGATCGTTCCAGCCAGTTGCGCGCTTCTAACATCTACCTTCTAAAGTAAAGTTTATATCTGTACATCTTGCATTGCGCTGGATGTCGCTAACGTTTCCAGATCTAGGATCGTTCCAGCTAGTTGAGCGCTTCTACCATCTACCTTCTAAAGTAAAGTTTAGATCTGTACAGCGTGCACCGCGCTGGATGGCCCTAACGTTTCCAGATCTAGAATCGTTCCAGCTAGTTGCGCGCTTCTACCATCTGCCTTCTAAAGTAAAGTTTACATCTGTACAGCTTGCATTGCGCTGGATATCGCTAACGTTTCCAGATCTATGATCGTTCCAGCCAGTTGCGCGCTTCTAACATCTACCTTCTAAAGTAAAGTTTAGATCTGTACATCTTGCATTGCGCTGGATGTCCCTAACGTTTCCAGATCTCGGATCGTTCCAGCTAGTTGCGCGCTTCTACCATCTTCATTCTAAAGTAAAGTTTAGATCTGTACAGCGTGCACCGCGATGGATGTCCCTAACGTTTCCAGATCTAGGATTGTTCCAGCTAGTTGCGCGCTTCTACCATCTACCCTCTAAAGTAAAGTTTAGATCTGTACAGCTTGCATTGCGCTGGATGACCCTAACGTTTCCAGCTCTAGGATCGTTCCAGCTAGTTGCGCGCTTCTACCATCTACCCTCTAAAGTAAAGTTTAGATCTGTACAGCTTGCATTGCGCTGGATGACTAACGTTTCCAGATCTAGGATCGTTCCAGCTAGTTGCGCGATTCTATCATCTACCTTCTAAAGTAAAGTTTAGATCTGAACAGCTTGCATTGCGCTGGATATCCCTAACGTTCCCAGATCTCGGATCGTTCCAGCTAGTTGCGCGTCTCTGTCACCTGAACGATGATGATCAGGGGCCTTCTGAATGTTGTTAGGTATCGTGACGACGTAGTAGCGTAGTGTGACGACGTTGTCAAGCAAGGTGACGACGTGTGACAGTCAAAGGGTAGGGGACAGGGCCTGTACCTTTCACGGATAAAACATTGAATCTAAACAAGCGAATAGCATACATAACGTGTCTTAAAGAGAAAGTTCCTGTCTAAGACATTGTTTAGATGTGATGTGTTCTTGTTATGGTTGTAAATAAATATCTACATTAAAGCCTGGCATTCCGATCTGATTATGGGTTCTGACAAGGACATGACCGTATGTCTTCCTGCATGTTCGAGTATTTAGAGAGGCGATCAGCGGTGTTTATGTGTGATTTCCTGTATTCATAGGTCTTCGTATAGCTTCGCGTGCTTAGAGCGAGTGAGCAAAGTATTGCAACGATAATGACGATAACGTCTCCGTACAGGTTCGGGTGCTTAGAGTAAGTAAAGTATTGTGAAGATGTATGTATTGATAGGGTATAATCGCGCAGATTCGGAAGCTTAACTCGTGAGGCTGCCAACCGAGGAAAGGACAAGTATCTTTTTGAGCAGGCATTCGCCTACAGACCAGGGAAAACCGCGAAAAAATCAAAGGTCTGAGCTAGTGGCCAACGGTAATCCAGTCAGAGTGCCTTAGAAGTACAGGCATTCGCTTGCAGACCAGGGAAAACCACGAAAAAATCAAAGGCCTGAGCGACTGCCCGACGGTAATCTGGTTACGTGGCATTGTAACGTAATGTTAAGCTGTAAGGGTGGTTCAGGAGACATGGCAGGCAAAAAGGGGGCGCCCCTAGCGTTTAAAGATTTGAACTTGGAGTCTGTTCCATCCGTCCTGGCGTCTCCGGCTCTGTGAACAATTTCTGTCTAGATGCCTAATGTTTCAGTAGAGCATCCTTTGCCATATAACTGAAGGTTGGAAGGTCTAGACTATCACCTTTGTCTTTAGGAAATATGTTCGGGTTTTTTGTGAAGGAATGTAATAGCATAATGTTTATAAAAAATAAATGTTGTTTATATTACATAGGCCTCATTTTTTATTAATCTTTTTATACAGCTCATATCATACAGTCCAATATTAACATGGTTCTGGCTTCTAGATTCCCATTTATTCAAGTCTCTTTCAGTAATAGTTCAATAATTTTTTTTGTTTAGATTTCATGTAGCATCAATGTTTTAAGATATTGCATTCTCCTTTAAACAATTATGAAATTATTTATGAAATCAATGGTATTGGCGGGCATAGCAGTAATAATGAGTACATAATTTATATATTATTGCTATATTCTACACACGCGAATGTTTTTCCTTGCATGTTCCACGCTGTACTGTGCTGCAATTCTTCATTGATTGAGAATGCTGGGAGGTGCTGAGAATGTTCCTATCACATTTCTGTTTATGTTGTTTTAAGCTATCTCGTTCTTCCTCTTTATTTACATTCATCTGAGCATTCCTGTAACATTCACATTATTTGCAGCTTGTTGTAGGTATATACTTCGATTCGGAGAATCATTGCAAGGGGTATTAAACTTCTTTCTGCACGAAATCACTCAGACTACAATCTAGACATTATTTACACATGTTTGTTTTAATACAGTGATGCATGCTTTTGACAACTGCTATCCTACTGGAAATTATTTGCAACTTGCTGTAGGTATCTGCTTTGAGGTAAAGAATCAGTGAATAAACTATTAAACTTCTTTCTGAGATCCTCGCCCAGACTACATCCTAGGCGTTATTTACACAGTGATGTATACTTTAGACAAATGTTATCCTAGTGAAGTGTGAATTTATAAACTCAACGAATGTAACTCTAAATGAAGCTTTGAAAGGATAGATGAATTATTTATAAAAACCTTAACAGGAAGAAAAGACAATTTACATGTCTTAAACTTGCCGGCTGGTACTACTCCATGATATAACATTTGAAACTTCCCTGGCATTTCCTCCAACTGTTGGCTTGTTAGGGTTGAATATCTTGTCGGAAGAAACACCTGCTTATCACCTAAAAGTGCAACCATTCTAGCACCGTATCTCGTATCAATTTTTCTTAAGGATTTTATATTATAAGGCTCCTCTGGCTGAAGATCTTGTAGTCTTTGAACGGCCGGGTAAATGCCACCCTCAGCCAATGTGTTAAATTGAGATGCCAAACTTTCTGCATTAGGAAGAGAAAAAAACATATTCTTTATTAGAGAATGTGTTGCATAACAAAATTTCATTTATTTGAAAGTTACAAAATTATTAACTTTTTTTCGGTATAATATAAGAATAAAAAAATGATATTATGTGAAAATATAATTGAGCTTCTGATTCACTAATGAAGTTCATTAAGTACTGTATTTTTCGATTTAAATGTTTTAATATAATGTAAACATTTACTTTGTTAGAGCGAATGATTCGCGCAACAGACTTTTTGTAATATTCTAAAGCAAAAACGTTAATAAGGTATTCAAATACTTGTATTTTCTCCAAAAGGAATATAATTTACTCTGAGAAATGCTGTATTTAAATATCTGGAATAATAATTACCCAGCAAGATGAATACTTAACTAAATTGTTCACATTTTTTGAGAATTCGCGCAGTTAGCTATTAAATGTAGAATAAGCTTGCCTAAAATGAATACTTAACTAAACTGTTCACATTTCAGAAAATTCACCTGTCTAGCTATTAACTTTTAAAATGCTCAGCTATTTACAAATAAATGTCGGACATTAAAAACAAGAACGCAAATATAAGTTAAATGTACTAAGTAATAAGTTAACTTTTTAATGAAAATGAATTGGTGATACAACTTACCAGACATGATGTTCGATGAAATTTCACGTTGAAAGAATAAAGTTTGCAGAGTGCTTAGATCGCTGTGTTCTCACAATACAGTGAAAATCGTCGGAGAAGATGCTGCTTTTATATCATTTCCTCGGATAAAAATATATGCGGGAAAGTTTAAGATATATAATACAACGATTTTGATTGGCTACTCCAAACCTTCGAGTAGAAGGAGAGGGAAATGCTAGCCTCGTACAGGGGCATTTCGTAAGCAAGCCTAAACCTGTTATGGGGAAATCCGGCATCACGCCATCTCTCCTTAAGGGGAATGCTTCTGCATATGACTCTAGAAAATAAAAATATATTTTATTTTTCAAATATACGGCTAAAATCCATTGTTAATTATTGTTACATTACCAAAATAATTCGCCCAAGTATTAAATTTGAATTGTTTGTATGCAATCAAAGAATTATTCTAACATGATATGAATGTGAATGGCGACACTGAGGTTAGCATCAAGGTATTATTTAGTAATAATTTTAGAGTGGAAATAACGAAAAAGAAGGTATTGTTTCTGCTGATATAATTTTCCTTGTAAGGCTACACCCGCGCTTATAAAAAAATCGTTAATGGGTACACTATGTATTCGTGGACCTCCATGCAGGTTCCAAAGTCGGCTAGGGTAGTCACCGGGATTCGAAACGTTGAACTCTCCTGTTCAAACCTTGCACGTTACCACAACGTAATTTTTATCAAAACAACGTTTAAACACCTTTTACCCCTGTTAAATAAGGCTGTTATTCATCAAATATTTCATTCATCTATAAACTAGACCGTAAAAAAACAGGTTAGCTTCAAAGAACAAAATATATCAGATACATTCGATCGCTTAATTTTGAATTCAATCTCTCCCATTTTGAAAAATACATGTTTTAAACACATGCGTGAAAAATACATAGCATTCTGGGAGACCGAAAGAGCTATGTGACTGCATATGGGGTGAGAAACTCCCCTTAAATATATCCTTTTCTCCTTATACAATCCAGAACTCTATGCTGTCGTAGGTAGGTACTTGTGTGCTAGAATCGACATTGTATATCTACTATTAAATAATTTTAGTTACAATTGCTCAAACACCAGTCTGTTTAAATGGAATAAGCTTTCTCTACGATAACAACAGTTTAATTTTTGATATCATGCATGCAATACTTGTATGTGAGTATTTAAATTATGACAAAGATACATTCGAATGCTTAAGTACAGAATCTATACAGTATGCGTTTAATTATAATTTCAGCTTAGAAAATATTGCTTCTCACCGTTTAATTTTCCTGACGCTTGAGTCATATTCAATATTTTATTGAAAGAAATAAGAGCTATGAAACTTAATCATTAATAATCTTCATGTAGAATTTATATTAATTATCGGGGAAAAATTGTTGTGGTAAGCTTAAAACATGGCTAGGCCATTTTAAAGGACAATAGCCTCCCTAATGAATGATTGTCCAATATGCCATCCTGGCGACAGCCGGTCGTCAGAAGGATTTCCAAGGCCCCTCCATATAGGTATACATTCTTCAAAGGGTATACAAACTATTTTTGCAAGGGGTGTGCAACTGAATAATTCCTCGAATTTTCTCGAAGATTTCCGTTGAATGAAACAAAAAGCTTTTTAAACAAATATGGTTCGATCTCTCTCTCTCTCTCTCTGCTGGAATATTCAAAAAATATCTCTCGAAGGGAGGGTTGTTTAAAAACGTTCTCGTCCTATGTTTACTAAGAGAATAAGCCAACCTTTTTTAAATGGAATAAAACTTGATTGCCTCTGAGAAGGAAATAATACTTGGAGATAATTGTAATAGTCACGAATGCTTACTGAGACAATCTATACACTACGCGTGAAAAATACATGTTTTAAACAGAGTCCATTCCTATAATCTATATGGACAGGGTTTTTTTCCTGTAAGAACGCTATGCGTTTAATTATGATTTCAGCGTAAAGAGAAAGTATCGCTTCTCTCCGTTTAATTTTTCCTGACGGCAGAGTCATATTCAATATTTTTATTAAAAGAAATAAGAGGTAGTATACTATGAAACTTAATCATTAATAATCTTCATGTAGAATTTAAATTACTTATTGGAGGAAAAAAAATGTTTTAGCAGGCTTGTAATTGTCTGGTTTAGGATTTTCCTGTTTTTGCACGGATGACCTGCATAGAGCAATTAGGAAGCCTTTCAAGCTGGCCATTAACGGCATGACAGACGTCAATTGTATCCTTAAAGGTTACCTCCCCAGCGGTCGGGGTTTTTTTCGTCAAGGGTGTACAAAATTTCCTTTACATCGGGGCTTCTTTTTCAGTTGTTTAGCGAAGAGTAACAAGGATTGTGTCTTGTTTAGGATAGGCTCCATATTTCATTATTTATTTAGAATTAAACAAATGTTATTAGTCGTAACAGTTATACACGCGTAATAATCAACTTAACACCCGAACACATGCGACAGCAACCAAAATTCGCAAGTCAATTCATATACAATTAATTAATAAAAATATTTAATTGTATTCATCCGCGATACTTTTATATCTACTAAGAAAGGTATGCCTGTTTTGAAGGTTCTGTAAGGAGAGGAAGAGCTTACGTGTTGGACACGATATCTGTTTTGAAAGTAATGCATGTTTTGAAGGTTCTGAAAGGAAAGGGAGAGAGCCTACGTCTCGGTCACAATGCATGTTTAGAAGTCCTCTCTCCATGTTATTACCTCCTTTCGCGATAATGTTATATCTACTAAGAAAGGTATGCCTGTTTTGAAGGCTGTGTAGGGGGAGAGAGAGAGCTTGTATGATGGACCCTGTCTGTTTTGAAACTTCCCTGCATGTTTTGAAGGTTCTGTAAGGAGAGGGAGAGTTTACATGTTGGAGACGAAGTCTGTTTTGAAATTCCCCTGCTCTGTATTTTTCCTCGAATGTCTCTAACTATATACATTTCTATTGATGCTTATTTCTGGCCAAACTATAAATAGCTTAAATAAAAGAGCAACAAAGCAAATCTTTTTATTGCTTCTCTCGAGTGAGAAGAGACATAGCGGTCTTACATTTCTTAACATCAGTTGGAGAGTACCCCAGCATGTGGCGTGATGGATACCCCTAGCCATTAAAAGCAGGTACCGGGGAAAAACCCTAGCGTCCTGGTTTAACCACTTCTTAAGCTTCATTGTATTAGACGATGCACAGCGGTCGCATGCGTCTTGTTTTTCGTAAAGGGTTCTCGTGTTAACGTCTCACACTAGCTATTTACAACGTCCTTTTCAGTCGCTTTTTTAATTCGTCTAAGCAATGTAATATTTTTTATAAGCCCGCCGCTCAAAAGAAGAATTAAACAAATGTTATTAGTTATACATGCGTAATAATCACACATACACGAGAACAACCAGGTGCGGGAGTCAATTCATATACAATTAATTAATAAAAAAAACTTAATTGTTTTCATCGATCGACGACGAGCCGCGTTTAATTTCAAATGCGATGTCGTTAGTAGGTGAAAAATGTGTGAGATAGCTCCAGGTGCGCAAGTCAATTACATTAATCAATCAATAATACTTAATTGGTCAACGAGCAGCGTTTAATAACCTCACCCCTTTAGAGGCATGATGGCCTAACATTAGCAGTCTATAAACATTAATTCTTTTTTCAATATCGCATTACCTAATTGATTAACACAATTATCTCATCAAATCGTTAACATGATTTACCGACGCCGACAGAGTGGCGCCGGTCTAGTCTACACATCGAGGCTTGTTAGTGACGTCACGCACACAGTCGTGGAGTGGGGGTGAAACTGGTTATTACCAACCGAAGTCGGCTGCCGGGTTTTTCATTACATGTCGGACTGTTGCCGGAGAGAGGTTAAGACCGCGCGGTGCATTCGTTAAACTTTTAAAAATGTCTACTTCCGGCATCTTCGTCGTTCAGCGGAAGAGGCAGCTTACCGCTCTCCCGCCTAGGGGGCACGCGGTCTGCAAGAGGCGTTCTGTACAACGAGGGAGGGGGAAGTGAATGCTAGCTTACCGCTGCTCTTGAACGACCGCTCACTCGAGTGAGACGCTTCGTGTAGGAAGGGTTGCGCGCGGGTTTTCTGCGAAATTATCACTAGATAACGAGTGTTACGGCAACTCTGTCCTTTCAGCTATGGATTCATCTAAGTGTTGTAATATTCTTATAAACCCAAAGTATATTTTCCCTCAAAAGTAGAATTAAACAAATGTAATTAGTCGTAATAATTATACATATGCTAGCACACATATACGATGACGACCAGGGGCTCGCGGGTCAATTCATATACAATTAATCAATCAAAAATATTTAATTGTATTCGATCGATTGACAAGCCGCGATTCATTAGAAGTGTAATGTGTGGACATTAGTAGATCAAAAATGGTGGAGATAGCTCTATGGGTGCAAGTCAATTACATTAATCAATCAAAAATACTTAATTGTTTTCATCGATCGAGGAGCATCGTTTCATTAGATATGCAATGTGCTGACATTAGTAGTAATAAAATGCCGATTACTTTTTTGAATAATGTTTTATGCGTGGACGAACATTGATTGACACAATTATGTACTCGCACGATTTGCCGTTGGGCGGCAGGCATCGAGAATCACATTCCCCCATCACCAGGGGCGGGATTTAGACAGGACGCTATGAGAGCGGGGTGACGTCGCCAGCGTATAGGAACAATACAGACTCTCCCACATATCCGCAGGGGGAACCAATCACACGGCAGGGATTTAGACAAATCACAATGAGGGGGGCGGGAATGTAACCACCGTATAGGAACAACACACGCTCTCCCACCTATCCACAGGGAACGAACCAGACCACAAAGGGGAGGAGACGGGTGCCGCCGGCACGCGAACAGAACACATGGGCGGAGGGGTAGGACCTGACGACACAGACCTAGTCGGCATTAGCTAAGCCCACAAAGGGAGGGGATGGGGCTAGCGGCACAGAGTATGGCGATATGCTAGGAGGCCAAAAGGAGGGGTCATCTTCGGCGGCTTTAAGGGTTAGCACACAAAGAAAGGGGGCGGGGACTATCAACACACAGTCGGGCGGCATTTAAGCACTCAAAGGAAGGGGGCGGAGCTGGCGCAATTCCTTTGTTCTTGAATCGCTATTTATGTTACTACTGTGGTCAGTTACCTTAGGTCTCATCCTTATAACCACCTGCTTCAAGCCGTGCAGATGGCATTAAGGTGCTGTCCAGTCTAACCGACGCCACCACACAGAAAGGTGGTCAGTTACCGTATAGGTCTCATCCCTGTAACCACCTGCTTCATGCCGTGCAGATGGCATTAAGGTGCTGTTCAGTCTAACCGCCGCTCCCACACAGAAAGGTGGTCGGTTAGCCTTCTAGGTCTCATCCCTATAACCACCTGCTTCATGCCGTGCAGATGGCATTAAGGTGCTGTCCAGTCTAACCGCCGCCACCACACAGAAAGGTGGTCAGTTACCTTCTAGGTCTCATCCCTGTAACAACCTGCTTCATGCCGTCCAGGAGGCATTAAGGTGCTGTCCAGTCTAACCGCCGGCCCCACACAAAAAGGTGGACAGTTACCTTCTAGGTCTCACCCTGTAACCACCTGCTTCATGCCGTGCATATGGTATTAGAGTACCGTCCAGTCTAACCACCGCTCCCACACAGAAAGGTGGTCAGTTACCTTCTACGTCTCATCCCTGTAACCACCTGCATCATGCCGTGCAGAAGGTATTAGAGTACCGTCCAGTGTAGCCGCCGCTTCCACACAGAAAGGTGGAAAATTAACCGTCTACGTCTCATCCCTGTAACCACCTGCTTCATGCCCTGCAGACGACATTAGGGTGCTGTCCAGTCCAGCCGCCCAAAACAGAAAGGTGGACAGTTAGTCTTCTAGGTCTCATCCCTGTAACCACCTGCTTCATGCCGTGCAGATGGCATTAGAGTACCGTCCAGTGTAACCGCCGCTCCCACACAGAAAGGTGGAAAATTAACCGTCTAGGTCTCATCCCTGTAACCACCTGCTTCATGCCCTGCAGACGACATTAGGGTGCTGTCCAGTCCAGCCGCCCCAACACAGAAAGGTGGACAGTTAGTCTTCTAGGTCTCATCCCTGTAACCACCTGCTTCATGCCGTGCAGATGGCATTAGGGTGCCGTCCAGTCCAACCGCCGCCTCAACACAGAAAGGTGGTCAGTTAGCCTTCTAGGTCTCAACCCTGTAACCACCTGCTTCGTGCAGTGCAGATAGGATTAGGGTGCCTTCCAGGTTAACCGCCGTCCTCACACAGAAAGGTGGACATATATTCTTCTAGGTCTCATCCCTGTAATCACCTTCTTTATGCCGTGCAGATGGCATTAGAGTAACGTACAGTCTATCCGCCGCTCCCACACAGAAAGGTGGTCAGTGTCCTTCTAGGTTTCATCCCTGTAACCACCTGCTTCATGTAGTGCAGATGGTATTAAAGTGTTGTCCAGTCTAACAACCGCCACCACAAAAAAAGATCGTCAGTTTGCCTTCTAGGTCTCATCCCTGTAACCACCTGCTTCAAGCCGTGCAGATGGTATTAGAGTACCGTCCAGTCTAACCGCCGCTCCCACACAGAAAGGTGGTCACATACGTTCTAGATCTGCTCCCTGTAACCACCTGCTTCATGCCGTGCATATGGCATTAAGGTGCTGTCCAGTATAACCGCCGACACCACACAGAAAGGTGGTGAGTTAGCCTTCTAGGTCTCATCCCATTAACCACCTGCTACATGCCGTGCTGATGGTATTAGAGTACCGTCCAGTTTAACCGCCGCTCCCACACAGAAAGGTGGTCGGTTACCTTCTAGGTCTCATCCCTGTAAACACCTGCTTCATGCCGTGCAAATGGCATTAGAGTACCGTCCGGTCTAACCGCCGCTCAAACACACAAAGGTGGTCACTTACCTTCTAGGTCTCATCCCTGTAACCACCTGCTTCATGCCGTGCAGATGGTATTAGAGTACCGTCCAGTCTAACCGCCGCTCCCACAAATAAAGGTGGACAATTAGCCTTCTAGGTCTCATCGTTATAACCACCTGCTTCATGCCGTGCAGATGGCATTAAGGTGCTGTCCAGTCTAACCGCCGCCACCACACAGAAAGGTGGTCAGTTACCTTCTAGGTCTCATCCCTGTAACCACCTGCTTCATGCCGTGCAGATTGTATTAAGGTGCTGTCCAGTCTAACCGCCGCCACCACACAGAAAGGTGGTGAGTTAGCCTTCTAGGTCTCATCCCTAAACCACCTGCTTCATGCCGTGCACATGGCATTAAGGTGCTGTCCAGTCTAACCGCCGCCACCACATAGAAAGGTGGTCAGTTACCTTCTAGGTCTCATCCCTGTAACCACCTGCTTCATGCCGTGCAGATGGTATTAAATTACCGTCCAGTCTAACCGCCGCTACAACACAGAAAGGTGGTCAGTTACCTTCTAGGACTCATCCCTGTAACCACCTGCTTCATGCCGTGCAGACGGCATTAATGTGCTGTCCAGTCTAACCGCCGCCACCACAGAGAAAGGTGGTCAGTTACCTTCTAAGTCTCATCCCTGTAACCACCAGCTTCATGCCGTGCAGATGGTTTTAGGGTACCGTCTAGTCTAACCGACGCTCCCACACAGAAATGTGGTCAGATACCTTCTAGGTCTCATTCCTGTAACCACCTTCTTCATTCCGTGCAGATGGTATTAGAGTACCGTTCAGTCTAACCGCCGCTCCCACACAGTAAGGTGCTCAGTTACCTTCTAGGTCTCATCCCTGTAACCTCCTGCTTCATGCCGTGCAGATGGTATTAGAGTACCGTCCAGTCTAACCGACGCTCCCACACAGAAAGGTGGTCAGTTACCTTCTAGGTCTCATCCCTTTAACCACCTGCTTCATGCTGTGCAGATGGCATTAAGGTGCTGTCCAGTCTAACCGCCGCCACTAAACAGAAAGTTGGTCACTTACCTTCTAGGTCTCATCCCTATAACCACCTGCTTCATGCCGTGCAGATGGTATTAGAGTACCGTCCAGTCTAACCGCCGCTTGCACAGAGAAATGTGGTCAGTTACCTTCTAGGTCTAATCCCTGTAACCACGTGCTTCATGCCGCGCAGATGGCATTAAGGTGCTATCCAGTCTAACCGCCGCCACCACACAGAACGGTGGTCAGTTACCTTCTACGTCTCATACCTGTAACCACCTTCTTCATGCCGTGCAGATGGTATTAGAGTACCGTTCAGTCTAACCGCCGCTCCCACACAGAAAGGTGGTCACTTACCTTCTAGGTCTGCTCCCTGTAATCGCCTGTTTCATGCCGTGCAGATGGCATTACTGTGCTGTCCAGTCTAACCGCCGCCACCACACAGAAAGGTGGTCAGTTAGCCTTCTAGGTCTCATCCCTGTAACAACCTGCTTCATGCCGTGCAGATGGTATTACAGTACCGTCCAGTCTGACCGCCGGTCCCACCCAGAAAGGTGGTCAGTTACCTTCTAGGTCTCATCCATGTAACCACCTGCTTCATGAGGTGCAGATGATATTAGAGTACCGTCCAGTCTAACCGCCGCTCCCACACAGAAAGGTGGTCAGTTACCATCTAGGTCTCATCCCTGTAACCACCTGCTTCATGCCGTGGTATTAGAGTATCGTCCAATCTAACCGCCACTCCCACACAGAAAGGTGGATACTTAACCGTCTAGGTCTCATTCCTATAACCACCTGCTTCATGCCGTGCAGATGGCATTAAGGTGCTATCCAGTCTAACCGCCGCCATGACAGAGAAAGGTGGTCAGTTACCGTGTAGGTCTCATCCCTGTAACCACCTGCTTCGTGCAGTGCAGAAGGGATTAGGGTGCCGTCCAGGTTAACCGCCGTCCTCACACAGCAAATTGGACATATATTCTTCTAGGTTTCATCCCTGTAATCACCTTCTTTATGCCGTGCAGATGGTATTAGAGTAACGTACAGTCTATCCGCCGCTCCCACACAGAACGTTGGTCAGTTACCTTCTAGGTCTCATCCCTGTAACCACATGCTTCAAGCCGTGCAGATGGTATTAGAGTACCGTCCAGTCTAACCGCCGCTCCCACACAGAAAGGAGGTCACATACCTTCTAGATCTGCTCCCTGTAACCACCTGCTTCATGCCGTGAATATGGCATTAAGGTGCTGTCCAGTCTAACCGCCGCCACCACACAGAAAGGTGGTCAGTTAGCCTTCTAGGTCTCATCCCATTAACCACCTGCTTCATGCCGTGCTGATGGTATTAGAGTACCGTCCAGTTTAACCGCCGCTCCCACACAGAAAGGTGGTCAGTTACCTGCTAGGTCTGATCCCTGTAACCACCTGCTTCATGCCTTGCTAATGGCATTAAGGTGCTGTCCAGTCTAACCGCAGTCACCACAAAGAAAGGTGGTCAGTTAACTTCTAGGGCTCATCCCTGTAACCAAGTAGCTTCATGCCGTGCAGATGGTATTAGAGTACCGTCCAGTCTAACCGCCGCTCAAACACACAAAGGTGGTCACTTACCTTCTAGGTCTCATCCCTGTAACCACCTGCTTCATGGCGTGCAGATGGTATTAGAGTACCGTCCAGTCTAACCGCCGCTCCCACAAATAAAGGTGGACAATTAGCCTTCTAGGTCTCATCGTTATAACCACCTGCTTCATGCCGTGCAGATGGCATTAAGGTGCTGTCCAGTCTAACCGCCGCCACCACACAGAAAGGTGGTCAGTTACCTTCTAGGTCTCATCCCTGTAACCACCTGCTTCATGCCGTGCAGATTGTATTAAGGTGCTGTCCAGTCTAACCGCTGCCACCACACAGGAAGGTGGTGAGTTAGCCTTCTAGGTCTCATCCCTAAACCACCTGCTTCATGCCGTGCACATGGCATTAAGGTGCTGTCCAGTCTAACCGCCGCCACCACACAGAAAGGTGGTCAGTTACCTTCTAGGTCTCATCCCTGTAACCACCTGCTTCATTTCGTGCAGATGGTCTTAAATTACCGTCCAGTCTAACCGCCGCTACAACACCGAAAGGTGGTCAGTTACCTTCTAAGTCTCATCCCTGTAACCACAAGCTTCATGCCGTGCAGATGGTTTTAGGGTACCGTCTAGTCTAACCGACGCTCCCACACAGAAATGTGGTCAGATACCTTCTAGGTCTCATTCTGGTATCCACCTTCTTCATTCCGTGCAGATGGTATTAGAGTACCGTTCAGTCTAACCGCCGCTCCCACACAGTAAGGTGCTCAGTTACCTTCTAGGTCTCATCCCTGTAACCTCCTGCTTCATGCCGTGCAGATGGTATTAGAGTACCGTCCAGTCTAACCGACGCTCCCACACAGAAAGGTGGTCAGTTACCTTCTAGGTCTCATCCCTTTAACCACCTGCTTCAAGCTGTGCAGATGGCATTAAGGTGCTGTCCAGTCTAACCGCCGCCACTACACAGAAAGTTGGTCACTTACCTTCTAGGTCTCATCCCTATAACCACCTGCTTCATGCCGTGCAGATGGTATTAGAGTACCGTCCAGTCTAACCGACGCTTGCACACAGAAAGGTGGTCAGTTACCATCTAGGTCTAATCCCTGTAACCACCTGCTTCATGCCGCGCAGATGGCATTAAGGTGCTGTCGAGTCTAACCGCCGCCACCACACAGAACGGTGGTCAGTTACCTTCTACGTCTCATACCTGTAACCACCTTCTTCATGCCGTGCAGATGGTATTAGAGTACCGTTCAGTCTAACCGCCGCTCCCACACAGATAGTTGGTCACTTACCTTCTAGGTCTGCTCCCTGTAACCGCCTGTTTCATGCCGTGCAGATGGCATTAAGGTGCTGTCCAGTCTAACCGCCGCCAACACACAGAAAGGTGGTCAGTTAGCCTTCTAGGTCTCATCCCTGTAACCACCTGCTTCATGCCGTGCAGATGGTATTAGAGTACCGTCCAGTCTAACCGCCGATCCCACACAGAAAGGTGGTCAGTTACCTTCTAGGTCTCATCCCTGTAACCACCTGCTTCATGCCGTGGTATTAGAGTACCGTCCAATCTAACCTGCCACTCCCACACACAAAGGTGGATACTTAACCGTCTAGGTCTCATTCCTATAACCACCTGCTTCATGCCGTGCAGATGGCATTAAGGTGCTACCCAGTCTAACCGTCGCCATGAAAGAGAAAGGCGGTCAGTTACCTTGTAGGTCTCATCCCTGTAACCACCTGCTTAATGCTGTGCAGATGGTATTAAGGTGCTGACCAGTCTAAGCGCCGCCACCACACTGAAAGGTGGTCAGTTAGCCTTCTAGGTCTCATCGTGGACAGATAGTCTCCTAGGTCTCATCCCTGTAACAACCTGCTTCCTGCCTTGCAGATGGTATTAAATTACCGTCCAGTCTAACCGCCGCTCTCACACAGAAAGGTGGTCAGTTACCTTCTAGGTCTCATCCCTGTAACCAGCTGCTTCATGCCGTGCAGATGGCATTAAGGTGCTGTCCAGTCTAACCGCCGCCACCACACAGAAAGGTGGTCAGTTACCTACTAGGTCTCATCCCTGTAACCACCTGCTTCATGCCGTTCAGATGGTATTCGAGTACCGTCCAATCTACCCGCCGCTCCCACACAGAAAGCTGGTCACTAACCTTCTAGGTCTCATCGCTGTAACCACCTTCTTTATGCCGTGCAGATGGTATTAGAGTACCGTCCTGTCTAACCGCCGCTCCCACACAGAAAGGTGGTCAGTTACCTTCTAGGTCTCATCCCTGTAACCACCTGCTTCATGCCGTGCAGATGGTATTAGAGTACCGTCCAGTCTAACCACCGCTCCCACACAGAAAGGTAGTGAGTTACCTTCTAGGTCTCATCCCTGTAACCACCTGCTTCATGCAGTGCAGATGGTATTAGAGTACCGTCCAGTCTAACCGCCGTTCCCACACAGAAAAGTGGGCAATTAACCGTCTAGCTCTCATCACTTTAACCACCTGCTTCATGCCGTGCAGATGGCCTTAAGGGGCTGTCCAGTCTAACCGCCGCCAACAAACAGAAAGGTGGTCAGATACCTTCTAGGACTCATCCCTGTAATCACGTGCTTCATGCCGTGCAGATGGTATTAGTGTACCGTCCAGTCTAATCGCCGCTCCCACACAGAAATTTGGTCAGTTACCTTCTACGTCTCATCCCTGTAACCACCTGCTTTATGCCGTGCAGATTTTATTAGAGTACTGTCCAGTGTAACCGCCGCCCCCACTCAGAAAGGTGGACAATTTACCGTCTAGGTCTCATCCCTGTAACCACCTGCTTCATGCCCTGCAGACGACATTAGGGTGCTGTCCAGTCCAGCCGACCCAACACAGAAAGGAGGACAGTTAGTCATCTAGGTCTCATCCCTGTAACCACCTGCTTCATGCCGTGCAGATGACATTAGGGTGCCGTCCGGTCCAACCGCCGCACTCACACAGAAAGGTGGTCAGTTACCTTCTAGGTTTCATCCCTTTAACCACCTCCTTCATGTCGTGCAGATGGTATTAAGGTGTTGTCCAGTCTAACAGCCAGCACCACACAAAAAGGTGGTCAGTTACCTTCTAGGTCTCATCCCTGTAACCATCTGCTTCAAGCCGTGCAGATAGTATTAGAGTACCGTCCAGTCTAACCGCCGCTCCCACACAGAATGCTGGTCACATACCTTCTAGGGCTGCTCCCTGTACCCACCTGCTTCATACCGTGCAGATGGCATTAAGGTGCTGTCCAGTCTATCCGCCGCCACCACACAGAAAGTTGCTCAGTTGGCCTTCTAGGTCTCATCCCTGTAACCACCTGCTTCATGTCGTGCAAATGGCATTAAGGTGCTGTCCAGTCTAACCGCAGTCACCACACAGAAAGGTGGTCAGTTACCTTCTAGGTCTCATCCGTGTAGCCACCTAGCTTCATGCCGTGCACATGGTATTAGAGTACCGTCCAGTCTAACCGCCGTTCAAACACACAAAGGTGGTCATTTACCTTCTAGGTCTCATCCCTGTAACCACCTGCTTCATGCCGTGCAGATGGTATTAGAGTACCGTACAGTCTAACCGCCGCTCTCACAAAGAAAGGTGGACAATTAGCCTTCTAGGTCTCATCGTTATAACCAGCTGCTTCATGCCGTGCAGATGGCATTAAGCTGCTGTCCAGTCTAACCGCCGCCACCACACAGAAAGGTGGTCAGTTACCTTCTAGGTCTCATCCCTGTAACTACCTGCTTCATGCCGTGCAGATTGTATTAAGGTGCTGTCCAGTCTAACCGCCGCCACCACACAGAAAAGTGGTGACTTAGCCTTCTAGGTCTCATCCCTAAACCACCTGCTTCCTGCCGTGCACATGGCATTAAGGTGCTGTCCAGTCTAACCGCCGCCAACACACAGAAAGGTGGTCACTTACCTTCTAAGTCCCATCCCTGTAACCACCTGCTTCATGCCGTGCAGATGGTATTAAATTACCGTCCAGTCTAACCGCCGCTACAACACAGAAAGGTGCTCAGTTACCTTCTAGGTCTCATTCCTGTAACCACTTAATTCATGCCGTGCAAACGGCATTAATGTACTGTCCAGTCTAACCGCCGCCACCACAGAGAAAGGTGGTCAGTTACCTTCTAAGTCTCATCCCTGTAACCACCAGCTTCATGCCGTGCAGATGGTTTTAGGGTACCGTCTAATCTAACCGCCGCTCCCACACAGAAATGTGGTCAGTTACCTTCTAGGTCTCATCCCTGTAACCACCTTCTTCATTCCGTGCAGATAGTATTAGAGTACCGTCTAGTCTAACCGCCGCTCCCACACAGAAATGTGGTCAGTTACCTTCTAGGTCTCATCCCTGTAACCACCTGCATCATGCCGTGCAGATGGTATTAGAGTACCGTCCAGTCTAACCGCCGCTCCCACACAGAAAGGTGGTCATTTACCTTCTAGGTCTCATCCCTGTAACCACCTGCTTCATGCCGTGCAAATGGAATTAGGGTGCCGTCCGGTCCAACTGCCGCCCTAATACACAAAGTTGGTCAGTTAGCCTTCTAGGTCTCAACCCTGTAATCACCTGCTTCATGCCGTGCAGATGACATTAGGGTGCCGTCCAGTCCAACCGATGTCCTCACACAGAAAGGTGGTCAGTTACCTTCTAGGTCTCATCCCAGTAACCACCTGCTTCATGCCGTGCAGATGGCATTAGGCTGCCGTCCGGTCCAACCGCCGCCCCAATACAGAAAGGTGGTCAGTTAGCCTTCTAGGTCCCATCCCTGTGACCTCTTGCTTCGTGCCGTGCAGATGGCATTAAGGTGCTGTCCAGTCTAACCGCCACCACCACACAGAAAGTGACCAGTTAGCCTTCTAGGTCTCATCCCTATAACCACCTGATTTCTGCCGTGCAAATGGCATTAAGGTGTTGTACATTCTATCCGCCGCTACCACACAGAAAGGTGGTCAGTTACCTTTTAGGTCTCATCCCTGTAACCACCTGCTTCATGCCGTGCAGATGATATTAGAGTACCGTCCAGTCTAACCGCCGCTCCCACAAATAAAGGTGGACAATTAGCCTTCTAGGTCTCATCGTTATAACCACCTGCTTCATGCCGTGCAGATGGCATTAAGGTGCTGTCCAATCTAACCGCCGCCACCACACAGAAACGTGGTCGGTTACCTTCCAGGTCTCATCCCTGTAACCACCTGCTTCATGCCGTGCAGATTGTTTTAAGGTGCTGTCCAGTCTAACTTCTGCCACCAAACAGAAAGGTGGTGAGTTAGCCTTCTAGGTCTCATCCCTAAACCATCTGCTTCATGACGTGCACATGGCATTAAGGTGCTGTCTAGTCTAACCGCCGCCACCACACAGAAAGGTGGTCAGTTACCTTCTAGGTCTCATCCCTGTAACCACCTATTTCATGTCGTGCAGATGGTATTAAATTACCGTCCAGTCTAACCGCCGCAACAACACGAAAAGGTGGTCAGTTACCTTCTAGGTCTCATCCCTGTAACCACCTGCTTCATGCCGTGCAGACGGCATTAATGTGCTGTCCAGTCTAACCGCCGCCACCACAGAGAAAGGTGGTCAGTTACCTTCTAAGTCGCATCCCTGTAACCACCAGCTTCATGCCGTGCAGATGGTTTTAGGGTACTGTCTAGTCTAACCGACGCTCCCACACAGAAATGTGGTCAGATACCTTCTAGGTCTCATTCTTGTAACCACCTTCTTCATTCCGTGCAGATGGTATTAGAGTACCGTTCAGTCTAACCGCCGCTCCCACACAGTAAGGTGCTCAGTTACTTTCTAGGTCTCATCCCTGTAACCTCCTGCTTCATGCCGTGCAGATGGTATTAGAGTACCGTCCAGTCTAACCGACGCTCCCACACAGAAAGGTGGTCAGTTACCTTCTAGGTCTCATCCCTTTAACCACCTGCTTGATGCTGTGCAGATGGCATTAAGGTGCTGTCCAGTCTAACCGCCGCCACTACACAGAAAAATGGTCACTTAGCTTCTAGGTCTCATCCCTATAACCACCTGCTTCATGCCGTGCAGATGGTATTAGAGTACCGTCCAGTCTAACCGCCGCTTGCACACAGAAAGGTGGTCAGTTACCTTCTAGGTCTAATCCCTGTAACCACCTGCTTCATGCCGCGCAGATGGCATTAAGGTGCTGTCCAGTCTAACCGCCGCCACCACACAGAAAGGTGGTGAGTAAGCCTTCTAGGTCTCATACCTGTAACCACCTTCTTCATGCCGTGCAGATGGTACTAGAGTACCGTTCAATCTTACCGCCGCTCCCACACAGAAAGGTGGTCACTTACCTTCTAGGTCTGCTCCCTGTAACCGCCTGTTTCATGCCGTGCAGATGGCATTAAGGTGCAGTCCAGTCTAACCGCCGCCACCACACAGAAGGTGGTCAGTTAGCCTTCTAGGTCTCATCCCTGTAACCACCTGCTTCATGCCGTGCAGATGATATTAGAGTACCGTCCATTCTAACCGCCGCCACCACACAGAAAGGTGGTCAGTTACCATCTAGGTCTCATCCCTGTAACCACCTGCTTCATGCCGTGCAGATGATATTAGAGTGCCGTCCAGTCTAACCGCCGCTCCCACACAGAAAGGTGGTCAGTTACCTTCTAGGTCTCATCCCTGTAACCACCTGCTTCATGCCGTGCAGATGGTATTAGAGTACCGTCCAGTCTAACCGCCGCTCCCACACAGAAAGGTGGTCAGTTACCATCTAGGGCTCATCCCTGTAACCACCTGCTTCATTGGGTGCAGATGGTATTAGAGTACCGTCCAGTCTAACCGCCGCTCCCACACAGAAAGGTGGTCAGTTACCATCTAGGTCTCATCCCTGTAACCACCTGCTTCATGCCGTGGTATTAGAGTTCCGTCCAATCTAACCGCCACTCCCACACAGAAAGGTGGATACTTAACCGTCTAGGTCTCGTTCCTATAACCACCTGCTTCATGCCGTGCAGATGGCATTAACGTGCTATCCAGTCTAACCGCCGCCATGACAGATAAAGGTGGTCAGTTACCTTGTAGGTCTCATCCCTGTAACCACCTGCTTAATGCTGTGCAGATGGTATTAAGGTGCCGACCAGTCTAACGGCCGCCACCACACTGAAAGGTGGTCAGTTAGCCTTCTAGGTCTCATCGTGGACAGATAGTCTTCTAGGTCTCATCCCTGTAACCACCTGCTTCATGCCTTGCAGATGGTATTAAATTACCATCCAGTCTAACCGCCGCTCTCACACAGAAAGGTGGTCAGTTACCTTCTAGGTCTCATCCCTGTATCCACCTGCTTCATGCCGTGCAGATGGCATTAAGGTGCTGTCCAGTCTAACCGCCGCCACCACACAGAAACGTGGTCAGTTACCTACTAGGTCTCATCCCTGTAACCATCTGCTTCATGCCGTGCAGATGGTATTAGAGTACCGTCCAATCTAACCGCCGCTCCCACACAGAAAGCTGGTCAGTAACTTTCTAGGTCTCATCGCTGTAACCACCTTCTTTATGCCGTGCAGATGGTATTAGAGTACCGTCCTGTCGAACCGCCGCTCCCACACAGAAAGGTGGTCATTTACCTTCTAGGTCTCATCCCTGTAACCACCTGCTTCATTCCGTGCAGATGGTATTAGAGTACCGTCCAGCCTAACCACCGCTCCCACACAGAAAGGTGGTCAGTTACCTTCTAGGTCTCATCCCTGTAACCACCTGCTTCATGCCGTGCAGATGGCATTAAGGGGCTGTCCAGTCTAACCGCCGCCACCACACAGAAAGGTGTTCAGATACCTTCTAGGACTCATTACTGTAAGCACGTGCTTCATGCCGTGCAGATGGTATTAGAGTACCGTCCAGTCTAACTGCCGCTCCCACACAGAAAGGTGGTCAGTTACCTTCTAGGTCTCATCCCTGTAACCACCTGCTCCATGCGGTGCAGATGGTATTAGAGTACCGTCCATTCTAACCGCCGCTCCCACACAGAAAGTTGGTCAGTTACCTTCTACGTCTCATCCCTTTAACCACCTGCTTCATGCCGTGCAGATTTTATTAGAGTACTGTCCAGTGTAACCGCCGCCCCCACTCAGAAAGGTGGACAACTAACCGTCTAGGTCTCATCCCTGTAACCACCTGCTTCATGCCCTGCAGACGACATTAGGGTGCTGTCCAGTCCAGCCGACCTACACAGAAAGGAGGACAGTTAGTCTTCTAGGTCTCATTCCTGTAACGACCTGCTTCATGCCGTGCAGATGAGATTAGGGTGCCGTCCGTTCCAACCGCCGCACTCGCACAGAAAGTTGGTCAGTTACCTTCTAGGTTTCATCCCTGTAACCACCTCCTTCATGTCGTGCAGATGGTATTAAGGTGTTGTCCAGCCTAACAGCCGCCACCACACAAAAAGGTGGTCAGTTACCTTCTAGGTCTCATCCCTGTAACCACCTGCTTCAAGCCGTGCAGATAGTATTAGAGTACCGTCCAGTCTAACCGCCGCTCCCACACAGAATGCTGGTCACATACCTTCTAGGGCTGCTCCCTGTACCCACCTGCTTCATACCGTGCAGATGGCATTAAGGTGCTGTCCAGTCTATCCGCCGCCACCACACAGAAAGTTGGTCAGTTAGCCTTCTAGGTCTCATCCCTGTAACCACCTGCTTCATGTCGTGCAAATGGCATTAAGGTGCTGTCCAGTCTAACCGCAGTCACCACACAGAAAGGTGGTCAGTTACCTTCTAGGTCTCATCCGTGTAGCCACCTAGCTTCATGCCGTGCAGATGGTATTAGAGTACCGTTCAGTCTAACCGCCGCTCAAACACACAAAGGTGGTCATTTACCTTCTAGGTCTCATCCCTGTAACCACCTGCTTCATGCCGTGCAGATGGTATTAGAGTACCGTACAGTCTAACCGCCGGTCCCACAAAGAAAGGTGGACAATTAGCCTTCTAGGTCTGATCGTTATAACCACCTGCTTCATGCCGTGCAGATGGCATTAAGCTGCTGTCCAGTCTAACCGCCGCCACCACACAGAAAGGTGGTCAGTTACCTTCTAGGTCTCATCCCTGTAACCACCTGCCTAATGCCGTGCAGATTGTATTAAGGTGCTGTCCAGTCTAACCGCCGCCACCACACAGAAAAGTGGTGAGTAAGCCTTCTAGGTCTCATCCCTAAAACACCTGCTTGCTGCCGTGCACATGGCATTAAGGGGCTGTCCAGTCTAACCGCCTCCACCACACAGAAAGGTGGTTAGTTACCTTCTAAGTCTCATTCCTTTAACCACCTGCTTCATGCCGTGCAGATGGTATTAAATTACCGTCCAGTCTAACCGACGCTACAACACAGAAAGGTGGTCAGTTACCTTCTAGGTCTCATTCCTGTAACCACCTAATTCATGCCGTACAGACGGCATTAATGTGCTGTCCAGTCTAACCGCCGCCACCACAGAGAAATGTGGTCAGTACCTTCTAGGTCTCATCCCTGTAACCACCTTCTTCATTCCGTGCAGATAGTATTAGAGTACCGTCTAGTCTTACCGCCGCTCCCACACAGAAATGTGGTCAGTTACCTTCTAGGTCTCATCCCTGTAACCACCTTCTTCATTCCGTGCAGATAGTATTAGAGTACCGTCTAGTCAAATCGTCGCTCCCACACAGAAATGTGGTCAGTTACCTTCTAGGTCTCATCCCTGTAACCACCTTCTTCATTCCGTGCACATGGTATTAGTGTACCGTTCAGTCTAACCGCCGCCACCACACAGAACGGTGGTCACTTACCTTCTACGTCTCATACCTGTAACCACCTTCTTCATGCCGTGCAGATGGTATTAGAGTACCGTCCAGTCTAACCGCCGCTCCCACACAGAAAGGTGGTCATTTACCTTCTAGGTCTCATCCCTGTAACCACCTGCTTCATGCCGTGCAAATGGAATTAGGGTGCCGTCCGGTCCAACTGCCGCCCTAATACACAAAGTTGGTCAGTTAGCCTTCTAGGTCTCAACCCTGTAATCACCTGCTTCATGCCGTGCAGATGACATTAGGGTGCCATCCAGTCCAACCGATGTCCTCACACAGAAAGGTGGTCAGTTACCTTCTAGGTCTCATCCCTGTAACCACCTGCTTCATGCCGTGCAGATGGCATTAGGGTGCCGTCCGGTCCAACCGCCGCCCAAATACAGAAAGGTGGTCAGTTAGCCTTCTAGGTCTCATCCCTAAAACACCTGCTTCCTGCCGTGCACATGGCATTAAGGTGCTGTCCAGTCTAACCGCCGCCACCACACAGAAATGTGGTCAGTTACCTTCTAGGTCTCATCCCTGTAACCACCTGCTTCATGCCGTGCTGGATGGTATAAGTGTACCGTCCAGTCTAACCGCCGCTCTCACACAGAAAGTTGGTCATTTTCCTTCTAGGTCTCATCCCTGTAACCACCTGCTTCATGCCGTGCTGGATGGTATTAGAGTATCGTCCAGTCTTACCGCCGCCACCACACAGAAAGGTGGTCAGTTACCTTCTAGGACTCATCCCTGTAACCACCTGCTTCATGCCGTGCAGATGGTATTAAATTACTGTCCAGTCTAACCGCCGCTCTCACACAGAAAGGTGGTCAGTTACCTTCTAGGTCTCATCCCTGTAACCACATGATTCATGCCGTGCAGATGGCATTAAGGTGTTGTCCAGTCTAACCGCCGCTCCCTCACAGAAAGGTGGTCACTTACCTTCTAGGTCTCATCCCTGTAACCACCTGCTTCATGCCTTGCAGATGGTATTAAATTACCGTCCAGTCTAACCGCCGCTCTCACACAGAAAGTTGGTCAGTTACCGTCTAGGTCTCATGCCTGTAACCACCTGCTTCATGCCGTGCAGATGGTATTAGAGTACCGTTCAGTCTAACCGCCGCTCCCACACAGAAAGGTGGTCAGTTACCTTCTAGGTCTCATCCCTGTAACCACCTGCTTCATGCCGTGCAGATGGTATTAGTGTACCGTCCAGTCTAACCGCCGCTCCCACACAGAAAGTTGGTCAGTTACCTTCTACGTCACATCCCTGTAACCACCCGCTTCATGCCGTGCAGATTTTATTAGAGTACTGTCCAGTGTAACCGCCGCCCCCACTAAGAAAAGTGGACAATTAACCGTCTAGGTCTCATCCCTGTAACCACCAGCTTCATGCCCTGCAGACGACATTAGGGTGCTGTCCAGTCCAGCCGACCCAACACAGAAAGGAGGACAGTTAGTCTTCTAGGTCTCATCCCTGTAACCACCTGCTTCATGCCGTGCAGATGACATTAGGGTGCCGTCCGGTCCAACCGCCGCACTCACACAGAAAGGTGGTCAGTTACCTTCTACGTTTCATCCCTGTAACCACCTCCTTCATGTCGGGCAGATGGTATTAAGGTGTTGTCCAGTCTAACAGCCGCCACCACACAAAAAGGTGGTCAGCTACCTTCTAGGTCTCATCCCTGTAACCACGTGCTTCAAGCAGTGCAGATAGTATTAGAGTACCGTCCAGTCTAACCGCCGCTCCCACACAGAATGCTGGTCACATACCTTCTAGGGCTGCTACCTGTACCCACCTGCTTCATACCGTGCAGATGGCATTAAGGTGCTGTCCAGTCTATCCGCCGCCACCACACAGAAAGTTGCTCAGTTAGCCTTCTAGGTCTCATCCCTGTAACCACCTGCTTCATGTCGTGCAAATGGCATTAAGGTGCAGTCCAGTCTAACCGCAGTCACCACACAGAAAGGTGGTCAGTTACCTTCTAGGTCTCATCCGTGTAGCCACCTAGCTTCATGCCGTGCAGATGGTATTAGAGTACCGTCCAGTCTAACCGCCGTTCCAACACACAAAGGTGGTCATTTACCTTCTAGGTCTCATCCCTGTACCACCTGCTTCATGCCGTGCAGATGGTATTAGAGTACCGTACAGTCAAACCGCCGCTCCCACAATGAAAGGTGGACAATTAGCCTTCTAGGTCTCATCGTTATAACCACCTGCTTCATGCCGTGCAGATGGCATTACGCTGCTGTCCAGTCTAACCGCCGCCACCACACAGAAAGGTGGTCAGTTACCTTCTAGGTCTCATCCCTAAACCACCTGCTTCCTGCCGTGCACATGGCATTAAGGTGCTGTCCAGTCTAACCGCCGCTACAACACCGAAAGGTGCTCAGTTACCTTCTAGGTCTCATTCCTGTAACCACCTAATTCATGCCGTGCAAACGGCATTAATGTACTGTACAGTCTAACCGCCGCCACCACAGAGAAAGGTGGTCAGTTACCTTCTAAGTCTCATCCCTGTAACCACCAGCTTCATGCCGTGCAGATGGTTTTAGGGTACCGTCTAATCTAACCGCCGCTCCCACACAGAAATGTGGTCAGTTACTTTCTAGGTCTCATCCCTGTAACCACCTTCTTCATTCCGTGCAGATAGTATTAGAGTACAGTCTAGTCTAACCGCCGCTCCCACACAGAAATGTGGTCAGTTACCTTCTAGGTCTTATCCCTGTAACCACCTTCTTCATTCCGTGCAGATGGTATTGGTGTACCGTTCAGTCTAACCGCCGCCACCACACAGAACGGTGGTCAGTTACCTTCTACGTCTCATACCTGTAACCACCTTCTTCATGCCGTGCAGATGGTATTAGAATACCGTTCAGTCTAACCGCCGCTCCCACACAGAAAGGTTATCAGTTACCTTCTAGTTCTCATCCCTGTAACCACCTGCATCATGCCGTGCAGATGGTATTAGAGTACCGTCCAGTCTAACCGCCGCTCCCACACAGAAAGGTGGTCATTTACCTTGTAGGTCTCATCCCTGTAACCATCTGCTTCATGCCGTGCAAATGGAATTAGGGTGCCGTCCGGTCCAACTGCCGCCCTAATACACAAAGTTGGTCAGTTAGCCTTCTAGGTCTCAACCCTGTAATCACCTGCTTCATGCCGTGCAGATGACATTAGGGTGCCGTCCAGTCCAACCGATGTCCTCACACAGAAAGGTGGTCAGTTACCTTCTAGGTCTCATCCCTGTAACCACCTGCTTCATGCCGTGCAGATGGCATTAGGGTGCCGTCCGGTCCAACCGCCGCCCCAATACAGAAAGGTGGTCAGTTAGCCTTCTAGGTCTCATCCCTGTGACCACTTGCTTCGTGCCGTGCAGATGGCATTAAGGTGCTGTCCAGTCTAACCGCCGCCACCACACAGAATGTGACCAGTTAGCCTTCTAGGTCTCATCCCTATAACCACCTGATTTCTTCCGTGCAAATGGCATTAAGGTGTTGTACATTCTATCCGCCGCTACCACAAAAAAAGGTGGTCAGTTACCTTCTAGGTCTCATCCCTGTAACCACCTGCTTCATGCCGTGCAGATGGTATTAGAGTACCGTCCAGTCTAACCGCCGCTCCCACAAATAAAGGTGGACAATTAGCCTTCAAGGTCTCATCGTTATAACCACCTGCTTCATGCCGTGCAGATGGCATTAAGGTGCTGTCCAGTCTAACCGCCGCCACCACACAGAAACGTGGTCGGTTACCTTCTAGGTCTCATCCCTGTAACCACCTGCTTCATGCCGTGCAGATTGTTTTAAGGTGCTGTCCAGTCTAACTTCTGCCACCACACAGAAAGGTGGTGAGTTAGCCTTCTAGGTCTCATCCCTAAACCACCTGCTTCATGACGTGCACATGGCATTCAGGTGCTGTATAGTCTAACCGCCGCCACCACACAGAAAGGTGGTCAGTTACCTTCTAGGTCTCATCCCTGTAACCACCTGCTTCATGCCGTGCTGATGGTATTAAATTACCGTCCAGTCTAACCGCCGCAACAACACAGAAAGGTGGTCAGTTACCTTCTAAGTCTCATCCCTGTAACCACCACCTTCATGCCGTGCAGATGGTTTTAGGGTACCGTCTAGTCTAACCGCCGCTCCCACACAGTAAGGTGCTCAGTTACCTTCTGGGTCTCATCCCTGTAACCTCCTGCTTCATGCCGTGCAGATGGTATTAGAGTACCGTCCAGTCTAACCGGCGCTCCCACACAGAAAGGTGGTCAGTTACCTTCTAGGTCTCATCCCTTTAACCACCTGCTTGATGCTGTGCAGATGGCATTAAGGTGCTGTCCAGTCTAACCGCTAACACTACGCAGAAAAATGGTCACTTAGCTTCTAGGTCTCATCCCTATAACCACCTGCTTCATGCCGTGCAGATGGTATTAGAGTACCGTCCAGTCTAACCTCCGCTTGCACACAGAAAGGTGGTCAGTTACATTCCAGGTCTAATCCCTGTAACCACCTGCTTCATGCCGCGCAGATGGCATTAAGGTGCTGTCCAGTCTAACCGCCGCCACCACACAGAACGGTGGTCAGTTACCTTCTACGTCTCATACCTGTAACCATCTTCTTCATGCCGTGCAGATAGTATTAGAGTACCGTTCAATCTAACCGCCGCTCCCACACAGAAAGGTGGTCACTTACCTTCTAGGTCTGCTCCCTGTAACCGCCTGTTTCATGCCGTGCAGATGGCATTAAGGTGCTGTCCAGTCTAACCGCCGCCACCACACAGAAAGGTGGTCAGTTAGCCTTCTAGGTCTCATCGTGGACAGATAGTCTTCTAGGTCTCATCACTGTAACCACCTGCTTCATGCCTTGCAGATGGTATTAAATTACCATCCAGTCTAACCGCCGCTCTCACACAGAAAGGTGGTCAGTTACCTTCTAGGTCTCATCCCTGTATCCACCTGCTTCATGCCGTGCAGATGGCATTAAGGTGCTGTCCAGTCTAACCGCCGCCACCACACAGAAACGTGGTCAGTTACCTACTAGGTCTCATCCCTGTAACCATCTGCTTCATGCCGTGCAGATGGTATTAGAGTACCGTCCAATCTAACCGCCGCTCCCACACAGAAAGCTGGTCAGTAACCTTCTAGGTCTCATCGCTGTAACCACCTTCTTTATGCCGTGCAGATGGTATTAGAGTACCGTCCTGTCGAACCGCCGCTCTCACACAGAAAGGTGGTCATTTACCTTCTAGGTCTCATCCCTGTAACCACCTGCTTCATTCCGTGCAGATGGTATTAGAGTACCGTCCAGCCTAACCACCGCTCCCACACAGAAAGGTGGTCAGTTACCTTCTAGGTCTCATCCCTGTAACCACCTGCTTCATGCCGTGCAGATGGCATTAAGGGGCTGTCCAGTCTAACCGCCGCCACCACACAGAAAGGTGTTCAGATACCTTCTAGGACTCATTACTGTAAGCACGTGCTTCATGCCGTGCAGATGGTATTAGAGTACCGTCCAGCCTAACTGCCGCTCCCACACAGAAAGGTGGTCAGTTACCTTCTAGGTCTCATCCCTGTAACCACCTGCTCCATGCGGTGCAGATGGTATTAGAGTACCGTCCATTCTAACCGCCGCTCCCACACAGAAAGTTGGTCAGTTACCTTCTACGTCTCATCCCTTTAACCACCTGCTTCATGCCGTGCAGATTTTATTAGAGTACTGTCCAGTGTAACCGCCGCCCCCACTCAGAAAGGTGGACAATTAACCGTCTAGGTCTCATCCCTGTAACCACCTGCTTCATGCCCTGCAGACGACATTAGGGTGCTGTCCAGTCCAGCCGACCTACACAGAAAGGAGGACAGTTAGTCTTCTAGGTCTCATTCCTGTAACGACCTGCTTCATGCCGTGCAGATGAGATTAGGGTGCCGTCCGGTCCAACCGCCGCACTCGCACAGAAAGTTGGTCAGTTACCTTCTAGGTTTCATCCCTGTAACCACCTCCTTCATGTCGTGCAGATGGTATTAAGGTGTTGTCCAGTCTAACAGCCGCCACCACACAAAAAGGTGGTCAGTTACCTTCTAGGTCTCATCCCTGTAACCACCTGCTTCAAGCCGTGCAGATAGTATTAGAGTACCGTCCAGTCTAACCGCCGCTCCCACACAGAATGCTGGTCACATACCTTCTAGGGCTGCTCCCTGTACCCACCTGCTTCATACCGTGCAGATGGCATTAAGGTGCTGTCCAGTCTATCCGCCGCCACCACACAGAAAGTTGGTCAGTTAGCCTTCTAGGTCTCATCCCTGTAACCACCTGCTTCATGTCGTGCAAATGGCATTAAGGTGCTGTCCAGTCTAACCGCAGTCACCACACAGAAAGGTGGTCAGTTACCTTCTAGGTCTCATCCGTGTAGCCACCTAGCTTCATGCCGTGCAGATGGTATTAGAGTACCGTTCAGTCTAACCGCCGCTCAAACACACAAAGGTGGTCATTTACCTTCTAGGTCTCATCCCTGTAACCACCTGCTTCATGCCGTGCAGATGGTATTAGAGTACCGTACAGTCTAACCGCCGGTCCCACAAAGAAAGGTGGACAATTAGCCTTCTAGGTCTGATCGTTATAACCACCTGCTTCATGCCGTGCAGATGGCATTAAGCTGCTGTCCAGTCTAACCGCCGCCACCACACAGAAAGGTGGTCAGTTACCTTCTAGGTCTCATCCCTGTAACCACCTGCCTAATGCCGTGCAGATTGTATTAAGGTGCTGTCCAGTCTAACCGCCGCCACCACACAGAAAAGTGGTGAGTAAGCCTTCTAGGTCTCATCCCTAAAACACCTGCTTGCTGCCGTGCACATGGCATTAAGGGGCTGTCCAGTCTAACCGCCTCCACCACACAGAAAGGTGGTTAGTTACCTTCTAAGTCTCATTCCTGTAACCACCTAATTCATGCCGTGCAGACGGCATTAATGTGCTGTCCAGTCTAACCGCCGCCACCACAGAGAAAGGTGGTCAGTTACCTTCTAAGTCTCATCCATGTAACCACCAGCTTCATGCCGTGCAGATGGTTTTAGTGTACCGTCTAGTCTAACCGCCGCTCCCACACAGAAATGTGGTCAGTTACCTTCTAGGTCTCATCCCTGTAACCACCTTCTTCATTCCGTGCAGATAGTATTAGAGTACCGTCTAGTCTTACCGCCGCTCCCACACAGAAATGTGGTCAGTTACCTTCTAGGTCTCATCCCTGTAACCACCTTCTTCATTCCGTGCAGATAGTATTAGAGTACCGTCTAGTCAAATCGTCGCTCCCACACAGAAATGTGGTCAGTTACCTTCTAGGTCTCATCCCTGTAACCACCTTCTTCATTCCGTGCACATGGTATTAGTGTACCGTTCAGTCTAACCGCCGCCACCACACAGAACGGTGGTCAGTTACCTTCTACGTCTCATACCTGTAACCACCTTCTTCATGCCGTGCAGATGGTATTAGAGTACCGTCCAGTCTAACCGCCGCTCCCACACAGAAAGGTGGTCATTTACCTTCTAGGTCTCATCCCTGTAACCACCTGCTTCATGCCGTGCAAATGGAATTAGGGTGCCGTCCGGTCCAACTGCCGCCCTAATACACAAAGTTGGTCAGTTAGCCTTCTAGGTCTCAACCCTGTAATCACCTGCTTCATGCCGTGCAGATGACATTAGGGTGCCATCCAGTCCAACCGATGTCCTCACACAGAAAGGTGGTCAGTTACCTTCTAGGTCTCATCCCTGTAACCACCTGCTTCATGCCGTGCAGATGGCATTAGGGTGCCGTCCGGTCCAACCGCCGCCCAAATACAGAAAGGTGGTCAGTTAGCCTTCTAGGTCTCATCCCTAAAACACCTGCTTCCTGCCGTGCACATGGCATTAAGGTGCTGTCCAGTCTAACCGCCGCCACCACACAGAAATGTGGTCAGTTACCTTCTAGGTCTCATCCCTGTAACCACCTGCTTCATGCCGTGCTGGATGGTATAAGTGTACCGTCCAGTCTAACCGCCGCTCTCACACAGAAAGTTGGTCATTTTCCTTCTAGGTCTCATCCCTGTAACCACCTGCTTCATGCCGTGCTGGATGGTATTAGAGTATCGTCCAGTCTTACCGCCGCCACCACACAGAAAGGTGGTCAGTTACCTTCTAGGACTCATCCCTGTAACCACCTGCTTCATGCCGTGCAGATGGTATTAAATTACTGTCCAGTCTAACCGCCGCTCTCACACAGAAAGGTGGTCAGTTACCTTCTGGGTCTCATCCCTGTAACCACATGATTCATGCCGTGCAGATGGCATTAAGGTGTTGTCCAGTCTAACCGCCGCTCCCTCACAGAAAGGTGGTCACTTACCTTCTAGGTCTCATCCCTGTAACCACCTGCTTCATGCCTTGCAGATGGTATTAAATTACCGTCCAGTCTAACCGCCGCTCTCACACAGAAAGTTGGTCAGTTACCGTCTAGGTCTCATGCCTGTAACCACCTGCTTCATGCCGTGCAGATGGTATTAGAGTACCGTCCAGTCTAACCGCCGCTCCCACACAGAAACGTGGTCAGTTACCTTCTAGGTCTCATCCCTGTAACCACCTTCTTCATTCCGTGCAGATGGTATTAGAGTACCGTTCAGTCTAACCGCCGCTCCCACACAGAAAGGTGGTCAGTTACCTTCTAGGTCTCATCCCTGTAACCACCTGCTTCATGCCGTGCAGATGGTATTAGTGTACCGTCCAGTCTAACCGCCGCTCTCACACAGAAAGTTGGTCAGTTACCTTCTACGTCACATCCCTGTAACCACCTGCTTCATGCCGTGCAGATTTTATTAGAGTACTGTCCAGTGTAACCGCCGCCCCCACTAAGAAAAGTGGACAATTAACCGTCTAGGTCTCATCCCTGTAACCACCAGCTTCATGCCCTGCAGACGACATTAGGGTGCTGTCCAGTCCAGCCGACCCAACACAGAAAGGAGGACAGTTAGGCTTCTAGGTCTCATCCCTGTAACCACCTGCTTCATGCCGTGCAGATGACATTAGGGTGCCGTCCGGTCCAACCGCCGCACTCACACAGAAATGTGATCAGTTACCTTCTACGTTTCATCCCTGTAACCACCTCCTTCATGTCGGGCAGATGGTATTAAGGTGTTGTCCAGTCTAACAGCCGCCACCACACAAAAAGGTGGTCAGCTACCTTCTAGGTCTCATCCCTGTAACCACGTGCTTCAAGCAGTGCAGATAGTATTAGAGTACCGTCCAGTCTAACCGCCGCTCCCACACAGAATGCTGGTCACATACCTTCTAGGGCTGCTACCTGTACCCACCTGCTTCATACCGTGCAGATGGCATTAAGGTGCTGTCCAGTCTATCCGCCGCCACCACACAGAAAGTTGCTCAGTTAGCCTTCTAGGTCTCATCCCTGTAACCACCTGCTTCATGTCGTGCAAATGGCATTAAGGTGCAGTCCAGTCTAACCGCAGTCACCACACAGAAAGGTGGTCAGTTACCTTCTAGGTCTCATCCGTGTAGCCACCTAGCTTCATGCCGTGCAGATGGTATTAGAGTACCGTACAGTCAAACCGCCGCTCCCACAATGAAAGGTGGACAATTAGCCTTCTAGGTCTCATCGTTATAACCACCTGCTTCATGCCGTGCAGATGGCATTACGCTGCTGTCCAGTCTAACCGCCGCCACCACACAGAAAGGTGGTCAGTTACCTTCTAGGTCTCATCCCTAAACCACCTGCTTCCTGCCGTGCACATGGCATTAAGGTGCTGTCCAGTCTAACCGCCGCCAACACACAGAAAGGTGGTCAGTTACCTTCTACGTCTCATACCTGTAACCACCTTCTTCATGCCGTGCAGATGGTATTAGAATACCGTTCAGTCTAACCGCCGCTCCCACACAGAAAGGTTATCAGTTACCTTCTAGGTCTCATCCCTTTAACCACCTGCATCATGCCGTGCAGATGGTATTAGAGTACCGTCCAGTCTAACCGCCGCTCCCACACAGAAAGGTGGTCATTTACCTTGTAGGTCTCATCCCTGTAACCATCTGCTTCATGCCGTGCAAATGGAATTAGGGTGCCGTCCGGTCCAACTGCCGCCCTAATACACAAAGTTGGTCAGTTAGCCTTCTAGGTCTCAACCCTGTAATCACCTGCTTCATGCCGTGCAGATGACATTAGGGTGCCGTCCAGTCCAACCGATGTCCTCACACAGAAAGGTGGTCAGTTACCTTCTAGGTCTCATCCCTGTAACCACCTGCTTCATGCCGTGCAGATGGCATTAGGGTGCCGTCCGGTCCAACCGCCGCCCCAATACAGAAAGGTGGTCAGTTAGCCTTCTAGGTCTCATCCCTGTGACCACTTGCTTCGTGCCGTGCAGATGGCATTAAGGTGCTGTCCAGTCTAACCGCCGCCACCACACAGAATGTGACCAGTTAGCCTTCTAGGTCTCATCCCTATAACCACCTGATTTCTTCCGTGCAAATGGCATTAAGGTGTTGTACATTCTATCCGCCGCTACCACAAAAAAAGGTGGTCAGTTACCTTCTAGGTCTCATCCCTGTAACCACCTGCTTCATGCCGTGCAGATGGTATTAGAGTACCGTCCAGTCTAACCGCCGCTCCCACAAATAAAGGTGGACAATTAGCCTTCAAGGTCTCATCGTTATAACCACCTGCTTCATGCCGTGCAGATGGCATTAAGGTGCTGTCCAGTCTAACCGCCGCCACCACACAGAAACGTGGTCGGTTACCTTCTAGGTCTCATCCCTGTAACCACCTGCTTCATGCCGTGCAGATTGTTTTAAGGTGCTGTCCAGTCTAACTTCTGCCACCACACAGAAAGGTGGTGAGTTAGCCTTCTAGGTCTCATCCCTAAACCACCTGCTTCATGACGTGCACATGGCATTAAGGTGCTGTCTAGTCTAACCGCCGCCACCACACAGAAAGGTGGTCAGTTACCTTCTAGGTCTCATCCCTGTAACCACCTGCTTCATGCCGTGCAGATGGTATTAAATTACCGTCCAGTCTAACCGCCGCAACAACACAGAAAGGTGGTCAGTTACCTTCTAAGTCTCATCCCTGTAACCACCACCTTCATGCCGTGCAGATGGTTTTAGGGTAGCGTCTAGTCTAACCGCCGCTCCCACACAGTAAGGTGCTCAGTTACCTTCTGGGTCTCATCCCTGTAACCTCCTGCTTCATGCCGTGCAGATGGTATTAGAGTACCGTCCAGTCTAACCGACGCTCCCACACAGAAAGGTGGTCAGTTACCTTCTAGGTCTCATCCCTTTAACCACCTGCTTGATGCTGTGCAGATGGCATTAAGGTGCTGTCCAGTCTAACCGCTAACACTACGCAGAAAAATGGTCACTTAGCTTCTAGGTCTCATCCCTATAACCACCTGCTTCATGCCGTGCAGATGGTATTAGAGTACCGTCCAGTCTAACCTCCGCTTGCACACAGAAAGGTGGTCAGTTACCTTCCAGGTCTAATCCCTGTAACCACCTGCTTCATGCCGCGCAGATGGCATTAAGGTGCTGTCCAGTCTAACCGCCGCCACCACACAGAACGGTGGTCAGTTACCTTCTACGTCTCATACCTGTAACCATCTTCTTCATGCCGTGCAGATAGTATTAGAGTACCGTTCAATCTAACCGCCGCTCCCACACAGAAAGGTGGTCACTTACCTTCTAGGTCTGCTCCCTGTAACCGCCTGTTTCATGCCGTGCAGATGGCATTAAGGTGCTGTCCAGTCTAACCGCCGCCACCACACAGAAAGGTGGTCAGTTAGCCTTCTAGGTCTCATCCCTGTAACCACCTGCTTCATGCCGTGCAGATGATATTAGAGTACCGTCCAGTCTAACCGCCGCTGCCACACAGAAAGGTGGTCAGTTACCATCTAGGTCTCATCCCTGTAACCACCTGCTTCATGGGGTGCAGATGGTATTAGAGTACCGTCCAGTCTAACCGCCGCTCCCACACAGAAAGGTGGTCAGTTACCATCTAGGTCTCATCCCTGTAACCACCTGCTTCATGCCGTGGTATTAGAGTTCCGTCCAATCTAACCGCCACTCCCACACAGAAAGGTGGATACTTAACCGTCTAGGTCTTATTCCTATAACCACCTGCTTCATGCCGTGCAGACGGCATTAAGGTGCTATCCAGTCTAACCGCCGCCATGACAGATAAAGGGTGGTCAGTTACCTTGTAGGTCTCATCCCTGTAACCACCTGCTTAATGCTGTGCAGATGGTATTAAGGTGCCGACCAGTCTAACCGCCGCCACCACACTGAAAGGTGGTCAGTTAGCCTTCTAGGTCTCATCGTGGACAGATAGTCTTCTAGGTCTCATCCCTGTAACCACCTGCTTCATGCCTTACAGATGGTATTAAATTACCGTCCAGTCTAACCGCCGCTCTCACACAGAAAGGTGGTCAGTTACCTTCTAGGTCTCATCCCTGTATCCACCTGCTTCATGCCGTGCAGATGGCATTAAGGTGCTGTCCAGTCTAACCGCCGCCACCACACAGAAAGCTGGTCAGTAACCTTCTAGGTCTCATCGCTGTAACCACCTTCTTTATGCCGTGCAGATGGTATTAGAGTACCGTCCTGTCGAACCGCCGCTCCCACACAGAAAGGTGGTCATTTACCTTCTAGGTCTCATCCCTGTAACCACCTGCTTCATTCCTTGCAGATGGTATTAGAGTACCGTCCAGCCTAACCACCGCTCCCACACAGAAAGGTGGTCAGTTACCTTCTAGGTCTCATCCCTGTAACCACCTGCTTCATGCCGTGCAGATGGTATTAGTGTACCGTCCTATCTAACCGCCGCTCCCACACAGAAAGGTGGTCATTTACCTTCTAGGTCTCATCCCTGTAACCACCTGCTTCATGCCGTGCAGATGGTATTAGAGTACCGTACAGTCTAACCTGCCGCTCCCACACAGAAAGGTGGGCAATTAACCGTCTAGCTCTCATCACTTTAACCACCTGCTTCATGCCGTGCAGATGGCATTAAGGGGCTGTCCAGTCTAACCGCCGCCACCACACAGAAAGGTGTTCAGATACCTTCTAGGACTCATTACTGTAAGCACGTGCTTCATGCCGTGCAGATGGTATTAGAGTACCGTCCAGTCTAACTGCCGCTCCCACACAGAAAGGTGGTCAGTTACCTTCTAGGTCTCATCCCTGTAACCACCTGCTTCATGCGGTGCAGATGGTATTAGAGTACCGTCCATTCTAACCGCCGCTCCCACACAGAAAGTTGGTCAGTTACCTTCTACGTCTCATCCCTTTAACCACCTGCTTCATGCCGTGCAGATTTTATTAGAGTACTGTCCAGTGTAACCGCCGCCCCCACTCAGAAAGGTGGACAATTAACCGTCTAGGTCTCATCCCTGTAACCTCCTGCTTCATGCCCTGCAGACGACATTAGGGTGTTGTCCAGTCCAGCCGACCCAACACAGAAAGTTGGACAGTTAGTCTTCTAGGTCTCATTCCTGTAACGACCTGCTTCATGCCGTGCAGATGACATTAGGGTGCCGTCCGGTCCAACCGCCGCACTCGCACAGAAAGGTGGTCAGTTACCTTCTAGGTTTCATCCCTGTAACGACCTCCTTCATGTCGTGCAGATGGTATTAAGGTGTTGTCCAGTCTAACAGCCGCTACCACACAAAAAGGTGGTCAGTTACCTTCTAGGTCTCATCCCTGTAACCACCTGCTTCAAGCCGTGCAGATAGTATTAGAGTACCGTCCAGTCTAACCGCCGCTCCCACACAGAATGCTGGTCACATACCTTCTAGGGCTGCTCCCTGTACCCACCTGCTTCATACCGTGCAGATGGCATTAAGGTGCTGTCCAGTCTATCCGCCGCCACCACACAGAAAGTTGGTAAGTTAGCCTTCTAGGTCTCATCCCTGTAACCACCTGCTTCATGTCGTGCAAATGGCATTAAGGTGCTGTCCAGTCTAACCGCAGTCACCACACAGAAAAGTGGTCAGTTACCTTCTAGGTCTCATCCGTTTAGCCACCTAGCTTCATGCCGTGCAGATGGTATTAGAGTACCGTCCAGTCTTACCGCCGCTCAAACACACAAAGGTGGTCATTTACCTTCTAGGTCTCATCCCTGTAACCACCTGCTTCATGCCGTGCAGATGGTATTAGAGTACCGTACAGTCTAACCGCCGGTCCCACAAAGAAAGGTGGACAATTAGCCTTCTAGGTCTCATCGTTATAACCACCTGCTTCATGCCGTGCAGATGGCATTAAGCTGCTGTCCAGTCTAACCGCCGCCACCACACAGAAAGGTGGTCAGTTACCTTCTAAATCTCATCCCTGTAACCACCTGTCTAATGCCGTACAGATGGTATTAAATTACCGTCCAGTCTAACCGCCGCTACAACACAGAAAGGTGGTCAGTTATCTTCTAGGTCTCATTCCTGTAAACACCTAATTCATGCCGTGCAGACGGCATTAATGTGCTGTCCAGTCTAACCGCCGCCACCACAGAGAAAGGTGGTCAGTTACCTTCTAAGTCTCATCCCTGTAACCACCAGCTTCATGCCGTGCAGATGGTTTTAGGGTACCGTCTAGTCTAACCGCCGCTCCCACACAGAAATGTGGTCAGTTACCTTCTAGGTCTCATCCCTGTAACCACCTTCTTCATTCCGTGCAGATAGTAGTAGAGTACCGTCTAGTCTAACCGCCGCTCCCACACAGAAATGTGGTCAGTTACCTTGTAGGTCTCATCCCTGTAACCACCTTCTTCATTCCGTGCAGATAGTATTAGAGTACCGTCTAGTCAAATCGTCGCTCCCACACAGAAATGTGGTCAGTTACCTTCTAGGTCTCATCCCTGTAACCACCTTCTTCATTCCGTGCACATGGTATTAGTGTACCGTTCAGTCTAACCGCCGCCACCACACAGAACGGTGGTCAGTTACCTTCTACGTCTCATACCTGTAACCACCTTCTTCATGCCGTGCAGATGGTATTAGAATACCGTTCAGTTTAACCGCCGCTCCCACACAGAAAGGTGATCAGTTACCTTCTAGGTCTCATCCCTGTAACCACCTGCATCATGCCGTGCAGATGGTATTAGAGTACCGTCCAGTCTAACCGCCGCTCCCACACAGAAAGGTGGTCATTTACCCTCTAGGTCTCATCCCTGTAACCACCTGCTTCATGCCGTGCAAATGGAATTAAGGTGCCGTCCGGTCCAACTGCCGCCCTAATACACAAAGTTGGTCAGTTAGCCTTCTAGGTCTCAACCCTGTAATCACCTGCTTCATGCCGTGCAGATGACATTAGGGTGCCGTCCAGTCCAACCGATGTCCTCACACAGAAAGGTGGTCAGTTACCTTCTTGTTCTCATCCCTGTAACCACCTGCTTCATGCCTTGCAGATGGCATTAGGGTGCCGTCCGTTCCAACCGCCGCCCAAATACAGAAAGGTGGTCAGTTAGCCTTCTAGGTCTCATCCCTAAAACACCTGCTTCCTGCCGTGCACATGGCATTAAGGTGCTGTCCAGTCTAACCGCCGCCACCACACAGAAATGTGGTCAGTTACCTTCTAGGTCTCATCCCTGTAACCACCTGCTTCATGCCGTACTGGATGGTATAAGAGTACCGTCCAGTCTAACCGCCGCCACCACAAAGAAAGTTGGTCAGTTACCTTCTAGGTCTCATCCCAGTAACCACCGGCTTCATGCCTTGCAGATGGTATTAAATTACTGTCCAGTCTAACCGCCGCTCTCACACAGAAAGGTGGTCAGTTACCGTCTAGGTCTCATGCCTGTAACCACCTGCTTCATGCCGTTCAGATGGTATTAGAGTACCGTCCAGTCTAACCGCCGCTCCCACACAGAAACGTGGTCAGTTACCTTCTAGGTCTCATCCCTGTAACCACCTTCTTCATTCCGTGCAGATGGTATTAGAGTACCGTTCAGTCTAACCGCCGCTCCCACACAGTAAGGTGCTCAGTTACCTTCTAGGTCTCATCACTGTAACCTCCTGCTTCATGCCGTGCAGATGGTATTAGAGTACCGTTCAGTCTAACCGACGCTCCCACACAGAAAGGTGGTCAGTTACCTTCTAGGTCTCATCCCTGTAACATCCTGCTTCATGCCGTGCAGATGGTATTAGTGTACCATCCAGTCTAACCGCCGCTCCCACACAGAAAGTTGGTCAGTTACCTTCTACGTCTCATCCCTGTAACCACCTGCTTCATGCCGTGCAGATTTTATTAGAGTACTGTCCAGTGTAACCGCCGCCCACACTCAGAAAGGTGGACAATTAACCGTCTAGGTCTCATCCCTGTAACCACCAGCTTCATGCCCTGCAGACGACATTAGGGTTTTTCCAGTCCAGCCGACCCAACACAGAAAGGAGGACATTTAGTCTTCTAGGTCTCATCCCTGTAACCACCTTCTTCATGCCGTGCAGATGACATTAGGGTGCCGTCCGGTCCAACCGCCGCACTCACACAGAAAGGTGGTCAGTTACCTTCTAGGTTTCATCCCTGTAACCACCTCCTTCATGTCGTGCAGATGGTATTAAGGTGTTGTCCAGTCTAACAGCCGCCACCACACAAAAAGGTGGTCAGTTACCTTCTAGGTCTCATCCCTGTAACCACCTGCTTCAAGCCGTGCAGATAGTATTAGAGTACCGTCCAGTCTAACCGCCGCTCCCACACAGAATGCTGGTCACATACCTTCTAGGGCTGCTCCCTGTACCCACGTGCTTCATACCGTGCAGATGGCATTAAGGTGCTGTCCAGTCTATCCGCCGCCACCACACAGAAAGTTGCTCAGTTAGCCTTCTAGGTCTCATCCCTGTAACCACCTGCTTCATGTCGTGCAAATGGCATTAAGGTGCTGTCCAGTCTAACCGCAGTCACCACACAGAAAGGTGGTCAGTTACCTTCTAGGTCTCATCCGTGTAGCCACCTAGCTTCATGCCGTGCAGATGGTATTAGAGTACCGTCCAGTCTAACCGCCGTTCAAACACACAAAGGTGGTCATTTACCTTCTAGGTCTCATCCCTGTACCACCTGCTTCATGCCGTGCAGATGGTATTAGAGTACCGTACAGTCTAACCGCCGCTCACACAATGAAAGGTGGACAATTGGCCTTCTAGGTCTCATCGTTATAACCACCTGCTTCATGCCGTGCAGATGGCATTAAGCTGCTGTCCAGTCTAAACGCCGCCACCACACAGAAAGGTGGTCAGTTACCTTCTAGGTCTCATCCCTGTAACTACCTGCTTCATGCCGTGCAGATTGTATTAAGGTGCTGTCCAGTCTAACCGCCGCCACCACCCAGAAAAGTGGTGACTTAGCCTTCTAGGTCTCATCCCTAAACCACCTGCTTCCTGCCGTGCACATGGCCTTAAGGTGCTGTCCAGTCTAACCGCCGCCAACACACAGAAAGGTGGTCAGTTACCTTCTAAGTCTCATCCCTGTAAGCACCTGCTTCATGCCGTGCAGATGGTATTAAATTACCGTCCAGTCTAACCGCCGCTACAACACCGAAAGGTGCTCAGTTACCTTCTAGGTCTCATTCCTGTAACCACCTAATTCATGCCGTGCAAACGGCATTAATGTACTGTCCAGTCTAACCGCCGCCACCACAGAGAAAGGTGGTCAGTTACCTTCTAAGTCTCATCCCTGTAACCACCAGCTTCATGCCGTGCAGATGGTTTTAGTGTAACGTCTAATCTAACCGCCGCTCCCACACAGAAATGTGGTCAGTTACCTTCTAGGTCTCATCCCTGTAACCACCTTCTTCATTCCGTGCAGATAGTATTAGACCACCGTCTAGTCTAACCGCCGCTCCCACACAGAAATGTGGTCAGTTACCTTCTAGGTCTCATCCCTGTAACCACCTTCTTCATTCCGTGCAGATGGTATTAGTGTACCGTTCAGTCTAACCGCCGCCACCACACAGAACGGTGGTCAGTTACCTTCTACGTCTCATACCTGTAACCACCTTCTTCATGCCGTGCAGATGGTATTAGAATACCGTCCAGTCTAACCGCCGCTCCCACACAGAAAGGTGGTCATTTACCTTCTAGGTCTCATCCCTGTAACCATCTGCTTCATGCCGTGCAAATGGAATTAGGGTGCCGTCCGGTCCAACTGCCGCCCTAATACACAAAGTTGGTCAGTTAGCCTTCTAGGTCTCAACCCTGTAATCACCTGCTTCATGCCGTGCAGATGACATTAGGGTGCCGTCCAGTCCAACCGATGTCCTCACACAGAAAGGTGGTCAGTTACCTTCTAGGTCTCATCCCTGTAACCACCTGCTTCATGCCGTGCAGATGGCATTAGGGTGCCGTCCGGTCCAACCGCCGCCCCAATACAGAAAGGTGGTCAGTTAGCCTTCTAGGTCTCATCCCTGTGACCACTTGCTTCGTGCCGTGCAGATGGCATTAAGGTGCTGTCCAGTCTAACCGCCGCCACCACACAGAAATTGACCAGTTAGCCTTCTAGGTCTCATCCCTATAACCACCTGATTTCTGCCGTGCAAATGGCATTAAGGTGTTGTACATTCTATCCGCCGCTACCACACAGAAAGGTGGTCAGTTACCTTCTAGGTCTCATCCCTGTAACCACCTGCTTCATGCCGTGCAGATGGTATTAGAGTACCGTCCAGTCTAACCGCCGCTCCCACAAATAAAGATGGACAATTAGCCTTCTAGGTCTCATCGTTATAACCACCTGCTTCATGCCGTGCAGATGGCATTAAGGTGCTGTCCAGTCTAACCGCCGCCACCACACAGAAACGTGGTCGGTTACCTTCTAGGTCTCATCCCTGTAACCACCTGCTTCATGCCGCGCAGATTGTTTTAAGGTGCTGTCCAGTCTAACTTCTGCCACCACACAGAAAGGTGGTGAGTTAGCCTTCTAGGTCTCATCCCTAAACCACCTGCTTAATGACGTGCACATGGCATTAAGGTGCTGTCTAGTCTAACCGCCGCCACCACACAGAAAGGTGGTCAGTTACCTTCTAGGTCTCATCCCTGTAACCACCTGCTTCATGCCGTGCAGATGGTATTAAATTACCGTCCAGTCTAACCGCCGCAACAACACAGAGAGGTGGTCAGTTACCTTCTAGGTCTCATCCCTGTAACCACCTGCTTCATGCCGTGCAGACGGCATTAATGTGCTGTCCAGTCTAACTGCCGCCACCACAGAGAAAGGTGGTCAGTTACCTTCTAGGTCTCATCCCTGTAACCACCTGCTTCATGCCGTGCAGATGGTATTAAATTACCGTCCAGTCTAACCGCCGCAACAACACAGAAAGGTGGTCAGTTACCTTCTAAGTCTCATCCCTGTAACCACCAGCTTCATGCCGTGCAGATGGTTTTAGGGTACCGTCTAGTCTAACCGACGCTCCCACACAGAAATGTGGTCAGATACCTTCTACGTCTCATTTTTCTAACCACCTTCTTCATTCCGTGCAGATGGTATTAGAATACCGTTCAGTCTAACCGCCGCTCCCACACAGTAAGGTGCTCAGTTACCTTCTATGTCTCAGCCCTGTAACCTCCTGCTTCATGCCGCGAGATGGTATTAGAGTACCGTCCAGTATAACCGACGCTCCCACACAGAAAGGTGGTCGTTTTCCTTCTAGGTCTCATCCCTTTAACCACCTGCTTGATGCTGTGCAGATGGCATTAAGGTGCTGTCCAGTCTAACCGCCGCCACCACACAGAACGGTGGTCAGTTACCTTCTACGTCTCATACCTGTAACCACCTTCTTCATGCCGTGCAGATGGTATTAGAGTACCGTTCAATCTAACCGCCGCTCCCACACAGAAAAGTGGTCACTTACCTTCTAGGTCTGCTCCCTGTAACCGCCTGTTTCATGCCGTGTAGATGGCATTAAGGTGCTGTCCAGTCTAACCGCCGCCACCACACAGAAAGGTGGTCAGTTAGCCTTCTAGGTCTCATCCCTGTAACCACCTGCTTCATGCCGTGCAGATGATATTAGAGTACCGTCCACTCTAACCGCCGCTCCCACACAGAAAGGTGGTCAGTTAACATCTAGGTCTCATCCCTGTAACCACCTGCTTCATGCCGTGGTATTAGAGTTCCGTCCAATCTAACCGCCACTCCCACACAGAAAGGTGGATACTTAACCGTCTAGGTCTCATTCCTATACCCACCTGCTTCATGCCGTGCAGATGGCATTAAGGTGCTATCCAGTCTAACCGCCGCCATGGCAGATAAAGGTGGTCAGTTACCTTGTAGGACCCATCCCTGTAACCACCTGCTTAATGCTGTGCAGATGGTATTAAGGTGCTGACCAGTCTAAGCGCCGCCACCACACTGAAAGGTGGTCAGTTAGCCTTCTAGGTCTCATCCCTGTAACCACCTGCTTCATGCCGTGCAGATGGCATTAAGGTGCTGTCCAGTCTAACCGCCGCCACCACACTGAAAGGTGGTCAGTTACCTACTAGGTCTCATCCCTGTAACCACCTGCTTCATGCCGTGCAGATGGTATTGGAGTACCGTCCAATCTAACCGCCGCTCCCACACAGAAAGCTGGTCACTAACCTTCTAGGTCTCATCGCTGTAACCACCTTCTTTATGCCGTGCAGATGGTATTAGAGTACCGTCCTGTCTAACCGCCGCTCCCACACAGAAAGGTGGTCAGTTACCTTCTAGGTCTCATCCCTGTAACCACCTGCTTCATGCCGTGCAGATGGTATTAGAGTACCGTCCAGTCTAACCACCGCTCCCACACAGAAAGGTGGTCAGTTACCTTCTAGGTCTCATCCCTGTAACCACCTGCTTCATGCCGTGCAGATGGTATTAGAGTACCGTCCAATCTAACCGCCGCTCCCACACAGAAAGGTGGGCAATTAACCGTCTAGCTCTCATCACTTTAACCACCTGCTTCATGCCGTGCAGATGGCATTAAGGGGCTGTCCAGTCTAACCGCCGCCACCAAACAGAAAGGTGGTCAGATACCTTCTAGGACTCATCCCTGTAATCACGTGCTTCATGCCGTGCAGATGGCATTAAGGGGCTGTCCAGTCTAACCGCCGCCACCAACAGAAAGGTGTTCAGATACCTTCTAGGACTCATTACTGTAAGCACGTGCTTCATGCCGTGCAGATGGTATTAGAGTACCGTCCAGTCTAACTGCCGCTCCCACACAGAAAGGTGGTCAGTTACCTTCTTGGTCTCATCCCTGTAACCACCTGCTTCATGCGGTGCAGATGGTATTAGAGTACCGTCCATTCTAACCGCCGCTCCCCTACAGAAAGTTGGTCAGTTACCTTCTACGTCTCATCCCTTTAACCACCTGCTTCATGCCGTGCAGATTTTATTAGAGTACTGTCCAGTGTAACCGCCGCCCCCACTCAGAAAGGTGGACAATTAACCGTCTAGGTCTCATCCCTGTAACCACCTGCTTCATGCCCTGCAGACGACATTAGGGTGCTGTCCAGTCCAGCCGACCCAACACAGAAAGGTGGACGTTTAGTCTTCTAGGTCTCATCCCTGTAACCACCTCCTTCATGTCGTGCAGATGGTATTAAGGTGTTGTCCAGTCTAACAGCCGCCACCACACAAAAAGGTGGTCAGTTACCTTCTAGGTCTCATCCCTGTAACCACCTGCTTCAAGCCGTGAAGATAGTATTAGAGTACCGTCCAGTCTAACCGCCGCTCCCACACGGAATGCTGGTCACATACCTTCTAGGGCTGCTCCCTGTACCCACCTGCTTCATACCGTGCAGATGGCATTAAGGTGCTGTCCAGTCTATCCGCCGCCACCACACAGAAAGTTGGTCAGTTAGCCTTCTAGGTCTCATCCCTGTAACCACCTGCTTCATGTCGTGCAAATGGCATTAAGGTGCTGTCCAGTCTAACCGCAGTCACCACACAGAAAGGTGGTCAGTTACCTTCTAGGTCTCATCCGTGTAGCCACCTAGCTTCATGCCGTGCAGATGGTATTAGAGTACCGTCCAGTCTAACCGCCGCTCAAACACACAAAGGTGGTCATTTGCCTTCTAGGTCTCATCCCTGTAACCACCTGCTTCATGCCGTGCAGATGGTATTAGAGTACCGTACAGTCTAACCGCCGGTCCCACAAAGAAAGGTGGACAACTAGCCTTCTAGGTCTCATCGTTATAACCACCTGCTTCATGCCGTGCAGATGGCATTAAGCTGCTGTCCAGTCTAACCGCCGCCACCACACAGAAAGGTGGTCAGTTACCTTCTAGGTCTCATCCCTGTAACCACCTGCCTAATGCCGTGCAGATTGTATTAAGGTGCTGTCCAGTCTAACCGCCGCCACCACACAGAAAAGTGGTGAGTAAGCCTTCTAGGTCTCATCCCTAAAACACCTGCTTCCTGCCGTGCACATGGCATTAAGGTGCTGTCCAGTCTAACCGCCGCCACCATACAGAAAGGTGGTCAGTTACCTTCTAAGTCTCATCCCTGTAACCACCTGCTTCATGCCGTGCAGATGGTATTAAATTACCGTCCAGTCTAACCGCCGCTACAACACAGAAAGGTGGTCAGTTACCTTCTAGGTCTCATTCCTGTAACCACCTAATTCATGCCGTGCAGACGGCATTAATGTGCTTTCCAGTCTAACCGCCGCCACCACAGAGAAAGGTGGTCAGTTACCTTCTAGGTCTCATCCCTGTAACCACCTGTTCATGCCGTGCAGATTGTATTAAATTACCGTTCAGTCTAACCGCCGCTCCCACACAGTAAGGTGCTCAGTTACCTTCTATGTCTCATCCCTGTAACCTCCTGCTTCATGCCGTGCAGATGGTATTAGAGTACCGTCCAGTATAACCGACGCTCCCACACAGAAAGGTGGTCAGTTACCTTCTAGGTCTCATCCCTTTAACCACCTGCTTGATGCTGTGCAGATGGCATTAAGGTGCTGTCCAGTCTAACCGCCGCCACTACGCAGAAAAATGGTCACTTAGCTTCTAGGTCTCATCCCTATAACCACCTGCTTCATGCCGTGCAGATGGTATTAGAGTACCGTCCAGTCTAACCGCCGCTTGCACACAGAAAGGTGGTCAGTTACCTTCTAGGTCTAATCCCTGTAACCACCTGCTTCATGCCGCGCAGATGGCATTAAGGTGCTGTCCAGTCTAACCGCCGCCACCACACAGAACGGTGGTCAGTTACCTTCTACGTCTCATACCTGTAACCACCTTCTTCATGCCGTGCAGATGGTATTAGAGTACCGTTCAATCTAGCCGCCGCTCCCACACAGAAAGGTGGTCACTTACCTTCTAGGTCTGCTCCCTGTAACCGCCTGTTTCATGCCGTGTAGATGGCATTAAGGTGCTGTCCAGTCTAACCGCCGCCACCACACAGAAAGGTGGTCAGTTAGCCTTCTAGGTCTCATCCCTGTAACCACCTGCTTCATGCCGTGCAGATGAAATTAGAGTACCGTGCATTCTAACCGCCGCTCCCACACAGAAAGGTGGTCAGTTACCTTCTAGGTCTCATCCATGTAACCACCTGCTTCATGGGGTGCAGATGAAATTAGAGTACCGTCCAGTCTAACCGCCGCTCCCACACAGAAAGGTGGTCAGTTAACATCTAGGTCTCATCCCTGTAACCATCTGCCTCATGCCGTGGTATTAGAGTTACGTCCAATCTAACCGCCACTCCCACACAGAAAGGTGGATACTTAACCGTCTAGGTCTCATTCCTATAACCACCTGCTTCATGCCGTGCAGATGGCATTAAGGTGCTATCCAGTCTAACCGCCGCCATGGCAGATAAAGGTGGTCAGTTACCTTGTAGGACTCATCCCTGTAACCACCTGCTTAATGCTGTGCAGATGGTATTAAGGTGCTGACCAGTCTAAGCGCCGCCACCACACTGAAAGGTGGTCAGTTAGCCTTCTAGGTCTCATCGTGGACAGATAGTCTTCTAGGTCTCATCCCTGTAACCACCTGCTTCCTGCCTTGCAGATGGTATTAAATTACCGTCCAGTCTAACCGCCGCTCTCACACAGAAAGGTGGTCAGTTACCTTCTAGGTCTCATCCCTGTAACCACCTGCTTCATGCCGTGCAGATGGCATTAAGGTGCTGTCCAGTCTAACCGCCGCCACCACACAGAAAGGCGGTCAGTTACCTACTAGGTCTCATCCCTGTAACCACCTGCTTCATGCCGTGCAGATGGTATTCGAGTACCGTCCAATCTAACCGCCGCTCCCACACAGAAAGCTGGTCACTAACCTTCTAGGTCTCATCGCTGTAACCACCTTCTTTATGCCGTGCAGATGGTATTAGAGTACCGTCCTGTCTAACCGCCGCTCCCACACAGAAAGGTGGTCAGTTACCTTCTAGGTCTCATCCCTGTAACCACCTGCTTCATGCCGTGCAGATGGTATTAGAGTACCGTCCAGTCTAACCACCGCTCCCACACAGAAAGGTGGTCAGTTACCTTCTAGGTCTCATCCCTGTAACCACCTGCTTCATGCCGTGCAGATGGTATTCGAGTACCGTCCAATCTAACCGCCGCTCCCACACAGAAAGGTGGGCAATTAACCGTCTAGCTCTCATCACTTTAACCACCTGCTTCATGCCGTGCAGATGGCATTAAGGGGCTGTCCAGTCTAACCGCCGCCACCAAACAGAAAGGTGGTCAGATACCTTCTAGGACTCATCCCTGTAATCACGTGCTTCATGCCGTGCAGATGGCATTAAGGGGCTGTCCAGTCTAACCGCCGCCACCAACAGAAAGGTGTTCAGATACCTTCTAGGACTCATTACTGTAAGCACGTGCTTCATGCCGTGCAGATGGTATTAGAGTACCGTCCAGTCTAACTGCCGCTCCCACACAGAAAGGTGGTCAGTTACCTTCTTGGTCTCATCCCTGTAACCACCTGCTTCATGCGGTGCAGATGGTATTAGAGTACCGTGCATTCTAACCGCCGCTCCCACACAGAAAGGTGGTCAGTTACCTTCTAGGTCTCATCCATGTAACCACCTGCTTCATGGGGTGCAGATGAAATTAGAGTACCGTCCAGTCTAACCGCCGCTCCCACACAGAAAGGTGGTCAGTTAACATCTAGGTCTCATCCCTGTAACCATCTGCCTCATGCCGTGGTATTAGAGTTCCGTCCAATCTAACCGCCACTCCCACACAGAAAGGTGGATACTTAACCGTCTAGGTCTCATTCCTATAACCACCTGCTTCATGCCGTGCAGATGGCATTAAGGTGCTATCCAGTCTAACCGCCGCCATGGCAGATAAAGGTGGTCAGTTACCTTGTAGGACTCATCCCTGTAACCACCTGCTTAATGCTGTGCAGATGGTATTAAGGTGCTGACCAGTCTAAGCGCCGCCACCACACTGAAAGGTGGTCAGTTAGCCTTCTAGGTCTCATCGTGGACAGATAGTCTTCTAGGTCTCATCCCTGTAACCACCTGCTTCCTGCCTTGCAGATGGTATTAAATTACCGTCCAGTCTAACCGCCGCTCTCACACAGAAAGGTGGTCAGTTACCTTCTAGGTCTCATCCCTGTAACCACCTGCTTCATGCCGTGCAGATGGTATTAGAGTACCGTCCAGTCTAACTGCCGCTCCCACACAGAAAGGTGGTCAGTTACCTTCTTGGTCTCATCCCTGTAACCACCTGCTTCATGCGGTGCAGATGGTATTAGAGTACCGTCCATTCTAACCGCCGCTCCCCTACAGAAAGTTGGTCAGTTACCTTCTACGTCTCATCCCTTTAACCACCTGCTTCATGCCGTGCAGATTTTATTAGAGTACTGTCCAGTGTAACCGCCGCCCCCACTCAGAAAGGTGGACAATTAACCGTCTAGGTCTCATCCCTGTAACCACCTGCTTCATGCCCTGCAGACGACATTAGGGTGCTGTCCAGTCCAGCCGACCCAACACAGAAAGGTGGACGTTTAGTCTTCTAGGTCTCATCCCTGTAACCACCTCCTTCATGTCGTGCAGATGGTATTAAGGTGTTGTCCAGTCTAACAGCCGCCACCACACAAAAAGGTGGTCAGTTACCTTCTAGGTCTCATCCCTGTAACCACCTGCTTCAAGCCGTGAAGATAGTATTAGAGTACCGTCCAGTCTAACCGCCGCTCCCACACGGAATGCTGGTCACATACCTTCTAGGGCTGCTCCCTGTACCCACCTGCTTCATACCGTGCAGATGGCATTAAGGTGCTGTCCAGTCTATCCGCCGCCACCACACAGAAAGTTGGTCAGTTAGCCTTCTAGGTCTCATCCCTGTAACCACCTGCTTCATGTCGTGCAAATGGCATTAAGGTGCTGTCCAGTCTAACCGCAGTCACCACACAGAAAGGTGGTCAGTTACCTTCTAGGTCTCATCCGTGTAGCCACCTAGCTTCATGCCGTGCAGATGGTATTAGAGTACCGTCCAGTCTAACCGCCGCTCAAACACACAAAGGTGGTCATTTGCCTTCTAGGTCTCATCCCTGTAACCACCTGCTTCATGCCGTGCAGATGGTATTAGAGTACCGTACAGTCTAACCGCCGGTCCCACAAAGAAAGGTGGACAACTAGCCTTCTAGGTCTCATCGTTATAACCACCTGCTTCATGCCGTGCAGATGGCATTAAGCTGCTGTCCAGTCTAACCGCCGCCACCACACAGAAAGTTGGTCAGTTACCTTCTAGGTCTCATCCCTGTAACCACCTGCCTAATGCCGTGCAGATTGTATTAAGGTGCTGTCCAGTCTAACCGCCGCCACAACACAGAAAAGTGGTGAGTTAGCCTTCTAGGTCTCATCCCTAAAACACCTGCTTCCTGCCGTGCACATGGCATTAAGGTGCTGTCCAGTCTAACCGCCGCCACCATACAGAAAGGTGGTCAGTTACCTTCTAAGTCTCATCCCTGTAACCACCTGCTTCATGCCGTGCAGATGGTATTAAATTACCGTCCAGTCTAACCGCCGCTACAACACAGAAAGGTGGTCAGTTACCTTCTAGGTCTCATTCCTGTAACCACCTAATTCATGCCGTGCAGACGGCATTAATGTGCTTTCCAGTCTAACCGCCGCCACCACAGAGAAAGGTGGTCAGTTACCTTCTAGGTCTCATCCCTGTAACCACCTGTTCATGCCGTGCAGATTGTATTAAATTACCGTTCAGTCTAACCGCCGCTCCCACACAGTAAGGTGCTCAGTTACCTTCTATGTCTCATCCCTGTAACCTCCTGCTTCATGCCGTGCAGATGGTATTAGAGTACCGTCCAGTATAACCGACGCTCCCACACAGAAAGGTGGTCAGTTACCTTCTAGGTCTCATCCCTTTAACCACCTGCTTGATGCTGTGCAGATGGCATTAAGGTGCTGTCCAGTCTAACCGCCGCCACTACGCAGAAAAATGGTCACTTAGCTTCTAGGTCTCATCCCTATAACCACCTGCTTCATGCCGTGCAGATGGTATTAGAGTACCGTCCAGTCTAACCGCCGCTTGCACACAGAAAGGTGGTCAGTTACCTTCTAGGTCTAATCCCTGTAACCACCTGCTTCATGCCGCGCAGATGGCATTAAGGTGCTGTCCAGTCTAACCGCCGCCACCACACAGAACGGTGGTCAGTTACCTTCTACGTCTCATACCTGTAACCACCTTCTTCATGCCGTGCAGATGGTATTAGAGTACCGTTCAATCTAGCCGCCGCTCCCACACAGAAAGGTGGTCACTTACCTTCTAGGTCTGCTCCCTGTAACCGCCTGTTTCATGCCGTGTAGATGGCATTAAGGTGCTGTCCAGTCTAACCGCCGCCACCACACAGAAAGGTGGTCAGTTAGCCTTCTAGGTCTCATCCCTGTAACCACCTGCTTCATGCCGTGCAGATGAAATTAGAGTACCGTGCATTCTAACCGCCGCTCCCACACAGAAAGGTGGTCAGTTACCTTCTAGGTCTCATCCATGTAACCACCTGCTTCATGGGGTGCAGATGAAATTAGAGTACCGTCCAGTCTAACCGCCGCTCCCACACAGAAAGGTGGTCAGTTAACATCTAGGTCTCATCCCTGTAACCATCTGCCTCATGCCGTGGTATTAGAGTTCCGTCCAATCTAACCGCCACTCCCACACAGAAAGGTGGATACTTAACCGTCTAGGTCTCATTCCTATAACCACCTGCTTCATGCCGTGCAGATGGCATTAAGGTGCTATCCAGTCTAACCGCCGCCATGGCAGATAAAGGTGGTCAGTTACCTTGTAGGACTCATCCCTGTAACCACCTGCTTAATGCTGTGCAGATGGTATTAAGGTGCTGACCAGTCTAAGCGCCGCCACCACACTGAAAGGTGGTCAGTTAGCCTTCTAGGTCTCATCGTGGACAGATAGTCTTCTAGGTCTCATCCCTGTAACCACCTGCTTCCTGCCTTGCAGATGGTATTAAATTACCGTCCAGTCTAACCGCCGCTCTCACACAGAAAGGTGGTCAGTTACCTTCTAGGTCTCATCCCTGTAACCACCTGCTTCATGCCGTGCAGATGGCATTAAGGTGCTGTCCAGTCTAACCGCCGCCACCACACAGAAAGGTGGTCAGTTACCTACTAGGTCTCATCCCTGTAACCACCTGCTTCATGCCGTGCAGATGGTATTCGAGTACCGTCCAATCTAACCGCCGCTCCCACACAGAAAGCTGGTCACTAACCTTCTAGGTCTCATCGCTGTAACCACCTTCTTTATGCCGTGCAGATGGTATTAGAGTACCGTCCTGTCTAACCGCCGCTCCCACACAGAAAGGTGGTCAGTTACCTTCTAGGTCTCATCCCTGTAACCACCTGCTTCATGCCGTGCAGATGGTATTAGAGTACCGTCCAATCTAACCGCCGCTCCCACACAGAAAGGTGGGCAATTAACCGTCTAGCTCTCATCACTTTAACCACCTGCTTCATGCCGTGCAGATGGCATTAAGGGGCTGTCCAGTCTAACCGCCGCCACCAAACAGAAAGGTGGTCAGATACCTTCTAGGACTCATCCCTGTAATCACGTGCTTCATGCCGTGCAGATGGCATTAAGGGGCTGTCCAGTCTAACCGCCGCCACCAACAGAAAGGTGTTCAGATACCTTCTAGGACTCATTACTGTAAGCACGTGCTTCATGCCGTGCAGATGGTATTAGAGTACCGTCCAGTCTAACTGCCGCTCCCACACAGAAAGGTGGTCAGTTACCTTCTTGGTCTCATCCCTGTAACCACCTGCTTCATGCGGTGCAGATGGTATTAGAGTACCGTGCATTCTAACCGCCGCTCCCACACAGAAAGGTGGTCAGTTACCTTCTAGGTCTCATCCATGTAACCACCTGCTTCATGGGGTGCAGATGAAATTAGAGTACCGTCCAGTCTAACCGCCGCTCCCACACAGAAAGGTGGTCAGTTAACATCTAGGTCTCATCCCTGTAACCATCTGCCTCATGCCGTGCAGGTTTTATTAGAGTACTGTCCAGTGTAACCGCCGCCCCCACTCAGAAAGGTGGACAATTAACCGTCTAGGTCTCATCCCTGTAACCACCTGCTTCATGCCCTGCAGACGACATTAGGGTGCTGTCCAGTCCAGCCGACCCAACACAGAAAGGTGGACAGTTAGTCTTCTAGGTCTCATCCCTGTAACCACCTCCTTCATGTCGTGCAGATGGTATTAAGGTGTTGTCCAGTCTAACAGCCGCCACCACACAAAAAGGTGGTCAGTTACCTTCTAGGTCTCATCCCTGTAACCACCTGCTTCAAGCCGTGCAGATAGTATTAGAGTACCGTCCAGTCTAACCGCCGCTCCCACACGGAATGCTGGTCACATACCTTCTAGGGCTGCTCCCTGTACCCACCTGCTTCATACCGTGCAGATGGCATTAAGGTGCTGTCCAGTCTATCCGCCGCCACCACACAGAAAGTTGGTCAGTTAGCCTTCTAGGTCTCATCCCTGTAACCACCTGCTTCATGTCGTGCAAATGGCATTAAGGTGCTGTCCAGTCTAACCGCAGTCACCACACAGAAAGGTGGTCAGTTACCTTCTAGGTCTCATCCGTGTAGCCATCTAGCTTCATGCCGTGCAGATGGTATTAGAGTACCGTCCAGTCTAACCGCCGCTCAAACACACAAAGGTGGTCATTTACCTTCTAGGTCTCATCCCTGTAACCACCTGCTTCATGCCGTGCAGATGGTATTAGAGTACCGTACAGTCTAACCGCCGGTCCCACAAAGAAATGTGGACAATTAGCCTTCTAGGTCTCATCGTTATAACCACCTGCTTCATGCCGTGCAGATGGCATTAAGCTGCTGTCCAGTCTAACCGCCGCCACCACACAGAAAGGTGGTCAGTTACCTTCTAGGTCTCATCCCTGTATCCACCTGCCTAATGCCGTGCAGATTGTATTAAGGTGCTGTCCAGTCTAACCGCCGCCACCACACAGAAAAGTGGTGAGTTAGCCTTCTAGGTCTCATCCCTAAAACACCTGCTTCCTGCCGTGCACATGGCATTAAGGTGCTGTCCAGTCTAACCGCCGCCAACACACAGAAAGGTGGTCAGTTACCTTCTAAGTCTCATCCCTGTAACCACCTGCTTCATGCCGTGCAGATGGTATTAAATTACCGTCCAGTCTAACCGCCGCTACAACACAGAAAGGTGGTCAGTTACCTTCTAGGTCTCATTCCTCTAACCACCTAATTCATGCCGTGCAGACGGCATTAATGTGCTTTCCAGTCTAACCGCCGCCACCACAGAGAAAGGTGGTCAGTTACCTTCTAAGTCTCATCCCTGTAACCACCAGCTTCATGCCGTGCAGATGGTTTTAGTGTACCGTCTAGTCTAACCGCCGCTCCCACACAGAAATGTGGTCAGTTACCTTCTAGGTCTCATCCCTGTAACCACCTTCTTCATTCCGTGCAGATAGTATTAGAGTACCGTCTAGTCTAACCGCCGCTCCCACACAGAAATGTGGTCAGTTACCTTCTAGGTGTCATCCCTGTAACCACCTTCTTCATTCCGTGCAGATAGTATTAGAGTACCGTCTAGTCAAATCGCCGCTCGCACACAGAAATGTGGTCAGTTACCTTCTAGGTCTCATCCCTGTAACCACCTTCTTCATTCCGTGCACAAGGTATTAGTGTACCGTTCAGTCTAACCGCCGCCACCACACAGAACGGTGGTCAGTTACCTTCTACGTCTCATACCTGTAACCACCTTCTTCATGCCGTGCAGATGGTATTAGAATACCGTTCAGTCTAACCGCCGCTCCCACACAGAAAGGTGATCAGTTACCTTCTAGGTCTCATCCCTGTAACCACCTGCATCATGCCGTGCAGATGGTATTAGACTACCGTCCAGTCTAACCGGCGCTCCCACACAGAAAGGTGGTTATTTACCTTCTAGGTCTCATCCCTGTAACCACCTGCTTCATGCCGTGCAAATGGAATTAGGGTGCCGTCCGGTCCAACTGCCGCCCTAATACACAAAGTTGGTCAGTTAGCCTTCTAGGTCTCAACCCTGTAATCACCTGCGTCATGCCGTGCAGATGACATTAGGGTGCCGTCCAGTCCAACCGATGTGCTCACACAGAAAGGTGGTCAGTTACCTTCCTGTTCTCATCCCTGTAACCACCTGCTTCATGCCGTGCAGATGGCATTAGGGTGCCGTCCGGTCCAACCACCGCCGAAATACAGAAAGGTGGTCAGTTAGCCTTCCAGGTCTCATCCCTAAAACACCTGCTTCCTGCCGTGCACATGGCATTAAGGTGCTGTCCAGTCTAACCGCCGCCACCACACAGAAATGTGGACAGTTACCTTCTAGGTCTCATCCCTGTAACCACCTGCTTCATGCCGTGCTGGATGGTATAAGAGTACCGTCCAGTCTAACCGCCGCCACCACACAGAAAGTTGGTCAGTTACCTTCTAGGTCTCATCCCTGTAACCACCTGACTCATGCCGTGCTGGATGGTATTAGAGTACCGTCCAGTCTTACCGCCGCCACCACACAGAAAGGTGGTCGGTTACCTTCTAGGACTCATCCCTGTAACCACCTGCTTCATGCCGTGCAGATGGTATTAAATTACCGTCCAGTCTAACCGCCGCTCTCACACAGAAAGGTGGTCAGTTACCTTCTAGGTCTCATCCCTGTAACCACCTGCTTCATGCCGTGCAGATGGTATTAGAGTACCGTCCAGTCTAACCGCCGCTCCCACACAGAAACGTGGTTAGTTACCTTCTAGGTCTCATCCCTGTAACCACCTTCTTCATTCCGTGCAGATGGTATTAGAGTACCGTTCAGTCTAACCGCCGCTCCCACACAGTAAGGTGCTCAGTTACCTTCTAGGTCTCATCACTGTAACCTCCTGCTTCATGCCGTGCAGATGGTATTAGAGTACCGTTCAGTCTAACCGACGCTCCCACACAGAAAGGTGGTCAGTTACCTTCTAGGTCTCATCCCTGTAACCACCTGCTTCATGCCGTGCAGATCGCATTAGAGTGCCGTTCAGTCTAAACGCCGAACCCACACAGAAATGTGGTCAGTTAACCTTCTAGGTCTCATCCCTATAACCACCTGCTTCATGTCGTGCAGATGGCATTAAGGTGCTGTCCAGCCTAACCGCCGCTCCCACACAGAAAGGTGGTCAGTTACCTTCTAGGTCCCATCCCTGTAACCACCTGCTTCATGCCGTACAGATTGTATTAGATTACGGTCCAGTCTAACGTCCGCTCCCACACAGAAAGGTGGTCAGTTACCTTCTAGGTCCCATCCCTGTAACCACCTTTTTCATGCCATGCAGATGGTGTTAGACTACCGTCTAGTCTAACCGTCCCTTCCACACAGGAAGGTGCTGAGTTACCTTCTGGGTCTCATCCCTGTAACCACCTGCTTCATGCCGTGCAGATGGTATTAGCGTACCGTCCAGTCTAACCGCCGATGCCACAAAAAGAGGTGGTCAGTTACCTTCTAGGTCTCATCCCTGTAACCACCTGCTTCATGCCGTGCAGATGGTATTAGAGTACTGTCCAGTCTAACCGCCGCTTACACAGAAAGGTTATCAGTTACCTTCTAGGTCTCATCCCTGTAACCACCTGCATCATGCCGTGCAGATTGTATTAGAGTTCCGTCCAGTCTAACCGCCGCTCCCACACATAAAGGTGGGTATTTACCTTCTAGGTCTCATCCCTGTAACCACCTGCTTCATGCCGTGCAGATGGCATTAGGGAGCCGTCCGGTCCAACCGCCGCCCCAATACAGAAAGGTGGTCAGTTAGCCTTCTAGGTCTCATCCCGGTGACCACTTGCTTCGTGCCGTGCAGATGGCATTAAGGTGCTGTCCAGTCTAACCGCCGCCACCACACAGAAAGTGATCAGTTAGGCTTCTAGGTCTCATCCCTATAACCACCTGATTTCTGCCGTGCAAATGGCATTAAGGTGTTGTACAGTCTAACCGCCGCCACCACACAGAAAGGTGGTCAGTTACCTTAAAGGTCTCATCCCTGTAACCACCTGCTTCATGCCGTGCTGGATGGTATTAGAGTACCGTCCAGTCTAACCGCCGCCACCACACAGAAAGTTCGTCAGTTACCTTCTTGGTCTCATCCCTGTAACCACCTGCTTCATGTTGTGCTGGATGGTATTAGAGTACCGTCCAGTCTCACCGCCGCCACCACACAGAATGGTGGTCAGTTACCTTCTAGGTCTCATCCCTGTAACCACCTGCTTCATGCCGTGCAGATGGTATTAAATTACCGTCTAGTCTAACCGCCGCTCTCACACAGAAAGGTGGTCAGTTACCTTCTAGGTCTCATCCCTGTAACCACATGCTTCATGCCGTGCAGATGGCATTAAGGTGTTGTCCAGTCTAACCGCCGCTGCCTCACAGAAAGGTGGTCAGTTACCTTCTAGGTCTCATCCCTGTAACCACCTGCTTCATGCCGTGCAGATGGTATTAAATTACCGTCCAGTCTAACCGCCGCTCTCACACAGAAAGGTGGTCAGTTACCTTCTAGGTCTCATCCCTGTAACCACCTGCTTCATGCCGTGCAGATGGTATTAGATTACGGTGGGAGGGGGATCACTTCGAGAGTTCGCCGAGTGAGAAGGACTACTAGAGATCTACGAGAGGCGCTCTTCCAGCCTTTTGGCCTGAAGCAGAGCAGCCAGCTTCCGCTCTTCCAGCATTTTTTGGCTGACGCAGAGCAGACAGCCAGCGCAAGCCTCCAAGCGACCACCTCGGCGAGTCAGCCAGCAACCGCCGGAAACATCAATCTACGCGGCGGCGGCCGTTCTCCACAGGGTCCGCCACTTTTTGCTTGTCCACCTGGGCTATAGACATAGATGCGCTCATGCAGCTAAACAACAGGGCAATAATTGCAGGCGACCTCAACGCAAAACACCAAATTTGGGATTGCAAGGAGACCAACCGCGAAGGGTCCGCCCTCCTAAACCTAGAAAACAACTCGGACTATATAATTCACACACCAACCGAACAAACGTACATTCCTTTCAGCAGAAACCAGCGCCCAGAAATCCTGGACATAGCAATCACACGCAACTTAACGCGCACAATAAACCTCCAGGTCAAAAATGAGCTATCCTCTGACCACTTACCGGTCATGATAACTCTGGAGGGTTCTATAACCCAAGAATCCCCTGCCCAGAGCCGCAACTACAACAAAGCGGACTGGGACAAGTTCGCAATGATTGTGAGCGAAAACCTCCCTACAGCAGAACCTAACACCATTGAAAATCTGAACATAGCTGTTGAACAACTAGAAAAAGCTATCCAAACCGCAACAACAGAAGCGGTACCGATAACCAAACCGAAATCAAATAACTCGCAACTTCCGCAAGACATACACATGTTAGCGCAAGAAAGAAACCGTGCCAGGCGCAAATGGCAGAAATCGAGGCATCTGGTGGACCAAGAATACTTCAGACACCTCAACGCACTCGTCAGGGAACGAACTACACAGTTCATATCCCAGCAATGGCAAAACACACTCGACAACCTCAACTATGAGAGAGACTCGGTGTGGCGAATAGCACGTTATCTAACTCAAGATAAGGTCCACATTCCCCCATTACATCACAACCAAAAGATCGCATCAACTGACCAACAAAAAGCGAACACGCTAGCGGATGCGCTACAAGAAACACTAACTCCCAATCCCACTCCATCTTGCCCACTTTTCACGGCAGTCACGGAGGCAGAAACAGAAAACTACAAAGAACAAGAAACACATAACATGATACGTAAGACATGCCCAAGCGAAATTAAATGGCTAATCAGGCATCTCAAGAAGAGAAAAGCCCCTGGCCCAGACAGCATTCCCACCTCAGTGCTCATGAATTTGCCTGAGGATGCAATAAAACTACTCTCGAAAATCTTTAACTTCGTGCTAACAAGCGGGCACTTTCCAGACAGATGGAAACTGGCCACAGTGGCCCACTTCCCCAAGAAAGGGAAAGATCTGTCCAACCCGCACAACTACAGACCAATTAGTCTACTAAGCACAATAGGCAAACTACTAGAAAAAGTGATACTCAAACGCCTCAACATTCACTTAATTAAACAAAATACATTAATCCCAGAACAGTTTGGATTCCGCGCCAAACATTCAACTACCCTACAATTACTCAGGGCAACGGAAAATATCACGTATGGATTCAATACAAGAAAATCCACAGGCGCACTGTTTCTTGACGTTGAACGTGCGTTCGACAGAGTATGGCACGCCGGGATATTAAAGAAACTTAAAACGCTTAACATTCATGACTCGCTGATCAAACTTATAGCGAATTATCTAAACAACAGAAAATTTCAATCGAAAGTTAACAACCATCTTTCCACAAAGCGACCAATCAGAGCAGGAGTCCCACAAGGGAGTTTGCTCGGGCCGACACTGTTCAATATATATATCAACGACATTCCAAAAACAGCTAACACAAACTTATACATTTACGCGGACGACACAGCAATTATGACACAATCGGGCAAAACCGAACTTATTCACAGAAGACTCCAAAACAGCCTCAATGGTTTGGAGGACTGGTTCACAAACTGGCGCATTAAAGTAAACGCCCCCAAAACGCAAGCGATAATATTCACAAAACGAATCAAACACAGATTCCCGAAACACCAGCTTCCACCGCTTACCATATTTGGAGAAAACATAAAGTGGAAGGACACGGTAACCTGGCTTGGCCTCAAAATGGATCAAGGCCTAACGTGGAAGAAACACATCACGCAATTACGGGGAAAAGCAAACGCCCAATTAGGCAAGCTCTACCCGCTCATAAACATGGACACCCAGCTGAATCTCAACATGGGTCTCACGTTATATAAAACACTAATACGACCAATATTTACCTATGCTGCACCTGTCTGGGGGTATGCCGCCAAAACATACATCAAAAAACTACAACAATTTCAAAACAAAACATTGCGCATGGTAGCTAAGGTACCGTACGTAGCGCCATCCGATTTACTCCACGAGGAACTTAAAATGCATACAGTAGAAGAATTCGTTAAAAAGGTAGCTTACGATATCTACAAAAGCTTACGCGTACACCACAATGATCTAGTCAAAGCATTAGGCAACTACGATTCCGTAAATTACAAGCATAACAGACCACTCTCGCTATTCGATAGAACGCTTTCCCGAGACGACACGCAAGAACAAATCCAACAGTTCTTAAACAATCTACTCCAAACATGACAAGGACACTGACCCAAGACTTCGTATTTCTAAATCCCAGCACTAATCTTTCTCTTGCTTTCTACCCTTGTTTCAGCCCACGCCCGTCGCAGAGCCCTCAAGTCCTCAGCAACAGCTGAGGCGGCCCGGGAGAAGGGGCCTCCCAACGTGAACGACGTGCGCAGCGTAAGTCGGGCCGCTGCATTATGGAGTCGTTCTCACAGACGACAATGGCTACCATCAGGACAACGAGCTCAACGAAGGACCGAGAAGGCCGGATCTCAAGACAGACGCCTGTGCCCGATTGACTGCACAGGACACAATACAAAATTGTTCAATTTATATAAATCTAATATAACAATAATAGTACAACCTAGCAGTAAGTTAATGCTAAGTCATGTGACACGCAGGCACTCCCTGCAAACAACACACATTTTAGATCTTAGGCATTATTTAACACATACTAGCAATATAAGTAACATACGCAAATAACCCACTGGTATTGCCCAGGTTCCATGGGCAATACCAGCAAGTAACATTTGACGCACTCGCATGCAATGCATGCCAGCTAAGTAGCTATTCACATACTAACCGGGGTGCTATGCGGGACTCGACTAAAAGCATGCAAACAAATGCACGTTAACACAGCAATATACAATTAACTCGTGGTAGGGTTTTTTAGTGGGTATTCCGCTTCTGAGCGGCGAGCCCCACATATCCCCCAGCCATTGCACACCGGCTGGGGGTCGAATGCAGTAATGCATTTTTCCCCCCACGGAAAAAAAAATGGAGTACGGCCTCCTGCGATGTTCCCCCTCCTGAAAGAAAGTGTGCTCTATGCCACGGACGGGGCCACGGGGCCCGCTACCGGGCATGTCCAGAGTACCAGCGGCAGGTTGCCCAGGTTCGCGAAATTCAGGAGGGCAAAACACGTAGTGGGGGATCGGCAAATGCGCGCCCAGCACCGACGGCCGTCAAGGTGGCTCGACCCAGAGCTACGGCTCCACAAGCTAGCCGTGTGCGGGCTGTAGGTGGCCCGGTGCCTGATCGGGAGAACAGGAGCCGGCCCAGGACCAGGAGGGAACAGCCGCAACCACCCAGGGACGGAAGGAGACCACCTCCTCAACCACAGACGAAGACTACAGAAGACCCAAGACGAAGCTACCAGAGGGAGATGTACCAGGAGGTACTACAACGCGGGATGACTGATGAGGACCTGATGGAGACTTGCACCCACGTGCTCCGTCATCTCATCGAGAAGCCGTCGGAGACCCGTTCTATCCTCTCTACCTACGCCGACTTTTTCCAACTCCTTACCACTCCTGGCTTCCATAATGGCCCTTAAACCCATCCTCAAAGTACTTACTTGGAATGCTAGAGGCTTACGAAGACGAAAAACAGAACTTTCAGAATTCCTAAACACAAATAATATACAAATAGCGCTTATCACCGAAACACATTTAGACAACAACATTAGATTCAATATACCGGGTTACATCTCACACAGGAAGGATAGGAACAATCGCGGTGGCGGCACAGCCATAATCATAAAACAAAACATAGCACATGCTGTAGCTTTACTCCCACAATTTGCGACCCTAGAAGCAATAGGCATATTCATCACTATTGAAAATTCTCGAACACTACTAGTAGCGGCGTACAACCCACCAGGACCATTAAACACGGGGAAATTGACCAAATTCTACAAATAAACAACAGAGTACTAATTGCAGGAGATCTCAATGCCAAACACCAAATTTGGAACTGCAGGCACACCAATGCAGCCGGAAATGCATTACTCCAGCACGAGAATAACTCCGACTACATAATTCATGCTCCCAACGAACCCACCTACATCCCATTCGCAAGAAATCAAAGCTCAGACATCCTGGACATAGCAATCGCCAGGCATATTAACCAAAGAATAACCCTACAAGTCAGAAACGAACTCTCATCTGACCACCTCCCAGTAATAATCTCTTTAGAAGGCCCGATTCTGATGCCACAGCCATCACCAAGGTACAATTACACAAAAGCAAACTGGGAAATTTTTGAACGCACAATTAGCGAAAACCTCCCCGAGGAACAACTCAACTCCCAAGCGGAGCTCGACGAGGCCGTAACGCAGTTCGAACATGCCATCAAGCTGGCAACAATTACGGCAGTCCCAGTGCACGTACCAAAGGCACCCGACACCAAACTTCCAGCAGACCTTAAAGAGCTGGCTGCGGAACGAAATCGAGCAAGACGTAGATGGCAGAAAACTCGCCACATAGTCGATCTCGAAGCCTTCCACTACCTCAACAACTTGGTTAGGCAACGAAACTCAAATTACACTGCCCAACAATGGCAGAACACGCTAGAAAATCTTGATCACGAAACCAACTCAGTATGGCGTATTGCCAGATGTTTGACCCGAGATAAAGTACGCATACCCCCACTTCACCACAACGGAAAAATAGCTACCACCGACCAAGAAAAAGCCGACACACTGGCAGATGCCCTTCAAGATACTCTTACCCCGAATGACACTCCATCTTGTCCACAATTCACAGCAGACACAGGGATGGAAACCAGCGACTTCCACCAACAACAATTGCACAACTTAGTTCGTAAAACCTGCCCATCCGAAATTAAATGGCTAATCAAACATCTATCCCAACGAAAAGCCCCGGGACCAGACAAAATACCTAACATAGCTCTTAAACACCTACCCGATGATGCGGTACAACTATTAGCAAAAATATTCAACTTCGTACTAACACGAGGGCTCTTCCCCGAAAGGTGGAAAATTGCCCACGTACTTCACTTCCCGAAAAAGCGAAAGAATCTTTCCAATCCCAATAACTATCGCCCTATTAGCCTACTGAACACATTAGGCAAGCTGCTAGAAAAAGTAATACTAAAAAGACTCAACGCAGCAATCATTAAGCGCGACATCCTCATCCCGGAACAGTTCGGTTTCCGAGCGAAACACTCGACGTCTCTACAAATTTTAAGAGCAACTGAGTACATCACTTACGGTTTCAACATAAGAAAGTCCACAGGAGCTTTACTCCTCGACGTGGAACGAGCTTTTGATAAAGTATGGCACGCGGGAATTCTGAAAAAGCTAGCCTCATTAGGCATTCAGGACTCGCTAGTAAAACTAATGTCCAACTACCTTAAGGACAGAAAGTTCCAATCTTCTGTGAACAACAGCCGGTCCTCCATTAGACCTATCAAAGCGGGCGTCCCTTAAGGAAGCATACTCGGGCCCACACTGTTCAACTTATACATTAACGACATCCCGAAAACTGCAAACACCACCCTCTACATATACGCGGACGATACAACAATAATGGCGCAATCGTTTCAACCACAAGCCATACACACCCGTCTCCAAAATGCTCTCCGAGAGCTGGAAAGTTGGCTCACGAACTGGCGAATCAAAGTAAATGCCCCAAAAACCCAAGCAATAATCTTCACGAAACGAACAAATCACAGATTACCAAGACACAGTTTACAACCACTCACACTCTTTGGTGAGAACATAAACTGGACATCGAATGTAACATGGCTAGGGCTTAAAATGGACCAAGGATTAACCTGGAAACCACACATAAATCAAGTCAGGGGAAAAGAAAATGCCCAATTGGGCAAATTATACCCTCTAATAAACCTAAATAATCAACTAAACCTTAAATTAGGCCTAACCCTCTACAAAACATTAATTCGCCCCATTCTAACCTATGCGGCGCCTGTGTGGGGATACGCCGCTAAAACACACATCAAACGAATACAAAATTGCCAAAACAAAATCTTACGTCTAGTATCAAAAGTACCAAGGATAGCTCCAGCTGACATACTACACAATGAATTAAAAATGCACACAATCGAGGAATTTATTAAGAAACTCACGTTTGACACTTACAAAAAGCTTCCTACACATCACAACGCTCATGTTCACAACTTAGGCAACTACACGACAGAAGCGAATAAACATAGGCGTCCTCTTTCAATTTTCGATCGAACATTGTTCCACTACGAGATAGAGCCTAACATCCAAGAATTCCTAGAGAACCTCCTAAGACTCCCCTAAATACCACAAAACGGACTAAAACTAATATCACTTCATGACCTTCTCACTGTTACAGAGTTCCAGTCCATGCAGAAGCCTTCAAGTCCTTGCGCTACCCAGCCAAGGCGGCTCCGGGAGAAGAAGGCCTCCCCACGTGACACACTCGTGCAGCTGCGCCGAGATGGGTTGGCTGCTTATCTGTGTGGGCACAACGACGAACGGCTTCATCCAAGGACCAAGAGAAGACGAGCAAGACAGCCTTGCAAATCGGACGACCCAGGACATCCTCCTGGCTGAAATATTTGACGACCTTCCCAAGGGAAGGAACTCAGAAGCACTCATGACGACAGGCTATGCCCATAGCCTAAGAGTATTTCCATAAAACTTTATGCTCTAACATCGATTAGACATACAATAATAACGATTGCACTAATCTGCAAGAAAGTAAACCCTAGTAATACCATAGAATGTATCCAATTAGTATAATATCACAATTACCTAGTATAATGCACGATTAATCACCCGGGGTTACTCAGGGCATTTGTCATGTGTAATTCCGGGTAACTAACTATTGACGCGCTCGCATGCATTGCATGCCAGCTACACACCTTTCATTGACTAACCGGGGTGCTATGCGGGACCCGACTAAAATTGCACGAAATTATTTCTAGCTTTCATAGATTAACACGTGGTGGGGTTTTTTAGTGGGTATTCCGCGCTTTGAGCGGCGAGCCCCACATATCCCCTCAGCCATTGCACACCGGCTGGGGGTCGAATGCAGCAATGCATTTTTCCCCCCACTTAAAAAAAAAAAAGTGGAGTACGCTTAACATTCATGACTCGCTGATCAAACTTATAGCGAATTATCTAAACAACAGAAAATTTCAATCGAAAGTTAACAACCATCTTTCCACAAGGCGACCAATCAGAGCAGGAGTCCCACAAGGGAGTTTGCTCGGGCCGACACTGTTCAATATATATATCAACGACATTCCAAAAACAGCTAACACAAACTTATACATTTACGCGGACGACACAGCAATTATGACACAATCGGGCAAAACCGAACTTATTCACAGAAGACTCCAAAACAGCCTCAATGGTTTGGAGGACTGGTTCACAAACTGGCGCATTAAAGTAAACGCCCCCAAAACGCAAGCGATAATATTCACAAAACGAATCAAACACAGATTCCCGAAACACCAGCTTCCACCGCTTACCATATTTGGAGAAAACATAAAGTGGAAGGACACGGTAACCTGGCTTGGCCTCAAAATGGATCAAGGCCTAACGTGGAAGAAACACATCACGCAATTACGGGGAAAAGCAAACGCCCAATTAGGCAAGCTCTACCCGCTCATAAACATGGACACCCAGCTGAATCTCAACATGGGTCTCACGTTATATAAAACACTAATACGACCAATATTTACCTATGCTGCACCTGTCTGGGGGTATGCCGCCAAAACATACATCAAAAAACTACAACAATTTCAAAACAAAACATTGCGCATGGTAGCTAAGGTACCGTACGTAGCGCCATCCGATTTACTCCACGAGGAACTTAAAATGCATACAGTAGAAGAATTCGTTAAAAAGGTAGCTTACGACATCTACAAAAGCTTACGCGTACACCACAATGATCTAGTCAAAGCATTAGGCAACTACGATTCCGTAAATTACAAGCATAACAGACCACTCTCGCTATTCGATAGAACGCTTTCCCGAGACGACACGCAAGAACAAATCCAACAGTTCTTAAACAATCTACTCCAAACATGACAAGGACACTGACCCAAGACTTCGTATTTCTATATCCCAGCACTAATCTTTCTCTTGCTTTCTACCCTTGTTTCACCCCACGCCCGTCGCAGAGCCCTCAAGTCCTCAGCAACAGCTGAGGCGGCCCGGGAGAAGGGGCCTCCCAACGTGAACGACGTGCGCAGCGTAAGACGGGCCGCTGCATTATGGAGTCGTTCACACAGACGACAATGGCTACCATCAGGACAACGAGCTCAACGAAGGACCGAGAAGGTCGGATCTCAAGACAGACGCCTGTGCCCGATTGACTGCACAGGACACAATACAAAATTGTTCAATTTATATAAATCTAATATAACAATAATAGTACAACCTAGCAGTAAGTTAATGCTAAGTCATGTGACACGCAGGCACTCCCTGCAAACAACACACATTTTAGATCTTAGGCATTATTTAACACATACTAGCAATATAAGAAACATACGCAAATAACCCACTGGTATTGCTCAGGTTCCATGGGCAATACCAGCAAGTAACATTTGACGCGCTCGCATGCAATGCATGCCAGCTAAGTAGCTATTCACATACTAACCGGGGTGCTATGCGGGACCCGACTAAAAGCATGCAAACAAATGCACGTTAACACAGCAATATACAATTAACTCGTGGTAGGGTTTTTTAGTGGGTATTCCGCTTCTGAGCGGCGAGCCCCACATATCCCCCCAGCCATTGCACACCGGCTGGGGGTCGAATGCAATAATGCATTTTTCCCCCCACGGAAAAAAAAATGGAGTACGTGCTTCACTTTCGAGTGAAGGTGGAGCAGTACCGTAGACCGGTTATCCCGGTGCAGTGTAGCCGATGCCAGCAGCTTCCACACACGGAGAAGTGCACGGCTCCCCACGATTCGCGGACCTTCGACGTCCCCATCCCCGAGAGGAAGTGCGCACTGTGTCTCACTTCGGGCCACGGGGCCAGGTACAGGGCTTGTCCCGAGTATCAGAGATAGGTGGCAGCGGCGCGCAACCTTTCGGGGAATGGTGGTCGCTCGGGCGAGCGGAAAGTGGTGGGCCGTGCGCGAGGGGCGGCTCCGGCGCGGGTGCCTCCCTCCTCCAGTGTGTCGGTGCGGCCGGCAGAAGCGACCGCTCGGGTGGAAAGGCCTAGTGCTCAGAAACCGAACCAACCACCAGGTAAGCCACGTCAATCTGCGAGGGAGGCGCCGACGAGAGAAGAGACCCTCGCAGATCCGAGACTCCAGCACCAGAGGAACACCTACCACCACATCCTCCGCACAGGCTGGGATTCTGCTGACCTACGAGACTCCAGCATGCAGATCCTGGAACTTCTGGCAACGTCGGGACCGTCGGAGACCCGCTCCATCCTTGCCTCGTATCGTGACTTCTTCCAGCTCCTTACCTCTCCAGGCTTCCTATGAATCACACACCCATCCTAAATATCACTAACTGGAATGCCCGAGGAGTGCGCAGACGAAAGACCGAACTAAAAGACTTTCTCTCGCAACACAATACACACATAGCGCTAATTACCGAAACCCATCTCTGTGATCGCGACAGATTCAACCTAAAAGGATATACAATACACCGTAATGACAGGAACAGGCGCGGAGGAGGAACCGCAATAATAATAAAACAAAACATTGCTCACGATTTAGCACCGCTACCTCAGCTAAGATCACTTGAAGCCACAAGTATATACACCACCATAGATCAAAATCGCGTATTAGTAACGGCGGCATATGCTCCACCAGGCACACTGGACACAGCAGACATAGATGCGCTCATGCAGCTAACCAACAGGGCAATAATTGCAGGTGACCTCAACGCAAAACACCAAATTTGGGATTGCAAGGAGACCAACCGCGAAGGGTCCGCCCTCCTAAACCTAGAAAACAACTCGGACTATATAATTCACACACCAACCGAACAAACGTACATTCCTTTCAGCAGAAACCAGCGCCCAGAAATCCTGGACATAGCAATCACACGCAACTTAACGCGCACAATAAACCTCCAGGTCAAAAATGGGCTATCCTCTGACCACCTACCGGTCATGATAACTCTGGAGGGTTCTATAACTCAAGAACCCCCTGCTCAGCGCCGCAACTACAACAAAGCGGACTGGGACAAGTTCGCAATGATTGTGAGCGAAAACCTCCCTACAGCAGAACCTAACACCATTGAAAATCTGAACATAGCTGTTGAACAACTAGAAAAAGCTATCCAAGCCGCAACAACAGAAGCGGTACCGGTAACCAAACCGAAATCAAATAACTCGCAACTTCCGCAAGACATACACATGTTAGCGCAAGAAAGAAACCGTGCCAGGCGCAAATGGCAGAAATCGAGGCATCTGGTGGACCAAGAATACTTCAGACACCTCAACGCACTCGTCAGGGAACGAACTACACAGTTCATATCCCAGCAATGGCAAAACACACTCGACAACCTCAACTATGAGAGAGACTCGGTGTGGCGAATAGCACGTTATCTAACTCAAGATAAGGTCCACATTCCCCCATTACATCACAACCAAAAGATCGCATCAACTGACCAACAAAAAGCGAACACGCTAGCGGATGCGCTACAAGAAACACTAACTCCCAATCCCACTCCATCTTGCCCACTTTTCACGGCAGTCACGGAGGCAGAAACAGAAAACTACAAAGAACAAGAAACACATAACATGATACGTAAGACATGCCCAAGCGAAATTAAATGGCTAATCAGGCATCTCAAGAAGAGAAAAGCCCCTGGCCCAGACAGCATTCCCACCTCAGTGCTCATGAATTTGCCTGAGGATGCAATAAAACTACTCTCGAAAATCTTTAACTTCGTGCTAACAAGCGGGCACTTTCCAGACAGATGGAAACTGGCCACAGTGGCCCACTTCCCCAAGAAAGGGAAAGATCTGTCCAACCCGCACAACTACAGACCAATTAGTCTACTAAGCACAATAGGCAAACTACTAGAAAAAGTGATACTCAAACGCCTCAACATTCACTTAATTAAACAAAATACATTAATCCCAGAACAGTTTGGATTCCGCGCCAAACATTCAACTACCCTACAATTACTCAGGGCAACGGAAAATATCACGTATGGATTCAATACAAGAAAATCCACAGGCGCACTGTTTCTTGACGTTGAACGTGCGTTCGACAGAGTATGGCACGCCGGGATATTAAAGAAACTTAAAACGCTTAACATTCATGACTCGCTGATCAAACTTATAGCGAATTATCTAAACAACAGAAAATTTCAATCGAAAGTTAACAACCATCTTTCCACAAAGCGACCAATCAGAGCAGGAGTCCCACAAGGGAGTTTGCTCGGGCCGACACTGTTCAATATATATATCAACGACATTCCAAAAACAGCTAACACAAACTTATACATTTACGCGGACGACACAGCAATTATGACACAATCGGGCAAAACCGAACTTATTCACAGAAGACTCCAAAACAGCCTCAATGGTTTGGAGGACTGGTTCACAAACTGGCGCATTAAAGTAAACGCCCCCAAAACGCAAGCGATAATATTCACAAAACGAATCAACCACAGATTCCCGAAACACCAGCTTCCACCGCTTACCATATTCGGAGAAAACATAAAGTGGAAGGACACGGTAACCTGGCTTGGCCTCAAAATGGATCAAGGCCTAACGTGGAAGAAACACATCACGCAATTACGGGGAAAAGCAAACGCCCAATTAGGCAAGCTCTACCCGCTCATAAACATGGACACCCAGCTGAATCTCAACATGGGTCTCACGTTATATAAAACACTAATACGACCAATATTTACCTATGCTGCACCTGTCTGGGGGTATGCCGCCAAAACATACATCAAAAAACTACAACAATTTCAAAACAAAACATTGCGCATGGTAGCTAAGGTACCGTACGTAGCGCCATCCGATTTACTCCACGAGGAACTTAAAATGCATACAGTAGAAGAATTCGTTAAAAAGGTAGCTTACGACATCTACAAAAGCTTACGCGTACACCACAATGATCTAGTCAAAGCATTAGGCAACTACGATTCCGTAAATTACAAGCATAACAGACCACTCTCGCTATTCGATAGAACGCTTTCCCGAGACGACACGCAAGAACAAATCCAACAGTTCTTAAACAATCTACTCCAAACATGACAAGGACACTGACCCAAGACTTCGTATTTCTATATCCCAGCACTAATCTTTCTCTTGCTTTCTACCCTTGTTTCAGCCCACGCCCGTTGCAGAGCCCTCAAGTCCTCAGCAACAGCTGAGGCGGCCCGGGAGAAAGGGCCTCCCAACGTGAACGACGTGCGCAGCGTAAGACGGGCCGCTGCATTATGGAGTCGTTCACACAGACGACAATGGCTACCATCAGGACAACGAGCTCAACGAAGGACCGAGAAGGCCGGATCTCAAGACAGACGCCTGTGCCCGATTGACTGCACAGGACACAATACAAAATTGTTCAATTTACCTAAATCTAATATAACAATAATAGTACAACCTAGCAGTAAGTTAATGCTAAGTCATGTGACACGCAGGCACTCCCTGCAAACAACACACATTTTAGATCTTAGGCATTATTTAACACATACTAGCAATATAAGAAACATACGCAAATAACCCACTGGTATTGCTCAGGTTCCATGGGCAATACCAGCAAGTAACATTTGACGCGCTCGCATGCAATGCATGCCAGCTAAGTAGCTATTCACATACTAACCGGGGTGCTATGCGGGACCCGACTAAAAGCATGCAAACAAATGCACGTTAACACAGCAATATACAATTAACTCGTGGTAGGGTTTTTTAGTGGGTATTCCGCTTCTGAGCGGCGAGCCCCACATATCCCCCCAGCCATTGCACACCGGCTGGGGGTCGAATGCAATAATGCATTTTTCCTCCCACGGAAAAAAAAAGCACCCAACAGTCTAACTGGGTAGAAAAGCACGTCCGCTGCTAACAGTCTTCTGACTGGAATCTCGGCACCTTCGGGTAGGACCTCTGCTTTTCGGGCTTTTTAGCGCCCACTAGCTGTTCTTTCTCTTCCACTGTCCTATCTTTTCCTCTTTTTATAGTTTTTAAGCCCCCTGTTAGGTAGCGTAAGCTTTTTCTACTCTTCCTTCTTACCACTTTTTCATTTACATACTTGCTTACTTGTATTATCCTCTCATTCTTCTCCATGACCAAGCAGCGAAAGACCATGAAGGGCTCCCCGTCGGAGTTGCGGGTCACTAGGCAAGCGGTTGCCAAGACCCAGCTTCAGTTTGGTACTTCTGCTGTTCCTTCTGCTCCTACTCCTCAATCCTCTGCACCCACTCCTCGATCCTCTGCACCCACTTCTCGATCCACTGCACCCACTCTTCGCTCCTCTGGACCCTCTCTTCGCTCCTCTGCTCCCACTCCTCGATCCTCCGCACCCACTCCTCGCTCCTCTGGTTTCTCTCCCCGCTCCTCTGCACCGAGCCCTCGCACCTCCGCACCCACTCCTCGTTCTACCCCTAACCCCGTCGGTATGGTTAGCAGCCCGGCTGTGACCCCATGCCTGTCCATCACCCCGGCTGCCCTCAACTCCCCACTCCCTGCTTCCCGTTCATCCTCGTCCTCATCCATCCGCTCCTGTGCGCCCCACCCCACCCCACCCCCTCGTCCTGTCTCCCCTATCCCAGGCCCGTCTTCTCCTATTCCTGCCCTTCTCGCCCACCCCGTCCCCCCTCCTGGTTTCCTTCCTCTCTCAACCCACCTCTCCCCACAACCCGTCCCTCATCCCGTCTCCCGTCGCCCTGGCCCTAACTCCGCTTCCTTTTCTCCCCAACCCGGACCCTCATCCAGACCCGACCCTATCCCCATTCCTGCCAACCCCTACCCACTGCCCCCGAACCCTCCCGCTCCTATGCTGATGCCCTCAACGTCGTCCTTCAGCCTCCAATCTATGTCTCCCGTAATCTTTCTGCTTCTCTTTGCAGGTTAATGGAGGAGTTTGATGCTGCCTGCCCCAACGAGGGTTATGTGATTTCGAGGGCCCCGATATCTCGCGACTTCCTGGTGCGAACCAGGACAGTCGCAAATTACGGGCACTTGGTTGCGTTCCTTCGGGAAAGGCGGGTAGCCTTTCAGATTACCACAGCGACTAAGAACCAGACGCACAGGGCGGTCGTGAAGAACGTCCTCTTCGACGGAGCAGAGGAAGCCCTGAAGAAGGAGCTGACGATGGCGCACCTGTCAGTCCTCCGAGTGTTCCAGCTCCGGAGATTCAATAGGGACCGGACTCCTCTCCCAATGTACCTCGTCGACGTGGCGACCGCCGATGACCTTGACCGACTACGGAGGCTCGAGTACGTCCTTCACTTCCGGGTGAAGATTGAGCCCTACCGCCGCCCTATCATCCCGGTCCAGTGCAACCGGTGCCAGCAGCTGCAGCACACGGCAGCGAGGTGCACGGTGTCAGCCCCTGTGTGCTCGAAGTGCACTGGGTCGCATGAGTCGGCTTCCTGCGATGTTCCCCCTCCTGAAAGATAGTGTGCTCTATGCCGCGGACGGGGCCACGGGGCCCGCTACCGGACATGTCCAGAGTACCAGCGGCAGGTTGCCCTGGTTCGCGAAATTCAGGAGGGCAAAACACGTAGTGGGGGATCGGCAAATGCGCGCCCAGCACCGACGGCCGTCAAGGTGGTTCGACCCAGAGCTACGGCTCCACAAGCTAGCCGTGTGCGGGCTGTAGGTGGCCCGGTGCCAGATCGGGAGAACAGGAGCAGACCCAGGACCAGGAAGGAACAGCCGCAACCACCCAGGGACGGAAGGAGACCACCTCCTCAACCACAGACGAAGACTACAGAAGACCCAAGACGAAGCTACCAGAGGGAGATGTACCAGGAGGTACTACAACGCGGGATGACTGATGAGGACCTGATGGAGACTTGCACCCACGTGCTCCGTCATCTCATCGAGAAGCCGTCGGAGACCCGTTCTATCCTCTCTACCTACGCCGACTTTTTCCAACTCCTTACCACTCCTGGCTTCCTTAATGGCCCTTAAACCCATCCTCAAAGTACTTACTTGGAATGCTAGAGGCTTACGAAGACGAAAAACAGAACTTTCAGAATTCCTAAACACAAATAATATACAAATAGCGCTTATCACCGAAACACATTTAGACAACAACATTAGATTCAATATACCGGGTTACATCTCACACAGGAAGGATAGGAACAATCGCGGTGGAGGCACAGCCATAATCATAAAACAAAACGTAGCACATGCTGTAGCTTTACTCCCACAATTTGCGACCCTAGAAGCAATAGGCATATTCATCACTATTGAAAATTCTCGAACACTACTAGTAGCGGCGTACAACCCACCAGGACCATTAAACACGGGGAAATTGACCAAATTCTACAAATAAACAACAGAGTACTAATTGCAGGAGATCTCAATGCCAAACACCAAATTTGGAACTGCAGGCACACCAATGCAGCCGGAAATGCATTACTCCAGCACGAGAATAACTCCGACTACATAATTCATGCTCCCAACGAACCCACCTACATCCCATTCGCAAGAAATCAAAGCTCAGACATCCTGGACATAGCAATCGCCAGGCATATTAACCAAAGAATAACCCTACAAGTCAGAAACGAACTCTCATCTGACCACCTCCCAGTAATAATCTCTTTAGAAGGCCCGATTCTGATGCCACAGCCATCACCAAGGTACAATTACACAAAAGCAAACTGGGAAATTTTTGAACGCACAATTAGCGAAAACCTCCCCGAGGAACAACTCAACTCCCAAGCGGAGCTCGACGAGGCCGTAACGCAGTTCGAACATGCCATCAAGCTGGCAACAATTACGGCAGTCCCAGTACACGTACCAAAGGCACCCGACACCAAACTTCCAGCAGACCTTAAAGAGCTGGCTGCGGAACGAAATCGAGCAAGACGTAGATGGCAGAAAACTCGCCACATAGTCGATCTCGAAGCCTTCCACTACCTCAACAACTTGGTTAGGCAACGAAACTCAAATTACACTGCCCAACAATGGCAAAACACGCTAGAAAGTCTCGATCACGAAACCAACTCAGTATGGCGCATTGCGAGATGCTTGACCCGAGATAAAGTACGAATACCCCCACTTCACCACAACGGAAAAATAGCTACCACCGACCAAGAAAAAGCCGACACACTGGCAGATGCCCTTCAAGCTACTCTTACCCCGAATGAAACTCCATCTTGTCCACAATTCACAGCAGACACAGAGATGGAAACCCGCGGCTTCCACCAACAACAATCGCACAACTTAGTTCGTAAAACCTACCCATCCGAAATTAAATGGTTAATCAAACATCTATCCCAACGAAAAGCCCCGGGCCCAGACAAAATACCTAACGTTGCTGTTAAACACCTACCCGATGATGCGGTACAACTATTAGCAAAGATATTCAACTTCGTACTAACACGAGGGCTCTTCCCCGAAAGGTGGAAAATTGCCCACGTACTTCACTTCCCGAAAAAGCGAAAGAATCTTTCCAATCCCAATAACTATCGCCCTATTAGCCTACTGAACACATTAGGCAAGCTGCTAGAAAAAGTAATACTAAAAAGACTCAACGCAGCAATCATTAAGCGCGACATCCTCATCCCGGAACAGTTCGGTTTCCGAGCGAAACACTCAACGTCTCTACAACTTTTAAGAGCAACTGAGTACATCACTTACGGTTTCAACATAAGAAAGTCCACAGGAGCTTTACTCCTCGACGTGGAACGAGCTTTTGATAAAGTGTGGCACGCGGGAATTCTGAAAAAGCTAGCCTCATTAGGCATTCAGGACTCGCTAGTAAAACTAATGTCCAACTACCTCAAGGACAGAAAGTTCCAATCTTCAGTGAACAACAGCCGGTCCTCCATTAGACCTATCAAAGCGGGCGTCCCTTAAGGAAGCATACTCGGGCCCACACTGTTCAACTTATACATTAACGACATCCCGAAAACTGCAAACACCACCCTCTACATATACGCGGACGATACAACAATAATGGCGCAATCGTTTCAACCACAAGCCATACACATCCGTCTCCAAAATGCTCTCCGAGAGCTGGAGAGTTGGCTCACGAACTGGCGAATCAAAGTAAATGCCCCAAAAACCCAAGCAATAATCTTCACAAAACGAACAAATCACAGATTACCAAGACACAGTTTACAACCACTCACACTCTTTGGTGAGAACATAAACTGGACATCGAATGTAACATGGCTAGGGCTTAAAATGGATCAAGGATTAACCTGGAAACCACACATAAATCAAGTCAGGGGAAAAGCAAATGCCCAATTGGGCAAACTATACCCTCTAATATACCTAAACAATCAACTAAACCTTAAATTAGGCCTAACCCTCTACAAAACATTAATTCGCCCCATTCTAACCTATGCGGCGCCTGTGTGGGGATACGCCGCTAAAGCACACATCAAACGAATACAAAATTGCCAAAACAAAATCTTACGTCTAGTATCAAAAGTACCAAGGATAGCTCCAGCTGACATACTACACAATGAATTAAAAATGCACACAATCGAGGAATTTATTAAGAAACTCACGTTTGACACTTACAAAAAGCTTCCTACACATCACAACGCTCATGTTCACAACTTAGGCAACTACACGACAGAAGCGAATAAACATAGGCGTCCTCTTTCAATTTTCGATCGAACATTGTTCCACTACGAGATAGAGCCTAACATCCAAGAATTCCTAGAGAACCTCCTAAGACTCCCCTAAATACCACAAACCGCACTAAAACTAATATCACTTCATGACCTTCTCACTGTTACAGAGTTCCAGTCCATGCAGAAGCCTTCAAGTCCTTGCGCTACCCAGCCAAGGCGGCTCCGGGAGAAGAAGGCCTCCCCACGTGACACACTCGTGCAGCTGCGCCGAGATGGGTTGGCTGCTTATCTGTGTGGGCACAACGACGAACGGCTTCATCCAAGGACCAAGAGAAGACGAGCAAGACAGCCTTGCAAATCGGACGACCCAGGACATCCTCCTGGCTGAAATGCTTGACGACCTTCCCAAGGGAAGGAACTCAGAAGCACACATGACGACAGGCTATGCCCATAGCCTAAGAGTATTTCCACACAACTTTTTGCTCTAACATAGATTAGACACACAATAATAACGATTGCACTAATCTGCAAGAAAGTAAACCCTAGTAATACCATAGAATGTATCCAATTAGTATATCACAATTACCTAGTATAATGCACGATTAATAACCCGGGGTTACTCAGGGCATTTGTCATGTGTAATTCCAGGTAACTAACTATTGACGCGCTCGCATGCATTGCATGCCAGCTACACACCTTTCATTGACTAACCGGGGTGCTATGCGGGACCCGACTAAAATTGCACGAAATTACTTCTAGCTTTCATAGATTAACACGTGGTGGTGTTTTTTAGTGGGTATTCCGCGCTTTGAGCGGCGAGCCCCACATATCCCCATAGCCATTGCACACCGGCTGGGGGTCGAATGCAGCAATGCATTTTTCCCCCCACGGGGAAAGAAAAAAAAGCACCCAAGAGGGAGTTTTTAGAAAAGAGAGTCTTCGAGAGTTCGCCGAGTGAAAAGGACTGCAAGAGATCGACGAGAGGCGCTCTTCCAGCCTTTTTTGGCCTGAAGCAGAGCAGCCAGCTTCTGCTCTTCCAGCCTTTTGGCCTGAAGCAGAGCAGTTAGCCAGCGGAAGCCTCCCAGCGGCCCCCTCGGCGAACCAGCCAGCAACCGCCGGCATCTTCATTCTCTTGACTTCTGAAATGGGTAAGGGCCGGACTAAGACTAACCAGACGACGCGACGCTCTCCGACGGCCTTACGGTCGACGCGACAGACGATTGTGAAAACCACCCTGGACTTCACCTCATCCCACTCACCTGCGCCTCAACCTTCTTGTCCTCAACCCAACATCCCGCTCTACCACATCCACCCCCTCACCCAATCCTAACCAGCATGCGCCTAGTTCCCAAATCCTGAACACCCCGCTTCCACCCTCCCGCTCTAGCTCCAGTTCCTCTTCATCCTCTCGCTCTTCCCTCCCCAGCATCCATGATCCTCCTGCTGCTCTCTCTCCTCCCTGCACTCCTCCACCCCAGCACCTTACTCCTGCCAACTCTCGCAACTTTCCTGACCCATCGGCCCCTTCCTTCGTTCCTCAACCCAGCTGTCCCACCCGCCTGACCAACTTGCCTATAACCCATCCTAACCCCCAACCTAAAACCTCTGCACTGCCTGGACCTTCCTCTAGACCTGACCCTCAGCCTGTACCTTCTTCCCGTCCAAGCCCTCAACCCGGACCCTCTTCCAGACCTGACCCTCAACCTCTACCTTCTTCCCGTCCAAGCCCTCAGCCCGGACCCTCTTCCAGACCTGATACCCCTCCCTCTTCCTACCCAAGCCCTCAACCTGGCCCCTCTTCCAGACCTGACCCTCAACCTCTACCCTCTGCCCGTCCAAGCCCCCAACCCGGACCCTCTTCCAGCGCCCTTCCTAGATCCTATGCCTGTGTCGCCTCTCTCCAACCTCCCATCTACGTCAACCAAGGACACAGCACTGACCTTAGCAAACTCCTAACGGACTTTACGAGACGGACCGGAATTGCAGACTTCGAGGTACGCCGGGCCTCACTGACGCACGACTATGAACTCAGGACCAGGACCCCCGAAGACTACAAACGTATGTGCGACCACCTGCGCCAGGCCTATGTGGGTTTCCATGTTGTGGCACCCGCTCATTCAAAGAGCTGTAGGGCGGTAATAAAGCCCCTCTACATGAATGGTGCCGAGCCTGAGATAAGAGAGGAATTAGCGGCCTCTCGAATCTCAGTGGTGCGCGTTGCCCAACTACGTCGGTTCAACAAAGACAGGACTCCCCTTCCTCACTACCTTGTTGAACTTAAGACTCACGACGACTTGCACCGGCTACTGACCAAGACCACTATACTATACTCACGTGTGACCATAGAGGATTACCGCCCGCCTCGGTTTCCGAAGCAGTGCGGCAACTGCCAGCGGTTGGGCCATTTGGCTGTCAACTGCAGGGCGGTGGCAGCCTGCTCGAAGTGCGGGGGCGGACGCGGATCTTAGACTTGCGACGTGCCGTTGCCGCAGCGAAGGTGCCTCCTTTGTGGCTCGCAGGGGCACGGGGCACGCTTTCGTGGCTGCCCTGTGTACCAGCGACACCTAGCTGCACTTCGGACCCCCGACACAAAGACCAACCCCAACGCTGGGAGGAAGCCGGGACCACCAGTCCAAAGAGACGGTCCCACTGCAAACCCGGCAAGTGCCGGAGCCAGTGCGCCTCCTCCCAAGACGGCTGAAAGAGCTGCTGCCAGCTCACAGCGCGACGCTCCCCCAAGACGCGACAGACAGGACCACGCGACCCAAAAGCCCAAGCAGGCAAGACTCATTATTGACAGCCGGGAATGGCTATACAACCTACGCATGTGTCTGCTTGGGATTGACGAACTAACGTACGGACCTGAGGAGAAACTGGACACCCTTCAGCATTATCGCCAATACTTTGAACTGCTTCTTGACTCTGACAACTTCAATGGACGTTAGCTCTATAACAGGAATATTAATGACTTGGAATGCACACGGACTGAGACAACGAAAATATGAATTGTTAGACTACTTGGCCAAACACAATGTTCAAATAGCTCTCCTAACAGAAACACACCTCAGCCCGCGAGACAGGATAAATCTTCCGGGTTACTTACTATACCGTAACGACCGAGACAGACACGGCGGCGGCACTGCTATTGCCGTCCGTCGGGATATCGCGCATCACCCGATCCAACTTCCGCCGCTCCAAAGGCTCGAAGCAAGCGCGATAAACGCCTCGTTAAACCAAACAAATGTGACAATAATTTCTGTTTACAATCCTCCGGGCGATTTAAACACAGCGGACTTAGATTCACTCCTTCAACTAAACCAACGCATAATAATAGCAGGTGATTTCAATGCAAAGCACACACTCTGGAATTCTACGCACGCGAACACTGCCGGTCAAACACTACTACGCCACGAAAATAGGTCCAACTACATAATTCACGCTCCCACTGAACCAACATACATCCCATTTCAGGCAAACCAGACCCCGGATGTTCTCGACATCATATTAGAAAGACAGGCCGGCGCGCGAATCTCGCTAAAGGTACACAATGATTTATCATCGGACCATTTACCAGTATTGATAAACCTAGAAGGCTCCCTTCAAACTGCGCCAACCAGACCTAGACGTAACTACAACAAAGCCAACTGGGACCTTTTCGCCGAAACAGTAGAATCACAAATCTCGAAAATACGGACAGACTCGTTAGAGGATATTGACAATGCCACAGAAACAATCGAAAAAGCATTACAATACGCCACAATGGTGGCAGTCCCCTTACAGCGCCAAAGAAAGACCAACACGCGACTTCCAGCGGACATACAACACCTAACCAAACAACGTAACAGAACACGACGACAATGGCAACACACTCGAAGTGCCGCTACACAACGTCACCACCGAACACTCAACCAGCAACTTCGCGAGAGCACTGCTGCTGTTGTAACAGCGCAGTGGAACAACACACTGCAGGCGCTAGAACCGCATAATAACACAGTTTGGCGCATAGCCAAATGTCTCACCCGGGACAGGATCTCCGTTCCCCCCCTCCACACGGGACAACACATTGCTACTACAGACGAAGAAAAAGCAGAAGCGCTAGCAGACGCACTGCAAAGCACACTGGTTCCTAACCTAACCCCAGCGCTACCCACATTTACGAACGAAACCGAAAGACTCACCGAAAATATACACAAAATGCAAACGCACGACCAAATTCGTAAAACGCACCCCTCCGAAATCCAATGGCTTATAAAACACCTTCCGAATAGAAAGACTCCCGGTCCAGACCAAGTGCTAAATATCGCATTAAAAAACCTACCTTTCAACGCCCTAAAAACACTAGCAAGTCTTTTCAATCTTTGCCTACATCACGGTTGCTTCCCCAATAGGTGGAAAACAGCAAACGTGCTTCACTTCCCGAAGAAAGGCAAAAACCAAGCGAATCCGCACAACTACAGGCCAATTAGCCTGCTTAACACAATGAGCAAACTTTTTGAAAAGATCATATTAAAACGTGTCAACGCATTCGTGATTAAGCGCAACATACTCATACCTGAACAGTTCGGTTTCAGGGCGAAACACTCGACTACGCTACAACTCCTTCGCGCTACTGAACACATTACGAAAGGCTTCAACATCCGAAAGTCAACGGGCGCCGTCCTTCTTGACATAGAACGCGCCTTCGACCGCGTGTGGCATGCGGGACTACTACGGAAATTGCTTACGTACAAATTCCCGGACACCATGACCAAGCTGATAGCAAACTACTTGCACGACCGAACTTTCTCCTCGGTACTTAACGAAGCAAAGTCAACCCCTCGCCCAATATTGGCGGGCGTCCCACAAGGTAGTATCTTGGGACCTCTGTTATTCAACCTTTATATAAACGACATTCCCAAAAGCCCAAGCTGCCTGCATCTCCTGTACGCCGATGACACAACCATCATGGCTCAATCAGGTAAACTTACGTTTATACATAAAAATCTGCAAACATCGCTCACACACATAGAACCATGGCTAACAAAATGGAGAATCAAGGTAAACGCGAACAAAAGCAAAGCGATAATCTTCACCAAACGCATAAAGCACTACTACCCAAGACATAACTTACTTCCACTAAAACTCTTTACTGACAACATCAACTGGACCAACAAGGTCACATACCTTGGGCTAGTGATGGACCACGGCCTAACATGGCGACTACACACCAACGAAGTACGCAGAAAAGCCTACGCGCAATTACGCAAATTATACCCACTAATAAACTACAGCAATGCACTCAAACTAAACATGGGCTTAACGCTCTACAAATCGCTCATTCGCCCAATATTAACCTATGCAGCGCCGATCTGGGGCTACGCAGCTAAAACCCACATCAAACGCATACAAACTCTTCAAAACAAGATACTCAGAATCGTAGCCAAAGTCCCGTTGATAACACCATCGACAGAATTGCATGACGACCTAAAAATTCACACGATAGAAGAGTTCATTAAGAAATTAGCATTCGATATTTATAACAAACTCCCCGCGCACCATAACACACAAATTTCTTCAGTTGGCCAATATGACACGACAATAGATATACACAAACGACCTCTATCTCTCTTCGACAGAAATCTTTCCAACACAGAACACGATGACGAAATAACAGAATTTCTAGACAACCTTCTACAATAATTCATATTACAATAATCCACGCTCTCTCTGCTTACAGTACTTCTTACAGACTTCACGCCATCCACTTCACAGCTGCCCTTGAAGTCCTTCTGCTACCCAGCGAAGGCGGACCCGGGAGATGAGGGCCTCCCAATCGGTTTCTGGCACTGAGCGCGTGGGCCCTCCCTCCGAGGAAGCTATGGAGTCTGACCAACTCCATACAAAAAGCCCGAGCCCAAAGGTTAAACAAAAGGTAATTTTAAGCCGCCCTTCTAAATAGACAGTTTATCCCCTTTTTTCTTAATGGCTATCCTGACCTGGAATGTACGTGGTGTACGATCGCATAGGGCGGAACTGCAACTTTTATTGCGTTCCCATTCGCCTATGGTCGTATGTTTGCAGGAGACTAAGCTTCGCCCTCACGATCCTTTTGATCTCCGAGGATATACTCCGGTTCGCTACGACCTTGAACCGGAGGAGGGTATTCCTGCTCATGGAGGTGTCATGTTCTTAGTGCGTAACGACGTTCATTTTACACCTGTCACACTTACATCCGACTTGCAAGCTGTTGCCGTTCGCCTTCACTTACCCGGCTTTTTGTTTTCTGTTTGCTCTGTATATTCACCTCCATCGTCTCCCCTCGCTCCCGCGGACATTCGAGCTCTCCTGTCCGCTCTCCCAACACCATTTCTTCTGTTGGGAGATTTTAATGCCCATCACCCACAATGGGGTTCGCCAAGGGCTTGTGCGAGGGGAACTCTTCTTTCCGACATATTTTATCAGTTCAATCTTTCCATCCTCAATACAGGTGCACCTACTTTTATTTCTGATTCTTCCGGTACATTCTCTCACCTGGACCTTGCCATTTGCTCAATCCAGCTTGCACGTCGTCTTCAGTGGAACGTCGTCGCTGACACCTACTCCAGCGACCATTTCCCCTGCATCGTTTCTCTTCTGTCGCACCACGTACAGCATTCCAGAGTACCTACCTGGATATTCGCAAAAGCCGACTGGAGCTTGTATTCCAGCCTCGTGCATTTTGACGACCAGCCCTTCTCCGACATTAATCAACTAGTGCAACACCTTACGTCTATTATTTTCTCAGCCGCCGAACGTGCAATACCCCGTTCATCCTCCCAACCTCGGCGGCCACCTGTTCCGTGGTGGAACGAGGATTGTCGGGACGCCGTTCGTGCCCGTAGGACTGCACTTAGGGTGTTTCGGCGCCACCCTACACTTGATAATTTGGTGACTTTTAAACAATCGCGCGCCAGGGCTCGTCGCATTATTCAGGATAGCAAGAAGGCATCTTGGGCTCGTTTTGTCGAGTCTTTTAATCGTTTTACGCCTTCATCCGTTGTTTGGGATAAACTTCGTCGCTTCTCAGGTAAAGTGTCACATTGTACTGTTTCTGGCCTTCAGGTTTCTAATGCCACCATAGTGGATCCGGCTGCCATCGCTAACACTCTGGGTTCTGCCTTTGAGGCGGTTTCCAGTTCAGACCATTATTCCGCCGGCTTTCGCTCTATTAAAGACCGGCAGGATTCCGCATCATATACTTTTCGGTCTGCTAATGATGAATGCTATAACGAACTATTCACAATGAGGGAGCTGGAGCACGCTCTTCATTGCTCTCGGCACTCCGCTCCCGGGCCGGACGGCATTCATGTCCTGATGTTAAAGAACCTTTCAGCCGACAGTAAACTATTTCTCTTACAGGTCTATAACCGTATTTGGCAAGACGGCATTTTTCCTTCCGTTTGGCGCGAAGCCACCATTGTCCCTATACTTAAGCCTGGGAAGGATCGCCAACTACCTTCCAGCTACCGCCCTATCTCCCTCACCAGTTGCATTTGCAAGGTGATGGAGCGCATGATCAACGGGCGGTTGACATGGTGGCTTGAGTCTCAGAAACTTCTAGCGAACGCTCAGTGCGGGTTTCGTCGCTATCGCTCTACCGTTGACCATCTGGTGTCCTTGTCGACGCATATTATGAATGGATTTCTGAGAAAGTGTCAAACCGTGGCTGTATTTTTTGACCTGGAGAAAGCTTATGACACTTGTTGGAGGGGTGGCATTTTACGTACACTTCACGATTGGAATATCCGCGGTCGTCTTCCCATATTTCTTCGGGAGTTTATGACGGACCGCGTCTTTCGTGTACGTGTGGGCTCGGTTTTATCTCGTCCTTTTATTCAAGAGAACGGAGTACCGCAGGGCTCTGTACTCAGTGTCACACTTTTTGCGATTGCTATCAACCCCATTGTTGATTGTATTCCACCTGGCATTTCATCGTCCCTTTTTGTTGACGATTTCGCTATTTATTGTAGTTCACGGCGGTCCTGTCTACTCGAACGCCGTCTCCAGAGCTGTATCGACCGTCTCTACGCCTGGAGTAACGCCAACGGCTTTAATTTCTCCGCCGAGAAATCCGTCTGCATCAACTTTTGGCGCCGGAAGTATTTCCCTCCGCCCTCTCTCCATCTTGGTCCAGGGATACTTCCGTTTGCAGACGAGGCGAAATTTTTGGGGTTGATTTTTGACAGGAAGTTGTGTTGGACCTCGCACGTTTCCTTTTTAAAAGCAAAGTGTGACCGTTCTCTTAATATTTTACGTGTTTTAAGTGGCACATCCTGGGGAGCTGATCGGACCGTCCTTCTTCGCCTTTATCGCTCTTTGGTCCGATCCAAGCTTGATTACGGGTGTATTGTTTATTCGTCGGCACGTACATCTGTGTTACGTCGATTGAATGCCATTCACCATCGTGGCATAAGAGTCGCTACAGGGGCCTTTCCAACCAGCCCTGTTTTTAGCCTGTATGCTGAAGCTGCAGAGCCTCCACTGTCCTTCAGGCGTGAGATGCTCTTGTGCAGCTATGCTTGTCGACTCTCAAGCTTGCCTGACCACCCGTCCTTCGAGTTATTCTTCGAGGAGTCACTTGATCGTCACTATTTTATTTGCTCCTCTGCTTTGCTCCCACCAGGGGTTCGCTTTCGACAGCTCCTTCGGCATTTAGACGTTCCGCCAGCGCCGGCCCTTCCACGGGGGGAAACGCGTTTTCCTCCATGGTCTCGCGCTGAGGCCCACTGTCACCTTGGGCTAACGTCGATGCCGAAGACTGAGACCCCTGCTTCAGTCTTTAGATCGGCTTTTTTAGAAGTACGGGCTCAATTCGGAGACTTCCATTTTATGTTTACCGATGGATCTAAGACTGAAGCTGGAGTTGGATGTGCCTTTGTTTCTGGTCACTGTAGTTTTAAGTTTCGTTTACCTGGGCAATGTTCAGTTTTTACCGCCGAACTTTTTAGCATTTATCAATCTATTTTATACATTCAGCGGCACGCCTTACAGCACTGTTTTATTTGTACGGACTCTCTGAGTGCCCTTCAGACTGTTACTGCGCTGTACCATTACCACCCGCTTGTACAGCGCATACATGACCTTCTCCACTCGCTTGGTGTCACTGGCATCAGCGTGTCCCTCATGTGGATTCCAGGTCATGTGGGCACCTCAGGTAATGAGTCTGCCGACGCCGCTGCGAAATCGGAGATTTTATTACCCAGATTTTTTACCTCTGTTGTTCCCTCGTCAGATTCGTGTGTTATTTTACGTCGCCGCATCCTCTCGCGCTGGCGCGATGAGTGGACGGCCCTCCGGGGGAACAAGTTGCGGGAGGTTAAGCCTCTCCCGTTAATCTGGGGTACCTCTTCTCGTTCTTCACGTCGGGAAGAGGTACTTTTAGCCCGTTTACGAATTGGACATTGTCGTTTTAGTCATAGTACCTGCTCAGTGGTGATCCCGCTCCGCTGTGTCAGCAGTGTGACGTGCCCTTAACGGTGCGTCACATTTTAACTGAGTGTCAAGTTTTAGCTCCACTGCGCGTTCGCCTGGGTCTGCCTGTTGGCATAGCAAACATTTGGCAGACGACGCGCATGCTGTAGAATGTCTTTTACGTTTTATAAGTGACATTGATTTTATTCGTCGCATTTGATGCGCTGAGCGTCTTTTAGCTTTGTTATTTTATTCTGTATGTTTTCATAGGGACTTACTCCCCAGTGACATATGGCGCTCATGTCCCTCGCATTCTACAGTTCTTGACACGTTTTCATCTTTTATTGGCTACGCTTTTAGTGTGTTGCTTTTTCAGATATATTTATTGTTATTATTGTTGTTATTGTTATTCTTGTTGTTATTTTTATTATTGTTGTTATTGTTATTGTTATTGTTATTCTATTGTTAGTTTTATCTTTTTGGACATCGCGGGTTAGTGTCCCGTTTTTTAATTATGCGGTTTTTTTTTACCTTTTATATTTTGACCTTATATTTTACACATTGTAAGGGCGCTGATGACCCTAGCAGTTTAGCGCCCTTAAACCGCATATCATCATCACCTTCTAGGTCCCATCCCTGTAACCACCTTCTTCATGCCATACAGATGGTGTTAGACTACCGTCCAGTCTAACCACCCCTCCCACACAGAAAGGTGCTCAGTTACCTTCTAGGTCCCATCCCTGAAACCACCTTCTTCATGCCATACAGATGGTGTTAGACTACCGTCCAGTCTAACGGCCGCTCCCACACAGAAAGGTGGTCAGTTTCCTTCTAGGTCCCATCCCTGAAACCACCTGCTTCATGCCATACAGATGGTAAGAAATCAAAGCTCAGACATCCTGGACATAGCAATCGCCAGGCACATTAACCAAAGAATAACCCTACAAGTCAGAAACGAACTCTCATCTGACCACCTCCCATTAATAATCTCTTTAGAAGGCCCGATTCTGATGTCACAGCCATCACCAAGGTACAATTACACAAAAGCAAACTGGGAAATTTTTGAACGCACAATTAGCGAAACCTCCCCGAGGAACAACTCAACTCCCAAGCGGAGCTCAACGAGGCCGTAACGCAGTTCGAACATGCCATCAAGCTGGCAACAATTACGGCAGTCCCAGTGCACGTACCAAAGGCACCCGACACCAAACTTGCAGCAGACCTTAAAGAGCTGGCTGCGGAACGAAACCGAGCAAGACGTAGATGGCAGAAAACTCGCCACATAGTCGATCTCGAAGCCTTCCACTACCTCAACAACTTGGTTAGGCAACGAAACTCAAATTACACTGCCCAACAATGGCAGAACACGCTAGAAAATCTTGATCACGAAACCAACTCAGTATGGCGCATTGCGAGATGTTTGACCCGAGATAAAGTACGCATACCCACACTTCACCACAACGGAAAAATAGCTACCACCGACCAAGAAAAAGCCGACACACTGGCAGATGCCCTTCAAGATACTCTTACCCCGAATGACACTCCATCTTGTCCACAATTCACAGCAGACACAGAGATGGAAACCCGCGACTTCCACCAACAACAATTGCACAACTTAGTTCGTAAAACCTGCCCATCCGAAATTAAATGGCTAATCAAATATCTATCCCAACGAAAAGCCCCGGGACCAGACAAAATACCTAACATAGCTCTTAAACACCTACCCGATGATGCGGTACAACTATTAGCAAAAATATTCAACTTCGTACTAACACGAGGGCTCTTCCCCGAAAGGTGGAAAATTGCCCACGTACTTCACTTCCCGAAAAAGCGAAAGAATCTTTCCAATCCCAATAACTATCGCCCTATTAGCCTACTGAACACATTAGGCAAGCTGCTAGAAAAAGTAATACTAAAAAGACTCAACGCAGCAATCATTAAGCGCGACATCCTCATCCCGGAACAGTTCGGCTTCCGAGCGAAACACTCGACGTCTCTACAACTTTTAAGAGCAACTGAGTACATCACTTACGGTTTCAACATAAGAAAGTCCACAGGAGCTTTACTCCTCGACGTGGAACGAGCTTTTGATAAAGTATGGCACGCGGGAATTCTGAAAAAGCTAGCCTCATTAGGCATTCAGGACTCGCTAGTAAAAGTAATGTCCAACTACCTTAAGGACAGAAAGTTCCAATCTTCTGTGAACAACAGCCGGTCCTCCATTAGACCTATCAAAGCGGGCGTCCCTCAAGGAAGCATACTCGGGCCCACACTGTTCAACTTATACATTAACGACATCCCGAAAACTGCAAACACCACCCTCTACATATACGCGGACGATACAACAATAATGGCGCAATCGTTTCAACCACAAGCCATACACACCCGTCTCCAAAATGCTCTCCGAGAGCTGGAGAGTTGGCTCACGAACTGGCGAATCAAAGTAAATGCCCCAAAAACCCAAGCAATAATCTTCACGAAACGAACAAATCACAGATTACCAAGACACAGTTTACAACCACTCACACTCTTTGGTGAGAACATAAACTGGACATCGAATGTAACATGGCTAGGGCTTAAAATGGACCAAGGATTAACCTGGAAACCACACATAAATCAAGTCAGGGGAAAAGCAAATGCCCAATTGGGCAAATTATACCCTCTAATAAACCTAAATAATCAACTAAACCTTAAATTAGGCCTAACCCTCTACAAAACATTAATTCGCCCCATTCTAACCTATGCGGCGCCTGTGTGGGGATACGCCGCTAAAGCACACATCAAACGAATACAAAATTGCCAAAACAAAATCTTACGTCTAGTATCAAAAGTACCAAGGATAGCTCCAGCTGACATACTACACAATGAATTAAAAATCACACAATCGAGGAATTTATTAAGAAACTCACGTTTGACACATACAAAAAGCTTCCTACACATCACAACGCTCATGTTCACAACTTAGGCAACTACACGACAGAAGCGAACAAACATAGGCGTCCTCTTTCAATTTTCGATCGAACATTGTTCCACTACGAGATAGAGCCTAACATCCAAGAATTCCTAGAGAACCTCCTAAGACTCCCCTAAATACCACAAAACGGACTAAAACTAATATCACTTCATGACCTTCTCACTGTTACAGAGTTCCAGTCCATGTAGAAGCCTTCAAGTCCTTGCGCTACCCAGCCAAGGCGGCTCCGGGAGAAGAAGGCCTCCCCACGTGACACACTCGTGCAGCTGCGCCGAGATGGGTTGGCTGCTTATCTGTGTGGGCACAACGACGAACGGCTTCATCCAAGGACCAAGAGAGGACGAGCAAGACAGCCTTGCAAATCGGACGACCCAGGACATCCTCCTGGCTGAAATATTTGACGACCTTCCCAAGGGAAGGAACTCAGTAGCACTCATGACGACAGGCTATGCCCATAGCCTAAGAGTATTTCCTTAAAACTTTATGCTATAACATCGATTAGACACACAATAATAACGATTGCACTAATCTGCAAGAAAGTAAACCCTAGTAATACCATAGAAAGTATCCAATTAGTATAATATCACTATTACCTAGTATAATGCACGATTAATCACCCGGGGTTACTCAGGGCATTTGTCATGTGTAATTCCGGGTAACTAACTATTGACGCGCTCGCATGCATTGCATGCCAGCTACACACCTTTCATTGACTAACCGGGGTGCTATGCGGGACCCGACTAAAATTGCACGAACTTATTTCTAGCTTTCATAGATTAACACGTGGTGGGGTTTTTTAGTGGGTATTCCGCGCTTTGAGCGGCGAGCCCCACATATCCCCTCAGCCATTGCACACCGGCTGGGGGTCGAATGCAGCAATGCATTTTTCCCCCCACGGAAAAAAAAAAAAAAAAGATGGTGTTAGACTACCGTCCAGTCTAACGGCCGCTCCCACACAGAAAGGTGGTCAGTTTCCTTCTAGGTCCCATCCCTGAAACCACCTTCTTCATGCCATACAGATGGTGTTAGACTACCGTCCAGTCTAACCGCCCCTCCCACACAGAAAGGTGCTCAGTTACCTTCTGGGTCTCATCCCTGTAACCACCTTCTTCATGCCGTGCAGATGGTATTAGAGTACCGTCCAGTCTTACCGCCGCTCCCACACAGAAAGGTGGTCAGTTCCCTTCTAGGTCTCATCCCTGTAACCACCTGCTTCATGCCGTGCAGATGGCATTAAGGTGCTGTCCAGTCTAACCGCCTCTCCCACACAGAAAGATGGAAAATTAACCGTCTAGGTTAAACCCCTTATAACCACCTGCTTCATGCCGTGAAGATGGCATTAAAGTGCTGTCCGGTCTAACCGCCGCCACCACAAAGAATGGTGGTCAGTTACCTTCTAGGTCTCATCCCTGTAATCACCTGCTTCATGGGGTGCAGATGGTATTAGAGTACTGTCCAGGCTAACAGCCGCTCCCACACGGAAAGGTGGTCACTTACCTTCTAGGTCTCATCCCTATAACCACCTGCTTCATGTTGTGCAGATGGTATTAGACTACCGTCAAGTCTAACCGCAACACCCACACAGAAAGATGGACAATTAACCGTCTAGGTCTCATCCCTGTAACCACCTTCTTTATGCCGTGCAGATGGTATTAAGGTGCTGTCCAGTCTAACCGCCGCCACCACACAGAAAGGTGGTCTGTTACCTTCTAGGTCTCATCCCTGTAACCACCTGCTTCATGCCGTGCAGATGGCATTAAGGTGCTGTCCAGTCTAACCGCCGCCACCACACAGAAAGGTGGTAAGTTACCTTCTAGGTCGCATTCCTGTAACCACCTGCTTCATGCCGTGAGATGGTATTAGACTACCGTCCAGTCTAACCGCCGATCCCACACAGAAAGGTGGTCAGTTACCTTCTAGGTCTCTTCCCTGTAGCCACCTGCTTCATGGGGTGCAGATGATATTAGAGTACCGTCCAGCCTAACCGCCGCTCCCACACAGAAAGGTGATCAGTTACCTTCTAGGTCTCATCCCAGTAACCACCTGCTTCATGCCGTGCAGATGGTATTATAGTACCGTCCAGTCTAACCGCCGCTCCCACACAGAAAGGTGGTCAGTTACCTTCTAGGTCTCTTCCCTGTAGCCACCTGCTTCATGGGGTGCAGATTGTATTAGAGTACCGTCCAACCTAACCGCCGCTCCCACACAGAAAGGTGGTCAGTTACCTTCTAGGTCTCATCCCAGTAACCACCTGCTTCATGCCGTGCAGATGGTATTATATTACCGTCCATTCTAACCCCCGCTCCCACACAGAAAGGTGGTCAGTTACCTTCTAGGTCTCATCCCTGTAACCACCTGCTTCATGCCGTGCAGATGGTATTAGGGTACCGTCCAGTCTAACCGCCGATACAACACAGAAAGGTGGTCAGTTACCTTCTAGGTCTCATCCCTGTAACCACCTGCTTCATGCCGTGCAGACGGCATTAATGTACTGTCCAGTCTAATCGCCGCCACCACAGAGAAAGGTGGTCAGTTACCTTCTAAGTCTCATCCCTGTAACCACCAGCTTCATGCCGTGCAGATTCTTTTAGGGTACAGTCTGTTCTAACCGCCGCTCCCACACAGAAATGTGGTCAGTTACCTTCTAGGTCTCATCCCTGTAACCACCTGCTTCATGCCGTGCAGATGGTATTAGAGTACCGTCCAGTCTAACCAACGCTCCCACACAGTAAGGTGCTCAGTTACCTTCTAGGTCTCATCCCTGTAACCACCTGCTTCATGCCGTGCAGATGGTATTAGAGTACCGTCCAGTCTAACCAACGCTCCCACACAGAAAGGTGGTCAGTTATCTTCTAGGTCTCATCCCTGTAACCACCTGCTTCATGCCGTGCAGATGGTATTAAGGTGCTGTGCAGTCTAACCGCCGCTCCCACACAGAAAGTGGTCAGTTACCTTCTAGGTCTTATCCCTGTAACCACCTGCTTCATGCCGTGCAGATGGTATTAAGGTGCTGTGCAGTCTAACCGCCGCTCCCACACAGAAAGGTGGTCAGTTACCTTCTAGGTCTCATACCTGTAACCACCTGCTTCATGCCGTGCAGATGGTATTAAATTACCGTCCAGTCTAACGGCCGCTCCCACACAGAAAGGTGGTCAGTTTCCTTCTAGGTCCCATCCCTGAAACCACCTTCTTCATGCCGAGCAGATGGTATTAGAGTACCGTTAGGTCTATCCGCCGCTCCCACACAGAAAGGTGGTCAGTTACCTTCTAGGTCTCATCCCTGTACCCACCTGCTTCATGCCGTGCAGATGGTATTAGAGTACCGTCCAATCTAACCGCCACTCCCACACAGAAAGGTGGATAATTAACCGTCTAGGTCTCATCCCTATAACCACCTGCTTCATGCCGTGCAGATGGCATTAAGGTGCTGTCCAGTCTAACTGGCGCCACCACACAGAAAGGTGGTAAGTTAGCCTTCTAGGTCTCATCGTGGACAGATAGTCTTCTAGGTCTCATCCCTGTAACCACCTGCTTCATGCCGTGCAGATCGCATTAGAGTGCCGTTCAGTCTAACCGCCGCACCCACACAGAAAGGTGTTCAGTTAACCTTCTAGGTCTCATCCCTATAACCACCCGCTTCATGCCGTGCAGATGGCATTAAGGTGCTGTCCCGTCTAACCGCCGCCACCACACAGAAAGTGATCAGTTAGCCTTCTAGGTCTCATCCTTATAACCACCTGATTTCTGCCGTGCAAATGGCATTAAGGTGTTTTCCAGTCTTAACCGCCGCCACCACACAGAAAGGTGGTCATTTACCTTCTAGGTCTCATCCTTGTATCCACCTGCTTCATGCCGTGCTGGATGGTATTAGAATACCGTCCAGTCTAACCGCCGCCACCACACAGAAAGGTGGTCAGTTACCTTCTAGGTCTCATCCCTGTAAGCACCTGCTTCATGCCGTGCTGGATGGTATTAGAGTACCGTCCAGTCTAACCGCTGCCACCACAAAGAAAGGTGGTCAGTTACATTCTAGGTCTCATCCCTGTAACCACCTGCTTCATGCCGTGCAGATGGCATTAAATTACCGTACAGTCTAACTGCCGCTCTCACACAGAAAGGTGGTCAGTTACCTTCTAGGTCTCATCCCTGTAACCACCTGCTTCATGCCGTGCAGATGGTATTAAATTACCGTCCAGTCTAACCGCCGCCCCCTCAAAGAAAGGTGGTCAGTTACCTTCTAGGTCTCATCCCTGTAACCACCTGCTTCATGCCGTGCAGATGGTATTAAATTACCGTCCAGTCTAACCGCCGCTCTCACACAGAAATGTGGTCAGTTACCTTCTAGGTCTCATCCCTGTAACCACCTGCTTCATGCTGTGCATATGGCATTAAGTTGCGTTCCAGTGTAACCGCCGCCACCATACAGAAAGGTGGTCAGTTACCTTCTAGGTCTCATCCCTGTAACCACCTGCTTCATGCCGTGCAGATGGTATTAGAGTACCGTCCAGTCTAACCGCCGCTCCCACACAGAAAGCTGGTCAGTAACCTTCTAGGTCTCATCCCTGTAACCACCTTCTTTATGCCGTGCAGATGGTATTAGAGTACCTCCAGTCTAACTGCCGCTCCCACACAAAAGGTGGTCAGTTACCTTCTAGGTCTCATCCCTGTAACCACCTGCTTCATGCCGTGCAGATGGTATTAGAGTACCGTCCACTTTAACCGCCACTCCCACACAGAAAGGTGGTCAGTTACCTTCTAGGTCTCATCCCTGCAATCACCTGCTTCATGCCGTGCAGATGGTATTAGAGTACCGTCCAGTCTAACCGCCGCTCCCACACAGAAAGCTGGTCAGTTACCTTCTAGGTCACATCCCTGTAACCACCTGCTTCATGCCGTGCAGATGGCATTAAGGTGATGTCCAGTCTAACCGCCGCCACCACATAGAAATTTGGTCAGTTAGCTTCTAGGTGTCATCCCTGTAACCACCTGCTTCATGGGGTGCAGATGGTATTAGAGTACCGTCCAGTCTAACCGCCGCTCCCACACAGAAAGGTGGTCAGTTAGCCTTCTAGGTCTCATCCCTGTAACCACCTGCTTCATGCCGTGCAGATGGTATTAGAGTACCGTCCAGTCTAACCGCCGCTTCCACACAGAAAGGTGGTCAGTTACCTTCTAGGTCTCATCCCTGTAACCACCTGCTTCATGCCGTGCAGATGGTATTAGAGTACCGTCCAGTCTTACCGCCGCTCCCACACAGAAAGGTGGTCAGTTCCCTTCTAGGTCTCTTCCCTGTATCCACCTGCTTCATGCCGTGCAGATGGCATTAAGGTGTTGTCCAGTCTGACCGCCACTCGCACTAGAAAGATGGAAAATTAACCGTCTAGGTTAAGCCCCTTATAACCACCTGCTTCATGCCGTGCAGATGGCATTAAGCTGCTGTACAGTGTAACCGCCGCCACCACACAGAAAGGTGGTCAGTTACCTTCTAGGTCGCATTCCTGTAACCACCTGCTTCATGCCGTGCAGATGGTATTAGAGTACCGTCCAGTATAACCGCCGCTCCCACACAGAAAGGTGGTCAGTTACCTTCTAGGTCTCATCCCTGTAACCACCTGCTTCATGCCGTGCAGATGGTATTAGATTACGGTCCAGTCTAACGGCCGCTCCCACACAGAAAGGTGGTCAGTTTCCTTCTAGGTCCCATCCCTGAAACCACCTTCTTCATGCCATGCAGATGGTGTTAGACTACCGTCCAGTCTAACCGCCCCTCCCACACAGAAAGGTGCTGAGTTATCTTCTAGGTCTCATCCCTGTAACCACCTGCTACATGCCGTGCAGATGGTATTATCGTACCGTCCAGTCTAACCGCCGATCCCACAAAAAGAGGTGGTGAGTTACCTTCTAGGTCTCATCCCTGTAACCACCTGCTGCATGGGGTGCAGATGGTATTAGAGTACCGTCCAGTCTAACCGCCGCTCCCACACAGAAAGGTGGTCAGTTAGCCTTCTAGGTCTCATCCCTGTAACACTTTGCTTCATGCCATGCAGATGGTATTAGAGTACCGTCCAGTCTAACCGCCGCTCCCACACAGAAAGGTGGTCAGTTACCTTCTAGGTCTCATCCCTGTAACCACCTGCCTCATGCCGTGCAGATGGTGTTAGAGTACCGTCCAGTCTAACCTCCTCTCCCACACAGAAAGGTGGTCAGTTACCTTCTAGGTCTAATCCCTGTAACCACCTGCTTCATGCCGTGCAGATGGCATTAAGGTGCTGTCCAGTCTAACCGCCGCCAGCACATAGAAATTTGGTCAGTTACCTTCTAGGTGTCATCCCTGTAACCACCTGCTTCATGGGGTGCAGATGTTGTTAGAGTACCGATCAGTCTAACCGCCGCCACCACATAGAAAGGTGGTCAGTTACCTCACAGGTCTCACCCCTATAACCACCTGCTTCATGCCGTGCAGATGGTATTAGAGTACCGTCCAGTCTAACCTCCTCTCCCACACAGAAAGGTGGTCAGTTACCTTCTAGGTCTAATCCCTGTAACCACCTGCTTCATGCCGTGCAGATGGCATTAAGGTGCTGTCCAGTCTAACCGCCGCCAGCACATAGAAATTTGGTCAGTTACCTTCTAGGTGTCATCCCTGTAACCACCTGCTTCATGGGGTGCAGATGTTGTTAGAGTACCGATCAGTCTAACCGCCGCCACCACATAGAAAGGTGGTCAGTTACCTCACAGGTCTCACCCCTATAACCACCTGCTTCATGCCGTGCAGATGGTATTAGAGTACCGTCCAGTCTAACCTCCTCTCCCACACAGAAAGGTGGTCAGTTACCTTCTAGGTCTAATCCCTGTAACCACCTGCTTCATGCCGTGCAGATGGGATTAGGGTGCCGTCCGGTCCAACCGCCGGCCCAATACAGAAAGGTAGTCAGTTAGCCCTCTAGGTCTCAACCCTGTAATCACCTGCTTCATGCCGTGCAGGTGGCATTAAGGTGCTGTCCAGTCTAACCGCCACTCCCACACAGAAAGATGGAAAATTAACCGTCTAGGTTAAACCCCTTATAACCACCTGCTTCATGCCGTGCAGATGGCATTAAAGTGCTGTCCAGTTTAACCGCCGCCACCACACAGTAAAGGTGGTCAGTTACCTTCTAGGTCGCATTCCTGTAACCACCTGCTTCATGATGTGCAGATGGTATTAGAGTACCGTCCAGTCTAACCGCCGCTCCCACACAGAGAGGTGGTCAGTTACCTTCTAGGTCTCTTCCCTGTAGCCACCTGCTTCGTGCCGTGGAGATGGCATTATGTGCCGTCCTGTTTAACCGCCGTCCTCACACAGGAAGGTTGACAGATAGTCTTCTAGGTCTCATCCCTGTAACCACCTGCTTCATGCCGTGCAGATGGTATTATAGTACCGTCCATTCTAACCGCCGCTGCCACACAGAAAGGTGGTCAGATACCTTCTAGGTCTCATCCCTGTAACCACCTGCTTCATGCCGTGCAGATGGCATTAGGGTGCAGTCCGGTCCAACCGCCGCCCCAATACAGAAAGTTGGTCAATTAGCCTTCTAGGTCTCATCCCTGTAATCACCTGCTTCATGCATTGCAGATGACATTAGGGAGCCGTTCAGTCCAACCGATGTCCTCACTCAGAAATTTGGATAGTTAGCTTTCTAGGTCTCATCCCAGTAACCGCTTGCTTCGTGCCGTGCAGATGGCATTAGGTGCCGTCCTGTTTAATAGCCGTTCTCGCACAGAAAGGTGGACAGATAGTCTTCTAGGTCTCATCCCTGTAACAACCTGCTTCATGCCGTGCAGATGGCATTAGAGAGCCGTCCAGTCTAACCGCCGCCACCACACATAAAGTTGATAAGTTAGCCTTCTAGGTCTCATCCCTATTACCACCTGCTTCATGTCGTGCAGATGGTATTAGAGTACCGTTCAGTCTAACCGCCGCTCCCACACAGAAAGGTGGTCTGATACCTTCTACGTCTGCTCCCTGTAACCACCTGCTTCATGCCGTGCAGATGGCATTAAGGTGCTGTCCTGTCTAACCGCCGCCACCACACAGAAAGGTGGTCAGTTAGCCTTCTAGGTCTCATCCCTGTACCCACCTGCTTCATGCCGTGCAGAAGTTATTAGAGTACCGTCCAGTCTAACCGCCTCTCCCACACAGAAAGGTGGTCAGTTACCTTCTAGGTCTCATCCCTGTAACCACCTGCTTCATGCCGTGCAGATGGTTTCCAAGTTTCCAAGTTTTTATTCAACAGAAATCACCCTGTGGCTGGTACAGAGAGGCAATCTCACAGGTTAAAATAACATCAGGTGATACAAAACAGATACAGTGACACAAAATAATGAAAAGGAACCCATACCTGGGCGGCCAAGCGCCCCCAGGAGAACAGCCCCACTTGAACCAAAAAAGTAATGCACAAGAGAACAGAAACAGGGCGGTACCCCGCCTAGAATGTCAAGTAGGTAGTTAAGTTCACACAAAATGTTATGCATCAGCAAACAGAACAGTTCATAGCACTGATATACACGACGCAATAGAGCAGCCGCCGCAGCGGGAGCGCGCACAAGAGGAGGATAAAAGGTTAAAACTGACGCACACGGCGGTGCTTTCTGTGTCGAGGCTCGGCCGTGCCGATGTTCCTGACCAATGGGTTGGAGTGGCGACGAATGGCAGCCCACAAACGACGGCCACGAACATGCGTGACTTCCTCCAGGGTGGGCATCTGCAGCTCAGCCCGAATAGACTGATTGGTGGTGATAAGGGGCACACGAAGCATCCGGCGGAAACTAAGATTCTGGATCCTCTGAAGCGCCTGCCAGCTACCTTGCGGGATGCCAGCCCAGGCCACACAGGCATAAAGGAGAAAGGAACGGATAAAGGCCGCGTAAAGAATGAGCTTGGACCGAAGAGCAAGGGAGCGGCTGCGGAAAATCTGTTGACAGAGGTGAAGTCGCGCCTTCCCCTGGGCACGAACACGGGCAAGATGGGGGCGCCAAGTGAGAGTGCTATCGAGAGTAACTCCCAAATATCGAGTTTGCCGACGATACGGTAAGGCCCGCCCAGCGACCTGAAGAGAGAGCTCGGGAATCTTAAGCTTCTTAGAGAACAATAAAAAATGGCACTTGGCGGCATTAATGGCTATCCGCCAACGCGCAAGCCAATCCAGGAAGCTGGAGACATAGCGTTGAAGGGCCAGTTGGCCATAACGCAAATTACGGCAATGGTGGTAAAGAGCTGTGTCGTCGGCGTACATCAGGACGTGACATTGCGGCGAGGAGGGTGGATCCCGTGTGAATAAAGCAAAAAGGTAAGGGGCCAAAATGGCACCCTGTGGGACACCAGCAAGCATACACCGAGGGGCGGAACGAGCCGTGCCAACGCGCACAGAAAAGGTGCGATCACGGAGAAAACTGTAGAAAAGACGCAAGAAAGGACGGAGCTCCGGAACCTGATGGAAGACCTTAAATAGAATACCACGATGCCAACAACGATCAAAAGCAGCCTCAACATCGAGAAACAACGCAAGAGTACTGCAGTCGGCATTGAAGGCGGTAGTGACATCGTCAACAAACTTAAGCAATTGAAGATCAGTAGAGTGACGAGGGCGAAAACCGAACTGAAAATCAGGAAGAGCAATATGAAAAGGAACAACCGAATGGATGTGGAGAAGAAGAAGCCGTTCAAAGAGTTTCCCGAGATGGGACAACAGGCTAATGGGGCGATAATTAGATGCATCTCGGAGAGCGCGGCCCGGTTTAGGCAACATAATAACGTCGGCCGTCTTCCAGGCCGGAGGAAAGTAAGCCAGAGAAAGACAAGCATTGAAGACACGTGTAAGGAAGATCAAAGCGCAACGGGGAAGGTGCTTAAGAGCAATGGGAGAAACGAAGTCAGGTCCAGCAGCTTTGCTGGGGTGAAGACGGCGAATCGCCTGAGAAACCTGCAATGGAGAGAAGCGGAGATCCGAGGGAACCGAAGGAAGCTGAAGCCAGGAATGGAACCAGAGGTCAACCTGATGAGCGTGACCTGGGTCAACAACGGGATTATCCGTGAAGCGTTGCTCCAAAGAGGAGGCAAAAAGCTCGGCTTTGCCTGCAGCAGAGTCGACAGGCCCCGTCGGAGAGAGAAGAGCTTCGGCATGAGCAGAACCACGAGAAGAGGAGCGAAAACCGCGGAGAAGGCGCCAGAGGGAGCCGTCTTGGTGTGCGAAGCATCCCGTCCTCCCAGGCACACTCCTGACTAAGCATCAGAGTGTCCTGGATGTCAACCCGAAGGCGATTGACAAGACGACGATAGAGAGGCAGGTGGGTCTGACGCCAAAGACGCATCAGACGACGCCGACAAGCAATGAGATATGCAACGTCCGGAAAGTGCGGATGACGAAAGTGCTGGGGAATTGAAGTCGTAGACCGGAAAACAGCCGTACGCAAGGAGGCGGTAAAGGCAGCAACGGCAGAGTCAATGTCCGCAGGCGAAGAGCAAGGGAGAGATGAATCAACAAGGCGATGAAAAGTCGAGCGAAACAAAGACCAATCAGTGGAACGAAGAAAACGAACGCTGTCGGGTAAGGAGGAGAGGCAACCGGGAAGAAGAAAGTGAACCGGGGAGTGGTCGGAATCCAAACCCTGAGAAACCGTAAGGGCGGGGGAGATGGGAAGAGAACGAGAGAGAAAGATATCAAGCACATCAGGGTTACGTCCGGCCATCGAGGGCCAGTAAGTACAGTCCCGAGGAGCGGTAACACGCAAATCGGGACGGGAAAGAAGGAAGTCCAGGAGCCGAGCTCCGGCGAAGTTGGTGGACCGAGAGTTCCAGGACGTGTTCTTGGCATTAAAGTCTCCCGCCAAAAGGACCGGGCCAGAGCATACATCGAAAAGGCGGCGAAGATCGCGCACCATCGCATCCGGATGAGATCCTGGAGGGCGATAAACAGCAGCGACGGAGACGAACTGGCGGCTGATCGAGAACCGAACTAACGTGCACTCCAGGCACTCAAGAGCAGGGAGAGGAGGGAGGGAGAAGGAAATATGCCGGCGAAGAAAGACAGCAGTCCCACCACCGGGACGGCGACCCGGGCGATCCGAGCGGAAAATATGGTAGCCAGGAAGAGAAAAACGAACAGCAGGCTTAAGTTTAGTTTCCGTCACGCAGGCAACAGCAATACTGTGGCGCTGTAAGTAATGGAGAAATTCGTAACGGTGCGAGCGGAGGCCATTGGCGTTCCAGAGCAAACCGCAAATACCAGTTGGGACGGGCGGGGTCCGCTGCGCCATAGCCTAGAAGAGGGACTCAAGACATTCAAGAATAGCTTGAAACTTCTCAAAAACTGTGGAGCAAGACCGGAAACGAGCGACACAAGCACGAAGTCGGGCAAACAAAGTACGAAAATCAAAAGCGGCAAAAAAGGATAAAATTTCTTTCAAGTCGGAACCCAAAGCAGAATCCGACCCGGACGGAGGAGTACAGGAAACCTGAGGGGCGGCGGTAACAGGGCCACGACCACCAAGAGCCCGAGAAAAGGAGAGACCTGGCCGAACCACAGAAGACGAAGCAGGAGAAGGGCTAGAAGAACCACGTCTGGCAGAAGCGAGCTGTTTGCTGAGATCGGCAAGTTGCCGGCGATCACGCTCGAGCTGGAAGGTTTGGCAACCGCGGTAGCTGGCTGTATGGGCAGAGCCACAATTGGTGCAAAGGGGCGTAAACGACTCAAGCCCCTTATGGGGGCAGTCCTTGAGCATATGAAGGCCGCTGCATAACACACACCGTGTAGGAAGGGTGCACATTCGAAAGGTATGGCCAATCTTCTGGCAGTTGAAGCACTGCGTAATGTGGTTCTGTGTGCGATAGGCTTCGATGCGAACAATAACCTGGGCTAAAGTGCGTTCATTAGGAAAACGCTTACTGGACTCACACCGCTCCAACGTGACCAGAAACATGGGCAGCAACCGACCTCGAGAGTCCAGCTGCTTGCATTGGAGAGCCGCATATCCTTGTTGTTTGATAGCCTCCAGAATGTCGGCAGGGTCCATTGCGGAAGGAAGGCCCTTCACCACATAACGAAGCGGCTGCTCGCTCTTGGGCAGGAACGTGAAGTACATCAAGCTGGCCTCCCTGAAGGCGTCCAAAACGGGATGGAAATGCGCCAGCGAACGAAGCATAATCTTCAACCCATCCGGAGTATCTTGAAGAGTGAAGCCATCAGTGCCACAGAGACCGCGAAGAAGTGGGAGAACGTCTTTCAAGCGGCCGACCTCCGGCAGGATGATGCGGGGAGGGCGAGGCTCGACCACCCCAGGCGCGGGGGGAGGAGCAGCGGAAGTAGAAGGAGCAGAGGCGGACGCCGCGGGACGGCGAGAAGAGGAAGCAGAGGGGCCAGAACGACGCGGCCGAGGAGGCCGGGAAGGAACAGAGGGATGTGACGCAGAAGGCGGAGGGACCGCAACACCGTCATCCTCGGAGTCAGACAGGGGAGCAAAGCGGTTTTGCGTAGGAACAGCAGGAGAAGGGTGCAAGGTCTTAGTAAACTTCTTGGCGTGCGGAGAACGACCCTCGTCGTCGCTATCGCAGCGCTGGAATGAACGCTTGGTGCGCTGGGAAACCCAGGCAGAAGAAGCGGAAGACAAGGCACGGCGTTTAACGCCCAGCTCGCGTAACACACCTTCCAAGGCATTTGCCACTTGGAGCCATTTCTCCTCCCCAGGACGAGCATCCTGCAGGAGGGTTTGATAATAAAGCTTTTCGCTCTCCAGTTCGAGGACCTCCTTCTGGAGAGCCAAGGAGTGAGGAGATGGGACAAGTGGCGAAGGAGGCACGCCAGACGTGCCAGAAGGATCCGAAGGTAGCCCGGTGTCCATAACCTCAGGAACCGGAGTAGGAGCAGCCGCATCAGCACCAGCACCAGCCAAGGAGTCCCGGGTGGGAGCAACAGCAGAAGAATCGTCCATCAGGCAGGGGTGACAATGAAACCACCACCACCCAACAGGTCAGCCACCGGAACTGGAGAAGAGGCACCGGCAAGCCCCAAGAGGCCCACCGGTTGCGAAGCGCACAGGCGACCAAAAACGCTCGTTCAAAGCCGTCGGCAGCAACTCAGCGCACGAAAATGGGCAGGTTGCCCAAAAGCACTGCAAAGTCCAACAAGGACGAAGCCGCACCACACTCAGCCAGCCAATGGAGCGGAAGCTCTGAGAAGCAAGGTCCCAAGTCGAGCACTGAAGTGCAGGACCGGCGAAAGCAGATGAATGCCCAACAAGGCACAAAACTCCAGGAGAAGAGCCAGAGATACAGCAAGTGTAGCCTGACAAGTCGACCACTCGGTCGAGAATGAGAGCGTGTCGTGTGCAGATGGTATTAGTGTACCGTCCACTTTAACCGCCACTCCCACACAGAAAGGTGGTCAGTTACCTTCTAGGTCTCATCCCTGTAACCACCTGCTTCATGCCGTGCAGATGGCATTAAGGTGCTGTCCAATCTAACCGCCACTCCCACATAGAAAGTTGGTCAGTTACCTCACAGGTCTCACCCCTATAACCACCTGCTTCATGCCGTGCAGGTGGGATTAATGTGCTGTCCAGTCTAACCGCCGCCACCAAACAGAAACGTGGTCAGTGAGCCTTCTAGGTCTCATCCCTGTATTCACCTGCTTAATGCCGTGCAGATGGTATTAGAGTACCGTCCAGTCTAACCGCCTCTCCCACACAGAAAGGTGGTCAGTTACCTTCTAGGTCTCATCCCTGTAACCACCTGCTTCATGCCGTGCAGATGGTATTAGTGTACCGTCCACTTTAACCGCCACTCCCACACAGAAAGGTGGTCAGTTACCTTCTAGGTCTCATCCCTGTAACCACCTGCTTCATGCCGTGCAGATGGCATTAAGGTGCTGTCCAATCTAACCGCGACTCCCACACACAAAGTTGGATAATTAACCGTCTAAGTCTCATCCCTGTAACCACTTGCTTCATGCCGTGCAGATGGCATTAAGGTGCTGTCCAGTGTAACCGCCGCCACCACACAGAAATGTGGTCAGTTACCTTCTAGGTCTCATCCCTGTAACCGCCTGCTTCATGCCGTGCAGATGGGATTAGAGTACCGCCCATTCTAACCGCCGCTCCCACACAGAAAGGTGGTCAGTTACCTTCTAGGTCACATCCCTGTAACCACCTGCTTCATGCCGTGCAGATGGCGTTAAGGTGCTGTCCAGTCTAACCGCCGCCACCACATAGAAATTTGGTCAGTTACCTTCTAGGTGTCATCCCTGTAACCACCTGCTTCATGGGGTGCAGATGTTGTTAGAGTACCGATCAGTCTAACCGCCGCCACCACATAGAAAGTTGGTCAGTTACCTCACAGGTCTCACCCCTATAACCACCTGCTTCATGCCGTGCAGATGGGATTAATGTGCTGTCCAGTCCAACCGCCGCCACCAAACAGAAACGTGGTCACTGAGCCTTCTAGGTCTCATCCCTGTAATCACCTGCTTCATGCCGTGCAGATGGTATTAGAGTACCGTCCAGTCTAACCGCCGTTCCCACACAGAAAGGTGGTCAGTTACCTTTTAGGTTTCATCCCTGTAACCACCTGCTTCTAGCCATGCAGATGGTATTAGTGAACCGTCCAGTCTAACCGCCGCTACAACACAGAAAGGTGGTCAGTTACCTTCTAGGTCTCATCCCTGTAACCACCTGCTTCATGTCGTGCAGACGGCATTAATATACTGTCCAGTCTAACCGCCGCCACCACAGAGAAAGGTGGTCAGTTACCTTTTAAGTCTCATCCCTGTAACCACCAGCTTCATGCCGTGCAGATGGTTTTAGGGTACCGTCTTGTCTAACCGCCGCTCCCACACAGAAATGTGGTCAGTTACCTTCTAGGTCTAATCCCTGTACCACCTTCTTCATGCCGTGCAGATGGTATTAGAGTACCGTCCAGTCTAACCGCCGCTCCCACACAGTAAGGTGCTCAGTTACGTTCTAGGTCTCATCCCTGTAACCACCTGCTTCATGCCGTGCAGATGGTATTAAATTACCGCCCAGTCTAACCTCCTCTCCCACAAAGAAATGTGGTCAGTTACCTTCTAGGTCTAATCCCTGTAACCACCTGCTTCATGCCGTGCAGGTGGCATTAGGGTGCCGTCCGGTCCAACCGCCGGTCCAATACAGAAAAGTAGTCAGTTAGCCTTCTAGGTCTCAACCCTGTAAACACCTGCCTCATGCCGTGCAGATGACATTAGGGTGCCGTCCAGTCCAACCGATGTCATCACACAGAAAGTTGGACGGTTAGCTTTCTAAGTCTCCTCCCTGTAACCACTTGCTTCGTGCCGTGGAGATGGCATTATGTGCCGGCCTGTTTAACCGCCGTCCTCACACAGAAAGGTTGACAGATAGTCTTCTAGGTCTCATCCCTGTAACCACCTGCTTCATGCCGTGCAGATGGTATTATAGTACCGTCCATTCTAACCGCCGCTCCCACACAGAAAGTTGGTCAGTTACCTTTTAGGTCTCATCCGTGTAACCACCTGCATCATGCCGTGCAGATGGCATTAGGGTGCCGTCCGGTCCAAGCGCCGGCCCAATACAGAAAGGTAGTCAGTTAGCCTTCTAGGTCTCAACCCTGTAAACACCTGCTTCATGCCGTGCAGATGGCATTATGGTGCTCTCCATTCTAACCGCCGCCATCACAGAGAAAGGTGGTCACTTACCTTGTAGGTCTCACCCTGTAACCACCTGCTTCATGCCGTGCAGATGGTATTAAATTACCGTCCAGTATAGCCGCCGCTCCTACACAGAAAGGTGGATAATTATCCGTCTAGGTCTTATCCCTGTAACCCCTGTTGCATGCCGTGCAGATGGCATTAAGGTGCTGTCCAGTCTAACCGCCGCCATCACAGAGAAAGGTGGTCAGTTACCTTGTAGGTCTCACCCTGTAACCACCTGCTTCATGCCGTGCAGATGGTATTAAATTACCGTCCTGTCTAACCGCCGCTCCCACACAGAAAGGTGGATAATTAATCGTCTAGGTCTCATCCCTGTAACCACCTGCTTCATGCTGTGCAGATGGTATTAAGCTGCTGTCCAGTCTAACCGCCGCCACCACACAGAAAGTGGTCAGTTAGGCCTTCTAGGTCTCATCGTGGACAGATAGTCTTCTAGTTCTCATCGCTGTAACCATCTGCTTCATGCCGTGCAGATCGCATTAGAGTGCCGTTCAGTCTAACCGCCGCACCCACACAGAAAGGTGGTCAGTTAACCTTCTAGGTCTCATCCCTATAACCACCTGATTTCTTCCGTGCAAATGGCATTAAGGTGTTGTCCAGTCTAACCGCCGACACCACACAGAAAGGTGGTCAGTTACCTTCTAGGTCTCATCCCTGTAACCACCTGCTTCATGCCGTGCTGGATGGTATTAGAGTACCGTCCAGTCTAACCGCCGCCACCACACAGAAAGGTGGTGAGTTACCTTCTAGGTCTCATCCCTGTAATCACCTGCTTCATGCCGTGCTGGATGGTATTAGAGTACCGTCCAGTCTAACCGCCGCCACCACACAGAAAGGTGGTCAGTTACCTTCTAGGTCTCATCCCTGTAACCACCTGGTTCATGCCGTGCAGATGGCATTAAGGTGTTGTCCAGTCCAACCGCCGGCCCAATACAGAAAGGTAGTCAGTTAGCCTTCTAGGTCTCAACCCTGTAAACACCTGCCTCATGCCGTGCAGATGACATTAGGGTGCCGTCCAGTCCAACCGATGTCATCACACAGAAAGTTGGACAGTTAGCTTTCTAAGTCTCCTCCCTGTAACCACTTGCTTCGTGCCGTGGAGATGGCATTATGTGCCGTCCTGTTTAACCGCCGTCCTCACACAGAAAGGTTGACAGATAGTCTTCTAGGTCTCATCCCTGTAACCACCTGCTTCATGCCGTGCAGATGGTATTATAGTACCGTCCATTCTAACCGCCGCTACCACACAGAATGTTGGTCAGTTACCTTTTAGGTCTCATCCCTGTAACCACCTGCATCATGCCGTGCAGATGGCATTAGGGTGCCGTCCGGTCAACCGCCGGCCCAATACAGAAAGGTAGTCAGTTAGCCTTCTAGGTCTCAACCCTGTAAACACCTGCTTCATGCCGTGCAGATGGCATTATGGTGCTCTCCATTCTAACCGCCGCCATCACAGAGAAAGGTGGTCACTTACCTTGTAGGTCTCACCCTGTAACCACCTGCTTCATGCCGTGCAGATGGTATTAAATTACCGTCCAGTATAGCCGCCGCTCCTACACAGAAAGGTGGATAATTAACCGTCTAGGTCTTATCCCTGTAACCCCTGTTGCATGCCGTGCAGATGGCATTAAGGTGCTGTCCAGTCTAACCGCCGCCCCAATACAGAAAGGTGGTCAGTTAGCCTTCTAGGTCTCAACCCTGTAATCACCTGCTTCATGCCGTGCAGATGACATTAGGGTGCCGTCCTGTCCAAGCGATGTCCTCACACAGAAAGGTGGTCAGTTACCTTCTAGGTCTCATCCCTGTAACCAGCTGCTTCATGCCGTGCAGAAAGGCATTAAGGTGCTGTCCAGTCTAACCGCCGCCACCACACAGAAAGGTGGTCAGTTAGGCCTTCTAGGTCTCATCGTGGACAGATAGTCTTCTAGTTCTCATCGCTGTAACCACCTGCTTCATGCCGTGCAGATCGCATTAGAGTGCCGTTCAGTCTAACCGCCGCACCCACACAGAAAGGTGGTCAGTTAACCTTCTAGGTCTCATCCCTATAACCACCTGATTTCTTCCGTGCAAATGGCATTAAGGTGTTGTCCAGTCTAACCGCCGACACCACACAGAAAGGTGGTCAGTTACCTTCTAGGTCTCATCCTTGTAACCACCTGCTTCATGCCGTGCTGGATGGTATTAGAGTACCGTCCAGTCTAACCGCCGACACCACACAGATAGGTGGTCAAGTACCTTCCAGGTCTCATCCTTGTAACCACCTGCTTCATGCCGTGCTGGATGGTATTAGAGTACCGTCCAGTCTAACCGCCGCCACTACACAGAAAGGTGGTGAGTTACCTTCTAGGTCTCATCCCTGTAACCACCTGCTTCATGCCGTGCTGGATGGTATTAGAGTACCGTCCAGTCTAACCGCCGCCGCCACACAGAAAGGTGGTCAGTTACCTTCTAGGTCTCATCCCTGTAGAAGCATGAGCAACAACTGCCTATCATAACGCCGCTGGAAGTGTACAAGCTCATTAGGCATTTGCCTAATGGGAAAGCCGCCGGCCCGGACAGGGTGACTAATGAGGAACTCAAGCATCTCCCGAGAAAAGCCCTGGTGCAGCTCACAAAGATTTTCAACGCCTGTTTGAGGCATAATTACTTCCCCGCCACTTGGAAACGAGCCAAGATAATAATGCTCCCGAAGCAAGGGAAAAGCACCAGGCAACCTCAAAATTACCGCCCCATTAGTCTCCTGTCTGCTGTTGGAAAACTGCTCGAAAAACTTATACTTTGTCGACTTCAAAAACAAGTTTCGGAAATACATGAATTATCCAAATCTCAGTTTGGCTTTAGAAAAGGTCACTCCACAGAATTGCAATTATTACGCTTTGCGGATGACGTCACTGAGCAGTTCAACAATGATGCTTCAACGTTGGCGCTATTTTTGGACGTAGAAGCCGCATTCGACCGGTGCTGGCACAATGGCCTACTTTATAAATTGCACCACAATTTTCCCGGCCTTCAAAATTTCATGTACCTCATTCAGAGCTTTTTAGAAAACCGGCGCTTCTACGTCCAAGTGGGCCGCTCTTCTTCTCGGGAGCGAGATATGCGGGCTGGCGTCCCTCAAGGGGCTATAATGTCCCCCTTTCTATACACATTATTCACCAATGACTTTCCCGTGGACGCCAGATGCAAAATCGCAATGTATGCTGACGACACTGCAATCTACAATCACCACAAAAATCCTCGTTTCGGCCTTTTAGAAATGCAGCGGTATATTGACCGCTTCCTCTCGTGGCTCCACGATTGGAAGATAGAAATTAATGCAAACAAATGCCAGCTGATTTATTTTTCACGTAAGCTGCGCCTTCCGGCCATGGACCTAACGGTCGGTGGTCAAAGATTGCACTGTCGCCAGCAAGTTAAGTACCTAGGCGTCACCTTGGACCGAACATTGCGGTGGACTGCCCACCTAAAAGATAGCGCCAACAAAGGGCGGCAGCGGTTAAAGTTATGCGCCCCCGTCTTCCGCAGCAAACAGCTGAACTTAAAATCCAAACTTATTCTGTACAAATCCTTCATTCTGTCGGTGGTTCTCTACGCATGTGTGGCCTGGGCAAATGCATCTGCATCTGCAAAAAGGCACGTTGAAATCCTTCAAAACCTCTCCCTCCGAAAAATCCTTCGTGTTCCTCTCCTCACATCCAACCGAACCATCCTCCGTGAAACAAACATGCCCTCCATCCCTGATGCCATTACCAAACGTGCCTCGTCGATATGGGCGCGCATACGGGGACACCAGAACCCCCTAATCTCCAGCATCGGCAGTGGCGAGCCGAAGCACAGGAAACATGGCCGTATCAGAAAGTTTTAACGGCACAACGGCCCGCCATTTAGCGCGCCCATCACACCAGGCCCCAGGCCACCCCAACTACTGCAGAGGCCGTCACTACGCAACAACCATCCCGCTACAAGCTGCCGCACAGCAAAACGGCGGACTGTAAATATTGTGTAAATAGTGCTTTTGTGTTGTGTAATTAGTGTAAATATCTCGTGTGATAGTGTTTAGTTTTAGTCCTGGGACGTGCTTCGCATGGCCAGATGTGTGTATGTGTGTGAGAGCGTGTGTGTGTGCGTGTGTGTACATATGTATATAATGAAAAAAAAAAGTGTCTCAAAACAAATTTGATAAACAAAAAACTGATAAAGACTACAAACTAAAACTGTTCTCGGTGGCCTAAGGCTGGCCACCGCATGGGTTTTTTCTTTTTTCCTATAAGCGAATATAATCTAATGCTAACAAGCAAATTGTAAAAAATGTAAACATAAGCCTGTTAGCCGGGCCTAATGTACCGGCACCAGGTAATTTCCTTCAATAAATAACCTTAACCTTAACCTTAACCTCATCCCTGTAACCACCTGCTTCATGCCGTGCAGATGGCATTAAGGTGTTGTCCAGTCTAACCGCCGCTCTCTCACAGAAAGGTGGTCAGTTACCTTCTAGGTCTCATCCCTTTAACCACCTGCATCATGCCGTGCAGATGGCATTAAGGTGCTGTCCAGTCTAACCGCCGCCACCACACAGAAAGGTGGTCAGTTACCTTCTAGGTCCCATCGCTGTAACCACCTTCTTCATGCCATGCAGATGGTATTAGAGTACCGTCCAGTCTAACCGCCGTTCCCACACAGAAATGTGGTCAGTTACCTTTTAGGTCTCATCCCTGTAACCACCTGTTTCATGCCGTGCAGATGGTATTAGATTACAGTCCAGTCCAACCGCCGCTCCCACACAGAAATGTGGTCAGTTACCTTCTAGGTCTTATCCCTGTAACCACCTGCTTCATGCCGTGCAGATGATATTAGAGTACCGTCCAGTCTAACCGCCGCCACCACAAAGAAAGATGGTCAGTTACCTTCTAGGTCTCATCCCTGTGACCACCTGCTTCATGCCGTGCAGATGGTATTAGAGTACCGTCCAGTCTAACCGCCGCTCCCACACAGAAAGGTGGTCAGTTACCTTCTAGGTGTCATCCCTGTAACCACTTGCTTCAAGCCGTGCAGACGACATTATGGTGCTGTCTAGTCCAACCGCCGCCCCAACACAGAAAGGTGGTCAGTTAGCCTTCTAGGTCTCAACCCTGTAAATCACCTGCTTCATGCCGTGCAGATGACATTAGGGTGCCGTCCAGTCCAACCGATGCCCTCACACAGAAAGTTGGAAAGTTAGCCTTCTAGGTCTCATCCCTGTAACCACTTGCTTCGTGCCGTGCAGATGGCATTAGGGTGCTGTCCTGTTTAACTGCCATCCTCACCCAGAAAGGTGGACAGATAGTCTTTTAGATCTCATCCCTGTAACCACTTGCTTCATACCGCGCAGATCGCATTAGAGTTCCGTCCAGTCTAACCGTCGCTCCCACACAGAAAGGTGCTCAGTTACCTTCTAGGTCTCTTCCCTGTAACCACCTGCTTCATGCCGTGCAGATGGTATTAAATTACCGTCCAGTCTAACCGCCGCTCTCACACATTAAGGTGGTCAGTTACCTTCTAGGTCTCATCCCTGTAACCACCTGCTTCATGCCGTGCAGATGGCATTAAAGTGCTGTCCATTCTAATCGCCGCTCCTACACAGAAAGGTGCTCAGTTACGTTCTAGGTCTCATCCCTGTAACCACCTGCCTCATGCCGTGCAGATGGAATTAGAGTACCGTCCAGTCTAACCGACACTCCAACACAGAAAGGTGGTCAGTTACCTTCTAGGTCTCATCCCTGTAACCACCTGCTTCATGGGGTGCAGATGGTATTAGAGTACCGTCCAGTTAACCGCCGCTCCCACACAGAAAGGTGGTCAGTTACCTTTTAGGTCTCATACCTGTAACCACCTGCTTCATGCCGTGCAGATGGTATTAGAGTACCGTCCAGTCTAACCGCCACTCCCACACAGAAAGATGGACAATTAACCGTCTAGGTTAAACCCTTTATAACCACCTGCTTCATGCCGTGCAGATGGTATTAAGGTACCGTCCAGTTAACCACCGCCCCAACACAGAAAGGTGGGTAGTTAGTCTTCTAGGTCTTATACCTGTAACCACCTGCTTCATGCCGTGCAGATGACATTAGGGTGCCGTCCAGTCCAACCGCCGCCCTCACACAGAAAGGTGGACAGTTAGGCTTCTAGGTCTCATCCCTGTAACCCCTTGCTTCGTGCCGTGCAGGTGGCATTAGGGTGCCGTTCAGTTTAACCGCCGTCCTCACACAGAAAGTTGGACAGATAGTCTTCTAGCTCTCATCCCTGTAACCACCTGCTTCATTCCGTGAAAATGGCATTAAGGTGCTGTCCAGTCTAACCGCCGCTACCACACAGAAAGTGATCAGTTAGCCTTCTAGGTCTCATCCCTATATCCACCTGATTTCTGCCGTGCAAATGGCATTAAGGTGTTGTACAGTCTAACCGCCGCCACCACACAGAAAGTTGGTCAGTTACCTTCTAGGTCTCATCCCTGTAACCACCTGCTTCATGCCGTGCTGGATGGTATTAGAGTACCGTCCACTCTAACCGCCGCCACCACAAAGAAAGGTGGTCAGTTACCTTCTAGGTCTCATCCCTGTAACCACCTGCTTCATGCCGTGAAGATGGTATTAGAGTACCGTCCAGTTAACCGCCGCCCCAACACAGAAAGGTGGACAGTTAGTCTTCTAGGTCTTATACCTGTAACCACCTGCTTCATGCCGTGCAGGTGACATTAGGGTGCCGTCCAGTCCAACCGCCGCCCTCACACAGAAAGGTGGACAGTTAGCCTTCTAGGTCTCATTCCTGTAACCCCTTGCTTCGTGCCGTGCAGGTGGCATTAGGGTGCCGTTCAGTTTAACCGCCGTCCTCACACAGAAAGGTGGACAGATAGTCTTCTAGGTCTCATCCCTGTAACCACCTGCTTCATTCCGTGAAAATGGCATTAAGGTGCTGTCCAGTCTAACCGCCGCTACCACACAGAAAGTGATCAGTTAGCCTTCTAGGTCTCATCCCTATAACCACCTGATTTCTGCCGTGCAAATGGCATTAAGGTGTTGTACAGTCTAACCGCCGCCACCACACAGAAAGGTGGTCAGTTACCTTCTAGGTCTCATCCCTGTAACCACTTGCTTCACGCCGTGCAGATGGTATTAGAGTACCGTCCAGTCTAACCGCCGCCACCACACAGAAACGTGGTCAGTTACCTTCTAGGTCTCATCTCTGTAACCACCTGCTTCATGCCGTGCAGATGGTATTAGAGTACCGTCCAGTCTAACCGTCGCTCCCACACAGAAAGGTTCTCAGTTACCTTCTAGGTCTCTTCCCTGTAACCACCTGCTTCATGCCGTGCAGATGGTATTAAATTACCGTCCAGTCTAACCGCCGCTCTCACACATTAAGGTGGTCAGTTACATTCTAGGTCTCATCCTTGTAACCACCTGCTTCATGCCGTGCAGATGGCATTAAAGTGCTGTCCATTCTTATCGCCGCTCCTACACAGAAAGGTGCTCAGTTACGTTCTAGGTCTCATCCCTGTAACCACCTGCCTCATGCCGTGCAGATGGAATTAGAGTACCGTCCAGTCTAACCGACACTCCAACACAGAAAGGTGGTCAGTTACCTTCTAGGTCTCATCCCTGTAACCACCTGCTTCATGGGGTGCAGATGGTATTAGAGTACCGTCCAGTTACCTGCCGCTCCCACACAGAAAGGTGGTCAGTTACCTTCTAGGTCTCATATCTGTAACCACCTGCTTCATGCCGTGCAGATGGTATTAGAGTACCGTCCAGTCTAACCGCCACTCCCACACAGAAAGGTGGACAATTAACCGTCTAGGTTAAACCCTTTATAACCACCTGCTTCATGCCGTGCAGATGGTATTAGAGTACCGTCCAGTCTAACCGCCGCTCCCACACAGAAATGTGGTCAGTTACCTTCTAGGTCTCATACCTGTAACCACCTGCTTCATGCCGTGCAGATGGTATTAGAGTACCGTCCAGTCTAACCGCCGCTCCCACACAGAGAGGTGGACAGTTAGTCTTCTAGGTCTTATCCCTGTAACCACCTGCTTCATGCCGTGCAGATGGCATTAGGGTGCCGTCCAGTCCAACCGCCGCCCCAACACAGAAAGCTGGTCAGTTAGCCTTCTGGGTCCCATCCCTGTAACCACCTGCTTCATGCCGTGTAGATGACATTAGGGTGCCGTTCAGTCCAACCGCCGCCCTCACACAGAAAGGTGGACAGTTAGCCTTCTAGGTCTCATCCCTGTAACCACTTGCTTCGTGCCGTGCAGGTGGCATTAGGGTGCCGTTCAGTTTAACCGCCGTCCTCATACAGAAAGTTGGACAGATAGTCTTCTAGGTCTCATCCCTGTAACTACCTGCTTCATTCCGTGAAAATGTCATTAAGGTGCTGTCCAGTCTAACCGCCGCTACCACACAGAAAGTGATCAGTTAGCCTTCTAGGTCTCATCCCTATAACCACCTGATTTCTGCCGTGCAAATGGCATTAAGGTGTTGTACAGTCTAACCGCCGCCACCACACAGAAAGGTGGTCAGTTACCTTCTAGGTCTCATCCCTGTAACCACCTGCTTCATGCCGTGCTGGATGGTATTAGAGTACCGTCCAGTCTAACCGCCGCCAGCACACACAAAGGTGGTCAGTTACCTTCTAGGTCTCATCCCTGTAACCACCTGCTTCATGCCGTGCAGATGGTGTTAGAGTACCGTCCAGTCTAACCGTCGCTCCCACACAGAAAGGTGCTCAGTTACCTTCTAGGTCTCTTCCCTGTAACCACCTGCTTCATGCCGTGCAGATGGCATTAAGGTGCTGTCCAGTATAACCGCCGCCCCCACACAAAAAGGTGGACAGTTACCTTCTAGGTCTCATCCCTACAACCAGCTGCTTTATGCCGTGCAGACTGTATTAGAGTGCCGTCCAGTCTAACCGCCGCTCACACACAGAAAGGTGGTCAGTTACCTTCTAGGTCTCATCCCTATAACCACCTGCTTCATGCCGTGCAGATGGCATTAGAGTGCCGTCGAGTCTAACCGCCGCTCCCACACAGAAAGGTGGTCAGTTACCTTCTAGGTCTCATCCCTATAACCACCTGCTTCATGCCGTGCAGATGGCATTAGAGTGCCGTCGAGTCTAACCGCCGCTCCCACACAGAAAGGTGGTCAGTTACCTTCTAGGTCTCATCCCTGTAAGCACCTGCTTCATGCCGTGCAGATGGTGTTAGAGTACTGTCCAGTCTAACCGCCGCCACCACACAGAAAGGTGGTCAGTTACCTTCTAGGTCTCATCCCTGTAACCACCTGCTTCATGCCGTGCAGATGGTATTAAGGTGCTGTCCAGTCTAACCGCCGCCACCACACAGAAAGGTGGTCAGTTAGCCTTCTAGGTCTCATCCCTATAACCACCTGCTTCATACCGTGCAGATGGTATTAGATTGCCGTCCAGTCTAGCCGCCCCCACACATAAAGGTGGGCAGTTACCTTCTAGGTCTCATCCCTGTAAGCACCTGCTTCATGCCGTGCAGATGGTGTTAGAGTTCTGTCCAGTCTAACCGCCGCCACCACACAGAAAGGTGGTCAGTTACCTTCTAGGTCTCATCCCTGTAACCACCTGCTTCATGCCGTGCAGATGGTATTAAGGTGCTGTCCAGTCTAACCGCCGCCACCACACAGAAAGGTGGTCAGTTAGCCTTCTAGGTCTCATCCCTATAACCACCTGCTTCATACCGTGCAGATGGTATTAGAGTGCCGTCCAGTCTAGCCGCCCCCACACATAAAGGTGGGCAGTTACCTTCTAGGTCTCATCCCTGGAGATGCCGTCTTGCTTCGTCACGTGCCCACAGAGACCCCCAGAGCATTGCTGCTTGATCTTCTGCTTCGTGCCGTGCAGATGGATGCCCTCCAGTGTAACTGCTTACATTGTCTGTAGATAGATGGCATAGCATTCGCTATTACTACTTATTTTTCATTTTACTATTGTTTTAGACTTAAGGTGGAACTTTGGGTCGTGGCATTAAATATCCAATCCGGTATTTACCTTGGCGACTGAGGAAAAGCAGGATAAAACCTCAGACAGTTTGGTCGGACCACGGGAACCCGGGACCTCCCAAATGCGGGCCACAGCCTTATCGATACAGCCAGTTGCTTATAAAGGAAAAGAGCGTATCTCATTAAGATTATTAATTTGTGTTTGAATACTATTAGATTGAGCGATTCGCTGTTGTTTTTGAGGAGCATACCAACATTTAAACAGTTGACTCTCATGTTGGCCTACTTTTTGGAACCATTTCTAACAAATGTATATCGGAATTAATACCAAAATTGGAGAGAAAGATAAGCTTTTAGATCAGTTTGAAGGGTAATTTTAAAAAGGTAGGTTGTATATTATTTTCTGTCTGCTTGAGTGAACATCGCCACATCGTTTTGTGTTGCTGGGAACACTCCCACTCTCCTCGCGGATCTCTTCATTTAGAGATTCCTCGGATCGTGTAACTTAAAGGAGGTTATAAAATTAGATATGTTTACATTCACATGAATTTCTTTATCCACTATGGTTTATTTTTATAGGGCTTAAATATTCACACAAAACCTTATTTTTGTAATAGTAGGAATACTAGAGGGATGCGGGAAACTGAGTCGACAGTCATATATTTAAAAGCGGGTCGCTATATGCTTACCTTAAAATTCAATACCGTTTTCTTGACATCGCGAGAAATAGCTGAATGGTGACCGCTTCAAAAAACGACAAAAGTATTGAACCAGGAATAGCGGACATCTTGGAAATGACTGAGCCACAAATAAATGTGATGTTAGCTTTTCTCTGCTTCTTATGGTTTACCAGTCGTTCCACTGCACACACTATTCCATTGTAATGAGCACTTTACGAGGAAAGTACCTATTGCATAGTTTGCTGTTTCTTGAAAATCTTTGGAAGGTAACAAGTCTAGTATTTGGATTAGAGAAGATGTTAAGGGACGCCGTGACTGACTTTTCTAATGCTTTTTTTGTAATTCTAAAACTGGCAGACATAATGCGAGTAAATAGCTCGCAGCTTTAGTTCAAATATTTTCTCAGATAATTCAATTAAGTGTTTTTAATTGGCGAAAACAAATGCAAATTTGTCAGAGAAGTGACATTTTCTAATACTTTAGTACAGTGAAAACACACAGAAGTTGATGCCATTAACTTTTTGTTTTTATGAAGTTGGTGTTGTTGCTTGAATCTTTTGATAACACATTTGAGATTATGTTTGCATAGAAATCAGAGCAAAGCTGAAAACTTAGAAAAAACCCATACGGAAGGGGTCCAGTGGGGTTAAAGTGCGAGTTAAACATTTCACTGGGCTTTTATGTGGAAAAATGTTTGCCCAAAATGAATCGCAGGTGCCTATAGAATACTTGTGAGATAATTAAAAAATAGATCATGTCACTTTGACGTAAAAACTGAGTCCCAGTGACTTCTAGCAACGAGAGTTCATGGAAGTACTTTGTTTGAAATTCTATAGTAGTGTAAGTATGTTCGACAATGCTTGTTAAAAATAAGAAAAAAAAATATGACGCAGTTGATTGTTAAGACATTGACGTGACCTCCCCTTAACGCTTTATCACTGTACAGCCCGCCTACTCCTAATAACTACTTGCATTTCACACAGAAGTGTGTTAAACATCAAGGGAAACCTCCCGCCCACATTCCTCCAAGTTCTGGAAATGTTACATAGCCTATAAGTACTCTTTGGTGATGGAACAATCTTCGGTCGGAATGTCTGACTTCCTTAACCTCCCGCCCACATTCCTCCAAGTTCTGGAAATGTTACATAGCCTATAAGTACTCTTTGGTGGTGGAACAATCTTCGGTCGGAATGTCTGACTTCCTTAACCTCCCGCCCACATTCCTCCAAGTTCTGGAAATGTTACATAGCCTACAACTACCCTTTGGTGCTGGAACAATCATCGGTCGGAATGTCTGACTTCCTTAACCTCCCGCCGACAGTCCTCCAAGTTCTGGAAATATTACATAGCCTATAAGTACCCTTTGGTGGTGGAACAATCATCGGTCGGAATGTCTGACTGCCTTAACCTCCCGCCGACAGTCCTCCAAGTTCTGGAAATATTACATAGCCTATAAGTACCCTTTGGTGGTGGAACAATCATCGGTCGGAATGTCTGACTTCCTTAACCTCCCGCCGACAGTCCTCCAAGTTCTGGAAATGTTACATAGCCTATAAGTACCCTTTGGTGCTGGAACAATCATCGGTCGGAATGTCTGACTTCCTTAACCTCCCGCCGACAGTCCTCCAAGTTCTGGAAATGTTACATAGCCTACAACTACCCTTTGGTGCTGAAACAATCATCGGTCGGAATGTCTGACTTCCTTAACCTCCTGCCGACAGTCCTCCAAGTTCTGGAAATGTTACATAGCCTATAAGTATCCATTGGTGGAGGAACAATCATCGGTCGGAATGTCTGACTTCCTTAACCTCCCGCCGACAGTCCTCCAAGTTCTGGAAATGTTACATAGCCTATAAGTATCCATTGGTGGAGGAACAATCATCGGTCGGAATGTCTGACTTCCTTAACCTCCCGCCGACAGTCCTCCAAGTTCTGGAAATGTTACATAGCCTATAAGTATCCATTGGTGGAGGAACAATCATCGGTCGGAATGTCTGACTTCCTTAACCTCCCGCCGACAGTCCTCCAAGTTCTGGAAATGTTACATAGACTATAAGTATCCTTTGGTGCTGGAACATTCATCGGTGTTATGTCTCACTTCCTTAACCTCCCGCCGGCAGTCCTCCAAGTTCTGGAAATGTTACATAGCCTATAAGTAACCTTTGGTGGTGGAACAATCATCTGTCGGAATGATCGAGTAATTTTATCGATAGCTGCAGAAAGCTTTGCACTTTGTCTTTGGTCCCGTAAAAACTACCCAGTTATCAGATAATACGTAAACTCTTAACATATGCAAGGAGATATAGGTGAAGCTGGTGAATATGAAGATTGTACACTTCAGGTCACCAAGTTAACCTCTTTCTGGCACCATGGAGATAAATGCACTTGTTAATTGTGAGATATGAATGTTAGCAATGTTTTTCTCTCTATACAGGATTATTTAGCATTCCTGCTAATTGTAGCACAAGTAGAAAGAAAATAAGCTAAAACTTTCTAACAGGGGGTTACTAACATATATTCGATTCTCTTTTGTTTTTATGTCGCTTCGTTGCTAGATTGTGACCATATTCTATTTATTGGAATGAATTAGTGGCATTTATCTTATTTTACGTGCATTTTGTGTCCAGTAACAACTATTTTGTACTCGTGGCAGTCTTCACGGCAAGTTTGTTCGTATTCCAGAACCTGAATCCTTTTAGTAATTTAAATTAGAGAGTGTTTTATGGCCCATGTCCGTCAGAATGAGTGGTGGAAGAATTATGAAGTTGACTTGAGTGGTTTTGAGATTTGCACACACACACACACACACACACACACAAGCGGTCAGAATAGGATTTTGGAGCCTCGAAACGTGTATTTCCAATGAAATCTCGGTATCGAAGTTTTGTGTGGAATAACAGATACAGAAAATGCTGTAAATGTAACTGAGTCTGTAAGGACCGTCTCAGAGTTACAACCGCATGGAGGAAGGATGTGGTTGGGGCGGTCCCTCGGGGCTTTACGTGAGAGGTGTTCTCAATGTCGTATGATATAATGGGAATTGGTACCTTCAAATAAAACATTCTCTTCTACACCAGGTAGTATTACTTCACTAAGAGTGGCAGACGGTTTGGAACGAATCTCACACTGTTAGGACAAAGGAATGTCGCAAATTTATCAGTTTAACATTTTATGACTCCACGTAATAATAGAAGCAAATGAAAATAAATTTCAAACGCTCATCCGCCACTGGGCATTCCACTATTATCTTAGAGATTTACTGCACAACATTCTATCAGCCTAGGTTCGAGTTTCCCCTTCTTTGCTGCGCGCGACTGCTGCAATAAATGTTCACTGAAGACAATCCAAACAAGAAGTAGTGAGTCACTAATGCCTTTATTGTGCCGCTGAGGATGCAGCACATGGACCTCATCTTGACAAACATTCTGACTTGTCGCTTCTCGTGCGTATTGCTTCTTTAATATGGGTTTTAATTTTATAAAAGTATACCACCTTGTAACCAATGAGAACACGCTTCACTCACAACTTTATACCTCAGTTACAGATCCTTCATGATTGAACTGTCACTTCGTTTCTTCTTCACCTTAATTCTGGGCCAGAACAGCTTCGCATGTCAAGCGGAAGGTTCTAGAAAGAGGGGCTACTAGAACATGCCGGAAGGAATGTTCTCAAACATGTAAGCGGCACACAATGACTCGCAGGTCACAATATCAAACCTGGGTGTATTTACGATGTCCGTCAGGCGAGTCCAGTGTTTAAACATGGCTGGCTATGTTGTATTTAGATATTTGTGGGTGACTGAAACTACAAAAAAGTCACTTGAGTTTTAATTTACCTAGACAGTCAAAACTGGGGAGGAATCCAAGTGCCTGTTTGAGGATTATAACGTTAATAGAAATAAATGCCATATGACATTAATTGACCTACTGGAATACTAAACTGGGTTGAAAATGTATTACTGTGTCAGCTGTTCGTTACAAATATTCCGCTAGATAGCAGTAGTGTGTTACGATAAGCTGTTCTCTTATCGGTGACTGGTCAAGAAGCCTTCAACCAAATGCTAGGAAGCAAATAAACATTGCGGGAATAAGCAGGCATGACTTAGTAAACCTACATGCAGAGAATAAACCCTGCAGTTGAGTTGAAAGGAACGTTTCTCTAGTAGAGCAAATATCGCTAAAACAAATGAACGTTTTGAGATACGTTAAAGGCTCTAGTGTGTGTGATAGTCCTCGTCATTTGTAGTGGTAAATCATAACAAATGGATGGGAGGTTACTCTACAAAAATTCTAGATCTCTTTAAAACACACAATTTGTTCCAAATTACCTTTCCGTGACATCAGCATTTCTGAGATATTCCTTTGAATTTATCAATACCTCTGTCATGTATTGGGAAGATTATACACTTTTAGCTCTAGCATAATACGACCCGCTTTTTAAACATTGACCATCACTTCGGCCTCTTTGTGCCTACAACGAAAGTATTTCATCTCGATTAACATGAAGTGAATAGGAAAACAAAAGTTTATAACAATGGTTTGTAGAAGCGTGGCTTCAGAAAATAGCTACATTTTTAAAATTTGATTAATTTGAGCATGTGTATATATAATTTGAAAGTGAGTAATTAATGTGACTGTATCGTTAAGGTTTGTGTCGAGAAATACGTCACTGGTTGTTCAGGATGGCCTCGTTGTTTGGAGCAGGAAAACTCACTGACATGTCGTTTGGTGGTTTCCCGGTTTCGCCAAGACTGTAGGTCTGAATCAAGTTGTCTTTCGTCGACCAGTGTTTACACTTCGTCAATTGTGTGTAACTAAATACTGATGGCAGTACTCTTGAGTCCAGGCCGCATTTATTAATTTTTTGCCAGGTAAAGAATACTGAAACAAAGGAAATGAAATCAATTTATTACAATATTAAAATTACAATGGAAAGAATTTATTGTACTGCTGCCTTGAAGGTGTTACTAAAAGGTAAGGGGATAGGGGAGACGCCAAGTATGATCATGAGGAGTCGCTGACTGACATCACATGTAGTCGACCATAATAATCATTTTTGGTTACCGGGGGCATGACAGTTGAAGGCCAAAACTGTGTTTGGACGTTTGTTTTAAAACCGCCTCATAGGATAAGCTTATTGAAATTCAGTCCAGCATATTATTGTATTTTGTGTTACCGGCGGCATGACAGTTGAAGGCCGAAACTTTGTTTGGACGTTTATTTTAAAACCGCCTCATAGGATAAGCTTATTGAAATTCATTCCAGCATATTATTGTATTTTGTGTTACCGGCGGCGTGACAGTTGAAGGCCGAAACTGTGTTTGACGTTTATTTAAAACCGCCTCATAGGATAAGCTTATTGAAATTCAGTTTAGCCATATTATTGCTATTTTGTGTTACCAGCAATACGCATGACAGTTGAAGGCCGAAACTTTGTTTGCAAAATTGTTTTAAAACCGCCTCATAGTATAAGCTTATTGAAATTCAGTTTAGCCATATTATTACTATTTTGTGTTACCAGCAATACGCATGACAGTTGAAGGCCGATGGCAACAAATCCTTGGACCGCCCGCCCAAGTATAGTGAGCCTCCGCGAAAGACTTTTACTGGCAATAAATCCTTGGACCGCCCGCCCAAGTATAGTGAGCCTCCGCGAAAGACTTTTACTGGCAATAAATCCTTGGACCGCCCGCCCAAGTATAGTGAGCCTCCGCGAAAGACTTTTACTGGCAATAAATCCTTGGACCGCCCGCCCAAGTATAGTGAGCCGCCGCGAAAGACTTCTGATGGCAACAAATCCTTGGACCGACCGCCCAGTATAGAGAGCCTCCGCTAAAGACTTTTGGTGGCAATAAATCCTTGGACCGCTCGCCTAAGTATTGTGAGCCTCTGCGAGAGACTTTTGATGGCACCAAATCCTTGGACCGCCCGCCCAGTACAGAGAGCCTCCAGGAAAGACTTGATGGCAACAAATCCTTGGACCGCTCGCCTAAGTATTGTGAGCCTCTGCGAGAGACTTTTGATGGCACCAAATCCTTGGACCGCCCGCCCAGTATAGAGACCCTCCGGGAAAGACTTGATGGCAACAAATCCTTGGACCGCTCGCCTAAGTATTGTGAGCCTCTGCGAGAGACTTTTGATGGCACCAAATCCTTGGACCGCCCGCCCAGTACAGAGAGCCTCCGCTAAAGACTTTTGGTGGCAATAAATCCTTGGACCGCCCGCCTAAGTATGGTGAGCCTCCGCGAAAGACTTTTGGTGACAACAAATCCTTGGACCGCCCGCCTAAGTATAGTGAGCGTCCGCGAAAGACTTTTGGTTTCAACAAATACTTGGAATTTCCGCCTAATTATAGTGAGCCTCCGCGAAAGACTTTTGGTGGCAACAAATTCTTGGACCATCCGCCCAAGTATGGTGAGCCTACGCGAAAGTCTTTTGGTGGCAACAAATCCTTGGACTGCCCGCCCAAGTATGGTGAGCTTACGCGAAAGTCTTTTGGTGGCAATAAATCCTTTGGACTGCCCGCCTAAGTATGGTGAGCCTACGCGAAAGTCTTTTGGTGGCAACAAATCCTTGGACCGCCCGCCTAAGTATGATGAGCTTCCGCGAAAGTCTTTTGGTGGCAACAAATCCTTGGACTGTCCGCCCAAGTATGGTGAGCTTCCGCGAAAGTCTTTTGGTGGCAACAAATCCTTTGGACTGCCCGCCTAAGTATGGTGAGCCTACGCGAAAGTCTTTTGGTGGCAACAAATCCTTGGACCGCCCGCCTAAGTATGATGAGCTTCCGCGAAAGTCTTTTGGTGGCAACAAATCCTTGGACTGTCCGCCCAAGTATGGTGAGCTTCCGCGAAAGTCTTTTGGTGGCAACAAATCCTTTGGACTGCCCGCCTAAGTATGGTGAGCCTACGCGAAAGTCTTTTGGTGGCAACAAATCCTTGGACCGCCCGCCTAAGTATGGTGAGCTTCCGCGAAAGTCTTTTGGTGGCAACAAATCCTTGGACTGCCCGCCCAAGTATGGTGAGCCTCCGCGAAAGACATTTGATGGCAACAAATCCTTGGACCGCCCATCTAAATATAGTGAGTCTCCGCGAAAGATTTTGCCGGCAACAAATCCTTGGACCGCTCGCCCAAGTGTAGTGAGCCTACGCGAAAGACTTTTAATGGCAACAAATCCTTGGACCGCCCGCCCAGTATAGAGAGCCTCCGCGAAAGACTTTTGATGGCAACAAATCCTTGGACATCCCGCCTAAGTATAGTGAGCCTCCGCGAAAGATTTTGCCGGCAACAAATCCTTGGACCGCTCGCCCAAGTGTAGTGAGCCTATGCGAAAGACTTTTAATGGCAACAAATCCTTGGACCGCTCGCCCAAGTATAGTGAGCCTATGCGAAAGACTTTTAATGGCAACAAATCCTTGGACCGCTCGCCCAAGTATAGTGAGCCTCCGCGAAAGACTTTTGATGGCAACAAATCTTTGGACCGCTCGCCCAAGTATAGTGAGCCTCCGCGAAAGACTTTTGATGGCAACAAATCCTTGGACATCCCGCCTAAGTATAGTGAGCCTCCGCGAAAGACTTTTGATGGCAACAAATCCTTGGACATCCCGCCTAAGTATAGTGAGCCTCCGCGAAAGACTTTTGATGGCAACAAATCCTTGGACCGCTCGCCCAAGTATAGTGAGCCTCCGCGAAAGACTTTTGATGGCAACAAATCCTTGGACATCCCGCCTAAGTATAGTGAGCCTCCGCGAAAGACTTTTGATGGCAACAAATCCTTGGACCGCCCGCCTAAGTATAGAGAGCCTCCGCGAAAGACTTTTGATGGCAACAAATCCTTGGACCGCCCGCCTAAGTATAGTGAACCTCCGCGAAAGACTTTTGAAGGCAACAAATCCTTGGACCGCCCGCCCAAGTATAGTGAACCTCCGCGAAAGACGTTTGATGGCAACAAATCCTTGGACCGCCCGCCTAAGTATAGTGAGCCTCCGCGAAAGACTTTTGAAGGCAACAAATCCTTGGACCGCCCGCCCAGTATAGTGAGCCTCCGCGAAAGACTTTTGAAGGCAACAAGTCCTTGGACCGCTCGCCCAAGTATTGTGGACTTGAATGCCTGTGCGTGTTGAAATTTGAGTTTTTCGGAAGAAGCTTCTAAGGTGGTTGAAATTCAACAAACCAGTGTTTTCACTCATTATTGCCTGCTTTTTATTAATGTGATTATATATCGTACTGTATGTTTGCACTGAATTTGGACACATAATTTTTTATGTTTTCTTTTTGTCCTTTTCCTTAAGTTTATGGTGTTCAAAGTTTGTGTTATTTTTGTACTAGGATGTAACCAGAGTGTGGCGCTGATCGCCCCAGTAATTTTGCGCCATCCAAGAGCTACCATTGCTGCTGGTTTATTAACAGAGGTATGATACCTGTATGAGGCATAATTTTAACATTCCTTGGCGTGACTCGGTGAAATTTAATAGATCTTCTATGATTTACGGTTTGAAATTATTTAGTTCCGTGCCTAACAATATTAAATCCACAAGTAATTTTAAGCATTTTAAAAGTAATTGTAAAATTTTTAAATTAAAATGTCCTATTATAATTTTCATGCAATTAAGTTGTAATTATGTGGCTTACAGCTCGTAAGCTCTACGAGATAAGAATATCTGAACGCTTTAGTATCCTTCCTTCTTGGAACGTAGGTATACACTTAAATGTAACTCCCCGTTTGAGTGGAAATATGAATTGTTTAGAGCAATGACAAGAAAATCGTTAGGTTTGGATCTTATTGCTTTATCTGAAGGATAATGCAAGAAAAAAGAACTTAATACTTCTCACCATTGTTTGAAAACTTGTATGAAAGACGAAAATTCATCTCAGTGACCTTTGCAGGCATTCCACTGCATTTAGAGAGTAATGCAATTAATGATAAGTAACTAGGACATGAGCGACATGTAAGATACATATAACATTACATTGTTTTTTGGAAATAACAAATGAACAATAATATGTCAAACACTAGCCAGTATTGATATCACATTACATTAGCATTATAACAGCTCTTTAAAATATAAATATACAATGTTACTCATACTCAGGGGTTTTACATACAAACAGATGGTCGCCTGGTACATCTACTGTTGCCTGTTGTTATTGCTACCATGACCATTGTGCGTGTCATGACTAGGCTGCACTAAAATTCATGTGCTCAGAAATAAAGAAAATGTAGATTAAAGCTTGAAAATGTGCACCTTGTTTAGACCAATAACTCAACAAGTTTCGTCCATATATTGGAGGATATACAGAGGAGTCCAAAACGATGTAAATATTCGATATATCCGGAACAAAATGACAATTCTTGCGCAGTGATTTTGCTTTCAGAAATATGGTGCTTCACCTCACTGCCAGGACACTGTTGGACGATAGGTGTCACTGAATACCTCCACACCTAACACCTATGAAGAATGAAGTTTATTAAGACAGCTAGCTAAACTTATGCGTATGAAAATCCATCCACGCATCGTGCTCAGCCATCACACACTGATGTCCGTAGTTCGCTCAGTAGTTGAGCGCCGTGGACGCTGTAGAGCTGCTGATGGTGGTCACTGACACCTGTTGAGAAAGCATTTAACTACATTAATGTGCAAGAATTGTAAGTCTATATGATTTTGATTATCAAAGAGTGAGTACATAGCTTTGGGCCCCTCTGTATATTTACATCAAATTTCAATCTTATTGTTACTACAACAAATTACAATGTATTTCTCCGAATGCTCAGATATAAATCCTTTTCGGTAAGTACATACTTTGGCAAGTGTGTTCTTAAGTCACCGAACATATTCTTTCGGTTTCACATAAATTTAGAGGACAGTACTTAAAAGCTGCTGTTTCTTTAGGTGTGTAATTCTCATTTGTCTGAGACTCACCTTGTAGAGCTCCACAAATATTTTTCACTGCTTCCAAACCTGGATTTACTTCCTCAATTTTCTTCATCTTATACCCACTGGCCGTGTTAGTTTCTTGAAAGAGGTTGTGACAGTGTTCAACAAATTCACTTTACTAGTCAGCTGGAGATCACGTTCCTCAAGTTGCGTTATTATTTCAGGAAGTGTGCGCCCATATACGAAATTTCACTTTGAATTCGCACTCATCTGCTGTCAATATTTATACAGACCGCATCCTGTGAATTCAGCAAATGAGGTACCTAAGGACAAGCGTATAATGAATTAATTAAGAAGAAAATAAGGACAATTTTAGGCCTGCCTCCTACTATTAAAGTAGAATGATGCAGTATACAGGGTGAATCACCCAAAATTTGCACCGCAAATATTTCGGAAATGGAAAGTGCTATTGATGTGCAGTTTTCACAGCATTGATTGGTAGTCAGGGGCTCGTACATTTAACCTATAAACAGATTTTAATAATACTGAAAAAGTGTATTTTTGAGCAAACATGCAATTTTTTAAATGGAACAGTGCCTAGTTACATCAACAGAATAAAGGTAGGGTAAATAAGAATGTCAATGGTCTTTGTTGCAAGATTCTTGTGCAAGTGGTTTACGAGAAATCGTATTTTGAAAAGTTTCCACCCCGACAATTGTTTTTCCCATTCAGCCTGCTTAGTTGCTGGGCACGATGTTGTTATGTTTGTTTGCATGTGTTTTCTGTTCATTGATTGCATTGCGACTTTCTGGTCAGTTAATTTGTGACAGTTCAAGCAGGAAGTCGTGAGTGGAAGATGGGGTTTACTAATGCAGACATGCTCATGGTGTATGGCGAATGTAGGAAGATTGCAGTTCGTTCCTGTACGGTGTATGCGGAAACGTATCTCAATAGATGTCAACCATCTCGGCAATTATTTATCAACCTCTTTAACCAATTACGTGAAAGTGGTACTGTAACACCTAGAAAACGTAGAAGAAACAAACACGTGACTGGAGAAGAGGCAGAAAGTAATGTTTTGGCTGCCGTTTCAGTAGATCCGCAAGTTAGTTCCCACACAATCGCACGTGGAAGTGGCATAAGCCAGGCAAGTGTACTGTGGATTCTCCATCGACTTACACCATGTAGGTTTCATCCCTATCGCATCTCTCTCCATCAAGAGCTTCATGGAAACGATTTTGAGAATCGTGTTAACTTTTGTGCATGGGCATTAAGACATGATACTCCAGATTCATCATGTATCTTGTTTAGTGATGAGGCAACATTTACTAATCATGGCCAGGTACATGCACTATTGGTCTGTTGACAATCCCCGTTGACTTCGTCAGGCGGAACGTCAGCGTCCATGGAGTAAACGTGTGGTGTGGAATAGTGAACCATCAGCTCATAGGCCCTTTGTCCATAGAAGGAACAATGAACTCGCACAAGTATCGCAGCCTCCTGCCAGACCATCTGTCACAGATGCTAGAACACATTCCTTTGCAGACTAGGAGGAACCTGTGGTACCAACATGATGGTGTCCAGCCCATAGCGCACGAAATACTACAGCTTGTCTTAACGGATTGTTTCCAAATCGTTGGATTGGACGAAGAGAACCTGTACCTTGGCCGGCCCGTTCACCGGATCTGACCCTTTTAGACTTTTTTTCTGTGGGGAAGCCTGAAAGACACTGTCTGCAAGGATGTACCAACTACACTAGATGATATGAAACTTCGTATTACTGCTGCCTGCTCTGAAATTTCCGCTGAAATGCTAGAACGTGTGCAGCAGTTTTTCCAATGCAGACTGGAAGCGTGCATTGAAGCTGCCGGTGGTCATTTTGAACACAACCTTTGAAGGGCTATGTTCTTTTTACTTGTAAGAATCCACAGAAGTATTGTAATTCCCTTTTGTTTTTCTTTAGTTTGTGCTACCACAGGTTATACAAGTGTCGGTGCGTAAAAGTTTCAAAATAAGATTTCTCGTAAACCACTTGCACAAGAATCTTGCAACAAACACCACTGACATTCTAATTTACCCTACCTTTATTCTTTTGATGTAACTAGGCATTGTTCGATTTAAAAATTGTATGTTTGCTCAAAAAATACACTTTCTCGGTATTATTAAAATCTGTTTATAGGCTAAATGTACGAGCCCCTGACTACCAATCAATGCTGTGAAAACTGCAAATCAATAGCACTTTCCATTTCCGAAATATTTGCGGGGCAAGTTTTAGGTGATTAACCCTGTATTCAAGAAATTTACTATTGAAGTTGAAAAAATAAAGTTGCTGTTTATTTTGTAAACAAGTAAAATGTAAACCTAATGCAGTGCAGCCTTTAAAAATCCTTGCTATTTGCCCTATTTACAAAATTTATCTCTATTTAAATTATAGAGAGGTATATACAGTTGAACTTGGATCTATGCATCAATGAAAAGTGCAAATATTTAAACTTAAGTTAGCTAACTCAGAATACCAACTTTTTTAATATAATGATAGTGCGAACAGTAGTAAAATGCAGCAGTGATCCAGGTTGCCCCTCTAGCTCTGGGGAAGGGGAGTTTCTCTGAATAGTAATAACCTTGCCGGAGCTTTAAAAACACTTTTGAACTCAATAATTAAAATTGTTAGTCTTGTGGTGCTGTGAATGAATCTCTTGAGCGGCATGACGTTGGCCATGGAGAATACAAGCTATTTGGATCATTTTGGGGTAGCGCCCGCGCTGCTTTTAGCATATATGCTGCACTAACATTAAGAATGCCAAGAATCTCTCTTCATGTTCTTTGTTTGCCCACAATGAGCCTGTAAATAAAACAAACATTTAGACACAAGTCATTTCCTAATTTATATAATATATTCAGTCATTTTGAGCATAACACTTATGTAATGCATTGGTCAGTACCTTAGAAATGGTAGCATGATTGGTTTTTTTCTAAGGCAGTGCACATAATCAGATCCAGCATTCCATTCCCCCCCACAACTATATTAGCCACATATCTCCCACCGGATTCTGAGTTTCGTTCATCGAAAATGTTTATTCCAATCACTTTACAACCATTTGTTTGTATTAATGTTGAAATTGCCATTGACACATACCTGCTCTGATTCATGGGGAGGTGTTGCAACAATGTTTGTTCCAATCACTTTACAACCATTTGTTTGTATTAATGTTGAAATTGCCATTGACACATACCTGCTCTGATTCATGGAGAGGTGTTGCAACAATGTTTGTTCCAATCACTTTACAATCATTTGTTTGTATTAATGTTGAAATTGCCATTGACACATACCTGCTCTGATTCATGGAGAGGTGTTGCAACAATGTTTGTTCCAATCACTTTACAATCATTTGTTTGTATTAATGTTGAAATTGCCATTGACACATACCTGCTCTGATTCATGGAGAGGTGTTGCAACAATGTTTGTTCCAATCACTTTATAATCATTTGTTTGTATTAATGTTGAAATTGCCACTGACACATACCTGCTCTGATTCACGGAGAGATGTTGCAACAATGTTTATTCCAATCACTTTACAACCATTTGTTTGTATTAATTTTAAAATTACCACTGAAACATACCTGCTCTGATTCATGGAGAGATGTTGCAACAATGTTTATTCCAATCACTTTACAATCATTTGTTTGTATTAATGTTGAAATTGCCACTGACACATACCTGCTCTGATTCATGGAGAGATGTTGCAACAATGTTTGTTCCAATCTCTTTACAACCATTTTTTTGTATTAATGTTGAAATTGCCACTAACACATACCTGCTCTGATTCATGGAGAGATGTTGCAACAATGTTTCTTCCTGTCACTTTACAACCATGTTTTTGTATTAATGTTGAAATTGCCACTGACACATACCTGCTCTGATTCATGGAGAGATGTTGCAACAATGTTTGTTCCTGTCACTTTACAACCATTTGTTTGTATTAATGTTGAAATTTCCACTGAAACATACCTGCTCTGATTCACGGAGAGATGTTGCAACAATGTTTATTGCAATCACTTTACAACCATTTTTTTGTATTAATGTTGAAATTGCCACTGAAACATACCTGCTCTGATTCATGGAGAGATGTTGCAACAATGTTTATTGCAATCACTTTACAACCATTTTTTTGTATTAATGTTGAAATTGCCACTGACACATGCCTGCTCTGATTCATGGAGAGATGTTGCAACAATGTTTGTTCCTGTCACTTTACAACCATTTTTTTTTGTATTAATGTTGAAATTGCCACTGACACATACCTGCTCTGATTCATGGAGAGATGTTGCAACAATGTTTATTGCAATCACTTTACAACCATTTGTTTGTATTAATGTTGAAATTGCCACTGACACGTGCCTGCTCTGATTCATGGAGAGATGTTGCAACAATGTTTATTCCAATCACTTTACAACCATTTGTTTGTATTAATGTTGAAATTGCCACTGACACATGCCTGCTCTGATTCACGGAGAGATGTTGCAACAATGTTTATTCCGGTCACTTTACAACCATTTGTTTGTATTAATGTTGAAATTGCCACTGACACGTGCCTGCTCTGATTCATGGAGAGATGTTGCAACAATGTTTATTGCAATCACTTTACAACCATTTGTTTGTATTAATGTTGAAATTGCCACTGACACATGCCTGCTCTGATTCATGGAGAGATGTTGCAACAATGTTTGTTCCAATCACTTTACAACCATTTGTTTGTATTAATGTTGAAATTGCCACTGACACATGCCTGCTCTGATTCACGGAGAGATGTTGCAACAATGTTTATTCCAATCACTTTACAACCATTTGTTTGTATTAATGTTGAAATTGCCACTGACACATGCCTGCTCTGATTCATGGAGAGATGTTGCAACAATGTTTATTCCGGTCACTTTACAACCATTTGTTTGTATTAATGTTGAAATTGCCACTGACACGTGCCTGCTCTGATTCATGGAGAGATGTTGCAACAATGTTTATTGCAATCACTTTACAACCATTTGTTTGTATTAATGTTGAAATTGCCACTGACACATGCCTGCTCTGATTCACGGAGAGATGTTGCAACAATGTTTATTCCAATCACTTTACAACCATTTGTTTGTATTAATGTTGAAATTGCCACTGACACATGCCTGCTCTGATTCATGGAGAGATGTTGCAACAATGTTTGTTCCTGTCACTTTACAACCATTGGTTTGTATTAATTTTAAAATTGCCACTGAAACATGCCTGCTCTGATTCACGGAGAGATGTTGCAACAATGTTTATTCCGGTCACTTTACAACCATTGGTTTGTATTAATGTGGAAACAGCCACTGAAACATACCTGCTCTGATTCACGAAGAGATGTTGCAACAATGTTTATTGCAATCACTTTACAACCCTTGGTTTATATTGGCATGAAAACAGCCACTGATGTCTTAGACAATACCGTCATAAGTAACAGCGCCAGTAACTATAATTAAGATGGCGGTGTTAAGATATCGCAGGCATGCGTTTCTTCGGGCGCTAAATTTGAGTGAAATATCTCCCAGTTTGGAACACAATTTCGTAGTTAAGTAAAATGTCGGGAAGCGATACTTCACAGTGGTCATTAACTAATGCCAATTGCTGCACTTTAATTTGTGAATATAGAACGGATATATTTACATATTTCAACTCAGAATTAATTCATGTTTACCATTTGAATTGATAAAATTATTTTAAAAATGGACCCCTATACATAACCCTTCCTTAATAATTTACTGGCTACGCTACTGCTGTAAGGCACAAACAAACTCCAGTAGAGTTCTAGTATTCAGATCCAGATACAAACTTGGTGAATATAGCAGCTTTGCACACATCTTGCTGAAAGAAACTCGAGACCGATTCCACGATTATTCATTTCACTGTGGTATTGCGCCACAGTTATGAATTCCTTTATCTTCACTAGTTTACAATTAACAGTAATATGAGGTGTTTTTCTGCTGTACAGTGAGTTATGCAACAAAGTTTATTGGGGATCACTGCTAGGAGCGGCTGAAAATCTTAACTTTAGGCTTAAGTGAAGTTTCTCTTTTTAAAAAGGCAGGTTAAAACTATGTAATTTTGAGTATAAATAGACAGCTACCTCGATCCCCCGTGCCCAATGAAATCCATTACTGCTCTCTCGCATGTATATACTCAATAATAGAGGAATGGTTCACATTATAAATGCTACTAATTTCTGCCCATTGATAACTTCTTTTATGTATAATCCAAGACAGGTGAGGCATTTATAAGAAAATTAAGGTATAGCTGCAATATTTGCGGCTTCAAACCTCACGATTATTTGTTTCGGTTCTGTAGAAACAAAAATAGTATTGCAGCTCATTCAGAGAGTAACATCATTGCTATAGTAAGAGTGTTTTCAGGAAAGGTTTGGAATAAAGTTATTTGATTTACAGGAGGACTTAATTCGATAACTTGCGTGTTAATACTGAGTGGAGGACCCCCTAACCGCTGGGCAATGCCTCTGACATTCTCAAAACGTTTTTCGGATAAATGAGCTAAAACCACCTCCATTTTTCCAAGAAACTTATAGTTTCCTACTTTATGCGTTTATATTGTAAGAATGACTGCCGCTTACGTTATCATTCTTTCCAAAAACAAAATAAAAAACGTGAATATTATATCTAAACTAACCTTAACACTTATTGGTGAAGGCCGCGAACTTGGAGGGTTGGCTTCGGCCAGCACCTTCCTATCGCAATCGTGAGTTGATTTTAGACCTACATGTGTTGGATTGATGTGAGATCGGAAAGGCAGTAGGCTAATCAAGAAGATGTTATAGAGTTAGCCAACATTGGAACTTGCTCACATACTAAGTTAAAGTATCGCAATTGAATAAGACTTCAGTAGAGTTAATATTTACTAACAAAGCAGTTTATAAAAGTCGTCACTGTACAAGCCTTAAACATTTGACTACCTTTGTATCCGTAACGAAGCATATAATGCAGTTATTTCTGTAAATGTTTATCTGGATTAAAATGAAGTACATATGTAGAAAAATAAGCTTTTGAATTTTATTTTTTAAGTGCAGTATTGGAGTCACGGATAGATCAGCTGTTATGTACATCCATGAGTTGAGTTCTCGAGTTTCTGCTGGATGGTTATCTGTCCGACAACAACCTCATCCCTTGCAAGAAACTCCAACATCTGGACTTCGCATACTATATAATTATAGGACCTCACCTTGGTGAGTACGGGGGTGGCGACCCCGAGCCACCCTGTCTCCTGGGGTCAGAAATAAGGAGACCTGGTCCTCCAGGTTGGGGGTTAAGCATGGGGCTCTCAACCGCACTTGTAAAAACCTTGTTAAGACGGATGGTTTGTTGTTGGCGACTTGGAATGTTCAAACTAAGTTATGACCTGGAAAAATGAAAGAAGTTGCAAATAACTTATAAGGCATTGGCTGGACAGTAGTGTTGCAAGAAAAACGTTGGAGTGGAAAAAGAAGAATAGATAAACAGGAATGCACATTATTGTATTGTGGATCAACTGAGCCTGGACTACACAAGATAGGATTTATTATCGCAAAGGGAATAAAGAAGAGCTTACTAGAGTTGGACCCGGTTAATGAAGGATTGTGTAAAATAGACTTAAGGTCCAATTTCGGAATGCGACTATACTTTCTGTGTCCGCATCTGTGGAGGAAAGGGTGAGTTGACAGGGAAGTTTTCGTGAGAGTTTGGAAGGAGTTTCCAGATACGCTGGTGTTGCAGTGGCGGGGAGGCAAGTGTTACTTGAACTAGGTTCGAGGTTGGTGCCTTGAATGGACAGTTTGTGATTGGAATTAATTGCATTATTAAGGAAGGAAGTTTCTCGTGTACTATTGTTTTTATAACTGTGTAGAAATGCATTATACGTTTACATTTGCTCAGGGTTAGTTCTTATTTGCCATATTCTGTGATATTTCTATTGCTTAATTTTTCCATTTGTTGATTTACTATTTCTGTTTTTGTACTCCTGGTGTTTCTCCCTGTGAATGCTCTGACTGTATTGGTTTTGTACCAGAATGTGATTATCTATATAACCAGAGCTGCTTCTGTAATCTGAGTTGCTTAACTTGTACTTGGTGCTGAGGGTGATGCTGATGATCGCCGCAGTTTTGCGCCACTCAAACCGCTATTAATACTAGTACCTTAATAAGCTATGTCTCTACTTCTTTTTAACTTATATATTGATGCAATTGCTAGACAAAGGATTAATAGTACATCTTTCTATTAAAATAATTTAATAAAACACTATGCGTTATCTTTATTGTTCGCAGAAGACCAGGTTATTATATCTAATTCAGAAGAAAATCTTCAAAAGTTAACGATTGCATTGAATAAAGTAGCAAAAGAATAGAACATGACAAACTCTCTAAGTAAAACAAAAGTGGAGGCGTTCAAAGGAAAAGAAAGTAAAGATCAAACATGATTATACAATATAAAATTGTGGAACAGGGGCTAGTATTTAAATATTTAGGATGCAATTTGTCATATACAACAATTTATCTTTAAAAAATGGAAGTCTTTAATTATTTTAATGGCACCGTAAAAAGAAATTTGATAAACAATGCAAGAAAAGACACAACACTAAAATGTTATAAAGTAATGACAGTACCAAAATTACTGCATGGGAGTGAAGAATGAATTATGATGGAAAAATACAAAACGAGACTCCAAGTAAGTGAAATGAGGTTTTTAAGAGCAGTGGCAGCATAGAAGAGGACAAATGTAGATATACACAATCTGAATGGAACAAAATAAGGAATATAAAACTAAGTGGATGAGTCATCTTCAAAGAATGAATATAGAGAGACTACCATTCCATTTTAAGAACTATAAACCAATAAGAGAAAGAAATAAAAGGTGACACGAACAAGATGTGTAGGTTACTACAGAGAGAAATGTCTAATGCATGAAGGAAGAAGAATAAACTAATATGCATCATATTATTTGGTTCTGTTTTATTTTAGAAACATGTTTCCAACTGAGTTATATATTCACCTTAAGCAAAATTTAGGGAGCTCAGAGTTGCATATTTCGATACAGGTCGTCTGTAGATAGTAAGAAATACCACGATAGATGCATTCGTTCATTAGTAGAGAGATTGTTCAATAAAAGAACATCAACACTAGTTTAGTGCTTTCTTGCTCATTTTAAGGAGGTGGCTATGAAAATGATGTCCATTTTTTGTACCTAGAAATAACTTTAATACATTGCCATCAGGGGGGTCTCTTCCCGCACCGTTTTCGCTTGTACTGCTTTCGGTCCGCCTGCTGCATGACGTCATCGAGAGTGAAGTTTTAGCTAGCCAGTATTCTGCACCGTACTTTTCGTATAATATTCTCGTTATACGATCTGTTTCGACCCTGTACTACTTGAAACAAAATCGCATCTATAACTAGACTTAGTCTTGGAAATAATAAACACAAACCTGTCTTTTTACAGCTAAATACCCAACTGGCGCCAATTTCATTTCTCCTTGAAATATTCACTAAAACGCTGTCGATATATGAAATTTGGTCTTGAGGGATGACTTACAGCATACATGTTATTCAAAGAATGAGAGATATGTAGATATAAAGCAGATATTTGTTATATTAAAGTTGTTCAGAAGCTCTAAGTTGCAAGCTTTAAAACCATTTTCTTAGTTTATGCTATTGCTTGACTTTAATTATATTATGTTAAAGAAAACCAATAACACATTATTCGGCCAATTTTAGCAACGAAAATAAAATACGTTATACGCTATATAAAATTCAGCGTTATACGCTATCGGGTCTTAAACTTTGATTCGAAATTAAATTGTATTGTTTGTTTATGGATTGTGAAAAACGCAGCTTAATGAGAGAAACTGTATGTTGATCATGCTATTATGTAATATGACTTAAACATAGCAGTTTTAAAAGTCATGATAGCTGAAAACTTGCTATATGTGCATGTTTTCCGAGACTTTTTTTCGCGTCTAGGTAAAAGCATGAATAATCGACATGCATATTTAAAATAATTTTTTTAAAAAGAATTTTATTAATATAACTATTTGGGCAGAAGAGAGTAACTCCACAAAATGAATTAAATTCACATAACATTCGACTACTTGAAGTAGATAATGGACACATGCTGAAAAACAGTTATCTGCACAGCAAGTCTTCCAAATATCCTCCAATTTTCAAATAAACCGAATTTACAGAGTAGTGTACATTCGAATGATGTGTTCAGAATTTGGATATTTTGGCTTCATTATTTAGGCTGAGAATGTGCTTATATAAACCTAATTTCTTAATTATTTCTAGTATAAAGTTGTTTTAATTTTTTAATTAATGAATAATTAATTGTACATAGTTCCCATTTGATCCCTCCTACTTGAAAGAGTAAGAACAAGGATGCGTCTAGCCTTAATATTTTGAAGATATTAATTTTAGAACAACCTTTCCTGTATGCTTTAGTATACGCTCGCAACCAATACCCTTAAAAGCACACAAATGTAATGCTTTCACCCACGGGAAAGTGGGTGTTGTTAAAAGGAGGTGTATTAGTGTATTGCACTGGCGATCATTGAAACATATTACACTGATCTTTTTAAAAGGAGGTAGATCTAAGGAACTTGCCAATTGTAATTAGGTGCCTATATTATTTAGTATTTATGCAAGGAAAGTGCAGTAACTTACTCGTATCTTAGTTTTCGTTATTTTGTATAAAACATGGACACATTTCACGTCAAACTGGCAGGAGAGGCTTTACGAAACAAATCAATATTATGTGAGCAAATACAGGGGAGATGAACGTAAATACATGAGAGAAAATGTCAGAGCGGTGTTTTATAAGCAGGGCGCGGATTTTGATGACTAATTTTTTTTAAAATGACTACATTTGTTTCAAAATGACTTTGTAATTACAAAAAATTATCTAAAATGAGATTTATTTGATTTACTAAAATTAGTGTACAGAAAGTTATAAATTAATTTATATATTGATATAACTCCTATACAAGAAGAAAAAATAAGTAAAAGAGCAGTGAAAATGTTCTTGTTCAAAGAATCTGAAAAGAAAAGAAAATTTTCTTACTTTCCTTTTCAGATTCTTCAAACAAGTAAGAACATTATTTTCTTTGCTTTTCAGATTCTCCAAACAAGAACATAGAACAAATATATTTTCAATTAATTTTCTAACTTATTGTGTTTTTAAACAGGTCTTACAAAAGTGTAGCATTAACTCTTTTGAGAACTCAGAATATGCAATGTTTATTGCAAATGAAGAGGATTTCACAGTCCATGTCATACATAAATAAGAGCAATACGCACTTATTAAGCAAAAAAGGGAAAACTGACCTCCTCATCCCTAATTTTGACCATGAATTCATAACAGTAGTTATACCTGTTTCCACAAGCAACTCTTTCCAGACCAACCAATAATCTTTATATACTCTATACTTATGCAAGGAAGTTACCAAATAAAGCGGCAAAGGACAAAGAAATTACAAATTAATGATGTAATATCGAAAAAAACATTATCCAAAATAGAAAACTTGAAACTACCAAAATGACCTAATATATATATATATATATATATATATATATATATATATTTCTTAATATGAGACCCATGATAAGGAGTTATGTACACTTAAGCAATACCTTTATTGCAAGAATTAAAAGATGGCATGTCATCTGAATCCGGATCATGCTTATATGATACTTGGTCTTCAAATAGCTTCTGCTCACAATAATATAGTGTTTAATACGCATTCCTGAGGAATATAAAGAACTTACTTTTTGGCAGGTAGGCCGACTCATAACATGAAAACAGATGTAATGCGGGCCAAAGGTATTGTTCCCTGAAAATGGCAAGCTTCTCCAGGTATATAATCCTTTACAGAACCGCAGTGAACGGAAAAAGCTTGTTAAACTTTGGGTGTAAGAGCAAACAGCATTTCCGTTGAAATAATTATGCCGCTCAACTGCGTAAAAGGCAACAGATAGTAATCTGAGCTTCTCTTCGCTTTAAAAGTCACGTACAATTATCCTACTTTAGCTCGCTATGTTGGCGGAAACTTCACAACTTAACAACAGATGTACCAAAGTACATTGTTCCTTATCACTCAGTCATATACCCCCCCCCCCCCCACTTCAACAAATAAGTTGCACACACATATTTAAACTAGAATCTTGAGTATAGATTCAGTTTTCTCTGCTTTGGTGAAGTGTTTAAGTCGGTGTGCAATGAGTAAGAACGTTAAGAGTAGAATGTATTGTGCTGTAGCACAATACCGTAATTACGGTTTTAAAACGGTTGGTGTGAATTATCACACATTTCCAAAAAAAATTAGCAATTAAAGCGCGTGTGGGTGTCTCGCTGTAAGCGTACTGACAAATTTAACGGTGATAATTCACGTGTATGCTCACTGCACTTTCTTCCTAGTAACTATAAACGGGATTTGAAGAGTGAACTTTTAGGTTTGCCGGTTAAGAAAATTCTGCTCCCAGATGCAGTTCCGTAGCACTTCATTCCCGATTGGCATGGATATGCACTTAGTGAAGGTCCAAGTACAAGTGGAATGTTGCAGGTATGTCTTTTTCATTTTTACATCCTGTAACAGAATAATGCATTCTGGAATTATTGTTTTCATTTCTTACGGTAAAAAAAATACACCAGCATATCCATTTAGCGATTCCTTTAGAGTAGTTGTAATTTTCCTTTAGTACTAAAGTAATGTATGTTTGAATCTCTTGTAGCGCCTACAGTTTACGTTGAAGTCCTGGATGTGTTCCAGTAGTTTTGTTTATACGTAAATATATTACTAATGTAATGCAGTTTCCATTCGTTTTGCTTTATGTCTAGCCCACAATGTTTGTAGAATGCCCTGAAATAGTATACCTTTTAAAAAAAAACTGGAAGAAGTGCTAATAATAAACAATTGGGAGTTAATCGGGAGGAATTTAGTGTGTTCACTGCGCTGTGTTTGTATTCCGCGCGCTCGTCTTCACTCTCACTTACGTCACAGGCGGGCAGCCAATGGCAGCTCCCACCCCGGAGTGGCTCACCTTAGTTATCTAAGCCACATTGCATTGCCATGTCCAAATGGCATTAAAAACATTCACCTCGGGTTTATCCCCACCCATTAGTTACATAAAACGATCAACGGAAACGCACGTGTCAATAGAAAGTGTAATAACTTCAGTGTTCTTGCACACAATACCTTGATTCTTTCTTAATTAAAAGTTAATTAACTAGTATTTGAAGTTATTGGTGCACCCATATATGAACGCAATAAACATCCATTGGGTTTCTTTTAGAGTATGCAGTCATATTCCACGATACACACTAACCACGTCTTCTTTGTTTTACCATCCATCAATATGGCAATCGCTAAATACAACCGCTTGCTTTTACAACAAAGATTCACTGTAGCGCCCTTTCCATTTAATTTAACTCGTTCTGCCTCAGCGTTTCCAGATTGTGGGAAATTTCCCAAGGACGAGGGAAAAATAAGCAAAAATTTAATCTTGTGGGGAAGAACGCAAACATAACTAATAATTGCCCCCCCCCAAGTGGGGAATTTATAAACGATTTATCTAGTAGGTGAACTGTGAAAGAAACTGTTCAATATGTATATTGCAGACATACAAATGCAATTGTTCTCGATCTAAGGCTAATGATGTACACGATGCAATGTTCTTCCCCATGTCCATTCTCCTCGTCTCTTGCTACGTTTTCAGAAAAGACGAAGAGAGCAGCTGTAGTACATTGGCTTCCCCGTGTGCTGTAAGAATTGTGTGTTGCTCTTTCTTCCGGTGAAAGTGTAGGTATTTGCCTACACAGTAAAAAGTAGCTAAAAGTAATGTTTCAGTATACAGAGTACGTGAAGACATTGTAAGTGCACAAAATGAGTGACAATGTGCTCCTAAAAAGAAGAGAGAAGTTCGTGGCGAGCTAGTGCAGGAAGAAGTGGGCGAGAAGGTTTCAAGGAAGGAGGAAAAAACGTTTGGACCACTGATGCTACTTTCAAGCGATGGTTAAGACCACTTCCAGGAAAGGAATTCAAGTGTAGATGTTATATGTATCATTCAAATATGATGTAGTAAAAGTGAATTATGTAAACGTGCTGAAATTCAGAAATATATGAAGTTAGTCAAAACGTTCGTGATCACACCGTCTATAAGTGGATACGTATCTAAAACAGATAATAAGTGAAAGTACGGGTAAGAAATCAGTCAAACAAGCAGAGATTAAATTGGCAACCTTTTTTTGCAGAACACGGGGTTGCATTTCAGGCTGTTGACCATTTAATCTCTTTAGTGAAAAACTGTTTTCGGATTCTAAAGTGGACCACAACATTTACATGAAAAGAATGAAATGTACTAACACAATAAAAAAGTGTTGCTAAAGTAGTAACAGATGAAATTGTCGAGGATATTAAAACTACCCACTTTTCAGTGTTAGCAGTTGAAAGTTCACACATAAGCATGCATAAATCTTTGTGTGTTCTGACCAGGTATGTTTCGTCAGTTTCCGGTAGAATTAGAACACAACTTCTAGAAGTCATTGGTTTAGTCGCTAGAGTAGTAACAGATGAAATTGTCGAGGATATTAAAACTACCCACTTTTCAGTGTTAGCAGTTGAAAGTTCACACATAAGCATGCATAAATCTTTGTGTTCTGAGCAGGTATGTTTCGTTAGTTTCCGGTAGAATTAGAACACAACTTCTAGAAGTCATTGGTTTAGTCGCTAGAGATTGTTCTGCAGATACATTTCATATGGCGTTTAAAGAGTGCTTAGTTGCAAAAGGTGGCCCGATAACGAATATTTGTGCTGCACGATGCTAGAGATTCGTTTGTTTCTCGCCTGAAACAGAAAGTTAATGGCGTTATTCTTATGTATTTGTTAATCTCAAGCCTTAGTCGGTAGTATAGCTAGTGAAATCTCCCTCGTGCTTTTACGAAATATATCTTCTTACTTGTCCCACAGTTCCAAGTTTTGTATCCATTGGTTCATTCCTTAGCAAATAATTCTATCAAACTTCTTAAAGAAATTGGACAGAACTTTTGTCAGTAAGAGCATTGCAAGAAATTCAAAAACTGAATCCATGTTGTCATAGATACTTCCTTCCCTTCAGTGAAGTGTATTTAGGATCCGAATGCGAAACGTTGCTGAAGAGCTACCTTCTTCTGGAGTTGGTGAAATAAGAAAGAGATGTTTGGAATTTTATGCGGTTGCTTTTGAAGAAATACAGAGACGTTTTTCAATTAGCGACCAATGTCGTATAAAGAAATGAAATTTGATACTTGTACATTACTATAGCATTGGGGAAGAATAGGTCTGGATTTACAGAGTTGCCACATTTAATTAAACATTTCAATAAGTATGTCGAGGCAAATAATGTGTCTGTACAGTGGCGACTATTACAGCTTCTTTTTTTACGTGAACAGACACGCAATTTCATGGCAATGGAGGCATTAAATGTGGCACTTTAGAGCTAATGTTAAAGATTTTACTGATGAATTGAAATTTCCCGAGATAGGAAAACTCACAAAACTGGCTTTAGCGTTGCCTCACTCAAACGCGGAATCAGAAAGTTTTTTCAATAATAAATGATGTGAAAACAAATAAGAGGTACACAATACGTGATGAAGCTCTTAAGTGCAGTAGTAGTTGAACGGTCTGCCTATGTCACCAGCACTTTACAATTCAGACTTTTTTTTTTTGTTTTCTTTCTTTGTATTGGATTTGGCAAGTCATATTTTGTACAGCTGCTGTATTTTAGCTAGTTTTATAGGACTGTAATTGCTAAATTTTCTTCTAATAAGAAAAATTCTAGTATGTGGGAAGTTAGATGCATGTTTGAGGGATACTTGAGCCTGACCATTTGGCAAAACTGACCGATCTGTCTGAACAAGCGCTTGGAGACGGAACACCCGAAGTTGCCCGACGAAATTGAGCGAATGCCGAAGATGAACGACGACAGCGAACGTTCTTTGTGAACATTTCGTGCACGGTAAGTTCAGTAGGGAAGGTAGTCCATTCCGGCACATTTTGCTCCCATTGGCTGCGGTCAATTACGTAATGTGGAGGGTTGGCCGCGCGCGCTCTTCGACTAACAATTGAAACTGAATACGTAAAGCCATGGGTTTCAAAACAGGAATTTGTACATACATAGCGTAAATCGGTGCTTATAAAGTACTAAACTATAACATGAAGAATAGCATGTATTGAGAAAGCAAATGCCGTGAAAATGCATGGGTTATCTTTGTCAACTTCTACACTGATACAAGTAATATTTTGAGCACTGCTAAGATAAACTGAAATAGCCTTTTTGTAACACAAATTTGACTTACATTTAGAAGTGATCGTTCTTGCTGTTCTAGAAGAGTTGGATGTTACCCACAGGCGATTTTTCCTGTAACTTTGTCCTCCATAGTAGCAATTTTCGTTTTCTCTACACGTACATATTAGGTAGAGAACATATTGCTTCTACCTAAAAATTCGATACCGAAATTTCACCGGAAACACATTTTGGGGCTCCCTGAATCCAAAAAGGTATTTTTATAAAAAGGTCCGTGTGTGTTTAAGGTCTGTGAACAGCATAATTAAAAAACGAAAAGTTGGATAAATACCAACTTGGTGGTATTTAGGTTCAGTACCTTCCAAAAATGCGACACAAAGATTTTCAAGAAATCCAGTACAGGTTCATGCAATACAATTGCGTCAGATTTAATTCACTGTCACAGTTAACATTAATTTAAAATATAGTAATTTTCTATCTTTATTGGTTAAGCATGTAACACAAATTATTATTTGAAGGGATATTTGATACCTTTTACAGCTCTTGTAGAATTTTAAATAATATTTTAAAACGATAAACACAAATACTTGTTTTCACTGAATATATTTAAATTTTTCATTAAAAACAACTAACGTTGTGACTTTTGATACATAACCTGTCTTCTACCTTACTAGGTTTTCAGGTCATGTTTCAGTTTTAAGCATGGAATGCACGTTATTTGGTACTCAATATTAATAAGGTATCACTAGGAACTCCTATATTTACATAATTGCTCGTTGATACGAAAATTCAGCTTTAATTTTACATTTTCGGCATTGCAATTTTATCAGCAGGCTTCGATGTTGGTTTCAAGCAGTTTCAAGCCATGCGAGAGGTCGCGCTAATCGCTATCTGCAACGCTATCTGAACACATGTTGGAAGTTTCGGATATCAGCGTTTCCGTAAAACTCCAATAATGTTCGTTTACCTTCGGGTGTTCCGTCTCCAAGCGCTTGTTCTGTCTGAGCCTGACCGCGTTATGATAAGGTGCTGATGAAATAAAGAATAAATGCGAAGTTAACGAAGCAGCAGTTCAAGAGAATAACAGAGAACTGTTGTGTTTGGACTTATAGGTATGTTGGTAGAGGTATAACCTTGGAATATATTGCGTATTAGTATTTTTAACCTAATTTGATTCACAGGTTAAAGTACTCTTTTGGAAATGCATCAGAGGTTTCATCGTACATGCTCAAGTTCCTGGATTTCGTAAGTAATTATGCTCAATTTCCTCGATTCTGGGATACCCGTAATGTAACCAGGTAATTTGGCTCTTCTTTTACGTCCCACAATTTTTTTTGGCAAATCTGCTATTGTTGTATCCCGTCGAAGTAGCTTAAATTAGCCAAAGTAAAGCGAATAATTTACCTTGTGGGCAGGTTTAGAAGTAGATATGCTCTGTTCAATAGCTTGTGCCCGTTGTGCCCATCTACCTGCCCCTCGACGGTGTTTTAATTATATAGGCGAATCCCATACGAAACAAAACAAACGTAGCCATTTTTTCGTTGAAGATGTATAGTGGGAACTGCCAACCTAAATGAAAATCCACCAGAAATGCGATGCGCTGTTGTTAGTAGTGTTTTTTATTCTTGTTTTTCTTCGTGTGTTATTCCCGCTGAGAAAACGTAACGCATTCAAAGACTGGCTGCACCATGCACTAATTGAAAGCAGCAAAAGAATATGCACCAAAGTTTTAAGTTTGTAATAGTTTTTGTCAAATTATATTTTATTAAGAGGTTATTTACATTGTAATAACAGTGTAAAAAAGAAGTTGCTTTACCGTAACAGTGGTAGATAGTTAACGCAAGCTTACATAAAAAAAACCCTAACCTAAGGCTAACCTTCCCTGAATTCAGAAACGTAAGCTTATATAAAAAGAAGTCGACATTATGCTCTAGTTGTGTCCCGCACAGCGATGACGATGATGTATATTTCCAACAGATGTCACTCTATGTCACACGCTTGACTAACACAATACTGCCAACATATGAATAATTGATGCCACCAAAGCGCCGCAACTTCGATCACAGGGCGTAGCCGAAGGATATTATATAACCTTAGGTTTATGAATTCACGGAAGATTACGTTTAGGTTACGTTCTTTTTATTTATATAACCTTACGTTTCTGAATTCATGGAAGTTTAGGTTACTTTTCTTTTAATATAGGCTTAGGCTTCTGATATACTTTTATAGGTTAGGTTAGGTTAGGTTTGGTTTAGTTTTTTTTATATAAGCTTGTTTTAATTAGTTACCAGTGGTTATGCGAGCAAAGCTTGCGTGTGTTCCTAAGCTTACGTTTCTGGTTCACGGGAGGTTAGGTTAGGTTAGGTTTGGTTTAGTTGTTTTTTTTATATAAGCTTGTTTGAATTAGTTACCAGTGGTTACATCAAAGCACGCTCGCTTCGCTTGCGTGCATTCCTAACCTTACGTTTCTGGTTCACGGTAGGTTAGGTTAGGATTACTTGTTTTTATATAAGCTTACGTTTCTGAATTCAGGGAAGGTTAGCCTTAGATTAGGGTTTTTTTTATGTAAGCTTGCGTTAACTATCTACCACTGTTACGGTAAAGCAACTTCTTTATTACACTGTTATTACAATTGAAATAACCTCTTAATAAAATATAATTTGACAAAAACTATTACAAACTTAAAACTTTGGTGCATATTCTTTTGCTGCTTTCAATTAGTGCATGGTGCAGCCAGTCTTTGAATGCGTTACGTTTTCTCAGCAGGAATAACACACAAAGAAAAACAAGAAGAAGAAAAAACACTACTAACAACTGCACATCGCATTTCTGGTGGATTTTCATTTATGTTGGCAGTTCCCACTATATCTCTTCTTAAACAAAAAAATGGCTATGTTTGTTTTGTTTCGTACGCGATTCGCCTATATAAGTAAAACACCGTCGAGGGGAGGGTAGGTGAGCATAAGCTATTGAACAGACCACATCTACTTCTAAACTCACTCACAAGGTAAATTATTCGCTTTTCTTTGGCTAATTTAAGCTACTTCGACGGGCCACAACTAGAGTAGGTTAGCCAAAAGAAGTAATCCTAACCTAATCTCCCGTGAACCAGAAACGTAAGCTTTGGAACGCATGTTCGCATGCTTTGATGTAAGCACTGGTAACTAATTAAAAAAACTAAACCTAACCTAACCTCCCGTGAACCAGAAACGTAAGCTTAGGAACGCACGCTCGCTTCGCTCACGTTCTTTGATATAACAACTGGTAACAAATTTAAATAAGGTTATATGTATAAAAGTAAATCAAAAGCCTAAGCTTATATTAAAAGAAAAGTAACCTAATCTTCTGTGAATTCATAAACCTAAGGTTATATAATATCCCTCAGCTACGCCCTGTGGTTGTAGTTGCGGCGCTTTGGTGGCATCAGTTATTCATATGTTGGCAGTATTGTGTTAGTCAAGCGTAGGACACAGAGTGACATCTGTTGAGCTAGTGTTTCGCATAGAGTGACATCTGTTGGAAATATACGACACCATCGTCATCGCTGTGCGGGTACAACTAGAGCTGCAATGGTAAGTCACAGTTATGATCTATACATTGAAAATAACCTATAATACTGCTTAAAATGTCAGAGTAACAACAATGCATGGCCATTGTCAGTAGTCATCTGTGTTGAAAATGCTTATAAAAGCGAATAAATTACCTTAGGAGTGTAGAAGTGGATGTGATCTCTTCAATATCTTGTGCCTACCTGCCCGCCCATTTTAGGTGTTTTACTTTTATAGGCAAATCGCGTTATGAACAAAACAAACGTAGCCATGTTTTTGCTAAAGCACATGCAAAGTGCCAACCTAAATGAAAATGTGAAATCCCCTAAAAATGCGATGCAACATTCTGCTCTTTCCGTATCCTCCACAACTATGAAAATTTGTTATATGTCCAACAGATGTCACTCTGTCATACACTGGCTCAACAGATGTCCCTGTATGTCATACGCTTATGCTGCCAACATATGCATAATTAATGCTTACTAAAGCCAAAGGAAAGCGAATAAATTACCTTAGGGGTGAGTTTAGAAGTGGATGTGATCTCTTCAATATATGGTGTCCACCGGCCCACCCCTTTTAGGTGTTTTACTTTTATAGGCAAATCACATTATAAACACAACAAATGTAGCCATTTTTTTGCTAAATCACATGCAAAGTGGGAACTGCCAACCTAAATAAAAAGTGAAATCTGCTAAATATGCGATGTGCTGTTGTTTCTGCGAACGTAAATCATTCAAGTTTTAGACACGCAGATCCCTTGGCTACGCCCTGTCGTCGCTTTGCAGTAGGCCACAACTTGCTACACTCCTCTCCTTCTAAAAAGCATCCCTTGGCTATGCTTTGAGGCTGAGGGCCCTCAATCTCTCAGCTAAGCCTTGAGGCTGAGTATCTTACCAGCTTTGGCGGCATTAGTTATTAATATGTTGCCAGCATTACGTTAGAGCAAGCGTATCACATAGAGTGACATCTGTTGGGCATATAAGACATCATTTTCATCACTGTGGAGGATACACCAAGAGGGGAATGTCGGCGACTTTTACTGCCATATGTATTACCTGTTAGCAAGACACAAGCTATTATTTGATAATGGCATGTTGCCTATGCATTAAATTACTTAATTCAACCAAAAATTTAGTTTACCCAGTGTAGCGAAGGCGACAACAGGGAGTAGCTGAGGGATCTGCGTGTCTAAAACTTGAATTTCACTTCTTATTTAGGTTGGCACTTTCCATTCAGTGTCTGTTTTAGCAGGAAGATGGCTACGTATGTTGTGTTTATATCACAATTTTCCTATAAAAGTAAAATACCTAAAAGGGGCGGGCAGGTGGGCACCAGGTATTGGCGAGATCACATCTACTTATTTCGTCACCTTAAGGTAATTTATTCCATTCCTTCTTGCTTTTTTCAGTGTTTTCGACGGGACCCCATAAGAGCAAAATAGCCCAAATAACTATTAAGTCATAACCTCACGCAATTCCCCAATAGGTAAATGAATACATTTTGTAACGGGATTACCTCTCTAATGAAATAAACTTAAGGTAATGCATGCACCATGCAAATGCATGATAATTAAAGGGTGTGTTCCACATAGTACTCCCCCTTTCGTCTGCGCATTCTTATGTGCATTTTCTAGATTTGTTTCAGTTCCATTTCTGGTCCTTTCTGCAAACACCATCTCCCTTCATCACTTCTGTTCCTCTATGGAACTCCGACACACTCACTTTCCTGCCAACCAACCCTTCCCTCTCGCGTATTTGAACATTACAAGGTTGGTATGGTTTAGCAAAGTGGTGTAGGACAGGGAGAGGCTGGCAGCAACATAACCTTATTTTCACTTACCTAAACTATATATAATAAAGCAAAAAAAAACCAATTTCCTAAACTAAGCTAACGTTTTGTGTACACGCCTATCTAATACACAAATATACTGCAATGCTGGGTAAATTCCTCAAATGTGCTCTTGAAAGGGATGAGCTAATCCTTTTTACAGTCTTGGTGCTACAAGTATTCTGCCAAATGCGTATCCATTTGATTTTGCTTGATGCTGCTTCTGGATAGGCAATGCCGGAGAGATAGCAAAGTTGATATTGTTTGTGTAGGCTGTATCCATGAAATGTTAGTTGTGGTTAGGTGGGCAGCTAAACCCCAGCAGTCAGTGTGAATTGTGCTGGCAAACTACACATGCTCCTCAATTAAGGCAAAGAGGTGGTGCCATCTCTCTTATTATTAGGGCACACTGTCATCCTCACCTCATTGGTGACAGGATCCAGTTTCGTTCCAGGATGTATTTTCTTTGTCCAATTTTAAAGCATCAGCTATTGTTTTCTGTGGCTTATGTAGGTGTCTCCAAGTGAGCTCTGTGCAACTGTTTGTTCATAAGAAAATTTGTGGGCAAAGCTGTAGATAACCAGGAGCACTTGGGCAGGCGGTAATCTTGAGTTCTCGAACCAAGTGCCCTTTGCAACTGACTCTAAAAATTGCTCATCCCGTCTCCTACAAGAAAACTGGCGTCTCCCATCTGGTTTTGTTGTAGGATGAAGAGTGGCATCACACTCACAGCATAACATCTGTGTTCCTCATCAGCCTTTGTCGTAAAGAAACTGCATACACAATGTAGAGTGATCAATTAAATTTATGAATCTGGCAATTGTAGTCAAACACAGCTTCTTAACTGAATGGCAGAGATGCGATGAGAAGTTTATTTTCAGAATAAACAGTAAAGCTAGTTTTATTCTAACAACGGTGAATACCTGTTGAGTTCTAACACCATCTGCAAGACACATGTCTGGGATGTTATTGCAGGGGTTGTTAGCTACTGTCGATGTTACCATGGTCTACTTTGTTAGGTTTCGTCAGCGTTCTTGCACGACAGTCCAATTTTAAAGTAATCTTATTGGATGTAAAGGAAAGAACATCCATAGCATGATTTAGTAGGAACACCTCTGTCTACAGTCTAACGAGGTGCTACATTAACAATGATTTCATAAAAACACTGGACATAGGAGTATAGTACTTACTGGCGACATCTTGTGATGGTTTACCAAGTGAATGAGATAAAATGTTGCTAAACGATTGTTGTCATAATTGACTCACTGGAGTTTAGCCTCCAGATACCATAGCTAGGCTCTGTCACTGCTACTCTACTTATAAAAAAAATCCCTCGGTTGTGCTTTGAGGCTTAGGGCCCTCAATGCTGGGTTACTCCCTGCATCTTAGCGCCCTCAATGCTGGGTTATGCCAAGTGGCTTAGGGACTTAGATGCTGCGTTATGCCATGCATCTTAGGGCCCTCAATGCTGGGTTATGCCATGCATCTTAGGGCCCTCAATGCTGGGTTACTCCCTGCATCTTAGCGCCCTCAATGCTGGGTTATGCCAAGTGGCTTAGGGACTTAGATGCTGGGTTATGCCATGCATCTTAGGGCCCTCAATGCTGGGTTACTCCCTGCATCTTAGGGCCCTCAATGCTGGGTTATGCCAAGTGGCTTAGGGACTTAGATGCTGGGTTATGCCATGCATCATAGGGCCCTCAATGCTGGGTTTTGTCATGTGGCTTAGGGCCTTTCATGCTGGATTTGCCATGTGGCTTAGGGCTTTCCATCTGAGCTACTCCTTGCTGTTTAGGTTCCTCTATGCTGAGCTACTCCTTGCTGCCTAGGTTCCTCTATGCTGAGCTACTCCTTGCTGCTTAGGTTCCTCTATCCTGAGCTACTGCTTGCTGCTTATGTTCCTCTATGCTGAGCTACTGCTTGCTGCTTAGGTTTCTGTATGCTGAGCTACTGCTTGCTGCTTAGATACCTCTATGCTGACTTACTGCTTGCTGCTTAGGTTCCTCTATGCTGAGCTACTGCTTGCTGCTTAGGATCCTCTGCTTAGCTACTCCTTACAGCTTGGAGCCCTCAATGCTGAGCTACTCCTTACGGCTTAGAGTCCTCTATGCTGAGCTACTGCTTGCTGCTTAGGTTCCTCTATGCTGAGATACTGCTTGCTGCTTAGGTTCCTCTATGCTGAGCTACTCCTTACAGCTTAGGTTAATCAATGCTGAGCTACTCCTTTACAGCTTAGGTTAATCTATGCTGAGCTACTCCTTACAGCTTAGGTTCCTCTATGCTGAGCTACTCCTTACAGCTTAGGTTAATCTGTGCTGAGCTACTCCTTACAGCTTAGGTTCCTCTATGCTGAGCTACTCCATACAGCTTAGGTTCCTCTATGCTGAACTACTCCTTGCTGCTTAGGTACCTCTATGCTGAGCTACTGCTGGCTGCTTAGGTTCCTCTATGCTGAGCTACTGCTTGCTGCTTAGGTTCCTCTATGCTGAGCTACTCCTTACAGCTTAGGTTCCTCTATGCTGAGCTACTGCTTGCTGCTTAGGTTCCTCTATGCTGAGCTAATGCTTGCTGCTTAGGTTCCTCAATGCTGAGCTCCTGCTTGCTGCCTAGGTGTTTCTATGCTGAGCTACTCCTTGCTGCCTAGTTTCCTTTATGCTGAGCTACTCCTTGTTGCCTAGGTTCCTCTATGCTGAGCTACTGCTTGCTGGTTAGGTTCCTCTATGCTGAGCTACTCCTTGCTGCTTAGGTTCCTCTATGCTGAGCTACTCCTTGCTGCTTAGGTTCCTCTATGCTGAGCTACTCCTTGCTGCCTAGGTTCCTCTATGCTGAGCAACTCCTTGCTGCTTAGGTTCCTCTAAACTGAGCTACTGCTTGCTGCTTATGTTCCTCTATGCTGAGCTACTGCTTGCTGCTTATGTTCCTCTATGCTGAGCTACTGCTTGCTGCTTATGTTCCTCTATGCTGAGCTACTGCTTGCTGCTTAGATACCTCTATGCTGACTTACTGCTTGCTGCTTAGGTTCCTCTATGCTGAGCTACCGCTTACTGCTTACGTTCCTCTATGCTGAGCTACCGCTTGCTGCTTAGGTTCCTCTATGCTGAACTACCGCTTGCTGCTTAGGTTCCTCTATGCTGAGCTACCGCTTACTGCTTACGTTCCTCTACTCTGAACTACCGCTTACTGCTTACGTTCCTCTATGCTGAGCTACCGCTTGCTGCTTAGGTTCCTCTATGCTGAGGTACCGCTTGCTGCTTAGGTTCCTCTATGCTGAGGTACCGCTTGCTGCTTAGGTTCCTCTACTCTTAACTACCGCTTACTGCTTACGTTCCTCTACTCTGAACTACCGCTTACTGCTTACGTTCCTCTATGCTGAGCTACCGCTTGCTGCTTAGGTTCCTCTATGCTGAGCTACCGCTTGCTGCTTAGGTTCCTCTATGCTGAGGTACCGCTTGCTGCTTAGGTTCCTCTACTCTGAACTACCGCTTACTGCTTACGTTCCTCTACTCTGAATTACTATTTACGTTCCTCTATGCTGAGCTACCGCTTGCTGCTTAGGTTCCTCTATGCTGAGCTACCGCTTGCTGCTTAGGTTCCTCTATGCTGAGGTACCGCTTGCTGCTTAGGTTCCTCTATGCTGAGCTACCGCTTACTGCTTACGTTCCTCTACTCTGAGCTACCGCTTGCTGCTTAGGTTCCTCTATGCTGAACTACCGCTTGCTGCTTAGGTTCCTCTATGCTGAGCTACCGCTTACTGCTTACGTTCCTCTACTCTGAACTACCGCTTACTGCATACGTTCCTCTATGCTGAGCTACCGCTTGCTGCTTAGGTTCCTCTATGCTGAGGTACCGCTTGCTGCTTAGGTTCCTCTATGCTGAGCTACCGCTTGCTGCTTAGGTTCCTCTATGCTGAGGTACCGCTTGCTGCTTAGGTTCCTCTATGCTGAACTACCGCTTACTGCTTACGTTCCTCTACTCTGAGCTACCGCTTGCTGCATAGGTTCCTCTATGCTGAGGTACCGCTTGCTGCTTAGGTTCCTCTATGCTCAGCTACTCCTTACAGCTTAGGTTCCTCTATGCTGAGCTACTGCTTGCTGCTTAGGTTCCTCTATGCTGAGCTACTCCTTACAGCTTAGGTTCTTCTATGCTGAGCTACTGCTTGCTACTTAGATTCCTCTATGCTGAGCTACTCCTTACAGCTTAGATTCCTGTATGCTGAGCTACTGCTAGCTGCTTAAGTTCCTCAATGCAGAGCTACTCCTTACAGCTTAGATTCCTGTATGCTGAGCTACTCCTTACAGCTTAGATTCCTGTATGCTGAGCTACTGCTTGCTGCTTAAGTTCCTCAATGCAGAGCTACTTCTTGCAGCTTAGAGCCATCAATGCTGAGCTACTCCTTTCAGCTTGGAGCCCTCAATGCTGAGCTACTCCTTACGGCTTAGGGTCCTCTATGCTGAGCTACCGCTTCTGCTGAGGTTCCTCTATGCTGAGCTACTCCTTACAGCTTAGGGCCCTCAATGCTGAGCTACTCCTTACAGCTTAGGTTCCTCTATGCTGGGCTACTGCTTGCTGCTTAGGTTCCTCAATGCTGAGCTACTCCTTACAGCTTGGAGCTCTCAATGCTGGACTACTTCTTGCAGCTTAGGGCCCTCAATGCTGAGCTACTCCATACAGCTTAGAGCCATCAATTCTGTGCTACTCCTTACAGCTTAGGGCCCTCAATGCTGCGCTACTCCTTTCAGCTTAGGACCCTCTATGCTGAGCTATTTCTTACAGCTTAGGGCCCTCAATGCTGCGCTACTCCTTTCAGCTTAGGGCCCTCTATGCTGAGCTAATTCTTACAGCTTAGAGCCATCAATGCTGCACTACCCCTTACAGCTGAGGGAACTCATAGCTGCACTACTCCTTGTGGCTTGGAGCTCTCAACGCTGCGTTACTCCTTGTGGCTTGGAGCTCTCAATGCTGGGCTACTCCTTGTGGCTTGGAGCTCTCAATGCTGCGTTACTCCTTGTGGCTTGGAGCTCTCAATGCTGCGTTACTCCTTGTGGCTTGGAGCTCTCAATGCTGGGCTACTCCTTGTGGCTTGGAGCTCTCAATGCTGCGTTACTCCTTGTCGCTTGGAGCTCTCAATGCTGCGATACTCCTTGTGGCTTGGAGCTCTCAATGCTGCGTTACTCCTTGTGGCTTGGAGCTCTCAATGCTGGGCTACTCCTTGTGGCTTGGAGCTCTCAATGCTGGGCTACTCCTTGTGGCTTGGAGCTCTCAATGCTGCGTTACTCCTTGTGGCTTGGAGCTCTCAATGCTGGGCTACTCCTTGTGGCTTGGAGCTCTCAATGCTGCGTTACTCCTTGCGGCTTGGAGCTCGCAATGTTAGGCTACTCCTTGTGGCTTGGAGCTCTCAATGCTGCGTTACTCCTTGTGGCTTGGAGCTCTCAATGCTGGGCTACTCCTTGTGGCTTGGAGCTCTCAATGCTGCGTTACTCCTTGTGGCTTGGAGCTCTCAATGCTGGGCTACTCCTTGTGGCTTGGAGCTCTCAATGCTGCGATACTCCTTGTGGCTTGGAGCTCTCAATGCTGCGTTACTCCATGTGGCTTGGAGCTCTCAATGCTGCGTTACTCCTTGTGGCTTGGAGCTCTCAATGCTGGGCTACTCCTTGTGGCTTGGAGCTCTCAATGCTGCGTTACTCCTTGGGCTTGGAGCTCTCAATGCTGCGTTACTCCTTGTGGCTTGGAGCTCTCAATGCTGCGTTACTCCTTGTGGCTTGGAACTCTCAATGCTGCGTTACTCCTTGTGGCTTGGAGCTCTCAATGCTGCACTACTCCTTGTGGCTTGGAGCCCTCAATGCTGCGTTACTCCTTGTGGCTTGGAGCTCTCAATGCTGCACTACTCCTTGTGGCTTGGAGCTCTCAATGCTGCGTTACTCCTTGTGGCTTGAAGCTCTCAATGCTGCGTTACTCCTTGTGGCTTGGAGCTCTCAATGCTGCGTTACTCCTTGTGGCTTGGAGCTCTCAATGCTGCGTTAATCCTTGTGGCTTGGAGCCCTCAATGCTGCGTTACTCCTTGTGGCTTGGAGCTCTCAATGCTGCACTACTCCTTGTGGCTTGGAGCTCTCAATGCTGCGTTACTCCTTGTGGCTTGGAGCCCTCAATGCTGCGTTACTCCTTGTGGCTTGGAGCTCTCAATGCTGCGATACTCCTTGTGGCTTGGAGCTCTCAATGCTGCGTTACTCCTTGTGGCTTGGAGCTCTCAATGCTGCACTACTCCTTGTGGCTTGGAGCTCTCAATGCTGCGTTACTCCTTGTGGCTTGGAGCCCTCAATGCTGCGTTACTCCTTGTCGCTTGGAGCTCTCAATGCTGCGTTACTCCTTGTGGCTTGAGGATCTAATTCTGCGTTACTCCTTGTGGCTTGGAGCTCTCAATGCTGCGTTACTCCTTGTGGTTTGGAGCTCGCAATGTTGAGCTACTCCTTGTGGCTTGGAGCTCTCAATGCTGCGTTACTCCTTGTGGCTTGGAGCCCTCAATGCTGCGTTACTCCTTGTGGCTTGGAGCTCTCAATGCTGCACTACTGCTTGTGGCTTGGAGCCCTCAATGCTGCGTTACTCCTTGTGGCTTGGAGCCCTCAATGCTGCGTTACTCCTTGTGGCTTGGAGCTCTCAATGCTGCGTTACTCCTTGTGGCTTTGAGCCCTCAATGCTGCGTTACTCCTTGTGGCTTGGAGCTCTCAATGCTGCACTACTCCTTGTGGCTTGGAGCCCTCAATGCTGCGTTACTCCTTGTGGCTTGGAGCTCTCAATGCTGCGTTACTCGTTGTGGCTTGGAGCCCTCAATGCTGCGTTACTCCTTGTGGCTTGGAGCTCTCAATGCTGCATTACTCCTTGTGGCTTGGAGCCCTCAATGCTGCGTTACTCCTTGTGGCTTGGAGCTCTCAATGCTGCGTTACTCCTTTTGGCTTGGAGCCCTCAATGCTGCGTTACTCCTTGTGGCTTGGAGCCCTCAATGCTGCGTTACTCCTTGTGGCTTGGAGCTCTCATTGCTGCGTTACTCCTTGTGGCTTGGAGCCCTCAATGCTGCGTTACTCCTTGTGGCTTGGAGCTCTCAATGCTGCGATACTCCTTGTGGCTTGGAGCCCTCAATGCTGCGTTACTCCTTGTGGCTTGGAGCTCTCAATGCTGCGTTACTCCTTGTGGCTTGGAGCCCTCAATGCTGGGCTACTCCTTGTGGCTTGGAGCTCTCAATGCTGCGTTACTCCTTGTGGCTTGGAGCTCTGAATGCTGCGTTACTCCTTGTGGCTTGGAGCTCTCAATGCTGGGCTACTCCTTGTGGCTTGGAGCCCTCAATGCTGCGTTACTCCTTGTGGCTTGGAGCTCTCAATGCTGCGTTACTCCTTGTGGCTTGAGGATCTAATTCTGCGCTACTCCTTGTGGCTTGGAGCCCGCAATGCTGCGTTACTCCTTGTGGCTTGGAGCTCTCAATGCTGCGATACTCCTTGTGGCTTGGAGCTCTCAATGCTGCGTTACTCCTTGTGGCTTGGAGCTCTCAATGCTGCACTACTCCTTGTGGCTTGGAGCTCTCAATGCTGCGTTACTCCTTGTGGCTTGGAGCCCTCAATGCTGCGTTACTCCTTGTGGCTTGGAGCTCTCAATGCTGCGTTACTCCTTGTGGCTTGGAACTCTCAATGCTGCGTTACTCCTTGTGGCTTGGAGCCCTCAATGCTGCGTTACTCCTTGTGGCTTGGAGCTCGCAATGCTGGGCTACTCCTTGTGGCTTGGAGCCCGCAATGCTGCGTTACTCCTTGTGGCTTGGAGCTCTCAATGCTGCGATACTCCTTGTGGCTTGGAGCTCTCAATGCTGCGTTACTCCTTGTGGCTTGGAGCTCTCAATGCTGCACTACTCCTTGTGGCTTGGAGCTCTCAATGCTGCGTTACTCCTTGTGGCTTGGAGCCCTCAATGCTGCGTTACTCCTTGTGGCTTGGAGCTCTCAATGCTGCGTTACTCCTTGTGGCTTGGAACTCTCAATGCTGCGTTACTCCTTGTGGCCTGGAGCCCTCAATGCTGCGTTACTCCTTGTGGCTTGGAGCTCGCAATGCTGGGCTACTCCTTGTGGCTTGGAGCTCTCAATGCTGCGTTACTCCTTGTGGCTTGGAACTCTCAATGCTGCGTTACTCCTTGTGGCTTGGAGCCCTCAATGCTGCGTTACTCCTTGTGGCTTGGAGCTCGCAATGCTGGGCTACTCCTTGTGGCTTGGAGCTCTCAATGCTGCGTTACTCCTTGTGGCTTGGAACTCTCAATGCTGCGTTACTCCTTGTGGCTTGGAGCCCTCAATGCTGCGTTACTCCTTGTGGCTTGGAACTCTCAATGCTGCGTTACTCCTTGTGGCTTGGAGCTCTCAATGCTGCACTACTCCTTGTGGCTTGGAGCTCTCAATGCTGCGTTACTCCTTGTGGCTTGGAACTCTCAATGCTGCGTTACTCCTTGTGGCTTGGAGCTCTCAATGCTGCGTTACTCCTTGTGGCTTGGAACTCTCAATGCTGCGTTACTCCTTGTGGCTTGGAGCTCTCAATGCTGCACTACTCCTTGTGGCTTGGAGCCCTCAATGCTGCGTTACTCCTTGTGGCTTGGAGCTCTCAATGCTGCACTACTCCTTGTGGCTTGGAGCTCTCAATGCTGCGTTACTCCTTGTGGCTTGGAGCTCTCAATGCTGCGTTACTCCTTGTGGCTTGGAGCTCTCAATGCTGCGTTAATCCTTGTGGCTTGGAGCCCTCAATGCTGCGTTACTCCTTGTGGCTTGGAGCTCTCAATGCTGCACTACTCCTTGTGGCTTGGAGCTCTCAATGCTGCGTTACTCCTTGTGGCTTGGAGCCCTCAATGCTGCGTTACTCCTTGTGGCTTGGAGCTCTCAATGCTGCGATACTCCTTGTGGCTTGGAGCTCTCAATGCTGCGTTACTCCTTGTGGCTTGGAGCTCTCAATGCTGCACTACTCCTTGTGGCTTGGAGCTCTCAATGCTGCGTTACTCCTTGTGGCTTGGAGCCCTCAATGCTGCGTTACTCCTTGTCGCTTGGAGCTCTCAATGCTGCGTTACTCCTTGTGGCTTGAGGATCTAATTCTGCGTTACTCCTTGTGGCTTGGAGCTCTCAATGCTGCGTTACTCCTTGTGGTTTGGAGCTCGCAATGTTGAGCTACTCCTTGTGGCTTGGAGCTCTCAATGCTGCGTTACTCCTTGTGGCTTGGAGCCCTCAATGCTGCGTTACTCCTTGTGGCTTGGAGCTCTCAATGCTGCACTACTCCTTGTGGCTTGGAGCCCTCAATGCTGCGTTACTCCTTGTGGCTTGGAGCTCTCAATGCTGCGTTACTCGTTGTGGCTTGGAGCCCTCAATGCTGCGTTACTCCTTGTGGCTTGGAGCTCTCAATGCTGCGTTACTCCTTGTGGCTTTGAGCCATCAATGCTGCGTTACTCCTTGTGGCTTGGAGCTCTCAATGCTGCACTACTCCTTGTGGCTTGGAGCCCTCAATGCTGCGTTACTCCTTGTGGCTTGGAGCTCTCAATGCTGCGTTACTCGTTGTGGCTTGGAGCCCTCAATGCTGCGTTACTCCTTGTGGCATGGAGCTCTCAATGCTGCATTACTCCTTGTGGCTTGGAGCCCTCAATGCTGCGTTACTCCTTGTGGCTTGGAGCTCTCAATGCTGCGTTACTCCTTGTGGCTTGGAGCCCTCAATGCTGCGTTACTCCTTGTGGCTTGGAGCCCTCAATGCTGCGTTACTCCTTGTGGCTTGGAGCTCTCATTGCTGCGTTACTCCTTGTGGCTTGGAGTCCTCAATGCTGCGTTACTCCTTGTGGCTTGGAGCTCTCAATGCTGCGATACTCCTTGTGGCTTGGAGCCCTCAATGCTGCGTTACTCCTTGTGGCTTGGAGCTCTCAATGCTGCGTTACTCCTTGTGGCTTGGAGCCCTCAATGCTGGGCTACTCCTTGTGGCTTGGAGCTCTCAATGCTGCGTTACTCCTTGTGGCTTGGAGCTCTGAATGCTGCGTTACTCCTTGTGGCTTGGAGCTCTCAATGCTGGGCTACTCCTTGTTGCTTGTAGCCCTTAATGCTGCGTTACTCCTTGTGGCTTGGAGCTCTCAATGCTGCGTTACTCCTTGTGGCTTGAGGATCTAATTATGCTCTACTCCTTGTGGCTTGGAGCCCGCAATGCTGCGTTACTCCTTCTGGCTTGGAGCTCTCAATGCTGCGATACTCCTTGTGGCTTGGAGCTCTCAATGCTGCGTTACTCCTTGTGGCTTGGAGCTCTCAATGCTGCACTACTCCTTGTGGCTTGGAGCTCTCAATGCTGCGTTACTCCTTGTGGCTTGGAGCCCTCAATGCTGCGTTACTCCTTGTGGCTTGGAGCTCTCAATGCTGCGTTACTCCTTGTGGCTTGGAACTCTCAATGCTGCGTTACTCCTTGTGGCTTGGAACCCTCAATGCTGCGTTACTCCTTGTGGCTTGGAGCTCGCAATGCTGGGCTACTCCTTGTGGCTTGGAGCCCGCAATGCTGCGTTACTCCTTGTGGCTTGGAGCTCTCAATGCTGCGATACTCCTTGTGGCTTGGAGCTCTCAATGCTGCGTTACTCCTTGTGGCTTGGAGCTCTCAATGCTGCACTACTCCTTGTGGCTTGGAGCTCTCAATGCTGCGTTACTCCTTGTGGCTTGGAGCCCTCAATGCTGCGTTACTCCTTGTGGCTTGGAGCTCTCAATGCTGCGTTACTCCTTGTGGCTTGGAACTCTCAATGCTGCGTTACTCCTTGTGGCTTGGAGCCCTCAATGCTGCGTTACTCCTTGTGGCTTGGAGCTCGCAATGCTGGGCTACTCCTTGTGGCTTGGAGCTCTCAATGCTGCGTTACTCCTTGTGGCTTGGAACTCTCAATGCTGCGTTACTCCTTGTGGCTTGGAGCCCTCAATGCTGCGTTACTCCTTGTGGCTTGGAGCTCTCAATGTTGCGTTACTCCTTGTGGCTTGGAGCCCTCAATGCTGCGTTACTCCTTGTGGCTTGGAGCCCTCAATGCTGCGTTACTCCTTGTGGCTTGGAGCCCTCAATGTTGCGTTACTCCTTGTGGCTTGGAGCCCTCAATGCTGCGTTACTCCTTGTGGCTTGGAACTCTCAATGCTGCGTTACTCCTTGTGGCTTGGAGCTCGCAATGCTGGGCTACTCCTTGTGGCTTGGAGCTCTCAATGCTGCATTACTCCTTGTGGCTTGGAGCTCTCAATGCTGCGTTACTCCTTGTGGCTTGGAGCCCTCAATGCTGCGTTACTCCTTGTGGCTTGGAGCCCTCAATGCTGCGTTACTCCTTGTGGCTTGGAGCTCGCAATGTTGGGCTACTCCTTGTGGCTTGGAGCTCTCAATGCTGCGTTACTCGTTGTGGCTTGGAGCCCTCAATGCTGCGTTACTCCTTGTGGCTTGGAGCTCTCAATGCTGCGTTACTCCTTGTGGTGGAGCTCTCAATGCTGCGTTACTCCTTGTGGCTTGGAGCTCGCAATGTTGGGCTACTCCTTGTGGCTTGGAGCCCTCAATGTTGCGTTACTCCTTGTGGCTTGGAGCCCTCAATGCTGCGTTACTCCTTGTGGCATGGAGCTCTCAATGCTGCACTACTCCTTGTGGCTTGGAGCCCTCAATGCTGCGTTACTCCTTGTGGCTTGGAGCTCTCAATGCTGCGTTACTCGTTGTGGCTTGGAGCTCTCAATGCTGCGTTACTCGTTGTGGCTTGGAGCTCTCAATGCTGCGTTACTCCTTGTGGCTTGGAGCTCTCAATGCTGCACTACTCCTTGTGGCTTGGAGCTCTCAATGCTGCGTTACTCCTTGTAGCTTGGAGCCCTCAATGCTGCGTTACTCGTTGTGGCTTGGAGCTCTCAATGCTGCGTTACTCGTTGTGGCTTGGAGCTCTCAATGCTGCGTTACTCCTTGTGGCTTTGAGCCCTCAATGCTGCGTTACTCCTTGTGGCTTGGAGCTCTCAATGCTGCGTTACTCCTTGTGGCTTGGAGCTCTCAATGCTGCACTACTCCTTGTGGCTTGGAGCTCTCAATGCTGCACTACTCCTTGTGGCTTGGAGCTCTCAATGCTGCGATACTCCTTGTGGCTTGGAGCTCTCAATGCTGCGTTACTCCTTGTGGCTTGGAGCTCTCAATGCTGCGTTACTCCTTGTGGCTTGGAGCTCTCAATGCTGCGATACTCCTTGTGGCTTGGAGCTCTCAATGCTGCGTTACTCCTTGTGGCTTGGAGCCCTCAATGCTGCGTTACTCCTTGTGGCTTGGAGCTGTCAATGCTGCGTTACTCCTTGTGGCTTGGAGCCCTCAATGCTGCGTTACTCCTTGTGACTTGGAGCTCTCAATGCTGCGTTACTCCTTGTGGCTTGGAGCCCTCAATGCTGCGTTACTCCTTGTGGCTTGGAGCTCTCAATGCTGCGTTACTCCTTGTGGCTTGGAGCCCTCAATGCTGCGTTACTCCTTGTGGCTTGGAGCTCTCAATGCTGCGTTACTCCTTGTGGCTTGGAGCCCTCAATGCTGCGTTACTCCTTGTGGCTCGGAGCTCTCAATGCTGCACTACTCCTTGTGGCTTGGAGCCCTCAATGCTGCGTTACTCCTTGTGGCTTGGAGCTCTCAATGCTGCGTTACTCGTTGTGGCTTGGAGCTCTCAATGCTGCGTTACTCCTTGTGGCTTTGAGCCCTCAATGCTGCGTTACTCCTTGTGGCTTGGAGCTCTCAATGCTGCGTTACTCCTTGTGGCTTGGAGCTCTCAATGCTGGGCTACTCCTTGTGGCTTGGAGCTCTCAATGATGCGTTACTCCTTGTGGCTTGGAGCTCTCAATGCTGCGTTACTCCTTGTGGCTTGGAGCTCTCAATGCTGGGCTACTCCTTGTGGCTTGGAGCTCTCAATGCTGCGTTACTCCTTGTCGCTTGGAGCTCTCAATGCTGCGATACTCCTTGTGGCTTGGAGCTCTCAACGCTGCGTTACTCCTTGTGGCTTGGAGCTCTCAATGCTGGGCTACTCCTTGTGGCTTGGAGCTCTCAATGCTGCGTTACTCCTTGTGGCTTGGAGCTCTCAATGCTGCGTTACTCCTTGTGGCTTGGAGCTCTCAATGCTGGGCTACTCCTTGTGGCTTGGAGCTCTCAATGCTGCGTTACTCCTTGTCGCTTGGAGCTCTCAATGCTGCGATACTCCATGTGGCTTGGAGCTCTCAATGCTGCGTTACTCCTTGTGGCTTGGAGCTCTCAATGCTGGGCTACTCCTTGTGGCTTGGAGCTCTCAATGCTGGGCTACTCCTTGTGGCTTGGAGCTCTCAATGCTGCGTTACTCCTTGTGGCTTGGAGCTCTCAATGCTGGGCTACTTCTTGTGGCTTGGAGCTCTCAATGCTGCGTTACTCCTTGTGGCTTGGAGCTCGCAATGTTGGGCTACTCCTTGTGGCTTGGAGCTCTCAATGCTGCGTTACTCCTTGTGGCTTGGAGCTCTCAATGCTGGGCTACTCCTTGTGGCTTGGAGCTCTCAATGCTGCGTTACTCCTTGTGGCTTGGAGCTCTCAATGCTGGGCTACTCCTTGTGGCTTGGAGCTCTCAATGCTGCGATACTCCTTGTGGCTTGGAGCTCTCAATGCTGCGTTACTCCATGTGGCTTGGAGCTCTCAATGCTGCGTTACTCCTTGTGGCTTGGAGCTCTCAATGCTGGGCTACTCCTTGTGGCTTGGAGCTCTCAATGCTGCGTTACTCCTTGTGGCTTGGAGCTCTCAATGCTGCGTTACTCCTTGTGGCTTGGAGCTCTCAATGCTGCGTTACTCCTTGTGGCTTGGAACTCTCAATGCTGCGTTACTCCTTGTGGCTTGGAGCTCTCAATGCTGCACTACTCCTTGTGGCTTGGAGCCCTCAATGCTGCGTTACTCCTTGTGGCTTGGAGCTCTCAATGCTGCACTACTCCTTGTGGCTTGGAGCTCTCAATGCTGCGTTACTCCTTGTGGCTTGAAGCTCTCAATGCTGCGTTACTCCTTGTGGCTTAGAGCTCTCAATGCTGCGTTACTGCTTGTGGCTTGGAGCTCTCAATGCTGCGTTAATCCTTGTGGCTTGGAGCCCTCAATGCTGCGTTACTCCTTGTGGCTTCTAGCTCTCAATGCTGCACTACTCCTTGTGGCTTGGAGCTCTCAATGCTGCGTTACTCCTTGTGGCTTGGAGCCCTCAATGCTGCGTTACTCCTTGTGGCTTGGAGCTCTCAATGCTGCGATACTCCTTGTGGCTTGGAGCTCTCAATGCTGCGTTACTCCTTGTGGCTTGGAGCTCTCAATGCTGCACTACTCCTTGTGGCTTGGAGCTCTCAATGTTGCGTTACTCCTTGTGGCTTGGAGCCCTCAATGCTGCGTTACTCCTTGTCGCTTGGAGCTCTCAATGCTGCGTTACTCCTTGTGGCTTGAGGATCTAATTCTGCGTTACTCCTTGTGGCTTGGAGCTCTCAATGCTGCGTTACTCCTTGTGGTTTGGAGCTCGCAATGTTGAGCTACTCCTTGTGGCTTGGAGCTCTCAATGCTGCGTTACTCCTTGTGGCTTGGAGCCCTCAATGCTGCGTTACTCCTTGTGGCTTGGAGCTCTCAATGCTGCACTACTCCTTGTGGCTTGGAGCCCTCAATGCTGCGTTACTCCTTGTGGCTTGGAGCCCTCAATGCTGCGTTACTCCTTGTGGCTTGGAGCTCTCAATGCTGCGTTACTCCTTGTGGCTTTGAGCCCTCAATGCTGCGTTACTCCTTGTGGCTTGGAGCTCTCAATGCTGCACTACTCCTTGTGGCTTGGAGCCCTCAATGCTGCGTTACTCCTTGTGGCTTGGAGCTCTCAATGCTGCGTTACTCGTTGTGGCTTGGAGCCCTCAATGCTGCGTTACTCCTTGTGGCTTGGAGCTCTCAATGCTGCATTACTCCTTGTGGCTTGGAGCCCTCAATGCTGCGTTACTCCTTGTGGCTTGGAGCTCTCAATGCTGCGTTACTCCTTTTGGCTTGGAGCCCTCAATGCTGCGTTACTCCTTGTGGCTTGGAGCTCTCAATGCTGCGTTACTCCTTGTGGCTTGGAGCTCTCATTGCTGCGTTACTCCTTGTGGCTTGGAGCCCTCAATGCTGCGTTACTCCTTGTGGCTTGGAGCTCTCAATGCTGCGATACTCCTTGTGGCTTGGAGCCCTCAATGCTGCGTTACTCCTTGTGGCTTGGAGCTCTCAATGCTGCGTTACTCCTTGTGGCTTGGAGCCCTCAATGCTGGGCTACTCCTTGTGGCTTGGAGCTCTCAATGCTGCGTTACTCCTTGTGGCTTGGAGCTCTGAATGCTGCGTTACTCCTTGTGGCTTGGAGCTCTCAATGCTGGGCTACTCCTTGTGGCTTGGAGCCCTCAATGCTGCGTTACTCCTTGTGGCTTGGAGCTCTCAATGCTGCGTTACTCCTTGTGGCTTGAGGATCTAATTCTGCGCTACTCCTTGTGGCTTGGAGCCCGCAATGCTGCGTTACTCCTTGTGGCTTGGAGCTCTCAATGCTGCGATACTCCTTGTGGCTTGGAGCTCTCAATGCTGCGTTACTCCTTGTGGCTTGGAGCTCTCAATGCTGCACTACTCCTTGTGGCTTGGAGCTCTCAATGCTGCGTTACTCCTTGTGGCTTGGAGCCCTCAATGCTGCGTTACTCCTTGTGGCTTGGAGCTCTCAATGCTGCGTTACTCCTTGTGGCTTGGAACTCTCAATGCTGCGTTACTCCTTGTGGCTTGGAGCCCTCAATGCTGCGTTACTCCTTGTGGCTTGGAGCTCGCAATGCTGGGCTACTCCTTGTGGCTTGGAGCCCGCAATGCTGCGTTACTCCTTGTGGCTTGGAGCTCTCAATGCTGCGATACTCCTTGTGGCTTGGAGCTCTCAATGCTGCGTTACTCCTTGTGGCTTGGAGCTCTCAATGCTGCACTACTCCTTGTGGCTTGGAGCTCTCAATGCTGCGTTACTCCTTGTGGCTTGGAGCCCTCAATGCTGCGTTACTCCTTGTGGCTTGGAACTCTCAATGCTGCGTTACTCCTTGTGGCTTGGAGCCCTCAATGCTGCGTTACTCCTTGTGGCTTGGAATTCGCAATGCTGGGCTACTCCTTGTGGCTTGGAGCTCTCAATGCTGCGTTACTCCTTGTGGCTTGGAACTCTCAATGCTGCGTTACTCCTTGTGGCTTGGAGCCCTCAATGCTGCGTTACTCCTTGTGGCTTGCAGCTCGCAATGCTGGGCTACTCCTTGTGGCTTGGAGCTCTCAATGCTGCGTTACTCCTTGTGGCTTGGAACTCTCAATGCTGCGTTACTCCTTGTGGCTTGGAGCCCTCAATGCTGCGTTACTCCTTGTGGCTTGGAACTCTCAATGCTGCGTTACTCCTTGTGGCTTGGAGCTCTCAATGCTGCACTACTCCTTGTGGCTTGGAGCTCTCAATGCTGCGTTACTCCTTGTGGCTTGGAACTCTCAATGCTGCGTTACTCCTTGTGGCTTGGAGCTCTCAATGCTGCGTTACTCCTTGTGGCTTGGAACTCTCAATGCTGCGTTACTCCTTGTGGCTTGGAGCTCTCAATGCTGCACTACTCCTTGTGGCTTGGAGCCCTCAATGCTGCGTTACTCCTTGTGGCTTGGAGCTCTCAATGCTGCACTACTCCTTGTGGCTTGGAGCTCTCAATGCTGCGTTACTCCTTGTGGCTTGGAGCTCTCAATGCTGCGTTACTCCTTGTGGCTTGGAGCTCTCAATGCTGCGTTACTCCTTGTGGCTTGGAGCTCTCAATGCTGCGTTAATCCTTGTGGCTTGGAGCCCTCAATGCTGCGTTACTCCTTGTGGCTTGGAGCTCTCAATGCTGCACTACTCCTTGTGGCTTGGAGCTCTCAATGCTGCGTTACTCCTTGTGGCTTGGAGCCCTCAATGCTGCGTTACTCCTTGTGGCTTGGAGCTCTCAATGCTGCGATACTCCTTGTGGCTTGGAGCTCTCAATGCTGCGTTACTCCTTGTGGCTTGGAGCTCTCAATGCTGCACTACTCCTTGTGGCTTGGAGCTCTCAATGCTGCGTTACTCCTTGTGGCTTGGAGCCCTCAATGCTGCGTTACTCCTTGTCGCTTGGAGCTCTCAATGCTGCGTTACTCCTTGTGGCTTGAGGATCTAATTCTGCGTTACTCCTTGTGGCTTGGAGCTCTCAATGCTGCGTTACTCCTTGTGGTTTGGAGCTCGCAATGTTGAGCTACTCCTTGTGGCTTGGAGCTCTCAATGCTGCGTTACTCCTTGTGGCTTGGAGCCCTCAATGCTGCGTTACTCCTTGTGGCTTGGAGCTCTCAATGCTGCACTACTCCTTGTGGCTTGGAGCCCTCAATGCTGCGTTACTCCTTGTGGCTTGGAGCTCTCAATGCTGCGTTACTCGTTGTGGCTTGGAGCCCTCAATGCTGCGTTACTCCTTGTGGCTTGGAGCTCTCAATGCTGCGTTACTCCTTGTGGCTTTGAGCCCTCAATGCTGCGTTACTCCTTGTGGCTTGGAGCTCTCAATGCTGCACTACTCCTTGTGGCTTGGAGCCCTCAATGCTGCGTTACTCGTTGTGGCTTGGAGCTCTCAATGCTGCGTTACTCGTTGTGGCTTGGAGCCCTCAATGCTGCGTTACTCCTTGTGGCATGGAGCTCTCAATGCTGCATTACTCCTTGTGGCTTGGAGCCCTCAATGCTGCGTTACTCCTTGTGGCTTGGAGCTCTCAATGCTGCGTTACTCCTTGTGGCTTGGAGCCCTCAATGCTGCGTTACTCCTTGTGGCTTGGAGCCCTCAATGCTGCGTTACTCCTTGTGGCTTGGAGCTCTCATTGCTGCGTTACTCCTTGTGGCTTGGAGTCCTCAATGCTGCGTTACTCCTTGTGGCCCTGAGCTCTCAATGCTGCGATACTCCTTGTGGCTTGGAGCCCTCAATGCTGCGTTACTCCTTGTGGCTTGGAGCTCTCAATGCTGCGTTACTCCTTGTGGCTTGGAGCCCTCAATGCTGGGCTACTCCTTGTGGCTTGGAGCTCTCAATGCTGCGTTACTCCTTGTGGCTTGGAGCTCTGAATGCTGCGTTACTCCTTGTGGCTTGGAGCTCTCAATGCTGGGCTACTCCTTGTTGCTTGTAGCCCTTAATGCTGCGTTACTCCTTGTGGCTTGGAGCTCTCAATGCTGCGTTACTCCTTGTGGCTTGAGGATCTAATTCTGCTCTACTCCTTGTGGCTTGGAGCCCGCAATGCTGCGTTACTCCTTCTGGCTTGGAGCTCTCAATGCTGCGATACTCCTTGTGGCTTGGAGCTCTCAATGCTGCGTTACTCCTTGTGGCTTGGAGCTCTCAATGCTGCACTACTCCTTGTGGCTTGGAGCTCTCAATGCTGCGTTACTCCTTGTGGCTTGGAGCCCTCAATGCTGCGTTACTCCTTGTGGCTTGGAGCTCTCAATGCTGCGTTACTCCTTGTGGCTTGGAACTCTCAATGCTGCGTTACTCCTTGTGGCTTGGAGCCCTCAATGCTGCGTTACTCCTTGTGGCTTGGAGCTCGCAATGAAGGGCTACTCCTTGTGGCTTGGAGCCCGCAATGCTGCGTTACTCCTTGTGGCTTGGAGCTCTCAATGCTGCGATACTCCTTGTGGCTTGGAGCTCTCAATGCTGCGTTACTCCTTGTGGCTTGGAGCTCTCAATGCTGCACTACTCCTTGTGGCTTGGAGCTCTCAATGCTGCGTTACTCCTTGTGGCTTGGAGCCCTCAATGCTGCGTTACTCCTTGTGGCTTGGAGCTCTCAATGCTGCGTTACTCCTTGTGGCTTGGAACTCTCAATGCTGCGTTACTCCTTGTGGCTTGGAGCCCTCAATGCTGCGTTACTCCTTGTGGCTTGGAGCTCGCAATGCTGGGCTACTCCTTGTGGCTTGGAGCTCTCAATGCTGCGTTACTCCTTGTGGCTTGGAACTCTCAATGCTGCGTTACTCCTTGTGGCTTGGAGCCCTCAATGCTGCGTTACTCCTTGTGGCTTGGAGCTCTCAATGTTGCGTTACTCCTTGTTGCTTGGAGGCCTCAATGCTGCGTTACTCTTTGTGGCTTGGAGCCCTCAATGCTGCGTTACTCCTTGTGGCTTGGAGCCCTCAATGTTGCGTTACTCCTTGTGGCTTGGAGCCCTCAATGCTGCGTTACTCCTTGTGGCTTGGAACTCTCAATGCTGCGTTACTCCTTGTGGCTTGGAGCTCGCAATGCTGGGCTACTCCTTGTGGCTTGGAGCTCTCAATGCTGCATTACTCCTTGTGGCTTGGAGCTCTCAATGCTGCGTTACTCCTTGTGGCTTGGAGCCCTCAATGCTGCGTTACTCCTTGTGGCTTGGAGCCCTCAATGCTGCGTTACTCCTTGTGGCTTGGAGCTCGCAATGTTGGGCTACTCCTTGTGGCTTGGAGCTCTCAATGCTGCGTTACTCGTTGTGGCTTGGAGCCCTCAATGCTGCGTTACTCCTTGTGGCTTGGAGCTCTCAATGCTGCGTTACTCCTTGTGGTGGAGCTCTCAATGCTGCGTTACTCCTTGTGGCTTGGAGCTCGCAATGTTGGGCTACTCCTTGTGGCTTGGAGCCCTCAATGTTGCGTTACTCCTTGTGGCTTGGAGCCCTCAATGCTGCGTTACTCCTTGTGGCATGGAGCTCTCAATGCTGCACTACTCCTTGTGGCTTGGAGCCCTCAATGCTGCGTTACTCCTTGTGGCTTGGAGCTCTCAATGCTGCGTTACTCGTTGTGGCTTGGAGCTCTCAATGCTGCGTTACTCGTTGTGGCTTGGAGCTCTCAATGCTGCGTTACTCCTTGTGGCTTGGAGCTCTCAATGCTGCACTACTCCTTGTGGCTTGGAGCTCTCAATGCTGCGTTACTCCTTGTAGCTTGGAGCCCTCAATGCTGCGTTACTCGTTGTGGCTTGGAGCTCTCAATGCTGCGTTACTCGTTGTGGCTTGGAGCTCTCAATGCTGCGTTACTCCTTGTGGCTTTGAGCCCTCAATGCTGCGTTACTCCTTGTGGCTTGGAGCTCTCAATGCTGCGTTACTCCTTGTGGCTTGGAGCTCTCAATGCTGCACTACTCCTTGTGGCTTGGAGCTCTCAATGCTGCACTACTCCTTGTGGCTTGGAGCTCTCAATGCTGCGATACTCCTTGTGGCTTGGAGCTCTCAATGCTGCGTTACTCCTTGTGGCTTGGAGCTCTCAATGCTGCGTTACTCCTTGTGGCTTGGAGCTCTCAATGCTGCGATACTCCTTGTGGCTTGGAGCTCTCAATGCTGCGTTACTCCTTGTGGCTTGGAGCCCTCAATGCTGCGTTACTCCTTGTGGCTTGGAGCTGTCAATGCTGCGTTACTCCTTGTGGCTTGGAGCCCTCAATGCTGCGTTACTCCTTGTGACTTGGAGCTCTCAATGCTGCGTTACTCCTTGTGGCTTGGAGCCCTCAATGCTGCGTTACTCCTTGTGGCTTGGAGCTCTCAATGCTGCGTTACTCCTTGTGGCTTGGAGCCCTCAATGCTGCGTTACTCCTTGTGGCTTGGAGCTCTCAATGCTGCGTTACTCCTTGTGGCTTGGAGCCCTCAATGCTGCGTTACTCCTTGTGGCTTGGAGCTCTCAATGCTGCACTACTCCTTGTGGCTTGGAGCCCTCAATGCTGCGTTACTCCTTGTGGCTTGGAGCTCTCAATGCTGCGTTACTCGTTGTGGCTTGGAGCTCTCAATGCTGCGTTACTCCTTGTGGCTTTGAGCCCTCAATGCTGCGTTACTCCTTGTGGCTTGGAGCTCTCAATGCTGCGTTACTCCTTGTGGCTTGGAGCTCTCAATGCTGGGCTACTCCTTGTGGCTTGGAGCTCTCAATGATGCGTTACTCCTTGTGGCTTGGAGCTCTCAATGCTGCGTTACTCCTTGTGGCTTGGAGCTCTCAATGCTGGGCTACTCCTTGTGGCTTGGAGCTCTCAATGCTGCGTTACTCCTTGTCGCTTGGAGCTCTCAATGCTGCGATACTCCTTGTGGCTTGGAGCTCTCAACGCTGCGTTACTCCTTGTGGCTTGGAGCTCTCAATGCTGGGCTACTCCTTGTGGCTTGGAGCTCTCAATGCTGCGTTACTCCTTGTGGCTTGGAGCTCTCAATGCTGCGTTACTCCTTGTGGCTTGGAGCTCTCAATGCTGGGCTACTCCTTGTGGCTTGGAGCTCTCAATGCTGCGTTACTCCTTGTCGCTTGGAGCTCTCAATGCTGCGATACTCCATGTGGCTTGGAGCTCTCAATGCTGCGTTACTCCTTGTGGCTTGGAGCTCTCAATGCTGGGCTACTCCTTGTGGCTTGGAGCTCTCAATGCTGGGCTACTCCTTGTGGCTTGGAGCTCTCAATGCTGCGTTACTCCTTGTGGCTTGGAGCTCTCAATGCTGGGCTACTTCTTGTGGCTTGGAGCTCTCAATGCTGCGTTACTCCTTGTGGCTTGGAGCTCGCAATGTTGGGCTACTCCTTGTGGCTTGGAGCTCTCAATGCTGCGTTACTCCTTGTGGCTTGGAGCTCTCAATGCTGGGCTACTCCTTGTGGCTTGGAGCTCTCAATGCTGCGTTACTCCTTGTGGCTTGGAGCTCTCAATGCTGGGCTACTCCTTGTGGCTTGGAGCTCTCAATGCTGCGATACTCCTTGTGGCTTGGAGCTCTCAATGCTGCGTTACTCCATGTGGCTTGGAGCTCTCAATGCTGCGTTACTCCTTGTGGCTTGGAGCTCTCAATGCTGGGCTACTCCTTGTGGCTTGGAGCTCTCAATGCTGCGTTACTCCTTGTGGCTTGGAGCTCTCAATGCTGCGTTACTCCTTGTGGCTTGGAGCTCTCAATGCTGCGTTACTCCTTGTGGCTTGGAACTCTCAATGCTGCGTTACTCCTTGTGGCTTGGAGCTCTCAATGCTGCACTACTCCTTGTGGCTTGGAGCCCTCAATGCTGCGTTACTCCTTGTGGCTTGGAGCTCTCAATGCTGCACTACTCCTTGTGGCTTGGAGCTCTCAATGCTGCGTTACTCCTTGTGGCTTGAAGCTCTCAATGCTGCGTTACTCCTTGTGGCTTAGAGCTCTCAATGCTGCGTTACTGCTTGTGGCTTGGAGCTCTCAATGCTGCGTTAATCCTTGTGGCTTGGAGCCCTCAATGCTGCGTTACTCCTTGTGGCTTCTAGCTCTCAATGCTGCACTACTCCTTGTGGCTTGGAGCTCTCAATGCTGCGTTACTCCTTGTGGCTTGGAGCCCTCAATGCTGCGTTACTCCTTGTGGCTTGGAGCTCTCAATGCTGCGATACTCCTTGTGGCTTGGAGCTCTCAATGCTGCGTTACTCCTTGTGGCTTGGAGCTCTCAATGCTGCACTACTCCTTGTGGCTTGGAGCTCTCAATGCTGCGTTACTCCTTGTGGCTTGGAGCCCTCAATGCTGCGTTACTCCTTGTCGCTTGGAGCTCTCAATGCTGCGTTACTCCTTGTGGCTTGAGGATCTAATTCTGCGTTACTCCTTGTGGCTTGGAGCTCTCAATGCTGCGTTACTCCTTGTGGTTTGGAGCTCGCAATGTTGAGCTACTCCTTGTGGCTTGGAGCTCTCAATGCTGCGTTACTCCTTGTGGCTTGGAGCCCTCAATGCTGCGTTACTCCTTGTGGCTTGGAGCTCTCAATGCTGCACTACTCCTTGTGGCTTGGAGCCCTCAATGCTGCGTTACTCCTTGTGGCTTGGAGCCCTCAATGCTGCGTTACTCCTTGTGGCTTGGAGCTCTCAATGCTGCGTTACTCGTTGTGGCTTGGAGCCCTCAATGCTGCGTTACTCCTTGTGGCTTGGAGCTCTCAATGCTGCATTACTCCTTGTGGCTTGGAGCCCTCAATGCTGCGTTACTCCTTGTGGCTTGGAGCTCTCAATGCTGCGTTACTCCTTTTGGCTTGGAGCCCTCAATGCTGCGTTACTCCTTGTGGCTTGGAGCTCTCAATGCTGCGTTACTCCTTGTGGCTTGGAGCTCTCATTGCTGCGTTACTCCTTGTGGCTTGGAGCCCTCAATGCTGCGTTACTCCTTGTGGCTTGGAGCTCTCAATGCTGCGATACTCCTTGTGGCTTGGAGCCCTCAATGCTGCGTTACTCCTTGTGGCTTGGAGCTCTCAATGCTGCGTTACTCCTTGTGGCTTGGAGCCCTCAATGCTGGGCTACTCCTTGTGGCTTGGAGCTCTCAATGCTGCGTTACTCCTTGTGGCTTGGAGCTCTGAATGCTGCGTTACTCCTTGTGGCTTGGAGCTCTCAATGCTGGGCTACTCCTTGTGGCTTGGAGCCCTCAATGCTGCGTTACTCCTTGTGGCTTGGAGCTCTCAATGCTGCGTTACTCCTTGTGGCTTGAGGATCTAATTCTGCGCTACTCCTTGTGGCTTGGAGCCCGCAATGCTGCGTTACTCCTTGTGGCTTGGAGCTCTCAATGCTGCGATACTCCTTGTGGCTTGGAGCTCTCAATGCTGCGTTACTCCTTGTGGCTTGGAGCTCTCAATGCTGCACTACTCCTTGTGGCTTGGAGCTCTCAATGCTGCGTTACTCCTTGTGGCTTGGAGCCCTCAATGCTGCGTTACTCCTTGTGGCTTGGAGCTCTCAATGCTGCGTTACTCCTTGTGGCTTGGAACTCTCAATGCTGCGTTACTCCTTGTGGCTTGGAGCCCTCAATGCTGCGTTACTCCTTGTGGCTTGGAGCTCGCAATGCTGGGCTACTCCTTGTGGCTTGGAGCCCGCAATGCTGCGTTACTCCTTGTGGCTTGGAGCTCTCAATGCTGCGATACTCCTTGTGGCTTGGAGCTCTCAATGCTGCGTTACTCCTTGTGGCTTGGAGCTCTCAATGCTGCACTACTCCTTGTGGCTTGGAGCTCTCAATGCTGCGTTACTCCTTGTGGCTTGGAGCCCTCAATGCTGCGTTACTCCTTGTGGCTTGGAACTCTCAATGCTGCGTTACTCCTTGTGGCTTGGAGCCCTCAATGCTGCGTTACTCCTTGTGGCTTGGAATTCGCAATGCTGGGCTACTCCTTGTGGCTTGGAGCTCTCAATGCTGCGTTACTCCTTGTGGCTTGGAACTCTCAATGCTGCGTTACTCCTTGTGGCTTGGAGCCCTCAATGCTGCGTTACTCCTTGTGGCTTGCAGCTCGCAATGCTGGGCTACTCCTTGTGGCTTGGAGCTCTCAATGCTGCGTTACTCCTTGTGGCTTGGAACTCTCAATGCTGCGTTACTCCTTGTGGCTTGGAGCCCTCAATGCTGCGTTACTCCTTGTGGCTTGGAACTCTCAATGCTGCGTTACTCCTTGTGGCTTGGAGCTCTCAATGCTGCACTACTCCTTGTGGCTTGGAGCTCTCAATGCTGCGTTACTCCTTGTGGCTTGGAACTCTCAATGCTGCGTTACTCCTTGTGGCTTGGAGCTCTCAATGCTGCGTTACTCCTTGTGGCTTGGAACTCTCAATGCTGCGTTACTCCTTGTGGCTTGGAGCTCTAAATGCTGCACTACTCCTTGTGGCTTGGAGCCCTCAATGCTGCGTTACTCCTTGTGGCTTGGAGCTCTCAATGCTGCACTACTCCTTGTGGCTTGGAGCTCTCAATGCTGCGTTACTCCTTGTGGCTTGGAGCTCTCAATGCTGCGTTACTCCTTGTGGCTTGGAGCTCTCAATGCTGCGTTACTCCTTGTGGCTTGGAGCTCTCAATGCTGCGTTAATCCTTGTGGCTTGGAGCCCTCAATGCTGCGTTACTCCTTGTGGCTTGGAGCTCTCAATGCTGCACTACTCCTTGTGGCTTGGAGCTCTCAATGCTGCGTTACTCCTTGTGGCTTGGAGCCCTCAATGCTGCGTTACTCCTTGTGGCTTGGAGCTCTCAATGCTGCGATACTCCTTGTGGCTTGGAGCTCTCAATGCTGCGTTACTCCTTGTGGCTTGGAGCTCTCAATGCTGCACTACTCCTTGTGGCTTGGAGCTCTCAATGCTGCGTTACTCCTTGTGGCTTGGAGCCCTCAATGCTGCGTTACTCCTTGTCGCTTGGAGCTCTCAATGCTGCGTTACTCCTTGTGGCTTGAGGATCTAATTCTGCGTTACTCCTTGTGGCTTGGAGCTCTCAATGCTGCGTTACTCCTTGTGGTTTGGAGCTCGCAATGTTGAGCTACTCCTTGTGGCTTGGAGCTCTCAATGCTGCGTTACTCCTTGTGGCTTGGAGCCCTCAATGCTGCGTTACTCCTTGTGGCTTGGAGCTCTCAATGCTGCACTACTCCTTGTGGCTTGGAGCCCTCAATGCTGCGTTACTCCTTGTGGCTTGGAGCTCTCAATGCTGCGTTACTCGTTGTGGCTTGGAGCCCTCAATGCTGCGTTACTCCTTGTGGCTTGGAGCTCTCAATGCTGCGTTACTCCTTGTGGCTTTGAGCCCTCAATGCTGCGTTACTCCTTGTGGCTTGGAGCTCTCAATGCTGCACTACTCCTTGTGGCTTGGAGCCCTCAATGCTGCGTTACTCGTTGTGGCTTGGAGCTCTCAATGCTGCGTTACTCGTTGTGGCTTGGAGCCCTCAATGCTGCGTTACTCCTTGTGGCATGGAGCTCTCAATGCTGCATTACTCCTTGTGGCTTGGAGCCCTCAATGCTGCGTTACTCCTTGTGGCTTGGAGCTCTCAATGCTGCGTTACTCCTTGTGGCTTGGAGCCCTCAATGCTGCGTTACTCCTTGTGGCTTGGAGCCCTCAATGCTGCGTTACTCCTTGTGGCTTGGAGCTCTCATTGCTGCGTTACTCCTTGTGGCTTGGAGTCCTCAATGCTGCGTTACTCCTTGTGGCCCTGAGCTCTCAATGCTGCGATACTCCTTGTGGCTTGGAGCCCTCAATGCTGCGTTACTCCTTGTGGCTTGGAGCTCTCAATGCTGCGTTACTCCTTGTGGCTTGGAGCCCTCAATGCTGGGCTACTCCTTGTGGCTTGGAGCTCTCAATGCTGCGTTACTCCTTGTGGCTTGGAGCTCTGAATGCTGCGTTACTCCTTGTGGCTTGGAGCTCTCAATGCTGGGCTACTCCTTGTTGCTTGTAGCCCTTAATGCTGCGTTACTCCTTGTGGCTTGGAGCTCTCAATGCTGCGTTACTCCTTGTGGCTTGAGGATCTAATTCTGCTCTACTCCTTGTGGCTTGGAGCCCGCAATGCTGCGTTACTCCTTCTGGCTTGGAGCTCTCAATGCTGCGATACTCCTTGTGGCTTGGAGCTCTCAATGCTGCGTTACTCCTTGTGGCTTGGAGCTCTCAATGCTGCACTACTCCTTGTGGCTTGGAGCTCTCAATGCTGCGTTACTCCTTGTGGCTTGGAGCCCTCAATGCTGCGTTACTCCTTGTGGCTTGGAGCTCTCAATGCTGCGTTACTCCTTGTGGCTTGGAACTCTCAATGCTGCGTTACTCCTTGTGGCTTGGAGCCCTCAATGCTGCGTTACTCCTTGTGGCTTGGAGCTCGCAATGAAGGGCTACTCCTTGTGGCTTGGAGCCCGCAATGCTGCGTTACTCCTTGTGGCTTGGAGCTCTCAATGCTGCGATACTCCTTGTGGCTTGGAGCTCTCAATGCTGCGTTACTCCTTGTGGCTTGGAGCTCTCAATGCTGCACTACTCCTTGTGGCTTGGAGCTCTCAATGCTGCGTTACTCCTTGTGGCTTGGAGCCCTCAATGCTGCGTTACTCCTTGTGGCTTGGAGCTCTCAATGCTGCGTTACTCCTTGTGGCTTGGAACTCTCAATGCTGCGTTACTCCTTGTGGCTTGGAGCCCTCAATGCTGCGTTACTCCTTGTGGCTTGGAGCTCGCAATGCTGGGCTACTCCTTGTGGCTTGGAGCTCTCAATGCTGCGTTACTCCTTGTGGCTTGGAACTCTCAATGCTGCGTTACTCCTTGTGGCTTGGAGCCCTCAATGCTGCGTTACTCCTTGTGGCTTGGAGCTCTCAATGTTGCGTTACTCCTTGTGGCTTGGAGGCCTCAATGCTGCGTTACTCTTTGTGGCTTGGAGCCCTCAATGCTGCGTTACTCCTTGTGGCTTGGAGCCCTCAATGTTGCGTTACTCCTTGTGGCTTGGAGCCCTCAATGCTGCGTTACTCCTTGTGGCTTGGAACTCTCAATGCTGCGTTACTCCTTGTGGCTTGGAGCTCGCAATGCTGGGCTACTCCTTGTGGCTTGGAGCTCTCAATGCTGCGTTACTCCTTGTGGCTTGGAGCTCTCAATGCTGCACTACTCCTTGTGGCTTGGAGCTCTCAATGCTGCGTTACTCCTTGTGGCTTGGAGCCCTCAATGCTGCGTTACTCCTTGTCGCTTGGAGCTCTCAATGCTGCGTTACTCCTTGTGGCTTGAGGATCTAATTCTGCGTTACTCCTTGTGGCTTGGAGCTCTCAATGCTGCGTTACTCCTTGTGGTTTGGAGCTCGCAATGTTGAGCTACTCCTTGTGGCTTGGAGCTCTCAATGCTGCGTTACTCCTTGTGGCTTGGAGCCCTCAATGCTGCGTTACTCCTTGTGGCTTGGAGCTCTCAATGCTGCACTACTCCTTGTGGCTTGGAGCCCTCAATGCTGCGTTACTCCTTGTGGCTTGGAGCCCTCAATGCTGCGTTACTCCTTGTGGCTTGGAGCTCTCAATGCTGCGTTACTCCTTGTGGCTTTGAGCCCTCAATGCTGCGTTACTCCTTGTGGCTTGGAGCTCTCAATGCTCCACTACTCCTTGTGGCTTGGAGCCCTCAATGCTGCGTTACTCCTTGTGGCTTGGAGCTCTCAATGCTGCGTTACTCGTTGTGGCTTGGAGCCCTCAATGCTGCGTTACTCCTTGTGGCTTGGAGCTCTCAATGCTGCATTACTCCTTGTGGCTTGGAGCCCTCAATGCTGCGTTACTCCTTGTGGCTTGGAGCTCTCAATGCTGCGTTACTCCTTTTGGCTTGGAGCCCTCAATGCTGCGTTACTCCTTGTGGCTTGGAGCCCTCAATGCTGCGTTACTCCTTGTGGCTTGGAGCTCTCATTGCTGCGTTACTCCTTGTGGCTTGGAGCCCTCAATGCTGCGTTACTCCTTGTGGCTTGGAGCTCTCAATGCTGCGATACTCCTTGTGGCTTGGAGCCCTCAATGCTGCGTTACTCCTTGTGGCTTGGAGCTCTCAATGCTGCGTTACTCCTTGTGGCTTGGAGCCCTCAATGCTGGGCTACTCCTTGTGGCTTGGAGCTCTCAATGCTGCGTTACTCCTTGTGGCTTGGAGCTCTGAATGCTGCGTTACTCCTTGTGGCTTGGAGCTCTCAATGCTGGGCTACTCCTTGTGGCTTGGAGCCCTCAATGCTGCGTTACTCCTTGTGGCTTGGAGCTCTCAATGCTGCGTTACTCCTTGTGGCTTGAGGATCTAATTCTGCGCTACTCCTTGTGGCTTGGAGCCCGCAATGCTGCGTTACTCCTTGTGGCTTGGAGCTCTCAATGCTGCGATACTCCTTGTGGCTTGGAGCTCTCAATGCTGCGTTACTCCTTGTGGCTTGGAGCTCTCAATGCTGCGTTACTCCTTGTGGCTTGGAGCTCTCAATGCTGCGTTACTCCTTGTGGCTTGGAGCTCTCAATGCTGGGCTACTCCTTGTGGCTTGGAGCTCTCAATGCTGCGTTACTCCTTGTCGCTTGGAGCTCTCAATGCTGCGATACTCCTTGTGGCTTGGAGCTCTCAATGCTGCGTTACTCCTTGTGGCTTGGAGCTCTCAATGCTGGGCTACTCCTTGTGGCTTGGAGCTCTCAATGCTGGGCTACTCCTTGTGGCTTGGAGCTCTCAATGCTGCGTTACTCCTTGTGGCTTGGAGCTCTCAATGCTGGGCTACTCCTTGTGGCTTGGAGCTCTCAATGCTGCGTTACTCCTTGTGGCTTGGAGCTCGCAATGTTGGGCTACTCCTTGTGGCTTGGAGCTCTCAATGCTGCGTTACTCCTTGTGGCTTGGAGCTCTCAATGCTGGGCTACTCCTTGTGGCTTGGAGCTCTCAATGCTGCGTTACTCCTTGTGGCTTGGAGCTCTCAATGCTGGGCTACTCCTTGTGGCTTGGAGCTCTCAATGCTGCGATACTCCTTGTGGCTTGGAGCTCTCAATGCTGCGTTACTCCATGTGGCTTGGAGCTCTCAATGCTGCGTTACTCCTTGTGGCTTGGAGCTCTCAATGCTGGGCTACTCCTTGTGGCTTGGAGCTCTCAATGCTGCGTTACTCCTTGTGGCTTGGAGCTCTCAATGCTGCGTTACTCCTTGTGGCTTGGAGCTCTCAATGCTGCGTTACTCCTTGTGGCTTGGAACTCTCAATGCTGCGTTACTCCTTGTGGCTTGGAGCTCTCAATGCTGCACTACTCCTTGTGGCTTGGAGCCCTCAATGCTGCGTTACTCCTTGTGGCTTGGAGCTCTCAATGCTGCACTACTCCTTGTGGCTTGGAGCTCTCAATGCTGCGTTACTCCTTGTGGCTTGAAGCTCTCAATGCTGCGTTACTCCTTGTGGCTTGGAGCTCTCAATGCTGCGTTACTCCTTGTGGCTTGGAGCTCTCAATGCTGCGTTAATCCTTGTGGCTTGGAGCCCTCAATGCTGCGTTACTCCTTGTGGCTTCTAGCTCTCAATGCTGCACTACTCCTTGTGGCTTGGAGCTCTCAATGCTGCGTTACTCCTTGTGGCTTGGAGCCCTCAATGCTGCGTTACTCCTTGTGGCTTGGAGCTCTCAATGCTGCGATACTCCTTGTGGCTTGGAGCTCTCAATGCTGCGTTACTCCTTGTGGCTTGGAGCTCTCAATGCTGCACTACTCCTTGTGGCTTGGAGCTCTCAATGCTGCGTTACTCCTTGTGGCTTGGAGCCCTCAATGCTGCGTTACTCCTTGTCGCTTGGAGCTCTCAATGCTGCGTTACTCCTTGTGGCTTGAGGATCTAATTCTGCGTTACTCCTTGTGGCTTGGAGCTCTCAATGCTGCGTTACTCCTTGTGGTTTGGAGCTCGCAATGTTGAGCTACTCCCTGTGGCTTGGAGCTCTCAATGCTGCGTTACTCCTTGTGGCTTGGAGCCCTCAATGCTGCGTTACTCCTTGTGGCTTGGAGCTCTCAATGCTGCACTACTCCTTGTGGCTTGGAGCCCTCAATGCTGCGTTACTCCTTGTGGCTTGGAGCCCTCAATGCTGCGTTACTCCTTGTGGCTTGGAGCTCTCAATGCTGCGTTACTCCTTGTGGCTTTGAGCCCTCAATGCTGCGTTACTCCTTGTGGCTTGGAGCTCTCAATGCTGCACTACTCCTTGTGGCTTGGAGCCCTCAATGCTGCGTTACTCCTTGTGGCTTGGAGCTCTCAATGCTGCGTTACTCGTTGTGGCTTGGAGCCCTCAATGCTGCGTTACTCCTTGTGGCTTGGAGCTCTCAATGCTGCGTTACTCCTTGTGGCTTGGAGCTCTCAATGCTGGGCTACTCCTTGTGGCTTGGAGCTCTCAATGCTGCGTTACTCCTTGTCGCTTGGAGCTCTCAATGCTGCGATACTCCTTGTGGCTTGGAGCTCTCAACGCTGCGTTACTCCTTGTGGCTTGGAGCTCTCAATGCTGGGCTACTCCTTGTGGCTTGGAGCTCTCAATGCTGCGTTACTCCTTGTGGCTTGGAGCTCTCAATGCTGCGTTACTCCTTGTGGCTTGGAGCTCTCAATGCTGGGCTACTCCTTGTGGCTTGGAGCTCTCAATGCTGCGTTACTCCTTGTCGCTTGGAGCTCTCAATGCTGCGATACTCCATGTGGCTTGGAGCTCTCAATGCTGCGTTACTCCTTGTGGCTTGGAGCTCTCAATGCTGGGCTACTCCTTGTGGCTTGGAGCTCTCAATGCTGGGCTACTCCTTGTGGCTTGGAGCTCTCAATGCTGCGTTACTCCTTGTGGCTTGGAGCTCTCAATGCTGGGCTACTTCTTGTGGCTTGGAGCTCTCAATGCTGCGTTACTCCTTGTGGCTTGGAGCTCGCAATGTTGGGCTACTCCTTGTGGCTTGGAGCTCTCAATGCTGCGTTACTCCTTGTGGCTTGGAGCTCTCAATGCTGGGCTACTCATTGTGGCTTGGAGCTCTCAATGCTGCGTTACTCCTTGTGGCTTGGAGCTCTCAATGCTGGGCTACTCCTTGTGGCTTGGAGCTCTCAATGCTGCGATACTCCTTGTGGCTTGGAGCTCTCAATGCTGCGTTACTCCATGTGGCTTGGAGCTCTCAATGCTGCGTTACTCCTTGTGGCTTGGAGCTCTCAATGCTGGGCTACTCCTTGTGGCTTGGAGCTCTCAATGCTGCGTTACTCCTTGTGGCTTGGAGCTCTCAATGCTGCGTTACTCCTTGTGGCTTGGAGCTCTCAATGCTGCGTTACTCCTTGTGGCTTGGAACTCTCAATGCTGCGTTACTCCTTGTGGCTTGGAGCTCTCAATGCTGCACTACTCCTTGTGGCTTGGAGCCCTCAATGCTGCGTTACTCCTTGTGGCTTGGAGCTCTCAATGCTGCACTACTCCTTGTGGCTTGGAGCTCTCAATGCTGCGTTACTCCTTGTGGCTTGAAGCTCTCAATGCTGCGTTACTCCTTGTGGCTTGGAGCTCTCAATGCTGCGTTAATCCTTGTGGCTTGGAGCCCTCAATGCTGCGTTACTCCTTGTGGCTTCCAGCTCTCAATGCTGCACTACTCCTTGTGGCTTGGAGCTCTCAATGCTGCGTTACTCCTTGTGGCTTGGAGCCCTCAATGCTGCGTTACTCCTTGTGGCTTGGAGCTCTCAATGCTGCGATACTCCTTGTGGCTTGGAGCTCTCAATGCTGCGTTACTCCTTGTGGCTTGGAGCTCTCAATGCTGCACTACTCCTTGTGGCTTGGAGCTCTCAATGCTGCGTTACTCCTTGTGGCTTGGAGCCCTCAATGCTGCGTTACCTCTTGTCGCTTGGAGCTCTCAATGCTGCGTTACTCCTTGTGGCTTGAGGATCTAATTCTGCGTTACTCCTTGTGGCTTGGAGCTCTCAATGCTGCGTTACTCCTTGTGGTTTGGAGCTCGCAATGTTGAGCTACTCCTTGTGGCTTGGAGCTCTCAATGCTGCGTTACTCCTTGTGGCTTGGAGCCCTCAATGCTGCGTTACTCCTTGTGGCTTGGAGCTCTCAATGCTGCACTACTCCTTGTGGCTTGGAGCCCTCAATGCTGCGTTACTCCTTGTGGCTTGGAGCCCTCAATGCTGCGTTACTCCTTGTGGCTTGGAGCTCTCAATGCTGCGTTACTCCTTGTGGCTTTGAGCCCTCAATGCTGCGTTACTCCTTGTGGCTTGGAGCTCTCAATGCTGCACTACTCCTTGTGGCTTGGAGCCCTCAATGCTGCGTTACTCCTTGTGGCTTGGAGCTCTCAATGCTGCGTTACTCGTTGTGGCTTGGAGCCCTCAATGCTGCGTTACTCCTTGTGGCTTGGAGCTCTCAATGCTGCATTACTCCTTGTGGCTTGGAGCCCTCAATGCTGCGTTACTCCTTGTGGCTTGGAGCTCTCAATGCTGCGTTACTCCTTTTGGCTTGGAGCCCTCAATGCTGCGTTACTCCTTGTGGCTTGGAGCTCTCAATGCTGCGTTACTCCTTGTGGCTTGGAGCTCTCATTGCTGCGTTACTCCTTGTGGCTTGGAGCCCTCAATGCTGCGTTACTCCTTGTGGCTTGGAGCTCTCAATGCTGCGATACTCCTTGTGGCTTGGAGCCCTCAATGCTGCGTTACTCCTTGTGGCTTGGAGCTCTCAATGCTGCGTTACTCCTTGTGGCTTGGAGCCCTCAATGCTGGGCTACTCCTTGTGGCTTGGAGCTCTCAATGCTGCGTTACTCCTTGTGGCTTGGAGCTCTGAATGCTGCGTTACTCCTTGTGGCTTGGAGCTCTCAATGCTGGGCTACTCCTTGTGGCTTGGAGCCCTCAATGCTGCGTTACTCCTTGTGGCTTGGAGCTCTCAATGCTGCGTTACTCCTTGTGGCTTGAGGATCTAATTCTGCGCTACTCCTTGTGGCTTGGAGCCCGCAATGCTGCGTTACTCCTTGTGGCTTGGAGCTCTCAATGCTGCGATACTCCTTGTGGCTTGGAGCTCTCAATGCTGCGTTACTCCTTGTGGCTTGGAGCTCTCAATGCTGCACTACTCCTTGTGGCTTGGAGCTCTCAATGCTGCGTTACTCCTTGTGGCTTGGAGCCCTCAATGCTGCGTTACTCCTTGTGGCTTGGAGCTCTCAATGCTGCGTTACTCCTTGTGGCTTGGAACTCTCAATGCTGCGTTACTCCTTGTGGCTTGGAGCCCTCAATGCTGCGTTACTCCTTGTGGCTTGGAGCTCGCAATGCTGGGCTACTCCTTGTGGCTTGGAGCCCGCAATGCTGCGTTACTCCTTGTGGCTTGGAGCTCTCAATGCTGCGATACTCCTTGTGGCTTGGAGCTCTCAATGCTGCGTTACTCCTTGTGGCTTGGAGCTCTCAATGATGCACTACTCCTTGTGGCTTGGAGCTCTCAATGCTGCGTTACTCCTTGTGGCTTGGAGCCCTCAATGCTGCGTTACTCCTTGTGGCTTGGAACTCTCAATGCTGCGTTACTCCTTGTGGCTTGGAGCCCTCAATGCTGCGTTACTCCTTGTGGCTTGGAATTCGCAATGCTGGGCTACTCCTTGTGGCTTGGAGCTCTCAATGCTGCGTTACTCCTTGTGGCTTGGAACTCTCAATGCTGCGTTACTCCTTGTGGCTTGGAGCCCTCAATGCTGCGTTACTCCTTGTGGCTTGCAGCTCGCAATGCTGGGCTACTCCTTGTGGCTTGGAGCTCTCAATGCTGCGTTACTCCTTGTGGCTTGGAACTCTCAATGCTGCGTTACTCCTTGTGGCTTGGAGCCCTCAATGCTGCGTTACTCCTTGTGGCTTGGAACTCTCAATGCTGCGTTACTCCTTGTGGCTTGGAGCTCTCAATGCTGCACTACTCCTTGTGGCTTGGAGCTCTCAATGCTGCGTTACTCCTTGTGGCTTGGAACTCTCAATGCTGCGTTACTCCTTGTGGCTTGGAGCTCTCAATGCTGCGTTACTCCTTGTGGCTTGGAACTCTCAATGCTGCGTTACTCCTTGTGGCTTGGAGCTCTCAATGCTGCACTACTCCTTGTGGCTTGGAGCCCTCAATGCTGCGTTACTCCTTGTGGCTTGGAGCTCTCAATGCTGCACTACTCCTTGTGGCTTGGAGCTCTCAATGCTGCGTTACTCCTTGTGGCTTGGAGCTCTCAATGCTGCGTTACTCCTTGTGGCTTGGAGCTCTCAATGCTGCGTTACTCCTTGTGGCTTGGAGCTCTCAATGCTGCGTTAATCCTTGTGGCTTGGAGCCCTCAATGCTGCGTTACTCCTTGTGGCTTGGAGCTCTCAATGCTGCACTACTCCTTGTGGCTTGGAGCTCTCAATGCTGCGTTACTCCTTGTGGCTTGGAGCCCTCAATGCTGCGTTACTCCTTGTGGCTTGGAGCTCTCAATGCTGCGATACTCCTTGTGGCTTGGAGCTCTCAATGCTGCGTTACTCCTTGTGGCTTGGAGCTCTCAATGCTGCACTACTCCTTGTGGCTTGGAGCTCTCAATGCTGCGTTACTCCTTGTGGCTTGGAGCCCTCAATGCTGCGTTACTCCTTGTCGCTTGGAGCTCTCAATGCTGCGTTACTCCTTGTGGCTTGAGGATCTAATTCTGCGTTACTCCTTGTGGCTTGGAGCTCTCAATGCTGCGTTACTCCTTGTGGTTTGGAGCTCGCAATGTTGAGCTACTCCTTGTGGCTTGGAGCTCTCAATGCTGCGTTACTCCTTGTGGCTTGGAGCCCTCAATGCTGCGTTACTCCTTGTGGCTTGGAGCTCTCAATGCTGCACTACTCCTTGTGGCTTGGAGCCCTCAATGCTGCGTTACTCCTTGTGGCTTGGAGCTCTCAATGCTGCGTTACTCGTTGTGGCTTGGAGCCCTCAATGCTGCGTTACTCCTTGTGGCTTGGAGCTCTCAATGCTGCGTTACTCCTTGTGGCTTTGAGCCCTCAATGCTGCGTTACTCCTTGTGGCTTGGAGCTCTCAATGCTGCACTACTCCTTGTGGCTTGGAGCCCTCAATGCTGCGTTACTCCTTGTGGCTTGGAGCTCTCAATGCTGCGTTACTCGTTGTGGCTTGGAGCCCTCAATGCTGCGTTACTCCTTGTGGCATGGAGCTCTCAATGCTGCATTACTCCTTGTGTATTGGAGCCCTCAATGCTGCGTTACTCCTTGTGGCTTGGAGCTCTCAATGCTGCGTTACTCCTTGTGGCTTGGAGCCCTCAATGCTGCGTTACTCCTTGTGGCTTGGAGCCCTCAATGCTGCGTTACTCCTTGTGGCTTGGAGCTCTCATTGCTGCGTTACTCCTTGTGGCTTGGAGTCCTCAATGCTGCGTTACTCCTTGTGGCCCTGAGCTCTCAATGCTGCGATACTCCTTGTGGCTTGGAGCCCTCAATGCTGCGTTACTCCTTGTGGCTTGGAGCTCTCAATGCTGCGTTACTCCTTGTGGCTTGGAGCCCTCAATGCTGGGCTACTCCTTGTGGCTTGGAGCTCTCAATGCTGCGTTACTCCTTGTGGCTTGGAGCTCTGAATGCTGCGTTACTCCTTGTGGCTTGGAGCTCTCAATGCTGGGCTACTCCTTGTTGCTTGTAGCCCTTAATGCTGCGTTACTCCTTGTGGCTTGGAGCTCTCAATGCTGCGTTACTCCTTGTGGCTTGAGGATCTAATTCTGCTCTACTCCTTGTGGCTTGGAGCCCGCAATGCTGCGTTACTCCTTCTGGCTTGGAGCTCTCAATGCTGCGATACTCCTTGTGGCTTGGAGCTCTCAATGCTGCGTTACTCCTTGTGGCTTGGAGCTCTCAATGCTGCACTACTCCTTGTGGCTTGGAGCTCTCAATGCTGCGTTACTCCTTGTGGCTTGGAGCCCTCAATGCTGCGTTACTCCTTGTGGCTTGGAGCTCTCAATGCTGCGTTACTCCTTGTGGCTTGGAACTCTCAATGCTGCGTTACTCCTTGTGGCTTGGAGCCCTCAATGCTGCGTTACTCCTTGTGGCTTGGAGCTCGCAATGAAGGGCTACTCCTTGTGGCTTGGAGCCCGCAATGCTGCGTTACTCCTTGTGGCTTGGAGCTCTCAATGCTGCGATACTCCTTGTGGCTTGGAGCTCTCAATGCTGCGTTACTCCTTGTGGCTTGGAGCTCTCAATGCTGCACTACTCCTTGTGGCTTGGAGCTCTCAATGCTGCGTTACTCCTTGTGGCTTGGAGCCCTCAATGCTGCGTTACTCCTTGTGGCTTGGAGCTCTCAATGCTGCGTTACTCCTTGTGGCTTGGAACTCTCAATGCTGCGTTACTCCTTGTGGCTTGGAGCCCTCAATGCTGCGTTACTCCTTGTGGCTTGGAGCTCGCAATGCTGGGCTACTCCTTGTGGCTTGGAGCTCTCAATGCTGCGTTACTCCTTGTGGCTTGGAACTCTCAATGCTGCGTTACTCCTTGTGGCTTGGAGCCCTCAATGCTGCGTTACTCCTTGTGGCTTGGAGCTCTCAATGTTGCGTTACTCCTTGTGGCTTGGAGGCCTCAATGCTGCGTTACTCTTTGTGGCTTGGAGCCCTCAATGCTGCGTTACTCCTTGTGGCTTGGAGCCCTCAATGTTGCGTTACTCCTTGTGGCTTGGAGCCCTCAATGCTGCGTTACTCCTTGTGGCTTGGAACTCTCAATGCTGCGTTACTCCTTGTGGCTTGGAGCTCGCAATGCTGGGCTACTCCTTGTGGCTTGGAGCTCTCAATGCTGCGTTACTCCTTGTGGCTTGGAGCTCTCAATGCTGCACTACTCCTTGTGGCTTGGAGCTCTCAATGCTGCGTTACTCCTTGTGGCTTGGAGCCCTCAATGCTGCGTTACTCCTTGTCGCTTGGAGCTCTCAATGCTGCGTTACTCCTTGTGGCTTGAGGATCTAATTCTGCGTTACTCCTTGTGGCTTGGAGCTCTCAATGCTGCGTTACTCCTTGTGGTTTGGAGCTCGCAATGTTGAGCTACTCCTTGTGGCTTGGAGCTCTCAATGCTGCGTTACTCCTTGTGGCTTGGAGCCCTCAATGCTGCGTTACTCCTTGTGGCTTGGAGCTCTCAATGCTGCACTACTCCTTGTGGCTTGGAGCCCTCAATGCTGCGTTACTCCTTGTGGCTTGGAGCCCTCAATGCTGCGTTACTCCTTGTGGCTTGGAGCTCTCAATGCTGCGTTACTCCTTGTGGCTTTGAGCCCTCAATGCTGCGTTACTCCTTGTGGCTTGGAGCTCTCAATGCTCCACTACTCCTTGTGGCTTGGAGCCCTCAATGCTGCGTTACTCCTTGTGGCTTGGAGCTCTCAATGCTGCGTTACTCGTTGTGGCTTGGAGCCCTCAATGCTGCGTTACTCCTTGTGGCTTGGAGCTCTCAATGCTGCATTACTCCTTGTGGCTTGGAGCCCTCAATGCTGCGTTACTCCTTGTGGCTTGGAGCTCTCAATGCTGCGTTACTCCTTTTGGCTTGGAGCCCTCAATGCTGCGTTACTCCTGGTGGCTTGGAGCCCTCAATGCTGCGTTACTCCTTGTGGCTTGGAGCTCTCATTGCTGCGTTACTCCTTGTGGCTTGGAGCCCTCAATGCTGCGTTACTCCTTGTGGCTTGGAGCTCTCAATGCTGCGATACTCCTTGTGGCTTGGAGCCCTCAATGCTGCGTTACTCCTTGTGGCTTGGAGCTCTCAATGCTGCGTTACTCCTTGTGGCTTGGAGCCCTCAATGCTGGGCTACTCCTTGTGGCTTGGAGCTCTCAATGCTGCGTTACTCCTTGTGGCTTGGAGCTCTGAATGCTGCGTTACTCCTTGTGGCTTGGAGCTCTCAATGCTGGGCTACTCCTTGTGGCTTGGAGCCCTCAATGCTGCGTTACTCCTTGTGGCTTGGAGCTCTCAATGCTGCGTTACTCCTTGTGGCTTGAGGATCTAATTCTGCGCTACTCCTTGTGGCTTGGAGCCCGCAATGCTGCGTTACTCCTTGTGGCTTGGAGCTCTCAATGCTGCGATACTCCTTGTGGCTTGGAGCTCTCAATGCTGCGTTACTCCTTGTGGCTTGGAGCTCTCAATGCTGCGTTACTCCTTGTGGCTTGGAGCTCTCAATGCTGCGTTACTCCTTGTGGCTTGGAGCTCTCAATGCTGGGCTACTCCTTGTGGCTTGGAGCTCTCAATGCTGCGTTACTCCTTGTCGCTTGGAGCTCTCAATGCTGCGATACTCCTTGTGGCTTGGAGCTCTCAATGCTGCGTTACTCCTTGTGGCTTGGAGCTCTCAATGCTGGGCTACTCCTTGTGGCTTGGAGCTCTCAATGCTGGGCTACTCCTTGTGGCTTGGAGCTCTCAATGCTGCGTTACTCCTTGTGGCTTGGAGCTCTCAATGCTGGGCTACTCCTTGTGGCTTGGAGCTCTCAATGCTGCGTTACTCCTTGTGGCTTGGAGCTCGCAATGTTGGGCTACTCCTTGTGGCTTGGAGCTCTCAATGCTGCGTTACTCCTTGTGGCTTGGAGCTCTCAATGCTGGGCTACTCCTTGTGGCTTGGAGCTCTCAATGCTGCGTTACTCCTTGTGGCTTGGAGCTCTCAATGCTGGGCTACTCCTTGTGGCTTGGAGCTCTCAATGCTGCGATACTCCTTGTGGCTTGGAGCTCTCAATGCTGCGTTACTCCATGTGGCTTGGAGCTCTCAATGCTGCGTTACTCCTTGTGGCTTGGAGCTCTCAATGCTGGGCTACTCCTTGTGGCTTGGAGCTCTCAATGCTGCGTTACTCCTTGTGGCTTGGAGCTCTCAATGCTGCGTTACTCCTTGTGGCTTGGAGCTCTCAATGCTGCGTTACTCCTTGTGGCTTGGAACTCTCAATGCTGCGTTACTCCTTGTGGCTTGGAGCTCTCAATGCTGCACTACTCCTTGTGGCTTGGAGCCCTCAATGCTGCGTTACTCCTTGTGGCTTGGAGCTCTCAATGCTGCACTACTCCTTGTGGCTTGGAGCTCTCAATGCTGCGTTACTCCTTGTGGCTTGAAGCTCTCAATGCTGCGTTACTCCTTGTGGCTTGGAGCTCTCAATGCTGCGTTACTCCTTGTGGCTTGGAGCTCTCAATGCTGCATTAATCCTTGTGGCTTGGAGCCCTCAATGCTGCGTTACTCCTTGTGGCTTCTAGCTCTCAATGCTGCACTACTCCTTGTGGCTTGGAGCTCTCAATGCTGCGTTACTCCTTGTGGCTTGGAGCCCTCAATGCTGCGTTACTCCTTGTGGCTTGGAGCTCTCAATGCTGCGATACTCCTTGTGGCTTGGAGCTCTCAATGCTGCGTTACTCCTTGTGGCTTGGAGCTCTCAATGCTGCACTACTCCTTGTGGCTTGGAGCTCTCAATGCTGCGTTACTCCTTGTGGCTTGGAGCCCTCAATGCTGCGTTACTCCTTGTCGCTTGGAGCTCTCAATGCTGCGTTACTCCTTGTGGCTTGAGGATCTAATTCTGCGTTACTCCTTGTGGCTTGGAGCTCTCAATGCTGCGTTACTCCTTGTGGTTTGGAGCTCGCAATGTTGAGCTACTCCTTGTGGCTTGGAGCTCTCAATGCTGCGTTACTCCTTGTGGCTTGGAGCCCTCAATGCTGCGTTACTCCTTGTGGCTTGGAGCTCTCAATGCTGCACTACTCCTTGTGGCTTGGAGCCCTCAATGCTGCGTTACTCCTTGTGGCTTGGAGCCCTCAATGCTGCGTTACTCCTTGTGGCTTGGAGCTCTCAATGCTGCGTTACTCCTTGTGGCTTTGAGCCCTCAATGCTGCGTTACTCCTTGTGGCTTGGAGCTCTCAATGCTGCACTACTCCTTGTGGCTTGGAGCCCTCAATGCTGCGTTACTCCTTGTGGCTTGGAGCTCTCAATGCTGCGTTACTCGTTGTGGCTTGGAGCCCTCAATGCTGCGTTACTCCTTGTGGCTTGGAGCTCTCAATGCTGCATTACTCCTTGTGGCTTGGAGCCCTCAATGCTGCGTTACTCCTTGTGGCTTGGAGCTCTCAATGCTGCGTTACTCCTTTTGGCTTGGAGCCCTCAATGCTGCGTTACTCCTTGTGGCTTGGAGCCCTCAATGCTGCGTTACTCCTTGTGGCTTGGAGCTCTCATTGCTGCGTTACTCCTTGTGGCTTGGAGCCCTCAATGCTGCGTTACTCCTTGTGGCTTGGAGCTCTCAATGCTGCGATACTCCTTGTGGCTTGGAGCCCTCAATGCTGCGTTACTCCTTGTGGCTTGGAGCTCTCAATGCTGCGTTACTCCTTGTGGCTTGGAGCCCTCAATGCTGGGCTACTCCTTGTGGCTTGGAGCTCTCAATGCTGCGTTACTCCTTGTGGCTTGGAGCTCTGAATGCTGCGTTACTCCTTGTGGCTTGGAGCTCTCAATGCTGGGCTACTCCTTGTGGCTTGGAGCCCTCAATGCTGCGTTACTCCTTGTGGCTTGGAGCTCTCAATGCTGCGTTACTCCTTGTGGCTTGAGGATCTAATTCTGCGCTACTCCTTGTGGCTTGGAGCCCGCAATGCTGCGTTACTCCTTGTGGCTTGGAGCTCTCAATGCTGCGATACTCCTTCTGGCTTGGAGCTCTCAATGCTGCGTTACTCCTTGTGGCTTGGAGCTCTCAATGCTGCACTACTTCTTGTGGCTTGGAGCTCTCAATGCTGCGTTACTCCTTGTGGCTTGGAGCCCTCAATGCTGCGTTACTCCTTGTGGCTTGGAGCTCTCAATGCTGCGTTACTCCTTGTGGCTTGGAACTCTCAATGCTGCGTTACTCCTTGTGGCTTGGAGCCCTCAATGCTGCGTTACTCCTTGTGGCTTGGAGCTCGCAATGCTGGGCTACTCCTTGTGGCTTGGAGCCCGCAATGCTGCGTTACTCTTTGTGGCTTGGAGCTCTCAATGCTGCGATACTCCTTGTGGCTTGGAGCTCTCAATGCTGCGTTACTCCTTGTGGCTTGGAGCTCTCAATGCTGCACTACTCCTTGTGGCTTGGAGCTCTCAATGCTGCGTTACTCCTTGTGGCTTGGAGCCCTCAATGCTGCGTTACTCCTTGTCGCTTGGAGCTCTCAATGCTGCGTTACTCCTTGTGGCTTGAGGATCTAATTCTGCGTTACTCCTTGTGGCTTGGAGCTCTCAATGCTGCGTTACTCCTTGTGGTTTGGAGCTCGCAATGTTGAGCTACTCCTTGTGGCTTGGAGCTCTCAATGCTGCGTTACTCCTTGTGGCTTGGAGCCCTCAATGCTGCGTTACTCCTTGTGGCTTGGAGCTCTCAATGCTGCACTACTCCTTGTGGCTTGGAGCCCTCAATGCTGCGTTACTCCTTGTGGCTTGGAGCTCTCAATGCTGCGTTACTCGTTGTGGCTTGGAGCCCTCAATGCTGCGTTACTCCTTGTGGCTTGGAGCTCTCAATGCTGCGTTACTCCTTGTGGCTTTGAGCCCTCAATGCTGCGTTACTCCTCGTGGCTTGGAGCTCTCAATGCTGCACTACTCCTTGTGGCTTGGAGCCCTCAATGCTGCGTTACTCCTTGTGGCTTGGAGCTCTCAATGCTGCGTTACTCGTTGTGGCTTGGAGCCCTCAATGCTGCGTTACTCCTTGTGGCATGGAGCTCTCAATGCTGCATTACTCCTTGTGGCTTGGAGCCCTCAATGCTGCGTTACTCCTTGTGGCTTGGAGCTCTCAATGCTGCGTTACTCCTTGTGGCTTGGAGCCCTCAATGCTGCGTTACTCCTTGTGGCTTGGAGCCCTCAATGCTGCGTTACTCCTTGTGGCTTGGAGCTCTCATTGCTGCGTTACTCCTTGTGGCTTGGAGTCCTCAATGCTGCGTTACTCCTTGTGGCCCTGAGCTCTCAATGCTGCGATACTCCTTGTGGCTTGGAGCCCTCAATGCTGCGTTACTCCTTGTGGCTTGGAGCTCTCAATGCTGCGTTACTCCTTGTGGCTTGGAGCCCTCAATGCTGGGCTACTCCTTGTGGCTTGGAGCTCTCAATGCTGCGTTACTCCTTGTGGCTTGGAGCTCTGAATGCTGCGTTACTCCTTGTGGCTTGGAGCTCTCAATGCTGGGCTACTCCTTGTTGCTTGTAGCCCTTAATGCTGCGTTACTCCTTGTGGCTTGGAGCTCTCAATGCTGCGTTACTCCTTGTGGCTTGAGGATCTAATTCTGCTCTACTCCTTGTGGCTTGGAGCCCGCAATGCTGCGTTACTCCTTCTGGCTTGGAGCTCTCAATGCTGCGATACTCCTTGTGGCTTGGAGCTCTCAATGCTGCGTTACTCCTTGTGGCTTGGAGCTCTCAATGCTGCACTACTCCTTGTGGCTTGGAGCTCTCAATGCTGCGTTACTCCTTGTGGCTTGGAGCCCTCAATGCTGCGTTACTCCTTGTGGCTTGGAGCTCTCAATGCTGCGTTACTCCTTGTGGCTTGGAACTCTCAATGCTGCGTTACTCCTTGTGGCTTGGAGCCCTCAATGCTGCGTTACTCCTTGTGGCTTGGAGCTCGCAATGAAGGGCTACTCCTTGTGGCTTGGAGCCCGCAATGCTGCGTTACTCCTTGTGGCTTGGAGCTCTCAATGCTGCGATACTCCTTGTGGCTTGGAGCTCTCAATGCTGCGTTACTCCTTGTGGCTTGGAGCTCTCAATGCTGCACTACTCCTTGTGGCTTGGAGCTCTCAATGCTGCGTTACTCCTTGTGGCTTGGAGCCCTCAATGCTGCGTTACTCCTTGTGGCTTGGAGCTCTCAATGCTGCGTTACTCCTTGTGGCTTGGAACTCTCAATGCTGCGTTACTCCTTGTGGCTTGGAGCCCTCAATGCTGCGTTACTCCTTGTGGCTTGGAGCTCGCAATGCTGGGCTACTCCTTGTGGCTTGGAGCTCTCAATGCTGCGTTACTCCTTGTGGCTTGGAACTCTCAATGCTGCGTTACTCCTTGTGGCTTGGAGCCCTCAATGCTGCGTTACTCCTTGTGGCTTGGAGCTCTCAATGTTGCGTTACTCCTTGTGGCTTGGAGCCCTCAATGCTGCGTTACTCTTTGTGGCTTGGAGCCCTCAATGCTGCGTTACTCCTTGTGGCTTGGAGCCCTCAATGTTGCGTTACTCTTTGTGGCTTGGAGCCCTCAATGCTGCGTTACTCCTTGTGGCTTGGAACTCTCAATGCTGCGTTACTCCTTGTGGCTTGGAGCTCGCAATGCTGGGCTACTCCTTGTGGCTTGGAGCTCTCAATGCTGCGTTACTCCTTGTGGCTTGGAGCTCTCAATGCTGCACTACTCCTTGTGGCTTGGAGCTCTCAATGCTGCGTTACTCCTTGTGGCTTGGAGCCCTCAATGCTGCGTTACTCCTTGTCGCTTGGAGCTCTCAATGCTGCGTTACTCCTTGTGGCTTGAGGATCTAATTCTGCGTTACTCCTTGTGGCTTGGAGCTCTCAATGCTGCGTTACTCCTTGTGGTTTGGAGCTCGCAATGTTGAGCTACTCCTTGTGGCTTGGAGCTCTCAATGCTGCGTTACTCCTTGTGGCTTGGAGCCCTCAATGCTGCGTTACTCCTTGTGGCTTGGAGCTCTCAATGCTGCACTACTCCTTGTGGCTTGGAGCCCTCAATGCTGCGTTACTCCTTGTGGCTTGGAGCCCTCAATGCTGCGTTACTCCTTGTGGCTTGGAGCTCTCAATGCTGCGTTACTCCTTGTGGCTTTGAGCCCTCAATGCTGCGTTACTCCTTGTGGCTTGGAGCTCTCAATGCTGCACTACTCCTTGTGGCTTGGAGCCCTCAATGCTGCGTTACTCCTTGTGGCTTGGAGCTCTCAATGCTGCGTTACTCGTTGTGGCTTGGAGCCCTCAATGCTGCGTTACTCCTTGTGGCTTGGAGCTCTCAATGCTGCATTACTCCTTGTGGCTTGGAGCCCTCAATGCTGCGTTACTCCTTGTGGCTTGGAGCTCTCAATGCTGCGTTACTCCTTTTGGCTTGGAGCCCTCAATGCTGCGTTACTCCTTGTGGCTTGGAGCCCTCAATGCTGCGTTACTCCTTGTGGCTTGGAGCTCTCATTGCTGCGTTACTCCTTGTGGCTTGGAGCCCTCAATGCTGCGTTACTCCTTGTGGCTTGGAGCTCTCAATGCTGCGATACTCCTTGTGGCTTGGAGCCCTCAATGCTGCGTTACTCCTTGTGGCTTGGAGCTCTCAATGCTGCGTTACTCCTTGTGGCTTGGAGCCCTCAATGCTGGGCTACTCCTTGTGGCTTGGAGCTCTCAATGCTGCGTTACTCCTTGTGGCTTGGAGCTCTGAATGCTGCGTTACTCCTTGTGGCTTGGAGCTCTCAATGCTGGGCTACTCCTTGTGGCTTGGAGCCCTCAATGCTGCGTTACTCCTTGTGGCTTGGAGCTCTCAATGCTGCGTTACTCCTTGTGGCTTGAGGATCTAATTCTGCGCTACTCCTTTTGGCTTGGAGCCCGCAATGCTGCGTTACTCCTTGTGGCTTGGAGCTCTCAATGCTGCGATACTCCTTGTGGCTTGGAGCTCTCAATGCTGCGTTACTCCTTGTGGCTTGGAGCTCTCAATGCTGCGTTACTCCTTGTGGCTTGGAGCTCTCAATGCTGCGTTACTCCTTGTGGCTTGGAGCTCTCAATGCTGGGCTACTCCTTGTGGCTTGGAGCTCTCAATGCTGCGTTACTCCTTGTCGCTTGGAGCTCTCAATGCTGCGATACTCCTTGTGGCTTGGAGCTCTCAATGCTGCGTTACTCCTTGTGGCTTGGAGCTCTCAATGCTGGGCTACTCCTTGTGGCTTGGAGCTCTCAATGCTGGGCTACTCCTTGTGGCTTGGAGCTCTCAATGCTGCGTTACTCCTTGTGGCTTGGAGCTCTCAATGCTGGGCTACTCCTTGTGGCTTGGAGCTCTCAATGCTGCGTTACTCCTTGTGGCTTGGAGCTCTTAATGTTGGGCTACTCCTTGTGCCTTGGAGCTCTCAATGCTGCGTTACTCCTTGTGGCTTGGAGCTCTCAATGCTGGGCTACTCCTTGTGGCTTGGAGCTCTCAATGCTGCGTTACTCCTTGTGGCTTGGAGCTCTCAATGCTGGGCTACTCCTTGTGGCTTGGAGCTCTCAATGCTGCGATACTCCTTGTGGCTTGGAGCTCTCAATGCTGCGTTACTCCATGTGGCTTGGAGCTCTCAATGCTGCGTTACTCCTTGTGGCTTGGAGCTCTCAATGCTGGGCTACTCCTTGTGGCTTGGAGCTCTCAATGCTGCGTTACTCCTTGTGGCTTGGAGCTCTCAATGCTGCGTTACTCCTTGTGGCTTGGAGCTCTCAATGCTGCGTTACTCCTTGTGGCTTGGAACTCTCAATGCTGCGTTACTCCTTGTGGCTTGGAGCTCTCAATGCTGCACTACTCCTTGTGGCTTGGAGCCCTCAATGCTGCGTTACTCCTTGTGGCTTGGAGCTCTCAATGCTGCACTACTCCTTGTGGCTTGGAGCTCTCAATGCTGCGTTACTCCTTGTGGCTTGAAGCTCTCAATGCTGCGTTACTCCTTGTGGCTTGGAGCTCTCAATGCTGCGTTACTCCTTGTGGCTTGGAGCTCTCAATGCTGCGTTAATCCTTGTGGCTTGGAGCCCTCAATGCTGCGTTACTCCTTGTGGCTTCTAGCTCTCAATGCTGCACTACTCCTTGTGGCTTGGAGCTCTCAATGCTGCGTTACTCCTTGTGGCTTGGAGCCCTCAATGCTGCGTTACTCCTTGTGGCTTGGAGCTCTCAATGCTGCGATACTCCTTGTGGCTTGGAGCTCTCAATGCTGCGTTACTCCTTGTGGCTTGGAGCTCTCAATGCTGCACTACTCCTTGTGGCTTGGAGCTCTCAATGCTGCGTTACTCCTTGTGGCTTGGAGCCCTCAATGCTGCGTTACTCCTTGTCGCTTGGAGCTCTCAATGCTGCGTTACTCCTTGTGGCTTGAGGATCTAATTCTGCGTTACTCCTTGTGGCTTGGAGCTCTCAATGCTGCGTTACTCCTTGTGGTTTGGAGCTCGCAATGTTGAGCTACTCCTTGTGGCTTGGAGCTCTCAATGCTGCGTTACTCCTTGTGGCTTGGAGCCCTCAATGCTGCGTTACTCCTTGTGGCTTGGAGCTCTCAATGCTGCACTACTCCTTGTGGCTTGGAGCCCTCAATGCTGCGTTACTCCTTGTGGCTTGGAGCCCTCAATGCTGCGTTACTCCTTGTGGCTTGGAGCTCTCAATGCTGCGTTACTCCTTGTGGCTTTGAGCCCTCAATGCTGCGTTACTCCTTATGGCTTGGAGCTCTCAATGCTGCACTACTCCTTGTGGCTTGGAGCCCTCAATGCTGCGTTACTCCTTGTGGCTTGGAGCTCTCAATGCTGCGTTACTCGTTGTGGCTTGGAGCCCTCAATGCTGCGTTACTCCTTGTGGCTTGGAGCTCTCAATGCTGCATTACTCCTTGTGGCTTGGAGCCCTCAATGCTGCGTTACTCCTTGTGGCTTGGAGCTCTCAATGCTGCGTTACTCCTTTTGGCTTGGAGCCCTCAATGCTGCGTTACTCCTTGTGGCTTGGAGCCCTCAATGCTGCGTTACTCCTTGTGGCTTGGAGCTCTCATTGCTGCGTTACTCCTTGTGGCTTGGAGCCCTCAATGCTGCGTTACTCCTTGTGGCTTGGAGCTCTCAATGCTGCGATACTCCTTGTGGCTTGGAGCCCTCAATGCTGCGTTACTCCTCGTGGCTTGGAGCTCTCAATGCTGCGTTACTCCTTGTGGCTTGGAGCCCTCAATGCTGGGCTACTCCTTGTGGCTTGGAGCTCTCAATGCTGCGTTACTCCTTGTGGCTTGGAGCTCTGAATGCTGCGTTACTCCTTGTGGCTTGGAGCTCTCAATGCTGGGCTACTCCTTGTGGCTTGGAGCCCTCAATGCTGCGTTACTCCTTGTGGCTTGGAGCTCTCAATGCTGCGTTACTCCTTGTGGCTTGAGGATCTAATTCTGCGCTACTCCTTGTGGCTTGGAGCCCGCAATGCTGCGTTACTCCTTGTGGCTTGGAGCTCTCAATGCTGCGATACTCCTTGTGGCTTGGAGCTCTCAATGCTGCGTTACTCCTTGTGGCTTGGAGCTCTCAATGCTGCACTACTCCTTGTGGCTTGGAGCTCTCAATGCTGCGTTACTCCTTGTGGCTTGGAGCCCTCAATGCTGCGTTACTCCTTGTGGCTTGGAGCTCTCAATGCTGCGTTACTCCTTGTGGCTTGGAACTCTCAATGCTGCGTTACTCCTTGTGGCTTGGAGCCCTCAATGCTGCGTTACTCCTTGTGGCTTGGAGCTCGCAATGCTGGGCTACTCCTTGTGGCTTGGAGCCCGCAATGCTGCGTTACTCTTTGTGGCTTGGAGCTCTCAATGCTGCGATACTCCTTGTGGCTTGGAGCTCTCAATGCTGCGTTACTCCTTGTGGCTTGGAGCTCTCAATGCTGCACTACTCCTTGTGGCTTGGAGCTCTCAATGCTGCGTTACTCCTTGTGGCTTGGAGCCCTCAATGCTGCGTTACTCCTTGTGGCTTGGAACTCTCAATGCTGCGTTACTCCTTGTGGCTTGGAGCCCTCAATGCTGCGTTACTCCTTGTGGCTTGGAATTCGCAATGCTGGGCTACTCCTTGTGGCTTGGAGCTCTCAATGCTGCGTTACTCCTTGTGGCTTGGAACTCTCAATGCTGCGTTACTCCTTGTGGCTTGGAGCCCTCAATGCTGCGTTACTCCTTGTGGCTTGGAGCTCGCAATGCTGGGCTACTCCTTGTGGCTTGGAGCTCTCAATGCTGCGTTACTCCTTGTGGCTTGGAACTCTCAATGCTGCGTGACTCCTTGTGGCTTGGAGCCCTCAATGCTGCGTTACTCCTTGTGGCTTGGAACTCTCAATGCTGCGTTACTCCTTGTGGCTTGGAGCTCTCAATGCTGCACTACTCCTTGTGGCTTGGAGCTCTCAATGCTGCGTTACTCCTTGTGGCTTGGAACTCTCAATGCTGCGTTACTCCTTGTGGCTTGGAGCTCTCAATGCTGCGTTACTCCTTGTGGCTTGGAACTCTCAATGCTGCGTTACTCCTTGTGGCTTGGAGCTCTCAATGCTGCACTACTCCTTGTGGCTTGGAGCCCTCAATGCTGCGTTACTCCTTGTGGCTTGGAGCTCTCAATGCTGCACTACTCCTTGTGGCTTGGAGCTCTCAATGCTGCTTTACTCCTTGTGGCTTGGAGCTCTCAATGCTGCGTTACTCCTTGTGGCTTGGAGCTCTCAATGCTGCGTTACTCCTTGTGGCTTGGAGCTCTCAATGCTGCGTTAATCCTTGTGGCTTGGAGCCCTCAATGCTGCGTTACTCCTTGTGGCTTGGAGCTCTCAATGCTGCACTACTCCTTGTGGCTTGGAGCTCTCAATGCTGCGTTACTCCTTGTGGCTTGGAGCCCTCAATGCTGCGTTACTCCTTGTGGCTTGGAGCTCTCAATGCTGCGATACTCCTTGTGGCTTGGAGCTCTCAATGCTGCGTTACTCCTTGTGGCTTGGAGCTCTCAATGCTGCACTACTCCTTGTGGCTTGGAGCTCTCAATGCTGCGTTACTCCTTGTGGCTTGGAGCCCTCAATGCTGCGTTACTCCTTGTCGCTTGGAGCTCTCAATGCTGCGTTACTCCTTGTGGCTTGAGGATCTAATTCTGCGTTACTCCTTGTGGTTTGGAGCTCGCAATGTTGAGCTACTCCTCGTGGCTTGGAGCTCTCAATGCTGCGTTACTCCTTGTGGCTTGGAGCCCTCAATGCTGCGTTACTCCTTGTGGCTTGGAGCTCTCAATGCTGCACTACTCCTTGTGGCTTGGAGCCCTCAATGCTGCGTTACTCCTTGTGGCTTGGAGCTCTCAATGCTGCGTTACTCGTTGTGGCTTGGAGCCCTCAATGCTGGGTTACTCCTTGTGGCTTGGAGCTCTCAATGCTGCGTTACTCCTTGTGGCTTTGAGCCCTCAATGCTGCGTTACTCCTTGTGGCTTGGAGCTCTCAATGCTGCACTACTCCTTGTGGCTTGGAGCCCTCAATGCTGCGTTACTCCTTGTGGCTTGGAGCTCTCAATGCTGCGTTACTCGTTGTGGCTTGGAGCCCTCAATGCTGCGTTACTCCTTGTGGCATGGAGCTCTCAATGCTGCATTACTCCTTGTGGCTTGGAGCCCTCAATGCTGCGTTACTCCTTGTGGCTTGGAGCTCTCAATGCTGCGTTACTCCTTGTGGCTTGGAGCCCTCAATGCTGCGTTACTCCTTGTGGCTTGGAGCCCTCAATGCTGCGTTACTCCTTGTGGCTTGGAGCTCTCATTGCTGCGTTACGCCTTGTGGCTTGGAGTCCTCAATGCTGCGTTACTCCTTGTGGCCCTGAGCTCTCAATGCTGCGATACTCCTTGTGGCTTGGAGCCCTCAATGCTGCGTTACTCCTTGTGGCTTGGAGCTCTCAATGCTGCGTTACTCCTTGTGGCTTGGAGCCCTCAATGCTGGGCTACTCCTTGTGGCTTGGAGCTCTCAATGCTGCGTTACTCCTTGTGGCTTGGAGCTCTGAATGCTGCGTTACTCCTTGTGGCTTGGAGCTCTCAATGCTGGGCTACTCCTTGATGCTTGTAGCCCTTAATGCTGCGTTACTCCTTGTGGCTTGGAGCTCTCAATGCTGCGTTACTCCTTGTGGCTTGAGGATCTAATTCTGCTCTACTCCTTGTGGCTTGGAGCCCGCAATGCTGCGTTACTCCTTCTGGCTTGGAGCTCTCAATGCTGCGATACTCCTTGTGGCTTGGAGCTCTCAATGCTGCGTTACTCCTTGTGGCTTGGAGCTCTCAATGCTGCACTACTCCTTGTGGCTTGGAGCTCTCAATGCTGCGTTACTCCTTGTGGCTTGGAGCCCTCAATGCTGCGTTACTCCTTGTGGCTTGGAGCTCTCAATGCTGCGTTACTCCTTGTGGCTTGGAACTCTCAATGCTGCGTTACTCCTTGTGGCTTGGAGCCCTCAATGCTGCGTTACTCCTTGTGGCTTGGAGCTCGCAATGAAGGGCTACTCCTTGTGGCTTGGAGCCCGCAATGCTGCGTTACTCCTTGTGGCTTGGAGCTCTCAATGCTGCGATACTCCTTGTGGCTTGGAGCTCTCAATGCTGCTTTACTCCTTGTGGCTTGGAGCTCTCAATGCTGCACTACTCCTTGTGGCTTGGAGCTCTCAATGCTGCGTTACTCCTTGTGGCTTGGAGCCCTCAATGCTGCGTTACTCCTTGTGGCTTGGAGCTCTCAATGCTGCGTTACTCCTTGTGGCTTGGAACTCTCAATGCTGCGTTACTCCTTGTGGCTTGGAGCCCTCAATGCTGCGTTACTCCTTGTGGCTTGGAGCTCGCAATGCTGGGCTACTCCTTGTGGCTTGGAGCTCTCAATGCTGCGTTACTCCTTGTGGCTTGGAACTCTCAATGCTGCGTTACTCCTTGTGGCTTGGAGCCCTCAATGCTGCGTTACTCCTTGTGGCTTGGAGCTCTCAATGTTGCGTTACTCCTTGTGGCTTGGAGCCCTCAATGCTGCGTTACTCTTTGTGGCTTGGAGCCCTCAATGCTGCGTTACTCCTTGTGGCTTGGAGCCCTCAATGTTGCGTTACTCCTTGTGGCTTGGAGCCCTCAATGCTAGTTACTCCTTGTGGCTTGGAACTCTCAATGCTGCGTTACTCCTTGTGGCTTGGAGCTCGCAATGCTGGGCTACTCCTTGTGGCTTGGAGCTCTCAATGCTGCGTTACTCCTTGTGGCTTGGAGCTCTCAATGCTGCACTACTCCTTGTGGCTTGGAGCTCTCAATGCTGCGTTACTCCTTGTGGTTTGGAGCCCTCAATGCTGCGTTACTCCTTGTCGCTTGGAGCTCTCAATGCTGCGTTACTCCTTGTGGCTTGAGGATCTAATTCTGCGTTACTCCTTGTGGCTTGGAGCTCTCAATGCTGCGTTACTCCTTGTGGTTTGGAGCTCGCAATGTTGAGCTACTCCTTGTGGCTTGGAGCTCTCAATGCTGCGTTACTCCTTGTGGCTTGGAGCCCTCAATGCTGCGTTACTCCTTGTGGCTTGGAGCTCTCAATGCTGCACTACTCCTTGTGGCTTGGAGCCCTCAATGCTGCGTTACTCCTTGTGGCTTGGAGCCCTCAATGCTGCGTTACTCCTTGTGGCTTGGAGCTCTCAATGCTGCGTTACTCCTTGTGGCTTGGAGCCCTCAATGCTGGGCTACTCCTTGTGGCTTGGAGCTCTCAATGCTGCGTTACTCCTTGTGGCTTGGAGCTCTGAATGCTGCGTTACTCCTTGTGGCTTGGAGCTCTCAATGCTGGGCTACTCCTTGTTGCTTGTAGCCCTTAATGCTGCGTTACTCCTTGTGGCTTGGAGCTCTCAATGCTGCGTTACTCCTTGTGGCTTGAGGATCTAATTCTGCTCTACTCCTTGTGGCTTGGAGCCCGCAATGCTCCGTTACTCCTTCTGGCTTGGAGCTCTCAATGCTGCGATACTCCTTGTGGCTTGGAGCTCTCAATGCTGCGTTACTCCTTGTGGCTTGGAGCTCTCAATGCTGCACTACTCCTTGTGGCTTGGAGCTCTCAATGCTGCGTTACTCCTTGTGGCTTGGAGCCCTCAATGCTGCGTTACTCCTTGTGGCTTGGAGCTCTCAATGCTGCGTTACTCCTTGTGGCTTGGAACTCTCAATGCTGCGTTACTCCTTGTGGCTTGGAGCCTCAATGCTGCGTTACTCCTTGTGGCTTGGAGCTCGCAATGAAGGGCTACTCCTTGTGGCTTGGAGCCCGCAATGCTGCGTTACTCCTTGTGGCTTGGAGCTCTCAATGCTGCGATACTCCTTGTGGCTTGGAGCTCTCAATGCTGCGTTACTCCTTGTGGCTTGGAGCTCTCAATGCTGCACTACTCCTTGTGGCTTGGAGCTCTCAATGCTGCGTTACTCCTTGTGGCTTGGAGCCCTCAATGCTGCGTTACTCCTTGTGGCTTGGAGCTCTCAATGCTGCGTTACTCCTTGTGGCTTGGAACTCTCAATGCTGCGTTACTCCTTGTGGCTTGGAGCCCTCAATGCTGCGTTACTCCTTGTGGCTTGGAGCTCGCAATGCTGGGCTACTCCTTGTGGCTTGGAGCTCTCAATGCTGCGTTACTCCTTGTGGCTTGGAACTCTCAATGCTGCGTTACTCCTTGTGGCTTGGAGCCCTCAATGCTGCGTTACTCCTTGTGGCTTGGAGCTCTCAATGTTGCGTTACTCCTTGTGGCTTGGAGCCCTCAATGCTGCGTTACTCTTTGTGGCTTGGAGCCCTCAATGCTGCGTTACTCCTTGTGGCTTGGAGCCCTCAATGTTGCGTTACTCTTTGTGGCTTGGAGCCCTCAATGCTGCGTTACTCCTTGTGGCTTGGAACTCTCAATGCTGCGTTACTCCTTGTGGCTTGGAGCTCGCAATGCTGGGCTACTCCTTGTGGCTTGGAGCTCTCAATGCTGCGTTACTCCTTGTGGCTTGGAGCTCTCAATGCTGCACTACTCCTTGTGGCTTGGAGCTCTCAATGCTGCATTACTCCTTGTGGCTTGGAGCCCTCAATGCTGCGTTACTCCTTGTCGCTTGGAGCTCTCAATGCTGCGTTACTCCTTGTGGCTTGAGGATCTAATTCTGCGTTACTCCTTGTGGCTTGGAGCTCTCAATGCTGCGTTACTCCTTGTGGTTTGGAGCTCGCAATGTTGAGCTACTCCTTGTGGCTTGGAGCTCTCAATGCTGCGTTACTCCTTGTGGCTTGGAGCCCTCAATGCTGCGTTACTCCTTGTGGCTTGGAGCTCTCAATGCTGCACTACTCCTTGTGGCTTGGAGCCCTCAATGCTGCGTTACTCCTTGTGGCTTGGAGCCCTCAATGCTGCGTTACTCCTTGTGGCTTGGAGCTCTCAATGCTGCGTTACTCCTTGTGGCTTTGAGCCCTCAATGCTGCGTTACTCCTTGTGGCTTGGAGCTCTCAATGCTGCACTACTCCTTGTGGCTTGGAGCCCTCAATGCTGCGTTACTCCTTGTGGCTTGGAGCTCTCAATGCTGCGTTACTCGTTGTGGCTTGGAGCCCTCAATGCTGCGTTACTCCTTGTGGCTTGGAGCTCTCAATGCTGCATTACTCCTTGTGGCTTGGAGCCCTCAATGCTGCGTTACTCCTTGTGGCTTGGAGCTCTCAATGCTGCGTTACTCCTTTTGGCTTGGAGCCCTCAATGCTGCGTTACTCCTTGTGGCTTGGAGCCCTCAATGCTGCGTTACTCCTTGTGGCTTGGAGCTCTCATTGCTGCGTTACTCCTTGTGGCTTGGAGCCCTCAATGCTGCGTTACTCCTTGTGGCTTGGAGCTCTCAATGCTGCGATACTCCTTGTGGCTTGGAGCCCTCAATGCTGCGTTACTCCTTGTGGCTTGGAGCTCTCAATGCTGCGTTACTCCTTGTGGCTTGGAGCCCTCAATGCTGGGCTACTCCTTGTGGCTTGGAGCTCTCAATGCTGCGTTACTCCTTGTGGCTTGGAGCTCTGAATGCTGCGTTACTCCTTGTGGCTTGGAGCTCTCAATGCTGGGCTACTCCTTGTGGCTTGGAGCCCTCAATGCTGCGTTACTCCTTGTGGCTTGGAGCTCTCAATGCTGCGTTACTCCTTGTGGCTTGAGGATCTAATTCTGCGCTACTCCTTTTGGCTTGGAGCCCGCAATGCTGCGTTACTCCTTGTGGCTTGGAGCTCTCAATGCTGCGATACTCCTTGTGGCTTGGAGCTCTCAATGCTGCGTTACTCCTTGTGGCTTGGAGCTCTCAATGCTGCGTTACTCCTTGTGGCTTGGAGCTCTCAATGCTGCGTTACTCCTTGTGGCTTGGAGCTCTCAATGCTGGGCTACTCCTTGTGGCTTGGAGCTCTCAATGCTGCGTTACTCCTTGTCGCTTGGAGCTCTCAATGCTGCGATACTCCTTGTGGCTTGGAGCTCTCAATGCTGCGTTACTCCTTGTGGCTTGGAGCTCTCAATGCTGGGCTACTCCTTGTGGCTTGGAGCTCTCAATGCTGGGCTACTCCTTGTGGCTTGGAGCTCTCAATGCTGCGTTACTCCTTGTGGCTTGGAGCTCTCAATGCTGGGCTACTCCTTGTGGCTTGGAGCTCTCAATGCTGCGTTACTCCTTGTGGCTTGGAGCTCTTAATGTTGGGCTACTCCTTGTGCCTTGGAGCTCTCAATGCTGCGTTACTCCTTGTGGCTTGGAGCTCTCAATGCTGGGCTACTCCTTGTGGCTTGGAGCTCTCAATGCTGCGTTACTCCTTGTGGCTTGGAGCTCTCAATGCTGGGCTACTCCTTGTGGCTTGGAGCTCTCAATGCTGCGATAATCCTTGTGGCTTGGAGCTCTCAATGCTGCGTTACTCCATGTGGCTTGGAGCTCTCAATGCTGCGTTACTACTTGTGGCTTGGAGCTCTCAATGCTGGGCTACTCCTTGTGGCTTGGAGCTCTCAATGCTGCGTTACTCCTTGTGGCTTGGAGCTCTCAATGCTGCGTTACTCCTTGTGGCTTGGAGCTCTCAATGCTGCGTTACTCCTTGTGGCTTGGAACTCTCAATGCTGCGTTACTCCTTGTGGCTTGGAGCTCTCAATGCTGCACTACTCCTTGTGGCTTGGAGCCCTCAATGCTGCGTTACTCCTTGTGGCTTGGAGCTCTCAATGCTGCACTACTCCTTGTGGCTTGGAGCTCTCAATGCTGCGTTACTCCTTGTGGCTTGAAGCTCTCAATGCTGCGTTACTCCTTGTGGCTTGGAGCTCTCAATGCTGCGTTACTCCTTGTGGCTTGGAGCTCTCAATGCTGCGTTAATCCTTGTGGCTTGGAGCCCTCAATGCTGCGTTACTCCTTGTGGCTTCTAGCTCTCAATGCTGCACTACTCCTTGTGGCTTGGAGCTCTCAATGCTGCGTTACTCCTTGTGGCTTGGAGCCCTCAATGCTGCGTTACTCCTTGTGGCTTGGAGCTCTCAATGCTGCGATACTCCTTGTGGCTTGGAGCTCTCAATGCTGCGTTACTCCTTGTGGCTTGGAGCTCTCAATGCTGCACTACTCCTTGTGGCTTGGAGCTCTCAATGCTGCGTTACTCCTTGTGGCTTGGAGCCCTCAATGCTGCGTTACTCCTTGTCGCTTGGAGCTCTCAATGCTGCGTTACTCCTTGTGGCTTGAGGATCTAATTCTGCGTTACTCCTTGTGGCTTGGAGCTCTCAATGCTGCGTTACTCCTTGTGGTTTGGAGCTCGCAATGTTGAGCTACTCCTTGTGGCTTGGAGCTCTCAATGCTGCGTTACTCCTTGTGGCTTGGAGCCCTCAATGCTGCGTTACTCCTTGTGGCTTGGAGCTCTCAATGCTGCACTACTCCTTGTGGCTTGGAGCCCTCAATGCTGCGTTACTCCTTGTGGCTTGGAGCCCTCAATGCTGCGTTACTCCTTGTGGCTTGGAGCTCTCAATGCTGCGTTACTCCTTGTGGCTTTGAGCCCTCAATGCTGCGTTACTCCTTATGGCTTGGAGCTCTCAATGCTGCACTACTCCTTGTGGCTTGGAGCCCTCAATGCTGCGTTACTCCTTGTGGCTTGGAGCTCTCAATGCTGCGTTACTCGTTGTGGCTTGGAGCCCTCAATGCTGCGTTACTCCTTGTGGCTTGGAGCTCTCAATGCTGCATTACTCCTTGTGGCTTGGAGCCCTCAATGCTGCGTTACTCCTTGTGGCTTGGAGCTCTCAATGCTGCGTTACTCCTTTTGGCTTGGAGCCCTCAATGCTGCGTTACTCCTTGTGGCTTGGAGCCCTCAATGCTGCGTTACTCCTTGTGGCTTGGAGCTCTCATTGCTGCGTTACTCCTTGTGGCTTGGAGCCCTCAATGCTGCGTTACTCCTTGTGGCTTTGAGCTCTCAATGCTGCGATACTCCTTGTGGCTTGGAGCCCTCAATGCTGCGTTACTCCTCGTGGCTTGGAGCTCTCAATGCTGCGTTACTCCTTGTGGCTTGGAGCCCTCAATGCTGGGCTACTCCTTGTGGCTTGGAGCTCTCAATGCTGCGTTACTCCTTGTGGCTTGGAGCTCTGAATGCTGCGTTACTCCTTGTGGCTTGGAGCTCTCAATGCTGGGCTACTCCTTGTGGCTTGGAGCCCTCAATGCTGCGTTACTCCTTGTGGCTTGGAGCTCTCAATGCTGCGTTACTCCTTGTGGCTTGAGGATCTAATTCTGCGCTACTCCTTGTGGCTTGGAGCCCGCAATGCTGCGTTACTCCTTGTGGCTTGGAGCTCTCAATGCTGCGATACTCCTTGTGGCTTGGAGCTCTCAATGCTGCGTTACTCCTTGTGGCTTGGAGCTCTCAATGCTGCACTACTCCTTGTGGCTTGGAGCTCTCAATGCTGCGTTACTCCTTGTGGCTTGGAGCCCTCAATGCTGCGTTACTCCTTGTGGCTTGGAGCTCTCAATGCTGCGTTACTCCTTGTGGCTTGGAACTCTCAATGCTGCGTTACTCCTTGTGGCTTGGAGCCCTCAATGCTGCGTTACTCCTTGTGGCTTGGAGCTCGCAATGCTGGGCTACTCCTTGTGGCTTGGAGCCCGCAATGCTGCGTTACTCTTTGTGGCTTGGAGCTCTCAATGCTGCGATACTCCTTGTGGCTTGGAGCTCTCAATGCTGCGTTACTCCTTGTGGCTTGGAGCTCTCAATGCTGCACTACTCCTTGTGGCTTGGAGCTCTCAATGCTGCGTTACTCCTTGTGGCTTGGAGCCCTCAATGCTGCGTTACTCCTTGTGGCTTGGAACTCTCAATGCTGCGTTACTCCTTGTGGCTTGGAGCCCTCAATGCTGCGTTACTCCTTGTGGCTTGGAATTCGCAATGCTGGGCTACTCCTTGTGGCTTGGAGCTCTCAATGCTGCGTTACTCCTTGTGGCTTGGAACTCTCAATGCTGCGTTACTCCTTGTGGCTTGGAGCCCTCAATGCTGCGTTACTCCTTGTGGCTTGGAGCTCGCAATGCTGGGCTACTCCTTGTGGCTTGGAGCTCTCAATGCTGCGTTACTCCTTGTGGCTTGGAACTCTCAATGCTGCGTGACTCCTTGTGGCTTGGAGCCCTCAATGCTGCGTTACTCCTTGTGGCTTGGAACTCTCAATGCTGCGTTACTCCTTGTGGCTTGGAGCTCTCAATGCTGCACTACTCCTTGTGGCTTGGAGCTCTCAATGCTGCGTTACTCCTTGTGGCTTGGAACTCTCAATGCTGCGTTACTCCTTGTGGCTTGGAGCTCTCAATGCTGCGTTACTCCTTGTGGCTTGGAACTCTCAATGCTGCGTTACTCCTTGTGGCTTGGAGCTCTCAATGCTGCACTACTCCTTGTGGCTTGGAGCCCTCAATGCTGCGTTACTCCTTGTGGCTTGGAGCTCTCAATGCTGCACTACTCCTTGTGGCTTGGAGCTCTCAATGCTGCGTTACTCCTTGTGGCTTGGAGCTCTCAATGCTGCGTTACTCCTTGTGGCTTGGAGCTCTCAATGCTGCGTTACTCCTTGTGGCTTGGAGCTCTCAATGCTGCGTTAATCCTTGTGGCTTGGAGCCCTCAATGCTGCGTTACTCCTTGTGGCTTGGAGCTCTCAATGCTGCACTACTCCTTGTGGCTTGGAGCTCTCAATGCTGCGTTACTCCTTGTGGCTTGGAGCCCTCAATGCTGCGTTACTCCTTGTGGCTTGGAGCTCTCAATGCTGCGATACTCCTTGTGGCTTGGAGCGCTCAATGCTGCGTTACTCCTTGTGGCTTGGAGCTCTCAATGCTGCACTACTCCTTGTGGCTTGGAGCTCTCAATGCTGCGTTACTCCTTGTGGCTTGGAGCCCTCAATGCTGCGTTACTCCTTGTCGCTTGGAGCTCTCAATGCTGCGTTACTCCTTGTGGCTTGAGGATCTAATTCTGCGTTACTCCTTGTGGTTTGGAGCTCGCAATGTTGAGCTACTCCTCGTGGCTTGGAGCTCTCAATGCTGCGTTACTCCTTGTGGCTTGGAGCCCTCAATGCTGCGTTACTCCTTGTGGCTTGGAGCTCTCAATGCTGCACTACTCCTTGTGGCTTGGAGCCCTCAATGCTGCGTTACTCCTTGTGGCTTGGAGCTCTCAATGCTGCGTTACTCGTTGTGGCTTGGAGCCCTCAATGCTGGGTTACTCCTTGTGGCTTGGAGCTCTCAATGCTGCGTTACTCCTTGTGGCTTTGAGCCCTCAATGCTGCGTTACTCCTTGTGGCTTGGAGCTCTCAATGCTGCACTACTCCTTGTGGCTTGGAGCCCTCAATGCTGCGTTACTCCTTGTGGCTTGGAGCTCTCAATGCTGCGTTACTCGTTGTGGCTTGGAGCCCTCAATGCTGCGTTACTCCTTGTGGCATGGAGCTCTCAATGCTGCATTACTCCTTGTGGCTTGGAGCCCTCAATGCTGCGTTACTCCTTGTGGCTTGGAGCTCTCAATGCTGCGTTACTCCTTGTGGCTTGGAGCCCTCAATGCTGCGTTACTCCTTGTGGCTTGGAGCCCTCAATGCTGCGTTACTCCTTGTGGCTTGGAGCTCTCATTGCTGCGTTACGCCTTGTGGCTTGGAGTCCTCAATGCTGCGTTACTCCTTGTGGCCCTGAGCTCTCAATGCTGCGATACTCCTTGTGGCTTGGAGCCCTCAATGCTGCGTTACTCCTTGTGGCTTGGAGCTCTCAATGCTGCGTTACTCCTTGTGGCTTGGAGCCCTCAATGCTGGGCTACTCCTTGTGGCTTGGAGCTCTCAATGCTGCGTTACTCCTTGTGGCTTGGAGCTCTGAATGCTGCGTTACTCCTTGTGGCTTGGAGCTCTCAATGCTGGGCTACTCCTTGATGCTTGTAGCCCTTAATGCTGCGTTACTCCTTGTGGCTTGGAGCTCTCAATGCTGCGTTACTCCTTGTGGCTTGAGGATCTAATTCTGCTCTACTCCTTGTGGCTTGGAGCCCGCAATGCTGCGTTACTCCTTCTGGCTTGGAGCTCTCAATGCTGCGATACTCCTTGTGGCTTGGAGCTCTCAATGCTGCGTTACTCCTTGTGGCTTGGAGCTCTCAATGCTGCACTACTCCTTGTGGCTTGGAGCTCTCAATGCTGCGTTACTCCTTGTGGCTTGGAGCCCTCAATGCTGCGTTACTCCTTGTGGCTTGGAGCTCTCAATGCTGCGTTACTCCTTGTGGCTTGGAACTCTCAATGCTGCGTTACTCCTTGTGGCTTGGAGCCCTCAATGCTGCGTTACTCCTTGTGGCTTGGAGCTCGCAATGAAGGGCTACTCCTTGTGGCTTGGAGCCCGCAATGCTGCGTTACTCCTTGTGGCTTGGAGCTCTCAATGCTGCGATACTCCTTGTGGCTTGGAGCTCTCAATGCTGCTTTACTCCTTGTGGCTTGGAGCTCTCAATGCTGCACTACTCCTTGTGGCTTGGAGCTCTCAATGCTGCGTTACTCCTTGTGGCTTGGAGCCCTCAATGCTGCGTTACTCCTTGTGGCTTGGAGCTCTCAATGCTGCGTTACTCCTTGTGGCTTGGAACTCTCAATGCTGCGTTACTCCTTGTGGCTTGGAGCCCTCAATGCTGCGTTACTCCTTGTGGCTTGGAGCTCGCAATGCTGGGCTACTCCTTGTGGCTTGGAGCCCTCAATGCTGCGTTACTCCTTGTGGCTTGGAGCTCTCAATGTTGCGTTACTCCTTGTGGCTTGGAGCCCTCAATGCTGCGTTACTCTTTGTGGCTTGGAGCCCTCAATGCTGCGTTACTCCTTGTGGCTTGGAGCCCTCAATGTTGCGTTACTCCTTGTGGCTTGGAGCCCTCAATGCTGCGTTACTCCTTGTGGCTTGGAACTCTCAATGCTGCGTTACTCCTTGTGGCTTGGAGCTCGCAATGCTGGGCTACTCCTTGTGGCTTGGAGCTCTCAATGCTGCGTTACTCCTTGTGGCTTGGAGCTCTCAATGCTGCACTACTCCTTGTGGCTTGGAGCTCTCAATGCTGCGTTACTCCTTGTGGCTTGGAGCCCTCAATGCTGCGTTACTCCTTGTCGCTTGGAGCTCTCAATGCTGCGTTACTCCTTGTGGCTTGAGGATCTAATTCTGCGTTACTCCTTGTGGCTTGGAGCTCTCAATGCTGCGTTACTCCTTGTGGTTTGGAGCTCGCAATGTTGAGCTACTCCTTGTGGCTTGGAGCTCTCAATGCTGCGTTACTCCTTGTGGCTTGGAGCCCTCAATGCTGCGTTACTCCTTGTGGCTTGGAGCTCTCAATGCTGCACTACTCCTTGTGGCTTGGAGCCCTCAATGCTGCGTTACTCCTTGTGGCTTGGAGCCCTCAATGCTGCGTTACTCCTTGTGGCTTGGAGCTCTCAATGCTGCGTTACTCCTTGTGGCTTTGAGCCCTCAATGCTGCGTTACTCCTTGTGGCTTGGAGCTCTCAATGCTGCACTACTCCTTGTGGCTTGGAGCCCTCAATGCTGCGTTACTCCTTGTGGCTTGGAGCTCTCAATGCTGCGTTACTCGTTGTGGCTTGGAGCCCTCAATGCTGCGTTACTCCTTGTGGCTTGGAGCTCTCAATGCTGCATTACTCCTTGTGGCTTGGAGCCCTCAATGCTGCGTTACTCCTTGTGGCTTGGAGCTCTCAATGCTGCGTTACTCCTTTTGGCTTGGAGCCCTCAATGCTGCGTTACTCCTTGTGGCTTGGAGCCCTCAATGCTGCGTTACTCCTTGTGGCTTGGAGCTCTCATTGCTGCGTTACTCCTTGTGGCTTGGAGCCCTCAATGCTGCGTTACTCCTTGTGGCTTGGAGCTCTCAATGCTGCGATACTCCTTGTGGCTTGGAGCCCTCAATGCTGCGTTACTCCTTGTGGCTTGGAGCTCTCAATGCTGCGTTACTCCTTGTGGCTTGGAGCCCTCAATGCTGGGCTACTCCTTGTGGCTTGGAGCTCTCAATGCTGCGTTACTCCTTGTGGCTTGGAGCTCTGAATGCTGCGTTACTCCTTGTGGCTTGGAGCTCTCAATGCTGGGCTACTCCTTGTGGCTTGGAGCCCTCAATGCTGCGTTACTCCTTGTGGCTTGGAGCTCTCAATGCTGCGTTACTCCTTGTGGCTTGAGGATCTAATTCTGCGCTACTCCTTGTGGCTTGGAGCCCGCAATGCTGCGTTACTCCTTGTGGCTTGGAGCTCTCAATGCTGCGATACTCCTTGTGGCTTGGAGCTCTCAATGCTGCGTTACTCCTTGTGGCTTGGAGCTCTCAATGCTGCACTACTCCTTGTGGCTTGGAGCTCTCAATGCTGCGTTACTCCTTGTGGCTTGGAGCCCTCAATGCTGCGTTACTCCTTGTGGCTTGCAGCTCTCAATGCTGCGTTACTCCTTGTGGCTTGGAACTCTCAATGCTGCGTTACTCCTTGTGGCTTGGAGCCCTCAATGCTGCGTTACTCCTTGTGGCTTGGAGCTCGCAATGCTGGGCTACTCCTTGTGGCTTGGAGCCCGCAATGCTGCGTTACTCCTTGTGGCTTGGAGCTCTCAATGCTGCGATACTCCTTGTGGCTTGGAGCTCTCAATGCTGCGTTACTCCTTGTGGCTTGGAGCTCTCAATGCTGCACTACTCCTTGTGGCTTGGAGCTCTCAATGCTGCGTTACTCCTTGTGGCTTGGAGCCCTCAATGCTGCGTTACTCCTTGTGGCTTGGAACTCTCAATGCTGCGTTACTCCTTGTGGCTTGGAGCCCTCAATGCTGCGTTACTCCTTGTGGCTTAGAGCTCGCAATGCTGGGCTACTCCTTGTGGCTTGGAGCTCTCAATGCTGCGTTACTCCTTGTGGCTTGGAACTCTCAATGCTGCGTTACTCCTTGTGGCTTGGAGCCCTCAATGCTGCGTTACTCCTTGTGGCTTGGAGCTCGCAATGCTGGGCTACTCCTTGTGGCTTGGAGCTCTCAATGCTGCGTTACTCCTTGTGGCTTGGAACTCTCAATGCTGCGTTACTCCTTGTGGCTTGGAGCCCTCAATGCTGCGTTACTCCTTGTGGCTTGGAACTCTCAATGCTGCGTTACTCCTTGTGGCTTGGAGCTCTCAATGCTGCACTACTCCTTGTGGCTTGGAGCTCTCAATGCTGCGTTACTCCTTGTGGCTTGGAACTCTCAATGCTGCGTTACTCCTTGTGGCTTGGAGCTCTCAATGCTGCGTTACTCCTTGTGGCTTGGAACTCTCAATGCTGCGTTACTCCTTGTGGCTTGGAGCTCTCAATGCTGCACTACTCCTTGTGGCTTGGAGCCCTCAATGCTGCGTTACTCCTTGTGGCTTGGAGCTCTCAATGCTGCACTACTCCTTGTGGCTTGGAGCTCTCAATGCTGCGTTACTCCTTGTGGCTTGGAGCTCTCAATGCTGCGTTACTCCTTGTGGCTTGGAGCTCTCAATGCTGCGTTACTCCTTGTGGCTTGGAGCTCTCAATGCTGCGTTAATCCTTGTGGCTTGGAGCCCTCAATGCTGCGTTACTCCTTGTGGCTTGGAGCTCTCAATGCTGCACTACTCCTTGTGGCTTGGAGCTCTCAATGCTGCGTTACTCCTTGTGGCTTGGAGCCCTCAATGCTGCGTTACTCCTTGTGGCTTGGAGCTCTCAATGCTGCGATACTCCTTGTGGCTTGGAGCTCTCAATGCTGCGTTACTCCTTGTGGCTTGGAGCTCTCAATGCTGCACTACTCCTTGTGGCTTGGAGCTCTCAATGCTGCGTTACTCCTTGTGGCTTGGAGCCCTCAATGCTGCGTTACTCCTTGTCGCTTGGAGCTCTCAATGCTGCGTTACTCCTTGTGGCTTGAGGATCTAATTCTGCGTTACTCCTTGTGGCTTGGAGCTCTCAATGCTGCGTTACTCCTTGTGGTTTGGAGCTCGCAATGTTGAGCTACTCCTTGTGGCTTGGAGCTCTCAATGCTGCGTTACTCCTTGTGGCTTGGAGCCCTCAATGCTGCGTTACTCCTTGTGGCTTGGAGCTCTCAATGCTGCACTACTCCTTGTGGCTTGGAGCCCTCAATGCTGCGTTACTCCTTGTGGCTTGGAGCTCTCAATGCTGCGTTACTCGTTGTGGCTTGGAGCCCTCAATGCTGCGTTACTCCTTGTGGCTTGGAGCTCTCAATGCTGCGTTACTCCTTGTGGCTTTGAGCCCTCAATGCTGCGTTACTCCTTGTGGCTTGGAGCTCTCAATGCTGCACTACTCCTTGTGGCTTGGAGCCCTCAATGCTGCGTTACTCCTTGTGGCTTGGAGCTCTCAATGCTGCGTTACTCGTTGTGGCTTGGAGCCCTCAATGCTGCGTTACTCCTTGTGGCATGGAGCTCTCAATGCTGCATTACTCCTTGTGGCTTGGAGCCCTCAATGCTGCGTTACTCCTTGTGGCTTGGAGCTCTCAATGCTGCGTTACTCCTTGTGGCTTGGAGCCCTCAATGCTGCGTTACTCCTTGTGGCTTGGAGCCCTCAATGCTGCGTTACTCCTTGTGGCTTGGAGCTCTCATTGCTGCGTTACTCCTTGTGGCTTGGAGTCCTCAATGCTGCGTTACTCCTTGTGGCCCTGAGCTCTCAATGCTGCGATACTCCTTGTGGCTTGGAGCCCTCAATGCTGCGTTACTCCTTGTGGCTTGGAGCTCTCAATGCTGCGTTACTCCTTGTGGCTTGGAGCCCTCAATGCTGGGCTACTCCTTGTGGCTTGGAGCTCTCAATGCTGCGTTACTCCTTGTGGCTTGGAGCTCTGAATGCTGCGTTACTCCTTGTGGCTTGGAGCTCTCAATGCTGGGCTACTCCTTGTTGCTTGTAGCCCTTAATGCTGCGTTACTCCTTGTGGCTTGGAGCTCTCAATGCTGCGTTACTCCTTGTGGCTTGAGGATCTAATTCTGCTCTACTCCTTGTGGCTTGGAGCCCGCAATGCTGCGTTACTCCTTCTGGCTTGGAGCTCTCAATGCTGCGATACTCCTTGTGGCTTGGAGCTCTCAATGCTGCGTTACTCCTTGTGGCTTGGAGCTCTCAATGCTGCACTACTCCTTGTGGCTTGGAGCTCTCAATGCTGCGTTACTCCTTGTGGCTTGGAGCCCTCAATGCTGCGTTACTCCTTGTGGCTTGGAGCTCTCAATGCTGCGTTACTCCTTGTGGCTTGGAACTCTCAATGCTGCGTTACTCCTTGTGGCTTGGAGCCCTCAATGCTGCGTTACTCCTTGTGGCTTGGAGCTCGCAATGAAGGGCTACTCCTTGTGGCTTGGAGCCCGCAATGCTGCGTTACTCCTTGTGGCTTGGAGCTCTCAATGCTGCGATACTCCTTGTGGCTTGGAGCTCTCAATGCTGCGTTACTCCTTGTGGCTTGGAGCTCTCAATGCTGCACTACTCCTTGTGGCTTGGAGCTCTCAATGCTGCGTTACTCCTTGTGGCTTGGAGCCCTCAATGCTGCGTTACTCCTTGTGGCTTGGAGCTCTCAATGCTGCGTTACTCCTTGTGGCTTGGAACTCTCAATGCTGCGTTACTCCTTGTGGCTTGGAGCCCTCAATGCTGCGTTACTCCTTGTGGCTTGGAGCTCGCAATGCTGGGCTACTCCTTGTGGCTTGGAGCTCTCAATGCTGCGTTACTCCTTGTGGCTTGGAACTCTCAATGCTGCGTTACTCCTTGTGGCTTGGAGCCCTCAATGCTGCGTTACTCCTTGTGGCTTGGAGCTCTCAATGTTGCGTTACTCCTTGTGGCTTGGAGCCCTCAATGCTGCGTTACTCTTTGTGGCTTGGAGCCCTCAATGCTGCGTTACTCCTTGTGGCTTGGAGCCCTCAATGTTGCGTTACTCCTTGTGGCTTGGAGCCCTCAATGCTGCGTTACTCCTTGTGGCTTGGAACTCTCAATGCTGCGTTACTCCTTGTGGCTTGGAGCTCGCAATGCTGGGCTACTCCTTGTGGCTTGGAGCTCTCAATGCTGCATTACTCCTTGTGGCTTGGAGCTCTCAATGCTGCGTTACTCCTTGTGGCTTGGAGCCCTCAATGCTGCGTTACTCCTTGTGGCTTGGAGCCCTCAATGCTGCGTTACTCCTTGTGGCTTGGAGCTCGCAATGTTGGGCTACTCCTTGTGGCTTGGAGCTCTCAATGCTGCGTTACTCGTTGTGGCTTGGAGCCCTCAATGCTGCGTTACTCCTTGTGGCTTGGAGCTCTCAATGCTGCGTTACTCCTTGTGGCTTGGAGCTCTCAATGCTGCGTTACTCCTTGTGGCTTGGAGCTCGCAATGTTGGGCTACTCCTTGTGGCTTGGAGCCCTCAATGTTGCGTTACTCCTTGTGGCTTGGAGCCCTCAATGCTGCGTTACTCCTTGTGGCATGGAGCTCTCAATGCTGCACTACTCCTTGTGGCTTGGAGCCCTCAATGCTGCGTTTCTCCTTGTGGCTTGGAGCTCTCAATGCTGCGTTACTCGTTGTGGCTTGGAGCTCTCAATGCTGCGTTAGTCGTTGTGGCTTGGAGCTCTCAATGCTGCGTTACTCCTTGTGGCTTGGAGCTCTCAATGCTGCACTACTCCTTGTGGCTTGGAGCTCTCAATGCTGCGTTACTCCTTGTGGCTTGGAGCCCTCAATGCTGCGTTACTCGTTGTGGCTTGGAGCTCTCAATGCTGCGTTACTCGTTGTGGCTTGGAGCTCTCAATGCTGCGTTACTCCTTGTGGCTTTGAGCCCTCAATGCTGCGTTACTCCTTGTGGCTTGGAGCTCTCAATGCTGCGTTACTCCTTGTGGCTTGGAGCTCTCAATGCTGCACTACTCCTTGTGGCTTGGAGCTCTCAATGCTGCACTACTCCTTGTGGCTTGGAGCTCTCAATGCTGCGATACTCCTTGTGGCTTGGAGCTCTCAATGCTGCGTTACTCCTTGTGGCTTGGAGCTCTCAATGCTGCGTTACTCCTTGTGGCTTGGAGCTCTCAATGCTGCGATACTCCTTGTGGCTTGGAGCTCTCAATGCTGCGTTACTCCTTGTGGCTTGGAGCCCTCAATGCTGCGTTACTCCTTGTGGCTTGGAGCTGTCAATGCTGCGTTACTCCTTGTGGCTTGGAGCCCTCAATGCTGCGTTACTCCTTGTGGCTTGGAGCTCTCAATGCTGCGTTACTCCTTGTGGCTTGGAGCCCTCAATGCTGCGTTACTCCTTGTGGCTTGGAGCCCTCAATGCTGCGTTACTCCTTGTGGCTTGGAGCTCTCAATGCTGCGTTACTCCTTGTGGCTTGGAGCCCTCAATGCTGCGTTACTCCTTGTGGCTTGGAGCTCTCAATGCTGCACTACTCCTTGTGGCTTGGAGCCCTCAATGCTGCGTTACTCCTTGTGGCTTGGAGCTCTCAATGCTGCGTTACTCGTTGTGGCTTGGAGCTCTCAATGCTGCGTTACTCCTTGTGGCTTTGAGCCCTCAATGCTGCGTTACTCCTTGTGGCTTGGAGCTCTCAATGCTGCGTTACTCCTTGTGGCTTGGAGCTCTCAATGCTGGGCTACTCCTTGTGGCTTGGAGCTCTCAATGATGCGTTACTCCTTGTGGCTTGGAGCCCTCAATGCTGGGCTACTCCTTGTGGCTTGGAGCTCTCAATGCTGCGTTACTCCTTGTGGCTTGGAGCTCTGAATGCTGCGTTACTCCTTGTGGCTTGGAGCTCTCAATGCTGGGCTACTCCTTGTGGCTTGGAGCTCTCAATGCTGCGTTACTCCTTGTGGCTTGGAGCCCTCAATGCTGCGTTACTCCTTGTGGCTTGGAGCTCTCAATGCTGCGTTACTCCTTGTGGCTTGGAGCCCTCAATGCTGCGTTACTCCTTGTGGCTTGGAGCTCTCAATGCTGCGATACTCCTTGTGGCTTGGAGCTCTCAATGCTGCGTTACTCTTTGTGGCTTGGAGCTCTCAATGCTGCGTTACTCCTTGTGGCTTGGAGCTCTCAATGCTGCACTACTCCTTGTGGCTTGGAGCTCTCAATGCTGCACTACTCCTTGTGGCTTGGAGCTCTCAATGCTGCACTACTCCTTGTGGCTTGGAGCTCTCAATGCTGCGTTACTCCTTGTGGCTTGGAGCTCTCAATGCTGCACTACTCCTTGTGGCTTGGAGCCCTCAATGCTGCGTTATTCCTTGTGGCTTGGAGCTCTCAATGCTGCACTACTCCTTGTGGCTTGGAGCTCTCAATGCTGCGATACTCCTTGTGGCTTGGAGCTCTCAATGCTGCGTTACTCCTTGTGGCTTGGAGCTCTCAATGCTGCGTTACTCCTTGTGGCTTTGAGCCCTCAATGCTGCGTTACTCCTTGTGGCTTGGAGCTCTCAATGCTGCACTACTCCTTGTGGCTTGGAGCCCTCAATGCTGCGTTACTCCTTGTGGCTTGGAGCTCTCAATGCTGCGTTACTCGTTGTGGCTTGGAGCCCTCAATGCTGCGTTACTCCTTGTGGCATGGAGCTCTCAATGCTGCATTACTCCTTGTGGCTTGGAGCCCTCAATGCTGCGTTACTCCTTGTGGCTTGGAGCTCTCAATGCTGCGTTACTCCTTGTGGCTTGGAGCCCTCAATGCTGCGTTACTCCTTGTGGCTTGGAGCCCTCAATGCTGCGTTACTCCTTGTGGCTTGGAGCTCTCATTGCTGCGTTACTCCTTGTGGCTTGGAGTCCTCAATGCTGCGTTACTCCTTGTGGCCCTGAGCTCTCAATGCTGCGATACTCCTTGTGGCTTGGAGCCCTCAATGCTGCGTTACTCCTTGTGGCTTGGAGCTCTCAATGCTGCGTTACTCCTTGTGGCTTGGAGCCCTCAATGCTGGGCTACTCCTTGTGGCTTGGAGCTCTCAATGCTGCGTTACTCCTTGTGGCTTGGAGCTCTGAATGCTGCGTTACTCCTTGTGGCTTGGAGCTCTCAATGCTGGGCTACTCCTTGTTGCTTGTAGCCCTTAATGCTGCGTTACTCCTTGTGGCTTGGAGCTCTCAATGCTGCGTTACTCCTTGTGGCTTGAGGATCTAATTCTGCTCTACTCCTTGTGGCTTGGAGCCCGCAATGCTGCGTTACTCCTTCTGGCTTGGAGCTCTCAATGCTGCGATACTCCTTGTGGCTTGGAGCTCTCAATGCTGCGTTACTCCTTGTGGCTTGGAGCTCTCAATGCTGCACTACTCCTTGTGGCTTGGAGCTCTCAATGCTGCGTTACTCCTTGTGGCTTGGAGCCCTCAATGCTGCGTTACTCCTTGTGGCTTGGAGCTCTCAATGCTGCGTTACTCCTTGTGGCTTGGAACTCTCAATGCTGCGTTACTCCTTGTGGCTTGGAGCCCTCAATGCTGCGTTACTCCTTGTGGCTTGGAGCTCGCAATGAAGGGCTACTCCTTGTGGCTTGGAGCCCGCAATGCTGCGTTACTCCTTGTGGCTTGGAGCTCTCAATGCTGCGATACTCCTTGTGGCTTGGAGCTCTCAATGCTGCGTTACTCCTTGTGGCTTGGAGCTCTCAATGCTGCACTACTCCTTGTGGCTTGGAGCTCTCAATGCTGCGTTACTCCTTGTGGCTTGGAGCCCTCAATGCTGCGTTACTCCTTGTGGCTTGGAGCTCTCAATGCTGCGTTACTCCTTGTGGCTTGGAACTCTCAATGCTGCGTTACTCCTTGTGGCTTGGAGCCCTCAATGCTGCGTTACTCCTTGTGGCTTGGAGCTCGCAATGCTGGGCTACTCCTTGTGGCTTGGAGCTCTCAATGCTGCGTTACTCCTTGTGGCTTGGAACTCTCAATGCTGCGTTACTCCTTGTGGCTTGGAGCCCTCAATGCTGCGTTACTCCTTGTGGCTTGGAGCTCTCAATGTTGCGTTACTCCTTGTGGCTTGGAGCCCTCAATGCTGCGTTACTCTTTGTGGCTTGGAGCCCTCAATGCTGCGTTACTCCTTGTGGCTTGGAGCCCTCAATGTTGCGTTACTCCTTGTGGCTTGGAGCCCTCAATGCTGCGTTACTCCTTGTGGCTTGGAACTCTCAATGCTGCGTTACTCCTTGTGGCTTGGAGCTCGCAATGCTGGGCTACTCCTTGTGGCTTGGAGCTCTCAATGCTGCATTACTCCTTGTGGCTTGGAGCTCTCAATGCTGCGTTACTCCTTGTGGCTTGGAGCCCTCAATGCTGCGTTACTCCTTGTGGCTTGGAGCCCTCAATGCTGCGTTACTCCTTGTGGCTTGGAGCTCGCAATGTTGGGCTACTCCTTGTGGCTTGGAGCTCTCAATGCTGCGTTACTCGTTGTGGCTTGGAGCCCTCAATGCTGCGTTACTCCTTGTGGCTTGGAGCTCTCAATGCTGCGTTACTCCTTGTGGCTTGGAGCTCTCAATGCTGCGTTACTCCTTGTGGCTTGGAGCTCGCAATGTTGGGCTACTCCTTGTGGCTTGGAGCCCTCAATGTTGCGTTACTCCTTGTGGCTTGGAGCCCTCAATGCTGCGTTACTCCTTGTGGCATGGAGCTCTCAATGCTGCACTACTCCTTGTGGCTTGGAGCCCTCAATGCTGCGTTACTCCTTGTGGCTTGGAGCTCTCAATGCTGCGTTACTCGTTGTGGCTTGGAGCTCTCAATGCTGCGTTACTCCTTGTGGCTTGGAGCTCTCAATGCTGCACTACTCCTTGTGGCTTGGAGCTCTCAATGCTGCGTTACTCCTTGTGGCTTGGAGCCCTCAATGCTGCGTTACTCGTTGTGGCTTGGAGCTCTCAATGCTGCGTTACTCGTTGTGGCTTGGAGCTCTCAATGCTGCGTTACTCCTTGTGGCTTTGAGCCCTCAATGCTGCGTTACTCCTTGTGGCTTGGAGCTCTCAATGCTGCGTTACTCCTTGTGGCTTGGAGCTCTCAATGCTGCACTACTCCTTGTGGCTTGGAGCTCTCAATGCTGCACTACTCCTTGTGGCTTGGAGCTCTCAATGCTGCGATACTCCTTGTGGCTTGGAGCTCTCAATGCTGCGTTACTCCTTGTGGCTTGGAGCTCTCAATGCTGCGTTACTCCTTGTGGCTTGGAGCTCTCAATGCTGCGATACTCCTTGTGGCTTGGAGCTCTCAATGCTGCGTTACTCCTTGTGGCTTGGAGCCCTCAATGCTGCGTTACTCCTTGTGGCTTGGAGCTGTCAATGCTGCGTTACTCCTTGTGGCTTGGAGCCCTCAATGCTGCGTTACTCCTTGTGGCTTGGAGCTCTCAATGCTGCGTTACTCCTTGTGGCTTGGAGCCCTCAATGCTGCGTTACTCCTTGTGGCTTGGAGCTCTCAATGCTGCGTTACTCCTTGTGGCTTGGAGCCCTCAATGCTGCGTTACTCCTTGTGGCTTGGAGCTCTCAATGCTGCGTTACGCCTTGTGGCTTGGAGCCCTCAATGCTGCGTTACTCCTTGTGGCTTGGAGCTCTCAATGCTGCACTACTCCTTGTGGCTTGGAGCCCTCAATGCTGCGTTACTCCTTGTGGCTTGGAGCTCTCAATGCTGCGTTACTCGTTGTGGCTTGGAGCTCTCAATGCTGCGTTACTCCTTGTGGCTTTGAGCCCTCAATGCTGCGTTACTCCTTGTGGCTTGGAGCTCTCAATGCTGCGTTACTCCTTGTGGCTTGGAGCTCTCAATGCTGGGCTACTCCTTGTGGCTTGGAGCTCTCAATGATGCGTTACTCCTTGTGGCTTGGAGCCCTCAATGCTGGGCTACTCCTTGTGGCTTGGAGCTCTCAATGCTGCGTTACTCCTTGTGGCTTGGAGCTCTGAATGCTGCGTTACTCCTTGTGGCTTGGAGCTCTCAATGCTGGGCTACTCCTTGTGGCTTGGAGCTCTCAATGCTGCGTTACTCCTTGTGGCTTGGAGCCCTCAATGCTGCGTTACTCCTTGTGGCTTGGAGCTCTCAATGCTGCGTTACTCCTTGTGGCTTGGAGCCCTCAATGCTGCGTTACTCCTTGTGGCTTGGAGCTCTCAATGCTGCGATACTCCTTGTGGCTTGGAGCTCTCAATGCTGCGTTACTCTTTGTGGCTTGGAGCTCTCAATGCTGCGTTACTCCTTGTGGCTTGGAGCTCTCAATGCTGCACTACTCCTTGTGGCTTGGAGCTCTCAATGCTGCACTACTCCTTGTGGCTTGGAGCTCTCAATGCTGCACTACTCCTTGTGGCTTGGAGCTCTCAATGCTGCGTTACTCCTTGTGGCTTGGAGCTCTCAATGCTGCACTACTCCTTGTGGCTTGGAGCCCTCAATGCTGCGTTATTCCTTGTGGCTTGGAGCTCTCAATGCTGCACTACTCCTTGTGGCTTGGAGCTCTCAATGCTGCGATACTCCTTGTGGCTTGGAGCTCTCAATGCTGCGTTACTCCTTGTGGCTGGAGCTCTCAATGCTGCGTTACTCCTTGTGGCTTGGAGCTCTCAATGCTGCGTTACTCCTTGTGGCTTGGAGCTCTCAATGCTGCGATACTCCTTGTGGCTTGGAGCTCTCAATGCTGCGTTACTCCTTGTGGCTTGGAGCTCTCAATGCTGCACTACTCCTTGTGGCTTGGAGCTCTCAATGCTGCGATACTCCTTGTGGCTTGGAGCCCTCAATGCTGCGTTACTCCTTGTGGCTTGGAGATCTCAATGCTGCGTTACTCCTTGTGGCTTGGAGCCCTCAATGCTGCGTTACTCCTTGTGGCTTGGAGCTCTCAATGCTGCGTTACTCCTTGTGGCTTGGAGCCCTCAATGCTGCGTTACTCCTTGTGGCTTGGAGCTCTCAATGCTGCGTTACTCCTTGTGGCTTGGAGCCCTCAATGCTGCGTTACTCCTTGTGGCTTGAGGATCTAATTCTGCGTTACTCCTTGTGGCTTGGAGCTCTCAATGCTGCGTTACTCCTTGTGGCTTGAGGATCTAATTCTGCGTTACTCCTTGTGGCTTGGAGCTCTCAATGCTGCGTTACTCCTTGTGGCTTGGAGCCCTCAATGCTGCGTTACTCCTTGTGGCTTGGAGCTCTCAATGCTGCGTTACTCCTTGTGGCTTGGAGCCCTCAATGCTGCGTTACTCCTTGTGGCTTGAGGATCTAATTCTGCGTTACTCCTTGTGGCTTGGAGCTCTCAATGCTGCGTTACTCCTTGTGGCTTGAGGATCTAATTCTGCGTTACTCCTTGTGGCTTGGAGCTCTCAATGCTGCGTTACTCCTTGTGGCTTGAGGATCTAATTCTGCGTTACTCCTTGTGGCTTGGAGCTCTCAATGCTGCGTTACTCCTTGTGGCTTGAGGATCTAATTCTGCGCTACTCCTTGTGGCTTGGAGCTCTCAATGCTGCGTTACTCCTTGTGGCTTGAGGATCTAATTCTGCGTTACTCCTTGTGGCTTGGAGCTCTCAATGCTGCGTTACTCCTCGTGGCTTGGAGCTCTCAATGCTGCACTACTCCTTGTGGCTTGGAGCCCTCAATGCTGCGTTACTCCTTGTGGCTTGGAGCTCTCAATGCTGCGTTACTCCTTGTGGCTTGGAGCTCTCAATGCTGCGTTACTCCTTGTGGCTTGGAGCTCTCAATGCTGCGTTACTCCTTGTGGCTTGGAGCTCTCAATGCTGCGTTACTCCTTGTGGCTTGGAGCTCTCAATGCTGCGTTACTCCTTGTGGCTTGGAGCTCTCAATGCTGCATTACTCCTTGTGGCTTGGAGCCCTCAATGCTGCGTTACTCCTTGTGGCTTGGAGCCCTCAATGCTGCGTTACTCCTTGTGGCTTGAGGATCTAATTCTGCGTTACTCCTTGTGGCTTGGAGCTCTCAATGCTGCGTTACTCCTTGTGGCTTGGAGCCCTCAATGCTGCGTTACTCCTTGTGGCTTGGAGCTCTCAATGCTGCGTTACTCCTTGTGGCTTGGAGCTCGCAATGCTGGGCTACTCCTTGTGGCTTGGAGCTCTCAATGCTGCGTTACTCCTTGTGGCTTGGAGCTCTCAATGCTGCGTTACTCCTTGTGGCTTGGAGCTCGCAATGCTGCACTACTCCTTGTGGCTTGGAGCCCTCAATGCTGCGTTACTCCTTGTGGCTTGGAGCTCTCAATGCTGCGTTACTCCTTGTGGCTTGGAGCTCTCAATGCTGCGTTACTCCTTGTGGCTTGGAGCCCTCAATGCTGCGTTACTCCTTGTGGCTTGGAGCCCTCAATGCTGCGTTACTCCTTGTGGCTTGAGGATCTAATTCTGCGCTACTCCTTGTGGCTTGGAGCCCGCAATGCTGCACTACTCCTGGCTTAGAGCCCTCAATTTTGGGCTACTCCTTGCAGCTTAGGGCTCTCAATGCTGCGCTACTCCTTGTGCCTTGGAGATCTCAATTCTGCGCTACTCCTTGTGGCTTGGAGATCTAATTCTGCGCTACTCCTTGTGGCTTGGAGCCCGCAATGCTGCACTACTCCTGGCTTAGAGGCCTCAATTTTGGGCTACTCCTTGTAGCTTAGGGCTCTCAATGCTGGGCTACTCTTTGCAGCTTAGAGCCCTCAATGTTGGGCTATGCCTTCCAGCTTAGGGCTCTTAATGCTGGTTTACTCCTTGCGGCTTAGGGCCCTTAGTGCTGGGCTACTTCCTGCGGCTTAGGACCCTCAATTATGGGCTACTCCTTGTGGCTTAGGGCCCTCAATTGTAGGTTGATTCTTCCGGATTAGGGCCCCTAATGCTGGGCGACTCCTTGTTGCTTTGCACCCTCAATTGTAGTTTATTCCTTGTGACTTAGGACCCTCAATGCTGAGCTACTCCTTGTGATTAGGGCTCTCAATACTGGACTACTCCTTTTGGCTCTGGGGCACTAACAGACGCACAGCACAACTGTATACAGTAGTCCTGTCTCATGACCTTACAGTTATTGAGTCGTGTTAGAATACATGTGAGATGTCCAGAGATGTTTCAAGAGGGGGGCTGTGTATGGGGCATTAACTGATGCACAGCACAACTGTATACAGTAGTCCTGTCTCATGACCTTACAGTTATTAAGTCATGTTAGAATACATGTGAGATGTCCAGAGATGATTCAAGAGGGGGTTATGTCTGGGGCATTAACAGATGCACAGCACAACTGTGTACAGTAGTCCTGTCTCATGACCTTACAGTTATTGAGTCGTGTTAGAATACATGTGAGATGTCCAGAGATGTTTCAAGAGGGGGGCTGTGTATGGGGCATTAACTGATGCACAGCGCAACTGTATACAGTAGTCCTGTCTCATGACCTTACAGTTATTAAGTCATGTTAGAATACATGTGAGATGTCCAGAGATGATTCAAGAGGGGGTTATGTCTGGGGCATTAACAGATGCACAGCACAACTGTACACAGTAGTCCTGTCTAATGACCTTACGGTTATTGAGTCATGTTAGAAGACATGTGAGATGTCCAGAGATGATTCAAGAGGGGGGCTGTGTCTGGGGCATTAACTGATGCACAGCACAACTGTATACAGTAGTCCTGTCTAATGACCTTACAGTTATTTAGTCGTGTTAGAATACATGAGAGATGTCCAGAGATGATTCAAGAGGGGGGCTGTGTCTGGGGCATTAACTGATGCACAGCACAACTGTACACAGTAGTCCTGTCTAATGACCTTACGGTTATTGAGTCATGTTAGAAGACATGTGAGATGTCCAGAGATGATTCAAGAAGGGGGGGGTGTCTGGGCCATTAACAGATGCACAGCACAACTGTATACAGAGTCCTGTCTCATGACCTTACAGTATTTGAGTCGTGTTAGAATACATGTGAGATGTCCAGAGATGATTCAAGAGGTGGGGGGGGGGGGTGTCTGGGCCATTAACAGATGCACAGCACAACTGTATACAGTAGTCCTGTCTCATGACCTTACATTTACTGAGTCGTGTTAGAATACATGTGAGATGTCCAGATATGATTCAAGAGGTGGGGGGATGTCTGGGCCATTAACAGATGCACAGCACAACTGTATACAGTAGTCCTGTCTCATGACCTTACAGTTATTGAGTCGTGTTAGAATACATGTGAGATGTCCAGAGATGATTCAAGAGGGGGAGCCTGTGTGGTGCACTAACAGATGCACAGCACAACTGTATACAGTAGTCCTGTCTCATGAGCTTACAGTTATTATGTCGTGTTAGAATACATGTGAGATGTCCAGATATGATTCAAGAGGGGGAGTGTGTCTGGTGCACTAACAGATGCACAGCACAACTGTGTACAGTAGTCCTGTCTCATGACCTTAAAGTTATTGAGTCGTGTAAGAATACATGTGAGATGTCCAGAGATGATTCAAGAGGGGGCTGTGTCTGGGGCATTAAGAGATGCACAGCACAACTGTGTACAGTAGTCCTGTCTCGTGACCTTACAGTTATTGAGTCATGCTGCTAGAATACATGTGAGATGTCCAGAGATGATTCAAGAGGGGGCTGTGTCTGGGGCTTTAACAGATGCACAGCACAACTGTGTACAGTAGTCCTGTCTCATGACCTTAAAGTTATTGAGTCGTGTTAGAATACATGTAAGATGTCCAGAGATGATTCAAGAGGTGGGGGGGGTGTCTGGGCCATTAACAGATGCACAGCACAGCTGTGTACAGTAGTCCTGTCTCATGACCTTAAAGTTATTGAGTCGTGTTAGAATACATGTGAGATGTCCAGAGATGATTCAAGAGGTGGGGGGGGTGTCTGGGCCATTAACAGATGCACAGCACAACTGTGTACAGTAGTCCTGTCTCATGACCTTACAGTTATTGAGTCGTGTTAGAATACATGTGAGACGAACAGAGATGATTCAAGAGGTGGGGGGGGGTGTCTGGGGCATTAACAGATGCACAGCACAACTGTATACAGTAGTCCTGTCTCATGATGTTACAGTTATTGAGTCGTGTTAGAATACATGTGAGATGTCCAGAGATGATTCAAGAGATGGGGGGGTGTGTCTGGGCCATTAACAGATGCACAGCACAACTGTATACAGTAGTCCTGTCTCATGACCTTACAGTTATTGAGTCGTGTTAGAATACATGTGAGATGTCCAGAGATGATTCAAGAGGGGGGCTGTGTCTGGGGCACTAACAGATGCACAGCACAACTGTGTACAGTAGTCCTGTCTCATGACCTTACAGTTATTGAGTCGTGTTAGAATACATGTGAGATGTACAGAGATGATTCAAGAGGGGGGCTGTGTCTGGGGCATTAACTGATGCACAGCACAACTGTATACAGTAGTCCTGTCTCATGACCTTACAGTTATTTAGTCGTGTTAGAATACATGAGAGATGTCCAGAGATGATTCAAGAGGGGGGCTGTGTCTGGGGCATTAACTGATGCACAGCACAACTGTATACAGTAGTCCTGTCTCATGACCTTACAGTTATTGAGTCGTGTTAGAATACATGTGAGATGTCCAGAGATGATTCAAGAGGGGGGCTGTGTCTGGGGCACTAACAGATGCACAGCACAACTGTGTACAGTAGTCCTGTCTCATGACCTTACAGTTATTGAGTCGTGTTAGAATACATGTGAGATGTACAGAGATGATTCAAGAGGGGGGCTGTGTCTGGGGCATTAACTGATGCACAGCACAACTGTATACAGTAGTCCTGTCTCATGACCTTACAGTTATTTAGTCGTGTTAGAATACATGAGAGATGTCCAGAGATGATTCAAGAGGGGGGCTGTGTCTGGGGCATTAACTGATGCACAGCACAACTGTACACAGTAGTCCTGTCTCATGACCTTACGGTTATTGAGTCATGTTAGAAGACATGTGAGATGTCCAGAGATGATTCAAGAAGGGGGGGGTGTCTGGGCCATTAACAGATGCACAGCACAACTGTATACAGTAGTCCTGTCTCATGACCTTACAGTATTTGAGTCGTGTTAGAATACATGTGAGATGTCCAGAGATGATTCAAGAGGGGGGGGGTGTCTGGACCATTAACGGATGCACAGCACAACTGTATACAGTAGTCCTGTCTCATGACCTTACATTTATTGAGTCGTGTCAGAATACATGTGAGATGTCCAGAGATGATTCAAGAGGGGGGGTGTCTGGGCCATTAACAGATGCACAGCACAACTGTATACAGTAGTCCTGTCTCATGACCTTACATTTATTGAGTCGTGTTAGAATACATGTGAGATGTCCAGAGATGATTCAAGAGGGGGGGTGTCTGGGCCATTAACAGATGCACAGCACAACTGTATACAGTAGTCCTGTCTCATGACCTTACAGTTATTAAGTCATGTTAGAATACATGTGAGATGTCCAGAGATGATTCAAGAGGGGGTTATGTCTGGGGCATTAACAGATGCACAGCACAACTGTACACAGTAGTCCTGTCTAATGACCTTACGGTTATTGAGTCATGTTAGAAGACATGTGAGATGTCCAGAGATGATTCAAGAGGGGGGCTGTGTCTGGGGCATTAACTGATGCACAGCACAACTGTATACAGTAGTCCTGTCTCATGACCTTACGGTTATTGAGTCATGTTAGAAGACATGTGAGATGTCCAGAGATGATTCAAGAAGGGGGGGGTGTCTGGGCCATTAACAGATGCACAGCACAACTGTATACAGAGTCCTGTCTCATGACCTTACAGTATTTGAGTCGTGTTAGAATACATGTGAGATGTCCAGAGATGATTCAAGAGGTGGGGGGGGGTGTCTGGGCCATTAACAGATGCACAGCACAACTGTATACAGTAGTCCTGTCTCATGACCTTACATTTACTGAGTCGTGTTAGAATACATGTGAGATGTCCAGATATGATTCAAGAGGTGGGGGGATGTCTGGGCCATTAACAGATGCACAGCACAACTGTATACAGTAGTCCTGTCTCATGACCTTACAGTTATTGAGTCGTGTTAGAATACATGTGAGATGTCCAGAGATGATTCAAGAGGGGGAGCCTGTGTGGTGCACTAACAGATGCACAGCACAACTGTATACAGTAGTCCTGTCTCATGAGCTTACAGTTATTGTGTCGTGTTAGAATACATGTGAGATGTCCAGATATGATTCAAGAGGGGGAGTGTGTCTGGTGCACTAACAGATGCACAGCACAACTGTGTACAGTAGTCCTGTCTCATGACCTTAAAGTTATTGAGTCGTGTAAGAATACATGTGAGATGTCCAGAGATGATTCAAGACGGGGCTGTGTCTGGGGCATTAACAGATGCACAGCACAACTGTGTACAGTAGTCCTGTCTCGTGACCTTACAGTTATTGAGTCATGCTGCTAGAATACATGTGAGATGTCCAGAGATGATTCAAGAGGGGGCTGTGTCTGGGGCATTAACAGATGCACAACACAACTGTGTACAGTAGTCCTGTCTCATGACCTTAAAGTTATTGAGTCGTGTTAGAATACATGTAAGATGTCCAGAGATGATTCAAGAGGTGGGGGGGGGGTGTCTGGGCCATTAACAGATGCACAGCACAGCTGTGTACAGTAGTCCTGTCTCATGACCTTAAAGTTATTGAGTCGTGTTAGAATACATGTGAGATGTCCAGAGATGATTCAAGAGGTGGGGGGGGTGTCTGGGCCATTAACAGATGCACAGCACAACTGTGTACAGTAGTCCTGTCTCATGACCTTACAGTTATTGAGTCGTGTTAGAATACATGTGAGACGAACAGAGATGATTCAAGAGGTGGGGGGGGGGTGTCTGGGGCATTAACAGATGCACAGCACAACTGTATACAGTAGTCCTGTCTCATGATGTTACAGTTATTGAGTCGTGTTAGAATACATGTGAGATGTCCAGAGATGATTCAAGAATTGGGGGGGTGTGTCTGGGCCATTAACAGATGCACAGCACAACTGTATACAGTAGTCCTGTCTCATGACCTTACAGTTATTGAGTCGTGTTAGAATACATGTGAGATGTCCAGAGATGATTCAAGAGGGGGGCTGTGTCTGGGGCACTAACAGATGCACAGCACAACTGTGTACAGTAGTCCTGTCTCATGACCTTACAGTTATTGAGTCGTGTTAGAATACATGTGAGATGTACAGAGATGATTCAAGAGGGGGGCTGTGTCTGGGGCATTAACTGATGCACAGCACAACTGTATACAGTAGTCCTGTCTCATGACCTTACAGTTATTTAGTCGTGTTAGAATACATGAGAGATGTCCAGAGATGATTCAAGAGGGGGGCTGTGTCTGGGGCATTAACTGATGCACAGCACAACTGTATACAGTAGTCCTGTCTCATGACCTTACAGTTATTGAGTCGTGTTAGAATACATGTGAGATGTCCAGAGATGATTCAAGAGGGGGGCTGTGTCTGGGGCACTAACAGATGCACAGCACAACTGTGTACAGTAGTCCTGTCTCATGACCTTACAGTTATTGAGTCGTGTTAGAATACATGTGAGATGTACAGAGATGATTCAAGAGGGGGGCTGTGTCTGGGGCATTAACTGATGCACAGCACAACTGTATACAGTAGTCCTGTCTCATGACCTTACAGTTATTTAGTCGTGTTAGAATACATGAGAGATGTCCAGAGATGATTCAAGAGGGGGGCTGTGTCTGGGGCATTAACTGATGCACAGCACAACTGTACACAGTAGTCCTGTCTCATGACCTTACGGTTATTGAGTCATGTTAGAAGACATGTGAGATGTCCAGAGATGATTCAAGAAGGGGGGGGGGTGTCTGGGCCATTAACATATGCACAGCACAACTGTATACAGTAGTCCTGTCTCATGACCTTACAGTATTTGAGTCGTGTTAGAATACATGTGAGATGTCCAGAGATGATTCAAGAGGGGGGGGTGTCTGGGCCATTAACAGATGCACAGCACAACTGTATACAGTAGTCCTGTCTCATGACCTTACATTTATTGAGTCGTGTCAGAATACATGTGAGATGTCCAGAGATGATTCAAGAGGGGGGGTGTCTGGGCCATTAACAGATGCACAGCACAACTGTATACAGTAGTCCTGTCTCATGAGCTTACATTTATTGAGTCGTGTTAGAATACATGTGAGATGTCCAGAGATGATTCAAGAGGGGGGGTGTCTGGGCCATTAACAGATGCACAGCACAACTGTATACAGTAGTCCTGTCTCATGACCTTACATTTATTGAGTCGTGTTAGAATACATGTGAGATGTCCAGAGATGATTCAAGAGGGGGGGTGTCTGGGCCATTAACAGATGCACAGCACAACTGTATACAGTAGTCCTGTCTCATGACCTTACATTTATTGAGTCGTGTTAGAATACATGTGAGATGTCCGGAGATGATTCAAGAGGGGGGGTGTCTGGGCCATTAACAGATGCACAGCACAACTGTATACAGTAGTCCTGTCTCATGACCTTACAGTATTTGAGTCGTGTTAGAATACATGTGAGATGTCCAGAGATGATTCAAGAGGTGGGGGGGTGTCTGGGCCATTAACAGATGCACAGCACAACTGTATACAGTAGTCCTGTCTCATGACCTTACATTTATTGAGTCGTGTTAGAATACATGTGAGATGTCCAGAGATGATTCAAGAGGGGGGGTGTCTGGGCCATTAACAGATGCACAGCACAACTGTATACAGTAGTCCTGTCTCATGACCTTACAGTTATTGAGTCGTGTTAGAATACATGTGAGATGTCCAGAGATGATTCAAGAGGGGGTTGTGTCTGGGGCATTAACAGATGCACAGCACAACTGTATACAGTAGTCCTGTCTCATGAGCTTACAGTTATTGAGTCGTGTTAGAATACATGTGAGATGTCCAGATATGATTCAAGAGGTGGGGGGATGTCTGGGCCATTAACAGATGCAGAGCACAACTGTATACAGTAGTCCTGTCTCATGACCTTACAGTTATTGAGTCGTGTAAGAATACATGTGAGATGTCCAGAGATGATTCAAGAGGGGGCTGTGTCTGGGGCATTAACAGATGCACAGCACAACTGCGTACAGTAGTCCTGTCTCATGACCTTACAGTTATTGAGTCATGCTGCTAGAATACATGTGAGATGTCCAGAGATGATTCAAGAGGGGGCTGTGTCTGGGGCATTAACAGATGCACAGCACAACTGTGTACAGTAGTCCTGTCTCATGACCTTAAAGTTATTGAGTCGTGTTAGAATACATGTAAGATGTCCAGAGATGATTCAAGAGGGGGCTGTGTCTGGGGCATTAACAGATGCACAGCACAACTGTGTTCAGTAGTCCTGGCTCATGACCTTAAAGTTATTGAGTCGTGTTAGAATACATGTAAGATGTCCAGAGATGATTCAAGAGGTGGGGGGGGGTGTCTGGGCCATTAACAGATGCACAGCACAACTGTGTACAGTAGTCCTGTCTCATGACCTTAAAGTTATTGAGTCGTGTTAGAATACATGTAAGATGTCCAGAGATGATTCAAGAGGGGGCTGTGTCTGGGGCATTAACAGATGCACAGCACAACTGTGTACAGTAGTCCTGTCTCATGACCTTAAAGTTATTGAGTCGTGTTAGAATACATGTGAGATGTCCAGAGATGATTCAAGAGGTGGGGGGGGTGTCTGGGCCATTAACAGATGCACAGCACAACTGTGTACAGTAGTCCTGTCTCATGACCTTACAGTTATTGAGTCGTGTTAGAATACATGGGAGACGAACAGAGATGATTCAAGAGGTGGGGGGGTGTCTGGGGCATTAACAGATGTACAGCACAACTGTATACAGTAGTCCTGTCTCATGACGTTACAGTTATTGAGTCGTGTTAGAATACATGTGAGATGTCCAGAGATGATTCAAGAGGTGGGGGGGTGTGTCTGGGCCATTAACAGATGCACAGCACAACTGTATACAGTAGTCCTGTCTCATGACGTTACAGTTATTGAGTCGTGTTAGAATACATGTGAGATGTCCAGAGATGATTCAAGAGGTGGGGGGGTGTGTCTGGGCCATTAACAGATGCACAGCACAACTGTATACAGTAGTTCTGTCTCATGACGTTACAGTTATTGAGTCGTGTTAGAATACAGGTGAGATGTCCAGAGATGATTCAAGTGGTGGGGGGGGTGTCTGGGCCATTCACAGATGCACAGCACAACTGTATACAGTAGTCCTGTCTCATGACGTTACAGTTATTGAGTCGTGTTAGAATACATGTGAGATGTCCAGAGATGATTCAAGTGGGGGGGGGGGTGTCTGGGCCATTAACAGATGCACAGCACAACTGTATACAGTAGTCCTGTCTCATGACCTTACAGTTATTTAGTCGTGATAGAATACATGTGAGATGTCCAGAGATAATTCAAGAGGGGGGCTGTGTCTGGGGCACTAACAGATGCACAGCACAACTGTATACAGTAGTCCTGTCTCATGAGCTTACAGTTATTGAGTCGTGTTAGAATACATGTGAGACGAAGAGAGATGATTCAAGAGGTGGTGGGGGGTGTCTGGGGCATTAACTGATGCACAGCACAACTGTATATAGTAGTCCTGTCTCATGACCTTACAGTTATTGAGTCGTGTTAGAATACATGAGAGATGAACAGAGATGATCAAGAGGTGGTGGGGGGGGGGTGTCTGGGGCATTAACTGATGCACAGCACAACTGTATACAGTAGTCCTGTCTCATGACCTTACAGTTATTGCGTTGTGTTAGAATACATGTGAGATGTCCAGAGATGATTCAAGAGGGGGGCTGTGTCTGGGGCACTAACAGATGCACAGCACAACTGTATACAGTAGTCCTGTCTCATGACCTTACAGTTATTGAGTCGTGTTAGAATACATGTGAGATGAACAGAGATGATTCCAGAGGGGGCATGGGTCTGGGGTAGTAACAGATGCACAGCACAACTATATACAGCAGTCCTGTCTCATGACGTTACAGTTATTGCGTCGTGTTAGAATACATGTGAGATGTCCAGAGATGATTCAAGAGGGGGAGTGTATCTGGTGCACTAACTGATGCACAGCACAACTGTATACAGTAGTCCTGTCTCATGACCTTACAGTTATTGAGTCATGTTAGAATACATGTGAGATGTCCAGAGATGATTCAAGAGGGGGCATGGGTCTGGGGTAGTAACAGATGCACAGCACAACTATATACAGCAGTCCTATCTCATGACGATACAGTTATTGAATCGTGTTAGAATACATGTGAGATGAACAGAGATGATTCCAGAGGGGGCATGGGTCTGGGATAGTAACAGATGCACAGCACAACTATATACAGCAGTCCTATCTCATGACCATACAGTTATTGAGTCGTGTTAGAATACATGTGAGATGAACAGAGATGATTCCAGAGGGGGCATGGGTCTGGGGTAGTAACAGATGCACAGCACAACTATAAACAGCAGTCCTATCTCATGACCATATACCGTGCTTGTCATTTTTCTACTATTTATGATATGTTTGTTTCTCCACAGACACAGCACCATCAGATGCAGCAAAAGTTGTGAAATGGACACCAGATTAGAAATCAAAGAAGAGGATCCTCTTTCATATGACTTAGCCTTGCAGAATAAGAATGTTACATTAATTATGAGCAGTGATGCTGTGCTTCTGGATGATAATGGTGACATGGCAATGAAAACAGAGATCAAATTAGAGACTCCTTTTCCAGACCTTTGTTCACAGAAAGAGAGAGAATTTTTTACCAAACATCACGTAATGCAAATCAAGAATGAAGCTGTTACATGCAACAACAACTGTGGAATAGCTACCAAAACAAAAATTTGTTCACATAAAGAGAGAGAATTTCCTCCAGAGAATCCTGTAATGAAGGTTAAGAAATATAACAGTAATGATGAAGTGGATAACAAAATAGAAATTAAAGAAGAACCTTTGTGGATGCAAACAGAATTGTCATCTGTTTGTGATGATATTAAGGTAAGGTTTGTGGAAATGTACTGCAGTTAGAACTATTATTATTATTATTATTATTATTATTATTATTATTATTTACTGCGGTTACAACTTTTGTTTATTCTTTGAATTATGTGGTACATAATAAGGATAACAGACTGTTAGTGAATGTGTACAGTATATATCAGAGGTTATATTTAAAGGGTTGAAAGCAATGCTGGTGGTCTTGCATTATCGTGCTAAAGGAAAACATCTGCATAGCTATTGATGGGCAAACTCATTGAAGGTGTGCTTTAAGCTTTTTGAGGGTGCTGATGTACTGGACAGTATTTTTACTGTGCACTCCTGAGGCAAACGTACAACAGAATGACACCCTGCTCATCCCAAGACACTGTCGCTATAACTTTCCCTGCTGATTACACAGTTTTGAATTTTTCTTCCTTGGCGAGAATGTGTGATGCCATTCCATTGACTGCCTCTTTGATTCAGGTTGAATCCAAGTCTCAAGTCACAATTTTTCCAACAATGTCTCATTGAAGCGCTGCAAGAGATTGGAGGCTATTGTTTTTCTTGTCTCTTTGTTCTGATCGGTTAACATCCTTGGTGCCCATCATGCACAAACTTTGGAGTGCCCAAGTTTTCCAATAATCTCCATCATACTGCCTTTACCAACAGATAGCATGAGACACAATTCATTGTTGTTATCCTGAGGTCTTCACAGATGATTTCGTCAACTCACTGAAGGTGCTGGCCTGCCTCATCAGCCAATGATGTTTGCCCTTCAGCTTCTCTACACCGATGAACCCATTGTTTGACATTGCTGATGTCTACTGTTGCAGCCCCAGAAACATTTTTCAGCCTTTTATGAATCACCTTGTGCATTCAAGAATTCTATCACACAACACCACCAATGTCTACCATTTTATAATAGACGACTGCCATCTGTTATTGCAGAAGAAGGTTTGAGAAATTGTGTCAAATTTGAATTTTTTACATAACTAATGTGTTTAAGGATAAAAAAAGTAGGAGGCATTACTTTTTGACTAACCCTTGTACATTTTTGTGTGTAATACCTTTTTCATCTATCACTTAATGTTTATCAGTTATACAAGATTGTACAAAATTCCTTCCAAATGAAGAGTTCATAGGCTTTTTGAAGAAAATTCAAGATATGTATTCTATTTGTGATATAAATATCTTTAATATATGGTATTTTAATCAAAATCGTTAAAAGCCATTTATTAGAAAATCAAAATTTCCGAAAAATGTTCATATAAAGGGTAGTTAGGGGTGGGGCAATTTCTTAAAAATCTTGATGTCACATCCTTGGAAAATACTGGATTTAAATACTAAGTTTGGTATTTCTCTGATCTTTCGTTTTTGAGTCACGCTGTTCTCTCTCTCACGCACATACTCATATGTTTCCAAAAATGCTTTATTTGGTTTCAAGTGTTTCCAGTGAAATCTCGGTTACAAATTTTTGGGTGGAATGCAATAGGTTCTCTACCTACTAGGTATGTGGTAGAGAAATTAAAAATTGTCTCTCAGATAGAGAGAGTTGGATAAATACAAAATTCTGTATTTAACTTCAGCATCTTTCAAGGTTGCAACAAGAAGATTTTCAAGAAACTACTCTTTACGAGAAAAATTGTTTATTATCCTTTATTTTCTCAAAAATCCCACTAACTATTTTGATGCTATGGCACTGAGTTTTGCCAATCTATCCTGTAAATCTCAGACTTTTTAGGAAGGAGTATTTTTCTCTTTATTTGTAGGGATTGGTGTTATTTTACTTTATTTGAACACCTGAAATTTTCTACTTGTCTGTGAGTGGAACTTAGTGGAAAGTACTTATACTTTTTCTCAAATGGGAATTTGTTATTCATTTTCATTCATTATGCAAAGAGTACTAATCTGTGGCAAAGGGAATGGTGCTGCACCTAGCAACCAGCTATTAAGAAATATAAATGTGCTTAAAGGCTACTGTATTTCTATATTGCCCTTGCAAATATAAAACAAGGGGAACATAGTAGGCCTTAAGCGATAGTCAAATATTTTTAGAACTGGTCGCTATGTGTAAAATGTAATTCTCTTTGCGTGTCAAGAACACAAAAAAAAGATTCTAGGCATAAGAGAAATGAGAACGTAATAACAGTCAAAATGATATTTGTAATACAAGCAAGGATACAGAAAACCAAAACACAGAGCAAGATATGATTATAAACGAGCGGATATGCACTCGGATAAGGCTAAAATTGAGGTACAAGTGAGGCAGACGTGTTTCCAGCAAACCAGTAAACTAGAGGAAAAACATCTGATGTGATACATTCATATTACTTTCCCTACCCTCTATTGTTTATTAGTGGGTATACAAAGTATTTTTATTTAAGCTTATTACTTTCTCGAATACGTATAGTAAGTAGAAATATTGCATTTCACCTAAAAATGCCATATTGAGATTTCACTGAAAATACACGTTTTGAAGCCCCATAATGCAAAAAAAAAAGCATTTTTAAAAAGGGCTCATGTGTGTGTGTCTGAACAGCGTGACTCAAAAACGAAAAGCTGGATAAATACCAAACTAGGTATTTAGGTTCAGTATCTTTAAAAGATGCCACATGAAGATTTTCAAGAAAATCCCCCGATCCAGACTGCCCTTTATATGTAACATTTTTTGAAGTTTTTTTTCTCTCAGAAATGGCACTAATGATTTTGATCAAAATATCATATTTCAAGACACTTTCATGCCAAATGAAAGGCATATCTAGAATTTTCTGGGAATGTCCCCAAAAGTCATCTTCATTCCGAATGAATTTTGCACAACTGGTGAACCGTAAGAGATAGACAAAATTTTACCACAAAACATACAATTTATGTCATATACATTTTTTGTGTCCAGTGAACCATTTCCGACACATTCCTTGTTATTTGTTTGAATTTTCCAATACTTAAAACTTTATCTCAAATGGAAATTTGTTATTCGTTCTGTTTTTCTTTCTTTTCTTTTTGTATGTCCTGGGCATACAAAGAGAATGGAATACTCCACATAGCAACCAGCTCTTAAAACATTTGACTATCGCTTAAAGCCTACTTTCATATTCCCCTTGCACCTACAAGAGAATTAGCAATAAGATCGTTTCTGCAAATGTTTATCTCGATTAATATGAAATAGATGGAGAATAAGAGTTGGTAAAAATAGTTTATATAAAAGTAGAGAAAGTCATATGAGTGTAACACATCAGATTTTTTAATGTTGCTCTAAGCTCTTTTTTTTGCACAGTTGGGATTAGTGAAATGAAATGGTTTCATCTTTAAGCTGCAGTTTTTTAGTTTTTAAATTTATGGTTGCTCTTAAACTTCTGTGGTCTGTAGAATCCCATTCTATATTGGGCGTAAAAGACCAGTAATTTTGCTCAGAGGCCTCTTTATCAGGCTTGAGGTTCTTTTATGTGCCATAAATCTATAACACGGAAACACTGTCTTTGCTTCCCTTCCAAGTGGAGCCATGCTAAGGATTTTTACACCCCAAAAAAAATCCATCACTTTCCACTGGGTTTGAACCTGTGACTTTGGAAACTAGAGGCAGGCATGGTAATCACTACACTACGGAGTACGACTTTAAGCTGTGTGTTCTCTACCTTTTTTACTACTTCAAGGGAATTCTTAATGGTTCAAAGCTTACCATTCTTGAAATTTGTTGGTTAACCATTTTGCCAGGTTATAGGTTGGTGCTCCGATAATAATATGATTGGTCATATTTCTTTTCCACGTTTATGGACTTTTAGTAAACCATACCTTTTAGTAGTTTTAGGATTATCTGCTTTTATCTTCACAGCAAAGAGTTTATTGTTGCAAATGAGTTTGTTTATAGGATTTTTTTATTTGGATGTATTCTGAGAATTTTAGAAGCTCTTACATCATTTGGTTGCTGTCTTCTTTATCCAAAATTACTCACTTAGTTCCTTCATCAGCTTTTTGGAATACTATTGGTTTGGAACTAAGGTTTTTCACAATTTCTCCCAAAACGTTACTGAGATAAATATGTAATTTTGGCATTTATATGTGTGCGGCTATATCTAAACCTTTTGTGGAATCATTTCACTGTATTTTCCGATTTGCAAAAGACTTCTTTCGTAATTTGAAATCATTCTTTAGAAAAACATACTGTAAAAAAATGCGAGTGAAGAGAAGAATAAGGCCCTATTTACAATGCAGCCAGAGGCATAACACAAAATTGGCACAGGTTTTTAGATCCGTAAATGTGTATGAAAATCTTGTGAGAGTATATGTCAACTTTCAAAAGTGGATAACAACCAAAAGATGCGTAATTTATTGTCTGTTGCCATGCATTGTACAGATAGACTCATCCATAACATATATACTAATTAAAAAATTCACATAGATTATAAAGTGATTTATCATTAATAACAGTGACTGAACTTTTAAATTTGCAAGTAGCAGCTATTTTCACCATCTCATGAGTAGGAGCATTGCCAATTTTGCTAGTGCGACAAATTGGTGATTTTGAATATTTAGTTATTTTGTATTTTCCTATATGGATGTCCACCACCTTAACAGTGACATGAATATGAACATCACAATTTAGACTCAATAAATATGAGTTCTGCAATAATGCAGAATTATATATATATATATATATATATATATATATATATATATATATATATATATATATAATTCTGCATTATTGCATAAAAATAACTCATATTTATTGAGTCTAAATTGTATATATATATATGTATATATATATATATATATATATATATTAATAAATTAGTCACAGTAAAAATATGCATTAAGGAATCTCTGGACTTCATATTAAAGATTCCTCTAAGCCCTCTCTTCTGAATTAGAAATACTCTTTTAACTTCAGTTGCAGCTCCCCATATTAATATATTAAAATTGATTGTCCAGAGGCATAATAAGCTGAAAGCAAACTGTTTATATCCATGCTGATTTTCAGGTTCTGATAGCAAAACAAGCTTTGTATAATCTATTACATATAATTGATCTGATCTTGCCAGGTAGTCGTCCTCCGTGGTATAGGGTTACCATGCTAGCCTCTAGTTCCCGAGGTCGCAGGTTCAAACCTGACGGAGGGCGATGGATTTTTTCCGGGCGTTAAATTCCTTAGCATGGCTTCCTTTGGAAGGGAAGTAAAGCCACTGGTCCCCTGCATAGATTTACGGCACATAAAAGATCCTCAAGCCCGGTAAAGACGCCTCTGATCAACATTACCGGTCTTTCAGGCCCAATTTAGAACGAGATGCTTTGGACCATAGTACTTAAAGAGCATCCATAAATAAAACTCAATTTAATTTTAATTTTTCTCACCCGGTAAGATTTTGACCTAAAACAATACACAATATCTTTGTCTTGTGAAGACATTTTAAAATAATACCACTGATATTAAAATTCAAATCCATTAACTCTATTTATTACTAAAATATAAGCAGGTAGTTTTGTCAACATTCAAAACAAGTTTATTTGTAGTACACTAATTTTTAAATGAGTTCACTGCATTTATGATTTTTATATTCAATCCATAGAAACTGTAGGCGCTCACTCCAACTGAAGCATCATTACACAGTCTACATCTATGTGATGTATTAAATCATCTATAAATAAAACAAAGAGAGCAATAGTCCCAAGTGGTGCTACTGCTACCGAAGTATAGTTACACAGCCTACATGTATGTGATATATTAAATCATTTATAAATAAAACAAAGAGCAATACTCCCAAGTGACGCTACTGCTACTGAAGTATAGTTACACAGCCTACATGTATGTGATCTATTAAATCATCTATAAATAAAACAAAGAGCAATAGTCCCAAGTGGTGCTACTGCTACTGAAGTATAGTTACACAGTCTACATTTATGTGATGTACTAAATCATCTATAAATAGAACAAAGAGCAATAGTCCCAAGTGGTGCTACTGCTACTGAAGTATAGTTACACAGTCTACATTTATGTGATGTACTAAATCATCTATAAATAAAACAAAGAGCAATAGTCCCAAGTGGTGCTACTGCTACTGAAGTATAGTTACACAGTCTACATTTATGTGATGTACTAAATCATCTATAAATAAAACAAAGAGCAATAGTCCCAAGTGGTGCTACTGCTACTGAAGTATAGTTACACAGTCTACATTTATGTGATGTACTAAATCATTTATAAATAAAACAAAGAGCAATAGTCCCAAGTGGTACTACTGAAGTATAGTTACACAGCCTACATGTATGTGATCTATTAAATCATCTATAAATAAAACAAAGAGCAATAGTCCCAAGTGGTGCTACTGCTACTGAAGTATAGTTACACAGTCTACATCTCTGTGATGTATTAAATCATCTATAAATAAAACAAAGAGCAATAGTCCCAAGTGGTGCTACTCCAACTGAAGTATAGTTACACAGTCTACATCTCTGTGATGTACTAAATCATCTATAAATAAAACAAAGAGCAATAGTTCTAAGTGGTGCTACTGAAGTATAGTTACACAGTCTACATCTATGTGAAGTACTAAATCATCTATAAATAAAACAAAGAGCAATAGTCCCAAGTGGTGCTACTCCAACTGAAGTATAGTTACACAGTCTACATCTCTGTGATGTACTAAATCATCTATAAATAAAACAAAGAGCAATAGTTCTAAGTGGTGCTACTGAAGTATAGTTACACAGTCTACATCTATGTGAAGTACTAAATCATCTATAAATAAAACAATGAGCAATAGTCCCAAGTGGTGCTACTGAAGTATAGTTACACAGTCTACATCTCTGTGATGTACTAAATCATTTATAAATAAAACAAAGAGCAATAGTCCCAAGTGGTACTACTGAAGTATAGTTACACAGTCTACATCTATGTGATGTACTAAATCATCTATAATTAAAACAAAGAGCAATAGTCCCAAGTGGTGCTACTGAAGTATAGTTACACAGTCTACATCTCTGTGATGTACTAAATCATTTATAAATAAAACAAAGAGCAATAGTCCCAAGTGGTACTACTGAAGTATAGTTACACAGCCTACATGTATGTGATCTATTAAATCATTTATAAATAAAACAAAGAGAGCAATAGTCCCAAGTGGTACTACTGAAGTATAGTTACACAGCCTACATGTATGTGATCTATTAAATCATCTATAAATAAAACAAAGAGCAATAGTCCCAAGTGGTACTACTGAAGTATAGTTACACAGCCTACATGTATGTGATCTATTAAATCATTTATAAATAAAACAAAGAGCAATAGTCCCAAGTGGTACTACTGAAGTATAGTTACACAGCCTACATGTATGTGATCTATTAAATCATCTATAAATAAAACAAAGAGCAATAGTCCCAAGTGGTGCTACTGCTACTGAAGTATAGTTACACAGTCTACATCTCTGTGATGTATTAAATCATTTATAAATAAAACAAAGAGCAATAGTCCCAAGTGGTGCTACTGAAGTATAGTTACACAGTCTACATCTCTGTGATGTACTAAATCATCTATAATTAAAACAAAGAGCAATAGTTCTAAGTGGTGCTACTGAAGTATAGTTACACAGTCTACATCTATGTGAAGTACTAAATCATCTATAAATAAAACAAAGAGCAATAGTCCCAAGTGGTGCTACTGAAGTATAGTTACACAGTCTACATCTATGTGATGTACTAAATCATCTATAATTAAAACAAAGAGCAATAGTCCCAAGTGGTGCTACTGAAGTATAGTTACACAGTCTACATCTATGTGAAGTACTAAATCATCTATAAATAAAACAAAGAGCCATAGTCCCAAGTGGTGCTACTGCTACTGAAGTATAGTTACACAGTCTACATTTATGTGATGTACTAAATCATCTATAATTAAAACAAAGAGCAATAGTCCCAAGTGGTGCTACTGAAGTACAGTTACACAGTCTACATCTATGTGAAGTACTAAATCATCTATAATTAAAACAAAGAGCAATAGTCCCAAGTGGTGCTACTGCTACTGAAGTATAGTTACACAGTCTACATCTATGTGAAGTACTAAATCATCTATAATTAAAACAAAGAGCAATAGTCCCAAGTGGTGCTACTGAAGTATAGTTACACAGTCTACATCTATGTGAAGTACTAAATCATCTATAATTAAAACAAAGAGCAATAGTCCCAAGTGGTGCTACTGCTACTGAAGTATAGTTACACAGTCTACATCTATGTGAAGTACTAAATCATCTATAATTAAAACAAAGAGCAATAGTCCCAAGTGGTGCTACTGCTACTGAAGTATAGTTACACAGTCTACATCTATGTGAAGTACTAAATCATCTATAAATAAAACAAAGAGCCATAGTCCCAAGTGGTGCTACTGCTACTGAAGTATAGTTACACAGTCTACATTTATGTGATGTACTAAATCATCTATAAATAAAACAAAGAGCAATAGTCCCAAGTGGTGCTACTACTACTGAAGTATAGTTGCACAGTCTACATCTCTGTGATGTACTAAATCATCTATAAATAAAACAAAGAGCAATAGTCCGAAGTGGTGCTACTGCTACTGAAGTATAGTTACACAGTCTTCATCTATGTGATGTACTAAATCATTTATAAATAAAACAAAAAGCAATAGTCCCAAGTGATGCTACTGCTACTGAAGTATAGTTACACAGTCTACATCTCTGTGATGTATTAAATCATTTATAAATAAAACAAAGAGCAATAGTCCCAAGTGGTGCTACTGAAGTATAGTTACACAGTCTACATCTGTGTGATGTACTAAATTATTTATAAATAAAACAAAGAGCAATAGTCCCCAGTGGTGCTACTGCTACTGAGGTATAGTTACACAGTCTGCATGTATGTGATGTATTAAATCATCTATAAATAAAACAAAGAGCAATAGTCCCAGGTGTGCTACTGCTACTGAAGTATAGTTACACAGTCTACATTTATGTGATGTACTAAATCATCTATAAATAAAACAAAGAGCAATAGTCCCAAGTGGTGGTGCTACTACTACTGAAGTATAGTTACACAGTCTACATCTCTGTGATGTACTAAATCATCTATAAATAAAACAAAGAGCAATAGTCCCAAGTGGTGCTACTGCTACTGAAGTATAGTTACACAGTCTTCATCTACGTGATGTACTAAATCATTTATAAATAAAACAAAAAGCAATAGTCCCAAGTGATGCTACTGCTACTGCTACTGAAGTATAGTTACACAGTCTACATCTCTGTGATGTATTAAATCATCTATAAATAAAACAAAGAGCAATAATCCCAACTGGTGCTACTGAAGTATAGTTACACAGTCTACATCTATGTGATGTAATAAATCATTTATAAATAAAACAAAGTGCAATGGTCCCAAGTGTTGCTACTGCTACTGAAGTATAGTTACACAGTCTACATCTCTGTGATGTACTAAATCATTTATAAATAAAAAAAAGAGCAATAGTCCCAATTGGTGCTACTCCAACTGTATTATAGTTACACAGTCTACATCTATGTGATGTATTAAATCATTTATAAAAAAAACAAAGAGCAATAGTCCCACGTGGTGCTACTATTACTGAAGTATAGTTACACAGTCTACATCTATGTGATGTCTTAAATCATCTATAAATAAAACAAAGAGCAATAGTCCCAAGTGGTGCTACTCCAACTGAAGCATAGTTGCACAGTCTACATCTCTTTTATGTACTAAATCATCTATAAATAAAGCAAAGAGCAATAGTCCGAAGTGGTGCTTCTCCAACTGAAGTATAGTTACACAGTCTACATCTATGTGATGTACTAAATCATTTATAAATAAAACAAAGTCGAATAGTCCCAAGTGTTGCTACTGCTACTGAAGTGTAGTTACACGGTCTACATCTATGTGATGTACTAAATCATTTATAAATAAAACAAAGTCGAATAGTCCCAAGTGTTGCTACTGCTACTGAAGTATAGTTACACAGTCTACATCTATGTGATGTACTAAATCATTTATAAATAAAACAAAGTCGAATAGTCCCAAGTGTTGCTACTGCTACTGAAGTGTAGTTACACGGTCTACATCTCTTTTAAGTACTAAATCATCTATATATAAAACAAAGAGCAATAGTCTCAAGTGGTGCTACTCAAACTGAAGTATAGTTACACAGTCTACATGTATGTGATGTATTAAATCATTTTAAATAAACCAAGAGGAATAGTCCCAGGTGGTGCTACTGCTACTGAAGTATAGTTACACAGTCTACATCTATGTGATGTATTAAATCATCTATAAATAAAACAAAGAGCAATAGTCCCAAGTGGTGCTACTCGAATTGAAGTATAGTTGCACATTCTACATCTCTTTTATGTACTAAATTATCTATAAATAAAAGAAAGAGCAATAGTCCCAAGGTGTGCTACTACTACTGAAGTATAGTTACACAGTCTACATCTCTGTGAAGTATTAAATCATCTATAAATAAAGCAAAGAGCAATAGTCCCAAGTGGTGCTACTGCAACTGAAGTATAGTTACACAGTCTATATCTCTGTGATGTATTAAATCATCTATAAATAAAACAAAGATCAATAGTTTCAAGTGGTGCTACTCCAACTGAAGTATAGTTACACAGTCTACTTCTATGTGATGTACTAAATCATCTATAAATAAAACAAAGAGCAATAGTCCCAAGTGGTGCTACTGCTACTGAAGTATAGTTACACAGTCTACATCTCTGTGATGTATTAAATTATCTATAAATAAAATAAAGAGCAATAGTTCCAAGTGGTGCTACTGCTACTGAAGTAAGGTTACACAGTCTACTTCTATGTGATGTACTAAATCATCTATAAATAAAACAAAGAGCAATAGTCCCAATTGGTGCTGCTCCAAAACATAATGAGAACCACAGATTTGATACAAGATAAAATTATTTCAAATACAATGCTTTGTGTTCCCATATCCAATACGGAAATCATCCATTTTGTATAAATCAGTAAGACATAAAACATGTTGAAGCAAACAATCAGTCAGCTTCTGGCCTTGTATTGTCAGAAGGAAGAAAATTAAATTGAGTTTTATTTATGGACACTATTTATCTACTATGGTTCTTAGTGTTTCATTCTACTTTGGATATGAAAAACCCGAAATTTTGCTCAGAGGCCTCTTAGGCTTGAAGTTCTTTTACATGCTGTAAATCCATGACACAAGTCCACTGGTTTTACTGCCCTTCTGAAGGAAGCCATGCTAAGGATTTTTGTGTCCAATAAGTTCTATTGTCCTCTTCTTGGTTTGAACCTGTGACCTGGGGTATCAGAGAATGGAAATGGAAGAGCACATGATTGTACAGTATATGGTGTAGAATCTTGTATTGTTCATATTCTGATAATGCTTGAGAAAGAAATACAAAATGCTCTTCCTCTATGCATACAAAGCAGGCATAAAGTTTGGAATTTGCAATCTCTTGCATTATGTAGAACCTTACATGACTCAATGTTGATGCTTCATTTAAATAACTTGAATGTAAAGTCATGTATTTATGCTTAGTTTTCATTTTGAAAGATGCTTAACTATTTGTATGAATTCCAATATATGTGAATTTATCATTGGTAGAGAAACACATGTGAATGTATATCAGTTTTTCATAAATACTGTGGTAATTGAATCATACATTTGATTTACATTTACTAAACATTCCTTTTGCCAATTCCCTGTTTTTTAAACCTAACTATTTATTCAGATATAAATACTTTCTCCATTGCTTGGTTTCCTTTCACCCCATTACATGATGTAATGTCAAATCTTAGTTTCTACATTACTCCTAATGCCATAAACGAATTTAAAAATAAATAAAACCTGGTACTTTAAATATAACTATGAGATCTAGGACATTTAACTAATGCTGTATAGATGATTGTGTGAAATCGTGTTTGCATTGTTCTGTTACAGGATGGGGACTTCACTCCAGTAAACTCACCAAGGTAAGACTTGACTAATGTTTCAGTAAGAAACCATATAATTCTTGTATTACATTGTCCTTTACTGGTGCTTCTTTATCTCTGCAAATGTTATAAAGAGGGGAAACTTGTATGTAAAGTAACATCAAAAAGCACTCAACTATTTTGATGTTACATTCACCATTGAAAATCCATGTTCCTCCTGTTAGTCTTAACCTATAAAACAGTGTGTAATTTCAATTCCTAAATTACTAAAAATAATTTAAAAAGCCTTTTTGAGAATACCATGGAGTAAAAAATAGTTTTGACTGCTTAAAGAATGCTTTTATGATCAAGAGCCAGTTAGTTTCTCTTGCTCTGCAGAGAATATACGTAAAAACAAAAGCCTGTTACATTTTATTTCAACCAATATACCTAGATGGTCACAATATACCACTTTATATTTTATTGCAGGCAATAAATATAGATGGCCGTGATATATCACTTTGTTTTATTTCGTCGTCCTCCATAGTTTTGGGGTAGCATGCTAGCTTCTAGTTCCTGAGGTCATGGGTTCAAAACCAGCGGGGGGCGATGAATTCCTTTAAGTGTAAAAATCCTTAGCATGTCTTCATTTGGATGGAAAGTATAGACGGTGGTTTCGTGTCAGATTTACAGCACGTTAAAGAACCTCAAGCCTGATAAAGAGGCCTCTGAGCTAAATTTCCAATCTTTCACACTCAATATAGAATGGAGTGCTAAGAAGCATAGTAGTTACCGTTCATAAATAAAAAAAAAAAAATTTTTAAATTTTTTTTATTTCAAGCAATATGCATAGATAGCCATGATATATCACTTCATATTTTATTTTAAGTAAGACACATCGATGGCAGTGATATATCACTTCATATTTTATTTTAAGTAATATACATACATGGCAGTGATATATCACTTCATATTTTATTTTAAGTAATATACATACATGGCAGTGATATATCACTTCATATTTTATTTTAAGCAATATGCATAGATAGCATGATTTGAGGCAGTATTTTAATACCTGACTAATTTCAATTGTAATTTAAAATAGGTAAATTCAATAACAGCCTGCCTTGTAACAATATGTATGTAATAATTATTTAAATTGTATGTAACAAACATTTCAAATGCTTATTTTTATTGTAAACATATTTTAATAATGTTATGTGAATACATTACATAATAATGCAAGAACTGTGAGAATAATAAGTTTTAAGTTGCTAGCAATGAGTAATAATGAGGTAAACTAGTAGCAATATGTTTAGAGTTTGAAAATCTACTGGTCATGATTAGATCGACGATGACGTAAATTCTGTAACAGTTTTTAAATTAGCCAATCAACAGCAAAGAAAAGTGTTAAGTTAAATACAGAAATTCTATTGAATTAGAATTAGCCAATCAGAGACTTAACATACCGAAGCTTACGGGTTTCGACCGTTGAGGTTACTCAGTTGCTGGCGAGACTTGATAGAGCACAGATGGAAAAATGTGTTCTCTATGGGGATTAGTAAAAACAGATATACGCGCTAAGTGAATGTATAAAAGTTTCTCACAGTTCTTTAAAAAGTGTAGTGGTTTATAAGTATGTGCAAAAATTTTAAATAAAAGAAGTTAATTTAAAAGCTTAATTCTGTGATGTCTATAATAATTGTCATGCCACACCCTACCCAAGACACATGAATCTAAAGTAAGACTGACACAGCCGAGGCAAATTCAAACAGTAATATTACGTAAGCAGAAAAATTCAAACTGATGCCCAAAGAGTGTTACAAATTACATAAAACAACAGTTAAACAACATAATCATTTTTAAGTTTACGTAAAAACATATATTACGCAACAACAGCAGCAAATTAACCTCTTCAAGTTAGCTTCCAAGTGTGTGGCTAACAACAACAACAGTAAAACTTCAACAGTAGAAGAAAACAACTACTACAAGTTAGCTGCCAATTGCGGGGCAGATAAAATAATTTACGTAATTTATTACGTAATCTAATACGTGAGCCAAACAACTTCTTCAAATTGGCTCCCATACGGGGGCAATTAAACATAAAGCATCTACCTATTATCCACCTTCTTCAAATATGTGCCCAACGTGGGGCATATTAAATAATTTATGTAATATATTACTTGAACCAAATAACAGTTGAAGAACACTTCTTCAAATTGGTGACCAACTGAGGGGCTTCGAAAAGGACAAGAATTTGTGACGTCAGAGAAGAAGAGATCGACAAAAACAAAATGACCAGAATCAATGAAACAACGAGACTACATCTCAGAATTTCAAGATCGTCAACGGATTCCAAGGATAGCAATAATTCTTCAGGAGTAAGGGGCACATGGTTATCATCTTAACAACAAACTACGCGGGAATACTGAGTATAAAAATTTAATAACAGCCAGAACAAAAGGTCAGGAAATTCCATTTTTTATATTGTAATTATTGTCAAGTTTAAGAAATATATTGTTATTTTTGAGCAAATTTCATGTTATTAAGAAGTGGAAAACTAAAATTAAGCAATTCAAAGGCAAATATACAAAGTAAAATGGAAACTCAAAACAATGAAAGTATGGAAGTAGTTGAGGTTAGGTTAGCCATTACAGATTGTAATCTAGATTTACAATCAGAGCTAGAGAAAACAGATAAGTTAAATGTAGATGAGCAGTTATCTAAAAACTCAGAAGTAGACTTAGAAAGAGATAGCAGTAGTATGCAAGGTCAATCACCTTTACATATGTTTTGCAGGGAACAACAATAGAAACAAATGCAATCCCTCAGACATCTAGTAATGCAGGGAACAACAATAGAAACAAATGCTATCCTTCAGACATCTAGTAAAAAGGAGCAAGAAAACTTATCGCAACAAATAATGTGCATTCTAAAAGCAATAACTGAAAGTAATGCAGAGCTAAAAAAAGAATTTAATAATAAGTTAAAATAAAATAGTACAGAGCTGAGAGTAGAATTAAGTAAAGAATTTAATAGTAAGCTAACTGAAACTGGTACAGGGCTAAGAGTAGGGTTAAGTAGTAAGATAACTGAAACTAATAATTTAATTGATGAAATGAGAGTAGGGTTTAGTAATACTATAAACGAAATTAGTACAGACACATGTAATAAAGTAACTGAAACTAGTATAGAGCTGAGAAAGGAAACTAATAGTAAATCAAATGAAACTAGTACAGAGTTGAAAACAGAGTTAAATAAAGCACAGGAAACTGAAGAAATAGAAAACACAAATGTAAACATTGTGCAAATACAAATAGATGTAACAGTACCAAAGGTAAATACAGATGTAACTAGTTCTGTAAATGCTAACCAAATACATGTCAGTAATGCAAATACAGAAAGAAGTGTATCACCATAGTTAACTAACAAACCAAGAGATGTAATTGCTTTTTCTATAGCATCAGCTTCTCAAACACACAACTTGAATGATGATGTACATGTACCAAATTTGATGTCAAACATAACTATGCAACATAAAACTATGGCAAAGCTAAAAAGTCTGTGGTATAAGAACAAAAAGAAAGGGAAAGTAAAATATGTAGGGTATTTGTGGCACAAAAAGAAACAGAAAATAAATGTAAACAGCCTGAGAAACAAAAAGAAAGAGAAAATAAAGTATTTAGGTTATGTGTTGCACAAAAAGAAAGACAAAATAAATGTAAACAGTCTGAGAAACAAAAAGAAAAGCAAAGTAAAGTATGCAGGTTATGTGTGGCACAAGAGAAAAACAAAATAATGTATCTGGAACATAAAAGGGAAAATCAATGTAATTTAAAATTGTAAATTACTATTTGAAATAATATTTTTACTAAACGTAGCAAAGGAAAGTTTAGAGAAAGAGAAGTAATAAAAATCCATTGTTAGTAAAGAAAAACTGAGTAGCAACTACATTTATATTGTATAAGTTAGAAATTGTAAGAAATATTAAAAATGTTTAGAAAACAAATTGTAAAGAAAGGGTAACAAGTGTAAATATGTCTAAAGTTAAGTTAAATGTATAGCATATAAACTGCTTAATGGTGAATGTGATGGTGAATGAGCAAACTTCGCTCAGATCATTAATCTTATACCAGGTCATTAACCTTGGAAAGTATCAAACAAGTGTATATGAAGTGTTCAGCTATATATAAGTGTAGTGAAAAACCAGTGTTACAGAAAAAGTGAGAAAGTGACAGTGAAAGATAGGAAGTGCAATAATAAAAGTTATATTTCTTTCTTTCAGGAGACTTTTAGAATATATTTAAACATTTAAAAGAACAAAACCAAAAGAGTAAATTTTAAATTTTTCTAAAAGGGTGCAATTTGAGGCAGTATTTTAATACCTGACTAATTTCAATTGTAATTTAAAATAGGTAAATTCAATAACCGCCCGCGTGTAAACAATATGTATGTAATAATTATTTAAATTGTACGTAACAGTCATTTCAAATGCTTATTTTTATTGTAAACATATTTTAATAATGTTACGTGAATACATTGCATATTCTAATAATGCAAGAACTGTGAGAATAATAAGCTTTAAGTTGCTAACAATGAGTAATAATGAGGTAAACTTGTAGCAATAATAAGTTTACAGTTTGAAAATGTAGTGGTGATGATTAGATCGACGATGACATAAATTCTGTAACAGTTTTTAAATTAGCGAATCAACAGCAAAGAAACGTTTTAAATTAAATACAGAAGTTCTATTGGACTAGAATTAGCCAATCAGAGACTTGCAATACCGAAGCATTACCCTGCTGGCGAGAACTGATAGAGTACAGATGGAAAAATGTGTTCTCTACGGGTGATTAGTAAAAACAGATATACGCGCTAAGTGAATGTATAAAAGTTTCTCACAGTACTTTAAAAAGTGTAGTGGTTTATAAGTATGTGCAAGAATTTTAAATAAAAGAAGTTAATTTAAAAGTTTAATTCTGTGATGTCTACAGTAATTGTCATACCGGACCCTACCCAAGACACATGAATCTAAAGTAAGACTGAAGCAGCCGAGGTAAATTCAAACAGTAATATTACATAAGCATAAAAATTCAAAATGACGCCCAAAGAGTGTAACAAATTAAATAAAACAACAGTTGCACAACATATCCTTTAAGTTTACGTAAAGACATATATTACACAGCAGCAAATTAACCTCTTCAAGTTAGCTTCCAAGCGTGTGGCTAACAACAACTGTAAAACTTCAACAGTAGAAGAAAACCACTATTTCAAGTTACCTTCCAATTGTAGGGCAGATAAAATAATTTATGTAATTTATTACGTAATCTAATACGTTAGCCAAAGAACTTCTCAAATTGGCTCCCATACGTGGGGCAGTTAAACATAAAGAATCTATTTAAAGGTGAGTCGGAATTGTTACACTAACATCACTTAAGTTTACTCACTTAACATGTTTCGGGAAACAGTTGTTCCCATCCTCAGAAGGTTAATTCGACTGGCCCGTGTTGTTGGTGTTTCCGTTTTTTGGGCTGGATCCTGTGGTGGCATCTTGTGGTGGAGAAATGTACTTCCAGAGAGGATTTGGTGGCGGCAAATCAAAATTCATTAGATTTGTGTTGTGTTTTAGGATGGTGATCTTCTCCCATGCATCTAATTCTGCTGCAAATTTGGCTGGTTTGACTAATGTAATATTGGGTTTGATGTTGTGATTAGTGATCCAAAAATGGTGTGAAACTGCAGATTTGTCCATTTGTTTGTATTTAATACATCTCATGTGCTCCTTTAGCCTAGTTTCTAAGTTTCTTTTTGTCTTACCTATGTATACTTTATTGCAATCTGAACAATTGATTTTATAGATTCCAGCTTTTTTGTCTTGTGGAATGGGGTCTTTTAACTTGTTACAAACTAATTTCTCTATGTTAAATTTGTTCTGTGGAGCTAGGCTGATGTTATGTTTCATGAAAATCTTCTTAAATTTGTGAAATGTTCCTGGGTGGTATGTGAATTTCTTGAACTTTAGCTCTTTATCTTGCTGGCTGAGATTTGTTGTGTTTCTGATATGCATCTGTCGTTTGAATTTTGCAATTTTTTTGCCAATAGTTGCTTTGTTGTACCCATTATGTATTGCTGTGTCTACTATATGTTGGTATTCTAACTGGTATTCTTTTTTATTTAAGGGGGTATATACCAGTCTATGTGTTAGGCTGTTTAGTACTGCATGTTTGTGTGTGGTTGGATTGAAACTCTTATTTTTTACGTAATTAGTAGAGTGTGTTGGCTTCCTGTATATGCCAAAGGTTAGGTTCTTTTGTTCTCTGATGATTTTTAGGTCTAAAAATGGTAGCATGCCTTCTTTTTCTATTTCTATGGTGAATTTTATTGATTGGTTCAATCAATAAAATTACTTAAGTGATGTTAGTGTAACAATTCCAACTCACCTTTAAATAAATTCAATACACATCACTGTTTCTAGCTTCTTTTCATTACAATACATACATAAAGAATCTACCTATTATCCACATCTTCTTCAATATACCACTTCATAATTTATCTTAAGTTATATACAAAGATAGTCATGATATATCACTTCATGTTTTATTTTAAGTAATATACATCGATAGCCATGATACATCACTTCATATTTTATTTTAAGTAATAAACATAGATAGCCATGATATATCACTTCATATTTTATTTTAAGTAATATACATAGATGGCAGTGATATATCACTTCATATTTTATTTTAAGCAATATACATAGATGGCCATGGTATATCACTTCATATTTTATTTTAAGTAATATACATAGATAGCCATGATATATCACTTCATATTTCATTTTAAGTAATATATATAGATTGCCATGATATATCACTTCATATTTTATTTTAAGTAATATACATAGAAAGCCATGATATATCACTTCATATTTTATTTTAAGTAATATACATAGATAGCCATTGTATGTCACTTCATATTTTATTTTAAGTAATATACATAGATAGCCATGATATATCACTTCATATTTTATTTTAAGTAATATGCATAGATAGCCATGATATATGACTTCATATTTTATTTTAAGTAATATGCATAGATAGCCATAATATATTAGTTCATATTTTATTTTAAGTAATATACATAGATGGCAGTGATATATCACTTCATGTTTTATTTTAAGTAATATACATAGATAGCCATGGTATATCACTTCATATTTTATTTTAATTAATATACATAGATAGCAGTAATATATCACTTCATATTTTATTTTAAGTAATATACATAGATGGCAATGATACAACACCTCATATTTTATTTTAAGTAATATGCATAGATGGCAGTAATATATCATTTCATATTTTATTTAAAGTAATATACATAAATGGCAGTGATATATCACTTCATATTTTATTTTAGGTAATATACATAGATAGTAATATTTCACGTCATATTTTATTTTAAGTAATATACATAGATGGCAGTGATATATCACTTCATATTTTATTTTAAGTAATATACATAGATGACAGTGATATATCACTTCATATTTTATCTTAAGTAATATACATAGATGGCAGTGATAATATCACTTCATGTTTTATTTTAAGTAATATACATAGATGGCAGACATATATCACTTCATATTTTATTTTAAGTAATATACATAGAAGGTAGTGATATATCACTTCATATTTTATTCTAAGTAATATACATAGATTGCAGACATATATCACTTCATATTTTATTTTAAGTAATATACATAGAAGGTAGTGATATATCACTTCATATTTTATTCTAAGTAATATACATAGATGGCAGTGATATATCACTTCATATTTTATTTTAAGTAATATACATAGATGGCAGTGACATATCACTTCATATTTTATTTTAAGTAATATACATAGATGGCGGTGATATATCACTTCATATTTATTTTAAGTAATATATATAGATGGGCATGATATATCACTTCATATTTTATTTTAAGTAATATGCATAGATAGCCACGATATATCACTTCATATTTTATTTTAAGTAATATGCATAGATAGCCATAATATATCAGTTCATATTTTATTGTAAGTAATATACATAGATGGAAGTGATATATCACTTCATATTTTATTTCAAGTAATATACATAGATGGCAGTGATATATCACTTCATATTTTATTTTAAGTAATATGCATAGATAGCTGTTATATATAACTTCATATTTTATTTTAAGCAATATACATACATAGCTATGATATATCACTTCATATTTTATTTTAAGTAATATACGTAGATAGCCATTATATATCACTTCATATTTTATTTTAAGTAACATGCATAGATAGCCATTATATATCACTTAATGTTTTATTTTAATCAATATACATAGATAGCCATGATGTATCACTTCATATTTTATTTTATGCAATATGCATAGATAGCCATGATGTATCACTTCATATTTTATTTTAAGTAATATGCATAGATAGCCATTATGTATCACTTCATATTTGATTTTAAGCAATATACATAGATAGCCAAGATGTACCACTTCATAATTTATTTTAAGCAATATGCATAGATACCCATGATAAATCATTTCGTGCTTATTTTAAGCAATATACATAGATAGTCATGATGTATCACTTTGTATTTTATTTTAAGTAATATATATATAGATAGCCATGATATATCACTTCATATTTTATTTTAAGCAATATGCATAGAAAGCTATGATGTATCACTTCATATTTTATTTTAAGTAATATGCATTGATAGCCATTATATATCACTTCATGTTTTATTTTAAGTAATATACATAGATGGCTATGGGATATCACTTCATTGTTTATTTTAAGTAATATGCATTGATAGCCATGATATATCACTTCATATTTTATTTTAAGCAATTTGCATAGTGAGCCATGATATATCACTTCATATTTTATTTTAACTAATATACATAGATGGCAGTGATATATTGCTTCATATTTTATTTAAGTAATATACATAGTAAGCAGTGATATATCACTTTAATTTTATTTTAAGCAATATACATAGATAGCCATGATGTATCACTTCATATTTTATTTTAAGTAATATGCATAGATAACCATGATATACACTTCATATTTTATTCCAAGTAATATACTTAGATGGCAGTGATATATCTCTTCATATTTTATTTAAGTAATATACATAGATAGTCATGATATATCACTTCATATTTTATTTTAAGTAATATACATAGATGGCAGTAATATATATCACTTCATATTTATTTTAAGTAATATACATAGATGGGCATGATATATCACTTCATATTTTATTTTAAGTAATATGCATAGATAGCCTTGATAAATCACTTCATATTTTATTTTAAGTAATATGCATAGATAGCCATAATATATCAGTTCATATTTTATTGTAAGTAATACACATAGATGGCAGTGATATATCACTTCATATTTTATTTCAAGTAATATACATAGATGGCAGTGATATATCACTTCATATTTTATTTTAAGTAATATGCATAGATAGCTGTGATATATAACTTCATATTTTATTTTAAGTAATATACATACATAGCTATGATATATCACTTCATATTTTATTTTAAGTAATATACATAGATAGCCATGATATATCACTTCATATTTTATTGTAAGTAATATACATAGAGATTAGTGATGTCAGTTCATATTTTATTTTAAGTAATATACAGAGATGGAAGTGATATATCACTTCATATCTTATTTTAAGTAATATACATAGATGGCCATGAGATATCACTTCATGTTTTATTTTAAGTAATATATATAGATGGCAGTGATATATCGCTTCATATTTTATGTTTGTAGTATACATAGATAGCCATGATATATCACTTCATATTTTATTTTAAGTAATATACATAGATGGCAGTGATATATTGCCTCATGTTTTATTTAAGTAATATGCATAGATGGCCATGATGTATCGCTTCATATTTAATTTTAAGCAATATGCATAGATAGGCAGTATATATCACTTCATGTTTTATTTTAAGCAATATGCATAGATAGCCATTATATACCACTTCATGTTTTATTTTAAGAAATATGCATAGATAGCCATGGTATATCACTTCAGATTGTATTTTAAGCAGTATACATAAATAGCCATTATATATCACTTCATGTTTTATTTTAAGCAATATGCATAGATAGCCTTGATGTATCACTTCATATTTTATTTTAAGTATAATGCATAGGCAGCCATGATATATCACTTCATGTTTTATTTTAAGCAATATACATAGATAGCCATGATGTATCACTTAATATTTTATTGTAAGCAAAGTTCATACATAGCAATTATATATCACTTCATGTTTTATTTTAAGTAATATACATAGATGGCAGTGATATATCACATCCTATTTTATTTTAAGCAATATACATAGATAGCCATGATGTATCTCTTCATATTTTATTTTAAGCAATATGCATAGGTAGCCATTATATATCACTTCATGTTTTATTATAAGTAATATGCTTAGATAGCCATGATATATCACTTCATGTTTTATTTTAAGTAATATACATAGATGGCAGTGATATCACATCATATTTTATTTTAAGCAATATGCATAGATAGCTATTATATATCACTTAATGTTTTATTTTAAGCAATATGCATAGATAGCCACTATATATCACTTCATGATTTTTTTAAGCAATATACATAGATTGCCATGATGTATCACTTCATATTTTATTGTAAGCAATATGCATAGATAGCCCTTATATATCACCTCATGTTTTATTGTAAGCAATATGCATAGATAGCCTTTATATATCAGCTCATGTTTTATTTTATGCAATATGCATAGATAGCCATGATGTATGACTTCATATTTTATTTTAAGAAATATACATAGATAGCCATTATATATCACTTCATATTTTATTTTAAGTAATATGCATAGATAGCCATTATATATCACTTAATTTTTTTTATTTTAATCAATATACATAGATAGCCATGATGTATCACTTCATATTTTATTTTATGTAATATGCATAGATAGCCATGATGTATCACTTCATATTTTATTTTAAGTAATATGCATAGATAGCCATTATTTATCACTTCATATTTGATTTTAAGCAATAGACATAGATAGCCAAGATGTATCACTTCATATTTTATTTTAAGCAATATGCATAGATAGCCATGATAAATCATTTCGTGCTTTATTTTAAGCAATATACATAGATAGCCATGATAAATCATTTCGTGCTTTATTTTAAGCAATATGCATAGATAGTCATGATGTATCACTTCGTGTTTTATTTTAAGTAATATATATAGTTGGCCATGATATATCACTTCATATTTTATTTTAAGCAATATGCATAGAAAGCTATGATGTTTCACTTCATATTTTATTTTAAGTAATTTGCATAGATAGCCATGATATATCACATCATATTTTATGGTAAGCAATATGGATAGATAGCCATGATATATCACTTCATATTTTATTTTAAGGAATATGCATTGATAGCCATTATATATCACTTCATGTTTTATTTTAGGCAATATGCATAGATAGCCTTGATGTATCACTTCATGTTTTATTTTAACTAATATACATAGATGGCAGTGATATATCGCTTCATATTTTATTTAAGTAATATACATAGATGGCAGTGATATCACATCATATTTTATTTTAAGCAATATGCATAGATAGCTATTATATATCACTTAATGTTTTATTTTAAGCAATATGCATAGATAGCCACTATATATCACTTCATGATTTTTTTAAGCAATATACATAGATTGCCATGATATATCACTTCATGATTTTTTTAAGCAATATACATAGATTGCCATGATATATCACTTCATATTTTATTTTAAGTAATATACATAGAAAGCCATGATATCTCACTTCATATTTTATTTTAAGTAATATACATAGATAGCCATTGTATGTCACTTCATATTTTATTTTAAGTAATATACATAGATAGCCATGATATATCACTTCATATTTTATTTTAAGCAAATATGCATAGATAGCCATGATATATGACTTCATATTTTATTTTAAGTAATATGCATAGATAGCCATAATATATTAGTTCATAAATTATTTTAAGTAATATACATAGATGGCAGTGATATATCACTTCATGTTTTATTTTAAGTAATATACATAGATAGCCATGGTATATCACTTCATATTTTATTTTAATTAATATACATAGATAGCAGTAATATATCACTTCATATTTTATTTTAAGTAATATACATAGATGGCAATGATACAACACCTCATATTTTATTTTAAGTAATATGCATAGATGGCAGTAATATATCATTTCATATTTTATTTAAAGTAATATACATAAATGGCAATGATATATCACTTCATATTTTATTTTAGGTAATATACATAGATAGTAATATTTCACGTCATATTTTATTTTAAGTAATATACATAGATGGCAGTGATATATCACTTCATATTTTATTTTAAGTAATATACATAGATGACAGTGATATATCACTTCATATTTTATCTTAAGTAATATACATAGATGGCAGTGATAATATCACTTCATGTTTTATTTTAAGTAATATACATAGATGGCAGACATATATCACTTCATATTTTATTTTAAGTAATATACATAGAAGGTAGTGATATATCACTTCATATTTTATTCTAAGTAATATACATAGATGGCAGACATATATCACTTCATATTTTATTTTAAGTAATGTACATAGAAGGTAGTGATATATCACTTCATATTTTATTCTAAGTAATATACATAGATGGCAGTGATATATCACTTCATATTTTATTTTAAGTAATATACATAGATGGCAGTGACATATCACTTCATATTTTATTTTAAGTAATATACATAGATGGCGGTGATATATCACTTCATATTTATTTTAAGTAATATACATAGATGGGCATGATATATCACTTCATATTTTATTTTAAGTAATATGCATAGATAGCCACGATATATCACTTCATATTTTATTTTAAGTAATATGCATAGATCGCCATAATATATCAGTTCATATTTTATTGTAAGTAATATACATAGATGGAAGTGATATATCACTTCATATTTTATTTCAAGTAATATACATAGATGGCAGTGATATATCACTTCATATTTTATTTTAAGTAATATGCATAGATAGCTGTTGTATATAACTTCATATTTTATTTTAAGCAATATACATACATAGCTATGATATATCACTTCATATTTTATTTTAAGTAATATACGTAGATAGCCATTATATATCACTTCATATTTTATTTTAAGTAACATGCATAGATAGCCATTATATATCACTTAATGTTTTATTTTAATCAATATACATAGATAGCCATGATGTATCACTTCATATTTTATTTTATGCAATATGCATAGATAGCCATGATGTATCACTTCATATTTTATTTTAAGTAATATGCATAGATAGCCATTATGTATCACTTCATATTTGATTTTAAGCAATATACATAGATAGCCAAGATGTACCACTTCATAATTTATTTTAAGCAATATGCATAGATACCCATGATAAATCATTTCGTGCTTATTTTAAGCAATATACATAGATAGTCATGATGTATCACTTTGTATTTTATTTTAAGTAATATATATATATATATAGATAGCCATGATATATCACTTCATATTTTATTTTAAGCAATATGCATAGAAAGCTATGATGTATCACATCATATTTTATTTTAAGCAATATGGATAGATAGCCATGATATATAACTTCATATTTTATTTTAAGTAATATACATAGAGAGCCATGATATATCACTTCATATTTTATTTTAAGGAATATGCATTGATAGCCATTATATATCACTTCATGTTTTATTTTAAGTAATATACATAGATGGCTATGGGATATCACTTCATTGTTTATTTTAAGTAATATGCCTTGATAGCCATGATATATCACTTCATATTTTATTTTAAGCAATTTGCATAGTTAGCCATGATATATCACTTCATATTTTATTTTAACTAATATACATAGATGGCAGTGATATATTGCTTCATATTTTATTTAAGTAATATACATAGATAGCAGTGCTATATCACTTTAATTTTATTTTAAGCAATATACATAGATAGCCATGATGTATCACTTCATATTTTATTTTAAGTAATATGCATAGATAACCATGATATACACTTCATATTTTATTCCAAGTAATATACTTAGATGGCAGTGATATATCTCTTCATATTTTATTTAAGTAATATACATAGATAGTCATGATATATCACTTCATATTTTATTTTAAGTAATATACATAGATGGCAGTAATATATATCACTTCATATTTATTTTAAGTAATATACATAGATGGGCATGATATATCACTTCATATTTTATTTTAAGTAATATGCATAGATAGCCTTGATAAATCACTTCATATTTTATTTTAAGTAATATGCATAGATAGCCATAATATATCAGTTCATATTTTATTGTAAGTAATACACATAGATGGCAGTGATATATCACTTCATATTTTATTTCAAGTAATATACATAGATGGCAGTGATATATCACTTCATATTTTATTTTAAGTAATATGCATAGATAGCTGTGATATATAACTTCATATTTCATTATAAGTAATATACATACATAGCTATGATATATCACTTCATATTTTATTTTAAGTAATATACATAGATAGCCATGATATATCACTTCATATTTTATTGTAAGTAATATACATAGAGATTAGTGATGTCAGTTCATATTTTATTTTAAGTAATATACAGAGATGGAAGTGATATATCACTTCATATCTTATTTTAAGTAATATACATAGATGGCCATGAGATATCACTTCATGTTTTATTTTAAGTAATATATATAGATGGCAGTGATATATCGCTTCATATTTTATTTTAGGCAATATGCATAGATAGCCATGATATATCACTTCATATTTTATTTTAACTAATATACATAGATGGCAGTGATATATCGCTTCATATTTCATTTAAGTAATATGCATAGATAGACATAATATATAGCACTTCATATTTTATTTAAGTAATATGCATAGATAGCCATTATATATCACTTCATATTTTATTTTAAGTAATATACATAGATAGCCATGATGTATCACTTCATATTTTATTTTAAGCAATATGCATAGATAGCCATTATATATCACTTCATGTTTTATTTTAAGCAATATGCATAGATAGCCTTGATGTATCACTTCATATTTTATTTTACGTAATATGCATAGATAGCCATGATATATCACTTCATGTTTTATTTTAAGCAATATACATAGATAGCCATGATGTATCACTTCATATTTTATTTTAAGCACAGTTAATAGATAGCCATTATGTATCACTTTATGTTTTATTTTAAGTAATATGCATAGATAGCCATGATATATCACTTCATGTTTTATTTTAAGTAATATACAGAGATGGCAGTGATATATCACATCATATTTTATTTAAGTAATATGCATAGATAGCCATGATGTATCACTTCATATTTTATTTTAAGCAATATGCATAGATAGCCATAATATATCACTTCATGTTTTATTTTAAGCAATATGCATAGATAGCCATTATGTATCACTTCATATTTTATGTTAAGCAATATTCATAGATAGCCAATATATATCACTTCATGTTTTATTTTAAGCAATATGCATAGATAGCCATTATATATCACTTCATGTTTTATTATAAGTAATATGCATAGATAGCCATGATATATCACTTCATGTTTTATTTTAAGTAGTATACATTGACGGCAGTGATATATCACATCATATTATATTTTAAGCAATATGCATAGATAGCCATTATATATCACATAATGTTTTATTTTAAGCAATATGCATAGATAGCCATCATATATCACTTCATATTTTTTTTAAGCAATATACATAGATAGCCATGATGTATCACTTCATATTTTATTTTAAGCAATATGCATAGATAGCCATTATATATCACTTCATGTTTTACTTCAAGTAATATACATAGATAGCCTTGATATATCAGTACATATTTTAGTAATATACATAGAGTGCAATGATGTCGCTTCATATTTTATTTTAAGTAATATACATAGGTGTAAGTGATATATCACTTCATATTTTATTTTAAGTAATATACATAGATGGCCATGAGATATCACTTCATGTTTTATTTTAAGTAATATACATAGGTGGCAGTGATATATCACATCATATTTTATTTTAAGTAATATACATAGATTAGCCACAATATATCACTTCATATTTTATTTTAAGTAATATACTTAGATGGCAGTGATATATCGCTTCATATTTTATTTAAGTAATATCCATAGATAGCCATGATATATCACTTCATATTTTATTTCAGGTAATATACTTAGATGGCAGTGATATATCGCTTCATATTTTATGTTTGTAGTATACCTAGATAGCCATGATATATCACTTCATATTTTATTTTAAGTAATATACATGGATGGCAGTGATATATTGCCTCATGTTTTATTTAAGTAATATGCATAGATGGCCATGATGTATCGCTTCATATTTTATTTTAAGCAATATGCATAGATAGGCAGTATATATCACTTCATGTTTTATTTTAAGCAATATGCATAGATAGCCATTATATACCACTTCATGTTTTATTTTAAGAAATATGCATAGATAGCCATGGTATATCACTTCAGATTGTATTTTAAGCAGTATACATAAATAGCCATTATATATCACTTCATGTTTTATTTTAAGCAATATGCATAGATAGCCTTGATGTATCACTTCATATTTTATTTTAAGTATAATGCATAGGCAGCCATGATATATCACTTCATGTTTTATTTTAAGCAATATACATAGATAGCCATGATGTATCACTTCATATTTTATTGTAAGCAAAGTTCATACATAGCAATTATATATCACTTCATGTTTTATTTTAAGTAATATACATAGATAGCCATGATAAATCATTTCGTACTTTATTTTAAGCAATATACATAGAAAGTCATGATGTATCACTTCGTGTTTTATTTTAAGTAATATATATAGTTAGCCATGATATATCACTTCATATTTTATTTTAAGCAATATGCATAGAAAGCTATGATGTTTCACTTCATATTTTATTTTAAGTAATTTGCATAGATAGCCATGATATATCACATCATATTTTATTGTAAGCAATATGGATAGATAGCCATGATATATCACTTCATATTTTATTTTAAGGAATATGCATTGATAGCCATTATATATCACTTCATGTTTTATTTTAGGCAATATGCATAGATAGCCTTGATGTATCACTTCATGTTTTATTTTAACTAATATACGTAGATGGCAGTGATATATCGCTTCATATTTTATTTAAGTAATATACATAGATAGCAGTTATATATCACTTTAATTTTATTTTAAGCAATATACATAGATAGCCATGATGTATCACTTCATATTTTATTTTAAGTAATATACATAGATAACCATCATATACACTTCATATTTTATTCCAAGTAATATACTTAGATGGCAATGATATATCGCTTCATATTTTATTTAAGTAATATACATAGATAGCCATGATATATCACTTCATATTTTATTTTAAGTAATATACATAGATGGCAGTGATATATCACTTCATATTTATTTTAAGTAATATACATAGATGGCCATGATATATCACTTCAGATTTATTTTAAGTAATATACATAGATGGGCATGATATATCACTTCATATTTTATTTTCAGTAATATGCATATATAGCCATGTTATATCGCTTCATATTTTATTTTAAGTAATATGCATAGATAGCCATAATATATCAGTTCATATTTTATTGTAAGTAATATACATAGATGGAAGTGATATATCACTTCATATTTTATTTCAAGTAATATACATAGCTGGCAGTGATATAGCACTTCATATTTTATTTTAAGCAATATGCATAGATAGCTGTGATGTATAACTTCATATTTTATTTTAAGTAATATACATACATAGCTATGATATATCCTTCATATTTTATTTTATGTAATATACATGGATAGCCATGATATATCACTTCATATTTTATTGTAAGTAATATACATAGAGAGCAGTAATGTCAGTTCATATTTTATTTTAAGTAATATACATAGATGGAAGTGACATATCACTTCATATCTTATTTTAAGTAAGATACATAGATAGCCATTAAATATCATTCATATTTTATTTAAGTAATATGCATAGTTAGCCATTTTATATCACTTCATATTTTATTTTAAGTAATATATATATATATATATATAGATAGCCATTATATATCACTTCATATTTTATTTTAAGTATAATGCATAGGCAGCCATGATATATCACTTCATGTTTTATTTTAAGCAATATACATAGATAGCCATGATGTATCACTTCATATTTTATTGTAAGCAAAGTTCATACATAGCAATTATATATCACTTCATGTTTTATTTTAAGTAATATACATAGATGGCAGTGATATATCACATCCTATTTTATTTTAAGCAATATACATAGATAGCCATGATGTATCTCTTCATATTTTATTTTAAGCAATATGCATAGGTAGCCATTATATATCACTTCATGTTTTATTATAAGTAATATGCTTAGATAGCCATGATATATCACTTCATGTTTTATTTTAAGTAATATACATAGATGGCAGTGATATCACATCATATTTTATTTTAAGCAATATGCATAGATAGCTATTATATATCACTTAATGTTTTATTTTAAGCAATATGCATAGATAGCCACTATATATCACTTCATGATTTTTTTAAGCAATATACATAGATTGCCATGATGTATCACTTCATATTTTATTGTAAGCAATATGCATAGATAGCCCTTATATATCACCTCATGTTTTATTGTAAGCAATATGCATAGATAGCCTTTATATATCAGCTCATGTTTTATTTTATGCAATATGCATAGATAGCCATGATGTATGACTTCATATTTTATTTTAAGAAATATACATAGATAGCCATTATATATCACTTCATATTTTATTTTAAGTAATATGCATAGATAGCCATTATATATCACTTAATTTTTTTTATTTTAATCAATATACATAGATACTCATGATGTATCACTTCATATTTTATTTTATGTAATATGCATAGATAGCCATGATGTATCACTTCATATTTTATTTTAAGTAATATGCATAGATAGCCATTATTTATCACTTCATATTTGATTTTAAGCAATAGACATAGATAGCCAAGATGTATCACTTCATATTTTATTTTAAGCAATATGCATAGATAGCCATGATAAATCATTTCGTGCTTTATTTTAAGCAATATACATAGATAGCCATGATAAATCATTTCGTGCTTTATTTTAAGCAATATGCATAGATAGTCATGATGTATCACTTCGTGTTTTATTTTAAGTAATATATATAGTTGGCCATGATATATCACTTCATATTTTATTTTAAGCAATATGCATAGAAAGCTATGATGTTTCACTTCATATTTTATTTTAAGTAATTTGCATAGATAGCCATGATATATCACATCATATTTTATGGTAAGCAATATGGATAGATAGCCATGATATATCACTTCATATTTTATTTTAAGGAATATGCATTGATAGCCATTATATATCACTTCATGTTTTATTTTAGGCAATATGCATAGATAGCCTTGATGTATCACTTCATGTTTTATTTTAACTAATATACATAGATGGCAGTGATATATCGCTTCATATTTTATTTAAGTAATATACATAGATGGCAGTGATATCACATCATATTTTATTTTAAGCAATATGCATAGATAGCTATTATATATCACTTAATGTTTTATTTTAAGCAATATGCATAGATAGCCACTATATATCACTTCATGATTTTTTTAAGCAATATACATAGATTGCCATGATATATCACTTCATATTTTATTTTAAGTAATATACATAGAAAGCCATGATATCTCACTTCATATTTTATTTTAAGTAATATACATAGATAGCCATTGTATGTCACTTCATATTTTATTTTAAGTAATATACATAGATAGCCATGATATATCACTTCATATTTTATTTTAAGCAAATATGCATAGATAGCCATGATATATGACTTCATATTTTATTTTAAGTAATATGCATAGATAGCCATAATATATTAGTTCATAAATTATTTTAAGTAATATACATAGATGGCAGTGATATATCACTTCATGTTTTATTTTAAGTAATATACATAGATAGCCATGGTATATCACTTCATATTTTATTTTAATTAATATACATAGATAGCAGTAATATATCACTTCATATTTTATTTTAAGTAATATACATAGATGGCAATGATACAACACCTCATATTTTATTTTAAGTAATATGCATAGATGGCAGTAATATATCATTTCATATTTTATTTAAAGTAATATACATAAATGGCAGTGATATATCACTTCATATTTTATTTTAGGTAATATACATAGATAGTAATATTTCACGTCATATTTTATTTTAAGTAATATACATAGATGGCAGTGATATATCACTTCATATTTTATTTTAAGTAATATACATAGATGACAGTGATATATCACTTCATATTTTATCTTAAGTAATATACATAGATGGCAGTGATAATATCACTTCATGTTTTATTTTAAGTAATATACATAGATGGCAGACATATATCACTTCATATTTTATTTTAAGTAATATACATAGAAGGTAGTGATATATCACTTCATATTTTATTCTAAGTAATATACATAGATGGCAGACATATATCACTTCATATTTTATTTTAAGTAATGTACATAGAAGGTAGTGATATATCACTTCATATTTTATTCTAAGTAATATACATAGATGGCAGTGATATATCACTTCATATTTTATTTTAAGTAATATACATAGATGGCAGTGACATATCACTTCATATTTTATTTTAAGTAATATACATAGATGGCGGTGATATATCACTTCATATTTATTTTAAGTAATATACATAGATGGGCATGATATATCACTTCATATTTTATTTTAAGTAATATGCATAGATAGCCACGATATATCACTTCATATTTTATTTTAAGTAATATGCATAGATCGCCATAATATATCAGTTCATATTTTATTGTAAGTAATATACATAGATGGAAGTGATATATCACTTCATATTTTATTTCAAGTAATATACATAGATGGCAGTGATATATCACTTCATATTTTATTTTAAGTAATATGCATAGATAGCTGTTGTATATAACTTCATATTTTATTTTAAGCAATATACATACATAGCTATGATATATCACTTCATATTTTATTTTAAGTAATATACGTAGATGGCATTATATATCACTTCATATTTTATTTTAAGTAACATGCATAGATAGCCATTATATATCACTTAATGTTTTATTTTAATCAATATACATAGATAGCCATGATGTATCACTTCATATTTTATTTTATGCAATATGCATAGATAGCCATGATGTATCACTTCATATTTTATTTTAAGTAATATGCATAGATAGCCATTATGTATCACTTCATATTTGATTTTAAGCAATATACATAGATAGCCAAGATGTACCACTTCATAATTTATTTTAAGCAATATGCATAGATACCCATGATAAATCATTTCGTGCTTATTTTAAGCAATATACATAGATAGTCATGATGTATCACTTTGTATTTTATTTTAAGTAATATATATATATATATAGATAGCCATGATATATCACATCATATTTTATTTTAAGCAATATGGATAGATAGCCATGATATATAACTTCATATTTTATTTTAAGTAATATACATAGAGAGCCATGATATATCACTTCATATTTTATTTTAAGGAATATGCATTGATAGCCATTATATATCACTTCATGTTTTATTTTAAGTAATATACATAGATGGCTATGGGATATCACTTCATTGTTTATTTTAAGTAATATGCATTGATAGCCATGATATATCACTTCATATTTTATTTTAAGCAATTTGCATAGTTAGCCATGATATATCACTTCATATTTTATTTTAACTAATATACATAGATGGCAGTGATATATTGCTTCATATTTTATTTAAGTAATATACATAGATAGCAGTGCTATATCACTTTAATTTTATTTTAAGCAATATACATAGATAGCCATGATGTATCACTTCATATTTTATTTTAAGTAATATGCATAGATAACCATGATATACACTTCATATTTTATTCCAAGTAATATACTTAGATGGCAGTGATATATCTCTTCATATTTTATTTAAGTAATATACATAGATAGTCATGATATATCACTTCATATTTTATTTTAAGTAATATACATAGATGGCAGTAATATATATCACTTCATATTTATTTTAAGTAATATACATAGATGGGCATGATATATCACTTCATATTTTATTTTAAGTAATATGCATAGATAGCCTTGATAAATCACTTCATATTTTATTTTAAGTAATATGCATAGATAGCCATAATATATCAGTTCATATTTTATTGTAAGTAATACACATAGATGGCAGTGATATATCACTTCATATTTTATTTCAAGTAATATACATAGATGGCAGTGATATATCACTTCATATTTTATTTTAAGTAATATGCATAGATAGCTGTGATATATAACTTCATATTTCATTATAAGTAATATACATACATAGCTATGATATATCACTTCATATTTTATTTTAAGTAATATACATAGATAGCCATGATATATCACTTCATATTTTATTGTAAGTAATATACATAGAGATTAGTGATGTCAGTTCATATTTTATTTTAAGTAATATACAGAGATGGAAGTGATATATCACTTCATATCTTATTTTAAGTAATATACATAGATGGCCATGAGATATCACTTCATGTTTTATTTTAAGTAATATATATAGATGGCAGTGATATATCGCTTCATATTTTATTTTAGGCAATATGCATAGATAGCCATGATATATCACTTCATATTTTATTTTAACTAATATACATAGATGGCAGTGATATATCGCTTCATATTTCATTTAAGTAATATGCATAGATAGACATAATATATAGCACTTCATATTTTATTTAAGTAATATGCATAGATAGCCATTATATATCACTTCATATTTTATTTTAAGTAATATACATAGATAGCCATGATGTATCACTTCATATTTTATTTTAAGCAATATGCATAGATAGCCATTATATATCACTTCATGTTTTATTTTAAGCAATATGCATAGATAGCCTTGATGTATCACTTCATATTTTATTTTACGTAATATGCATAGATAGCCATGATATATCACTTCATGTTTTATTTTAAGCAATATACATAGATAGCCATGATGTATCACTTCATATTTTATTTTAAGCACAGTTAATAGATAGCCATTATGTATCACTTTATGTTTTATTTTAAGTAATATGCATAGATAGCCATGATATATCACTTCATGTTTTATTTTAAGTAATATACAGAGATGGCAGTGATATATCACATCATATTTTATATAAGTAATATGCATAGATAGCCATGATGTATCACTTCATATTTTATTTTAAGCAATATGCATAGATAGCCATTATATATCACTTCATGTTTTATTTTAAGCAATATGCATAGATAGCCATTATGTATCACTTCATATTTTATGTTAAGCAATATTCATAGATAGCCAATATATATCACTTCATGTTTTATTTTAAGCAATATGCATAGATAGCCATTATATATCACTTCATGTTTTATTATAAGTAATATGCATAGATAGCCATGATATATCACTTCATGTTTTATTTTAAGTAGTATACATAGACGGCAGTGATATATCACATCATATTATATTTTAAGCAATATGCATAGATAGCCATTATATATCACATAATGTTTTATTTTAAGCAATATGCATTGATAGCCATCATATATCACTTCATATTTTTTTAAGCAATATACATAGATAGCCATGATGTATCACTTCATATTTTATTTTAAGCAATATGCATAGATAGCCATTATATATCACTTCATGTTTTACTTCAAGTAATATACATAGATAGCCTTGATATATCAGTACATATTTTAGTAATATACATAGAGTGCAATGATGTCGCTTCATATTTTATTTTAAGTAATATACATAGGTGTAAGTGATATATCACTTCATATTTTATTTTAAGTAATATACATAGATGGCCATGAGATATCACTTCATGTTTTATTTTAAGTAATATACATAGGTGGCAGTGATATATCACATCATATTTTATTTTAAGTAATATACATAGATTAGCCACAATATATCACTTCATATTTTATTTTAAGTAATATACTTAGATGGCAGTGATATATCGCTTCATATTTTATTTAAGTAATATCCATAGATAGCCATGATATATCACTTCATATTTTATTTCAGGTAATATACTTAGATGGCAGTGATATATCGCTTCATATTTTATGTTTGTAGTATACCTAGATAGCCATGATATATCACTTCATATTTTATTTTAAGTAATATACATGGATGGCAGTGATATATTGCCTCATGTTTTATTTAAGTAATATGCATAGATGGCCATGATGTATCGCTTCATATTTTATTTTAAGCAATATGCATAGATAGGCAGTATATATCACTTCATGTTTTATTTTAAGCAATATGCATAGATAGCCATTATATACCACTTCATGTTTTATTTTAAGAAATATGCATAGATAGCCATGGTATATCACTTCAGATTGTATTTTAAGCAGTATACATAAATAGCCATTATATATCACTTCATGTTTTATTTTAAGCAATATGCATAGATAGCCTTGATGTATCACTTCATATTTTATTTTAAGTATAATGCATAGGCAGCCATGATATATCACTTCATGTTTTATTTTAAGCAATATACATAGATAGCCATGATGTATCACTTCATATTTTATTGTAAGCAAAGTTCATACATAGCAATTATATATCACTTCATGTTTTATTTTAAGTAATATACATAGATAGCCATGATAAATCATTTCGTACTTTATTTTAAGCAATATACATAGATAGTCATGATGTATCACTTCGTGTTTTATTTTAAGTAATATATATAGTTAGCCATGATATATCACTTCATATTTTATTTTAAGCAATATGCATAGAAAGCTATGATGTTTCACTTCATATTTTATTTTAAGTAATTTGCATAGATAGCCATGATATATCACATCATATTTTATTGTAAGCAATATGGATAGATAGCCATGATATATCACTTCATATTTTATTTTAAGGAATATGCATTGATAGCCATTATATATCACTTCATGTTTTATTTTAGGCAATATGCATAGATAGCCTTGATGTATCACTTCATGTTTTATTTTAACTAATATACGTAGATGGCAGTGATATATCGCTTCATATTTTATTTAAGTAATATACATAGATAGCAGTTATATATCACTTTAATTTTATTTTAAGCAATATACATAGATAGCCATGATGTATCACTTCATATTTTATTTTAAGTAATATACATAGATAACCATCATATACACTTCATATTTTATTCCAAGTAATATACTTAGATGGCAATGATATATCGCTTCATATTTTATTTAAGTAATATACATAGATAGCCATGATATATCACTTCATATTTTATTTTAGGTAATATACATAGATGGCAGTGATATATCACTTCATATTTATTTTAAGTAATATACATAGATGGCCATGATATATCACTTCAGATTTATTTTAAGTAATATACATAGATGGGCATGATATATCACTTCATATTTTATTTTCAGTAATATGCATAGATAGCCATGATATATCACTTCATATTTTATTGTAAGTAATACACATAGATAGCCATAATATATCAGTTCATATTTTATTGTAAGTAATACACATAGATGGCAGTGATATATCACTTCATATTTTATTTCAAGTATTATACATAGATGGCAGTGATATATCACTTCATATTTTATTTTAAGTAATGTGCATAGATAGCTGTGATATATAACTTCATATTTTATTTTAAGTAATATACATACATAGCTATGATATATCACTTCATATTTTATTTTAAGTAATATACATAGATAGCCATGATATATCACCATATTTTATTGTAAGTAATATACATTGAGATTAGTGATGTCAGTTCATATTTTATTTTAAGTAATATACAGAGATGGAAGTGATATATCACTTCATATCTTATTTTAAGTACTATACATAGATGGCCATGAGATATCACTTCATGTGTTATTTTAAGTAATATACATGGATGGCAGTGATATATCGCTTCATATTTTATTTTAGGCAATATGCATAGATAGCCATGTTATATCACTTCATATTTTATTTTAAGTAATATGCATAGATGGCAGTGATATATCGCTTCATATTTTATTTAAGTAATATGCATAGATAGACATTATATATCACTTCATATTTAATTTAAGGAATATGCATAGATAGCCATTATATATCACTTCATATTTTATTTTAAGTAATATACATAGATAGCCATGATGTATCACTTCATATTTTATTTTAAGCAATATGCATAGATAGCCATTATATATCACTTCATGTTTTATTTTAAGCAATATGCATAGATAGCCTTGATGTATCACTTCATGTTTTATTTTAAGCAATATACATAGATAGCCATGATGTATCACTTCATATTTTATTTTAAGCAAAGTTCATAGATAGACATTATATATCACTTTATGTTTTATTTTAAGTAATATGCATAGATAGCCACGCTATATCACTTCATGTTTTATTTTAAGTAATATACATAGATGGCAGTGATATATCACATCATATTTTATTTTAAGCAGTATACATAGATAGCCATGATGTATCACTTCATATTTTATTTTAAGCAATATGCATAGATAGCCATTATATATCACTTCATGTTTTATTATAAGTAATATGCATAGATAGCCATGATATATCACTTCATGTTTTATTTTAGGTAATATACATAGATTGCAGTGATATATCACATCATATTTTAGTTTTAGCAATATGCATAAATATCCATTATATTTCACTTCATGTTTCATTTTAAGCAATATGCATAGATAGCCATTATATATCACTTTATGTTTTTTTTAAGCAATATACATAGATAGCCATGATGTATCACTTCCTATTTTATTTTAAGCAATATGCATAGATAGCCATTATATATCACTTCATGGTTTATTTTAAGCAATATACATATATAGCCATTATATATCACTTCATATTTTGTTTTAAGTAATATATATAGATGGCAGTGATATATCACTTCATATTTTATTTATAGTAATATACATAGATGGCCAGGATATATCACTTCATATTTATTTTAAGTAGTATACATTGATGGGCATGATATATCACTTCATATTTTATTTTAAGTAATATGCATATATAGCCATGTTATATCGCTTCATATTTTATTTTAAGTAATATGCATAGATAGCCATAATATATCAGTTCATATTTTATTGTAAGTAATATACATAGATGGAAGTGATATATCACTTCATATTTTATTTCAAGTAATATACATAGCTGGCAGTGATATATCACTTCATATTTTATTTTAAGCAATATGCATAGATAGCTGTGATGTATAACTTCATATTTTATTTTAAGTAATATACATACATAGCTATGATATATCCTTCATATTTTATTTTATGTAATATACATGGATAGCCATGATATATCACTTCATATTTTATTGTAAGTAATATACATAGAGAGCAGTAATGTCAGTTCGTATTTTATTTTAAGTAATATACATAGATGGAAGTGACATATCACTTCATATCTTATTTTAAGTAAGATACATAGATAGCCATTAAATATCATTCATATTTTATTTAAGTAATATGCATAGTTAGCCATTTTATATCACTTCATATTTTATTTTAAGTAATATATATATAGATAGCCATTATATATCACTTCATATTTTATTTCAAGTAATATACATAGATAGCCATAATATATCAGTACATATTTTATTGTAAGTAATATACGTAGATGGCCATGAGATATCACTTCATGTTTTATTTTTAGTAGTATACATAGATGGCAGTTATATATCACATCATATCTTATTTTAAGTAATATACATAAATGGCAGTGATATATCACTTCATATTTTATTTTAAGTAATATACATAGATAGCCACGATATATCACTTGATATTTTATTTTAAGTAATATACATAGATGTGAGTGATATATCGCTTCATATTTTATTTAAATAATATGCATAGATAGCCATTATATATCACTTCATATTTTAAGTAATATACATAGATGGCAGTGATATATCACTTCATATTTTATTTAAGTAATATACATAGATAGCCGTGATACATCACTTCATATTTTATTTTAAGTAATATACATAGATGGCAGTGATATATCGCTTCATATTTTATTTAAGTAATATCCATAGATAGCCATGATATATCACTTCATATTTATTTCAGGTAATATACTTAGATGGCAGTGATATATCGCTTCATATTTTATGTAAGTAATATACATAGATAGCCATGATATATCACTTCATATTTTATTTTAAGTAATATACATAGATGGCAGTGATATATCACATCATATTTTATTTTAAGCAATATACATAGATAGCCATGATGTATCACTTCATATTTTATTTTAAGCAATATGCATAGATAGCCATGATATATCGCTTCATGTTTTATTTTAAGAAATATACATAGATAGCCATTATATATCACTTTATATTTTATTTTAAGTGATATGCATAGATAGCTATGATATATCCTTCATATTTTATTTTATGTAATATACATGGATAGCCATGATATATCACTTCATATTTTATTGTAAGTAATATGCATAGATAGCCATGATATATCACTTCATATTTTATTTTAAATAGTATGCATAGATAGCCATGATATATCACTTCATATTTTATTTAAGTAATATGCATAGATAGCCATGATATATCACTTCATATTTTATTTTAAGCAATATGTATTGATAGCCATGATATATCACTTCATATTTTATTTTAAGCAATATACATTGAAGACAGTATATCACTTAATCAGACCGAAGACTGACAATGGATCCTGCTTGTAAGATCACAAGTTGTGTTATATATGTCATTAATTGCCGTTAATCAAATACTAATGCTGTGGGTTTGTGGTGAATCCTCTGAATAAGCTTTATTGTAATGCTGTATAGGTATACAATTTAAGTGTTTGTGTGCGAAAACCTAATAATCCTATTAAGTAAGCTTTGCTGCATTTTATATTGTAATCAAGTTCATTAACAGTGTATACTGAACCTATACATAATGGGAGAATCCAAAATTACTCAACCGATATTTATACTGTGACAGATAGGAACTAGTTTACTTGTAAAAAACTGAATATGTGTTAAACGCCTCACTTTATAGCTCTGACTTGCTAATTGCTCATAACTGGCTCTTGCCATGATTTTTAATGCCGAAGATATTTGATTCCAGGTAATATATACATGGCTGTGGTTTAGCAAGTAAGACACAGCAACACAAAAGAAAGGGAATCTGCTTATAAAGGTATGATACACGTGTGTTTCCAGTATCAAAATATTATTTCAAATGCTGCTTTAAAAAGGTTATACTTTATTTCCTTTGTAGATTTTAATCAAGTTCATAGCAGGATACACTAAGTAAATGTATAAAGAGAGCACATTGTGTCCAGCTAACATTAGGAAGCAGTCAATATATGTTTTATAATTAATAAATGGTAAGATTAATTTTCTCATTGGTCACAGAATATATGCCTTTACCTAAGTGGGTAACTTGATGACAATCGCAGAAACTATAGAGAAGGTTTAAAATTTCACTGAATGTGATTAGCTAAACAACTATTTGACGAATGATTGTTACACCATCACAAATGGTACTTATAAGCTATGCAGCATTTCTAGAAACTGGAAAACCTGTGGGAGTGGGGAAGTAAAGGAAATTAGATATTCCGCTGATGTTTCACATCTTTTTCATTCATCTTGAGAAAAAATTAAATTATAGGTGGAGGATTCACCATTAAAGTCTTCTAGATCATTGCACAATAACTCCACAACGAATGGGGGGAGGTAAATGAAATAAATTAAATCATTCCAGTTTGAAAAGCTTCTCCTGTAGCATTTGGTAGGCCACAATATAACTCACATTTATGTTGTAGCAGATGTCTCTTGTTCTTGAAGTGTTACAAATGGAAATAAAGTAATCACTACAAAAAATAGCATATTGAAATTTCTTACATATTTTACTCTTGTTGTATGATTAATTTGGAGGGTTATATATCTTATACAAGGGTAGCTAAAGTATAAAGCAGGTTTTTTATTTTTAAATAGTTTGTTGAAACAGAGAGTAGTTGCAACAGCACTGTGAAGGTTTTACAAGGAGGTCATAAATATAATTTTATGAAGTTCAAGATATCCAGGAAGGTAAATCCATGAAACAGGCTTTAGAATTCTTGTGAGTCATTTCCCAGTTGCTTATTAAAGGTATTGAACAGTATATTTTTTAGGAGAAATGATCATCTCAGGTTCATGGAATTTTGACACATGCAGAAATTACGCAATTCATGCTGACAATGTTTATGTAAGCACTGAGACTGCCAGTTGGTCAGCTTGGGCTGCAGTATTTAAAGTAATGGTTTTTGATGTTCTTGGAGAGCTTTTGTCTCATGCGTAGCTGGACACTTTGTCCGTGTTCCTTTAAACATGTTCTGTTAAACTTGTAATTTTTGCGCCAGTCTCAGACAATATGAAGATAGAACACTGGAACTCTTCTCTCTTACAATGTAGTTTAGATTATTTCTTTGAAAGAAAAAGCTTCTCTTGGAATTAGAGGTACACATTTAATAGTCTCATCCTTCACCACCCCTCCCTCTGCCACAACCTATAACCCTCTCAATGATATCCTAGTTAACCCCTCCCTTCCCGTTAACCCAGCTGGGGGGTGCAGATATCCCATTTAGTGAAGATGCCATGACAGACATCACATTTGGTTGTACCAGTAATTGCACATGTGGTTTAGGCTCGTGTTTGACAAAGTGGCATTCCGTCACAATACTGTATCACATTGCTACATAAAATTCTTATTTCAGAATGTGCATTTTCTAACAAAATGGCAATTTTTACAATCCTTCCTTGAAAAAAGAAATGCTGCCTGGTATAACTGGTGCAAAACTTCTGGAATTGTGACCTTGATTGCCACCCCAGCTGCCGAGCCTAGGAATGGTTTATGTTTAGCTTAATCAACGAAAGCGATATGATACCTTTGCTTACTCACAGTGCGTAACACATACAGTCTGCATAGAAAGTGTCCGCATCTTGTAATTTCAAAGAGATCAGTACGTAAATAGTGCTTATTGTATATTTGTGATATTTATAACCATGGCTCCTACGTTTTCAAAGTTAAATGGTAAGGTATTACGTATTCAAAGCAGGGAAATAATTGCAAATGTCCTCGACTTCATGAAGCAAAAACCAGAGATGAAGGAAGTAAATATATGTTTACCCGAGTTCTACAAAAGCCTTAAGAGAGTGAAAGAAAGAGTAGCCAAAGCAACTGTTGTTTCACTGAGTTCCGTTTCCAGATTTCTCAAAGATAAGAAAAACCATATGGATGAAAGAGTACCATTTGACACACCTGTGAAGAAACATAAGGTCCCTAAACCTATTACAAAAATGGCGATTTCGACAAATGCGTCATTCGGTGCACGAGTCACAATTTCTATGTGGAAGAAAAAACTGTGCCAACAATAAGCAGATTGCTCATCAATCTGAAAGATGTCATAAATGTTCAAGGTGGTACTACAAGTCTCAAATCCTGGCTATGGCACTGAATTTTGCAGTCTGATACTAACTTTCCAAATGACTATAATTTTATATGTACTTATATCAGATGCTGCTTTTCAAGATGCTGCTACAAATCTCAGAAAAATTATAAAAGATTTAGGGTTTAAGTGGAAGAAAACGAAACCAAATAGAGTTCTAATAGAAAAGCATGACATACGATCTCAGCTGGAAGAGTACCTTACTCAGAGGTACAAATTAGAGGGTCAAACTGTCAAACTATAGTGTATGAAGGTGAGTCGTACATACACAGCAGTCATACATCTAAAAGTTGAAGTGACGATAGTGAATTAGGTTTTCAGGCACCGGTTGCCAAAGGGCAAATACTTATTATCGTTCATGCTGTTCGTTCCAAATGCCCTTCTTTTACAAGTCGCAACAAAAAACAGGAGATTTTCATCGAGAAATGAATTCAGAAAATTACATGAAGTGGATCAACACCATGTTGATACCTAATATGCCTGCTGGGTCTATTCTGGTTATCGACAATGCTTCACAATGTGGTAACACTCAAATTGACAAACAATCTACCTCAAATTCCTTAAAAGAAGAAATAAAAACCTGGTTGCTTAGGCATAATATAACTTTTGATGAAAGCATGAGTAAAACAAATATAACTTAGTTAAAGCCAACAAATCCCTTCAGAAGTCATAACTCATAATATTAATAGCCAGATATTAATACAACATCGCCATAATGTACTTAACACTGCCACCGTATCACCCAGATCTAAACCCAATCGAATTAATCTGGGCTGATGTCAAAAACTGGGTGGCCTGCAGAAATATCACTTTTAAACTAAAAGATGTGGAGCAGTTATGTCACCAGCGATTTGCAGAAATTGGAAGGCCAGAATGGGAAAATGTATATCGACATGTTGAATAAATTGACAATCATTATTTAAAAAAATACGGAATTGCAGAAAATCAATTAGAAAAATTCTCATCCAGGATAATGGTGCAGAAAGTAGCGACAGCAGTGATGGCGGCAATGATGTGAGTGATTCTGCAGAAGACAAAGGGCTGTCAGGTGTGGAAGAACTGGAGGCAGATGGTTGACAGTGTTTTTATATTAAGGGCATTTTACAGCGTGGATTTAAATATACTGTATATAACTATAAGTTTATCATGTAGTGCAGTGCATAAGCAGTGTGCAGATATTTGACAATGACTGTCCCACGCACTCCTGCAGCATGCAGACGACCGGTCACCTCTTGATCTGGTATGTAACTTGCTTCATAGCTGTCATTAAGATTTTCACGTGTCTAGAACTGTTGCGCATGTTATACTTGTGCATAAACTCCTCCAATGCTGCATTGTCATTAAATTGCTATGTTCTGTGTTTGTTTAAATGGTTTAAACAAATTATAAACAATGATTTATCTCAAGGTGATTAATCTGGAGTATGGATATTCACGACTTATCCAGTAAATGTTGTACTTTAAATTAGTTATATGTGGTATCATGTAGGAGGAAAGTTAAGTTTTCAATTGGTTGCTGATAATCTGGTTACCTTAACCATAATCCTGCAGGAATACATAGCATTTATTGTTCATGTTTTATGATGAAAGTCCATGATCAAAATGCGTTTGGAGTTCCAAAAACAATTGTAAACTGACGAGCATCATTTGGCCTTCATTGGTGTTACTGCTTTCTTGCTTCTTCGGACTGGGTGTGTGGTGGTGAATCCAAGTTTCATCTCCTTCCTCCAGGTAGCTGTTAGTAGACTTCCAGTTCCTGAGAAAGCAGACAAGGGACCCACCTGGCAGAGTCAAGTTCATATTCAATAATTCCCATAACTGATGCAATTTCAAAGATTGTTATGTGTCCATTGGCTTCAATAATATCATAAACAGGATGGATGTTTCTTGTTGGTGGGGACTCATTTTCCGCAGCTTTCCAGCTGGCCCGGAGAAAATGATTTGTAAAAGTTTCTTTCCCAAACGTCGCAAGGAATCTTCTCCAAATTTAGGAATACTTTGTCTTTCTTGGTAATAAACTGTATGATAGTGCACTGCTCAACAGATATGTTTTGTGCTAATGAAAAGAGGGGAGATTTGCTCGATGTCAGGGCAGTGTATATACTTAATGTAATAAATAATAAACACAGAAATTAAACGTTGCAACATCACCACATTAGAACACTTTAATATTCTCTGTTCATGAAACATTTTAACACTGCATGTCCAAGGAACACTTAAATATTCTATGTTCACATTCAAGTTGAGGTTGTTTGTATAAGTGTTGTCGCCATAAGAGTAATTCCTCCAGGCCACTCACTAGCAGAAAATTCTGGTTTATGTTTGATCCATGCCACACTGCAAGCCTAGTAACTGGTGAGTGGTGGGGAGGTCCGTACTTTCATTGCTAATAAATTGATTTTTCTATGAATAGCATGTGAAGTTCTCTTTATTCTGAATGAATTTTATATTGTAGGTAAACCATGAGAAATGGATAATACTAAGCAATTAAAAAATGTAGGTCTTATTAAAAATTATAGTTTATCTCAAATATATTTTTGTAACATTAGCCATTTCTGAGATATTTATTGTTATTGGTTTGAATATTTGAATAATTTGTGCTATCTTGAAGTGTTAAGTTGCCATTTATTTGTTCCTTGTGATGTCATGGAAAGAGTATGCAATTTCAAAGTCAACATATAGTGATCCACCTTTCAAGGAATTTACTGTTGCTTCAGTCTCCTCTTGTACCTACAACAAAATGTGTAATACATCAATTAAATGAAGTAGATATAAGAATCAGCTTTTGTAAGAAAAGTGGTTGGTGACGTTTATCTGACACATGAGTTCTTAAAACGTATTAGCTGTTTTGTAACATTCTGTTTTGTCTTGAGCTTTTACTCATACTTAAGAATCTGTGAGAAACATTAAATTGGTTGATGACTGTGTACTGGTTTGTTGATAACCACTTTGTTATGAAAATCTTTTCTTGTCAAGTTTAATCAACACAAAAATTTGATTAATTTTTGTTACAGTGAATTTGAAATTTGAGATAATTCTCATTGCATGTAACACACATTGCTTGTATTCCCACAAACAGACTGTTTTTAAATTAACATGTTTTTCATATGAAAGTTTTTATTAATTATTAGTATAGCAAATTAGCAAATTTATTTGTACTGTAATAAACAGTAAGGTTCGCTATGTGAATTTTTAACTACACTGACGAATGTTAGCAAACGGAAACTTTCTTCCCAGATTTAATTGTATTTCATTCTTAATTGTACCTAATGTTAAATCCTCCAACATTTCAGATTATACGCAGAAGTAGTTTCGGGTAAGAGCAATGATGATTCACCATTGCCCTCTGCAGAAACCTCAGAGAAACGTTCAAGCTTCACTTATGAGAAGGATTGTCTTGAATGTGAAAGTCAAGAAAGTGATGTTACAAAAATACCTGTAGAAAACCATGTTCACCCAGAACATTCTGGTAAATATAACGATTGGGGGAAAATCTACAGCAGTGCTGTATTGATTTGTGAAGGTGAATGGTCACACAAGTGTAACATTTGTGATAAAAGTTTTACTGAGTTGTCAGATTTGAATTTGCATAATTTGATACATAAGGTTAAAATGCCTCACATGTGTAAAATTTGTGAAAAGAGCTTTACTCAGTTGTCACATTTGAGAAAGCATAACTTGATGCACGAGGGTAAAAAGCCTCACAAGTGTAAAATTTGTGAGAAAAGGTTTACTCTGTTGTCATCTTTGAAAAAGCATAGTTTGATACATGAGGGTAGAAAGCCTCACAAGTGTGAAATTTGTGAGAAGAGCTTTACTCGGTTGTCATATTTGAAATTGCATATTTTGATACATGAGGGTAAAAAGCCTCACAGGTGTAAAATTTGTGAGAAGAGGTTTATTCACTTGTCACGTTTGAAAATGCATAATTTGATACATGAGGGTAAAAGGCCTTACAAGTGTGAAATTTGTGAGAAGAGCTTTACTCGGTTGTCATATTTGAAATTGCATATTTTAATACACGAGGGTAAAAAGCCTCACAGGTGTAAAATTTGTGAGAAAGGGTTTACTCTGTTGTCATCTTTGAAAAAGCATAGTTTGATACATCAGAGTAATAAGCCTCACAAGTGTGAAATTTGTGAGAAGAGCTTTACCCGTTTGTCATATTTGAAATTGCATATTTTGATACATGAGGGTAAAAAGCCTCACAGGTGTGAAGTTTGTGAGAAGAGCTATATTCACTTGTCAGATTTAAAATCGCATAATTTGATACATGAGGGTATAAAGCCTCACAAGTGTAAAATTTGTAAGAAGAGCTATAGTCGGTTGTCACATTTGAGACAGCATAATTTGATGCATGAGGGTAAAAAGCCTCACAAGTGTGAAATTTGTGAGAAGAGGTTTACTTATTTGTCAGGTTTGAAAAGCCATAATTTGATACATCAGAGTAAAATGCCTCACAAGCGTGAAATTTGTGAGAAAGGGTTTACTGTGTTGTCATCTTTGAAAAACCATAGTTTGATGCACAAGATTAAAAAGCCTCACCAGTGTGAAATTTGTGAGAAGAGCTTTACTTCGTTGTCATATTTGAAATTGCATATTTTGATACATGAGGGTAAAAAGCCTCACAAGTGTAAAATTTGTGACAAGAGGTTTACTTTGTTGTCATCTTTGAAAAAGCATAGTTTGACACATGAGGGTAAAAAGCTTCACCAGTGTAAAATTTGTGAGAAGAGGTTTACTCAGTTGTCAGCTTTGAAACTGCATAGTTTGATACATGAGGGTAAAAAGCCTCACAAGTGTGAAGTTTGTGAGAAAAGATTTACTCAGTTATCTACTTTGAAAAAGCATAATTTGATACATGAGGGTAAAAGACCTTACAAGTGTGAAATTTGTGAGAAGAGGTTTACTGTATCGTCAAGTTTGCAAAGGCATAGTTCGATACATGAGGGTAAAAGGCCTTACAAGTGTGAAATTTGTGAGAAGTGGTTTACTCAGTTATCATCTTTGAAAGTGCATAGTTTGATACACGAGGGTAAAAAGCCTCACAAGTGTGAAGTTTGTGAGAAAAGCTTTACTCAGTTATCTACTTTGAAAAAGCATAATTTGATACATGGGCGCATAAAGCCTCAAGTGTGAAATTTGTGAGAGGAGGTTTACTGTGTTGTCATTTTTTAAATACCATAATTTGATACATGTGAGTTAAAAGCCTTAAAACTGAAATTTGTGATAGGAGCTTCACTCAGTTATCAAATTTGAAATTGCATAATTTGTTACATGAGGGTAAAGCGCCTCACAGGTGTGAAATTTGTGAGAAGAGCTTTACTCAGTTGTCACATTTGAGGTCGCCTAATTTGACACATCAGAGTAAAGTCTTACAAATGTGAAATTTGTGAGAAGAGCTTTACTCAGTTTTCAACTTTATAATTGTGTAATTTAATACACCTGCTGTTTCTGAAATTGCATAATTTGGAACATGAATTAGCATAACTGACACTCTGGAAGTTAATTACAAACTGCTTATAAGTCTCTTTAGGTGAGTCTATTTTCACATATACACCCAAAATTCCTATTTTGTAATGTGTTTTGTAATGTGAAGTTTTCCCCAGCTTTTCATTGTTATTTCTGGGCGAAACACAACCTTACTCCTCAATAGATTATATTAGTGTAATTTGCCTCTTATTATCAATACTGCTGAAGGTCATTATATTTATAACTTTCTGAATACTATTACAATAATTTCACAAACTTAATTTAAAAAAAATAATTAAAACACTAGAAGAGTTGTTTGAAATTGTTCAAAAGTGTAATTAAATGTTTTTAAAATTGTTCACAATAAGAAATATTGACATAAAAGTAATCCATAACTTGATTACCATAATAATAGAACACTTGCTTAACGCTTTCACTGCCAAGCTAAAGTGCTGTGATAATACCAGCCCTAAGTAAGGTAATACATAAATTCTCAGTTTCGAAGGTGTTAAGTTGAGATTCTTGTGCATTGGCTCTTGATACACAATCACATTTCAACACAGGTTTAAGGACGTTACTTGAGTCCTTGTGTATTAAAAGATTTAATTATTACTGTTGAGCTTTTACCATTATTGTCATAACTAATTGAAATTTCACTATCACATTGCTTTTTAGCAATGTACCTCAAGTGGCTCCTCTGCCAATAACTTCTTGTGCCATTCTGTGATGTACGGTAAGCAAGAAGTTACTGTAAACACATGAAAAAACCTAGCCTGGCACGAAACACACACACCACCACATGCTATTGTGTATGCCGTGCACTACAATGACCGACACATGGCCTCACGAAGGAAAAATGCTACCAACATATAGTTTCAGTATTGTAGATTAGTTGGAGGTAATCAATTATGGCATCTGTTGCATTAATTGTATGTTATTGAACGTAAAATTCAACCCCTGCGGATGCAATTGAATCGGCTTTTGACAAGGTTCACATCAGATCTTTGCACCCAAAGGGTTAATTACCATTTTGCTGGGGCAGACAAATACTTTCAAATTCCTATTCATTCTGTATTCCCTAATTATATATTATAGTTGTCTTAATACGCAAATAGAAATTTATGTAATGTTTCCTGAATAGCACTTGAAACAGTTATCAAATCCTGCACTCAGATTATTGTATTGTGGTTAAGCTTTATTCGTCCATCAAGTAGCAATGAGCTCGTCATCCTGAGATGTAAGTGATATTGAAATAATCCAGTATACATAATTATCTGTTCACAAGCACAGTACATTCAACTCCTTGTCTGGCACACAGACCCATATCATGATAGTTTAAATATTCAGCTGTTGATTTTTAGGATTAGTGTAACGTGCTGATAGTCTTTCACTTCATATATTTTGTTTGGCTGTGTTAACTATTTGTAGCTCTCCTGACGATATGCGGAATTAAGTAACATTAAAGTCAGTTAGTTGTAAAGTAAAATAAAGCTGCAATAACTTTCTATAGCTCTTAATATTGTATACTATATAAATTACTACGTTAGAACAACTTAACCCTTCCTGTGCAGAATTAGTTTGTATTAATATTAGTGTGGATTTACCAAAGTTTAAAACTTGAACTAAAATTTAAATTATTATTCTATTACGTTTATTTGTGTACATTATACTAATATTTTATAAATATAAATTATGTTATCTCTTTTCATACTGATTTTGAAAAAAATTATTAAGATGCTGGGTGCAAAAAACGGCATGGAAATGGGGTTGTCATTTTAAGTACCAGTTTTGCCAACACCTGCAAATCCTGGCACTCTTCACTTATGCTGTTGTTGTTTCTATATCACTTTCTGTTTCTGAGCCAAATAGCTTGAAGTAAGAAGAATTGTGATTGTTTCGGATCTGTAAATCTTTGTTTTGCCATCATTTTCATGTATTGTGCAACAAAAGTCTAAAAACTTCTCACACTTGCATGTGTACAACCTCATAAACTTGTGGCTCTCCGTTTTAACTGGCTACAATTGTTATCCTTGCATGCTGCTGACATCTGACGAGGACTGTGCAAAGGATCTAGCCCTGATGGCCTTATAGTTGTGTCCTCATTTCAATCATGAAAGTTTAATTAAAACAGGAAGCTTAAGAAAGACATTCATACTTTTTATTTCATGAACAACTCCTTAGAACAACTAGAGGAAGTATTTTATTTGACCCAAAAATTTTATATCAAGATGTTACCAGAAATACAAGTTTTGAGGTCCCTTTAACAGCATAACTCGAGATTTAATTGTCACTTGAAAATCCAAACCTCATATATAACTTAAAAAAATGCATTGAAACTGCAAACAATTAAGTTGGAGTTGACTAAACACTCGTTATGTTTCACTTAACATAAACTTACTGTGAGAGCATGTTACCTGCATCATCAGCATTATATTTAAATTCAGCATCTTCGAAAAAAACCTCCCCCAGTCCGTAGTATCCTTTATACGGAAATTTTTTATTTTCAGTTTTCTCAGAAATGACATCTGTGAAAACAGTACCCATCTGTGAAAAAGGCCAACAATTGTCAAAATTCATAAACAATGGTTTTATTGTTAACAAGCACTACAAACCTATTTTATTTGCATGTAAGTTTTATCGCTCTAAGACTGTTCATGAAGCCAGCACTGGCTAATTGTAAGGTTGAATGTTCAAGCAGCCAGCACTGGCAAATAGTAAGGTTGGCTGTACTGCTTTTTTGGAACCAGCATGGAGATACAGCCAAATAAATATTGTTACATAGTCTGTTGTCTTTATTTACGTAATTTTGGAGGTACTAGACATTGTTTGGTTCTCTTACGCCACATTACATGTGAAAAAGTACATAGTTTGTGGTGAAATGATGGTGGTGCAAGAAAGAACTTCACAAGCAGTGAGTAATGGTTACAGCACGTAGCCAAGTAAACATGGACAATGGTATGGTTATGATATTTACAACTTGGTATTCTATGGCAAAATCAGTATCATCAGTTCAGATAGCAAACAAAATCAGGTAGTTTAAAGTGTTTGTGAAGGTGTTAAGGCTAACAAAAGTGTAATTCAAAGGTGATGAAAATTAAAATTTGTAATTGCAACGCCATGTTGGTTTAAGTGTTAACAAGATGGAACAGCTAGGTGTTGGAAGACTGCAGCGCCATTTGTGAGCAGTAGTTGGAACTTCTTGGATTTGGCTTTGATGAATCAATGGAGAAGACCGTAACCAGTTAATTAGCTTCAATAAGGCAAGACCTATCCCTTTCCCTTCCTTACACCTTCACGTACTTCACCCCAGACTACCCTTTACATGGAACATTTTTCGAAAATTTTAATTTTCTCAAAAATGGCTCTAATAATTTTGATTAAAAATCATATGTTTAAGATACTTTTATGACAAATAAAATGTATATCTTGAATTTTCTGGGAATGTCTCCAAAAGTATTCTTCATTGTGAACGACTTTTGCATAACTGGTAAACCATAAGAGATAGACAAACGTTTACTACACAAAAAATGTAGATCGCGTTAAAATACACAATTTATGTCATACATTTTTTGTTGAGTGAACCATTTTCAAGATATTGCTTGTTGTTCACTTAAATTTTTCAATACTTATTTTCTCAAATGTGAATTCGTTATTCATTTTTTGTCTTGGATATGCAAAGAGTATTAATCTGTGGCAAAGAGGATGGTGCTGCACCTAGCAACTAGCTATTAAGATATATGTCGATGCTTAAAGGCTACTATATTTCTATATTGCCCTTGCAATTACAAAACAACGGGAACATTGTAGGCCTTGAGCGAGTCAAATATTTTTAGAACTGGTCGCTATGTGTAAAATGTAATTCTCTTTTATGTCAAAAGATCGTTTCTGCAAATGTTTATCTCGATTAATATGAAATAAATGGAGAATACAGTTTGTAAAACTAGTTTGTACAAGAGTAGTGAAAGTCATGAGAGTGTAACACATCAGATTTTTTTTTATTCAGGGGGCCTCAAAACATTATTTCCGATGCAATCTCGGTATCGAATTTTTGGGTGGAATACAATACTTACTCTACGTAGTAGTGAAAGTAAAAAAAGAAGTGGGGTTAGCAGGGTTGAAATATTGAAAACTGGAACACGGAGGGTATAGGGGAAAAGAGAAAAAAATCGTACCAAGAGACAAAACAGGTAGTAGGGGTAAGAGAGTTAGAAAAAGGCGTTACTTCTAAACCTAGTATAACATAAAAGATATAAAATATGAACAAATATATAGGTTGGTACATAAACAGAAATGAAAATATTGATTCTATATTGGCTTATGGATATACAAACTTAATTGTACAGCTGCTGCTTTATCAGTAGAATATGAACATTAACTCCAAAAATGAATGAAAACTGAAGGTGTCATACCAGGCCAACAATAACATGCTTCACCAATAATGAGTCAACACTGTTATCAGTAGAACGGAAGTAGGAGGATTATCAATAAAAAGAAAAAAAATCAGTGTAAAAGAATGCAAAAATAACATGCTACTGATAAACTTGAAGGTTGCGCCATTCGCCAATAAAGATCTTGTATCGTTCCATGGATGGATCCATATTTTCAAAAGGTCGTCCCTCCAAGCTAATCACTGATGCATGTGGAAAAAAGAAAACCAATGTAATCCGTAAAATGCGAAACTGGTCAATATGATCAGCAATTTTGAGATAAGGTGTTATTGAAACAATGATAAAATCCAGCCACCTTAAGGTTACTGACTTCAGACATAAAGATGTTATGTAATTAATGCAAATAGCAAAACGAGTATCATAGAATTATATGTTCAATTGCAGAAGAAAAACTGCTTGTCATAATTATACAACAAATCATCAGAAATATAGATTGTCGGTGAACTAACTCGTCATAAGGGATCGTTCATCCCAGCTCATTAGATGCATCTCAACGAGTCTGACACACTAGGGGATGTCAGAGTTAAATAAAAAACTGCACAACTTTACTGATGCGGCAGTTCAAGCCGCTATCAAACTTCTCAATCGTTATCCCACGTATACTCAAAAAGTCTACGGGCGTGACCCACACGTTAAGTATATACCACTTTTGTGCAAAAGAATGAATTCTCTATAGTTTTCTCTGGATTATACCTTGATGGGACCTCGCGGTATATCCATCAAGTAAAGTAATCTGTATATATCACCACAATAATAACTTATACTTAGGTTATTTTCTCCACCGATTACTCTTTCCCTAGACCTCACGGTTTTACTCGCGAAATAAAATAATCGCATAATGACCTTAAATAAGAGCATTCTCAACATAATTACTCTTTCATGGGCCCTCGCGGTATATCCATCAAGTAAAGTAATCTGTTGACATATTACTCAGCGATCTTAAAAACAGAAGGGAAGACCCTACGGCACATTTTCCAAACTGAAAAAAGATAACGAAGTAAACTCTGCCAATCCCTAGGTATTATAAAATAATACACCTTTACAATTAATATGAACATAAAAATATAAGACATACTCTTTCATCTGAAGACTTTAAATAAGGTGACATCTGAATGCGGTGAGGCCACTTTGGCAAGAAATTCCAAAGCGAGATGCTTTTAAGGATACCTGATAATTCCAATAACATAGCAAAAGAAAGAAATACATAAATGGAACAAAATGTTTATATTACCTATTATAAAAAGATAAATTGCATCCGTGGTGGACGTTGGTTATGTAGCGACAGGTCTTCTAAGAGCTGAGACTAACCCTTAAATGTCTCGACAACAGGTACATATCTTAATGATGTCAGTAATAATATACTAAGGGTGAAATTATTTAAAACAGATAAAGTAGTTATGGATGTGAACTCTTAACAAACACAAGAGGTATCTAGCAGTATAAAATATAACTGACATTCCTTGATCGTGCTGTGTGTGCAAGCAATCGGCGTATGACAGGTAATAGTGATCAGGGAAATCAATTATAAAATTGACTACCTTCGCACTTGTACCGACTATAACTGCTTAATCGTGCGTACATTTTCAACCTCAAAAATGAAGAAGAATAGTAATGTAGGGAATAAGGAAAAACAATTCATCATGACGTTCCAAGTTACACGTGAAAATTCATTGCCAACACATGGTGCAATGCGTGTCACATAAGAGAAAAAGTAGAATCGAAACAGGGATGGTCTGCTGGAAGCAGTTAAAGGTGTCGGAGAAGTTGCCGCAAATTTTGCAAAAGGACAGATATATTACGGTCTTAGCAAATCATGAAAGAAAAATAATTATAACGGCAGTAAGAATTATTTGTAATACCTTCAGTAGTAGCAGTCCCAGCTAAGATAACACGGCCGGTGTATATTTACTACAGAAAGCTACAAGTACGAGATGAGTTGGTGTGTAGTACCTATACAGCGTGTGAGTACCAGTAAACATTCACTTATTATCCGGAGTATGATTTGTAAACAATTTCAAACTTACAATTACCTAGTGTCACGAAATGATACATAGAATTAAAAGAAAATTACCATAAAAATAATTAATCGTAGAAACCGGATAAAAATTTAAAATGACATTGTAATAACCGACTATTAACCTAAATCATTTGTCAATTACTTCCAATAACAAAACGATAAGAACTAAATTCAAGCTTATATGGGAAATGTTCTTAACAGAAAACAAATTATGCCGATGTACAAATGACTGAGAGAAAAAAAAAACTATGCTGATATACTCCGCTTTAGTGCACACCAAATGATATAATTACATGGTTTATTATTTCATGTGCTTTGTTAATTTTATAAATTTCATGTTTCCCATAGCGAAATTGCATATGGTGATAACGATACTATTGGCTATAAACAATTGATATCCCACGCAAACAATGCATATACATATACCATTGGGATGAATAATAATAGTCCGAGTTATGAAGACCAGCCGTGTTTTAGTTTAATATCGTTAAAGGGTAAATTCATATCGCATGACGCAAAGATTTTAAACAGTATGTTTTAATTATAGACATCAACGAATGTATCAAGCGAGTATAATTGGAGTTACGGAGGTTACCAAAAGTAACCAAAATATGCGAAAGTTTTATAGTGCAATATCATACTCGATTACTGAAAATATTGTGGATATTTTGAGGTGTACTAATATAAAATCCGCGTGTTCTATACACTTGCCATAACTGGATTAAACGGCTGTATCGTATCGACAACTCTAGTAGTAATTAAAGCTTCGGGGTAATTAGATTAACAATTAATCTAATAATTAAAACAAGATAGCGAAATGCGTCCAACAAGTAATGTGACCATATTAGTATTAATTATGACGAATAATGTTATACACAGGGGTGAGGCCAAAAAGGTTTTGCAACTAAAATATTAAATTTAGTTACTCCGGCATAAGCATTAGGGGTCGTAGACTCAGATGCAGCGAGAGGGCCAGGAGCTTAGCTGCACAAAGCTAAAAGCAGGCGTGGGATATTCATAATAAAATACACATAAATTCACATCTAACTCTGGTTATTATAAAGTTACCTTGGTGCCGTTACATTATTCACAAAAGGTTACAGACAAGCATTGGAGGGAGATGCTCCATACACAAACCACTCACTGAAGATACACACTAGACTGATGCACGCTATCAGACAGAGGCTAGTCCCTCAACTTGCCTTCAACCCTCATGACTATGAGGTGAGGAGGGAAATGCCGCGTCGGACAAGAATTCGAACTCTCAAACGAAATAATTAGTTCAACGATGTCATTCTACACAGCAACAATGTGTCCGACGCGATGATAATGCACACACACTCACAATAATGAGGCGTCCCTGCCGAAAAGGGAAAGAAAAAAAAGAATACAAAGAAAATATAAACTTACACTATTGAACACACAAAGATAAAGCCCTTCTGAATCCCCACAGGGATAATGATTCGGTTTTACAATGAAATAGTCGCACAGGAACACCCTCCAGCTCGTTACTCCTCTTGTGTATAACGACAGTGAATCACAACATGCTGTTTGAGAATGGAGCAAAAACTGCTTTGTCCGGTAACTTACCACACCCGCGGAAGAAAAGATGGGAGGAATTATCACACAGATAACTGTACCACTCGATCACCACGGCAACACAGTGAAATAGCTGGAACTCTGTAGAATAGGTCTGTGACCGACGGGCCCTGCCGGCACAGACAAACCAAGAGAGAGAACATCCACGTAGACTGTTAAGGTGAGAGGGTCGTAGATGAAGTGCAGCTGGAAACCTGTGCGGATGCGGCCGGGGGAAGTACCATCATTCTCCGGACGATCTGGGGCTGTCCTCTTCTGTGGAGGGGAGTGTTTCCTGGGGCTAATCTAGTGTGTATCTTCAGAGTGAGTGGTTTGTGTATGGAGCATCTCCCTCCAATGCTTGTCTGTAACCTTTTGTGAATAATGTAACGGCACCAAGGTAACTTTATAATAACCAGAGTTAAATGTGAATTTATGTGTATTTTGTTATGAATATCCACGCCTGGTTTTAGCTTTGTGTAGTTAAGTTCCTGGCCCTCTCGCTGCATCTGAGTCTACGTCCCTCAATGTTTATACCGGAGTAACTAAATTTAATATTTTAGCTGCAAAACCTTTTTGGCCTCACCCCTGTGTGTAACATATTTGGTGGAGGTGCCGTGTAACAATTCGAACTCTTAAACGAAATAATTAGTTCAACAATGTCATTCTACACAGTAATAATGTGCCCGACGCGACAATGCGCACACATACGCTTATAATATACTGAGCAGCAATAATAGGATTATTATTAGAGGTATAAATGTCGGGAGCAGTGTTATTATCATTATTATTATTATACCAATAAAGACAATTCGAAAGTTAGGATTGGAATTTACGTAATTTTAATCCGTTAATTTATTCGTACCAAACATGTTAGTGGGCATTAACAAATACCAATGAGTAAATTGTTACGACATGGTGTTCCATCGTCTAGAAAACAACAACAACACGGTCGCTGATGTAAACGGTGTTAGTGGTAACACAAACAGATGTTGAGTTAATTTTAGAATGAACATAAAATCGGCATTAGTTGCTTAACGGTTGTAGAGATGTATATAAAAACAAGGAAAACATATTACAGAACTGGGGAAAAGATCACCAATTCCCATTAGATGATTATGATAATTCGACTAATAACTGGTGCTGGGTTAAAACCACACATGTACTTCCTTATCCATAGAAGTAATTACTATTGTATTGATATGTTCATATTGTGTGAAGGGTCACTATTATATACTATATGCTTTATCAAGACAATTGTATAGCACTATACATGCATTCTTTATATAGAGGAACGATAAGGAAATATAGCAAAAAAAATTCTTAGCTAAATAATTGATTATAATTAAAACATGTAGTTAATTAATATATATAGAATTAGATTAAGGTGAAAAATACTAATGCCACGAATATAACTATGTGTAAACTGAAATATGTATACCAAACAGAGTTGATGGCCTCCCTCAGTCCGTCTTACCTGACTGAGTGCCACTGTTGCCGCCCTCAGCACCCGTGCACTAGGGGCTCCTGTTGTGGGCGTTTGTTTTACTTGTGATAGGCGCTTCATTGTTTGTGGGCTCTTCGTTTAGAATGGTGCTCCGTTCCTTTATGGGGCGCTCCGGACCCTACCATAGTGCCAATGAATTTTGCCAAGACATATAAAAATATAGTGCAATAGGGTAGCACAATCTAATAACTTCTAAACTGTTGCACGCGAGATTAATCCTATATATACAGTGAAGGGGGTTACAATTTGTATTAGTAAAATGCGAAGCACGCCAACAGTTATTTATTGTGTGTTTATTGACGTACAGGGATGGCATGTCTGTGTGAGGGATTTAACACACGTTCAAACTCAAAATATAAATCAATAGGTAAGCATATTAGGTACTACCCTCTCTCAAACGATCATATTTGCTACTACTTTTACAATCGTAAAATTACTTCTGAAGCGTTAAAAATAGAATATTGTGACAGTAGGTGCGTGGAATAATTTTGGTTTTTTTTATACCGAGACGTGCAGGAGCTGTAGGTTGGGTTTTTGGGAGGGTGGGCTATTCTAGATATGGAGCAGTAGTGCAAAGGATAATCATTACTTTGGTCTTCCTTTAAGTGAGGAAAAACTTGATTGTTGAAATTTGTTCCTTTTTATACAATGTCTCACTGATCTCTAATGTCTAATTATAAATCAATAGAAATTAGAGGAAGCAGTCCCAAAAATATGACAAACAGCTAACCTGACTTCCCTAAGAGTACTTAGATTAATGGGGGAATTACTGTGCATACTACCGCCCAAACCAGTTTTGTTGCAGAGCGGAGGGGCATAACCAATATTGCAATGGCATTGATTTTTCGAACTGCAGACTCCGCAACCATTACAATAGCATGTACGGCTTTGAACCGTTTCTGCTAGTACACGCACATTTGGTACAAACCCTGGTTGAACCACATTTAGACCTAGATCAACAATAACAGCAGTACATTTTTCAGAGGTGCTATACTTTAACGTGTTACCTATCTTAGGCATTACGGAACTTATAGATCCGGCCACAATACAACATTGTTCACATTGACAACAACCAGTGTCATGTTGCATCCCGAAGCTATGACCTAGTTCATGTGCTGCCACTGGGTCCTCATGTTCTAAATCATCATTTGTTATTGCACCAGAATGTTAACAAGTACACATCCAGGGTGGGTATGCTAGACCTACAATACCACGACAAAATTTAATTGCGGTGAGCAACAGCGTATGCTTATCATTGGGATACACGAGGGCCAAATTTTCGCGACGATAGCGTAAAAACGCATTTAATACCTGACGACTATCATCGTTAATATGTTATCAAACATTTCATAAGCCAGAAGAAGATTAGAAAAATGTCCATTCATATCCCTAGTGGATTTAAGCTGATATTTTCCATTCCCATGATACAAAGAAGGTATGATGGAGGGGTAGGCCCATAATTCACATTATATAACGCCTGGTTTATTAAGGTCAGCACTGCTAAATCACAAGGCGCAAATAAAGAAAGCACGCCATAAACCTGAATGGCAAGTCAGTGATGATACCTTGTTGCTAAAGCGGGATTGTTTTGAATTTAGAGAGTCGCACCATCCTGAGCTGTATGCTATGATAACAGTACCATACTCAGTTATGTCAGTTTGAGTGAAAGTGAGAGAAAACTTGTGAGTGAAAAACATAATTTTAGACCGCGTTTCCAATAACAATGGTATATAAACCTGTTTAATTCAACATTTATTTCTAGAAATTAAGATGACATCTTCACAGCACTATTTAATTAATAAAATTCTCTTTCCTAAAAGTCTGGCGTATAAACCTCTTCAGGTGCCGAATTTCCCAAGAAAAGTGCGATGGTATTACTTATAATGTTTGTGTATTTGTGTTTACTTCACGCGTTGAAGCCATCTTGTGACGTGATTCATTTGTTAGCTCCATCTGGTGTTAGCAATTTGCGGCAGTATTAGTTTTTTTTTAAAAAAAATGCTACTGTTATTTTATTTAATTTTGGTTCTTTGTCCTCCGGCTAGCTATTATCTTTGGTCAAGCACTTCTCTTTATACAGGTTGTGTAAACGGAAGGGAGTCTCTTATCCAAAAATAACACTGATGAAAGAATTTGTTTTACACTTGTATTGTCGAACACATTTACTATCACATTTACACATTGATCTTGACACTCGCCAAACTGAAACTGTTATAATAACTTCATTACTGATAATTCTTAATTCGCGTACTTCAACTTTTTGTATAATTAACTTTATCACACTTGAGATTTTTCATAACTCTGTTACGCGTAACCTGCAAATTGATATCCGACGTGTGCCGTACAAATACTTTCGTCGAACTGACTGACTGAAGGCGACGTGTACTTTACAAATACTTTCGATGAACTGTGGAATGCGACGTGTAGTGTACAAAGAATTTTGATGAACTGACGGGGTCTACCTCTAACCTACTCTTTTTATACTCATACACTCCGACATGCCTAAAGATTATAACTGAGCTGCTATTGGCTAATAAAACGCGCCAACATTAGCGTCTATTTTTATATCCAATGAAAATTATGAATACATATGCTCTAGGGAAACGTTCCAGCAAATTCTAAAAGAAAAACGCGCCAACATTACGTAACTTCCTCGTTTCCAATAATGATAAACAGCTCACCCCCTCGCTGCATTATTGCACGCTATTATTGTCAGTTTCAGTAAGGCATTAAAAACTTACTTCTCAACAATAATTACAATAAACAAATATCTCAAATTAATGTCACACAAAAATGCATGTTCATACTATAATCACTCTTTACATTTAAATAATTTGTGATACAAATTACTGCATCATATGCCCCACTAGAAACATAATTATAAATATTTACAACTTCTTTGGAAATTTTATAATTGAGTTTTTAGTCTCCTAAATCTTGGAACACACGCTATCACTTTCACTTAACACTTCACACGTATTTAACACACGACATATGTTTTGTCTTTATCTTGCCACTATTTACTGGCTCTGGTTTAATGTGTTTGGACATTAATCTGACATTTACAATTTTTTATAGCAAATACTGTACCCTGAATTATTTAGTTACTGTTACAAATTGGTTTACTTTCTTATATTGTTGACAAAAGTTTGTGCATTTAAGAATTTTTGTAATTACCATACATATTTACTAAAATATTCACCCTTTACATAAATATATTTACATCTCTTAAATCTAAGTACTGTTTCACATTTTCTGTTTGCTACATAAGTATTTGTTTTAATTATTTTTAACCCATTTTTGTTATTTTGTACTGTACATTCACAATACTCTTGGAATTATATCTACGTAATTTATTTTAATATAACATAATGCTTTATTTCAAATGCTGTTACAGTTACTAAAAAAATGTTATTTTTCCCTTTTAAACATTTAGTTAGGTCCAAAATTTTATTTCTCCATTATCATGACGTACATATTTATTTAACCCTCTTACAATCCAATACATTGCTCTGCATTTCGTCTTTAACTATCCAGCATTTACTATTTATCATCTTTGTCTTCTGTTTCACCTTTATCGTCATTGTTGTATGGTTTCAGCATCTCAATATGGAACTTTCCAATGCTTTTTCGAGTTGTTGGATTACATAACTCATATGTATTTGTTCCATATACTTCAACAACTTCATATGGTCCATGGTATTTGAGAAACATTCGCCAATAAAGTTTATTTGCTTTATCCGACAATTTCTTGGTTTTAACCAAAACTAAATCTCCTATTTTGATCCTCCATTCCTTTCTCTTCTTTTCTTCATGTTTAATTTTTCTTTTTATGGCCTTTTTCTTCATCCTCTCGAATGCTTTTTGGAACATCTCTTCTTCTGTTTGTGGTATCGAGTGCGCATCTGGAATGGCTTCTGAAATTTTCTTACACATTGTATTGATCTTCTTTCCTAACTTAAGTTCACATGGTTTGTATCCTGTCACATTGTTTACGGTTTCATTTAATAGATTCTGAACGAAATTCACGTATCCATACCATTGGGTTTGTTTTCGATGACACAGCACCCTTAAATAATTTGAAATTTCCTTAATTTCCCTCTCCACTGGGTTGGAGTTTTGTCTGTATCTTGACGAAAAATATTGTTTAATGCCATTTTCTTTCAGTCCGTCCATAATTTTTTTTCCTGTGAAGTACGAAGCATTATCGCTCAATACAGATTGGATAGGTCCTTCTTCTATCATATATGACTTGAGTAGTCTATTCAAACATGCTAAACCTGTAGGTTTTCTCAATGGGTAAATTCTTACATATTTGCTGAATATATCATAACAGACAAATATATATTTATTTCCAAATTGACTTGGAGGCATCGGACCATGAATATCGATACTAATTACACATCTCGGCTTATCCCTTATAACCGAATTAGTTTCAAATGCATATGCTGCATTTATTTGCTTTGCCTTCTGACACAGGTTGCAGCACGATATAAATTTTCGAACTTTCTGACGCAATTTGGATATGTATAAATTCTCTAAAATCATAGAAGTTGTCCGGTCCGTCCCTGAGTGTGCTAACCCTTCGTGAAAATTCTTAATTAGTTCCTTTTCCATGCTTTTCGGAACCATTACCTTCCAACTAGGCACTTCTTTTCCATGCTTCTTGTATAATGTCCCATCCCGAATTGCTACAATTTCTTTCTTTGCCTCTTCAATTAGTGGTGCCTTTTCTTTAAGTTCTAATAATTTTGCATCCTCATTTTGAATTTCCCCCTATATTTTTCAATTTTCTAATCATTTCTTTGCTTAAAGTAATTTCAATTGTCAATATTTTGACTTCATTTCTAGGCCTTTCAATATTTTCGGGAATTTGTGGGTTGTAGTTCAATCTTGATAGCAAATCACTGAAGGTATTATTTTTGCCAGGAATGTGTATAATCTCAATATCGAATGCAGATATTGCATGAATGTATCTAGCAAGTTTTCCACTACATAATCTACACCGTTGTATGAAAGTTAAGCTGATGTGGTCTGAATATACTTTCACCTTTTGCTGATAAATATAGGTTTTAAAACGAATTAATGAGAAATATAGTGCTCCAATTTCTAGCTGAGTCACTGAAGAATTTCGCTCAATATTTGTAAGTCCTCTAGAAGCTGTACTAATGACGTGAAAGTCATTGTTGATGTCTCGCAGTCCTAAAATTCCGGCGTATCCTTGCATTGATGCGTCGACATAAATCTCATATTCCAAATCTTCTCTAGGCCTCTCGAGTAATATGGACTTAGCAAAGAGTTCTTTTACTCTCTCAAAACATTTTTGATGATCCTCTGTCCATCTCCACTTATTATTCTTTCGGAGTAGCTGCCGCAGTGGATCTATTTCAGCCGAATATCTTGGTACGAACTTACTCTGAAAGTTCAATACCCCTAAGAGACGTCTAATTTGTTTTACGTTCTTTGGTGGTGGAATTTTCATTATTGCTTCTATTCTCTTCTGATCAGGTCTTATACCTGGTTCATCCACTACATAACCCAGAAAATTTATTTCCTTGACACAAAATTTTGATATTTGTATGTTTACAGTCATACCATGTTGTTGCAGTTTGTTTAACACATAATGGACATTATTCATGTGTTCTTCAAATGTTTGACTAATGATTAGGAAGTCGTCAATATACTTTATTAAGAAGTCATCTGCAGAATTTCCAAAGATACTGTGAATGGCTCTCAAAAATCCACTTCCTGAGTTCTTTAAACCAAAAGGATTTACACAAAAACGATACTGGATCCCCGAGTATTGAAATGAAGTGTAATCACGCACTTGTGGATCTAATTCCACTTGCCAATATGAAGCAGTGAGGTCAATGGATGTCAGAAATCTCCCTCTTGAAAGTTTCGTAATTAGTTGTTCAATTCCCTCACTTTGAAAATGATCTGGCTTCATATACTTGTTAACATATCTACCGTCTAAAGTTAATCTCAAACTACCATCTCGTTTAATACTCCAGCAGATTGAATTTATATACTGAGAATTACTTTGCTCAATAATCCCATTTTCTAACATGCTATTTATTAGTTGTCTAGCTTTGTCTCGAAGACTTATAGGTAAATTGTCATACTTGTGCCTATATGGTGGTACGTCTTCTACTTGAAATGCATGCTGATATACATTACATCTGCCTGGGATATTACTAAATACTGAACTATTGTTCATCAAAACATCATGAAGGATTTGTTTTTGCGTTATCGTAATATTATAAGCTTCTTCACACTTGTGTATTATTTCCTCATTTCTCTTCTCTTCCCAGCTGTTGTCTGTCTCGCTCACATGGTCGTCTTTTGTTTGAATCGTAAGTTTCTCTACTTTCTCTGGCATTTCTGCTAGCTGTTGAAAATATGGCGTGGTATTCCCTTCATATTCATGTAGGAAGCCACATCCTATAATTATGTCACAAATCAGGTGGTTTACAATTAGAAACATAACCTCAAAATTCTCTCCGCCGATAAGTATGTTAAGTAGAGCTTGTGTTTTTATGACCTGTGTCGTCCTTCCGATTGCAACACGACAAACTAAATTACTAGTAGGAAGAGCCATAATTTTGTTACCTTCATTAATCAAATTTATGTAAAATTTCTGTGAGCAAATTGAAGCTGACGAACCAGAATCTATAGTTGCAATGATCCTTTTCTTCGCAATTTCTATCCTAATATGAGGTGACTCGAAATTTTCTCCCTTATCTTTTGTTGCCTCAATCTTATTACAGGGTGTGTGTGTAGGCATATTATTTGTATTGGTAATGGATACTGAATTATTAAAGACGTCCTGAGAACCTACCACACAGGAGTCTATTAACAGTTTTCCTGGTTACTTCCATGTTCATGTACGGGACTGCCATTCCTAACAGGAGCTAAATCTATCTCATTGTCGCTAACCTTGTTTTGAGTTCCCCTTCCTCGAGTTCGAAATCCTCGATTTCTGAAATTATGTCCCCTTGGCACGTAATTTTCTTGCCGTTTCTCAGATCTTTCCCTGTTATTGTTTTCCCTCCAGTGAGTGAAATTTCCCCTTTGTCTAATGTACCGCCTTCCATAATTTTGCCCTCTTTCAGGCAATCTTTCTGTCCTGACATAATTTATTTGTTCCTGTCGACCTGGTCTCCCATCTAACCTCGATCTTTCAAATTGTGGAACGTATGATTGATACCGTTGTCTGGTATTATTTTCATGACGTCTGTCTTGTCCTCTACTTTGCTGATAACTACCTTGGTAATTTCGTCTATCTCGCACATCTAAAAATCTATGCTCCCACTCTCGAGATATATCTTCTTCCTGTTGTTCCAAAGCTGTCATTAATTCTGTCATCTCATAGATGCTACGTGGTTTTGCAATTAATAATTAATTTTGTATCCTTAAAGGATAATGCCTTGTGAGCAAACTCACAAAATCTTCCTCATTGATTGCAGGTGACAAGTTCCTAACCTGACTTGCATGTTTCAGTAAGTAATCAGTCATTGATATTCCCTCTCGTGGATCAAATTGACCATGACTAAGCATTGCTCGAATTCTGTGCTGTACCGTAACATTCCAAAATCTGTTCATGAATAACCTCTTAAACGATTCATATGAAATTTCACCCCTGATACCATTTGTAACCAATCTAGAGTTTTCTGGTCCAAACATCTTTTGACAACTATCATTTTTAATGCTTCAGGTATCTTTTTAATTTGAAAATACTCTGATAAGTCTGCAATAAACTGTACTGGACTGGAGTTTTCATTAAATTTTGGAAGTGGAAAATCACTTAAGATATGATTGTAATTTTGTAAATTCCCTACTCCCATATTTAAATTCTCTAGTGTAACTTGTGCACTCTGAGTTTCAGCATTAGCTATAGATGAAGCTGCCGCATCACTCACATTATTTGTCATACCTGAGGAACTACCTCTATCATTATTTTGTACATCTGATACATTCACATCACATATATTTGCCCTTAAATTCAATTCTAACCTATTTACAGTACCTTGCAGATTTTCTATTGTCTGTTCCAATTTTTTATTGTTCTCATTTTGAACAGTTTGGTGTTTGTTAATTTCAGAAGTTAGCTTTTGATTCAAATCTTTAGACAAATCTTTAACTTCTTCAGACAATTTATTTCTCTGTGTTTCTGACTCCTTCTGAATTTCAGATATTTCCCCTCTGAAATTAACTTGCACCTGAATTAAATCTGCATTTGTAGCCTCCATCATCTCTCTTAACTCATTTGAAATGCTACTCATTCGGCTACCTAACTCTGTACATTTTACATCAACATGTTCTATTTTATTATTAACCTCACTTTTTTGGTTAGATATTTCCCTGCTCATGTCTACCATTTTCTTTGAAACTTCCCCTATCTCATTTGCTATCATTTCCTGATTTTCATTTCTCATTTTTATTATACTGCTATCTAGCTCCATAAATTTTTTTTCAATTTCTTCCTTGTTTTGATCTAATTTATGCTCTAATTTCTCATTACTCTTACCAATTTCTTCTCTTAATTGATCTGTAATACTCTTACCAATATCTTCCCCCAATTCCCTATTATTCTTTTCCATATTCTGAGTTAGTTTTTGTTCTAATTTCTCATTATTCTTTTCCATGTCTTCCCTGTTTTGATCGATTTTCTTTTCTAATTTCTCATTATTCTTACCAATATCTTCCCTTAATTTCTCATTACTCTTAACAATATCTTTCAGCATTTCCATCATCATACTAGCATCAAAATTAACATTTCCTGCTGTTCTATTCTGACTTTCTTCACTAACATTTCCTCCCTCAAATCCTACATTGTTTGAGCTATTTTCTGTAACCTGTATTGAATTACAGCTAACTGTTACATTATCTCCCTCCATAATTATTTCTTCTGTATTATTAGTGGACATTATTTTCTTTATCCTACCGCTCCTGAGGTACATTTAAATGTTACAATTTTGTTTTCTAAAAAAAAATTACTATACTCTGACCTTTGTGATGCTGTCTGTTGCTGTTACTTTGATGTCCAGCTTCCTGCCCCTCTCTCCTAGGTTTGTATGTCGCTTCTGCGTCGTATCATGATGAATCTACGTCGTTTTGGTGTTCTGTATTTGAATTCCCCTGTTGCCTTTTAATCTCGGAATTACGATGTCCAATCATCCGCGTAGTCTGTCGTTCCTATAGTTGTTTCTGGAATCTGCGTCTTGTAGTTCAGTTCACTGCTCCAATCGCTCCACGTCCTGGTTCATTCTGCTCTTTCCCGGTCATTCTGCTCCTTTCGTGGTCATCGTGCCCCACGTTGGGCGCCAATTTGCGATGGTATTACTTATAATGTTTGTGTATTTGTGTTTACTTCACGCGTTGAAGCCATCTTGTGACGTGATTCATTTGTTAGCTCCATCTGGTGTTAGCAATTTGCGGCAGTATTAGTTTTTTTTAAAAAAAATGCTACTGTTATTTTATTTAATTTTGGTTCTTTGTCCTCCGGCTAGCTATTATCTTTGGTCAAGCACTTCTCTTTATACAGGTTGTGTAAACGGAAGGGAGTCTCTTATCCAAAAATAACACTGATGAAAGAATTTGTTTTACACTTGTATTGTCGAACACATTTACTATCACATTTACACATTGATCTTGACACTCGCCAAACTGAAACTGTTATAATAACTTCATTACTGATAATTCTTAATTCGCGTACTTCAACTTTTTGTATAATTAACTTTATCACACTTGAGATTTTTCATAACTCTGTTACGCGTAACCTGCAAATTGATATCCGACGTGTGCCGTACAAATACTTTCGACGAACTGACTGACTGAAGGCGACGTGTACTTTACAAATACTTCCGATGAACTGTGGAATGCGACGTGTAGTGTACAAAGAATTTTGATGAACTTACGGGGTCTACCTCTAACCTACTCTTTTTATACTCATACACTCCGACATGCCTAAAGATTATAACTGAGCTGCTATTGGCTAATAAAACGCGCCAACATTAGCGTCTATTTTTATATCCAATGAAAATTATGAATACATATGCTCTAGGGAAACGTTCCAGCAAATTCTAAAAGAAAAACGCGCCAACATTACGTAACTTCCTCGTTTCCAATAATGATAAACAGCTCACCCCCTCGCTGCATTATTGCACGCTATTATTGCCAGTTTCAGTAAGGCATTAAAAACTTACTTCTCAACAATAATTACAATAAACAAATATCTCAAATTAATGTCACACAAAAATGCATATTCATACTATAATCACTCTTTACATTTAAATAATTTGTGATACAAATTACTGCATCAAAAGCAACAATCGTTGCGCGGAGTTTGGCATTTTCGATCTCTACTGCTAGTAGCGCCTGCATTTCTGCTTTCTTTTTCCGACGAGAACAGCAGCAGATTGTTTATGGAGTTCCCACATTTGTGTTCGGTAGTGAGATAATATGGTACTCCTGTAAATTGATTTGTGTTCAAATCTGACCGAGCAAAGGGTTCCTCAGACACAGTTACGGAATACTCTAGAAGCAAAGTTTAGGCTGAAGCAGAATCTGTAGTCATTCTGGTGTGGCAATTGAAGCCACTAGTCAGGCAAAAGGATAGAAGGTGATGTCACCAAATGCTTAAAAAATGGAAAATAAATCTTTAAGTAAACCTGAATAATCGACAAAAGATAGGTTTAACGGGAAAATATAGATGTAGAGACTGGTGCGATCAATCTAATCATATTAAATACAAGACTAAACCGGGAAAATTTAAGACAGGTACGAGATCTAAACCATGTCTCTGGCATTAAAACACGCAGAGATCGGCGCGTCCACGTGAGCGATTGAAATGTAGAGGTACGAGATCTAACCAAGTCCCTAGCGTTAAAAAGATGTAGGGACTGGCGCCTCCAACATACTCGTGAATACAAGAATACTATATTTCATAGAGAGGTACGGAATCGAACCATACTTTTCAAATAACTATCGAAAAGCCGGCGCTTCAACCAGATGGTTGCGACTTGAGGACGTAGGTTTAAGGATCAAAAGGTAAAACAATATAAAAAAGTTTTGTTTAACTGCGACTAACGTGCTGAGCAGTACTTTAATGACTTAAAGCGGCTAGTGTGTGGTTTACATGGCAGGGCTCCTAAACTAAATCCTTACAATTGACACTAGAATGAAGATTAAGACGAAGCACAGAGGAACCTGCTGCGCAATCCCATGGTACTTTTTCTGTGTCGACGGGCCCTGACGAAGAAGTGTCTCCTGGTGTCGTGGGGTGCTACGAAATGCTATGCGGGAATGGTTGATCTGCCACTTCCATTCTTGTCATGAACTATAGGTCACCTCTTCAGTGGAGGGGTACACCATCTTGGGGTGGCGATCGCACCGTAATGTTGCGATTGTACCGCTCCTTGGTTTGGTCCAAACAGGATTACGGCAGTTTTATCTACGGCGCTGCGTCCGCCTCTTAGAGCCTATTCACCATGCTGGTATTCGTGTTGCTGTTGGGGTTTTTCGCACCAGTTTTGTGGAATGTCTATACGCTGACTCTGGCGAACCCCCATGTTCTATTCGACGCTCGTTTTTACTCTGTTCTTATGTTGCAAGGTTGGCGGGTCATTCAGGTCACCCTTGTTTTATACCCGGATCTAGCTCTTCATTATCTGCGGAATAGCGCTTCTTCTCGCCCCAGCGGTATCCGGTTTCGCGACCTTCTCTTTTCACGTCACCTCCGACTGCCTGCTGTGGAGCGGTTATCTTTCGGACGCAACTCCAGCGTGCCGGTTTGATCTAGCACTTTCGGACAATGTGCACTCCTCTACCCCGCCGCCAGTGTTTCATCAACTTTTCGCCCAGCTTCTGGGAAGTTACCGGTACTACATCCCTGTGTTTACTGATGGTTTCCAGGTGGGTGGTGCTACAGGTTGCGGTTTCGTCCTTAACGGCGCGACTCACTGATATCGCCTCTTGGACGCCAGTTCTGTTTTACCGCCGAACTCTCTGCCGTCTTTCATTCCCTTCTTTTTATCTCCACTTTAGATCCAGGGTGTTCTTTTATATGTTTCGACTCTTTGAGCGACCTTCATGCCTTGCAACAGTTTCTCGGCTCCTCCACCCTCGTCGTGACACTCATCTCTCAGTTGCTTTGTCGCGTACACCACTTAGTTTTTACATGGACCCGCCGGAAGCAGATGCGCCTGCGAAGTACGCTTGCGATTTGTCGGAGTTTTCCACAGCAACTGTGCCTTATAGAAATGTCCAGCGGTACTTCTGACGTGTTATGTTTTTGGCCTGGCAAGCGTCATGGGAGGCGTTGGCTTGCACACAACCGTGGACTATTGGGGACACCGTCCAACCCTGGCCCACTTCTTCACGGTGATTGGTAGCTATTCTCACTCGTCTATTCTTGGGTCATACCTGCGCCACACATGGACATCCTTTGCGCGTTGACCCGGCCCCTGTTTTGTGCGACATGCGTCGTGCGCCTCTCCGTCTCACATATTTTACTTACTTGTCCGCGATACGCTCGTGAGCGCCGGTCCTTTGGACTAGGTCCTACCCTGCGTTTTATTTTAGACGACGACCCCGTGGCTGTCAAGCACTGCGGTTTGTTTTAGCTATGGATTTCATACGCAGGTATAAGTTGCCTTATTTGCTTTAAACCTTTTTTATTTTCTGTTTTTAAACTTCTAGGCCTGTGTCTATATACTATTTTAGCTTCCTTTTGACTTTTTTGTCATGTGACGATTAGGTTTTGTGGTTTTAAGTTTTGACCTCAGGCCCTAATGGCCTAGCTGTCGACGGGCCCTTAAACCTCGCTCGCTCGAAACTTCTTTTAAGTGAAGTGAGTTTAAGATCCGAACGGGAAACGTTGCTGAAGGAACTACCTTCTTCTGGCGTTGGCGAAATAAGAAAGGGATGTTTGGAATGTTATATGGTGGTTTTTGGAGAAATACGGACACGTTTGCCAATTAGCGATCCAATGTTGTACAAAGAAATGAAATTTGGTATTTGTGCGCTACAATAGCATTGGGTAAGGATAGCTCTGGGTATACAGAATTTCCACATTTAATTAAATATTTCACTAATTATTTCCTTGCAAATAATGTGTGTATAGTGGCGACCATTACGGATTCTTTTTTATGTAAAGAGACATGCAATTTCACGGCAATGGAGACAGTTTAGAGCTAATGTTAAAGATTTTACTGTTGAATTGTAATTTCCCGACATAGGAAAAATCACAAAACTGCTATCAATGTTGTCTCACTGAAACGCAGAATCAGGAAAGAGTTTTTTTAATAGTCACAGATGTGAAAATAAACAAGAGGAACAGAATACGTGATGAAGATCTCGAGGCAATTGCAGTTGTAGGCAGTTGGCTTTCAAGCAAGACTGCCATCTCTCATGCCCGTACCCAGAAACAAATTCAGGGAGGGTTTTCCATAACTAGATCCAAACTTAGCAATGCAGCACACCGTTACCATACCATGTGCCTACTCTGTAGGCAGTATATAGACGTTATGTGGATAAGAAAGTTGCTTGGAGACAATATATAGACAGGAAAAACACACTAGACTGAAGATATTCCACCTTACAGCAGAAAACATCGAGACTGCTTCGAATACCAGGATGTATGTTCATCTTACCTATGTAAGGCGACAATATTAAGTTTCCCTTTTGCTTGTAAATGTGCTACTAGCAGTAGTAGACCTACTGTTATGTAACGACGTTTTCCCATGTTGGTTTGATATGAATTTAAATAAATAAAACTGTCAGAACTTTCGGGGGGGGGTGTTTGAGTGCTAAACCCCCTCCAAATATCGGTCCTGCAATTCGTGTATGGTCACCAACACTTCACAATTCAGACGTTTTTACTTTCTTTACTGCGTATAATAAGTAGGGGAAGTATTGTATTCCACCCAAAAATTCGATACCGAGATTGCTCCGGAAATATATGTTTTGAGGCCCCCTGAATAAAAAAAACATTTTTGGAAACATGTCCGTGTGTGTGCCTGTCTGTGAACAGCATAACTCAGAAACGAACAGTCGAATAAACACCAAACTTGGTATTTAGGTTTAGCATCTTCCAGAGATGCGACACGAAGGTTTTCTTGAAAATCCCCCATCCCAGATTACCCTTTACATGGAACATTTTTCGAAAATTTTAATTTTCTCAAAAATGGCTCTAACGATTTTGATTAAAATATCATATGTTTAAGATATTTTCATGATAAATGAATTGTTTATCTCGAATTTTCTGTGAATGTCTCCAAAAGCATTCTTCATTGTGAGCGACTTTTGCGTAAGTGGTAAATCATAAGAGAGACAAAATTTTACTACACAAAAAATGTAGATCGCGTTAAAATACACAATTTATGTCATATACATTTTTTGTTGTTGAGTGAACAATTTTCGAGATATTGCTTGTTATTCCCTTAAATGTTGCAATACTTACACTCTTTCTCAAATGGGAATCCGTAATTCATTTTTTTTTGTCCTGGTAATGCAAAGAGAATGGAATACTCCACATAGCAACCAGCTCTTAAAATATTTGACTAGGTATCGCTTAAAGCACACCAATTCCCCTTGCATCTACAAGAAAATTAGCAATAAGATTAACATCTAGATATCTCGATTAACATGAAGCATATGAAGAATAAGCGTTTGTAAAAGTAGTTTGTACAAGAGTAGAGAAAGTCAGGTGAGTGTAACACATCAGATTTTTAAAAATTGTTTTGGTACTGGCTACTTTATACACGTGCCGTATTTTCGATAGTTTTATAGGACTGTAATTGCTACCTTTTCTTTTAAATTATATTTAACAAAATTTTAAAGGTGTGAGAAAAATGCTAGTATTGTGGGAATAACTAGATGCATGTTTGAGGAAACTTGAGATACACCATTTGGCAGCACTGACCATCCTGTGCCACTAGCGCTTGCAGAAAGCCAACCGAAGTTGCCCGACGAAGTTCGAGCGAATGCCGAAAATTAACGAAAGGGAACGATCTTTCAGTTCAAGGGGGAAGGTAGTCCATTCCGGCACATTTTGCTCCCATTGGCTGTGGTCAAATACGTAACGTGGAACGTTGGCGCGCGCATTTCGACTGGCAATTGAAAGTGAATACATAAAGCCATGCGTTTCAAAGCAGGAATTTGTACATACATAGTACCAATCGGTTTAAGTTCAGTACCTTCCAAAGATGTGACACAAAGATTTTCAAGAAAATTCCCCACCCAAAATAACCCTTTACACGGAAGAATTCTCGATTTTTGTTTCTGAAAAATGACTCAAACGATTTTGATTAAAATGCCATTGTATTCAAGATATATACATGAAAAATAAAATGTTTATTTTTAATTTTCTGGGAACAGCTTGTGAAGTCCTCTTCATTCGGAAGGAATTTTGTATATCCTTGTGTAACTGGTAAATTTAAGCAACAGAGGAAAATGGGCTACACAAAAAATGTCAATGGGATAGATGGATCTGTTGAATCCCAGTTTTATATGTTATAATGTATATGCAAACTCCACCATCTTCTAAATGTTTTCTTATACAGGGTGAAAGATATTGCTTGAACTGTAATAAAATGGCTAATAGACACAGGCACAAGGAACATAACACACTGTGTTTCATTTTTGTAGGTTTAATGACAAAAATTGTATTGGACATATTTGCACTACTCATTATATAGAATCCATGATTAACGTACGCTTCAAGCAGTACCTTCCACCCTGTATACTGTCCTCCCAAATAATACCCATGCAGTAATAATGAGAATTTCTCGTTTCAAGTGATGTCTTTCTCAAACATGTCTTCAAGGTAATAGAAATTACATGGGAAATTGAAATTTAAGCATAACAAAGTATAAAGTTATAATTTTGAGCTTATTCAAAGTGAATTAATCATCATAATAGTATCAACCTCATGTAAGCACTTTATGTAGGGCAGATTGCATGTGATGGTGATTAACACTTATTTGCTATTGTTGTCCTACTGTAATGCATGTCGAGAAGTTTACTGTTGAAATGGTGATGGTTTACAAATTTTTCTCTCTTAGATAAGACATGACGGGGAGGGAACCCCCCCCCCCCCAAAGGCTGTTCTTGGCATTGGGTATATTCCTACTTACTCTGCATACTTCATAATTGTATGATGTGTTCAATTTCCCTTGAGCATTGCTCACAGTGGAACCAAATGAAAAAACACAAACAAACATCACTGTATGGGCTCAATTTGCTTTTTTCCCATATGACCTGTCAATAAATTTAAGGTTCCCATGTGCTGTAGGACCTCCACTGTGTTATATCAAATGTTATATATAGAACCTTTCCCAGGAAAAGGAATCAAAGTGTATTTTCTATTCAATAACTGTAAGTTTTACTAACTAGAACTGGATTTGTGTATGCATAAGTGACTTAAGTGCAATTACCTATAAGATCATTCCAATAGATTGTAATAACAGACATTCAAGAGGTTAGAATTTAATGAACATTTTAATTGGGTAGGCCATTCAAATGTATATTAATGTAGGCACATGTTCCTTAAAATACCATACAAATGTATTATACAGTATTATTAAATATGAATGTGAATGCAATGACTCTAAACAATAACAATGTCTCTTTGTGTTTAACCATATCACACCCACTCTTCATAATTGTCAATCACTTTAACATGTCGTTTAGTGTGCCAGTATTAATTGTTTTTTCATATCTTGACTGCAGAAAGAATGTAACAGCACATGCTGGTTTATAAATTTGGGGGCTAGATGAGACACTCGTTCATTAGTATTGCTCTCTGTCCTCCATAGTATTTTTAATTTTAATGTCCCTTTTAACTTCACAGGTTTACAGAGATTGGAGACTGGTGGGAGGGGAGGATGAAGATGGTGCAATTGATGGAATTATGGTGGGGAAAACCAGAGAACATTCATTCTAAGTGCCATTTTATCTACCACAAAATCCCACCTCTGATCCCTAGGATTGAATCCAGGCTTTTTTGTGAGAGGCCATAGTGCTGCCCAATTAGAAGTGTGAATATGAGACAACATTTAAAACAGAGATAGCATTACTCAATACTATCAAGTAATGAAACCAAGAAGTTGTTTTACAAGCCAGCTCCCACTATGACTTCACAAATGAGGTGTATGTAAATAAAGGAGATACTTAAAAAAGAATAACTATTTCAGCAGATATTTTGCCATGCAATACATATTACACATTTATACAATTTAAGTTGGGTGTTTTGTCATAAATATGGTAGCTGACATTTCGATATGTAGAAATCATTCAGCAATAATGTGGTAATACACAAGTTTTATGTAACTATTTGTGCTTCCAAGGCCAGCGCTTAACCGAGTTACCTAGATTGACAAAAAAATTCCCAAGAATATACAGTACATATGGAGAATTTTCTGTTTATGAAATGCCTTAAGTTATTTTGCAATGAAAAGAGCATTATGTCCTAATTTATTTATTTATTTGGTATAACAGCAGGAAATAGTGTTTGAGCACAACACTAATACACATCCAAAATCAAACTATGGATCCCAAAATATTATCATTACATCACATTCAAAATTGAAATAGGTATCAGACATACCCTTTGAGCACGAGTTCTCTTGTTCATTTTACGATATTAGTGTGCAATCCATAAAAATAAACTTTTCGAAATACAGTCCCTAATTTGAACACATTTCAACACTAAATAGCACAAACACACATTTTAACACCTTAACATACTAAGTATAGTTTATATTTAAGGTTAGCTTGTTTTCGCTATATATATTTCAATTCTTAAAACCAACCAACTAAACTTTCGATTCATAAGCTGTCTTCTATCTTACTAGGTTTTCAAGTCATGTTCCAGTTTTAAACATCGAATGCGCGTTATTTGGTACTCAATATTAAATAAGGTATCACTATAAACTCCTACATTTACACAATTGCTCGTTGATACGAAAATTCTGGTTTATTTTTATATTTTCGGCATTGCTATTTTATCAGCTGACTTCCATCTTAGTTTAGTTTCAAGCACAGAACAGCAAACTATTACAAGCCACAGCAATCAGCATGGCAGAGGTCGCGACACCATCCCCCTTGAACTGGAAGATCGTTCCCTTTCGTTCATTTTCGGCATTCGCTCGAACTTCGTCGGGCAACTTCGGTTGGCTTTCTGCAAGCGCTAGTCCTGTGCCTGTTGCCTGATGAGTTTGTTCTGTGTTTAGGATTTAGGTGTTGTCTTGTTGCCTTGAAGTTAAGAATAGGTGTGAAGGTATACGAGCAGCAGTGCAAGAAATAACGGAGATTAGAAGGTAGTGTTTTTAGCTTAATTTGATCCACAGGTTTAAAGTCCCTTTTGGAAATGCACCAGATTAAGTTCAGGGTAATTCTGGTACCCGAGAACTCTATTTACTATAGTGGCAGCGCGGAACAAACATATAATTATTTGATATTTTGTACACGTGTAAAATTAGTAATGCATGTTTACTTTAAGGGTAAATAAAAAGTGAAATATGTATAAACGTGGGTATAACGCACAGAAATATGCGCGGATTGTGCGCGAAAACACAAAAATGAAAGGTAAATCTGCTCTTAGTTCTCTTGGTTATGAAAGTGATGTGTTGTATGTCCTACAGATGACACTGTATGTCATACGCAAGCTCAACAGATGGCACTCTAGGTCATACGCTACCTCGAACACGCAACGCTGGCAACATATGAATAGGCTAAATTGCCCTGCTTGGGCTCACCTAGAAAATGCAGAAGGAAGTGAGAAATAATGGAATAAATTACCTTAGGAGCGAATATCTGGTGCCCACCTGCCCTCCCCCCTTTTTTTTGTTGTTGTCTTATATAGGTTAATTGCAATGGGAACGAAGAAATGTGGCCATCTTTACGATAACAGTGACGCTCATTGGAAGTGCCAACTGAAGTATGGAATTGGGGAATCCGCTAAATATGCGATGTATTGTTGTTACTACTACTAATTATTATTATTATTATTATTATTATTATTATTATTATTATTATTATTATTATTATTATTATTATTATTATTATTCGTGAAGTATAGCAGAAGAAAAAAGCGCAACGCATTCAGAGCAAGCTGTGCAGAAGAGGAAAGAAAATCGCGTGCATGCGCTGTAAAAATAGCCTGTACACAGTTACAAGAGAGTACATGGGTGGTGAAAGCTTCAGGAATTCCTGGTGCAGCATGGAATTATCAATGAACTATATATCTGCGATGCATGAGACGAAATTATTCCATTAAAATGGAGGAAAGGAAGACAGATGTTTGTCATATGCCAAAAGGGTCACCCAAGGAGGAAACCAAGTGCAAGAAAAGGTAGTTTCATTGGTGACGCACATCTCTCTCCACAACAAATATTACATTTTTGTGTAATGTGGTGCATACTGGATAATCCCAGAACTGACACAATAATGTGTGAGATGAATGCAAACTCGTATACCGTTGTGAACTGGTCTAACTACTGCCGAGAAATCTGTGTGAATTGGGCCCTACAAAACCGCAGGCGAATTGGAGGAATCGGAACTGTGCTTGAAATTGATAAATCCAAGTTCGGACATAGAAAATACAACTGTGGGCATCACATCGAAGGTTAATGGGTGTTCGGAGGTGTCCAACGAGAAATAAAGTTGAACTTCTTCCTTGTTCCAGTGGAAACCAGGGATAAGCAAACATTGCTGCGTATTATCCAAGACTGGATTTTATCCTGAACCAATAATATCAGACTGCTGGAAATCATATGATACACTCCAAGACGAAGGCTTCCAGCATCTTCGAGTGAACCACTCCGTGGAATTCGTCAGCAGCTGCACTAGCGGACATATCCACAGGATTAATTTACAAAGACTGGCAGGACAGGCGCTCTCAATCCATACAAACACAATTGAGTCCAAGTGGAAAGACTGCAAGTATTCAATTCCCGTTTTCGGATGAAAAAAGGAACATTTTGCAGGTTATCTAGCTGAATACTTGTTCAAACGGACGTACAATAAAAAAGACAGGCTGCACCATCTCCTAACAGAAGCAGCGAAATACTGTCCGCCAGAAGTTGAAGTGGTTTTATTCCTGTTGTGAAAGTTTGATTAATTATGTGTTATTTCTCTTAAGATTTTAATAACTTGTTCAAAAGCACGTAGTATAAAAAAGACAGGTTGCACGATATCCTAACAGAAGCAGTGAAATACTATCCGCCAGAAGTTGAAATGCTTTTATTCCTGTTGTGAAAGTTTGATATATTATATGTTATTTCTCTTAAATTTTTAATAAAGAAGTTCCTTTACCCTAACACTGGTAGAAAGGTTAACCTAACTTAATATAAAAAAAAACCCAACGTAAGGCTAACCATGCATGAACTCAGAAACGTAAGCTTATATAAAAAAAACCTAACCTAAGGCTAACCTTGCGTGAATTCAGAAACCTAACGGAACAAGTCTAAAATACTGCGACATGAACTTGTGCCATTCTTCCCCTAAACCAGGATAATGTGGAAAGTTGGGGTTTTGGATTTGCTCGCGTGCTTTGATGTAGCTATTGACGGCTAATTAACCTAAGTTTTTATAAAAAAAACAACCTAACCTAACCTCCCGAAAATCACAAACATTAGGTTTTATAAATAAGTAATCATAACCATCATTAAGGAACACACGCGAGCGAAGCGAGCGTGTTTTGAGGTAACTACTGACTGCTAATGAACCTAAGCTGTTACAAAAAAAAAAAAAAGAAAAAACAAAAACTAAACCTAACCTAAACTCCTGTGAATCAGAAACCTTAGGTTTTATAAATAGAATTACATACCCTTTCCACTGCGCCGTCTGTTTAACACTAGCGTTAATCCTACACTTGCATTTGTCAGTGGCTATCTTCACAAGAGACAGACACACATGTGTTATAGTGCAAAAATGGCATATAGCCATGCCGCGGTATTCTAGACTTAAGCCAAAAATGGCCTAACCTAAGGCTTACCCTGCGTGAATTCAGAAACGTAAGCTTATATAAAAAAATCTGATGTGTTACACTCACATGACTTTCTCTACTCTTGTACAATCTAATTTTACAAACGCCTATTCTCCATATGCTTCATGTTAAACGAGATATCGAGATGTCAATCTTATTGGTAATTTTCTTGTAGATGCAAGGGAAATATGGTAGCTTTTAAGCGATAGTCAAATATTTTAACGCTGGTTGCTATGTGGCGCATTCCATTCTCTTTGCATGTCCAGGACATAAAAAAAATGAATAACGAATTTGAGAAAAAGTATAAGTATTGGAAAATTTAAGGAAATAACAAGCAATATCTCGAAAACGGTTCACTCAACAAAAGAAATGTATATGACATAAGTTGTGTATTTTAACGCGATCTACATTTTTTGTGTAGTAAAATTTTGTCTATCTCTTATGGTTTACCAGTTATGCAAAAGTCGTTCACAATGAAGAATACTTTTGGAGACATTCCCAGAAAATTCGAGATATACATTTCATTTCTCATGACATTATCTTAAACATATGATATTTTAATCAAAATCGTTAGAGCCATTTTTGAGAAAATTAAAATTTTCGAAAAATGTTCCATGTAAAGGGTAGTCTGGGGTGGGTGGATTTTCTTGAAAACCTTCGTGTCGCATCTCTGGAAGATACTGAACCTAAATACCAAGTTTGGTGCTTATCCGACTGTTGGTTTTTGAGTTATGCTGTTCACAGACACACACACACACACACACACAGACACACACACGGACATGTTTCCAAAAATGCTTTTTTTGGATTCAAGAGGTCTCAAAACATGTATTTCCGGTGAAATCTCGGTATCGAATTTTTGGGTGGAAAGCAATACTTCCCCTACTTACTATACGTAGTAGAGAAAGTAAAAAACCTAACCTAAGGCTAACCTTGTGTAAATTCAGAAACGTAAGCTTATATAAAAAAACCTAACCTAAGGCTAACCTTGCGTGAATTCAGAAACGTAAGCGTATATAAAAAAAACCTAACCTAAGGCTAACTTTGTGTGAATTCAGAAACGTAAGCTTATAAAAACAAAAGCCTAACCTAAGGCTAACCTTTCGTGAATTCAGAAACCTAAGCTTATGTAAAAAAACAAAAAAAAAACAAACAAAATGAAACCGAGAGAGTTGGGGACATATTTTTCTGCCTTTGGCGTCATTACTTATTGATATGTTGCTAGCATTGCGTTAAAGCCAGAGAATGACATACAGTGCCATCTGTATGACATACAATGACATCTGTTGGACATACAAGATATCACTTCCGTGGCTAATGAGGGCCCAAGAAAGGCAACTTACCCGTATATTTAATGTCGCCAAAGCCCCGCATCAGCAAGGAAAGTTCCAGGGGAATGAAGGGCAGAGGGGAAATTGCTGATTAGACACTGTCCAAACCCTGCCTACTTGCTTATGTCACCCTTATTTATGACACACACGACAGCTCAGTTGAATAGTTTTACTCCTTGCGTAGCATGCGCTCTCCGTCACACATTCACTGTCCTTGTCGCACTTTTTCCAAACAGACAAGGGTAGCACATTCCTGCCAGGGACTTTCTTTCTATTGGCGAACAGTACAACCTTAGGTTTTTACTTTCTCTACTACGTATAGTAAGTAGGGGAAGTATTGCATTCCACCCAAAAATTCGATACCGAGATTTCACCGGAAATACATGTTTTGAGACCTCCTGAATCCAAAAAAAGCATTTTTGGAAACATGTCCGTGTGTGTGTCTGTGTGTGTGTGTGTGTGTGTGTGTCTGTGTGTGTGTGTGTGTCTGTGAACAGCATAACTCAAAAACGAACAGTCGGATAAGCACCAAACTTGGTATTTAGGTTCAGTATCTTCCAGAGATGCGACACGAAGGTTTTCAAGAAAATCCACCCACCCCAGACTACCCTTTACATGGAACATTTTTCGAAAATTTTAATTTTCTCAAAAATGGCTCTAACGATTTTGATGAAAATATCATATGTTTAAGATAATGTCATGAGAAATGAAATGTATATCTCGAATTTTCTGGGAATGTCTCCAAAAGTATTCTTCATTGTGAACGACTTTTGCATAACTGGTAAACCATAAGAGATAGACAAAATTTTACTACACAAAAAATGTAGATCGCGTTAAAATACACAACTTATGTCATATACATTTCTTTTGTTGAGTGAACCGTTTTCGAGATATTGCTTGTTATTTCCTTAAATTTTCCAATACTTATACTTTTTCTCAAATTCGTTATTCATTTTTTTTATGTCCTGGACATGCAAAGAGAATGGAATGCGCCACATAGCAACCAGCGTTAAAATATTTGACTATCGCTTAAAAGCTACCATATTTCCCTTGCATCTACAAGAAAATTACCAATAAGATTGACATCTCGATATCTCGATTAACATGAACCATATGGAGAATAAGCGTTTGTAAAATTAGATTGTACAAGAGTAGAGAAAGTCATGTGAGTGTAACACATCAGATTTTTTTTATAAGCTTAGGTTTCTGTATTCACGGAAGGTTAGCCTTAGGTTTAAAGCAACTTTTTTGTTGAACTTTTAATGCAAATAAAATTTTCATATAAGCAACTTTCACAAACACAATAACCAAATTACGTTTTGGTGGATAGTCTTTCATTGCTTCTATTAGTAGATGGTGCAGCCTGTCTTCTTTATTGTAGGTATGTTTGAATACGTATTCAGCTAGATAGCCTGCAAAATGTTCCTTTTTTCATCCGAAAACAGGAATTGAATATTTGCAGTCTTTCCACTTGGACTCTATAGTATTGGTATGGATTGAGAGCTCCTGCGCTGGAAGCCTTTGTGTATTAACTGCGTGGGCTTCTCCGCTGGCGCAGCTGCTGACGAATTCCACGGAGTGGTTTACTCGAAGGTGCTGGAAGCCTTCGTCTTGGAGTGTATCATATGTTTTCCAGCAGTCTGTAATTATTATTGTTCGGGATAAAATCCAGTCTTGGATTATACTCTTTCTTGCCACTGGAACAATGAAGAAGTTGGTCTTCATTCCTTGCTGGACACCTACAAACACCCACTGACCTTCAATGTGATGCCCACGGTTGTATTTCCTACGTCTGAACTTGGATTCCTCGATTTCAACTACTGTTCCGATTCCTCCAATTTGCCTGTCGTTTTCTAGGGCCCAATTTACACAGATTTCTCAGCAATAGTTCGACCAGTTTACTACAGTATGCCAGGAGCTTTTCATCTCACACTTTATTGTTCTGCTTCTGGGATTATCTAGTATGCACCACTTTATACAGAATTTTATTATTTTTTGTGGAGTGAGATGTGCATTACCTATAAAACTCCCTTTTCTGGAACTTAATTGCTTCTTTGGGTGACCATTTTAGCATTTGAAACTCAACTGTGTTCCTTTCATCCATTTAACAGAAATAACATCGCATGTATCGCAGAGATATACTTCATTGATTATTCCATGCTGCACAAGCAATTCCTGCAGGTTCTGCAAGTTTCGGATACCCATGTGGTCGTTTAAAATGCTGCACACTGTATTCTCACATCCTCTGCACACCATTTTGATCAGTATTCTGCAGTCTTATTATGAATGCGTTGTGTTTTTTTTTCAGCAGTACCACTACATGAAGAGGAAGAAGAAATAGTACTAAAAACAAAAACTCATCGCATCTTTAGCGGATTTCACCTTTTTCATGTAGGTTGGCATGTGATTTAGGGGACAATATGGCTTTGTTTGTTGTGTTCATTACGTGATTAGTGTATAAAGGTAAAACACCTAAAAGGAGTGAGCAGGTGGGCTCCAGCTATTGAACAGATGCCATCCACTTGTAAACTAACTCTTAAGGTAATTGTTTCACTTTACTATTGCTTTTATAACCATTTGCCAGGAAGAGAACTAAGAGCAGATTATCCAAATGAAACGCATTAACCCGTAAAACAAAACCGTAGATGAAGCCAAACATTGGTTATCCTGCATAATAGCGGCCTGGGCGTGGCTTAAGGAGTTCGAGCGTTCCCAACCGTACGAAATGAACGCACGGAAGATAACAACATTGTAGCGCAAAATTTGGGATGCGGCGTGGTTATTTCACTCACATACAATTAAAGCAAGCACAAAGATCAGAAAACCAGATGAAGGAATTTTTGCGTTGTTTGTTATATTGCATTGAAGCCCACTTATTGTACAGAGACAACCAAACCCGCATGTTGAATCATATGCAGTGAAAATGCTTTTCTTTCAGGGCAAACACATTATCGCACATATATGTTATTACACAGAAGCAGTGGCAGCATTGTTGTCATTGTCCTTGAGCCGCAAAGCACACATTGTTGTGTTAATGTACTGCAATGAGGTGTCAATGGGAAATCTGATGAAGACATGTAAATTAGGTGAAATATCAGGAGCATACATTATTACACAGAAGCAGTGGCAGCATTGTTGTCATTGTCCTTGAGCCGCAAAGCACACATTGTTGTGTTAATGTACTGCAATGAGGTGTCAATGGGAAATCTGATGAAGACATGTAAATTAGGTGAAATATCAGGAGCATACATTATTACACAGAAGTAGTGGCAACATTGTTGTCATTGTCCTTGAGCCAGGAACACACATTGTTGTATTAATGTACTGCAATGAGGTGGCAATGGGAAATCTGATGAAGACATGTAAATTAGGTGAAATATCAGGAGCATACATTATTACACAGAAGTAGTGGCAACATTGTTGTCATTGTCCTTGAGCCAGGAACACACATTGTTGTATTAATGTACTGCAATGAGGTGGCAATGGGAAATCTGATGAAGACATGTAAATTAGGTGAAATATCAGGAGCATACATTATTACACAGAAGTAGTGGCAGCATTGTTGTGATTGTCCTTGAGCCAGGAACACACATTGTTGTATTAATGTACTGCAATGAGGTGGCAATGGGAAATCTGATGAAGACATGTAAATTAGGTGAAATATCAGGAGCATACATTATTACACAGAAGTAGTGGCAACATTGTTGTCATTGTCCTTGAGCCAGGAACACACATTGTTGTATTAATGTACTGCAATGAGGTGGCAATGGGAAATCTGATGAAGACATGTAAATTAGGTGAAATATCAGGAGCATACATTATTACACAGAAGCAGTGGCAACATTGTTGTCATTGTCCTTGAGCCGCAAAGCACACATTGTTGTATTAATGTACTGCAATGAGGTGGCAATGGGAAATCTGATGAAGACATGTAAATTAGGTGAAATATCAGGAGCATACATTATTACACAGAAGTAGTGGCAACATTGTTGTCATTGTCCTTGAGCCAGGAACACACATTGTTGTATTAATGTACTGCAATCAGGTGTCAATGGGAAATCTGAAGACATGTAAATTAGGTGAAATATCAGGAGCATACATTATTACACAGAAGTAGTGGCAACATTGTTGTCATTGTCCTTGAGCCAGGAACACACATTGTTGTATTAATGTACTGCAATCAGGTGTCAATGGGAAATCTGAAGACATGTAAATTAGGTGAAATATCAGGAGCATACATTATTACACAGAAGCAGTGGCAACATTGTTGTCATTGTCCTTGAGCCAGGAACACACATTGTTGTATTAATGTACTGCAATGAGGTGGCAATGGGAAATCTGATGAAGACATGTAAATTAGGTGAAATATCAGGAGCATACATTATTACACAGAAGTAGTGGCAACATTGTTGTCATTGTCCTTGAGCCAGGAACACACATTGTTGTATTAATGTACTGCAATGAGGTGGCAATGGGAAATCTCATGAAGACATGTAAATTAGGTGAAATATCAGAAGCATACATTATTACACAGAAGCAGTGGCAGCATTGTTGTCATTGTCCTTGAGCCAGGAACACACATTGTTGTATTAATGTACTGCAATCAGGTGGCAATGGGAAATCTCATGAAGACATGTAAATTAGGTGAAATATCAGAAGCATACATTATTACACAGAAGCAGTGGCAACATTGTTGTCATTGTCCTTGAGCCAGGAACACACATTGTTGTATTAATGTACTGCAATCAGGTGGCAATGGGAAATCTCATGAAGACATGTAAATTAGGTGAAATATCAGAAGCATACATTATTACACAGAAGCAGTGGCAGCATTGTTGTCATTGTCCTTGAGCCAGGAACACACATAGTTGTATTAGGCCCGATTGTATAAATATCGCTGACTGGAGATCAGTTTTGATCTAAGGTTAGAACATGAACTGAGATCAGAGCAGAATTGCATTGTATAAAACTAATCTAAGATCAACTGTTCTCAGTTCATCTTTGATCGCAGTTCGTAAGATAACGTTTGGCAACGTCGCAAAACAGCTGAAAGGCGCTGTCCCCGGGCAGCAGCACTCACTTGTTTTTCAGCTTTGGATGCATTCGATAGGGCGCAGGACATTAATCAAAATGGCGGAAAATAAGAAACTAGACCGTGCGTTAAATTTCACACGCGAGGAGAAAGATATGCTCGTGGATACGGTAATTAGCAAATTTAAGCATGTAGTGGAATCAAAAAAAACAGATGCTGTTTCAGTCTTTGAAAAGGAGACCGCATGGAAGGAAATCGCTGAGGATTTTAATTGTAGAATTACAAATCGACCCAGCCGCACCTGGAAGTCTTTAAAATTATGCTACGAGAACATAAAGAAAAGAACAAAAAAAGCAATTGCCCAGGACAAGGTAAGTTAAACATCGAAATTCACAAATTATTCTGTGATTAAAAAGGATAGAGTATTTTTAAGATGAGGTTATGTTACACTTTGACCGTTGTGCAGTAATGTTGGCATTTGTATTTCAAATGAATAAATATACATTTTTTTTCAGGTTGAGCTGCACAAAACAGGAGGGGGCACTTTTAATCCCTCTGTCGATGAAACCAGCCAGAAACTAATGGCCGCATTGAGCCCGCAGTTCATTCCGTTGGCAAATTGTTATGACGACGATTTGAACTTCCATGCCGGGATTGTAGGTAAGTGGTAGCTTTTACACATGAAAACCCGTGTGTGTGGTATGTGTGCGCGCGTGCGTGTGTAATTTTCATTGGGAAAATTATATTAAACTAATCGAAACCTCAAAAAATGTTAATTCCAGGAATGTAAGAAACCAGAATATAGCAACATTCACTGTTTCAAAGCTGTAATCTAACCAAGAATTTAATGGAAACAAAAATGCACATATTGTGTAAGGGAACAATCTTACATTCGTACTATATGATAACTAGATGTATCTTGCCTAACCTAAATTTGTTCCTTTTGATTCATTAACAAAGTAAGCAATCTTTTTTCTGGCTATGATGCAAAAAAGCCAAGAACTGGTTTCATTCGAGACCAAATCCTAATCCATTTTGTTCTGCAAAAACTTATGTTTTGGAGTAAGTTTTAGGATATTGTCGACAGTACTAGAGCTGCTGGGAAATGTAGGCCCAGTGTGATGGCTGCGGAAGCAATAGAAGTTTTCGTGCCTAGTAAAGAAGCAGTTGACAATGAGGGAAATCGCCCAGGAAACTAGTTATACATAATTATGCACCACAAATAACAAAAATTTCATTCCATTAAGGTTTAAGTAAGCCTTATTTTCCCCTGTTGCAGTACCAGAAAGCTGCACTTGTACTAAGCTAAGTAACAGTGCATTTTACAGACCATCCATAAATAGTTTTTATTTTCTCCACGTTCTACCTGTGTTAGAGGAACTATTGTGTTCCACCCAAAATTTGATAGAGATGTCCCTGAAACTCTGTTCTGGGAATATGTGGATAACTCAAAAACCACGACAAATACCAAATTGAATATTTAATAATATATATTATTGAAGGTTTTGAATAATGGTTTTGATGGAATGTTACATGAACTACTCTTTACCTGGAAGAGCTTTTGTTATTTTTGTTTTAAAAAATGGCTCCAATCATTACAATATATTGCATTTTCTGAGGATTTTCTGCAAAATTCTCTTCACTCTGTGTATTTTATGTAATTTGGAAACCATAAGAAATAGGAATAAACGTACAATGTGGAAAATGCAAATCTTAAAAACATATGCATTATATATGAAATTCTTCTCTGGAATAAGCAGCAATATCACTTCATGTAATAAATAATTTGGGTTTATCCAATTAAAGGTTATATGAATTAACAGCAAAACTGAAAACTGCACAAATATTTTTAGGGGTATCTTTGTTCTGTCAGAAGTAAGCTTAGATAGCATATTACACAATGATAATTGTAAAATTCAATGAAATATGCGTAATGTTTTGCCAGAAAGTTGTCGTACTTTAGGCACTGTATTCACTTTTACTACTAATTTGATTTTTCAAAATCTGAAGAAACCTTTTGGATTACATTGTTCTTTGTGATTGCTAAACACAAATATCTCACTTTGCAACCTGAATGTGAATAAATACTGTTATGCAAGCATATATTTAGCTTGTGTCATACTACCTCAACTATCAGAATATATTTCAATCAACATTTCAGTTAATAAGAGGTGCTTCTAGTATGTTTATTAACCCATTAGAAGCACTTTGTGTTCTCACATCAGAGCCAAACATCTTGCTTCCTTTGTCACGCATTATGAAATCAGCACAACCTGCTGGAGGCAAGTGCATACAAAACGGGCTAAGATTGACTCTGCAACATCAGAATATTAATCTGTTACGTTTTAAGGATGGGTTGAGTACACTAATGTATTACTGGTTTTATTATAATCTGATTTAATGTTTTCTTTTTTGCAGATGAAAGCGATGCAATCCAAGCAAGCAGTGTTAAGGGCGATGTTCAGGAGGAAGGATATGTAGAGATTCTGTTTCAAGAAGAAACAGCGAACATGGCTAATATGGAACAAGTAAGAAAATATGTCATTTCTAACAAAACTGGGTTGTATTAGCCTAAAGGCAAGAAAATAATTTTTCATGTTCTTTCAGGCACCTCCAGCAACATCATCAAAGGCGGGTTGGAGGACTTCCAGTTTAAGGAAAAGAAGTGAAAGTGTTTTAGAAGAGAAATTGCAATTTTACAAAAGATGACGAGAGTGTCTTGAAATAGAGCACAAAGTGAAAATGGACACGTTGCTCTTAGAAAAAGAACTCAAGCAACTTGAGGTTTTACAAAAAAAAAGGGAATTAGGTTTAAGTGATTAATTTGTGTGTGAGTGTTTGAGAGAGAGATAGATTGATTCATTGCATTACATTGTTTTAAGGATTATGTTTGTGTGTGTGAGAGAGAGAGATAGATTGATTCATTGCATTATATTGTTTTAAGTATTATTTTTGTGTATTTGACGAAGCTCACCGAAACCTGAATTGCAATTATGTATTGCAATTGTTTACCTTGTTTATATTTAAGAGATTTCTGCAATGTCATATTATATTTCTGAAGAGTATATCTTCCAAATCTTAGTATTGCGAGCAAATTTTTCACTAAAAGATTCGCAAGAGAAATTGGTGTTTGTACTCACTGTTAAAATGATTTGCATTGTGTTCACATAAAACCGAGATTCGCCTTCGGACCAGAGTAATATAGGATATTCAAAAATACTTTTTAGCAGATACATTTCTACCAGATAAGCACAAAAAGTTTAACAATCCTTTTTATAGCTGGCCCCGTAGCTCAGTTGATAGAGCACCTGCCTGCTGTGCGAGGTGTCCCATGTTTGATTCCCAGCTGGGGAGTTGGGAATTTTTTTCTAGCTACGATTATTTCCTATCCTCCCTAGAGTTTGGAAGAATGAATGTGTGTGTGATCTAATGATTAAAACCCAAAAAGTGCAAGAAATCCGACGGCAGAATACGAGTTAACACCATTGCCAATAGGCAGTAAGTTCCAAAGGAAAGGCCGCCAATAAGGCCAATGTAGTTATAGTTAAAGGCAGAGCACAAATGGAACTAAAAAAAAGTCCTTTTTAAATTGCTGAGCATTATATTATACCCCAACAAGTGCATGATGAACACCTCACACCATTTTCTGCAAGAGGACTTGCCTCTAAAACATTTTCTTTCTGTAATTGATAAACTGTGCAAATAAGTGAATTCATTAGAAAGTTTGTATTGTTGCCATTTACAATTTCTTGTCCTTTCAATTATACTTTTGCACCACATTATAAAAAATGTATCTTAAAATCACATTATATAAAAGAAGCCAGCTAAATTTGACAGATCTTCATTGTTAGGTGTTAAAAGTTTTCCAAGCTCTGAAAACCTATGCTCTTTCAAGATCTTTATTGTGCTTATTCCTTTTAGAAATGAACAAAGTTAAGTCAAATCTTTGTCTCATTGTTTTAAAAGCACTGTTTAATTACTTATGAGCACTTTTCTTACGAAGTGAAAAAAAGTATTTTGGTGAAGGATGCGGTTTCATTATTCTTTTCTAAATTGGAAGCATTTGCACAACTCTTTGCTTGAAATCTCACTTAGTGAAACCATAGAAACCTTTTAGGTCTCTACACAAAGAGTGTATACGTGAATTAACTAATATAGTTAATAGAAATTCCAATCTCAGCAACCAAGATGTCACATTCTTTAGAAAATACACAGAATCCTATGGTACTGTTCTGTTCTAACCTTTTCACCCTTTCATACTCAAATTCCTTCATGGTGTCAGAATAGTGCATTGTTCTTAGATAGAGAACATAAACATTATTCTAGACCTCTATGACACATTTAGGAAGTATTCACTATTGATATTTCCAGAATTTACCACTCATAAATGATATTTCATTTGAATTTTAACTACATTACATTGTGTATGTATTTGTTATTGATATTGGGGACAAGTCTATCCTGGGACATTAGTATTAATTTCAGAGGCTGCTTCTCCATTAATGCTGAAAATGTCGGCAAAATTGAAATTTGTATCAGTTGGAAATTAAGTAAAAAAGAACATGACAAAATACTTTTAAATTCATGAATTACTTCATAAATATCAGAGCAATTAGAATGCTGAATACAAAACTAGTAAGTATAAGAATAAAACTTGTATTTTTCACCATTTCCCTTAAGCTAATCATATGAAAACTACCTCTGGTAACAATGAACCTTCAAGTTTTACATTTTCTAGGTTTTTATTTAATTACTACATAACAAAGGATTTTCTCGTGTGAAATGTATAAGGCTTCCAATGAAATTTATTACTCTATTACTTGTAAAGATTCATAAAATGAGTTAATAGAAAAGAATATTTTGTCATTATTATCAGTCTAATAAGAATTACTTGTACCATTCATTCACTAACATACGGGTAATAGAAAGCAATATTTTGTGTCATTACTATCATTCAGTTAAAAATTACTTGTAAAGATTTGTTTGAAACATATGTGCAATAGCAATAACCTTGTCTGTCATTACTATCATTCAAACAATTACTTGTAGTCATTAATTATTAAGCATATGGGTAAATAAAAGCATACTTGAACATTGTACTACATTTTATTCCAAACTTTCATATGAAGTGTGAATGTTTAGTTTCTGGACTTTGTGACACTCATCACTTTAGCCTTTCTAATAGCCATCACGCCTCAAGGAAATGGTGAATGCTATGGTTTCCAAGTTTATCTCAAAGCTAGTGAGAATGTGAACTGATCCTATTGCAGTCACATTTAAGTTCATGCTTTAGTACGAGTATTCTATAATGCTCCTTGAACAAAGTCTGCAATGCTAGCACATCTCTTAGAGCATGCTACCATTATATATCACTTCTATTTATTCACATTTTAATGTGTTCTGCTGTGCAGAAGGTCTGACAATTTTTCTGTTGTAGGAGAAACAATTAAAGAGAGTGGTTGGTTTTAGTTACAACCTTCACAATCTACATCTGCTGATTATATACATGTATATTCTTAAAACTATTTTGGAATTTTTTTCCTGCCCCCTTTTTGTTTTGTATATTCAGCATGAACATTTTATAAAAAAAAATAATTCTTTTACAAGTAAATTATACATGAGCAGTTTTCATCCATGCTAAGTTAATAGTCATGTGGGATAATACTATTATAGTGGAATCGACAAGTCACTGAAAACTAGGAAGATATGTTGTCTCCGAGTTTTAAGCTTATCAGTGAATTTTTGATAAAATTGAACTCTATTGCACATAATACAGTCTCAATCAAACAAGTTGTATACTTCTCCAATTAATGTATTTACACTTCAATACATCTTTATTTCTCACAAATCTGTAAACAGATTTTGGATAAACCAGCTTTTTTCGACTATAACAGTCATAAGTGCAAAAACACATCAGTTTGTCACTATGTCGGAGGTGTGCAAACTTAAACAGCTGGCTTTCTTATACCGTCTCTAGATGAACTTGAATTGAGGTTATCTTTATCGTCTATTTGTATGCTGCAGTAGAATGTGTACAATCAGCAAGTCCAAACTGAAAGCTGTTGCACACAAGAGCTTAAGATATCCTCTGCAATGTCAAAAATTAATGCATGCTATGTTTTAAAGTTGTGGCCATGGCATTGGATTTTTCAAGTTTGATTCTACCCTTCCAACTTAGCCTTCACATGACTCATATGAAAGAGCAATTAATACACACTTGATATTAAATTTAATTTCTTTTGATTATTCATATTTATTAACAACATTTGTAGCTAATATAAAAGAAAACAGTTGCTCACAGCAGCATCTCCAATGGCACAGTCTTAAGAGAAAGGTGGTGTGGAAATGTGGGCAGCATTAATACAGAATAAGTGATAAAACATTTCATATTTATTAAAATCGAATAACAATCAGACAGCTCTTGGCAATCTTCAAGACAGGCTACAGATCAGTTTCTCCTGTAAGAAAGAAACATGTCCTTGATAAGATTGTGTTAAATCAAAATACACAAATTTTAATTAGAAGCAGAAGTTAACAAGTATGAAAAAGATCTACAGGAGATAGATTTAAAACTGTGTGGGTTTCTTTTGTATTTTGATACAATATTAAGTACTTACTGGAAATGCTATGAATGTGTGTGTGTGTGTGTGTGTGTGTGCGCGCGCGCACATGCTGTTTTCAAGATTACTGTGATTTTATAATATTAAGCATTTCCAATACTTTTTTAAATTTCTTTTTAAATTTTACGGTATTCATTACAATAATTGCAAGTATTATCTAAATACGCTGTTAATAATTCCTGTGTTTGTGCTCATGCACTCTTTAATAAGATTACTGTGATTTCATAATATTAAGCATTTTTAGTATGTTGTTTCTAAATTGAATAACTTTTTGAATTTAACGGCAATCGGAAGTAATTTCAAGTATTATTATCTAAATACATTGTTGATAATTGCTGTTCTCACAGCAGTATTATCTCTCCTGTTCCCCTCATGTACATCTGGCAGTGGAATTTCCTCATATACTGCTCTTGCAGCAAGTGCAGCCTCATCTAGCTCAGGGACCTCATCCATTGCCTCTATAGCGATGTTGTGTAACACAAATGATGCTACAATGATCACAGGTACACGAAGTAATTTCATTCTCAGCCCCATGCTAAGGCAAGGAAATCTTCTCTTGACAACTCCAAAAGTTCTTTCGATCGCAGATCGAGCTCTCCTGTGGGAATGATTATAAGCACGCTCTGCATCAGTCTCTTCATGTAGCACTGGGGTTAACAAATAGTGACAACACCGATAACCACTGTCTCCAAGGAGCACACCTTCAGGCATTTGCCCAGTTTCAAATTGTGCATGGACCCTTGAGTTCATAAAGATGTTGCTGTCATGGGCAGATCCTGGCCACCTTGCTACAATATTTAAGCATCTGAGCTTTGAATCGCATATGGCTTGAACATTTAATGAAAACCACCCATGTCGGTTTCTGTAAATCTCGGCGTTATTGCCCCCAGGAGAAGTTATTGGTATATGAGAGCAATCTATTGCACCCAAGACACCAGGGAAGCGACTTGCGTTGAAAAATCCGCGTTTGTTGCGTCTTGCTTCATTCCCTGCAGTGGGCATTTTAATAAACTGGGGTTTAAGCCCAGCAATGAGGTTGGACACGCGATGAATTACTCGGCAAGCTGTTGCTGTGTCCACCTGCAACAAATCGCCAACAACCATCTGGAAGGTTCCTGTGGCAAAGAATCTTAAAGTTAATAGAATCATTAACATCGGCGATAATGGTTTATTTCTCCTTGTTGGCCAAAGTAGGTTTTCGCGCAATCTCAGCTCCAAATTTTCCACTGTGTGTTTATCTAACCTGTATCTTATTTTAAATTTTTTATCATTCAAATCCCTCAGAGGATTGCATCTTTCATGGAAGGTGCGAGGAGCACGATGAAGTTCATTATTCTCATCGTCTGAGGAAATATCTGAATAATCCGACATCTGAAAAATCACAAGATAACAGAAAAATTAGAGGTTATGTACGTATAGAATTATATTTGCAAGCAATTAGAGGTTATGTCGTCGAAGGATAAAGATAAAGTTGCAATAAATCCTAATCAACTTTATTTATGAAGGTATATGTGAATGACATTAAAAGCAATTCTGAGCTGCAGAATAAAGAATTACGGAAGCTTAATTTGCTAATTTGGACTACTTGCAACAGATTCCGTACTGGGATGTCTCGCTCTAGTTTTAAGTGAAAATTAACCAAAGGAGGAGATAGAAGTCTATTTTACATTATTTAAAACATTAACGTACCTTTTCGTCTGATACAAAGTGCAAATATGTCCACAAAATCCACTTCTTTTGATAGAAAATTTGCCGAACGCTATTTGATCTCGGATCAGTAACCTTGAACTTAGAAATTTCTCCAGTCAAAAGTTGATCTCAGATCAGGGGACATGATCGTAGTTCAACGTTTATACAATGAAAATTCGCAGGTTCAGCTTGATCTCAGGTTAGTTTTCTCCCTGATCTAAGATCAACTGCGTTATACAATCGGCCCTTAATGTACTGCAATCAGGTGGCAATGGGAAATCTGATGAAGACATGTAAATTAGGATAAATAGCAGGAGCATACATTATTACATAGAAGTATTGGCAGCATTGTTGTCATTGTCCTTGAGCTGCAAAGCACACATTGTTGTATTAATGTACTGCAATGAGGTGGCAATGGGAAATCTGATGACATGTAAATTAGGATAAATATCAGGAGCATACATTATTACACAGAAGCAGTGGCAGCATTGTTGTCATTGTCCTTGAGCTAGGAACACACATTGTTGTATTAATGTACTGCAATGAGGTGCCAATGGGAAATCTGATGAAGACATGTAAATTAGGTGAAATATCAGAAGCATACATTATTACACACAAGTAGTGGCAACATTGTTGTCATTGTCCTTGAGCCAGGAACACACATTGTTGTATTAATGTACTGCAATCAGGTGGCAATGGGAAATCTGATGAAGACATGTAAATTAGGTGAAATATCAGAAGCATACATTATTACACAGAAGCAGTGGCAACATTGTTGTCGTTGTCCTTGAGCCAGGAACACACATTGTTGTATTAATGTACTGCAATCAGGTGCCAATGGGAAATCTGATGAAGACATGTAAATTAGGTGAAATATCAGAAGCATACATTATTACACAGAAGCAGTGACAACATTGTTGTCATTGTCCTTGAGCCAGGAACACACATTGTTGTATTAATGTACTGCAATGAGGTGGCAATGGGAAATCTGATCAAGACATGTAAATTAGGTGAAATATCAGAAGCATACATTATTACACAGAAGCAGTGGCAACATTGTTGTCATTGTCCTTGAGCCAGGAACACACATTGTTGTATTAATGTACTGCAATGAGGTGGCAATGGGAAATCTGATGAAGACATGTAAATTAAGTGAAATATCAGAAGCATACATTATTACACAGAAGCAGTGGCAACATTGTTGTCATTGTCCTTGAGCCAGGAACACACATTGTTGTATTAATGTACTGCAATCAGGTGCCAATGGGAAATCTGATGAAGACATGTAAATTAGGTGAAATATCAGAAGCATACATTATTACACAGAAGCAGTGGCAACATTGTTGTCATTGTCCTTGAGCCAGGAACACACATTGTTGTATTAATGTACTGCAATGAGGTGGCAATGGGAAATCTCATGAAGACATGTAAATTAGGTGAAATATCAGAAGCATACATTATTACACAGAAGCAGTGGCAACATTGTTGTCATTGTCCTTGAGCCAGGAACACACATTGTTGTATTAATGTACTGCAATGAGGTGCCAATGGGAAATCTGATGAAGACATGTAAATTAGGTGAAATATCAGAAGCATACATTATTACACAGAAGCAGTGGCAACATTGTTGTCATTGTCCTTGAGCCAGGAACACACATTGTTGTATTAATGTACTGCAATGAGGTGGCAATGGGAAATCTGATGAAGACATGTAAATTAGGTGAAATATCAGGAGCATACATTATTACACAGAAGCAGTGGCAGCATTGTTGTCATTGTCCTTGAGCCGCAAAGCACACATTGTTGTATTAATGTACTGCAATGAGGTGGCAATGGGAAATCTGATGAAGACATGTAAATCAGGTGAAATATCAGGAGCATACATTATTACACAAAAGCAGTGGCAGCATTGTTGTGATTGTCTTTGAGCCAGGAACACACATTGTTGTATTAATGTACTGCAATGAGGTGGCAATGGGAAATCTGATGAAGACATGTAAATTAGGATAAATATCAGGAGCATACATTATTACACAGAAGCAGTGGCAGCATTGTTGTCATTGTCTTTGAGCCAGGAACACACATTGTTGTATTAATGTACTGCAATGAGGTGGCAATGGGAACTCTGATGAAGACATGTAAATCAGGTGAAATATCATGAGCATACATTATTACACAGAAGCAGTGGCAGCATTGTTGTGATTGTCTTTGAGCCAGGAACACACATTGTTGTATTAATGTACTGCAATGAGGTGGCAATGGGAAATCTGATGAAGACATGTAAATTAGGATAAATATCAGGAGCATACATTATTACACAGAAGCAGTGGCAGCATTGTTGTCATTGTCTTTGAGCCAGGAACACACATTGTTGTATTAATGTACTGCAATGAGGTGGCAATGGGAAATCTGATGAAGACATGTAAATCAGGTGAAATATCAGGAGCATACATTATTACACAGAAGCAGTGGCAGCATTGTTGTGATTGTCTTTGAGCCAGGAACACACATTGTTGTATTAATGTACTGCAATGAGGTGGCAATGGGAAATCTGATGAAGACATGTAAATTAGGTGAAATATCAGAAGCATACATTATTACACAGAAGCAGTGGCAGCATTGTTGTGATTGTCCTTGAGCCAGGAACACACATTGTTGTATTAATGTACTGCAATGAGGTGGCAATGGGAAATCTGATGAAGACATGTAAATTAGGTGAAATATCAGGAGCATACATTATTACACAGAAGCAGTGGCAGCATTGTTGTCATTGTCCTTGAGCCAGGAACACACATTGTTGTATTAATGTACTGCAATGAGGTGGCAATGGGAAATCTGATGAAGACATGTAAATCAGGTGAAATATCAGGAGCATACATTATTACACAGAAGCAGTGGCAGCATTGTTGTGATTGTCTTTGAGCCAGGAACACACATTGTTGTATTAATGTACTGCAATGAGGTGGCAATGGGAAATCTGATGAAGACATGTAAATTAGGATAAATATCAGGAGCATACATTATTACACAGAAGCAGTGGCAGCATTGTTGTCATTGTCCTTGAGCCAGGAACACACATTGTTGTGTTAATGTACTGCAATGAGGTGTCAATGGGAAATCTGATGAAGACATGTAAATCAGGTGAAATATCAGGAGCATACATTATTACACAGAAGCAGTGGCAGCATTGTTGTCATCTTTGAGCCGCAAAACACACATTGTTGTATTAATGTACTGCAATCAGGTGGCAATGGGAAATCTGATGACATGTAAATTAGGATAAATATCAGGAGCATACATTATTACACAGAAGCAGTGGCAGCATTGTTGTCATCTTTGAGCCGCAAAACACACATTGTTGTATTAATGTACTGCAATCAGGTGGCAATGGGAAATCTGATGACATGTAAATTAGGATAAATATCAGGAGCATACATTATTACACAGAAGCAGTGGCAGCATTGTTGTCATCTTTGAGCCGCAAAACACACATTGTTGTATTAATGTACTGCAATGAGGTGGCAATGGGAAATCTGATGACATGTAAATTAGGTGAAATATCAGGAGCATACGTTATTACACAGAAGAAGTAGCAGCATTGTTGTCATTGTCCTTGAGCCACAAAACACACATTGTTGTATTAATGTACTGTAATGAGATGGCAATGGGAAATCTGGAGTTGAGTTATTTTTATTTATGGACACTCTTTAACTATTATGATCCTTAGCGTCCCATTCTATATTGGGCGTGAAATACCGGTAATTTTGCTCAGAGGCCTCTTGTAAATTAGGTGAAATATCAGGAGCATACGTTATTACACAGAAGCTATGGCATCATTGTTCTTGAACCACATACACACATTTTTGTGTTAATGTACTGGAATCCTCAATACCTTCAAGAAAATTGAAACAGGCAGCCATTTTGTGCAACTTAAACACAATCAACGGAAGTGATTGTCCAGCACCCACAGTCAAACTTAACCATAACCTCGTTGTCGTCCTCCATGGACTAGTGGTACCGTGCTAGCCTGTAGTTCCCAAGGTCATGGGTTCAAACTTGGCAGAGGGTGATGGATTTTTTCGGGCATAAAAATCCTTAACATGCTTCCTTCAGAAGGGAAGTAAAGCCGGTGGTCCTGTGTCATAGATTTGCGGCACATAAAAGAACCTCAAGCCTGATAAAGAGGCCTCTGAGCAAAATTACCGGTCTTTCATGTCAAATATAGAATGGGGCACTAAGGACCATAATAGTTAAAGAGCATCCATAAATTAAACTCAATTTAATTTAATTTTACTACCTTGTTTAGACCATTGTCGCTGCACCAGAAGGTCACATGTCAAATTGATCACAATCAAACTTGGATTGAGATTGGTGCACATGGCACTAGATATCCAATCCTAACATGACACAGATATGCGACCTTGGCAATCTATATATTTGTGCCATATGTTTTGTATTGTTATGCTTTCCTCTGGATGGTAGACAATTACTTTTCCTTTTTTGTACATGAAAATGTGACCTTGTCTGTGAATATAACCCTATTCCAATTATGGTTGTCATTTTCATCTGCAAATGTGAGGTGACTAGCTGTGATCACTTGTAAGACCTGCCAATGGAGCAAAGAATGCTGTGTAGTGTCACAATACAACGCTGTGCAGCTCAACTCGGGGAAATTAGAATTGTTTCTATTTGCAGACGCATGCTGCAAGGGATTGCTGTTTGTCTCTTCTCAAAGCGCAATATCCTGCTGCCGAGTGAAAAAATATTTTCGACTTGAATCAGATTAACAACTAATATCCTCAGCCATAGATAATAGGGACTTGAGGTGTTCTTGCAGCGTGAGAATCCAGCAATGTTCACTAACATAAGGAGAGATCTCATTGTAGCATGTGTGCACTCAGCCATAGCAAAAGTCACTATGTTGCTATGCATAACTCCAGGGTGATGAGATGAGTGCACATAATCATTTATAGACAGAGTTTGAGTCAATTAAATATCTGGTTTAGTTTTTTAGTTCTAGAATTCTTACTAATATGGTATTTATTTTGAAAGCCAAAAGAATAATTTGTTTGTGTGTTTATGCATGAATGTCTTTAAAATTAACAGATATTTTATGCCTGGAAAACATGAGTCCTAGCCATGTTCTAATTATGAGACACATGTGTGTCACCACTCGGCTACCATGTGTACAAGTAAACTTAAAGGATCTAACTTTTTAGTTATCACATAGCTTTGAAATAAATACATATTGGTATTAAATTGTGTATTGTGAACCCTGCTTCCGATGTTTTCTGAATCAAACTCCCTTTCTGGCTGTTGCTCATTTATTTTGTTTTTTACTGTAGAGTTTTTTTTAAATGTCACAACACAAATTCCTTAACAGGTGTTTGTATTTTAATATTTTGTGTTTGAATACTTCCACATCTGTTACATGGCTACAGCAAGCAACCTTATATCCTCACTTTCACTAGAGAATTCTGTGAATGTTAATAAAGCTAATTTGTACTGTCTGTTAAATGTGCAAGAAACCTTCAATCATCAGCAGGGTCTCCAAGTTAAGCATTGAAAATAAGATTTACCACCTTGGAAAAACATATAAAAGTGCAAAAATATGACACACGTGACAATTTTTCTTCAAGGGTGGTGTACTTCAGTCTTAGCAAGTCAGGCTCTCCGTTTGCATGAGATGGCTCTTTACTCAAGTGGTACAGAACCAATTAAATAGCCATTTGTGCTTTAAAGTTGTTTATATTTAAAAAGCAGTGATGTACAATCAAGGTACAAATTTTAAGAACATAAAATAGAAATAGAGAAACAGAAAATAAAAAAAGTATTATTATTATTACTATTATTATATTTAATTTTTGTTTGTTTGTTTAAATTTCACAGACACATTGACTTAATGTTTCTCGAAACTTTTTTGTGTACTTCACATATGTTTGCTTTAACATTACTTATATTAAGTTTGTTGTACATCTAATTGTATTACTGCTATGTGTTTTTGAATACATTCAGCACATATTTGTGTGTGTTATACCCTTGTTTATGCGCATTTTGCTTTTGTTTCCTTATATAGAAAATGCACATTACTTAGTTTAGTGTTTGGCATCCATTGCTTTTCGAGTTTGTTCTTTTATTTAAAATGCGCATTTATGTTTGTTCCACTTTGTTTAACATTAAGTGACGTTGGTAGTTCATTTAGGCATTTTGTGCCATAATTATTGCAGCCATTGGGCAAATTACCATATTCACTTGAAATTCACAATGTTAATTCAGTTTGTTGTACATACAAGAGGATTCAGGAGGCTGAAGTGATTGTCATATGTTTACAAAGTGGGTTGTCATATGCTCTTTCATTAACATCACAATAAGCAATAGTCCACCTCTGGTGTGTCTGCCTCACATTCAAGTTGTTCCGAGTTTGAATCTCGGTTAGGGTGAGAGATTTGGATAAGGTTATTTTCCAGGATTAATCCAACAGTCAAGAATATTTCGGAAATAATTATTGCCACAGCAAGTTTTTATATAAACGGTGTGTTTCAAAGGTATCTGTTTTTTGTGTAGTAAGCTTATAAAGCTAAACAATGGTGGTTACAAGAAGTCATGTGAATGTAAGACATCAGGCTTTTAATAGTTTTTCCCAATTTAAAATGTTGAATTGCTCCAAACCATATCTTTTGTCATATTTGATAACCTTCAGCCTCTACAACTTCTGCCCCTAACACTTGCATACCAGCCAGTGATGAGGTGCTTAAGACTTCTTGCTGCAGTGCCTGAAGAACCCTCTCACCTGAATCACTGGGCAATCAATGCCTCCTCAAGTTGGCAGCTCTGTCATTGCTGAAGCAATATCTCTGTAACTGGGAAAGATTCTTAACTTTTGCTAATGAACAGTGCATAAAGCAATTTACACGTCCACTCACTTGGACTCTAATCTGAGTAAATGCTACATTTAATAGCTCAATAGCTAAGTTTATGCCTTACGAAGGTTTATCTGATGTGCATTAGCTATCCTTACGCTACTGGACCATCTCGATTCTTCAGATACTTCTTACCACTCTTTTTTCCTTCTCCTTTTGTTCCTTTGTATTTTGGGCATTATTTTAGCAGAAACTGCCTTGCTCGTGGATGCTTTTGTGTCTACTCTTTCTTGAGCTTTTCGAATATGTGTGGAGCGGCTTAGGCACTTACTCGACAGAAGAAATAGCCTGCTCAGAAGTAGTTCCAGAGCAGCTTTGTGTAGGCTTAAATACCTTCTCTCAGTGTTGCAACTGCTAATTGTTTACACAATGTTCCCTTGGAACTTAATTGTACTTGCCCAAGATTGCAGCTTACCTTTAAGCATTCTTTTTTAGCTTTTCCACAGAAAAGGTCAGCTGGATGGTATTGCCCCCCATCAAGAAAGTCAAGACCCTCTGTTACTGTTTTGGGCTTTACTAAGATCCTCTCACTGATATCCTTAACATAGCCATCCAGGATCATTGTCCAAAAGATTAAATTTTCCTCTGCCACCTCCTTCCTATGGCTCAAGATCACCAGCTATACTTTGCAGTGTATAGCATTATCAGCTAGAACTTGTCTGCTAGGTTTCATACCAGAATGGAAGAATTTTGGCCTAAAGGTGTCATTCTTTTGTTCAGGATTCCTTCTTGAACCACTTTTAATTGGTTTGTGCTAGGTAGAGTTTGAGGGAAGTTTTCTGAACGAACTTCCTCCTGGACACTATTAGCCATCAATTTATAGATCAGTTTGGGTGTAGTATTACCCCCTGAAGGTTGCTCCTGCCGTCTGTTGGTCCCTTTCCCAATTGCTCTTTTAGGACATCTCTTCCTTTGTTTCACGAGTTGAGTCATCATGGTAACTCATCGCTGATTGCTCCTCCTTCCATGCCTTGCTCTTCTTGAGTATTTCAACAGCCATTTGCAGCATTTTTTGGCCAACCTATTTATCTTTTAATAGGATGTTTCTTAAACTCTCTTTAGTATTTGGTGACTCATTGACGTAAGCAATTTCTTGCTTCTTGTTATTCTTCTCAGGCCTATTAAGTGGCTTCCATTTCATTGCATCACCATCACTGCAGAAGGAGTCTTTAAATTCCACCTCTACGTTTGATGTGATATAAGGTGCTTCACCTTGATTTATACTTTAATCTTACCCACGAGCACCTGGGGATGACTGCTAACATAAAGCTAGCGCTGCCTTAATGCAGAAAGTCTAATTGAAGAAGGAATTATCATATTAAAGGCCATGAACCCATTTACCAAGCAGTCATTAGCATATGCTGTTCCACCTTGCTTTAGGTTCTGTGTGCACACAAAGAAACCTCCCTTGAACATGAAACCATTCAAATATGCTACTCCACCTTGGCTTAGGTCTCATATACACACAATCAAACTCTCCCTTGTACATGCAGCTATCAGCATATCCTGTTCCACCTTGGCTTAGGTTTCATATACACACAATTAAACCCTCCCTTGTACATGCAGCCATCAGCATATCCTGTTCCACCTTGGCTTAGGTTTCATATACACACAATCAAACTCTCCCTTGTACAAGCAGCCATCAGCATATGCTATTCCACCTTGGCTTAGGTCTCATATACACACAATCAAACTTTCCCTTGTACATGCAACCATCAGTATGTGCTTTTCCACCTTGGCTTAGGTCTCATATACACACAATCAAACTCTCCCTTGTACATGCAGCTATCAGCATATCCTGTTCCACCTTGGCTTAGGTTTCATATACACACAATCAAACTCTCCCTTGTACAAGCAGCCATCAGCATATCCTGTTCCACCTTGGCTTAGGTTTCATATACACACAATTAAACTCTCCCTTGTACATGCAGCCATCAGCATATCCTGTTCCACCTTGGCTTAGGTTTCATATACACACAATCAAACTCTCCCTTGTACAAGCAGCCATCAGCATATGCTATTCCACCTTGGCTTAGGTTTCATATACACACAATCAAACTCTCCCTTGTACATGCAGCTATCAGCATATCCTGTTCCACCTTGGCTTAGGTTTCATATACACACAATTAAACTCTCCCTTGTACATGCAGCCATCAGCAGATCCTGTTCCACATTGGCTTAGGTTTCATATACACACAATCAAACTCTCCCTTGTACAGGCAGCCATCAGTATGTGCTTTTCCACCTTGGCTTAGGTTTCATATACACACAATCAAACTCTCCCTTGTACATGCAGCCATCAGCATATCCTGTTCCACCTTGGCTTAGGTTTCATATACACACAATCAAACTCTCCCTTGTACAGGCAGCCATCAGCATATCCTGTTCCACCTTGGCTTAGGTCTCATATACACACAATCAAACTTTCCCTTGTACAGGCAGCCATCAGCTTATCCTGTTCCACCTTGGCTTAGGTCTCATATACACACAATCAAACTTTCCCTTGTACAGGCAGCCATCAGCTTATCCTGTTCCACCTTGGCTTAGGTCTAATATACACACAATCAAACTTTCCCTTGTACAGGCAGCCATCAGTATGTGCTATTCCACCTTGGCTTAGGTCTCATATACACACAATCAAACTTTCCCTTGTACAGGCAGCCATCAGCTTATCCTGTTCCACCTTGGCTTAGGTCTCATATACACACAATCAAACTTTCCCTTGTACAGGCAGCCATCAGCTTATCCTGTTCCACCTTGGCTTAGGTTTCATATACTCACAATCAAACTTTCCCTTGTACAGGCAGCCATCAGCTTATCCTGTTCCACCTTGGCTTAGGTCTCATATACACACAATCAAACTCTCCCTTGTACAGGCAGCCATCAGCTTATCCTGTTCCACCTTGGCTTAGGTTTCATATACTCACAATCAAACTTTCCCTTGTACAGGCAGCCATCAGCTTATCCTGTTCCACCTTGGCTTAGGTCTCATATACACACAATCAAGCTCCACCTTGTACATGCAGCCATCAACATATGCTATTCCACCTTGGCTTAGGTCTCATATACACACAATCAAGCTCCACCTTGTACAGGCAGCCATCAGTATGTGCTATTCCACCTTGGCTTAGGTCTCATATACACACAATCAAGCTCCACCTTGTACATGCAGCCATCAACATATGCTATTCCACCTTGGCTTAGGTCTCATATACACACAATCAAGCTCCACCTTGTACAGGCAGCCATCAGTATGTGCTATTCCACCTTGGCTTAGGTCTCATATACACACAATCAAGCTCCACCTTGTACAGGCAGCCATCAGTATGTGCTGTTCCACCTTGGCTTAGGTCTCATATACACACAATCAAGCTCCACCTTGTACATGCAGCCATCAACATATGCTATTCCACCTTGGCTTAGGTCTCATATACCCACAGTTAAACTCTCCCTTGTACAGGCAGCCATCAGTATATGCTATTCCACCTTGGCTTAGGTCTCATATACACACAATCAAACTCCACCTTGTATAGGCAGCCATCAGCATATGCTATTCCACCTTGGCTTAGGTCTCATATGCACACAGTTAAACTCCACCTTGTACAGGCAGCCATCAGCATATGCTATTCCACCTTGGCTTAGGTTTCATATACACACAGTTAAACTCCACCTTGTACAGTCAGCCATCAGCATATGCTATTCTACCTTGGCTTAGGTTTCATATACACACAGTTAAACTCCACCTTTTACAGGCAGCCCCCTACATATGCTGTTACATATTGATTTAGCTCTCATATACACACAATTAAACTCACCTAGTACAGGCAGCCCCCAATATATACTGTTACACCTTGATTTAGCTCTCATATACATACAATTAAACTCCACCTAGTACAGACAGCCCCCAACATATGCTGTTACACCTTGATTTAGCTCTCATATACATACAATTAAACTCCACCTAGTACAGACAGCCCCCAACATATGCTGTTACACCTTGATTTAGCTCTCATATACATACAATTAAACTCCACCTTGTACAGACAGCCCCCAATATATGCTGTTACACCTTGATTTAGCTCTTTTATACATACAATTAAACTCCACCTAGTACAGACAGCCCCCAACATATGCTGTTACACCTTGATTTAGCTCTCATATACACACAATTAAACTCCACCTAGTACAGACAGCCCCCAATATATGCTGTTACACCTTGATTTAGCTTTCATATACACACAATGAAACTCCACCTTCTACAGGCAGCCCCCAATATATGCTGTTACACCTTGATTTAGCTTTCATATACACACAATGAAACTCCACCTTGTACAGGCAGCCCCCAATATATGCTGTTACACCTTGATTTAGATTTCATATACACACAATGAAACTCCACCTTCTACAGGCAGCCCCCAATATATGCTGTTACACCTTGATTTAGCTTTCATATACACACAATGAAACTCCACCTTGTACAGGCAGCCCCCAATATATGCTGTTACACCTTGATTTAGCTTTCATATACACACAATGAAACTCCACCTTGTACAGGCAGCCCCCAACATATACAGTTACACCTTTACTTAGGTCTCATATACACACAATGAAACTCCACCTTGTACAGGCAGCCCCCAATATATGCTGTTACACCTTGATTTAGCTTTCATATACACACAATGAAACTCCACCTTGTACAGGCAGCCCCCAACATATACAGTTACACCTTTACTTAGGTCTCATATACACACAATTAAACTCCACCTTGTACAGGCAGCCCCCAATATATGCTGTTACACCTTGATTTAGCTTTCACATACCCACAATTAAACTCCACCTTCTACAGGCAGCCCCCATTATATGCTGTTACACCTTGATTTAGCTCTCACATACACAGAATTAAACTCCACCTTTTACAGGCAGCCCCCAATATATGCTGTTACACCTTGATTTAGGTCTCACATACATAGAATTAAACACCAACGTTTACAGGCAGCCCCCAATATATGCTGTTACACCTTGATTTAGCTCTCACATACAGACAATTAAACTCCACCTTGTACAACCTGCCCCCAATATATGCTGTTACACCTTGATTTAGCTCTCACATACACAGAATTAAACTCCACCTTGTACAGGCAGCACCAAGGTATGCTATTCCACCTTGGCTTAAGTCTCATATACACACAATCAAACTCTCCCTTGAACATGCTGTCATCAGCATATGCTGTTACACCTTTGCTTCGGTTTCATATACACACAATTAAACTCCACCTTTTACAGGCAGCCCCCAATATATGCTGTTGCTCCTTGATTTAGCTCTCATATACACACAATTAAACTCCACCTTGTACAGGCAGCCCCCAATATATGCTGTTACACCTTGATTTAGCTCTCGTATACACACAAACTCCACCTTGTACAGGCAGCCCCCAACATATACAGTTACACGTTAGTTTAGCTCTCATATACACACAAACTCCACCTTGTACATGCAGCCCCCAACATATACAGTTACACGTTAGTTTAGCTCTCATATACACACAATTAAACTCCACCCTGTACAGGCAGCCCCCAACATATGCTGTTACACCTTGATTTAGGTTTCACATACACACAATTAGACTCCACCTTGTACAGGCAACTTCCAATATATGCTGTTACACCTTGATTTAGCTCTCGTATACACACAATTAAACTCCACCTTGTACAGGCAGCCCCCCACAATATACAGTTACACGTTAGTTTAGCTCTCTTATACACACAATTAGACTCCACCTTGTACAGGCAGCCCCCAACATATACAGTTACACCTTTACTTAGGTCTCATATACACACAATTAAACTCCACCCTGTACAGGCAGCCCCCAACATATGCTGTTACACCTTGATTTAGGTCTCACATACACACAATTAAACTCCACCTTGTACAGGCAGCCCCCAATATATGCTGTTACACCTTGATTTAGCTCTCGTATACACACAATTAAACTCCACCTTGTACAGGCAGCCCCCAACATACACAGTTACACGTTAGTTTAGCTCTCATATACACACAATTAGACTCCACCTTGTACAGGCAGCCCCCAACATATACAGTTACACCTTTACTTAGGTCTCATATACACACAATAAACTCCACCTTGTACAGGCAGCCCCCAGCATATGCTGTTACACCTTGATTTAGGTCTCACATACACACAATTAAACTCCACCTTGTACAGGCAGCCCCCAACATATACAGTTACACGTTAGTTTAGTTCTCATATACACACAATTAGACACTACCCTGTACAGGTAGCCCCCAACATATACTGTTACACCTTGATTTAGGTCTCACATACACACAATTAAACTCCACCTTGTACAGGCAGCCCCCAATATATGCTGTTACACCTTGATTTAGCTCTCGTATACGCACAATTAAACTCCACCTTGTACAGGCAGCCCCCCAATATATGCTGTTACACCTTGATTTAGCTCTCGTATACACAAAATTAAACTCCACCTTGTACAGGCAGCCCCCAATATATGCTGTTATATCTTGATTTAGCTTTCATATACACACAAATAAACTGCACCTTGTAAGGACAGCCCTCAACATATGCTGTTACACCTTGATTTAGCTTTCATATACACACAATGAAACTCCACCTTGTACAGGCAGCCCCCAATATATGCTGTTACACCTTGATTTAGCTTTCATATACATACAATGAAACTCCACCTTCTACAGGCAGCCCCCAATAATGCTGTTACACCTTGATTTAGCTTTCATATACACACAATGAAACTCCACCTTGTACAGGCAGCCCCCAATATATGCTGTTACACCTTGATTTAGCTTTCATATACACACAATGAAACTCCACCTTGTACAGGCAGCCCCCAACATATACAGTTACACCTTTACTTAGGTCTCATATACACACAATGAAACTCCACCTTGTACAGGCAGCCCCCAATATATGCTGTTACACCTTGATTTAGCTTTCATATACTCACAATGAAACTCCACCTTGTACAGGCAGCCCCCAACATATACAGTTACACCTTTACTTAGGTCTCATATACACACAATTAAACTCCACCTTGTACAGGCAGCCCCCAATATATGCTGTTACACCTTGATTTAGCTTTCACATACCCACAATTAAACTCCACCTTCTACAGGCAGCCCCCATTATATGCTGTTACACCTTGATTTAGCTCTCACATACACAGAATTGAACTCCACCTTTTACAGGCAGCCCCCAATATATGCTGTTACACCTTGATTTAGCTCTCACATACATAGAATTAAACACCACCGTTTACAGGCAGCCCCCAATATATGCTGTTACACCTTGATTTAGCTCTCACATACAGACAATTAAACTCCACCTTGTACAGGCTGCCCCCAATATATGCTGTTACACCTTGATTTAGCTCTCACATACACAGAATTAAACTCCACCTTGTACAGGCAGCACCAAGGTATGCTATTCCACCTTGGCTTAAGTCTCATATACACACAATCAAACTCTCCCTTGAACATGCTGTCATCAGCATATGCTGTTACACCTTTGCTTCGGTTTCATATACACACAATTAAACTCCACCTTTTACAGGCAGCCCCCAATATATGCTGTTACTCCTTGATTTAGCTCTCATATACACACAATTAAACTCCACCTTTTACAGGCAGCCTCCAATATATGCTGTTACACCTTGATTTAGCCGTCAGATACACACAATTAAACACCACCTTGTATAGGCAGCCCCACATATGCTGTTACACATTGATTCAGCTCTCATATACACACAATTAAACTCCACCTTTTACAGGCAGCCCCCAATATATGCTGTTACTCCTTGATTTAGCTCTCATATACACACAATTAAACTCCACCTTGTACATTCAGCCCCAAAGTATGCTGTTCCACCTTGGCTTAGGTCTCATATAAAGCAATCAAACTCTCCCTTGAACATGCTGTCATCAGGATATGCTGTTACACCTTTGCTTAGGTTTCATATACACACAATTAAACTCCACCTTTTACAAGCAGCCCCCAATATATGCTGTTACACCTTGATTTAGCTCTCATATACACACAACTAAACTCCACCTTATACAGACAGCCCCCAACATATGCTGTTACACCTTTGCTTAGGTCTCATATACACACAATTAAACTACACCTTGTACAGGCAGCCCCCAACAAATACTTTTACACCTTGATTTTGCTCTCATATACACTCAATTAACCTGAACCTTGTAATGGTAGCCCCCAACATATGGTGTTACACCTTGATTTAGCTCTCATATACACACAATTAAACTCCACCTTGTAGAGGCAGGCCCCAACATATACTGTTACACCTTTGCTTAGGTTTCATATACACACATTGACACTCAACCTTGTACTGGCAGCCCCCAACATATACTGTTACACGTTGATTTAGCTCTCATAGACACACAATTAAACTCCACCTTGTATAGGCAGCCCCAACATATAACTGTTACACGTTGATTTAGCTCTCATATACACATAATTAAAGTCCACCTTGTACAGGCAGCCCCCAACATATACTGTTACACGTGGATTTAGCTCTTATATACACACAATTAAACTCCATCTTGTATAGGCAGCCCCCAACATATACTATTACACCTTGATTTTGCTCTCATACAAAGAATTTAACTCCACCTTGTAGAGGCAGCCCCCAACATATACTGTTACACCTTTGCTTAGGTTTCATATACACACATTGACACTCAACCTTGTACAGGCAGCCCCCAACATATACTGTTACACGTTGATTTAGCTCTCATAGACACACAATTAAACTCCACCTTGTATAGGCAGCCCCAACATATAACTGTTACACGTTGATTTAGCTCTCATAGACACACAATTAAACTCCACCTTGTATAGGCAGCCCCAACATATAACTGTTACACGTTGATTTAGCTCTCATAGACACACAATTAAACTCCACCTTGTATAGGCAGCCCCAACATATAACTGTTACACATTGATTTAGCTCTCATATACACACAATTAAAGTCCACCTTGTACAGGCAGCCCCCAACATATACTGTTAGACGTTGATTTAGCTCTCATATACACACAATTATACTCCATCTTGTATAGGCAGCCCCCAACATATACTGTTACACTTTGATTTAGCTCTTATATACACACAATTAAACTCCACCTTGTACAGGCAGCCCCCAACATATACTGTTACACCTTTGTTTAGGTTTCATATACACACATTTACACTCAACCTTGTACAGGCCGCCCCCAATATATGCTGTTACACCTTGATTTAGCTCTCATATACACAGAATTAAACTCCACCTTGTACAGGCAGCCCCAAAGTATGCTATTCCACCTTGGCTTAGGTCACATATACACACAATCAAACTCTCCCTTGAACATGCTGTCATCAGCATATGCTGTTACACCTTGGCTTAGGTTTCATATACACACTATTAAACTCCACCTTTTACAGCAGGCCCCTATATATGCTGTTATTCCTTGATTTAGCTCTCATATACACACAATTAAACACCACCTTTTACAGGCAGCCCCCAATATATGCTGTTACAACTTGATTTAGCGGTCATATACACACAATTAAACACCACCTTGTATAGGCAGCCCTCAATATATGCTGTTACAACTTGATTTAGCTCTCATTAACACACAATTAAACACCACCGTTTATAGGCAGCCCCCAATATATGCTGTTACAACTTGATTTAGCTCTCATATACACACAATTAAACACCACCTTTTATAGGCAGCCCACAATATATGCTGTTACAACTTGATTTAGCTCTCATATACACACACTTAAACACCACCTTTTATAGGCAGCCCCCAATATATGCTGTTACAACTTGATTTAGCTCTCATATACACACAATTAAACGCCACCTTTTACAGGCAGCCCCCAATATATGCTGTTACAACTTGATTTAGCTCTCATATACACACACAATTAAACTACAACTTGTACAGGAACACCAAAAATATACTGTGACATGTTGGTTTAGTTCTCATATACACACAAATAAACTACACCTTGTACAGACAGCCCCCAACATATGCTGTTACACCTTTGCTTAGGTGTCGTATACACACAATTAAACTCTCCCTTGAACATGCTGTCATCAGCATATGCTGTTACACCTTTGCTTAGATTTCATATACTCCCAATTAAACTCCACCTTGTACAGACAGCCCCAACATATGCTCTTACACATTGATTTAGGTCTCATATACACACAATTAAACTCCACCGTTTACAGGCAGCCCCCAATATATGCTATTACTCCTTGATTTAGCTGTCATATACACACAATTAAACACCATCTTGTATAGGCAGCCCCAACATATGCTCTTACACATTGATTTAGGTCTCATATACACACAATTAAACTCCACCTTTTACAGGCAGCCCCCAATATATGCTGTTACTCCTTGATTTAGCTCTCATATACACACAATTAAACTCCACCTTTTTTTTTTTTTTTTTTCAGATTTCAGATTATTTATTAAAGAAATTTGGCCTGGTGCCGGTACAAAGGGCCCGGCTTACAGGCATTAATTTGCATACATTATATTTTACATTTTTTAAATTTGATTATTTTAGGTTTATGCATGGAGATCCATACAGAGGCCAGCGTTAGGCCACCGAGAACAATCTCAGTCTGTATTTTTTTTTTTTGTTTCATATTCTTCTTTGTTTTGAATTTTTTTTTTTTTTCTCTCTCTCAATATATACATATATACACACTCACACACACACACACACACACACACTCACGCACACATACCTGGCCATGCCTAACACGTTCCAGTTCAACCACACGGACTCACACGAACTATTTACACTTCACTACTTACACTTTGTACACTATTTACAGTCCGCGGTTTTGCTGTGCGGCAGCGTGGCTCATGATGTTGTTGATGCGGCGATCGTACGGGCCTCTGCCGTAAGATGGTGCGGCCTGGGGCCTGATGGGATGGGCGCGCGCAGTGACGAGCCGTGAGTGACCTAGAAGTGCCTGATCCTCGCATGTTTTCTATGTTTCGGCTCGCCCCTGCCGATGCCGGAGATAAGGGAGTTTGAATGTCTCCTGATGCGCGCCCATACAGAAGTTGCCCGTTTTGATATTAATTCGGGAAGGACTGGCATTTTACACGCAGCCCCCAATATATGCTGTTACTCCTTGATTTAGCTCTCATATACACACAATTAAACTCCACCTTTTACAGGCAGCCCCCAATATATGCTGTTACTCCTTGATTTAGCTCTCATATACACACAATTAAACTCCACCTTTTACAAGCAGCCCCCAATATATGTTGTTACACCTTGATTTAGCTCTCATATACACACAATTAAACTACACCTTATACAGGCAACACCCAAAAATATACTGTGACACGTTGGTTTAGCTGTCATATACACACAATTAAACTCCACCTTGTACAGACAGCCCCCAACATATACTGTTACACCTGGATTTAGCTCTCATATACACAGAAACTTCACCTTGTAGAGGCAGCCCCCAACAAATGCTGTTACAATTTGATTTAGCTCTCATATACATACAATTAAACTCCACCTAGTATAGACAGCCCCCAACATATGCTGTTACACCTTGATTTAGCTCTCATATACACACAATTAAACTCACCTAGTACAGGCAGCCCCCAATATATACTGTTAGACATTGGTTTAGCACTCATATACACACCATTAAACTCCACGTTGTACAGGCAGCCCCCAACATATGCTGTTACACCTTGATTTAGCTCTCATATACATACAATTAAACTCCACCTTGTACAGACAGCCCCCAACATATGCTGTTACACCTTGATTTAGCTCTCATATACATACAATTAAACTCCACCTAGTACAGACAGCCCCCAACATATGCTGTTACACCTTGATTTAGCTCTCATATACATACAATTAAACTCCACCTAGTACAGACAGCCCCCAACATATGCTGTTACACCTTGATTTAGCTCTCATATACATACAATTAAACTCCACCTTGTACAGACAGCCCCCAATATATGCTGTTACACCTTGATTTTGCTCTCATATACATACAATTTAACTCCACCTAGTACAGACAGCCCCCAACATATGCTGTTACACCTTGATTTAGCTCTCATATACACAATTAAACTCCACCTAGTACAGACAGCCCCCAACATATGCTGTTACACCTTGATTTAGCTCTCATATACATACAATTAAACTCCACCTAGTACAGACAGCCCCCAACATATGCTGTTACACCTTGATTTAGCTCTCATATACATACAATTAAACTCCACCTTGTACAGACAGCCCCCAATATGTGCTGTTACACCTTGATTTAGCTCTCATATACATACAATTAAACTCCACCTGGTACAGACAGCCCCCAACATATGCTGTTACACCTTGATTTAGCTCTCATATACATACAATTAAACTCCACCTTGTACAGACAGCCCCCAATATATGCTGTTACACCTTGATTTAGCTCTCATATACACACAATTAAACTCCACCTAGTACAGACAGCCCCCAATATATGCTGTTACACCTTGATTTAGCTCTCATATACATACAATTAAACTCCACCTTGTACAGACAGCCCCCAATATATGCTGTTACACCTTGATTTAGCTCTCATATACACACAATTAAACTCCACCTAGTACAGACAGCCCCCAATATATGCTGTTACACCTTGATTTAGCTCTCATATACACACAATTAAACTCCACCTTGTACAGACAGCCCCCAATATATGCTGTTACACCTTGATTTAGCTCTCATATACACACAAGTAAACTCCACCTAGTACGACAGCCATCAACATATGCTGTTACACCTTGATTTAGCTCTCATATACACACAAGTAAACTGCACCTTGTACATGCAGCCATCAACATATGCTGTTACACCTTGATTTAGCTCTCATATACACACAAGTAAACTGCACCTTGTACAGGCAGCCATCAACATATGCTGTTACACCTTGATTTAGCTCTCATATACACACAAATAAACTCCACCTAGTACAGACAGCCATCAACATATGCTGTTACACCTTGATTTAGCTTTCATATACACACAAGTAAACTCCACCTAGTACGACAGCCATCAAGATATGCTGTTACACCTTGATTTAGCTCTCATATACACACAAGTAAACTCCACCTTTTACAGGCAGCCCCCAATATATGCTGTTACACCTTGATTTAGCTCTCATATACACACATGTAAACTCCACCTAGTACGACAGCCATCAACATATGCTGTTACACCTTGATTTAGCTCTCATATACACACAAGTAAACTCCACCTAGTACGACAGCCATCAACATATGCTGTTACACCTTGATTTAGCTCTCATATACACACAAGTAAACTCCACCTAGTACGACAGCCATCAAGATATGCTGTTACACCTTGATTTAGCTCTCATATACACACAAGTAAACTCCACCTTTTACAGGCAGCCCCCAATATATGCTGTTACACCTTGATTTAGCTCTCATATACACACAAGTAAACTCCACCTAGTACGACAGCCATCAACATATGCTGTTACACCTTGATTTAGCTTTCATATATACACAATTAAACTCCACCTTCTACAGGCAGCCCCCAACATATACAGTTACATGTTGGTTTAGCTCTCATTTACACACAAACTCCACCTTGTACAGGCAGCCCCCAACATATACAGTTACACGTTGGTTTAGCTCTCATATACACACAATTAAACTCCACCTTGAACAGGCAGCCCCCAATATATGCTGTTACACTTTGATTTAGCTCTCATATACACACAATTAAACTCCACCTTGTACAGGCAGCCCCCAATATATGCTGTTACACCTTGATTTAGCTCTCGTATACACACAAACTCCACCTTGTACAGGCAGCCCCCAACATATACAGTTACACGTTAGTTTAGCTCTCATATACACAGAATTAAACTCCACCCTGTACAGGCAGCCCCCAACATATGCTGTTACACCTTGATTTAGGTTTCACATACACACAATTAGACTCCACCTTGTACAGGCAGCCTCCAATATATGCTGTTACACCTTGATTTAGCTCTCGTATACACACAATTAAACTCCACCTTGTACAGGCAGCCCCCCACAATATACAGTTACACGTTAGTTTAGCTCTCTTATACACACAATTAGACTCCACCTTGTACAGGCAGCCCCCAACATATACAGTTACACCTTTACTTAGGTCTCATATACACACAATTAAACTCCACCCTGTACAGGCAGCCCCCAACATATGCTGTTACACCTTGATTTAGGTCTCACATACACACAATTAAACTCCACCTTGTACAGGCAGCCCCCAATATATGCTGTTACACCTTGATTTAGCTCTCGTATACACACAATTAAACTCCACCTTGTACAGGCAGCCCCCAACATATACAGTTACACGTTAGTTTAGCTCTCATATACACACAATTAGACTCCACCTTGTACAGGCAGCCCCCAACATATACAGTTACACCTTTACTTAGGTCTCATATACACACAATTAAACTCCACCTTGTACAGGCAGCCCCCAGCATATGCTGTTACACCTTGATTTAGGTCTCACATACACACAATTAAACTCCACCTTGTACAGGCAGCCCCCAACATATACAGTTACACGTTAGTTTAGTTCTCATATACACACAATTAGACTCCACCCTGTACAGGTAGCCCCCAACATATACTGTTACACCTTGATTTAGGTCTCACATACACACAATTAAACTCCACCTTGTACAGGCAGCCCCCAACATATACAGTTACACGTTAATTTAGCTCTCATATACACACAATTAGACTCCACCCTGTACAGGCAGCCCCCAACATATGCTGTTACACCTTGATTTAGGTCTCACATACACACAATTAAACTCCACCTTGTACAGGCAGCCCCCAATATATGCTGTTACACCTTGATTTAGCTCTCGTATACGCACAATTAAACTCCACCTTGTACAGGCAGCCCCCAATATATGCTGTTACACCATGATTTAGCTCTCGTATACACACAATTAAACTCCACCTTGTACAGGCAGCCCCCAATATATGCTGTTATATCTTGATTTAGCTTTCATATACACACAAATAAACTGCACCTTGTAAGGACAGCCCTCAACATATGCTGTTACACCTTGATTTAGCTTTCATATACACACAATGAAACTCCACCTTGTACAGGCAGCCCCCAATATATGCTGTTACACCTTGATTTAGCTTTCATATACACACAATGAAACTCCACCTTCTACAGGCAGCCCCCAATATATGCTGTTACACCTTGATTTAGCTTTCATATACACACAATGAAACTCCACCTTGTACAGGCAGCCCCCAATATATGCTGTTACACCTTGATTTAGCTTTCATATACACACAATGAAACTCCTCCTTGTACAGGCAGCCCCCAACATATACAGTTACACCTTTACTTAGGTCTCATATACACACAATGAAACTCCACCTTGTACAGGCAGCCCCCAATATATGCTGTTACACCTTGATTTAGCTTTCATATACACACAATGAAACTCCACCTTGTACAGGCAGCCCCCAACATATACAGTTACACCTTTACTTAGGTCTCATATACACACAATTAAACTCCACCTTGTACAGGCAGCCCCCAATATATGCTGTTACACCTTGATTTAGCTTTCACATACCCACAATTAAACTCCACCTTCTACAGGCAGCCCCCATTATATGCTGTTACACCTTGATTTAGCTCTCACATACACAGAATTAAACTCCACCTTTTACAGGCAGCCCCCAATATATGCTGTTACACCTTGATTTAGCTCTCACATACATAGAATTAAACACCACCGTTTACAGGCAGCCCCCAATATATGCTGTTACACCTTGATTTAGCTCTCACATACAGACAATTAAACTCCACCTTGTACAGGCTGCCCCCAATATATGCTGTTACACCTTGATTTAGCTCTCACATACACAGAATTAAACTCCACCTTGTACAGGCAGCACCAAGGTATGCTATTCCACCTTGGCTTAAGTCTCATATACACACAATCAAACTCTCCCTTGAACATGCTGTCATCAGCATATGCTGTTACACCTTTGCTTCGGTTTCATATACACACAATTAAACTCCACCTTTTACAGGCAGCCCCCAATATATGCTGTTACTCCTTGATTTAGCTCTCATATACACACAATTAAACTCCACCTTTTACAGGCAGCCTCCAATATATGCTGTTACACCTTGATTTAGCCGTCATATACACACAATTAAACACCACCTTGTATAGGCAGCCCCACATATGCTGTTACACATTGATTCAGCTCTCATATACACACAATTAAACTCCACCTTTTACAGGCAGCCCCCAATATATGCTGTTACTCCTTGATTTAGCTCTCATATACACACAATTAAACTCCACCTTGTACATTCAGCCCCAAAGTATGCTGTTCCACCTTGGCTTAGGTCTCATATAAAGCAATCAAACTCTCCCTTGAACATGCTGTCATCAGGATATGCTGTTACACCTTTGCTTAGGTTTCATATACACACAATTAAACTCCACCTTTTACAAGCAGCCCCCAATATATGCTGTTACACCTTGATTTAGCTCTCATATACACACAACTAAACTCCACCTTATACAGACAGCCCCCAACATATGCTGTTACACCTTTGCTTAGGTCTCATATACACACAATTAAACTACACCTTGTACAGGCAGCCCCCAACAAATACTTTTACACCTTGATTTTGCTCTCATATACACTCAATTAACCTGAACCTTGTAATGGTAGCCCCCAACATATGGTGTTACACCTTGATTTAGCTCTCATATACACACAATTAAACTCCACCTTGTATAGGCAGCCCCCAACATATACTATTACACCTTGATTTTTCTCTCATACAAAGAATTTAACTCCACCTTGTAGAGGTAGGCCCCAACATATACTGTTACACCTTTGCTTAGGTTTCATATACACACATTGACACTCAACCTTGTACAGGCAGCCCCCAACATATACTGTTACACGTTGATTTAGCTCTCATAGACACACAATTAAACTCCACCTTGTATAGGCAGCCCCAACATATAACTGTTACACGTTGATTTAGCTCTCATATACACATAATTAAAGTCCACCTTGTACAGGCAGCCCCCAACATATACTGTTACACGTGGATTTAGCTCTTATATACACAAAATTAAACTCCATCTTGTATAGGCAGCCCCCAACATATACTATTACACCTTGATTTTGCTCTCATACAAAGAATTTAACTCCACCTTGTAGAGGCAGCCCCCAACATATACTGTTACACCTTTGCTTAGGTTTCATATACACACATTGACACTCAACCTTGTACAGGCAGCCCCCAACATATACTGTTACACGTTGATTTAGCTCTCATAGACACACAATTAAACTCCACCTTGTATAGGCAGCCCCAACATATAACTGTTACACGTTGATTTAGCTCTCATAGACACACAATTAAACTCCACCTTGTATAGGCAGCCCCAACATATAACTGTTACACGTTGATTTAGCTCTCATAGACACACAATTAAACTCCACCTTGTATAGGCAGCCCCAACATATAACTGTTACACATTGATTTAGCTCTCATATACACACAATTAAAGTCCACCTTGTACAGGCAGCCCCCAACATATACTGTTAGACGTTGATTTAGCTCTCATATACACACAATTATACTCCATCCTGTATAGGCAGCCCCCAACATATACTGTTACACTTTGATTTAGCTCTTATATACACACAATTAAACTCCACCTTGTACAGTCAGCCCCCAACATATACTGTTACACCTTTGTTTAGGTTTCATATACACACATTTACACTCAACCTTGTACAGGCCGCCCCCAATATATGCTGTTACACCTTGATTTAGCTCTCATATACACAGAATTAAACTCCACCTTGTACAGGCAGCCCCAAAGTATGCTATTCCACCTTGGCTTAGGTCACATATACACACAATTAAACTCTCCCTTGAGCATGCTGTCATCAGCATATGCTGTTTCACCTTGGCTTAGGTTTCATATACACACTATTAAACTCCACCTTTTACAGCAGGCCCCTATATATGCTGTTATTCCTTGATTTAGCTCTCATATACACACAATTAAACACCACCTTTTACAGGCAGCCCCCAATATATGCTGTTACAACTTGATTTAGCCGTCATATACACACAATTAAACACCACCTTGTATAGGCAGCCCTCAATATATGCTGTTACAACTTGATTTAGCTCTCATTAACACACAATTAAACACCACCGTTTATAGGCAGCCCCCAATATATGCTGTTACAACTTGATTTAGCTCTCATATACACACAATTAAACACCACCTTTTATAGGCAGCCCACAATATATGCTGTTACAACTTGATTTAGCTCTCATATACACACACTTAAACACCACCTTTTATAGGCAGCCCCCAATATATGCTGTTACAACTTGATTTAGCTCTCATATACACACAATTAAACGCCACCTTTTACAGGCAGCCCCCAATATATGCTGTTACAACTTGATTTAGCTCTCATATACACACACAATTAAACTACAACTTTACAGGAACACCAAAAATATACTGTGACATGTTGGTTTAGCTCTCATATACACACAAATAAACTACACCTTGTACAGACAGCCCCCAACATATGCTGTTACACCTTTGCTTAGGTCTCGTATACACACAATTAAACTCTCCCTTGAACATGCTGTCATCAGCATATGCTGTTACACCTTTGCTTAGATTTCATATACTCCCAATTAAACTCCACCTTGTACAGACAGCCCCAACATATGCTCTTACACATTGATTTAGGTCTCATATACACACAATTAAACTCCACCGTTTACAGGCAGCCCCCAATATATGCTATTACTCCTTGATTTAGCTGTCATATACACACAATTAAACACCATCTTGTATAGGCAGCCCCAACATATGCTCTTACACATTGATTTAGGTCTCATATACACACAATTAAACTCCACCTTTTACAGGCAGCCCCCAATATATGCTGTTACTCCTTGATTTAGCTCTCATATACACACAATTAAACTCCACCTTTTTTTTTTTTTTTTTTTTTTTTTTTTCAGATTTCAGATTATTTATTAAAGAAATTTGGCCTGGTGCCGGTACAAAGGGCCCGGCATACAGGCATTAATTTGTATACATTATATTTTACATTTTTTAAATTTGATTATTTTAGGTTTATGCATGGAGATCCATACAGAGGCCATCGTTAGGCCACCGAGAACAATCTCAGTCTGTATTTTTTTTTTTTGTTTCATATTCTTCTTTGTTTTGAATTTTTTTTTTTTTTCTCTCTCTCAATATATACATATATACACACTCACACACACACACACACACTCACGCACACATACCTGGCCATGCCTAACACGTTCCAGTTCAACCACACGGACTCACACGAACTATTTACACTTCACTACTTACACTTTGTACACTATTTACAGTCCGCGGTTTTGCTGTGCGGCAGCGTGGCTCATGATGTTGTTGATGCGGCGATCGTAGGGGCCTCTGCCGTAAGATGGTGCGGCCTGGGGCCTGATGGGATGGGCGCGCGCAGTGACGAGCCGTGAGTGACCTAGAAGTGCCTGATCCTCGCATGTTTTCTATGTTTCGGCTCGCCCCTGCCGATGCCGGAGATAAGGGAGTTTGAATGTCTCCTGATGCGCGCCCATACAGAAGTTGCCCGTTTTGATATTAATTCGGGAAGGACTGGCATTTTACACGCAGCCCCCAATATATGCTGTTACTCCTTGATTTAGCTCTCATATACACACAATTAAACTCCACCTTTTACAGGCAGCCCCCAATATATGCTGTTACTCCTTGATTTAGCTCTCATATACACACAATTAAACTCCACCTTTTACAAGCAGCCCCCAATATATGTTGTTACACCTTGATTTAGCTCTCATATACACACAATTAAACTACACCTTATACAGGCAACACCCAAAAATATACTGTGACACGTTGGTTTAGCTGTCATATACACACAATTAAACTCCACCTTGTACAGACAGCCCCCAACATATACTGTTACACCTGGATTTAGCTCTCATATACACAGAAACTTCACCTTGTAGAGGCAGCCCCCAACAAATGCTGTTACAATTTGATTTAGCTCTCATATACACACAACTAAACTCCACCTTATACAGACAGCCCCCAACATATGCTGTTACACCTTTGCTTAGGTCTCATATACACACAATTAAACTACACCTTGTACAGGCAGCCCCCAACAAATACTTTTACACCTTGATTTTGCTCTCATATACACTCAATTAACCTGAACCTTGTAATGGTAGCCCCCAACATATGGTGTTACACCTTGATTTAGCTCTCATATACACACAATTAAACTCCACCTTGTATAGGCAGCCCCCAACATATACTATTACACCTTGATTTTGCTCTCATACAAAGAATTTAACTCCACCTTGTAGAGGCAGGCCCCAACATATACTGTTACACCTTTGCTTAGGTTTCATATACACACATTGATACTCAACCTTGTACAGGCAGCCCCCAACATATACTGTTACACGTTGATTTAGCTCTCATAGACACACAATTAAACTCCACCTTGTATAGGCAGCCCCCAACATATACTGTTACACGTGGATTTAGCTCTTATATACACACAATGAAACTCCATCTTGTATAGGCAGCCCCCAACATATACTATTACACCTTGATTTTGCTCTCATACAAAGAATTTAACTCCACCTTGTAGAGGCAGCCCCCAACATATACTGTTACACCTTTGCTTAGGTTTCATATACACACATTGACACTCAACCTTGTACAGGCAGCCCCCAACATATACTGTTACACGTTGATTTAGCTCTCATAGACACACAATTAAACTCCACCTTGTATAGGCAGCCCCAACATATAACTGTTACACGTTGATTTAGCTCTCATAGACACACAATTAAACTCCACCTTGTATAGGCAGCCCCAACATATAACTGTTACACATTGATTTAGCTCTCATATACACACAATTAAAGTCCACCTTGTACAGGCAGCCCCCAACATATACTGTTAGACGTTGATTTAGCTCTCATATACACACAATTATACTCCATCTTGTATAGGCAGCCCCCAACATATACTGTTACACTTTGATTTAGCTCTTATATACACACAATTAAACTCCACCTTGTACAGGCAGCCCCCAACATATACTGTTACACCTTTGTTTAGGTTTCATATACACACATTTACACTCAACCTTGTACAGGCCGCCCCCAATATATGCTGTTACACCTTGATTTAGCTCTCATATACACAGAATTAAACTCCACCTTGTACAGGCAGCCCCAAAGTATGCTATTCCACCTTGGCTTAGGTCACATATACACACAATCAAACTCTCCCTTGAACATGCTGTCATCAGCATATGCTGTTACACCTTGGCTTAGGTTTCATATACACACTATTAAACTCCACCTTTTACAGCAGGCCCCTATATATGCTGTTATTCCTTGATTTAGCTCTCATATACACACAATTAAACACCACCTTTTACAGGCAGCCCCCAATATATGCTGTTACAACTTGATTTAGCTGTCATATACACACAATTAAACACCACCTTGTATAGGCAGCCCTCAATATATGCTGTTACAACTTGATTTAGCTCTCATTAACACACAATTAAACACCACCGTTTATAGGCAGCCCCCAATATATGCTGTTACAACTTGATTTAGCTCTCATATACACACAATTAAACACCACCTTTTATAGGCAGCCCACAATATATGCTGTTACAACTTGATTTAGCTCTCATATACACACACTAAAACACCACCTTTTATAGGCAGCCCCCAATATATGCTGTTACAACTTGATTTAGCTCTCATATACACACAATTAAACGCCACCTTTTACAGGCAGCCCCCAATATATGCTGTTACAACTTGATTTAGCTCTCATATACACACACAATTAAACTACAACTTGTACAGGAACACCAAAAATATACTGTGACATGTTGGTTTAGCTCTCATATACACACAAATAAACTACACCTTGTACAGACAGCCCCCAACATATGCTGTTACACCTTTGCTTAGGTCTCGTATACACACAATTAAACTCTCCCTTGAACATGCTGTCATCAGCATATGCTGTTACACCTATGCTTAGATTTCATATACTCCCAATTAAACTCCACCTTGTACAGACAGCCCCAACATATGCTCTTACACATTGATTTAGGTCTCATATACACACAATTAAACTCCACCGTTTACAGGCAGCCCCCAATATATGCTATTACTCCTTGATTTAGCTGTCATATACACACAATTAAACACCATCTTGTATAGGCAGCCCCAACATATGCTCTTACACATTGATTTAGGTCTCATATACACACAATTAAACTACACCTTTTACAGGCAGCCCCCAATATATGCTGTTACTCCTTGATTTAGCTCTCATATACACACAATTAAACTCCACCTTTTTTTTTTTTTTTTTTTTTTTTTTCAGATTTCAGATTATTTATAAAAGAAATTTGGCCTGCTGCCGGTACAAAGGGCCCGGCTTACAGGCATTAATTTGCATACATTATATTTTACATTTTTTAAATTTGATTATTTTAGGTTTATGCATGGAGATCCATACAGAGGCCATCGTTAGGCCACCGAGAACAATCTCAACCTGTATTTTTTTTTTTTTGGTTCATATTCTTCTTTGTTTTGAATTTTTTTTTTTTTTCTCTCTCTCAATATATACATATATACACACTCACACACACACACACACTCACGCACACATACCTGGCCATGCCTAACACGTTCCAGTTCAACCACACGGACTCACACGAACTATTTACACTTCACTACTTACACTTTGTACACTATTTACAGTCCGCGGTTTTGCTGTGCGGCAGCGTGGCTCATGATGTTGTTGATGCGTCGATCGTAGGGGCCTCTGCCGTAAGATGGTGCGGCCTGGGGCCTGATGGGATGGGCGCGCGCAGTGACGAGCCGTGAGTGACCTAGAACTGCCTGATCCTCGCATGTTTTCTATGTTTCGGCTCGCCCCTGCCGATGCTGGAGATAAGGGAGTTTGAATGTCTCCTGATGCGCGCCCATACAGAAGTTGCCCGTTTTGATATTAATTCGGGAAGGACTGGCATTTTACACGCAGCCCCCAATATATGCTGTTACTCCTTGATTTAGCTCTCATATACACACAATTAAACTCCACCTTTTACAGGCAGCCCCCAATATATGCTGTTACTCCTTGATTTAGCTCTCATATACACACAATTAAACTCCACCTTTTACAAGCAGCCCCCAATATATGTTGTTACACCTTGATTTAGCTCTCATATACACACAATTAAACTACACCTTATACAGGCAACACCCAAAAATATACTGTGACACGTTGGTTTAGCTGTCATATACACACAATTAAACTCCACCTTGTACAGACAGCCCCCAACATATACTGTTACACCTGGATTTAGCTCTCATATACACAGAAACTTCACCTTGTAGGGGCAGCCCCCAACAAATGCTGTTACAATTTGATTTAGCTCTCATATACATACAATTAAACTCCACCTAGTACAGACAGCCCCCAACATATGCTGTTACACCTTGATTTAGCTCTCATATACACACAATTAAACTCACCTAGTACAGGCAGCCCCCAATATATACTGTTAGATGTTGGTTTAGCACTCATATACACACCATTAAACTCCACATTGTACAGGCAGCCCCCAACATATGCTGTTACACCTTGATTTAGCTCTCATATACATACAATTAAACTCCACCTTGTACAGACAGCCCCCAACATATGCTGTTACACCTTGATTTAGCTCTCATATACATACAATTAAACTCCACCTAGTACAGACAGCCCCCAACATATGCTGTTACACCTTGATTTAGCTCTCATATACATACAATTAAACTCCACCTAGTACAGACAGCCCCCAACATATGCTGTTACACCTTGATTTAGCTCTCATATACATACAATTAAACTCCACCTTGTACAGACAGCCCCCAATATATGCTGTTACACCTTGATTTAGCTCTCATATACATACAATTAAACTCCACCTAGTACAGACAGCCCCCAACATATGCTGTTACACCTTGATTTAGCTCTCATATACACACAATTAAACTCCACCTAGTACAGACAGCCCCCATCATATGCTGTTACACCTTGATTTAGCTCTCATATACATACAAATAAACTCCACCTTGTACAGACAGCCCCCAATATGTGCTGTTACACCTTGATTTAGCTCTCATATACATACAATTAAACTCCACCTGGTACAGACAGCCCCCAACATATGCTGTTACACCTTGATTTAGCTCTCATATACATACAATTAAACTCCACCTTGTACAGACAGCCCCCAATATATGCTGTTACACCTTGATTTAGCTCTCATATACATACAATTAAACTCCACCTGGTACAGACAGCCCCCAACATATGCTGTTACACCTTGATTTAGCTCTCATATACATACAATTAAACTCCACCTGGTACAGACAGCCCCCAACATATGCTGTTACACCTTGATTTAGCTCTCATATACATACAATTAAACTCCACCTGGTACAGACAGCCCCCAACATATGCTGTTACACCTTGATTTAGCTCTCATATACATACAATTAAACTCCACCTGGTACAGACAGCCCCCAACATATGCTGTTACACCTTGATTTAGCTCTCATATACATACAATTAAACTCCACCTGGTACAGACAGCCCCCAATATATGCTGTTACACCTTGATTTAGCTCTCATATACATACAATTAAACTCCACCTGGTACAGACAGCCCCCAACATATGCTGTTACACCTTGATTTAGCTCTCATATACATACAATTAAACTCCACCTGGTACAGACAGCCCCCAATATATGCTGTTACACCTTGATTTAGCTCTCATATACATACAATTAAACTCCACCTGGTACAGACAGCCCCCAACATATGCTGTTACACCTTGATTGAGCTCTCATATACATACAATTAAACTCCACCTGGTACAGACAGCCCCCAACATATGCTGTTACACCTTGATTTAGCTCTCATATACATACAATTAAACTCCACCTATTACAGACAGCCCCCAACATATGCTGTTACACCTTGATTTAGCTCTCATATACATACAATTAAACTCCACCTGGTACAGACAGCCCCCAACATATGCTGTTACACCTTGATTTAGCTCTCATATACACACAAGTAAACTGCACCTAGTACAGACAGCCATCAACATATGCTGTTACACCTTGATTTAGCTCTCATATACACACAAGTAAACTGCACCTAGTACAGACAGCCCCCAACATATGCTGTTACACCTTGATTTAGCTCTCATATACACACAATTAAACTCCACCTAGTACAGACAGCCCCCAATATATGCTGTTACACCTTGATTTAGCTCTCATATACACACAATTAAACTCCACCTAGTACAGACAGCCCCCAATATATGCTGTTACACCTTGATTTAGCTCTCATATACATACAATTAAACTCCACCTTGTACAGACAGCCCCCAATATATGCTGTTACACCTTGAGTTAGCTCTCATATACACACAATTAAACTCCACCTAGTACAGACAGCCCCCAACATATGCTGTTACACCTTGATTTAGCTCTCATATACACACAATGAAACTCACCTAGTACAGGCAGCCATCAACATATGCTGTTACACCTTGATTTAGCTCTCATATACACACAATTAAACTCACCTAGTACAGACAGCCCCCAACATATGCTGTTACACCTTGATTTAGCTCTCATATACACACAATTAAACTCACCTAGTACAGACAGCCCCCTACATATGCTGTTACACCTTGATTTAGCTCTCATATACATACAATTAAACTCCACCTTGTACAGACAGCCCCCAACATATGCTGTTACACCTTGATTTAGCTCTCATATACATACAATTAAACTCACCTAGTACAGACAGCCCCCTACATATGCTGTTACACCTTGATTTAGCTCTCATATACATACAATTAAACTCCACCTTGTACAGACAGCCCCCAACATATGCTGTTACACCTTGATTTAGCTCTCATATACATACAATTAAACTCACCTAGTACAGACAGCCCCCTACATATGCTGTTACACCTTGATTTAGCTCTCATATACATACAATTAAACTCACCTAGTACAGACAGCCCCCTACATATGCTGTTACACCTTGATTTAGCTCTCATATACATACAATTAAACTCCACCTTGTACAGACAGCCCCCAACATATGCTGTTACACCTTGATTTAGCTCTCATATACACACAATTAAACTCACCTAGTACAGACAGCCCCCAACATATGCTTTTACACCTTGATTTAGCTCTCATATACACACACAATTAAACTCACCTAGTACAGACAGCCCCCTACATATGCTGTTACACCTTGATTTAGCTCTCATATACATACAATTAAACTCCACCTTGTACAGACAGCCCCCAACAAATGCTGTTACACCTTGATTTAGCTCTCATATACACACAAGTAAACTGCACCTAGTGCAGACAGCCCCCAATATATGCTGTTACACCTTGATTTAGCTCTCATATACACACAATTAAACTCCACCTTGTACAGACAGCCCCCAATATATGCTGTTACACCTTGATTTAGCTCTCATATACATACAATTAAACTGCACCTTGTACAGGCAGCCATCAACATATGCTGTTACACCTTGATTTAGCTCTCATATACACACAAGTAAACTGCACCTTGTACAGGCAGCCATCAACATATGCTGTTACACCTTGATTTAGCTCTCATATACACACAAGTAAACTGCACCTTGTACAGGCAGCCATCAACATATGCTGTTACACCTTGATTTAGCTCTCATATACACACAAGTAAACTGCACCTTGTACAGGCAGCCATCAACATATGCTGTTACACCTTGATTTAGCTCTCATATACACACAAGTAAACACCACCTTGTACAGGCAGCCATCAACATATGCTGTTACACCTTGATTTAGCTTTCATATACACACAAGTAAACTCCACCTAGTACGACAGCCATCAACATATGCTGTTACACCTTGATTTAGCTCTCATATACACACAAGTAAACTCCACCTAGTACAGACAGCCATCAACATATGCTGTTACACCTTGATTTAGCTTTCATATACACACAAGTAAACTCCACCTAGTACGACAGCCATCAACATATGCTGTTACACCTTGATTTAGCTCTCATATACACACAAGTAAACTCCACCTAGTAAGACAGCCATCAACATATGCTGTTACACCTTGATTTAGCTCTCATATACACACAAGTAAACTCCACCTAGTACGACAGCCATCAAGATATGCTGTTACACCTTGATTTAGCTCTCATATACACACAAGTAAACTCCACCTTTTACAGGCAGCCCCCAATATATGCTGTTACACCTTGATTTAGCTCTCATATACACACAAGTAAACTCCACCTAGTACGACAGCCATCAACATATGCTGTTACACCTTGATTTAGCTTTCATATATACACAATTAAACTCCACCTTCTACAGGCAGCCCCCAACATATACAGTTACATGTTGGTTTAGCTCTCATTTACACACAAACTCCACCTTGTACAGGCAGCCCCCAATATATACAGTTACACGTTGGTTTAGCTCTCATATACACACAATTAAACTCCACCTTGAACAGGCAGCCCCCAATATATGCTGTTACACTTTGATTTAGCTCTCATATACACACAATTAAACTCCACCTTGTACAGGCAGCCCCCAATATATGCTGTTACACCTTGATTTAGCTCTCGTATACACACAAACTCCACCTTGTACAGGCAGCCCCCAACATATACAGTTGCACGTTAGTTTAGCTCTCATATACAAACAAACTCCTCCTTGTACAGGCAGCCCCCAACATATACAGTTACACGTTAGTTTAGCTCTCATATACACACAATTAAACTCCACCCTGTACAGGCAGCCCCCAACATATGCTGTTACACCTTGATTTAGGTTTCACATACACACAATTAGACTCCACCTTGTACAGGCAGCCTCCAATATATGCTGTTACACCTTGATTTAGCTCTCGTATACACACAATTAAACTCCACCTTGTACAGGCAGCCCCCCACAATATACAGTTACACGTTAGTTTAGCTCTCTTATACACACAATTAGACTCCACCTTGTACAGGCAGCCCCCAACATATACAGTTACACCTTTACTTAGGTCTCATATACACACAATTAAACTCCACCCTGTACAGGCAGCCCCCAACATATGCTGTTACACCTTGATTTAGGTCTCACATACACACAATTAAACTCCACCTTGTACAGGCAGCCCCCAATATATGCTGTTACACCTTGATTTAGCTCTCGTATACACACAATTAAACTCCACCTTGTACAGGCAGCCCCCAACATATACAGTTACACGTTAGTTTAGCTCTCATATACACACAATTAGACTCCACCTTGTACAGGCAGCCCCAGCATATACAGTTACACCTTTACTTAGGTCTCATATACACACAATTAAACTCCACCTTGTACAGGCAGCCCCCAGCATATGCTGTTACACCTTGATTTAGGTCTCACATACACACAATTAAACTCCACCTTGTACAGGCAGCCCCCAACATATACAGTTACACGTTAGTTTAGTTCTCATATACACACAATTAGACTCCACCTTGTACAGGTAGCCCCCAACATATACTGTTACACCTTGATTTAGGTCTCACATACACACAATTAAACTCCACCTTGTACAGGCAGCCCCCAACATATACAGTTACACGTTAATTTAGCTCTCATATACACACAATTAGACTCCACCCTGTACAGGCAGCCCCCAACATATGCTGTTACACCTTGATTTAGGTCTCACATACACACAATTAAACTCCACCTTGTACAGGCAGCCCCCAATATATGCTGTTACACCTTGATTTAGCTCTCGTATACGCACAATTAAACTCCACCTTGTACAGGCAGCCCCCAATATATGCTGTTACACCTTGATTTAGCTCTCGTATACACACAATTAAACTCCACCTTGTACAGGCAGCCCCCAATATATGCTGTTATATCTTGATTTAGCTTTCATATACACACAAATAAACTGCACCTTGTAAGGACAGCCCTCAACATATGCTGTTACACCTTGATTTAGCTTTCATATACACACAATGAAACTCCACCTTGTACAGGCAGCCCCCAATATATGCTGTTACACCTTGATTTAGCTTTCATATACACACAATGAAACTCCACCTTCTACAGGCAGCCCCCAATATATGCTGTTACACCTTGATTTAGCTTTCATATACACACAGTGAAACTCCACCTTGTACAGGCAGCCCCCAATATATGCTGTTACACCTTGATTTAGCTTTCATATACACACAATGAAACTCCACCTTGTACAGGCAGCCCCCAACATATACAGTTACACCTTTACTTAGGTCTCATATACACACAATTAAACTCCACCTTGTACAAGCAGCCCCCAATATATGCTGTTACACCTTGATTTAGCTTTCACATACCCACAATTAAACTCCACCTTCTACAGGCAGCCCCCATTATATGCTGTTACACCTTGATTTAGCTCTCACATACACAGAATTAAACTCCACCTTTTACAGGCAGCCCCCAATATATGCTGTTACACCTTGATTTAGCTCTCACATACATAGAATTAAACACCACCGTTTACAGGCAGCCCCCAATATATGCTGTTACACCTTGATTTAGCTCTCACATACAGACAATTAAACTCCACCTTGTACAGGCTGCCCCCAATATATGCTGTTACACCTTGATTTAGCTCTCACATACACAGAATTAAACTCCACCTTGTACAGGCAGCACCAAGGTATGCTATTCCACCTTGGCTTAAGTCTCATATACACACAATCAAACTCTCCCTTGAACATGCTGTCATCAGCATATGCTGTTACACCTTTGCTTCGGTTTCATATACACACAATTAAACTCCACCTTTTACAGGCAGCCCCCAATATATGCTGTTACTCCTTGATTTAGCTCTCATATACACACAATTAAACTCCACCTTTTACAGGCAGCCTCCAATATATGCTGTTACACCTTGATTTAGCCGTCATATACACACAATTAAACACCACCTTGTATAGGCAGCCCCACATATGCTGTTACACATTGATTCAGCTCTCATATACACACAATTAAACTCCACCTTTTACAGGCAGCCCCCAATATATGCTGTTACTCCTTGATTTAGCTCTCATATACACACAATTAAACTCCACCTTGTACATTCAGCCCCAAAGTATGCTGTTCCACCTTGGCTTAGGTCTCATATAAAGCAATCAAACTCTCCCTTGAACATGCTGTCATCAGGATATGCTGTTACACCTTTGCTTAGGTTTCATATACACACAATTAAACTCCACCTTTTACAAGCAGCCCCCAATATATGCTGTTACACCTTGATTTAGCTCTCATATACACACAACTAAACTCCACCTTATACAGACAGCCCCCAACATATGCTGTTACACCTTTGCTTAGGTCTCATATACACACAATTAAACTACACCTTGTACAGGCAGCCCCCAACAAATACTTTTACACCTTGATTTTGCTCTCATATACACTCAATTAACCTGAACCTTGTAATGGTAGCCCCCAACATATGGTGTTACACCTTGATTTAGCTCTCATATACACACAATTAAACTCCACCTTGTATAGGCAGCCCCCAACATATACTATTACACCTTGATTTTGCTCTCATACAAAGAATTTAACTCCACCTTGTAGAGGCAGGCCCCAACATATACTGTTACACCTTTGCTTAGGTTTCATATACACACATTGACACTCAACCTTGTACAGGCAGCCCCCAACATATACTGTTACACGTTGATTTAGCTCTCATAGACACACAATTAAACTCCACCTTGTATAGGCAGCCCCAACATATAACTGTTACACGTTGATTTAGCTCTCATATACACATAATTAAAGTCCACCTTGTACAGGCAGCCCCCAACATATACTGTTACACGTGGATTTAGCTCTTATATACACACAATTAAACTCCATCTTGTATAGGCAGCCCCCAACATATACTATTACACCTTGATTTTGCTCTCATACAAAGAATTTAACTCCACCTTGTAGAGGCAGCCCCCAACATATACTGTTACACCTTTGCTTAGGTTTCATATACACACATTGACACTCAACCTTGTACAGGCAGCCCCCAAAATATACTGTTACACGTTGATTTAGCTCTCATAGACACACAATTAAACTCCACCTTGTATAGGCAGCCCCAACATATAACTGTTACACGTTGATTTAGCTCTCATAGACACACAATTAAACTCCACCTTGTATAGGCAGCCCCAACATATAACTGTTACACGTTGATTTAGCTCTCATAGACACACAATTAAACTCCACCTTGTATAGGCAGCCCCAACATATAACTGTTACACATTGATTTAGCTCTCATATACACACAATTAAAGTCCACCTTGTACAGGCAGCCCCCAACATATACTGTTAGACGTTGATTTAGCTCTCATATACACACAATTATACTCCATCTTGTATAGGCAGCCCCCAACATATACTGTTACACTTTGATTTAGCTCTTATATACACACAATTAAACTCCACCTTGTACAGGCAGCCCCCAACATATACTGTTACACCTTTGTTTAGGTTTCATATACACACATTTACACTCAACCTTGTACAGGCCGCCCCCAATATATGCTGTTACACCTTGATTTAGCTCTCATATACACAGAATTAAACTCCACCTTGTACAGGCAGCCCCAAAGTATGCTATTCCACCTTGGCTTAGGTCACATATACACACAATTAAACTCTCCCTTGAACATGCTGTCATCAGCATATGCTGTTACACCTTGGCTTAGGTTTCATATACACACTATTAAACTCCACCTTTTACAGCAGGCCCCTATATATGCTGTTATTCCTTGATTTAGCTCTCATATACACACAATTAAACACCACCTTTTACAGGCAGCCCCCAATATATGCTGTTACAACTTGATTTAGCTGTCATATACACACAATTAAACACCACCTTGTATAGGCAGCCCTCAATATATGCTGTTACAACTTGATTTAGCTCTCATTAACACACAATTAAACACCACCGTTTATAGGCAGCCCCCAATATATGCTGTTACAACTTGATTTAGCTCTCATATACACACAATTAAACACCACCTTTTATAGGCAGCCCACAATATATGCTGTTACAACTTGATTTAGCTCTCATATACACACACTTAAACACCACCTTTTATAGGCAGCCCCCAATATATGCTGTTACAACTTGATTTAGCTCTCATATACACACAATTAAACGCCACCTTTTACAGGCAGCCCCCAATATATGCTGTTACAAGTTGATTTAGCTCTCATATACACACACAATTAAACTACAACTTGTACAGGAACACCAAAAATATACTGTGACATGTTGGTTTAGCTCTCATATTCACACAAATAAACTACACCTTGTACAGACAGCCCCCAACATATGCTGTTACACCTTTGCTTAGGTCTCGTATACACACAATTAAACTCTCCCTTGAACATGCTGTCATCAGCATATGCTGTTACACCTTTGCTTAGATTTCATATACTCCCAATTAAACTCCACCTTGTACAGACAGCCCCAACATATGCTCTTACACATTGATTTAGGTCTCATATACACACAATTAAACTCCACCGTTTACAGGCAGCCCCCAATATATGCTATTACTCCTTGATTTAGCTGTCATATACACACAATTAAACACCATCTTGTATAGGCAGCCCCAACATATGCTCTTACACATTGATTTAGGTCTCATATACACACAATTAAACTCCACCTTTTACAGGCAGCCCCCAATATATGCTGTTACTCCTTGATTTAGCTCTCATATACACACAATTAAACTCCACTTTTTTTTTTTTTTTTTTTTTTTTTTCAGATTTCAGATTATTTATTAAAGAAATTTGGCCTGGTGCCGGTACAAAGGGCCCGGCTTACAGGCATTAATTTGCATACATTATATTTTACATTTTTTAAGTTTGATTATTTTAGGTTTATGCATGGAGATCCATACAGAGGCCATCGTTAGGCCACCGAGAACAATCTCAGTCTGTATTTTTTTTTTTTTGGTTCATATTCTTCTTTGTTTTGAATTTTTTTTTTTTCTCTCTCTCAATATATACATATATACACACTCACACACACACACACACACACACTCACGCACACATACCTGGCCATGCCTAACACGTTCCAGTTCAACCACACGGACTCACACGAACTATTTACACTTCACTACTTACACTTTGTACACTATTTACAGTCCGCGGTTTTGCTGTGCGGCAGCGTGGCTCATGATGTTGTTGATGCGGCGATCGTAGGGGCCTCTGCCGTAAGATGGTGCGGCCTGGGGCCTGATGGGATGGGCGCGCGCAGTGACGAGCCGTGAGCGACCTAGAAGTGCCTGATCCTCGCATGTTTTCTATGTTTCGGCTCGCCCCTGCCGATGCCGGAGATAAGGGAGTTTGAATGTCTCCTGATGCGCGCCCATACAGAAGTTGCCCGTTTTGATATTAATTCGGGAAGGACTGGCATTTTACACGCAGCCCCCAATATATGCTGTTACTCCTTGATTTAGCTCTCATATACACACAATTAAACTCCACCTTTTACAAGCAGCCCCCAATATATGTTGTTACACCTTGATTTAGCTCTCATATACACACAATTAAACTACACCTTATACAGGCAACACCCAAAAATATACTGTGACACGTTGGTTTAGCTGTCATATACACACAATTAAACTCCACCTTGTACAGACAGCCCCCAACATATACTGTTACACCTGGATTTAGCTCTCATATACACAGAAACTTCACCTTGTAGAGGCAGCCCCCAACAAATGCTGTTACAATTTGATTTAGCTCTCATATACACACAATTAAACTCCACCTTATACAGACAGCCCCCAACATATGCTGTTACACCTTTACTTAGGTCTTATATACACACAATTAAACTTCACCTTGTACAGGCAGCCCCCAATATATGCTGTTACAATTTGATTTTGCTCTCATATACACACAATTAAACTCCATGTTTTACAGGCAGCCCCCAATATATACTTTTACTCCTTGATTTAGCTCTCATATACACAAATTAAACTCCACCTTTTACAGGCAGCCCCCAATATATGCTGTTACACCTTGATTTAGCTGTCATACACACACAATTAAACACCACCTTGTATAGGCGGCCCTCTACATATGCTGTTACACATTGATTTAGCTCTCATATACACACAATTAAACTCCACCTTATACAGACAGCCCCCAATATATGCTGTTACATCTTTGCTTAGGTCTCATATACACACAAGTAAACTCCACCTTATACAGACAGCCCCCAACATATGCTGTTACATATTTGCTTAGCTCTCATATACACACAATTACACTCCACCTTGTACAGGCAGCCCCCAACATATACTGTTACATCTTTGCTTAGCTCTCATATACATACAATTACACTCTATCTTGTACAGGCAGCCCCCAACATATACTGTTACACTTTGATTTAACTCTCATATACACACAATTAAACGCCACCTTGTACAGGCAGCCCCCAACATATACTGTTACATCTTTGCTTAGCTCTCATATACACACAATTACACTCTACCTTGTACAGGCAGCCCCCAACATATACTGTTACACCTTTTCTTAGGTCTCATATACACACAATTAAACTCCACCTTGTACAGGTAGCCCCCAACATATACTGTTACACCTTTTCTTAGCTCTCATATACACACAATTAAACTCCACCTTGTACAGGTAGCCCCCAACATATACTGTTACACTTTGATTTAACTCTCATATACACACAATTAAACTCCACCTTGTACAGGCAGCCCCCAACATATACTGTTACACCTTTTCTTAGGTCTCATATACACACAATTAAACCCCACCTTGTACAGGCAGCCCCCAACATATGCTGTTACACCTTTACTTAGGTCTCATATACACATAATTAAACTCCACCTTGTACATGCAGCCCCCAACATATACTGTTATACCTTGATTTAGCTTTCATATACACACAATTAAACTCCACCTTGTACAGCCAGCCCGCAATAAAAACTGTTAAACGATGGTTTAGCACGTTAATGGTATTTTGTCAGGTGTACTTTCTTAGCTGCCTTTCTATGCCAAATTCCTCCTTCATGGAGGTGCCTTCTGAGTGGTGTTTTCGCAGTTTAGCTGCAAATCTCTCTGTGTCACAGTTCCCGATTGGAAGGGTTTCTCTTTTTGTGGATTTAGTAATAAACAAATTTCATTCTCTGTGGATGTTTTATAGGGAGTACCCACTTTCTGACAAGTCTTCTCCACTTTCCTGAAATCTTTTTACAGTATTTTACAAAAAAATGTTTTTATAGCTGTTGCAAATGTTGTAACATAACGACCAGCCTCCCACATTCCCACGATATGCCCATGAATGATTTTGCTAGTACATGGCATGACTGGTTCTGAGGCAATAAACATGTTTTGGTTTCAATAACACCAGAAAAAGTAAAGGCATCAAACTCCCCTCTTTTCCCCCTTATTGCTGTGTTCTCAAGCCACCATGTTCTGCGATAGGTAAGGTGAAGGACATGCATCAAAAGACCCCAGAAAATGATACAAAATCTGGCAAAGGTTTTCTGGCGCTCTATGTACATAATTGAAGTAGCGAACCTAAATGCTTATCACTTAATGTGGACTATATAACTTTTTATGAAATACATTTTAGAAAAAGTTTCTTCACATAGGTATGTTGTGCCTGAAATTGCCATTAAACAGGCTACAAAACAGCTTAGTTGAGGGAAATTTTCAGGTGATGATTGTAGAAATTAAATGTTATATTTTTCTTATTACATCCATCTACGGTTTCATGCTTCAGTTCATTTTCCAAATCGAAAGTTAATAAGAAATGAACATTGTAGGGGTTTGTAAAATAGACTCATTTCTGGCATCGCTGCACCCTGAAAAAATTATTTTTATTGGCAGTTATATGAATTATTATAGAAATCAAACAGACAGTTAATAGTACTGACACTAACCCATGTTTTCAGAAATTCATCTATTTTGGGCATAGAGACATAAATCCTCTTAATTCTGCTCCTCTGTATCTTACTTCGAATAATAGGGTAATGTCGGGTATTCAGAACCTAAAATGGTTAGAAATTCTTTACAGCGGCCTGTCTCAATGAACTTGATTTTATGTAATTGACAGTCTTAACAACCGTACTCACCACAATATTCAGGTTTTGGCGGACTAAGCACATAATGCCTCTCTGTGAATCATTCAATGAATGTTAACAAGATTTGAATGGGGTACATTAATGCTGGACAGAAACTTTCCAAATCTGACAAATCCTCTCTCTTTTCCAATTATCAGGAGTGCCCCATCAGTAGTAATTGAAACAATTTTTTCCCATTGTAATGCAAATTTTTGACCCACACTATAAACAGCATCACAAATATCTCCGCATGTTCTGCCTTTCAGTGATACCATGTCTAAAAGCTTTTCTGTGATGTTTAATTCTACATCATCACCCCCACCAAATATAAACTGGCAACTGAACGCTGTCAGTCAACTCATTGAGGGCCAGAGAGAAATACAGAAGCTTTTCTTTGAATTGTTTTGTCATCATTGTTCATTTCCTCGATTCTACAGGTAACTGTATCTCTGGAAAGACTAATGAATTTAAAGAAATTAGTTTCTCCAGCACAAATTTCCTCTGCGGTTATTTTAAGGGCCTCTTTTATAAATTGGCCTTCACTAAGGGGTTTTAAATGTATTGCATTGTGGTGAGCTATACAGTAGCTTGAATGCACAGACCTTGTATCTGCTTATCCTCTTAATGTTTACTGATATTTTTCCCTTGAATTTTTCCATTTTCTTTGTCCATTCTGGCCGTTAGTATAAGTTGAGATTCAATAGTGGCAATAATAATAGATTATAATTAAAAAATGTATACTTGAAACAACCTGAGGTTCATATTTCTCTACATGATGTGTGAAATGCCATTTTGCACTGAAATGTGAGATATATAATAGTTTTGTACAAAAGAGGCATTTGACTTTATGATTATTCTGAATAATAAAATAGTTTTCCTAGTTGGCATAGAAGACTTGTTGCCTAGATGTCATGCTGTTATCTACTTTTTCCTTGGCTACAGCCCTCATCACTATTGTCAGAGTAACTGCTTTGCAGCAGAAAAAACCTCGAAACATCAACCCCCGTCAACTAGTACTCCGCTGTGCCCATATTACGTCAAGCTGTAATGTCTCTCATCAATATAGTGGTGAGAGACAGTACATCACCATGAGTCACACATTGTGCCACAGTTGTGCACCTTTGATCTAGACCATAGTTATTGAGTGTATGATATTAGAAGACGTGAGATGAGCCAATGATTGGAGAGTGGGGGACAGTTACGGACACACAACACAGCTATATACACTAGTCCTGTCTCATGGCCATACAGTTATTGAGTGTATGATATTAGAAGACATGAGATGAGCCAATGATTGGAGAGTGGGGGACAATTACGGACACACAACACAGCTATATACACTAGTCCTGTCTCATGGCCATATAGTTATTAAGTGTATGGTATTAGAAGACATGAGATGAACCAATGATTGGAGTGTGGGGGACAGTTACGGACACACAACACAGCTATATACACTAGTCCTGTCTCATGGCCATACAGTTATTGAGTGTATGGTATTAGAAGGCATGAGATGAGCCGATGATTGGAGAGTGGGGGACAGTTACCGACACACAACACAGATATATACACTAGTCCTGTCTCATGGCCATACAGTTATTGAGTGTATGGTATTAGAAGACATGAGATCAGCCAATGATTGGAGAGTGGGGGACAATTACGGACACACAACACAGCTATATAAACTAGTCCTGTCTCATGGCCATATAGTTATTGATGGTATGGTATTAGAAGACATGAGATGAGCCAATGATTGGATAGCGGGGGACAATTACGGACACACAACACAGCTATATACACTAGTCCTGTCTCATGGCCATATAGGTATTGAGTGTATGGTATTAGAAGACATGAGATGAGCCAATGATTGGAGTGTGGGGGACAGTTACGGACACACAACACAGCTATATACACTAGTCCTGTCTCATGGCCATACAGTTATTAAGTGTATGGTATTAGAAGACCTGAGATGAGCCAATGATTGCAGTGTGGGGGACAGTTACGGACACACAACACAGCTATATACACTAGTCCTGTCTCATGGCCATATAGTTATTGAGTGTATGGTATTAGAAGACATGAGATGAGCCAATGATTGGAGAGTGGGGGTCAATTACGGACACACAACACAGCTATATACACTAGTCCTGTCTCATGGCCATATAGTTATTGAGGTGTATGGTATTAGAAGACATGAGATGAGCCAATGATTGGAGTGTGGGGGACAGTTACGGACACACAACACAGCTATATACACTAGTCCTGTCTCATGGCCATATAGTTATTGAGTGTATGGTATTAGAAGACCTGAGATGAGCCAATGATTGGAGTGTGGGGGACAGTTACGGACACACAACACAGCTATATTCACTAGTCCTGTCTCATGGCCATATAGTTATTGAGTGTATGGTATTAGAAGACATGAGATGAGCCAATGATTGGAGTGTGGGGGACAGTTACGGACACACAGCACAGCTATATACACTAGTCCTGTCTCATGGCCATACAGTTATTAAGTGTATGCTATTAGAAGGCATGAGATGAGGCGATGATTGGAGAGTGGGGACATTTACCGACACACGACACAGCTATATACACTAGTCCTGTCTCATCGCCATACAGTTATTGAGTGTATAGTATATGAAGACATTAGATGAGCCAATGATTGGAGAGTGGGGGACAATTACGGACACATAACACAGCTATATACACTAGTCCTGTCTCATGGCCATATAGTTATTGAGTGTATGGTATTAGAAGACATGAGATGAGCCAATGATTGGAGAGTGGGGGACAATTACGGACACACAACACAGCTATATACATTAGTCCTGTCTCAGGGCATGTAGTTATTGAGTGTATGCTATTAGAAGACATGAGATGAGACAATAATTGGAGTGTGGGGGACAGTTACAGACACACAACACAGCTATATACACTAGTCCTGTCTCATGGCCATATAGTTATTGAGTTTATGGTATTAGAAGACATGAGATGAGCCAATGATTGGAGAGTGGGGGACAGTTACGGACACACAACACAGCTATATACACTAGTCCTGTCTCATGGCCATACAGTTATTGAGTGTACGGTATTAGAAGACATGAGATGAGCCAAAGACTGGAGAGTGGGAGACCATTACGGACAGACAACACAGCTATATACACTAGCCCTGTCTCATGGCCATATAGTGATTGAGTGTATGGTATTAGAAGACATGAGATGAGCCAATGATTGGAGAGTGGGGGACAGTTACGGACAGACAACACAGCTATATACAGTAGTCCTGTCTCATGGCCATGTAGTTATTGAGTGTATGCTATTAGAAGACATGAGATGAGCCAATGATTGGAGAGTGGGGGACAGTTACGGACACACAACACAGCTATATACACTAGTCCTGTCTCATGGCCATACTGTTATTGAGTGTATGGTATCAGAAGACGTGAGATCAGCCAATGATTGGAGAGTGGGGGACAGTTACGGACACACAACACAGCTATATACACTAGTCCTGTCTCATGGCCATACAGTTATTGAGTGTATGGTATTAGAAGACATGAGATGAGCCAATGATTGGAGTGTGGGGGACAGTTACGGACTCACAACACAGCTATATACACTAGTCCTGTCTCATGGCCATACAGTTACTGAGTGTATGGTATTAGAAGACATGGGATAAGCCGATGATTGGAGAGTGGGGGACAGTTACCGACACACAACACAGCTTTATACACTAGTCCTGTCTCATGGCCATACAGTTATTGAGTGTATGGTATTAGAAGACATGAGATGAGCCAATGATTGGAGAGTGGGGGACAATTACGGACACACAACACAGCTATATACACTAGTCCTGTCTCATGGCCATATAGTTATTGAGTTTATGGTATTAGAAGACATGAGATGAGCCAATGATTGGAGTGTGGGGGACAGTTACGGACACACAACACATCTATATACACTAGTCCTGTCTCATGGCCATACAGTTATTGCGTGTATGGTATTAGAAGACATGAGATGATGCAAGGATTGGAGAGTTGGGGACAATTACGGACACACAACACAGCTATATACGCTAGTCCTGTCTCATGCCCATACAGTTATTGAGTGTATAGTATAGGAAGACATGAGATGAGCCAATGATTGGAGAGTGGGGGACAGTTACGGACACACAACACAGCTATATACACTAGTCCTGTCTCATGCCCATACAGCTATTGAGTGTATGGTATTAGAAGACATGAGATGAGTCAATGATTGGAGAGTGGGGAACAGTTACGGACACACAACACAGCTATATACACTAGTCCTGTCTCATGCCCATACAGCTATTGAGTGTATGGTATTAGAAGATATGAGATGAGTCAATGATTGGAGTGTGGGGGACAGTTACGGACACACAACACAGCTATATACACTAGTCCTGTCTCATGCCCATACAGTTATTGAGTGTATGGTATTAGAAGACATGAGATGATGCAAGGATTGGAGAGTTGGGGACAATTACGGACACACAACACAGCTATATACGCTAGTCCTGTCTCATGCCCATACAGATATTGAGTGTATAGTATAGGAAGACATGAGATGAGCCAATGATTGGAGTTTGGGGGACAGTTACGGACACATAACACAGCTATATACACTAGTCCTGTCTTATGCCCATATAGTTATTGAGTGTATAGTATTAGAAGACATGAAATGAGCCAATGATTGGAGTGTGGGGGACAGTTACGGACACACAACACAGCTATATACACTAGTCCTGTCTCATGCCCATACAGCTATTGAGTGTATGGTATTAGAAGACATGAGATGAGCCAATGATTGGAGTGTGGGGGACAGTTACGGACACACAACACAGCTATATACACTAGTCCTGTCTTATGCCCATACAGCTATTGAGTGTATGGTATTAGAAGACATGAGATGAGTCAATGATTGGAGAGTGGGGGACAGTTACGGACACAAAGCTATATACACTAGTCCTGTCTCAGGGCCATATAGTTATTGAGTGTATGGTATTAGAAGACATGAGATGCGCCAATGATTGGAGAGTGGGGGACAGTTACGGACACACAACACAGTTATATACACTAGTCCTGTCTCATGGCCATATAGTTATTGAGTGTATGGTATTAGAAGACATGAGATGCGCCAATGATTGGAGAGTGGGGGACAGTTACCGACACACAACACAGCTATATACACTAGTCCTGTCTCATGGCCATATAGTTATTGAGTGTATAGTATAGGAAGACATGAAATGAGCCAATGATTGGAGAGTGGGGGACAGTTACGGACACACAACACAGCTATATACACTAGTCCTGTCTTATGCCCATATAGTTATTGAGTGTATAGTATAGGAAGACATGAAATGAGCCAATGATTGGAGTGTGGGGGACAGTTACGGACACACAACACAGCTATATACACTAGTCCTGTCTCATGGCCATATAGTTATTGAGTGTATGGTATTAGAAGACATGAAATGAGCCAATGATTGAAGTGTGGGGGACAGTTACGGACACACAGCACAGCTACATACACTAGTCCTGTCTCATGGCCATATAGTTATTGAGTGTATAGTATTAGAAGACATGAGGTGTGCCAATGATTGGAGAGTGGGGGAGAGTTACGGACACACAACACAGCTATATACACTAGTCCTGTCTCATGGCCATATAGTTATTGAGTGTATGGTATTAGAAGACATGAGATGCGCCAATGATTGGAGAGTGGGGGACAGTTACGGACACACAACACAGCTATATACACTAGTCCTGTCTCATGGCCATATAGTTATTGAGTGTATGGTATTAGAAGACATGAGATGCGCCAATGATTGGAGAGTGGGGGACAGTTACGGACACACAACACAGCTATATACACTATTCCTGTCTCATGGCCATATAGTTATTGAGTGTATAGTATTAGAAGACATGAGGTGTGCCAATGTTTGGAGAGTGGGGGACAGTTACGGACACACAACACAGCTATATACACTATTCCTGTCTCATGGCCATATAGTTATTGAGTGTATAGTATTAGAAGACATGAGGTGTGCCAATGATTGGAGAGTGGGGGACAGTTACGGACACACAACACAGCTATATACACTAGTCCTGTCTCATGGCCATATAGTTATTGAGTGTATAGTATTAGAAGACATGAGGTGTGCCAATGATTGGAGAGTGGGGGACAGTTACGGACACACAACACAGCTATATACACTAGTCCTGTCTCATGGCCATATAGTTATTGAGTGTATAGTATTAGAAGACATGAGGTGTGCCAATGATTGCAGAGTGGGGGACAGTTACGGACACACAACACAGCTATATACACTGGTCCTGTCTCATGGCCATATAGTTATTGAGTGTATAGTATTAGAAGACATGAGGTGTGCCAATGATTGCAGAGTGGGGGAGAGTTACGGACACACAACACAGCTATATACACTGGTCCTGTCTCATGGCCATATAGTTATTGAGTGTATAGTATTAGAAGACATGAGGTGTGCCAATGATTGCAGAGTGGGGGAGAGTTACGGACACACAACACAGCTATATACACTAGTCCTGTCTCATGGCCATATAGTTATTGAGTGTATAGTATTAGAAGACATGAGGTGTGCCAATGATTGCAGAGTGGGGGAGAGTTACGGACACACAACACAGCTATATACACTAGTCCTGTCTCATGGCTATATAGTTATTGAGTGTATAGTATTAGAGGACATGAGGTGTGTCAATGATTGCAGAGTGGGGGAGTGTTACGGACACACAACACAGCTATATACACTAGTCCTGTCTCATGGCCATACATTTATTGAGTGTATGGTATGCCGTCCACCATGGTAGTGGTTTCCATATTAGCCCTTAGGTCCCGAAGTCACAGGTTCAAACCCGGCGAAGGGTGATTCATTTTTTTGGGCTTAAAAATCCTGAGCATGGCTTCCTTTAAAGGGAAGTAAAGTAAAGCCATTGGCTCTGTATTGTAGAGTATGGAAAAGGCCTCAAGCCTGATAAAAAATCCTCTGAACAAAATTTCCCATCTTCCATGCCCAATATAGAATGGGACGCTAAGGAGCACAGCAGTTAAAGGGCATCCATATATAGAACTCAGTTTTTTAATTTTAATGTAAGACATTTGAGCTGAGCCAAACAATGCATAGGGAGAGCGAGTGTTGGGAAGTTATAGACACACAGCACAACGATATAGAGTAGTCCTCTAGTGGGGTGGGGGAATAGCATACACAACAATATACAATAGTCCTGTCTCATGACCTTACAATTGTAGAGTGTATTGTGCTAGAAGATATGTGAGATGTGTCAATGACTACAGAGGGGATGGGCCAGCAACAGACACAACTATATACAGTAGTCCTGTAGAAGGGTGGGGGAGTAACAGGCACAACTATTTACAGTAGTCCTGTCTCATGACCTTACGATTGTAGAGTGTATTGTGCTAGAAGATATGTGAGATGTGTCAATGACTACAGAGGGGATGGGCCAGCAACAGACACAACTATATACAGTAGTCCTGTAGAAGGGTGGGGGAGTAACAGGCACAACTATTTACAGTAGTCCTGTCTCATGACCTTACGATTGTAGAGTGTATTGTGCTAGAAGATATGTGAGATGTGTCAATGACTACAGAGGGGATGGGCCAGCAACAGACACAACTGTATACAGTAGTCCTGTAGAAGGGTGGGGGAGTAACAGGCACAACTATTTACAGTAGTCCTGTCTCATGACCTTACGGTTGTTGAGTACATTGTGCTAGAAGACTAGTGAGATGAGTCAATGACTACAGTGGGGATGGACCAGTAACAGACACAACTATATACAGTAGTCCTGTCTCATGACCACATAGTTATTGACTATATGTTGTTAGAAGACTAGTGAGATGTGTCAATGACTACAGAGGGGATGGACCAGTAACAGACACAACTGTATACAGTAGTCCTGCTTCATGACCACATAGTTATTGACTATATGTTGTTAGAAGACTAGTGAGATGAGTCAATGACTATAGAGGGGATGGACCAGTAACAGACACAACTATATACAGTAGTCCTGCTTCATGACCACATAGTTATTGACTATATGTTGTTAGAAGACTAGTGAGATGAGTCAATGACTATAGAGGGGATGGACCAGTAACAGACACAACTATATACAGTAGTCCTGCTTCATGACCACATAGTTATTGACTATATGGTGTTAGAAGACTAGTGAGATGTGTCAATGACTATAGAGGGGATGGACCAGTAACAGACACAACTATATACAGTAGTCCTGTCTCATGACCACATAGTTATTGACTATATGTTGTTAGAAGACTAGTGAGATGTGTCAATGACTACAGAGGGGATGGACCAGTAACAGACACAACTATATACAGTAGTCCTGTCTCATGACCACATAGTTATTGACTATATGTTGTTAGAAGACTAGTGAGATGTGTCAATGACTACAGAGGGGATGGACCAGTAACAGACACAACTATATACAGTAGTCCTGCTTCATGACCACATAGTTATTGACTATATGGTGTTAGAAGACTAGTGAGATGTGTCAATGACTATAGAGGGGATGGACCAGTAACAGACACAACTGTATACAGTAGTCCTGCTTCATGACCACATAGTTATTGACTATATGGTGTTAGAAGACTAGTGAGATGTGTCAATGACTACAGAGGGGATGGACCAGTAACAGACACGACTGTATACAGTAGTCCTGTCTCATGACCACATAGTTATTGACTATATGTTGTTAGAAGACTAGTGAGATGTGTCAATGACTACAGAGGGGATGGACCAGTAACAGACACAACTATATACAGTAGTCCTGTCTCATGACCATACAGTTATTGACTATATGTTGTTAGAAGACTAGTGAGATGTGTCAATGACTACAGAGGGGATGGACCAGTAACAGACACAACTGTATACAGTAGTCCTGCTTCATGACCACATAGTTATTGACTATATGGTGTTAGAAGACTAGTGAGATGTGTCAATGACTACAGAGGGGATGGACCAGTAACAGACACAACTATATACAGTAGTCCTGTCTCATGACCACATAGTTATTGACTATATGGTGTTAGAAGACTAGTGAGATGAGTCAATGACTATAGAGGGGATGGACCAGTAACAGACACAACTGTATACAGTAGTCCTGTCTCATGACCACATAGTTATTGACTATATGGTGTTAGAAGACTAGTGAGATGTGTCAATGACTACAGAGGGGATGGACCAGTAACAGGCACAACTATATACAGTAGTCCTGTCTCATGACCACATAGTTATTGACTATATGGTGTTAGAAGACTAGTGAGATGAGTCAATGACTATAGAGGGGATGGACCAGTAACAGACACAACTATATACAGTAGTCCTGCTTCATGACCACATAGTTATTGACTATATGTTGTTAGAAGACTAGTGAGATGTGTCAATGACTATAGAGGGGATGGACCAGTAACAGACACAACTATATACAGTAGTCCTGCTTCATGACCACATAGTTATTGACTATATGGTGTTAGAAGACTAGTGAGATGTGTCAATGACTATAGAGGGGATGGACCAGTAACAGACACAACTATATACAGTAGTCCTGCTTCATGACCACATAGTTATTGACTATATGGTGTTAGAAGACTAGTGAGATGAGTCAATGACTATAGAGGGGATGGACCAGTAACAGACACAACTGTATACAGTAGTCCTGTCTCATGACCACATAGTTATTGACTATATGGTGTTAGAAGACTAGTGAGATGTGTCAATGACTATAGAGGGGATGGACCAGTAACAGACACAACTATATACAGTAGTCCTGCTTCATGACCACATAGTTATTGACTATATGGTGTTAGAAGACTAGTGAGATGTGTCAATGACTATAGAGGGGATGGACCAGTAACAGACACAACTATATACAGTAGTCCTGCTTCATGACCACATAGTTATTGACTATATGGTGTTAGAAGACTAGTGAGATGAGTCAATGACTATAGAGGGGATGGACCAGTAACAGACACAACTGTATACAGTAGTCCTGTCTCATGACCACATAGTTATTGACTATATGGTGTTAGAAGACTAGTGAGATGTGTCAATGACTACAGAGGGGATGGACCAGTAACAGACACAACTATATACAGTAGTCCTGCTTCATGACCACATAGTTATTGACTATATGGTGTTAGAAGACTAGTGAGATGTGTCAATGACTACAGAGGGGATGGACCAGTAACAGACACAACTGTATACAGTAGTCCTGCTTCATGACCATACAGTTATTGAGTATATGGTGTTAGAAGACTAGTGAGATGTGTCAATGACTACAGAGGGGATGGACCAGTAACAGACACAACTGTATACAGTAGTCCTGCTTCATGACCACATAGTTATTGACTATATGTTGTTAGAAGACTAGTGAGATGAGTCAATGACTATAGAGGGGATGGACCAGTAACAGACACAACTATATACAGTAGTCCTGTCTCATGACCACATAGTTATTGACTATATGTTGTTAGAAGACTAGTGAGATGTGTCAATGACTATAGAGGGGATGGACCAGTAACAGACACAACTATATACAGTAGTCCTGTCTCATGACCACATAGTTATTGACTATATGTTGTTAGAAGACTAGTGAGATGAGTCAATGACTATAGAGGGGATGGACCAGTAACAGACACAACTATATACAGTAGTCCTGTCTCATGACCACATAGTTATTGACTATATGTTGTTAGAAGACTAGTGAGATGAGTCAATGACTATAGAGGGGATGGACCAGTAACAGACACAACTGTATACAGTAGTCCTGCTTCATGACCACATAGTTATTGACTATATGTTGTTAGAAGACTAGTGAGATGAGTCAATGACTATAGAGGGGATGGACCAGTAACAGACACAACTATATACAGTAGTCCTGTCTCATGACCACATAGTTATTGACTATATGTTGTTAGAAGACTAGTGAGATGAGTCAATGACTATAGAGGGGATGGACCAGTAACAGACACAACTATATACAGTAGTCCTGTCTCATGACCACATAGTTATTGACTATATGGTGTTAGAAGACTATTGAGATGAGTCAATGACTATAGAGGGGATGGACCAGTAACAGACACAACTATATACAGTAGTCCTGTCTCATGACCACATAGTTATTGACTATATGTTGTTAGAAGACTAGTGAGATGTGTCAATGACTACAGAGGGGATGGACCAGTAACAGACACAACTATATACAGTAGTCCTGTCTCATGACCACATAGTTATTGACTATATGTTGTTAGAAGACTAGTGAGATGTGTCAATGACTACAGAGGGGATGGACCAGTAACAGACACAACTATATACAGTAGTCCTGTCTCGTGACCACATAGTTATTGACTATATGTTGTTAGAAGACTAGTGAGATGTGTCAATGACTATAGAGGGGATGGACCAGTAACAGACACAACTGTATACAGTAGTCCTGCTTCATGACCACATAGTTATTGACTATATGGTGTTAGAAGACTAGTGAGATGTGTCAATGACTACAGAGGGGATGGACCAGTAACAGACACAACTGTATACAGTAGTCCTGCTTCATGACCACATAGTTATTGACTATATGGTGTTAGAAGACTAGTGAGATGAGTCAATGACTATAGAGGGGATGGACCAGTAACAGACACGACTGTATACAGTAGTCCTGCTTCATGACCACATAGTTATTGACTATATGGTGTTAGAAGACTAGTGAGATGTGTCAATGACTACAGAGGGGATGGACCAGTAACAGACACAACTGTATACAGTAGTCCTGTCTCATGACCATACAGTTATTGACTATATGTTGTTAGAAGACTAGTGAGATGTGTCAATGACTATAGAGGGGATGGACCAGTAACAGACACAACTGTATACAGTAGTCCTGCTTCATGACCACATAGTTATTGACTATATGTTGTTAGAAGACTAGTGAGATGTGTCAATGACTATAGAGGGGATGGACCAGTAACAGACACAACTATATACAGTAGTCCTGTCTCATGACCACATAGTTATTGACTATATGTTGTTAGAAGACTAGTGAGATGTGTCAATGACTATAGAGGGGATGGACCAGTAACAGACACAACTATATACAGTAGTCCTGTCTCATGACCACATAGTTATTGACTATATGTTGTTAGAAGACTAGTGAGATGTGTCAATGACTATAGAGGGGATGGACCAGTAACAGACACAACTATATACAGTAGTCCTGTCTCATGACCACATAGTTATTGACTATATGTTGTTAGAAGACTAGTGAGATGTGTCAATGACTACAGAGGGGATGGACCAGTAACAGACACAACTATATACAGTAGTCCTGTCTCATGACCACATAGTTATTGACTATATGTTGTTAGAAGACTAGTGAGATGTGTCAATGACTATAGAGGGGATGGACCAGTAACAGACACAACTATATACAGTAGTCCTGTCTCATGACCACATAGTTATTGACTATATGTTGTTAGAAGACTAGTGAGATGTGTCAATGACTACAGAGGGGATGGACCAGTAACAGACACAACTATATACAGTAGTCCTGTCTCATGACCACATAGTTATTGACTATATGTTGTTAGAAGACTAGTGAGATGTGTCAATGACTACAGAGGGGATGGACCAGTAACAGGCACAACTATATACAGTAGTCCTGCTTCATGACCACATAGTTATTGACTATATGGTGTTAGAAGACTAGTGAGATGTGTCAATGACTACAGAGGGGATGGACCAGTAACAGACACAACTGTATACAGTAGTCCTGTCTCATGACCACATAGTTATTGACTATATGTTGTTAGAAGACTAGTGAGATGTGTCAATGACTACAGAGGGGATGGACCAGTAACAGACACAACTGTATACAGTAGTCCTGTCTCATGACCACATAGTTATTGACTATATGTTGTTAGAAGACTAGTGAGATGAGTCAATGACTATAGAGGGGATGGACCAGTAACAGACACAACTGTATACAGTAGTCCTGCTTCATGACCACATAGTTATTGAGTATATGGTGTTAGAAGACTAGTGAGATGTGTCAATGACTACAGAGGGGATGGACCAGTAACAGACACAACTGTATACAGTAGTCCTGCTTCATGACCACATAGTTATTGACTATATGGTGTTAGAAGACTAGTGAGATGTGTCAATGACTACAGAGGGGATGGACCAGTAACAGACACGACTGTATACAGTAGTCCTGTCTCATGACCACATAGTTATTGACTATATGGTGTTAGAAGACTAGTGAGATGAGTCAATGACTACAGAGGGGATGGACCAGTAACAGACACAACTGTATACAGTAGTCCTGTCTCATGACCACATAGTTATTGACTATATGGTGTTAGAAGACATGTGAGATGAGTCAATGACTATAGAGGGGATGGACCAGTAACAGACACGACTGTATACAGTAGTCCTGCTTCATGACCATACAGTTATTGACTATATGTTGTTAGAAGACTAGTGAGATGAGTCAATGACTACAGAGGGGATGGACCAGTAACAGACACGACTGTATACAGTAGTCCTGCTTCATGACCACATAGTTATTGACTATATGGTGTTAGAAGAAATGCAGGATTAGGCAATGACTGAAGTGGGGGTGTGGCATTAAGAGACAGTAATTGTGTCTGATGACCAAGCAGTTCTGTATGGTGTTAGAAGATAGGTAAGATGAACCAATGATTGCTGAGGGGGAGTGGGTCTGGCGCAGTAACAGATACACAGCACAACTATATATAGTAGTCCTGTCTCATGACCATAAAGTTATTGAGTCATGTTCGAATACATGTCAGATGAACAGAGATGATTCCAGAGGTGGCGTGGGTCTGGGGTAGTAACAGATGCACAGCACAACTATATACAGTAGTCCTATCTCATGACCTTACTGTTGTTGAGTGCATTGTGCTAGAAGACTAGTGAGATGAGTCAATGACTACAGAGGGGATGGGTCAGCAACAGACACAACTATATGCAGTAGTCCTGTCTCATGACAATACAGTTATTGAGTCGTGTTAGAATACATGTGAGATGAACAGAGATGATTCCAGAGGGGGCGTGGGTCTGGGGTAATAACAGATGCACAGCGCAACTATATACAGTAGTCCTATCTCATGACCATACAGTTATTGAGTCGTGTTAGAATACATGTGAGTTGAACAGAGATGATTCCAGAGAGGACGTGGGTTTGGGGTAGTAATAGATGCACAGCACAACTATATACAGCAGTCCTATCTCATGATCATACAGTTATTGAGTCGTTTTAGAATACATGTGAGATGAACAGAGATGATTCCAGAGGGGGCATGGGTCTGGGGTAGTAACAGATGCACAGCGCAACTATATATAGTAGTCCTGTCTCATGACCATACAGTTATTGAGTCGTGTTAGAATACATGTGAGATGAACAGAGATGATTCTAGAGGGGGCATGGGTCTGGGGTAGTAACAGATGCACAGCGCAACTATATGCAGTAGTCCTATCTCATGACCATACAGTTATTGAGTCGTGTTAGAATACATGTGAGATGAACAGAGATGATTCCAGAGGGGGCATGGGTCTGGGGTAGTAACAGATGCACAACACAACTATATACAGCAGTCCTATCTCATGACCATACAGTTATTGAGTCGTGTTAGAATACATGTGAGATGAACAGAGATGATTCCAGAGGGGGCATGGGTCTGGGGTAGTAACAGATGCACAGCGCAACTATATATAGTAGTCCTATCTCATGACCATACAGTTATTGAGTCGTGTTAGAATACATGTGAGATGAACAGAGATGATTCCAGAGGGGGCATGGGTCTGGGGTAGTAACAGATGCACAGCGCAACTATATATAGTAGTCCTGTCTCATGACCATACAGTTATTGAGTCGTGTTAGAATACATGTGAGATGAACAGAGATGATTCTAGAGGGGGCATGGGTCTGGGGTAGTAACAGATGCATAGCGCAACTATATGCAGTAGTCCTATCTCATGACCATACAGTTATTGAGTCGTGTTAGAATACATGTGAGATGAACAGAGATGATTCCAGAGGGGGCATGTGCCTGGAGTAGTAACAGATGCACAGCGCAACTATATATAGTAGTCCTGTCTCATGACCATACAGTTATTGAGTCGTGTTAGAATACATGTGTGATGAACAGAGATGATTCTAGAGGGGGCATGGGTCTGGGGTAGTAACAGATGCACAGCGCAACTATATGCAGTAGTCCTATCTCATGACCATACAGTTATTGAGTCGTGTTAGAATACATGTGAGATGAACAGAGATGATTCCAGAGGGGGCATGGGTCTGGGGTAGTAACAGATGCACAGCACAACTATATACAGCAGTCCTATCTCATGACCATATACCGTGCTTATCATTTTTCTGCTATTTATGATATGTTTGTTTCTCCACAGACACAGCACCATCAGATGCAGCAAAAGTTGTGAAATGGACACCAGATTAGAAATCAAAGAAGAGGATCCTCTTTCATATGACTTAGCCTTGCAGAATAAGAATGTTACATTAATTATGAACAGTGATGCTGTGCTTCTGGATGATAATGGTGACATGGCAATGAAAACAGAGATCAAATTAGAGACTCCTTTTCCAGACCTTTGTTCACAGAAAGAGAGAGAATTTCTTCCAGAGAATCCTGTAATGAAGGTTGAGAAATATAACAGTGATGATGAAGTGGTTAACAAAATATATATTAAAGAAGAACCTTTGTGGATGCAAACAGAAATGTCATCTTTTTGTGATGATATTGAGGTAAGCTTTGTAGAAATGTGCTGCAGTTAGAACTTTTATTTATTGTTATTATGTACTGCAGTTACAACTTTTGTTTATTGCTTGAGTTATGCAGTACATAATAAGGATAAGAGATTGTTTCCAAATGTGTACAGTGTATATCAGAGGGTATATTTAAAGGTTTGAAAGCAATGGTGGTGGTCAGTGGACTACTAATGGTGGTGTTGAATTATCATGTGAAAGGAAAACATCTGCATAGCTATTGATGGGCAAACTCGTTGAAGGTGTGCTTTAAGCTTTTTAAGGGTGCTGATGTACTGGACAGTATTTTTACTGTGCATTCCTGAGGCAAACGTACAGCAGAATGACACCCTGCTCATCCCAAGACACTGTCGGTATAACTTTCCCTGCTGATTACACAGTTTTGAATTTTTCTTCCTTGGCGAGAATGTGTGATGCCATTCCATTGACTGCCTCTTTGATTCAGGTTGAATCCAAGTCTCAAGTCACAATTTTTCCAACCATGTCTCATTGAAGCGCTGCAAGAGATTGGAGGCTATTGTTTTTCTTGTCTCTTTGTTCTGATCGGTTAACATCCTTGGTGCCCATCATGCACAAACTTTGGAGTGCCCAAGTTTTCAATAATCTCCATCACACTGCCTTTACCAACAGATAGCATGAGACACAATTCATTGTTGTTATCCTGAGGTCTTCACAGATGATTTCGTCAACTCGCTGAAGGTGCTGGCCTGCCTCATCAGCCAATGATGTTTGCCCTTCAGCTTCTCTACACCGATGAACCCATTGTTTGACATTGCTGATGTCTACTGTTGCAGCCCCAGAAACATTTTTCAGCCTTTTATGAATCACCTTGTGCATTCAAGAATTCTATCACACAACACCACCAATGTCTACCATTTTATAATAGACTGCAGTGCTGCCATCTGTTATTGCAGTGGGTTGCAGAAGAAGGTTTGAGAAATTGTGTCAAATTTGAATTTTTTACATAACTAATGTGTTTAAGGATAAAAAAAGTAGGAGGCATTACTTTTTGACTAACCCTTGTACATTTTTGTGTGTAATAACGTTTTCATCTATCACTTAATGTTTATCAGTTATACAAGATTGTACAAAATTCCTTCCTTCATAGGCTTTTCGAAGAAAATTCAAGATATGTATTCTATTTGTGATATAAATATCTTTAATATATGGTATTTTAATCAAAATCGTTAAAAAGCCATTTATTAGAAAATCAAAATTTCCGAAAAATGTTCATATAAAGGGTAGTTAGGGGTGGGGCACTTTCTTAAAAATCTTGATGCCACATCCTTGGAAAATACTGGACTTAAATACTAAGTTTGGTATTTCTGTGACCTTTCGTTTCTGAGTCACGCTGTTCTCTCTCTCACGCACACACACATATGTTTCCAAAAATGCTTTATTTGGTTTCAAGTGTTTCCAGTGAAATCTCGGTATCAAATTTTTGGGTGGAATGCAATAGGTTCTCTACCTACTAGGTATGTGGTATAGAAATTAAAAATTGTCTCTCAGATAGAGAGAGTTGGATTCTGTATTTAACTTCAGCACCTTTCAAGGTTGCAACAAGAAGATTTTCAAGAAAATTCTCCCACCCCAAACTACTCTTTACGAGAAAAATTGTTTATTATCCTTTATTTTCTCAAAAATCCCACTAACTATTTTGATGCTATGGCACTGAGTTTTGCCAATCTATCCTGCAAATCTCAGACTTTTTAGGAAGGAGTATTTTTCTCTATTTATTTGTAGGGATTGGTGTTATTTTACTTTATTTGAATACCTGAAATTTTCTACTTGTCTGTGAGTGGAACAGGACTTTTTGTACAGAGTTTTTCCTTGTGTGTTTTCTTTTGTCATTTTTTTGTTACAATTTTTTTTGTATCTATCTAGCCGTTTTCCAGAACTGTTGTTAAGATTTCCTATATTGTAAGCTGTACTTCGTAGAGTGAGAGGAAACTGTAGTAGGTCAAACTGTAAAATACAGCAGCTCTGTGTAATTTTGGATATAGGTATTGAAGCTGCTTGTCAGATTTGGTTTCCATAGTGAATTTTATATTTCTATCTGGCAGGTTGAATAATTTTAGAGCATCTTGTAAATTCTTCCTTTTAACTATTGTGAAGGCATCATCAACACAGGTTTTAAACATCCATGCGAATTGATAAACTACTTTTTGTCAGGAACACTCGCAAATAAATCTGCCAAGAAGGATGGTAGTGATTTCCCATGGCTAGACTTGTATTTTCGTGGAATACAAAACTGTTTTTTTTTAATGTACAATTTTGCTATGCTATGAGCTCTTCAATTTCTTTTCATTCCTTTTAATGGAGGTTGACCAATTTTTAATGTTGCACTAAGCTCTTTCTTTTGGCACCATTGGGATTCGTGAAATGAAATGGTCTCATCTTTAAGCTGCTCTTGAACTTCTGTGGTCCATAGCATCCCATTCTATATTGGGCGTAAAAGACCATTAATTTTGATGAGAGGCCTCTTTATCAGTTCTTTTATGTGCTGTAAATCTACGACACGGGACCACCGGTTTGCTTCCCTTCCAAGTGATGTCATGCTAAGGATTTTTATACCAAAAATCCATCGCTCTCCACCGGGTTTGAACCTTTCCGGGTTTGGAAACTAGAGGCTAGCATGGTAACCACGGAGAACGACTTTAAGCTGCGTGTTCTGTATCTTTTTTACTACTTCAAGGGAATTCTTAATGGTTCAAAGCTTGCAATTCTTTAAATTTGTTGGTTAACCATTTTGCCAGATTGGTGCTCCGATACATAATATGGTCTTATTTCTTTTCCAGGGTTTTAGTAAACCATACCTTTTAGTTGTTTTAGGGTTATCTATTTTTATCTTCACCGCTAAGAGTGTATTTAAGAATTGCTAAGCGACATTCATGTTGCAAATGAGTTTGTTTATAGGTTTTTTTATTTGGATGTATTCTGAGAATTTTAGAAGCTCTTACATCATTTGGTTGCAGTCTTCTTTATACAAAATTACTCACTTAGTTCCTTCATCAGCTTTTTGGAATACTATTGGTTTAAAACTAAGGTTTTTCTCAATTTCCCCAGAAAGGTTACTGAGATAAATACGTAATTTTGACATTAGTATATGTGCGACTACATCTAAAACTTTTGTGTTAATCATTTCACTGTATTTTATGATTTGCAAAAGACTTCTTCCTTAATTTGAAATCATTCTTGAGATAAACATACTGTAATGAAATGTGATGTGAAGAGAAGAATAAGGCCCTATTCACAATGCAGCCAGAGGTATAACACAACATCGGCACAGGTTTTTAGATCCGTAAATGTGTATGAAAATCTTGAGAGTGTACCTCAACTTTCAAAAGTGGATAACAACCAAAAGATGCATAATTTATTGTCTGTTGCCATGTACTGTACAGATAGACTCACGTCGTCCTCCGTGGACTAGTGGTACCGTGCTAGCCTCTAGTGCCCAAGGTCGCAGGTTCAAACCCGGCGGAGGGCGATGGATTTTTTCGGGCGTAAAAATCCTTAGCACGGCTTCCCTCGGAAGGGAAGTAAAGCAAAGCCAGTGGTCCGGTGTTGTAGAGTTACTGTACGTAAAAGAACCTCAAGCCTGATAAAGAGGCCTCTGAGCAAAATTACCGGTGTTTAATGCCAAATATAGAATGGGACGCTAACAACCATAGCAGTTAAAGAGCGTCCATAAATAAAACTCAATTTTAATTTCCTTAACATACGTACTAATTAAAAATTTCACATAGATTATAAAATGATTTATCATGTAATAATAATCACAGTGATCTTTTAAATTTGCAAGTAGCATCTATTTTCACCATCTCATGAGAGGGAGCATTGCCAATTTTGTTAGTGGACAAATCGGTGATTTTGAATGTTTACTTATTTTGCATTTTCCTATATAGAAGTCATTCATGTGTCTGGTAAGATGGTTATGAACATCACAATTTAGACTCAATAAATATGAGTTGTTTTTATAGAATAATATGGAATATTATATATATATATTAATAAATTAGTCACAGTAAAAATATGCATTAATGAATCTTTGTGCTTCATATTAAAGATTCCTCTCAGCCCTCTCTTCTGAATTAGAAATAGTCTTTTAATTTCAGTTGCCGAATATGGGGAATATTAATATGTTAAAATTGATTGTCCAGAGGCATAATAAGCTGAAACCAAACTGTTTATATCCATGCTCATTTTCAGGTTCTTATAGTAAAACAAGCTTTGTATAATCTATTACATGTAATTGATCTGATCTCGCCAGGTAGTTGTCCTCCGTGGTGTAGGGTTACCATGCTAGCCTCTGGTTCCCGAGGTAGGTTCAAAACCAACGGAGGGCGATGGATTTTTTCAGTTGTTAAAATCTGTAGCATAGCTTCATTCCGAAGGGAAGTAAAGCCAGTGGTTCTGTGTCTTAGATTTATGGTATGTAAAAGAACCTCAAGCCCGATAGAGAGGCTTCTGAGCTAAATTACCGGTCTTTCAGCCTAATTTAAAATGGGATGCTAAGGACTGCAGCAGTTAAAGAGCGTCCATAAATCAAACTCAATTTAATTTTAATTTTTCTCGCCAGGTAAGATTTTGATCCAACTTTTAAATGAGTTCACTACATTTATGATTTTTACATTCAATCCATCGAAACTGTAGGTGCACACTCCAACTGAAGTATAGCTACACAGTCTACATCTATGTGATGTACTAAATCATTTATAAATAAAACAAAGACAGCAATACTCCCAAGTGGTGCTACTCCAATTGAAGTATACCTACACTATCTACATCTATGTGATGTACTAAATCATCTATACACAAAACAAAGAGAGCAATAGTCCCAAGTGGTGTTACTGCTACTGAAGTATAGCTACACTGTCTACATCTATGTGATGTACTAAATCATTTATAAATAAAACAAAGACAGCAATACTCCCAAGTGGTGCTACTCCAACTGAAGTATACCTACACTATCTACATCTATGTGATGTACTAAATCATTTATAAATAAAACAAAGACAGCAATAGTCCCAAGTGGTGCTACTCCAACTGAAGTATACCTACACTATCTACATCTATGTGATGTACTAAATCATCTATACACAAAACAAAGAGAGCAATAGTCCCAAGTGGTGTTACTGCTACTGAAGTATAGCTACACTGTCTACATCTATGTGATGTACTAAATCATCTATAAACAAAACAAAGAGCAATAGTCCCAAGAGGTTCTACTCCAACTGAAGTACAGCTACACAGTCTACATCTATGTGATGTACTAAATCATCTATAACTAAAACAAAGAGCAATAGTCCCAAGAGGTTCTACTCCAACTGAAGTACAGCTACACAGTCTACATCTATGTGATGTATTAAATAATTTATAAATAAAACAAAGACAGCAATACTCCCAAGTGGTGCTACTTCAACTGAAGTATAGCTACACTGTCTACATCTATGTGATGTACTAAATCATTAATAAATAAAACAAAGACAGCAAGACTCCCAAGTGGTGCTACTCCTACTGAAGTATAGCTACACTGTCTACATCTATGTGATGTACTAAATCATTAATAAATAAAACAAAGACAGCAATACTCCCAAGTGGTGCTACTCCTACTGAAGTATAGCAACACTGTCTACATCTATGTGATGTACTAAATCATTAATAAATAAAACAAAGAGAGCAATAGTCCCAAGTGGTGCTACTCCAACTGAAGTATAGCTACACTATCTACATCTATGTGATGTACTAAATCATCTATACACAAAACAAAGAGCAATAGTCCCAAGTGGTGCTACTCCAACTGAAGTATAGCTACACACTCTACATCTATGTGATGTACTAAATCATCTATACACAAAACAAAGAGAGCAATAGTCCCAAGTGGTGCTACTCCAACTGAAGTATAGCTACACTGTCTACATCTATGTGATGTACTAAATCATCTATACACAAAACAAAGAGAGCAATAGTCCCAAGTGGTGCTACTCCAACTGAAGTATAGCTACACTGTCTACATCTATGTGATGTACTAAATCATCTATACACAAAACAAAGAGAGCAATAGTCCCAAGTGGTGCTACTCCAACTGAAGTATAGCTACACTGTCTACATCTATGTGATGTATTAAATAATTTATAAATAAAACAAAGAGAGCAATAGTCCCAAGTGGTGCTACTCCAACTGAAGTATAGCTACACACTCTACATCTATGTGATGTACTAAATCATCTATACACAAAACAAAGAGAGCAATAGTCCCAAGTGGTGCTACTCCAACTGAAGTATAGCTACACTGTCTACATCTATGTGATGTACTAAATCATCTATACACAAAACAAAGAGAGCAATAGTCCCAAGTGGTGCTACTCCAACTGAAGTATAGCTACACTGTCTACATCTATGTGATGTATTAAATAATTTATAAATAAAACAAAGAGAGCAATAGTCCCAAGTGGTGCTACTCCAACTGAAGTATAGCTACACTGTCTACATCTATGTGATGTACTAAATCATTTATAAATAAAACAAAGACAGCAATAGTCCCAAGTGGTGCTACTCCAACTGAAGTATACCTACACTATCTACATCTATGTGATGTACTAAATCATTTATACACAAAACAAAGAGAGCAATAGTCCCAAGTGGTGTTACTGCTACTGAAGTATAGCTACACTGTCTACATCTATGTGATGTACTAAATCATCTATAAACAAAACAAAGAGCAATAGTCCCAAGAGGTTCTACTCCAACTGAAGTACAGCTACACAGTCTACATCTATGTGATGTACTAAATCATCTATAACTAAAACAAAGAGCAATAGTCCCAAGAGGTTCTACTCCAACTGAAGTACAGCTACACAGTCTACATCTATGTGATGTATTAAATAATTTATAAATAAAACAAAGACAGCAATACTCCCAAGTGGTGCTACTTCAACTGAAGTATAGCTACACTGTCTACATCTATGTGATGTACTAAATCATTAATAAATAAAACAAAGACAGCAAGACTCCCAAGTGGTGCTACTCCTACTGAAGTATAGCTACACTGTCTACATCTATGTGATGTACTAAATCATTAATAAATAAAACAAAGACAGCAATACTCCCAAGTGGTGCTACTCCTACTGAAGTATAGCAACACTGTCTACATCTATGTGATGTACTAAATCATTAATAAATAAAACAAAGAGAGCAATAGTCCCAAGTGGTGCTACTCCAACTGAAGTATAGCTACACTATCTACATCTATGTGATGTACTAAATCATCTATACACAAAACAAAGAGCAATAGTCCCAAGTGGTGCTACTCCAACTGAAGTATAGCTACACACTCTACATCTATGTGATGTACTAAATCATCTATACACAAAACAAAGAGAGCAATAGTCCCAAGTGGTGCTACTCCAACTGAAGTATAGCTACACTGTCTACATCTATGTGATGTACTAAATCATCTATACACAAAACAAAGAGAGCAATAGTCCCAAGTGGTGCTACTCCAACTGAAGTATAGCTACACTGTCTACATCTATGTGATGTACTAAATCATCTATACACAAAACAAAGAGAGCAATAGTCCCAAGTGGTGCTACTCCAACTGAAGTATAGCTACACTGTCTACATCTATGTGATGTATTAAATAATTTATAAATAAAACAAAGAGAGCAATAGTCCCAAGTGGTGCTACTCCAACTGAAGTATAGCTACACACTCTACATCTATGTGATGTACTAAATCATCTATACACAAAACAAAGAGAGCAATAGTCCCAAGTGGTGCTACTCCAACTGAAGTATAGCTACACTGTCTACATCTATGTGATGTACTAAATCATCTATACACAAAACAAAGAGAGCAATAGTCCCAAGTGGTGCTACTCCAACTGAAGTATAGCTACACTGTCTACATCTATGTGATGTATTAAATAATTTATAAATAAAACAAAGAGAGCAATAGTCCCAAGTGGTGCTACTCCAACTGAAGTATAGCTACACTGTCTACATCTATGTGATGTACTAAATCATTTATAAATAAAACAAAGAGAGCAATAGTCCCAAGTGGTGCTACTCCAACTGAAGTATAGCTACACTATCTACATCTATGTGATGTACTAAATCATCTATACACAAAACAAAGAGCAATAGTCCCAAGTGGTGTTACTGCAACTGAAGTATAGCTACACAGTCTACATCTATGTGATGTACTAAATCATCTATACACAAAACAAAGAGCAATAGTCCCAAGTGGTGCTACTCCAACTGAAGTATAGCTACACAGTCTACATCTATGTGATGTACTAAATCATCTATACACAAAACAGAGAGCAATAGTCCCAAGTGGTGCTACTCCAACAGAAGTATAGCTACACAGTCTAAATCTATGTGATGTATTAAATCATTTATAAATAAAACAAAGAGAGCAATAGTCCCAAATGGTGCTACTCCAACTGAAGTATAGCTACACAGTCTACATCTATGTGATGTATTAAATCATTTATAAATAAAACAAAGAGAGCAATAGTCCCAAATGGTGCTACTCCAACTGAAGTATAGCTACACTGTCTACATCTATGTGATGTACTAAATCATCTATACACAAAACAAAGAGCAATAGTCTCAAGTCTGTGCTAGCCTCTAGTTCCCAAGGTCGCGGGTTCAAACCCGGCGGAGGGCGATGGATTTTTTCGGGCGTAAAAATCGTTAGCACGGCTTCCTTCGGAAGGGAAGTAAAGCCGGTGGTCCCGTGTCGTAGATTTACGGCACGTAAAAGAACCTCAAGCTACTGCTACTGAAGTTTAGTTACGCAGTCTGCATCTATGTGATGTATTAAATCATTTATAAATAAAACAAAGAGCAATAGACTCAAGTGGTGCTACTCCAACTGAAGTATAGTTGTACAGTCTGTATCTATGTGAAGTATTAAATCATTTATAAATAAAACAAAGAGCAATAGACTCAAGTGGTGCTACTCCAACTGAAGTATAGTTACGCAGTCTGCATCTATGTGATGTATTAAATCATTTATAAATAAAACAAAGAGCAATAGACTCAAGTGGTGCTACTCCAACTGAAGTATAGTTACACAGTCTACATCTATGTGATGTACTAAATCATTTATAAAAAATCTGATGTGTTACACTCATGACTTTCTCTACTCTTGTACAAACTATTTTTACAAACGCTTATTCTCCATATGCTTCATGTTAATCGAGATATCGAGATGTCAATCTTATTGGTAATGTTCATGTAGATGCAAGGGGAATATGCTAGATTTTAAGCGATAGTCAAATATTTTAACGCTGGTTGCTATGTGGCGCAATCCATTCTCTTTGCATGTCCAGGACATAAAAAAAATGAATAATGAATTTGAGAAAAAGTATAAGTATTGGAAAATTTAAGGGAATAACAAGCAATATCTCGAAAACGGTTCACTCAACAAAAGAAATGTGTATGACATAAATTGTGTATTTTAACGCGATCTACATTTTTTGTGTAGTAAAATTTTGTCTATCTCTTATGGTTTACCAGTTATGCAAAAGTCGCTCACAATGAAGAATACTTTTGGAGACATTCCCAGAAAATTCAAGATATACATTTTATTTGTCATAAAAGTATCTTAAACATATAATATTTTAATCAAAATCATTACAGCCATTTTTGAGAAAATTAAAATTTTCGAAAAATGTTCCATGTAAAGGGTAGTCTGGGGTGGGGGGATTTTCTTGAAAACCTTCGTGTCTCATCTCTGGAAGATACTGAACCTAAATACCAAGCTTGGTGTTTATACGACTGTTCGTTTCTGAGTTATGCTGTTCACAGACACACAGACAGACACACACACGGACATGTTTCCAAAAATGCTTTTTTTGGATTCAGTGAGTCTCAAAACATGTATTTCCGGTGAAATCTCGGTATCGAATTTTTGGGTGGAATACAATACTTCCCCTACTTACTATACGTAGTAGAGAAAGTAAAAACAAAGAGCAATAGTCCCAAGTGGTGCTACTGCTACTGAAGTATAGTTACTCAGTCTACATCTATGTGATGTACTGAATCATCTATAAATAAAACAAAGAGCAATAGTCCCAAGTGGTGCTACTCCAAATGAAGTACAGTTACTCAGTCTACATCTATGTGATGTACTAAACCATCTATAAATAAAACAAAGAGCAATAGTACCAAGTGGTGCTACTCCAACTGAAATTAAGTTACTCAGTCTACATCTATGCTATGTACTAAATCATTTATAAAAAAACAGAGCAATAGTACCAAGTGGTGCTACTCCAACTGAGGTATATTTACACGGTCTACATCTGTGTGATGTAGCAAATCATTTATAAAAAAACAAAGAGCAATAGTACCAAGTGATGCTACTGCTACTGAAGTATAGTTACACAGTCTACATATCTGTTATGTACTAAATCATTTATAAATAAAACAAACAGAAATAGTACTAAGTGGTGCTACTCCAACTGAAGTATAGCTACACAGTCTACATCTCTTTTATGTACTAAATCATCTATAAATAAAACAAATAGCAATAGTACCAAGTGCTGCTACTCCAACTGAACTATAGTTACAACGAGCTACATCTCTGTGATGTACTAATTCATTTATAAAAAAACAAAGAGCAATAGTCCCAAGAGATGCTACTGCTACTGAAGTATAGTAAAACAGTCTACATCTATGTGATGTACTAAATCATCTATAAATAAAACAAATAGAGCAATAGTCCCAAGTAGTGCTACTCCAACTGATGTATAGTTAACAGTCTACATGTATGTGATGTACTGAATCATCTGTAAATAAAACAAAGAGAGCAATAGTCCCAAGTGGTGCTACTCCAACTGAAGTATAGTTACACAGTCTGTATCTATGTGAAGTATTTAATCATTTATAAATTAAACAAAGAGCAATAGACCCAAGTGGTGCTACTCCAACTGAAGTACAGTTACACAGTCTGTATCTATGTGAAGTATTTAATCATTTATAAATTAAACAAAGAGCAATAGACCCAAGTGGTGCTACTCCAACTGAAGTACAGTTACTCAGTCTACATCTATGTGATGTACTAAATCATCTATAACTAAAACAAAGAGCAATAGTACCAAGTGGTGCTACTCGAACTGAAATTAAGTTACTCAGTCTACATCTATGTTATGTACTAAATCATTTATAAAAAAAACAAAGAGCAATAGTACCAAGTGGTGCTACTCCAACTGAAGTATATTTACACGGTCTACATCTATGTGATTTACTAAATCATTTATAAAAAAACAAAGAGCAATAGTACCAAGTGGTGCTACTCCAACTGAAGTATAGTTGCACAGTCTACATCTATGTGATGTATTAAATCATCTATAAATAAAACAAAGAGAGCAATAGTCCCAAGTATTGCTACTCCAACTGAAGTATAGTTACACAGTCTACATCTATGTGATGTATTAAATCATCTATAAATAAAACAAAGAGAGCAATAGTCCCAAGTATTGCTACTCCAACTGAAGTATAGTTACAGAGTCTACATCTATGTGATGTATTAAATCATCTATAAATAAAACAAAGAGAGTAATAGTCCCAAGTATTGCTACTCCAACTGAAGTATAGTTACACAGTCTACATCTATGTGATGTATTAAATCATCTATAAATAAAACAAAGAGAGCAATAGTCCCAAGTGGTGCTACTCCAACTGAAGTATAGTTACACAGTCTACATCTATGTGATGTACTAAATCATCTATAAATAAAACAAAGAGAGCAATAGTCCCAAGTATTGCTACTCCAACTGAAGTATAGTTACACAGTCTACATCTCTGTGATGTACTATATCATTTATGAATAAAACAAAGAGAGCAATAGTCCCAAGTGGTGCTACTGAAGTACAGTTACACAGTCTACATCTCTGTGATGTACTAAATCATTTATGAATAAAACAGAGAGAGCAATAGTCCCAAGTGGTGCTACTCCAACTGAAGTATAGTTATACAGTCTACATCTCTGTGATGTACTAAATCATTTATAAATAAAACAAAGAGAGCAATAGTCCCAAGTGGTGCTACTGAAGTACAGTTACACAGTCTACATCTCTGTGATGTACTAAATCATTTATGAATAAAACAGAGAGAGCAATAGTCCCAAGTGGTGCTACTGAAGTATAGTTACACAGTCTACATCTCTGTGATGTACTAAATCATTTATGAATAAAACAAAGAGAGCAATAGTCCCAAGTGGTGCTACTACTACTGAAGTATAGTTACGCGGTCTGCATCTATGTGGTGTATTAAATCATTTATAAATAAAACAGAGCAATAGACCCAAGTGGTGCTACTCCAACTGAAGTATAGTTACACACTCTGTATCTATGTGAAGTATTAAATCATTTATAAATTAAACAAAGAGCAATAGACCCAAGTGGTGCTACTCCAACTGAAGTATAGTTACACAGTCTGCATCTATGTGATGTATTGAATCATTTATAGATAGAACAAAGAGAGCAATAGACCCGAGTGGTGCTACTGCTACTGAAGTATAGTTACACAGTCTATATCTATGTGATGTACTAAATCATCTATAAATAAAACAAAGAGCAATAGTCCCAAGTGGTGCTACTCCAACTGAAGTATAGTTACACAGTCTACATCTATGTGATGTACTAAATCATCTATAAATAAAACAAAGAGCAATAGTCCCAAGTGGTGCTACTGCTACTGAAGTATAGCTAGACAGTCTGCATCTATGTGATGTACTAAATCATCTATAAATAAAACAAAGAGCAATAGTCCCAAGTGGTGCTACTGCTACTGAAGTATACTTACAGACTACATGTATGTGATGTACTAAATCATCTATAAATAAAACAAAGAGCAATATTCCCAAGTGGTGCTACTCCAACTGAAGTATAGTTACACAGTCTACATCTATGTGATGTACTAAATCATCTATAAATAAAACAAAGAGCAATAGTCCCAAGTGGTGCTACTGCTACTGAAGTATAGCTAGACAGTCTGCATCTATGTGATGTACTAAATCATCTATAAATAAAACAAAGAGCAATAGTCCCAAGTGATTGCTACTCGAACTGAAGTATAGTTACACAGTCTACATCTCTGTGATGTACTAAATCATTTATAAAAAAACAAAGAGCAATAGTCCCAAGTGGTGCTACTGCTAATGAAGTATAGTTACACAGTCTACAAAATTAAATTGAGTTTTATCTACGGACCGTATTTAACTACTATGGTTCTTAGTGTTCCATTCTACAAAGGGTATGAAAGACTGGAAATTTTGCTTAGAGGCCTCTTAGGTTTGAAGTTCTTTTACGTGCTGTATATCCATGACACAAGACCTATGGTTGTGCTTCCCTTCTGAAGGTAGCCATGCTAAGGATTTTTACGCCCAAAAAACCTATTGTCCTCTTTCTGGTTTGAACCCGTGACCTGGGGTACTAGAGAGTGGAAATGGAACAGCATATGATTATACAGTATGTGGTGTAAATTCTTGTATTCATATTCTGATAATACTTGAGAAAGAAGTGCAAAATGCTCTTCCTTTATGCATACAAATCAGGCATAAAGTTTGGAGTTTGCAGTCTCTTCCATTATGTAGAACCTTACATGACTATGTTAATGCTTCAGTTAAATAACTTATGGTTGGTTTTCATTTTGAAAGAGGCTTAACTCTTTGTATGAATTTGAACTCTTTATATGTGAATTTATCATTGGTAGAGAAACACATGTGAATGTATCACATCAGTTTTTCATAAATACTGGGCTAATTGAATGATACATTCTGATTTACATTACTAAACATTCCTTTTGCCAATTTTCTGTTTTTAAACCTAACTATTTATTCAGATCTAAATACTTTCTCCATTGTTTGGTTTCCTTTCACCCCATTGCATAATGTAATGTCAAATCTTAGTTTCTACATTACTCCTAATGCCATATATTAATTTAAAAATAAATAAAACCTGGTACTTTAAAGAGAGCTATGTGATCTAGGACATTTAACTAATGCTGTATAGATGAATGTGTGAAACCGTGTTTGCATAATTTTGTTTCAGGATGGGGACTTCACTCCAGTAATTTCACCAAGGTAAGACTTGACTAATGTTTCAGTAAGAAACCTTATAATTCTTGTATTACATTGTCCTTTACTGGCGCTTCTTTATCTCTGCTAATGTTATAAAGAGGGGAAAATTGTATGTAAAGTAACATCAAAAAGCACTCAACTATTTTGATAGTATATTCACCATTGAAAATATGTGTTCCTGCTGATGGTCTTGACCTATAAAACAGTATGTAATTTCAATTCCTAAAATACTAAAAGACTAAAAACAATTTACAAAGCCTTTTTTTGAGACTACGATGGAGTACAAAATAGTTTTGACTCCTTAGAGAATGCTTTTATAATCAAGCTCCAGTTAGGTGCTCTTGCTCTGCAGAGAATGTGCGTAAAAACAAAAGCCTGTTACATTTTATTTCAACCAATATACTTAGATGGCCACGATATACCACTTTATATTTTATTTCAGGCAATAAATGTAGATGGCCATGATATATCATTTTGTTTTATTTCGTCGTCCTCCATGGTCTTGGGATAGGATGCTAGCTTCTAGTTCCTGAGGTCGTGGGTTCAAACCCATCGGAGGGTGATGAATTCCTTTGAGTGTAAAAATCCTTAGCATGTCTGCCTTCGGACGGGAAGTATAGACAGTGGTCTCGTGTCTTAGATTTACAGCACTTTAAATAACCTCAAGCCTGACAAAGAGGCCTCCGAGCAAAATTTCGGATCTTTCACACTCAATATAGAATGGGGTGCTAAGAACCATAGTAGTTAACGTCCATATATAAAAAAAACATTTATTTTTTTTAATTTTGTTTTATTTCAAGCAATATGCATAGATAGCCATGATATACCACTTCATATTTTATTTTAAGCAATATACATAGCAGACAGTGATATATCACTTAATCAGACAGAAGACTGACAATGGATCCTGCTTGTAACATTACAAATTGTGATATAGATGTCGTGACCTCTATTCAAATACTCAATGGGAGGTAGAGCGACTCACTAATAAGGTACCAGGAAGTTAACAATTTAAATAAGGCAAGGCCATGACAAGGGACGCAGCTAAAATGAAAATGAAAAATATTATAGAATATCAAATAAAAGGATTCCCACAAGGTTCAGATATAAGAAAGGATCTTTCTACTATGATAAATTAAACAGAATAGAAATGGATGGCAAGGGAGTTTATTAAATAAAAGGGGATTACATTACATTACCTCCTTAGCTTCATATCTGTCCGCGAGGACACCATACATGTCTGTATGGGGAGCGCGTAACAACACAACCTGCCTGCTAGCTGCGACTACTCAAGCCCCGCTACTTCGGCGTGGGACGCTATCTAAGCTTGCTTAACCCCACCACTCTCTTACGTAATACCCGATCCAGGTGGCCAAGGTCACGTATGCAACAATTCTTACATACATCACAATATGTCGTTAATTGCCATTAATCAAATACTAATGATTTGTGTTTGTGGTGAAGCCTCTGAATAAGCTTTATTGTAATTCTGTATAGGAATACACTTAAGTTTTTGTATGCCAAAACCTAATAATCCTATTAAGTAAGCTTTGCTGCATTTTATATTGTAATCAAGTTCATTAACAATGTATACTGAACATTTACATAAAGGGAGAATCCAAAATTACTCAACCGATATCTATACTGTGACACATAAGAATACTAGTTTACTCGTAACAAACTCAACATGTGTTAAAAGCCTCGCTTTATAGCTCTGACTTGCAATTTGCTCATAACTGGCTCTTGCCATGATATTCAATGCCGAAGATATTTGATTCCAGGTAATATATACATGGCCGTGTTTTAGCAACTAAGACACAGCAAAACAAAAGAGATGCGAATCTGCTTATAAAGGTATGATACACATGTGATTGCAATATCAAAATATTTTTTCAAACGCTCCTGTAAAAAGGCTTTACTTTATTTCCTTTGTAGATTTTAATCAAGTTCATAGCAGGATAATGTATAAATGTATAAAGAGAGCACATTGTGTCCAGCTAACATTAGGAAGCAGTCAATGTATGTTTTATAATTAATAAATGGTAAGATTAATTTTCTCATCAGTCACAGAATATATGCCTTTACCTAAGTGGGTAACTAGGTGGCAACTACAGGAACTAAAGAGAAAGTTTAAGATTTCACGGACTGTGATTAGCTAAACAACTATTTGACGAATGATTGTTACACCATCACAAACGGTACTTATAAGCTATGCAGCATTTCTAGAGCCTGGAAAACCTGTGGGAGTGGGGAAGTAAAGGAAATTAGATGTTCCGCTGATTTTTCACATCTTTTTCATTCATCTTGAGACAAAATTAAATTATAGGTGGAGGATTCACCATTAAAGTCTTCTAGATCATTATGGGGGGTGGTAAATAAAATAAATTAAATCATCATTCCAGTTTGAAGAGCTCCTCCTGTAGCATTTGGTAGGCCAGAATGTAACTCTCACATTTATGTTGTAGCAGATGTCTCTTGTTCTTGAAGTGTTACAAATGGAAATAAAGTAATCACTACAAAAAATATCATATTGAAATTTCTTACATATTTTACTCTTGTTGTATGATTAAGTCTGCAGATAATTTGGAGGGTTATATGCCTTATACAAGGGTAGCTAAAGTATAAAGCAGGTTTTTTATTTTTAAATAGTTTGTTGAAACAGAGAGTAGTTGCAAGAGCACTGTGAAGGTTTTACAAGGAGGTCATAAATATAATTTTATGAAGTTCAAAATATCCAGTTAGGTTCAACACATGCAGAAATTGTGCAATTCATGCTGATGATGTTTATGTAAGCACTAAGACTGCCAGTTGGTCAGCTTGGGCTGCAGTATTTAAGTAATGGTTTTTGATGTTCTTGGAGAGCTCTCGTCCCATGCTTAGCTGGACACTTTTATTCGTGTTCCTTTAAATGTGTTCTGTTAAACTTGTAATTTTTGCGCCAGTCTCAGACAATGTGAAGATGGAACACTGGACTTCTTCCCTCTTACAATGTAGTTTAGGTTATTTATTTGAAAGATTAAATCTTCTCTTGGAATTAGAGGTACACATTTAATAGTCTCATCTTTCACCACCCTTCCTGCTGCCACAACCTATAACCCTCAATGATATCCTTGAGCTAACCCCTCCCTTCCTGTTAACCCAGCTGGGGGATGTAGATATCCCATTTAGTGAAGATGCCATGAAAGACATCATCTTTGGTTGTACCAGTAATTGCACATGTGGTTTAGGCACGTGTTTGACAAAGTGACATTCCGTCACAATACTGTATCACATTTCTACATAAAATTCTTATTTCAGAATGTGCATTTTCTAACAAAATGGCAATTTTTATAATCCTTCCTTGAAAAAAGAAATGCTACCAGGTGCTTGTGCATAAACTCCTCCAATGCTGCATTGTCATTAAATTGCTATGTTCTCAGTGTTTGTTTAAATGGTTCAAACTATAAACAATGATTTATCTCAAGGTGATTAATCTGGAGCATGGATATTCACGACTTATCCAGTAAATCTTGTACTTTAAATTAGCTATATGTGGTATCATGTAGGAGGAAAGTTAAGTTTTCAATTGGTTGCTGATAATCTGGTTACACCTCAACCATAAACCTGCAGGAATACATAGCATTTATTGTTCATGTTTCATGATGAAAGTCCATGATCAAAATGCGTTTGGAGTTCCAAAAAACAATTGTAACCTGATGAGCATCATTTGACCTTCATTGGTGCTACTGCTTTCTTGCTTCTTCGGACTGGGTGTGTGGTGGTGAATCCAAGTTTCATCTCCTTCCTCCAGGTAGCTGTTAGTAGACTTCCAGTTCCTGAGTAAGCAGACAAGGGACCCACCTGGCAGAGTCAAGTTCATATTCAATAATTCCCATAACTGATGCAATTTCAAAGATTGTTATGTGTCCATTGGCTTCAATAATATCATAAACAGGATGGATGTTTCTTGTTGGTGGGGACTCATTTTCCACAGCTTTCCAGCTGGCCCGGAGAAAATGATTTGTAAAAGTTTCTTTCCCAAACGTCGCAAGGAATCTTCTCCAAATTTAGGAATACTTTGTCTTTCTTGGTAATAAACTGTATGATAGTGCACTGCTCAACAGATATGTTTACCTTCTGCTCATTAATTGTGCTAATGAAAAGAGGGGAGATTTGCTCGATGTCAGGGCAGTGTATATACTTAATGTAATAAATAATAAACACAGAAATTAAACATTGCAACATCACCACATTAGAACACTTTAATATTCTCTGTTCATGAAACATTTTAACACTGCATGTCCAAGAAACACTTAAATATTCTATGTTCACATTCAAGTTGAGGTTGTTTGTATAAGTGTTGTCGCCATGAGAGTAATTCCTCCAGGCCACTCACTAGCAGAAAATTCTGGTTTATGTTTGATCCATGCCACACTGCAAGCCTAGTAACTGGTGAGTGGTGGGGAGGTCCGTACTTTCATTGCTAATAAATTGATTTTTCTATGAATAGCATGTGAAGTTCTCTTTATTCTGAATGAATTTTATATTGTAGGTAAACCATGAGAAATGGATAATACTAAGCAATTAAAAAATGTAGGTCTTATTAAAAATTATAGTTTATCTCAAATATATTTTTGTAACATTAACCATTTCTGAGATATTTATTGTTATTGGTTTGAATATTTGAATAATTTGTGCTATCTTGAAGTGTTAAGTTGCCATTTATTTGTTCCTTGTGATGTCATGGAAAGAGTATGCAATTTCAAAGTCAACATATAGTGATCCACCTTTCAAGGAATTTACTGTTGCTTCAGTCTCCTCTTGTACCTACAACAAAATGTGTAATACATCAATTAAATGAAGTAGATATAAGAATCAGCTTTTGTAAGAAAAGTGGTTGGTGACGTTTATCTGACACATGAGTTCTTAAAACGTATTAGCTGTTTTGTATATGTAATGTGTTGAGCTTTTACTCATACTTAAGAATCTGTGAGAAACATTAAATTGGTTGATGACTGTGTACTGGTTTGTTGATAACCACTTTGTTATAAAAATCTTTTCTTGTCAAGTTTAATCAACACAGAAATTTGATTAATTTTTGTTACGGTGAATTTGAAATTTTAGATAATTCGAATTGCATGTAACACATATTACTTGTATTCCCACAAATGGACTGTTTTTAAATTAACATGTTTTTCATATGAAAGTTTTTATTAATTATTAATATAGCAAATTAGCAAATTTGTTTGTACTGTAATAAACAGTAAGGTTCGCTATGTGAATTTTTAACTACACTGACGAATGTTAGCAAACAGAAACTTTCTTCCCAGATTTAATTGTATTTCGTTCTTAATTGTACCTAATGTTAAATCCTCCAACATTTCAGATTATACGCAGAAGCAGTTTCCGGTAAGAGCAATGATGATTCACAATTGCCCTCTGCAGAAGCCTCAGAAAAAAGTTACAGTTTCACTTATGAAAAGGATTTTCCTGAGTGTGAAAGTGAAGAAAGTAATGTTACAAAAACACCTGTAGAAAACCATGTTCACTCAGAAGATTCTGGTAAATACAGTGATAGGGGGGAAATCTACAGCAGTGCTGTATTGATTTGTGAAGGTGGCTGCTCACACAAGTGTAATATTTGTGATAAACGTTTTACTGAGTTGTTAGATTTGAATTCGCATAAATTGATACATAAGGTTAAAATGCCTCACAAGTGTAAAATTTGTGAGAAGAGTTTTACTCAGTTGTCACATTTGAGAAAGCATAAATTGATGCACGAGGGTAAAAAGGCTCACGAGTGTAAAATTTGTGAGAAGAGGTTTACATTGTTGTCATCTTTGAAAAAGCATAGTTTAATACATGAGGGTAAAAAGCCTCACAAGTGTGAAATTTGTGAGAAGAGCTTTACTTTGTTGTCATATTTGAAATTGCATATTTTGATGCATGAGAGTAAAAAGCCTCACAGGTGTGAAGTATGTGAGAAGAGCTATACTCGGTTGTCAAATTTGAGACAGCATAATTTGATGCACGAAGGTAAACAGCCTCACGAGTGTGAAATTTGTGAGAAGAGGTTTAATTATTTGTCAGGTTTGAAAAGGCATATTTTGATACATGAGAGTAGAATGCCTCACAAGTGTGAAATTTGTGAGAAGAGCTTTATTCGTTTCTCAGATTTGAAATCACATAATTTGATACATGAAGCTAAAAACCCTCCCAAGTGTGAAATTTGTGATAAGAGCTTTGCTTCGTTTAAATATTTGAAATTGCATATTTTGTTACATGAGGGTAAAAAGCCTCACCAGTGTAAAATTTGTGAGAAGAGGTTTACTTTGTTGTCATCTTTGAGACAGCATAGTTTGAGACATGAGGGTAAATATCTTCACCAGTGTAAAATTTGTGAGAAGGGGTTTATTCATTTATCAGCTTTGAAACTGCATAGTTTGATACATGAAGGTAAAAAACCTCACAAGTGTACAATTTGTGAGAAGAGGTTTACTCGGTTGTCACAGTTGAAAAGCCATAATTCGATACATGAGGGTAAAAGGCCTCACAAGTGTGAAATTTGTGATAAGAGGTTTACTGCATTGTCAAGTTTGCAAAGGCATAGTTTGATACATGAGGGTAAAGGACCTTACAAGTGTGAAATTTGTGAGAAAGGGTTTACTCTGTTCTCATCTTTGAAAAAACATAGTTTGATACATAAGTCTCACAAGTGTGAAATTTGTGAGAAGAGCTTTACGTCGTCGTCATATTTGAAATTGCATATTTTGATACATGAGGGTAAAAAACCTCACAGGTGTGAATTTTGTGAGAAGAGCTATATTCACTTGTCAGATTTAAAGTCGCATAATATGATACATGAGGGTATAAAGCCTCACAAGTGTAAAATTTGTGAGAAGAGCTTTATTCGTTTCTCAGATTTGAAATCACATAATTTGATACATGAGGGTAAAAAACCTCACGATTGTAAACTTTGTGAGAAGAGCTATACTCGATTGTCACATTTGAAAAAGCATAGTTTGACACATGAAGGTAAAAATCTTTACCAGTGTAAAATTTGTGAGAAGAGGTTTACTCTTTTGGCAGCTTTGAAACTGCATAGTGTGATACATAAAGGTAAGAAGCCTCACTAGTATGAAATTTGTGAGAAGAGGTTTACTCGATTGTCACATTTGAAAAGGCATAATTTGATACATGAGGGTAAAGGACCTTACAAGTGTGAAATTTCTGAGAAGAGGTTTACGTAGTTGTTATCTTTGAAAGTGCATAGTTTGATACATGGGGGTAAAAATCCTCACAAGTGTGAAGTTTGTGAAAAAAGCTTTACTCAGTATCTACTTTGAAAAAGCATAATTTGATACATGTGAGATAAAAGCCTTAAAATTGAAATTTGTTATAGGAGGTTTATTCAGTTGTCAAATGTGAAATTGCATAATTTTATACAGAAGGGTGTGGGATTTGTGAGAAAGGTTTTACTCAATTGTCACATTTAAAATTGCATAATTTGTTACATGAGGACACCTCGCAGGTGTGAAATTTGTGAGAAGAGCTTTACTCAGTTGTCACATTTGAGGTCGCCTAATTTGACACATTAGATGAAAAAGTGTTACAAATGTGAAATTTGTATGAAGAGCTTTACTCAGTTGTCAACTTTAAAACTGTGTAATTCAATACACCTCTCAGTTTCTGAAAGTGCATAATTTGGAACATGACCTAGCATAACTGACTCTCTGGAAGTTAATTACAAACTGCATACAATCTCCAAGGTGAGTCTATTTTCACATATTCACCCAAAATTCCTATTTTGTAATGTGAAGTTTTCCCCAGCATTTCAATGTTATTTCCTGCTGAAACGCAACCTTACTCTTCAATAGATTAGTGTAATTTGCCTCTTGTTACTATCAATACTGTTGAAGTTCATATTTATAACTTTCTGAATACCATTACAATAATTTCACAAACTTAATTAAAAAAATGAATTACTAGAAGAGTTTTTTGAAAGAACTATAATTAAATGTTTTTAAAATTGTTCACAAGAAATATTAACATAAAATTAATCCATAACTTGATAGCCATAATTGGAAAACATTTGCTTAATGCTTTCACTGCCAAGCTATAGCTAAAGTGCTATACTACTGCCAGCCCTAAGTAAGGTAATACATAAATTCTCAGTTTCGAAGGTGTTGAGTTGAGATTCTTGTGCATTGGCTCTTGATACACACGTTTCTACACATGTTTAAGGATGTTACGCGAGTCCTTGTGTATTAAATTACTGTTGAGTTTTTACCATTATTGTCATCACTAATTGAAATGTCACTGTGACAATGCTTTTTAGCAATGTGCCTCAAGTGGCTCCTCTGCCAATGACTTCTTGCCATTCTGTATGTACATAAGCAAGAAATTACCGTAAACACATGAAAAAACCTAGCCTGGCACGAAACAAACACCATCACATGCTATTGTGTACGCTGCAGGCTACAATGACTAACGCGTGACCTCACAAAGGAAAAATGAAATAAGGATGAAAAATGCTACCAACATGCAGTTTCAGTATTGTAGATTAACTGGAGGTAATCAGTTATGGCATCCGTTCCATTAATTGTATGTTATTGAACGTAACAATCAACCCCTGCGGATGTGATTGAGTCGGCTTTTGACAATTAAAGTTTACGTCAGATTTTTGCACCCAAAGGGTTAATTACATTTTGCTGCGGCATACAAGTACGTTGAGTTTCCTATTCATTCTATATTCATAATTATATATTATAGTTGTCCTAATACCCAAATAGAAAATTATGTAGTACTTCCTGAATACCACTTGAAACAGTTATCAAATCCTGCACTGAGATTATTCTATTGTGGTTAAGCTGTATTGGTCCATCAAGTAGCAATGAGCTCGTCATCCTGAGATGTAAGTAATATTGAAATAATTCAGTATACATAATATCTGTTCACAAGCACAGTACATTCAACACCTCTGTCATGCAGGCCAATACAATGAGAGTTTAAATATTCAGCTGTTGATTTTTAGGATTAGTGTAACAAGCTTATAGTCTTTCACTTTTTATATATTTAGTTTGACTCTGTTAACTATTTGTAGCTCCCCTGACAATATGCAGAATTAAGTAATGTTAAAGTCAGTTGTAAAGTAAAATAAAGCTGCAATAACTTTCTATAGCTCTTAATCTTGTATACTATATAAATTTACTATGTTAGAACAACTTAACCCTTCCTGTGCAGAATTAGTTTGTATTAATATTAGTGTGGATTTAATAAGGTTTCAAACTTGAACTAAAAGTAAAAATATTCTATTACATTTATTCATGTACATTATACTAATATTGTATAAATATAAGTGATTTATCTCGTTTCATACTGATTTTGAAAAAGTTTATTAAGATGCTGGGTGCAAACAATGATATGGAAATGGGCTTGTCATTTAAAGTACCAGTTTTGTCAACACCTGCAAATCCTGGCGCTCTTCACTTATGCCATTGTTGTTTCTATATAGCTTTCTGCTTCTGAGCCAAATAACTTGAAATAAAAAGAATTGTCATTAACATTGAAATCTTTGTTTCACTGTCATTTTTGTGCATTGTGCAACTTGCATGTGTACAACCTCATAAACTTGTGGCTGGGAACTCTTTTGTTTTAACTGACTACAATTGTTATCCTTGCATGCTGCTGACGAGGACTGTGCAAATCATTATATAGATCCAGCCCTGATTGCTTCATTGGTTATGTCCTCATTTTGATCATGAAAGTTTAATTAAAACAGGAAGCTTAAGAAAGTCATTCATACATTTTATTTCACTAACTCCACCTTAGAGCAGCTAGAGGAAGTATTGTATTTGATATGAAGATATTAGCAGAAATAAAAATTTTGAGCTCCCTTTAACAGCTTAACCCGAGATTTAATATCACTTGAAAATCCAAACCTCATATATATAACTTAAAAAAGAAGAATGTGTTGAAACTGCAAACAATTGAGTTGGAGTTGACTAAACACACACTTACTGCAAGAGCATGTTGTTACCTTCATCATCAGAATTGTATTTAAGTGAGAGTCATCCTCCGTGGATTAGTGGTACCGTGCTAGCCTCTAGTTCCCAAGCTCGCGGATTCAAACCCGGCGGATGGCCATGGGTTTTTTTGGGCGTAAAAATCCTTAGCATGGCTTCTTTTGAATGGGAGTAAAGCCGGTGGTCCTGTATCGTAGATTTACGGCATGTAAAAGAATCTCAAGCCTGATAAAGAGGCCTCGGAGCAAAATTACTGGTGTTTCACGCCCAATATAGAATGGGACACTAAGCACCATAGTAGTTAAAGAGCGTCCATAAATAAAACTTAATTTAAATTTTAAATTGTATTTAAGTTAAGCATCTTCCTAGAAAACTCCCCCAGTCCATAGTATACTTTATATGGAAAGTTTTTTGTTATTTTGGATTTTCTCAAATGGCATTTAAGGATAACCATAGGTGAAAACAGGCCAACAATTGTAAAACTTCATAAATAAAGGTTTCAGTATTAACAAACACTACAAGCCTCCTATTTTATTTCCATGTAAGTTTTATAGCTCTAAGAACTGTTCATGCAGCCAGCACTGGCTAATTGTAAGGTTGAATGTTCAAGGAGGCAGCAGAGGCAAATAGTAAGTTTGGCTGTACTGCTTTTTTCGAACCAGCATGGAGATAGTCAAATGTTGTTACATAGTCTGTTGTCATTATTTACGTAATTCCGTGGTTACCAGACATTGTTTGGTCCTCTTATGCCGGGTTAGATGTGGATAAGTACATAGTGGTGAAATGATGCTGGTGTAACAAAGAACTTAACAGGCAACGAAGCCGCATAGACATGGACAATGGTATGGTTATGATATTTACAGCTTGGCATTCTACAGCAAAATCAGTTCAGAAAACAAACAAAATCAGTAGTTTAAAGTATTTGTGAAGGTGTTGAGGCCAACAAAAGTGTTAATTCACAGTTAAAGGTGATGAAAATTGAAATTTGTAATTGCAACGGCATGTTGGTTGAAGTGACAACAAGATGGCGCACCTGGATGTTGGAATACTGCAGTGCCATCTATGAGCAGTAGTTAGAACTTCTTGAATTTGGCTTCGATGGATCAATGGAGAAGGCTTACGTCTAGACGACCATAACCAGTTAATTAGCTTCAATAAGGCAAGACAAGTACCTATCCCTTCCTTATACCTTCTCATGCTTCAGTATGGCTCACAAAGTAAGAATTATAGTGAATTGAAAAACCGTACAATTATTAAACGAGCACTTACTAGGCTGGAAACATTTATGGATTCATGGAATGATCTCAGGAAAAGAGGGCAATTGGAAGTTACATTAAGTTTACTGAAAGAAAATTGGGCAAAATTCAATGATTGTCAAGATGAGTTAAAACTGTTAGAAGAAGCTGAAACTAATGACCAAGAAAGAGCTTCAGTGGAAAATAGTTACTGAGCTTTATGAAGTTTTGTAGGCTCAGTCTTCACAAGTTTGTAATGTGCCAGTAGTTAGAGTAAAGCTTTCTCAATTTAGTGGAATGGTAAGTGAGCGATTAGTTTTTAAGGGTACATATTTATCTATTGTAGGTAATAATCAAAACATACAGAAATTTCATTATCTGATGTCATCTCCCAATGGGAATGCTAAAAATAATTCCATTAACTGAGAACGGATATGACATTGCTTGGAAATTGTTAGTAGAAAGATACCATAATGAATAGCTCATTGTTAACAGACATATTGATAATATCATGAAGCAACATGCAATTCTGACTGAGAATGCTACTTAACTCAGGATGTTGATTGATGTTACCAAAATCAATGTGAGATTAGATAGTTTAAATCAGCAAACAAGAGTTGGGATTCGATGATAATTTACATTGTTGTTCAGATGCTTGATAGCAAGACTAAACATGAATGAGAGCTACACACTTCAGGCAAACAGCTACCAAGACTAACTAAATTGTGCAAATTTATTGAAAGCAGATGCAATGCTCTGTTCAGGATTGTCTGAAGGTAGTAGAGCCATATGATTTAGCAAACACACAATTACGTCAGTGGGAAAAAAGGTTAGATGACCAAAGCTAAGTGAGAATTATAACCACTTCATGGATGAGTATTTGGAGCTAAATCATATGTCGCAAGTAAACGATATAGGAGGAAACACAACCTTCTACCTTATTATATGCCATATCATGCAGTTGTGAAAGAAAATAGTTCTACCACCAGGCTATGAGTTGTGTTTAATGGTTCAGAAAAGGTAACTTATGGTATTGCACTGAATGATGTATTGATGGTAGGGGTTACGCACCAAGAAGATATTTGTTCCATTATTCAGAGATTTAGAATACACAAATTAGCTTTTTGTGCAGATATTGCAAAAATGTAAAGACAGATTATAGTAGACCCCAAGTACACTCAACTTAAAAGGATTCTATGGAGAGAAAGACCGGTTAAGATTAATGAATTGAAGAAACTGACGTATGGCACTTTATGTGCACTATTCTTAGCTATTAGATGTTGGAAACATTTGGCAGAGGACAAAGTCCTAAGATCTTCAAGGGTGGCAGAAATATTGATAAGAGAGTTCTATGTCACTGACTTGATTAGCGGAGCAGAAAATGAAAATGATGTAATCCAGTTGCAAGAAGAATTAATAGGGCTGTTGAAATCGGGTAGATTTTGGTTGTGAAAATGGTCATCAAATCACCCAGTGCTTCTAGAAAGATTCCCATTAGATGACAGAGAAATGAAAGGTCCTTTAGAATTTGGCATGATAATAATTTGAAAACATTAGGTCTACTGTGAAACCCCAAAACCGATAAGTTTAGGCTTTCTAATAATTTAAAACATTGCAAAGATGCTACAAAATGGACTGTATTAGCAGATATTGCTTCAATATTTGACTCATTAGGTTTACTAGATCTAGTAATCGTATTTGACAAATTAAAATAACAATGTTCACTAACAAGGAGAGATCTCATCTTTGTGTGTGCACTCATCAATAGCAAAAGTCACTATGTTCTAACATATGCAGAACTCCAAGGCGTTAAGGTGAGCGCACATGATCATGTCAGCATCATTCATAGCTGAAGAATGAGACAGAGTTTGCACATTCAGTATTAAGTCAATTAAATATTCAGTTTAGTTTTTCAGTTTTATAATTTTTTCCTATATGGTATTTATTTTGATAGCCAAAAGAATAATTTCTTTGTGTATTTATGGATGAATATCTTATGCATGGAAAACATGCCTTTTTGATATATTTAACAAATTAAAATTTAAATAACAAAACAAAAGAACCATAGACATACACTAAGGATGAGAACCCAGGTTCTAATTATGAGACATGTGTTTCAGCGCTCAGATACCATGCATACAAGTGTACTTAAAGGCATCTAACTTCCTTATCACATGGCTTTGAAATGAATACATATTGGTATTAAATTGTGTTTTACAAACCCTGTGTAAGTGAGTTCTTGCTGAATCGAACTCCCTCTCTGGCTGTTGCCCATTTATTTTGTTTTTGACTGTAGAGTTTTTTTTTAAATGTCACAACACAAATTTCTGACAATTATGCCACTCTTATATCCCCTCGAAGTAGCTTAAGTTAGCCAAAGAAAAGCGAATAATTTACCTTGTGAGTGAGTTTAAAAGTAGATGTGATCTGTTCAATAGCTTGTGCCACAGAACAGCAAAGTATTAGAAGTGCAACTCTCATGTTAAACGTTGGAAACACGAGGGCGATTGCAGCGTGAGTTGTGATCTGGGATGGAACTAAACTATGAAAAATTGTGCTCTCGGATGATAATGTCACTCGTAGCTACTACAGCTGTATTTTTCATACCTGCCTAGCTGTCTGCTCAGCTGATCATATGTTCCAATACTGTATCACTACTGACGACGTACAAAGTTAATTACGTGAGCTTCAATAATTGTGATTGCACTTTGAGTTATTCATATTTCTTTTTAAAGGAGTCGATTAAAGCTCACATAAAATAACTTGTCACTGTCATCAGTAGCAATACAATATTAGAACACAATTATGATCAGTTGAACACCTCACAGCTAGGCTAGTATGAAAAACACAACTGTTTATTCCTGTGTAACTTATTAAATTATCCAATAGTCGGCACATACATTGCTATTTATATAATATTATTGGGGTTAATAGTGGTTGCTGAATGTTTCTATGTCATAATACATAATGGTCACATTTAAATTTTTGAGAGTAAATGAGATCCAGCACCTTGCAATAATTTCTTCTGCATGCTTCATAGTAAAATCTTTTGCACTTAAACTGCCTCCATGGTTTGTTTGAACTTGCAACCAACCAACAGTAGGATGTGGAATTTGACAGGAAAATTGGAAGAATAACACAGGTTTGACACTTGTTATTTTATTCTACTCTAGATAGCGCAATACAATTTAACATAACTTAAATCCATTTCCTACAAAGAAACTTCTGCACACATTATATGCAATAGTGTATTTATTGTTTGTCATTCACTAAATTGCTATTAGCAGTGCAATAAATGTCATTAGCAAGTTTCACCACACCATTTAACACTATTAATGTCATTGTCACTGTGCTCTGACTTGAAGCACCATCACTGGACACAAATAGCCACAACTTAACTCCAACTTTCCATTGTGTATATCCTAGAATTAAATAGAACACACATGTTTAAACTACCTTTAAAGTAGGTTTCTGAAAAGAGAAATTGCTTACATTAAGGAACAATTTGTGGTTACAAACACCTTGTGATTATATTTAAAGGTGAGTCGGAATTGTTACACTAACATCACTTAAGTTTACTCACTTAACATGTTTCGGGAAACCGTTGTTCCCATCCTCAGAAGGTTAATTGGAATTAACCTTCTGAGGATGGGAACAACGGTTTCCCCAAACATGTTAAGTGAGTAAACTTAAGTGATGTTAGTGTAACAATTCCGACTCACCTTTAAATAAATTCAATACACATCACTGTTTCTAGCTTCTTTTCATTACAATATCAACCTTGTGATTATATTACACACTATCCACTGTAACCCAGAGTTCTCTGCTGTAAACAAAGCATATGCTTCCTCTTGTCTTGAAACTAAGCACTACGCTTACGCCAATGCAAATAGTTCCTTAAACATATTGTGTCATGAAACATTGGAGTAGGAAAGGTACAGAACTACACATTTTATTGCGGTTATCATAAGAACTCATTGTTAAAGGTAATGGATATATAATAACTGTTAAGAGATGACAAAATATGATTTTCTTAATTCTACCTGCATTCATTAACAATCAAAGAGTATCTTTTTGTTAATTACCAACTGTATGGATGACTGCTATTCTCTTGCCTATATGAGAAATGCAACAATGAATTTGCAGCAGTGCTATCTGAGTACCAAATAAACTCTTTGCATAACACAGGAAATATGATAAGCTAAAAGTCATTCATAATACACTAGCACTCATATGCTCGGCTCAAGTCAAATCTTTGATTTTATCAGTTAGTGTTTGAGTTGCCATGACACAGGATGAAGTGCGTGGTGTGAATAAGCTGTTTTAACAGAAAACTGGGAAACCGTTAAAAAGTGGCAAAAAAGTTTGGTTGATAAAGTGCTAAATGAGTAGGAAATAACACTTTTTATTGTAAAACCACCACCACTTTGTGTTACTTGAACAATATAAAATTCAGTAGATGCAAAGGATCCATGGATCTTTTCATTGAAGGTTCAATGAATCAGATCTTTTGAAGGATCCTTCGAACTGTTATTTATAGTGAAATTTTAAACACTTTTCATTAAAACAATTACTAACCTTCTGTGAATTCAGAAAACTAAGCTTATATATAAATAAACAAACCTAATGCTAACATTCCATAAATTCAGAAACCTTAGCTTATATAAAAAAAAACCTAACCTCCCATAGTACCTCGGATGCAATGCGCTGTATATGAAAAGGGTTTAAAATACTCAGTGTGTTAAAATGTTCGCTATAAATAACAGATCAAAGGATCATTCAGAAGATCCAATTCATTGAAAAGATTCATGGGTTGTTTGCATATACACAATAGTGGATGAGTATATACAATCAGACAAAAACTTCAATGCCATGCCTGGGATTCAAACCAGCAATCTTTAACTTGCCATACCACTGCTCTGCCATCTAAGTCTTTCTCTACTCACAGTAAGCTATTTTCATAAGTATTCTACAAATGATTCATCATATATCGTGATCAACTACATGTTTATCATATGTGTTAACTTAAAAGGCTTCAATACATTTAAAAAATATTAAATGCCCATTACTTCAAAACCTTTGATTTTTGCACAAAAACAACACGATCATTTAAAAGCGTATACATTTCTTATAATATCCTGCAACTTAATTACTACTGCACAATGTATCTTTAAGGGAAGGATTTTATATCATCAAAATTGCTACAAAGTTTAAATGGTAGAAAACAGACACGAAAGATTGAAACCACTTTGGAATTTCAAAGCCTCAGAACACATACTGAAGCTGCTAATTTCACTCAAAACAAACACTTCAGTTATTCTTGGAAATAAATGCTTTTGAGCATCTGTAATAACAGATTACAAGGACATTAATTGTCAAAAAAGCTACCAGAATTTCGATTTTCATACACCATGCCCAGTTCAAAAAAGGACATAGTGGCAGTTAGATAAAAATGCCCAAAAGAGGGTGAATTACTGAAATATATGTGAATGATATCAAATGTCGTTCTTCCTTCTGTATCAGAAAATTTCATTTGGGCACTGTCTTAAAAGAATTATAGTATCATTGGCATGCTATCCTTGACAGTTAGTGTGTCAGTCCACCAATAATCCTACATCTTTTAATTATACACGAGTATCACTCGCATGATCTGCATCTGTGTTTTTGAATATTAGCACAGTAACATGTTAATTAATTTGCATTAAAGGTTGATTTTACCTTACCTACTTTTGGCTGTGATCTCCACCCATCAATTATGAAGTGCAAACACGAAAATTAATCGTATATTCCACTGTCTGGATGACTCACAATATCTGAAAAGTAAATCAGGACAATATAAAATTCAGCAACACTAAGAAGCTCTTAAAAACTTAACCTTTCATCCAGCACTCTCATGCTGGAAACTTAATAACATACCTTCAGATTCTATGTCACCATTCGGGACTCGAACCACAACACTGGAAGGAATGTAAATCGTAGGCGTATCCCCCTCTGTCTGGACGGCTCAATGTATCTGAAAATTAATTCGTTATATAAAAATGTTGCAACACACAATAACCTATCAGTTTTCTACCTCATTCTACGAATATCACTGAAGTTAATAGAAAATACCAATATTACAACAAATATACATTCAATCAGAAATAGCGTAAATGTATGATTACCGTCTCCGCTTTGTTCCTAGTGAAAAAACTTCGGACGAAAACTTCCAACTATAAAAATCCAAGATGGTCCCTTTCTTCGTGCCTGCCATTTAGTGCGTTACGAACTTCGAAACTTGAAACAGCCAATCAGAAAATATGCCTTTCCCGCAAAAGTACAACTAGTGACACACCGTGTTCATGTGGGGAGTTAGTGCCCTCTGTTTCCACTTATCCAATACAACCATCACTCCTATGGCTTGTGCTCACCTACACGCCCCTCGATGGTGTTTTATTTATGTAGGCGAATCGCGTACGAAACAAAAGAAACGTAGCCATTTTTTCGTTGAAGATGTATAGTGGGAACTGCCAACATAAATGAAAATCCACCAGAAATGCGATGCGTTGTTAATAGTGTTTTCTTCTTCTTCTTCTTCTTCTTCTTCTTTTTCTTCTTCTTCTTCTTCTTCTTCTTCTTCTTCGTGTGTTATTCCCGCTGAGAAAACGTAACGCATTCAAAGACTGGCTGCACCATGCACTAATTGAAAGCAACAAAAGAATGTGCACCGAAGTTTTAAGTTTGTAATAGTTTTTGTCAAAGTATATTTTATTAATAGGTTATTTCCATTGTAATAACAGTGTAATAAATAAGTTGCTTTACCGTAACAGTGGCAGATAGTTATCTCAAGCTTACATAAAAAAAACCTAAACTAAGGCTAACCTTCCCTGAATTCAGAAACCTAAGCTTATATAAAAAGAAGTAATTCTAACCTAACCTCCCGTGAACCAGAAACGTAAGCTTAGGAACGCTCGTTCGCTGAAGCTCGCGTGCTCTGATGTAACCACTGGTAACTAATTAAAACAAGCTTATATAAAAAAAAACTAAACCTAACCTTCCTGAATCAGAAACGTAAGCTTAGGTACGCACGCTCGCTTCGATGTAACCACTGGTAGCTAATTAAAACAAGCTTATATAAAAAAAAAACTAAATCTAACCTAACCTCCCGTGAACCAGAAACGTAAGCTTAGGAACGCACGCTCACGTGCTTTGATGTAACCACTGGTAACAAATTTAAATAAGGTTATATGTATAAAAGTAAATCAGAAGCTTAAGCTTATATTAAAAGAAAAGTAACCAAAACTTCCGTGAATTCAGAAACCTAAGGTAATATAATATTCGTCGCCTACGCCCTGTGGTCGTAGTTGCGGCGCTTTGGTGGCATCAATTATGCTTATGTTGGCAGTATTGTGTTAGTCAAGCGTATGATAGAGTGACATCTGTTGAGCTAGTGTTTTGCATAGAGGGACATCTGTTGGAAACATACATCATCGTCATCCCTGTGGGATCGTTGTGCGCGACACAACTAGAGTATAATGGTGAAATTTCTTAACAGATGTTTGTATTTTAATATTTTGTGTTTGAATATTTCCACATCTGTTACATGGCTTCAACAAGCAACCTTATAACCTCACTTTCACTAGAGAATTTTGTGAATGTTAATAAAGCTAATTCGTGTTTTGTGTAATGTCTATTAAATGTGCAAGAAACTTTCATAGTCTTTCTCAAAGCCAACAATCAGCAGCAGGGTCTCCAAGTTAACCCTTGAAAATAAAATTTACCAACAAAGTGCAAAAATATGACACATACGCCAATTTTTCTGTAAGGATGGTGTACTTCAGACTTAGGAAGTCAGAGTGAACTTTGTAAGTAAATGGAAACAAATCAGGCTCTCAGTTTGCATGAGATGCCTCTTTACTTAAGTGGTACAGAACCGATTAAATAGCCATTTGTGACTTTAAACTTATTTGTATTTAACAAGCAGTGATGTACAATCAAAGTAAAAATTTTAAGTACGTAAAATAAAAATCCAGAAAAATTATTATTACTTTTCCCAAATTTCACAGATACATTGTCTTAGTTTTCAAAAACGTTTTTGTGTACTTCATATATGTTTGCTTTAGACGTTACTTCTATTAAGTTTGTTGTACATCTAATTGTATTATGCTATGTGTTTTTGAACACATTCAGCACATATTTGTGTGTGTTATACCCTTGTTTATGCGCATTTTGCTTTTGTTTCCTCATAGAAAATGCACATTACTTAGTTTAGTGTTTGGCATCCATTGCTTTTCGAGTTTGTTCTCTTATTTAAAATGCACACGTATGTTTGTTCAGTGGCGTAGCCTGATTATTAGACTCGGCTATGTACCCCAACGTATATTATAAAATTTGTTAAAATATGACGCAATGTAAACAGAATTGCCCATATCAGCATACTTAATCTCGGCTAGACAACATGTAGTGTAAACAAGATGTTCTTAATTCATTTTAAATTACCTAGTAAATTAACAAATTCTGAGTACACTGGAAGGTAGTTTAATAAACATCATTTAGAATAATGATGTTTATAAAAATAAATGCTATTCACTCACCTTTAGTTTAGCCTACTTCTTGTAAATGAGCTGGATCCTCCGATTTTTCTGAGCAAAAACATTATGTCGTCCTTAAATGAAGGTCGCGAACGTAGATCTTGTAGAAACTTGCTTTCGAAGTTCATGGAGCGCAAGAGCTGAGAGTCATTCTTCATGCTGAGAGTTAATTTAATTCTTCTCAGGCAGAAAAACGATCTTTCTACTGAACCACTAGTTGTTGGTATAGCCAGGATCAAAGTCGTCAGTTTGAAAGTTTCAGGCAACACTCTAGAAAGCTCTATTGTCTTTATATATTGGTGAAGCTCTACGACACTATTTCTTTTCATATCAGGATCACCATAAATCACACACAGCAACAAAATAAAAAAATGTTCCATAATTTTAAAACTTCCAAATGCCTCCTCCAGGAACATTTTTTTTGAAGTTAGAGAATTGTGCATGGTCAAGAAGACAGAGGAACTGTAACTTTGATATTTCATTAAATCTCTGAGATACGCTTTGCCCTACGGTATCAACAATTTAAAAATCAATCGTCTGCAGTTGAATTCATCACTGCTGGTGCCGGATATACTGCCAAGACGAATTCTGTTTGCTTGAAGTTCACTATCACTATCATTCATTTCCTCCCAAATTCCGTCAAATTCATTCCTTTAGCTATGCAAATATTGTTTCTAGTTTTCTAGCATTCTATTGCAGTAAGCAATATCTGTAAGTTTTTTTCTGGAGAATTTGGAAGAAAACATAGAGTACTGGGATATGTTAGCAAAAACTTCAAAAGGAAATTAAAATTGAAGTATTTTATCCTGGTTTAATAAGTACCCTACACACGTAAGAGTGTCGTCGTCCCATTCGGAGTCTTCATTCTTTACCATTGTCTCAAACAACTGTTCAATATCAGTTTTGTGTTCCTTAATTGTCCGAACTAAACGACTTTGGAAATTCCATCGAGTCCGAGGAACAGTAGGAATTCGTTTTTTAACGTGCATATCCAAAGCATGAACTCTCTTTGTCGATTTAGAAAAGAATGTTCCAAAACCTGCTGAAGAGACAAAGAAGCTTTTAACTGCTTTGATAAAACTTGCTGACTACGGCAGCACAAGATTTAACTGCTCAGCATAGCAGTGAACGAATATGGCAGATTTACAATGTTCTCCCAGCTTCGATTGCAGTCCATTGTGTTCCCCTGTCACGAGTCCTGCCCCATCATACGTTTGGGCAATTAGTTTATTTGAACAAGTAAAGTCGTTAAGAATGGATCAAAAGGGAATCCGCTTTTCTGTCAGAACTCGCATCTGTAAAGCAAATAAACCTCTCTTCAACATTTCCTCAACAATTATGTATCGAAAAATGGTAGAGGGTTGCTCTTTACTACTTATATCTAATATCAATAAAACAAAGAAGGCGTCAGGAATTTCCTTCTTAATTTCACGCGTCATGACGGCACTCACACTTGAAATAGTCATTCTGAATATCAGGTGAAGTTGCACGAAAAAGATTTCCAGGTGCTCTTTCAGAGAGGTGTCATATACTCAGGCGCGGCTCGTCATTATGTGCTACAGCACAATGGTTATTTTGTTGAAAGTAGTGCCCCATCACGTGTTAAGCATATCTTCAATTATTATTGCATATTTTCTTTCACTTCCATTATTTTAACCGCGCTAGCATTGTTAGCTCATGTGCAAAAGGATTCAGGCCTCACATACATGTGATCGGTGCTACACAGATCCTCAGTTCGTTGGCGGGAATGCAGACCAATCTACGCACATGACACTTCGATGTGTTACTTGAAATCTCTTCTCCTATTGGCTGCTTTTACCTGGAATTGTGCTAACATCGACTGGAGCACAAAAGCATTCCTGCTGCCTGCCGTAGTATAGCTACTGCTATCTATGTGGTTTGGTACAATTACCGTGCTGCTATGCATGATAACAACGTCAATAGATGTTATATTGCAGCAACATAGCTCGGAGAGAATAAAGTTCTCCGGAGATGCATATGTGGAGCTGATATAATTTTAGCTGTTGGAATCACTTGTTTTCGATAACAAATAAGGCCAAATATTTGATTCAGCTTAAAAACTCGGATTATGTTGGACAGTAATAATTCTGTTGTGTGCGCTAACATGAATTCTGCGAGTAGTTTGATTAATTATCCTTTCTCTAGGAGGACTCTAGAGGAAAAAGTCCAAGTGAAGCAGCTAGGGAGACAAACTCCATATCTATACATTACGCAGTCTGCAAAAGGAGGGACAAATAATTCCTACATTAGACGGTTTAAACCCAAAATCTACGAACATGCATGGATATGTGGATGCCAAGAAAGAAATGCCCTTTCCTGTTTTCCATGCTTGCTCTTTGGAACAGCGATTCTTGGAGTACGACGGGAGTGACAGACCTAGGTCATGTTAATGTTCTTATCAACAAACAAACAAACAAAATGTAAAGCATTTGAACAATGTCCTATGTTTAAGTGCTATAGGCAATATAAATATTCTGATTCAATTAAGCCGTGCTTATCAAGAAGCGAAGCTGAAACATAACAAGCAAGTTGAAAAAAAGGTATGTTTTGTCGCGCATTATTGCCTTATAAACTTTTGAGGTGCGTTTGAGCTGGCTTTAAGAGGACATGATGAGTCTGAATCTTCTGAAAACTCTGGTGTATTCTTAGGATTGATTGATTTAGTAAATAATATTGACAGTGCTGTGAAGGAACACATGGACTCAAATCATATTTTCAAAGGGACTTCCAAAACCATCCAGAATGAACTCCTGGACGTATGCTAGAAGCTTGTCATGAGGTGATTGCGGAGGAAATAAAAGAAACTGATTTTGTGGCTGTTATGGCAGATAAAACCACAGATGTTCCTCATCAGTCACAGCTTGTATTAGTAGTTAGACACAAGAAAAATGGTTTTCCATATGAAAAAAAAATTTAATCCAGAGGGACAAAATGCAGAATAAATTTCTGAAAGCATATTAAAAGTGCTTAATGAGTTATTCAGAGACAACCCTCAAACTCATTGCCCAAACTTACGATAGAGTCTCGGTAATGAGTGGTGCAATTGGAGGAGTACAAGCCAAATCTCAGTTTCTAAATGCAGAGTATATTCACTGCTACGCGCATCAGTTGAATTTAGTGATGGAACGCGTAGCTTCGCAGAAAGTCTGCGAGAATATTTTTTCTTAACCTGTCAGCTTTTCCTGCCTTTTTCTCAAGATCCCCACAGCGTTTAGCCGCCCTAGAATCTGCGGTGGCCAGAAGAGTTCCTGGTGGCTCTGCAACTAGGTGGAATTTTAGATCCAGAACGTTAATGTAGTATATTAAAATCAGAAAGAATTGATACAGTGTTTTTTGGAGTTGGAAAATTCTGCCCATGATAAGATTTGCATCGAAGCAAATGGACTTCGGCGTTGTTTATAAGATACAAAATTCCTTTCTTGGTTGAAATTCTTTCACAGAGTAATGGCTAATGCTTTATAGTCAGCTGCAGTCTAGATCAACTGAGGCAATTAAAGTAGAAAATGCCGTGTCTTCATTTATTCATTCAGTTTGTATGTGATATTCGAGAAGCAGCCGACACTATATTTAAATTTCCTTCTGAAGCAATGAGCAAACGACAGAAGGTGGAGTTTCTGTATATAGAAGCCAAAGAGGTATACGATCGCATTATTGAGGATGCTAGACGTCGTTTTCAGTCCTTGAGACATCTGATGCAGCAAAGCTGTTAAACAGTAATTTTTTTGCAACTTTTTAAATCAGTTTCTCTAGAGTGAACTTCAAACTGCTGTGGACACATACAATACTGAACAAGAAAATGTTAGACACAGCTCAGTGTTCTGTATGCAAGATCTAACTTCAGAAATATTGATGGGTCTGTGCAATTATTGCAATACATAATCTCTGACAGCTTGCAAGATCCATTTTCTGAAGTGATAACTTTGCTAAAAATTTTGATCGCAACACCAATGACCACTTCTGAGCCAGAAAGAAGTTCTTCGTGCTTAAAAGGCGTTAAAACTTTCTTGAGAAACACCATGTCGCAAGATCGCCTTACTGCTTTGGCAATGTTGTCTATGGAGAAGAAGATAGTTTCTAAGTTGGAGGGATTCAACACCAGAGTGATTGATAAGTTCTGCAGTAGGAAGGAGCGCCGTATGGACTTCATATTTCGCCATTAGATAAGAGAATTTGCAAAAATGTGTACATATTATATGGTACTGTAGCACACACACATTATTTTGTTCATCAACCGCCACTGCATATACTGCTAATTCAATATAGTTGCGTCTGTTTGAAGATCCTTCATTCTCATTGTGGCCACGAAAAGCTAGTGCTAAAGCATACAGTCCTTACAAAATGAGAAAGTAAAGCTGTCTTCTTTTTCGCTTCATTGTTATGCTGTTGAATGAGATTTTATACTACTATTGAATGAAACTGCTATTCTAAGAGTTTTCCCGAAACATTTAGTTGTTTTTCATATATTATATGATTACAAGAATAGTTGTGTTTTTGACTACCTTATAAAGTTATTTAAATCTTCATAACCGTTGGAATTCCAAATGCACTTTTCATTTGAAAAAAGACATGACCAACAAAACAGTTTGTTTAAGGTTTTACAACCGCACAGCCATGACTCACTTTCATAAACTTTGGTGTTGAAATTCCTTACACATTTTTTAATGTTAGTTGTAATACTGAATGCATGCTTTGGAGGACCTGCTTTAATTGCATCTTCCTTTTTATAGAAATTTAGTGTCTCGAAGTTTTTTACCTTGAGTTTGTCGATCACACAACAGTTTATTTCCATTTTCATTGCCACAACCGCACTGAAACAATCTGGTTCGTGATCTCTGGGATTGAGTTTTTTTATTTGTGGACACTCTTTAATTACTATGGTCCTTAGCGTCCCATTCTATATTGGGCGTGAAAGAATGGTAATTTTGTTCAGGGGCCTCTTTATCAGGCTTGAGGTTCTTTTACGTGCCATAAATTTACGACACGGGTCCACCGGCTTTAGTTTGCCTCCGAAGGAAGCCATGCTATGGATTTTTATGCCCGAAAAAATCCATCGCCCTCTTCTGCGACCTTGGGAACTACGGGGCTAGCACAGTACCACTAGTCCATGGAGGACGACGACCTCTGGGATGCACACTGCCTGTATACATAGCTTTCTCACAGAACTCCACAAATCTTCACCTATGTTTGCTTTGATGATGAGTAACCAAGTGTCCAAAGCACGCTCAAAGCTTCACAATTGAAGAAACACACATACAAGAAACAAAGCAACTTGTGAATTACTCTCTATTCACGTCTATAAATGCAATAGTATGAGCACGATTTTCAATACGAGATGTATTCCAACTCGGTACATACCATGGATTCAGCACACAATGCCAGTTTCCCCCAGCTGACAGCAGGTGCCATTGATCCGAGCTTTATTTCGTTACAGAGTGGCGCAAATTCAAACAATAATATTTAGTAAAGCTTCATTTTTAATAACATTAAAACGATGTGTACCAGAAAATTGTAATAAACACAAATTTTGCCACCAGTTTGAGAAAGATTACAGGATATCCAGTACATCTCTCACATCCATTGACACTACGCCCCTGTGTTTGTTCCACTTTGTTTAACGTTAAGTAGGTTGGTAGTTCATATAAGCATTTCGTGCCACAATTGTTACAAATTACCATTTTGTCACAATTTGCTTTTGTGGAAATTGTCATCACATTCACTTGAAACTCATCAATATTAATTCAGTTTGTTGTACATACAAGGGTATTCAGGAAGCTGAAGTGATTGACAAATGTTTACAAAGTGGGTTGCCATATGCTATTTGAATAACATGACAATAATAATAGTCCACCTCTATGGTGTGTCTGCCTCACATTCAGGCTGCCCCGAGTTAGGGTGAGATATTTGTATAAGGTTTTTCTAGGGTGATCCAATAGTCAAGAATATCTCGGAAATGATTATTGCCACAGCAAATTTTATATAATAATAACAACAATAATTTTATTGTCATTAAACTTGTACAGCAATAGAAAAGTCAGTTTCACATTTACAAGTCATTATTTGCACAATTGCAGTATGTATATATATATATATATATATATATATATATATATAGCCTTTATCTATTTTACTAGTTAGCCTATTTAGTCAATATGATTTACAGAGAATTCACTTAAATAATAAATATAATTTTGTATTGAGTAGTCATACAGTTCGTGCTTAAAATGTTAAGTTGTTTGTTAGATATTTCAAAGGGGTGGTTATTGAAAAGACAGATACCCAAAACATCATAATTGTTTGTTACTGGTATGTCACGATGCCGTTTGTTTCTTGTATTATACGAGTGTACATTATATCTATGCTGCATATCAGGAACCTTATTTTTAATGTATATAAACATAAATATGTATATATTAATAGGGCTAGGATTTTTATGATAGGGCATATATTTTTTGGTAGGACTGACATGCTCCTTAAATACATATAAACGCTTCTAATGAAACAGCGAAATGAATTAACCTAATTTGTTAAGTCATATTTTTGCACATATGGCCATTTCTCTCTGATAGAGCATATTTTATTAAGTAAATGGTCATATTCGTCATATTTTTACTCTTTCAAGAAGAAAATAACTTTCTCATGCAATTTATTTCCTCCGTGTTACATTTCTCAGAATTGCGCACCTCATTTTGTTTACTGGAAAATGGCAAGTATCTACCTTCCTTCCCTGTTTCCTTCGAATTCACAATATGGACTTCACCCTTACGCATCAGTGAGTTTGTGTAAGCTATTGTTACTCTATGAGCAGGTAGCTGATAAAGTCATTCTGGACCCTGGACTGCAGACAAGTGTCTAATTCACTCATTGTGTTATTCAGTCTTATTGAAGTCGAAAGTGTGTGCAGTACAGTTCAGACAAAATGCCTAAAGTGAAGCAAAATGTTCAAGTAAAACTAAAAAAGTTTGTGTCTCAATATGGTGAGAAAGTATTTTCAAGTGATGGTAAAATAGTGTATTGTAAACTGTGCGACGTAAGAGTAACTGCGGAGAAGTCATTTAACGTTCAGCAGCATGTGGTGACAGATAAACACAAACGCGGAGTACAACAGATTGAAAATGAAAAAAACACTACAGCAAATGCTCCTAGGGGAATCCCGCCAGTCTTATTCGCCATTCTGCGAGGAACTTTGTAAAGCTTTCCTTTGTGCTGATATTCTCTTAAGTAAACTAAACCATCCAAAATTTCGTGAATTCTTAGAAAAATACACAGGCAAATCTCTTCCTGATTCTTCCACATTAAGAAAGAACTTTGTCAGCTGAAGATACAAAAAAAAACAATACAACAAATCAGACAACAGCTTGTAAATAAAAACAATTGGGTATCAATTGATGAAACTACAGACTCTATGGGAAGATATATTGCAAATGTCATTGTGGGAACTTTGGAAGAAGATGGTCCAGGCGAAAAGTTTCTAATAAACTGTGAACACTTAGAAAAAATAAATTCTTCCGCCATTTCTAAGTTGTTCGACAGATCTATGGATGCCATTTGGCCCGAAGGTGCTAAGCATGACAATGCACTTCTCTTCGTAACGGATACTGCAACTTATATGGTCAAAGCTGCCAACTCTCTAAGAGCATTGTACAGTAAAATGGTGTATGACTTGTTTAGCTCACGCCTTGCACCGAGTTTCAGAGGAGATTCGTAGTAAACTCAGTGACGTTGACAAATTTATTGGGTGTCAAAAAGGTATTTTTGAAAGCCCCTTCACATGTTGCAGCATTTAAGTTGTTAGCTCCAGACATTCCCTTGCCACCATCTTCCATTTTGACAAGATGGGGGTCCTGGTTGATGCCTGCAACTATTACTGCCAGAACTTCAATGTTGTGAAAAGCACCATTGTTTCATTCAATAGCACTAGCTCAGGAATTAATGTCTAATGGTGAAATTTCAGGCAAACTTTCATACATAAAATCAAATTTTGGATTTATTTCTGCTGTCATAACTGCTTTGGAGTAATCAGAAGTGCCACTAGTGAAGCAGATAGAACGAGTGAAAAAAAGTTGTGAATAAATTAGAGGGTGTTTGTAGTAAAGTGGCAAAAGAAGCGTCAAAGAAAATGGAAAAGGTGTTAGGAAAAAAAACGAAGGGTATCATACACTGTGTTCCGTTTCAATGATTTTGGTGGATGAAAAGTTCTCTCTTAATCATTTAGATTTAGATTCAAATGATATTGTTCATTTTAAATATGCTCCTCTTGTGTCAGTTGAAGTCGAAAGGAACTTTTCGAAGTACAAGGCTTTGTTGGCTGACAATAGGAAATCTTTTTCATTTGAAAATTTGCACAAGGTATTCATTGTGTATATCAACTCGGAGCTTATACGAAGTAGAATGAGGATGTAAAAAGCACATAGGTTAACTATGTTCCTATAATGCTACTAAAAATCATAGTGGAATGTCATTGCATAGTTTAGCTTGCTTCTCATGTGCATTTTATTCTCAAATAAATAGTTCATTATCAAAACTGACTTACTAATTTATTTTACAATAGAAATTTTATCTCATTTTAATATTGGTAGGTCATATTTATTATGTTATTGTGCATATTTTGGTAAATGTTTGGTCATAACAGCATATTTGTTGTGTATATTTTGGTGATTTTAGGTCATAAATATCCGAGCCCTAATATATATAGTGACTGCCTTAGGCGAGTTTGTTATTATTCTTATAACTTTCTTCTGTAGTACTAGAAGATCCTTAACATAGGTACTGTTTCTCCAAAGCAAAATACCATATGCATTATGCTTTGGAAGAAGGCAAAATATCCAGATCTTATATAGTTATCTGTTAAATGCTGTTTAAGGCACCTTATCAAATATATAACCCTGGACAGTTAGTCAGTCATGTACTTTGTTTACCAAGATAATTGGCTATCAATAAAGAATTTAACATTCTCCCTGTAATTTTCAGTGTGGATGCCTCTCAAACTGAATGATATTTTTTGCATTTTATTTTCATTTAATAGAAAACCATTTGCATTGTACCTCTCTGAGGCCTGATGTATGGCGTTCTCAGTCACATCTTTAAGCAAAGAAGGTAGTAGCATCCTCAAATAGAATGGAGTGAACCTTTATATATATCGGCAGGTCATTAATCATCAAAAACAATAATGGATCCAGGACCGAGCCCTGCGGAACGCATAAGTAACCACAGTTTTGCTAGAAAATTGTCCCCCAGAACTGACTACCTGTGTACGACCCTGTAGGTAGGTTTTAAAGAAGTTATATCCTATGCTCTTAATGTCATACATGTTTAATTTCTGCAGTAGGATCGTATATGTTTTACACAATCAAAAGCTTTGTTCAGGTCACAAAGATGGCCTGTGCAAAGCTTTTTCCTTTAAATACCTGCAATACTTTTTCATCGAGGAATCTACTGCATCAGTGGTAGATTTACCCTTTCTAAAGTCGAATTGACATTGGGCTAATTAAGTGATTTTCTTCAACATATTTGTAATTTTACCACTGATTCCAATAGTTTCGAAAATATGGGAACAATCAATGCGGCGATAGCTAGCAGGAGAATCCTTGTCACCCTGTTTGTACTCAGTAATGATCTTAGCGCTGAAGGGAAAATTCCCTCCCTAAGACATACATCTATGGGGAACGTAAGAGGGTTAATATCATCAATTGCATTTTAATTAGATTATTAGATACACAATGTACATCTTTAGCTTCCTAGGATTTAAATTTTTTACAATATTTTTGACAGTGTCGGTAGTGACTTCTGCTAGGATGAAATTACAATTTACTGCAGAAATGTCGTGTAATTTATCTTATCGGAGACTATCTTATTACTAGCTTTTTCTACCGATGAGACAAAATACTTGCTGTACTCCTCAGGTGTTATAGTATGATCATTCCCTTTATTATTTTGCTACTATATTAATGAGTGTCCATGCTCCTTTGCACTTATGGTCTGCTCCCTCTATTTTCTTTAGATTATGCAGTTTCTTTGTTTCATTTATGGCTATTTTACATTCTGTTCTGATTATTAGGTATGTTAATTTTGCTTCTTCTGCGTTTTCCCTTCTGTATATGCCTAAGTGTAGCATAACCAATGGCTTCATTTTATTTAGTTGAGGTGTATACCAATTTGAAATTTTTGAATGTTTTTTTTACTACGGGTCCTATATCTTGCACTCTTTCAGAGGTATGCAGATATTTTAAATGTTTAAAAATGCACTCATAAACCTTTCAAATATTAAATTGCTGGCATATAATGCACCACATATTGTTTAATTAACAATTCCGACCAATTGGCAGAGTTGAGCATCTGTCTAAAGTTTAAAATTTTCTCATCTGTTCTTGGTCTTGTTACTACAGTTTTTGGTCCTATATTATTATCCATATTTATATTATGAATTTTTACCTAGATAGAAGAATGGTCGGAGTACGGAAAAGCTGTTGCTTCAATTTTTATACTAGTTTTATCTATATTGGTGAAAATATTGTACAAACATGCAGACACCCTATTATGTTTGTTATTTACACACCAAAAGTTATACCGTTTTAAAACATTTATGAGTTCAGCTACACTACGTTTGTACAGTGACATCAAAATGTGCATTAATGTCACCACCTATCACTATTTTTTGCTTTTTGTAGTTACTTAACATATTTAACATTGTTTATAGTTTATCTAAAATACCTTGTGATCACCATTTGGTGATATGTAGAGAGATACAATAATACTTTGGGGGCATTCTAAGTTGTTGCCTGTTGCTTCAAAGTTCATTTCATCACAAAGATAACTAAAATCTAAGTGTTTATACCTGGAGTTGAGCTCCTTGTTAATATAAACGGTTACCCCACCATGTATGTGTATGGTTCTGCAATAGCTGTTGGCTAGATAATAGTCTTCCAGGGGATTAAATTCTATTTCAGCTTCCCTGCACCATGTTCATTATGCATATAACATTGTACATATTTTATTTGGCATACTCATTTATAACATTCTGCTTTTTGCCTAAATCTTGTACGTTTATATATCCTATTTTAGTATACATTTTGAGGACTTGGACTTCAATCTGTTAAGCTCGTGGTGAGCGTAAGTGAGTTTTGCTATGTACCTACCCTTGGAAGGGGTTTACCTTAGGTAGGATGGATTTTTATAAGGTGACGGTTTGGTGTTGATGTTCGGGGGGGGGTGCTGGGAGGTAGCGCTATGTATTTGTAGGCTCCTCGGTGGCTGCCTTTTCAGGAACAGCGTCAGTTCCCTGCTTCGCTGGTGTTTGTTTTTATTGTAATTTTGATTGGTTTTAATTTAGATTGGCCACTCCCATGGGGAGGGGGGAGTATTTAGTGACAGCATTTTTTGCTGTTGGCGGGTTTAAAGCCTTCGTTACCGGGGGTGCCCGCAAGCCATGCGAGGAACCCGTTAGCATCTGTATTGACGTTCTTGAGGTAAGTACTCCCCCAGGGATCTGACGATATTTTGAGGTATCTACTCCAACCTAACTTATACTACTCAAATTATATAAAGTGTTAGTCCGCGCAAAGTGGCATGATTTAGTTACATGAGATTCTGAATGACTACTGCTGTTTATCCTAAGAAAACAGTGCTTGCATCATTGCTTTGATAATAAACACTATACAACTGGCGCCCCTTAGTGAACTTAATTTTGGCTAGAGTTTCTGCTATATCCTTCTTACCCCACTTGTTGAAATGTTGGCCACGTTTGGTGTGCATTGCCCTATTACATTTATCCACTCTTAACACTGCCACGTTCTTGAAATGTTTACAAATGTTATGTATTTTTGTAGTAGCACTCAGTATTTCTTTATTTACACACGACCACTTGGCCTAGTTGGAAGGTTCATGACTACCACGTTTGTGTGTGTGTCAATGTTGCAAGAGTTTTCTTTATTACTGCCGTAGCCTTTGCAGTTTCATTTCTTGAAAAGTCATTGGAGCCAGCTATTATAATAACAAGGTCTTTACATTCTTCAATGACTGGCTCTAGTACTTGTTGAGTTACACTTCCCCTTAATATCTCAAACACTTCACCATACACTGATTCAGTTACTAGTGCCGCTATTCCTCTTCCATGTATAGTTTAATTTTACCAAAGATCTGTTTATTTTTGGTTTTAGTTTCGTTGTTTATCGCCGCATTTCCTCACACTCAGTTTACCGTTTGTTGCCGTCTGGATTTTTGCACTCATATTTTCATTATTTAAATATGGGCCAGACAAACCTACATAAGAGTAAGCATACTCAGTTACTAATATATACTTAAAATTATCCCAAGGTAGTCAACTATATCCGGAATTTCATATGGGGACAGTTGGAAATTGGGGAGGGGGAAAAAGAATTCAGTTTCTCTTATAGGGCGCATAATAAGGGTACAACCGTGAAGCGTGCACCAGCATATCAGTTTTCTTGAGACCCGTCTGCGGTTGCACTTTAATTCACTGGTGACGTCTGTTCGAAAACCACATGACTGCGACTGGCTACTGGCAGGCTAATTTTTAGCCTGGGTGAATTTGCTGCGCAATCACCCTCAGTAGGGTTTTACCACAGGATGACTATTATAAAGGAATGATGGTTTAGGATGACGGTTTTGTTTTTAGATTGAATAGAAAGAAGGGAGGTAGTATATAGCTCCTCGACAGCTGCCTGCTAGGATACAAGACCCTTCTGCACCCTGGTGTATGTGAGATAGTTTTCAAATTTCTCTTCTTTGGTTGGGGTTAATTTTGAGAGCAATCATCTCTTGGATTAGATTACTATGGAGGTTAGCTTTTGCTGCTGTTTGGTGAATACCACATAAGGCCCATGAAACCTATTTAGTAGTTTTATAGTCTTGCCTTTCTTTCGAGTCGGTGTATACAACGTTACCAATTGTCCAGTGGTAAATTTAAGTGCACACCTTTTTCTATCAAAAATTTGTTTATCTCTAACTTGTCTTCTCGTCCTTTGCAATTTTGCGAGCTTTAAGAATCTGATCTTGAGTTTCTTTTACAAAGAGGTTGTCAGTTGTATATTTTAATTGAACCTACTCGGGTAGGTTAGGCTTACGACCATAAATAAAAAAAGGTGACATTCCAGTTGATTCCTGTCGACTAGTATTATATGCAAAAGTAAGATGTGGGACTTCCCACTTCCCAATCATCTTGTTTGGTAGGTGTATAATAAGAGATCATATTGATGAAACTTTGATTAGCTCTTTCACATAAACCATTACAAGCCTGATGATACGCTGTAGTGATCATTGATTTAACTCCCATTGTTGTTATCAGATGGCACGTTACCTCACTGAGAAATACCGCACCTCGATTCTGATAACAGCATGACGGGCGCTCCATGTCGGCAAGGTATATTTAACAAAATAAATTGAGCTACATGTTTAATACATCCATTTGGAATTGGTCTTACTTTCACCCAGTGACTGGCATATTCAGTAGCAACAAGAAGCATAGTGTTACCTGATTGGACATTATGAATTGGTCCAACCAAATCTATGCCCCATCTTTCTCGAACATGATGCACAGGAATTGACTGAAGAAATGCACCAGGTTTAACATTTCTGGAACCTTTACGAGAATGCCAACTAGGACATCCTTTCACGTATTTCTCGATATTTGTTCTCATCCCGATCCAGTAACACTGGGAATTAATTTTTGTGAAAGTTTTTGTGAAACCTAAATGACTGATAGAGGATTGTCATGGCAAGAAAATAGAGTTTCTGGTTGTAAGGACTGAGGAAGAACTAGTAAATCCAACGGTCCCGTTGCTCCGGAGTTTTTTCTATAAAGTACACCAGATTTTAAAATACACGAAGCTGCTTGATGCTGTAGTTTAGATGGTCCGGTTTCGGGTTCTTCCAAAATTTGGTGTATAGGTTTTAGCTTAGGATCACTCCTCTGCTTTTGTCCAACTTGTACAGGGGAGAACAGACAAGTTATTAATTCGTCCGTTTGTTCAAGCATTTGTGGCTTAGGCTCCTCTACAGGATATGTAGAGGATAATTCCTCTACAGGATATGTAGAGGAATTATGTATCCAGATGCTTTGCTTCAGATTTATATACAATGGTATATTCGTACTCCTGTAGCTTCAACGTCCCCTCGCTAGTCTACCTGTGACATTTAGATTGCGCAGGTAGCATAACCCATGGTGGTCACTTGCAATATTTACGGGGTAACCGTAAGTATGTGGTTAGAGATGAGTTAAGCAATATACTATCGCCAGCAATTCCAATTCGGATATGTTATAATTTTTCTCATGCTTATTCAGCGATCTGGAACAAAAAGCTATGGGATCAAATTCTCCATTACCGAATCTCTGAACGAGAGCGACGCCTATACCTACGTTGCTGGAGTCAGTTCGCAATTCAGTATGTGCCCCAGCACGATAGTGGGCCAACACGGGAGCTGTCGTCAGTGTTTTAAGTGTGTCAAAAAAGTCTTACTGTTCTTGTAACCATTGAAAGTCCTGGTTTTTACGCGTAAGATCATGGAGAGGTTGTGCAATAGAGGCACAATTGGGTACAAATCGTCTTTAGAAACTAAATAATCACAACACACGGCGTACATATCTTACCGTTTTAGGTTTGGGGAGGTTGGTAATAGCCGTAATCTTGTCTGTATCCGGTTCAATGCCTTTTTCGGATACCTCGAAGCCTAGAAGCTTTATACGAGTCATACTAAAAATTATCAGGCTTCAACTTAAAATTATGTGATGTTAATTTGGGAATAACATCTTCCAAATTATTGAACAGTTCTGGGAAGATGGAATCGAACGCTACTATATCATCAAGATATAGCAAGGTTTTTTTTATATTTAAGGTCCCCTAACAGCTTATTAGCTGCTTAGGAAAATAACCTTGGGGCATTTATGAGCCCAAATCTCACATGGTTGAATTCATACTGCGTTTCCGGCGTAAGAAAAGAAGTGTATTGTTTACAGCAGAGGTGGCGAAAACGTGACTCGCGAGTTATTTTGACTGGCAGGCGCACGTTCCCTCTCTGCAACCGTCCGTTTGATTTTCACATGCTGCTGAGCGATAGAGTGCGTGTTGCAAATTTGGTGACTCGCGGAAGGAAGTCGTTTTCGCCAACCTTGGTTTACAGTCTTCTGCAATAGGAGCTTTAAAATATGCGCTGAGTAAATCTAAAGTACAATACCAGCACGCCTTCCCTAAGTAACTCAGTAAGTCGTCTATCAGGCGCAAAGGATAAGAAGAGGGAACCGTCACTGAATCCAGTTTTTGATAGTCAACACAAAACCGGAAGGAATTATCCTTAACAAGAACTATCGGAGACGCCCAAGGACTCTAAGATTCTCTGATAATTCCTGCGTCCTGCATCTCTCTTACTTGTGATTGTATAACTTCCCGCTGGGCGTGAGATACTCTATAGGGTCTTTGACTATTAGGTTTAGGATCGGAAACCTCAATTAGGAATTCTCCAATATTGGAAGTGCCTAATTCTTGTAATTTAGTCGCGAAAACATGTCGGTATCGTCTTAATAATGTATGTAATTGAGTACGTTGTACCTGGGTAAGTTGTGAGTTAAGATTAAATGTGGCGTCATCAATATCAAGTGGATGCAAATCGCCAGTGGTCCAGTTTGATGACCTACCAAATCAACCTCATCTGCAAAAGCTAAAGTAGTACCTGCAAAAACAGTTTCTGATTCAGCTGTATTATTGTGCACAGGAATGACACATTCGTCCTTAGCAATAAGAAATACAGGTGCCATTTCCATATTTTTCTTCTGCTGTAATCGGATGTTAGGTTCCAGAATGCTTCTACCCATGTCATTAGATGGAAGGTGAACAGTAATATTCAGTGATGTAAACGGGGGTATTCGAATATCTTGAGCACAAGAAGCTTTACATGTTGGTTCCGGTCCATCGTCTGGTTCTATTTTAATATGCGTCAATGGGCAATCCATCTGTTTTGACCGTTGTTTGGGAGACGAAACGTGACTAAAGCCTGTCGAACCAATAAGTGCTTTATAGCGATTTAAAAAATCCATCCCCAACAGGAGATGCTGACCAAATTCTTTTACCACCAGGGCGTCTTCTGTGAAATCTATACCGCCAACCCGAAAGTTCAAGGGTCGTAGCATAACAGACATCTAATAAATTATTAGTCGTGCGCAAAATTATATTTTTTGGTATTGAATAAGTAGGGCAATTTATAAACCTTTGGTGCACTATACTGACTGCAAGTATCAAAGATAATATCAATAGCAACATTATCAGATACAGTGCCCGGAATTATGAGTGTGTTCACGGGGTGGATTAAGGATGCCATATACTGGAACAGCGTCAGAAGATGACGTCACGGAACCTATTTCCGTGACGTTCCTGATCCATTGGGGGAATCTGTTTTTGTTTACAATTTAATGCTACGTGACATGACCGTCGGTATATGAAACAGGTAGGACGGCCGTCTCGGTTGCGACCGCCTATATTAGGTCTATGCCATGATTCACGGGCTTAGTTACTAGCACCGCCTCGTGAATTAAACGCACCCTGTGGCGTAAAATTTCCACGACTAGGAATCATTCCTCTATTATTACCACGACATCGCCAATAAGTTTGTTGTCCTGAATTACGAACCGTAGTAGTCGGTTAGTTACGACTAACTTGCATACTCTGTAATTGCCGTTGGAGGCCTCTAACCTCCTGGGTCAAACGCCTTAGGGTCAACTGCGTATAACAGATACCGAATTAGGTGTGGGTAGGGACAAAAGATCTACCCGCTGTCCAGCTAGGTATCTTGCAGCGGCGTACAAAATTAGTAAGCAAAGGTGGTCCGAGCTCTCGCATGACGTGGCGTATTCTTTCTCGCTGCGACATTGAGGGGTTTACTTGGTCACACAAGACTAGAATGTCATAGATGTACCGCTCTGTAGGTTCGGCTAAATCTTGAATCCGTTATAGTAAACGACATTCCAAAACATCCTCCTGGCCTGCTTTAAATCGAGCCACCCATGATTTAGGTGTATAGGGGTGAATGTTTTGAACCAATTCGCTGCTGCCTCTATGAGATAACAAGGTAAATACTGCATCTTGCAGTTGTTATCCCAGCCATTCCCTGCTACGATTGTTTCAAAATTATATCGGTAATTAGAAATATCTTGCCCTGGCTTACCCTAAAACATTCCAAGGTCTATAACTGGACGCGCAAATGGGACTGCGTGATGAAAGCTGAGTTTTTATTGGTTTGATCAGGTGCTAAAGGACAGTTTGACTCACCATAGAGGTCACGATAATATCTTCAAGTGAAGAACTTGAACGAATTGGAGGGGCAGGAGGTTGTTGATTAGTGGCAATAGCAGCTAAATCACCTACAGCAAGGCTTCTTTGGTTAACTGAAAAGTAACGTATTGGTTGTTGATCACGGATTCTCTGACTACCCCTTTGACTCTTCTTAGATGCAGATTTATGTAGTTTAGCTAAATTAGAAGAAATAGCTTGAACATCTTTTACTGCAAGACTATAGGTATTAATACTACCGTCCAAAGTTTGTTTATATTCCGAAATGAGTTTCCGAATTTCGGTAGTAATAGGGCTATCACTTTGAAACTGAGGTAATAAGTACATATATTTAAAAAGAGCGATAATAAGAACACCAACTAGGAGCAGAAAGAATTCCTGTAACACATAAAATTAAATAACAAAGGCAGGAAAGACAAGATCAATTGTTACCGTATCCCAGTCATAATTCAACTTTAGTGCCCAAAAAAGTTAGCATACGTATACAGAAGGAAAATAAGGCACGGGATTGAAACCATACTTTTTCAATAACTATCGAAAAGCCTGCGCCTCAACCATATGTCGGATTAGTAAGAAATGAGAGGGCCGGGATTGAAACCATATCCCTAGCGTTAAAAAGATTTGGACCGGCACCTCCACCATATGTCGCAACTAGGGTTGAGACTGGAAGCGTAACTAGAGGGTAGAGACAACTCTTAATGTGGTTTCTAAGCAATCTGAATTTAGGAATGTTCCATTACAATAAGCTCCATATTTAGATCAAACAAGTGTACACATATCTTTAATTGAATTACATAATTGCTTTGTCCTTATGGGTCTTGCCTTAGAGACGTGTCACACAAGCTTGAGGGTGCAGGTTGCAGTGCCCTGGAGCGGCGGCAGGTGCGACAGATCCAGCTTGAGTCCCAACAATAATCTCCTCCTTAACTGGCCTCGTTATATAGGCGATCACCGCCCGAGATCACCTGCATCATTACGACGGAAGTTATGTCAAATAAGGCGAGCCACCGTCTAAGTCTTATGTCTTAGAGATGTGACACACAAGGTTGAGGGTGCAGGTTGCAGTGCCCTGGAGCGGCGACAGGTCCAGCTTGAGTCCCAACAATAGTCTCCTCCTTAACTGGCCTCGTTATATAGGCGATCACCGCCGAGATCACCTGCATCATTACGACGGAAGTTATGTCAAATAAGGCGAGCCACCGTCTAAGTCTTATGTCTTAGAGATGTGACACACAAGGTTGAGGGTGCAGGTTGCAGTGCCCTGGAGCGGCGACAGGTCCAGCTTGAGTCCCAACAATAGTCTCCTCCTTAACTGGCCTCGTTATATAGGCGATCACCGCCCGAGATCACCTGCATCATTACGACGGAAGTTATGTCAAATAAGGCGATCCACCGTCTAAGTCTTATGTCTTAGAGACGTGTCACACAAGGTTGAGGGTGCATGTTGCAGTGCCCTGGAGCGGCGGCAGGTGCGACAGGTCCAGCTTGAGTCCCGACAATAGTCTCCTCCTTAACTGGGCTCGTTATATAGGCGATCACCGCCCGCGAGGACCTGCATCATTAACGATGGGAGTTATGTCAAATAAGGCGAGCCACCGTCTAAGTCTTATGTCTTAACAACCAATCATGGTTGAGTATAAATTGTTCTCGAACATTTCTAGTGACACATGACAGTCCAGAGTGCAGCTAAGTTTCTGCAAAGCTGCACGTACTCCCGCGGAAACGGATGTCGTGGTAAAAATCCATAGGATTTCTCATAGCAAGTGGTAAACCATCTTATGCTGTAAATTACAGTTCCACAAACCAAGAATGTGTATAAAAATATGAATCTAGCAACTGTCAGCTAAGAAATATAATTTATATGACTCAATTCAAAAATAAAGAAATGGTTATCAATATAAATTCCTGAAATGTAACAGGTTTCTAAGTATCCCTCAACATCATATGTGACAATATCTATTTGCTTGGCGGTTTCGGGTGTGAAAACGTCTGCTTATACCCATGCAACCTCGTATACCAGTGCCAGAGTTGTAGCTTTAAACACCTCTGTGGGGCAGCAGTGTTGTTTTGAACTAGGACTTTCTGACTTTTGTTATTATCACATAGTCCTGGCACAGTGTTAATGTGTTTCTGTTGCATGGTGTTAATGCACGGCTCCAGTAATAATGTATTCGTTGATAGTAATTGCAGCTTAACATTTATTTGAAAGGGCGTAGCTCTATGTCTTGTTCGCATGTTGCCTTGATTTTCGATTCCTGCGTGTCAGTTTGAGCGTGATCTGGGCAAGCGGACACTCTCGCTTTTCTCTGCATGTTACGGCGACCTCCCTAAGGTCTTACAGCGTCACCGTTATCACGCTATTAGCAGGTCCATAGGCACGCTGTATTTCTGTAGAGAGACAATGAGTAACAGCAAACTGTGTGGAAAACTGTTTCACTACCAAGAGCTGTTCTTTAAATTCTGTTGCACCCATCCGTAAATGCGTTAGTTTGATACTGCGCTGCAAGTAAATTATTGCTCGCTGTTCTCAGAATAACCTTAGGGGTGCTGCTTGCTTCTTTAGCAAGTTGTTATTAATAATGCTCACTGAGCTTCCTGTGTGAATTAGAATATCGATTCTTGCTTCTCTATTCCCTTTGCTTGCAGTGTGTTTGCGGGATTGATACTTCTATTATATTAGGTACTACGGCTCTTACGGGGATGAGAATCTATATCCCTTATACCTATGCATTTAGTATAATAACAATATGCACAAGCTGAACAAGAAAGCCTACACTCAAAGGAATGCTCTTAACAAATGATGCAAGTGTGGTAGTGGGTCCTACATAATGAGGGAGGATCTTCTGGTGCTAGAATTAGTGCCATGAATTCACAAGTGATTGAGAGGGTAAAAAGTTTCATGCATTCACAAACCGGGGGAGAGCTACATTTAACCACTCATTTTTATTGTAACTGTAACCTTGGTGCCTACCCTATAATTATATCCGGCACATCCAGCATTTTGTAACACCCCTATCTAGGATAGCTAGCCCCCAGGGGTGGCTGATGGGTAAGAGCGGACAGGTATCGGGGGTTGGTAGGTAGGGCATAGGTGGGAAACGTTATAGGAAGGGGTATGAAATAAATGGCCCAGGGGTGTATAAAACTGAGAGTTGTATTCATACCTAATGTACATAGTTGTAGTTAGGTGGCAGAAGGGTGTTGGGTAGCCTGGCGGCCGGGACGAGTGAAAACGTAGCACTAGCGCATTTTGTCTGTACGTTAGTGAGGTTGGTTTTATGCACTCATTAAAAGTTAACTTAATTATGAGAGGGGTGTGAAGTAGGCCTTGTAGCCCCCGAGCTGCGCCGTTGAGCCTGTCAAGCAGACGAGAGTGAGAGTTAAGGCCCTGTGACCTTGATTCGCGGCCATTAAATATCATTTTGACTGCTGACAGGGCAGCCCCGTGTCCTACAGAGACGTGTCTTCAGGGTTTCCACATTTTATCACCTATTGGCAATACTAATGCAATTTTTGATACTCTGTTCGAATCTCGCTACAATATGAATAGCTGGCCGGATCAAGCTGACTTCTTCACTGTCCGATATGTTGATGGGTGGTAAACAACCTCATCCCTTGCATGCAATACAAAGGAAACTCCAATACAGTGCTACGTATACGCTCATAGGAATAAATAATTATGGAACCTTAATAAGCTATGTCTCTGCTTCGTTTTAACTTATATACTGATGCAATTGCTAGACAATGGATTAATAATGTATCTTTCTAATCGAATAGTTTTAATAAGAAAGACTATGCATTGACTTTAATGTTCGCAGATGACCAGATTATTGTATCTAATTCAGAAAAAAAATCTTCAAAAGTCAAGGTATGTATTGAATAAAATAGCAAAAAATAGAACATGACAACCTCTCTAAATAAAACTAAAGTGAAGGCGTTCAAAGGAAAAGAAACTATAAGGTAAAAAATGGTTATAGAAAAAAAATTAAATTGTGTTTTATTTATGGGCGCTCTTTAACGGCTGTGGTCCTTAGCATCCCATTCTATACTGGACGTGAAAGACGGGCAATTTTGCTCAGAGGCCTCTTTATCAGACTTGAGGTTCTTTTACGTGCCGTAAATATACGACACGGGACCACCGGCTTTACTTCCCTTCCAAAGGAAGCCATGCTAAGGAGTTTTACCTCCGAAAAAATCCATCGTCCTCCCCGGGTTTGAACCCGCGACCTTGGGAACTAGAGGCATGGTAACCACGACACCACGCAGGACGACATGGTTATAGAAGGTAAGATTGTGGAACAGGTGGTAAGATTTAAATATTTATTATGCAATTTATCTGTAAAACAATCTTATCTTTAAAAATGGAAGTCTTTATTTTAATGGCACTATAAAAAGAAGTTTGAAAACAAAGCAAGAAATGACACAATACTAAAATATTATAAAGTAATGTCAGTGTCAAAATCGCTGCACGGGAGTGAAGCATGGATTATTACGGAGAACAAAAGGAGACTTCAAGTAAAATGAAATGAACTTTTTATGAGCAGCGGCAGGATACAAGAGAACAAATCATAAAAAATGAAGATATAAGAGATACATACAATCTGAATGAAAAAATTAGGGAACATAAATCCAAATGGATAAGCCATCTTCAAAGAATGAATGTAGAGTGAGTTATATTCCATTTTAAGAACTATAAATCAATAGGGAAAAATTAAAACAAAGTGTTACGAACAAGATACGTAGATTGCTACAGAGAGAAGTGTTTAATGCATGAAGGAAGAAGAGAAGTTAAATGATATTATTTGGTTCCATTTTATTTTTCAGAACCGTTTCTAATGAAAATATGCGGAGCAGCTTCTTCCAACTCGATAGATACATTTTATAATAATGAGTTATTTATTCAGCTCAAGCAAAATTCAATGAAATCAGAGTTTTCGTATTTCGATCCATGTCGTGTGTAGATAGTAAGAAATACTACTTTTCTTTTCCAAATGCGATAGACGCATTCATCGCGTAACACATAAGTCGATAGTTGCAATTATTTTATAAATTACGTACATTGTCATGTCCAAATGACATTAAAACATTCACCTCGAGTTTATCCCCACCCGTCAGCTACATTAAAAGAACAACGGAAATGCTGGTGTCAATAGAACGTGTAATAACGTCAGTGTTCTTGCATATAATACCTTGATTCTTGTGGTAATAAAAAGCTAATTAACTAGTATTTTGTAATTATTGGTGCACCCATATGCGACGCAATAAACACAATTGGTTTTCTTTTAGAGCATGGAATCACATTCCACGGTATACACTAACCACGTCTTCAGTGTTTACCATCCATCAATATGGTGGTCGCTAAATACATCCGCTTGATTTTATAACAAAGATTCGCTGCAGCGCGCTCTCCATCTAATTTAACTCGTTCTTGACACCTGCCTGGGTGTTTCCAGATTGTGGGAAATTTCCCATGGACAAGGGGAAAAATAAGCAAACATCTAATCTTATGGGAAGAAGGCAAAAATACGAATAATTGCAAGAAACGTGGGGAATTTATAAACGATTTGTCAAAGAGGTGAACTGTGAATGAAACTGCTCAAACATGTATATTGCAGACATACAAATGCAAAGGTTCTCGACCTAAGGCTAATTAGATTAGATTGGATTGCGTTCCGTGAGTTCACTAGCAGCCGTAAAGGCTTGTGAACATACATGTCAAGGAGATGTACAAAAATTACATATAAACACAAATATTACACAGAATATAGAGCATTTGAAATAAAATAGAGACATACTATATGCGTGTCAAGGAAATGTACAATATAGTTACGTATATACATAAATATTACATAGAATACAGAACATTTAAAATAAAATATAGACATATTATATACAAAATGAAACAAATCAGCTGTAATTTTGTACAAAATGAATACCTCCCTTCCGTTATAAGGTTAACATATTTATAGACAAGAACAATTATTTTAACTTTCACTAGGCTTGTACCTTTGTACTACTCATCATTTTGTTTTACTGTCAGTTCTTAAAATACAAACATTTAAATAGCTTCATTAATCCTAGAGCAGGCAATTGGAAAACTGGCAATTGACATTAATATTTACTAATATACCTAGAGAGATATATTAGTATTATCGTCAGGATAATTTGTCATTCAGATAATCTTGTACAGTATAATATGCTTTTGAGCATAGGTACTCATTAACACCAGTTTTAAAGACAATTAAATTGTCAATTGTTCCCTTAAGATCATTATGGAGAGGAGTAAATATTTGCATGGTCTCATAATATACACCTTTCTGGAAGCAAGAAAGCTTTCACCGGGATGATGGATGTTACCCTTTTGTCTAGTGTTTATCTCACGAATTTCCATGTTTGTAATACATGTGGTTCTATTGCATACAAAGAGTTTTAAGATTGAAAGTATGTACATGCAAGGTAGGGTTAATATCTTCAGTCTTCTAAAAAGATGTTTGCAAGAGTGTCTGATATGGGTGCTGGAAATGATTCTTATAACCTTCTCTTGCATGAGGAATATTCGTTTACTTTCTACCGAGTTTCCCCAAAGTAATATTCCATATTCAATGATAGATTTGAAATATGCATAGTATACTAATTTAAGCGTATCTATAGAACTGACATTACCAGTGCTCGGATAGCATAACAGGCAGAACTGAGTTTGGGTAAGATATACGTAATGTAAACTTTCCAATCTAAATATCTGTCTACTTGGAGGCCCAGAAGTTTAATGTTGTCTATTTGTTCTAGTAACATGTCATTAATCCCATTTTCTATTGCAGTGTGTGTGGTGATCGATGGGTTATAAATTTAACAACTTTTGTTTTGTCTAGATTTACAGATAATTTGTCAGCTTTAAACCTGTATGACACACAGTTCAAAACATAATTCAATTTAATTACGCACTCATTCAAGTTTTTACTAGTCACCAGAACACTCGTGCCATCAGCAAACAGAATGATACTTACAATATTCTTTATATAAAATGATAGGTCATTTATATAGATAAAAAATAGTAAAAGTCCTAGGACTGAACCTTAGGGCACACAAGTGTTACTTTTTTCCATTTTGATACATGTTTTCCATATCCAATATCATTGACTACTTTAACACTTTGTTTTCTTTCATTTAGATATGATACGAACCAACTTAAAGTTTCATTTTTTAGTCCATAGAATTTCAATTTTGCTATCAGAATATCATGATTAATACAGTCAAATGCCTTTGATAAGTCACAGAAAATCTCACCTACATGCATTGTTTTGTTTAATGCAGTTAACACTTCATGAGTAAGTTTATGAGTTGCAGTATTGGTCGACATTTCTTTTCTGAACCCGAACTGATCCTGGCAAGTATGTTGTTATACGAAGGGCACTATTTATATTTTGAGCCTTGGCAACCCTGAATGTTGTAGGTGCCATCTGAGGCTTCCAATGGAAAGTTTGACATCTTTGACCATAATCTACTTCAAACATTTTGTCAATAGAGCGTCATTTGTTTTGTTTACACCTACCTGAAAATTGTGTGTCAACAAAAACATGGAATTAACTCGTGAAAATGTTCGTGTAATGATTTATTACGACTTTCGACGTGGATTATCAAGACAAGAGTGCATCGATCAACTAACTTCCACATTTAGCGACGAAGTTCCATCCTTTGCCACTGTGAGACGCTGGTATAACGAATTTAATCGTGGCCGCCGCTCGTGAAGGTCTTCCAAAATCAGTTATTGTGCCGAAAAACATTGATGCTGTGGAAAAACTAATAATGAAAGATCGTCATGCGACATATTGTGAGATTGAGGCAACCCTAGTCATTAGTTCCACCAGCATATATAAAATATTGCATGATTATTTAGCTGTGAAAAGGGTTTGCTCTCGTTGGATCCCACATAATTTGACGCAATCTCAAAAAGATGCTCGTGTCGATTGGTGTACAAAACTGCTCAAGAAATACAATGGCGGTGCCTCTAAAGACGTATATATGATTGTAACAGGTGACGAATCATGGATCTATGAGTATGAGCCGGAACGTAAACAGCAGTCGACTGTATGGGTGTTTCAAGATGAAGCAAATCCAACAAAAGTTGTTCGCACTCGAAGCACTTCGAAGCAAATGATCGCCTGCTTTTTCAGCAAAACTGGCCATGTGGCAACAGTGTCTTTAGAGGAACATAAAACGGTCAATGCCGAATGGTACACAACATTTGTTTGCCGGAAGTCTTCGGTGAAATAAGGAAAAACCAACAAGACCCGCAAGATCGTTCTTCATCAAGACAATGCGAGCGCACACACATCTCGTCTAACAACACAGTATTTGAAGGCTCAAAAAATCGAATTGATGGGTCATCCGCCATACAGTCCTGATTTGGCACCCAATGACTTCTGTTTGTTCCCGAACATCAAGAATAAATTGCGTGGACAACGATTTTCGTTGGCAGAAGAAGCCGTTGATGCCTTCAAAAACCATGTTTTGGAGGTGTCTCAAGAAGATTGGAATAAATGCTTTGACAAATGGTTCAAAGGATGCAAAAGTGTATTGGTCATAAAGGAGAATATTTTGAAAAAACAATAAAGCAGTTTTCAATCAGAAATTACTTTGTTTTAATTGTTAGGCTCAAAATATAAATAGTGCCCCTCGTATTCAAGGTACTTATACAGTCTATTACACATCACCTTTTCAAGAACTTTTGAAAAAATTGGCAGGAGAGATATTGGTCTATAATTTGAAACATTATTACGTTCGCCTTTTTTGAAAAGTGGTTTAACAATGGAAAATTTCATTCTGTCAGAGAAAACTCCTGACCCTAGTGACTCGTTGCACAAATAACTAAGGGGAGTGGAAATTTGAGATGAGCACGATTTTAAGATTTTTATTGTTATTTCATCATAACCAGAAGAATTTTTTGTTTTTAGCGAGTTAATAATTCTGTTTATTTCAGAAGGCGTTGTCAGGTTACACAATGAAATATAAGCGCAGACGTAGCATAAGCACAAGACTTTGCATTCATGTTATTTAATGGAAGCATTCACATAGAGTCACGCAACACAAGTTTGCAAACTTTATGCTTGCGTTGCGTGCATAGAGGAAGAATTCTGCATTTCTTTCTCTTTGCATTGTTCAACAGCAGACGATCGTGATGCGTGACTTTGACCGTTTGATGCACATGCGTGCACTCTTCCATTTGGCCGTGCCACACAAATTTTGGGTTACCATCTCATATATCTCTCAAGAGTTTATGGTTGTGTCCTTACTGAATCCTCTTTCATTTAGTGGATGAACCCGGCATCTGTGCCTAGATTTCTTGGCTCAGGCGCAAAGAGATAATGAACATTGCATTAATATAACTTGTGCAGCTGTATCATCACATGTATAACTTGCTGCAGTTTCAGGGCATTATTCCGTACGCGGGAAGGAGGTATGAATTTTAAGAAACTTGCAGAATCGGGGTTTTTTAATACGCAGAATTGATTGTGTAGTATCCTGGGTTCTTAAATTGTGTAGGAGTTGTTGCTTTATCAAAAACATTGGGCCCTTCTTGGCGACCCCTTAGCTTTTGCGGAACTCTTGTCAGAAGATGTTGCGAACGTGACGAAAAAAAATATGGCTAACGGAATGTCGCGAAGCACGGGAAATATAGCTAATGTGGATTATTCGAGTTTAGACGCGCAGATCCTACGACTGTTCTGTGCCTACGGCTACGCCCTGTCGTCGCTCCGTAGCTGCGGCTTCCCATGTGCTGTAGGACCTGCACTGTGTTATACCAAATGTTATATATATATATATATATATATATATATATATATATATATATATATATAGAACCTTTCCCAGGAAAAGGAATCAAAGTGTGTTTTCTATTCAATAACTGTAAGTTTTATTAACTAGAACTGGCTTTGTGTATGCATAAGTGTCTAAGTGCAATTACCTATAAGATCATTCCAATAGATAGTAATAACAGACATTCAAGAGGTTAGAATTTAATGGATATTTTAATTGGGTAGGCCATTTAAATGTATATTAATGTAGGCACATGTTCCTTAAAATACCATACAGATGTATTATACAGTATTATTAAATATGAATGTGAAGGCAATGTCTCTAAATAATAACAATGTCTCTTTGTATTTAACCATTCAAATGTATATTAATGTAGGCATATGTTCCTTAAAATACCATACAAATGTATTATACAGTATTATTAAATATGAATGTGAATGCAATGTCTCTAAATAATAACAATGTCTCTTTGTGTTTAACCATATCACACCCACCCTTCATAATTGTCAATCACTTTAACATGTAATTTAGTGTGCCAGTATTGTTTTTTCATATGTTGACTGCAGAAAGAATGTAGCAACACATGCTGGTTTATAAATTTGGGTGGCTGGATGAGACACTCGTTCATTAGTATTGCTCTCTGTCCTCCATAGTATTTTTAATTTTAATGTCCCTTTTAACTTCACAGGTTTACAGAGATTGGAGACTGGTGGGAGGGGGGATGACAATGATGAAGATGGTGCAATTGATGGAATTATGGTGGGGAAAACCAGAGAACATTCATTCTAAGTGACATTTTATCTACCACAAAATCCCACCTCTGATCCCTAGGATTGAATCCAGGCTTTTTTGTGAGAGGCCATAGTGCTGCCCAATTAGAAGTGTGAATATGAGACATTTAAAACAGAGATAGCATTACTCAATACTATCAAGTAATGAAACCAAGAAGTTGTTTTACAAGGCAGCTCCCACTATGACTTCACAAATGAGGTCTATGTAAATAAAGTAGATACTTAAAAAAGAATAACTATTTCAGCAGATATTTTGCCATGCAATACATATTATACATTTATATAATTTAAGTTGGGTGTTTTGTCATAAATATGATAGCTGACATTTCGATATGTAGAAATCATTCAGCAATAATGTGGTAATACACAAGTTTTATGTAAGTATTTGTGCTTCCAAGGCCAGCGCTTAACCGAGTTACCCAGATTGACAAAAAAATTCCCAAAGATATACAGTACATATGGAGAATTTTCTGTTTATGAAATGCTGAAAATGAAAGTTATTTTGCAATGAAAAGAGCATTATGTGCTAATTTATTTATTTGGTATAACAGCAGGAAATAGTGTTTGAGGACAACACTAATACACATCCAAAATCAAACTATGGATCCCAAACTATTATCATTACATCACATTCAAAATTGAAATAGGTATCAGACATAACCTTTGAGCATGAATTCTCTTGTTCGTTTTACGATATTAGTGTGCAATCCATAAAAATAAACTTTTCGAAATACAGTCCCTAATTCGAACACATTTCAACACTAAATAGCACAAACACACATTTTAACACCTTAACATACTAAGTATAGTTTATATTTAAGGTTAGCTTGTTTTCGCTATATATATATATATATATATATATATATATATATATATATATATATATATATTTCAATTCTTCATTAAAACCAACTAAACTTTCGATTCATAACCTGTGTTCTACCTTACTAGGTTTTCAGGTCATGTTCCAGTTTTAAACATCGAATGCGCGTTATTTGGTACTCAATATTAAATAAGGTATCACTATAAACTCCTACATTTACACAATTGCTCGTTGATACGAAAATTCTGCTTTATTTTTATATTTTCGGCATTGCTATTTTATCAGCTGACTTCTATCTTAGTTTAGTTTCAACTTTCAAGCCTCAGCAATTGAGCAATCAGCATGGCAGAGGTCACGACATTCGCTTTGGAAGCGTGGTGTTCGTACACCTTCGGGAGAGCTTTCTGCAAGGCTTGTCGCTTACTCTAACGTAATGCTGCCAACAATTGAATAATGCCACCGAACCCGGTAAGATACTCAGCCTCAAGCCGTAGCCGAGAGATTGAGGGCCCTCAGGCTCAATGCTTAGCCGAGGGATGTTTTTTAGAAGGAGACCTCGTGTAGCAAGTTGCGCGAAGCGACGACAGGGCGTAGCCAAGGTATCTGCGCGTGTAAAACTTGAATGATTAACGTTCGCAGAAACAACAGCACATCGCATATTTAGTGCATTTCACTTTTTATTTAGGTTGGCAGTACCCATTTTGCATGTGATTTATCGGAAAAATGGCTACGATTGTGTTCCTGATGCGATAAATAAAACACCTAAAGCAGGTGGACACCAGATGTAGACGAGACCAGATCCTAAGGTAATTTATTCGCTTTCCTTTCACTTTTATAAGCATATTCAACAGAGATACAAGTAGACCAGATTTGCCGAATTATCAATGAACTATGTATCTGCGAAGTATGCTACGAAATTCTTCCATTAAAATGGAGGAAAGGAAGACATGTTATTCATATGCGGAAACGGTCACCCAAGGAGCATACTAAGTACTAAAAAAGGTAGTTTGATACAAAGGTTAAAGTACTGTTTTGGAGATGCTTCAGAGGTTTCAACGTTCATGCTCAAGTTCCTGGATTTCGTAAGTAATTATGCTCAATTTCCTCGATTCTGGGATACCCGTAATGAAACCAGGTACTTTGGCTCTTTTTTTATGCCCCACCATTTTTTTTCCCCAGCTGCAATGTTGTATGTTATGGGAAGTCACAGATATGATCCATACATTGATAATAACCTATAATACTGCTTAAAACGTCAGAATCACAATGCATGGCCGTTGTTAGTAGTCCTTCATTGCCAACTTGAAGTTAATAAATTGAGTTTTCAGTGATATAAAGTGTAATCAATAATATTATTTACGGTAATGTTGCTGCCAGCTTCTCACTGTTATACTGTATGCTGCCAACCTACGTACTTAAAAAAATCGCTAAAAATACCGGAGTAGCAGTACTGTAGAATATGAGTGTTGTTGGCAGTAGGTAATCCACGCCGCCAAGAGGGAAAAGGCTGTGGGAAAAGTCTTAGCTGTTCAAAATGACCAACTGGGGCTAGTTTACGATTTTGCGGTTTCTTTATCGAAACCGATGCAAAATAGCTTTTTTTTTTACGCTAACATTTGCATCATAAAAGAGTAATTGACCTGTTTGGACAGACAATTATTCTTAAAGTTACAATTGTTATTTGCTTTAATTACGACTTTTACTGCCATAAGTATTAACTGTTAGCAACATATAAGCTATTATTTGATAGCGCCATGTTGCCGGTTATGATGTATAATAGTGGCTGTCGTCTGCTAGCAAGCGGCCTGGGCGTGGCTTAGGTGGTTGTTGCCAACGGTGAGAATGGAAAACACGCTGTAGGCATAACATGTAGCCAACCCATGCACACAATGTACAGCGAGCCATTGTAGTTGTATACTTACACGGCCAACGTGTTGTTATTTATTGTTGATGTATTGTTATTATTATTTATTATTATCATCGGCATCCAAATAAAGCATTTGTGGAAACATTGTGTGTGTCATAACTCAAAACGAAAAGTTGGATAAATACCTAAACTCCCTTTACATGGAATATTTTTCGAAATTTTTGATGTTCTAAACATGGCTGAAACGATTTTGATTAAAATACCATACATTAAAATATTTACATGGCAAATAAAATTTATATCTCAGATTTTCGGGAAAGAGCCTATGAAGTCCTTCATTCAGAAGGAATTTGTTATAACCTTGTATAACTGGTAATCCTTAAGTGATCGTGCTACACCAAAAATGTAAATCTCTTTAAAACATACAATATATTTAAAATAAGCTTTATTGTGGCATGAGATATGCGTTATTAAATGTGCAAATTGCTTATTTTTTGAAGGTTTCAATTGTTCATTTTTTTGGCCATTATCTTAAAGTCCTTTCAACATTCAGTTGTTTCTCGTGATGCCATAGAAACAGAATGGAATTTTAAAGCAGCGTATAGCGTCCAGTTTTTAAATATCTGACTATTGCTGTTCTCTTTGTATCGATAACAAAATGTGTAATATACATATTTCTGCAAAGTCTTTTTTTTATATTAAAATGTAGTAGACAGAAAAAAAAGGTTGATTAAGAATAATTTATGTATCTACTAATAAACGATAGAGGGTAGAGAAAGTCATGTGAATGAATCAATTGTAATTTTATTATTGTTTTTTATAAAAGGAGTTGAAAGCAAATTAACTTTCTGTGCTACCAAGCTGCAAAGAATGTCATTATTAAAGTGTTTTGAGCTACTAAATGTATGCTTTTCAGCAATTCCTTTTTTTCAGTCTGTACAAAGCAAGAAATTTTAAATGAATGAATTTTCGGGTAAAGTAGCTGTAATATAAAATGATTTTTCAGACTTAGAACACCCCTAAGGCTGTTATAAGATTATGCAAACTTTCAAATATTTATAATACACTTTTAAGTGCAAAGGTGCAATGACATATCCTGGAATATTATCACAAATGCTTACACAAGAAAATATTGGTTTGCCTCAAACTGTACATCTTTCCTGCATTTTAGAGCATTTCATAGTTTCCTAGATACTTAGCGCAATACAAAATTCAATCAGAATGAATGGGAGTTCACAGGCTATTTCCAGAAAATTCAAAGTGCATGCTTTATTTGAACTCACCAGAACAACCACACTAACACTCCGTAGCTCACACACTCGCCTTCAAACACTACAAATCACTAGCACAAACACACTCACACTCCAAAGCCAACACACTTGCAATCAAACACTACAATATACCAGCACAAACACACTCAACACAGAGCTCACACACCCTCGCAGTAACACACTACAACTCATTAGCACAAACACACTCACAATCCAAAGTTCACACACCCGCATTCACAGACTACAACTCACTAGCAGAAACACACTCATTTTTCAAAGCTCACACGCACCCGCAGTAACACACTACAACTCATTAGCACAAACACACTCACACTCCGAAGTTCACACGTCTGCAGTAACAGGCTACAAATCACTAGAAGAAACACACCCACACTCCAAAGCTCACACACTCGCAGTCACACCCTACAACTCACTAGCGCAAACACACCCACACTCCAAAGTTCACACACCCGCAGTCACAGGCTACAACTCACTAGCAGAAACACACTCATACTCCAAAGCTCACACACTCGCAGTCACAGACTACAACTCACTAGCAGAAACACACCTACACTCCAAAGCTCACACACTCACAGTCACACACTACAACTCACTAGCACAAACAGACTCACACTCCAAAGCTCACACACTCGCAGTCACAGACTACAACTCACTAGCACAAACAGACTCACACTCCAAAGCTCACACACTCGCAGTCACAGACTACAACTCACTAGCAGAAACACACCCACATTCCAAAGCTCACACACTCTCAGTCACACACTACAACTCACTAGCAAAAACACACTCATTTTTCAAAGCTGACACACACCCGCAGTCACAGACTACAACTCACCAGCACAAACAGACTCAACACCAAAGCTCACACCCACACAGTCACACACTACAACTCACTAGCAAAACACACTCATTTTTCAAAGCTCACACACCCCCGCAGTAACACACTACAACTCACTAGCAGAAACCCACTCACACTCCAAAGCTCACACACTCGCAGTCACAGACTACAACTCACTAGCAGAAACACACCCACACTCCAAAGCTGACACACCCCCAGTCACTAACTGCAACTCACCAGCAAAAACACACTCAAACTCCAAAGCCCACACACTCGCAATCAAACACTACAACTCACCAGCAAAACACACTCACAGTCCCCCCCCCCCCCCAGGGGTTCACTATGTGAGTATGGCCTTGACGTACCCAGAGTGCCCGAGCCAGTCCTCACCCTCATCTGGACTAGCCACGTTATCTTCATTTATTTTACTCTTCCTTTTCTACAATTATTTCTTATACTGGGTTCAGGTTCTATGGTTTTATTAACACCTGTCTCACCAACAGGGATCTTTTCTATTTCCGTGGTTGCTGTCCCACTGTTTCAACGCAGCTTCCAACCCCCCAGGGGCTCACTTTATGTGAGTATGGGTTTGGCACACCCGGGGTCCCGAGCCACTCATCACCATCGTCATCCCTCCACCCTCATCCTGTCGAGGTGGGTTCGTCCTCTTGATCGGGGGACACAAGATGCGCACTCGTGCGTTCTTTTCATTTCATTCCATACCCCCACTCGCCACGCTTCTTTTTTCTCTAATCTATTTACAAACATTTCGCACCACGACCATTCACATATCTCTTTTCCTTCCTCACCGGCCTATCTTGCGTGTGAAATGCCCACACACTTTTGGTTTATTTTCCAATTTTATTTTAATCCTCCGTGGACACAGCCTGACGGATACCCGCGCAGCTGGGTGAGTGGATAATGGCGTCATCCCCACTACCCGAGTCGTCATTTGGGGTGTGTGTTCGTATCCGCTGTTCAACTGCAGTCCCGCGGGGGGGGGCATTACATGAGCTGCTGACTTCCCACGGTCATTGGGTCCCTCTGTCTATGTTCTGGGAGGTGTGACGACCCGGGTGAGACCGGTATGGATAGGCCACTCACCCAAGCCGGGGTAACGCCCGGGAAGACAGCCTGAAGTCGGAGACGGTTGCAGTGGTGGAGGATTTCTTTCGCCATGGAGCCCGCTTTCTCCATTATTAATAACACGCCGAAACGTTTTGAACAGAAGTAGCGCCACCGTGATCTGGTTGTTACTTAGTCATTACGCGAACAGAGAAAGGACAAACGTTTGAGGAGGTGAACCCTTTTATAATACAGAAGGGCATTGACTATTGCTGGTCCGGTTCATTCCTTCGCCTTCGCTTCGGTTCATTGTTGGTTCAGAGTAAGTCCGATCAACAAAGTAAGACTTCGTTGCGCGCGACACTTCACCACGGTTATCCCATCCGTGTTGAGAAGCACCGCACCTTGAATTCCTGTCGAGGCGTCGTTACAACCCGGCGGAGGGCGATGGATTTTTTCGGGCGTAAAAATCCTTAGCACGGCTTCCTTCGGAAGGGGAGTAAAGCCGGTGGTCCCGTGTCGTAGATTTACGGCAAGTAAAAGAACCTCAAGCCTAATAAAGAGGCCTCTGAGCAAACTTTCCGGCCTTTCACGCCCAATATGGAATGGGACGCTAAGAACCATAGTAGTTATAGAGCGTCCATAAATAAAAAAACTCGACCTTCAATAGCCTTGAAAAAACGTCGGACGATGAACTGGTCGACTATCTGATCAAAAGGTGACAGCAGTTCGAGTGCAGGCTAAACGTGATGGAGTGTTGGTACCCACTCGTACCCGGTTTGGCGTCGATCTGCCCACTAGTCTTTCAGCAGGGTACGAACGCACTGTGGTGTGCTGTATTCCTAGACCTCTGCGTTGTTTTAAATGCCAACGTTTTGGGCATACGCAAGTCTCTTGTAAGAGTGGCGTTTCCATCTGTGCCTCATGTAGTCAGCCCTCACACGATGGTACCTGTTCATCAGCCCCCGTTTGCGTTAATTGCAAAGGATCTCATTCTGCGTCATTTGCCGACTTCCGCGGTACTTGGACGAGAAGGCGATCCAGGAGATGCCGGTAAACGAAAAGCTATCCTTCGCTGAATCCCGGAGGTGTTACCATATGCGCCAACCTGCGCTCCTGCGATCGGGTACATTCAGCTCTGTTGTTGCCTCGCCAGTATCCCGGAAGGATGCCGAAACTGGACCATGACTGCCTTTACCGCAACTACCATCCGGCCGTCCATCTCTGGCACAGTTATTAAGCCATCCAAAGCTGGTCCTAAGGTACTGAAGTCACAAGGTACTCAGAAGAAATCCAAGCAGAAACTTCGCAAGGAAGATTTTCTTAAACACCGCGTGCGCGCGGTAAGAAACTTTCACCTTCTCTGAGGTAGCAGTCCCAGGATGCTCCTGGGACAAGTCGCGCTCAGCAGCACCCTTCAACCATTGCCACCCAGAACCGATTCTCGGCGCTTGAATCGGTTTCTGGCACTGAGCGCGTGGGCCCTCCTTTCGAGGAGCCTATGGAGTCTGAACAACTCCATACCAAAAGCTCGAGCCCCAAGGTTTAGTAGAAGGTAATTTGGAGCCGCCCTTCTTAGTAGACAGTTTATTCCTTTTATTCATGGCTATCCTGACCTGGAATTTACGTGGTGTACGATCGCATAGGGCGGAACTGCAACTTTTATTGTGTTCCCATTCACCTATGGACGTGAGTTTGCAAGAGACCAAGCTTCGCCCTCACGATCCTTTTGATATCCGAGGGTATACTCCGGTTCGCTACAATTTTGCACCGGATGAAGGTACTCCTGCACATGGAGGTGTCATGCTATTAGTGCGTCACGACGTTCATTTTCCGACTCTCACACTTACGTCCGACTTGCAAGCTGTTGCCGTTAGGATTCAATTCCCCGGCTTTTTCTATTATCTTTGCTCCGTTTATTCACCTCCATCGTCTCTCCTCGCTAACGCGGACGTTCGAGATCTCCTGTCCGCTCTCCCAGCACCATTTCTTCTGTTGGGAGATTTTAATGCCCATCACTCCTTGTGGGGTTCGCCTAGGACTTGTGCAAGGGGAACGCTTCTTTCCGACATTTTTGCTCAGTTCAGCCTCTCCATCCTCAATACAGGTGCGCCTACTTTTCTTTCTGATTCTTCTGGTACATTCTCTCACTTGGACCTTGCCGTATACTCAATCCAGCTTGCTTGTCGTCTGCAGTGGAACGTCGTCGCTGACACCTACTCCAGCGATCATTACCTCTGCATCGTGTCTCTTCTGCCTCATCACGTCCAACATTGCAGAGCACCTACCTGGCAATTCCATAAAGCCGATTGGAGACTGTATTCCAGCCTCGTGTCTTTTGTGGACCAGCCCTCCACTGACGTTAACCAAATGGTGCGGCACCTTACGTCTACGATCCTATCTGCTGCCGAATGCACAATTCCCCGTTGGTCCTTCCACCCTCGGCGTATTCCTGTTCCGTGGCTGACCGAGGCCTGTCAGGACGCCGTTCGTGCGCATAGAGCTGCGCTCAGGATGTTTCAGCGACACCCTACACTTGATAATTTGGTTACTTTTAAACAACCGCGCGCCAGGGCTCGTCGCATTATTCAGCATAGCAAGAAGGCCTGGATTCGTTTTGTCGAGTCTTTTAATAGCTTCATGCCTTCCTTTGCTGTTTGGGATAAACGTCGTCGCTTCTCCGGTAAAGTGTCGAATTGTACTGTGTATGGCCTTCAGGTTTCCAAGGCCACCATAGTGGATACGGCTGCCATTGCTAACACACTGGATGCTGCCTTTGAGGCGGTTTCCAGTTCTGACCATTATTCCGCCGGCTTTCCCACTCTCAAAGACCGGCAGGATTCCGTGACCTATAGTTTTCGGTCTCCTAATCAGGAGTGTTATAATGACCTTTTCTCAATAAGGTAGCTGAAGCACGCCCTCAATTTCTCTAAGCACTCCGCTCCTGGGCCGGAGGGCATTCATGTCTTGATGTTACAGAACCGTTCAGTCGACAGTAAACTCTTTCTCTTACAGCTCTATAACCGTATTTGGCAAGACGGCGTTTTTCCTTCAGTTTGGCGCGAAGCCACCATCGTCCCTATACTTAAGCCTTGGAAGGATCGCCAACTACCTTCCAGCTACCGCCTATCTCCCTCACCAGTTAAATTTGCAAGGTGATGGAGCGCATGATCAACGGGCGGTTGACATGGTGGCTTGAGTCTCAGAACCTTCTGGCGAAAGCTCAATGCGGGTTTCGTCGCCATCGCTCTTCCGTCGACCATCTGTTATCTCTGTCGACGCATATTATGAACGGGTTCCTGAGAAAGTGTCAAACAGTGACTGTGTTTTTTGATCTCATAAAGCTTATACACTTGTTGGAGGGGCGGCATTTTACGTACACTCCATCAGTGGAGTTTCCATGGCCGTCTCACTGTCTTCATTCATGAGTTTATGAAGGACCGTGTATTTCGTGTGCGTGTAGGATTGGTTTCATCTTCAACTTTTATCCAAGAGAACGAGTACCTCAAGTCTCGGTCATACTGTTTCCAATTTCCACCCGGAATTTCCTCGTTGCTTTTTGTTGACGATTTCACCGTATTCGCAACTTCTCGTCGCACCTGTATTTTGGAACGCCGACTACAGCAGTGTCTTAACTGCCTTCACTCTTGGAGCATTGCCAACGGGTTCCAATTTTCTGTCGAGAAGGCAGTCTGTGTTAATTTCTGTCGCAGAAAAGCGTTTCCTCCACCTTGTCTCCGACTCGGTGCGGCACTCCTCCCCTTTTCGAACGAAACGAAATTCCTCGGATTAATCTTTGATAGGAAGTTGTGTTGGTCGTCGCATATCACCTATTTGAAAGCAAGGTGTGAACGTTTCTTTCTATTTTACGTGTTTTAAATGTCAAATTGGGGTGCAGATCGCACGCTACTTTTGCGACTTTATCGATCATTGGTTCGATCAAAGCTTGACTATGGGTGTATTGTGTATTCCGCTGCGCGACCTTCCATCCTGAGTCGCTTGAACGTAGTTCAGCACCAGGGCCTCCGGCTATCAACTGGTGGTTTTCATACCAGTCTTGTTTTGAGTCTGTGCAGAAGTTGTAGAACCTCCGCTCTCTTATCGTCGTGACGTTCTTCTCTGCAGCTATGCTTGCCGGTTATCCGTGTGCCTCAACAGGGGTCGCACACACTTCCCTCCTTGGCGGCATTCCGAAATATCTTGCCACCTTGATTTGACGTCCATGCCAAAGTCCACGACCCCCGATCCGGTCATCCGTTTGGCTTTTGCCGAAGTTCAGGAGCACTTTGGCAGCCATTGTTTTATTTCTACTGACGGCTCAAAGGATGATCGTGGAGTTGGATGTGCCTTTTTATTTGGTGTAGAATGTTTTATCTTTCGTCTCTCTGATCGGTGCTCGGTTTTTACTGCTGAATTTATTGCTCTGGAACAAGCTCTGTCTTTTATCCGTCAGCGTGGTCTGCAGAATTGTGTTTTATGCACGGACTCTCTAAGCGTCCTTTCTAGCCTTCGTGCGCTGTACGTTCGTAATGCTATCGTGCAGCGTCTCCAGGATTGTTCCCACCAGCTTACCACTGATGGGATCAGCCTATCGTTTGTCTGGGTTCCTGGTCACGTCGGCATACCCTGTCGTCCTCCGTGGACTAGTGGTACCGTGCTAGCTTCTAGTTCCCGAGATCGCGGGTTCAAACCCAGCGGAGGACGATGAATTATTTCGGATGTAAAAATCCTTAGCATGGCTTCCTTTGGAAGGGAAGTAAAGCCGGTGGTCCCTTGTCGTAGATTTACGACATGTAAAAGAACCTCAAGCCTGATAAAGAGGCCTCTGAGCAAAATTTCATGCCCAATATGGAATGGGACGCTAAGGACCATAGTAGTTAAAGAGCGTCCATAAATAAAACTCACTTTAATTTAATTTCGGCATACGCGATAATGAAGGTACATATATCCAATGAAGGTGCACATGCCGCTGCCAAGAGTGCTATTTTATTGCAATCTTATTTTAGCCTCTGTGTTCCTGCGGATGATTTTAGTCATTACTTAAGGAAGTCTATTTCTCCCGTTGTTTTGGTGCCTGGTCCTCTGTCCAGCACACTCCAATGGTCACTTACACACAAAATCACACACTCATGCTCCACAACTCATTAAAACAAACACACACTCAGGCACTACAACTCATTAAAACACAGCCTCTGGCACTACAACTCATTAAAACTCACAGCCTCTGACACTACAACTCATTAAAACATACACTCAGGCATTACAACTCATTAAAACACACTCACACACTCAGGCATTGCAACTTATTTAAACACACACACACACACACACACACACACACACACACACACACACACACACACATGCACTCAGACACTACCTCTCATTAAAACATACACATAGACACAGACAGACATATACACAAATGCTACATGTGTCGTTTTTAGTTTTCCGTATGGTGGATGTAACCAAGTTCATTATAATGAAATATGTAATTAATAGTGGTCAAAAATATTTTTCGTAGGAAATTTAACGTGAATACCATATAGCATTCATGCAAAATTAGGCTTCTATTCACATTACATTTTCCACGATATGAGTATTTTTTGTCGAGTAAGAATATTGATTTTTAATCAGTAGAGGACTTCGTCTAACTGCGAAGGTTCCTATTAATTTCTAATCCTTAAACATAAAATTGCGATTTTGAACTACACAGTGTAAATTCACTGTGACAGAGTTTTAAGCTATAAATTATCTAAGGATTGTTTAATCCTTTCTTGCACTTTCCTCCTCGAATCCCCATTTTTTTCTTTGTTTTTTAGTGTAAAGTAAATCAATAACTAAAAGTATAGATTTGCAAATATAGAATTTTATGGAGTATTCTTCAACTTCATTTCTGCCTGATTGTTCTTAATAATGGAAAGAATGGTAAAGATAATTATGGCATAGATGAGTCAGGTATTTTTCTTCTTAAAACTTTCTTGGAAATTGTCTCTACGGGATAAACGAAAAAAGCCTTTCCGAATAGCTCTTGTTACTGGAATAAAACACAGGCCGACAGGGAGGAAAAGAAACACTTTACCACAAAGCATTCATCAGTTATATTCCTTAAATCGCGGTATATGCTACTCACTTCGTTTCATCTAGAATGCGGAATTTTTCTTGGAATTAAACGTAAATAAGTGTATTCGAATTGCTTGAGTACTGTTTGCAGTGCGGTCTGGAGTTTCTTGTTAGCCAAAGGTTGTACCTTCTGCAGAACAGATGTTCCCCATCCACTTTTAACATGTGGTGCTGTTGTATTGTATTCCTGGTTGAGAGTCATTTACTGCCCATCATAAACAGAAATGCTTGCAAAGTCTACCCCTTGCAAAGTCCCAGGCAGGTAGGGAGGGTCTGATCTTAAAGTCACGTACAAGTGTTATGAAAAATGGAAACATTCATACAAGATGTTAGTGTGTTTGCCTCACATTCAAGAGGTCCCGAGTTCTAGTCTCGGTTAGGGTGAGTTGTTCGGATAAACGTTTTTCGGAATTTTCCCTTATCTTGAGAAGTCGAATGTTGGATAACTGTAAGCTCTATGGACCCCGGGCTCATTTGAGCATCATTTCACCCATTTCATTCATTCGTCATCCGATACGACTACCAAGTTAGGGACGTTAAACTTAAAGAACGACATTGGGTGATATAAATAAAAACAAGCAAAGGCTTGTGAGCTGTAGCTCCAAGCCAGTTGAGAAATGAGCATCAGGTCGTGGTTTGGTATAATTAAAAATTTCCCCTCTTCGATGAGCTATTGCTATCACCTACCAAGCTTTTGCTCAGTGACCTTCACCACGACACATCATCTAAGTAAACAAACACGCCCATTCTTCTGTCAGCAGGCGATTTAAATCTTTACTGAACCTAAATCTTCATATACTCATTCATGTTAATCATACTCTCGTTTATGAAACCTAATAGAGATGCAAATTTTATATAACACAATTATAATTAAAGATTTCGTAAATGAAACAGACATTGAGATTCACCCAACTTTCAACAAATAACGCTCATCCCCTTTCTAAATCCAATCCCTCATTTCCTTATTTGATAGTATTACAAACTTGTCACCAACTGATATATTAAAAGTAGGTTATTTGTACTTCTGTTTTTGCGCCTTTACATTGATATCCTCTGCATCTATATAAAATATCACGACGTAATTCCAAGAATTTATAAGATGTTAGCATGAATTAAAGTTAAACTGGATGAAAGAGTTTCATTTGAAAGTTAAATTTAAGTTTGGTTTTAATTGAAATTCTTTAGTTATAATCCGGTTTTGATTTGTGCGAACATTCTGCTCTATGTAGTGTTTAATGGTATGCCGCTTTGATTATATTAGCAGTCTTCTAGTAATAAGAGCGGCTCACTATGACCTCACTCACATTCTGTTTAGCGTTATAGTACCCAGATGAAAACACCTCAGGATGTTTTCAGCATTGTTAGAAGGTCCACCTCGTGTTTCATTTGCCTCTGGAAGAAAATGTTGCGCAACCTTTTACATTTTCTCTTTTAAATAACTGTTTATATCAGCACACATCCGAGTCCTTGCGTCTTGAAACAATTTTTAATTTCACTATCACTTAGGTGTAGCAAGTAGAGGAAGTATTGCATTCTACACAAAAATTCGATACCGAGATTTCATCATAGATACATGTTTTGAGAGTGCCTGGATTAAAAAGAAACATCTTTAGCAAATGTGTGTGTGAACAGCATAAATAAAAAAAAAATTGTTCAAACTTAGTATCCTCCAAAATGTGTTAAGATTTTCAAGAAAATTTCTCTATCCCAAAACTATCCCTTTTCTCAAAAATGGTTCCAACAATTTTGATTAAAATCCACTATTGTTTAAGATATTTTCATGGCAAATATAATTATGTATATCTCGAATTTTCTGGGAATAGCCAGTGAAGTGCTCTTTATTCTGAATGACTTTTATGTAACACTAAGCTGTAAGAGATTATACTACAAGAGTCCTACTACGCATCTGTGTCTGAACAGCAAACTCAGAAAGGAAAAGTCATTCAGTAACAAGTTTGGTATTTTAAGCTCAGCACTTTCCAAACATGCGTCAGGAAGATTTTCAAGAAATTTACCCCCCCCCCTCCCAAATACCCTTTACATGGAAACTTTTCTCAAAAGCTTTTTATTTTCTCAAAAATGACTCAACGATTTTGATTAAACACGACATGTTTAAAATGTTTTCATGTCAAATGCATATATTGCATTTCCTGGGTATATCCTCTGAAGTCCTCTTCATTCTGAGTAACTTTTGCACAATTGGTAAACTATAAGATAGGCAAATCTGTCTATAAAAAGAAAATTGTTCTCGTTAAAGCACACAATTTATGTCAAAGCATTTCTGTTTTGCTTTGTTTTTTTAAGTTAACCATTCTGAGATATTTCTTCTTATTGGTTTAAACTTTCAAATACCTACTTATAATTCTCTCAAATGGGAAGTCGGTATTCGATATTTTCTCGTAGTCACGCAAAGAGCATCGAATTTCAAAGCCCTCATATAGCCACGTGCTCTTTAAAAAGCTGAGTCACTTTACCTACTGTATTGTATAACAAAATTGTAAATGTAAATTGAACGTTTGTCTGGATTAACAAGAAGCTGGAATAATAAGCTCTTGTAAGCATAGTTTGTAGAAGAATGAATAGAGAAAGCCATGTGAATGTAGAACATCAGGATTTTTTTTTTCTTTTTTCCGCGATCACCTGAAAAGAACGGAATTTCAAATCCATCAAATAGCGACCCACATTTAAAATATTTGACTATCCCTTTAGTTTACTGCATTCTTCTTATTCCTACAATGAAAATTTATCTCGATTAACAAGAAGTAGATACCAAGAATCAGCTTTTGTAAGTATTGTTTGAAAAAGAGTGATAGAGAAAGTCGTGTAAATGCAAGTCGTGTGATTTTTATTTTCCTCTCTGGAACCAAGATCATGAACTCCAACAATGTATTAAAATGCAGTTAAGCAAGCTGAGGTACTTATTAGTGGGTATACAAATTAGTCTTACTCAAGCTTTTTACTTTCTCTATTACGTTTCTCCATCCAAAAATTCGATACCGAGCTTTCGCTGCAACTACATGTTTTGAGGTTCCGTGAATCCAAAGAAAGCAAAATTGAAAAGTCGGATAAATACCACACCTGGTATTTAGGTTCAGTACCTTCCAAAGATGCGACACGAAGAGTTTTCAAGAAAATCTCCTTCCCCAACTACCCTTTACATGCAGCATTTTTCGAAAACTTTTAATTCTTTGAAAAATGGCTGTAACATTTTTTTAAAATGTCATATATTAAAGATATTTACATGACAAATAAAATGTGGCTGGCTCCGTAGTTCAGTCTTTAGAGCGTCTGCTTTCTCTACCAAGGTTCCGGGTTCGATTTCCAGCTGGGGGTGGGAACTTTTCTGTCATTTGTGACTCATGGACAGTGACAACAATGCTGCCATCGCTTCTGTCTTTATAATGTATGCTCCTGATATTTCACCTAACTTATACGTCTTCTCCAGTTTTCCTATTGCCACCTCATTGCAGTACATTAATACAACAATGTGTGTTTTGTGACTCAAGAACAGTGACAACTATGCTGCCACCGCTTCTGTGTAATAACGTATGCTGCTGGTATTTCACCTAGCTTATACGTCTTCTCCAGTTTTCCTATTGCCATGTCATTGCAGTACATTAATACAACAATGTGTGTTTTGTGACTCATGGATATTGAGGACAATGCTGCCACTGTTTTTGTGTTATACGGTATGCTGCTGATATTTCACCTAATTTACAACAATGTGTTTACGTGATTCAAGGACAATGAGAACAATGCTGCCACTGCTTCTGTGTAATAAGGTATGCTGCTGATATTTCACCTAATTTACAACAATGTGTTTACGTGATTCAAGGACAATGAGAACAATGCTGCCACTGCTTCTGTGTAATAAGGTATGCTGCTGATATTTCACCTAATTTACAACAATGAGTGTTTGTGGTTCAAGGACAATGACAACAAAGCTACCACTGCTTCTGTGTAATAACCTATATGTGTCATAATGTGTTTGGCCTAAAATAACAGCATTTTCTTTGAGTATGAATCAACATGCAGGTTTGGTTAACTTTGTACAATAGGTGTGCTTCAATGCATTGTAAAAAACATTGACAAATTGTGTGTTTGAAATAACCGCGCTGCATTGCGAATTTTGTGTTACATAGTTATCTTCTATGCGTTCATTTCTTACGGTTGGCAACGCCCGAACTCCTTAAGCCACGCCCAGGCCGCTTGCTAGCAGACGACAGCCACTATTATACATCATAGCCCATGTTGCCTATCCATTACATTCCTTAATTCAACAAAAAATTTAATTTACCCAATGTAATAGTGAGCAGTACAATTGCAGAATAAATTGAGTCTCTTCAAATTGTGATGAAGTAACCTCTGGCTAAGTTATGTACTACATAACCTCAAATAACTATTAAATCATAACCTCACGCAATTCCCCAATAGGTAAATGAATACATTTTGTAATGGGATTACATCTTTAATGAAATAAACTTAAGGTAATGCATGCACCATGCAAATGCACGATAATTAAAGGGTGTGTTCCACATAGTACTCCCCCTTTCGTCTGTGTATTTTTATGTGCATTTTCTAGATCTGTTTCAGTTTCGGTCCTTTCCACAAACACCATCTCCCTTCATCACTTCTGTTCCTCTATGGAACTCCAACACACTCACTTTCCTGCCAACCAACCCTTCCCTCTTGCATATTTCAACATTACAAGGTTAGTATGGTTTAGCGACGTGGTGTAGGACAGGGGGAGGCTGGCAGCAACATTACCTTATTTTCACTTACCTAAACTATTTATAAAAAAGCAAAAAAAAAAAAAAAAAAAAAAGACAACAAAAAACAATTTCCTAAACTAAGCTAACGTTTTGTGTACACACCTATCTAATACACAAATATACTGCAATGCTGGGCTGTTCCTTGTGGCTTAGTACCCTTGATGCTGGGTTATGCCATGTGGCTTAGGGTCCTCAATACTGAGCTACTCCTTACGTCTTAGGGCCCTCGTTGCTGAGTTAGGCCATGTGGCCTAGGGCTCTCAATGTTGGGTTACCCTTATACATATTTCATATTATAAATTTTTCTGTAACGTCAGGTATATCCTAGATATCTGTTGTTAATATTTGGTTTTGGTTTTACAGTCTTTTGTCTTTCTTTTTTTATTTTAACTGCTGCCGCTATTCAGTTGTTTCTCATTACCATGGAAATTCAAGGCCAAGATACAGAGACATATGACTATCGATTCTGCTTTCTTTATCCACCTTGTATCTACAATGAAGTGTGTAACGGAAGTATTTTTGCAAAAGTTTAATTGAATTAACATGAAGTGGGTGGAAAAATAATCTTTCTTAGGCATAGTTTGTAATAGCTATATAAAAATGTACATTAGTGGGTAGAGAAAGTCATGTGAATGTAGCACCTAATCACTTTTTGATATGGTAATATGAAATGGTCCTTGGACCATAAAGTTTATTGTATTGCTCTGAAACAGTGGTGGCTTGTGACTTGCAAGTTTCGGAGAGCGGCAGATGATATTTTTGTATTAAGCACACTTTTCAAGGCAGGTTTTATTCTTCAGTTAACAAAGAACCATGTAAACCCAAATGCTGTTGTACACAATTTCTTGTTTAGTTGACTGCATGTATTTTTAAGTGTGTGTAAAGAATCCTATGTGTTATTGAAATTCAGAAATGAAATGTGCAATAAAACATAGAGTGAGCAGTAATAGTTGTGCTGTGCCTCTCGGTGGCCGGAAGCCTTGAGCCGTTTATATTGTATGATGCACCGGTGAGTTAATGAATGTCCATAAAATTTCCAATAAGCCCTCTTCTGTGTTAGGGGGGGGGTAGAATGTCTGCCTCACATTTATTTAAGAGGTCCTGAGTTTAATCTTAGTTAGGGTGAGTCATTCAGATGAGGTTTATACCTGGGTTTTCCCTTATCCTGAAACGATGAATGTCAGCTAACTTTAAGCTCTGTGGATCATGTGTTCATTTCAACATCGTTCACCAATTTCATTCATCATCCGATATGACATAACCAGTTAAAGGGCAATTCAGCTGTGAACACACAGTTTTATAACAAATGCAGATTCTTAGCTTTGTTTTTACAAATTAAGGATTTAGTAATCCTAATCACACATATACATAGATAATTCCATGTCTTGTGAACATATTTTATACAACATTTAGTTCTTTCTATAATTATTCAGATGTCAGAATAGGAACACAATTTGTTAAATGGAAACATGTAGATTGTATTTTTTTTCTTGCTGGTGGGTGAATGCTTTGCATTTATTGTTAACGGCAGTATTAACAATGTCAAAGTGAACCATTAACCTTGAAAGCATACCTGATATAGCAGCGGCAGTTGTATTTCTTTGTTATATGCTGCCCGACTTTAACTTGTGCCTAAATGTGTATGTGAAATACCAAGCAATCAACAGTCCACATAGGAAAATGTTGGAGTATGAAATTAAGTGTAGAAAATGATCGTGCTCCTCCAGGTGGGGGGGAAGTAACCTAATGAATTTCTTGGAAATAAAGTTCATTCTCCTCTCCTTTTGTTCAGCAAAATGGTTGATGACAAGCTTGTTGAAATCAGTTGTGGGGAGTAAGGCCTTCTCAATAGAACACATGGCTAAGTCTGTCTTCCTAGCTAATGTTTTTATTCTCTTTAGATTTGAAAAACATCTTTTACACTCCGATGTGGTGTAGGAAGTTGTGCAAGTTATGATTTGTCAACTAATAGATTTACTTTAACCCTAAGCGGACCAAGCTTTTTTCGTAACACATTGGACCAAGGGAAGGCTGAACAATGTCCACCATTATGTTTTACGCTTATGGTTGTATTTAGAGTTTTAGTTCTTTATTAAGTGAATTAAGAAAAAATATTGTATATTAAGAAACAAATATACATTTTTTACTTCTTGAAAATTGTCAAATTAAGTTATTTATTGAAAGCTGTAGTAATACTGGCTTTCCACGTATTATATTTGCAACAGCTGTTGGCATGGGATGAGACAAATTAGGTACGACATAAACTCTTCCACTTTTAGTCACATGCTTCACAATTCTTACTCTGCATTGTTGTTGCTATCTCTCAGTTTCACTGTCACTTGAAGTGCATACAGTAAAATTGGGTTCTGCGTCATCATCACAGTCCATGTCTTCAATCTGTTGAACTTCATCCTCAGTTTCAGTAACACACTCATCAAAAATATTGTAACTTTCTTCCTCGTGATCTTCTAAAACTGCTTCCGATTCTTTATTATAATTATATAATTATCTGCCCATATTTCTGAATCATGCCTCGGCAGAGACAGAATAACACTGTTTATAAAATGAGTTTTCAATCCATGCAGCAATGCCAACAATGCAATAGAATGTTGATTTCCAAATAAGTCGATTGTTACAACATGTTTGTAGTTTTGAACAATAAGACCATTGTTTTGGAGGGTTACTTTGTGACCACTTTGAAATTTAGTCCATATAATTAGGTTTTCAACTAAAAAAACTTGATTGTTTTTATTGAATTGTTAACTTGTGTATATTTCGGACACACAATGAGAACACCATGATCTGAACATGTTCTATACTATAATAGTGATAGTTCTAAAGAGTGTGAGCATAAATTTACCCTACTGTTCATGCAGCCAAAACTGGCAAATTGTAAGGTTGGCTATACTGTTTTTTGGAACCAGCATGGAGATACAGTCAAATAGTCTGTTGTCTTTATTTACGTAATTTCAGGGTTACTAGACATTGTTTGTTCCTCTTACACCAGATTACATGTGGAAAAATACATAGTTTGTGGTGAAATGATGGTGGTGCAAGAAAGAACTTAACAAGCAGTGAGTAATAGTTACAGCACGAAGCCGCATAGACATGGACAATGGTATTGTTATGATATTTACAGCTTGGCATTATACAGCAAAATCAGTATTATCAGTTCAGATAGCAAACAAAATCAGTTGATTTAAAGCATTTGTGAAGGTGTTAAGGCTAACAAAAGTGTTAATTCACAGTCAAAGGTGATGGAAATTGAAATTTTAATTGCAACAGCATGTTGGTTGGTTGAAGCATCAACAAGATGGAGCAGCTGGATGTTGGAAGACTGCAGCGCTGTCTGTGAGCAGTAGTTGGAACTTCTGGGATTTGGATCAACGGAGAAGACATTAATCAGATAATTAGTTTCAATAAGGCAAGACATATTCCTATCCCTTCCTTGCACCTTTGCATGCTTCAGTATGGCACATGAAGTAAGAATTAGTGAATTGAAGAAAAACTGTGCAATCATTAAAGGAACACTTGCTAGGCTGGAAACATTTATGGATCAAGGGGATAGAGGGCAATTGAAGGTTACATTAAATTTACTGCAAGAAAATTGGGCAAAATTCAATGATTGTCAAGATGAGTTAAAACTGTTAGAAGAAGCTGAAACTAATGACCAAGAAAGAGCTTCAGTGGAAAATAGGTACTGTGCTTTATTAAGTTTCTTAAAGGAAAGTTGGCTCAATCTTCACAAGGTTGTAATGTGCCTGCTAGCTTCCTCAATTCAGTGAAAATGTAAGTGAGTGATTAGCTTTAAGGATGCATATTTATCTACTGTAGGGAATAATGAAAATATTCCAAACATACAGAAATTTCATTATCTCTCCATGGGAATGCTAAGAGAATAATTTTGCACATTCCATTAACTCAGGATGGATATGACATTGCTTGGAAATTGTTAGTAGAAAGATACCAAAATGAACAACTCATTGTTAACACCCATGTTGATAATATCACGAAGCGACCTGCAATTCTGACTGAAAATGCTACTCAACTGAGGAGGTTGGTTGATGTTACTAAAAGCAATTTGAGAGCATTAGATAGTTTAAATCAGCAAACAAGCAGTTGGGATTCGACGATAATGTACATTGTTGTTCAGAAGCTTGATAGCAAGACTAAACAGGAATGGGAGCTACACACTTTAGGCAAACAGCTACCAAGACTAACTAAATTGTATGGATTTATTGAAAGCAGATGCAATGCTCTTGAGGCAGCAAGTGAGAAACAAGAATTTAAACCTCAGATGCTGTCTAAGAGGGTAGTAATAAAACTGAGTCGCATAGTTATGTAACAACAAGGGATGCTTGCACTTTGTGTAAGAGTGGCCATAGTATTCAGCATTGCAGTCAATTTAATCAATTCACGGTTGATAATAGATACAAATTTGTAAAGGAAAATAATTTATGTATAAGTTGTTGAGCTAATAATCACTTCATACAACAGTGCAACTCCAGGGACTGTAAAACTTGTGGAAAATATTACCTCACATTGCTACATCGATCAATTAATACTGGACAAACTAGTTATTGTACAATAAAGGATGCAGTGTCACCAAAGGTTTTACTGGCTACTGTGCAAGTTAAAGTGAAAGATAACTTTGGGAGATTAGATAAATGCTATGTTCTTTTAGACAGTTGTTCTCAAAGGAACTTTATTACAACATCGTGTTGCAGTCGCTTAGGGCTTAAGGAAACAAGAGCTGAGGTACCTATCAAGGGTGTTAGTAATGCAATATCCACAACTACCCACATGACAGCTGTTGAACTTCATTTGGATGTGACCAATTACAAAACTAGAGTGACATGTCTTGTATTACCTCATATCACAGGGAGACACCATCCATGTATACTGATACGTCTCAATGGGAAATTCCAACTAACATAAGATTAGTAGATACCAACAACAACAATAATATTCATCATGAAATTGACCTTCTGCTGGGAGATGAAACATTCTTTGATGTACTGCAAGATGGAAGGTATCAGTACAAGGGTTTACCAGTGTTGCAGAATACAAGTTTAGATTTATAGTTTCTGGAACAATTCCAGGTGGTGATGTCAAGAATCAAAGGCATGCAGAAAGACACACTTTTTTAACATGCACTGACCAATTGCATACTCAAACGGAGAAAATCTTGGTCATAAAGTACTCACCTTGGATGTGAGAGAATGTGAAAGGCAGTTCCAAAAACCTCTCTAAGGCAAGATGATGGAAGACACCAAGTTCGATCGCCTATTCGGAAGGATTGTCTGAAGTTAAGAGAGTCATATGATATAGCAAACACACAATTACATCAGTTGGAAAGAAGGTTAGACAGACAACCAAAACTAAGAGAGAATTATACCCACTTCATGGATGAATATTTGGAACTGAATCATATGTCGCAAGCAAAATATATAGGAGGAGCCACAACCTTCTACCTTATTCTATGCCACATCCTATAGTTCTGAAAGAAGACTTCTACCACCAAACTACGAGTTGTGTTTAGTGGTTCAGAAAAGACAAGTTCTGGTACTGCACTGAATTATGTATTGATGGTAGGAGTTACGCACCAAGAAGATTTTTGTTCCATTATCCAGAGATTTAGAATACACAAAATAGCTTTTTGTGCAGATATTGTAAACATGTACAGACAGATTATACTAGACCCCAAGGACGTACATCTTTAAAGGATTCAATGGAGACAACATAAGGACAGACCGGTGAAGATTTATGAATTGAAGACACTGACGTATGGCAGTTTATGTGCACCATTCCTAGCTATTAGATGTTTGAAACAGCTGGCAGAAGATGAAGTCCAAAGATTTCCAAGGGCAGCAGAAATATTGATAAGATATTTCTATGTAGATGACTTGATTAATGGAGCAGAAAATGAAAATGATGTAATCCATTTGCAAGAAGAATTAATAAAGCTGTTGAAATCGGTAGATTTTGGTTGTGAAAATGGTCATCAAATCACCCAGTGCTTCTAGAAAGAATCCATTAAATGAAAGAGAAATGAAAGGTCCTTTAGAATTTGCCACTGATAATAATTTGAAAATTATACTGTTTATGCATATACACTGCATGATCAAAAGTATCCGGACACCTAGCTGAAAATGATGTACAAGTTCGTGGTGCCCAACTCGGTAATGCTGGAAGTCACTATGGTGTTGGCCCACCCTTAGCCTTGATGACAGCGTTCACTCTCACAGGCATACTTTCAATCAGGTGCTGGAAGGTTTCTTGGGGAATGGCAGCCCATTCTTCATAGAGTGCGGAACTGAGGAGAGGTATCGATATTCGTCGGTGAGGCCTGGCATGAAGTCAGCGTTCCAAAACATCCCAAAGGTGTTCTATAGGATTCAAGTCAGGACTCTGTGCAGACCAGTCCATTACAGGGATGTTATTGTCGTGTAACCACTCCGCCAAAACCCATGCAGTATGAACAGGTGTTCAATTGTGTTGAAAGATGCAATCGCCATCCCTGAATTGATCTTCAACAGTGGGAAGCAAGAGGGTGCTTAAAATATATATGTAGGTCTGCGCTGTGATCATGCCACGCTAAACAGCAAGGGGTGCAAGCCCCCTCCAGAAAAAACACGACCACACCATAACACCACCACCTCCGGATTTCACTGTTGGCACTAGTCACAATGGAAGATGACGTTCACCGGGCATTTACCATACCTACACCCTACTGCCATCGGATCGCCACATTGTTTACTGTGATTCGTCACTCCACACAACGTTTTGCCACTGTTCAATCGTGTAATGTTGATGCTCCTTACACCAAGCAAGGCGTCATTTGGCATTTTCCTGCGTGATGTGTGGCTTATGAGCAGACGCTCGACCATGGAATCCAAGGTTTCTCACCTCACGCCTAACTGTCTTAGTACTTGGAGTGGATCCTGATGCAGTTTGGAATTACTGTGTGGTGGTCTGGATAGATGTCTGCGTATTACTCTTTACGACCCTCCTCAAATGTCGGCGGTCTCTGTCAATCAACAGACGAAGTCGGCCTGTACGCTTTTGTGCTGTACATGTCCCTTCACGTTTCCACTTCACTATCACATCAGAAACAGTGGACCTAGGGATGTTTTAAGAGTGTGGAAATCTCATGTACAGACTTCTGACACAAGTAACACCCAAACACCTGACGATATTCGAAGTCAGTGAATTCCACGGAGCGTCCCATTTTGCTGTTTCACGATGCCTAATGACCAGTGAAGTTGCAGATGAGTACCAGGCAATAGGTGGCAGCACAATGCACCTAAGATGAAAAAAATTGTTTGTGGGATATCCAGATACTTTTGTATGCATAGTGTAACTTTCCACCTTAGCTTAGATTTCTTATACATATGACCAAACTCCCACTTGAACAGACAGCCATCAGAATACGCTATTCCGCCTTTGTTTTGGGTTTTGTGTGCACACAAAGAACTTGCCCTTGTTCAGGAAGCCATCAGCATATGCTATTCCACCTTGTACAGGCAGCCATTGGCATATCCTGTTCCATCTTGGCTTAGGTCTCATATACAAACAAACCAAGCTCCACCTTGTACAGGCAGCCATCAGCATATACTATTCCACCTTGTACAGGCAGCCATTGGCATATCCTGTTCCACCTTGTACAGTCAGCCATCAGCATAGACAGTTCCACCTTGTACAGGCAGCCATTGGCATATCCTGTTCCACCTTGGCTTAGGACTCATATACACAATCAAACTCCACCTTGTACAGGCAGCCATCAGCATATACTGTTCCACCTGGCTTATGTCTCGTATACACACAATCAAGCTCCACTTTGTACTGGCAGCCATCAGCAAATGTTGTTCAACCTTAGCTTAGGCCTCATAAACACACGGTCAAACTCCACCTTGTACAGGCAGCCATCAGCATGTTGTCCAACCTTAGCTTAGGTCTCAAGTACATACAAAACTCCACCTTGTACAGGCAGCCATCAGCATATGTTGTCCAACCTTAGCTTAGGTCTCATGTACATACAGTCAAACTACACCTTGTACAGGCAGCCATCAGCATATGTTGTCCAACCTTAGCTTAGGTCTCATATAAACACAATCAAACACCACCTTGTACACACCGCCATTGGCATATGTTTTCCACTTTGAATTAGGTCTCATATACACATAATAAGACTCCACCTTGTACAGGCAGCCTGCCGCATATGCTGTTCCACCTTGGCTTAGGCCTCATATACACACAATCAAACTCCACCTTGTACATGCAGCCATTGGCATATGCATTTCTACTTTAGATTAGGTCTCATATAAACACAAGCAAACTCCACCTTGTACAGGCAGCCATCGGCATATGCCATTGTACCTTAGCTTAGTTCCCGTATACACACAATGAAGCTCCACTTTGTACAGGCAGCCATCAGCATATATTGTTCAACCTTAGCTTAGGTCTCATATAACCACAATCAAAGTCCACCTTGTACAGGCACCGATCGGCATATGCTGTTCCAGTGGCTTAGGCCTCATATACACACAATCAAACTCCCCCTTGTACATACAGCCATCATCATATGTTGTTCAGCCTTAGCTTAGGTCTCATATGCACACAATCAAACTCCACCTTGTACAGGCACCGATCGGCATATGCTGTTCCACTGTGGCTTAGGCCTCATATACACACAATAAAACTCCACCTTGCACACAATAAGAACTCTCCCTTGTACACACAGCCTTCGGCATATGCTGTTCCACTTTGACTTGGGTCTCATATACGCACAATCAAACTCCCGCTTGTACACACAGCCACCGCCATATGCTGTTCTGCCTTAGTTTAGGTCTCATATATACACAATCAAACACCACCTTGTACACACAGCCATTGGCATATGCTGTTCTACCTTAGTTTAGGTCTCATATACACACAATCAAACTCCACTTTGTACACACAAAGAACTCTCCCTTGTACACACCGCCACCGCCATATGTTGTTCTAACTTGGCTTAGGTCTCATATACACACAATCAAACTCCCACTTGTACACACAGCCACCGCCATATGCTGTTCTACCTTAGTTTAGGTCTCATATACACACAATCAAACTCCACTTTGTACGCACAGCCATTGGCATATGTTGGTCCACATTGACTTAGCTGTCATATATACACAATCAAACTCCACCTTGAACACACAAAGAACTCTCCCTTGTACACACAGCCATCGGCATATGTTGTTCCTCCTTGGCTTAGATCTTATATACACACAACGAAACTCTACCTTGTACACACAGCCTTCGGCATATGCTGTTCTACCTTAGTTTAGGTCTTATACACACAACCAAACTCCACCTTGTATACACAGCCAACGGAATATGCTGTTCCACCTTGGTTTAGGTCTCATATATAAACAATCAAACTCCACCTTGTACACATAAAGAACTCTCCATTGTACACACAGCCATCGCGATATGCCTTTCCGCCTTAGCCTAGATCTTATATACACACACAATCAAACTCCACCTTGTACAGGCAGCCATCGCATTATGCCCTTTCACCTTAGGCTAGGTCTTATATACACAATCAAACTCCACCTTGTAGCCACAAAGAACTCTCCCTTGTACACACAGCCGTTGGCATATGCTGTTCCACTTTTGTTAGGTCTCATATACACACAATCAAATTCCACCTTGTACACAAAGCCGTCGGCATATACTGTTCCGCTTTGGCCTAGATCTTATATACACATAATCAAACTCCACATTGTACAGGCAGCCATCGCATTATGCCCTTCCACCTTAGACTAGGTCTTATATACACACAATCAAACTCCACCTTGTACACACAGCCATCGGCATATACTGTTCCGCCTTTGCCTAGATCTTATATACACGCAATCAAGCTCCACCTTGTACAAGCCGCCATCGCATTATGACCTTCCACCTTAAGCTAGGTCTTATATACACACAATCAAACTCCAGCTTGTACCCACAAAGAACTCTCCTTTGTACACACAGCCATTGAAATGTGCTCTTCTGCCTTTGCTTACTTCTCATATAGACACAATCAAACTCCACCTCGTACAGGCAGCCATCGGCATATGCTACTCCACCATAGCTTAGGTCTCATACACACACTCAAATTCCACCGTGAACACACAGAGAAGTGTTTCTTGTACACACAGCTGTCGGCATACGCTGTTCCACCTTGGCTTAGGTTTCGTATCCACACAATCAGACTCACCCTTGTACACACAGCCATCAGCATATGCTGTTCCACTTTTGCTTAGGTCTCATATATACACAATCAAACTCCCCCTTGTACACACAGCGATCGGCATATGCTGTTCTACCTTAGTTTAGGTCTCATATACACACAATCAAACACCACCTTGTACACACAGCGATCGGCATATGCTGTTCTACCTTAGTTTAAGTCTCATATACACACAATCAAACACCACCTTGTACACACAGCCATCAGCATATGCTGTTCCACTTTTGCTTAGGTCTCATATACACACAATCAAACACCACCTTGTACACACAGCCATTGGCATATGTTTTCCACTTTGACTTAGGTCTCATATACACATAATAAGACTCCACCTTGTACAGGCAGCCTGCAGCATATACTGTTCCACCTTGGCTTAGGTGTCATATACACACAATCAAACTCCACCTTGTACATGCAACCATAGGCATATGTCATTGTACCTTAGCTTAGTTCTCGTATACATACAGTAAAGCTCCACTTTGTACAGGCAGCCATCAGCATATGTTGTTCAACCTTAGCTGAGGTCTCATATACACACAATAAACTCCACCTTGTACAGGCACCGATCGGCATATGCTGTTCCACCTTAGTTCAGGTCTCATATATACACAATCAAACTCCATCTTGTACACATAAAGAACTCCGTTGTACACACAGCCATCAGCATATGCTGTTTCACTTTTCCTTAGGTCTCATATACACACAATCAAACTCACCTTGTACACACAGCCATCAGCATATGCTGTTCCACCTTAGTTCAGGTCTCATATATACACAATCAAACTCCATCTTGTACACATAAAGAACTCCATTGTACACACAGCCATTGGCATATGCTGTTTCACTTTTCCTTAGGTCTCATATACACACAATCAAACTCACCTTGTACACACAGCCATCGGCATTTGCATTTCCACCTTGGACTAGGTCTCATATACACACAATCAAACTCACCTTGTACATGCAGCCATTGGCATTTGCATTTCCACCTTGGACTAGGTCTCATATACACACAAGCAAACCCCACCTTGTACATGCAGCCATCGGCATATGTTTTCCACTTTGACTTAGGTCTCATATACACACAAGCAAACCCCACCTTGTACATGCAGCCATCGGCATATGCTGTTCCACTTTTCCTTAGGTCTCATATACACACAAGCAAACCCCACCTTGTACATGCAGCCATTGGCATATGTTTTCCACTTTGACTTAGGTCTCATATACACATAGAAAGACTCAACCTTCTACAGCAGCCTGCAGGATATGCTGTTCCACCTTGGCTTAGGTCTCATATACACACAATCAAACTCCGCCTTTTACATGCAGCCATCGGCATATGCATTTCTGCCTTGGATTAGGTCTCATATACACACAATCAAACTCCACCTTTTACATGCAGCCATCGGCATTTGCATTTCCGCCTTGGATTAGGTCTCATATACACACAATCAAACTCCACCTTTTACATGCAGCCATCGGCATATGCATTTCTGCCTTGGATTAGATCTCATATACACACAATCAAACTCCACCTTTTACATGCAGCCATCGGCATTTGCATTTCCGCCTTGGATTAGGTTTCATATACACACAATCAAACTCCACCTTTTACATGCAGCCATCGGCATATGCATTTCTGCCTTGGATTAGGTGTCATATACACACAATTAAACTCCACCTTGTACAAGCAGCCATCGGCATATGCCATTATACCTTAGCTTAGTTCTCGTATACACACAATGAAGCTCCACTTTGTACAGGCAGCCATCAGCATATGTTGTTCAACCTTATCTTAGAACTCATATACACACAATCAAACTCCCCCTTGTACATACAGCCATCAGCATATGCGGTTCCACCTTGACTTAGGTCTCATATACACACCATAGAACTCTACATTGTACACACAGCCTTCAGCATATGCTGTTCTACCTTAGTTTAAGTCTCATACACACAACCAAACTCCACCTTGTATACACAGCCAACGGTATATGCTGTTCCACCTTAGTTTAGGTCTCATATACACACAATCAAACTCCACCTTGTACAGGCAGCCATCGGCATATGCTGTTCCACCATAGCTTAGGTCTCATACACACAATCAAATTCCACCTTGTACACACAAAGAACTGTTTCTTATACACACAGCCATCGACATACGCTGTTCCACCTTGGGTTAGGTTTCGTATCGACACAATCAAACTCTCTCTTGTACACACAGCCATCGGCATATGCTGTTCCACTTTTGTTAGGTCTCATATACACACAATCAAACTCCCCCTTGTATATACAGCCATTGGCATATGTTTTTCCACTTTGACTTAGGTCTCATATACGAATAATATGACTCCACCTTGTACAGACAGCTATCAGCGTATGCTGTTCTACCTTAGTTTAGGTCTCATATACACACAATCAAACACCACCTTGTACACACAGCCATTGGCATATGCTTTCCACTTTGACTTAGGTCTCATATACGAATAATAAGACTCCACCTTGTACAGACAGCTATCGGCGTATGCTGTTCTACCTTAGTTTAGGTCTCATTTACACATAACTAAACTCCACCACGTATACATAAAGCACTCTCCGTTGTACACACAGCCATCGGCATATACTGTTTCACCTTGGCCCAGATGTTATATACACGCAATCAAACTCCACCTTGTACCAACAATGAACTGTTGCTTGTACAGACAGCCATCGGCATACACTTTTCCTTCTTGGCTTAGGTTTCGTATCTACACAATCAAACTCTCCGTTTTACACATAGCCATCGGCACATGCTGTTCCACTTTTGCTTAGGTCTCATATACATACAATCAAACTCCCCCTTGTATACACAGCCATTGGCATATGTTTGCCACTTTGACTTAGGTGTCATATACACATAATAAGACTCCACCTTTAACACACAGCTATCAGCGTATGCTGTTCTACCTTAGTTTAGGTCTCCTACACACAACCGAACTTCACCTTGTACACACAGCCAATGGAATATGCTGTTCCACCTTAGTTTAGGTCTCATATACACACAATCAAAGTCCACCTTGTACAGGCAGCCAACAACATATGCTGTTCCACCTTGGCTTAGGTCTCTTATACACACAATCAAGCTTTACTTTGTACAGGCAGCTATGAGTATATGTGTTTCCACCTTAGCTTCGGCCTCATATACACACAATCAAACTCCACTCTGTACAGGCAGCCATCAGTATATGTTGTTCCAACTTAGCTTCGGCCTCACATATACACACAATCAAACACCACTTTGTACAGGTAGCAATCATCATATGCTATTTCACCTTGGCTTAGGTCTCGTACACACACGATTAAGCTCCACTTTGTATAGGTAGCCATCAACTAATGTTGTTCCATCATAGCTTAGGTCTCATATACACACAATGAAACTCAACTTTGCATAGGTAGCCATCAGCATATGTTGTTCCACCTTAGCTTAGGTCTCGTATGCACACAATGAAACTCCATCTTGTACAGGCAGCCATCAAGATATGTTGTTCCACCTTAGCTTAGGTCTTCAATACACATAACTATACTCCACCTAGTAAATGCAGCCATCAACATATACAATTCCACCTTAGCTTAGGTCTTATATACACATAACCAACTGCACCTAGTACAGGTAGTCCTGAGCATATGTTGCTCCACCTTAGCTTAGGTCTCATATACACACAATCAAACTGCACCTTGTACAGGCACCCATCTGCATATACTGTTCCACCTTAGCTTAGGTCTCATATACACACAGTCAAACTGTCCCTTTTACACGCAGCCATTGGCATATGCCTTTCAACCTTGACTTAGGTCTCATATACACACAATAAAACTCCATGTTGTGCAGGCAACCATCTGCATATGCTGTTCCACCTTTGCTTAGGTCTCATATACCACAATCAATCTCCCCGTTGCGCACACAGCCATCTACATATGCTGTTCCACCTGGCTTAGGTCTCATTAACACACAATCAAACTGACCCTTGTACACCCAGCCAGTGGTATATGCTTTTCCTCCTTGGCTTAGATCTCATATAGACACATTCAAACTCCACCTTGTACAGGCAGCCATCAGCATTTGCTTTTCCACCATAGATTAGGTCTCATACACACAATCAAATTCCACCTTGTACATATAAAGAACTGTTTCTGTACACACAGCCATTGGCATACGCGGTTCCACCTCTGCTTAGGTTTCGTATCCACACAATCAAACTCTCCCTTGTACACACATCCATCGGCATATGCTGTTCCACTTTTGTAGAATTCATATACACACAATCAAACTCCCCCTTGTATACTCAGCCATCGGCATATGCTGTTCTACCTTAGTTTAGGCTTCATATACACACAATGAAACCCCACCTTGTACACACAGCCATTGGCATATGCTGTTCTACCATAGTTTAGGTCTCATACACACAACCGAACTCCACCTTGTACACACAGTCAACGGCATATGCTGTTCCACCTTAGTTTAGGTCTCATATATGCACAATCAAACTCCACTTTGTACACATAAGGAACTCTCCGTTGTACACACAGCCATCGGCATATACTGTTCCGCCTTGTCCTAGATCTTATGTACACACATCCAAACTCCACCTTGTACAGGCAGCCATCGGCATATGCTGTTCTACCTTAGTTTAGGCTTCATATACACACAATGAAACACCACCTTGTACACACAGCCATTGGCATATACTGTTCCGCCTTGTCCTAGATCTTATGTACACACAACCAAACACCACCTTGTACACACAGCCATCGGCATATGCTGTTCTACCTTAGTTTAGGCTTCATATACACACAATGAAACACCACCTTGTACACACAGCCATTGGCATATGTTTTCCACTTTGACTTAGGTCTCAGATACACATAATAACACTCCACCTTGTACACACAGCCATCGGCGTATGCTGTTCTACCATAGTTTAGGTCTCATACACACAACCGAACTCCACCTTGTACACACAGTCAACGGCATATGCTGTTCCACCTTAGTTTAGGTCTCATATATGCACAATCAAACTCCACTTTGTACACATAAGGAACTCTCCGTTGTACACACAGCCATCGGCATATACTGTTCCGCCTTGTCCTAGATCTTATGTACACACATCCAAACTCCACCTTGTACAGGCAGCCATCGCATTATGTCCTTCCACCTTATGCTAGGTCTTGTATACACACAATCAAACTCCACGTTGTACAGGCAGCCATCGCATTATGTCCTTCCACCTTAGGCTAGGTCTTGTATACACACAATCAAACTCCACGTTGTACAGGCAGCCATCGCATTATGTCCTTCCACCTTAGGCTAGGTCTTGTATACACACAATCAAACTCCACCTTGTACAGGCAGCCATCGCATTATGTCCTTCCACCTTATGCTAGGTCTTATATACACACAATCAAACTCCACCTTGTACCCACAAAGAACTCTCCCTTGTACACACAGCCATCGACATATGGTGTTCCGTCTTGGCTTAGTTCTCATATAGACACAATCAAACTCCACCTTGTACAGGCAGCCATTGGCGTATGCTATTCCACAATAGCTTGGGTCTCATACACACAATCAAATTCCAACCTTGTACACACAAAGAAGTGTTTCTTGTACACACAGCTATCGGCATATGCTGTTCCACTTTTGCTTAGGTTTCATATACACACAATACAACTCCCCCTTGTACACACAACCATCGGCATATTGTCGTAGCCTCTTCTAACTAATGCTCAAAATGAAGGTGGGCTACTCGCTTGCAAGGGTACCGGAAAATTAACAAACTTATAACATGGCGAGGCTACGACGAGGGACGCAGCTAAAGAAAGTACAGAAACATTATCAAACACTGGCAAAAAGGGGCGCTACATGGCTCAAAAGGAAGGAAGGAACTTTATACTATCAGAAATAATACAGAAAGAAAATGGATGGTAGAGGATGTATTATATAAAGATGGATTTCTTACCCCACATTATCAGCTCTCATGTCTGCCGGGTGAGGCCGCCATGCATGCCTACACGGAGATGGCAGTTCCACGTCTTTACTGCTTGAATGTTACTCACTGATTCGACTGCCCCAAGCAACACTCCCTAAGCGTCGGGGACGCTAATCAACCTATCCCCACCTAAAATTCCTAATTCCCCCCACCCAAGCTCTAACTGGCATCTCGAATCCCGGTGACCAGAGAGACGTATGCACGACAATCTCTGCATACGTCACATCTCCCGCTGGCCACCGAGATCGACGCCCTCGTCGACACAAGGCAAATATTATACAAAAAACAATTACAAGAAAGAACAAAACATGACATACAAAAAAAAATATTTATACATGTATATGGAACACCCAAATGAAGACATGAAAACAATATTGACTGGCATATTTATGAGTCTCGAGTGTTAACGGATTATGTATCATCAGAGCACTTATGCTCGAGCACCCCGCACACACACACACACCATGCTGCCACTGTCACATGCACACTACACTGCACCTGGATTGATGTTCCGACGTAACTGTTTGTGGGTGGGATTTGCAGATCACCCACAACGACGAATTATATCCTGGCTGTAATCTCTTTGATGGTGCAGGTCGTTGAAGATGAAGAAGGGGTGGGCAGTTGCTGGCTTGGACTACCCCCTAAAGTAGTGGCTCCTTATGCCACTGCAGTGTAGTGGCTGCACAGCAGCTCTCCTGTGGTGTCTCTGGAACCTCTGGCGTGAAAGGAGTGAGTGCTCGTCTTATCCGCTTGAGCTCCGCCATCAGCAAAGTGACTACAACAGAAACCATAAAACAGTAGAAAGGGTGCTCCAACAGATCATCACACATAAAAGAAAATAGTATGTCATTTACAATAAAATATTTTAAATGTTCAGAAGGTTTGCATTCAATAAATTCTTTTAACATGGGGCAAAGAGAGAAAAAAAATGACTACATGTTGACGTAAAAACTAAATTTTACAGGGGGTTACCATCCAAAATTTAACACACAATGCGCTAAAATCCAAATACAGAATCACAAAAGAACCAGAATACATTAACATTATATCAGTGACATTCATTGTTTCCATACAATAACATGACAGAAAAAATATAAACTTATTTGGGATCCCAATATTATTTCTTAACCAGCTGGTACTATTAATGAAAAGAAAATAAGTGCACTTACAATACATTCATACATGACAATGAAATGGAAGGATTCACACTGACCATGGCCTAAATTATACACAACACTCACTTAACTAGCTACTCAAAACTACTGTATGCATTACTACAAACTTCAAAAATAAATCCACAGTACATATTCAAACTACAATAATCATACTCTACTGTCACTAACACAAATTCTCCTCTACATTACTATCTTATTCATCTCATTATTATCCTCATCATCATCATCATCATCATCATCATCATCATCATCATCATCATCATCATCAGTATTTCAATCATCATCATCATTATCTTTATCTTAACTTTCAACTTTCTCTGGGACAGTAATTACTGAGAAAACAAAACATCTTCACTGACGTGTCTCATTCAACATGCTGCAAAGTCAAAAATATCTGACATAGGCATAAACTTAAAAAAAATCACATTAACATTTAAGGAATGACACAAATAACATGACATTATACTGTTGCATCCACATCCTCCGAATCAAAATTAAGCTGGAAAACAGGTGGTATTAAAACTTGCTATATAAGATGGTACTAAACTTGTTGCATAAACACAAAAAAAAATTATTCTCATTGCATTCACTTCAATACATGTACTCTCTCGTGTGAATACATCACACACGCTATACTGGGCACATTACAGCAACACCAATAAGCAAAAGCTCTTAAATCATCACATCAAATCAACTTTCCAGGTACATGTAGCCCTCCTGAAAAATTAACACATTTACACTTCAACTATCTGTGTTACACTTTGGCACTTCCACCGAAGCTGACATCAACTCATCTCTTCTCATCTCTCACTTTACCACCATCGGGGTTACTCTTACGCACTTCCACCGAGGCAAATATTAACTCATATTTCTCACATATCTCACATAACCTCAAATATACACATACATACACACACTATTCATGCAACAATTTTCTGCAAAGAAAAGATCACAGCATCATAATGAAACCCAAAATCAAATCAAATGCAACAGAACAAAATCACATCATTACTCAAAACAATACTGTCACATAACATTCATGAAAATCAAAGCTCAATTAAGCACACGGTACACATTGAACACATTCCTGCAGCATAACACAACAAAACAAATAATTTGCAATACCCAAAACATAATTCAAAATTTTAAGTTATACAAAATAATAATACACTTTTAATTTAGCAGAGACATTCATAGCACACATTATTCCTGAAAAGCAAAGCTTAATTAAGCATCAGTCAGTGAAACAATAAAAATTTAGTATACCTGTGAGAGTTGTGAAACTGTTTCATTCGTCCAAACTTTAGCACACACAATGTTCACATACTTACAGGTTATGTTTTTTCTTTTTCTTATTCTTTTTACCACAAAATTCCAGTGCAATTTTCCAAAATCTGGTAACACACATATAGCTGATCCATCAACATCTACGTCGTACTGGTCCATATTGGAGTCACATTAAACCTAATTAGGTGAAGATACTGGCAAGGCTGGTAGTAGCTCCTGAAACCTTTACTTATGTGAGTCATTTTGAAACATTTTCCCCCAAAAATATGCATTGCGTAACTAGATAAACCAAACTTGGCAATGGTGAAGCAAAATTATCATCATTATCTTTATCACTATTCTTACCGCGAATGTACAATGCACAGAAATTTTCAATATATATACTCGACTTCTTTCATTTTATTACTTTATTATTCCAAACAGATGCACCACACTTTTTATACACACGCAGGTTTTAAACACACAACACACGAATTTTGAAATATTTGCTGCACTTTCGAGTCGTTAACACTTACAAGATGACGCAATCAAGAATGCAATGTTATGTAGATCAGCTAACACACGCAACTATATTATCAAAGTTACATATATCACCCAATTTTTCACAATTCACAAAAATTTATACTTCAAAACAACCAGCACGAACAACTTAGCACAGTAATAGAATTTAGTAGAAATGACGCCAAAGTAAGGGGAAAATGGAGCGAGGAGTTTTAGCGTCACGCCGACAGACAATGGAAAAAATATAAAAATGAACTTAAAATTGAAATTCAGACACGGGACTTTCAGAAGCAATGCAACAAGAATTTAGAATACAGAAACCACAAATTATAACACTGAAACCGTTACGCTTAAGCCAAGAAACAGATTCACATTTTTAGCAACCACGTGGAGGACCAAAAACCGTTACATTTTTACAGGAGAAAAAAAATTTTGCATTTAAAACCTCAGAAAAAAATAAAATTATGCCCGGCCCTCCACCAATTGTCGTAGCCTCTTCTAACTAATGCTCAAAATGAAGGGACGCTACTCGCTTGCAAGGGTACCGGAAAATTAACAAACTTATAACATGGCGAGGCTACGACGAGGGACGCAGCTAAAGAAAGTACAGAAATATTATCAAACACTGGAAAAAGGGGCGCTACATGGCTCAAAAGGAAGGAAGGAACTTTATACTATCAGAAATAATATAGAAAAAAATGGATGGTAGAGGATGTATTATATAAAGATGGATTTCCTACCCCACATTATCAGCTCCCATGTCTGCCGGGAGAGGCCGCCATGCATGCCTACACGGAGATGGCAGTTCCACGTCTTTACTGCTTGAATGTTACTCACTGACTCGACAGCCCCAAGCAACACTTCCTAAAGCGTCGGGGACGCCAACCAACCTATCCCCACCTAAAATTCCTAATTCCCCCCACCCAAGCTCTAACTGCCATCTCGAATCCCGGTGACCAGAGAGACGTATGCACGACAATCTCTGCATACGTCACAATATGCTGTTCTACCTTAGTTTAGGTCTCATATACACACAATCAAACACCACCTTGTACACACAGCCATTGGCATATGTTTTCCACTTTGACTTAGGTCTCATATACACATAATAAGACTCCAACTTGTACAGGCAACCTGCAGCATATGCTGTTCCACCTTGGCTTAGGTCTCATATACACACAATCAAACTCCACCTTGTACATGCAGCCATCGGCATATGCATTTCCACCTTGGATTAGGTCTCATATACACACAATAAAACTCCAATTTGTACAGGCAGCCATCGGCATATGCCATTGTACCTTAGCTTAGTTCTCGTATACACACAATGAAGCTCTACTTTGTATAGGCAGCCATCAGCATATGTGTTTCAACCTTAGCTTAGGTCTCATATACACACAATCAAACTCCACCTTGTACAGGCAGCCATCAGCATATGCAGTTCCACCTTGACTTAGGTCTCATATACACAACTTGAAACTCTACCTTGTACACACAGCGTTCGGCATATGCTGTTCTACCTTAGTTTAGGTCTCATACACACAACCAAACTCCACCTTGGATACGCAGCCAACGGAATATGCTGTTCCACCTTAGTTTAGGTCTCATATATACACAATCAAAGTCCACCTTGTACACATAAAAAACTCTCCATTGTGCACACAGCCATCGGCATATGCTTTTCCGCCTTGGCCTAGATCTTATATAGACACAATCAAACTCCACCTTGTACAGGCAGCCATCGCATTATGCCCTTCCACCTTAGGCTAGGTCTTATATACACAACATCAAACTCCACCTAGTAGCCACAAAGAACTCTCCCTTGTACACACAGCCATCGACATATGCTGTTCCGCCTTGGCTTAGATCTCATATACACAATCAAAATCCACCTTGTACAGGCAGTCATCGGCATATGCTGTTCCACCATAGCTTAGGTCTCATACACACAATGAAATTCCACCTTGTACACACAAAGAACTGTTTCTTGTGTACACAGCGATCGGCATACGCTGTTCTACATTGGCTTATGTTTCGTATTCAAACAATCAAACTCTCCCTTGTACACACAGCCATTGGCATATGCTGTTCCACTTATGTTAGGTCTCATATACACACAATCAAACTCCCCCTTGTACGCACAGCCATTGGCATATGCTGTTCTATCTTGACTTATGTTTCGTATTCAAACAATCAAACTCTCCCTTGTACGCACAGCCATTGGCATACGCTGTTCTACCTTGGCTTATGTTTCGTATTCAAACAATCAAACTCTCCCTTGTACACACAGCCATCGGCATATGCTGTTCCACTTTTGTTAGGTCTCATATACAGACAATCAAACTCCCCCTTGTACGCACAGTCATTGGCATATGCTGTTCTATATTAGTTTAGGTTTCATATACACACCATCAAACACCACCTTGTACACACAGCCATTAGCATATGTTTTCCAGTTTGACTTAGGTCTCATATACAAATAATAAGACTCCACCTTGAACACCCAGCCATCGGTGTATGCTGTTCTACCTTAGCTTAGGTCTCATACACTCAACCGATCTTCACCTTGTACACACAGCCAACGGAATATGCATTTTCACCTTAGTTTAGGTCTGCGACGGTATTTATGTTCTTTATTTATTTAACATTATTGTAGCCCCACGTTGTGGTAGCCAATTTGTAACGGTATTACTTACAAATGTTTGTTTACATCAGTGTTGAAGCCATCTTGTGACGTCATTCATTTGTTCGGTTTGTAGCTCCATCTAGTGTTAACAATTTGTGGTACTTAGTATCAGTGTTTGAAAGAATTTTAAGTTTTGTTTACTGTCCTCCGGCTAGCTATTATCTTATCTTGGGTCGAACATGTGTCTTGATCAGGGTTGTGTAAACGGAAAGGAATCTTTTATCCAAAAAGAACACTGATGAAGAAATTTGTTTTATAATTTTTATTGTCGAACACGTTCACTATCACTTTTACATATTGATCTAGATACTCGCCAAACTGAAACTGTTATAATAACTTCTTACTGATCACTTTTAATCAACGTACTTCAACCTTTTGTATAATTAACTTTACCATATTTTAGATCTTTCATAATTCTGCTGCGCGTAACTTGTGAATCTATATCCGATGTATGACGAACTGACTGACTGAAGACGACGTGTAGTGTACACAGATTTTTGATGAACTGAGCAACTGAAGGCGACGTGTAATGTATTGAGACTTTCGATGAACTGAGCGACTGACTGACTTTACCTCAAACTTGGCTTCTATTTATACTCCTACATCCAGATATGCCTAAAGATTATAACTGAACTACTATTGGCTAATAAAACGCGCCAACATTAGCCTCTATCTTAATATCCAATGAAAATTATGAATACATATGCTTTAGGGAGAAAACATTCCAGAAGGTTCTCAACGGAAAAAATGTGCCAACATTACGTAACTTCCTCGTTTCCAATAATGATAAACAGCTCACCCCCCCTCTCTGCATTATTGCGCTATTATTGACAGTTTCAGTAAGGTCGTATAAACTTACTTCTCAACAATAATTACAGTCAAGAAACATCTGAAATCAATGTCACATAAAAATGCATATTCATATTACAATCATTATTTACATTTAAGTAATTTGTGATACAAATTACTGCATCAGGTCTCATATATACACAATCAAAGTCCACCTTGTACACATAAAGCACTCACCGTTGTACACACAGCCATCGGCATATACTGTTCCGCCTTGGCCTAGATCTTATATACACACAATCAAACTCCACCTTGTACAGGCAGGCATCGCATTAGGCCCTTCCACCTTATGCTAGGTCTTATATACACATAATCAAACTCTACCTTGTACCCACAAAGAACTCTCCCTTGTACACACAACCATTGATATATGCTGTTCCGCCTTGGCTGAGTTCTCATATAGACACAATCAAACTCCACCTTGTACAGGCAGCCATCGGCATATGCTATTCCACCATAGCTTAAGTCTCATACACACAATCAAATTCCACCTTGTACACAGAAAGAACTCTTTCTTGTACACACAGCCATCGACATATGCTTTTGCACCTTGACTTAGGTTTCGTAACCACACAATCAAACTCTCCCTTGTACACACAGCCATTGGCATATGCTGTTCCAATTTTTACTTAGGTCTCATATACACACAATCAAACTCCCCCTTGTACACACAGCCAACGGCATATGCTGTTCTGCCTTAGTTTAGGTCTCATATATACACAATCAAACACCACCTTGTACACACAGCCATTGGCATATGTTGTTCTACCTTAGTTTAGGTTTCATATACACACAATCAAACACCACCTTGTATACACAGCCATTGGCATATGTTTTCCACTTTGACTTAGGTGTCATATACACATAATAAGACTCCACCTTTAACACACAGCTATCGACGTATGCTGTTCTACCTCAGTTTAGGTCTCCTACACACAACCGAACTTCACCTTGTACAGGCAGCCATCGGCATATGCATTTCCACCTTGGATTAGGTCTCATATACACGTAATCAAACTCCACCTTGTACAGGCAGCCATTTGCATATGCCATTGTACCTTAGCTAAGTTCTCGTATTCACACAATGAACCTCCACTTTGTAGAGCAAGCCATCAGCATATGTTGTTCAACGTTAGCTTAGGTCTCATATACACACAATCAAACTCCACCTTGTACAGGCACCGATCGGTATATGCTGTTTCACTGTGGCTTAGGCCTCATATAAACACAATCAAACTCCCCCTTGTACATACAGCCATCAGCATATGCAGTTCCACCTTGACTTAGGTCTCATATACACACCATAAAACTCTACATTGTACACACAGCCTTCGGCATATGCTGTTCTACCTTAGTTTAAGTCTCATACACATAACCAAACTCCACCTAGTACATGCAGCCATCAACATATGCTATCCCACCTTAGCTTAGGTCTCATTTACACATAACCAAACTCCACCTAGTACATTCAGCCATCAACATATGCTATTCCACCTGAGTTTAGGTCTCATTTACACATAACCAAACTCCACCTAGTACATTCAGCCATCAACATATGCTATTCCACCTTAGCTTAGGTCTCATATACACATAACCAAACCTCACTTAGTACATGCAGCCATCAGATTATGTTGTTCCACCTTGGCATAGGTCTTATATACACATAACCATACTCCACCTAGTACATGCAGCCATCAACATATGGTATTCCACCTTAGGTTAGGTCTCATTTACACATAACCAAACTCCACCTAGTACAGGCAGTAAGCAACATATGCTATTCCACTTTAGCTTAGGTCTCATATACACATAACCAAACTCCACTTAGTACATGCAGCCATCAACATAAGTTATTCCACCTTAGCTTAAGTCTCATATACACATAACCATAATCCACCTAGTACATGCAGCCATCAGCATATGCTATTCCACCTTAGCTTAGGTCTCATATACACACAACCAAACTCCACGTCGTACAGGCAGTCCTCAGCATATGTTGCTCCACCTTAGCTTAGGTCTCATATACACACAACCAAACTCCACGTTGTACAGGCAGTCCTCAGCATATGTTGCTCCACCTTAGCTTAGGTCTCATATACACATAACCATACTCCACGTTGTACAGGCAGTCCTCAGCATATGTTGCTCCACCTTAGCTTAGGTCTCATATACACATAACCATACTCCACGTTGTACAGGCAGTCCTCAGCATATGTTGCTCCACCTTAGCTTAGGTCTCATATACACACAACCAAACTCCACGTCGTACAGGCAGTCCTCAGCATATGTTGCTCCACCTTAGCTTAGGTCTCATATACACACAACCAAACTCCACGTTGTACAGGCAGTCCTCAGCATATGTTGCTCCACCTTAGCTTAGGTCTCATATACACATAACCATACTCCACGTTGTACAGGCAGTCCTCAGCATATGTTGCTCCACCTTAGCTTAGGTCTTATATACACATAACCATACTCCACCTAGTACATGCAGCCATCAGCATATGCTATTCCACCTTAGCTTAGGTCTCATACACATAACCATACTCCACCTAGTACATGCAGCCATCAGCTTATGCTATTCCACCTTAGCTTAGGTCTCATATACACATAACCATACTCCACGTTGTACAGGCAGTCCTCAGCATATGTTGCTCCACCTTAGCTTAGGTCTTATATACACATAACCATACTCCACGTTGTACAGGCAGTCCTCAGCATATGTTGCTCCACCTTAGCTTAGGTCTCATATACACATAACCAAACTCCACGTTGTACAGGCAGTCCTCAGCATATGTTGCTCCACCTTAGCTTAGGTCTTATATACACATAACCATACTCCACGTTGTACAGGCAGTCCTCAGCATATGTTGCTCCACCTTAGCTTAGGTCTTATATACACACAGTAAAACTCCACCTTTGAAAGCAGATATACCACACATATATAGACATATACACAGAACTATTTAAATCAATGATAAACAAGAATTGTGCATAGTAATATAGTTCACCAAGAAACATGTTAGAATATTTAACAACTAAGAATTGTACAAAAGCAGTTTTTAACTTAGATAAGTAAGGAACAGGTGAACTAGCTAATTCCAGGTAACAGATAATTCTAGGTACAGTCCAATTTGCTGCAAGCTAATGAGCGGGGAAGCTGGTAACAGTAAGCAGAAATAGAAAGAGCCTGATACAGAAAGGAAAGAGACAGAGATATTGAATCTGCATCACTCGGACGTGTATGCAAAATCTTTTGGAGCAGAATATCTCATACATAATAAGGTAACCTGGTCTGAGGACCAATTAAAGATAAGAATTAATTTCAAATAACCAGCATGTACAGGAAATGTTAGTTTCTAATAATCAGCAGGTAAGACAAGAATTAATTTCAAATAACCAGCATGTACAGGAAATGTTAGTTTCTAATAATCAACAATTAAGATAAGAATTAATTTCAAATAACCAGCAGGTACAGTAAATGTTAGTTTCTAATAATCAACAATTAAGACGAGAATTAATTTCAAATAACCAGCAGGTACAGTAAATGTTAGTTTCTAATAATCAACAATTAAGACGAGAATTAATTTCAAATAACCAGCAGGTACAGTAAATGTTAGTTTCTAATAATCAACAATTAAGATGAGAATTAATTTCAATTAACCAGCATATACAGGAAATGTTAGTTTCTAATAATCAGCAATTAAGATAAGAATTAATTTCAAATAACCATATGTGTGTCATATTCCTTTAAACCATAAACATATGTGCATTTATCTCTAATTTCCAAACATGAACCATCTGTTATAACAAAGGAATAATTTATTTCATCATAGAGATCTTTATCCTCAGAAATGTTTCTCATAAGTAATAAATACCTATATACATAATAAATAATATTTCTCTAGTTCTACTTAATGTTGCTGTTTCCATCTGGTTTCAATCGGGTTTTAAGGCACCTATGTAATAAAAGTTTTTATCGCCAGCATACATATATGACAAATGTTTGTGTGTGTGCATGTGCGCGCGTGCGCGCGCTGGTGTGTGTGTGTGCGTGGGAGATTGATTTTAAATATGTATCACTGGACCTCTTGCAGCTTTTGTTTGCATTAATATTGCTTACACCATCTGTTATTATCAATGACCGCATTTAACCTCCTCTTCATAGAGTTGACAAGAGACGCACAAATAGCAGGCCTTCTCCTGACACACTCCCACACTTCTGACAGTGCTGTAAAAGGGTCTCTTTACTCTGCTCTTGCCTAGGATCCCATTCGTGTATCATTGTTGCCCATATCTGCTTAATGGGATTTAGATCGAGACTTTTACGGTGCATATATCTGGATGAACCTGTAACCAATCTATTGAGTTTCAGGCAGTGTGGACACTGCTATTATCCTGTACAAAACTAACAATAGGCATCTCCTCTTCTGGATAAACTATGGACACACTAGGAAGCCTACAGTCTTGAAGGACTTGAGTGTACTCTACAGAATCCATTCTGAGTAAAACTTGATGTAGTTCCCTGACTCCAGCAGATTCATCCAACCCCACACAGCCACACTTAACCAGCTTCTTTTGTTCTTGGTTAGAACATGTTCTAGAGCATATCTCATGTTGTCTGGTTGCTACAATGAAAGTCCTTCATCACACTCATCAGACGAGAAAACTTTCTTGTCAGAAAGTACTATTTTCCAGAACCTATCAGATTTGCTAAGAAACTCAAGTGTGAAGCCTATGGATTCGTGATGGTATTCTGTCAGATTTACTTTCTTAGCTGTCTTTCTATGCCAAATTCCTCCTTCATGGAGGTGCCTTCTGAGTGGTGTTTCCGCAGTTTAACTGCAAATCTTGCCGTGTCACAGTCGCCGATTGGATGGGTTTCTCTCTGTGTGCATTTAGTAAATGAATATCATCATCTGCGGATGTTTTATAGGGAGTGCCCACTTTCTGACGAGTATGTATGCCGTCTTCCCCACTTCCCAGAAATCTTTTTATCCAGTATTTTTACTATAAAAACACTGTTGCAATTGCTGTAACAGTGTGACCAGCCTCCCATATTCCCATATGTCCATGAGTCATTTTGCTAGACATGGCATGAGTGGTTCTGAGACAATAAACATGTTTTGGTTTCAATAACACCAGAAAAAGTAAAGGCATCAAACTCCCCTCTTTTCCCCCTTATTGCTGTGTTCTCAAGCCACCATGTTCTATGATAGGTAAGGTGAAGGACACACCTCAAAAGACTCTAGAAAATGATACAAAATCTGTCAAAGATTTTCTGGCGCTCTTTGTACATAATTGAAGTAGCAAACCTAAATGCCTATCACTTAATGTAGACTATATCACTTTTTATGAAATACATTTTAGATAGGTATGTTGTGCCAAAAATTGCCATTAGATGGGCTAAAAAACAGTGTAGTTGAGGGAAGTTTTCAGGTGATGATTGTTTGTAGCAATCAAATGTTACCTTTTTGTTATTATGTCCATCTATGGTTTCCAAATGCTTTAGTTAGTTTTCCAAATCACAGGATGATAAGAAATGAACATTATAGGGGTTTGTAAAATAGACTCATCTCATTTTCGGTATTCCTTAGATCAGAAAACTTTGTTTCAAATTGGCAGATAGTTCCTGTAGGATTTATAGTTCATAAGGACAGTAGATAGCAGAAATTACACATATGTCTGACAGATAGTTGTGGATAGCACTTTGGCAAATTTCTATAAATGTATTTGCTGCTCTCTCATACTTTCCTTGCAGACTATGTTCAGTGAATCAAAATGACCACACATGTCCATCATAAATGCACATCCATTGAGACTGAGATAGTTCTGGTATCGCTCCCCCCGAATATAAACTAACAACTGCCAGTCCTGTCGGTTGGCTCATCGAGTACCAGAGAGAAATACAGAAATGATTGAAGTTTTTCTTTGAATTGTTTTGTTGCCATTGTTCATTTCCTCGATTCTACAGGTAACGGTATCTTTGGAAAGACTGATGAATTTAAAGAAATCTGTTTTCTAGGGCAAATTATCTCTGCTGTTATTATAAGGGCCTCTTTTATAAATTGGCCTTCACTAAGGGGTTTTAAATGTATTGCAATATGGTGAGCTATACATTAGTTTTAATGCACAGACCTTGTATATGCTTATCTTTTAAATGTATCTCCTGTTAATGTTTATTGATATTTTTCCCTTTATTTCTTCTATTTTCTTTGTCCACTCCGGCCCTGTTAGTATAAATTGAGATTCAATAATGGTAATAATAATAATAATAATAATAATAATAATACTAATAATAATAATAATAATAGATTATAATTAAAAAATCTATACTTGAAAGCACCTGAGTCCATATTTCTCTGAATGATGCCTTTTTACACTGAAATGCGAGATATATTATAGTTTTGTATAAATGAGGCATTTGATTTGGTGATTATTCTGAATAACAAAATAATCGCTTTCCTAGTTGGCATAGAAGACTTGTTGCCTAGATGTCATGCTGTTATCTACTTTTTCCTTCACTACAGCACTCATCACTATTGTCAGAGTCACCGCTTTGCAGCAGAAAAAAAAACCCAACATTAACCCGTCAACTAGTACTGCACTGTGCCCATATTATGCCAGCTAACAGTCAAGCTGTAATGTCTCTCACCAATATAGTGGTGAGCGTCACACATTGTGCCACAGTTGCACACCTTTGCTCTAGACCATATAGTTATTGAGTGTATGGTATTAGAAGACATGAGATGAGCCAATGATTGGAGAGTGGGGGACAGTTACGGACACACAACACAGCTATATACACTAGTCCTGCCTCATGGCCATACAGTTATTGAGTGTATGGTATTAGAAGACATGAGATGAGCCAATGATTGGAGGGTTGGGGACAATTACGGACACACAACACAGCTATATACACTAGTCCTGCCTCATGGCCATACAGTTATTGAGTGTATGGTACTAGAAGACATGGGATGAGCCAATGATTGGAGAGTTGGGGACAATTACGGACACACAACACAGCTATATACACTAGTCCTGTCTCATGGCCATACAGTTACTGAGTGCATGGTATGTTGTCCTCTGTGGCAGTGGTTATCATGTTAGCCTCAAGTCACAGGTTCAAACCTGGTGAAGGTTGATGGATGTTTTTGTGTGAAAAATCTTGAGCATGGCTTCCTTTGAAAGGGAAGTAGGGTAAAGCCAGTGGCCCTGTGTTGTACAGTACGGAAAAGAGCCTCAAGCCTGATAAAAAAGCCTCTGAACAAAATTTACAGTCTTCCATGCCCAGTATAGAATGGTACGCTAAGGACTCAGTTGTTTTAATTTTATTGTAAGACATTTGAGCTCAGCCAATCAATGCATAGCGAGAGCCGGTGTTGGGAAGTTATAGACACACAGAACAACTATATACAGTAGTCCTGTAGTGGGGTGGGGGAATAACAGACACAACTATATACAGCAATCCTGTAGTGGGGTCGGGGAATAACAGAGAACAACTATAGACAGCAGTCCTGTAGTGGGATGGGGGAGTAACAGACACAACTGTATACAGTAGTCCTGTAGTGGGGTGGGGGAATAACAGACACAACTATATACAGCAATCCTGTAGTGGGATGGGGGAGTAACAGACACAACTGTATACAGTAGTCCTGTAGTGGGGTGGGGGAATAACAGACACAACTATATACAGTAGTCCTGTAGTGGGGTGGGGGAATAACAGACACAACTATATACAGTAGTCTTTTAGTGGTGTGGGGGAATAACGGACGCAACTATATACAGTAGTCCTGTAGTGGGGTGGGGGAATAACAGACACAAATATATACAGTAGTCCTGTAGTGGGGTAGGGGAATAACAGACACAACTACATACCGCAGTCCTGTAGTGGGGTGGGGGAATAACGGACACAACTGTATACAGTAGTCCTGTAGTGGGGTGGGGGAATAACAGACACAACTCTATACAGTAGTCCTGTAGTGGGGTGGGGGAATAACAGACACAACTATATACAGTAGTCCTTTAGTGGTGTGGGGGAATAACGGATGCAACTATATACAGTAGTCCTGTAGTGGGGTAGGGGAATAACAGACACAACTACATACCGCAGTCCTGTAGTGGGGTGGGGGAATAACGGACACAACTGTATACCGCAGTCCTGTAGTGGGGTGGGGGAATAACGGACACAACTATATACAGTAGTCCTATAGTGGGGTAGGGGAATAACAGACACAAATATATACCGCAGTCCTGTAGTGGGGTGGGGGAATAACGGACAGCACTATATACAGTAGTCCTGTAGTGGGGTAGGGGAATAACAGACACAACTATATACAGTAGTCCTGTAGTGGGGTGGGGGAATAACAGACACAACTATATACAGCAATCCTGTAGTGGGGTGGGGGAATAACGGACACAACTGTATACCGCAGTCCTGTAGTGGGGTGGGGGAATAACAGACACAACTACATACCGCAGTCCTGTAGTGGGGGTGGGGGAATAACGGACACAACTGTATACCGCAGTCCTGTAGTGGGGTGGGGGAATAACGGACACAACTACATACCGCAGTCCTGTAGTGGGGTGGGGGAATAACGGACACAACTGTATACCGCAGTCCTGTAGTGGGGTGGGGGAATAACGGACACAACTATATACAGTAATCCTGTAGTGGGGTAGGGGAATAACAGACACAACTACATACAGTAGTCCTGTAGTGGGGTGGGGGAATAACAGACACAACTATATACAGTAATCCTGTAGTGGGGTAGGGGAATAACGGACACAACTATATACAGTAATCCTGTAGTGGGGTAGGGGAATAACAGACACAACTACATACAGTAATCCTGTAGTGGGGTAGGGGAATAACAGACACAACTACATACAGTAGTCCTGTAGTGGGGTGGGGGAATAACAGACACAACTACATACAGTAGTCCTGTAGTGGGGTAGGGGAATAACAGACACAACTACATACAGTAATCCTGTAGTGGGATAGGGGAATAACGGACACAACTACATACAGTAGTCCTGTAGTGGGGTGGGGGAATAACAGACACAACTATATACAGTAATCCTGTAGTGGGGTAGGGGAATAACGGACACAACTATATACAGTAATCCTGTAGTGGGGTAGGGGAATAACAGACACAACTACATACAGTAGTCCTGTAGTGGGGTAGGGGAATAACGGACACAACTATATACAGTAATCCTGTAGTGGGGTAGGGGAATAACAGACACAACTACATACCGCAGTCCTGTAGTGGGGTGGGGGAATAACGGACACAACTGTATACCGCAGTCCTGTAGTGGGGTGGGGGAATAACGGACACAACTATATACAGTAATCCTGTAGTGAGGTAGGGGAATAACAGACACAACTACATACAGTAGTCCTGTAGTGGGGTGGGGGAATAACAGACACAACTGTATACCGCAGTCCTGTAGTGGCGTGGGGGAATAACGGACACAACTGTATACCGCAGTCCTGTAGTGGGGTGGGGGAATAACAGACACAACTACATACCGCAGTCCTGTAGTGGGGTGGGGGAATAACGGACACAACTGTATACCGCAGTCCTGTAGTGGGGTGGGGGAATAACAGACACAACTGTATACCGCAGTCCTGTAGTGGGGTGGGGGAATAACGGACACAACTGTATACCGCAGTCCTGTAGTGGGGTGGGGGAATAACAGACACAACTACATACCGCAGTCCTGTAGTGGGGTGGGGGAATAACGGACACAACTATATACAGTAATCCTGTAGTGGGGTAGGGGAATAACAGACACAACTACATACCGCAGTCCTGTAGTGGGGTGGGGGAATAACGGACACAACTGTATACCACAGTCCTGTAGTGGGGTGGGGAAATAACGGACACAACTATATACCGCAGTCTTGTAGTGGGGTGGGGGAGTAACACACAACTATATACAGTAGTCCTGTAGTGGGGTGGGGGAATAACGGACACAACTGTATACCACAGTCCTGTAGTGGGGTAGGGGAATAACAGACACAACTACATACAGCTGTCATGTAGTGGGGTGGGGGAGTAACACAACTATATACAGTAGTCCTGTAGTGGGGTGGGGGAATAACAGACACAACTATATACAACAATCCTGTAGTGGGGTGAGGGAGTAACACAACTATATACAGTAGTCCTGTATTTGGGTGGGGGAATAACAGACACAACCATATACAGTAGTCCTGTGGTGGGGTGGGGAGTAACAGAGAAAACTATATACAGCAGTCCTGTAGTCGGGTTGGAGAGTAACAGACACAACTATATACAGTAGTCATATATTGGGCTGGGGGAGTAACAGACACGACTGTAAACAGTAGTCCTGTAGTAGGGTGGGGGAGTAACAGACACAACTGTATACAGTAGTCCTGTAGTGGGGTGGGGGAGTAACACATAACTATATACACTAGTCCTGTAGTGGGCTGGGGGAGTAAAACACAACTGTATACAGTAGTCCTGTAGTGGGGTGGGGGAGTAACAGACACAACTGTATACAATAGTCCTGTAGTGGGGTGGGGGAGTAACACATAACTATATACAGTAGTCCTGTAGTGGGCTGGGGAGTATCACACAACTGTATACAGTAGTCCTGTATTGGGGTGGGGGAGTAACAGACACAACTGTATACAGTAGTCCTGTACTGGGGTTGGGGGGTAACACAACTATATACAGTAGTCCTATAGTAGGGTGAAGAGTAACAGACACGACTGTATACAGTAGTCCTGTAGTGGGGTGGGGAAGTAACAGACACAACTGTATACAGTAGTCTTGTAGTGGGGGAAGTAACAGACACAACTGTATACATTAGTCCTGTAGTAGGCTGGGGGAGTAACAGGCACAACTATATACAATAGTCCTTTAGTGGGGTGGGGGAGTAACAGACACAACTATGTACAATAGTCCTGTAGTAGGGTGGGGGACTAACAGAGACAACTATATGCAATAGTCCTGTAGTGGGGTGGGGGAGTAACAGACAACTATATACAATAGTCCTGTAGTGGGGTGGGGAGTAACAGACACAACTTTATACAGTAGTCCTGTATTAGGGTTGGGGAGTAACGGACACAACTGTATACAATAGTCCCGTATTAGGGTGCGGGAGTAACAGACACAACTGTATACAGTAGTTCTGTAGTGGGCTCGGGGAGCAACAGACACAACTATAACAATAGTCCTGTAGTAGGGTGGGGGAGTAACAGGCACAACTGTATACAGTAGTCCTGTAGTAGGTTGGGGAGTAACAGGCACAACTGTATACAGTAGTCCTGTAGTAGGATGGGGAGTAACAGACACAACTGTATACAGTAGTCCTGTAGTTGGGTGGGGGAGTAACAGGCACAACTATATACAGTAGTCCTGTAGTAGGGTGGTGGAGTAAGAGACACAACTATATACAATAGTCCTGTAGTAGGGTGGGGGAGTAACAGACACAACCGTATACAGTAGTCCTTTAGTGGCATGGGGGAGTAACAGGCACAACTATATACAGTAGTCCTGTGGTAGGGTGGGAGAGTAACAGGCACAACTGTATACAGTAGTCCTGTAGTAAGGTGGGGGAGTAACAGACACAACTGTATACAATAGTCCCGTATTAGGGTGGTGGAGTAACAGACACAACTGTATACAGTAGTCCTGCAGTAGGCTGGGGGAGCAACAGACACAACTATATACAATATTCCTGTAGTAGGGTGTGGGAGTAACATCCACAACTGTATACAGTCGTCCTGTAGTGGGGTTGGGGAGTAAAGGACACAACTGTATACAGTAGTCCTGTAATAGGGTGTGGGAGTAACAGACACAACTGTATACAGTAGTCCTGTAGTTGGGTGGGGGAGTAACAGACACAACTGTATACAGTAGTCCTGTATTAGGGTGGGGGAGTAACAGACACAACTATATACAGTAGTCCTGTAGTAGGGTGGGGGAGTAACAGGCACAACTATATACAGTAGTCCTGTGGTAGGGTGGGAGAGTAACAGGCACAACTGTATACAGTAGTCCTGTAGTAGGGTGGGGGAGTAACAGACACAACTGTATACAATAGTCCCGTATTAGGGTGGTGGAGTAACAGACACAACTGTATACAGTAGTCCTGTAGTAGGCTGGGGGAGCTACAGACACAACTATATACAATATTCCTGTAGTAGGGTGTGGGAGTAACATCCACAACTGTATACAGTAGTCCTGTATATGGGGTTGGGGAGTAACAGACACAACTGTATACAGTAGTCCTGTATTAGGGTGGGGGAGTAACAGACACAACTTTATACAGTAGTCCTATAGTAGTGTGGGGTAGTAACAGACACAACTATATACTGTAGTCCTGTTGTAGTGTGGGGGAGTAACAGACACAACTGTTATCAGTAGTCCTGTAGTAGGGTGGGGGAGTAACAGACACAACTGTATACAGTAGTCCTGTAGTAGGGTGGGGGAGTAACACGCACAACTGTATACAGTAGTCCTGTAGTAGGGTGGGGGAGTAACAGGCACAACTGTATACAGTCGTCCTGTAGTGGGGTTGGGGAGTAACAGACACAACTGTATACAGTAGTCCTGTATTAGGGTGGGGGAGTAACAGACACAACTGTATACAGTAGTCCTGTAGTGGGGTGGGGGAGTAACAGACCCAACTGTATACAGTAGTCCTGTAGTGGGGTGGGGGAATAACAGACACAACTATATACAGTAGTCCTTTAGTGGGGTGGGGGAATTACAGACACAACTCTATACAGTAGTCCTTTAGTGGTGTGGGGGAATAACGGACGCAACTATATACAGTAGTCCTGTAGTGGGGTGGGGGAATAACAGACACAAATATATACAGTAGTCCTGTAGTGGGGTAGGGGAATAACAGACACAACTACATACCGCAGTCCTGTTGTGGGGTGGGGGAATAACGGACACAACTGTATACAGTAGTCCTGTAGTGGGGTGGGGGAATAACAGACACAACTCTATACAGTAGTCCTGTAGTGGGGTGGGGGAATAACAGACGCGACTATATACAGTAGTCCTTTAGTGGTGTGGGGGAATAACGGACGCAACTATATACAGTAGTCCTGTAGTGGGGTAGGGGAATAACAGACACAACTACATACCGCAGTCCTGTAGTGGGGTGGGGGAATAACGGACACAACTATATACAGTAGTCCTGTAGTGGGGTAGGGGAATAACAGACACAAATATATACCGCAGTCCTGTAGTGGGGTGGGGGAATAACGGACAGCACTATATACAGAAGTCCTGTAGTGGGGTAGGGGAATAACAGACACAACTATATACAGTAGTCCTGTAGTGGGGTGGGGGAATAACAGACACAACTATATACAGCAATCCTGTAGTGGGGTGGGGGAATAACGGACACAACTGTATACCGCAGTCCTGTAGTGGGGTGGGGGAATAACAGACACAACTACATAACGCAGTCCTGTAGTGGGGGTGGGGGAATAACGGACACAACTGTATACCGCAGTCTTGTAGTAGGGTGGGGGAATAACGGACACAACTACATACTGCAGTCCTGTAGTGGGGTGGGGGAATAACGGACACAACTGTATACCGCAGTCCTGTAGTGGGGTGGGGGAATAACGGACACAACTATATGCAGTAATCCTGTAGTGGGGTAGGGGAATAACAGACACAACTACATACAGTAGTCCTGTAGTGGGGTGGGGGAATAACAGACACAACTGTATACCGCAGTCCTGTAGTGGGGTGGGGGAATAACGGACACAACTGTATACTGCAGTCCTGTAGTGGGGTGGGGGAATAACAGACACAACTACATACCGCAGTCCTGTAGTGGGTGGGGGAATAACGGACACAACTGTATACCGCAGTCCTGTAGTGGGGTGGGGGAATAACAGACACAACTGTATACCGCAGTCCTGTAGTGGGGTGGGGGAATAACGGACACAACTGTATACCGCAGTCCTGTAGTGGGGTGGGGGAATAACAGACACAACTACATACCGCAGTCCTGTAGTGGGGTGGGGGAATAACGGACACAACTATATACAGTAATCCTGTAGTGGGGTAGGGGAATAACAGACACAACTACATACCGCAGTCCTGTAGTGGGGTGGGGGAATAACGGACACAACTGTATACCACAGTCCTGTAGTGGGGTGGGGAAATAACGGACACAACTATATACAGTAGTCCTGTAGTGGGGTAGGGGAATAACAGACACAAATATATACCGCAGTCTTGTAGTGGGGTGGGGGAATTACGGACAACACTATATACATTAGTCCTGCAGTGGGGTAGGGGAATAACAGACAACTATATACAGTAGTGCTGTAGTGGGGTGGGGGAATAACTTGACACAACTACATACAGCTGTCATGTAGTGGGGTGGGGGAGTAACACACAACTGTATACAGTAGTCCTGTAGTGGGGTGGGGGAATAACAGACACGACTGTAAACAGTAGTCCTGTAGTAGGGTGGGGGAGTAACAGACACAACTGTATACAGTAGTCCTGTAGTGGGGTGGGGGAGTAACAGACACAACTGTATACAGTAGTCCTGTAGTAGGGTGGGGGAGTAACAGACACAACTGTATACAGTAGTCCTGTAGTGGGGTGGGGGAGTAACAGACACAACTGTAAACAGTAGTCCTGTAGTGGGGTGGGGGAATAACAGACACAACTGTATACAGTAGTCCTGTAGTAGGGTGGGGGAGTAACAGACACAACTGTATACAGTAGTCCTGTAGTGGGGTGGGGGAGTAACAGACACAACTGTATACAGTAGTCCTGTAGTGGGGTGGGGGAATAACAGACACAACTGTAAACAGTAGTCCTGTAGTAGGGTGGGGGAGTAACAGACACAACTGTATAGAGTAGTCCTGTAGTGGGGTGGGGGAGTAACAGACACGACTGTAAACAGTAGTCCTGTAGTAGGGTGGGGGAGTAACAGACACGACTGTAAACAGTAGTCCTGTAGTGGGTTGGGGAGTAACAGACACAACTGTAAACAGTAGTCATGTAGTGGGTTGGGGAGTAACAGACACAACTGTAAACAGTAGTCCTGTAGTGGGTGGGGGAGTAACAGACACAACTGTATACAGTAGTCATGTAGTGGGGTGGGGAGTAACAGACACGACTGTAAACAGTAGTCCTGTAGTAGGGTGGGGGAGTAACAGACACAACTGTATACAGTAGTCCTGTAGTGGGTTGGGGGAGTAACACATAACTATATACACTAGTCCTGTAGTGGGCTGGGGGAGTAAAACACAAATGTATACAGTAGTCCTGTAGTGGGGTGGGGGAGTAACAGACACAACTGTATACAATAGTCCTGTAGTGGGGTGGGGGAGTAACACATAACTATATACAGTAGTCCTGTAGTAGGGTGGGGGAGTAACAGACACAACTGTATACAGTAGTCCTATAGTAGGGTGGGAGAGTAACACATAACTATATACAGTAGTCCTGTAGTAGGGTGGGGGAGTAACAGACACAACTGTATACAATAGTCCTGTAGTGGGCTGGGGAGTAACACACAACTGTATACAGTAGTCCTGTACTGGGGTTGGGGGGTAACACAACTATATACAGTAGTCCTATAGTAGGGTGGGGAGTAACAGACACGACTGTTTACAGTAGTCCTGTAGTGGGGTGGGGAAGTAACAGACACAACTGTATACAGTAGTCTTGTAGTGGGGGAAGTAACAGACACAACTGTATACATTAGTCCTGTAGTAGGCTGGGGGAGTAACAGGCACAACTATATACAATAGTCCTTTAGTGGGGTGGGGGAGTAACAGACTCAACTATGTACAATAGTCCTGTAGTAGGGTGGGGGAGTACCAGAGACAACTATATGCAATAGTCCTGTAGTGGGGTGGGGGAGTAACAGACAACTATATACAATAGTCCTGTAGTGGGGTGGGGAGTAACAGACACAACTTTATACAGTAGTCCTGTATTAGGGTGGGGGAGTAACGGACACAACTGTATACAATAGTCCCGTATTAGGGTGCGGGAGTAACAGACACAACTGTGTACAGTAGTTCTGTAGTGGGCTCGGGGAGCAACAGACACAACTATAACAATAGTCCTGTAGTAGGGTGGGGGAGTAACAGGCACAACTGTATACAGTAGTCCTGTAGTAGGTTGGGGAGTAACAGACACAACTGTATACAGTAGTCCTGTAGTAGGATGGGGAGTAACAGACACAACTGTATACAGTAGTCGTGTAGTTGGGTGGGGGAGTAACAGGCACAACTATATACAGTAGTCCTGTATTAGGGTGGTGGAGTAAGAGACACAACTATATACAATAGTCCTGTAGTAGGGTGGGGGATGAACAGACACAACTGTATACAGTAGTCCTTTAGTGGGGTGGGGGAGTAACAGGCACAACTATATACAGTAGTCCTGTGGTAGGGTGGGAGAGTAACAGGCACAACTGTATACAGTAGTCCTGTAGTAGGGTGGGGGAGTAACAGACACAACTGTATACAATAGTCCCGTATTAGGGTGGTGGAGTAACAGACACAACTGTATACAGTAGTCCTGTAGTAGGCTGGGGGAGCAACAGACACAACTATATACAATATTCCTGTAGTAGGGTGTGGGAGTAACATCCACAACTGTATACAGTCGTCCTGTAGTGGGGTTGGGGAGTAACAGACACAACTGTATACAGTAGTCCTGTATTAGGGTGTGGGAGTAACAGACACAACTGTATACAGTAGTCCTGTAGTTGGGTGGGGGAGTAACAGACACAACTGTATACAGTAGTCCTGTATTAGGGTGGGGGAGTAACAGACACAACTATATACAATAGTCCTGTGGTAGGGTGGGAGAGTAACAGGCACAACTGTATACAGTAGTCCTGTAGTAGGGTGGGGGAGTAACAGACACAACTGTATACAATAGTCCCGTATTAGGGTGATGGCGTAACAGACACAACTGTATACAGTAGTCCTGTAGTAGGCTGGGGGAGCTACAGACACAACTGTATACAATATTCCTGTAGTAGGGTGTGGGAGTAACATCCACAACTGTATACAGTAGTCCTGTTATGGGGTTGGGGAGTAACAGACACAACTGTATACAGTAGTCCTGTAGTAGGGTGGGGGAGTAACAGACACAACTGTATACAGTAGTCCTGTAGTAGGGTGGGGGAGTAACATGCATAACTGTATACAGTAGTCCTGTAGTAGGGTGGGGGAGTAACAGGCACAACTGCATACAGTAGTCCTGTAGTAGTGTGGGGAGTAAGAGACACAACTATATACAATAGTCGTGTAATAGGGTGGGGGAGTAACAGACACAACTATATACAATAGTCGTGTAATACGGTGGGAGAGTAACAGACACAACTATATACAGTAGTGCTGTAGTAGGATGGGGGAGTAACAGACACAGCTGTATACAGTAGTCCTGAAGTAGGGTGGGGGAGTAACAGGCACAACTGTATACAGTAGTTCTGTAGTAGGGTGGGGAGTAACAGACAACTATATACAATAGTCCTGTAGTAGGGTGGGGGAGTAACAGGCACAACTCTATACAGTAGTCCTGTAGTAGGGTGGGGGAGTAACAGGCACAACTGTATACAGTAGTCTTGTAGTAGGTTGGGGGAGTAACAGGCACAACTGTATACAGTATTCCTGTAGTAGGCAGGGGGAGTAACAGACACAACTGTATACAGTTGTGCTGTAGTTGGGTGGGGGAGTAATAGGCACAACTATATACAGTAGTCCTGTAGTATGGTGGGTGAGAAAAAGGCACAACTGTATACAGTAGTCCTGTAGTAGGGTGGGGGAGTAAGAGATATAACTATGTACAATACTCCTGTAGTAGGGTGGGGGAGTAACAGACACAACTATATACAATAGTCCTGTAGTGGGGTGGGGGAGTAACAGACACAACTATATACAGTAGTCCTGTTGTAGGGCGGGGAGTAACAGACACAACTATATACAATAGTCTGTAGTAGGGTGGGGAGTAACAGACACAACTGTATACAGTAGTCCTGTAGTAGTGTGGGGGAGTAACAGGCACAACTCTATACAGTAGTCCTGTAGTAGGGTGGGGGAGTAACAGGCACAACTGTATACAGTAGTCCTGTAGAAGGATGGGGGAGTAACAGACACAACTGTATGCAGTAGTCCTGTAGTTGGGTGGGGGAGTAATAGGCACAACTATATACAGTGGTCCTGTAGTAGGGTGGGGGAGTAACAGGCACAACTGTATACAGTAGTGCTGTAGTAGGGTGGGGGAGTAAGAGACACAACTATATACAATAGTCCTGTAGTAGGGTGGGGGAGTAACAGACACAACTGTATACAGTAGTCCTGTAGTAGGGTGGGGGAGTAACAGACACAACTATATACAACAGTCCTGTAGTGGGGTGGGGGAGTAACAGACACAACTATAAACAGTAGTCCTGTTGTACGGCGGGGAGTTACAGACACAACTATATACAATAGTCTGTAGTAGGGTGGGGAAGTAACAGGCACAACTGTATACAGTAGTTCTGTAGTAGGGTGGGGGAGTAACAGACACAACTATATACAATAGTCCTGTAGTTGGGTGGGGGAGTACTAGACACAACTGTATACAGTAGTCCTGTAGTAGGGTGGCGGAGTAACAGACAACTGTATACAGTAGTCCTGTCTCGTGACCTTACTGTTGTTTAGTGCATTGTGCCTGAGGACTAGTGAGATGAGTCAATGACTACAGAGGGCATGGGCCAGCAACAGACACAACTATATGCAGTACTCCTATCTCTTGACCATACAGTTATTGAGCCTTGTTAGAATACATGTGAGTTGAACAGAGATGATTCCACAGGGGGTGTGGGTTTGGGGTAGTAACAGATGCACAGCATAACTATATGCAGTAGTCCTATCTCATGACCATAAAGTGTTAGAAGACATGTGAGATGAGTCAATGACTACATAGGGGATGGGCCAGCAACAGACACAACTATATTCAGTAGTCCTGTCTCATGACCTTACAATTGTTGAGTGTATTGTGCTAGAAGACATGTGAGTTGAGTCAATTACTACAGAGGGGGTGGGCCAGCAACAGACAGAACTATATACAGTAGTCCTGTCTCATGACCATACAGTAATTGACTATATGGTGTTAGAGGACATTTGAGATAAATCAATGACTACAGAGGGGATTGGCCAGCAACAGACAACTATATAGAGCAGTCCTTTCTCATGCCCTTACAGTGGTTGTGTGCATTGTGCTACAAGACTAGTGAGATGAGTCAATGACTACAGAGGGTGTGGGCCAGCAACTGACACAGCTATATACACTAGTCCTGTCTCATGACCATACAGTTATTGACTGCATGGTGTTAGAGGACATGTGAGATGAGTCAGTGACTACAGAGGGGATTGGCCAACAACAGACAACTATATAGAGTAGTCCTTTCTCATGCCCTTATAGTGGTTAAGTGCATTGTGCTACAAGACTGGTGAGATGGGTCAATGACCACAGAGGGGATGGGCCAGCAACAGACTCTCACTATATACAGTAGTCCTGTCTCATGACCTTACTGTTGAGTGTATTGTGCTAGAAGACTAGTGAGATGCGTCAGTGACTACAGAGGGGATGGGCCAGCAACAGACACAACTATATACAGTAGTCCTGTCTCATGACCTTACATTTGTTGAGTGCATTGTGCTAGAAGACTAGTGATATGAGTCAATGGCTACAGAGGGGATGGGCCAGCAAGAGACACAACTGTATACAGTAGTCCTGTCTCATGTTCTTACTGTTGTTGAATGCAGTGTGCTAGAAGACTAGTGATATGAGTCAATGGCTACAGAGGGGATGGGCCAGCAACAGACACAACTGCATACAGTAGTCCTGTCTAATGACCTTACTGTTGTTGAGTGCATTGTGCTAGAAGACTAGTGATATGAGTCAATGGCTACAGAGGGGATGGGCCAGCAACAGACACAACTATATGCAGTAGTCCTATCTCATGACCATACAGTTATTGAGTCGTGTTGGAATACATGTGAGATGAACAGAGATGATTCCAGAGGGGGCGTGGGTTTGGGGTAGTAACAGATGCACAGCACAACTATATACTGTAGTCCTATCTCATGACCATACATTTATTGAGTCGTGTTAGAATACATGTGAGATGAACAGAGATGATTCCAGAGGGGTCTATTGAGTCGTGTTAGAATACATGTGTAATAAACAGAGATGATTCCAGAGGGGTCGTGGGTTTGGGGTAGTAACAGATGCACAGCACAACTATATACTGTAGTCCTATCTCATGACCATACATTTATTGAGTCGTGTGAGAATACATGTGAGATGAACAGAGATGATTCCAGAGGGGTCTATTGAGTCGTGTTAGAATACATGTGAGATGAACAGAGATGATTCCAGAGGGGGCGTGGGTTTGGGCTAGTAACAGATGCACAGCACAACTATATACTGTAGTCCTATCTCATGGCCATACATTTATTGAGTCGTGTTAGAATACATGTGAGATGAACAGAGATGATTCCAGAGGGGGCGTGGGTTTGGGGTAGTAACAGATGCACAGCACAATTATATGCTGTAGTCCTATCTCATGACCATACCTATATTGAGTCGTGTTAGAATACATGTGAGATGAACAGAGATGATTCCTGAGGGGGCGTGGGTTTGGGGTAGTAACAGATGCACAGCACAACTATATGCTGTAGTCCTATCTCATGACCATATACCGTGCTTGTCATTTTTCTGCTAATTATGATATGTTTGTTTCTCCACAGACACAGCACCATCAGATGCAAAAGTTGTGAAATGGATACCAGATTAGAAATCAAAGAAGAGGATGCTCTTTCATATGACGTAGCCTTGCAGAAAAGGAATGTTACGTTAATTATAAACAGTAATGCTGTGCTTCTGGATGATAATGGTGACATGGCAATGAAAACAGAGATCAAATTAGAGACTCCTTTTCCAGACTTTTGTACACATAAAGAGAGAGAATTTCCTCCAGAGAATCCTGTAATGAAGGTTAAGAAATATAACAGTAATGATGAAGTGGATAACAAAATAGAAATTAAAGAAGAACCTTTGTGGATGCAAACAGAATTGTCATCTGTTTGTGATGATATTAAGGTAAGGTTTGTAGAAATGTGCTGCAGTTAGAACTTTATTATTATTATTATTATTATTATTATTATTATTGTTGTTGTTGTTGTTGTTGTTGTTATTATCATTATTATTATTATTTTTTACTGCGGTTACAACTTTTGTTTATTCTTTGAATTATGTGGTACATAATAAGGATAACAGACTGTTAGTGAATGTGTACAGTATATATCAGAGGTTATATTTAAAGGGTTGAAAGCAATGCTGGTGGTCTTGCATTATCATGCTAAAGGAAAACATCTGCATAGCTATTGATGGGCAAACTCGTTGAAGGTGTACTTTAAGCTTTTTGAGGGTGCTGATGTACTGGACAGTATTTTTACTGTGCACTCCTGAGGCAAACTACAACAGAATGACACCCTGCTCATCCCAAGACACTGTCGCTATAACTTTCCCTGCTGATTACACAGTTTTGAATTTTTCTTCCTTGGCGAGAATGTGTGATGCCATTCCATTGACTGCCTCTTTGATTCAGGTTGAATCCAAGTCTCAAGTCACAATTTTTCCAACAATGTCTCATTGAAGCGCTGCAAGAGATTGGAGGCTATTGTTTTTCTTGTCTCTTTGTTCTGATCGGTTAACATCCTTGGTGCCCATCATGCACAAACTTTGGAGTGCCCAAGTTTTCCAATAATCTCCATCACACTGCCTTTACCAACAGATAGCATGAGACACAATTCATTGTTGTTATCCTGAGGTCTTCACAGATGATCTCGTCAACTCGCTGAAGGTGCTGGCCTGCCTCATCAGCCAATGATGTTTGCCCTTCAGCTTCTCTACACCGATGAACCCATTGTTTGACATTGCTGATGTCTACTGTTGCAGCCCCAGAAACATTTTTCAGCCTTTTATGAATCACCTTGTGCATTCAAGAATTCTATCACACAACACCACCAATGTCTACCATATTATAATAGACTGCAGTGCTGCCATCTGTTATTGCAGTGGGTTGCAGAAGAAGGTTTGAGAAATTGTGTCAAATTTGAATTTTTTACATAACTAATGTGTTTAAGGATAAAAAAAGTAGGAGGCATTACTTTTTGACTAACCCTTGTACATTTTTGTGTGTAATAACGTTTTCATCTATCACTTAATGTTTATCAGTTATACAAGATTGTACAAAATTCCTTCCAAATGAAGAGTTCATAGGCTTTTTGAAGAAAATTCAAGATATGTATTCCATTTGTGATATAAATATCTTTAATATATGGTATTTTAATCAAAATCGTTAAAAGCCATTTATTAGAAAATCAAAATTTGCGAAAAATGTTCATATAAAGGGTAGTTAGGGGTGGGGCAATTTCTTAAAAATCTTTATGTCACATCCTTGGAAAATACTGGATTTAAATACTAAGTTTGGTATTTCTCTGATCTTTCGTTTTTGAGTCACGCTGTTCTCTCTCTCAGGCACATACACATATGTTTCCAAAAATGCTTTATTTGGTTTCAAGTGTTTCCAGTGAAATCTCGGTTACAAATTTTTGGGTGGAATGCAATAGGTTCTCTTCCTACTAGGTATGTGGTAGAGAAATTAAAAATTGTCTCTCAGATAGAGAGAGTTGGATAAATACCAAATTCTGTATTTAACTTTAGCATCTTTCAAGGTTGCAACAAGAAGATTTTCAAGAAACTACTCTTTACGAGAAAAATTGTTTATTATCCTTTATTTTCTCAAAAATCCCACTAACTATTTTGATGCTATGGCACTGAGTTTTGCCAATCTATCCTGTAAATCTCAGACTTTTTAGGAAGGAGTATTTTTCTCTATTTATTTGTAGGGATTGGTGTTATTTTACTTTATTTGAATACCTGAAATTTTCTACTTGTCTGTGAGTGGAACAGGACTTTTTGTACAGAGTTTTTCCTTGTGTGTTTTCTTTTGTCATTTTTTTGTTACAATTTTTTTTGTATCTATCTAGCCGTTTTCCAGAACTGTTGTTAAGATTTCCTATATTGTAAGCTGTACTTCGTAGAGTGAGAGGAAACTGTAGTAGGTCAAACTGTAAAATACAGCAGCTCTGTGTAATTTTGGATATAGGTATTGAAGCTGCTTGTCAGATTCGGTTTCCATAGTGAATTTTATATTTCTATCTGGCAGGTTGAATAATTTTAGAGCATCTTGTAAATTCTTCCTTTTAACTATTGTGAAGGCATCATCAACACAGGTTTTAAACATTCATGGGAATTGATAAACTACTTTTTGTCAGGAACACTCGCAAATAAATCTGCCAAGAAGGATGGTAGTGATTTCCCATGGCTAGACTTGTATTTTCCTGGAATACAAAACTGGTTTTTTACTTTCTCTACTACGTATAGTAAGTAGGGGAAGTATTGCATTCCACCCAAAAATTCGATACCGAGATTTCACCGGAAATACATGTTTTGAGACCTCCTGAATCCAAAAAAAGCATTTTTGGAAACATGTCCGTGTGTGTGTGTGTGTCTGTGTCTGTGTCTGTGAACAGCATAACTCAAAAACTAACAGTCGGATAAACACCAAACTTGGTATTTACGTTCAGTATCTTCCAGAGATGCGACACGAAGGTTTTCAAGAAAATCCCCCCACCCCAGACTACCCTTTACATGGAACATTTTTTGAAAATTTTAATTTTCTCAAAAATGGCTCTAACGATTTTGATGAAAATATCATATGTTTAAGATAATGTCATGAGAAATGAAATGTATATCTCGAAATTTCTGGGAATGTCTCCAAAAGTATTCTTCATTATGAACGACTTTTGCATAACTGGTAAACCATAAGAGATAGACAAAATTTTACTACACAAAAAATGTAGATCACGTTAAAATACACAACTTATATCATATACATTTTTTTTGTTGAGTGAACCGTTTTCGAGATATTGCTTGTTATTTCCTTAAATTTTCCAATACTTATACTTTTTCTCAAATTCGTTATTCATTTTTTTATGTCCTGGACATGCAAAGAGAATGGAATGCGCCACATAGCAACCAGCGATAAAATATTTGACTATCGCTTAAAAGCTACCATATTCCCCTTGCATCTACAAGAAAATTACAAATAAGATTGACATCTCGATATCTCGATTAATATGAAGCATATGGAGAATAGGCGTTTGTAAAAATAGATCGTACAAGAGTAGAGAAAGTCATGTGAGTGTAACACATCAGATTTTTTTAATGTACAATTTTGCTAAGCTATGAGCTCTTCAATTTCTGTTCATTCCTTTTAATGGAGGTTGACCAAGTTTTAATGTTGCGCTAAGCTCTTTCTTTTGGCACCTTTGGGATTCGTGAAATGAAATGGTCTCATCTTTAAGCTGCTCTTGAACTTCTGTGGTCCATAGCATCCCATTCTATATTGGGCGTAAAAGACCAGTAATTTTGCTCAGAGGCCTCTTTATCAGGCTTGAGGTTCTTTTATGTGCCATAAATTTATGACACAGGACCACAGCTTTGCTTCCCTTGCAAGTGAAGCCATGCTAAGGGTTTTTACACCCAAAAAAATCCATCGCTCTCCACCAGGTTTGAACCTGCGACTTTGGAAACTAGCGGCTACCATGGTAATCACGGAGGATGACTTTAAGCTGCGTGTTCTCTATCTTTTTTACTACTTCAAGGGAATTCTTAATGGTTCAAAGCTTGCAGTTCTTTAAATTTGTTGGTTAACCATTTTGCCAGGTTGGTGCTCCGATACATAATATGATTGGTGTGATTTCTTTCCCAGGTTAATGGATTTTTTAGTAAATCATACCTTTTAGTAGTTTTAGGATTATCTGTTTTTATCTTCACCGCAGAGGGTATGTGTAAGAACTGCTAAGCTTGCTTTCGTGTTACAAATGAGTTTGTTTATAGGATTTTTTTATTTGGATGTATTCTGAGAATTTTAGAAGCTCTTACATCATTTGGTTGCAGTCTTCTTTATCCAAAATTACTCGCTTAGTTCCTTCATCAGCTTTTTGGAATACTATTGGTTTGGAACTAAGGTTTCTGAGATAAATATGTAATTTAGTGACATTTGTATATGTGTGACTATATTTGAACCTTTTGTGGAATCATTTCACTATATTTTCAGATTTGCAAAAGACTTCTTCCTTAATTTGGAATCATTCTTCAGAAAAACATACTGTAACGAAATGTGATGTTAAGAGAAGAATAAGGCCCTATTCACAATGCAGCCAGAGGTATAACACAACATCGGCACAGGTTTTTAGATCCGTAAATGTGTATGAAAATCTTGAGAGTGTACCTCAACTTTCAAAAGTGGATAACTACCAAAAGATGCATAATTTATTGTCTGTTGCCATGCACTGTACAGATAGACTCAACCTTAACATACATACATAATTAAAAAATTCACATAGATTATAAAATGATTTATCATGTAATAATAATCACAGTGATCTTTTAAATTTGCAAGTAGCATCTATTTTCACCATCTCATGAGAGGGAGCATTGCCAATTTTGCTAGTGAGACAAACCAGTGTTTTTTAATATTTGGTTATTTTGTAGTTTCCTATATAGATGTAATTCACGTTTCGAGTAAGATGGTTATGAACATCACGATTTTGACTCAATAAATATGAGTTACTTTTAGGGAATAATGCAGAATTATATATATTAATAAATTAGTCACACTAAAAGTGTTAAAATTCTCAAAAATATGCATTAATGAATCTCTGGGCCTCATATTAAAGATTCCTCTCAGCCCTCTCTTCTGAATTAGAAATAGTCTTTTAATTTCAGTTGCAGAATATGCGGAATATTAGTATATTAAAATTGATTGTACAGAGACATAATAAGCTGAAAGCAAACTGTTTATATCCATGCTGATTTTCAGGTTCTGATAGCAAAACAAGCTTTGTATAATGTATTACATATAATTGATCTGATCTCCTCCATGGTGTAGGGTTACAATGCCAGCCTCTAGTTCCCGAGGTCGCTGGTTCAAACCCGGCGGAGGGTGGATTTTTTCCAGGCATTAAAATCCTTAGCAGGGCTTCCTTCGGAAGAGATATAAAGCCGATGGTCCATTATCATAGATTTATGGCACATAAAAGAACCTCAAGTCTGATAAAGAGGCCTCTGAGCAAAATTACCGGTGTTTACCTCCTAATTTAAAAAGAGATGCTAAGGACCGCAGCAGTTAAACAGTGTCCATAAATCAAACTCAATTTAATTTTAATTTTTCTCACCAGGTAAGATTTTGATCTAAAACAATACAAAATATCTTTGTCTTATGAAGAGATTTTCAAATAATACCACTGAAATTAAAATTCATATCCATTAAGTGTTTTTATTACTAAAATATAAGCAGGCAGTTTTGCCAACATTCAAAATAAGTATATTTGTAGTGCACCAATTTTTAAATGAGTTCACTGCATTTATGATTTTTAAATTCAATCCATAAAAGCTGTAGGCGCACATTCCAACTGAAGTATAGTTACACAGTTGACATCTATGTGATGTACTAAATCATTTATAAATAAAACAAAGAGCAATAGTCCCAAGTAGTGCTACTCCAACTGAAGTATAGTTAAACAGTCGACATCTATGTAGTGTACTAAAACATTTATAAATAAAACAAAGAGCAATAGTCCCAACTGGTGCTACTGCTACTGAGGTATAGTTAGACAGTCTACATCTATGTGATGTACTAAATCATTTATAATTAAAACAAAGAGCAATAGTCCCAAGTGGTGCTACTCTACTGAAGTATAGTTACACAGTCTACATCTCTGTATTGTATAAAATCATTTATAAATAAAGCAAAGAGCATAGTCCCAAGTGGTGCTACTCCAACTGAAATATTGTTATACAGTCTACATCTATGTGATGTATTAAATCATTTATAAATAAAACAAAGAGCAATAGTCCCAAGTGGTGCTACTCTACTGAAGTATAGTTACACAGTCTACATCTCTGTATTGTATAAAATCATTTATAAATAAAGCAAAGAGCATAGTCCCAAGTGGTGCTACTCCAACTGATATATTGTTACACAGTCTACATCTATGTGATGTATTAAATCATCTAGAAGTAAAACAAAGACCAATAGTCCCAGTGCTGCTACTCCAACTGAAGTATAGTTATACAGTCTACATCTATGTGATGTATTAAATCGCTTATAAATAAAACAAAGAGCAATAGTCAAAAGTGATGCTACTCCAACTAAAGTAAAATTATAGAGTCTACATCTATGTGATGTATTAAATCATTTATAAATAAAACAAAGAGCAATAGTCCCATGTGATGCTACTCCAACTGAAGTATAGTTACACAGTCTACCTCTATGTGATGTATTAAATCATTTATAAATAAAGCAAAGAGCAATATTCCCATGTGATGCTACTCCAACTGAAGTATAGTTACACAGTCTACATCTATGTGATGCATTAAATCATTTATAAATAAAGCAAAGAGCAATAGTCCCATGTGATGCTACTCCAACTGAAGTATAGTTACACAGTCTACCTCTATGTGATGTATTAAATCATTTATAAATAAACCAAACAACAATAGTCCTTGGTGCTACTCTACTGAAGTATAGTTACACAGTCTACATCTCTGTGAAGTATTAAATCATTTATAAATAAAACAAAGAGCAATATTCCCAAGTGGTTCTACTGCTAGTGAAGTATAGTTACACAGTCTTCATCTATGTGATGTACTAAATCATTTATAAATAAAACAAAGAGCAATAGTCCCAAGTGGTCCTACTGCTATTGAAGTATAGTTACACAGTCTACATCTCTGTGAAGTATTAAATCATTTATAAATAAAACAAAGAGCAATATTCCCAAGTGGTTCTACTGCTAGTGAAGTATAGTTACACAGTCTTCATCTATGTGATGTACTAAATCATTTATAAATAAAACAAAGAGCAATAGTCCCAAGTGGTCCTACTGCTACTGAAGTATAGTTACACAGTCTACATCTATGTGATGTACTAAATCATTTATAAGTAAAACAAAGAGAGCAATAGTACCAAGTGGTGCCACTCGATCTGAAGTATAGTTACACAGTCTACATCTATGTGATGTATTAAATCATTTATAAATAAAACAGAGAGCAATAGTCCCAAGTGACGCTACTCCAACTGAAGTATCGTTAGACAGTCTACATCTATGTGATGTACTAAATCATCTATAATAAAACAAAGAGCAATAGTACCATGTGGTGCTACTCCAACTGAAGTATATTTACACAGTCTACATCTCTGTGATGTATTAAATCATTTATAAATAAAACAAAGAGCAATACTCCCAAGTGGTGCTACTCCAACTGAAGTATAATTACACAGTCTACATCTCTGTGATGTACTAAATCATCTATACACAAAATAAAGAGAGCAATAGTCTCAAGTGGTGCTACTCCAACTGAAGTATAGCTAGACAGTCTACATCTATGTGATATACTAAATCATTTATAAATAAAACAAGGATCAGTTGTCCCAAGTGGTGCTACTCCAAAACTGAATGAGAACTATTTCAATGTTAACCACAGATTTGATACAAGATAAAATTAATTCAAATACAATGCTTTGTGCTCCCTTATCCAATATGGAAATTCATTGATTTTTTATAAATCAGTGGGACATAAAAGATGTTGAAGCAAACAATCAATCAGCTTCTAGCATGGTATGGTCAAAAGGAAGAAAATTAAATTGAGTTTTATTTACAGACAAAATTTAACTACTATGGTTCTTAGTGTTCCATTCTACATTGGATATGAAAGCCGGAAATTTTGCTCAGATGCCTCTTAGGCTTGAAGTTCTTTTACATGCTGTGAATCCATGACAAGACCACTGGTTTTACTTCCCTTCTGAAGGAAGCGATGTTAAGGATTTTTGCACCACAAAAGAATCCATTGTCTGTGATCTGGGGTACCATAGAATGGAAATTGAACAGCACATGATTACACAGTATATGGTGGAAAATCTCGTATTATTCATATTCTGATACTACTTGAGAAAGAAGTACAAAATGCTCTTCCTCTATGCATACAAATCAGGCGTAAAGTTTGGGGTTTCCATTCTTATGCATTACGTAGAACCTTACATGACTATGTTAATGCTTCAGTTAAATAAATTATGGTTAGTTTTGATTTTGAAAGAGGTTTAACTACTCTTTGTATGAATACTAATATATGTGAATTTATCATTGGTAGAGAAACACATGTGAATGTATCACATCAGTTTTTTATAAATACGGGGCTAATTGAATCATACATTCTGATTTACCTTACTAAACATTCCTTTTGCCAATTCTCTGTTTTTTAAACCTAACTATTTATTCAGATCTAAATGCTTTCTCCGTTGCTTGGTTTCCTTTCACCCCATTACATGATGTAATGTCAAATCTTAGTTTCTACATTACTCCTAATGCCATACATGAATTTAAAAATAAATAAAACCTGGTACTTTAAAGATAACTATTTGATTCAGGACATTTAACTAATGCTGTATAGATGATTGTGTGAAATCGTGTTTGCATTATTCTGTTACAGAATGGGGACTTCACTACAGTAAAATCACCAAGGTAAGTCTTGACTAATGTTTCAGTAAGAAACTGTATAATTCTTGTATTACATTGTCCTTTACTGGTGCTTCTTTATCTATGCTAATGTTATAAAGGGGGAAACTTGTAGGTAGAGTAACGTCAAAAAGCACTCAACTATTTTGATAGTACATTCACCATTGAAATTCCAGCTTCCTCCCGATAGCCTTGACCTATAAAACAGTCTATAATTTCAATTCCTAAATGACTAAAAACAATTTATAAAGCCTTTTTTGATAATACTTTGGAGTACAAAATAGTTTTGACTTCTTAGAGAATGCTTTTATAATCAAGAGCCAGTTAGTTGCTCTTGCTTTGCAGAGAATGTGCATAAAAACCAAAGCCTGTTACATTTTATTTCAACCAATATATCTAGATGGCCACGATATACCACATATTTTATTTCAGGCAATAAATATAGATGGCCGTGATATATCACTTTGTTTTATTTCTTCGTCCTCCGTGGTCTTGGGGTAGGATGCAAGCTTCTAGTTCCTGAGGTTGTGGGTTCAAACCCAGCAGAGGGTGATGAATTTCTTTGAGCATAAAAATTCTTAGCATGTGTTCTTTAGGATGGGAAGTATAGACAGTGGTCTCGTGTCATAGATTTAAAGAACCTCAAGCCTGATAGAGGCCTCTGAGCAAAATTTCTGATCTTTCACACTCTATATAGAATGGGCTGCTAAGAACCATAGAGTTAGCATTCATAAATAAAAAACAAATTAATTTTTTTAATTTTGTTTTATTTCAAGCAATATGCATAGATAGCCATGATATACCACTTCATATTTTATTTTAAGCAATATACATAGAAGGCAGTGATATATCACTTAATCAGACAGAAGACTGACAATGGATCCTGCTTGTAATGTTACAAATTGTGTTATATATGTCATTAATTACCATTAATCACATACTGCAGATTTGTGTTTCTGGTGAAGCTTCTGAATAACCTTTATTCTAATTCTATATAGGTATACACTTATGTTTTTGTATGCCAAAACCTAACAATCCTATTAAGTAAGCTATGCTGCATTTTATATTGTAATCAAGTTCATTAACAATGTATACTGAACATTTACATAAAGGGACAATCCAAAATTACTCAACTGATATCTATACTGTGACAGATAAGAACTAGTTTACTTGTAACAAACTCAATATGTGTTAAAAGCCTCGCTTTATAGCTCTGACTTGCAAATTGCTCATAACTGGCTCTTGCCATGATATTTAATGCCGAAGATATTTGATTCCAGATAATATATACATGGCCGTGGTTTAATAAGTAAGACACCGCAAAACAGAAGAGAAGCAAATCTGCTTATAAAGGTATGATACACATGTGATTGCAATATCAAAATATTTTTTCAAACGCTCCTGTAAAAAGGCTTTACTTTATTTCCTTTGTAGATTTTAATCAAGTTCATAGCAGGATGCGCAAAGAAAATGTATAAAGAGAACACATTGTGTCCAGCTAAGATTAGAAATCAGTGAATGTATGTTTTATAATTAATAAATGGGAAGATTAATTTTCTCATCGATCACAGCATATATGCCTTTTCCAAAGTGGGTAACTTGGCAGCAACTACAGGAACTAAAGAGAAGGTTTAAAATTTCACTGAATGAGATTAGCTAAATAACTATTTGACCAATGATTGTTACACTTCACAAAGTGTGCTTATAGGCTATGCAGCATTTCCAGAACCTGGAAAACCTGTGAGAGTGGGGAGGTAAAGGAAATTAGATGTTCCGCTGATGTTTCACATCTTTTTCATTCATCTTGAGACAAAATTAAATTATAGGTGGAGGATTCAACATTAAAGTACAAACTCCTTCAATGCTGCAATGTCATTGAATTGCTGTGTTTTCAGTGTTTGTGTAAATGGTCCCAACAAATTGTAAACAATGGTTTCTCAAGGTGATTAATCTGGAGTATGGATATTCATGACTTATGCAGTAAATCTTGTACTTTAAATTAGTTATATGTGGTATTATGTAGGAGGAAAATTAAGTTTTGCATTGGTTGCTGATAATCTGGTTACACCTCAACCATAATCCTGCTGGAATACATAGCATTTATTGTTCATGTTTCATGATGAAAGTCCGTGATCAAAATTCCTTTCGAGTTCCAAAAAGCAATTGTAACCTGATGAGCGACATTTGGCATTCATTGGTGCTACTGCTTTCTTGCTTGTTCAAACTGGGTTGCGGTGGTGAACCCAGTTTCATCTCCTTCCTCCAGGTAGCTGTTAGCAGACTTCCAGTTCCTGAGTAAGCAGACAAGGAACCCACCTGGCAGAGTCAAGTTAATATTCAATAATTTCTGTAACTGATGCAACTTTGAAGATTGTTATGTGCCCATTGGCCTCAATAATATCATTGGATGTTTCCTGCAGTCATTGTTGGTGGGGACATTTTCCACAGCTTCCCAGTTGACCCAGAGAAAATGATTTGTAAAAGTTTCTTTCTCAAACTTTGCAATGAATCTTCTCCAAATTTAGGAATACTTTGTCTTTCTTGGTAATAGACTATATGATAGCGCATTGCTCAACAGATATGTTTACCTTCTGCTCATTAATTGTGCTAATGAAAAGAGGGGAGATTTGCTCGATGTCAGGGCACTGTATATACTTAATGTAATAAATAATAAGCAAGAAATTAAACATAGCAACATCACCACATTATAACACTTCAATATTCTCTGTTCATGAAACATTTTAACACTGTAGGAACACTTAAATTTTCTATGTTCACATTCAAGTTGAGGTTGTTTGTATATGTAGAGGTTAAGTGTTGTCGCCATAAGAGTGATTCCTCCAGACATCCCTACCAAGCCCATTCAAGGCCTCACACTAGGTCACTTAGTAGCAGAAAATTCTGGTTTATGTTTGATCCATGTCACACTGCAAGTCTTTTAGCTGGTGAATGGTGGGGAGGTCCGATACTTTCATTGCTAATTAATTGATTTTTCTAGGAATGGCATGTGAAGTTCTCTTTATTCTGAATGAATTTTATGTTGTAGGTAAACCATGAGAGATAGAAAATACTATTCCTTGTGATGTCATGGAAAGAGTATGGAATTTCAAAGTCAGCATATAGTGATCCACTATTTACTGTCGCTTCAACCTCCTCTTGTACCTATAACAAAATGAAAGCATTTCTGTGAAAGTTAACATAAATTAAAATGAAGTAGATATAAAAATCAGCGTTTCTAAGAAGAGTGGTTGGTGAAGTTTATCTGTCACATGAGTTCTTAAAAAGTATTAACTGCTTTCGTAACATTCTGTTTTGTATATGGAATGTGTTGATGAGCTTTTACTCATACTTGAGAATCTGTAAAAAATTTGACTTGGTTGCTGACTCTGTGCTGGTTTGTTGATAACCTCTTTGTTATGAAAATCTTTTCTTGTCAAGTTTAATCAACACAGAAATTTGGTTGATTGTTGTTAAGGTGAATCTGAAAGTTGAGGTATATTTCATTGCATGTAACACATTGCTTGTATTCCCACAAACAGACTGTTTTTACATTAACATACTTTTCATATGAAAAGTTTTATTAATTATTAATGTAGCGGATTAGCAAATTTATTTATACTGTAATAAATGGTAATGTTCCTCTACATGAAGAATATGTAACTACAGTGACGATTGTTAGCAAACAAACCTTCTTCCCAGATTTAATTGTCTTTTATTCATTATTGTACCTAATGTTAAATCCTCCAACATTTCAGATTATGCACAGAACCAGTTTCCGGTAAGAGCAATGATGATTCACCATTGCCCTCTGCAGAAGCCTCAGAGAAACGTTCAAGCTTCACTTATGAGAAGGATTGTCCTGAATGTGAAAGTCAAGAAAGTTATGTTACAAAAACACCTGTAGAAAACGATGTTCACTCAGAACATTCTGGTAAATACAATGATAGGGGGGAAATCTACAGCAGTGCTGTAATGATTCGTGAAGGTGAATGGTCACACAAGTGTAACATTTGTGATAAAAGTTTTACTGAGTCGTCAGATTTGAATTCGCATAATTTGATACATAAGGTTGAAATGCTTCACAAGTGTAAAATTTGTGAGAAGAGCTTTACTCGGTTGTCACATTTGCAAAACCATAATTTGATGCATGAGGGTAAAAAGCCTCACAAGTGTCAAATTTGTAAGAAGAGGTTTACTTACTTGTCACATTTGAAAATGCATAATTTCATGCACGAGGGTAAAAAGCCTCACAAGTGTGAAATTTGTGAAAAGAGCTTTACTCAATTGTCTTATTTGAAATTGCATATTTTGATACATGAGGGTAAAAAGCCTCACAGGTGTGAAATTTGTCAGAAGAGCTACATTCACTTGTCAGATTTAAAATCGCATAATTGGATACATGAGGGTATAAAGCCTCATAAGTGTGAAATTTGTGAAAAGAGCTTTACTCGGTTGTCTTATTTGGAATTGCATATTTTGAAACATGAGCGTAGAAAGCCTCACAAGTGTAAAATTTGTGAGAAAGGGTTTACTGTGTTGTCATCTTTGAAAAGGCATAGTTTGATACATCAGAGTAATAAGCCTCACAAGTGTAAAATTTGTGAGAAGAGCTTTGCTCGGTTGTCTTGGTTGAAATTGCATATTTTGATACATGAGGGTAAAAAGCCTCACAGGTGTGAAATTTGTGAGAAGAGTTTTACTTTGTTGCAATATTTGAAATTGCATATGTTGATACATGAGCGTAAAAAGCTTCACAGGTGTGAAATTTGTAAGAAGAGCTTTACTTCATTGTCATATTTGAAATTGCATATTTTGATACATGAGGGTAAAGAGCCTTACAAGTGTAAAATTTGTGAGAAGAGGTTTACATTGTTGTCATCTTTGAAAAAACATAGTTTGACACATGAGGGTAAAAAGCCTCACAAGTGTGAAATTTGTGAGAAGAGGTTTACTCAATCATCTAATTTGAAAAAGCATAATCTGATACATGGGCGTAAAAAGTCTCAAGTGTGAAATTTGTGATAGGTTTACTGTGTTGTCATCTTTGAAATTGCATAATTTTATACAGAAGGGTGTGAGATTTGCGAGAAAGGTTATACTCAGTTTTTGAGGTCGCCTAATTTGACACAGTAAAAAGTCATACAAATGTGAAATTTTTGAGAAGAGGTTTACTCAGTTGTCAACTTTAAAATTATGTAATTTAATACAACTCTCAGATGTTTCTGAAATTGCATAATTTGGAACATGAACTAGCAGAACTGACTCTCTGGAGTTCAATAAAAACTGCATACAAGTCTCTTTAGGTGAGTATTTTCGCATATGTACCCAAAATTCCTATTTGGTAATGTGAAGTTTTCCCCAGCATTTCAATGTTATTTTCTGCTGAAACAAATCTTACTCCTCAATAGATTATATTAGGTAATTTGCCTCTAGTTACTGTAATACTGTTGAAGGTCATTATATTCGTAACTTTCTGAATACCATTACAATAATTTCACAGACTTAATTAAAAAAATGTATTTAAATGTTTTTAAAATTGTTCTCAATAAGAAATATTAACATAAAAGTAATCCATACCTTGAGTGGCATAATTTTAAAACATTTGCATAACACTTTCACTGCCAGGCTAAAGTGCTATACTACTGCCAACCCTAAGTAAGGTAATACATAAATTCTCAGTTTCAAAGGTGTTAAGTTGAGATTCTTATGCAATGCCTCTTGATACACTCACATTTCCACACATTCAAAGACGTTACTTGAGTCCTTGTGTATTAAAAGATTTAATTATTACTGTTGACTTTTTACCATTATTGTCATCACTAATTGAAATGTCACTATGACATCGCTTTTTAGCAATGTGCCTCAAGTGGCTTCTCTGTGAAAGACTTTTGTGCCATTCTGTAATGTACGGTAAGCAAGAAATTACTTAAAACACATGAAAAAAACCTAGCCTGGCACGAAAGAACCACCATCGCATGCTATTGTGTATGATGCACACTACAGTGGAAGACGTGTGATCTCACAAAGGAAAATGAAATAAACGGGAAAAATGCTAACAACATGCAGTTTCAGTATTGTAGATTAGCTGGAGGTAATCAGTTATGGCATCTGTTGCATTAATTGTATGTTATTGAACGTAAAAATCAACTCCTGCGAATGCGATTGAATCAGCTTTTGACAATTAAGATTCACATCAGATCTTTGCACCCAAAGGGTTAATTACCATTTTGCTTTGGCAGACAAGTGCTTTGAATTTCCTATTGACTCTGTATTCCATAATTATATATTATAGTTGTCGTAATACCCAAATAGAAATTTATGTAATACTTTTTGAATACCACTTGAAACAGCAAATTCTACACAGATTATTTTATGATGGTTAAGCTGTATTGGTCCATCAAGTAGCAATGAGCTTGTCATCCTGAGATGTAAGTAATATTGAAATAATCCAGTATACATAAATATCTGTTCACAAGCACAGTACATTCAACTCCTCCTCTGGCACACAGACCAATACCATGAAAGTTTAAATCTTCAGGATTAGTGTAACATGCCCACAGTCTTTCACTTTATATATTTTGTTTGGCTCTGTTAACTATTTGTAGTCCACTGATGACAATATACAGAATTAAGTAACGTTAAAGTCAGTTTGTTGTAAAGTAAAATAAAGCTGCAATAACTTTCTATAGCTCTTAATCTTGTATACTATATAAATTTACTGTGTTAGAACAACTTAACCCTTCCTGTGCAGAATTAGTTTGTATTAATATCAGTGTGGATTGAACAAGGTTTAAAACTTGAACTAAAATTTACAATATTATTCTATTACATTTATTCATGTACATTATACTAATGTATAAATATAAATTATGTTATCTCACTTCATACTGATTCTGAAACAAATTGATTAAGATGCTGGGTGCAAACAACGATATGGAAATGGGTCTGTCGTTTAAAGTACCAGTTTTGTCAACACCTGCAAATCCTGGCACTCTTTACTTATGCCGTTGTTTCTATATCGCTTTCTGCTTCTGAGCCAAATAACTTGTAAGAAGAATTGTCATTAACATTGAAATGTTTGTTTTGTCGCCATTTTCGGGTATTGTGCAACAAAAGTCTAAAAAAAGTAGAGTTTTTCACACTTGCATGTGTACAACCTCATAAACTTGTGGCTGGGAACTGGCATCAATTGTTATCCTTGCATGCTGCTGACGACGACTGTGCAGCCCTGATTGCTTCATGGTTATGTCCTCATTTCGATCATGAAAGTTTAATTAAAACATGATGCTTAAGAAAGTCATTCGTACTAACAACTCCTTAGAGCAGGTAGAGAAAATATTGTATTTGATATCAAGATATTACCAAAAATAAAAGTTCTGAGGTCCCTTTAACAGCATAACCCGAGATTTAATTGTCACTTGAAAAGCCAAACCTCATATATAACTTAAAAAGGAACACTGCATTGAAACTGCAAACAATTGAGTTGGAGTTGACTAAACACTCGTTATGTTTCTTTTAACATAAACGTCATGCAAGAGCATGCTTTCATACATTGCTACCTGCATCATCAGCATTGTATTTAAGTTTAACATCTTCGTAGAAAACTCCCCCAGTCTGTAGCATCCTTTATATGGAAAGTTTTTTGTTATTTTGGATTTTCTCAGAAACGACGTTTAAGGATACCCATCTGTGATAAAAGGCCAACATTTGTCAAAATTCATAAATAATGGTTTTAGTGTTAACAAACGCTACAAACTTATTTTATTTCCATGTTGGTTTTTTAGCTCTTAAGAACTGTTCATGCAGCCAGCACCAGCTAATTGTAAGGTTAAATGTTCAAGCAGCCAGCACTGGCAAATAGTAAAGTTGGCTGTACTGCTTTTTTGGAACCAGCATGGAGATACTGTCAAATAAATCTATTACATAGTCTGTTGTCTTTATTTATGTATATTTCGTGGTTACCAGACATTGTTTGGTCCTGTTACACCGGATTAGATGTGGAAACATACTTTGTTTGTGGTGAAATGATGATGGTGGTGTAAGAAAGAACAGGCAGTTATAATCGGCGCAACAGTTCTAGACACATTGACAATCTTTAATGAGAGCTATGATGCGAGTTGCTTACCAGATCAGGTGGTGACCGGTCATCTGCATGCTGCAGGAGTGCGTGGGACAGTCATCGTCAAATATCCACACCGGTTATGCACTGCTTTGCGCTGATAAATTTAGTTATATACAGTATATTAAAATCCATGCTGTAAAAAGCGCTTAATATAAAAAACGCTGTCAATCATTGCCTCCAATTCTTCCACATCTAACAACCCTTCCTCTTCTGCGGAATCACTCACATTATTGCCGTCATCATTGCTGTCACTACTTTCTGCACCATTATCCTGCATGAGAATCATTTCTATTTGATTTTCTGCAATTCCGTATTTTTCGGAATAATGATTCTTAATTTATTCAGCATGTCGCCATACATTTTCCCATTCTGGCCTTCCAATTTCAGCAAATTGCTGGCGTTATAACTGCTCCACATATTTTAATTTAAAAGTGATATTTCTGCATGCCACCCATTTTTTGATATCAGCCCAGATTAATTCGATTGGGTTTAGATCTGGGCGATACGATGACAGTCTAAGTACATTATGGCGATGTTGTATTACTATCTGGTCAAGTATGTATGACTTCTGAAGCTGTTTGTTGGCTTTAATTAAGTTATATAGCTTTGTTTTACTCATGCTTTCATATAAAGCTTTATTATGTCTAAGTAACCAAGCTCTCATTTCTTCTTTCAAGGAAGTTGAGGTAGGTGGTTTGTGAATTTGAGTGTTGACGCATTGTGAAGCATTGTCGATGACCAGAACAGACCCAACAGGCATATTAGGTATCAACATGGCGTTGATTCACTTCAGGTAATTTTCTGTATTCATTTCTTGATGAAAATCTCCTGTTTGTTGCAACTTGTAAAAGAAGGGCATTTGGAACGAAGCCGATCTTTCCAACAGCATGATCGATAATAAGTATTTGCCCTTTGGCAACAGGTGCCTGCAAACCTAATTCGCTATCGTCTCTCCAACTTTTAGATGCTGTATGACTGCTGTGTATGTATGACTCATCTTCATACATTATAGTATTTTTCTGAAATTTGTAGCACCACCTTGAAAATTGATGCTGATATAAGTACACATTGATATAAGTACATATAAAATTAGTCATTTGGAAAGGTAGAATCAGACTGAAAAATTAAATGCCATAGCCGGGATTTGAACCACAGATCTTAGGCTTTCCGTGCCGTTGCTCTAACCGACTAAGCTATCATGGCAACATTTACTTTTTATTTTTATTTCTATTTTTTTATTTTATTATTATTTCATTTTATTTATTTATTTATTTTGCTTTTCAGTTAGAACTCTTCTATTTGATTTTGGTTTCTTCCACTTGAACCCTAAATCTTTAATAATTTTTCTGAGATTTGTAGCACCACCTTGAAAGTTTCTGCTGTGTTTCAGCTGGATGAGCAATCTGTTTATTATTAGCACAGTTTTTTCTTTCACATAGGAATTGTGAATCGTGCACCGAATGACGCATTCGAAATCGTCTATTTCTGTAATACGTTTAGGGACCTTATGTTTCTTCCCAGGCGTGTCAAATGGCATTCTTTCATCCTTATGTTTTTTTTCTTATCTTTGAGAACTCTGGAAATGGAACTCGGTGAAACACCAGTTGCTTGACTACTCTTTCTTTCACTCTCTTAAGGCTTTTGTGGAACTTGGATGAAAATATATTTTGTTCCTTTGTCTCTGCTTCTTGCTTCATGAATTCGAGGACATTTGCAATTATTTCCCTACTTTGACTACGTAACACCTTACCACTTAACTTTGAAAACATAGGAGCCATGGTTATAAATATAACAAATATAAAGTAAGTACTATTTAAATACTGCTCTCTTTAAAATTACAACCAGATGCAGACACTTTCTATGCAGACTGTATGTGTTACGTACTGTGAGTAAGCAAAGGTGTTATATCACTTTCGTTGATTAAGCTAAACATAAACCATTCCTAGGCTCGGCAGCTGGGGTAGCGATGAAGGTCACGATTCCAGAAGTTTTGCACGAGTAATAGTAATAGTTACAGCACGAAGCCGCGTAGACATGGACAATGGTATGGTTATGATATTTACAGCTTGGCATTCTATGGCAAAATCAGTATCATCAATTCAGAAAGTAAGCAAAATTAGGTAGTTTAAAGCATTTGTGAAGGTGTAAGGCTAATGATACTGTTAATTGACAGTGAAAGTTATGAAAATTGAAATTTGTAATTGCAACGCCATGTTGGTTGAAGCGTCAACAAAATGGAGCAGCTGGATGTTGGAAGACTGCAGCGTCATCTGTGAGCAGTAGTTGTAACTTCTTGGATTTGGCTTCAATGGATCAACAGAGAAGACATGTCTAGACAACCATAACCAGTTAATTAGCTTCAATAAGGCAAGACAAGTACCTATCCCTTCCTTATACCTTCTCATGCTTGAGTATGGCTCACGAAGTAAGAATTAGTGAATTTAAGAAAAACCGTGCAGTCATTAAAGGAACACTTACTAGGCTGGAAACATTTATGGATCAAGGGGATAGAGGGCAATTGAAGGTTACATTAAAGTTACTGCAAGAAAATTGTGCAAAATTCAATGATTGTCAAGATGAGTTAAAACTGTTAGAAGCTGAAACTAATGACCAAGAAAGAGCTTCAGTCGAAAATAGATACTATGCTTTATTAAGTTTTTTACAAGGAAAGTTGGCTCAATCTTCACAAGGTTGTAATGTGCCTGCTAGCTTCCTCAATTCAGTGGAAATGTAAGTGAGTGATTAGCTTTAAGGATACATATTCATCTACTGTAGGGAATTTATGAAAATATTCCAAACATACAGAAATTTCATTATCTCTCCATGCGAATGCTAAGAGAATAATTTTGCACATTCCATTAACTCAGGATGGATATGACATTGCTTGGAAATTGTTGGTAGAAAGATACCAAAATGAACAACTCATTGTTAACACCCATGTTGATAATATCACGAAGGGACCTGCAATTCTGACAGAAAATGCTACTCAACTGAGGAGGTTGGTTGATGTTACCAAAAGCAATTTGAGAGCATTACATAGTTTAAATCAGCAAACAAGCAGTTGGGATTCGATGATAATTTACGTTGTTCAGAAGCTTGATAGGAAGACTAAATGGGAATGGGAGCTACACACTTCAGGCAAACAGCTACCAAGACTAACTAAATTGTATGGATTTATTGAAAGCAGATGCATTGCTCTTGAGGCAACAAGTGAGAAACAAGAATTTAAACCTCAGATGCTGTCTAAGAGGGTAGTAATAAAACTGAGTCGCATAGTTATGTAACAAGGTGGCATGCTTGCATTTTGTGTAAGAGTGGCCATAGTATTCAGCATTGCAGTATTGGCGCTCCCGGGATCCCGAGTCACTCTCGATTGGGTTCCTCTAGGAGAGAAAGGGTTATGTGAAACGCCCAATCAACTGTGGTCCACAACCTGTTTGACTAACGTCTAGCTACCTCCCTGAACACAGTCTGAAGGGTACCGGGACGGAGGAGGGAAGTCGCAAATTGTGACTGGGTAATGCCTAACTCCCAGCCCCTGAGTATCATGTAGGACTGTGTTCGTATCCGATAAAAGTCCCTCTATGTGTCTACAGTGAGTAAGGTTAAGGCCAAGACTCACCTAAGCTGGGGTGGCGCCATGATGTGAGCATGCCATCGGAGACATTTGTAATGGAGGATATAACCGCTATGGATCCTAAAAAAATCAAAACAAACACCAGGCTTAGTGGAAAAGAAGAAGTCTAGTCTTGTGGTCCTCGCTACTTAGTTATTAATAGGACAGAGGAAGGAAGGAAGTTTACATCGGTGAACCCTTTTATAGTTCAAAAGGGTCTCGATAAGATTGCTGGTCCGGTTAAGTCGTGCATTAGATCCCGTAATGGCACGCTCCTGGTTGAAGCGAATTCAGCAACCCAGGCGGCGAAAATACTTAAAGCAAACATGTTAGGCAGCTATCCAGTTAAGGTTGAGATTCACAGGACATTGAACTTCTCGTGCGGTGTGGTAAACGCCCGTGCATTAGATGCTATGAGCAATGAGGAGATACAAGAAAATCTTGAAGAGCAAGGCGTAACATCGGTATATCGTGTTCAGCGGAAAGAAAAGGTGAATTATTGCCTACTTGTACCCTGTTCCGTACCTTTGATCGGGTAGATCTCCCGCAAAGTATTAAGGCAGGGTATGAAGTCATCGAAGTGAGGCCATACATCCCAAATCCGCTGAGATCTAATAGGTGTCAGCGCTTTGGGCACACCAGTGATTTCTGAAGCAGTGAATCTACCAGCGTTAACTGTGGAGACCTGTCTCACGATGGAGCATGCACATCAGCTCCAACGTGCGTTAACTGCAGCGGAGAACATCAAGTTCCAGCGAATGCCCCCCTTTTTACAAAGGAAAGGGCAATCCAAGAGGTCCGGGTTAGGGAGGTGTCGTTCTCGGAAGCCCGGAAAATTTTGCGCATCCGCCAGCCCTCTGTCCAAAGGTCCGGTACCTACAGCTCAGTTGCAGCTAAACCAGTACCGAGTCGGGTAATCGCAACCCAGACCAGTGATATAAACGGGGCACTATCTCAGAAAAGACTTGCTGCCAGAACTCAGCCAAAGCCTTTCAAATCCACACCGATACCAGTATCTGCCAAGTCCGCTACTCAAAAGACCACATCGGTAAAATTACCACCGAAACCGTCGACCTCAACCAGCAAGCCTAGCAAGACCATAATGCATTATGCATCGCCAAAGAAGTTCAGGACCAGTTATGTAAGAACAGACTTCCTAAAAGGAAATAAAGCCTTTATCCAGAACATCTAAATGCAACAAAAGTCCAGAAGCATCTCATCTGAGGAATCTTCTGGGAAGGACTCGGATCGGCGTTCTACATCTTCGCCAATCTCCACTTCCAATCGGTTCGAGGTTCTCCAACCGAAGTTTGCAATTGGAAAGGGGTCTTCCTCTGTGTAGGAAATGGAGCAGGAGGTTTCTGTCCGCACTGCCAGAACGACAGTTAAAAAGAGGCAGGATCCTTCCTCCGTTAAAGGTGCTAGCCCGTCACCGAAAAAGGGTAAATTGATTCGACCACCGCTGTCCTCAAAGTACTGGACTCTTAGTATTGAGAACTTATCCCATTGTGAATACTATGGCTATCCTACAATGGAACACCCGTGGAATTAGAACACATCGACCAGAGCTTGAACTTTTGCTCAACAAGTATGAGCCTTTGGTCGTGTGTTTACAAGACTAAACTCCGTCCGCAAGACAGCTTCCAACTTAGACGATATACCCTAGCACGATGTGATCTCACCGGAAGAGAGTATTCCTGCGCACAGGAGCACTATGATGCTCATCAGAGATAATATATTTGTGGAATCTGTATCCATACAGTCTGACATCCAGTCAGTGGCTGAAAGGATTAAATTACCATCTGTAATATTTACCTACCTCCATCCGATGACCTCTCGCTCATGGATTTGGAAGATATAGTCTCTCAGTTACCAACTCGTATTCTGTTGGGAGACAATGCCCATCACCCTCTTTGGGGCTCACCTCGGGCTAGTGCGAGAGGTAAATTAATTGCTGATTTTTTGGACAATAGTAACCTATCTCTTCTGAACACCAGAGAGCCTACATTTCTCTCACATTCCTACAACACTTATTCACACCTGGATTTTGCAGTTTGTTCATCACAGTTAGCAGTTTCTTTACAATGGAATGCCATCTCTGATTTACACTCTAGTGACCACTTTCCATGTTTTATTAGTCTTAACACGAGATATATGTTCCACACGCCCACCTAGATGGCGCTTAGATCAAGCCAACTGGAATCTTTACTCCCAGTTGTCTGTGTTTAATTACAATGAGAACGCTGTGAGAATGTTTTGGTCCAACATTTCACAGACAAAATTCTTTCTGCTGCTGTGCAAGCTATTTCACGGTCGACTACCAATCCTCGTCGATTTTCGGTCCCTTGGTGGACAGAAGAGTGCCGAAATGGCAGGCGTACTCTTAGGGTTTTCCAGCGTCGCCCCACACTGGATAACCTAATTGAATATAAGAAAATGCGTGCCAAATCTTAAAACTTCTGCAGGCGCTGTTGATGCATTTGACGTGGCTAACGCATTTGGTTGTGCTTTCGCTCAAGTATCTAGCTCAGATAACTATTCGCCGGAGTTCCTTCCTGTTAAGACTCAGGCTGAATCTCAAGGTTTCCTTTTTCGTTCAGGAATTCTTGAAGATTACAATCGCCTCATCACGATGGCGGAGATAGTACACGCGCTTTCATCTTCGCGACTATTAGCACCAGGACCTGATCGTATCCACGTACAAATGCTCCAACAGCTCTCTCCTGAAGGTAAGGCTTTCCTACTCGAGGTGTATAATCGTGTTTGGGTTGATGCCACTTATCTTAAAAAGTGGCGGGAGGACTCTGTCATACCCATTTTGAAAGCTGGAAAGGATCATCTCCTGTCCAGCTACCGTCCTATTTCCCTTACCATTTGCGTTTGCAACGCGATGGAACGCATGATCAATGTACGGTTGGTATGGTGGTTGGAAACTCTCAACCTTTTGACCAACACCCAGTGCGGTTTTCGGAGGCGCCGTTCAGCAATTGACCACCTTTTGTCATTGTCGACACATCATGAACGTATTCATGAAAAATTGTCAAACCGTTATGATATTTTTTGACCTCGGTAAGGCTTATGATACGTGTTGGCGTGCGGGGATGCTACTTTCCCTGCACGCCTGGAATATACGTGGACGTTTACCACTGTTCATTCAGGAGTTTATGAAAGGACCGCGTTTTCCGAGTAAAGGTCCGCTTGGGTTTTTTTAACCTTTTTGTTCAGGAGAACGGAGTACCTCAGGGATCAATACTAAGCGTTACACTGTTTGCTATAGCAATTCTATGTGTAAATGTGTTCCGCAAGGAGTATCGTCATGCTTATTCGTAGACGACTTTGCCGTTTATTGTACTTCTCTGCGTACGCCGTTTTTGGAACGCCGTATGCAGCAATGTTTAGATAACCTTCAAGATTGGAGTTCTAAAAACGGCTTTTGTTTTTCAATGAGAAGTCAATCTGCGTGAACGTCTGGCGTCGTAAGAGACGATTACAACCTTCGCTCCGATTCAGTCCAGGTTTACTACCATTCGTAGACTCGACGAGATTCCTGCGGTTGACGTTTGATAGGAAACTTAGCTGGTTATCGCATATATCACAGTTGAACGCGTGATGTGACCGTTCTCTGAATATCTTGCGATATTAAATGGCAAATCTTGGGGAGCAGATCGGACTATTTTGCTGCGACTATATAGCTCACTGGTCCGATAAAAAATAGACTGGGTGTATCATTTATTCCTCAGCACGATCATCTGTGCTGAGGAGATTAGACGCAGCCCATAACGGGGCATTCGAGTGGCTATTGGTGCCTTTTGCACTAGCCCAGTTATGAGTCTTTACGCCAAATCTGCAGAACTTCCGTTATCGGCGTGAAATCCTCTTGGGAAATTATGGCGGTGCGCTTAGATGAATGCCTCACCATCCAACGGTCGCTTCTTTTTCTCACTGCGCTGGACGAACGTTATAGGAATAGCTCCATTAATCCAAGGCTTGCAGGTGTTCGTTTCCGCGGGGTTTTTAAGAAAGCACGACATTGAAATGCCTAACATGTTTGCTAAGGGAGAGAGTGTGTTCTCCCCTTGCGACATCTCACGTAGTTCTTGGGATGACGGTATACCGGAAGTCTACCATGCCTATGTTTAGTATCCGTACTTGTTTTCTTAGAATTTACGTCTGGTTACAGTGACCGAATTATGATCTATACGGATGGATCTAAGAGCACCAACGGTGTTGGATGTGCTTATGTTCATGGAACGGAATCCTATACATTCGGTTTTCATGATAGCACATCCATTTATAGTGCAGAGCTGTATGCCATATACCGAGCCATTTTGCATGTACGCCGTCGAAAGTTGGGAGATCTCATTTTGAGTGATTCCCTAAGTGCATTTCAGAGCCTTCGTGAGCTGTACAACTACCACCCTATTGTTCAGCGAATCCTTTTTTTTCGAGTGGAGGAAAAATACTTTTGCGTACTAACCCCATCTAAGATGAGAGTGTGGGACTCCACCTCAGCGTCGAGCCGAGGCCATACCCACTAAAAACCCTACACCGGAGGGAAAATTCATGGTAAGATGAGGCAGTACCGCTCTTGCACCTGTGGATTCAAAGGAAAGGAAATGTTGGCCAAGGTGTGGAAGGAGGCCGGACGTAACCATGACCGAAGCCCTGGTTGCGCCCTGGCGAAATTTTGGGTGTTCATTCTGGAGTATTTTGGATGGCGCTGCGTCCTATGATATTACGGGTGTTGGATGTCACACGCAGGCACTTGTGCGCGAGTCGTTGGATCTGAGCCAATGGCTGCGTCCCTTGAACAGATATTTAATACATGCAAGTATAAGTACATAATTAGACGGATTTTATTAGTAATTATTCAGCTTAATCTATATTTCTTAGGTTATTATTTATGTTAATATTCTAAGGTACACATATATTTAGAATTGGGGTAAATATTTATAGAATTAATTTGCTCCGCCAGGTGGCGTTGTCTCTTGTCATTAGTTAGGATGCTTAAGTGTATTTGCTTGTAATTTTATTTTTCGCCCAAAATGGCGTCGTCCTCAATGTTGTCCAAATCATTAACCATAACTTTGCTGGGTCATATAGGGTGTACACCGGCGGGCAGTCTGCCTACAGTTGCAGGTGCGAGTCAGTGCCACTTGAGGGGGGGCCCTTCCCCCGGGACCGCCTTGACTCAGAGAGCAAGGAGTTCGAGGCCACCAATTGTCACGTCGTGAAGCTGTAGTCATGGGTGTTATAATGGGTATATTACTAACGTGTCAATATACGCTTGAATGTCGATTTCGGGCTCCAGGATGTCCTCCAGGTTTTATACACTTCCGGCGTTAATGTGGGGTGTACTTGGATACCTGGTCATGTTGGCCTGCCGGGGAATGAACTTGCGGATTTTGTAGCTATAGTGGCAACCACAGAACCCAGTGTTACAATATCTCGGGTAACGTCGGAAGATTTTAGGCTTGTGCGGAGAGCGGTTCTGTCGTACTGGCGCGAGGAGTGGTTAGCTCTCCGCGGAAACAAGCTTAGAGTAGTGAAGGACATTCCAATAAGCTGGGTAACTTCCTGTCGTGTATCTCGTCGTGGGGAGGTGATTTAGGCATGGTTGCGCATTGGTCACTGGAATTTTGCGCACAGTTACGTTTTTAAGGGTGACCATGCTCGTATTTGTAAGCTTTGTGTCGAAGGTTTTTCGGTTCGTCACGTGTTGCTAGAATGTATTGCTCTAGCACACTTTCGGGACTCTGCAACTGCCGGACAGTCTTGCAGAGGTCTTAGCGGATGATAAGCAGGCGGTTGATAGGATATTTAATTTTATTTCGAAAGTAAATTTACAAATGCGGATTTAGTCACCTTAATAAATGGTGTTTTATACTAATCGGTTTAGTTTTTATATATTTATGTACAACTTGTGCTATATTTCTATATTGATATTTATCTCTGGCTTTTGCTTGGATTTTATTTATTTTTTATTCAGCTTATCTCTGACCTTTAACAAAACCAAACCAAGCATTAAGTCAATTTAATAAATTCAGAGTTGATAATAGATACAAATTTGTAAAGGAAAATAAGTTGTTTAAATTGTTTAGCTAATAATCACTAAATACAACAGTGCAACTCCAGGGGCTGTAAAACTCGTGGAAAATATCACCACACGTTGCTACATCGAGCAATTAATACTGGACAAACTAGCTATTGTGCAAGAAAGGGAGGAGTATCAAGATTTTACTGCCTACTGCGCAAGTAGAAGTGAAAGATAACTTTGGGAGATTACACAAATGCTATGTTCCTCTAGACAGTTTTTCTCAAATGAACTTGATTACAACACCGTGTTGCAATCGCTTAGGGCTTAAGCAAACAAGAGCTGAGGTACCTGTCAAGGGTGTAATGCAATAACCACAACTACCCACATGACAATGTTGAACTTTATTATTCGGATGTGACCAATTACAAAACTAGAGTGACATGTCTTGTATTACCTCATATCACAGAAAGGATGCCATCCATGTATGTTGATACGTCTCAATGGAAAATTTCAACTAACATAAGATTAGCAGATACCAAGTTCAGTATACGTCATGAAATGGACATTCTGCTGGGAGCTGAAACATTCTTTCGTGTACTGCAAGATGGAAGGTATGAATTCCAAGGTGTACCAGTTTTGCAGAATATATGTTTAGGATTTATAGTTTCGGGAACAATTCCAGGTGGTGATATCAAGAATTAAAGGCGTGCAGAACGACACATTTTTCACACCCACTGACCAATTGCATACTCAAATGGAGAAAATCTTAGTCATAAAGTACTCGCCTTGGACGTGAGGGAATGTGAAAGGCAAGATGATGGAAGATACCAAGTTCGATTGCCTATTCAGAAGGATCGTCTGAAGTTAAGAGAGTCCTATGATATAGCAAACACACGATTACATCAGTTGGAAAGAAGGTTAAACAGACAACCAAAGATAAGAGAGAATTATAACCACTTCATGGATGAATATTTGGAACTAAATCATATGTCGCAAGCAAAAGATATATGAGGAACCACCACCTTCTACCTTATTATAAGCCACATCATGTAGTTGTGAAAGAAGACAGTTCTACCACCAAACTACTTGTGTTTAGTGGTTCAGAAAAGACAAGTTCTGGTACTACACTGAATGATGTATTGATGGTATGAGCTGTGCACCAAGAAGATATTTGTTCAATTATCCAGAGATTTAGAATATACACAAAATAGCTTTTTGTGCAGATATTGCAAAAATGTACAGACAGATTATAGTAGACCCCAAGGATACACAGGATTCTATGGAGAGAACATAAGGACAGACCGGTGAAGATTTATGAATTGAAGACACTGACGTATGGCACTTTATGTCCACCATTCCTAGCTATTAGATGTTGGAAACATCTGCGCAGGACGAAGTCCAAAGATTTCCAAGGCCGACAGAAACATTCGTAAGCGATTTCTATGTGAATGACTTGATTAGTGGAGCAGAAAATGATAAGGTTGCAATCCAGTTGCAAGAAGATTTAATAGAGCTGTTGAAATCGGGTAGATTTTGGTTGTGAAAATGGTCATCAAGTCACTCAGCGCTTCTAGAAAGACCCATTACATGAAAGAGAAATGAAAGGTCCTTTAGTATTTGCCACTGATGATAATTTGAAAACGTTAGTTCTACTGTGCAACCACAAAACCGATTAAGTTTCTATTTTCTAATCATTTAGAACAATGCAAAGACGCTTTTAAATGGACTGTATGAGCAGATATTGCTTCAATATTTGACCCATTAGGTTTACTAGATCCAGTAATCGTATTTCACAAGTTAAAATTTAAATAACGATGTTCACTAACATAAAATTTAAAATTTTAACCAACAGTGTTCACTAACATAAGGAGAGATCTCATTGTAGCTGCATCTTTGTGTGTGCACTTAACCATAGCTAAAGTCACTTGCTAACATATGCAGAACTCAAAGGAGATAAGGTGAGCGCACATGATCATGCGAACATCATTAATAGCTGAAGAATGAGACAGAGTTTGCACATTCAGTATTAAGTCAGTTAAATGTTTGGTTTAGTTTTTCAGTTTTATAATTTTTACTAATATGCTATTTATTTTGAAAGACAAAAGAATAATTTGTTTCTGTGGTTATGGTTGAATATCTTTAAAATTAATAGATATCTTATGCATGGAAAGCATACGGCTTGTGATATATTTTAACAAATTAAAATTTAAATAACAAAACAAAAAGACCATAGACATACGCTAAGAATGAGAACCCAGGTTGTTGTAATTATGATACATGTGTTTCACTGCTCAGATACCATGCATACAAGTAAACTTAAAGGCATCTATCTTCCTTCTTATCGCATGGCTTTGAAATGAATACATATTGGTATTAAATTGAGTATTACGAACCCTGCGTTAAATGCTTGCTGAATCGAAATTCCTCCCTGGCTGTTGCTTATTTATTATGTTTTTGACTGCAGAGTTTTTTTTAAATATGTCACAACACAAATTTCTTAACAGGTGTTTGTATTTTAATATTTTGTGTTTGAATATTTCCACATCTGTTACATGGCTTCAACAAGCAACCTTATAACCTCACTTTCACTAGAGAATTCCGTGAATGTTAATAAAGCTAATTTGTATTCTGTGTAATGTTTAAAAATGTGTAAGAAACCTTCATAGTGTTTCTCAAAGCCAACAATCAGCAGCAGGGTCTCCAAGTTAAGCGTTGAAAATAAGATTTACCACCTTGAAATAACATATAAAAGTGCAAAAATATGATACATGTAACAATTTCTCTTCAAGGGTGGTGTAGTTCAGACTTAGGAAGTCAGAGTGAACTTCGTAAATAAATGGAAAAAAAATCAGGCTCTCAGCTTGCATGAGATGCCTCTTTACTTAAGTGGTACAGGACCGATTAAATAGCCATTTGTGACTTTAAACTTATTTGTATTTAAAAAGCAGTGATGTACAATCAAACTAAAATTTTTAAGTACGTATAATAAAAATCCAGAAAAATTATTATTATATTTTTCCCAAATTTCACAGATGCATTGTCTTGGTTTCCAAAAACGTTTTTGTGTAATTCATATATGTTTGCTTTAGACGTTACTTCTATTAAGTTTGTTGTACATCTAATTGTATTACTGCTATGTGTTTTTGAACACATTCAGCACATATTTGTGTGTGTTATACCCTTGTTTATGCGCATTTTGCTTTTGTTTCCTCATAGAAAATGCACATTACTTAGTTTAGTGTTTGGCATCCATTGCTTTTCGAGTTTGTTCTCTTACTTAAAATGCACATGTTTGTTTGTTCAGTGGCGTAGCCTGATTATCAGACTCGGCTATGTACCCCAACGTGTATTATAAAATTTGTTAAAATATGACGCAATGTAAACAGAATTGCCCATATCAGCATACTTAATCTCAGCTAGAAAACATATAGTGTAAACAAGATATTCTTAATTCATTTTAAATTACCTAGTAAATTCATTAACGAATGCTGAGTGCACAGGAAGGTAGTTTAATAAACATAATTTAGAATAATGATGTTTATAAAATAAATGCTATTCACTCACCTTTAGTTTAGCCTACTTCTTGTAAATGAGCTGGATCCTCCGATTTTTCTGAGCAAAAACATTAATTATGTCATCTGAAATAAAGGTCGCGAAGGTAGATCTTGTAGAAGCTTGCTTTCGATGTTCATGAGAGCAAGAGCTGAGAGTCTTTCTTCATGCTGAGAGTTAATTTAATTCTTCTCAGGCAGGAAAATGATCTTTCTACTGAAGCACTAGTTGTTGGTATAGTCAGGATCAAAGTCGTCAGTTTGAAAGTTTCAGGTAACACTGTAGAAATCTCTATTGCCCATATATATTGGTGAAGCTCTACGACACTATTTCTTTTCATATCAGGATCACCATAAATCACACACAGCAACAAAATAAAAAAAATGTTCCATAATTAATTTTAAAACTTTCAAATGCCTCCTCCGGGAACATTTTTTATTTTGAAGTTAGAGAATTGTGCATGGTCAAGAAGACAGAGGAACTGTAGCTTTGAAATTTCATTAAATCTCTGAGATACGCTTTGCCCTACGGTATCAACAGTTTAAAAAATCAATCGTCTGCAGTTGAATTCATCACTGCTGGTGCCGGATATACTGCCAAGACGAATTCTGTTTGCTTGAAGTTCACTATCACTATCATTCATTTCCTCCCAAATTCCGTCAAATTCATACCTGTAGCTATGCAAATATTGTTTCTAGTTTTCTAGCATTCTATTGCAGTAAGCAATGTCTGTAAGTTTTTTCTGGAGAATTTGGAAGAGAACATAGAGTACTGGAATATGTTAGCAAAAACTTCAAAAGGAAATTAAAATTTAAGTATTTTATCCTGGTTTAATAAGTCCCCTACACACTTAAGAGTGTCCTCGTCCCATTCAGAGTCTTGATTTTTTACTACTGTCTCAAACAATGTTCGATATCAGTTTTGTGTTCCTTAATTGTCCGAACTAAACGACCTTGGAAATTCCATCGAGTCCGAGGAACAGTAGGAATTCTTTTTTAACGTGCATATCCAAAGCATGAACTCTCTTTGTCGATTTAGAAAAGAATGTTCCAAAACCTGCTGAAGAGACAAAGAAGCTTTTAACTGCTTTGATAAGACTAGCTGACTGCGGCAGCACAAGATTTAACTGCTGAGCATAGCAGTGAACGAATATGGCAGATTTGCAATGTTCTCCCAGCTTCGATTGCAGTCCATTGTGTTCCCCTGCCACACTGCCGCCCCATCATACGTTTGGGCAATTACTTTATTTGAACAAGTAAAGTCGTTAAGAATGGACCAAAGGAGAATCTGCTTTTCTGTCAGAACTCACATCTGTAAGCAAATAAACCTCTCTTCAACATTTCCTCAACAATTATGTATCGAAAAATGGTAGAGAGTTGCTCTTTACTACTTATATCTAATATCAATGAAACAAAGAAGGCGTCAGGAATTTCCTTCTTAATTTCACGCGTCATGACGGCACTCACACTTGAAATAGTCATTCTGAATATCAGTTGAAGTTGCACGAAAAAGATTTCCAGGTGCTATTTCAGAGAGGTGCCATATATTGCTAATTCAATATAGTTGCGTCTCTTTGTAGATCCTTCATTCTCATTGTGGCCACGAAAAGCAAGTGTTTGTTTTCCTAAAAAGCATACAGCCCGTACAAAATGAGAAAGTAAAACTCTATTCTTTTCATTGTTATGCTGTTCAATAAGAGCTTATACTACTATTGAATGAAAATTCTATTCTAAGAGTTTTCCTGAAAGCTTTCAGTTGTTTTTACATATATGATTACAAGAATAGTTGTCTTTTTTGGCTACCTTATAAAGTTATTTATATCTTCATAACCGTTGGAATTCCAGATGCACTTTTCATTTGAAAAAAGACATGACCAACAAAACAGTTTGTTTAAGGTTTTACAACCGCACAAGCCATGACTCACTTTCATAAACTTTGATATTGAAATGCCTTGCACATTTTTTAATGTTGTAATACTGAATAAATGCTTTGGAGGACCTACTTTAATTACATCTTCCTTTTTTAGAAATTTACTGTCTCGAAGTTTCTTACCGTGAGTTTGTCGATCACACAAGTATTTCCATTTTCGTTGCCACAACAGCACTGAAACAATGCATTGTTTGCTATTGTAGTTGTTATCTGCTTTCTGACCTGTGGGATGCACACTTCCTGTGTACATACCTTTCTCCCAGAACTCCGCAAATCTTCACCTGTGTTTGCTTTGATAGTGAGTAACCAAGTGTCCAAAGCACACTCAAATATTCACAATTGAAGAAACACGCATACAAGAAACAAAACAACTCGCGAGTTACTCTCTATTCACGTCTGTAAATGCAATAGTATGAGCACGATTTTTAACACGAGATGTATTCCAACTCAGTACATACCATGGATCAAGCACACAACGCCAGTTTCCTCTAGCTGACAGCAGGTGCCATTGATCCGAGCTTTATTTCGATACAGACTGGCGCAAATTCAAACAAAATTATTTAGTAAAGCTTCATTTTTAATAACATTAAAACGAGTGCGTATCACAAAATTATAATAAACACCGATTTTGCCACCAGTTTGAGAAAGATTACAGGATATGCAGTACATCTCTCATCCATTGACGCTACGCCCCTGTGTTTGTTCCACTTTGTTTAACGTTAAGTGAGTTGGTAGTTCATTTAAGCATTTCGTGCCATAATTGTTGTAAATTACCATTTTGTCACAATTTGCTTTTGGGAAAATTGTCATCATATTCACTTGAAATTCAGCAATGTTAATTCAGTTTGTTGTAGTGATTGTCAAATGTTTACAAAGTGGGTTACCATATGCTCTTCGAACAACATTACAATAAACAATAGTCCACCTCTGTGGTGTGTGTGCCTCACATTCAGGCTGTCCCGAGTTTGTATCTCGGTTAGGGTGAGATATATGGATAAGGTTTTTTTCCAGGGTTGATCCAATAGTCAACAATATCTTGGAAATGATTATTGCCACAGCAAATGTTATATATCTACTACTACTACTACTACTACTACTACTACTACTACTACTACTACTACTACTACTACTACTTATAATAATAATAATAATAATAATAATAATAACAACAATAATAATTTTATTGGAATTAAGTTTGTACAGCAATAGACAAAGTCAGTTCCACATTTACAATTGATGATTACTTTATCATTATTTACACAATTGCAGTATATGCAGTCTTTATCTATTTCACTAGTTAGCCTATTTAGTCAATATGATTTACAAAGAATTCTAAATAATAAATAGGATTTTTTTAAGAAGTCATACAGTTTGTGTTTAAAAATGTTAAGTTCTTTGTTAGATATTTCAAGGAGGAGGTTATTGAAGTCTGATACTTAAAACATCATAACTGTTTGTTAGTTTAGCTAATCTATGATATCGTATATCAAGGTGCCGTTTGTTTCTTGTATTATACGAGTGTACATTATATCTATGCTGCATATCAGGAACCTTATATTTATGTATATCAATACATAGTATATATACAGATTTACAATGGTAAGTATCTTAATTTTCCTAAACAGATGTTTGCAGTGAGCTGCTTTAGGTGAGTTTGCTATTATTCTTATAACTTTCTTCTGTAGTATTAGAAGATCCTTAACATACGTACTGTTTCCCCAAAGTAAAATACCATATGAAATTATGCTATGGAAGTAGGCAAATTATGCAGATCTTATATAGTTATCAGGTACATGTTGTTTAGGGCACCTTATCAAATATATAACCCTGGACAGTTTACGGTCATGTACTTTATGTGTGTTTCCCAAGATAATTGGTTATCAATAAAGATAACTAAGAATTTAACATTCTCCCTATAATTTTTAACGTGGATGCCTCTCAAACTGAATATCTTTTGCGTTTTATCTTCAGTTAATAGAAAACCATTTGCACTGAATCACTCTTGAGGCCTGATGTAAGGCGTTCTCAGTAACTTCTTTAAGCAAATTAAAATCTACGCTAGAGCTAAAGAAGGTAGTATCATCCGCAAATAGAATGGAGTTAGCCATTACATGTGTTGGCAAATCATTAATCATCAAAACAATAATGGATCCAGAACCGAGCCCTGCGGAACGCCATGTTTAACCACAGTTTTGCTAGAAAATTGTCCCCCTGAACTGACTACCGGTTTACGACCCGATAGGTGGGTTTTAAAGAAGTTATATCCTATGCTCTTAAGGCCATACATGTTTAATTTCTGCAGTAGAATCGTATGTTTTATACAATCAAAAGCTTTGTTCAGGTCACAAAAGATGGCCTGTGCAAAGGTTTTTCCTTCAAATACCTGCAATACTTTTTTATCAAGGAATCTACTGCATCAGTGGTAGATTTAGCCCTTCTAAAGTCAATTTACATGGGCTAATTAAGTGCTTTTCTTCAAGATAATCATATACTTGCAATTTTACCACTGATTCCAATAGTTTTGAAAATAAGGGACCAATCGAGATGGGGCGACATCTAGTAGGGGAATCCTTGTCACCCGTTTTGTACACAGGAATGATCCTTGAAAGTTTTAGCTCTGAAGGGAAAATTCCCTTGCTAAGACATACATTTATGGAGAACGTAAGAGGTTTAATAATATCATCAATTACTTTTTAATGAGGTTATTAGATACACCATATATATCTTTAGTTTCCGAGGATTTAAGTTTTCTTACAATATTTTTACAGTGTCAGTAGCGACTTCTGCTAGGATGAAATTACAACTTACAGCAGAAATGTCATGTAATTTATTATCGGAGACTATCTTATTACAAGTTTTTTTGCTACCGATGAGACGAAATACTTGTTCTACTCCTCAGCTGTTATAGTATGATCATTCGCATTATTTTTTGCTACTATATTAATGAGCTTCTTTGCATTTATTGTTTGCTCCCTCTATTTTCTTTAGGTTATGCAGTTTCTTTGTTTCATTTATGGCTAGTTTATATTCTTTTCTGATCTTAGGTATGTTAATTTTGTTTCTTTCGTTTTCCCCTTCTGTTTATAGCATAGCATAGCATAGCATAACCAATGAGTTAATTTTACTTAGTTGAGGTGTATACCAATTTGAAAATTTTGAATGTTTGTTACTACCGGTACTATATGTTGCACTCTTTAAGAGGTATGAACACATTGTAAATGTTTAAAAATGCACTCGTAAACCTTTCAAATATTAAATCTGCTGGCGTATGATGTACCACATATTGTTTAATTAATAATTCTGACCAATTGGCAAAGCTGAGCATCTGTCTAAGATTTAATTTTCTCATCTGTTATTGGTCTTGCTACTACTGTTTTTGGTCCTATATTATTATCAATACTTATATTATGAATTTTTACCTATACATAAGAATGATCGGAGTACAGAAAATCTATACTTTTGATACTAGTTTTATCTATATTGGTGTAAATATTGTCCAAACATGCAGACACCCTATAATGTTTGTTATTTACACACCAAAGGTTATATCGTTTTAAAACATTTATGTGTACACTACGTTTGTCTACAGTGACATCAAAATCTGCATTAATGTCGCCACCTATCACTATCCTATGCTTTTTGTAGTTACTTAACATATTTAACATTGTGTTTAGTTTATCTAGAAATACCTTGTGATCTCCATTTGGTGATCTGTAGAGAGATACAATAATAATTTTGGGGCATTCTAAGGTGTTACCTATTGCTTCAAAGTCCATTTCATCACGAAGATAACTAAAATCTAACTTTTTATACCTGGAGTTGAGCTCCTTGTTAATATAAACTGCTACCCCACCATGTATGTGTATGGTTCTGCAAAAGCTGTTCGCTAGATTAGATTGTATTCTGTGAGTTCACTAGCAGCCGTAAAGGCTTGTGAACATAGAACATGTCAAGGAAATGTACAAAAATTACATATAAACATAAATATTACACAGAATATGGAACATTTGAAATAAAATAGACACATACTATATGCGTGTCAAGGAAATGTACAATAAAGTTACATATATACATAAATATTATTACATATTATAATAGTCTTTCAGGTGATTAAATTCTATTTCAGCTTCATTGCACCGGTGTTCACTTATACATATAACATTGTACATATTTTCTTTGGCATATTCATCTATAAAATTCTGCTTTTTCCATGAATCTTGTAAATTTATATATTCTACTTTTAGTACATATTTTGAGGTATCTACCCTAACCTTACTTATACTACTCAAATTATATAAAGTGTTAGTCCGCACAAACTGGCATGATTTAGTTACATGAGATTCTGAATGACTACTTCTGTTTACCCTCAGAAAACAGTGCTTGTATCATTGCTTTGATAATCTACACTGTATACAACTGATGCCCGATGGTGCACTTTGTTTGATAATTTTGGTTAGTGTTTCTGCTATTTCCTTCTTACCCCACTTGTTGAAATGCTGGCCATGTTTGGTGTACATTGCCCTATTACACTTATCCACTCTTAACACTGCCACATTCTTGAAATGTTTACAAATGTTATGTATTTTTGTATTAGCACTCAATATTTCTTTGTTTACACACGAACACTTTGGCAGATCATGCCTAGTTGGAAAGTTCATGACTGCCACATTTGTGTGTCAGTGTTGCAAGAGTTTTCTTTATTACTGTTGTAGCCTTCGCAGTTTCATTTCTTGACCAGTCATTGGAGCCTGATATAATAACACGGTCCTTCGAGGTTAGGTCTTTACACTCTTCAATGACTGGCTCTAGTACTTGTTGAGTTGTTACACCAGGTTTCACTTCCCCTAATATCTCAAACGCTTCACCATACACTGATTCAGTTACTGGTGTCGCTATTCCTCTTCTATGGCTATCACTGTATAGTTTAATTTTTACCAAAGATCTGTTTACTTTTGGTTTCGTTATAACTAATATGATTTTCCGGGCTGTTATGCCGTGGTCTGCTGAAGAAAGATTTCCCAGACGTTTCGTCCACAACTGCGGTGGACATCTTCAGTGGCGCGGACGAAGTCTTCTCGGTGAAAGTATCGCAGCGTCTGATGCGTTGGCTTTTTTTTTCGAGTGGAGGAGAAAATGATTTATTCACTTACCCCAGCCCCGATGGGAGTCGGGACTGAGAGTGTGGGAATCACCAATAGTCGGCATACCCACTAAAAACTCCTCCACCGGAAGAAATAGGGAAGAAGGATAAAGATGTATTCGGGAGTGATGATGTGGCTGTACCGCTATTGCACCAGCGCAGTCGTGGAGAGGATATATTGGCCGGCCGCAAGGGCCCAAGCCAGGTGTGGAATGGAGCCTGGACGCAAGCATGACCTAGGCCCTACTTGCGCCCTAGGAAAGTTCGGAGCGAGGAGTTGAGAATTGAAGCATTGTGTCTCCGGATGGAGACCTCGTCCACTTCACGTGAATTAAAGTGCACTGGTCTGCTGTCCTGAAATTAAGGGCAATGTCATTAGTGTTATGTGGTAACATTGAATTCATATTAATTGCTTGGACCTCAGGCCGTCAACACCAGCTAACCGGTTCTTGGCGGCCTTCAACCCCGTCGTCAACCTGTAAGAAATTATTTGGGTGATTATGTTATTCTTTTGGCTGCAAAGCCTCGTCAATGATCAATAAATTGATGTGCATTATGATTACATTAGTACTTAGTGATTATGTTATTCTTAGGCTGCAAGGCCTCGTCAATGTTCATTAATATTGCTTAGCATTACGTTTACAGTAGTACTTAGTGATTATGTTATTCTTAGGCTGCAAAGCCTCGTCAATGATCAATAACATTGATTGGCATTATGTTTACATTAGTACTTAGTATTTATCTAGGCTGTGAGCCGTGTCAGTGTTTAGGAATAGAGTGGTGTTTGAAGTCATTTCCATTAGCAATGCCTTGGTTGATCATTGATTGCCCGCCTGCAGCGCAGCCCAACCAATCCTGGCCCAGCTGCACTCAGACGTCACCCTGGTTGGGGGGCCCCCTCCCCCGGGACCGCCTTGACAAAAATGTGCAAGGACTTCAAGGGCCACTGTAGTCTAGTTAGACAGAGGGCGCCATTGCAATGGCTAGTTCACTGATAAAGTCTTTGGTTACGTTACCAATAGGGCGTCTAAGTATGCCTGAATATTTACCTCTGGTTCCCCCAGGCCAATGTGTCTATCGAATAGCGATAGCGGTCTTTTGTGTTTGTCCCTCTCGTTGTTGTAGGCTCCTAAATCGCGGATGAGAGGGTTATAGTTCTTGCCCTTTCTAGCATATAAATTGAAGCTTTGAAGCTTTATGAATTCCTCAATCGAGTGCAATTTCAACTCGTCGTGTATGAGGTGTGCAGGAGTGACCTGCGGGAGTTTCGCTATTATTCTTAATATTCTGTTTTGAAGGGTTTGTAGCCTGTGTAGGTGCGATTTCGCAGCATAGCCCCAAACCGGGGCTGCGTACGTCATTATGGGTCTTATTAGAGTTTTATATATCGTGAGACCCATGTTTAATTGAAGTTGGCTATTAATGTTAATGACCGGGTAGAGTTTGTTAAGCTGGCCATTGGCCTTTGCCCTTACGCTATTTATGTGTTGTTTCCAGGTGAGGCCTTGGTCCATAGTTACGCCAAGGTATGTAACCTGGTTCTTCCATTCGGTCCTTTCGCCGTTATATGTCAGTGGCGGTTGTGCATGCCTTGGTAGTCTATGCTGTATTCTCTTGGTAAAAATTATTGACTGGCATTTGTTGGTGTTTATTTTAATTCGCCACTTCGTGTACCATGGCTCGAGCTCGTTTAGGGCGCTCTGTAGCCTTTGGTGTATTATCCTAGGTTGCGTCGATTGCGTTACTAGCGCCGTGTCATCGGCATATATGTACTTCTCCGTACGCGTAAGTTCTGGCAAGTCATTTATGTATAGATTGAAGAGGGTCGGTCCGAGCAAACTTCCTTGAGGGACTCCCGCCCTGATAGGCCTAAGGGAGGAGGAGGAATCCTCCACCGTTGCTCGGAACTGTCGATTGCTAATATAATCTTTGATTAGGGCGATCATAGAATCTGCAAAGTTGTAAGACTTGAGCTTGTGAATGAGGCCCGCATGCCATACTTTATCGAAAGCGCGCTCAATATCCAAGAAGATGGCGCCCGTCGATTTATTTGTGTTGAATCCCTTAGTGACTTGTTCGGTTAGTCTTAGTAATTGGAGCGTCGTGGAATGTTTTGACCTAAATCCAAATTGTTCTTGGACTAGGATATTATTCTTCGTAATGTGTGAGTTTAGTCTTTTTAGAATTACTTTCTCTAATATCTTCCCGATTGTGCTTAGAAGGCTTATTGGCCTGTAGCTGGAGGGTAACGCTAGATTTTTCTTTTGTTTCGGGATCATTATTATATTGGCCACCTTCCATTGTGGCGGAAATCTACCTTCATCAAGGGAGTAATTGAATATTTTAGCTAGGAGCAGCAGCGCTCCCCGTGGAAGAGTTTTGAGTACCACACTGGGTATTGAATCCGGCCCGGGGCCCTTCCTATTGGGCAGGTGGGCGATTATCCAGCTTATTTCGCCCGCATTAGTTTTTCGCATTTTATTGTGTGTAAGCGAGTAGTCTGTTCCGTTTGTTTCATTTTCGATTTCTTGCGTTCGTTCTTGGTTGCCTTGCCCTACTACTGGGTTTGGCCTGAAGATGTTTTCGAGGGCCGCAGCAAAGACATCAGCCTTGGCCTGGGGGGTTTCGGCTATCGCATTGTTTAAGTTATTGATTAGAGGCGGAATGTTGGTTTTAGTGCGCGTGAGGCATTTCGCTATCCGCCAAACCGGGTTTGACTGCGGGTTGAGATTTTCTAACGTTTGGTTCCATTGGTTCCCGATATACTCCCTAGTCCGAGCTATAGTCTCGTTTCTAGCTTGAAAGTAATCTTGCTGGTCAATGGGATTTCTAGATCGCTGCCATTTACGTCTGGCCCTATTACGATTTTGATGCAATAATTTAATATCCGCCGGATATTGGGCGTTAGTTTTTGGTTTGTATTTTAGCGGGACGCATTTGAGTGTTGCCAGTTTTATTGCTAAGTCTAATCTATCCACAGCAATATCTTGTGTTTCCGGCGAGTTAACTGCTAGCTCTGGTAGATAGTGGTCTACGGTGTTTTTAAACTCCTCCCAATCCACTTTATTGTAATTGAGCCTGGGAGGTTCAGCTTCAAAAGTAATTGGCATCGCCACCTCCATAAGTACTGGTAGGTGATCTGACGTAAGTTCATTTAAAACGTTAAATTCCACATCAAATGAGATATTCCTCAATAGTGCGATATCCAGAACGTCTGGTGCATGATTGTTGTTGTATGGAATATGAGTGGGCTCTTCTGGCCCTGATATTAGGTAATTTGTGCTATTAATATAATTTAACAGTTTTGTACCTTGCGGGTTGGGGTTCATACTGTGCCATAGCAAATGTTTACAGTTGTAGTCCCCTGCCGCTATGACCTTTGGACCTAGGTTCATGATTTTGTCAACATCACTGGTATCTACATCTCCCGGAGGGTTGTAAACTGATACTAATACAATTTCGGTATTGTAGGTGAAGAGTTTGATGGCTGTGGCTTCTAAACGATTTAGTACCGGCACATGAATTTGGTGATGTTTTATGTTTATTTGTACGGCAATTGCTGTTCCCCCTCCCCTACGGTCGCGATCTGTCCTATAAACCGCATACCCTGGGATCGAGAAACGGTCTATGTTCCCTAAGTGGGTTTCGTTCAATAACGCAATTTGAACGGAGTTGCTTTGGAGGAAGTCCGCAAGATCTTTACGTTTTCTACGTACCCCTCGACAGTTCCAGTAAATCGTGCGAATTTTATCAGTCCCTGCCATTGCAATGAGCGCGAAGAGTGTGGATGAGTTCCGTGAGGAAGTGCAGCGTCAATATTGGGTCAGTCCCTTCTAAGAATATTCCTTGGAGCCTTTCTAACTGTCCCTTCAAGAATGCCATGGAGACAGTGCATCCTGACCTTCCAATGTATTTCATTAGTTTGGCCATCTCCGTGCCTGTGTTTAAATGCTGTCTTACATCCTGACCGCGATGGGGGAGCGACTCTTGGGAAGGAGGGTGAGGCCCTCCTGCCTTCTTCTTGGGTGCCTGTGTGTTGGTGTGTTTCTGTGTGTTGCGGGGGGGTCGCTCTTTCCTTGCTGGGCCCTCCTCGGAGACAGGCCGGGGAGCCTCAGCCGCAGGGTGCTCTTCTACTGGGGCGGGTCGCGTCCGGCCTCTCCTATCTCTAGTGAGCCACCCTGCGTTGTGCATTTCTGCACCAGACCTAGCGGCAGCCTCTGCATAGCTTCTTGTCCTTCCTAAAGCCTGATGGGGTTGCGGCTGCGCGCGGTTTGTCGGCACGGATCTCGTGACTGCTGCGTGATAAGCGGTGCAACCGCGCCAAGTTGCACCGTGGCCCCTATGGCCGCATAGCACGCAGTTCCGTTCCGCGGGCGGAACGGAGCACGTTCCTGAGGGGTGATTCTGTGAGCATTTGGCGCAGACGTAGTTTGGGGACCTACAGTTCTGCTGTACATGCCCAAGCTTCTGGCATTTCGTACATTGTTTAGGCTCGGGATCGGTCCTATACCTTTCTACTCTGATCCTAAAGTGTGCCAAATATTTGAGGTCCATAATTCTATTGCTGCTTTCTTGGGTGTCTGCCACCTCGATGAGGTACATTGGCAGGAGGGTGCGACGCCAGTTGCGTTTGCGCATTTGTACGGCTCTAAGCGCCGTTATTCCTAAGAGTGCCAGGTCTTCTTTAAGTTCGTCCCCGGTGAGCTCGGCGTACAGCCCTTTGATTACAAACCTAGCAGTCCTATCCTGGGGGTGCTGGACAACGTGGAACTGTACGCCTTTTGACTTGAGGTGTTCTACCAATTTTCGGTAGTCACTCAAGCAGGACATTTTCACTGCAAAGTCACCGGAGTTTCTAGCGGTAGTGATTGTGTAGTTGTATTTAGGTGTGCAAGTTTTGTCGAAGTCGCGTGTGATAGTGTGTATGTGTAAGTTATTTGCCTGGCTCTTGTGTATTATGACCGGCGCAAGGTCTGACCTCTGTTGAGTTAGTTTATCTGTAGGTGGCGCTGGAGTGGCACTCTCCGTGGTCGTGTCTGTGTCTGGTCTCGTGTCAGTCGAGGTGCTGGCTACAGGTGAGGCTGGAGAGTTAGGAGTAGGTATCTTTGATGATGGAGAGGCTTGGGTAGGTTTCGGGGTAGGATTTGAGGTCTTGGGTTTGCTGGTTGAGGATTTGGTAGGGTTACTTCGTAGCTTCATGGTGGTCGTCTCAGTGGAAGAAGAAGTGGTTGCCTTGGAGTTACCTGCCATTTTGCTTGTAGTTAAGTTAAGAGTGTTTTAGTGCGTGTGTTCAATATGTAGTGTAACCTTAGGTGAAGCCAAGGGGGGCTTAAGCTAGATAGAAAAGAGGAAAAGAAGAGGGATAGAAAGAGAAAAAGTGCAGCTAGCGAGCGCTAAAAAGCACGGGGAGATAGAGGGCCGGACCTCAGAGAGGCGCTTAAGCAAGTCTTTCGACTGCTCGCTATGGCCGTACTTCCCCTACTCGTCTAAACTGTGGTGCGCACGCTCGAAGAGCTAGCGAAGGCTTTGGTTCAAAACCGCGGCAATGCCGAGCCGATGGCTTTGGTACAAGTATCACGGCAATGCCGAGCCGTTCCAGCGGTGGCTGCTTCTTTGCAGCGGACTGCTTCTTCTCTCTTGTCTGGGAGCTCCTCTAGTCGGTGTTGCTCGGTCCAGATCTCGAAGCGAAGTCCCCCCGTGTTGGCCGTTAGTGCCGCTCTCTTTATAGTGTGGGCGCTCTCTGCTGATTGGCCCGCTGGTATGAGGGGGCTGGCGCCGGCTGTGTTGTTGCTCTCTTCTGATTGGCTCGCAGTGTTTTTCGGTTTTGTATGACCTTTCTTGTTTTTGATGACTAGATGCCAGTTACTGTTGAGTTTCAATGCTTCTTCTTTCCTATTGAAATTATTGGGATGTTTATAAATCTCTATTGCTTCGCGTTGTAGCCGGGTATGGTAATGCTTTATGGAGGAAAGAATGTTGGTGTCCTGAAATCTGATGATGTGTTCGCCCTCGGCTTCAATGGCATGTTCGGCGACTGCCGATTTTTCTGTATGGCCCAGGCGGCAGTTCCTTTTGTGTTCGCTCAGTCTGGTGTTAGCGCTCCGCTGTGTGGTACCAATGTACACTGAACCACACGAACAGGGAATACGGTAAACACCGGCCGATGACAGGGGGTCTCGGGGGTCTTTGGAAGAGCGCAGTAGGCTGTTTAATTGTCTTGTAGGTTTGAATACTGTTTTGACGTTATGACGTTGAACTATGTGTTCAATACGGTCAGTGACATTTCTGAAATATGGCAGAAAGACAATGGACTTGCTTTTGGGTTGGTCCTGAGTAGCCGGTCGGGGCTTGGCCGGACGGCAGGCTCTTCTCACCTCTTGGACTGAATAACCATTTGATTGTAGAGCTGTTTCTAGGTGTCGGATTTCTTGTGGAAGTAAGTGTGGTTCACAAATACGGGAAGCACGGTTTGCGAGTGTCTTAATCATAGCACGTTTTTGTCTAGGATGGTGGTTGGAGTTCTTGTTAAGGTAACGGTCTGTGTGTGTGGGTTTGCGGTAGACAGTATGACCCAGCGTGCCGTCAGCCTTCCTGCTAACGAGTACATCTAGAAAGGCTAGTTGGCCATCCTTTTCTTGTTCCATTGTGAACTGTATACGCTGATTGATGCTATTTAGATGTAACAAAAAATCTTGAAGAGCTTGTTCACCATGGGGTCAGATGACGAAGGTGTCATCCACATAGCGGAACACCTTCGTCATCTGGCCCCATGGTGAACAAGCTCTTCAAGATTTTTTGTTACATCTAAATAGCATCAATCAGCATATACAGTTCACAATGGAACAAGAAAAGGATGGCCAACTAGCCTTTCTAGATGTACTCGTTAGCAGGAAGGCTGACGGCACGCTGGATCATACTGTCTACCGCAAACCCACACACACAGACCGTTACCTTAACAAGAACTCCAACCACCATCCTAGACAAAAACGTGCTATGATTAAGACACTCGCAAACCGTGCTTCCCGTATTTGTGAACCACACTTACTTCCACAAGAAATCCGACACCTAGAAACAGCTCTACAATCAAATGGTTATTCAGTCCAAGAGGTGAGAAGAGCCTGCCGTCCGGCCAAGCCCCGACCGGCTACTCAGGACCAACCCAAAAGCAAGTCCATTGTCTTTCTGCCATATTTCAGAAATGTCACTGACCGTATTGAACACATACTTCAACGTCATAACGTCAAAACAGTATTCAAACCTACAAGACAATTACACAGCCTACTGCGCTCTTCCAAAGACCCCCGAGACCCCCTGTCATCGGCCGGTGTTTACCGTATTCCCTGTTCGTGTGGTTCAGTGTACATTGGTACCACACAGCGGAGCGCTAACACCAGACTGAGCGAACACAAAAGGAACTGCCGCCTGGGCCATACAAAAAAATCGGCAGTCGCCGAACATGCCATTGAAGCCGAGGGCGAACACATCATTAGATTTCAGGACACCAACATTCTTTCCTCCATAAAGCATTACCATACCCGGCTACAACGCGAAGCAATAGAGATTTATAAACATCCCAATAATTTCAATAGGAAAGAAGAAGCATTGAAACTCAACAGTAACTGGCATCTAGTCATCAAAAACAAGAAAGGTCATACAAAACCGAAAAACACTGCGAGCCAATCAGAAGAGAGCAACAACACAGCCGGCGCCAGCCCCCTCATACCAGCGGGCCAATCAGCAGAGAGCGCCCACACTATAAAGAGAGCGGCACTAACGGCCAACGCATCAGACGCTGCGATACTTTCACCGAGAAGACTTCGTCCGCGCCACTGAAGATGTCCACCGCAGTTGTGGACGAAACGTCTGGGAAATCTTTCTTCAGCAGACCACGGCATAACAGCCCGGAAAATCATATTAGTTATAATTGTGACACCGGCCGTGAAAACCTACGTTCTTTTTGGTTTCGTTGTTTATCACCGCATTTCCTCACACTCACTTTACCGTTTGTTGCGTATGGAACTCTGCACTCATATTTTCATTATTTAAATATGTGTTAGACAAACCTACATAAGAGTAAGTATACTCAGTTACTAATACATCATAGTATGTACTTAAAATTATCCCAAGATAGTGAACTATATCCGGAATTTTATATGGTGGCAGTTGGGAATTGGGGAGAAAAAAAAATAATTCAGTTTCTCTTATAGGGCGCATACTAAGGGTACAACCGTGAAGCGTGCACCAGCATATCAGTTTTCTTGAGACCCGTCTGCGATTGCACTTTAATTCACTGGTGACGTCTGTTCGAATACCACAGAAGGCCCACGAAACCTATTTAGTAGTTTTGTAGTCTTGCCTTTCTTTCGAGTTGGTGTATAAAATTTTACCAATTGTCCAGTGGTAAATTTAAGTGCACGTCTTTTTCTATCAAAAATTTGTTTATCTCTAACTTGTCTTGGCATAATATTATCCTTTGCAATTTCGCGAGCTGTAAGAATCTGATCTTGAGTTTCTTTTACAAAGAGGTGGTCAGTTGTATATTTTAACTGACCATCCTCGGGTAGGGCAGGCTTACGACTTAAATCAAAAAGAAAGGTGACATTCAAGTTGATTCCTGTCGACTAGTATTATATGCAAAAGTAAGATGTGGTCTGGCACTTTCCAGTCAGCTTGTTTGGATGTATAATAAGAGATCATTATTGATGAAAGTTTGATTAGCTCTTTCACATAAACCATTACAAGCCTGATGATAACGCTGTACTGAACATTGACTTAACCCCCATTGATGTTATGTTACCTCACAGAAATACCGCACCTCGATCTGATAACAGCATGGCGGGCGCTCCATGTCGGCAAATTATATATTACAAAATAAATTGAGCTACATGTTTAATAGATCCATTTGGAATTGGCCTTACTTTCACCCAGCGACTGGCATGTTCAGTAGCAACAAGAAGCATAGTGTTACCTGATTGGACTTTATGAATTGGTCCAACCAAATCTATGCCCCATCTTTCTCGAACATGATGCACAGTAATTGACTGAAGACATGCACCAGGTTTAACATTTCTGGGACCTTTACGAGAATGCCAACTAGGACATCCTTTCACGTATTTCTCGATATTTGTTCTCATCCCGATCCAGTAACACTGGGAATTAATTTTTGCGAAAGTTTTTGTGAAACCTAAATGACCTGATAGAGGATCGTCATGGTAAGAAAATAGAGTTTCTGGTGTTAAGGACTGAGAAAGAACTAGCAAATGGCACTTTTTTCTATAAAGAACACCAGATTTTAAAATACATGAAGCTGCTTGGCGCTGTAGTTTAAGTGGCCCGCTTTCGAGGTCTTTCAAAATTTGGTGAATAGGTTTTAGCTTAGGATCACTCCTCTACTTTTGTACAACTTGTACAGGGGAGAGCAGACAAGTTATTAATTCGTCCATTTGTTCAAGCACTTCTGGCTTAGGCTCCTCTACAGGATATCGTTACAATGCATCTGCATCCAGATTCTTTGCTCCAGATTTATATACAATGGTATATTCGTACTCCTCTAGCTTCAACGCCCACCTCGCTAGTCTACCTGTGATATTTAGATTGCGCAGGTAGCATAGCCCACGGTGGTCACTTACAATATTTACGGGGTAACCGTAAGTATATGGTCGGAGATGAGTTAAGTAATATACTATCGCCAGCAATTCCAATTCGGATATGTTTATAATTTTTCTCATGCTAATTCAGCTATCTAGAACAAAAAGCTATGGGATGAAATTCTCCATTACCGAATCTCTAAACGAGAGCGACGCCTATACCTACATTGCTGGAGTCAGTTCGCAATTCAGTATATGCCCCAGCACGATAGTGGGCCAACACGGGAGCTGTCGTCACTGTTTTAAGTGTGTCAAAAGAGTCTTACTGTTCTTGTAACCATTGAAACTCCTGGTTTTTACGCGTAACATCATGGAGGGGTTGTGCAATAGAGGCACAATTGGACACAAATCGTCTTTAGAAACTAAATAACCACAATACACGGCGTATATCTCTTGCCGTTGTAAGTATTGGGAGGTCGGTAATAGCCGTAATCTTGTCTGCATCCTGTTCAATGCCTTTTTCAGATACCTCGAAGCCTAGAAGCTTTATACGAGTCATACCAAAAAAACATTTATCATGCTTCAGCTTAAAATTAGGTGCTGTTAATTTGCGAATAACCTCTTCCAAATTATTGAACAGTTCTGGGAAGTTGGAATCGAACACTACTATATCATCAAGATATAGCAAGGCTTTTTTTATATTTAAGGTCCCCTAACAGCTCACTAGCTGCTTAGGAAAAGAAACTTGGGGCATTTATGAGCCCAAAACTCACACGGTTGAATTCATACTGCGTTTCCGGCGTAAGAAAAGAAGTGTATTGTTTACAGTCTGCTGCAATAGGAACTTGAAAATATGCGCTGAGTAAATCTTAAGCAGAATACCAGCACGCCTTCCGTAAATAACTCAGCAAGTCGTCTATCAGGGGTAAAGGATAAGAAGAGGGAACCGTCACTGAATTCAGTTTTTGACAGTCAACACAAAACCGGGAGGAATTATCCTCCTCCTTAACAAGAACTTTTGGAGACGCCCAAGGGCTGTAAGATTCTCTGATAATTCCGGCATCCTCCATCTCCCTTACTGTAATTGTATAACTTCCCACTGGGCCTGAGAAACTCTATAGGGCCTTTGACTAATAGGTTTAGGATCGGAAACCTCAATTCGGAATTCTCCAATATTGGAAGTGCCTAAGTCTTGTAATTTATTCGCGAAAGCATGTAGGTATCGTCTTAATAATGTATGTAATTAAGTACGTTGTACCTGGGTCAGTTGTGAGTTAAGATTAAATGTTGCATCATCAATATCAACTGGATGCAAATCACCAGTTGTCCAGGTTGCTGACTGTACCAAAGCAACCTCATATGCAAAAGCTGAAGTAGTACCTGCAAAAATAGTTTTTGATTCAGCTGTATTATTGTGCACAGGAATGACGCCTTCGTCCTTAGCAATACAAAATACAGGTGCAATTTCAATATTTTTATTCTGCTGTAATCGCATGTTAGGTTCCAGAATGATTCTACCCATGGTATTAGATGGAAGATGAACAATAATATTCACTGATGTAAAAGGGGGTATTCGGATATCTTGAGCACAAGAAGCTTTATATGTTGGTTCCGGTTCATCGTCTGGTTATATTGTAATATGTGTCAATGGGTTCATCGTCTGGTTATATTGTAATATGTGTCAATGAGCAATCCACTAGCTGCAATGTGGTTTGACCGTTGTTTGGATGACGAACCGTGAGTGTAAAGTCTGCCGAAAAATAAGTGCTTTATAGCGATTTAAAAAATCCATCCCCAAGAGGAGATGCTGACCAAATTCTTTTACCACCAGGGTGCCTTCTGTAAAATCTACACCGCCAATCCGAAAGTTCAAGGGTCGTAGCATAACAGACATCTAATAAATTGTTGGCCGTACGCAAAATTATATACCACGACCTCGCCAATACGTTTGTTGTCCTGAATTACGAACCATAGTAGTCGGTTGGTTACGACTGACTTGCATCCTCTGTAATTGCCGTTGGAGGCCTCTAAACTCCTGGATCAAACGTGCTATAGGGTCAACTGGGCCCGAACTGCGTATAACAGATACCGAGTTAGGTGTGGGTGGGGGTAAAAGATCTACCCGCTGTCCAGCTATGTATCTTGCAGGCTCTATGCGGCGTACAGAATTAGTAAGCTCAGTCATAGTTTGGGGGTCCGCTGGAAGGACCTGTTCTAGCAAAGATTGTCTGAGCTCTCGCATGACGTGGAGTACTTGTTCTCGTTCCGACGTTGAGGGGTTTACTTGGTCACACAAGACTTGAATGTCATAGGGTTCGGCTAAATCTTGAATCCGTTGTCTTAAACGACATTCCAAAACATCCTTGTGGTATGCTTTTACAAATGCAGCCTGCAGGGCTGTCTTTAAATAGAACCACCCATGATTTATGTGTCATGGGGCAAATGTTTTGCAGCAATTCGCTGCTCCCTCTGAGATAACAAGGTAAATACTGCTTCTTGCAGTGGTCATCCCAGGCATTCGCTGCTGCGTTTGTTTCAAAATTATATAGGTAATTAGAAATATCTTGCCCGGGCTTACCCTAAAAAATTCAGGGTTTATAACTGGACTCACAAATAGGACTGCGTAGGAAAGCTGAGTTTTTATTGGTGTGATCAGGTGCTAAGGGACCAGATTAACTCGCCGTATAGGTCCTGATAATATCTTCAAGTGAAGAACTAGAATTTGAACAAATCGGAGGGGCAGGAGGTTATTGATTAGTGGCAATAGCAGCTAAATCACCTACACTAAGGCTTCTTTGGTTAACTAAAAAGTAACGTATTGGTTGTTGATCACGAATTCTCCGACTACCCCTTTGTTGGATCTTACACGTAGATTTGTGTAATTTAGCTAAATCAAAAGAAATAGCTTGAGCATCTTTTACTGCAAGACCATAGTTATTAATATTACCTTCCAAAGTTTGTTGATATTTTGAAATGAGTTTACGAATTTCGGTACTAATGGGGCTATCACTTTGAAGCCGAGCTAAGAAGTCCATATATTAAAAAAGAACGATTATAAGATCAACTAGGAGCAGAAAGAATTCCTGCAACACGTAAAATTAAATAACAAAGGCAAGAAACACTAGCACAAAAAAGAGAAGACCAATTGTTACCGCATCCCAGGTTATAATTCAGCTTTAGTGCCCAAAAGAAAGGTTAGCATACGTGTGCTTATACAAAAAGAAAATAAGGTACGGGATTGAAATCATACTTTTCCAAGAACTATCGAAAAGCTGGCGCCTCAACCATATGTCGGATTAGTAAGAAATGAGAGGGCCGGGATTGAAACCATATCCCTAGCGTTAAAAAGATGTGGGGACCGGCACCACCACCATATGTCGCAACTAGGGTTGAGACTGGGAGCGTAACTAGAGGGTAGAGACAACTCTTAATGTGCTTTACTAACCCTTATAAACAATCTGAATTTAGGAATGTTCCAATACAATAAGCTCCATATATAGAGACCAAACAAGTGTACACATCTTTAATTACACAATTACTTTGCCCTTGCGGGTCTTGCCTTAGAGACGTGTCACACAAGGTGAGGGTGCAAGTTGCAGCGCCTCAACCAATCAGCGTCGAGTATTCAAATTGTTCTCAAACATTCCTATTGACGCATGACAGTCCAGGGTGCAGCTAAGTTTCTGCAATGCTGCACGTACTCCCGCGGAAACGGATGTCATGGTAAAATCCGTAGGATTTATAGAAAGTGGTAAACCATCTTATCCTGTTACATGCTGTAAATTACTGAGCTCCACAAACCAAGAATGTGTGTAAAAATATGAATCTAGCAACTATCAGCTAAGAAATATAGGTTATATGATTCAATTCAAAAATAAAGAAATGTCTATCAAAATAAATGCCTGGAATGGATTTGTAAGCGTTCATCATCATATGTGACAATACCTATTTGCTTGGCGGTTTCGGGTGTGAAAACGTCTGCTTATACCAATGCAACCTCGTATACCAGTGCCAGAGTTGTAGCTTTAAACACCTCTGTGGGGCTGCAGTGTTGTTTTGAACTAGGACTTTCTGACTTTAGTTATTATCACATAGTCCTGGCACAGTGTTAATGCACGGCTCCAGTAATAATATATTCGTTGATAGTAATTGCAGCTTAACATTTATTTGAAAGGGCGTAGCTCTATGTCTTGTTCGCATGTTGCCTTGATTTTCGATTCCTGCGTGTCAGTTTGAGCGTGATCTGGGCAAGCGGACACTCTCGCTTTTCTCTGCATGTTACGGCGACCTCCCTAAGGTCTTACAGCGTCACCGTTATCACGCTATTAGCAGGTCCATAGGCACGCTGTATTTCTGTAGAGAGACAATGAGTAACAGCAAACTGTGTGGAAAACTGTTTCACTACCAAGAGCTGTTCTTTAAATTCTGTTGCACCCATCCGTAAATGTGCGTTAGTTTGATACTGCGCTGCAAGTAAATTGTTGCTCGCTGTTCTCAGAATAACCTTAGGGGTTATGCTTGCTTCTTTAGCAAGTTGTTACTAATAATGCTCACTGAGCTTTCTGTGTAAATTAGAATATCGATTCTTGCTTCTCTATTCCCTTTGCTTGCAGTGTGTTTGCGGGATTGATACTTCTATTATATTAGGTACTACGGCTCTTACGGGGATGAGAATTTATATCCCTCCTCCGCGTCTGACAGTTTGCAATGACGTGGCCTACTCGTTTACAGTACCACAAATAGATCTGGTGGAGACTGTCCTCCTCTGACTGTATACATTCCTTTTAATGTAGGGCGGGGGTCCGTAGTTCCTAGCAGGTCAACGTTGCACATTGGCGCTGGGGGATGGAGAATGGGGATTCGTTTTGGGACTTGTCACCTGTTTCGCTGGTTCTTCCAGTATTTTAGCCATATCTGCAATATGTATGTGGCGGCCCTCTTCCTGCACACTAGGGAAGATGACCTGTGCACTAATCGGGTCACACCTTTTCCCTGTCAGGTAGCGTGCTGATTCTATCCTGCGCACATATTGAACTAGTGCTTCTACCGATTGGGGATTATAGGGCTATGCTTGCTCTATTGGCGACGGTTTAAGGCCACAATGTGTTGGGCGCGTTCTGTTTCCAATATTCCGCAGTTTATCAGGTCACAGAGAGCTATTACGTCATGTGCGTATTGCTCCGTTGGTTCACTGAGATCCTACATCCTCTGTCTTCATTTGAATTTCATTATCTCTTCTTCTGCCGCGTGGTTGAAAGCAATTAATAGCACCTGCTTTAAAATTTCCCATGAGGCACTTGCATTCTTGCACGGGAATGTTCTGTACCAATTTAGCGCCGTATTGCTGAGGTAACAAGGCAAGTTCTGGGTCTTATGTTGTTCTGCCCATTTGTTAGCGCGTGCTATTATCTAGAACTTATGTAAGTAATATCCCACACTTTCTCTTGGTTTCCCTGGGTCTAACGAAAGGTTATTAACCTGTATTTGCTGAGCTACACCTGATGCAACAGAGTTGAGTCCGTTTTAGTATTAATAGTAGTTATGTCACCGTCCCCATTACTAATTATTATTTGTTTACCTAACCTTCTCAGCCCGGACTTGATGTAGGATAACTTTCCCGGAACGTAACCGTATTTGGTTTACAGTTTGAGCGTGTATCGCTATTTCGGTGGAAAACACTTTAAAATCCGTAATAATGAATTGAAATTTCAACTGTTCGTCCTGGGTAGCCGCTACTTGCGCGCATAAGTTTCTAACATCTTGTGAAACGGGGCTAGTAGGGTCTATAGGAATCATGCCAGATTCTGCTAAGCACTATAACTTATACCTATGTATTTACTATAGTAACAATAAACACAAGCTGAACAAGAAAGCCTACACTCAAAAGCACGCTCTTAACAATAAAGCATGCAAATCATGATGTAAGTGTGGGACGGTGGGTCCTACATAATGAGGGTCCTCTGGTGCTAAAATTAGTGCCATGAATTCACAAGTGATTGAGAGCGAAAAAGTTTCATTGCATTTGCAAACTGGGGGAGAGCTACATTTAACCACTCATTTTTATTGTAACTGTAACCCTGGTGCCTACCCTATAATTACACCCGGCACTTCCAACATTTTGTAACACCCTTTCTAGGATGGCTAGCCCCCGGGGGTGGTGTACACAGGAAGACTGATGGGTAAGAGCGGACAGGTATCGGGGGTTGGTCGGTAGGGCGTAGGCGGGTGCGTTATAGGAAGGGGCATCAAATAAATGGCCCAGGGGATGCATAAAACTGAGTTGTATTGATACTTAATGTACATAGTTGCATTTAGGGGGCAGTAGGGTTTTGGGTAGCCTGGCGGCCAGGACGAGCGAAAAATTAGCATTGGCGCATCTTACCCATACATTAGTGAGGTAGGTTTTATGCACTCATTAAAAGTTAACTTAATTATGACGGGGTTGTGAAGTAGCCCTTGTTGCTCAGAGCTTCGCCGTTGAGCCTGTCAGGAAATCCCAGTCATTAACACATACGGGGTATGGCGCACCCCAGTGACCTCGCCAAGGTCAGGGAACAATGGGAAATTCATTAGCTAAGCGACAGTGGTAATGTTCATGTCGCATTAGGAAAGTACAACGACGAACAGCATTTAGTGAAACGTATATGAAAAGTTATGAAGTTGAATAAGCGTGTGCACCCCGTAAGTGTTCCAAGACTAAATACCAAGTGTGGTATTTATCCAACTTTTCTTTTTGGAATATGCTGTTCACAGCCAGATGCGCGCGCACACAGACACACACACAGGACTTGTTTCCAAAAATGCTATATTTGGATTCAAGACATCTCAAAGCTTGAGTTTCCGGTGAAATTTCGGAATGGAATTTTTGGGTGGAATGCAATATTTCCCCTGTTTACTCTACGTGGCGGAGAAAGTAAATACGAAAATAAAAATAAATGTAAATATATATCTGACTCACCTTCTATTGGTTTACATATTTTATATCTTTGTTGTTTTTTCCATGCCGGATGCATGGGGTGGGCGTACAATTTTAATGATCACGTTGTTATTATATTTAAACTCGTTTATTTTAAATTTGAAAAAAAGATATTTTTGATAGATTAAAATATCTATGCAATGACATAATGTCGACAAGTGGAAGTAACAAAATTTTGAAAACGCCGTCGATTGTAATTACATTTTTTCTGCAGTGAAACTGTAAAATGTTTAAAATACTTGAATAAAGAGGAGCGTACCCGAAACTGACAAAATATTATCCTATACCAGATTTATATATAAGGATACATATCCACTGTCCTGGTTTGTTGCTAGTTTCTGTATTTATTACCATTGCAATGGGAAATGTAAACGTCTGTCTTCGTGGTATTTGATCAATGCAAATACTCCAAGTGTGGACGAATGTGTGGATTGTATAAAAGTGTATGTATTTTATTGCTATTCATTATGATTATATATATGCGTCTATTTATAAAAGTCAATTTTTTGGTATTCTGAGCGAAGAAGTATAGTTACCGGTTCAATTAAACGGTTTTTAGGGCTGCAATTATGAAGAATTTCCGCGCTGAAGGCCTGAAATAGATGGTGCATTAGCGCTCATGTCTACTGTTAAATATGGAACTAATACAGTATAGCCGTTTGAAAAGTGTTCTAGAGGAATGGAATGTCCTTGATCATCGCAAACAATACCTAAGCTATCTATTAGCGTTTGATAGCATCGTTTCCTTTGAAATATGGAATCACTGATTGTAAAGGTATTGGTTGACTCCTAACGAATTACTGACAAATATTTATGTTATTATAGATAACATTGTAAGGGTTTTCATCGGAAACATCGCTATATGCTTTATTTGTAGTAAAAGCTATTATTATTCTGTGAGGTACTCTGCCTACAAAAATATCGTTTATGCTTTTGCTTATAGTTCTTTATGAGATGTTAAACGCTTGAAAGTCTACTCCAATTAAGTGATATTTCGTATTAATTTTGTGAGTGCTTCTTAATGAGCTAACAGTATAGTGGGTAAAGGATATACGCGCTCAAGTGATAACTTATGGGGAGCCAGAGTTTTTCCTTTCCCAATAAGATGGAATTCCGGAGTTGGAGTTAATTTAATAGTTATGGATACGTTATTTAATATAAACTTATCCTAGCTGCGTATTTCACTGTATAAACGATCTATCAATCCAAACTCTTTACTTTCTTTTGTAATAATACCGTATCGCCTTTTTAGACCAGAATTTCCCTCGATATCATTCATTTTACCAGCACAATTAGTTTCCAAAGTGATGATTGTAACCATGTTTCCGTAGCATCGGTAGGATAGTGTAGCGTATGTGTGTGCATTGTCGCGTCGGACACATTATTGCTGTGTAGAATGACATTGTTGAACTAATTATACTGTTGGTGACTTGAATTCTCGTCCGACGCGCCATTTCCTTCCACCTCCTAGTCAGGGGGTGAAGGCACGTTGAGGGGCGAGCATCTTTGTCTGATAGCGTGGGTCAGACCAATAGCGTGAGTCTAGTGTATATCTTCAGAGTGTGTGGTTATGTGTAGGAATGCGTGGTCCGTGTGAGAGTGGAGCATCTCCCTTCAAATTTTGTCCGTAATCTTTTAGAAATAATGTAATGGCACCAAGGTAACTTTATAATAAACCAGAGTTAAGTGTGAATTTATATGTATTATGTTATACATATCCCATACATGCTTTAGCTTTGTGCAGCTAGGTTCCTGGTTCTCTTGGTTGCCACTGATGCTACGTCCCCCAATGTTTATGCTGGGGTAACTAAATTGAACATTTTAGCTGCAAAACTTTTTGGCCTCACCCCGGTAAATAACAATAATTGAACAAGCTTTCAAAATATGATTTGTATGGATATCCCGGTTCAGGTTGAGACATTGTAACGATATTTAAAATTACCTCAATTTGCAGAAAAAGAGAATTTAAAGAATTATCAACAAGCGGAGATTTATCAATAACAGGAGCATCGGCAGCAGGAGGTGTAAAGGTTTTATCACGTTTTGCTGTTTTGCAACGTAAACGTAATACTATGCATATACAAGATTCAAATAAGTAGCAGTGTTTCCTGCGTAGTGAAATATTAAAGGTGAATTATACGATATAGCATTTTGCGTATCAAATTCCGTAATATTAATGTTGTCCACACCTGTTTGTATCGGTTGATTGTCAAATATTTTAAACGTAGAATGTGTATAAATATTTGACATGATTTTAAGTGGAATATCTTTTCTCTTTTTTCTTCTTTTACGGTTTTTTTGGTGCGGTTTAACTGTAGAATGAACCTGTTATCTTTTTTTAACGTGGGTTTATTCCAGATCCTAACATGGAATCTATAGACTTATCAGCTTCTCTTTTAAGATTTTCAGTACTTTCTTTTAATCTTTCATCAAGCGAGTGTTTAAATTGTTTTCTTTTTGTTGCTACGTCAGTTAAAGCATTTGTACCTACGTTCAGAGCTTCTGTATCTGGAGCTTTTGCAGCACTTTTAAAAATTGGAGACACGAATCTCCATAATCCTTTAGCCACACCAAATGTACCGTGACTTCGAAAACGTTTTCCCTTATATAACAACAAATTTGGATTTTCTTCCCGTTTGATTTAAAAAAAACATTTAGCAAACTCGTAATGATTCATTACTTCTTTATGGTCTAAATGAAAGTAGAAACGCTGAAGAAAATCTGTCTACAAATGGTAAGAAATCCCTGCACCTGTTCTCAAATTTGTGTTTACAATGTTAAAATCATATTGAATTAAAGGTACCGAATTTTGAGGAAAGATTATTTTTTCCACTGCCAAATTTTATTATCCATACTTAGTTCTACGGTCATGCTTTCAATTATTTGAGCAAATGTGACACTAACCATTTGAGGACGTATTAGGTTGCAATAAACAAACATTTCGTAAGAAAAAGTTAGGTGTAGATTCATCAGATTCGATGCACATGAAGGTTTTGGAACGTTGGTTCCAAATTTAAAATTAATTACGTATTTCAATCAGGTGACAAATACAAGTTACGAACGCAATGTTTATACCTTTTTGCATAGATTTTACGGTTGTCGAATCGTCTATGTTACTTTTTGCATTTTCGTTTTTGAAGTTGCAGCATCTTTGACAGTGTCTCGTTTTTTGGTTTTGTATCTCTTTGTTCAGGTTTGCTATGGTCAGCGTGTGGTTTCTTGGGTTTGTATCTTCGTTTTCAGGTTTCTCTGCTGCTTCGGAATTAACGCTTACAAATCCTGTAGATGGGTTATATCAAAACAACCTTTTAAGGAATAAATTTTATTCTAAACGCGATTAATTTCATTCTGAAACAGTACATTATCAGTAATTGTAGATTCTCGAAAGTCATAACCAAAACACACTAATATCTGTTTATGTTACATGAACTCTATCTCTTTTAAAAAATTGTCCCTTTTTGTAATATTTACAAACATCGTGGGATATCTCATTTTTGTTAGAGCCACCTCCCATTCGCCCAGCAAAACCATCCACTGGAGTAACATGTTGCTAAAGCTGGATGTTGTGTTATTTTTAAAGTGATCCACGGACCCGTTACGGGTAAGCGAAATGGAAAAATGCTTCATATCATTGTGTTATTATATCTGATTCTTTTATCCAAGAATTAAACTTTGCAATATACCCTTTCCACTTCACCAGTACTTCTTTACTGTTTCCTTTACCTCTTTCGTATAAAATTTTATCTATCTTAAAGATTTATTGAGGTTGAACCTGTTGTATTTCTTCCGTGTAAAAGATACCGTCTTAATCTTCTCCAGATAAATATTGTAGTTTTTATACAATCGGCATACTTCTCATTACTGCTCTAATTTTAAATATTTCACCTGTCCAATTTTGTTCGTAGCGTTTATCAAATTTCATTTTAGTTGAGTTATATAGGAACATGATCGTCTATCTTATATTTATGTGGTTTGGATGTGCCTTTTGCACACAAATTCTTTCCATATAAATTTTCATAAATTAATATGTTATTTTTACATCTATGGGAGCCATGTTTATTGAAGTATGATATGAGCTATTATAAGATTTGAATAATTTAGGTAATATATCCGTATATTTGTAAGTATTTGCACAATTTTTCTTTTGCTGTACTATTGAATATCTACTACGCTAGCATTTTTGTAGTGTAATAAATGATTCCACGATTTGTTAAAAAAAAGTGTCGAAATTGCTTGTTAGTAAATTCTGTACTTTATCCGTTTCTAAAATATTTGAGAAATGTTTATATTGTTGAAATATGTGATCAACAGCTTTAGCAATTTCAGATTTACATTTTAAAGGTACTGCCCATGCATATTTAGAAAACACATAGATAATAACTAAAATATAAACATAAGGTTTGTTGTGATATTTTAATGTTATTCAGCAGATTTAAGTCGCTTTACCACTAATCGTCGATGTTCGTAATGTGATAATGTTTAGTAGGAAATCGTTTGCTTGCGTATTTATGAAAAGTTTAACTGTCTTGTCTTGTAAATATTTATTTATTTTACTTAAAAATGCCTTAAGCATTATAAAGCGTACTAACAGTTTAAGATCTGAATAATGGTAAAGTTTAGAATAGTATTTTTAAGTATTGTTTTCAACTTCGATTAAAGCTGCTGCTAATTTTATTTCATAGGATGCAAGTTGGAAAGTTTATATCTTATGTTAAGAGTAGGTCCAATTTTTATTTTTTTGGTTGAGATATCGACTTTGTTTTCTTTTTAACTTTGTTTTTAGTTTTCGCTTTCTGGTGGGATTCTGTGTTGTGATGTGTTTTGTTGCAATCTAAGTTGCGCATTCCATATATGCCTAATGTCTTTTCTAATGAAATTCTTCTGATATGTTTTGTTGTAATCTAAACTACCTATTACATATATACCTGGTGCATTTTCTGATGGGATTCGGTATGATGTTTTGTTGCAATCTAAGCTACTTCATTTATACTTAGTGTCTTTTCTGATGGGATTCTGTGTTCTGATGCGTATTGCTGCAATTTAAGCTGTGTATTCCATATATACTTTGTGTGTTAAAATTAAATTGAGTTTTATTTATGGACGCTCTTTAACTACTATAGTCCTTAGGATCCCATTCTATACTGGGTGTGAAAGACCGGCAATTTTCCTCAGAGGCCCATTTATCAGGCTTGAAGTTCTTTTACGTGCCATATATATATACGACCCCGGACCACCGACTTTACTTCCCTTCCGAAGGATGCCACCCTAAGGATTTTTACGCCCGAAAAAATCCACCACCTTCCGCCGGGATTGAACCCGTGACCTTGGGAACTAGAGGCTAGCATGGTAACCACTACACCATGTCTTTTCTGATGGTGATTCCATTCTGATGTCTTCTTGCAAGCTAAGCAGTTTATTCCGTATATACTCTCTGTATTCTCTGTTGGGGATTTTGTTGTTTTGTTGCAATCTAAACTGTTTATTTCATATGTACCTGGTGAATTTTCTCTTGGGTTTGGTTCGTATGTTTGGTCAAATTCTAAGCTTCTATTCCATATATGACAGGTGATCAGAAACTAAGCTTTCTAAGCCGATATTTCTGGAGTTTCGTTCGTTATAGATAAATTAGTAGTGTGCGGTAATTCTAATACATGCGGTTAGCCAACTCTGCAGGTGGGTACCCGGCACCTACAGGGCTAGTTGTAGGTAAACACAGATGGCGACACGTTTGAAAAACTAGTCTCGCGAAGAAATCCGCTCAGTTATTCGATTTCTGTGGGTGAAACATGTAACCGTGGCTGGAATTCACCGGCAGGAGGAAGTAGTTTTCGAAGAGGCTGTAATGTCCCTTCAGCATGCCGCAGAATGCTGTCGAAAGTTTGCCGCCGGTAGAGAAAACGTCACCGACGTGGACTGCAGTGACCGACCTAGCACGGCATCAACATAATTGATCACAGCTCGCATAGAAGAGCTGATTTAGGAGAAAAGGAGGATCACATTACGGCATATGACGGTAAAATTTGGAATGTCATTCGGAACCCTCCGTCACATTGTTCAGGATATTCTGCAGTACCGAAAAGTTGGTTGCGATGGGTTCCACGAAATCTGTCCATCCAACACAAGGAGAAACGTATGGGAAGCCTGCAAGTTTTGCAATGGTTCTCCAGGGAAGGGGATAGTTTTCTTCACCACATTGTAGGGTGACGAAACATGGATCCACCACTACATCCCAGTAGTAAGCGGTCGTTATTGGAGTGAAAACACCCCACCTCTGCAAAGACAAAGAAATTTAAGGTGATGCCTGCCGCCGAGGTGATGGTCCAGTGTTTTGGACCCGCGAGGGTGTCATTCTCGTAGAGGTTTTGGAAAGGGGCCACACAAGTGACCGCACCGATATTGCGAGACCTTGAAAAGATTGCGCGAAGCAATCAGGATGAAATGTCCTGTTTTTCTCACCGAGGGGTCTTGATCCTTCCCGACAAAGGGCGACCTCATGCTGCCCAGAAGACCACCACGCTGTTGAAGCAGTTTCGCTGGGACATCTTCGACAACCCTCCCTCCAAGCGACTTTCGCCTTTTTCCTCATTTGAAGGTGCACCAAGGAGGCCGACAATTTGCTTCAGACGAGGAGGTGAAATACCTCGCGACAACATTGCTGAATACGCAAGGACAGGATGTTTACTAGGAGGTAATATTCAAGCTCATCCCACGAAGCGACGAGTGTAAATCGATATGGAGACTACCTCGAAAAATAACTAATCTATATACTAACATTTCGCTGTATTGGTTGTCTGCAATAAAGTGCACACGTTTCACTGCAAGCTTTGTAACCTTAGTTTCTGATCACCCCTTCAATACCTGGTCCTTTCTAATGAGATTCGGTGTTCGTATGTGTTTTGTTGCCATCTCAGCTATGTTCAATATATACCTTGTGTTTCGTGTTGGGGTTCTGTCTTCCGATGTTTTGTTGCAATCAAAGCTGTTTATTCCATATGTGTGTGTATTCATACACCTGGTGTCTGTTATAATGGGAACTCTGCATTTGCTCTGATATGTTTTTTGTTGCAATATTAGCTGTGTGTCATATATACATGGTTTCTTTTCTGATGTGATTTGTGGCAATTTAAACTCTGTACTCGCGGTGTCATCCACTGTGTGTCTTCCTGATGTGTTCCGATGGGATTCAGTGTTCTGACATTTTGTTGCATTCTAAGCTGTGTATTATATATATTTCTGTTTCTATTCTGGGGTTTTGTTGCAATCCAAGCAAGTTATTCCGTATATATACCCACTGTCTTTTCTAATAGAATTGCGTTCCGATGTTTTTGTTGCACACTAAATTGTCTATTCTGCACATACTTGCTGTCTTTTCTGTTGGGATTGTGCTGACATATGTTTTGCTGCAATCTAGGCTGTACATTTCATAGATACTGCATGTCTTTTCTGATGGAATTCTCTTATGAAGTGTTTTGTTGTAACCTCAGCTATTTATTTCATATATATCTGGTCTCTTTTGTGATGGGACTGTGTCTGTATTCTGCTGCATGTTTTGTTGCCATCAAAGATGTCTATTCCGTATACACCGGGAGTCTTTTCTGCCGTATGTTGCAATCGCAACTGTCTATTCCACATATCCCTGATGTCTTTTGTGATGTCTATTGCTGTCACCGCTGTTTAATCCTTATAGACTTGGTGTCTTTTATGATCGGGGGTGATTGTTTTATCGTAATCTAAGCTATGTATTACATACATATGTATATATATATTCCCCCAGGGCCTACTACGGTAGGTACGGGATTGGCGCTCCCGAGCCACACACTCCATTGGGTTCCTCTAAGAGGTGAAAGGGTTATGCCAAACGCCCAATAAAATATGGTCCACAAACGTGTTTGACCAATTTCTAGTTACCTCCCTGAACACAGTTTGGCAGATACCGCTGCACGGGACGGAGCAGGGGAGTCGCAAGGGGTGACTGGGTAATGCGTAACTCACAGCCCCCTGAGTATCATGTAGGACTGTGTTCGTATCCGCTGATAAAGGTCAGTCCCGGGGAGGGGCCATTACATGAGCTGTTACACTCCTGAAGGCGATTGGGTCCCTCTATGTATTGGGATGTGAGACCCTAAGGTGAGCAAGGTCCAGGCCTGGACTGTCACCTAAGCTGGGGAGGCACCCAAGACATCGGAGACATTTCTAATGGTGAAGGATATAACCGCTATGGATCCTAAAAATCCAAAACAAACACCAAGGTTAGTGGAAAAGAAGTAGTCGAGTCTTGTGGTCCTTGCTACCTGGTTATTAATAGCACCGAGGAAGGAAGTTTACATCGGTGAACCCTTTTATAGTTCAAAAGGGTCTCGATAAGATTGCTGGTCCAGTTAAGTCGTGCATTAGATCCCGTAATGGCACGCTCCTGGTTGAAGTGCATTCAACAACCCAGGCGGCGAAAGTAATTAAGGTCAACATGTTCGGTAGCTATTTTGTTAAGGTCGAGATGCACAGGACATTGAACTCCTCGCGCAGTGTGGTAAACACACGTGCTTTAGATGGTATGACCAATGAGGAGATTCAATAAAATCTTGAAGGGCAAGGCATAACATCGGTGATTCGTGTCCAGCGGAAAGACAGAGGTGAATTATTGCCTACTCGTACCCTGTTCCTTACCTTTGATCGGGTAGATCTCCCTTAAGGGATTAAGGCAGGGTATGAAGTCATTAAGGTCAGGTCATATATACCGAATCCGTTGAGATGCTATAGGTGTCAGCGCTTTGGGCACACCAGTGATTTTTGTATCAATGAAACTATCTGCGTTAACTGTGGAGACGTCTCTCGCGATGGAGCATGCACATCAGCTCCAACGTGCGTTAGCTGCAGCGGTGTACATCCATCAAGCTCCAGAGAATGCCCCGTTTAACAGAGGAAAGAGCGATTCAACAGACCCGGGTTAGGGAAAGGTGTCCTCGGAAGTCCGCAAACTCCTGCGCATCCGTGAGCCCTCTTTCTCGAGGTCCGGTACCTACAGCAAAGTTGCAGATAATCCGGTACCGAGTCGGGAAATAGCAACCCAGACCAGCGATATAAACAGGGCCACTATTTCAGAAAAGACTCTTGTTGCCAGAACACAGCCAAAGCCTTCAAAATCAAAACCCACGACAGCACCAGCATCTGCCAAGTCCCTTACTGGAAAGATCCCACCAGTCAAATTACCAGCAACACCGCCGACCTCAAATAATAAGACCGGCAACCCTGTAGTATATAATGCATCACCAGTGTAATTCAGGACCAGTTATGTGGGAACCGACTTCCTAAAGGAATGTGATAAGTCTCCACCCAGTACACCTAAGGATAAAACAGATCCACGAGCATCTCCTCGGAGATCATCCTCTGAGGAATCTTCCAAGAAGGACTCAGATCGGCGGTCATCATCTTCGCCGATCTCAACTTCCAATCGGTCCGAGGTTCTCGAACCGAAATTTTCTATTGGGAAGAGTTCCTCCCCCGTGGAGGAGATGGAGCAGGAGGCTTCTGCCCACACTGTGAGAACGAAAGTGAAAAGGGGCCAGGATAAATCCTCCGTTAAAGGTGTTAGCCCGACATCAAAGAAAAAGAGAAAATTGATTCGACCACCGCTTTCCACATCGCAGTATGCTTCTACGATTAAGAACTTATCTCGTTATAATTCTTAGGCTATCCTACAACTGAACAACCGTGGAATTAAAACACATTGACCAGAACTTGAACTTTTGCTCAACAAGTATGAGCCTTTGGTCGTTTGTTTACAAGAGAGTAAACTCCGTCCGCAAGACAGCTTTCAGCTTAGACGTTATACCCTAGCGCGACGTGATCTCACAACGGAAGAGGATATTCCTGCGCACGGGGACACTATGATGCTCATCAGAGATGATATATTTGTGGAATCTATCCATACAGTTTAACATCCAGTCAGTGGCTGTAAGGATTAAACTGTAACTGCCATCTGTAACATTTACCTGCCTCCATCCGAAGACCTCTCGTTCATGGATTTAGAAGATCTAGTCTCTCAGTTACCAACGCCTATTCTGTTGGTGGGAGACGTCAATGCCCATTACCCTCTCCGGGGCTCAACTCGGGCTTGTGCGAGAGGTAAATTAATTGCTGATTTTTGGACAATAATAACCTAGCTCTTCTGAACACTGGAGAGCCTACATTTCTCTCGGACTCCTACAACGCTTCTTCACACTTGGTATTGCAGTTTGTTCACGACAGTTAGCAGTTTCCTTTCAATGGAATGTCATCACTGATTTACACTCTAGTGACTACTTCCCATGTCCTATTAATCTCTTAAAACAAGATATACGAGTATGTTCTACACGCCTACCAAAACGGCGCTTAGAACAAGACATCTGGAATCTTTACTTCCAGTTGGCTGTGTTCAATTACAATGGGCACGACTGTGTGGATGTTTTGGTCGAACATCTCACAGAGAAGATTCTTTCTGCTGCTGAACAAGCTATTCCACGGTCGACATCCAATCCTCGTCCATTTCCCGTCCCGTGGTGGACGGAAGAGTGCCGAAATGCCATTCGTGCTCGCAGACGTTCTCTTAGGGTTTTCCAGCGTCGCCCCACACTGGATAACGTAATTGAATACAAGAAAATGCGTATCCAAGTATATATATATATGTATATTATAATATAAAGGATAGCAAAAAGACATCATGAGCAAGTTTGTAGCTTCATTTAATCGACATACACCTTCCTCCGTTTGGGATAAGTTAAGGCGTGTGGCCGGAAGATCGACCCACATCCAAATGCTGGTCCTAAAAGAGCTGCAGGAGCTGCTGTTGATGCATTTGACATGGCTAACACATAGGCTGTGCTTTCGCTGAATTGTCTAGCTCAGATAACTTCGCCCGAATTCCTTCCTGTTAGGACTCGGTTGAATTTCAAAGTTTCCTATTTCATTCAGTAAATCTTGAAGATAACAATCGCCTCTTCAGCATGGCGGAGTTAGAACACACGCTTTCATCTTCGCGACTATCAGCACCAAGACCTGTTCGTATTCACGTACAAATGCTCCAACAGCTCTGTCCTGTAGGTAAGGCTTTCCTACTTGATGTCTATAATCGTGTTTGGGTTGATGTCAAGTTTCCATACTCATTTTGAAATCTGTGAAGGACCGTCATCTTCCGTACAGCTGCCGTCCTATTTCCCTCACCAGCTGCGTTTGCAAGGTCGTGGAACGCATGGTCAATGGACGGTTGGTATGGTGGTTGGAAGCTCACAATCTGCTGACCAACACGCATTGGTGTTTTCGGAGGCGCCGTTCATCAATGGACCACCTTGTGTCATTGTCGACACAGATCATGAACGGATTCATGAAACATTGTCAAACTGTTGCGATATTTTTGACCTCAAGAAGGCTTATGATACGTGTTGGCTTGCAGGGATACTACATTCCCTGCACGCCTGGGATATACGTGGACACTTACAACTGTTCATTCAGGAGTTTATGAAGGACCGCGTTTTCCGAGTAAGGGTCGGCTCGGTTTTTTCGAACCCCTTTGTTCAGATGAACGGGTACCTCCGGAATCGGTACTAACCCTTACACTGTTTGCTATAGCAATTAATTCTATCTGTAAATGTGTTTCTCCAGGGGTATCGTCATGCTTATTCGTAGACAACTTTGCCGTTTATTGTACTTCTCTGTGTACGCCGTTTTTGGAACGCGGTATGCAGCAATGCTTAGATAATCTCCAAGATTAGTTTCTAAAAACGGCTTTCGTTTCTCAACTGAGAATTCAACCTACGTGATCTTCTGGTGCCGTAGGAGACGATTACCACCTTCGTTCCGGTTCGGTCGAGGTTTACTACCATTAACAGATTCGACGAGATTCCTGGGATTGACGTTTGATAGGAAACTTAGCTGGTCATCGCATATAGCACAGTTGAAAGCGCGATGTGTCCGTTCTCTGAATATCTTGCGGATATTAAATGGCAAATCTTGGTGAGCGGATTGGACTATTTTGCTGCGACTGTATCGCGCACAGGTCCGATCAAAAATAGACTACGGGTGTATGATTTATTCCTCAGCACGACCATCTGTGCTGAGGAGATTAGATGCGGTTCATAACCGGAGCATTCGAGTGGCAATTGGTGCTTTTCCCACCAGCCCAGTTGGGAGTTTTTACGCCGAATCTGCAGAACCTCCTCTACGTCATCGGCGTGAAATCCCTTTGGGAAATTATGGCTGTGCGCTTAAATGTATGCCTCAACATCCAACGTTCGCTTTATTTTTTCACACTGCGCTGGCCAAACGGTATAGGAATAGCTTTATTTATCCAGGGCCTGAAGGTGTTCGTTTTCGGGAGGTTCTAAGAAAGCACGGCATTGGAATTTCTAACATGTTTGCTAAGGGGGAGAGGGTGTACCCCCCTTGGTTATTAGCTACATCTCACGTAGATCTTGGGATGATGGTATACCGGAAATCTACGATGCCTACGTTTAGTATCCGTTTTTGATTTTTTAGAATTTACATCTGGTTGCGGTGACCGAATTATGATCTACACCGATGGATTTAAGAGCACAAACGGTGTTAGATGTGCTTATGTTCATGGAACTCAACTCTATACATTAGGTTTTCATGATAGCACATCCATTTATAATACAGAGCTGTGTGCCATATACCGAGCTATTTTGCATGTGCGCCGTCAAAAATTGGGAAACAGTGTCATTTTGAGTGATTCCCTAAGTGCGCTTTACAGCACTTCGTGAGCTGTACAACTACCACCCCATTGTTCAGCGAATCCAGGATGCCCTCCATGTTTTATACGCTTCTGGCATTAATGTGAAGCGTGCTTGGATACCTGTTCACGTTGGCTCGCCGGGGAACGAACTTGCGGATTTGACAGCTATAGCGGCAACCACAGAACCCAGTATTACAATACCTCGGGTAACGTCGGAAGTCTTTAGGCTTGTATGGAGAGCGGTTCTGTGGTGTTGGCGCGAGGAGTGGTTAGCTCTCTGCGGAAATAAGCTTAGGGTAGTGAAGGGCATTCAATAAGCTGGGTAACTTCCTCTTGTGTACCTCGTCGTGAGGAGGTGATTTTGGCTCGGTTACGCATTGGTACTGCAATCTTTTTAAGGGTGACCCTGCTCCTATTTGTCCGCTTTGTAGCGAAGGTCTTTCGGTCCATCACGTGTTGCTAGTGTGTATTGCTCTAGCACATCTTCCGGACTCTTTGCAACTGCCGGGCAGAGGTCTTAGCGGATGAGAAGCGAGCGGTTGATAGGTGTTTTAATTTTGTTTCGAAAGTAAATTTCCAAATGCGGATTTAGTCATCTTAATATATGTTTTATACTGATCCGTTTAGTTTTATATATTTATATTTATTATGACTAGTGCTATATTTCTATATTGATATTTATCTCTGGTTTTTACTTGGATTTTATTTATTTTACTCAGCTTTATCTCTGGCCTTTGCCATGATATGGATTAGAAGGGCGCTAATGGTCTAGTTGTTGAGCGCCCTTAAACCAAACCAATATATATACACACACACTGGTGTGCAAAACCGAAGGACGAGGTGGGTAAAGTAACATAACAAATGAACTACTTGGTGGAAGTAACTGAAGGTACGGGAATATGTTACCAGAGGTCCCTCACACGTACACAGAAAGCTGGAGGTCACATGGCGTGAGCCTATAGTGCCAAATGTGTCTGGGCCCGCAACACGGGTCAGTTGACGAAACAGGACAAGGCGGTGTGTGGCAATTACGGTGCACTGTAATGGTGTTCTTCATTGCAACATGGCCCTTGGACACCATTTGCATGACTTCACACGAGGAAGAATCATCGGGAAACTGGAAGAAGGGCAAAGTGTGACGAGTGTTTCTCAGGAGCTTGGAATTTCTCACAGCATTTTTTCACGTGCATGGGGAAGCTTCCAAGCCACAGGCACTGCTGTCCCAAGGAGAGGTGGTGATCGAACACGCTCAACTACAGCAGCAGATGACCGCTACATGGTGCAACAGGCAAGAAGGGATCCACGACAAACGGCTGGTGCAATTGCAATCACATTTAACAGGACAGCTAGGCACGCAATCTCACCATACACAGTGGCACGTCGACTACACAGAGGTGGTTTCTCTGCCGGCGGCCAGTCGTTTTGTTTCATTGACATTCGCATATCGGCAGCACCGTTTACGATGGTCCCAAGAGCATCAAAATTGGACCAACGAGGAATAGGGTGGCGTGCTCTTCTCGGATGAGAGCAGATTGTCTAAGTAGTGATTCTTGACGTACTCTCATCTGGCGAGAGGTGGGAATATGTAATGAACCCAGGAACATTGTTTTGGTGGTCCGGGTATTATGGTTTGTGGAGGCATAATGTTGCATGGGCGCACCGACCTCCAAATCTTTGAACACGGTACGCTCACTGGTCAACGTAATTGTATTACTGAACTCCTTCCCCATGTGCGTCTTTTCAGGGGTGTAGTTGGCCCTGACTTCATTTTTATGGATGACAATGCGCGACCGCATCAAACAGCGCAGGTGGAGGATCTCTTGGAACGAGAGGATATTCGGTGAATGGACTGGCCTGCCCATTCCCCCGATTTAAATCCCATCGAACACTTGTGGGATACTTTGGGGAGACGCATTGCAGCATGTCCACATGCACCAACGACCATCCAACAATTGTGAATAGCGCTGGAGGAGGATTAGAACGCCCTACCGCAAGAACTGCTTACCAACTTTGTGGCCAGCATGGGAGCACGATGCAGAGCATGCATTGCTGTCGGTGGTGATCATACACCCTTTTAAGCACCATATATCTGTTTCTGTAAATCTAGAGAGCCATCATATGTCGTATTGACTTTAGTGTAGCTTATGGTTTAAGAATAAAAGTGGCATTTCTGTTCGTCTCATTGCATATTTCGTTTAGTTGCCTACAGTAGCAGTTCCCTCTATGTATGATTCAAGTTTCATCGAGCTATGTGTCACAGCATGCGAAGATTACTTCCGTCCTTAGGTTTTGCACACTAGTGTATATATGTATACCTGGTGTTTTTTCTGATGGGTTCATGTATGTGATGCAGTTTAAGCTGTGTGTTTCATTTATACCTGGTGTCGTTTCTGATAGGATACAATGTGATGTGTTTTGTTGCAACCTAAGGAGTGCATTTCATATATACTTGCCGTCTTTTCTGTTCTTGTTTGTTGCATTCTGCGCTGTGTTTCATATACATATACATTCATTTATATATACACACAGGGTTATTGAAAAAGAAGGGACGGATTTTAAATATTCATTTTTAATGCACGACAGTAGATAGCGACACATACGACACATCATTGAATAGAGGAAAGATCAAAGTTTTAAGTCCCACCTATTAGTTTCATTCAGTGCCTACAGCGGCGCTGTGTATGTTTACGAGAAAGTGGCGATGCCACAGGAAAAGTAGTCTTGTGTGCTGCATTATGCAAAGAATGAATCCATTATTTCATTGCAGTGTACATTTCGCTGTAAGTTCAACAACGAACCGCCTCGTCATACAAAACTTACAATTTATACAATAAATTCTTAGAAGATGATTACATATGTAAACGGGAAAGCACTGGTCGTCCTCGCATAAGAAACGGTGTTCATTTTGAACACATAAAATGCAATTTAAACTTTTCTCTATTCAGTAATTTATCGCATGTGTCGCTATATGTTGTCGTTCATTAGAAATAAATATTTAAAGTCTGTTCCTTCTTTTTCAATAACCCTGTATATCCGATGTCTTTTCTGGTGGGATTCTGTGTTGTTTTATGTTGCAACCTAAGCTGTCTATTCCATGTGTACATTATTCCTTTTCTGACGGGGGATTGTGTTGCCTTGTTTCCATCTAAGCTATCTATTCCATATACACCTGGTGTCTGATGTTTTGTTGCAACCTAAACTGTGTATTCCATGTATATACGCTGTCTTTTGTGATGCGATTCTGTTCGGATACTTTTTATTGCAATCTTAGCTGTCCATTGCATATCTACCTGGTATCTTTTTTGTTGGTATTGTATTCATGTGTTTTGTTACAATCTAAGCTGTCCATTCCAGATATACCTAGTTTCTTCTGAGGGAATTCGCTTCTGGGTGTCTTATAATCTAAGAAATCTATTCCAAATATATCTGGTGTCTTTTCTCATGGGTTTCTTTATTCTGGTGTATGTTTTGTTGCAATCTAAGATGTGTATTTCGTATATACCAGCTGTATTTTCTGTTCCGATGTTTTGTTGCAATATAAGCTATATATTCCATACATACCTGTTGTCTTTTGTGATGGGCTTATGTCTGTTCTGATGTGTGTTGTTGCAATCTAAGATGTCTATTTCATAACACCGTCTTTTCTGTTGAGGTGCTGTTGATGTAAGTTTTGATTCAATCTAAGCTACCCATTCCACACACACACACACACACACACACATATATATATATATATATATATATATAGTGTATTTTCTAATTGAATTCTTCTGATGTGATTTTTGTAACCTAAGCTACCTATTCCATATACACCTTGTGTCTTTTCTGATGGGATTCAGTGTGAAGTGGTTTGTTGCAATTAAGGTGTGTATTTCATATGTACCTGCTGTCTTTTCTGATGGGGGATTTTGTTGTTTTGTTACAATCTAAGCTGGTTCATTTTTACCTGGTGTCTTTTCTGATGGGATTTGTGTTCTGATGTTTTGTTACAATCTAAACGTTGTATTGTATACAAATCTGGCGTCTTTACAGATGATATTCTTGTGTTCTGCGGTGTTTAGTTGCAATCTAGGCTGTCTATTCCATGCATACCTGGTATCTTTGCTGATGCGCTTCTGGCTTTTCTGATGTGTTTTGTTGCAATCTAAGATGCTTAATTCATATTACGTTTGTCCTTTGTGTTAGAATGCTTGTGTGTATGTTTTGTTCCAATCTAAGCTGTCCATTCCATATACACTTAGTGACCTTTCTGATGGGATGCTTATGATGTGTTTTGTTGTAGTCTCTGTTATCTGTTCCATATACACCTGGTGTCTTTTCTGATGGGATTCATTGTTATGTGTTTTTTTGCAATCTAAGGTGTGTATTTCATATATAGCTGGTGTCTTTTATGGTGGAATTCTGTTTTTTGAAGTTTTGTTGCAATCTAAGCGTTGTACTTTATACATTCTTTGTACCTTTCCGGGTGATATTTTGTCTGTTCTGCTGTGTTTTGTTGCAATCTAAGCTGTGTATTCCATATATAAATACTGTCCTTTCTGATTGTATTTTGTGTTCTGGTCGGTTTCGTTTAAATTTGGACTGTTTATTTCATATATATCTTTGTGCTTTCCGATAGGGTTGTGTTCGATGCGTTTTGTTGTAACCTATGCGTTGTATTTCATATATACCCGATGCATTCTGCTGGAATTCTGTTCTGATGTTCTGCTGCAATCTAAGCTATCCATTCCATGTATACCTGGTGTCTTTTTGAAGGGGAGTCTGTACTGATGTTTTCTTGCAATCTAAGCTGTTTATTCCATATATACCCAGTGTCCTTTGTAATGGGGATTCGCGTGTGTTCTGATGCTCTTTGGCAATCTAAGCTGGTTTCATAATACCTGGTGCCCTTTCTGAATCGTTTTGTTGCAATCCAATCCAAGTCGTGTATTCCATATGCATCCATTGTCATTTCTCAGGGGGAATATGGCAATATAGTCGGTGTTCCGTATATATCCGGTATCTTTCCTGATGTTTGCTGCAATCTACGCTGTATATCCCTTACATGCCTGGAATCGTTTGTGATGGGATTCTGTGGGCTGGCAAATTACCCTTCTTGGGCCCACCAAGAAAATGCAGAAGGAAGTGAGAAATAATGGAATAAATTACCTTAGGAGCGAATGTAGAAGTAGATGTTCACTCGCCAATATCTGGTGCCCACCTGCCGTCCCCTTTTTTGGTGTCTTACTTATATAGGTTAATTGCGATGCGAACAAGAAGAAACGTGGCCATATTTACGATAATACTGACGCTCATTCGGAAGTGCCAACTGAAGTATGGAATTGGGGAATCCGCTAAATATGCGATGTATGGTTGTTACTTCTTCATTTTATTATTATTATTATTATTATTATTATTATTATTATTATTATTATTATTATTATTATTATTATTATTAAAGAAGTATAGCAGCAGAAAAAAGCACGACGCATTCAGAGCAAGCTGTGCAAAAGAGGAAAGAAAATCGCGTGCACGCGCTGTAAAAATAGCCTGTACACAGTTACAAGAGAGTACATGGGTGGTGAAAGCTTCAGGAATTCCTGGTGCAGCATGGAATTATCAATGAACTATGTATCTGCGATGCATGAGACGAAATTCTTCCATTAAAATGGAGGAAAGGAAGACAGATGTGTTTCATATGCCAAAAGGGTCACCCAAGGAGGAAACTAAGTGCAAGAAAATGTAGTTTTATTGGTGACGTACATCTCTCTCCACAACAAATATTACATTTTTGTGTAATGTGGTGCATACTGGATAATCCCAGAACTGGCACAATAATGTGCGAGATGAATGCAAACTCACATACCGTTGTCAACTGGTCTAACTACTGCCGAGAAATCTGTGTGAATTGGGCCCTACAAAACCGCAGGCGAATTGGAGGAATCGGAACTGTGGTTGAAATCGATGAATCCAAGTTTGGACATAGAAAATACAACCGTGGGCATCACATCGAAGGTCAACGGGTGTTCGGAGGTGTCCAACGAGAAATAAAGACGAACTTCTTCCTTGTTCCAGTGGAAACCAGCGACATTCTGCTCTACTTGTATCTTCCACAGCGATGACGATGTCGTATATTTCCAAAGATGTCACTCTATGTAAAACACTACCTCAACAGATGTCACTCTATGTCATACGCTTGACTAACGCAATGCTGGCAACATATGAATAATGCCATCAAAGCGCCGCAACTGCGGAAACCACCACAGGGCGTAGCCGAGGGATCTTATATAACCTTAGGTTTATGAATTCACAGAAGATTAGGTTTAGGTTTGGTTTTTTTTTATAAAAGCTTACGTTTCTGAATTCACGGAAGGTTAGGTTTAGGTTAGTTTTTTTATATAAGCTTAGGTTTCTGATTTACTTATATAACCTTGTTTAAATTTGCTACCAGTGGTTACATCAAAGCACGCGAGCGAAGCGAGCGTGCATTCCTAAGCTTAGGTTTCTGGTTCACGGGAGGTTAGTTTAGATTTAGTTGTTTTTATATAAGCTTGTTTTAATTAGTTACCAGCGGTTACATCAAAGCACGCGAGCGTGTGTTCCTAAGCTTAGGTTTCTTGTTCACGGGAGGTTAGGTTTTTTTATATAAGCTTACCTTTCTGAATTCACGGAATTACGTTTCTGAATTCCTAAGCTTAGGTTTCTGGTTCATGGGAGGTTAGGTTAGGTTTAGCTTTTTTTATATAAGCTTACGTTTCTGAATTCACGGAAGGTTAGCCTTAGGTTAGGTTTTATTTATGTAAGCTTGCGTTAACCATCTACCACGGTTACAGTAAAGGAACTTCTTTATTTAATGGAAATAACATTTTAATATAACAGATTTTCACAAAAAAATACAAAAATTACAATTTTGGTGGGTAGTCTTTCTTACTATCAATGCGTTGCGTTTTTTCAGCGGAAACAAACGAAGAAGAAGAAGAAGAATTAGTAATAACAGCGCATCGCATTTTTAGGATATTTCACATTTTCATTTATGTTGGCAGTTCCCATTTTGCATGTGCTTGCGTGAAAACATGGCTACGTTTTCTTTGTTCATAACGCGATTTGCCTATAAAAGTAAAACACCTAAATGGGGCGGGCAGGCGAGCACAAGCTATTGAAGAGATCACATCTACTTCTAAACTCACTCCTAAGGTAACTCACTCGATTTCCTTTTGCTTTGTTCAGCTACTTCAACGAAGATACAAGAAAGGCATATTTTGCAGTCTTTCCACTTGGAATCAATTGTGTTTGTATGGATTGAGAGCACCTGCCCTGCCAGTCTTTGTGTATTAATCCCGTTATGTCTCTTAAAATTTTAATAACTTGTTCAAACGCACGTAATATAAAAAAGACAGGCTACACCATATCCTAACAGAAGTAACGAAATACTATCCGCCAGAAGTGTAAATACTATTATTCCTGATGTGAAAGTTTGATATATTATATGTTACTTCTCTTAAAACTTTAATAACTGGTTCAAACGTACGTAATATAAAAAATCTGATGTGTTACACTCACATGACTTTCTCTACTCTTGTAAAAACTATTTTTACAAACGCTTATTCTCCATATGCTTCATGTTAATTGAGATATCGAGATGTCAATCTTATTGCTAATTTTCTTGTAGATGCAAGGGGAATTGGTAGGCTTTAAGCGATAGTCAAATTTTTTAAGCGCTGGTTGCTATGTGGAGTATTCCATTCTCTTTGCATGTCCAGGACATAAAAAATGAATAACGAATTTGAGAAAAAGTATAAGTTGGAAAATTTAAGGGAATAACGAGCAATATCTCGAAAATGGTTCACTCAAGAACAACAAAAATGTATATGACATAAATTGTGTATTTTAACGCGATCTACATGTTTTGTGTAGTAACATTTTGTCTATCTCTTATGGTTTACCAGTTATGCAAAAGTCGTTCACAATGAAGAATACTTTTGGAAACATTCCCAGAAAATTCGAGATATACATTTCATTTGTCATGAAAATAACTTAAACATATGACATTTTAATCCAAATCGTTAGAGCCATTTTTGAGAAAATTAAAATTTTCGAAAAATCTTCCATGTAAAGGGTAATCTGGGGTGGGGGGATCTTCTTGAAAACCTTCGTGTCGCATCTCTGGAAGATACTGAACCTAAATACCAAGTTTGGTGTTTATCCGACTGTTCGTTTCTGAGTTATGCTGTTCACACACACACACACACACACACACACACACACACACACACACACACACACACACGGACATGTTTCCAAAAATGCTTTTTTTGGGGGGGGGATTTCCGGTGAAATCTCGGTATGGATTTTTTGGGTGGAATACAATACTTCCCCTACTTATTATACGTAGTAGAGAAAGTAAAAAAGACAGGCCGCACCATCTCCTAACAGAAGCAGCGAAATACTGTCCGCCAGAAGTTGAAATGTTTTTATTCTTGTTGTGAAAGTTTGATATATTATGTTATTTCTCTTAAATTTTTAATAAAGAAGTTCCTCTACCGTAACACTGGTAGAAGGTTTAACCTAACTTAATATAAAAAACTAACCTAAGGCTAACCTTGCTTGAATTCTGAAACCTAAGCTTATACATATATATATATATATATATATAAACCTAATCTAAGGCTAACCTTGCGTGAATTCAGAAACGTAAGCTTAGTATATAAAAGAACCTAACCTAAGGCTAACCTTGCGTGAATTCAGAAACGTAAGCTTATATAAAAAAGCCTAACCTAAGGCTAACCATGCGTTAATTCAGAAACCTAAGCTTTTATAAAAAAAACTTAACTTAAGCTAACCTTGCGTGAATTCAGAAACCTAAGCTTGTATAAAAAAAGCCTAACCTAAGGCTAACCATGCTTGAATTCAGAAACCTAAGCTTATATAAAAAAAGCCTAACTTAAGGCTAACCATGCGTAAATTCAGAAACCTAAGCTTACATAAAAAAACCTAACCTAAGGCTAACCATGCGTGAATTCAGAAACCTAAGCTTATAAAAAAAAACTTAACTTAAGGCTAACCTTGCGTGAATTCAGAAACCTAAGCTTTTATAAAAAAAAATCTCACCTAAGGCTAACCTTGTGTGAATTCAGAAACGTAAGCATATATAAAAACTAACCTAACCTAAGGCTAACCTTGTGTGAATTCGAAACGTAAGCATATATAAAAAATAACCTAACCTAAGGCTAACCTTGCGTGAATTCAGAAACGTAAGCTTATATAAAAACTAACCTAACCTAAGGCTAACCTTGCGTGAATTCATAAACGTAAGCATATATAAAAACTAACCTAACCTAAGGCTAACCTTGCGTGAATTCAGAAACGTAAGCATATATAAAAACTAATCTAACCTAAGGCTAACCTTGCGTGAATTCAGAAACGTAAGCTTATATAAAAAATAGCCTAACCTAAGGCTAACCTTGCGCGAATTCAGAAACGTAAGCTTATAAAAAAAAAGAAGCCTAACCTAAGGCTATCCTTGCGTGAATTCAGAAACCTAAGCTTATATAAAAAAAAAACCTAACCTAAGGCTAACCTTGCGTGAATTCAGAAATGTAAGCTTATATATAAACGGAAACCGAAAGTGTTGGGGATATATTTTTCCGCCTTTGGCGGCATTACTTATTGATATGTTGCCAACATTGCGTTAAAGCCAGAGAATGACATACAGTGCCATCGGTATGACGTACAGTGACATCTATTGGACATACAAGATATCACTTCCGTGGCTAATGTGGGCCCAAGAAAGGCAACTTACCCGATTCTGTGTTTTGAAGTTTTTTGTTGGAACATAACGTGTGTATTTCATATATAGCTGTTGTCTCTTCTGTTTGTGCTCTAATTTGTATTTTTGCAAGGTACGCTATGTGCATTCCATGTACCCCGTATCTTTTGTGATGGGATTCTGGTGTTATGCATGTTATTGCAATTTAAGCTGTTTTTTCATATATATATATCGTGTATCCTTTCTGATGGGATTGTGTTTTCTGACGTATTTTGTGGCAATCTAATCTGTGTATTTCACACGCACGCGCGCACGCACACCGTGTCTGTTCCGATATTTGCTGTTGCAATCTAAACTGTCTATTCCATTTATACCTGGTGTATTTTGTTGGGATTGCGTTGATGTATGTTTTGTTGGCATCTAAGCTCTCCATTTCATATATACCTGATATCTTTTCTCATGGGATTCTTTATTCTGATGTATGTTTTGTTGTAAGCTAAGCTCTCTATTCTATATATGCTTGTGTTTTTTATGGGATTCAGTGTGATACGTTTTGTTGCAATTTATGCTGTGTATCTCACACACACACACACACACACACACACACATATATCCGGTGTCTTTTCTGATGGGGATTGTGGTTTGGCAATCTAAGCTATTCCATAGATACCTGGTGTGCTTTGTAATGGGATTATGTTCGGATGTTTTATGCATTTTAAGCTGTCTATTATATGTGGTGTCCTTTTTAATGGGATTCTGCGTTTTTGCAATCTAAGCTGTGTTCCATATATGACTAGTGTTTTGTGTTTGGATTCTCTTCTGGTGTGTTGTTGCAATGTATGCTGTTTATTCCATATACACCTGCTGTCTGAGGGTCTGATGTAACGAAGATTCTGCGTGTGCTGTATGTGTTGTAATGTAAGCTGTGTCTCATATACACCTGCTGTCTGAGGGTGTGATGTAACGAAGATTCTGCGTGTGCTGTATGTGTTGTAATGTAAGCTGTGTCTCATATACACCTGCTGTCTGAGGGTCTGATGTAACGAAGATTCTGCGTGTGCTGTATGTGTTGTAATGTAAGCTGTGTCTCATATACACCTGCTGTCTATTTTGATGGGATTCTGTTCTGATGTTTTTTGTTGCAATCTGAGGTGTCTATTCTATATACACCTGGTGTCTTTTCTGATTGGTTTCTGTGCTCTGAAGCGTTTTGCAGGAATCTAAGTGGTGTTTTCCGTATACACCCGGTGTATTTTCTGATGGAGTGTTCCACATATACCTGGTATTTTTTTTTGTGATTCTGTATTCTGATGTTTATTCCATAGCTACCTGACTTCTCTGATGGGATTCTGTGTTCTGAAGTAATTTGTTGTAATAAAAGGTATTTATTTCATATATACCTGGTTATTTTTCTAATGGGATTCTGCTTTGACCTATGTTTTATAGGGTCCACCGTGGTGTAGTGGTTGCCATGCTAGCCTCTAGTTCCCGAGGTCGCGGGTACAAACCCAGCGGAGGATGATGGATTTTTTTCGGGGCGTAAAACCCCTTAGCATGGCTGCGTTCGGAAGGGAAGTAAAGCCGGTGGTCCCATGTCGAAGATTTACGGCACGTAAAAGAACCTAAAGCCTGATAAAGAGACATCTGACCTAAATGACCTGTCTTTCACGCCCAATATAGAATGGGACGCTAAGGACCACAGCAGTTAAAGACCGTCCATAAATAAAACTAATTTTTTGTATGTTTTATTGCAATCTAAGTTGTTTATTCCATATACACCTAGTGGATTTTCTAGTGGGATTCTGTGTTCTGTTGCTATCTAAGTTTTGTATTTTATATATACCTGGTGTCTGTTAGCTGGTAGTTCACCTGTGTTTATGTAATTGTCCTTTGTTTACATGCAACATAATAAGATACATTTAATTGTAGCATGTGTCGGATACATACCACAGTGGCACTTTTGAAACATTAAAACAATGTTGGTAACGAATCTGCCGACCACCTAATTTGTAACAGAAATTTCATAATTTAATTTTTTACCAGGACAAACCAATTATATAATCAATTCTCAGAAGAGCCACAAAGGTCGTTTGGTGTTCTTACTGTTGCAACACGAACTGGTCCATCCTCCCCAGGATGCTCAGGTTCCACTACTGCAGTCACCCACTGATGAGGAGGAAGGTTTTCTTTCTTGATGTGCCACACTTAAGATTTCGACATATAACAGTTCATTTGGTGAGTTGTTCAGATAACAAAGATAGTAACATAACCATCTTTTTCAAAACTGCCGCACAAGTTTCCATCTGGATAGTGTTGATGACGGTTCTGAAAGCAAGGTTGGTTCTGGGATAGATGTGAGGGGTTCGCCAATTAAAGGTGTCCAGGTATGAGAAAGGAGTAATCTTCAGGGGATGATGGGTGAGGGTTGATTGGCCGCGAGTTAAGACATGCCTGAATTTAAGTCCGTAATGTGTACATTTCCTCAAAAGTGAGAATTTCACTTCCTGCTGCACGTTTCAGGTGAACCTTGCACTATAATTTCCTAACTATCCGCTAAAATTGTTCATTATTAGCTTACCTGTACGTTTTGGTAGTTACAATATAGGTATGTTATTCCTTAAGACACCATCCCTATCATTGTAATTTGATTTGCGGTATACAATGATCATTTTCTCCAAATGCTCGCGTGTAAGTTAATCAGTTGACAGAAGTTTGTATGCTGAACATGTCCACAAGCGGTATTGCAAAATGTGGAAAGCTCTTACTAACTCTGAGGAAATTTCTTCAGGAAGCTGTATGTTTTCACCTTGAAGATGTTTACCCGCAGAACACAGAACTTCAATTTCAAGATTTTATTCTAAAAACTGCATAATTTACTCTCAATTATCCTGCTTACTCTCAAGTTTACTCTGAACCTCCATAAGTAAGGACTTGATTATTTTCTCACTGTTGTGTTTAAATATGAATTTAAAATACGTGTATCATATGCTTTACGCATAGAAAATGTTGAAATATGCAATTATATGCAATATAATACTTTACGTACAGTCACAGAAGAATCTTAAACACATCACAAGTAAAAGCAAACTAAATATGCGTTCTGATGTTTTTGTTCTTGCTTGTGTAAGGAGGAAGCTTTAATACAACCTCTTAAATTAGGAACGTGTTGGATCCTTTAAGGGCATTGAACTACCTTCATTGAAGAATGTAGTCAACTTTAAGGAATCCGGAGTCAATAAATTTGGCAACAATGTGAAGTCGGCTCGCTTGGTTTCCTACTCCCGAGTGAGATGCGACACTTGATTGAAAATTGAATAAAAAAGTTTTCATGGTTAGCGTAGATAAATGACACAGTCAGTGGTGATAATGACCTACAGTGCAAAGCTGGTAAGTATAGTGCATACCTATAATGTATAGGTAATTATTTATAAAGGCGAGAAGTTGCATGTGCTGTTAGTACTTTTAGGTTAATTCAACGATAAGTGGTTAGATCATTTCGATTTTACCATTTCGGTTTTATTTCTGCTGGAATAAAAATACATTATTTTATTTTATTTTTTGTTAGATGCCTCATAAATGCTGTGTGTCAGGCTGTAACAGTAATTACGATTTCGAGAAAAGAAGCTACGTAGCGGTGTTAAAGTTTCCCGCTGATCCTGAAATACACAGTACGTGGGTCAAAGTGATTCCGAGAAGGGACTGGAATCCAACGAATATATCTGTAGTATGCATAAAGCATTTTGAAACCGAAGATTTAATTATCTACGATATTTATCACGATTCAGAAGGTAACGAGAAACAATTCCCACGTGCTCGACCAAAACTGCGATCTGGAGCACTACCGTGGATTTTTTCTAACTTCCCTTTAAGCAGCCCAAGAAATGAAGTAACACGAAGGGATCCTAGTGAAAGGAGAAAAAAGAAGAGGAAACATTAAAGAAGAAGAATGAAGCATGGTTGACCGAAGATGTTATTACAGGTTTCTCCGATTTACATAATTACTTTATTCAAAGCTTTCAGATGTGAATAAGTGGAATTATCTGGTGTTGAGTGACGTGGTATGTTTTATCAGTTATCTGTGGAGGGTATCCCTAAAATTGCAGAAAGTGTAAAAGTGAATTCTAATATAGTAATTCAAGTGCGTACAGGCTCAGTTATTGTGAGTGCCAGTGATTTGAAATGGATTTTGCCCGGAAATCTCTAAGTTACAAAGTGGTCACAGTTAGAATATATCCTAATAAAGTACATAATAAATGACAGTAAAATGAGGTAGAAGTTAGTAATATCGAAACTTTGGACAAAATTAGAGAAAGCATTATATTTCTGGAAAATTCAAGATTAGATGAAAGAGCAAATACTATTCGATTAGACCTCCTAAGGGAACAGCTACTCTTGTGTACCATGAAAGAAATAAATACTCTGTAAATATGTTGCTCTGCGCCTTTATGATTTTTGAACAGTTCCAGGCCGCATATGATGCTATAAGAACAAATAGGCTTCTGTATGTATCTCATCTAAAACAATTGCACAAGCTGATTTCTTCTTTTGGTGTCACACCAAGTAGTGATTCAAATAATCGGTATTTTCTAAAAATTGTGGCTAGCCGGTTATCTGAAAGGGAAAATGTAGTACATTTTCAATTGGACGAGACTTATATAAACCAAGTTTTCAGTACAAAGGTGGAGTAGTTACTGGTTTTGCAGAAAACTGGTCATGTAACTCATTTAGCACTGTATATGACTTGATGGTAAATTCCCTTGCCAACGTACTATTAAACAGTTATAGAAAACATTTAAATGATACAATGAATCGCATGCATAACTCAGTCAAAAGAAGTAAGTTGCTTGTATTTCAGAGGAAGTGAAATGTCGTATGCAGATAAAACACAACATATTTTAAAAGGAATTTATCCTTATTTGCTATAATCTTATATTTTCCAAATGGTTATGTTGAGGCTTTACTTTTAAGCTTAGGTTGTGTCAGCCTTCTTCACGGAGAAGCTCAAAACAAGTTTCTTGAGGGAAGAATATGTTGTTATTTCCTATCCTGTAGTTTTTAATTGTGTTTGCTTTTGTGGTAGCTCATGTAGGACTAGCTGCTACACTGTTCAACAATTACAAAAATAATTTAAATTATGCAATGTAACCAGCCTTAACTCAGTCAAATTAAGGAAGTTGTCTGTATATAAGAGAAAATGAAGTGATCCTCTATAATCCAGTTGTATAAACATGTAAATAAAATAATGTCTAACAATTATTATTCTTTTTAATAACCTTTAATCCTTTTCCTTCAATCCTCAGATCTGACAAAAGAATACAGTAGTTCTGAAAATGAGAAATTATATGTATATTTGCTGTACCCAATATCTCAATCTTAAGCAAGTGGGATATAACTTAAGTGAATTTCTAGGGAAACTGAATTTAATCAATTATCCTTGCAGATATATTAATATTAATGATTGCATTACCGTACTACGAGCTTATTGCATTCAAGGATTAATGGGTGGTAATAAGCGCATTGGACGTAAGGTAGAGCGAAAGTCAACTATGATTACCATCTAGTTGCGTTGTGCTATTGCGAACTACTAAATATGCCACCAAACATTTCAGTTCCTGTACGTAACGTATACAAAAGGCAAGAAATTATAAACGTTCAATGCGTTGTCCCAGCCGACTAGTTGCAGTTCGAGCTGCGTTACCAAACCGTCGACTACGGCTTCCTTAAAGCTGACTGTGATAGAAACGTGTTTGAATGACTAAACTTTTCCCTTTGTCTCTGATAACAGAATGGTATCTGCACATTTACACACCTTTAGAAATATCAACCCTGATGTTACAGCGGAAACAAAGATGATGAGCAGATATCTTTAAAAGGCAAATACAAACTGAAGAATTAAGTTAAGGGTTGCAAAGCTTTTCAAACTTTATTTCACGCCCATCCGCAAAATTAAGTTCACGCTTTGGCCGGTAGCAGGCACATTATATCTGTTCCGTTCATTTGAAGGAGCCGCCAACATCTGAACAAAACACACAGGGAGCCTTACTTGAATGACTGATTTAGGGCTCTAAGCCGCAAAGCGTAGCCCAAGGTTGAGGACCCTAAGCCACAAAGCATAGCCAAGGGATGTTTTTTATAAGTAGAGGAGTGAAGCACTGTGGCCCGACAGGACGTAGTCATAGGATCTGTGAGGCTAAACCCCAATGAAGAATTGCCACTTTATTTGGTGGAATAGGTACAGTATGTAATGACTGTGTTTGGAAAAAGAACTAATAATATCGCCATTTTTACAGATTTTGCAAGTACTCGTGTGTTGGCACTTTCTTCTGCGCACGCGCAATAGTAACTAAATGGAGTACTTTGTTGACAGCTAGCGGTTTATTTTGTATATAAGAAAGTGTGTTAAGAAGGGAGGGTGCGTGGGCGGGCCACATACTTTTTAGTTGTTCACATCTCCTTTTAAAGTGGCTAAAATATGGATTTTCATGCCTTGAATAATCTTTTTCTGTATTTCAATTACGGGGTATTTAAGGACCAGTTTACAGGCTTTTCTTTGGAATTGTTCTAAAATAATACACAATTTTGAAATTGACACAGGCAAAGCAAAGCATAATGCTAGTCTCCAGATGTTAGTGTGTTTAAGTTGGGCAAAATAATTATCCTCTCATTCCCAGTTTATTATCGTGTAACCTTAGAAAGTGATAAACTGACGTTAAGATTGCTGCTTGTTCATTCTCAATTGATTCTCCGTTGTGTATTCATGTTCTGGTTCTCTTTTCTGTGCACTAGGTTTTAATCAGCGTTGCTTAAGTTTAAATCAATTTAAACTAATTTCGTGTACCTACTTTCTTCTTTATGAAATTATTCTACAGTGATCTAGAAGATATTTATAACGACTGCATTACCACCTTTAGCCGTGATTTCATCAGATCCCCATGAAAAAATAAAAAAATCCCCTGATATTCCAAGACATATGTATGAAATATTGTTGGAAGTTGTATTTCTGATTTCCTCAATCTTCCAAGTTGTGCAGATGTATAGTCTTACATATCTGTTAGCGTGGAACAATAATCGGAATGGTTGAATAATTTTTAGGTAATATATCAGATGAAAAGTTAAACTTTTGTACCTTGTCTGTATTCCTGTAGTTATTTAATGATATAAAAACTACAGAGTTTCATAGGATACATAAACCCCGTTAGCATAAATATTCGCCACTCTCAGCCCACCAAGTTAAAATATTTTGGTCTGCAATTACTTATAAATATCGTTAGTTTAGTAATTTGTTACGCTGGGCACATCGTCCTCTGTAATATTAATATAGACCTGTACATAATATCAAGGACCACTTAAAGATATTTAACAGCTGATATTTATATTTTAACAGGTAATGGTGTTTTGCCTGTGAGTACAGACTGTGTAGGAAGGCAATCATATCACTGCTACTCATCCCTGAACAGGCAGAGACTTCCGTTGTAATGGTGAGTTGAGATTCTGGTTGTTGCATGAATCTTTATAATGATAAAAGCAATTACTGTTATGCACCTGTACTTAGGGTAGTTTCTACGCTAGATTCAATTTTCTCTCTTTATATAATTTGACATACGCTGGTAATGAATTTGACATCATAGAAGGGAAGTACAAGTAAACTTTCTTACATAAGAAATATTAAACGATTTTGATATGGGCATCACCTGCATATCGCATTGTTATAAACAGATCCAATTGTTTTTATGTGCTTTCTTGTATTTTCTCAGGTGGTCATGTATGTCTTCCAATGAAACATCTTGAACTTTTGTTTATTTTTACATCTATTCATACTTGCCAACTTTTATGGTTTGCATTTGAAAACGCACTGGAGCAGAGGCGTTTTCATGGCTTCTTTCTTCGCAGATTTTCACCATGGACATGGCAAAGAATTAAATTGTTGCATTATATTGTAACTTAATATTACAGACTGAATGGTATACAGTACAATGATAGGTCAGAACTTATCTGTGTGTGTCTTCTTCATCACGATCATGGTGCCTCTTTACTGGGCTGCAACAAAATGCATAGCATGCACCAGTAGTGATGTCTAGTAACCAAGGTACGATCACTCAGTAATGGAAGCTGTGAATTGTAGTCAACTCCCACATTTTATTTGCACTCAATGGCTGTGGGATATATTTCCCATTTTTGGCAGTTTTTGTTTGTAGTAATTTATGTTATGAGGTGTAAAACATGTGCAGAGTGTAGGAATTGGTGTTCTTTCCTTAATACGTATTTATTGTGGCACCAGGAAGAATTTCAGCGTATGTTACAGAAAGAAGCAGTGCTACCAGGTCTTCAAGGATTCTTATAAAATTCCCATTTACTTTAAAATCAAACTGAGACGGTACATTTGGTACCTAAGCAATTAAAAATAATCTACTGAATGGTGATAATAATGAGCAATCCCTGATGACTATATTTATATCAAAGATAATAATAATTCATGTCCGATTACATCATTTTATGTATGTATATTCGTGTAAATATTATGTTATATTCTAGTGTATGAAGTTACTGCGTATTTGGTAGAAACTGTTAGTGGCTGAAAGTATGTAAAATGCTGCTAGTTCAGTGAAGGGAGAACTGTATTCCCAGCTTAGGTAAAGAAACGCCAATAACAGGACCTTTAGCTATCTTACGTTGAGAGCAGAGGGTAGGTCCTGGAAATTTCCACCGAGAGTTGCTAAGCAAACTCCAACAGCCGAGTCGTCCTCCTTGGTCTAGGGGTACCGTGTTAGCCTCTAGTCATAGGTTCAAACCCGGCGGAGGACGATGGATTTTTTCGGGCGTAAAACTCCTTAGGATTGCTTCCTTCGGAAGCGAAGTAAAGCCGGTGGTACCATGTCGCACGTAAAAGAACCTCAAACCTGATAAAGAGTACTCTGAGCAAAATTTCAGGTCTTTCACGCCCAATATAGAAGAGAACGCTAAGGACCGTAGTAGTTAAAGAGCGTCCATAAATAATAGCTCAATTTTTAAATTTTTCCAACGGCTGAATTTTAGAAAGTTAGTCATGTGACTTATAGGAGCAAATAGCAAAGTCAGAAACAAATTTTAAACGTATAACGTAGCGAGGAGGCAGCCAATGAAGTTTAAACAAACGGATTTTAAATATTTCAAAGTTAGTGGTTTAAGGTAGCGTACCAACGCCAAGTCTCTTGCTAGTATACATTCAGATGTGAAGACGTGTTTTGTGCTGTGTTAAGAAAGTAGGAGTGTTATTTCCATAATAATGTGAACTTCACGTTATGTATTATTGTAAAATGTAGAGAAACAAAAACTGATTTCGCCGAGGTAATTTTTATCTGCCGGAAATTGTTAGTAAGTTAGCTACTGTGGAACTTGGAAATATTAAGTGTTAACGACGTCAGTATAACAGTTTCACCACTGCATTGTCAAAATGAATATTAATGACAGCGTTAACTTCCGCCAGGCAATTTAAACAAAACCCTGAGAAGTTGTTCATCATCATATTTGTGTTAACATAAATGTTACACACAAGGGTGCTATTTCGGGGTACAAAGGACTCAATTGCCCCCCTCATGGTATGAGAAATACTTAGATTACTGGTTATTATTTCTCTATCGAAAGAAACAGTACGAGAATTAAATATCAGACGATGAATGAATGAAAGGGTGAAATGATGCTAAAATGAGCCAGGGTCCATAGAACTTAACATTTCCTGTCACTCGTCTTAAGATAAGTGAAAACCCCTGGAAAAAACCTTATCCAGGTAACTCGCCCTAATCGAGATTCGAGCTCAGACCTCTACACCACAGAGGCGGGCTAGAGTTCATATTATCAGTGAATTCAAAGTTATCCAATTACCTTTCAGTTTGCAAGATTACGATGAACTCAACCTAACGTGGCTTAACGCGACATGATGTGAAAGTCAGCACATTGCATTAAATGGAACTGTTTATGGTTGTTTTAGCGTCACGTAACCTAAGAGTTTGTCAATGTCAATATCTTACTTCCTTATGTTAAGTTTAATGTCACGTGATAATTAACACCAATTGGCGTGAATCAGTAACTTGAAGCAGTAAAAACTACCAATCAGTCATTCCCGTTAAGTTATGAGCACCCTAATTCGAGCTTTAATTTAGCAGTAGTACTTCTTAACTCGTTCCATCACTTTGTGTTCGCCGTAATCTTTTTTAAACAATTTTACAGTTTGTTAGACTAGCTAGAGCACACATGACCCACTAATGCTATTTTATGTACTCCATAGCTTGTTAAATTAATTAGTTGCTGTTTTTATTAGTGGGTGCAAAATCATTTCTGTGAGGAATAATTTCTACTATAAGGAGAGATGATGTGTATTTAAGGGCGCTCACTATACGGAGAGAGTTGCATTCTTGGTTTCAATAAGGTATTGCACGGATTATAATTGCCAGCCGAGTTTAAAGCGGTATTTTAAGGCAAAGCTATTGCTGTGAGGCACGCTTCGCCGTTTTAATGAGAGTCTGCATTGCTTGTTAATAGGTTATAATTGCCAGAGAAGACAGGTTTGAGGTAGGATTTTAATACCTGAATAATTTCAATTGTATTATATAATAAGTAAATTCAATAACAGCCCGCCTTGAAACAACATGTATGTAATAATTATTTAAATTGTATATAACAGCCATTGCAAATGCTTGTAAACATGTTTTATTAATGTTGTGTGAATACATTATACACTTTAATAATGCAAGAGCTGTGGGAATAAGTTTTGAGTTGCTAACAATGAGGTAATAATAAGGTAACCTTGTAGCAATAATGAGTTAGAGTGTTTGAAAACTTACCAGTCATGGTTACATCAAAGATAAGGTAAATCCAGTTACAGTTTAAAATTAGTCCGTCAATAGCAAGGAAAAAGTTAAAATAAAATGCAGATATTCTATTGGACTAGAATTAGCCAATCAGAGACTTGAAATATCGAAGCTTACGAGTTTTAACCGTTGAAATCTTGCTCAGTTGCTGGCAAGCCTTGGTAGTGAACGAATGTAAGATGTGTTCTACGTGTGAATCGTAAAATATGTATACGCGCTAAGTGAAAGTATTGAAGATTCTCACGGTTCTTAAAAAGTGTAGTGCTTTATAAAAATGTGCAAGAACTAATAAAAGAAGTGAATTTAAAAACAAATTCTGTGATGTCTACAGTCCCGCTCGCCTCTCACGGAGGCGGCCCGGGTTCTATCCCAGGGACTCGCATGTGGGATTTGTGGTGGACAAAGCGGCGTCTGGGCGGGTTTTCTCCGGTTTCCCCCGCCATTCATTCCACCAACTGCTCCATCATCACCTTTCCTTTCATCCATTTCACCATCATTTCGTTTATCTATGTCCTTCCTCCCATACCAGGCATCGGGCTGATCACCCATCCTGGATATTCTGTCCGATCCACGAGTGTCTGCTCCTCGGCGGGCCTCTGACCCCAGGCACCCGCCTGTAAGTCCTGGGGGGGTGTAAGTTCTACATGAGAGGAGGTTAAACAGAGAAAGAAGAAGAAGATTTCTACAATCATTGTCACACCGCACCCTAATTAAGAGACGTGACTACAAACATTACTGACGCAGCCGAGGCAAATTCAAACATAAATAATATATAGAAGCAGTGTTAATAACAAAGTTAAATATTATAGTGTAAAACTTGGAGTGTAATAACAAAAACACATCTTGAAATCAGATTCTCATACGTAACAGCAGATTACTATTACGTAATCAACAAATTCAAACCGACGCCGAGAGCGTGTTCCAGGAACTCCTTAAACGCAACTAAACAAATATTACATAAAATACAATTACGTAAGCATACATCTTCAAGTTTAAACAATACGCAACAAATAACGATCTTCAAGTTAAACATTACGCAACAATTCTACTATCTCAAGTTGGCTCCCATACGTGAGGCAGTTAAAATTACGCAACCAAACAAAACAAAAGCAGCACAACATAACCATCTTCAAGTTTAAAAATAAAATACGTAAACTGAACGCCTTCTCAGAGTACATATCGGTATTCGTTGCCCAGTTTTTGTTGCTGGAAGCACTAATTTGTTGCCGTAAACCGGTGATGCTTTGACCAGTTTTGAAGTTCTTGTTAACATACATCCTAGATATTAACTATAACAAAGCTTTTTGATTGGATTTACGGTCTCAGGTGCATATCAGATATATTTGATGGTTACCGTTGAGTATTTTTAACATAAGAACACTAAGCAAAGTTACCCAATGATTGGGGATACTTTGACCACTGCATTGATATTCACTTTAATACATGCTGATTTCAAAGATGCTCAAAGATAAACTTTAATAAGTAAACTCTGACAGAAAAAATGAGTCAATTTAATATAGTTATCTTTGTAAACAGCGTTTAAGCAAGAAAGCTAAGAAGGTATGTTTGACCTAAATGTGGTATGTTCAGCACTAGAGACAATGTCTACTTTTGGTGGCGAAACAACACACATTTTCTAAACGCAAACATGATTACCAATTATAATAAAAGAATTGGCAAGTTTCCAGAGCCATCTGTTGGGTTAAAAAAACCACCAGATGAAATATTATGGATACAACTGAATGCATTTGGAAGTAATAGATTTTAATGGAATTTTTGTTTTGTTTCTAATCAAAGTAAACCCGGCTTACTGTGGTGTGATAACGGTTGGCATTGCTGATTACAGCTCGCACATTTTCGTTCTTGAACAGCGACCTTGATCTATTAATAGCGCAGTTTTGTTGCTGGGAGTACTAATTTGCTAGTGGAACGAAGCCCAACCTGCTCTGTTAAGAGCTAAGGTTCAAAGTTCATAGTTCACCCCACTTACTATAGACATGCTAAACCAATCAAGTTTCAGTCCTTGGCAGCACGAGAGGAAATGACCGGGAAGGGAAGCTCCCTTCCTTCCTTCTCTCTGCAATATTGGTCATCCCTGTACTAATGTATTAACAGTTGGTATTGCTGGTTAATGTAAGATATAGTTCGCGCATTCGTTCTTGAACAGTGAATTTGATCCAGAGAACAGCGAGTCGGGACCTATCCTTCTTTCTCGTGTATTCAACCAACTTATCATTCATATTATTGATGCAATACGCAGTGTGAATCGTCTGCCTCCGAGTACACGGACATTAAGTACGACAAACCTCTTTTTCTGCCGCCTCTGGTTATTTGGCTCTTCCGCCAGTATGCAACACTTGTTCTTCATGCCCTTCACAACTGAAATCTACCAACATTGGAGTTAAAACACGCAGTAAAAACAAGGTCCTGTGGTTTCGTTATTTAACCTGAGGATTGGTCAAGGCGCATAGGTTATTGTATATGAACGTGATTCACATAAGCGGTTCTCCGGATTACACTTGCACGATTGGGTTGGAAGCTGCTTCTGCGCATGCGCAGTAGTAACAAGATGGATTCCTTTGTTGACATTCCCCGACGATTTTGCTGTGAAGGAAGCTGCCTTAAAAGAGGATGGCGGGTTACGTGCGTACGTCTTCTAAACTTTTAATTTAGCTATTTCCATTATTTTCGTCTCCTCTTTTCTTTTTGTGACATATGCAACAGCTTAGCCTTAAAGTATTGTCATAGGGATGTTATTGTGTTTTTGCGTATGTTGAGATGTCTCCTGTAATTTCAAAGTTAAAAGGAAAAAGACCTCGTTGTCAAACTCGTGAGGTGATTGCTAATGTTTATGAATGCCTGAAGGAAGAAGCCATGCATAAGGATTAGCGCACTCCTGAGCTTGTCAAGAAAGAAAGAAAGAAAATGATGCAGCCACTGGCATCTCGCACAGTTATGTTTGCAAAAGTTTCCAATAACATAAAGAGGAAGCAGTATCTTTTGCAACTCCTGGAACTAAGCATAAAGCCCCGAATAAAGTAACAGAAATTTACATTTTCACAAATGTGTAATTCCATGCATCACGAGGTGTACGCCCAAGAAAACACTGCACCAACAATAAGAAGACTTCTGCAGAAACTACGTAACACAGTAAATTTTCAAGGCAGATGTACAAGCCTTCGTATCATAATAGCATAGCGTACAGGAGAAGTGTGCCCAGTCCCAAACTTGCTGTGTCCACCGCCTAGATGGCACCGCTGCTGCCATACATGTACTGCTATAACAACGTATTATAAAACAATAGTAACTTAGGCTTCTGAAGACTTCAGCTGCTGAAAATCTTTAAATACTTCCGAGAATATTATGCTGCCTTAGATTAAGTGATCAGCTTGCTTATTTCTTAGTAGGTACGGAAGAAAAATCGGCATTTCAAGTAATGAAATAACAAGCTTAGGCACAATCACAAGTTCTTCACAGCAACCTAACTGCGACCACTTCACTTGAATCTCAGTCCAGGCATTCCAAAAGTATATTGGCCAAGAAATTGTGTGCACCGGATAGCTTTCCAGAAACAACCTTTACCACACACATAATAGAATGTAGTAAACACTTCTTGATGCATACTTGAGATATAACTGGCCCTTGTCAGAATAGAATTATTTAATTAGTGTTAGAGAAGCAGGCACATGTTTTTGTTGATTTGGGGCGGAGAAGAGTGGAACACAGCTTACATATTATTTTTAATGCAAGTCGTACAATGTATCCCGCTAAAAAATAAACCAAACTTTATTTTCCAGCCCTAATTTCGGTTATGTTCGGCACATCCTTTCTCCAGTCTGTAATATGAATTTCGCTGCAAACAATCTAAATTTTGTCTGCAATTTGTGCCTTTATTGCAAATTGTTTTGCACTCTAGCACGTTCGCCCTTTCCTTTTGGATTAAAACAATCTCCTATTGTATTTGTGGCATAGTAGTTCTTGCCATAAGGACATTTAAAAAGCCTTACCAATTTTCTTAAGTCAGCTTCTGAAGAGAGTGGGAACAAATAATGGCTTAAAGAGTGTCTGTAACTTTTGGATTCTATTTTCAAAAATAGACAATCCAGGGAAAATTCATCATCTCCATTCCTGTTTCATTTTTGAACATTAACGTTCTTAATATTGTGTTTGCTATATATACAGGGTGAATCACCTAAAACTTGCACCGCAAATATTTCGGAAATGGAAAGTGCTATTGATGTGCAGTTTGCACAGTATTGATTGGTAGTCAGGGGCTCGTACATTTATCCTATAAACAGATTTTAATAATACTGAGAAAGTGTATTTTTTGAGCAAACATACAATTTTTTTAAATGTAACAATGCCTAGTTACATCAACAGAATAAAGGTAGGGTAAATTAGAATGTAAGCGACGTTTGTTGCAAGATTTTAGTGCAATTGGTTTACGAGAAATCTTATTTTGAAACTTTTACGCACCGACACTTGTACAACCTGTGGTAGCACAAACTAAAGAAAAACAAAAGGGAATTATAATACTTTGTGGATTCTTATAAGTAAAGATAACATAGCCCCTCCAAGGTTGTGTTCAAAATGACCACCGGCAGCTTCCAGTCTGCTATGGAAAGACTGCTGCACACGTTCTAGCATTTCAGTGGAAATTTCAGAGCAGGCAGCAGTAATACGTCGTTTCATATCGTCTGGTTTAGTTGGTACCTCCTTGTAGACAGTGTCTTTCAGCCTTCCCCACAGAAAAAAAGTCTAAAGGGGTAGGATCCAGTGAACGGGCGGACAAGGTGCAGGTCCTCTTCGTCCAATCCAACGATTTGGAAACAATCCGTTAAGACAAGCTGTAGTACTTCGTGCACTATGGGCTGGACAGCCATCATGTTGGTAACACAGGTTCCTCCTAGTCTGCAAAGGAACGCCTTCTAGCATCTGTGGCAGATGGTCTGTCAGGAGGCTGCGATACTTGTGCGAGTTCATTATTCCTTCTATGAACAAAGGGCCTATGAACTGATGGTTCACCATTCCACACCACACGTTTAAACTCCATGGACGCTGACGTTCCACCTGACAAAGCCAACGGGGATTGTCAACAGGCCAATAGTGCATGTTTCTGCGGTTTACCTGGCCATGATTAGTAAATGTTGCCTCATCACTAAACAAGATATATGACGAATCTAGAGTATCATGCCTTAATGCCCATGTACAAAAGTTAACACGATTTCAAAATCGTTTCAATGCAGCTCTTGATGGAGTGAGATGTGATAAGGATGGAACCTATGTCGATGGAGAATGCACAGTACACTTGCCTGACATATGCCGCTTTCACGTGCGATTGTACGGGAACTAATTTGCGGATCTACTGCAATGGCAGCTAAAACATTGATTTCTGTCTCTTCTCCAGTCACTTGTTTGTTTCTGTTACGTTTTCTAGGTGTTACAGTATCACTTTCACGTAATTGGTTGAAGAGGTTGATAAATAATTGCCGAGATGGTTGACGTCTATTGGGATACGTTTCCGCATACACCATACAGGAACGTACTGCATTCTTCATACATTCTCCATACACCATGAGCATGTCGACTTTTCCTGCATTAGTAAACCCCATCTTCCACTTACGATTTACTGCTTGAACTGTCACAAACTAACTGACCAGAAAGTCGCGATGCAATTAATGAATAGAAAACACATTGCAAACAAACATAATATCATACCTAGCAAATAAGCAGGTTGAATGGGACAAACAATTGTCGGGGTGGAAACTTTTCAAAATGCGATTTCTCGTAAACCACTTGCATTAGAATCCTGCAACAAAGACCATTGACATTCTAATTTACCCCACCTTTATTCTGTTGGTGTAACTAGGTATTGTTCCATTTAAAAATTGTATGTTTGCTCAAAAAATACACTTTCTCAGTATTATTAAAATCTATTTATAAGCTAAAAGTACGAGCCCCTGACTACCAATCAATGCTGTCATGAAAACTGCACATCAATAGCACTTTCCATTTCCGAAATATTTGCGGTGCAAGTTTTAGGTGATTCACCATATATATACATTGGTGGGCTAAGAGATGTAAGCCACAAATCGCCTTGAGTGTCATAATAAAATTTCTTTACTGGTTCTTTAATTTACTCAACACAGCGACCATCTCCATGACATCTTTTTTAGTTCTCAAGTTCGATGAACTACTACAATGCAGGGTAGTTTGCATTGCTGACTGCAATTAAAGAGGGGTATTGTTAGAGGCAATTTTGTCCACCACCAATGCGTGTCTTTTCACCGGAGACTTGCCTTTCTTAATTTTACCTTTGAAGTACTTGGGCAAATTAAGAAACATGTGCGGAACTGCATCTGGCTTTAGTTTACAGTTTGTCTTGGTATTTCCACTGTTTCTCCGTTTACTACACGGGCATCAGCTGTTATTAAACAGTTAGTGGAAAAGCGAATTTCGCACACAACAGTTATGAGTAAGTCTTTCCTAGGGATGACCGTTTATTTGACGTTACAGACACACGAGGGCTTCATTACGAATGCCGCCGGAGAAAGCCGAGTTGCATGAGCAAAATATACTCGTCGCTTATGTTTTACGATTTTTTTCAAACACATTGACACTGCGCTATGATGTAAAAATATTGCCACGTTATAATGCCACCTTATTATAATTGTTCATTGTTGAGGTCCTTCATGGCCTATTTCTATTTGTAGTTTGCTCTCATTAAAGCACACAATTTGTTTCAAATAGCTTTTTTGTGGCATCAGCCATTTCCGAGATATCCATTGATTGAGGCAGTATTTTATATCATAACATGCTGTGAATGCCAGAGTGATTGTAGTGTAAATTAATATTATTGTATGTACAGGATTTTAGATGTTTGTTAGCCATAAGTATTGTTAGGAAATAAGTTTACACAGCCTCATTGAAACTGACAATAGAAGTGGACAACGATAAACCGAGGGGATGAGTTGTTTATCACTAAGAGACAAACAAATGACGTCAGGGTAGCGTGCCTTTTCATAGAAATGGAGGGAATATTTTCCCTAGAGCATATATGTTAGTAGTAGTGATTGGCTGACAAAACAGACGCTAATGTTGGCGGGATTTGGTAACCAATAGCAGCTCTATTATAATGTTTAGACATTTCGAGGTGAAGGAGTATATATTCTCGAGCCATAAGGAAGTTTCGCGCAGTCTTTGAAGAATCTCTCGTGAGGTGCACGTCGCAAAGTTAGTTACAAAATGTGAAGTGCGCGAAGTAATTGGTACGCGACAACTAAAACGACTGTAGTTACATTAGTAGATATCACAGTTTCAGTCAGGCGTGTATACAGATTAAATATGTGAATTATTAATTAAGTGTTAGGGCAATAAATGTGTATAAACGAATTATTTTATCAGTGTTATCTTTTAGTAACAACTCCTTTCCGTTTACACGCCCTGCTCAAAGATACTTGCTTGACTGAGTAATAATAGCTAACCGGAGGACAAAGAACTCAAATTTTAAAATAATAAAACAATAACAGGCGCCCAGCAAATAAGATAACACGAGACAGATTACCGCGACATGATAATGGTTTGAATTGATCAATACTTTGACACTTTTTAAAAGATTTGTCCCGATTCACTTGTTTCTCGTGATGTCATGGAAAGGAGCATGGCATTTTACATACAACATACAGTGAGCCGCTTTTTAATAGCCGACCATGGATTAAGTTTCCTCTATTCCATTTATATCTCCAACCACAACAAGTTTTTTCTACTTACTCTACCACATACGTAGTAGAAAGAAAAGGTATTGCATTCCACCCAAAACCTCAATACCGAGATTTCACTGGAAGTACATATTTTGAGGTCCCTTGAATAAACGAAAGCATTTTTACTTTCTCTACCATATACATAGTGAGTGCAGAAGGTATTGCATTCCAACTAAAAGTTTTATGCCTAAATACATGTTTTGAGGCTCTGAGCCCAAAAAGCTTGTTTCTTTTTAGAGAAAGGTGTGTATGTTTATGTCCGTCTGTGAATATTATAATCGAAAACGAAAAGTCGGATAAATACCAAACTTGCTATTTAGGTTCAGTATCTCCAAAGATGAGATCACGAGAATTCTCAAAAACCCCAACCCCCAACTATCCCACACATGGAACATTTTTCGCAAATTTTGATTTTCTAACAAATGGTCTTAACAATTTTGATTAATATTCCATACTGTTTCCATGCAATCAGGAGAAAAAACTGAAAACTGATGGGCTTTAAATGGATGACTAATATTGGACAATTCGAACCTTGAATAACGAATATCTCAGAAACGAGTTATGTCACAAAAAACTTTTTTAAAGCAAATTATGTGTTTTAAAGCGATCTACATTTTTTGTACGGAATGTTTTCGTCTAACGTTTACCAGTTGTATAACTTTATACAAAATTCCTTCCAAATGAAGAGGATTTCAAAGGCTATTCTCAGAAAATTCAAGAAATAAATTTTATTTTTAATCAAAATATATTTCATACATTTTATTTTAATCAAAATCGTTAGAGCCTTTTTTGGAAAATAAAAATTTTGGAAAAATGTTCCATGTAAACAGTAGTTCGGATGGGGGAATTTACTTGAAAATCCTCGTGTCGCATCTTTGCAATATGCTGAACTCAAATACCAAATTTAGTAGATATTTATTCCACTTTTCATTTTTTATTTATGGTGTTCACAGACGGACACACTTGGACATATTTAAAAAAAATGTTTTATGGGTTCAGGGAGCCGGTGAAATATTGGTATCGAAGTTTTGGGTGGAATGCCATTCTTAATTATCTGCCTGCTTAGATGGAACCTCTTTCAGAAATGAATGAAGAATTTGGGGATTATACCTCTTGCTCCAAGCATTAGACCTATGATTTCAATAGAGTTGAGAGTATTTCTCCAGGTAGTATTTCTCTGTATTCACAAAAAGAACCTTATTACCTGGGGAAATAAGTTTTAAGATGTAATTTATTCCTACATGCGTGATTACGACTACAATACGGAATATGAAAGGTGTTTGTTAGGTATGTAGTTCTAAGCAAAGTGAGGTTGAACAGCTTTCGTCTTTGTAATTGATGCTGTGGAATGAAGAAAGCCGTGACAGAACGGTTCAAATAACGTTCCAACCACACAAAATTCCGAATTAGTTCTGAGAGCGTACTCGACTGGCGCATGTGCGTAAGAATGTGTCGGTACTAGTGCGAAATGTGTTCAGAACCGAGTGTTGGGTCAGATCTATTATGTTCAAGTTGGTAAACCTGAACCACCGACTGTCCGCTGTTAACAGAACGGTGGAGAAAGAGAGGGCGAATTAAAGGGCAGTATATACTAGGGGAGTGGACGCTGAGACTGGGAGTGAGGAGTTCATGTCATGGCTCACATGAAACAGTTTTTGCCTATCAATTCGGAATAGTTGCTACGTCAAATTTCCAAGTGGGAGAAAATAGTTTCCTATAAGTGTGTGAAGTAGTTTTATTGCATTGCAATATTCAGGAAGTCCGTATTTGATTACGACGCAGTATGGTGACGAAGTGACAGTTGCTTTTATAGGACTTGAATGGGCCACTGTGGGGTTGGATCACAACGGTAAGATAGGGGCTTCATTGCGAGCCAGAGTAACTTTGAACGTGTTTAACAGGACGACCGTTGGAGTGCTTCCCAGTTGTAAAAGAGAATTATCAAAGTAGTGGATCTTCTGGCTACAGTTTGCCCGTGTTGAATGGGACATTATATTTCGCCAAAGGTGCAACTAGCTACCAGGAAAGGTTATTGCCATTTCGTCGCCTCATATATGGCGGGTTTGGGTCCTACTAACGATAGTTGCAGTGCTTGGAGCACATCAGAAAAGAAAAACAGTGAAATACTTGTGGTATGTGTTCGGTAGCAACAGAGAAGGTAAGAAACATTGATTCCGATATTACGATAGTTCCAGGCCAGTCTACGGTTGTAAAGACAAAAATTACGCTGAGTATATAGAGACGACGTTGACTGTTTTGTGAACGTATTATTCTAAAAGAAGCGTGTGTGCAGTTGTGCATATTTTTCAATAAGATGTGCACGAGTATAGCACTAGAGATCTTTCTTTTATTCCTTAATGTAAATAGACTGGCCAGGACTATCTTGTGCAGTTTAGGATAGTTTTAGTGTAGCTGTATACAAAAGGTGCCGTTCTTCAGGTAGTCGAAGCTGTGCTACGTAATAGCCTTTGGTGGTAAGAACATAAAATCTGTAATATTTATATCAATGTTGGTTCGACGGTAACGTTCCCCAATCTGGGTTGTGCAAAAGTATTATTAATGCTTCCACCTGAATTGCGTACACTATATGCAGGAATCATATGTTCATTTTCAGTTCTTTTTAAATACATTTTCTTAGTTTATTTACAGGAATTTAACTAAAGTTAAATTCTGGTTTGCTATATTAATGGGAATTTATATCTGTATCTTTTTCTCTACATTTATTTTATTGTTTTTAAAGTTGCCAAAGTATAGCAATTTGAAATTTGTAATTGAGAATTCAGTATCATTTTCTTGGCCATCCTGTTCTGTGGTACAGTAATGAAATCCACAGGTAAACGAACCCTGGATCGCTGCTAGGATATTTGTGACTAGCTCCTGGTGACTAGTTCGCCACCAAGCTGGAGAAGAAATGGGGCACAGCCTCTTAGGGTAGGCGAAATCGCTTCACAAAAATGGGAACTGGAATTAGCGTCGCAAGGTTCAGTACCTCCAGAAATACGACACGAAGATTTTCAAGAAAGTCCCGCCATCCCAATCTACCCTATATGGAATTTTAGAACTTTATTTTCTAAACAAAAATTGGCTGTAACAATTTTGACTAAAATGCCATATATTAAAGATATTTACATGACAAAATTATATATTGAATTTTCTGGGAACAGACTCTGATGTACTCTTCACTCGGGGGGAATGTTGTATAAGTCGGTAACGTTAAGTGATAGACGAAAACGTATTATACAAGAAATGTAGATCTCGTTAAAACACAATTTATTTCAAATAACCTTTTTTGCGATATCAGCCACTTCCGAGATACCCGTTATTAATGGTGCCAATTGTTCATTTGTCATTCTTTTAAATTCCTGTCGATTTTCAGTCATTTCTCGGATGTCATGGAAAGAGTATGGAATTTTAAGACCAGTACAGCTTTCAGTTCTAAAACATTTGACTATCGCTGCTCCCTTTGTATCTGTAACGAAATGTGTAATGTAGATATTTCTGCAAAGATTTATTTAAGTAGATAGAAAGTAAGCTTTCCTAATAGTTGTTATACCCATTAACAAATGATGATAGAAAAAGTAATGTGCATGTAACACATCGGATTTTTTCACATTTTGTAGCTGTAAGCGCTCTGAACCATTTAATTACTATTAATGATCTCATTCATTGGTCTGTAAAAACAGAAACTAGTTGTTAACTAAGGTTTTTTTAATACAGAACACCTCAAATGGTGTATTTCCAATGAAATCTTCGTGTCAAGTTTTTCGGTTAAATGAAATATTTCCTCTACTGTAGGTGTAGCAGTAGAGGTTTTGTACGTGGCCTTCATTCCACGTAAAGTGCTGGTGGGCACTCAGTTGCTAAGGTCCACTTGGGGGGTTGCTATCAACCCGAGATACCAGTGGTCAGTCAGTATCAGTAACGCTAACTTCGGAGAAATGTAGCTATTGTAATTACTTGTTTACATAAAAATAACAACGAAAAGTTTACCTAGCATCTTATTATTCCTCAGTCGAAACTTTTAGATAACACAACCTGTCATAAATAATGCTTATAACATTTTGTTTGCAATTTGTTTTCCAAAAAACCGGATAATAAGTGAGATAATTAGATTTTTACTTTCTCTACGCTTACTTAAGTAGGCAGAGGAAGTATTATGTTCTACAAAAATAATTGATATTGAGATGTCACCAGAAGTACAGGTTTTGAGGTCCTCTGACCTCGAAGAGCAATTTTAGAACATTGCGCGTGCGTGTGGACAATATAGCTTAAAAACCATAAGTTCGATAAATACCAACGTTGATATGTAAGTCCACCATCTTCCATCGATTAGACCAGGGATTTAGATAATATTCTCATACAACCCTTTCCATTGGGCCGTTTTCATTTTTCTTAAGTTTTATTTATAATTGCTCTAACGATTTTGATTAAAATATTTTATGTTTTAAGTTATTGGCACAGAAAAAGAATGCATATCTTGAATTTTGTTCGAACAGCCCCCAAAGTTCTGTTCATTCTTGTTGAATTTTATGTAACTGGTAAACCATAATAGATATATAAAAAGTTCTACAGCAAAATGCAAATCTCTTTGAAATACGAAATTTATGCCTGTATAAAATTGTTTATGGGCTCATGTTTCAGAAATAGGTAAATGCTGCTTTTGGTCTGGATATTTCAATACGCTTACGTTTTTATTCTACTCTATTGTAAGGAGAGGAAGTATTGCATTCCACTCAAAAATAAAATGCCAATATTTCATCGGAAATTCATGCTTTGAGACTCTGCGAGTCTAAAAAAATGCCTATAGTAAGCAGAGGAAGTTTTGCATCCCACCCAAGAATACGATACCAATATTTCACCGAAAATTCACACTTTCAGATTCCCTGTTATTTAAAAGTTTCATTTTTTAAAAAATGCGCGCGCGCGTGTCTGTCTGTGAACAAAAAACAAGTCCGTTAAATACCAGACTTGACATTTAGGTTTCAAGGATTCGACACTAAGATTTTCAAGAAAATTCCCTTACCCCAAACTACTCCTAAAATGGGGGACAAAAAATGTAGCGAGTTTTTACTTTCTCTAAAACGGCTTTAACGGCTTTGAATTATCTACCATATATTTAAGATGTATGCATGACAAAGTGCTGGGAATAGCTCCTGAAGTGCTCTTCATTCTGAATGACCTTTGATTAGTTGGTAAACTATATGAGATAGAAAAAATCTTATTACGCACAAAAAATATAGATCTGGTTAAAGCACATAATTGAAGTAAAAATAAAACTGTTTGTGGTACTGACCATTTCCGAGATATTTGTGTATTGGTTTGAATGTTCAAATCGCTATTCTTCTACGCCCCCTCCATGCTCATGCAAAAAGACCGGAATTACAAATCTATCACATAGGACAAAAAGGTTCGACTATCGCCGTAGCCTAATGTATTTTCCTTATATCTTGTCGCGGTAACTTTCGTGTTATCTTATTTGCTGAGCGCCTGTTATTGTTTTACTATTTTGAATTTTGGGTTCTTTGTCCTCCGGCTAGCTATTATTACTCAGTCGAGCAAATCTCTTGAACAGGGTGTGTAAACGGAAAGGAGTTGTTGCTAGAAGATAACACTGATAAAAGAATTTGTTTTTACACTTTTATTACCGTCACACTTTATTAACTTGACATAATTACTTTTGATACACGCCCGACTGAAACTGTTATATTTGCGAATGTAACTATAATCACTTATTTGCCGCACATTATTAATTCGAGTATTTCACATTTTTGTAACTAACTTTACGACGCGAGAGATTCTGTAGAATTGCGTAACGTGTACTTCGTGAATGATTCTGTTAAACTGCGCGACGTGTAACCCGTGAATGATTCTGTTGAACTGTGCGATACTTGTCTCTGGCTTCATATATTTATACTCTCTCATTCCGACATGCCTAAACATTATAACAGAGCTGCTATTGGTTAATAAAGCGCGCCAACATTAGCGTCTATTTTTTTATCCAATCAAAATTACGAACACATATGCTCTAGGGAAGATATTCCCTCCATTTCTAAAGAAAAGCGCGCTACTCTGACGTCATTTGCTTGTCTCTTCTAATTAATAAACCTCTCACCCCCTCGCTACATTGTTACCCACTCCTATTGTCAGTTTCAGTGAGGCAGTGTAAACTTATTTCCTAACAATGCTTATAAATAACAGACATCTCAAATCATTGTCACACAATAATGTTAATTTACACTACAATCACTCTGGCATTTACAATGTTGTGATATAAAATACTGCCTCATATGCCCCACTAGAAACATAATTATAAATATTTATAACTTTTTTTGGAAATTTTATAATTGGGTGTTTAGTCTCCTGAATCTTGGAACACACGGTATCTATCACTTGCACTTAACACTGCTCACGCATTTAACACACGTTATACATTTTGCCTTTTGCTCGCCACTATTTACTGGCTCGGGTCTAATGTGTTTATATACATACGTCTGACATTACAATTTTTATAGCAAATACTGCACCCTGAACTATTAGTCACTGTTACAAAATGGTTATACTTTTTTAGATTATTGACATAGAAATTTATACACTCAAGATTTTAACCTGTTTCATCATGTAATTATTGAACACATCTACCAAAATATTCATCCTCTACACAAATATATTTACATCTCTTAATTCTATAATAATGTCACATTATCTGTGTGCTACATAAGTGTTTTTCTTTAATTATGTTAATCCTTTATTTATTGTTTTGTACTTTATATACACAATACTCTTTGAATTATTTCTACATACTTTTACTTTAATATAACATTAAATTATCAGTATTTCATGCTTCATTTCAAATGTTATAGTTTACTAAGAAAATGTTCTTTTTCCCCTTTAAACATTTATTTTTGTCCTGAATTTAATTCTCCTTTCTTATGACATAGAGACATAGTTAACCCTCTTACGTTCCAATACTTTGTTCTGCAGTTCAGCTTTAACTATCCTGGATCTACTTTTCATCATCTTGGTCTTCTGTTTCATCTTTATCCTCATTGTTGTATGGTTTCAGCATTTCAATATGGAACTTTCCAATGGTTTTTCGAGTTGTTGGGTTACATAATTCATGTGTGTTTCTTCCATATACTTCAACAACTTCATATGGTCCATGATATTTTAGAAACATTCGCCAATAAAGTTTATTTGCCTTATCAGACAATTTCTTAGTTTTAAGCAAAACTAAATCTCCTATTTTGATCTTCCATTCTTTTCTCTTCTTTTCTGTTCTTTTCTTCGTTTCCTTTTTCTTTTCTTCGTTTCCTTTTTCTTTTTATGACTTTTTTCTTCATCCTTTCGAATGCTTGTCGGAACATCTCTTCTTCCGTTTGTGGTATCGAGTGCTCATCTGGAATGGCTTCTGGAATTTTCTTACATATTGTATTTATCTTCTTTCCTAATTTAAGTTCACATGGTTTGTATCCTGTCACATTGTTTACTGTTTCGTTGAGTAGATTCTGAACGAAATTCACGTATCCATACCATTGTGTTTGTTTTCGATGACACAGCACCCTCAGGTAATTCGAAATTTCCTTAATTTCCCTCTCCACTGGTTTGGAGTTCGGTCTGTATCTTGACGAAAAATATTGTTTATGCCATTTTCTTTTAGTCCCTGCATAAATCTTTATCCTGTGAAGGACGAAGCATTATCGCTCAATACGGATTGGATTGGTCCTTCCTCTATCACATATGACTTGAGTAGCCTAGTCAAACATGCTAAACTTGTAGGTTTTCTCAAAGGGTAAATTCTTACGTATTTGCTGAATATATCATAAGACAAATATATATTTGTTTCCAAATTGACTTGGAGGCATAGGACCATGAATGTCAATACTAATTACGCACCTCGGCTTATCCCTTATAACCGAATTAGTCTCAAATGCATATGCTGCGTTTATTTGCTTTGCTTTCTGACATAGATTGCAGCACGAGATAAATTTCCGAACCTTCTGACGCATTTTGGATATGTATAATTTTTTTAAAATCATAGAAGTTGTCCGGTTCGTCCCTGAGCGTGCTAACCCTTCGTCAAAATTCTTAATTAAATCCTTTTCCATGCTTTTTGGAACCATTACCTTCCAACTAGGCATTTCTTTTCCATGCTTCTTGTATAATGTTCCATTCCGAGTTGCTACAATTTCTTTCTTTGCCTCTTCAATTAATGGTGCATTTCCTTTTAGTCCAAATAATTTGGCGTCCTCATTTTGAATTTCTGCCATATTTTTCAATTTTCTTATCATTTCTTTACTTAAAGGAATTTCAATTGTCAATATTTTTACTTCATTTCTAGGCCTTTCAATATTCTCGGGAATTTGTGGGTTGTAGTTTAATCTTGATAGCAAATCGCTGAAGATATTATTCTTGCCAGGAATGTGTATAATTTCAATATCAAATGCCGATATTGCGTGAATGTATCTAGCAAGTTTTCCACTACATAATCTACACCGTTGGATGAAAGTTAGGCTGATGTGATCCGAATATACTTTCACCTTTTGCTGATAAATATAGGTCTTGAAACGAATTAATGAAAAATAGAGTGCTCCAATTTCTAACTGAGTCACCGAAGAATTCCGCTCAATGTTTGTAAGTCCTCTAGAAGCTGTACTAATGACGTGAAACTCATTGTTGATGTCTCGCTGTCCTAAAATTCCGGCGAATCCTTGCATTGATGCGTCGACATAAATCTCGTATTTCAAATTTTCTCTGGGCCTCTCGAGCAATATGGACTTAGCAAAGAGTTCTTTGACCCTCTCAAAACATTTTTGATGATCCTCTGTCCATCTCCACTTGATATTCTTTCGGAGTAGCTGCCGCAGTGGTTCTATTTCAGCCGAATACCTTGGTACGAACTTACTCTGAAAGTTCAATACCCCTAAGAGACGTCTAATTTGCTTTACGTTCCTTGGTGGTGGAATTTTCATTATTGCTTCTATTCTCTTCTGGCCAGGTCTTATACTCCATTCATCCACTACATAACCCAGAAAATTTATTTCCTTGACACAAAATTTTGATTTTAGTATGTTTACAGTCGTACCATGTTGCAGTTTATTTAACACGTAATGTACATTATTCATATTTTCCTCAAATGTTTGACTAATGATGAAGTCGTCAATATACTTTATTAAAAAGTCATCTGCAGAATTTCCAAAGATACTGTGAATGGCTCTCAAAAATCCACTTCCTGAGTTTTTTTTAAACCAAAAGGATTTACACAAAAACGATACTGGACCCCCAAGTATTGAAATGAAGTGTAATCACGCACTTGTGGATCTAATTCTACTTGCCAATGTGACGCAGTGAGGTCAATGGATGTTAAAAATCTCACTCTTGAAAGTTTCGTGATTAGTTGTTCGATTCCTTCACTTTGAAAATGATCTGACTTCATATATTGGTTGACATATCTACCATCTAATGTTAATCTCAAACTACCATCTCGTTTTATACTCCAACAGATTGAATTTATATATTGAGAATTACTTTGCTCAATAATCCCATTTTCTAACATGCTATTTATCAGTTTTCTAGCTTTATCCCGAAGACTTGCAGGCAAATTATCATATTTATGCCTATGGTGGCACATCTTCTACCTGAAATGTATGTTGATATACGTTACATCTGCTTGGGATATTACTAAATACTTAACTATTGTTCATCAAAACATCATGAAGGATTTGTTTTTGTGTTTTCGCAATGTTATAAGCTTCTTCACACTTGTGTATTATTTCCTCATTTCTCCTCTCTTCCCAGTTATTGTCTGTCTCGCTCGCACGCACGGTCGTCTTTTGTTCGGGTTGTAAATTTCTCTACTTTCTCTGGCATTTCCTCTAGCTGTAGAAAATATGGCGTGGTGTTCCCTTCATATCTTGTGACTACTTGCTTTATCTGACTGTTTCCATCGGTTGCCGTTATTTGCACAAAAAACTCTTGGGCACAAAGATTTTCCTCATCCTTTGTCATCTCAATCACGGAAACTTTCTGTTTTATAAACGGTACCTTTATTTTTCTATTGTCTTTCGTCATTTTTAACTCCTCATATTTAAAATCTATACGTGCTTCATATTCATGTAGGAAGTCACATCCTAAAATTATGTCACAAATCAGATGGTTTACAATTAGAAATATAACCTCGAAATTTTCTCCGCCGATAAGTATGTTAAGTAGAGCTTGTGTTTTTATGACCTGTGTCGTTCTTCCGATTGCAACACGACAAACTAAATTACTAGTGGGAAGAGCCATATTTTGTTACCTTCATTTATCAAATTTATATAAACTTTCTGCGAACAAATTGAAGCTGATGAACCGGAATCTATAGTCGCAATAATCTCTCTCTTCGCGATTTCTATCTTAACATGAGGTGACTCGAAATTTTCCTCCTTATTTTTCGTTGCTGCAATCTTCTTACAGAGTGTGTGTGTAGGCATATTGTTTATTTTGGTAATGGATACTGAATTATTAAAGACGTCCTGAGAACCTACTACACAGGAGTCTATTGACAGTTTTCCTGGTTGCTTCCATGTTCATGTACGGGACTACTATTCCTAACCGGCGCTAAATTTATCTCATTCTCGCTTCCACTGTTTTCAGTTCCCCTTTCTCGAGTTCGAAATCCTCGATTTCGGAAATTATGTCCTCTTGGCACGTAATTTTCTTGCCGTTCCTCGGATCTTTCCCGGTTATGCTTTCCCTCCAGTGAGTGAAATTTCCCCTTTGCCTGACGTAACGGCTTCCTTGATTTTGCCCTCTTTCCGGCAATCTTTCTGTCCTGACGTAATTTATTTGTTCCTGTCGACCTGGTCTCCCATCTATCCTCGGTCTATCAACGTATGATTGGTACCGTTGCCTGGTATTATTCTCATGACGCCTGTCTTGTCCTCTGCTTTGGTGATAATAACTACCTTGGTAATTTCGTCTATCTCGCACATCTATAAATCTATGCTCCCACTCTCGAGATATATCTTCTTCCTGTTGTTTCAAAGCTGACATTAATTCTGTCATCTCAAAGATACTACGTGGTATTGCAATTAATAAATAATTTTGTATCCTTAAAGGATAATGCCTTGTGAGCAAACTCACAAAATCTTCCTCATTGATCGGAGGTGACAAGTTCCTAACCTGACTTGCATGTTTTAGTAAATAATCAGTCATTGATATTCCCTCTCGTGGATCAAATTGTCCATGACTAAGCATTGCTCGTATTCTGTGCTGTACCGTAACATTCCAAAATCTATTCATGAATAACCTCTTAAAGGATTCATATGAAATTTCACCCCCTGATACCATTTGTAACCAATCTAAAGTTTTCTGGTCCAAACATCTTTTAACAACTATCATTTTCAATGCTTCCGGTATCTTTTTAATTTGAAAATACTCTGACAAGTCTGCAATAAACTGTACTGGATTGGAGTTTTCATTAAATTTTGGAAGTGGTAAATCACTTAAGATATAATTATAGTTTTGAATGTCCCTTATTCCCATATTTAAATTCTCTAACGTTACTTGTGCACCCTGAGTTTCAGCGTGAGCTATGGATGAAGCCGCCGCATCACTCAAATTATTAGTCATACCTGAGGAACTACCTCTATCATTATTCTGTACATCAGATACCATAACATCACATATATTGACCCTTGAATTCAATTCTAACCTATTTACAGTACCTTGCAGACTTTCCATTGTCTGTTCCAATTTTTTATTGTTCTCATTTTGAACAGCTTGGTGCTTGTTAATTTCAGAAGTTAGTTTTTGATTCAAATCTATAGACAAAACTTTAACTTCTTCGGACAACTTATTTCTTTGTGTTTCCGACTCCTCCTGAATTTACAGATACCTCCCCTCTGAAATTAACTTGCACCTGAATTAAATCTGCATCATCTCTCTTAGCTCACTTGAAATGCTACTCATTCGACTTCCTAACTCTGTACATTTTACACTAACATTTTCAATTTTATTATTAATCTCACTTTTTTGGTTAGATATTTCCCTGCTCATGTCTGACATTTTCTTTGAAAATTTTCCTATCTCACTTGCTATTATTTCCTGATTTTCATTTCTCATTCTTATCATATTACTATCTAGCACCATAAATTTCTTTTCAATTTCTTCCCTGTTTTGATCTAATTTTTGCTCTAATTTCTTATTACTCTTACCAATATCTTCCCCTAATTGATCTGTAATACTCTTACCAATATCTTCCCTCAATTCCCTATTATTCTTTTCCATATTCTCAGTTAGTTTTTGTTCTAATTTCTCATTACTCTTACCAATATCTTCCCTCAATTCCCTATTATTCTTTTCCATTTTCTGAGTTAGTTTTTCTAATTTTTCATTACTCTGAGTTAGTTTCTGTTCTAAACTCCTATCAATATCTTCCCTTAATTGATTTGTAAAATTTTTCAGCATTTCCGTCATCATACCAGCATCAAAATTAACATTTCCTGCTATTCTATTATCACTTTCAATTTCCTCCCTCAAATCCTACATTGTTTGAGCTATTTTCTGTAACCTGTATTGAATTGCAGCTAACTGTTACATTATCCCCTTCCATAATTATTTCTTCAGTATTGTTAGTAGACATTATTTTCTTAATCCTTCCACTTCTCAATAACATTTAATTTCTCACAATTTTTTTTAGGATACACAAAAAATTTACAATTTTCTAACCTTTATGATGCTATCTGATGATGTTGCTTTGATGTCCAACTTCCTGCCCCTCTCTCCTAGATGTATATGTCGCATCTGCGTCGTCTCGCTGTCTTGGTGTCCTGTAGTCGAATTCCCCTGTTTCCTTCTGTTAACGTAATTACTGATGTCCTCTTATCCGCGTCGTCGGTCGTTCTGGTGGTTGTTTCTGGGATCTGCGTCTTGTAGTTAATTTCACTGCTCCATTCACTCCACGTTCTGGTTATTATGTCCCTTCCTGGTTATTTCGCCCCACGTTCTGGGATCCAATTTATCGCGGTAACTTTCATGTTATCGTATTTGCTGAGCGCCTGTTTTTGTTTTACTATTTTGAATTTTGGATTCCTTGTCCTCCGGCTAGCTATTATTACTCAGTCGAGCAAATCTCTTGAACAGGGTGTGTAAACGGAAAGGAGTTGTTACTAAAAGACAACACTGATAAAAGAATTTGTTTTTACACTTTTATTGCCGTCACACTTTATTAACTTGACATAATTACTTTTGATACACGCCCGACTGAAACACTTATATTTTCGAATGTAACTATAACCACTTATTTGCCGCATAATTAATCCATGCATAAAGTGGTTAATGCACGCTTCTTGATTATCTCCATTTTTTTTTGCTGGGGGTGAGGAGTGAGCACTGAATCGATGAAAAACAGCTGTGAAGCGACCATAGAACGTTAAAAACGAGGGAGTAACAGTGGTTAGTTTACTGCTCTATGGAATTTGTGCATGCGCAGAACTACCTTTCTTCGTCGTATAACATTTTCTCCTCGCTGATCGATGGCCTTTCTTAGTCCGAGGTTTATTTGTCGTCTATGAATATCAAACTTGGTCGGCCTTTGGTCCGGACCAAATGAGTCTCCAGACGATCCACCAACGTGAAATGTATGAATACGGCCCTTAGCGTTTAGGATTCGTAAATGCTGTTTGCATTGTAGCCGCATTTTAAGTTTTTAATTCATACAAACAACTCTGTGTGTAGTCACCTTTGTTTCGTGCATTCCATATTTCCAATGTAATTGCATTTGACTTATACGTTTGGTGTGTTATTGAGACATTCACGTGAATTGGCACTGGTGAAGAATGCGGCGACATCTACATTAGAAAATGCCATACAGGCAAGAGAAGCAGATATCGATTTCTAGTGTTTTAAGACCTCTGGATTTCAAAGACCGTTAGTTGATTCGTAATTAAGTCCATAATTGTTATTTAACTTATAAAAACGACGTAAATTATATAAATGACTTGGACAAAATTCAGGCTACTCGAATAAATGTTGAATTGGAAAAAAATTATAGGTAAAAACAAACGTTTATAATTCGGATATCCGATTTATATTGTGGCCTTATTTATGGTTTTAATAGTCACACAAAGAATTCTGTGCACAGTTGCCTTTGTTTCGAGCATTCCATATTTTGAATTCAACTGTATTTGACGTCTACGCTTGGTACTTAACCGAGGTATTCACGCGAATGGTGCAGCATGTGACGACTTATTTGTATTAGGACATATTAACGACTACAGCAGATTTCAGGCTACTAGAATAATTATTATTAATTTGGAAACCATTTTGTATAGCTAAAAGAGTAACGTCAATGATTCGGAAATATGATTTAATTGTACACCTGGTTTGCTTTTAATAGTCATGCGAGCAGTCACCTCCGTTGTTTTTCTTAATTCCATTTATACTCCGCCTTTAACTGCAGGGTCACATCGGCGGCCTTTCACCTTGGCAACATATTACCCATCGGCAAGGGTGTTAACTCGTATACATTGTCATTGGATTTTAGCTTTTCTTTGGGTTATGTGCATTAGATCAAACACACGTTTATACTTCCAGAGTTTGGGGAGGATAGGGAATAACCTTGGCTAGTCAAAAAAGTCCCCACATCCAGCTAGGAATCGAACCCGCGAACCCTCGCGTCCTTGTTTCGTTCCTTGCACATTTTGAATTTAACTGCAGTTGTCAAATGTTTCAACATTGTAAACCATTCAGTACATCATTACTTTAAAAATAAAATAACACATCTCTGTGATTTGGGGATAACGAATCTGCTCCACATTCAGGACGTCCCGAGTTCGAATCTGGGTTAGGGCATTACCTGGTTAAGTCGTTTTTCTTCGGGGTTTTCCCTTGTCCTGAAAATATGAATGTTCGGTAACCCTAAGCTCTAGGGACCCCTGGGCCCATTTCAACCATTTCGTTCATTCACCGTCCGTTATGACCTACCCGGTTAAAGATGCTAGTCTATAGTTCCAAGGTCGCAGGTTCAAACCTGGCGGAGGGCGATGGATTTTTTTCGGGCATAAAAATCCTTAGCATGGCTTCCTTCGGAAGGGAAGTAAAGCCGGTGGTCCTGTGTCATAGATTTACGCACGTAAAAGAACCTCAAGCCTGATAAAGAGGCCCCTGAGTAAAACTACCGGTCTTTCACGCCCAAAACAGAATGAGACGTTAAGGACCACAACAGTTAAAGAGCGTCCATAAATAAAACTCAGTTTAGTTTTTTACCCGGCTAAAGGACGCTAAGTTAAAAAAAAGAAGAAAAAGTAACTTATAACCACATAACACTAACTGTTGGGAGAAAAGTAAAAGTTTCTGTAGAAATTAAGCAACGGAAATTTAAACGCTCGTAATGTAATTCAATGACATCTGTGACAGGCTTCACTGGCGGAAGTCGGATACAAATAAGCCCTTTGTATTTAAACGCTATCCCAATACATTTCTAGAAGTTTCAGTAACATCTGCTACTCGGCTGATATGGCCCGTGTAAATGCTACATTCACTGCTTTTAAAAATAAACAGGATTTTTGCCTTAATTTTACTGTTAGCTTGCCAAAATTTAGCTAAATTTATACCAAAACATTTTAAGAAATTTACGCAATACACACAGTTTGATTAATCTTCTTATCTAACGCCAATAGTGGCGCCACTTTGCTCTAAAAGCATGCCTGGTGGAATGCAACTACACTGCCATCGGTTATGCAGCTGAATATATTATCGACAGAGTGCGCCTGTTCACGCCCATTTTCTGTTCTCTCGGTATTCAGCATGTTTTTCCTCTAAGCTCAGCTCTAAAAAGGAGGGTTAATTCAACCACTGGTTTTGATTTTTTCTGTCCACTGGAAACCGAAACCGACTTTATTCAGTATAACCAGGAAAATTTAGTTCGCGTTTTGGCCGGTAGTAAGCCGACAGGCTGTTCATACGGGAGAGCCGCCAGCAGTGAACAAAAAACAAGGCGAGCCTTAACGCGGTTAATGATTTGGAGCCTTAAGCCACAAAGCGTAGCCAGATAAGTGTTTTTATAAGAAGAAACTGCGGAGCCACAACAGGACGTAGTTGTACGATCTGTAAGACTCCAATGAATAATGAAACTTTATTTGGAGGATAGATACAATAAATAACGAGTGCGCTTGGAAGAAGAAACTAAGACTATCACTATTTTCGCTAGCGCTCATGGGCACTATCTTCCGCGCATGCACATTAGTAACAAAATGGAGTACTTTGTTGGCACTTAGGATTTATTTCAAATATAACAAAGTGTCTAAAACTTGACATTACAGAGCACTGATTCATTCTGAATGTTGGCGGAGAGAGCCGAATTAAATCGTCCGGCTTTAGTGAGGTGATGTCCATGCATCTGAGTGTGTTTAACGCACTGTTTCAGAACACGCTGACAACGCGCTATGATATACAAATGATGCCACATTACTTCGGCCGCCCTGTTTTCATGCCACATTTCTATTTGTAGCTTGTTCATATTAAAGCACACATTTTATTTCAAATAACTTGTTTTCTTGTGGCACCAGCCGTTTCCGAGATATCCATTAATATTGGTTTGAATTGATCAATACTTAGTAATTTTTAAAGTGCTGTTGCGATGTTCTGGAAAGAGTTTGGAATTCTAAATCCAGTATAATATATATCACTGTAATCTTTCCACTATATTATAGTAAGTCGTTTTTAAATAGCTGACTATGGATTCAGTTTCCTCTATTCCGTTTATATCTGTAACCACAACTTTTTATTTTTTGTCTCTACCACGTACATAGTAGGTATTGCATTTCATCCAAAAATTCGATACCGAGATTTCCTGGGAAATGCATGTTTTGAAGACACTTGCATATTTACTCTTTCTACGACGTACATAGTAGGAAGAGAAGGTATTGTTGCACCTAAAAATTCGATGCCGAGATTTCACCGCAAAAGCATGTTTTGAGGCGCCTTGAACCCAAACCTTTTGGAATAAAAAGGTCCGCACGCACGCGTGTGTGTGTATGTATGTGTGTCTATGAACAGCATAACTCAAAAACGAAAAATCTGATAAATACCAAACTTCGTATTTATGTTCGTTACCTTCCAGAGATGGACACGAAGATTTTTAACAACCCTCTTCCCCACCGCTAACTATCTCATACATGGAACATTTTTCGAAATTTTTTATTTTCTAAAAAATCACTAACGTTTTTCATTAAAATACCATATATTAAAGAGGTTTACATGACAAAATATGTATCTTGAATTTTCTGGAAAAGCCTGTGAAGTCCTCTTCATTCGGAACAAATTTTGTATACTCTTGTGTAACCGGTAAACGTTAAACGATAGACGAAAGCGCACTACACAAAAAATGTAGATATCTTTAAAACACACGATTTATTTCAAATAACCTTTTGTAGCATAACCGTTTCCGATATATCCGTTATTAATTGTTCGAGTACAATATTTAGCCATATTTTTAAAAATCTTGTTGATTTTCAGTTATTTTTCGCGAATGTATGGAAAGAGTATAGAATTTTAAGGTCAGCATATAGCATCCTGTTCTAAAGCATTTAACTACTACTATTCGCTTTGTATCTATAATGAAATGTGCAATACAGCTATATCCGGGAAGGATATTTTTATAAGACAAATTTGTATGCCTACTAATAAACGTTAGAGGGCAGCGAAAGTCATGTGCAAGTAACACCAGATTTTTAGAAAAAGGTCTGTGTGCGTGTGAACAACATAGGTATCTAAAAAACAAAAAGTTTGATAAATACCAAAATCCTGTTGATTTTAGTTGTTTCTAGGGATTGTATGGAAACAATATTGAATTTTAAAGCCAGACATAGCGTCCATTTTTAAACATTTAAGTATCGTTTACTCGTGTCTATAAGGAAATGTGTATTATAGCTACTTCTGCAAAGCTTTGTCTCGATTAAAACGAAATATAAAAATAAACTTTCACAAGAATAGTTTTTATACCCATTAGCAAATGATAGAGAGTAGAAAAAGTTATGTGAAGGTAACGCGTCAGAATTTTTTCTTCTGTTCTGTTTTGTTTTTCTTATCGTAAACAGTCAGTAGCTCCAAGCTATCAGAATCTTTGGCTCATTTAATTACTCTAATGACACTCATCGTATTCACTAGTGTAAAAAAAGAAAAAGAACTAGCTGTTCACTGGACCTTAAGATAAACATTTCTTTTTGCACAGAACACCTCAAATAGTGCATTTCCAATGAAATCTCCATGTATGTGCAATATCTCTCTTAGCTTTCAGTCATTCGGCTTAGTTCAGCTGACGTAATTCGACTCTCCGCCGGCATTCGTAATGAAGCAGTGGTCTGTCTGTAACGTAAAGTTCCTAAAATGGGCGGGTGGATGAGTTACATGCTTTTTAATTGTTTACATATTCTCTTAAAGCGTATAATATAGCCATTTTCATTCTCCAAATTATCTTTTTTCTGCATTTTAATTAGAAGTTATTTAAGGAACCATTAATGCGAAAACTAAGTTATGTAATATGTAATTCAGTGAAGAGAAAATCTGCTTCACGTTTATGAGAATGTGATGCACGACTGCTAATTTCATTGATTTGATTTAGCTCAATGTGGAAAAACGTGAAGAAGTAATGACCTGGCATTTTTCAGTGTTATTTTGTGTACCCAGCAGTTCAGTATTGACATACATGAAGTTTTAACTGAATAGAAACGTTATAAAATTATATCCATAAGAATTTTTGTGAACTTCCCTTCCCTAAAGTTTTCCTGGGGATTACTTCAATCCTAATTCCCCTCTACGAATCCCTATAATGAGTTTGAAACAGTAGCATATAAGGTCAGCAGCTGTTGGTGCAGCTTGCAGTAATGTCAGAAATTGTAAAACGCAATGATTAATAATGTCAGCAATAAATCCGATTTTGATTACATCGTTAATACAACAAGCCGACAGGCGGAATATAACCAGACTAAATGGCGGGAAACTATAACGAAACGGACAAGAATACGATGTTCCAAAACATTCACACTCGGAAAGAACCGAACGGGTGAAACTGGATTACATACCTGGTGGGCTAGAACAAGTATTTTAGTTAGGAAAGGAACAAAATGTTCCACAAGGCACATCTGTAGAATAAGTCGGTTTGAGCGATTAAAAGATTTCATATGAGATGAAACCGTTTTGTGTTTTTATTTTCTCTACCACTTTGTTAGAAGAAATACTGTAGTTTGCCTTTTACAAGGCAGCCACTTATTTTACTATTTTCGTCTCTGTAAGTTGTATTTATATTGTTGACTTTACATCTTTAATGAAATTGCTATTTCTTAGGGTTTTTTATACTGCATTTAAGTAAACGCTGTTTACGTATTCATAGTGTTCTTATTTGTTGGAAACTTTTTTTATTGTTCCATTTAACTACAATGGTAATGTCCGCCGTTGACTTTTAATTATATGCATACATGCTGCAACTTTGTGGGGGTTTTTTCCCAAGAAAGTAGGTTTATTCCTTTCATGTCACTCAATCCATTTTTTCTGCACAGTTAATTTCCTGCGATCAGGAAGGAAAATTGTATCATATTAAATGTTTCAACAGAAAACTGTGCCGATGTGCGGCAAATTCAGTCCATTAGAATAATTGTTATAGAACTTAGCAATTCAGGCATGCTATGAACAAGAGGCTCTTCTTTTATAAAAAGCCCATGACTTGAGTAAATAAGTGACACTTGAGCATGCAAACATAACTTCTGCGTCCATTTTAGCAGATTTACAATTCTTTTTATTTTCTAGACTTCATCAAATCGCTTTTATTATACGTTGGGATATATTATGTCAACAAGTACTTCGCTACTGCTGGCCACTGTTCTAGAAGCCTGCTGCCAGCAGTCTCCAAGGTTAACCATCGGGAAGATGCATGATTGATAAATCTATGGTTGGATAATTTAAGATCACTCTGAATTTGAGAGAAGCTCCCCCACGTTGTAGGCCAACCATAAAAAAATAATGAATTGGGGGGGGGAGATTCAAAAGAATAATCTCCTAGCTCCTTCTGAACGCATTATGTAACGCATGAATATTAAACGTACCAATGTGAACCATGTTTTTTTAGCAGAAGTAGAGGAATATTCATTAACTCTATTACAGCTTCATTCACACTAAGTCCGTCACTGCCAAGCATTAACAAGTTTTATTGTGGTAAGTTAGCATTTTCTAAAGCCTCACAAAGTTTTTTGAACAAATTATTTGCTCTTGCCCAAACCAAATAAAATATCTGTAAATGGCTTGTTACAACCACTTCTTTTCATGCTGACCAGTACCTAACTGCAGTTTGTAGCTCTTTGTAAGAAACAGCAACATTTGTTGTTTTATCAAAGCAAAGATAAAAATAAATATTTTCCATGTATTTAAAATTTTGTTTCCTGAACAGGCCCAGGGCTTCTGTTGTCAAATATCTAGTCCTTCTGGAAGAAAGTGAAAAATCTTTTAGCATACAATCAGGAAAAAATCTGATATGTTACACTCACATGACTTTCTCTACTCTTGTACAAACGCTTATTCTCCATCTACTTCATGTTAATCGAGATAAACATTTGCAGAGTCTATCTTATTGCTAATTTTCTTGTAGATGTAAGGGGAATATATATTTACAAGGGCAATATAGAAATACAGTAGCCTTTAAGCACATACATCTCTTAATAGCTGGTTGCTAGGTGCAGCACCATTCCCTTTCCCACAGATTAATACTCTTTGCATATCGAAGACAAAAAAAATCTGATGTGTTACACTCGCATGACTTTCTCTACTCTTGTACAAACTATTTTTACAAACTCTTATTCTCCATCTATTTCATATTAATCGAGATAAACATTTGCATAAACGATCTTTTGACATACAAAGACAATTACATTTTACACATAGCGACCAGTTCTAAAAATATTTAACCATCGCTTAAGGCCTAATATGTTCCCCTTGTTTTGTATTTGCAAGGGCAATATAAGCACAGACATATCTCTTAATAGCTGGTTGCTATGTGCAGCACCACTCTGTTTGCCACAGATTAATACTCTTTGCATATCCAAGACAAAAAAATGAATAACGAATTCCCATTTGAGAAAATATGTATTGAAACATTTAAGGGAATAACAAACAATATCTCGAAAATGGTTCGCTCAACAAAAAAAAATGCATATGACATAAATTGTGTATTGTAACGCGATCTACATTTTTTGTGTAGTAAAATTTTGTCTATATCTTATGGTTTACCAGTTATGCAAAAGTCGTTCACAATGAAGAATACTTTTGGAGACATTCCCAGGAAATTCAAGATAAACATTTTATTTGTCATAAAAATATCTTAAACATATGATATTTTAATAAAAATCGTTAGCCATTTTTGAGAAAATTAAAATTTTAGAAAAGTCTTCCTTGTAAAGGGTAATCTGGGGTGGGGGGATTTTCTTGAAAAGCTTCGTGTCGCATCCTTGGAAGATACTGAACCTAAATACCAAGTTTGGTGTTTATCCGACTGTTCGTTTCTGAGTTATGCTGTTCACAGACACACACAGACATGTTTCCAAAAATGCTTTTTTTATATTCAGGGGTCTCAAAACATGTATTTCCGGTGAAATCTCGGTATCGAATTTTTGGGTAGAATAAAATACTTTCCCTACTTAACTATACGTAGTAGAGAAAGTAAAAATGTATCAAATGTCTCGTGAATGTCCTGGCATGGTGAAGATAAAAACTAGAAATGTGCTGCAACAGATTTCATCACCCAAATGAGTTCGGTTTTACAAGCAGTGTCCCTGACATAGTACAACTGTACAGGAACTAAAGTTGGAACCCCAAAGAAAATTGGCGATTGGTTGTACTGATATTAAGTAAATTAAATTTAGAAATTTTGTTTGCACCCATCTTTTTGTTTGCGAGTATCTGCATGTTGTAACATGCTAATATGTAACATACGTAGCTCCACTGTAATATAGGCCAATGAGATACTGTACACACAACGCAAAACACTTCAATACTGCTTGCTTTCCATCCCTATTCTAAAATGATATATGTGTTGCAATGTTTTAGACAATGCACTTTAAAACTACACTTTCCCCATTTTAACTTGAAAACAGTTCATTAATGAAACCTTATTTTTATGAAAAAATTAACTTAATATTGCGAGCACCTGAAAAAAAGAAAATAAATTTAGTATACAGCATACTATGGCATAGGCCAAAGAAGTTGAAACCCAACATACTCGATTCATTTGGTTAACCTCCTTTGACCGATTATGACACCGTATTACTTTAACAGAACATTACGTAGACCCAAGATCCTGCATCACTGGCTCATTAACTCTATCAATAAGAATGTACCTTTGTTGTGAAGAGTTGTTTTTATCCCACATTTCTCTGTCAATTTAGACCCACAATATGCAAATAGTACACAAATTAGTTGAAACGTGATTAATATTTATTTAAAGAAGCCTATTAAGACACAGATACAAACAAATAAAAATTCTGCAGGATCATAATAGATCGTCGATTGCTAAGCAAAGATTTAGGACGAGTTTAATGCGCTGAGCGTTTTAGATAATCAAAGAAAAACTTTTAAATTCAAATATTTATATTGTAATATGAAAATTTTGTAAATAAATTAATAAATACATAACTATTTAAAATGTCAGTTCTAAAGAAAAGAATCAATATTCACAGTTCGTAATGCTCCATTATATCTTATGGAATAGCTTAAAACACTTAACATACAGTCCTCTTTTACATTTCACGGAAATAGTAGTTGGCTTACCCCTCCAGGGTTGTTTCCAATCGTGTCCAATACCGTCATACCTAACATTTCTAAGGCATTTCTTCTTTGCCCTTGCCATTTGTTGGCGCTAGACACTGTTGAGATGCTTGACTGCTCGCTATAATACGTGAAAGTTCCGCAAGGGCCTTTGCGTACCCTATTTCCTCATTAGATGGCGTTGGTCGAAGTATGCGCGTGTCTTGTTTCCCTTGTTTGGTGTGACGTGCTTGGACATGTGATTCCTACTACAGTTGTCTAGTGACAAGAAGGGGTGACGTAGTTTCGACAGGATAGCTAAGGTTGAAGATGTACACTGTTTGACAGAAGCTTGCACGCCATGGCGGTTGCTGAAAGCAGATTGGATGGCTTCTTTTCGTGTTTGGAAAAGGCTTTTCCTGAGAGTGTTGAAATAACACAAATGCCTTGGCAGTGTAGTGTTTCTACCATTTCATTAAAGGTACGTTTTGTTGAAATTTTATCTTATAATTCGTATTTCATTGGAGGTACGCTTTTGGAAATAAATCTTATAAGGGGTCTGATTTTAATGAGTGTCTTCCTTTGTCTTATAATAAAGAACCTGGGCAAGTAATTCTTCGCTGTTTATCCGGTTGTGTGTTGGTTAGCTGTTGGTGGGAACTGAGAGCATCGGGCGCCATTACTTTTACGTCCAATTGGGCACGATCAGGGTACCTGTTTTATAGTTTCTTTCTTTGATTATTTTTTACAGTTTAAAGTTTGTTCTTATTACAGGGCTCAGCGTTGAGTTGATTATTTAGATTTTATGTTAATGGCTCCTATGTTTGCCATGGTAATGAATACCGTTAGAGGCTAGTGGATTTGAAATAATGCACGTTAAGTATGCAGAAGTATCACTCCAACGGCCTTTTAAAATTAAATTGCCAAATTTGTTTGCATCCTTTTTCAGACTGCCCTTATGAGGTTTACTTTTTTCGTAGCATTTTATTGGGTAAAATTAACCTACCAGTTGCGTGGCTTTGCTTTGCTTTGCAACTATTTCCAGAAATTTTCGTGGTTGAGCTTTATAATTGCAGAGTACCATTTCATTCTGACAGATTTTCCTAAAGAAACTTATATATTGATTATGCCAAAATTGCTAGTTAGTAAAGTAACTTGGTTGTTTGCCTGACTTGTTTGGATTTCAATTCTAATGAGCGAACAGTTGCATTGCACACTTTGCCAGATGTACATATTCATACTACTCTAGCTTTCACTTTCTTGCTGAGAATTGCTCACTGAATTATTGACTTGCTTTCTCTTTAAAGGAAATTAGTGTTAGATTTCTTTTCTTTCTGTCTTTCTTTCTTAGAGTACCTCTAAAAATTTCAGAGGTAACACATGTTATCTTTTAGTGTAGGGCTTCTAAATTTCTTGTTCTGCATTCTTCTTTTATAACATTCAACTGATTAAAATCACTTTGTTTGAAATGAATTCCACATACTCGCATTATTTTTTTCTTTTTTGCATTTCATAGCAGCAACCCATTTGTTGTATACATGTCAATTTGTATCACTATCAGTGAATGAGTAGTAACAAAGATTTCTGTTTATACTGGAATTAATTGGAACATAAAGAATACATGTGGGCATTCCTAACCTTACACCTCACATCGCTCTAGCTTATTGTATTATAGCTACAATGAAATAAATAAATGAGTATAAAAGTATTATCTGTATTAACAAGAAGTATATACACAAATAAGCTTTTGTAAGAAAATTTAGTATAAGAGGAGAAAGGCGTGTTAATATAACACATCAGATAATATATTGAAATAGCATTCTGCCCTTTAACTATAGCAAATCATTTGAGAACAAGTGAAATTTTCTGAACTACACTTGAGAATGTGCACAATGCTCCATGGACATAAAATGTTCATTAAATTTAGTGAAAAATCACACACCCATTCAAAATATATTGTATAAAGAAAATGTATTCCTAGTATACAAATAAGTGAAACTTTGAATTTTTCAAAATTCCCATTGTTTCTTCAGTAAAGTAGTTTGACTATAAGAGCTGTGAATTTGTTAGCTTGAGCTGCCCACTTTTTTGAATGCTGAACAATACCTGCTCTTGTTAAACCAAACATTTTGGCTGGACTGTATTAGTAAATCTATGTTGATTTTACTTTGTTTCATTCTAACCTCAGAGAGCGAACCAAGTTCACGGTTATTTAACATGTCATATATCTCCAATCGTATTACTGCTCTCTCCTCCCTGTCATGAAACACAATTGGCAAATATTAAAACTACAATGTAAAGGGGTGAGGTAAGCTACAAGACATTGAGTAAGTGTCTCTCTAAGTTACTCTGTTTACAATAAATAAAATTCTGAGTTATAGTGTGTGTTAATATTTGGAATAATGAGGTAACTGGTTAAATCAGTCAATATGACTCCATCATTGTAATAAGGGATTTTGTAGTATGCTGTATGATATACAATATAATTTTGTTTCTTCATTTCTTGTTTGCTACCTTGAATGAGTTGCAGGCTTTTACACATCTAATACTCAAAGCTATGGTATTCAATCATTTTCAATATTGTCTGTCATAAAATGGAAGTTTCATTTTGGTAATGCACTAAAATAAATGCAGTGTTCTGTTTCTTTTATGGTAAATTATTGCCTATCAGATTATTTAAGAGTATGATAAAAGCAATGCTGATTTAATTTACCTTTTACTAAAGACAGGTTTCTCACCTTCGTTATGAACATAAATGTGACTTGAAACATAGGAAACCTACTCCAATTTAAACAACAAAACACAAAAATGAAGATTACATTCATCACATTAGTTTACCTGCTGTCAGGAATAATTAGCAACACATGTGCTTCCATTATCCTAAATTCAATGGTTAACACTTTACAGCATCTTCTATACACTATGAGAACACAAATTTGGCAAAAGATCATTTTATTTGTATAACAAACAACTTTGTTTGCAATATAATTATAAATTGTAACGCTTTGGACACTGTGATGCATAATTTACCATTAGAAAACAAAAAAAGCAGAACCAGAAATGAAATTACTCGCTGCTAATGTCTGGCAATATTCCTGCTATAAACAGGTTACAGTTTGGATTAATTTGTAGGTGGCTATAGGATACAGAGTAATAACTGCCTGTATATTATCTCCGTCCATGTCTCCTTTTTTTGCGTTTGTATTTGTAGAAACCGATTTGTTTTTAATATCATCCACCATTTTTTGTAGTAAAAAGACATTTTCCTCTTCTGACCGTTTTAACCTCTTCATGCATGAAGGTATCCTATGATAACATACGATTTGATTTCCTTTTATTTCACAAGTATGGCATTAGGACCACCCATGATTGCATAAAGGTAACGTTTGATATCCGAGCGAATTGCTACAAGAGTGCAGCACTCTCTTGATGAAGCAATATATCTCGAGGGAAGGAGTATGCAACACCTTATTGGAAGTACTAGTTTGCAGAAGTTTGGGACCATGTTTTACATAAAAATTCATATTATAAAAGGGCAAAAAAATATTTAAAATCTACGTATCTATTATTAGGTACTATGCATAAATAATTTGAAATTAATGAAAATATTAATAATATCGGAAAACAGTGATGTACACAATATGATAACATTATGCATTTAGGTGTGCTGAATATTTTGAGGTTATGTAACCTTTCGTAACTTTACATCATAATATTTCGATCTAATAACCTTGTATTCTTTTTTATGAGAATTATTTGAGTATTTCAGGTACGTTATTACAAATTTTCAATTTAGTAAAGGCCAGAAATATCAACTATCAAAGGAGGATATTGTGAAATTACTTCTGAAATTACTACCACCTTCAGATTCTGAAAGGAAGCATCTTCTGAGAGCTGTTATAAGGGAAATGGGAGAAGAAATCTTGCTTCCTGATGAACAAGAAGTACCACTTACATTAGAATCGGATGAAAATTAAGCTAAGGTTGAATAGAAAAGAAAAATTCACGATTTCTATTTCTGGTCCATTTAGTCAACTTGTATATGGGTAGAATGAACCTTCCGGACCCTATAGTTGACTGCCCATTGGCCCCATTAGTTGAAAAATAAGAAATGGTACTTGAAGTAATTTCCACATAGTTAATAGCATACAAGTAAATGTATAAAACCTTATAGACATATTAATGGCGATAAATTTTATTTTGTGAAATTCAGATTTATTGTGCTTGATAATGAATATGAAAAGAAGAGAGGGCGACCTAGAAATTATGCTGTTGCCAACCACCACCTAAGAAACGCACAGCGGTTTTAAATACAATAACTCCTAACTTAATATTCCATGGAAGAGGTTATCATCTTATGAAAGGTGACTAAGAAAAGGCAATGCATTGTCATGATGACACATGTAAACGCGGAAAGAGACGTAAGTGCAAGAAATCTAATATGCCCTGAATGTATGGAGAACTTCCACACAAAGTAACACACATGCTGCTCAAAGTTTTCACATTTGCAAACTTTTTTTTGCATGTTTGTATTAGAGCTTCAAATGCATAATGTACACATATGATACGATGTTCATAATTTGTTCAAAAATAATAATGTATATTGATGAGCCTGAAATCTTATTATTTAATGTAGATTTGACAATTTTAAAGAATTAATTTTTTTTCTCATGTTCCTTGATAATCCATGCATAAAGAGGTTAATGCACGCTTCTTGATTATCTCCATTTTTTTGCTGGGGGTGAGGAGTGAGAACTGAACCGATGAAAAACAGCTGTGAAGCGACCATAGGACGTTAAAAACGAGGGAGTAGCAGTGGTTAGTTTACTGCTCTATGGAATTTGTGCATGCGCAGAACTACCTTTCTTCGTCGTATAACATTTTCTCCTCGCTGATCGATGGCCTTTCTTAGTCCGAGGTTTATTTGTCGTCTATGAATATCAAACTTGGTCGGCCTTTGGTCCGGACCAAATGAGTCTCCAGACGATCCACCAACGTGAAATGTATGAATACGGCCCTTAGCGTTTAGGATTCGTAAATGCTGTTTGCATTGTAGCCGCATTTTAAGTTTTTAATTCATACAAACAACTCTGTGTGTAGTCACCTTTGTTTCGTGCATTCCATATTTCCAATGTAATTGCATTTGACTTATACGTTTGGTGTGTTATTGAGACATTCACGTGAATTGGCACTGGTGAAGAATGCGGCGACATCTACATTAGAAAATGCCATACAGGCAAGAGAAGCAGATATCGATTTCTAGTGTTTTAAGACCTCTGGATTTCAAAGACCGTTAGTTGATTCGTAATTAAGTCCATAATTGTTATTTAACTTATAAAAACGACGTAAATTATATAAATGACTTGGACAAAATTCAGGCTACTCGAATAAATGTTGAATTGGAAAAAAATTATAGGTAAAAACAAACGTTTATGATTCGGATATCCGATTTATATTGTGGCCTTATTTATGATTTTAATAGTCACACAAAGAATTCTGTGCACAGTTGCCTTTGTTTCGAGCATTCCATATTTTGAATTCAACTGTATTTGACGTCTACGCTTGGTACTTAACCGAGGTATTCACGCGAATGGTGCAGCATGTGACGACTTATTTGTATTAGGACATATTAACGACTACAGCAGATTTCAGGCTACTAGAATAATTATTATTAATTTGGAAACCATTTTGTATAGCTAAAAGAGTAACGTCAATGATTCGGAAATATGATTTAATTGTACACCTGGTTTGCTTTTAATAGTCATGCGAGCAGTCACCTCCGTTGTTTTTCTTAATTCCATTTATACTCCGCCTTTAACTGCAGGGTCACATCGGCGGCCTTTCACCTTGGCAACATATTACCCATCGGCAAGGGTGTTAACTCGTATACATTGTCATTGGATTTTAGCTTTTCTTTGGGTTATGTGCATTAGATCAAACACACGTTTATACTTCCAGAGTTTGGGGAGGATAGGGAATAACCTTGGCTAGTCAAAAAAGTCCCCACATCCAGCTAGGAATCGAACCCGCGAACCCTCGCGTCCTTGTTTCGTTCCTTGCACATTTTGAATTTAACTGCAGTTGTCAAATGTTTCAACATTGTAAACCATTCAGTACATCATTACTTTAAAAATAAAATAACACATCTCTGTGATTTGGGGATAACGAATCTGCTCCACATTCAGGACGTCCCGAGTTCGAATCTGGGTTAGGGCATTACCTGGTTAAGTCGTTTTTCTTCGGGGTTTTCCCTTGTCCTGAAAATATGAATGTTCGGTAACCCTAAGCTCTAGGGACCCCTGGGCCCATTTCAACCATTTCGTTCATTCACCGTCCGTTATGACCTACCCGGTTAAAGATGCTAGTCTATAGTTCCAAGGTCGCAGGTTCAAACCTGGCGGAGGGCGATGGATTTTTTTCGGGCATAAAAATCCTTAGCATGGCTTCCTTCGGAAGGGAAGTAAAGCCGGTGGTCCTGTGTCATAGATTTACGGCACGTAAAAGAACCTCAAGCCTGATAAAGAGGCCCCTGAGTAAATCTACCGGTCTTTCACGCCCAAAATAGAATGAGACGCTAAGGACCACAACAGTTAAAGAGCGTCCATAAATAAAACTCAGTTTAGTTTTTTACCCGGCTAAAGGACGCTAAGTTAAAAAAAAAGAAGAAAAAGTAACTTATAACCACATAACACTAACTGTTGGGAGAAAAATAAAAGTTTCTGTAGAAATTAAGCAACGGAAATTTAAACGCTCGTAATGTAATTGAATGACATCTGTGACAGGTTTCACTGGCGTTAGTCGGATACAAATAAGCCCTTTGTATTTAAACGCTATCCCAATACATTTCTAGAAGTTTCAGTAACATCTGCTACTCGGCTGATATGGCCCGTGTAAATGCTACATTCACTGCTTTTAAAAATAAACAGGATTTTTGCCTTAATTTTACTGTTAGCTTGCCAAAATTTAGCTAAATTTATACCAAAACATTTTAAGAAATTTACGCAATACACACAGTTTGATTAATCTTCTTATCTAACGCCAATAGTGGCGCCACTTTGCTCTAAAAGCATGCCTGGTGGAATGCAACTACACTGCCATCGGTTATGCACCTGAATATATTATCGACAGAGCGCGCCTGTTCACGCCCATTTTCTGTTCTCTCGGTATTCAGCATGTTTTTCCTCTAAGCTCAGCTCTAAAAAGGAGGGTTAATTCAACCACTGGTTTTGATTTTTTCTTTCCACTGGAAACCGAAACCGACTTTATTCAGTATAACCAGGAAAATTTAGTTCGCGTTTTGGCCGGTAGTAAGCCGACAGGCTGTTCATACGGGAGAGCCGCCAGCAGTGAACAAAAAACAAGGCGAGCCTTAACGCGGTTAATGATTTGAAGCCTTAAGCCACAAAGCGTAGCCAGATAAGTGTTTTTATAAGAAGAAACTGCGGAGCCACAGCAGGACGTAGTTGTACGATCTGTAAGACTCCAATGAATAATGAAACTTTATTTGGAGGACAGATACAATAAATAACGAGTGCGCTTGGAAGAAGAAACTAAGACTATCACTATTTTCGCTAGCGCTCATGGGCACTATCTTCCGCGCATGCACATTAGTAACAAAATGGAGTACTTTGTTGGCACTTAGGATTTATTTCAAATATAACAAAGTGTCTAAAACTTGACATTACAGAGCACTGATTCATTGCGAATGTTGGCGGAGAGAGCCGAATTAAATCGTCCGGCTTTAGTGAGGTGATGTCCATGCATCTGAGTGTGTTTAACGCACTGTTTCAGAACACGCTGACAACGCGCTATGATATACAAATGATGCCACATAACTTCGGCCGCCCTGTTTTCATGCCACATTTCTATTTGTAGCTTGTTCATATTAAAGCACACATTTTATTTCAAATAACTTGTTTTCTTGTGGCACCAGCCGTTTCCGAGATATCCATTAATATTGGTTTGAATTGATCAATACTTAGTAATTTTTAAAGTACTGTTGCGATGTTCTGGAAAGAGTTTGGAATTCTAAATCCAGTATAATATATATCACTGTAATATTTCCACTATATTATAGTAAGTCGTTTTTAAATAGCTGACTATGGATTCAGTTTCCTCTATTCCGTTTATATCTGTAACCACAACTTTTTATTTTTTGTCTCTACCACATACATAGTAGGTATTGCTTTTCACCCAAAAATTCGATACCGAGATTTCCTGGGAAATGCATGTTTTGAAGACACTTGCATATTTACTCTTTCTACGACGTACATAGTAGGAAGAGAAGGTATTGTTGCACCTAAAAATTCGATGCCGAGATTTCACCGCAAAAGCATGTTTTGAGGCGCCTTGAACCCAAACCTTTTGGAATAAAAAGGTCCGCACGCACGCGTGTGTGTATATGTATGTGTGTCTATGAACAGCATAACTCAAAAACGAAAAATCTGATAAATACCAAACTTCGTATTTATGTTCGTTACCTTCCAGAGATGGACACGAAGATTTTTAACAACCCTCTTCCCCACCGCTAACTATCTCATACATGGAACATTTTTCGAAATTTTTTATTTTCTAAAAAAATCACTAACGTTTTTCATTAAAATACCATATATTAAAGAGGTTTACATGACAAAATATGTATCTTGAATTTTCTGGAAAAGCCTGTGAAGTCCTCTTCATTCGGAACAAATTTTGTATAATCTTGTGTAACCGGTAAACGTTAAACGATAGACGAAAGCGCACTACACAAAAAATGTAGATATCTTTAAAACACACGATTTATTTCAAATAACCTTTTGTAGCCTAACCGTTTCCGATATATCCGTTATTAATTGTTCGAGTACAATATTTAGCCATATTTTTAAAAATCTTGTTGATTTTCAGTTATTTTTCGCGAATGTATGGAAAGAGTATAGAATTTTAAGGTCAGCATATAGCATCCTGTTCTAAAGCATTTAACTACTACTATTCGCTTTGTATCTATAATGAAATGTGCAATACAGCTATATCCGGGAAGGATATTTTTATAAGACAAATTTGTATGCCTACTAATAAACGTTAGAGGGCAGCGAAAGTCATGTGCAAGTAACACCAGATTTTTAGAAAAAGGTCTGTGTGCGTGTGAACAACATAGGTATCTAAAAAACAAAAAGTTTGATAAATACCAAAATCCTGTTGATTTTAGTTGTTTCTAGGGATTGTATGGAAACAATATTGAATTTTAAAGCCAGACATAGCGTCCATTTTTAAACATTTAAGTATCGTTGACTCGTGTCTATAAGGAAATGTGTATTATAGCTACTTCTGCAAAGCTTTGTCTCGATTAAAACGAAATATAAAAATAAACTTTCACAAGAATAGTTTTTATACCCATTAGCAAATGATAGAGAGTAGAAAAAGTTATGTGAAGGTAACGCGTCAGAATTTTTTCTTCTGTTCTGTTTTGTTTTTCTTATCGTAAACAGTCAGTAGCTCCAAGCTATCAGAATCTTTGGCTCATTTAATTACTCTAATGACACTCATCGTATTCACTAGTGTAAAAAAAGAAAAAGAACTAGCTGTTCACTGGACCTTAAGATAAACATTTCTTTTTGCACAGAACACCTCAAATAGTGCATTTCCAATGAAATCTCCATGTATGTGCAATATCTCTCTTAGCTTTCAGTCATTCGGCTTAGTTCAGCTGACGTAATTCGACTCTCCGCCGGCATTCGTAATGAAGCAGTGGTCTGTCTGTAACGTAAAGTTCCTAAAATGGGCGGGTGGATGAGTTACATGCTTTTTAATTGTTTACATATTCTCTTAAAGCGTATAATATAGCCATTTTCATTCTCCAAATTATCTTTTTTCTGCATTTTAATTATAAGTTAATTAAGGAACCATTAATGCGAAAACTAAGTTATGTAATATGTAATTCAGTGAAGAGAAAATCTGCTTCACGTTTATGAGAATGTGATGCACGACTGCTAATTTCATTGATTTGATTTAGCTCAATGTGGAAAAACGTGAAGAAGTAATGACCTGGCATTTTTCAGTGTTATTTTGTGTACCCAGCAGTTCAGTATTGACATACATGAAGTTTTAACTGAATAGAAACGTTATAAAATTATATCCATAAGAATTTTTGTGAACTTCCCTTCCCTAAAGTTTTCCTGGGGATTACTTCAATCCTAATTCCCCTCTACGAATCCCTATAATGAGTTTGAAACAGTAGCATATAAGGTCAGCAGCTGTTGGTGCAGCTTGCAGTAATGTCAGAAATTGTAAAACGCAATGATTAATAATGTCAGCAATAAATCCGATTTTGATTACATCGTTAATACAACAAGCCGACAGGCGGAATATAACCAGACTAAATGGCGGGAAACTATAACGAAACGGACAAGAATACGATGTTCCAAAACATTCACACTCGGAAAGAACCGAACGGGTGAAACTGGATTACATACCTGGTGGGCTAGAACAAGTATTTTAGTTAGGAAAGGAACAAAATGTTCCACAAGGCACATCTGTAGAATAAGTCGGTTTGAGCGATTAAAAGATTTCATATGAGATGAAACCGTTTTGTGTTTTTAGATTCTCTACCACTTTGTTAGAAGAAATACTGTAGTTTGCCTTTTACAAGGCAGCCACTTATTTTACTATTTTCGTCTCTGTAAGTTGTATTTATATTGTTGACTTTACAACTTTAATGAAATTACTATTTCTTAGGGTTTGTTATACTGCATTTAAGTAAACGCTGTTTACGTATTCATAGTGTTCTTATTTGTTGGAAACTTTTTATCGTTCCATTTAACTACAATGGTAATGTCTGCCGTTGACTTTTAATTATATGCATACATCCTGCAACTTTGTGGGGTTTTTTTACCCAAGAAAGTAAGTTTATTCCTTTCATGTCACTCAATCCATTTTTTCTGCACAGTTTATTTCCTGCGATCAGGAAGGAAAATTGTATCATATTAAATGTTTCAACAGAAAACTTTGCCGATGTGCGGCAAATTCAGTCCATTAGAATAATTGTTATAGAACTTAGCAATTCAGGCATGCTATGAACAAGAGGCTCTTCTTTTATAAAAAGCCCATGACTTGAGTAAATAAGTGACACTTGAGCATGCAAACATAACTTCTGCGTCCATTTTAGCAGATTTACAATTCTTTTTATTTTCTAGACTTCATCAAATCGCTTTTATTATACGTTGGGATATATTATGTCAACAAGTACTTCGCTACTGCTGGCCACTGTTCTAGAAGCCTGCTGCCAGCAGTCTCCAAGGTTAACCATCGGGAAGATGCATGATTGATAAATCTATGGTTGGATAATTTAAGATCACTCTGAATTTGAGAGAAGCTCCCCCACGTTGTAGGCCAACCATAAAAAAATAATGAATTGGGGGGGGGGAGATTCAAAAGAATAATCTCCTAGCTCCTTCTGAACGCATTATGTAACGCATGAATATTAAACGTACCAATGTCAACCATGTTTTTTTTAGCAGAAGTAGAGGAATATTCATTAACTCAATTACAGCTTCATTCACACTAAGTCCGTCACTGCCAAGCATTAACAAGTTTTATTGTGGTAAGTTAGCATTTTCTAAAGCCTCACAAAGTTTTTTGAACAAATTATTTGCTCTTGCGCAAACCAAATAAAATATCTGTAAATGGCTTGTTACAACCACTTCTTTTCATGCTGACCAGTACCTAACTGCAGTTTGTAGCTCTTTGTAAGAAACAGCAACATTTGTTGTTTTATCAAAGCAAAGATAAAAATAAATATTTTCCATGTATTTAAAATTTTGTTTCCTGAACAGGCCCAGGGCTTCTGTTGTCAAATATCTAGTCCTTCTGGAAGAAAGTGAAAAATCTTTTAGCATACAATCAGGAAAAAATCTGATATGTTACACTCACATGACTTTCTCTACTCTTGTACAAACGCTTATTCTCCATCTACTTCATGTTAATCGAGATAAACATTTGCAGAGTCTATCTTATTGCTAATTTTCTTGTAGATGTAAGGGGAATATATATTTACAAGGGCAATATAGAAATACAGTAGCCTTTAAGCACATACATCTCTTAATAGCTGGTTGCTAGGTGCAGCACCATTCCCTTTCCCACAGATTAATACTCTTTGCATATCGAAGACAAAAAAAATCTGATGTGTTACACTCGCATGACTTTCTCTACTCTTGTACAAACTATTTTTACAAACTCTTATTCTCCATCTATTTCATATTAATCGAGATAAACATTTGCATAAACGATCTTTTGACATACAAAGACAATTACATTTTACACATAGCGACCAGTTCTAAAAATATTTAACCATCGCTTAAGGCCTAATATGTTCCCCTTGTTTTGTATTTGCAAGGGCAATATAAGCACAGACATATCTCTTAATAGCTGGTTGCTATGTGCAGCACCACTCTGTTTGCCACAGATTAATACTCTTTGCATATCCAAGACAAAAAAATGAATAACGAATTCCCATTTGAGAAAATATGTATTGAAACATTTAAGAGAATAACAAACAATATCTCGAAAATGGTTCGCTCAACAAAAAAAATGCATATGACATAAATTGTGTATTGTAACGCGATCTACATTTTTTGTGTAGTAAAATTTTGTCTATCTCTTATGGTTTACCAGTTATGCAAAAGTCATTCACAATGAAGAATACTTTTGGAGACATTCCCAGGAAATTCAAGATATACATTTTATTTGTCATAAAATATCCTAAACATATGATATTTTAATAAAAATCGTTAGCCATTTTTGAGAAAATTAAAATTTTCGAAAAGTCTTCCATGTAAAGGGTAATCTGGGGTGGGGGGATTTTCTTGAAAAGCTTCGTGTCGCATCCTTGGAAGATACTGAACCTAAATACCAAGTTTGGTGTTTATCCGACTGTTCGTTTCTGAGTTATGCTGTTCACAGACACACTCAGACATGTTTCCAAAAATGCTTTTTTTGTATTCAGGGGGTCTCAAAACATGTATTTCCGGTGAAATCTCGGTATCGAATTTTTGGGTGGAATAAAATACTTTCCCTACTTAACTATACGTAGTAGAGAAAGTAAAAATGTATCAAATGTCTCGTGAATGTCCTGGCATGTTGAAGATAAAAACTAGAAATGTGCTGCAACAGATTTCATCACCCAAATGAGTTCGGTTTTACAAGCAGTGTCCCTGACATAGTACAACTGTACAGGAACTAAAGTTGGAACCCCAAAGAAAATTGGCGATTGCTTGTACTGATATTAAGTAAATTAAATTTAGAAATTTTGTTTGCACCCATCTTTTTGTTTGCGAGTATCTGCATGTTGTAACATGCTAATATGTAACATATGTAGCTCCACTGTAATATAGGCCAATGAGATACTGTACACACAACGCAAAACATTTCAATACTGCTTGCTTTCCATCCCTATTCTAAAATGATATATCTGTTGCAATTTTTTAGACAATGCACTTTAAAACTACACTTTCCCCATTTTAAACTTGAAAACAGTTCATTAATGAAACCTTATTTTTATGAAAAAATTAACTTAATATTGCGAGCACCTGAAAAAAAGAAAATAAATTTAGTAAACAGCATACTATAGCATAGGCCAAATTAGTTGAAACCCAACATACTCGATTCATTTGGTTAACTTCTTTTGACCGATCATTACACCGTATTACTTTAACAGAACATTACGTAGACCCAAGATCCTGCATCACTGGCTCATTAATTCTATCAATAAGAATGTACCTTTGTTGTGAAGAGTTGTTTTTATCCCACATTTCTCTGTCAATTTAGACCCACAGTATGCAAATAGTACACAAATTAGTTGAAACGTGATTAATATTTATTTAAAGAAGCCTATTAAGACACAGATACAAACAAATAAAAATCTGCAGGATCATAATAGATCGTCGATTGCTAAGCAAAGATTTAGGACGAGTTTAATGCGCTGAGCGTTTTAGATAACCAAAGAAAATCTTTTAAATTCAAATATTTATATTGTAATATGAAAATTTTGTAAATAAATTAATAAATACATAACTATTTAAAATGTCAGTTCTAAAGAAAAGAATCAATATTCACAGTTCGTAATGTTCCATTATATCTTATGGAATAGCTTAAAACACTTAACATACAGTCCTCTTTTACGTTTCACGGAAATAGTAGTTGGCTTGCCCCTCCAGGGTTGTTTCCAATCGTGTCCAATACCGTCATACCTAACATTTCTAAGGCATTTCTTCTTTGCCCCTGCCATTTGTTGGCGCTAGACACTGTTGAGATGCTTGGCTGTTCGCTATAATACGTGAAATTTCCGCAAGGGCCTTTGCGTACCCTATTTCCTCATTAGATGGCGTTGGTCGAAGTATGCGCGTGTCTTGTTTCCCTTGTTTGGTGTGACGTGCTTGGACATGTGATTCCTACTACAGTTGTCTAGTGACAAGAAGGGGTGACGTAGTTTCGACAGGATAGCTAAGGTTGAAGATGTACACTGTTTGACAGAAGCTTGCACGCCATGGCGGTTGCTGAAAGCAGATAGGTTGGCTTCTTTTCGTGTTTGGAAAAGGCTTTTCCTGAGAGTGTTGAAATAACACAAATGCCTTGGCAGTGTAGTGTTTCTACCTATTTCATTAAAGGTACGTTTTGTTGAAATTTTATCTTATAATTCGTATTTCATTGGAGGTACGCTTTTGGAAATAAATCTTATAAGGGGTCTGATTTTAATGAGTGTCTTCCTTTGTCTTATAATAAAGAACCTAGGCAAGTAATTCTTCGCTGTTTATCCGGTTGTGTGTTGGTTAGCTGTTGGCGGGAACTGAGAGTATCGGGCGCCATTACTTTTACGTCCAATTGGGCACGATCAGGGTACCTGATTCATAGTTTCTTTCTTTGATTATTTTTTACAGTTTAAAGTTTGTTCTTATTACAGGGCTCAGCGTTGAGTTGATTATTTAGATTTTATGTTAATGGCTCCTATGTTTGCCATGGTAATGAATACCGTTAGAGGCTAGTGGATTTGAAATAATGCACGTTAAGTATGCAGCAGTATCACTCCAACGGTCTTTTAAAATTAAATTGCCAAATTTGTTTGCATCCTTTATCAGACTGCCCTTATGAGGTTTACTTTTTTCCTAGCATTTTATTGGGTAAAATTAACCTACCAGTTGCGTGGATTTGCTTTGCAACTATTTCCAGAAATTTTCGTGGTTGAGCTTTATAATTGCAGAGTACCATTTCATTCTGACAGATTTTCCTAAAGAAACTTATATATTGATTATGCCAAAATTGCTAGTTAGTAAAGTAACTTGGTTGTTTGCCTGACTTAAGTTTGAATTTCAATTCTAATGAGCGAACAGTTGCATTGCACACTTTGTCAGATGCACATATTCATACTACTCTAGCTTTCACTTTCTTGCTGAGAATTGCTCACTGAATTATTGACTTGTTTTCTCTTTAAAGGAAATTAGTGTTACATTTCTTTTCTTTCTGTCTATCTTTCTTAGAGTACCTCTAAAAATTTCAGAGGTAACGCATGTTATCTTTTAGTGTAGGGTTTCTAAATTTCTTGTTCTGCATTCTTCTTTTATAACATTCAACTGATTAAAATCACTTTGTTTGAAATGAATTCCACATACTCGCATTATTTTTTTCTTTTTTGCATTTCATAGCAGCAACCCATTTGTTGTATACATGTCAATTTGTATCACTATCAGTGAATGAGTAGTAACAAAGATTTCTGTTTATACTGGAATTAATTGAACAACATAAAGAATACATGTGGGCATTCCTAACCTTACACTTCACATCGCTCTAGCTTATTGTATTATACCTACAATGAAATAAATAAATGAGTATAAAAGTATTATCTGTATTAACAAGAAGTATATACACAAATAAGCTTTTGTAAGAAAATTTAGTATAAGAGGAGAAAGGCGTGTTATATATAACACATCAGATAATATATTGAAATAGCATTCTGCCCTTTAACTATAGCAAATCATTTGAGAACAAGTGAAATTTTCTGAACTACACTTGAGAATGTGCACAATGATCCATGGACATAAAATGTTCATTAAATTTAGTGAAAAATCACACCCATTCAAAATATATTCTATAAAGAAAATATATTCCTAGTATACAAATAAGTGAAACTTTGAATTTTTCAAAATTCCCATTGTTTCTTTAGTAAAGTAGTTTGACTATAAGAGCTGTGAATTTGTTACCTTGAGCTGCTCACTTTTTTAAATGCTGAACAATATCTGCTCTTGTTAAACCAAACATTTTGGCTGGACTGTATTAGTAAATCTATGTTGATTTTACTTTGTTTCATTCTAACCTCAGAGAGCGAACCAAGTTCACGGTTATTTAACATGTCATATATCTCCAATCCTATTACTGCACTCTCCTCCCTGTCATGAAACACAATTGGCAAATATTAAAACTACAATGTAAAGGGGTGAGGTAAGCTACAAGACATTGAGTAAGTGTCTCTCCAAGTTACTCTGTTTACAATAAATAAAATTCTGAGTTATAGTGTGTGTTAATATTTGGAATAATGAGGTAACTGGTTAAATCAGTCAATATGACTCCATCATTGTAAGAAGGGATTTTGTAGTATGCTGTATGATATACAATATAATTTTGTTTCTTCATTTCTTGTTTGCTACCTTGAATGAGTTGCAGGCTTTTACACATCTAATACTCAAAGCTATGGTATTCAATCATTTTCAATATTGTCTGTCATAAAATGGAAGTTTCATTTTGGTAATGCACTAAAATAAATGCAGTGTTCTGTTACTTTTATGGTAAATTATTGCCTATCAGATTATTTAAGAGTACGATAAAAGCAATTCTGATTTAATTTACCTTTTACTAAAGACAGGTTTCTCACCTTCGTTATGAACATAAATGTGACTTGAAACATAGGAAACCTACTCCAATTTAAACAACAAAACACAAAAATGAAGATTCCATTCATCACATTAGTTTACCTGCTGTCAGGAATAATTAGCAACACATATGCTTCCATTATCCTAAATTCAATGGCTAACACTTTACAGCATCTTCTATACACTATGAGAACACAAATTTGGCAAAGGATCATTTTATTTGTATAACAAACAACTTTGTTTGCAATATAATTATAAATTGTAACGCTTTGGACACTGTGATGCATAATTTACCATTAGAAAACAAAAAAAGCAGAACCAGAAATGAAATTACTCGCTGCTAATGTCTGGCAATATTCCTGCTATAAACAGGTTACAGTTTGGATTAATTTGTAGATGGTTATAGGATACAGAGTAATAACCACGGCGGCGCCGTGGCCGAGTGGTTAGACCGCTCGCCTCCCACCGAGGCGGCCCGGGTTAAATCCCAGGGACCTGCATGTGGGATTTGTGGTGGACGAAGCGGCATCTGGGCGGGTTTTCTCCGGGTTCTCCGGTTTCCCCGCCATTCATTCCACCAACTGCTCCATCATCTTTCCTTTCATCCATTTCACCAATATTTCGTTTCATCTACTTCCTTCATCCCATACCAGGCATTGGGCTGATCACCCATCCTGGATGCTCTGTCTGATCCATGAGTGTCTGCTTCTCGACGGGCCTCTGACCCCAGGCACCCGCTTGTAAGTCCTGGGGGTGTAAGTCCTACATAAGAGGAGGGTAAACAGATAATGAATGAATGAAAAAGTAATAACCACACCATCGTGTGTGATGCTTGTTTGTTCATCTGGTTCCACTGTGAGCAACACTCAGGGACATTGAACACATCATATAATTGTGAAATAGTCAGCATAACTAATAAACAAACCCAGCATCAAGAACTTCTTAAATAATAACTTGCCTAACACCAGGAACGTGTTTAACACCAAGAACATTTCTCCCTCCTCTCTCTCTCCACGCCAGGCTTTATTTAAGAAATGAGAATTTGCAAACCATCACCATTCCAAGAGTAAACATCTCAACGTGTGTTACAGTAGGAAAATAACAAATAACTAAGTGACTATCATATGCCATCATATGCCCTTTGTATTGAATATTTATATGTTGCATTACATATTAAAAAGTTGCTCCAAAGTATATGGGGTATGAGTACATAAGAAAGACTTCAGCTCTTTCTTAAAGATGTTATGTTGATTAGGATTGCATATTAGTTTTAAGTAGCATGGAAGGTTATTGTAAATTGTTATTGCAGAATAGTGACATCCTTTTTGGAACAGTTTTGAGCTATTTGCTGGCCTATGTAAATCACCTGCATTCTTGGTATTATGGTTGATGCACAGTGAGGTTCATTGTGAAGTTACCACAATTATCTGTAAGGTAGCTGAAGATAGAATATATATATATTCACCAGTGACAGGAATAATTTTTTGGGTTTTGAACAAGGTTCTACAGGAATGACAGGACCCAACACCACAGATAATATGCATGGCCTTTTTTGTAATATAAATACTTGCTTGCTATGTGCTGAATTACCGCAGTACATTATTCCATATCACAACAGGGAGTGAAAGTAGGTGAAATATGCTGTTCTTCAGGCATTTTGGTGTAGCAAATTTTTTTAATTTTCTTAAGGTAAAGCAAGCCCAGCTGAGTATTGGCAACGTGATTTTTATTTGTTTTCTTCATTTGAGCTGTCCATCTATTTGAAACCCAAGAATGTTTGAAACAGATAACCTTACTTATGGTGTAATTGTTGTACCTGATTGTTAATTCACTTGTTTATGCTTCATTTGAAATTTAATAAAATTGGTTTTGTCATAGTTTAATGAAAGCTTATTAGCTTCAAACCAAACGTTGAGCTGTTTGAACACTTTATTGGCAGAATTTTTTAATTGCTGATGTGACTTTTCAGATATAAGTACACTGGCATCGTCCGCAAGAAGCACAGCTATTCAATCTTTGCTAAGATTATATGGGAGATCATTTATAAATATTAAATATAACCCAGGATCAAGTATAGAATCTTGTGGGACACCTCTAGTAATAATACCTGGTTCTGAATCACAACCATTGTTTCTGGTTTTCTGGATCCTATTTGCTAATAAGATCTGAGCAATTTTATAGTGTTATCACTGAAGCCATAAGCTCTAACTTTAGCAGCAAGAGGTTATGATCTATGCTGTCAAATGCCTTAGCTTAATATTAAAAAATGCATATCCAGAACCCAGTGGAGTATATATAGGCTTCAAACTTCACTAATATTCTTTGGTAGTGACAGATGAATTGCTGCATTTGGTAAGAGATCCACGCTTTGTGAGTACAAAGGTATTTGTTTTTATTCACTCATTAACAGCAGCTTCTATTCTTTGTTAGATTTCGCATTTTCACTTTATCTCCTGTGTACTTACAGTAAGTAGAGGAACTGTTGGGTTTCACCCAAAAAATTCAATTTTGAGAGTTCACCAGATATAAATGTTTTGAGGCTGTGTGTGTGTGTGTGTGTGTGTGTGTGTGTGTGTGTGTGGCCTAACTCAAGAACAAGTTGTTAAATATGAAACTTGGTATGTTCTGAACCTTCCAAGGATGAAACAAAGATTTTGGGAAACATCCTCCAACCCCAAACTATCCTTTACATGGAACATTTTGCAATTATTTATTTTCTCAAAAATAGCTCCAGTGATGATTAAAGTACTGTATGTTTAAGCTATTTTTATGACAAATAAAATGCATATCTTGGATTTGCTGGGGATAACATGTGAAGTACTCTTCATTCTGAATGTATTTTATATAATTGGTAAACTGTAAGAGAAAAAAATCTTACTGCACAGAAAATGCCAATATTGCTGAAGCACAATTTATGTAAATTTTGTTTTCTTCTTTTCCTCTGTTTTTTGCGTTTGCGGAGTTAACCAATTTTCCAGATATTCTTTATTATTGGTTTCAAGTTTCAAACACTTACACTTTTCTCCAGGGGGAAGTTGTTAGATACTTTTCTTTTTTTGGTCATGCAAAAAGCATGGTATTTCAAAGCCATCACACAATGACTCTCTTCAAAAGACTAATGCTTTATCTACTGTATTCTATGATGAAGTGTGTAATGAAAGTTTATCTGGATTAACAAGTAGATAGCTTTTGCAAGAGTAGTTTGTAAAATGTGCAGGGAAAGTCATGAGTGTTACACATCAGATTTTTATTTTTGAATATCAAAGACCTGATACTTTGAAGTACTGACTTTTGATGCTAGGCTTATTTTGATTTATATTTGGAATTGTGATCTAGCACTGCAATCATAGACCTAGTTGAAGGCCATTCTATGAAAGAAGTGTATTATTTTCAGAGCATATCTGTGGTCATATTGGACAATGAATGAAATTGTCCATATATTAGTCTGAAATCGAACTGAACAGCCTCTCTGTCAGGAAGTTCATCTTTTCTGCTCTAGCACAATGAAAAAGTTTCTAATAAAAACGATTCTAGATCAACTTATCCAAGCAATTACTTAGGTAAATTATTCACATTTCATGGTCATTGTTACAGTGAAGATGCAGCAAACAGGAGAAATTATTTAGAACTTTTATATTTAGTAGCTGAAGAAAAACACTTAAGAAATCATTTGCAGTCCATCTACAGTTTCAGAGGTAGGTATTTATAGTGACATTCAGAATGACTTGATATGAGTGCATAAATGACATAAAGGAAAGAATAAGGAATGAAGCAAATATGGTACCATTTATTTTTTAGCAGACGATACAACTGACAACTTGTGCAGACCTCAATTAAGCATTATATACAGATATGCAATAAAAGACAAGCTGAGGAAATATTCTTAAGATTCTTTTATGTCCCCTCCTCAAAACAAAAAGAGAAGTAGAGAGGATTATTTCCCATTATTATAAACAAGTTGAAACTTGTCAAGGTTGCAGCTGTTTCATTAATTTCCTCATATCTAATAAACAAGAGTGCACTCTTATGGAAACAAGGTTTGAAATTTCCTCTGCACATTCCAAGGTGGAGTGATCATTCTCAAGCCACTGCAACAATTAAATTTCATATTTCAGAGTTAACATAGGCAGTAGAACAAACAATTATAAATTCAGTTTTCCTCAAATTAAAGTTAACAAAAATGTTGGTGTATAAAGTTTTTGAAGCACAACTGAAAGAAGATTTGTATCATTGTGATTCTGAGAAATATTTGCCATGTTTGAAGCTTTTGAAATTTGTGCACTAGAAACTGAGATCTCCTGCATATTTTAGTCTTGTTTACCTACAACAACTGTTTCAAGTGAATGTAACATCAATGCTCTCAATTCCATGACAATTGACTGACTGTCAGGTTTATCTTTCTTGGCCATTGAGAAGAACTGTGTATGGCGATAAAGAATTCTCAGTTCGAAGAGAGAATTATTGATGTTTTTGTAGACAAATCTTGACACTGAGTTAAAACGCAAACATTTTGGTGAGCGTCATATTTAAAATTTTGCTTTTTTCATTATATATTTTATAGGTGTAGAACAATATGCATTTAAGTAGTTCTACATCATTAAGTAGTTAATATCCTTTAATATTTGTGGACTGGAGTACAGGACAGTGTTTTTAAGACAACCTAGGCCAAGCGCCTGATATACCCTCATTGAAGGAGTCAGATGTTTCCATAAACATATTTTGGAATGTCACAGCAGCAATGGAGGTCTTGCACAGCACTGAAAGTCTTGACAGTTTGCCAAAATGATGTATCTTGGTGACACTTCAAAAAAAGTTTAGTAATACTTATTTTATATTAGTTATTCTAAATTATTTGGGGGGTGGGGAAGTTGACTTTATTAAGCAGACATAAGATTCTGAACCTGCAATTTGTTAGAATTGCCACCACAATTGTCAAAGAACTTCTATACAGTTATTTTTATGCTCCCTACTGCCTATGTATTGTAGGTTAGAGGAAGTGTTGTATTTCATTAAAAAGTTTGTCATAAAGATTTCATTGGAAGTAAATGTTTCAAGGCCCCCTTGAGAAAATAGCATCTTTATAAAAAAAAGTCCTATCTGTGAACAACATGGCTCAAAAACAAAATTTCTGAAAATATCAAACTTGTAATTAAAGTTCAGCATCCTTCAAAGAGGCAACACAAACATTTTCAAGACAATCTGCCAACCAGAAACTATGCTTCACATAGCAGATATTTTGAAATGTTGTATAATCTCAAAAATAGCTTTAATTGTTTTGATTAAAATGCTATACGTTTAAGATACTTACATGACAAAATGTATATCTTTAATTTTCTGGGATTTTAACCTGAGAAGCCCTCATGAATGAGAAAAGGAATTATGTATAATTGGTGTACCATCCGAAATAAAGACTCCCAAAGAAATTCAATCTCTTTAAAACATTAAATTTATTTTAAATAACTATACTTCAGAGGTATTTGTTATTGAGTTTGTCAATACTTTGTCTTTTTTAAGTGCTGTTGCTATTCAGTCATTTCTTGTGATATGAAAGGAATGTGAAACTTCTAGGCTATCAAATAGTGACCCAGAATCTATCGATTCGGTTTCCATCCACCTTGTACCTTCAATGAAGTGTGTAAATGAGACTATTTCTGCAAAGATTTATCTTGATTACTATGAAGGAATAGAAAAATAAGCTTTCATATAAAAATTTTGTACAAGCTATATCAAAATAAATAGTATTGGACAGAGAAAATCATGTAATTTGTGATAGGATTTCTTGTCGGTGATTGAGGTCCCATGTTTGCCAGTCAATTTACGGTGATACTTCTGGTTGTTTTGTCGTACAGGATTTTTAGGAAAGGTCCCGGCTTCGGTACCAGCTTAGGGTTCTTTGAATGGATCTTGGATCTCGGCTTAGTGGTGAACACGGCTGTTGGTCTTTCTGCTCGTTTGTTTACCGTCACCGTTTTAACATTTGATCCTTGCTATTTCTTCGACACACACGCATTTCCTATTTGTTAAATGTTTCCTATCATCGCGCCTATCCGCTGCCTTTTTAACTTTTCTGACAAGCATCTTCCCAGACTTATTACAACCAATTGTGTCTTCCAAAATCACACGACGAAGTGTTCATTCTCAAATCTTCCGTTTCTCTGTTTCAGACACTCTATATCTCCTCATTCCACTATCACCTGATTCCTAGCTTCTTTCATTGCAGGCCTAAGGCTATCTGGCTTTTGGCGAACATTGACCCTTTTCTACTAGCCTGCGTTCCCAGCAACCTAACAGGACGCTTAACAATAGAGGGAAAAACCACCCGTTTTGCCTCTCAACCCTTATTGCAACTTAAAGTAACATTCAGTTTAGTTTTATTTTAATACTATTCCTAGAGTTATTGATATTTATTTTTCCTATGATCTTAATTTATGTTTCTAATCAGAACATACTGCTTCAAAATGTAACACAAAAACCTTTTTAAGGAGAAGATAAGAATTTCTTATAGGTGTAGGACTTTGTATTCAGTGGAAGGTCTTTTCCCTAATTTTATTTAACACAGGATTGTTTCTAGCATTTTATCCCCCAAACAAAATGGAAGAATAAAACTACATGATTACAATGAATAACATCTAGGTGTAACTGTTGAAAGTGAAGTACACATGAATATGCATGTCCAGTTTGTTAGCAACGACTCATTTTCCAGATAGTATTTTCATTGATGAAGAGAGAGTAAGTCCAAATTATCTTTCGAATATATGAGAGCATCTAAGTAGGGTTGGAAAAGAGGTCACTCCATTGCCTATGTAACAAATACTAAATGATCCATAAATAAATTTAAACCATTTGTCATCCAGTGGCGATGACATCTACCCTGTCTTGTTACAGGAAGCCCCAGAATCACTGTTCCATATACTCTGTCAGATCTTTAGAGCTAGTCTGCTCTTTAGCTACATACCACTAGTCTGGTGAACTAGCAAGAGTAATATTCATTCCGAAACCAGGCAAAAATGACTATACAAATCCAAAAGTGTTTAAACCAATCTGTCTTTCCTCCTCCATTCTCCCCCCAGGGGCTCACCTTTTGAGACTACGGGTTTGGCGTACCCGGGGTGCCCTCGCCATATTCGTCCCTTCATCCCCGTCCGGTCGAGGTGGGTTCGTCCTCGTGACCGGGGGACTCAAGGTAGTCTCCCGTGGGTTCTGTGCATTGCATTTCATTCCATGACGCCCCTCGCCATCGTTTCTTTATTCTCTTCTGTTTATACACATTTCCCCCACGTCCATTCATTCACTCGTCTATTTTCCTTCTTCGCCGGCTAACCTTGCGTGCGAAACGCCCCCACACTTTGTTTTATTTTACCGTTCTATTGATTTTAATCCTCCGTAAACACAGCCTGACGGATACCCGCAGCTGGGTGAGTGGGTAATGGCGTCATCCCCACCACCCGGTGTCGTCCTGTAGGGCTTGTGTTCGTATCCGCTGTTCAACTGCAGTCCCTCGGGGGGCCATTGCATGAGCTGCTGACTTTCGACGGCCATTGGGTCTCTATGTTCTGGGAGGTGTGACCTTGGGGTGAGTCTGGTATAGATAGGCCATTCACCCAAGTCGGGATAGCGCCCGGGAAGTCCGAGCCCGAGGTCGGAGACGGTTGCAATGGTGGATTTCTTTCGCTATGGAGCCCTCTTTCTCCATTACAAACAAGCGCCGAAAAGTTAATGTAATAGAAGTAGCACCGCCGATATCTGGTTGTTACTTGGTCATTTCACGAACAGAAGGGCAAAGTTTAAGGTGAACCCTTTTATTATTCAGAATGACATTGATTCTATTGCTGGTCCGGTTCAGTCCTGCACTCGATTACGAAACGGTTCATTGTTGGTTCAATCGAAGTCCGAACAATAAAGTAAGACGTTGTTGCGCGCTACGCTTCTCCACGGTTATCCCATCCGTGTTGAGAAGCACCGCACCTTGAATTCCAGTCGAGGCGTCGTCACCACTCTAAGCCTCGACGGAAAGTCCGATGATGAACTGGTCGAATATCCTTCCGATCAAAAGGTAACAGCGGTTCATCGAGTGCAGGCTAAACGCGACGGAGTATTGGTACCAACTCATACCCTGTTTCTTACGCTCGATCTGCCCACTAGTATTTCAGCAGGGTACGAACGTATTGTGGTGAGGCCCTATATTCCTAGACCTCTGCGTTGTTTCAAATGCCAACGTTTTGGGCATACGCAAGTCTCATGTAAGAGTGCCGTTATCATCTGTGCATCATGTAGCCAACCCTCACACGAAGGTACCTGTTCAACAGCCCCCGTCTGCGTTAATTGCAAAGGGTCTCATTCTGCGTCATTTGCCGACTGTCCGTGGTACTTGGACGAGAAGGCGATCCGGGTAAAGGAGAAACTCTCCTTCGCCGAAGCCCGGATGCGTTACCATGTGCGCCAACCTTCGCTCCTGCGATCTGGTACATTTAGTTCTGTTGTTGCCTCGCCAGTATCCCGAAAGGATGCCGAAACACAGTTCTGGACCACAACTACATTGACCGCCGCTACCACCTGTCCGTCCATCTCTAGCACGGTTATTAAGTCATGTAAAGCTGGTCCTAAGGTTCTGAAGTCTCAAGCCACCGAAAAGAAACCAAGGCAGAAACTTCGTAGCGAAGATTTTCTGAAAGACCCTCCGCGTGCGCGCGGTAAGAAAAGTTCACCTTCTCCTCGAAGGTCGCAGTCCCAGGATGCTCCTGGGACAAGCCGCGCTCAGCGGCACCCAACACCCGTTGCCACCCAGAACCGATTTTCGGCGCTTCAGTCGGTTTCTCGCTGAGCGCATGGGCCCTCCCTTCGAGGAGCCTATGGAGTCTGACCAACCCCATACCAAAAGCCCGAGCCCCAAGGTTAAGCAAAAGGTTATTTTGAGCCGCCCTTCTAAGTAGACAGTTTATCCCTTTTATTCATGGCTATCCTGACCTGGAATTTACGTAATGTACGATCGCATAGTGCGGAACTGCAACTTTTATTGCGTTCCCATTCACCTATGGTCATGTGTTTGCAGGAGACTAAGCTTCGCCCTCACGATCCTTTTGATCTCCGAGGGTATACTCCGGTTCGCTACGATCTTCAACCGGATGAGGGTACTCCTGCTCATGGAGGTGTCATGTTATTAGTGCGTAACGACGTTCATTTTCAATCTCTCACTCTTAGGACCGACTTGCAGGCTATTGCCGTTAGGCTTCAATTGCCAGACTTTTTCTTCTCTGTTTACTCTGTCTATTCACCTCCATCGTCTCCCCGCGCTCCCGCGGACCTTCAAGATCTCTTGTCTGCTCTCCCAACACCATTTCATCTGTTGGGAGACTTCAATGCCCATCACCTCCTGTGGAGTTCGCCAAGGGCTTGTACGACGGGAACTCTTCTTTCCGCCATTTTTGATCAGTTCAACCTCTCCATCCTCAATTCAGGTTTCCAGTTCTGCCCATTATTCCGCCGGCTTTCGCTCTCTCAAAGACTGGCATGATTCCGAGAATTATTTCGGTCTGCTAATACGGAGTATTATAATGAACTTTTCACAATGAGGGAGCTTGGGCATGTTCTCCATTGCTCTAGGCACTCCGCTCCTGGGCCGGACGGCATTCATGTCGTGATGTTAAAGAACCTTTCAGCCGACAGTAAGCTCTTTCTCTTTCAGGTCTATAACCGTATTTGTAAGACGGCTTTTTTCCTTCTGTTTGGCGCGAAGCCACCATTGTCCCTATACTTAAGCATGGAAAGGATGGCCAACTACCTTCCAGCTACCGCCCTATCTCCCTCACCAGTTGCATTTGCAAGGTGATGAAGCGCATGATTAACGGGCGGTTGACATGGTGGCTTGAGTCTCGGAAACTTCTAGCGAACGCTCAGTGCGGATTTCGTCGCCATGTCTCTACCGTCGACCATCTGGTGTCTGTCGACGCATATTATGGACGGATTTCTGAGCAAGTGTCAAACAGTGGCTGTGCTTTTTGACCTGGAGAAAGCTTATGACACTTGGAGGGGCGGCATTTTACGTACCCTTCACGCATGGGATTTCCGTGGTCGTCTTCCCATATTTCTTCGGGAGTTTATGACGGACCGTGTCTTTCGTGTACGTGCGAGCTCGGTTTTACTAGTTTTATTCAAGAGAACGGTGTACCGCAGGGCTCTGTACTCAGTGTCACACTTTTGCGATAGCTATCAACCCCATTGCTGATTGTATTCCAGCTGGCATTTCCTCATCCCTTTTCGTCGACGATTTTGCCATTTATTGCAGTTCACGGCGGGCCTGTCTGCTCAAGAGCTGTACCGACCGTCTCTACGCCTGGAGTAACGCCAACGGCTTTAATTTCTCTGCCGAGAAATCCGTCTGCATCAATTTCCGCGTCGGAAGGCTTTCTCTCCATCTTGGGTCGGAGGTCCTTCCATTTGCAGAAGAGGTGAAATTTTTGGGGTTGATCTTTGATCGAAAGCTGAGCTGGACTTCTCACATTTGCTTTTTAAAAGCAAAGTGTGACAGTTCTCTTAATATTTTACGTGTTTTAAGTGGCTCATCCTGGGGAGCTGATCGGACCGTTCTGCGTCTTTATCGCTCCTTGGTCCGATCCAAGCTTGATTACGGGTGCATTGTCTATTCATCGGCACGTCCATCTGTGTTACGTCGCTTGAATGCCATTCATTATCGTGGTATAAGAGTCGCTACAGGGGCCTTTACAATTAACCCTGTACCCAGTCTTACGCTGAAGCTGCAGAGCTTCCGCTGTCCTTCAGGCGTGAGATGCTTTTGTGCAGCTATTCATGTCGACTCTCAAGCTTGCTTGACCACCTGTCCTTCGATTTATTTTTCGGGGATTCGCTTGATCGGCAATATTTAATTAGCTCCTCTGCATTGCTCCCTCCAGGGGTTCGATTTCGACAGCTTCTTCGGCATCTGGACGTTACGCCAGCGCCAGCCCTTCCCAGAGGCGAAACGCGTTTTCCTCCATGGTTGCGGGCTGAGGCCCAATGTTACCTAGGTTGACGTCCATGCCGAAGAATGGGACCCCTTCTTCAGTCCTTGGATCCGCGTTTTTAGAACTTTGTATCGGGGACTTGCATTTTATATATATATATATATATATATATATATATATATATATATATATAAGACTGATATTGGAGTAGGGTGCGCCTTTGGTTTTGATCAACGAAGATTTACCTTTCGTTTACCGGGTCAATGTTCGGTTTTTACCGCCAAACGTTTTAGAATTTATCAAGCCATTTTATACATTCAGCGGCACGACGTGCGCCACCGTGTTTGTACGGACTCTCCGAGTGCCCTCGTACAGCGCATACAAGACCTGGTCCACTCGCTTGGTGCATCTGGCATCAGCGTCTCCTTCGTGTGAATTCCAGGTCATGTGGGCATCTCAGGGAACGAGTCTGCCGACGCCGCTGCCAAGTCGGCAATTTTATCGGCCAGATATTTTACCTCTGTTGTTCCCTCGTCAGATTTTAGTGTTTTACGTCACCGCATCCTCTCGCGTTGGCACGATGGGGTGGACGGCGCTAAGGGGAATATGTTGCGGGAGGTTAAACCTCTCCCGGTTGTCTGGGTCACCTCTTCTCGTGCTTTTCGTCGGGAAGAGGTGATTTTAAAACTACTTCGTATCGGACATTGCGCTTTTAGTCAGACACTTGCTTAGTGGTGATCCCGCACAACTCTGTGACCTGTGTGCGGCACCCTTAACGGAGCATCACATTTTAACAGTGTCAGGTTTTAGCCCAAACGCGCGTTCGTGTATCTTTGCCTGTTTTTATAGCCAACGTTTTGGCAGACGACGCGCATACTAGTTTTTTACGTTTTATCCGTGACAGTAGTTTTAGTCGACGCATTTAATGCGCTGAGCGTGCTTTAGTTTTGTGATTTTATATTGTCCGTTTTAATAGGGGGCTGTTGTCCCCTGGGGCATATGGCGCTCTAGTCGCTGGACTTCTACGGTTCCTGACACGTAGTTTAATCTTTTATTGGTTGCTTTACTATGTCTTTAGTGGTGTTTTTAGATTTTGACTTGTGTTTATTGCTTAGACTAAGCGGGTTTGTGTCCCGGATTTTAATTTCTGGATTTTAAATTTCATACATCGTAAGGCACTGATGACCTTAGCTGTTTAGCGCCCTTAATTCCCATATCATCATGATCATGCATTCTGAAAGTACTAGAAAGACTGGTTCACAGATATAGACACGCAGGGTTTCTAACAAGAAACTCCCTACATGAAAATCAATATGCCTATCGATCTGGCAGATCATGCTATACAGCATTACATTAGCTGGTCAGCAGAGCCAGAGTCAATAGAGTCTAAAGAACTAGCACTGAGGGGTCTCTTTAGACATTAACGTGCTTTTGATAATGCTTCCTATGATTCAATCATAAGGAAAATTGAACAATGGGGTCTGGATGAAGCTATATGTAAATCCTCACTCTGTAACAGACTAATTCAAATAGATTCTATTGGTAATAGAATTAAAGTGTCAGTGGTGAAAGGACCCCTCAAGGAGGAATCCTCTCACCTACCCTATGGAACATAGTAGAAGACACTTCAATAAACTCAACACTAAGGATAATTTCACCCAAGGCTATGAGGATGACAGCCATATTGGTTGCAGCAAAGTTTTCTAGTATAGTTTCAGAAATCACAAATGAAGCTCTAAAAGCTGTTTGACTGGTGCATAGAAGAGGGTCTTGGCCTAAACGCCAAAAGACCGTTATAGTACCCTTAATCATTATGCTAGATAATAAGCTTACCTGGAATTCAAACCCAGAAAAAATTACCTGTAATGCTAAATATAACTTAAGTCTGGAAAACGGGTCTACAGCGTAATATGCATCAGTGGCTCTGAAGTGGTAAAACCACAAATCACTTATAGAACATAGGTATGATGGCCAAATACTCTACAAATTAAAACAAAAGAAAAACTACCTAGTATCCAGAGATTGTCTAGTGCAGGCATATCTGGAGCTTTTAAAAGCACACCGTCCTTTATTTTGGAAACTTTACTAAGTCTTAACCCACTGGAGATATATATCCAAGCTGGAGCTAGACTAACAGCATAGAGAATCATCCAGATAGTAATGTGGGGAGAGAGAGAGAGCTGCTGTAAAGTAGGCCACCACTCATCATAATGGAAGATTTTATATTAATTAAATTTGATTTTATGTCAGAAGTAATTTCGTTTTCTCAACCCTTCAAAGTAATAATTGTCAAGAGAAACATTGAAGAAATATCTCATCTAAGGCATAAGATAATTTGGTAGTATATACTCATCGTTCATGCATATATGGGAAAGCTAGCACGGATATTTATTGTGATTCAATGGGCAAATGCTATAGCATCAGCCTAGGAAGATTCGCTTCTGTTTTTCAGGCAGAGATATTTGCCAAATTTGAAAGTGCATACCTAGCTGGGAAAAGAGAATTGTAGGTAAATATATCCGTATAAACTCGAACAGGCTGAGCTAAATGCCTTCAGTTCCCATCACTTTAAATAAATATTTATCAAATCTTTCCTCACACAATACAATAGCATTGCGGTGGGTGCCTGGACACACAGGTATCATAGGAAATGAAAAGGCTAACTCCTTAGCAAAGAAGGGAGCATCCCCGTTTATAGGACCAGAACCTGTGTCGAATAAGCATGCTAAATGCGAAAAACCTAGACTTTGGGTTTGGAAAGCAATAAAAAAAATTGAAAACCGCACCAAAAACAAACCCTAAGAGCGATTTATCAATAAGCCTAGAGAAAAGTTAAGTAATATATTTAATAAACTTAATAAACCCTCGCCCAGAAGAGTTATAAGCTTCACAACTGGACATGGAAAGTTCAGAAAACACCTGAAGACAATTGTATACCATACGGAACCCATTTGCCGTTTATGTCTGCAAGCCGTGGAAATAGTGACACACATTCAATTAGAATGGGAAGTCACAGAACGGACAAGATACCAGGTTCTTAGAGGTACTGCAAAATTAGAAAAAGGTCCTAATTTAGTGAGACGTATACGGCAAATAACTAAAAATGTATATACTGATCCCTAAATTAGAAAAACCAGGAAGTGCACAAAGTGGCACGTGGCTGAAAACTAATAAAAAATAAATTCAAGTTAGCATTAAAAAGATATCTCATCACTCATACCTTCTATACAGAGGAGAATTTCTTTTATTAAAAAAAATAACTGACTATAAAATGTTACCAAATGTTATAACTACATTAACTATAAATAATGTTCTTTTAATTTTTTAGCTCTAACGTACTCTACATAAGAAATACAATTTACTTACATAAAAGTACACAATGTAATTACGTATTTATGACATAATCTACATCTTATAGTAGAGTAGCTTTCTTTAAGCTGGTCTAACTCACTATAGGGTCTATAGATTGAGATCTTATGTTACGTCTTTTAGGCTGAGGTGCTTAAAGAGAAACCTGCTTACTAAATACCACCGCCGCCGCCTCCTTCACCACAGCCACCACTGCTATCACTAACAGTTGGAGAATGTTGATGAGCAAATAAGCTTCAAGCAAATACTACCAATTCCAACTCAAAGAAACCTAAATCCTATACATTTCAGGACTTGCTCAATGCTGTTCAAAATCAGCTGGATATAGAGTACGAAGAGAAATTTTCAATTATTTAAAACATTGTCTTTGGAAAGTAATGAAACATTTACTAAGAAATAGTTTTAAAACGCCTCAAATTGCAATTGCGCTGCACTTACCTTTTGCTACTTTGCCTACCTGTTACCTATGGTAGCTAAATTAATGTATTGCATCCAGTAATTCAGTCTCAAGATTTCACTAGAAATGTATGCTTTGAGGTCCTCTGAACTCGTAAAGCTGTTCTACAATAATGTATGCGAGTCTACTTTTATGCATCATGTCATTAGAGAGAGAAGGGGAGGGTGTGAGGGCTACTTAAGTACTGTGGTGTTATATTAAGGGCATTGGTGTTTGTTAGTTTAGCAACCTTAATATCAGCTGGAGTACAGCAGGCATATTACATGAATTTTCAACTTTGTTTCAGATGGGCAGGAAAGCCATTCTGTTTAGCTATAAATGGACCTATCGGATGTGCCTGGAGTATAAAATTACTGTTGAATGTCAACAGTGGCTGTAAATCCTTCGCTTGTTTTAGCAGAACTTGTTGAACATGGTAAGTAATAGAAATCCAAAGATAATGTAATTGTGTTGGTATCATTGGCATATATATATATAAAGTTCGGTCAAAGTGAAGAATTACGTTTAAATTGTTCAAGTAACTAAAAATCGTTTGAACATTAACTTAAATTTTATTCAATGCTGTTTGCTCCCATTGTTTTAGGCTTAATTACCTTAAAAATTAATCACCCTACAGGTGATAGACCGTGTTTTATTCCAATATTAGTCAACTTTATTTTTCTTAAAGTTTGTAAATGAAAGTTGTTCTTATTGATGTATTTACTTCTGCATGTTCTTCAAATTTTCAAAAGAATCTAGAATGAGAACTGCAATGTGGCAAATGTATAATGCTACACTTTCAAAGTGCTTGAAGTGTAACTAACATGGTTCAAATTCTTAAGAAACATTGTATTGAAATAGAAGTGCTCTCTGAAACATCCAGAACAGTAATGAAGTTGCAGTTCTGTGTTTAAAAACTAGTAAATTAATTATTTGTTATTCCTTATTTTATAAAAAATAAAGGCTTCTGTACCATGTGGAATACCTAGTTATTTAGCTTTGTATCAGCAAATAAACTTTATGTGAAAACTATTCAATGTATCTACATGGACCACAGAGGACATCTATAAATAAATGTAAGCAACATACGGTACTTTTAAAAATATGTAGAATAAGAGCATAAGATTCACTAATTTCCACAATGTCTACCCTTGATATTGAAAATTGATTTTCTTTGTTTTAACGCTTGTTGCAGTTGATCAGCAAACCCGTTGTGTTTCTGATGTACAAATGACCAGTTGGGTGTTACTGGATTCCGAACCTGTTTATGATCAACACGCTGCAAAACCGTTAGGTGTGTTATGAAATGCTTTAGTTGTGCATGTAATGTAATATAGGTTGGTTCTAGTATTTGTTTGTATTCTGACAGCTAGAGCAACAGCTTGGATTGCAAAGAAATTGTTAATGGGAAGATGTAGGTTAGGATATTTAAATGCGTTGAAATTTCTGGATTGGTTTGGGTTAAAAATAATGTTTCTTAGATGCGTATTACTTATGAGTGAATCGCCTAAAGTTCACATTTGAATTTTCTTAAGAACATTTGTTCCTGTATACTGGGTCCCTAGGTGATACATTGGTTTGCTTAACTGGCCAGAGCCAATTTATAACCAGGGAAGTCCTTGGGAATAAATAATGTAAGGAACTTTGAAATTGTTTTCGCGTCTTGGGGACAGGTTGGGTTAAGGATCGGGGTGGTTTTCGTCGAATGCAGTAAGATGCGTAAGATGTGCTGCTGTTTTTCTCAAAATGCGTGTTCCTTGTATTAAATTTGTCGGTAAGGGAAGTTTTTTCTTTGATAATAAAAGTAGTTGTGTGTTTGTACATCGGACATGAGTGTGAAGTGTAGAAAATTCATTTGTCTTAGGAACTGACATTTGATGTGTCTAAAATATATTTGGTAAATAGTTTTGGTGTGAATGTCTAAAATACTGGGGAACTTACTACACGTTCCTGATTATTTGTTGCATGTGAATGAACCCATTGCGGAATGTCTGCGCAAAGTTTGGTCCTCATACGAAGACTGTTGAATAGCTGTCTATGAAGACTGATAAACCGAAGAATGGGTATGCAGAGAGAGAGGATTCCCAGATTAGCAATACTGAAAAAGACATGATAAATACTAGAAGTCGAATTATAGTGTAAGTGTGTTGTCATTGGTACACAGAACTAAAATTCCATGAACGTTCCAGAGGTTGATGGGTTCAGTGATGAAAGGGCTCACATACGACACTTGTGTGCATTACCTTGCCGACATCATTGTTATAGGCAAGAATTTCGAGGATCATCTAAGCAACCTGATGAAGATGTTCGAAAGGCTCCTCCAGGGAATACAGGCCTAACAACTACAATCTACATGCCAAAACGTATGAATAGTTTTAATAGCTAAACGTACATCAAAATTTATTTTCAATTTGGTACATTATCTATTTGCTCATAGCAATTTTAGGTTTCTTTGCCTGCGCACACAAACATAATTGTTATGAAAAGTACTTAGTACCACACTGTTTTTGTCAAACGTTTGTGAATTGAATATACTTAACTTCTTGTAGCTTTTGTTCAATCTTATTCAAACTTTGACATAATTGGGAAAGAACAACCTCAAATTTTGCAAATAAGAATGCTACTCTTTTAAAGTGTTAAAAATATAACATATTGAACTCTACGTCAATGAATAAATTGCTGAGAAGAGTCATTTTTAAGAGCTTTATCTCAAACAGAGGAACGGATAAATTTCAAATTGGTTGACCTAAAATTAGAATTTGTAATTTCTAAAAAAAAACATTTGAAGTTCTTAAGAAACATTGTATTGAAATAAAAGCTCTCTTTGAAACAAACAGAACAGTAAATGAAGTTGCTATTCTGTATGAAAGACAGTAAATTAATAATTTGGTATTCCTTATTTTATAAAAATCACTTGTGTGCCATGTGGAATACCTTATTGTTGTACCTACAAATAATGCTTGTCAAAACTAATAAACATATCTACATGTACCACAAACGACATCTACAAATCAGTGTAAGCAAACTAACTACTTTTAAAAATATGTAGCATAAGGTTACTAATTTCCCTAATGTCTAACCTTGATATTGAAAATTGATTTGCATTGTTTTATCGCTTGCTACTGTTGATCAGCAAACCCGCTGTGTTTTTGAGGTACAAATGACCAGTTGGGTGTGCTTGGATTCTGAAGTTGCTTTTGGACATTAACAATGCTGCAAAACCGTGAGCTGTGTTATGAAATGCTTTAGTTGTGCATGTTATGTAATATCAGTTGGTTGTAATATTTGTATTCTAAGAGCTACAGTAACTTCTTGGATTGCGAAGAAATTGTTAATAGGAAGATGTAGGTTAGGATATTTAAATGCGTTGAAGATTCTGGATAGGTTTGGGTTAAAAAAATGTTTCTTAGATGCGTATTACTTATGAGTGAACCACCTAAAGTTCACATTTGAATTTCCTTACGAACATTTATTCGTGTATACTAAGTCCCTAGTAGATAATTGATTTGCTTAACTGGCCAGAGCCAATTTATAACCTGGGAGTATCTTGGGAATAAATAGTGTAAGGAATTTCGAACTTTTTTCGCGTATTGCGGACAGATTCGGTTAAGGATCAGAGTGGTTTTCGGGATTAACATCAAATGTAATAGGATGCCTAAGGTGTTGCTGTTTCTGTCAAAATGTGTGTTCCTTGTATTGAATTTTGGGTAAGGGAGGGTATTTCTTTGATAATAAAAATAGTAATGTGTTTGTACATGAGAAAGGTAGTGTGAAGTGTAGAAAATTCTTTTTGTCCTAGAAATTGACATTTGAGGTAGTCCAAAATTAATGTAGATTTAGGTAAATGGTGTTGGTCTGAATATTTAAAGTACTGGGAAAACTACACGTTCCTGTTCTGTTGCATGTGAATGAACGGATTTCGGAATGTCTGCACAAAGTTTGATCATCGTTATGAAGACTATTGAATAGCTGTCTTTAAAGACTGATTAACGGAATTAGCCAGGAACAATGGGTATGCAGAAAGAGTGGGTTCCGAGATTAGCAGTACTGAAAAAGACTTGGTAAGTAATAGAATTCAAATTACAGTGTATGTTGATGTGATTACTAGACAGAACTAAAGCTCCATTAAAGTTAAAAACTATGTTAGAATAGTTTTAATAGCTAAACGTACTTCAAAATTTAATTCCAATTTGGTACATTATCAATTTGCTCATAACGGTTTGAGATTTCCTTGTCTCAGAAAATAAACATAATGGTAATGAAATGTACTTAGTCTGACACTGTTTGTCTCGGGCATTTGTTAATTAAACATGCTTTACTTGTTGTAGCTTGTGTTAATTCTTGTTCAAGATTTATGAAATAATTGGGAAAGAACAACTTAAAAGTTGGCCAAAGTGAATGCTACAGATTTAAAGTATTGCAAACATTACATATTAACTTCTGCAGAAAGTGCCTCTTTAGTTGGGTTTAAGCAGCATGAGTGTGTCTTGACAAACATAACATTGTGTAATGTCACCTATGGCTATCCTTAATATTAAAATTGATTTGTGTTGTAACAATACTTGTTTCAGATGGGCAGGGATGGCATTCCGTTTCTGAGCTATAAATGGTCCGTTTGGTTGTGTCTGGAGTGTATAAGTACCATTGGATGTCAACGGTGGCTGTGAATCCTTCACTTCTTTTAGCAGATCTCGGTGAACATGGTAAGTAATAGAAATCCAAAGACAGTGCAATTGTCTTGATATAATTGGCACATGTATGTGAAGTTCGGTCAAACTAAAACTTAACTTTAAATTGTTCAAGTGTCTTGGAGTCTTTTGAATATTAACTTTACTTTCAGTCAATTCCGTTTGCTCCCATTGTTGTTTGAGGCTTAATTACCTGAAATTAAACACCCTTATATACAGAGGTGATATACTGGATTTAGTTCCAATGGCGATAATCGACTTTCTATTTTTTAAAGTTTTTAAATGAATGTTCATCTGATATATTTAGTGGTAGAATTTGTTCAAATTTTCAAAGGAATGTGGAATGGGAGAACCTCAAATGTGGGAAATGTTAATGCTACACTTTCAAAGTGCTTGAAGTGTAACTAACAGGGTTTAAACTCTTAAACGACTTTGTATTGAAACGAAAGCTCTCTCTGAAATTACCAGTACAGTGAATGAAGTTGCTATTCTGTGTTTGAAAGACAGTAAATTAATAATTTGCTATTCGTTATATTATAAAAACAAGGACTTGCGTACCATGTGGAGTACCTAATCGTTTAGTATTGTATCTACAAATAATGTTTATATCAAAACCAATAAACATATCTACATGTACCACAAAAGTGGTCTAATTCAGTGTAAGCAACATAACTACTTTTAAAAGTATGTAGCATAATATTTACTAGTGTCCCCAATGTCTATTCTTGATATTGAAAATTTATATGTATTGTTTTATCGCTTTTTACAGTTGATTAGCAAACCAGTTATGTTTCTGAGGTACAAATGACCGTTTTTGGTGTGCTTGATTTCTGAAGTTCCTTTTGGCCATCAACAATGCTGCAAAACCGTTAGGTGTGTTATGAAATGCTTTAGTTGTGCATGTAATGTGATATCAGTTGGTTGTAGTATTTGTTTGTATTCTGAGAGCTACAGCAACTTCTTGGATTGCGAAGAAATTTTTAATGGGAAGATGTAGGTCAGGATATATAAATGCGTTAAAATTTCTGGATTGGTTTGGGTAAAAAAATAATGTTTCTTAGATGCGTATTACTTATGAGTGAACCACCAAAAGTTCACATTTGAATTTCCTTACGAATATTTATTCCTGTATACTGGGTCCCTAGGAGATACATTGGTTTGCTTAACTGGCTAGAGCCAATTTATAACCTGGGATGTCCTTGGGAATAAATGGTGTAAGGAACTTCGAAATTTTTTTCGGGTATTGCGAGCAGGTTGAGTTAAGGATAAGGGTGGCTTTCGGGATTACCATCAAATGGAATAGGCTGCGTAAGGTGTTGCTGTTTGTCTAAATATGTGTTCCTTGTATTGAATTTTGGGGAAGAGAAGGTGTTTCTTTGATAATAAAAATAGTAGAGTGTTTTTACATCGAAAATGTGGTGTGAAGTGTAGAAAATTCTTTTTGTCTTAGAAATTGACATTTGTTGTAGTCCAAAATTAATGTAGATTTAGGAATATGGTGTTGGCGTGAATGTTAAAGTACTGGGGACATACTACATATTCCTGTTATTCTGTTGCATGTGAATGAACGGATTGCGGAATGTCTGCTCAGTTTGGTCCTTGTTAGGAAGACTGCTGAATAGCTGTCTTTAAAGACTGCTTAACGGAATTAGCCAGGAAGAATGGGTTCCGAGATTAGAAGTACTGAAAAAGACTTGGTAACTAATAGAATTCAAATTACAGTGTATGTTGATGTGATTCCTAGACAGAACGAAAGCTCCATCAAAGCTAAAAACTATGTTAGAATAGTTTTAATAGCTAAACGTACTTCAAAATTTAATTCCAATTTGGTACATTATCAATTTGCTCATAACGGTTTGAGATTTCCTTGTCTCAGAAAATAAATATAATGGTAATGAAATGTACTTAGTCTCCCACTGTTTGTCTCGGGCGTTTGTTAATTAAATATGCTTCACTTGTTGTAGCTTGTGTTCATTCTTGTTCAAGATTTATGAAATAATAGGGAAGAACAACTTAAAAGTTGGCCATAGTGAATGCTACAGATTTAAAGTATTGCAAATATTACATATTGACCTGTGCATCAGAGAATAAACTGCTAAGAAGAGTCATGTTTAAGATCTTTATATCACACAACCAGAAGAGTGCATAAATTTCCAATTGACTGACTTAAAATTACAATTTGACCTTTGTTACCTGTTCTTTTATAAAAAAGGGATGTGTGTATCATATGGGATCCCATATTACTTCATTTATAATCAGAAAGTGTAACTTCTCTCAAACACATGAGGCTTATCTACTTTGAGCAGAAAGTGCCTCTTTAGTTGGGTTTAAGCAGCATGAGTGTCTTGACAAACATAACATTCAGTAATGTCACCTAAGGCTATCCTTAATATTAAAATTGATTTGTGTTGTAACAATACTTGTTTCAGATAGGCAGGGTTTGCATTCCGTTTCTGAGCTATAAATGGTCCGTTTGGTTGTGTTTGGAGTGTATAATTACTATTGGATCTCAACGGTGGCTGTGAATCCTTCACTTCTTTTAGCAGAACTTTGTGAACATGGTAAGTAATAGAAGTCCAAAGACAGTGCAATTGTCTTGATATAATTGGCACATATATGTGTAGTTCGGTCAAACTAAAAACATAACTTTAAATTGTTCAAGTGTCTTGAAGTCTTTTGAATATTAACCTTACTTTCAGTCAATGCCGTTTGCTCCCATTTGTTGTTTGAGGCTTAATTACCTGAAATTAAACACCCTTATATACAGAGGTGATAGACTGGATTTAGTTCCAATGGTGTTAATCGACCTTCTATTTTTTAAAGTTTTTAAATGAATGTTCATGTGATATATTTAGTGGTAGAATTTGTTCAAATTTTCAAAAGAATGTGGAATGGGAGAACCTCAAATGTGGGAAGTGTTAATGCTACACTTTCAAAGTGCTTGAAGAGTAACTAACAGAGTTGAAATTCCTAAGTAACATTGTATTGAGGGAAAAGCTGTCCCTGAATCAACCACAAAAGTGAAGTAAGTTGCTATTCTGTGTTGGAAAGACAAATTAATTATGTTGTATTCTTTATTTTTTAATACTAAGGACTTGTGTGTCATGTGGATCACCTAATTATTTAGTATTATATGTACAAATAATGTTTATGTCAAAATTATTAAACATATCTACATGAACCACAAAAGACGTCTATAATTCAGTGTAAGCATCAGAAGCTACTTTTAAAAATATGTAGCATAAGGTTTACTAATTTCTCCAATGTGTGGCCTTGATATTGAAAATTGATTTGCATTGTTTTATCGCTTGTTACAGTTGATCAGCAAAGCAGTTGTGTTTCTGGGGTACAAAGGACCAGTTGGTTGTGCATTGATTCTGAAGTTGCTTTTTTGACGTCAACAGTGCTGCAAAACCGTTAGGTGTGTTATGATGTGCTTTAGTTGTGCATGTAATGTAATAATATCCATTGATTGTAGTAATTGTTTGTATTTTGAGCGCTACAGCAACAGCTTGGATTGCGAAGAAAATATTAATGGGAAGATGTAGGTTAGAATATTTAAATGCATTGGTTTGGGTTAAATAAAATTATGGTTTTTAGATGCGTATTACTTATGAGTGAACTGCCTAGAGTTCACATACGAATTTTCTTACGAACATTTATTCCTGTATGTTGGGTCCCTAGGAGATGCATTGGTTTGCTTTACTGGCCAGAGCCAATTTATAACCTGGGATGTCCTTGGGAATAAATAATGTAAGGAACTTTGAAATTTTTTTGCGTGTTTGGGACAGGTTGGGTTAAGGATCAGGGTGGTTTTGGGGATTAACGTGAAATGGAATAGGATGCCTATGATGTGTTGCTGTTTCTCTCCAAATGTGTGTTCCTTGTATTGAATTTGTGGATAGGGGAAGGTGCTTTTTTGGATAATATAAGTAGTAATGTGTTTGTACATCGGAAATGGAGTATGCAGTTTAGAAAATTCTTTTTGTCTTAGAAATTCACATTTGATGTAGTCCAAAATTAATGTAGGTTTAGGTAAATGGTGTTGGTGTACATGTTTAAAGTAATGGGAACATCCTACACATTCCTGATGTTCTGTTGCCTGTGAATGAACCGATTGTGGAATATCTACTGAAAGCTTGGTCCTCAAACGACGACTGTTGAATAGCTGTCTGTGAAGACTGATTACCGGAATTACTCACGAAGAATGGGTATGCAGAGAGAGAGAGGGTTCCGAGATTAGCAGTACTGAAAATGACTTGGTAAGTAATAGAAGTCAAATTACAGTATAGGTGAATGCTAAAGTATTAGAAATATTACATATTGAACTGTACATCAAAGAATAAATTGCTAACAAGTGTCATTCTTAAGAACTTTATCACACACAACCAGAAGAGTGGATAAATTTCCAGTTGACTGACTTAAAACTAAAATTTGTAATTTGGTACTTTTCTTTTATAAAAAAGGGATGTGTGTGTCATATGGGATCACATTTTACTTAGTTTAATATCAGGAAATATAACTTGTCTCAAACACATGAGACTTAACTACTTTCAGTCCAAAGTGTCCGTTTAATTGGTTTTAAGCAGCATGAGAGAGTTTTGAAAGTTTCTAGTTGAATAAGCATTACATTCAGTAATTTCACCTATGGCTATCTTTAATATTAAAATTGATTTGGGTTGTAACAATACCTGTTTCAGATGGGCAGGGAAGCGATTCTGTTTCTGAGCTATAAATGGACCTTTTGGATGTGCCAGGAGTATGTAATTACTATTGGATGTCAACAGTAGCTGTAAATCCTTCACTTTTAGCAGAACTCTGTGAACATGGTAAGTAATAGAAATTCAAAGACAGCGCAATTGTCTTGATATAATTGACATAACATACTGATGTTTGATCAAAGTAAAAACTTAACTTTAAATTATTATGGCATCTCGGAAACTTTTGAATATTAACTTTACTTTTAGTCAGTGCCATTTGCTCCCATTGTTGTTTGAGGCTTAATTACCTGAAAATTAAACACCCTAATACACACAGGTGATAGCCTATATTTAGCTCAATGGGGTTAATCGCCTTTTTGTTTTTAAAGTTTGTAAATGAAAGTTCGTTTTATTGAAATATTCAGTGCTGAATGGTGTTCAAATGTTCAAAAGAATCTGGAATGAGAGAACCTAAATTGTGGCAAATGTTAATGCTACACTTTCAAAGTGCTTGAAGAGTAACTAAGAGAGTTGAAATTCCTAAGAAACATTGTATTGAGATAAAAGCTGTCCCTGAATCAACCAGAAAAGTGAATTAAGTTGCTATTCTGTGTTGGAAAGACAGTAAAGTAATAATGTTGTACTCTTTATTTTTTAATACTAAGGACTTGTGTGTCATGTGGAACACCTAATCATTTAGTATTATATGTACAAATAATGTTTATGTCAAAATTATTAAACATATCTACATGAACCACAAAAGACGTCTATAATTCAGTGTAAGCATCAGAAGCTACTTTTAAAAATATGTAGCATAAGGTTTACTAATTTCTCCAATGTGTGGCCTTGATATTGAAAATTGATTTGCATTGTTTTATCGCTTGTTACAGTTGATCAGCAAAGCAGTTGTGTTTCTGGGGTACAAAGGACCAGTTGGGTGTGCACGGATTCTGAAGTTGCTTTTTTGACGTCAACAGTGCTGCAAAACCGTTAGGTGTGTTATGATGTGCTTTAGTTGTGCACGTAATGTAATAATATCAATTGATTGTAGTAATTGTTTGTATTTTGAGCGCTACAGCAACAGCTTGGATTGCGAAGAAAATATTAATGGGAAGATGAAGGTTAGGATATTTAAATGCATTGGTTTGGGTTAAATAAAATTATGGTTTTTAGATGCGTATTACTTATGAGTGAACTGCCTAGAGTTCACATTCGAATTTTCTTACGAACATTTATTCCTGTATGTTGGGTCCCTAGGAGATACATTGGTTTGCTTAACTGGCCAGAGCCAATTTATAACCTGGGATATCCTTGGGAATAAATAATGTAAGGAACTTTGAAATTTTTTTTGCGTGTTGGGGACAGGTTTGGTTAAGGATCAGGGTAGCTTTTGGGATTAACGTCAAATGGAACAGAATGCGTAAGATGTGTTGCTGTTTCTCTCAAAATGTGTGTTCCTTGTATTGAATTTGTGGGTAAGGGAAGGTTACTTTTTTGGATAATATAAGTATTAACGAGTTTGTACATCGGAAATGGAGTATGCAGTGTAGAAAGTTCTTTTTGTCTTAGAAATTCACATTTGATGTAGTCCAAAATTAATGTAGGTTTAGGTAAATGGTGTTGGTGTAAATGTTTCAAGTAATGGGAACATACTACACGTTCCTGATGTTCTGTTGCATGTGAATGGACCGATTGCGGAATATCTGCTGAAAGCTTGGTCCTCAAACGAAGACTGTTGAATAGCTGTCTGTGAAGACTGATTAACGGAATTACTCACGAAGAATGGGTATTCAGAGAGAGAGAGGGTTCCGAGTTTAGCAGTACTGAAAATCACTTAGTAAGTAATAGAAGTCAAATTACAGTATATGTTGATGAGAGTAGTAGACAGGGCTAAAGTTCTATCAAAGATAAAACTATGTTCGAATAGCTAAACATACTTCAAAATTTAATTCCAATTTGGTATATTATTGATGTGTTCATAAGGATTTGAGGTTTGCTTGCCTGAGAAAATAAACCTAATGGTAATGAAATGTACTTGGTTCTACACAGTTTGTCTCAAATGTTTGTGAATAAACAATGGATCCCTTTTTTAGCTTCTGTTCAATCTTGTTCAAGATTTAAGAAATAATTGGGAAATAACTTGAAAGTTGACAAAGGTGAATGCTAAAGTATTAGAAATATTACATATTGAACTGTGTATCAAAGAATAAATTGCTAACAAGTGTCATGTTTAAGAACTTTATCACACACAACCAGAAGAGTGGATAAATTTCCAGTTGACTGGCTTAAAACTAAAATGTGTAATTTGGTACTTTTCTTTTATAAAAAAGGGATGTGTGTGTCATATGGGATCACATTTTACTTAGTTTAATATCAGGAAATATAACTTGTCTCAAACACATGAGACTTAACTACCTTCAGTCCAAAGTGTCCGTTTAATTGGTTTTAAGCAGCATGAGAGAGTTTTGAAAGTTTCTAGTTGAATAAGCATTACATTCAGTAATTTCACCTATGGCTATCTTTAATATTAAAATTGATTTGGGGTGTAACAATACCTGTTTCAGATGGGCAGGGAAGCGATTCTGTTTCTGAGCTATAAATGGACCTTTTGGATGTGCCAGGAGTATGTAATTACTATTGGATGTCAACAGTAGCTGTAAATCCTTCACTTTTAGCAGAACTCTGTGAACATGGTAAGTAATAGAAATTCAAAGACATTGCAATTGTCTTGATATAATTGACATAACATACTGATGTTTGATCAAAGTAAAAACTTAACTTTAAATTATTATGGCATCTCGGAAACGTTTGAATATTAACTTTACTTTTAGTCAGTGCCATTTGCTCCCATTGTTGTTTAAAGCTTAATTACCTGAAAATTAAACACCCTAATACACACAGGTGATAGCCTATATTTAGCTCAATGGGGTTAATCGCATTTTTGTTTTTAAAGTTTGTAAATGAAAGTTCGTTTTATTGAAATATTCAGTGCTGAATGGTGTTCAAATGTTCAAAAGAATCTGGAATGAGAGAACCTAAATTGTGGCAAATGTTAATGCTACACTTTCAAAGTGCTTGAAGAGTAACTAACAGAGTTGAAATTCCTAAGAAACACTGTATTGAGATAAAAGCTGTCCCTGAATCAACCAGAAAAGTGAATTAAGTTGCTATTCTGTGTTGGAAAGACAGTAAAGTAATAATGTTGTACTCTTTATTTTTTAATACTAAGGACTTGTGTGTCATGTGGAACACCTAATCATTTAGTATTATATGTACAAATAATGTTTATGTCAAAATTATTAAACATATCTACATGAACCACAAAAGACGTCTATAATTCAGTGTAAGCATCAGAAGCTACTTTTAAAAATATGTAGCATAAGGTTTACTAATTTCTCCAATGTGTGGCCTTGATATTGAAAATTGATTTGCGTTGTTTTATCGCTTGTTACAGTTGATCAGCAAAGCAGTTGTGTTTCTGGGGTTCAAAGGACCAGTTGGGTGTGCATGGATTCTGAAGTTGCTTTTTTGACGTCAACAGTGCTGCAAAACCGTTAGGTGTGTTATGATGTGCTTTAGTTGTGCACGCAATGTAATAATATCAATTGATTGTAGTAATTGTTTGTATTTTGAGCGCTACAGCAACAGCTTGGATTGCGAAGAAAATATGATTGGGAAGATGTAGGTTAGGATATTTAAATGCATTGGTTTGGGTTAAATAAAATTATGGTTTTTAGATGCGTATTACTTATGAGTGAACTGCCTAGAGTTCACATTCGAATTTTCTTACGAACATTTATTCCTGTATGTTGGGTCCCTAGGAGATACATTGGTTTGCTTAACTGGCCAGAGCCAATTTATAACCTGGGATATCCTTGGGAATAAATAATGTAAGGAACTTTGAAATTTTTTTTGCGTGTTGGGGACAGGTTGGGTTAAGGATCAGGGTAGCTTTTGGGATTAACGTCAAATGGAACAGAATGCGTAAGATGTGTTGCTGTTTCTCTCAAAATGTGTGTTCCTTGTATTGAATTTGTGGGTAAGGGAAGGTTACTTTTTTGGATAATATAAGTATTAACGAGTTTGTACATCGGAAATGGAGTATGCAGTGTAGAAAGTTCTTTTTGTCTTAGAAATTCACATTTGATGTAGTCCAAAATTAATGTAGGTTTAGGTAAATGGTGTTGGTGTAAATGTTTCAAGTAATGGGAACATACTACACGTTCCTGATGTTCTGTTGCATGTGAATGGACCGATTGCGGAATATCTGCTGAAAGCTTGGTCCTCAAACGAAGACTGTTGAATAGCTGTCTGTGAAGACTGATTAACGGAATTACTCACGAAGAATGGGTATTCAGAGAGAGAGGGTTCCGAGTTTAGCAGTACTGAAAATCACTTAGTAAGTAATAGAAGTCAAATTACAGTATATGTTGATGAGAGTAGTAGACAGGGCTAAAGTTCTATCAAAGATAAAACAATGTTCGAATAGCTAAACATACTTCAAAATTTAATTCCAATTTGGTATATTATTGATGTGTTCATAAGGATTTGAGGTTTGCTTGCCTGAGAAAATAAACCTAATGGTAATGAAATGTACTTAGTTCTACACAGTTTGTCTCAAATGTTTGTGAATAAACAATGGATCCCTTTTTTAGCTTCTGTTCAATCTTGTTCAAGATTTAAGAAATAATTGGGAAATAACTTGAAAGTTGACAAAGGTGAATGCTAAAGTATTAGAAATATTACATATTGAACTGTGTATCAAAGAATAAATTGCTAACAAGTGTCATGTTTAAGAACTTTATCACACACAACCAGAAGAGTGGATAAATTTCCAGTTGACTGACTTAAAACTAAAATGTGTAATTTGGTACTTTTCTTTTATAAAAAAGGGATGTGTGTGTCATATGGGATCACATTTTACTTAGTTTAATATCAGGAAATATAACTTGTCTCAAACACATGAGACTTAACTACTTTCAGTCCAAAGTGTCCGTTTAATTGGTTTTAAGCAGCATGAGAGTTTTGAAAGTTTCTAGTTGAATAAGCATTACATTCAGTAATTTCACCTATGGCTATCTTTAATATTAAAATTGATTTGGGTTGTAACAATACCTGTTTCAGATGGGCAGGGAAGCGATTCTGTTTCTGAGCTATAAATGGACCTTTTGGATGTGCCAGGAGTATGTAATTACTATTGGATGTCAACAGTAGCTGTAAATCCTCCACTTTTAGCAGAACTCTGTGAACATGGTAAGTAATAGAAATTCAAAGACAGCGCAATTGTCTTGATATAATTGACATAACATACTGATGTTTGATCAAAGTAAAAACTTAACTTTAAATTATTATGGCATCTCGGAAACTTTTGAATATTAACTTTACTTTTAGTCAGTGCCATTTGCTCCCATTGTTGTTTGAGGCTTAATTACCTGAAAATTAAACACCCTAATACACACAGGTGATAGCCTATATTTAGCTCAATGGGGTTAATCGCCTTTTTGTTTTTAAAGTTTGTAAATGAAAGTTCGTTTTATTGAAATATTCAGTGCTGAATGGTGTTCAAATGTTCAAAAGAATCTGGAATGAGAGAACCTAAATTGTGGCAAATGTTAATGCTACACTTTCAAAGTGCTTGAAGAGTAACTAACAGAGTTGAAATTCCTAGGAAACATTGTATTGAGATAAAAGCTGTCCCTGAATCAACCAGAAAAGTGAATGAAGTTGCTATTCTGTGTTGGAAAGACAGTAAAGTAATAATGTTGTACTCTTTATTTTTTAATACTAAGGACTTGTGTGTCATGTGGAACACCTAATCATTTAGTATTATATGTACAAATAATGTTTATGTCAAAATTATTAAACATATCTACATGAACCACAAAAGACGTCTATAATTCAGTGTAAGCATCAGAAGCTACTTTTAAAAATATGTAGCATAAGGTTTACTAATTTCTCCAATGTGTGGCCTTGATATTGAAAATTGATTTGCATTGTTTTATCGCTTGTTACAGTTGATCAGCAAAGCAGTTGTATTTCTGGGGTACAAAGGACCAGTTGGGTGTGCATGGATTCTGAAGTTGCTTTTTTGACGTCAACAGTGCTGCAAAACCGTTAGGTGTGTTATGATGTGCTTTAGTTGTGCACGTAATGTAATAATATCAATTGATCGTAGTAATTGTTTGTATTTTGAGCGCTACAGCAACAGCTTGGATTGCGAAGAAAATATTAATGGGAAGATGCAGGTTAGGATATTTAAATGCATTGGTTTGGGTTAAATAAAATTATGGTTTTTAGATGCGTATTACTTAAGAGTGAACTGCCTAGAGTTCACATTCGAATTTTCTTACGAACATTTATTCCTGTATGTTGGGTCCCTAGGAGATACATTGGTTTGCTTAACTGGCCAGAGCCAATTTATAACCTGGGATATCCTTGGGAATAAATAATGTAAGGAACTTTGAAATTTTTTTTGCGTGTTGGGGACAGGTTGGGTTAAGGATCAGGGTAGTTTTTGGGATTAACGTCAAATGGAACAGAATGCGTAAGATGTGTTGCTGTTTCTCTCAAAATGTGTGTTCCTTGTATTGAATTTGTGGGTAAAGGAAGGTTACTTTTTTGGATAATATAAGTATTAACGAGTTTGTACATCGGAAATGGAGTATGCAGTGTAGAAAGTTCTTTTTGTCTTAGAAATTCACATTTGATGTAGTCCAAAATTAATGTAGGTTTAGGTAAATGGTGTTGGTGTAAATGTTTCAAGTAATGGGAACATACTACACGTTCCTGATGTTCTGTTGCATGTGAATGGACCGATTGCGGAATATCTGCTGAAAGCTTGGTCCTCAAACGAAGACTGTTGAATAGCTGTCTGTGAAGACTGATTAACGGAATTACTCACGAAGAATGGGTATTCAGAGAGAGAGAGGGTTCCGAGTTTAGCACTACTGAAAATCACTTAGTAAGTAATAGAAGTCAAATTACAGTATATGTTGATGAGAGTAGTAGACAGGGCTAAAGTTCTATCAAAGATAAAACTATGTTTGAATAGCTAAACATACTTCAAAATTTAATTCCAATTTGGTATATTATTGATGTGTTCATAAGGATTTGAGGTTTGCTTGCCTGAGAAAATAAACCTAATGGTAATGAAATGTACTTAGTTCTACACAGTTTGTCTCAAATGTTTGTGAATAAACAATGGATCCCTTTTTTAGCTTCTGTTCAATCTTGTTCAAGATTTAAGAAATAATTGGGAAATAACTTGAAAGTTGACAAAGGTGAATGCTAAAGTATTAGAAATATTACATATTGAACTGTGTATCAAAGAATAAATTGCTAACAAGTGTCATGTTTAAGAACTTTATCACACACAACCAGAAGAGTGGATAAATTTCCAGTTGACTGACTTAAAACTAAAATGTGTAATTTGGTACTTTTCTTTTATAAAAAAGGCATGTGTGTGTCATATGGGATCACATTTTACTTAGTTTAATATCAGGAAATATAACTTGTCTCAAACACATGAGACTTAATTACTTTCAGTCCAAAGTGTCCGTTTAATTGGTTTTAAGCAGCATGAGAGAGTTTTGAAAGTTTCTAGTTGAATAAGCATTACATTCAGTAATTTCACCTATGGCTATCTTTAATATTAAAATTGATTTGGGTTGTAACAATACCTGTTTCAGATGGGCAGGGAAGCGATTCTGTTTCTGAGCTATAAATGGACCTTTTGGATGTGCCAGGAGTATGTAATTACTATTGGATGTCAACAGTAGCTGTAAATCCTTCACTTTTAGCAGAACTCTGTGAACATGGTAAGTAATAGAAATTCAAAGACAGCGCAATTGTCTTGATATAATTGACATAACATACTGATGTTTGATCAAAGTAAAAACTTAACTTTAAATTATTATGGCATCTCGGAAACTTTTGAATATTAACTTTACTTTTAGTCAGTGCCATTTGCTCCCATTGTTGTTTGAGGCTTAATTACCTGAAAATTAAACACCCTAATACACACAGGTGATAGCCTATATTTAGCTCAATGGGGTTAATCGCCTTTTTGTTTTTAAAGTTTGTAAATGAAAGTTCGTTTTATTGAAATATTCAGTGCTGAATGGTGTTCAAACGTTCAAAAGAATCTGGAATGAGAGAACCTAAATTGTGGCAGATGTTAATGCTACACTTTCAAAGTGCTTGAAGAGTAACTAACAGAGTTGAAATTCCTAAGAAACATTGTATTGAGATAAAAGCTGTCCCTGAATCAACCAGAAAAGTGAATTAAGTTGCTATTCTGTGTTGGAAAGACTGTAAAGTAATAATGTTGTACTCTTTATTTTTTAATACTAAGGACTTGTGTGTCATGTGGAACACCTAATCATTTAGTATTATATGTACAAATAATGTTTATGTCAAAATTATTAAACATATCTACATGAACCACAAAAGACGTCTATAATTCGGTGTAAGCATCAGAAGCTACTTTTAAAAATATGTAGCATAAGGTTTACTAATTTCTCCAATGTGTGGCCTTGATATTGAAAATTGATTTGCATTGTTTTATCGCTTGTTACAGTTGATCAGCAAAGCAGTTGTGTTTCTGGGGTACAAAGGACCAGTTGGGTGTGCACGGATTCTGAAGTTCTTTTTTTGACGTCAACAGTGCTGCAAAACCGTCAGGTGTGTTATGATGTGCTTTAGTTGTGCACGTAATGTAATAATATCAATTGATTGTAGTAATTGTTTGTATTTTGAGCGCTACAGCAACAGCTTGGATTGCGAAGAAAATATTAATGGGAAGATGCAGGTTAGGATATTTAAATGCATTGGTTTGGGTTAAATAAAATTATGGTTTTTAGATGCGTATTACTTATGAGTGAACTGCCTAGAGTTCACATTCGAATTTTCTTACGAACATTTATTCCTGTATGTTGGGTCCCTAGGAGATACATTGGTTTGCTTAACTGGCCAGAGCCAATTTATAACCTGGGATATCCTTGGGAATAAATAATGTAAGGAACTTTGAAATTTTTTTTGCGTGTTGGGGACAGGTTGGGTTAAGGATCAGGGTAGCTTTTGGGATTAACGTCAAATGGAACAGAATGCGTAAGATGTGTTGCTGTTTCTCTCAAAATGTGTGTTCCTTGTATTGAATTTGTGGGTAAGGGAGGGTTACTTTTTTGGATAATATAAGTATTAACGAGTTTGTACATCGGAAATGGGGTATGCAGTGTAGAAAGTTCTTTTTGTCTTAGAAATTCACATTTGATGTAGTCCAAAATTAATGTAGGTTTAGGTAAATGGTGTTGGTGTAAATGTTTCAAGTAATGGGAACATACTACACGTTCCTGATGTTCTGTTGCATGTGAATGGACCGATTGCGGAATATCTGCTGAAAGCTTGGTCCTCAAACGAAGACTGTTGAATAGCTGTCTGTGAAGACTGATTAACGGAATTACTCACGAAGAATGGGTATTCAGAGAGAGAGGGTTCCGAGTTTAGCAGTACTGAAAATCACTTAGTAAGTAATAGAAGTCAAATTACAGTATATGTTGATGAGAGTAGTAGACAGGGCTAAAGTTCTATCAAAGACAAAACTATGTTCGAATAGCTAAACATACTTCAAAATTTAATTCCAATTTGGTATATTATTGATGTGTTCATAAGGATTTGAGGTTTGCTTGCCTGAGAAAATAAACCTAATGGTAATGAAATGTACTTAGTTCTACACAGTTTGTCTCAAATGTTTGTGAATAAACAATGGATCCCTTTTTTAGCTTCTGTTCAATCTTGTTCAAGATTTAAGAAATAATTGGGAAATAACTTGAAAGTTGACAAAGGTGAATGCTAAAGTATTAGAAATATTACATATTGAACTGTGTATCAAAGAATAAATTGCTAACAAGTGTCATGTTTAAGAACTTTATCACACACAACCAGAAGAGTGGATAAATTTCCAGTTGACTGGCTTAAAACTAAAATGTGTAATTTGGTACTTTTCTTTTATAAAAAAGGGATGTGTGTGTCATATGGGATCACATTTTACTTAGTTTAATATCAGGAAATATAACTTGTCTCAAACACATGAGACTTAACTACTTTTACTCCAAAGTGTCCGTTTAATTGGTTTTAAGCAGCATGAGAGAGTTTTGAAAGTTTCTAGTTGAATAAGCATTACATTCAGTAATGTCACCTATGGCTTTCTTGAATATTAAAATTGATTTGGGTTGTAACAATACCTGTTTCAGATGGGCAGGGAAGCGATTCTGTTTCTGAGCTATAAATGGACCTTTTGGATGTGCCAGGAGTATGTAATTACTATTGGATGTCAACAGTAGCTGTAAATCCTTCACTTTTTGCAGAAATCTGTGAACATGGTAAGTAATAGAAATTCAAAGACAGCGCAATTGTCTTGATATAATTGACATAACATACTGATGTTTGATCAAAGTAAAAACTTAACTTTAAATTATTATGGCATCTCGGAAACTTTTGAATATTAACTTTACTTTTAGTCAGTGCCATTTGCTCCCATTGTTGTTTGAGGCTTAATTACCTGAAAATTAAACACCCTAATACACACAGGTGATAGCCTATATTTAGCTCAATGGGGTTAATCGCCCTTTTGTTTTTAAAGTTTGTAAATGAAAGTTCGTTTTATTGAAATATTCAGTGCTGAATGGTGTTCAAATGTTCAAAAGAATCTGGAATGAGAGAACCTAAATTGTGGCAAATGTTAATGCTACACTTTCAAAGTGCTTGAAGAGTAACTAACAGAGTTGAAATTCCTAAGAAACACTGTATTGAGATAAAAGCTGTCCCTGAATCAACCAGAAAAGTGAATTAAGTTGCTATTCTGTGTTGGAATGACAGTAAAGTAATAATGTTGTACTCTTTATTTTTTAATACTAAGGACTTGTGTGTCATGTGGAACACCTAATCATTTAGTATTATATGTACAAATAATGTTTATGTCAAAATTATTAAACATATCTACATGAACCACAAAAGACGTCTATAATTCAGTGTAAGCATCAGAAGCTACTTTTAAAAATATGTAGCATAAGGTTTACTAATTTCTCCAATGTGTGGCCTTGATATTGAAAACTGATTTGCATTGTTTTATCGCTTGTTACAGTTGATCAGCAAAGCAGTTGTGTTTCTGGGGTACAAAGGACCAGTTGGGTGTGCATGGATTCTGAAGTTGCTTTTTTGACGTCAACTGTGCTGCAAAACCGTTAGGTGTGTTATGATGTGCTTTAGTTGTGCACGTAATGTAATAATATCAATTGATTGTAGTAATTGTTTGTATTTTGAGCGCTACAGCAACAGCTTGGATTGCGAAGAAAATATTAATGGGAAGATGTAGGTTAGGATATTTAAATGCATTGGTTTGGGTTAAATAAAATTATGGTTTTTAGATGCGTATTACTTATGAGTGAACTGCCTAGAGTTCACATTCGAATTTTCTTACGAACATTTATTCCTGTATCTTGGGTCCCTAGGAGATACATTGGTTTGCTTAACTGGCCAGAGCCAATTTATAACCTGGGATATCCTTGGGAATAAATAATGTAAGGAACTTTGAAATTTTTTTTGCGTGTTGGGGACAGGTTAGGTTAAGGATCAGGGTAGTTTTTGGGATTAACGTCAAATGGAACAGAATGCGTAAGATGTGTTGCTGTTTCTCTCAAAATGTGTGTTCCTTGTATTGAATTTGTGGGTAAGGGAGGGTTACGTTTTTGGATAATATAAGTATTAACGAGTTTGTACATCGGAAATGGAGTATGCAGTGTAGAAAGTTCTTTTTGTCTTAGAAATTCACATTTGATGTAGTCCAAAATTAATGTAGGTTTAGGTAAATGGTGTTGGTGTAAATGTTTCAAGTAATGGGAACATACTACACGTTCCTGATGTTCTGTTGCATGTGAATGGACCGATTGCGGAATATCTGCTGAAAGCTTGGTCCTCAAACGAAGACTGTTGAATAGCTGTCTGTGAAGACTGATTAACGGAATTATTCACGAAGAATGGGTATTCAGAGAGAGAGGGTTCCGAGTTTAGCAGTACTGAAAATCACTTAGTAAGTAATAGAAGTCAAATTACAGTATATGTTGATGCGAGTAGTAGACAGGGCTAAAGTTCTATCAAAGATAAAACTATGTTCGAATAGCTAAACATACTTCAAAATTTAATTCCAATTTGGTATATTATTGATGTGTTCATAAGGATTTGAGGTTTGCTTGCCTGAGAAAATAAACCTAATGGTAATGAAATGTACTTAGTTCTACACAGTTTGTCTCAAATGTTTGTGAATAAACAATGGATCCCTTTTTTAGCTTCTGTTCAATCTTGTTCAAGATTTAAGAAATAATTGGGAAATAACTTGAAAGTTGACAAAGGTGAATGCTAAAGTATTAGAAATATTACATATTGAACTGTGTATCAAAGAATAAATTGCTAACAAGTGTCATGTTTAAGAACTTTATCACACACAACCAGAAGAGTGGATAAATTTCCAGTTGACTGGCTTAAAACTGAAATGTGTAATTTGGTACTTTTCTTTTATAAAAAAGGGATGTGTGTGTCATATGGGATCACATTTTACTTAGTTTAATATCAGGAAATATAACTTGTCTCAAACACATGAGACTTAACTACTTTTACTCCAAAGTGTCCGTTTAATTGGTTTTAAGCAGCATGAGAGAGTTTTGAAAGTTTCTAGTTGAATAAGCATTACATTCAGTAATGTCACCTATGGCTTTCTTGAATATTAAAATTGATTTGGGTTGTAACAATACCTGTTTCAGATGGGCAGGGAAGCGATTCTGTTTCTGAGCTATAAATGGACCTTTTGGATGTGCCAGGAGTATGTAATTACTATTGGATGTCAACAGTAGCTGTAAATCCTTCACTTTTAGCAGAAATCTGTGAACATGGTAAGTAATAGAAATTCAAAGACAGCGCAATTGTCTTGATATAATTGACATAACATACTGATGTTTGATCAAAGTAAAAACTTAACTTTAAATTATTATGGCATCTCGGAAACTTTTGAATATTAACTTTACTTTTAGTCAGTGCCATTTGCTCCCATTGTTGTTTGAGGCTTAATTACCTGAAAATTAAACACCCTAATACACACAGGTGATAGCCTATATTTAGCTCAATGGGGTTAATCGCCCTTTTGTTTTTAAAGTTTGTAAATGAAAGTTCGTTTTATTGAAATATTCAGTGCTGAATGGTGTTCAAATGTTCAAAAGAATCTGGAATGAGAGAACCTAAATTGTGGCAAATGTTAATGCTACACTTTCAAAGTGCTTGAAGAGTAACTAACAGAGTTGAAATTCCTAAGAAACACTGTATTGAGATAAAAGCTGTCCCTGAATCAACCAGAAAAGTGAATTAAGTTGCTATTCTGTGTTGGAAAGACAGTAAAGTAATAATGTTGTACTCTTTATTTTTTAATACTAAGGACTTGTGTGTCATGTGGAACACCTAATCATTTAGTATTATATGTACAAATAATGTTTATGTCAAAATTATTAAACATATCTACATGAACCACAAAAGACGTCTATAATTCAGTGTAAGCATCCGAAGCTACTTTTAAAAATATGTAGCATAAGGTTTACTAATTTCTCCAATGTGTGGCCTTGATATTGAAAACTGATTTGCATTGTTTTATCGCTTGTTACAGTTGATCAGCAAAGCAGTTGTGTTTCTGGGGTACAAAGGACCAGTTGGGTGTGCATGGATTCTGAAGTTGCTTTTTTGACGTCAACTGTGCTGCAAAACCGTTAGGTGTGTTATGATGTGCTTTAGTTGTGCACGTAATGTAATAATATCAATTGATTGTAGTAATTGTTTGTATTTTGAGCGCTACAGCAACAGCTTGGATTGCGAAGAAAATATTAATGGGAAGATGCAGGTTAGGATATTTAAATGCATTGGTTTGGGTTAAATAAAATTATGGTTTTTAGATGCGTATTACTTATGAGTGAACTGCCTAGAGTTCACATTCGAATTTTCTTACGAACATTTATTCCTGTATGTTGGGTCCCTAGGAGATACATTGGTTTGCTTAACTGGCCAGAGCCAATTTATAACCTGGGATATCCTTGGGAATAAATAATGTAAGGAACTTTGAAATTTTTTTTGCGTGTTGGGGACAGGTTAGGTTAAGGATCAGGGTAGTTTTTGGGATTAACGTCAAATGGAACAGAATGCGTAAGATGTGTTGCTGTTTCTCTCAAAATGTGTGTTGCTTGTATTGAATTTGTGGGTAAGGGAGGGTTACTTTTTTGGATAATATAAGTATTAACGAGTTTGTACATCGGAAATGGAGTATGCAGTGTAGAAAGTTCTTTTTGTCTTAGAAATTCACATTTGATGTAGTCCAAAATTAATGTAGGTTTAGGTAAATGGTGTTGGTGTAAATGTTTCAAGTAATGGGAACATACTACACGTTCCTGATGTTCTGTTGCATGTGAATGGACCGATTGCGGAATATCTGCTGAAAGCTTGGTCCTCAAACGAAGACTGTTGAATAGCTGTCTGTGAAGACTGATTAACGGAATTACTCACGAAGAATGGGTATTCAGAGAGAGAGGGTTCCGAGTTTAGCAGTACTGAAAATCACTTAGTAAGTAATAGAAGTCAAATTACAGTATATGTTGATGAGAGTAGTAGACAGGGCTAAAGTTCTATCAAAGATAAAACTATGTTCGAATAGCTAAACATACTTCAAAATTTAATTCCAATTTGGTATATTATTGATGTGTTCATAAGGATTTGAGGTTTGCTTGCCTGAGAAAATAAACCTAATGGTAATGAAATGTACTTAGTTCTACACAGTTTGTCTCAAATGTTTGTGAATAAACAATGGATCCCTTTTTTAGCTTCTGTTCAATCTTGTTCAAGATTTAAGAAATAATTGGGAAATAACTTGAAAGTTGACAAAGGTGAATGCTAAAGTATTAGAAATATTACATATTGAACTGTGTATCAAAGAATAAATTGCTAACAGGTGTCATGTTTAAGAACTTTATCACACACAACCAGAAGAGTGGATAAATTTCCAGGTGACTGACTTAAAACTAAAATGTGTAATTTGGTACTTTTCTTTTATAAAAAAAGGGATGTGTGTGTCATATGGGATCACATTTTAATTAGTTTAATATCAGGAAATATAACTTGTCTCAAACACATGAGACTTAACTACTTTCAGTCCAAAGTGTCCGTTTAATTGGTTTTAAGCAGCATGAGAGAGTTTTGAAAGTTTCTAGTTGAATAAGCATTACATTCAGTAATTTCACCTATGGCTATCTTTAATATTAAAATTGATTTGGGTTGTAACAATACCTGTTTCAGATGGGCAGGGAAGCGATTCTGTTTCTGAGCTATAAATGGACCTTTTGGATGTGCCAGGAGTATGTAATTACTATTGGATGTCAACAGTAGCTGTAAATCCTTCACTTTTAGCAGAACTCTGTGAACATGGTAAGTAATAGAAATTCAAAGACAGCGCAATTGTATTGATATAATTGACATAACATACTGATGTTTGATCAAAGTAAAAACTTAACTTTAAATTATTATGGCATCTCGGAAACTTTTGAATATTAACTTTACTTTTAGTCAGTGCCATTTGCTCCCATTGTTGTTTAAAGCTTAATTACCTGAAAATTAAACACCCTAATACACACAGGTGATAGCCTATATTTAGCTCAATGGGGTTAATCGCCTTTTTGTTTTTAAAGTTTGTAAATGAAAGTTCGTTTTATTGAAATATTCAGTGCTGAATGGTGTTCAAACGTTCAAAAGAATCTGGAATGAGAGAACCTAAATTGTGGCAAATGTTAATGCTACACTTTCAAAGTGCTTGAAGAGTAACTAACAGAGTTGAAATTCCTAAGAAACATTGTATTGAGATAAAAGCTGTCCCTGAATCAACCAGAAAAGTGAATTAAGTTGCTATTCTGTGTTGGAAAGACAGTAAAGTAATAATGTTGTACTCTTTATTTTTTAATACTAAGGACTTGTGTGTCATGTGGAACACCTAATCATTTAGTATTATATGTACAAATAATGTTTATGTCAAAATTATTAAACATATCTACATGAACCACAAAAGACGTCTATAATTCAGTGTAAGCATCAGAAGCTACTTTTAAAAATATGTAGCATAAGGTTTACTAATTTCTCCAATGTGTGGCCTTGATATTGAAAATTGATTTGCATTGTTTTATCGCTTGTTACAGTTGATCAGCAAAGCAGGTGTGTTTCTGGGGTACAAAGGACCAGTTGGGTGTGCACGGATTCTGAAGTTGCTTTTTTGACGTCAACAGTGCTGCAAAACCGTCAGGTGTGTTATGATGTGCTTTAGTTGTGCACGTAATGTAATAATATCAATTGATTGTAGTAATTGTTTGTATTTTGAGCGCTACAGCAACAGCTTGGATTGCGAAGAAAATATTAATGGGAAGATGCAGGTTAGGATATTTAAATGCATTGGTTTGGGTTAAATAAAATTATGGTTTTTAGATGCGTATTACTTATGAGTGAACTGCCTAGAGTTCACATTCGAATTTTCTTACGAACATTTATTCCTGTATGTTGGGTCCCTAGGAGATACATTGGTTTGCTTAACTGGCCAGAGCCAATTTATAACCTGGGATATCCTTGGGAATAAATAATGTAAGGAACTTTGAAATTTTTTTTGCGTGTTGGGGACAGGTTGGGTTAAGGATCAGGGTAGCTTTTGGGATTAACGTCAAATGGAACAGAATGCGTAAGATGTGTTGCTGTTTCTCTCAAAATGTGTGTTCCTTGTATTGAATTTGTGGGTAAGGGAGGGTTACGTTTTTGGATAATATAAGTATTAACGAGTTTGTACATCGGAAATGGAGTATGCAGTGTAGAAAGTTCTTTTTGTCTTAGAAATTCACATTTGATGTAGTCCAAAATTAATGTAGGTTTAGGTAAATGGTGTTGGTGTAAATGTTTCAAGTAATGGGAACATACTACACGTTCCTGATGTTCTGTTGCATGTGAATGGACCGATTGCGGAATATCTGCTGAAAGCTTGGTCCTCAAACGAAGACTGTTGAATAGCTGTCTGTGAAGACTGATTAACGGAATTACTCACGAAGAATGGGTATTCAGAGAGAGAGGGTTCCGAGTTTAGCAGTACTGAAAATCACTTAGTAAGTAATAGAAGTCAAATTACAGTATATGTTGATGAGAGTAGTAGACAGGGCTAAAGTTCTATCAAAGATAAAACTATGTTCGAATAGCTAAACATACTTCAAAATTTAATTCCAATTTGGTATATTATTGATGTGTTCATAAGGATTTGAGGTTTGCTTGCCTGAGAAAATAAACCTAATGGTAATGAAATGTACTTAGTTCTACACAGTTTGTCTCAAATGTTTGTGAATAAACAATGGATCCCTTTTTTAGCTTCTGTTCAATCTTGTTCAAGATTTAAGAAATAATTGGGAAATAACTTGAAAGTTGACAAAGGTGAATGCTAAAGTATTAGAAATATTACATATTGAACTGTGTATCAAAGAATACATTGCTAACAAGTGTCATGTTTAAGAACTTTATCACACACAACCAGAAGAGTGGATAAATTTCCAGTTGACTGGCTTAAAACTAAAATGTGTAATTTGGTACTTTTCTTTTATAAAAAAGGGATGTGTGTGTCATATGGGATCACATTTTACTTAGTTTAATATCAGGAAATATAACTTGTCTCAAACACATGAGACTTAACTACTTTTACTCCAAAGTGTCCGTTTAATTGGTTTTAAGCAGCATGAGAGAGTTTTGAAAGTTTCTAGTTGAATAAGCATTACATTCAGTAATGTCACCTATGGCTTTCTTGAATATTAAAATTGATTTGGGTTGTAACAATACCTGTTTCAGATGGGCAGGGAAGCGATTCTGTTTCTGAGCTATAAATGGACCTTTTGGATGTGCCAGGAGTATGTAATTACTATTGGATGTCAACAGTAGCTGTAAATCCTTCACTTTAAGCAGAACTCTGTGAACATGGTAAGTAATAGAAATTCAAAGACAGCGCAATTGTCTTGATATAATTGACATAACATACTGATGTTTGATCAAAGTAAAAACTTAACTTTAAATTATTATGGCATCTCGGAAACTTTTGAATATTAACTTTACTTTTAGTCAGTGCCATTTGCTCCCATTGTTGTTTGAGGCTTAATTACCTGAAAACTAAACACCCTAATACACACAGGTGATAGCCTATATTTAGCTCAATGGGGTTAATCGCCTTTTTGTTTTTAAAGTTTGTAAATGAAAGTTCGTTTTATTGAAATTTTCAGTGCTGAATGGTGTTCAAATGTTCAAAAGAATCTGGAATGAGAGAACCTAAATTGTGGCAGATGTTAATGCTACACTTTCAAAGTGCTTGAAGAGTAACTAACAGAGTTCAAATTCCTAAGAAACATTGTATTGAGATAAAAGCTGTCCCTGAATCAACCAGAAAAGTGAATTAAGTTGCTATTCTGTGTTGGAAAGACTGTAAAGTAATAATGTTGTACTCTTTATTTTTTAATACTAAGGACTTGTGTGTCATGTGGAACACCTAATCATTTAGTATTATATGTACAAATAATGTTTATGTCAAAATTATTAAACATATCTACATGAACCACAAAAGACGTCTATAATTCAGTGTAAGCATCAGAAGCTACTTTTAAAAATATGTAGCATAAGGTTTACTAATTTCTCCAATGTGTGGCCTTGATATTGAAAATTGATTTGCATTGTTTTATCGCTTGTTACAGTTGATCAGCAAAGCAGTTGTGTTTCTGGGGTACAAAGGACCAGTTGGGTGTGCATGGATTCTGAAGTTGCTTTTTTGACGTCAACAGTGCTGCAAAACCGTTAGGTGTGTTATGATGTGCTTTAGTTGTGCACGTAATGTAATAATATCAATTGATTGTAGTAATTGTTTGTATTTTGAGCGCTACAGCAACAGCTTGGATTGCGAAGAAAATATTAATGGGAAGATGCAGGTTAGGATATTTAAATGCATTGGTTTGGGTTAAATAAAATTATGGGTTTTAGATGCGTATTACTTATGAGTGAACTGCCTAGAGTTCACATTCGAATTTTCTTACGAACATTTATTCCTGTATCTTGGGTCCCTAGGAGATACATTGGTTTGCTTAACTGGCCAGAGCCAATTTATAACCTGGGATGTCCTTGGGAATAAATAATGTAAGGAACTTTGAAATTTTTTTTGCGTGTTGGGGACAGGTTGGGTTAAGGATCAGGGTAGTTTTTGGGATTAACGTCAAATGGAACAGAATGCGTAAGATGTGTTGCTGTTTCTCTCAAAATGTGTGTTCCTTGTATTGAATTTGTGGGTAAGGGAAGGTTACTTTTTTGGATAATATAAGTATTAACAAGTTTGTACATCGGAAATGGAGTATGCAGTGTAGAAAGTTCTTTTTGTCTTAGAAATTCACATTTAATGTAGTCCAAAATTAATGTAGGTTTAGGTAAATGGTGTTGGTGTAAATGTTTCAAGTAATGGGAACATACTACACGTTCCTGATGTTCTGTTGCATGTGAATGGACCGATTGCGGAATATCTGCTGAAAGCTTGGTCCTCAAACGAAGACTGTTGAATAGCTGTCTGTGAAGACTGATTAACGGAATTACTCACGAAGAAGGGGTATTCAGAGAGAGAGGGTTCCGAGTTTAGCAGTACTGAAAATCACTTAGTAAGTAATAGAAGTCAAATTACAGTATATGTTGATGAGAGTAGTAGACAGGGCTAAAGTTCTATCAAAGATAAAACTATGTTCGAATAGCTAAACATACTTCAAAATTTAATTCCAATTTGGTATATTATTGATGTGTTCATAAGGATTTGAGGTTTGCTTGCCTGAGAAAATAAACCTAATGGTAATGAAATGTACTTATTTCTACACAGTTTGTCTCAAATGTTTGTGAATAAACAATGGATCCTTTTTTAGCTTCTGTTCAATCTTGTTCAAGATTTAAGAAATAATTGGGAAATAACTTGAAAGTTGACAAAGGCGAATGCTAAAGTATTAGAAATATTACATATTGAACTGTGTATCAAAGAATAAATTGCTAACAAGTGTCATGTTTAAGAACTTTATCACACACAACCAGAAGAGTGGATAAATTTCCAGTTGACTGACTTAAAACTAAAATGTGTAATTTGGTGCTTTTCTTTTATAAAAAAGGGATGTGTGTGTCATATGGGATCACATTTTACTTAGTTTAATATCAGGAAATATACCTTGTCTCAAACACATGAGACTTAACTACTTTCAGTCCAAAGTGTCCGTTTAATTGGTTTTAAGCAGCATGAGAGAGTTTTGAAAGTTTCTAGTTGAATAAGCATTACATTCAGTAACTTCACCTATGGCTATCTTTAATATTAAAATTGATTTGGGTTGTAACAATACCTGTTTCAGATGGGCAGGGAAGCGATTCTGTTTCTGAGCTATAAATGGACCTTTTGGATGTGCCAGGAGTATGTAATTACTATTGGATGTCAACAGTAGCTGTAAATCCTTCACTTTTAGCAGAACTCTGTGAACATGGTAAGTAATAGAAATTCAAAGACAGCGCAATTGTCTTGATATAATTGACATAACATACTGATGTTTGATCAAAGTAAAAACTTAACTTTAAATTATTATGGCATCTCGGAAACTTTTGAATATTAACTTTACTTTTAGTCAGTGCCATTTGCTCCCATTGTTGTTTGAGGCTTAATTACCTGAAAATTAAACACCCTAATACACACAGGTGATAGCCTATATTTAGCTCAATGGGGTTAATCGCCTTTTTGTTTTTAAAGTTTGTAAATGAAAGTTCGTTTTATTGAAATATTCAGTGCTGAATGGTGTTCAAATGTTCAAAAGAATCTGGAATGAGAGAACCTAAATTGTGGCAAATGTTAATGCTACACTTTCAAAGTGCTTGAAGAGTAACTAACAGAGTTGAAATTCCTAAGAAACATTGTATTGAGATAAAAGCTGTCCCTGAATCAACCAGAAAAGTGAATTAAGTTGCTATTCTGTGTTGGAAAGACAGTAAAGTAATAATGTTGTACTCTTTATTTTTTAATACTAAGGACTTGTGTGTCATTTGGAACACCTAATCATTTAGTATTATATGTACAAATAATGTTTATGTCAATATTATTAAACATATCTACATTAACCACAAAAGACGTCTATAATTCAGTGTAAGCATCAGACGCTACTTTTAAAAATGTGTAGTATAAGATCATAGGATTTATTAAGTTCCCCTTGATATTGTAAATTGATTTGCATTGTTTTAATGCTTGTTACAGTTGAATCAGCAAACCCGTTGTATTTCTGAGGTACAAGTCACCAGCTGGTTGTGCATGGATTCCGAAGTTTCTTAAGCACATCGGCTATGCTGTAAAACTGTCGGGTGTGTTATGAAAAGGTATCGTTGTGCATGTAATGTAATATGTAATTGGTTATAGTAATTGTTTGTATTTTGAGCGCTACAGCAACAGCTTGGATTCCGGAGAAATTATTAAAGGAAAGATTTCGGTTAGGACATTTAAATGCATTGAAGTTTCTGGATTTGTTTGGGTTAAACAAATCGTTTTTGAGATACGTATTACTTATGAGTGAACCGCCTAAAGTTCACATTCGAATTTCCTTTCAAACTTTTATTCCTGCATACTGGATCCCTAGGAGATATATTGGTTTGCTTAACTGGCCAGAGCGAATATATATCCTTGGAAGTCCTTAGGAATATATATTGTAAGGAACTTCGAAATTGTTTTCGCGTCCTTGGAACAGTTTGGGTTAAGGATCAGGGTGGTTTTTGGAATTAACGTCAAATGTAATAGGATGCGTAAGATGAGTTGCTGTTTCTCTAAGAATATGTGTTCCTTGTATTGAATTTGTAATTAAGGTTAGTTGTGTTTTTGATAATAAAAGCAGTAGTGTGTTTGTACATCGGAAATGGAGTATAAAGTGTAGAAGATTCTTTTTGTCTTAGCAATTGACATTTGATGTAGTCTAAAATTAATGTGGGTTTAGGTAAATGGTGGTGTTGCGAATGTCTAAAATACTGGGGAACATACTAAACGTTCCTGATGTTTTTTTGCATGTGAATGAACTCATTGCGGAATGTCTGCACAAAGTTTGGGCCTCATACGAAGACTGTTGAATAGCTGTCTGCGAAGCCTGATTAACGGAATTAGCCAGGAAGAATGGCTATGCTGAGAGAGACAATTTGGAGAGTAGCAGTACTGATAGACTTGGTAAGGAATAGAAGTCAAATTACAGTGTATGTTCATGTCATTGATAGAATCAGGTTCTGTCAAAGTTAAAAACTTCATTTGAATAATTTCAATGGCTAGACGTACTTCAAAATTTCATTTCAATTTCGTATATTATCCATTTGGTGACAGGGGTTTGAGGTTTCCTTTTGTGAGAAAATAAACATAATGGTAATGAAACGTACATAGTCCCACACTGTTCTGAAAAGTTTGAATTAAGCATGCTTCACTTTTTGTAGCTTCTGTTCAATCTTGTTCAAAATTTAAGAAAGAATTGGAAAAGAACCACTTAAAAGTTGGCAAAAGTCAATGCTAGAGTTTTAAGTATTAAAAACATAACATTTTGAACTCTACATCTGAGAATAAATTGCTAAGGACAGTCATGTTTAAGAACCTTATTTCAATCAACCAGAAGAGTGGATACATTTCCAATTGACTGGCTTAAAATTATAAATTGTAATTTCTTAATTCTTCTTTTATATAAAGGAGTGTGTGTTTTTTATGAGAACCTGTATTACTTAGTTTAATGTCATAAAATATAACGTCTCTTAAGTACATGTTACATACCTACTTGGAGCCCAATGTGTCCCTTTTTTTGGGTTTCAGCAGCATGAGAGGGTTCTGAAAATAAAGCATAACTTTCAGCTATGGCTATCCTTAATATTTAAATTGAATTGGGTTGTTATAATATTTGTTTCAGATGGGCAGGAAAGCCATTCCGTTCCTGAGCTATAAATGGACTTTTTAGATGTGCCTGGGGTGTAAATTTACTGTCGGACATTTACAGTGGCTGTAAATCCTTCACTTCTTTAGCAGAACTAGGTGAACATGGTAAGTAATAGAAATCCAAAGTCAGTGTGATTGTTTTGATATCATTGCCACATATACCTGAAGTTTGATCAAAGGAAAAGAATTACTTTAAATTATTCAATTGCCTCAAAAGCTTTTGAATATTAACCGTACTGTTTTTAATTGCCGCTTCCTCCCATTGTTGTTTGAGGCTGAATTAGCTGAAACTTAATCGCCCTAATACACAGATGTGTTAGACTGTAATTAATTGCCATGGCGTTATTGGAATTTCTTTTATTTACAGTTTGTAAACACAAATTGGTCTTATTGATGTATTTAATGCTGGATATTAATCATATTTTCAAAAGAATCTAGAAAGAGAAGTTTAGATGTTGCAAATGTTAATGCTACGCTTTAAAAGTACTCGTAATGTCACTAATCGAGTAGAAGTTCTTAAGAAACATTGTATTGAAATAAAACCTCTTGAAACAACCAGAACAGTGAATGAAGTTGTAATTCTGTGTTTGAAAAAAGTAAATTAATTATTTTGTATTCCTTGTTTTATAAAACTAAAGACATGTGTATTATGTGGAATAGCTAATCATTTAGTATTGTATCTGCAAATAACGTTTATTACAAAACTATTACACATATCTACATGAAGCACTAAATACATCTATAATTCAGTGTAAGCAGCGTGAGCTACTTTTAAAAATGTGTAGTATAAGATCATAGGACTTATTAAGTTCCCCTCCATATTGTAAATTGATTTGCATTGTTTGAACGCTTGTTACAGTTGATTCAGCAACCGCGTTGTATTTCTGAGGTACAAATCACCAGTTGGTTGTGCTTGGATTCCGAAGTTTCTTAAGCACATCGGCTATGCTGTAAAACTGTCAGGTGTGTTATAAAATGGTATCGTTGTGCATGTAATGTAATATGTATTGGTTATAGTAATTGTTTGTATTGTGAGAGCTACAGCAACAGCTTGGATTCCGGAGAAATTATTAAAGGAAAGATTTCGGTTAGGACATTTAAATGCATTGAAGTTTCTGGATTTGTTTGGGTTAAACAAAACGTTTTTGAGATACGTATTACTTATGAGTGAACCGCTTAATGTTCACATTCGAATTTCCTTACAAACTTTTATTCCTGCATACTGGATCCCTAGGAGATATATTGGTTTGCTTAACTGGCCAGAGCGAATATATATCCTTGGAAGTCCTTAGGAATAAATAATGTAAGGAACTTCGAAATTGTTTTCGCGTCCAGGGAACAGTTTGGGTTAAGGATCAGGGTGGTTTTTGGAATTAACGTCAAATGTAATAGGATGCGTAAGATGTGTTGCTGTTTCTCTAAGAATATGTGTTCCTTGTATTGAATTTGTAATTAAGGTTAGTTGTGTTTTTGATAATAAAAGCTGTAGTGTGTTTGCACATCGGAATTGGAGTATGAAGTGTAGAAAATTCTTTTTGTCTTAGCAATTGACATTTGATGTATTCTAAAATTAATGTGGGTTTAGATAAATGGTGGTGTTGCGAATGTCTAAAATACTGGGGAGCATACTAAACGTTCCTGATGTTTTGTTGCATGTGAATGAACTCATTGCGGAATGTCTGTACAAAGTTTGGTGCCTCATACGAAGACTGTTGAATAGCTGTCTGCGAAGACTGATTAACGGAATTAGCCAGGAAGAATGGCTATGCTGAGAGAGACAATTTGGAGATTAGCAGTACTGATAGACTTGGTAAGGAATAGAAGTCAAATCACAGTGTATGTTCATGTCATTGATAGAATCAGGTTCTGTCAAAGTTAAAAACTTCATTTGAATAATTTCAATGGCTAGACGTACTTCAAAATTTCATTTCAATTTCGTATATTATCCATTTGCTAACAGGGGTTTGAGGTTTCCTTTTGTGAGAAATATGTTCATGTCATTGATAGAATCAGGTTCTGTCAAAGTTAAAAACTTCATTTGAATAATTTCAATGGCTAGACGTACTTCAAAATTTCATTTCAATTTCGTATATTATCCATTTGCTAACAGGGGTTTGAGGTTTCCTTTTGTGAGAAAATAAACATAATGGTAATGAAACGTACATAGTCCCACACTGTTCTGAAAAGTTTGAATTAAGCATGCTTCACTTTTTGTAGCTTCTGTTCAATCTTGTTCAAAATTTAAGTAAGAGTTGGAAAAGAACCACTTAAAAGTTGGCAAAAGTCAATGCTAGAGTTTTAAGTATTAAAAACATAACATTTTGAACTCTACATCTGAGAATAAATTGCTAAGGACAGTCATGTTTAAGAACCTTATTTCAATCAACCAGAAGAGTGGATACATTTCCAATTCACTGGCTTAAAATTACAAATTGTAATTTCTTAATTGTTCTTTTATATAAAGGAGTGTGTGTTTCTTATGAGAACCCGTATTACTTAGTTTAATGTCATAAAATATAACGTCTCTTAAGTACATGTTACATACCTACTTGGAGCCCAATGTCCCCTTCTTTTGCGTTTCAGCAGCATGAGAGGGTTTTGAAAATAAAGCATAACTTTCACCTATGGCTATCCTTAATATTTAAATTGAATTGGGTTGTTATAATATTTGTTTCAGATGGGCAGGAAAGCCATTCCGTTCCTGAGCTATAAATGGACCTTTTAGATGTGCCTGGAGTGTAAATTTACTGTTGGACATTTACAGTGGCTGTAAATCCTTCACTTCTTTAGCAGAACTAGGTGAACATGGTAAGTAATAGAAATCCAAAGTCAGTGTGATTGTTTTGATATCATTGCCACATATACCTGAAGTTTGATCAAAGGAAAAGAATTACTTTAAATTATTCAATTGCCTCAAAAGCTTTTGAATATTAACCCTACTGTTTTTCAATGCCGCTTCCTCCCATTGTTGTTTGAGGCTGAATTAACTGAAAATTAATCGCCCTAATACACAGATGTGTTAGACTGTAGTTAGTTGCCATGGCATTATTGGAATTTCTTTTATTTACAGTTTGTAAATGCAAATTGGTCTTATTGATGTATTTAATGCTGGATGTATATCATATTTTCAAAAGAATCTAGAAAGAGAAGTTTAGATGTTGCAAATGTTAATGCTATGCTTTAAAAGTACTCGTAATGTCACTAATCGAGTAGAAATTCTTAAGAAACATTGTATTGAAATAAAACCTCTTGAAACAACCAGAACAGTGAATGAAGTTGTAATTCTGTGTTTGAAAAAAAGTAAATTAATTATTTGGTATTCCTTGTTTTATAAAACTAAAGACATGTGTATTATGTGGAATAGCTAATCATTTAGTATTGTATCTGCAAATAACGTTTATATCAAAACTATTACACATATCTACATGAAGCACAAAAGACATCTATAATTCAGTGTAAGCAGCATAAGCTACTTTTAAAAATGTGTAGTATAAGATCATAGGATTTATTAAGTTCCCCTTGATATTGTAAATTGATTTGCATTGTTTTAACGCTTGTTACAGTTGAATCAGCAAACCCGTTGTATTTCTGAGGTACAAATCACCAGTTGGTTGTGCTTGGATTCCGAAGTTTCTTAAGCACATCGGCTATGCTGTAAAACTGTCAGGTGTGTTATGAAATGGTATCGTTGTGCATGTAATGTAATATGTATTGGTTATAGTAATTGTTTGTATTGTGAGAGCTACAGCAACAGCTTGGATTCCGGAGAAATTATTAAAGGAAAGATTTCGGTTAGGACATTTAAATGCATTGAAGTTTCTGGATTTGTTTGGGTTAAACAAAACGTTTTTGAGATACGTATTACTTATGAGTGAACCGCTTAAAGTTCACATTCGAATTTCCTTACAAACTTTTATTCCTGCATACTGGATCCCTAGGAGATATATTGGTTTGCTTAACTGGCCAGAGCGAATATATATCCTTGGAGGTCCTTAGGAATAAATAATGTAAGGAACTTCGAAATTGTTTTCGCGTCCTTGGAACAGTTTGGGTTAAGGATCAGGGTGGTTTTTGGAATTAACGTCAAATGTAATAGGATGCGTAAAATGAGTTGCTGTTTCTCTAAGAATATGTGTTCCTTGTATTGAATTTGTAATTAAGGTTAGTTGTGTTTTTGATAATAAAAGCAGTAGTGTGTTTGTACATCGGAAATGGAGTATGAAGTGTAGAAGATTCTTTTTGTCTTAGCAATTGACATTTGATGTAGTCTAAAATAAATGTGGGTTTAGGTAAATGGTGGTGTTGCGAATGTCTAAAATACTGGGGAGCATACTAAACGTTCCTGATGTTTTGTTGCATGTGAATGAACTCATTGCGGAATGTCTGTACAAAGTTTGGTGCCTCATACGAAGACTGTTGAATAGCTGTCTGCGAAGACTGATTAACGGAATTAGCCAGGAAGAATGGCTATGCTGAGAGACAATTTGGAGATTAGCAGTACTGATAGACTTGGTAAGGAATAGAAGTCAAATCACAGTGTATGTTCATGTCATTGATAGAATCAGGTTCTGTCAAAGTTAAAAACTTCATTTGAATAATTTCAATGGCTAGACGTACTTCAAAATTTCATTTCAATTTCGTATATTATCCATTTGCTAACAGGGGTTTGAGGTTTCCTTTTGTGAGAAAATAAACATAATGGTAATGAAACGTACATAGTCCCACACTGTTCTGAAAAGTTTGAATTAAGCATGCTTCACTTTTTGTAGCTTCTGTTCAATCTTGTTCAAAATTTAAGTAAGAGTTGGAAAAGAACCACTTAAAAGTTGGCAAAAGTCAATGCTAGAGTTTTAAGTATTAAAAACATAACATTTTGAACTCTACATCTGAGAATAAATTGCTAAGGACAGTCATGTTTAAGAACCTTATTTCAATCAACCAGAAGAGTGGATACATTTCCAATTGACTGGCTTAAAATTACAAATTGTAATTTCTTAATTGTTCTTTTATATAAAGGAGTGTGTGTTTCTTATGAGAACCCGTATTACTTAGTTTAATGTCATAAAATATAACGTCTCTTAAGTACATGTTACATACCTACTTGGAGCCCAATGTCCCCTTCTTTTGCGTTTCAGCAGCATGAGAGTGTTTTGAAAATAAAGCATAACTTTCACCTATGGCTATCCTTAATATTTAAATTGAATTGGGTTGTTATAATATTTGTTTCAGATGGGCAGGAAAGCCATTCTGTTCCTGAGCTATAAATGGACCTTTTAGATGTGCCTGGAGTGTAAATTTACTGTTGGACATTTACAGTGGCTGTAAATCCTTCACTTCTTTAGCAGAACTAGGTGAACATGGTAAGTAATAGAAATCCAAAGTCAGTGTGATTGTTTTGATATCATTGCCACATATACCTGAAGTTTGATCAAAGGAAAAGAATTACTTTAAATTATTCAATTGCCTCAAAAGCTTTTGAATATTAACCCTACTGTTTTTCAATGCCGCTTCCTCCCATTGTTGTTTGAGGCTGAATTAACTGAAAATTAATCGCCCTAATACACAGATGTGTTAGACTGTAGTTAGTTGCCATGGCATTATTGGAATTTCTTTAATTTACAGTTCGTAAATGCAAATTGGTCTTATTGATGTATTTAATGCTGGATGTATATCATATTTTCAAAAGAATCTAGAAAGAGAAGTTTAGATGTTGCAAATGTTAATGCTATGCTTTAAAAGTACTCGTAATGTCACTAATCGAGTAGAAATTCTTAAGAAACATTGTATTGAAATAAAACCTCTTGAAACAACCAGAACAGTGAATGAAGTTGTAATTCTGTGTTTGAAAAAAAGTAAATTAATTATTTGGTATTCCTTGTTTTATAAAACTAAAGACATGTGTATTATGTGGAATAGCTAATCATTTAGTATTGTATCTGCAAATAACGTTTATAGCAAAACTATTACACATATCTACATGAAGCACAAAAGACATCTATAATTCAGTGTAAGCAGCATAAGCTACTTTTAAAAATGTGTAGTATAAGATCATAGGATTTATTAAGTTCCCCTTGATATTGTAAATTGATTTGCATTGTTTTAACGCTTGTTACAGTTGAATCAGCAAACCCGTTGTATTTCTGAGGTACAAATCACCAGTTGGTTGTGCTTGGATTCCGAAGTTTCTTAAGCACATCGGCTATGCTGTAAAACTGTCAGGTGTGTTATGAAATGGTATCGTTGTGCATGTAATGTAATATGTATTGGTTATAGTAATTGTTTGTATTGTGAGAGCTACAGCAACAGCTTGGATTCCGGAGAAATTATTAAAGGAAAGATTTCGGTTAGGACATTTAAATGCATTGAAGTTTCTGGATTTGTTTGGGTTAAACAAAACGTTTTTGAGATACGTATTACTTATGAGTGAACCGCTTAAAGTTCACATTCGAATTTACTTACAAACTTTTATTCCTGCATACTGGATCCCTAGGAGATATATTGGTTTGCTTAACTGGCCAGAGCGAATATATATCCTTGGAAGTCCTTAGGAATAAATAATGTAAGGAACTTCGAAATTGTTTTCGCGTCCAGGGAACAGTTTGGGTTAAGGATCAGGGTGGTTTTTGGAATTAACGTCAAATGTAATAGGATGCGTAAGATGTGTTGCTGTTTCTCTAAGAATATGTGTTCCTTGTATTGAATTTGTAATTAAGGTTAGTTGTGTTTTTGATAATAAAAGCTGTAGTGTGTTTGTACATCGGAATTGGAGTATGAAGTGTAGAAAATTCTTTTTGTCTTAGCAATTGACATTTGATGTATTCTAAAATTAATGTGGGTTTAGGTAAATGGTGGTGTTGCGAATGTCTAAAATACTGGGGAACATACTAAACGTTCCTGATGTTTTGTTGCATGTGAATGAACTCATTGCGGAATGTCTGTACAAAGTTTGGTGCCTCATACGAAGACTGTTGAATAGCTGTCTGCGAAGACTGATTAACGGAATTAGCCAGGAAGAATGGCTATGCTGAGAGAGACAATTTGGAGATTAGCAGTACTGATAGACTTGGTAAGGAATAGAAGTCAAATCACAGTGTATGTTCATGTCATTGATAGAATCAGGTTCTGTCAAAGTTAAAAACTTCATTTGAATAATTTCAATGGCTAGACGTACTTCAAAATTTCATTTCAATTTCGTATATTATCCATTTGCTAACAGGGGTTTGAGGTTTCCTTTTGTGAGAAATATGTTCATGTCATTGATAGAATCAGGTTCTGTCAAAGTTAAAAACTTCATTTGAATAATTTCAATGGCTAGACGTACTTCAAAATTTCATTTCAATTTCGTATATTATCCATTTGCTAACAGGGGTTTGAGGTTTCCTTTTGTGAGAAAATAAACATAATGGTAATGAAACGTACATAGTCCCACACTGTTCTGAAAAGTTTGAATTAAGCATGCTTCACTTTTTGTAGCTTCTGTTCAATCTTGTTCAAAATTTAAGTAAGAGTTGGAAAAGAACCACTTAAAAGTTGGCAAAAGTCAATGCTAGAGTTTTAAGTATTAAAAACATAACATTTTGAACTCTACATCTGAGAATAAATTGCTAAGGACAGTCATGTTTAAGAACCTTATTTCAATCAACCAGAAGAGTGGATACATTTCCAATTCACTGGCTTAAAATTACAAATTGTAATTTCTTAATTGTTCTTTTATATAAAGGAGTGTGTGTTTCTTATGAGAACCCGTATTACTTAGTTTAATGTCATAAAATATAACGTCTCTTAAGTACATGTTACATACCTACTTGGAGCCCAATGTCCCCTTCTTTTGCGTTTCAGCAGCATGAGAGGGTTTTGAAAATAAAGCATAACTTTCACCTATGGCTATCCTTAATATTTAAATTGAATTGGGTTGTTATAATATTTGTTTCAGATGGGCAGGAAAGCCATTCCGTTCCTGAGCTATAAATGGACCTTGTAGATGTGCCTGGAGTGTAAATTTACTGTTGGACATTTACAGTGGCTGTAAATCCTTCACTTCTTTAGCAGAACTAGGTGAACATGGTAAGTAATAGAAATCCAAAGTCAGTGTGATTGTTTTGATATCATTGCCACATATACCTGAAGTTTGATCAAAGGAAAAGAATTACTTTAAATTATTCAATTGCCTCAAAAGCTTTTGAATATTAACCCTACTGTTTTTCAATGCCGCTTCCTCCCATTGTTGTTTGAGGCTGAATTAACTGAAAATTAATCGCCCTAATACACAGATGTGTTAGACTGTAGTTAGTTGCCATGGCATTATTGGAATTTCTTTTATTTACAGTTCGTAAATGCAAATTGGTCTTATTGATGTATTTAATGCTGGATGTATATCATATTTTCAAAAGAATCTAGAAAGAGAAGTTTAGATGTTGCAAATGTTAATGCTATGCTTTAAAAGTACTCGTAATGTCACTAATCGAGTAGAAATTCTTAAGAAACATTGTATTGAAATAAAACCTCTTGAAACAACCAGAACAGTGAATGAAGTTGTAATTCTGTGTTTGAAAAAAAGTAAATTAATTATTTGGTATTCCTTGTTTTATAAAACTAAAGACATGTGTATTATGTGGAATAGCTAATCATTTAGTATTGTATCTGCAAATAACGTTTATATCAAAACTATTACACATATCTACATGAAGCACAAAAGACATCTATAATTCAGTGTAAGCAGCATAAGCTACTTTTAAAAATGTGTAGTATAAGATCATAGGATTTATTAAGTTCCCCTTGATATTGTAAATTGATTTGCATTGTTTTAACGCTTGTTACAGTTGAATCAGCAAACCCGTTGTATTTCTGAGGTACAAATCACCAGTTGGTTGTGCTTGGATTCCGAAGTTTCTTAAGCACATCGGCTATGCTGTAAAACTGTCAGGTGTGTTATGAAATGGTATCGTTGTGCATGTAATGTAATATGTATTGGTTATAGTAATTGTTTGTATTGTGAGAGCTACAGCAACAGCTTGGATTCCGGAGAAATTATTAAAGGAAAGATTTCGGTTAGGACATTTAAATGCATTGAAGTTTCTGGATTTGTTTGGGTTAAACAAAACGTTTTTGAGATACGTATTACTTATGAGTGAACCGCTTAAAGTTCACATTCGAATTTCCTTACAAACTTTTATTCCTGCATACTGGATCCCTAGGAGATATATTGGTTTGCTTAACTGGCCAGAGCGAATATATATCCTTGGAGGTCCTTAGGAATAAATAATGTAAGGAACTTCGAAATTGTTTTCGCGTCCTTGGAACAGTTTGGGTTAAGGATCAGGGTGGTTTTTGGAATTAACGTCAAATGTAATAGGATGCGTAAAATGAGTTGCTGTTTCTCTAAGAATATGTGTTCCTTGTATTGAATTTGTAATTAAGGTTAGTTGTGTTTTTGATAATAAAAGCAGTAGTGTGTTTGTACATCGGAAATGGAGTATGAAGTGTAGAAGATTCTTTTTGTCTTAGCAATTGACATTTGATGTAGTCTAAAATAAATGTGGGTTTAGGTAAATGGTGGTGTTGCGAATGTCTAAAATACTGGGGAGCATACTAAACGTTCCTGATGTTTTGTTGCATGTGAATGAACTCATTGCGGAATGTCTGTACAAAGTTTGGTGCCTCATACGAAGACTGTTGAATAGCTGTCTGCGAAGACTGATTAACGGAATTAGCCAGGAAGAATGGCTATGCTGAGAGAGACAATTTGGAGATTAGCAGTACTGATAGACTTGGTAAGGAATAGAAGTCAAATCACAGTGTATGTTCATGTCATTGATAGAATCAGGTTCTGTCAAAGTTAAAAACTTCATTTGAATAATTTCAATGGCTAGACGTACTTCAAAATTTCATTTCAATTTCGTATATTATCCATTTGCTAACAGGGGTTTGAGGTTTCCTTTTGTGAGAAAATAAACATAATGGTAATGAAACGTACATAGTCCCACACTGTTCTGAAAAGTTTGAATTAAGCATGCTTCACTTTTTGTAGCTTCTGTTCAATCTTGTTCAAAATTTAAGTAAGAGTTGGAAAAGAACCACTTAAAAGTTGGCAAAAGTCAATGCTAGAGTTTTAAGTATTAAAAACATAACATTTTGAACTCTACATCTGAGAATAAATTGCTAAGGACAGTCATGTTTAAGAACCTTATTTCAATCAACCAGAAGAGTGGATACATTTCCAATTGACTGGCTTAAAATTACAAATTGTAATTTCTTAATTGTTCTTTTATATAAAGGAGTGTGTGTTTCTTATGAGAACCCGTATTACTTAGTTTAATGTCATAAAATATAACGTCTCTTAAGTACATGTTACATACCTACTTGGAGCCCAATGTCCCCTTCTTTTGCGTTTCAGCAGCATGAGAGTGTTTTGAAAATAAAGCATAACTTTCACCTATGGCTATCCTTAATATTTAAATTGAATTGGGTTGTTATAATATTTGTTTCAGATGGGCAGGAAAGCCATTCTGTTCCTGAGCTATAAATGGACCTTTTAGATGTGCCTGGAGTGTAAATTTACTGTTGGACATTTACAGTGGCTGTAAATCCTTCACTTCTTTAGCAGAACTAGGTGAACATGGTAAGTAATAGAAATCCAAAGTCAGTGTGATTGTTTTGATATCATTGCCACATATACCTGAAGTTTGATCAAAGGAAAAGAATTACTTTAAATTATTCAATTGCCTCAAAAGCTTTTGAATATTAACCCTACTGTTTTTCAATGCCGCTTCCTCCCATTGTTGTTTGAGGCTGAATTAACTGAAAATTAATCGCCCTAATACACAGATGTGTTGGACTGTAGTTAGTTGCCATGGCATTATTGGAATTTCTTTAATTTACAGTTCGTAAATGCAAATTGGTCTTATTGATGTATTTAATGCTGGATGTATATCATATTTTCAAAAGAATCTAGAAAGAGAAGTTTAGATGTTGCAAATGTTAATGCTATGCTTTAAAAGTACTCGTAATGTCACTAATCGAGTAGAAATTCTTAAGAAACATTGTATTGAAATAAAACCTCTTGAAACAACCAGAACAGTGAATGAAGTTGTAATTCTGTGTTTGAAAAAAAGTAAATTAATTATTTGGTATTCCTTGTTTTATAAAACTAAAGACATGTGTATTATGTGGAATAGCTAATCATTTAGTATTGTATCTGCAAATAACGTTTATATCAAAACTATTACACATATCTACATGAAGCACAAAAGACATCTATAATTCAGTGTAAGCAGCATAAGCTACTTTTAAAAATGTGTAGTATAAGATCATAGGATTTATTAAGTTCCCCTTGATATTGTAAATTGATTTGCATTGTTTTAACGCTTGTTACAGTTGAATCAGCAAACCCGTTGTATTTCTGAGGTACAAATCACCAGTTGGTTGTGCTTGGATTCCGAAGTTTCTTAAGCACATCGGCTATGCTGTAAAACTGTCAGGTGTGTTATGAAATGGTATCGTTGTGCATGTAATGTAATATGTATTGGTTATAGTAATTGTTTGTATTGTGAGAGCTACAGCAACAGCTTGGATTCCGGAGAAATTATTAAAGGAAAGATTTCGGTTAGGACATTTAAATGCATTGAAGTTTCTGGATTTGTTTGGGTTAAACAAAACGTTTTTGAGATACGTATTACTTATGAGTGAACCGCTTAAAGTTCACATTCGAATTTCCTTACAAACTTTTATTCCTGCATACTGGATCCCTAGGAGATATATTGGTTTGCTTAACTGGCCAGAGCGAATATATATCCTTGGAAGTCCTTAGGAATAAATAATGTAAGGAACTTCGAAATTGTTTTCGCGTCCAGGGAACAGTTTGGGTTAAGGATCAGGGTGGTTTTTGGAATTAACGTCAAATGTAATAGGATGCGTAAGATGTGTTGCTGTTTCTCTAAGAATATGTGTTCCTTGTATTGAATTTGTAATTAAGGTTAGTTGTGTTTTTGATAATAAAAGCTGTAGTGTGTTTGTACATCGGAATTGGAGTATGAAGTGTAGAAAATTCTTTTTGTCTTAGCAATTGACATTTGATGTATTCTAAAATTAATGTGGGTTTAGGTAAATGGTGGTGTTGCGAATGTCTAAAATACTGGGGAACATACTAAACGTTCCTGATGTTTTGTTGCATGTGAATGAACTCATTGCGGAATGTCTGTACAAAGTTTGGTGCCTCATACGAAGACTGTTGAATAGCTGTCTGCGAAGACTGATTAACGGAATTAGCCAGGAAGAATGGCTATGCTGAGAGAGACAATTTGGAGATTAGCAGTACTGATAGACTTGGTAAGGAATAGAAGTCAAATCACAGTGTATGTTCATGTCATTGATAGAATCAGGTTCTGTCAAAGTTAAAAACTTCATTTGAATAATTTCAATGGCTAGACGTACTTCAAAATTTCATTTCAATTTCGTATATTATCCATTTGCTAACAGGGGTTTGAGGTTTCCTTTTGTGAGAAAATAAACATAATGGTAATGAAACGTACATAGTCCCACACTGTTCTGAAAAGTTTGAATTAAGCATGCTTCACTTTTTGTAGCTTCTGTTCAATCTTGTTCAAAATTTAAGAAAGAGTTGGAAAAGAACCACTTAAAAGTTGGCAAAAGTCAATGCTAGAGTTTTAAGTATTAAAAACATAACATTTTGAACTCTACATCTGAGAATAAATTGCTAAGGACAGTCATGTTTAAGAACCTTATTTCAATCAACCAGAAGAGTGGATACATTTCCAATTGACTGGCTTAAAATTACAAATTGTAATTTCTTAATTGTTCTTTTATATAAAGGAGTGTGTGTTTCTTATGAGAACCCGTATTACTTAGTTTAATGTCATAAAATATAACGTCTCTTAAGTACATGTTACATACCTACTTGGAGCCCAATGTCCCCTTCTTTTGCGTTTCAGCAGCATGAGAGGGTTTTGAAAATAAAGCATAACTTTCACCTATGGCTATCCTTAATATTTAAATTGAATTGGGTTGTTATAATATTTGTTTCAGATGGGCAGGAAAGCCATTCCGTTCCTGAGCTATAAATGGACCTTTTAGATGTGCCTGGAGTGTAAATTTACTGTTGGACATTTACAGTGGCTGTAAATCCTTCACTTCTTTAGCAGAACTAGGTGAACATGGTAAGTAATAGAAATCCAAAGTCAGTGTGATTGTTTTGATATCATTGCCACATATACCTGAAGTTTGATCAAAGGAAAAGAATTACTTTAAATTATTCAATTGCCTCAAAAGCTTTTGAATATTAACCCTACTGTTTTTCAATGCCGCTTCCTCCCATTGTTGTTTGAGGCTGAATTAACTGAAAATTAATCGCCCTAATACACAGATGTGTTAGACTGTAGTTAGTTGCCATGGCATTATTGGAATTTCTTTTATTTACAGTTTGTAAATGCAAATTGGTCTTATTGATGTATTTAATGCTGGATGTATATCATATTTTCAAAAGAATCTAGAAAGAGAAGTTTAGATGTTGCAAATGTTAATGCTATGCTTTAAAAGTACTCGTAATGTCACTAATCGAGTAGAAATTCTTAAGAAACATTGTATTGAAATAAAACCTCTTGAAACAACCAGAACAGTGAATGAAGTTGTAATTCTGTGTTTGAAAAAAAGTAAATTAATTATTTGGTATTCCTTGTTTTATAAAACTAAAGACATGTGTATTATGTGGAATAGCTAATCATTTAGTATTGTATCTGCAAATAACGTTTATATCAAAACTATTACACATATCTACATGAAGCACAAAAGACATCTATAATTCAGTGTAAGCAGCATAAGCTACTTTTAAAAATGTGTAGTATAAGATCATAGGATTTATTAAGTTCCCCTTGATATTGTAAATTGATTTGCATTGTTTTAACGCTTGTTACAGTTGAATCAGCAAACCCGTTGTATTTCTGAGGTACAAATCACCAGTTGGTTGTGCTTGGATTCCGAAGTTTCTTAAGCACATCGGCTATGCTGTAAAACTGTCAGGTGTGTTATGAAATGGTATCGTTGTGCATGTAATGTAATATGTATTGGTTATAGTAATTGTTTGTATTGTGAGAGCTACAGCAACAGCTTGGATTCCGGAGAAATTATTAAAGGAAAGATTTCGGTTAGGACATTTAAATGCATTGAAGTTTCTGGATTTGTTTGGGTTAAACAAAACGTTTTTGAGATACGTATTACTTATGAGTGAACCGCTTAAAGTTCACATTCGAATTTCCTTACAAACTTTTATTCCTGCATACTGGATCCCTAGGAGATATATTGGTTTGCTTAACTGGCCAGAGCGAATATATATCCTTGGAAGTCCTTAGGAATAAATAATGTAAGGAACTTCGAAATTGTTTTCGCGTCCAGGGAACAGTTTGGGTTAAGGATCAGGGTGGTTTTTGGAATTAACGTCAAATGTAATAGGATGCGTAAGATGTGTTGCTGTTTCTCTAAGAATATGTGTTCCTTGTATTGAATTTGTAATTAAGGTTAGTTGTGTTTTTGATAATAAAAGCTGTAGTGTGTTTGTACATCGGAATTGGAGTATGAAGTGTAGAAAATTCTTTTTGTCTTAGCAATTGACATTTGATGTATTCTAAAATTAATGTGGGTTTAGGTAAATGGTGGTGTTGCGAATGTCTAAAATACTGGGGAACATACTAAACGTTCCTGATGTTTTGTTGCATGTGAATGAACTCATTGCGGAATGTCTGTACAAAGTTTGGTGCCTCATACGAAGACTGTTGAATAGCTGTCTGCGAAGACTGATTAACGGAATTAGCCAGGAAGAATGGCTATGCTGAGAGAGACAATTTGGAGATTAGCAGTACTGATAGACTTGGTAAGGAATAGAAGTCAAATCACAGTGTATGTTCATGTCATTGATAGAATCAGGTTCTGTCAAAGTTAAAAACTTCATTTGAATAATTTCAATGGCTAGACGTACTTCAAAATTTCATTTCAATTTCGTATATTATCCATTTGCTAACAGGGGTTTGAGGTTTCCTTTTGTGAGAAAATAAACATAATGGTAATGAAACGTACATAGTCCCACACTGTTCTGAAAAGTTTGAATTAAGCATGCTTCACTTTTTGTAGCTTCTGTTCAATCTTGTTCAAAATTTAAGAAAGAGTTGGAAAAGAGCCACTTAAAAGTTGGCAAAAGTCAATGCTAGAGTTTTAAGTATTAAAAACATAACATTTTGAACTCTACATCTGAGAATAAATTGCTAAGGACAGTCATGTTTAAGAACCTTATTTCAATCAACCAGAAGAGTGGATACATTTCCAATTGACTGGCTTAAAATTACAAATTGTAATTTCTTAATTGTTCTTTTATATAAAGGAGTGTGTGTTTCTTATGAGAACCCGTATTACTTAGTTTAATGTCATAAAATATAACGTCTCTTAAGTACATGTTACATACCTACTTGGAGCCCAATGTCCCCTTCTTTTGCGTTTCAGCAGCATGAGAGGGTTTTGAAAATAAAGCATAACTTTCACCTATGGCTATCCTTAATATTTAAATTGAATTGGGTTGTTATAATATTTGTTTCAGATGGGCAGGAAAGCCATTCCGTTCCTGAGCTATAAATGGACCTTTTAGATGTGCCTGGAGTGTAAATTTACTGTTGGACATTTACAGTGGCTGTAAATCCTTCACTTCTTTAGCAGAACTAGGTGAACATGGTAAGTAATAGAAATCCAAAGTCAGTGTGATTGTTTTGATATCATTGCCACATATACCTGAAGTTTGATCAAAGGAAAAGAATTACTTTAAATTATTCAATTGCCTCAAAAGCTTTTGAATATTAACCCTACTGTTTTTCAATGCCGCTTCCTCCCATTGTTGTTTGAGGCTGAATTAACTGAAAATTAATCGCCCTAATACACAGATGTGTTAGACTGTAGTTAGTTGCCATGGCATTATTGGAATTTCTTTTATTTACAGTTTGTAAATGCAAATTGGTCTTATTGATGTATTTAATGCTGGATGTATATCATATTTTCAAAAGAATCTAGAAAGAGAAGTTTAGATGTTGCAAATGTTAATGCTATGCTTTAAAAGTACTCGTAATGTCACTAATCGAGTAGAAATTCTTAAGAAACATTGTATTGAAATAAAACCTCTTGAAACAACCAGAACAGTGAATGAAGTTGTAATTCTGTGTTTGAAAAAAAGTAAATTAATTATTTGGTATTCCTTGTTTTATAAAACTAAAGACATGTGTATTATGTGGAATAGCTAATCATTTAGTATTGTATCTGCAAATAACGTTTATATCAAAACTATTACACATATCTACATGAAGCACAAAAGACATCTATAATTCAGTGTAAGCAGCATAAGCTACTTTTAAAAATGTGTAGTATAAGATCATAGGATTTATTAAGTTCCCCTTGATATTGTAAATTGATTTGCATTGTTTTAATGCTTGTTACAGTTGAATCAGCAAACCCGTTGTATTTCTGAGGTACAAATCACCAGTTGGTTGTGCTTGGATTCCGAAGTTTCTTAAGCACATCGGCTATGCTGTAAAACTGTCAGGTGTGTTATGAAATGGTATCGTTGTGCATGTAATGTAATATGTATTGGTTATAGTAATTGTTTGTATTGTGAGAGCTACAGCAACAGCTTGGATTCCGGAGAAATTATTAAAGGAAAGATTTCGGTTAGGACATTTAAATGCATTGAAGTTTCTGGATTTGTTTGGGTTAAACAAAACGTTTTTGAGATACGTATTACTTATGAGTGAACCGCTTAAAGTTCACATTCGAATTTCCTTACAAACTTTTATTCCTGCATACTGGATCCCTAGGAGATATATTGGTTTGCTTAACTGGCCAGAGCGAATATATATCCTTGGAAGTCCTTAGGAATAAATAATGTAAGGAACTTCGAAATTGTTTTCGCGTCCAGGGAACAGTTTGGGTTAAGGATCAGGGTGGTTTTTGGAATTAACGTCAAATGTAATAGGATGCGTAAGATGAGTTGCTGTTTCTCTAAGAATATGTGTTCCTTGTATTGAATTTGTAATTAAGGTTAGTTGTGTTTTTGATAATAAAAGCAGTAGTGTGTTTGTACATCGGAAATGGAGTATGAAGTGTAGAAGATTCTTTTTGTCTTAGCAATTGACATAGTCTAAAATTAATGTGGGTTTAGGTAAATGGTGGTGTTGCGAATGTCTAAAATACTGGGGAACATACTAAACGTTCCTGATGTTTTTTTGCATGTGAATGAACTCATTGCGGAATGTCTGCACAAAGTTTGGGCCTCATACGAAGACTGTTGAATAGCTGTTGCGAAGCCTGATTAACGGAATTAGCCAGGAAGAATGGCTATGCTGAGAGAGACAATTTGGAGAGTAGCAGTACTGATAGACTTGGTAAGGAATAGAAGTCAAATTACAGTGTATGTTCATGTCATTGATAGAATCAGGTTCTGTCAAAGTTAAAAACTTCATTTGAATAATTTCAATGGCTAGACGTACTTCAAAATTTCATTTCAATTTCGTATATTATCCATTTGGTGACAGGGGTTTGAGGTTTCCTTTTGTGAGAAAATAAACATAATGGTAATGAAACGTACATAGTCCCACACTGTTCTGAAAAGTTTGAGTTAAGCATGCTTCACTTTTTGTAGCTTCTGTTCAATCTTGTTCAAAATTTAAGAAAGAATTGGAAAAGAACCACTTAAAAGTTGGCAAAAGTCAATGCTAGAGTTTTAAGTATTAAAAACATAACATTTTGAACTCTACATCTGAGAATAAATTGCTAAGGACAGTCATGTTTAAGAACCTTATTTCAATCAACCAGAAGAGTGGAAACATTTCCAATTGACTGGCTTAAAATTATAAATTGTAATTTCTTAATTGTTCTTTTATATAAAGGAGTGTGTGTTTTTTATGAGAACCTGTATTACTTAGTTTAATGTCATAAAATATAACGTCTCTTAAGTACATGTTACATACCTACTTGGAGCCCAATGTGTCCCTTTTTTTGCGTTTCAGCAGCATGAGAGGGTTCTGAAAATAAAGCATAACTTTCAGCTATGGCTATCCTTAATATTTAAATTGAATTGGGTTGTTATAATATTTGTTTCAGATGGGCAGGAAAGCCATTCCGTTCCTGAGCTATAAATGGACTTTTTAGATGTGCCTGGGGTGTAAATTTACTGTCGGACATTTACAGTGGCTGTAAATCCTTCACTTCTTTAGCAGAACTAGGTGAACATGGTAAGTAATAGAAATCCAAAGTCAGTGTGATTGTTTTGATATCATTGCCACATATACCTGAAGTTTGATCAAAGGAAAAGAATTACTTTAAATTATTCAATTGCCTCAAAAGCTTTTGAATATTAACCGTACTGTTTTTAATTGCCGCTTCCTCCCATTGTTGTTTGAGGCTGAATTAGCTGAAACTTAATCGCCCTAATACACAGATGTGTTAGACTGTAGTTAATTGCCATGGCGTTATTGGAATTTCTTTTATTTACAGTTTGTAAACACAAATTGGTCTTATTGATGTATTTAATGCTGGATATTAATCATATTTTCAAAAGAATCTAGAAAGAGAAGTTTAGATGTTGCAAATGTTAATGCTACGCTTTAAAAGTACTCGTATTGTCACTAATCGAGTAGAAGTTCTTAAGAAACATTGTATTGAAATAAAACCTCTTGAAACAACCAGAACAGTGAATGAAGTTGTAATTCTGTGTTTGAAAAAAGTAAATTAATTATTTTGTATTCCTTGTTTTATAAAACTAAAGACATGTGTATTATGTGGAATAGCTAATCATTTAGTATTGTATCTGCAAATAACGTTTATTACAAAACTATTACACATATCTACATGAAGCACAAAAGACATCTATAATTCAGTGTAAGCAGCATAAGCTACTTTTAAAAATGTGTAGTATAAGATCATAGGACTTATTAAGTTCCCCTTCATATTGTAAATTGATTTGCATTGTTTGAACGCTTGTTACAGTTGATTCAGCAACCCCGTTGTATTTCTGAGGTACAAATCACCAGTTGGTTGTGCTTGGATTCCGAAGTTTCTTAAGCACATCGGCTATGCTGTAAAACTGTCAGGTGTGTTATGAAATGGTATCGTTGTGCATGTAATGTAATATGTATTGGTTATAGTAATTGTTTGTATTGTGAGAGCTACAGCAACAGCTTGGATTCCGGAGAAATTATTAAAGGAAAGATTTCGGTTAGGACATTTAAATGCATTGAAGTTTCTGGATTTGTTTGGGTTAAACAAACCGTTTTTGAGATACGTATTACTTATGAGTGAACCGCTTAATGTTCACATTCGAATTTCCTTACAAACTTTTATTTCTGCATACTGGATCCCTAGGAGATATATTGGTTTGCTTAACTGGCCAGAGCGAATATATATCCTTGGAAGTCCTTAGGAATAAATAATGTAAGGAACTTCGAAATTGTTTTCGCGTCCAGGGAACAGTTTGGGTTAAGGATCAGGGTGGTTTTTGGAATTAACGTCAAATGTAATAGGATGCGTAAGATGTGTTGCTGTTTCTCTAAGAATATGTGTTCCTTGTATTGAATTTGTAATTAAGGTTAGTTGTGTTTTTGATAATAAAAGCTGTAGTGTGTTTGTACATCGGAATTGGAGTATTAAGTGTAGAAAATTCCTTTTGTCTTAGCAATTGACATTTGATGTATTCTAAAATTAATGTGGGTTTAGGTAAATGGTGGTGTTGCGAATGTCTAAAATACTGGGGAACATACTAAACGTTCCTGATGTTTTGTTGCATGTGAATGAACTCATTGCGGAATGTCTGCACAAAGTTTGGGGCCTCATACGAAGTCTGTTGAATAGCTGTCTGCGAAGACTGATTAACGGAATTAGCCAGGAAGAATGGCTATGCTGAGAGAAACAATTTGGAGATTAGCAGTACTGATAGACTTGGTAAGGAATAGAAGTCAAATTACAGTGTATGTTCATGTCATTGATAGAATCAGGTTCTGTCAAAGTTAAAAACTTCATTTGAATAATTTCAATGGCTAGACGTACTTCAAAATTTCATTTCAATTTCGTATATTATCCATTTGCTAACAGGGGTTTGAGGTTTCCTTTTGTGAGAAAATAAACATAATGGTAATGAAACGTACATAGTCCCACACTGTTCTGAAAAGTTTGAATTAAGCATGCTTCACTTTTTGTAGCTTCTGTTCAATCTTGTTCAAAATTTAAGAAAGAGTTGGAAAAGAACCACTTAAAAGTTGGCAAAAGTCAATGCTAGAGTTTTAAGTATTAAAAACATAACATTTTGAACTCTACATCTGAGAATAAATTGCTAAGGACAGTCATGTTTAAGAATCTTGTTTCAATCAACCAGAAGAGTGGATACATTTCCAATTGACTGGCTTAAAATTACAAATTGTAATTTCTTAATTGTTCTTTTATATAAAGGAGTGTGTGTTTCTTATGAGAACCCGTATTACTTAGTTTAATGTCATAAAATATAACGTCTCTTAAGTACATGTTACATACCTATTTGGAGCCCAATTTGCCCCTTCTTTTGCGTTTCAGCAGCATGAGAGGGTTTTGAAAATAAAGCATAACTTTCACCTATGGCTATCCTTAATATTTAAATTGAATTGGGTTGTTATAATATTTGTTTCAGATGGGCAGGAAAGCCATTCCGTTCCTGAGCTATAAATGAACCTTTTAGATGTGCCTGGAGTGTAAATTTACTGTTGGACATTTACAGTGGCTGTAAATCCTTCACTTCTTTAGCAGAACTAGGTGAACATGGTAAGTAATAGAAATCCAAAGTCAGTGTGATTGTTTTAATATCATTGCCACATATACCTGAAGTTTGATCAAAGGAAAAGAATTACTTTAAATTATTCAATTGCCTCAAAAGCTTTTGAATATTAACCCTACTGTTTTTCAATGGCGCTTCCTCCCATTGTTGTTTAAGGCTGAATTAGCTGAAAATTAATCGCCCTAATACACAGATGTGTTAGACTGTAGTTAGTTGCTATGGCATTATTGGAATTTCTTTAATTTACAGTTTGTAAATGCAAATTGGTCTTATTGATGTATTTAATGCTGGATGTATATCATATTTTCAAAAGAATCTAGAAAGAGAAGTTTAGATGTTGCAAATGTTAATGCTATGCTTTAAAAGTACTCGTAATGTCACTAATCGAGTAGAAATTCTTAAGAAACATTGTATTGAAATAAAACCTCTTGAAACAACCAGAACAGTGAATGAAGTTGTAATTCTGTGTTTGAAAAAAAGTAAATTAATTATTTGGTATTCCTTGTTTTATAAAACTAAAGACATGTGTATTATGTGGAATAGCTAATCATTTAGTATTGTATCTGCAAATAACGTTTATATCAAAACTATTACACATATCTACATGAAGCACAAAAGACATCTATAATTCAGTGTAAGCAGCATAAGCTACTTTTAAAAATGTGTAGTATAAGATCATAGGATTTATTAAGTTCCCCTTGATATTGTAAATTGATTTGCATTGTTTTAACGCTTGTTACAGTTGAATCAGCAAACCCGTTGTATTTCTGAGGTACAAATCACCAGTTGGTTGTGCTTGGATTCCGAAGTTTCTTAAGCACATCGGCTATGCTGTAAAACTGTCAGGTGTGTTATGAAATGGTATCGTTGTGCATGTAATGTAATATGTATTGGTTATAGTAATTGTTTGTATTGTGAGAGCTACAGCAACAGCTTGGATTCCGGAGAAATTATTAAAGGAAAGATTTCGGTTAGGACATTTAAATGCATTGAAGTTTCTGGATTTGTTTGGGTTAAACAAAACGTTTTTGAGATACGTATTACTTATGAGTGAACCGCTTAAAGTTCACATTCGAATTTCCTTACAAACTTTTATTCCTGCATACTGGATCCCTAGGAGATATATTGGTTTGCTTAACTGGCCAGAGCGAATATATATCCTTGGAAGTCCTTAGGAATAAATAATGTAAGGAACTTCGAAATTGTTTTCGCGTCCAGGGAACAGTTTGGGTTAAGGATCAGGGTGGTTTTTGGAATTAACGTCAAATGTAATAGGATGCGTAAGATGAGTTGCTGTTTCTCTAAGAATATGTGTTCCTTGTATTGAATTTGTAATTAAGGTTAGTTGTGTTTTTGATAATAAAAGCAGTAGTGTGTTTGTACATCGGAAATGGAGTATGAAGTGTAGAAGATTCTTTTTGTCTTAGCAATTGACATTTGATGTAGTCTAAAATTAATGTGGGTTTAGGTAAATGGTGGTGTTGCGAATGTCTAAAATACTGGGGAACATACTAAACGTTCCTGATGTTTTTTTGCATGTGAATGAACTCATTGCGGAATGTCTGCACAAAGTTTGGGCCTCATACGAAGACTGTTGAATAGCTGTCTGCGAAGCCTGATTAACGGAATTAGCCAGGAAGAATGGCTATGCTGAGAGAGACAATTTGGAGAGTAGCAGTACTGATAGACTTGGTAAGGAATAGAAGTCAAATTACAGTGTATGTTCATGTCATTGATAGAATCAGGTTCTGTCAAAGTTAAAAACTTCATTTGAATAATTTCAATGGCTAGACGTACTTCAAAATTTCATTTCAATTTCGTATATTATCCATTTGGTGACAGGGGTTTGAGGTTTCCTTTTGTGAGAAAATAAACATAATGGTAATGAAACGTACATAGTCCCACACTGTTCTGAAAAGTTTGAATTAAGCATGCTTCACTTTTTGTAGCTTCTGTTCAATCTTGTTCAAAATTTAAGAAAGAATTGGAAAAGAACCACTTAAAAGTTGGCAAAAGTCAATGCTAGAGTTTTAAGTATTAAAAACATAACATTTTGAACTCTACATCTGAGAATAAATTGCTAAGGACAGTCATGTTTAAGAACCTTATTTCAATCAACCAGAAGAGTGGATACATTTCCAATTGACTGGCTTAAAATTATAAATTGTAATTTCTTAATTGTTCTTTTATATAAAGGAGTGTGTGTTTTTTATGAGAACCTGTATTACTTAGTTTAATGTCATAAAATATAACGTCTCTTAAGTACATGTTACATACCTACTTGGAGCCCAATGTGTCCCTTTTTTTGCGTTTCAGCAGCATGAGAGGGTTCTGAAAATAAAGCATAACTTTCAGCTATGGCTATCCTTAATATTTAAATTGAATTGGGTTGTTATAATATTTGTTTCAGATGGGCAGGAAAGCCATTCCGTTCCTGAGCTATAAATGGACTTTTTAGATGTGCCTGGGGTGTAAATTTACTGTCGGACATTTACAGTGGCTGTAAATCCTTCACTTCTTTAGCAGAACTAGGTGAACATGGTAAGTAATAGAAATCCAAAGTCAGTGTGATTGTTTTGATATCATTGCCACATATACCTGAAGTTTGATCAAAGGAAAAGAATTACTTTAAATTATTCAATTGCCTCAAAAGCTTTTGAATATTAACCGTACTGTTTTTAATTGCCGCTTCCTCCCATTGTTGTTTGAGGCTGAATTAGCTGAAACTTAATCGCCCTAATACACAGATGTGTTAGACTGTAGTTAATTGCCATGGCGTTATTGGAATTTCTTTTATTTACAGTTTGTAAACACAAATTGGTCTTATTGATGTATTTAATGCTGGATATTAATCATATTTTCAAAAGAATCTAGAAAGAGAAGTTTAGATGTTGCAAATGTTAATGCTACGCTTTAAAAGTACTCGTATTGTCACTAATCGAGTAGAAGTTCTTAAGAAACATTGTATTGAAATAAAACCTCTTGAAACAACCAGAACAGTGAATGAAGTTGTAATTCTGTGTTTGAAAAAAGTAAATTAATTATTTTGTATTCCTTGTTTTATAAAACTAAAGACATGTGTATTATGTGGAATAGCTAATCATTTAGTATTGTATCTGCAAATAACGTTTATTACAAAACTATTACACATATCTACATGAAGCACTAAATACATCTATAATTCAGTGTAAGCAGCATGAGCTACTTTTAAAAATGTGTAGTATAAGATCATAGGACTTATTAAGTTCCCCTTCATATTGTAAATTGATTTGCATTGTTTGAACGCTTGTTACAGTTGATTCAGCAACCCCGTTGTATTTCTGAGGTACAAATCACCAGTTGGTTGTGCTTGGATTCCGAAGTTTCTTAAGCACATCGGCTATGCTGTAAAACTGTCAGGTGTGTTATGAAATGGTATCGTTGTGCATGTAATGTAATATGTATTGGTTATAGTAATTGTTTGTATTGTGAGAGCTACAGCAACAGCTTGGATTCCGGAGAAATTATTAAAGGAAAGATTTCGGTTAGGACATTTAAATGCATTGAAGTTTCTGGATTTGTTTGGGTTAAACAAAACGTTTTTGAGATACATATTACTTATGAGTGAACCGCTTAATGTTCACATTCGAATTTCCTTACAAACTTTTATTCCTGCATACTGGATCCCTAGGAGATATATTGGTTTGCTTAACTGGCCAGAGCGAATATATATCCTTGGAAGTCCTTAGGAATAAATAATGTAAGGAACTTCGAAATTGTTTTCGCGTCCAGGGAACAGTTTGGGTTAAGGATCAGGGTGGTTTTTGGAATTAACGTCAAATGTAATAGGATGCGTAAGATGTGTTGCTGTTTCTCTAAGAATATGTGTTCCTTGTATTGAATTTGTAATTAAGGTTAGTTGTGTTTTTGATAATAAAAGCTGTAGTGTGTTTGTACATCGGAATTGGAGTATGAAGTGTAGAAAATTCTTTTTGTCTTAGCAATTGACATTTGATGTATTCTAAAATTAATGTGGGTTTAGGTAAATGGTGGTGTTGCGAATGTCTAAAATACTGGGGAACATACTAAACGTTCCTGATGTTTTGTTGCATGTGAATGAACTCATTGCGGAATGTCTGCACAAAGTTTGGGGCCTCATACGAAGTCTGTTGAATAGCTGTCTGCGAAGACTGATTAACGGAATTAGCCAGGAAGAATGGCTATGCTGAGAGAAACAATTTGGAGATTAGCAGTACTGATAGACTTGGTAAGGAATAGAAGTCAAATTACAGTGTATGTTCATGTCATTGATAGAATCAGGTTCTGTCAAAGTTAAAAACTTCATTTGAATAATTTCAATGGCTAGACGTACTTCAAAATTTCATTTCAATTTCGTATATTATCCATTTGCTAACAGGGGTTTGAGGTTTCCTTTTGTGAGAAAATAAACATAATGGTAATGAAACGTACATAGTCCCACACTGTTCTGAAAAGTTTGAATTAAGCATGCTTCACTTTTTGTAGCTTCTGTTCAATCTTGTTCAAAATTTAAGAAAGAGTTGGAAAAGAACCACTTAAAAGTTGGCAAAAGTCAATGCTAGAGTTTTAAGTATTAAAAACATAACATTTTGAACTCTACATCTGAGAATAAATTGCTAAGGACAGTCATGTTTAAGAATCTTGTTTCAATCAACCAGAAGAGTGGATACATTTCTAATTGACTGGCTTAAAATTACAAATTGTAATTTCTTAATTGTTCTTTTATATAAAGGAGTGTGTGTTTCTTATGAGAACCCGTATTACTTAGTTTAATGTCATAAAATATAACGTCTCTTAAGTACATGTTACATACCTATTTGGAGCCCAATTTGCCCCTTCTTTTGCGTTTCAGCAGCATGAGAGGGTTTTGAAAATAAAGCATAACTTTCACCTATGGCTATCCTTAATATTTAAATTGAATTGGGTTGTTATAATATTTGTTTCAGATGGGCAGGAAAGCCATTCCGTTCCTGAGCTATAAATGAACCTTTTAGATGTGCCTGGAGTGTAAATTTACTGTTGGACATTTACAGTGGCTGTAAATCCTTCACTTCTTTAGCAGAACTAGGTGAACATGGTAAGTAATAGAAATCCAAAGTCAGTGTGATTGTTTTAATATCATTGCCACATATACCTGAAGTTTGATCAAAGGAAAAGAATTACTTTAAATTATTCAATTGCCTCAAAAGCTTTTGAATATTAACCCTACTGTTTTTCAATGCCGCTTCCTCCCATTGTTGTTTAAGGCTGAATTAGCTGAAAATTAATCGCCCTAATACACAGATGTGTTAGACTGTAGTTAGTTGCTATGGCATTATTGGAATTTCTTTTATTTACAGTTTGTAAATGCAAATTGGTCTTATTGATGTATTTAATGCTGGATGTATATCATATTTTCAAAAGAATCTAGAAAGAGAAGTTTAGATGTTGCAAATGTTAATGCTATGCTTTAAAAGTACTCGTAATGTCACTAATCGAGTAGAAATTCTTAAGAAACATTGTATTGAAATAAAACCGTTTGAAAAAAGTAAATTAATTATTTTGTATTCCTTGTTTTATAAAACTAAAGACATGTGTATTATGTGGAATAGCTAATCATTTAGTATTGTATCTGCAAATAACGTTTATATCAAAACTATTACACATATCTACATGAAGCACAAAAGACATCTATAATTCAGTGTAAGCAGCGTGAGCTACTTTTAAAAATGTGTAGTATAAGATCATAGGACTTATTAAGTTCCCCTTCATATTGTAAATTGATTTGCATTGTTTGAATGCTTGTTACAGTTGATTCAGCAACCCCGTTGTATTTCTGAGGTACAAATCACCAGTTGGTTGTGCTTGGATTCCGAAGTTTCTTAAGCACATCGGCTATGCTGTAAAACTGTCAGGTGTGTTATGAAATGGTATCGTTGTGCATGTAATGTAATATGTATTGGTTATAGTAATTGTTTGTATTGTGAGAGCTACAGCAACAGCTTGGATTCCGGAGAAATTATTAAAGGAAAGATTTCGGTTAGGACATTTAAATGCATTGAAGTTTCTGGATTTGTTTGGGTTAAACAAAACGTTTTTGAGATACGTATTACTTATGAGTGAACCGCTTAAAGTTCACATTCGAATTTCCTTACAAACTTTTATTCCTGCATACTGGATCCCTAGGAGATATATTGGTTTGCTTAACTGGCCAGAGCGAATATATATCCTTGGAAGTCCTTAGGAATAAATAATGTAAGGAACTTCGAAATTGTTTTCGCGTCCTGGGAACAGTTTGGGTTAAGGATCAGGGTGGTTTTTGGAATTAACGTCAAATGTAATAGGATGCGTAAGATGTGTTGCTGTTTCTCTAATAATATGTGTTCCTTGTATTGAATTTGTAATTAAGGTTAGTTGTGTTTTTGATAATAAAAGCAGCAGTGTGTTTGTACATCGGAAATGGAGTATGAAGTGTAGAAAATTCTTTTTGTCTTAGCAATTGACATTTGATGTAGTCTAAAATTAATGTGGGTTTAGGTAAATGGTGGTGTTGCGAATGTCTAAAATACTGGGGAACATACTAAACGTTCCTGATGTTTTGTTGCATGTGAATGAACTCATTGCGGAATGTCTGCACAAAGTTTGGGCCTCATACGAAGACTGTTGAATAGCTGTCTGCGAAGACTGATTAACGGAATTATCCAGGAAGAATGGCTATGCTGAGAGAGACAATTTGGAGATTAGCAGTACTGATATACTTGGTGAGGATTAGAAGTCAAATTACAGTGTTTGTTCATGTCATTGATAGATAAAAGGTTCCATCAAAGTTAAAAATTCATTTGAATAGTTTCAATGGCTAGACGTACTTCAAAATTTAATTTCAATTTCGTATATTATCCATTTGCTCATAGGGATTTGAAGTTTCTTTGTGTGAGAAAATAAACATAATGGTAATCTAATGTACTTAGTCCCACACTGTTTTCTTAAAGGTTGTGAATTATAACTGGTGCAAAACGTCTGGAATCGTGACTTTGATTGCCAACCCAGCTGCCCAGCCTAGGAATGGTTTATGTTTAGATTAATCAACGAAAGCGATATAATACCTTTGCTTACTCACAGTGCGTTACAAATACAGTCTGCATCTTGTAATTTCAAAGAGATCAGTACGTAAATAGTGCTTATTTTAAATTTGTGATATTTATAACCTTGGCTTCTACGTTTTTAAAGTTAAATTTTAAGGTATTAGTTATTCAAAGCAGGGAAATAATTGCAAATGTCCTAGACTTCATGAAGCAAGAAGCAGAGATGAAGGAAGAAAATATATGTTTATCCCGAGTTCCACAAAAGCCTTAAGAGAGTGAATGAAAGAGTAGCCAAAGCAACTGTTTTTTCACTGAGTTTCGTTTCCAGATTTCTCAAAGACAAGAAAAACCATATGGATGAAAGAGTACCATTTGACTCACCTGTGAAGAAACATAAGGTCCGTAAATGTATTACAAAAATAGACGATTTGGACAAATGCATCAGTCGGTGCACAATTCACAATTTCTATGTGGAAGAAAAAGCTCTGCCAATAATAAGCACATTGCTCATCAATCTGAAAGATGTCATAAATGTTCAAGGGGTGTCAAATCCCGGCTATGGCACTGAATTTTGCAGTCTGGTATGAACTTTCCAAATGACTATAATTTTATATGTACTTATATCAGCGTAAATTTTCAAGATGCTGCTACAAATCTCAGAAAAATTATAAAAGATTTAGGGTTTAAGTGGAAGAAAACGAAACCAAATAGAGTTCCAATAGAAAAGCACGACATATGATCTCAGCTGGAAGAGTACCTTACTCAGAGGTACAAACTAGAGAGTCAAACTATAGTGTATGAAGATGAGTCATACATACACAGCAGTCATACATCTAAAAGTTGAAGTGACGATAGCGAATTAGGTTTTCAGGCACCAGTTGCCAAAGGCCAAATACTTATTATCATTCATGCTGTTCATTCCAAATGCCCTTCTTTTACAAGTTGCAACAAAAAACAGGAGATTTTCATCAAGAAATGAATACAGAAAATTACATGAAGTGGATCAACATGTTGATACCTAATATGCCTGCTGGGTCTATTCTGGTTATCGACAATGCTTCACAATGTGGTAACACTCAAATTGACAACCTACCTCAAATTCCTTGAAAGAAGAAATAAAAACCTGGTTGCTTAGGCATAATATAGCTTTTGATGAAAGCATGAGTAAAACAAATATATCTTAGTTAAAGCCAACAAATCCCTTCTGAAGTCATAACTCATAATACTTGGCCAGATATTAATACAACATTGCCGTAATGTACTTAGACTGCCACCGTATCACCCAGATCTAAACCCAATCGAATTAATCTGGGCTGATGTCAAAAACTGGGTGGCCTGCAGAAATATCACTTTTAAACTAAAAGATGTGGAGCAGTTATGTCGCCAGCGATTTGCGGAAATTGGAAGGCCAGAATGGGAAAATGTATATCGACATGCTGAATAAATTGAGAATCATTATTTCAAAAAATACGGAATTGCAGAAAATCAATTACAAAAAATTATAAACTACGTTTGAATAGTTTTAATAGCTAAATGTTCTTCAAAATTTAATTTCATATATGTACATTATAGATTTGCTCATAAGGATTTGAGATTTCCTTGACTGAGAAAATAAACATAATGGTAATGTAATGTAGTTAGTCCCATACTGCTTGTCTCAAACGTTTGTGAATTAAAAATGCTTCACTTGTAGCTTCTGTTCAGTCTTGTTCAAGGTTTAAGAAATAATTGGGAAAGAAGAAGTTAAAATTTGGCAAAAGTGAACTCTACATCAAAGAATAAATTCCTAGGAAAAGTCATGTTTTATAACCTTATCTCAAACAACTAGAAGTTTAAATAACTTAACAATTGACTGATTTATAATTTGTAATTTGGTACTTGTTCTTTTATAAAAATGGATTTGTGTGTCATATAGGACGCCATATTCCTTTGTCTAATATCAGAAAATATAACTTCTCTCAAACACCTGACTTATCTACTTTGAGCCCAAAGTGCACTTTCAATTGGGTTTAAGCAGCATGAGAGGGTTTTGAAAATATCTTGTTGAAAAACCATAACATTTAGTTATTTCACCTATAACTATGCTTAATATTAAAATTGACTTGGGTTGTAACAATACTTGTTTCAGATGGGCAGGGATACCATTCTGTTTCTGAGCTATAAATGGAGCTTTCGGATGTGTGTGGGGTATATAATTACTGTTGGATGTCAACAGTGGCTGTAAATCCTTCACTTCTTTTAGCAGAACTAGTTGAACATGGTAAGTAATAGAAATCCAAAGACAGTGCAATTGTCTTGATATAATTGGCACCGATATTTGAAGTTTCGTAAGTTAAGAACTAAGTTTGAATTGTTAAAGTGTCTTTGTGTTCTTTGAATATTAACTTGTATTTTATAGTATGAGGTTTAATCACCTGAAAATTAAACTACTCAAAACACATAGGTGATAGACTGTATTTGGATCCAATGCTGTTGTTCAATGTTATTTTTCTTACCCTTTGGAAATGTGAAATGTTCCAATTCATTTATTTAGTACTGGATGTCGTTAAAATTTTGAAAATAGCCTGGAATGAAAGAACTTCAAACATAGCAAATGTTTGTGTTACACTTTGAAAGTGCCCAAAGTATGTAGAGTATTAGCAAAATAAAGGTTTTTTGAAAAGTATTGAATGTATTTACATGAACCTCAAAACACACCTCTTATTGAATTTAATCAGCATAAGTTACTTTTGAAAATATCCAGTTTAAAGGTATAAGAGTTGTTAGTTTGTTATTATTGTATCAGAAAGGTATTTGAACAATTGGTTGGAAGCATTGCAAATAAGTTTATAAGGTAGAATAAATAAATTTCATATTAGAAATTAACTTTTGATGTTTGAAATTCTTTTGGATACCCAAATTTGTTGCTGTTAGTGTTTAAAATGTTGAAGCTGATAACACATTTTTCTGAAATTCTGTTGCATGTAAATCAGTCGAATGTGGAGGGACTGCCCAAAGTATTCCTCAACAGAAGGCTAGAGAGTGACTGTAAATATTGTGATTGAGAAAAGTAGTTGAAACTAATTTCTATCTAGAAAGGGATGATATTCTGTAATTGCAGTCTTGAATGAATATGGTAACTAATAGAAGTCAAATGATGGTATTCTTATATCGATATTATAATGGAAAAGTGATTTGTATTGTGATCATAATTGTCAGTTTTAGATGAATAGTTAGTACTGATTTTGGGTGATAAAAGTTTTGAATGTACTTTGAATATGAATTTGCTTTTAGAAAATAAAATTGGGGCATAAGCTATTATGTGTATTAGAAAATACTTTAATTCTTCATGCAAAATAGCAAGTTTTATTTATAGCAAATTTTTATGAGAGTTACAGCAAGACATGACAATTCAAAGTCATTTTGCTTTAGGATAGGAAGATGTGCTTGTAATATGGGAAAATTTTGGGTATTGATAGCTGAAATAGATTTGGTTTAAAGAATTGCATTTAATTAAAGGTGAGTTACCTTGAATTGAGGATGTAGGTTCACATTTGAATTTCCCTAAGTATATTTGGTTATTTTTTGCTGGGTCCGAAGGTTATGAACTGGTTTGCTTCATTGGCTAGTTGGGATACATTTCTGTGGAACTCAGTTGGAATCCTTTCTGGAAGTAATTTCAATTTCTTTTTTTTTTTTTTTTGTGTTGTGGTTAATATACAAAGAGAGATGCAAAATAAATAGTGTTGCTGTAGCTCTCTAAATATTAGCTATTTGTTGTTAGTTGAGAGAAAAGGAATTTATGGATCAACTGTGTGGTAGGTATGGTGTGTGTGATGATATTGAAGAAAAAAATTGCATTTCTAATTATAAATTATTTATTTTTGATGTAGGTACATGGTATTGCTCTGAAGGTTTTCAAAATGAATTTATTTTCGGTTGCATGTAAATGTTAGACATTATACACTAAGATGTGGTCCTGAAACAAATATTGGAGATTGATCATTTATGCAGTGTGCGATTGAGAAAAATATGCAGTAGAAATGTTTTCCAGAAGGGGATAATGGGCCCTGAATTAGTAATGTTGAATGAATGTGGTATGTAATAGAGGTGAAATGACTGTTGGTTTGATATTAATTAGCAATAAATAGATTTGCACTGTAATATGAGTAGTATTTGCTTTCTTTCAGATGCGCAGGTGGACTATCTTGATTTTAAGTTGCAAATGGAACTACTGGATGTGCTTGGAGGACCAAGTTGCTTTACTACCATCAGAATGAGGAATAAATGCAGAATTGATGTAAGTGTTGTCAGCAATGAAATGCCTTAATGTTGCAAGTAAAGTAGGTGGTATTAATTGAGATATTTGTTTGGTTTTTCTTTTGAGAGCTAGAGTAATACTTGGGACTTTGAAGTTGTTTATGATAAGATAGGTAGATGTGTTTGGAATATGGGAGTATTTGGGGCATTGATAGCTGAAATACATTTGTATAAAGAAACTTATGATGGTTAGATGTGTAATTGAGTGAAACAGAATTGCCTTTAATTTGAGATGGAGGTTGACATTTTAGATTTCCTTAAGTGTATTTGGTTCCTATATGCTGGGTCCCAAGGTTATAAACTCCTTTGCTTAATTGGCCAGTTGGGGTGCATTTCTGCGGAACTCAGTTGGAATCAATGCCGGAAGGGGGTTTGAATTGTTTTGGGGTTTATGGAAGTTAATGTGAAAAGGGATAAACAACATAAATGGTGTTTGCTGTGGCTCTCAAAATAATAGTTGTTTGATGTTGGTTCTTAGGCAAGGGAGAAGGCTTTTTTGCTAAGGTGTCTTGCAAACCTTTTATTTTATGGAAATAAATTATTGGAGGTAGCTTTTGGTTTTAGTACACTGTTAGAGCCTGAAACTTGCAAAATGTAAAAGTATAGTAGATATTTGTGAACTTATGTTGTATATAATTGTATGGAATGGAATGTCTAAGATGTGGTCTTCAAACTAAAATTGCAATTTGATTGTATATTAAAACTGTGGTTGAGGGATTAAGCAGGTCAAATTTCTTCATAGAATGGGGAATGGGCCCCAAATTAGCAGTCTTAAATGAAAGTGGTAAGTAATAAAAATCACATTACATAGTGGAATTACATTATTTATAGTGGGAAATTGATTTGCAGTATAATGTGTTTGTTCTTCATGGGCAGCTAAACCATTGTGATTTAGAACTATAATTTTACCTGTTGAATGTGCATGCATGACATTGCTTTAGGAGAACAGAAACGGGAATAATATCCAGGCAAGATATGAAGTACTATTATTGTGCATGGAAATTAACAAGTGTCAGTTGTAGTTGTTTCTTGAGAGCTATAGCAAGACTGGTTATTTTGAAAAACTTGTGAATGAGAAGATAAAAAGCCCATATAGATAGTATGGGGATAGCTGAAATGAATGTGGTTAAAGAGTTAATGTATGATGTTAGATGCATATCTGATAAAAGGTGAATTGTTTTGAATTTGGAGGCATAGGTTAACATTCGAATTTCCTTAAGAGTATTTGGTTCCTATATGCTGGGTCCCAAGGTTATAAACTCCTTTGCTTAATTGGCCAGTTGGGGTGCATTTCTGCGGAACTCAGTTGGAATCAATGCCGGAAGGAGGTTCGAATTGTTTTTGGGTTTATTGGAGTTAATGTGAAAAGCGATATGAAACGTAAATGGTGTTTGCTCTGGCTCTCAAGATATTAGCTGTTTGGTGTTGGTTCTTAAGTGAGGAAGAAGGTTTTAATGGCTTAGTTGTTCGGTATACTGTGTTTGAGGTTTTATTGAAGAAAACATTGGTTTTGTGTTCAGAAATGATAGGTTTTGGAGGTAGCTTTAGGGCATAGTGTTCTGAAAGCTTCCAAAATAAAATAATATAATAGATGTTTCTGGTTTTCTGTTGCATGTTAATGTACGGAATGAAATGTCTAAGATGTGGTCCTCAAAAGAACACTGGAGATTGACTATTTATGAAGAATATCATGCGTGAGAACTAACAGGGAGAAATTTCTACACAGAATGGGAGAATGGGCCCTGATGAGCAATCTTGAATGAACATGGTAAGTAAGGAAATTAGATTACACAGTGTAATTACATGAATATGTATTGTGGAAAATGGATTTGCAGTATAATATTTGAGTTGCTTTTTTTATTGGCAAGTAAACTATCATGATTTTGAGCTGCAAATATGTTTTGGTTGTGCTTGAAGAACAAAATTGCTTATGGACAATGTGAATGCGAAATGATCCCCAGTACTGTTATGAAATGCTTTGTGTATGTAAGGTAATAAGTTTAATAGTAGTAATGTTTTTTAGAGAAATGTAGCAAGACTTGGTATAAATTGTTAATTGAAAGATAAAATGCCTAGGATAGATAGATACATTTGAAGTATAGGGTTAGCTTTAATAGATGTGGTTAAAGAATTAATGTATGGTGTTGGATGTATAATTGATAAAGGTTAATTGTCTTGAATTGGAGATGCTGTTAATTCTTCAATTTTCTTAAGTGCATTTGGTTACATTATGCTGGTTCCCAAGATTATAAACTCCTTTGCTTAATTAGCCAGTTGGGGTGCATTTCTGCGGAACTCTGTTGGAATCATTTCCTGAAGGAAGTTCAAATTTTTTGTGGGTTTGTTGTGGTTAATGTGAAAAGGGATATGATATGTGAATAGTGTTATTGTGGCTCTCAAAATATTAGCCATTTGTTGTTGGTTATTAAGTGAGGGAAATGGTTTTAGGTTGAGTTGTGCAGTATTGTGTGTTTGTATGTTTATTGAAGAAAAGATTGGGTTTCTGTTTACAAATGATAATGCTTGGATGTAGGTTTTGTGTTGTTGAAAATGGTGTTGGTCAGAAATGTTCCAAAATAATATATTATAATAGGTGTTTGTTGTTGCATGTAAATGAATGGAATGTGGATGTCTGTTCAAGACAAGGATCCTTAATGAAGTATGAAGAATATCTAATTATGACGAGTGTGATGGAGAGAATTAGCTGGGAGAATTGTTAACCAGGATGGTATGATGGATCCTGACTGGGCAGTCTAGAATAAAGATTGTAAGTAATAGAACTTAAGTAACAGTGAAATTATGGTGATATTTATAGTGGGAAAAGTTGTTTATGTTATAATTATAGGTATTTTTGTTTTTGGTATATAGTAAGATCGTCCCAAATTTGAGGTAGAAGTGCTGAATGCATTTGGAGGATGAAATTGCTTTAGTACTAGTTGTAAGTAAAGTAGGAGGTGTTAAATGTAGTGTTTGTTTCTTTTATTTGAGAGCTAGAATAAGATGTAGAATTTTGAAGAAATTGGTAATGGTAAGATAAAGGCTTAATTTAGGGAGATGTTTGGTATATGGGAATAGTTTGGACACTGATAGTTGAAGTAGATTTGTTTAAAGAAATTTGTTGATTACATGCATAATTGATTAAAATTGAATCGCCTTCAATTGGAGATGGAGGTTCACATTTTGACTTCCCCAAGAGTGGTATATCTATAAGTTCTTTATATCAGGGTATTCATGAGTGTATTATGAAATGACAACATCAGTTTAGTTAACTGATAAATACTAATATTGATTAAAATGCTCGGTTTGAGAATAGTTGTGGACTGTTGAATTTATGAATTACGTACTTCTATAACAAGAATTAGCAAAGCGTCAGTTGCAGAAATGTTACTTCAGAAAATCCGTCTCAATAGCTGATAAACCTTCCTAACACCAGTGTGTTTATGTGTGGTACAGAATTGAAAACTTATACACAAGAGCAAGTCACAGAGTTGAGAATCTCTGGTGAGTCATGAATATGTCATGAATGTCTGATTTAGAATGTGTGAACTTTGCTTAACTTAAACTTTGCCAACATATCAATACCACTACCGAGGTTCCTTCTTATGTTTTGGATTTGGACATATATAGTGCTTTAAGATTTTATATCGTTTTAATACATTTGTGAGAAACACTTAAATGTTGACAGGAGTTCAAGAGAATGGCCAAGCAATGAAAAATTTGAACCTTAAATAATGGGTATCTCAGGAATGGCTTATGTCACAAAAAAACCTGTTTGAAATAAATTGTGTGTTTTAAAGAGATCTATATTTCTTGTGTACTATGGTTTCATCTATTGCTTAACGTTTACTAGTTGAAGATTATACAAAATTCCTTCTGAATGAAGAGGACTTGAAGGGCTATTTCCAAAACATTCAAGCCATACATTTTATTTGTCATGTAAATATCTTTAATATATGGTGTATTAATGAAAATTGCTACAGGAATTAGTTATGTTGAAAATTGTTCTATGTAAAGGGTAGTGGATATTCTTTGCAATTTCTGGTGAAATGTTGGTATCAATCTTCTACCTACTATGTATGTGATAGAAACAAAAATATTTTTAATATAGTTTTTAATTTTTGTATTTGTTTGTCAAACTTAATATATACTTAATGCTTTCCGAATGATCCTTTGCATAATTATTGTGTAATTAATGTATGCTTTGTTTTAAACATTATTTATGTTTGCCTTGATCTACGTATTTTGTTTTATGGTGTTATTGCTTTTGATTTTGTGTTTTTGCATGCAATCGGCTCATTTAATGTGTGTTACTCCCATGTTTATGCGTATTTCACTTTTATTTCCTCTCATAGAGAACACACATTACTTATGTATTCAATCTATTTGCCTTTCTAGCTTGTTCTCTTATTCAAAATGTGTATTTCAATGTAAGATTGTGTGTTCCATACTTGTTTAATGTCTAGTGGTTAAATATTGCATTGGTAGTGGGTGATATCCAATGGATACACAGTTGGGATTTGGTACTTTAATAAGCAGTGCATGCAAATTGCTGTAGTAAATAGTTGTCACACAAGAGTTACTTGTGAATGTTTGGTTTGGAATGTCTGTCCTCAAATGAGTGAAGACTGTGGTTGAAATAATTATTTGGGACAAATTTCTACAAAGAACAGGAGAATGGGTCTTGAAATAGCAGTGTTGAATGAACCTGGTAAGTAACAGAAATCAGATTGCATTGTGTAATTACATGAAGGTTTATAGCAGAAAATTGATTTGCAGTATAGTAATATTTGTGTTTGTTTCTTTGGGCAGTTAAACCATTATGAATTTGAGTTGCAAATAGAGCTGTTGGATATGCTTTGAGGATGAAATAGCTTTTGGACAATAAGAATGGGCATTGGTCTTAGGTATGTTATGAAATGCTTTAATTTTGCATGTGAAGTCGTAAATGTTAATAGTAGTAGGTTTCTGAGATGTATAGTAATAGTCTGGCACTGTTAGCTTTAATAGATGTGGTTAAAGAATTAATGTATGGCATTGGATGTATAATTGATGAAAGGTTAATTGTCTTGAATTGGAGATGTATGTTAATGTTTGGATTTCCTTAAGTGCATTTGGTTCCATTATGCTGGGTCCCAAGGTTATAAACTCCTTTGCTTAATTTGCCATTTGGGGTGCATTTCTGCGGAACTCGGTTGGAATCATTTCCTGAAGGAAGTTCAAATTTTTCATGGGTTTGTTGGGGTTAATGTGAAAAGGAATATGATATGTAAATAGTGTTTCTGAATGTCTGAAAATGTTAGCTATTTGTAGTGGTTGTTAGATAAGGTAAAAGCTTTTAATGGTTTATTTATGTGCCATACTGTGTGTTTATTTATCCTCTGATGTTAAGACAGAATTGCTGGTGAAATGATGGAAGTTTGTTCTGTTTGTAAAGTGCAATATGGTCCCTAGCAGTTTAACTGGAAATTTGGGAACTTCTTTGTAAGGCTGTAATGGTCATTATGTTGCCTCCTTACATTCATTTACTTGAATTGTGTTTAGGTGTAGGTGGTGTGAAAGAATAGTGGATATAGGGACTATTTCGTAAACAAGGACAACAGTGTAGTTTGACAAGATTGTGCATATAATTGTGTGTTACCGATTTCTTTGACATAAATTGCTCCTTCCTGCCCTGCCAGTCTCAGAATTGGAGTGAATGATGTTGGAGTATATTACTTGGTCTGGAATTAAGAAAACTTTGCTGTTTGCTGCTAATAGTTTGGAGGCATACTATCTCCTCTTAGTTAAGAGGAATGTTGCTTGAATAGAAGGTGTTTGTTCTTGTGTTTGCACATAAGCAGAGCCTCCTGATTACAGTTTTTAGAATAGAAAACAATTGGTTTTTTTATACAGTGTTGCTATAGATAAAGCCGAACTTGCAATTTCATTTATTGTTTGCTGCATATTTGTTGCAAACATAGCAGTGACTGTTTGAAATAAGTGTGTTGTAAATGGTAAGGTTATAGTTTAGGTTATTTACATAATAAGACGAAATATCTCCGCATGGTTTATTGAAGGCATCCTGGTTGGGGGTAGCATGTTTTAACTGTGATGTTTGCATTTGTCACAACTGACTGAGGAGAATAGTTTGTAATAAAGAAAGGGTAGAGACAACTTAAAGCTTGGCTTGAATGACCTTGTTCTAATTTTGATAGTGGTAGAACTCAAATTAAGCCAGTGCTGGGTGAATAATATGGAACTGAATCAATTGATTAGTTCAAATTACATGGTTTAGTAACTCTTACCCTATGGGGGCTTACCTTCAAGGATTTGCCATGATGTGCTGAGGAGTGTTGATTCAGGAATACTATAGCTGGCGTAGATGAAGTGACTAGCCTGATTAATAGTCATAGCCTGAAGGTCAGGTGGGTGAGCTGATGTGGTCAGTAGCAGACAGCTTACTCAGTCTCCTGAGCAAGAGCTGAGTGTCTGCTTAGTAGGAGCTGATTCTCTATGGGGATCTCTCTATTGTATGGTGACTTTCACTCTATATGGTATTCTACCACCCTGGATTTGTGTGGGTTTCTGGGATGTATCTAGAGACTCATGAGATTCCTTTAAGTTGCATGAAGCAACTAAAAGTTTCTATCTGGAAAGTGATCTAATGGTAAATTCCACTGGGACTACCATTAGGATGTAGTAAGCCACTTCATGCAATCATGTATACGGTTTGCCAAAGCTTCAGCAGGTTATGAAACTCCAAAATGAGATTCCATATAAATTTGGAAGATTGTGACAGAGTAATAAAATGTTATATAGTAATATAAAATATGTATTCTTTAGTCACGCATGTGACACATTGTTTCCTATTTTAAAAACCAATTTATTTTCAAATTTTAATTTTTTCTGGTGAATATGACAGTTATAATTGACCCTGAGTTATGTGGATTATAATTGTGGGTAGTTTGAGAAATGAAATAAGAGTTGAGGTATTGTTACAATAAGGTTGGTATAAGTCACTTGTTAAGGAATATGTTAATGATAACTGTTACTAGGTACTTAAGTTAATAGTTAAACAACTTCTTACTTTAAGAAAAGAGGCCTTTGTCTTTTTCAAATCAACACTATCTTTTCTTGCCTTGACAATCACTTGTATCTCTATATTTTATATATGTCTGCTATTTACTGTCTTGTAAGTATTGCTATATCACCCCCTACTGGTCACTAAGTTACATTTAGTATTCTATGCAGGCACATGAAAACGAATAATTAATATACATAGAAATAATAAGATAAACAATGCAATAATAAGAATTAATCATCTATGAAATGAAATTGTATCAATGTATCTAGCAGGAAATCTAATAAGTCTTCCTCTCTTAGAAGTTCTAACCTGTTCACTCTTGCAATTTCTTTACTTACCTCTGGTCAGCATTATGATCAGGAGCATGGGGGTAAACATAACCTGGAACTGAGGTTGGAACTGTTTTATCTACTAGAAGGTGTGGTGTGGTGTGGTGTGGTGTGGTGTGGTGTTGAGTTTATGTATATACACACACTAACATTTCTACCTCTGATATCAATGGTGAAATATTTATCATGCCTATTTAGAACAAGGAATGGTCCTTCATATGGGGGGCTTCTAAGGCTTTCTCTGTCCTGTCTCTGCTTAGAAATATATGTGAGGTAGAACCAAAGTCATTGTGGATAAATGCTGGAAATAATAGAGCTTTCTTGATTTCCTGAGGTTTTAGTTCCATGTTCTTTCACAAGTGAGAGAGAAAATTATCTTATTCTATTCTTAGTGTGCTGATTGTTCAAAAAATTCAGCAGAAGTTTGCTAGTTTTCCCATAAATCATTTTGGTAATTGTATACTTGGAATCTTCCAGCAGAGCTGCTCACAGGCCTAATAGCACTGTTTGCTGAGTTTCAGTTCATTTGGAAGCTGATGTGAGCTCTTATCACTGTCTTAAGCATTTGATGCAAGTGCTCTATTTTTATATGGAGTGGTATGGTGAACATTTGCTCCACAAAGCTTTGCCATGATTTTAAATTATTCAAATTCAAATTGCTTTCCTTGATCTGTGATTGCAACTGGCATTCAAATGTAATAGTCCAGTATTGGTAAAAGTTGCTTGATACAGTCTCAGTCAACTGTTTGAGTCCATTTGCGAACAATCCTCCTGAATATCTGGCTATATAAACTTGGAGGTAATATGTTTCGCTGTAGTTTTAATAACTGGAGGTGCCAAATTATGAATTCGATTAAAGACTTGAGTGCAAAATGGTTTTGATGTAAGGTCAAATATTATTAATAGACACGTTGTTCCACAATTGTTGTGCTCTTAACTGGCATGGTGTAACTTCAAAGATGTGTTTTCCCATCACAACTCTTTCAATTTGTCTTCTTGGTGTTTGGAAATGAGTCCATTGTCAAGACTTAATGAAATTACTATGCTTCACTATGTATCAGCTATTATATTATCTTGGCCACTTATATGTTGTATGTGAGTTGTGAGTTAATTGCAATAGTCTTAACTGATGAGGTGAAAACCTGGGTTTGAAAGTGTTAAAAGTGCATTTAATGAATTGGTTCTTTGCTTCAGCTGTCCAGGGAATTTTTTTGTGTCATTCTTCAGAGTTCCTTTTAAATTTCTATGAGAACAGCTTGATCATGAGCAGCATTCTTGAGATAATGAAGATAAAGGATTGTGTGGAATTCCTTCACTGTCTCTGGCAACTTTGTCTTTGATTACCTAATGCAAGAAAGTGCAAGGTTGCAAAAACCTTCTTTGAAAATGTAGGCATTCTATATGTATTTTGAGGTTGTGTATTCAAAAGTGATACTTAACATTGTGTCACCCACAGTTTTTGTACAATCACATATTTTGCAATAATGATGTACTTGGAAGCAGTGAATCGCTTATAACTTTTCAGCACTTGTGCCTGCCCCTAGTGGCACACAGCAAACTGTCGCATTGCAAATGGCTTTGCCTGTCCATCACTGTGTTGTGTTTCTGCATGTGTTAGTATACAATGTCTATCTGAGGCTGTGTAAACTCTCCTAACCGTTTTATTATATTTGTGGTGGAAAAAGACCAAAGAAATATTGCTGGCTTAATTTGAGTTCTACCACTATCAAAATACCATGTGTATTTTAGAGTGAAAGTAGGCAACATCAATCAATAGAGTATGGCTCCACAGGTTGTGTGTGTAGAAGATTTACAATGGTAGGCAACAGGAAAGAAGTCATCACAATTTGGCATTCCTATGGTCTCGGGAGCAATAGAATCATACGAATGACTGCTACTTCTGCTCTTGTAAGGTTGCATGCTTTCAACAAGGAAAAACAAGAGCATTGAGTATCTAAACATTTGCTCAGCAATTCATTCAGTTCCACATGGCATGGATATACCTATTTCACAGCCTCTGCAAACATTATACATGGACAGCAGTGAAGACATCAGGTACCATGCAGGAGATGGATGATGCTGAATTTGAAGTATGTACAGATGACCTGAACCTGAGGGTAACATATGAGAACATTAAAGCACTTCTTACTACTATTCATTATGAGAATCACAATTGGATGATGTGCGGTGATTTGAAAGTGTTGGGTATGGTTCTAAGACAACAATCAGGAGATACTAAATTCCCTTGTTTCATCTATGAATGAGACAGTCAGGCTTTAGAAAAACATTTGGAGCAAAAACATTGGCCCTGAAGGTTGGAATTGGTTCCAGGGGACAAAAATATTAAATGTGATCCTCTAGTGTAAAGAGGCAGAATACTTGCCTGCCACCTCTGCACCTCAAACTGGGCATAATAAAGCAGTTTGTCAAGACATTACTTAAGTTTGTCAACTGTTTCAAATATCTTGTTAAAAGTTCCTCAGCCTGTCAGATGCTAAGTTGAAAGAGACTGTTCACTAGTCCCGATATTCGGAAATCAATGCAAGATGAGGATTTCCTTCATGCAATGAATGCTGTGGAGTGAGAAGTCAGGACTGTTTTTAAGTGTGTGGCTCAAGGCTTTTTGGGAAACAATCATAGCTTGGAGTATATCGACATAGTTGAGAACATGCTGATGAAATTCCAAATGCTGGGATGCTCAATGAGTTTAAAGTTAGTTTTAAATTCATACCTTGATTTTTTTGCTACATTCCTGGGCGATGTAAGTGAGAACAGGGTGAAAGATTCCACCAGGAATGTTTGAATGATGGGCGACTACTGCTGGATGCTTTGTGAATACATGGGGTATTCCCCATAAGAGGAAAAGCATGGGCCACACACCTTGATAACTAAGAATGCATGGAATTAATTATGTTAGTGTGCATGTTTTGTACCACATTCTCTATATGCATATATTCACTGTGTGTATATTTCAATATGTTGTTTTAAACTTGTATACTTCTGCATGATTTGTGTACCATATATATATATTAAGGCTCTTGGTGTTATCAGATAGCCTAGAAAATGTAGTTCTGCTGTGTATTATGAGGTAGGTTGCTGTGTTAGCATGAAGGCCATACTTGGATAAATTCTCTAAAAGCAGTTCTAGATGATGGCAGTGCTCAACAGATTTTAAAGTGATTAATATGTTATCCAGGTAAGGGAATACAAAATTAGTCCATTCAATGGTTGAACTTGGATGGAGCATTTGGGAGACAAAAACCCACGATGTTGAATTCAAGTAATCTGAAAGGTGTAATTATGGGCGTTTTAGTCTTGTCTTCCTCTGGTATTGCAATTTGAAAATAAACTTTACAAAGGTTGGTTTTTAGAGAACACCATTTGCACCTTCCAGAATAGTATGAAAGTACTCAGTTCTGGGAATTGGACACCTATTCATGTTTGTTTGTTTATTTAACCTATAGTACCCACAAGGGCTAAGAGAACATCCTCCTTATTCATCAAATGAAGTGGATTGGTCCACTCTGAATGTGATGGTGTGATTCCATGGTTCAACATAAACTGGAATTCTTGATTTGTCTGTTGCAACCGATGGGGTGATAAAGATCTCACTCTTGAATAAACTGGAGTCCCTTGGGTATTTATATGATATTTAACATTGTGTGAGATCTTCTCAGGTATGAAATTTGGTGATGTGATTTCAGGATAGGAGCTAAACAAGTCAGGAAATTGAATAGTGTTGCTCAGCATACTTAAAACTTCCTTGTCTGAAATTGATATAATGTTATCTTTGTTTCCAAGTTTGATCATACATAAAATAATCACTTGTTGTGGATATCAATGTGTAAATTAAATTCATTTAAGAGGTCTGCTCCTAAAATTCCCTTTCCAATCTTGGCAACCACCAATGGGCAATAAAATTGTCTGAACTGGAATTCCTGTCCCATTAGCTGCAAAAAAAAATTTAAATACAGTATGAACTTGGTTGCCTTTTGTTTGTTGGAATTATGGAAATATCTGCTGTGCTATCCACTAGAACCTGTAGAGCTGTGTTTTCTTCCGTTAAGAAGAACTGATGTTTGCGGATTCTATTGTGTGCCTGGGCAACTGAACTTGTTGGTAATTTTACTGCCATTGGAAACTTCTGAAACTGGTATTCATCAGGAACAAGTCTGCTTAAATTTCTCTGGAATACATTGATGTTTGAACTGGAAGTGGTAATAATATTATTTACCTTTAGGATGATGTATTCTTTTGCTGTGACTGTGACCTCAGCTTGGGCTTTGACTGTAAGGCCTTCTGCGTGGGCTGTTAATATTGACCTAACCCAAAAACTGCAATTTGTTTTTCCAGTTGTGAAATTTCTATGATGAGCTCATTAATCATCACACATTTTGGTACCTGACTATCCACAGAAACATATTTGATTATGGGGATTTATTTTCAACATTTTATATGCAATGACTGCAACTCGCTCCAGGCACTCCTCACCCATGATATGGATATTCATCACTGAATTGGGAAGCTTCTCCAATTAAAGGTTTCTAAGGAGTTTGTCGTACACATCTTTATAAGTTAAAAGAGTGAATTTATCTTAGAAGTTGGCTAGGTTTATAATTGCCCAACTCAATACCTGTGAGTAGTCTTTTAAGTTTCAAATCTTTGAATGTCCTTGAAGATATTGAGTTGTGGCTTGGCAGGGGTATACTTTGTTGTACTAGATTTGGTAATAATATTCCAAATATGCTCAATATATTTTGGTTCTAATTGGGAAATAATGTCATTGAAGTGATTGTATTAATAGTGAGCTGGTTCTACCTCCACTGATAGAAACAATCTTTGGGCTTCTCTGACCAAAACAGAGGAATCTTTATGCTTAGTTTATTAGTATCACATTTGTATCTGCAATTTCCTTTGTGATTTTCTGAAGTTGGCATTTTCAGTGTGGATTATATGTACTCTCCAATTAGGAATAAATAAATCTGTATTCACATCAGGGTCACCAATATCATGATTAACTTAGTAGTAAAATGTCTTATTTCAAGAATTTCCTCAAATCAACACTATTTTTTCTTGCCTAGACAACAACGTGTTTCTCTATGTTTTATATCTCTCTGCATATTCCATGTGTTTTAAATACTGCTATAATAACCTAAGATTTTGGGAGAATAAGCTTATTGAACATAGATCATTGAGATTGTATACTGTGTACTTAGAAGGGCATTGTGGGCTTCACCTAAACTATTGATCAGTGGAATGTTAACAAATGTCATAATTGTAAATTTGTCGTTAGTTATTTAAGTGATAATGAGAAAGTAGGGTATAGAATATGAATGTAATAAAAGTTGACCTGGAATTACTGTGATATTTGTGAATTCTTTGATTGCTTTTGTATAAATGAAAGAAACATAACATATACCTGCTTATAAATCACAGGAAAAAAAATGAAGATGTATTTGTGTGAATGGGCTTATTTGGGTATTGAAGGAAGAATATTGAGATTTGGTAAATTTTATTAGGAAATATTTTAGTCTCACAGGGAAGATGGAGTTGTTGAAAAGTAGTAAGGATAATATGATAAATTTATCTTACAAGGTTTAATTGTAAAGTAATTATTGTCCTAAATAGTTGCATTCTGTGAAGGAATTGTTCATAGCAATGAAAAATGAACTTGGATATGAATTTCTTAAATATGTAAGATTAAACCTGGATTGTTGTGTTAAAATTTCAAATGAATTGAAATGAAGCTGTGGGTTTTCAAAATTTTCAGATAGCTGTCATTAATTTACAAGATTTAGGAGTTAAAAGTATATTGGTGTATAAAAGTAAAGTGTTATAGGATATGAGTGTTTGTAGAAAGATAAGCATGGGAAAGGTTGAGCTTTGTATTTGTAGAGTTCTAAGTCAAAGGAGTTGTGCCAGGTTGCACAGTTAGGTTGAAAATGGGATATTAGTATTGAAAGATTAGTAAATAGTATTGAGGAGGTGACTTGTACATGTTGAAAATGTAAAATTTGTAAGTTACAACATGGAGCAGTACTTACAGTATAAGTAAAATGTAAATACTTCATGCAATTTAAGGAAACTCAAATATGTTCTGTGATATAAGCTGGTGAAAATGCATGGTTGAGAGCAAATGTGAACATATGTACATATAAATTTCCTGCAAAGAATAAGTAGTGCATACAAATAATGGGAGGCTTTGATTTAAATTATGTGGTTTGCATATTAGTCAAGGGCAGGTGTTCTTGTGTAGAGCAGCTGGTATCATTCTTGTGGATTTGTGCTGTTGTGTAATATTATATATTAATATTTACAAATTGAAAATTATTAGGGCAGTGTTGTAGCTAGTGAATGAAATGCATGAAGAATATGTTCTGTGAAGACTGCAAACCATGGTAGCAGAGAGAGGAAGAAGAATGAATTGGAATGTGAAAAGAATAAAAGGAAATGGTATAGCTTTTTATTATTTTCTTGCATGTTTGCACCAAAACAAACAATTGTGTTGTTGGGAAATAAAAGATGCACTGCACATGAGACAGTTAATTTATGCTGTGCAAGATAAAGCAGTTCAAGAAAGGATAATTGCATGAAGGATGTTGCTGAAAAGTGTGCAAAGAAAGTGAACTTGAAATAATGAAGGTGAAAGTAAATCTTGCAAGTTTAATGTTAACTAAGTTTTCCTGCACAAAATGCAAATCTACCTTCAGTGTGTCAGAAATGTTTCATGAATATTACTGTGATGAAATCTATTTGTCTGAAGTGTAGTAAACAAAATAAGAGGGCAAAGTGATAAAAGAATACAGAGGTGGAGATTGCATCAGTCACAAATATGTAAACAAGAATAACAGGTGTTAGACAATTGATAGGCATCTTGCATGCACTGATAGTCATTAGAATAGATAAAAATTGCAATGGCTGTACCTGCATAGTGAGTTAAGTATAAAACAACTAATTGTACTGTATAACAATTTGACTAGTGACAATAAAGTGTCTGCATTTACATTATGCAGAATATCTGCAAATGAATATAAAATTGGGTTTAAAAGGTCTGCTTCAGATATTTGCAGTTTCTATGTAAGAAGTGAGGAGCAAATGAAGGTGGTTTGAAAGAAGGAAAAGGTGACATTTAACACACAGAAAAGGGTTATCAAAAAGAGAGCAAGTATGAATGTCTGTGGGAAGAGAATGACCAGACAGTGACTCAGTGTTTTGAGCTGTGATAGGTCCAACTATTGCTCAAGACTCTGTTTAAAAAGTATTTCATTGCAGTTTTTACAGTTTGTGGATTGTCATTGTGAAAGTGGTAAACCATGTAATTTAATTTTGAATGGTATAGCTGGCAGGCTGTGGTGCAGATCTTGTAATGAATGGTTTTTCTAAAAATGTTATCAGTGATTGTGAATGAATGTGTTGTTCCATAAATTTGTTCCTTAATTGATCTACAACCTCTGAGAGGATATAGCTATTCTCTATTCTGACAGGGTAGTGGAGATCTGTGGTTTCGTCTGTTTTTTTACTACTTATATGCACATGGGCTTTTGGGTGCCATGGGAATAGCAAAACATGTGCAAAGTGTTAAATAGTTGCTTCTTGTGAAAGTGCTAAGCAAAAAGTGAAACCCATTGCAAGAAAAATAATGGACATAGTTCTTTAAAATGGTGTAATTGTGAAGAAAAGCATAAGGAAAGGAAAAGTAGGCAAGATGGTGGATGAAATTACAATTCCTGTTTTTGATGGCAAGGACTATGAGTGCTGGAAAAGGGAGTCAGAATGATTTTAAATCTAAAGGAATGTGAGGAAGTAGCAATGAGAGAAAAAGGGATGATTGATAGAGCCCAATTGGATGGAAAAAGATTGAAAGCTATAAATGTCATATATAGTGTGGTATTTTGAATGATCAGCCACAGTTTGTGAAAGACAAAGACAGTGTATGAAGGTAATAAAAAAAAGCTTGATGAAAAGTATTTAAAGGAATCTACTCTACTGAAAATTTGTTATAAGAAGTAAATTGGAAAAATTGAAGTTGAAGGATACTGAAGATTCAAATGGCAATTTTACCGAGTTTGAAAAGCTAATTAATGATTTGAAAAGTGCAGGTGCAAATGTTAGTGAAAAGGAAAAATAAAGTTATATGATTAAGATGCTTTCAAGTTCATTAAGTTATATTTGGTGGACCAAATTGATGTGTTGAAAGAAAGTGATGAGCCTGTTTGACATGGGAAAAGTAAAATAAAAATAGATGAATTAAAAGAAAAAGTAGAAGAAAGCAAAATTCGTGTGAGTGCATTTAAGACTGAAAGAAAAAAAGATGAAGTGTGCTTCAAGTTTGGGCATTTTAAGGTGCAATGTAATGAGCATGAGGCTAAGTGAAAATGTATGGAAGTTGAGAGGTGGCATTCAGCAGCAAGGAGGCGTGTGCAAGCAACATTATTAACACTGGCCTTCAGCTGAGGAGTTGATGCAAATGGACATTCAGTTGATTTGGTTATTAAAAATAAGTTTTTGTATCACATGACAAGTTAAATTATAGTAAGTGAATCAAATGTGATAAATGGTAAATTGCCCAAAAAAGAAAACTACATAGTACAGTGGGGCATGTAAATTCTAATTATTTGAAAATAAATTAATGTGTGATAAGCAAATGTTTAAGGGTTTGCCAAAAGAATTGGAGTCATTATTTTAAGTGTGGGATAAGATTGGATAATAAAATGCATAATTTGCCATATAATAATGAAAGAACAGGAGCAAAGGATATATTAGAGATAGTACATACTGATTTGAATGGACTGCTGGCTTAAATAGGGAAAAATATTTTTTAACTTTTGTTGATTAAAGTATCTGAAGTGTATCTTATGAAATAGAGTGAGGTATGTAATTGTTGTTGACTATGTAAATTGAGTTGAAAGTGAGTCAGAAAAACGAGTAAAGGGTTGAGGTGCAATAATGGTAAGGCACATATATAATTTTTCTAGGGAAAAGGGTATATGTATTGAACCTTGTCTTCCACATGTAAATGAATGGCACAGCAGAAAAATACAATTGACATTATGGACATGTCTAAATGTTTATTGCCAGAGGCTAAAGTAGATGATAGAGGTTCTGGCCTGAAAGTGTTAAAACATTGGCTTATTTAAGAAATATAGTTATTAATAATATGGTAGTAAAGGACAAAACACCCTATGAAATAATGTTTTGAGAAAAAGCTAATATAGAACATTAAAAACTATATGCAAGTAAGGAGTATTTGTCAGAGTTCCTGAACAGGGAAGAAATTCAAAATGGCATAGAAAAACAGATTTAGGTATTTTGTTAGGTTGTAGAGTTTGTTTATTAATATCAGAGTAGTTTTAGCAAGACATGTAATATAATTGAAGATGGTAGAAGTTGTATAGGTTTTAAAGATGAGTCAAGAGGGGCTTGTGTTAAAAAAGGAAGTGAAAATGAGAATGAGCATGATAATATTGATGAAAACGTAAATGATGAATTTGAAGATTTAAGGTTGAAAGATGAATCAGGCAAAAAAGAAAACCTGCAAGATGAAGTTTGTATATAATGTTTATGTAAATTATGTTAATGTTGAAAATACTATTGCTTATGATGCTGTTAATAATAATTATTCTGAAAATTGGGAAAATACAAGGATAAGGAAATGAGTTGTTTAAATAAAAATAGAATCTGGATATTTGTAAATAAGCCAAATGTTAAAAAGATTTCCGATGTAAAATGGGTCTATACAAAAAAGGTAAGAGGATATCCTTTAATTGCTGAAATTTATTTTCTGGTAGCAAGAATGCAAACCTTAAACATTTTAATGTTATATTGATGTCAAAATGGTTTAAAAATTGAACAAATGGATGTAGAGACAGTCTTTGTGAATGGTGAAACTAAATGAGAAGTTTATGTGAAATAGCCACAAGGCTATGAAGATGATACAGATAGAGTATTAAAATTGAACAAAGAATTGTATGGATGGAGAGAGCCTGAGAGCTTGGAATGAATGCTTTGATATGTATGTGAGAAGTTTAGGCTTTGATATAAGTGAAAATGAATGTTGTCAATAATATATATATTTATTAAGTGATATGGAGAATAAAAACAATGTTCTTCTAATTCTATTTGTTTATTTACTCATATGTTATAAAGATAATATAAAGGTAGTTTGTTAAAATGTATTATTTAAGATGTCAAATGAAAGATTTGGGTAAAATAATATAACCTATTTAGATATTAATTTTAATCATAATTGTAATCAAGGAAAAATAGCCCTAGATGAAAGGTCTTCTCATCTTGCTATTATAAAAGAAGTGTGATATTGTAAAGTGTAATTTGATTTTATTCCCATGGAACAAAATTTGAAGTTTAAATCTGAGCAATGAGCATGTGATGATATTGAATAAAAAATTGAATTGGAGCTCTTGTATATTAGTTCAAGAAAAAGACCTGATATAAGTTTTAGTGGAAATTAGTTAAGTCGATTTCAAATTGTTATGGTAGTAGTCATAAGTATGTTTTGAGAGTTTCAAAGGATTTAGCTTTAACCAAAGACTTAGTTAACCTTTAATAAAAATACAAAAGGTGAAAGTTTAGATTGTTACGTAGATGATGATTGGGCAGGCAATATTATTGATAGAAAATCAATAACAGGTTATGTAATTAAATTATATGGAAATCTAATGTCTTGGAAATCAAAGAAACTGAACAGTGTAACAAAGTCCTCCACATCAGTTGAATGCCGTATTATGTGAGTGAATTAAAGGTTTGAAAAGATATTTTGCCTGATGTTAATATTAAACGTTTTGATCGTATGATGAAGATAAGTCTGGTGCAATAGATATAGGAAACATTGATATTTACCCAATATTGGTAATTTGGCAATTTTACAAATAAAGCAAAATATATAGAAACTCATTACCACTTTGTAAATTAAAGTTGTATTATTGGTGAAACTAATATTGTGAAAGTAAAGTCTGAAGAAAACATTGTGGATATGGATATGGCTTTAGGTCAAAATCAAGTTGAAAAGTTTAGAGATATGTTAAATTTAAAGTAATTGATAATAGTAAAATTTGGAGTGTAATATGTATTTAAGAAGGTATGTTGGAATACAGGTAAATTTATTTTACCAAGTAAGTAGTGCCATCTATATATAGATGTGTGAAGGGGTGTGATTGAGCGATAGAGAGAGCAGTAGGAATATGTTGGTTGAGGACCATGCATGGTGTCGTAGCTTGTAATGGTTTTTATAAATGATTGTGAATAAATGCATTATTCTGCAAATTTGTGTTCCTTAACTGATTTACAATCTCTGAGAGTATGCAGCTATTCTGTATTTCAACAGTTTACTGAAAACCATTTTTGGAGAAGATTGGCAAAATCAAGAGTAGTTAGTATGGTACGGTAAGATAAGAGTTAAAACTGTGCAATGGATATTCTGGATTGTATACTTAAATTGTGCATCATGGAGCAAGTTGAAGTTATCTGTAATTGTGGTGTATATGCTTAAAGGTGTGATCTGAAAAACCTTTGTAATAATAGTTCCATGTAAATTAATTGAAATAAGGTAAATTGTCAGCACTGCTTACATTGAAATCAAATGTTCTCTGGCCAGTGTTGTTTGATAGTTCGTGTTCATTCAGATGGGTATTTGTTTGTATGTGGTGGAGTTTTATAGTTCATGTGTAATATTATATATTTCGGGTATTTGATGGATTTGACTTCCAGCAAGTGAAGTGCGATTCCAGTATTAGCAGACAATTTCTATGACACAAAGAGAGATGGCTACAAAGTTAGATGTAGTCACTATACATAGAATCATTCACGAGTACAAAAATCCCTACTGCATTACATCAAAGAAAAGAGGGAAATATGGTTGGAAAAAGAGCTCCATTAACTGATGGACTGGTTTCTCCTTAGGAAAAGGAGAATAAACTGTAGGCCCTGTGCTGTGCAGACTTGGCTTGTGACCTGATGAACAGGGGAATGAATCTGGATGTATGTAATGTCTGTTGTAGACTTTTAGCAGTTTGAAGAAAAGTCTGAAAAGCTGTGAAGAAGGAACTGTTTGCACAAAGAATGTATAACAAACACCTCTCAATGGTAATGAAATGAACTTAGTCCCACACTGTTTGTCTCAAACGTTTGTGAGTTAAAATGCTTCACTTGTTGTAGCTTCTGTTCAATCTTGTTCAAGATTTAAGAAACAATTGGGAAAGAACAACTTAAAAGTTGGCAAAAGTGAATGCTACAGTTTTAAACTACTTATTAAAAAAATTACATATTGAAGTCTACATCAGAGAATAAATTGCAAAGAAGAGTCATGTTTAAGAACTTTATCTCGCACAACCAGAAGAGTGGATAAATTTCCAATTGACAAACTTAAAATTACAATTTGAAATTTTGTAATTGCTCTTTTATAAAAAGGTGTGTGTCATATGGGATCCAATATTACTAGTTTAATATCAGAAAGTATAACTTCTCTCAAACACATGTAACTTGCCTTCTGGAGCCCAAAGTGCCCGTTTGTTTGCGTTTAAGCAGCATGTTAGAGTTTTTAAAATATCTAGTTAAAAAAGAAAAATTGTCACTAATTTCACCTATGGCTATCCTTAATATTAAAACTGATTTGGTTTATAATAATACTTGTTTCACATGGCCAGGGAAGCCATTCTGTTTATTAGCTATAAATGGATCTTTTGGATTTGCCTGGAGTATAAAATTACAGTTGGAAGTCAATGGTGGCTGTAAATCCTTCATTTCTTTTAGCAGAACTTGGTGAACATGGTAAGTAATAGAAATCCAAAGACAGTGTAATTGTCTAGATATATAGTTGGCACATGTATTTGAAATTTTGTCGAAGTTAAGAACTAAGTTTGAATTGTTAATGTGTCTAAGTGTTCTCTGAATATTAACTTGAATTTTATAGTATGCACCTTGTTATAGTTGTTGGAGGTTTAATCACCTCAAAATCAAACTACTTAAAAACAGAGGTGATAGAGTGTATTTAGATGCAATGCTGTTACTCAACATTATTTATCTTATTCTTTGGAAATGAGAAATGTTCCACTTCATTTATTTACTACTGGATATTGTTCAAACTTTCAAAATAGCAAATGTTAGTGTTACACTTTGAAAGTGCCCAAAGTATAACTTACCGAGTGTACATTTTGAAGAGAAAGTTTATTTTAACAGTTAAAGTTTTTTTTGAAATAATTAGCACACTGAATAGAGTTGTAATCCTTTGTTTTAAAAGTAGTGTACTCTTAATTTGTTATCTGTATTTTAATAAAAATAGGGATTTGCATATCATGTGGAATGGTTAATTTTTTTTGTAGAGTATTAGTAAAATAAAAGTTTTCTGCAAAGTATTAAATGTATTTACATGAACCTCAAAACTCGCCTATTATTGAATTTAACCCTTCGTCAGTCACTAGGGGCCTGAGAGACCCCTGGCATTATATGAACGTTATAATTTTCAAACGAACGCACCTATGCAATTGCCTGACTAGGACATCTAACATTACACCTTGCGCGATTATTTGCTCCAGATAAACCTTATCTTGTAAACAGATAAGGTTTATCTGTTTACAAATAAACAGATAAACCTTATCTGTTTATTTGTTTGGCTGGAGGAATAACTAATCAGCAGTTACGCGTCGCACAGGTCAATCAGGCCCCGCGCGCCTGCTCTCGTTACATATTCTTGACAGATTTGTTTCTCATAGCTTTTGTGCAATATTCCTTTGCCATTGCAAGGAGCTGTTACTGCTTTGTCATGAATACGAATAAAAGGTACCATCTACAAAATCCGAATGATTTGGTAGAAGTAAATCACCTACTTTGCGATGATGATGCTTTGCCCGTGGATGACAACTTATATGAATCAGGTGATTCTGATTCAGAAGATAAACTCTAAACGAGATCTTTAGATTCAGAAACTGATCATGAAGATGAAGATGACGAAAGCAGCTTGTGTGATAACATGTATTTTATATGTAACATCATTTGCTTATCATAGTAATTCGTCTTGTTATTATTATTATTCTTATTATTATTTATTATTATTATTATTTATTGACAATACATTCTGTTGTTATTTACATGAAGAGATGGAACAAAATGGAAAAAATACCTTAGAAAATAACGCAAACAAGGGCTCACAATATATTGACCAAGCTTCCTGGTGTGGTAGGAGCTGCCAAAAATGCGAAAACGGAAATGGATTGTTGGAACCTTTTTGTTACCGAAGATAAAGTTGATTTGATTGTTAAAAGCTCAAATACCTACATTAGCAGTGTGCAGCACAAATTTGATCGTGAAAGAGGCACCAGGCCTATAGATGTAATAGAAATAAAAGCTTTCCTAGGCTTATTGTACCTGGCAGGAATTGTTTGTGGTGGACGTCAGAATATTCACGATTTTTGGAGAACCGATGATCTTGGTATTCCTCTATTCCAAATGGCTATGTCCAAAAAATGATTCAGTTTTCTAATACGTTGTATTCGCTTTGATGACAAATGCTCAAGACTGAAGCGACGAAGATTGGATAAATTGGCTTTTGTTAGAGAAATGTTTACATTGTTTCAGAACAACTGTCAGAACCATTATTCTCTTGGACAAAATGTCACTGTTGATGAACAGTTGCCGGCATTTCGTGGTCGATGTGGTTTTCGACAATATATACCATCCAAGTCAAACAAGTATGGCATAAAGATATTCTGTTTGAGTGATGCAAAACTGTTTTATACAGCTAACATGGAGATTTATTGTGGACAGCAGGACCATATTTGCAAACTAACTCGGCAGAGGCTGTAGTGTTGAGACTAACTGAACCAATCTCTGGCACTGGATGAAACGTTACTGCAGATAATTGGTTTACTAGTGTATCCCTGGTGAATGAATTGTGCAAAAGACAACTTTCTTTCGTCGGTACAGTGTGAAAGAACAAAAGAATTACCCACTGATTTCACTTCTCCAAAAGAATGCAGTCAGTACGAAAGCACAAAAAATGAAACGCTTTTTTCATATGTTCCAAAAAAAGGGTAAAACAGTAGTTTTGCTCCCAAGTCTACATGTTTCATCCACACCGTTATCAGAAAGTGCTGAGAAAAAGCCTGAAATAATCCTGCATTACGGCACTAAATCTGGAGTTGATGTAGTACATAAATTGTGTGCTATATACAATGTAGCCAGAACAACGAGAAGTTGGCCCATGGTAATTTTTTACCATATCTTGAACATTGCAGGTATTAATTCAAGGGTTATCTTCATTGGAAATCAAAATAAATATTCCACAAGGCAAGAGTATTTGAAAGCGCTATCTTTAGCTTTACTGTTGCAACAGCTACAAAGGAGAGCAACAGCATCAAATCTACCCGGTGATTTGAAAGGCCTTTTGACAAAATATAAACCTGAAGAATCCAGAGTAGATGAATTGTCAAATACACCACTGTGCACATTGAAAAGGAAGCGATGTGAACCCTGCAACAAACACAAAATGAACTGCAAAAATAAATATGCATGTGGGAAATGCAATACCCCTCCTGTGTTTGAGCTAACATGCTAAAATTATTTGCGAAAGTTGCTTAGTCGGGGAAAACACAGGTGAGATAGTAGATGATTCTGAGTAATTGAACATTTGAAATTAAAAGTTGTATGTATACCTGGAAATGGGAATGTATTTCTTTATACTTACTGTAATACAATTTATAACGTATATGTATTCATATTTTAGTTTGTATTTTTATGTTGTAAGATAATACCTACTAATGAAAGCCTTGTACGTTTAATCTAAATAAAGGTAAAAACAGGAGGAAAAGAAGAAAATAAACGAAAGAAAACAAAAATACAAACAATAACAAAAATATAGCGTGGGTCTACTAGGCCCCGCGCTCGACTAATGGCGTTCTACCAAAGCGTGCGCCTGACGGAGGGTTAATCAGCATAAGTTAGTTTCGAAAATTTCCAGTTTAAAGGTATAAGATATGTTAATTTCTGTGATTAGTGTATCAGAAAGGTATTTGAACAATTGGTTGGAAGCATTGCAAACAAGTTTATAAGGTAGAATAAGTTATTTTCATGTTAGAAATTAACTTTTGATCTTTTTTGAAATTCTTTCGGGTTGATACAAATTTGTTGCTGTTAGTGTTTAAAAGGTTTAAGCTAACACATTTTTCTGAAATTCTGTTGCATGTAAATCAGTCAAATATGGAGGGACTGCCCAAAGCATTCCTCAACAGAAGGCTGGAGAGTGACTGTAAATAGTGTGATTGAGAAAAGTAGTTAGAACTAGCTGCTATCTAGAAAGGGATGATATTTTGTAATTGCAGTCTTGAATGAATATGGTAAATATAATATAAATCAAATGATGGTATTCTTGCATTGATATTATAACGGAAAAGTGATTTGTATTGTGATCATAATTGTTAGTTTTAGATACATACATAGTTAGTCATGATTTTGTGTGATAAAAGTTTTGAATGCACTTTGAATATGAATTTGCCTTTAGAAAATAAAATTGGGTCATAAGCTATTATGTGTATTAAAAAATACATTAATTCTGCATGCAAAATAGCAAGTGTTATTTATAGCAAATTTTTATGAGAGTTACAGCAAGACATGACAATTCAAAGTTATTTTGCTTTAGGATAGCAAGATGTGACTGAAATATGGGAAAATTTTTGGTATTGATACCTGAAATAGATTTGGTTTAAAGAATTGCATTTTGTTAAAGGTGAGTCACCTTGAATTGAGGGTGTAGGTTAAGATTTGTGTGTATTTGGTTATTTTTTGCTGGGTCCCAAGGTTATGAACTCCTTTGCTTAATTTGCCAGTTGGGGTACATTTCTGTGAAACTTGGTTGGAATCATTTCTGGAAGTAATTTAAAATATTTTCTGTGTTTTTTGTGGTTATTGTAAAAAGGGATATGCAAAATAAAAACTGTTGCCGTAGCTGTATAAATATTAGCTATTGGTTGTTAGTTGAGAGAAAAGGAATTTATGGATCAATTATGTGGTGTGATATGGTATGGTGTGTGTGATGATATTGAAGAAAAAATTTCATTTCTGATTATAAATTATGTTTCGGATGTAGTGTTTGGATTTAGGTACATGGCATTGCTCTGAAGGTTTTCAAAATGAAATTATATTTGGTATTTATCTTCTGTTGCATGTAAATGTTAGTGTATAATGTCTAGGATGTGGTCCTGAAACAAATACTGGAGATTGATCATTTATGCAGTAGAAATGTTTTCCAGAAGGTGATAATGGGTCCTGAATTAGTATTGTTAAATGAATGTTATATGTAATAGAGGTGAAATAACTATGTTGGTTTGATATTAAACAGCAATAGATAGATTTGCACGGTAATATTAGTAGTATTTGTTTTCTTTCAGATGTGCAGGTAGACTATCCATATTTTGAGTTACAAATGGAATGACTGGAGGACCAAGTTGCCTTACTATCATCAGAATGAGGAATAAATGCACAATTGATGTAAGTGCTGTCAGCAATGTTGCAAGTAAAGTAGGAGGTATTAATTGAGATATTTGTTTGCTATTTCTTTTGAGAGCTAGAGCGATACTTGGGACTTTGAAGAACTTATGATGAGATAGAGGCTTAGGATGTATGTATTTGGAATATGGGAGTAGTTGGGGCATTGATAGCTGAAATACATTTGTATAAAGAAATCTATGATGGTTAGAGGTGTAATTGATTGAAACAGAATTGCCTTTAATTTGAGATGGAGGTTGACATTTCAGATTTCCTTAAGTGTATTTGGTTCCTATATGCTGGGTCGCAAGGTTATAAACTCCTTTGCTTAATTGGCCAGTTGGAGTGCATTTCTGCGGAACTCAGTTGGAATCAATGCCGGAAGGAGGTTTGAATTGTTTTGGGGTTTATGGAAGTTAATGTGAAAAGGGATATAAAACATAAATGGTGTTTGCTGTGGCTCTCAAAATAAGTTGTTTGATGTTGGTATTTAGGTAAGGGAGAAGGCTTTTTTGCTAAGGTGTGTCGCAAACTTTGTGTTTTTGGAAATAAATTATTGGAGGTAGCTTTTGGTTTTAGTACATTGTTAGAGCCTGAAACTTCCAAAATGAAAAACTATAGTAGATATTTGCGAACTTATGTTGTATGTAAATGTTTGGAATGGAATGTCTAAGATGTGGTCTTCAAAATAAAATTGAAATTTGACTGTATATTAAAACTGTGGTTGAGAGATTAAGCAGGTCAAATGTCTTTGTAGAACGCGGGAATGGGCCTCAAATTAGCAGTTTTGAATGAAAGTGGTAAGTAATAAAAATCACATTACATAGTGGGAAATTGATTTGCAGTATAATATGTTTGTTTTTCATGGGTAACTAAACCATTGTGATTTAGAACTATTATTTGACCTGTTGAATGTGCATGCATGACATTGCTTTAGGACAACAGGAATGGGAATAATATCCAGGCGAAATATGAAGCACTTAGATTGTGCATGAAAATTAGCAAGTGTTAATTGTAATTGTTTCTTGAGAGCTATAGCAAGACTGGTTATTTTGAAAAATTTGTGAATCAGAAGTTTAAAAGCTCATATAGATAGAAGTAATGGGATAGCTGAAATGAATGTGGTTAAAGAGTTAATGTATGGTGTTAGATGCATATATGATAAAAGGTGAATTGTTTTGAATTTGGAGGCATAGGTTAACTTTCAAATTTCCTTAAGAGTATTTGGTTCCTATATGCTGGGTTCCAAGGTTATAAACTCCTTTGCTTAATTGGCCAGTTGGGGTGCGTTTCTGCGGAACTCAGTTGGAATCAATGCCGGAAGGAGGTTCGAATTGTTTTTGGGTTTATTGGAGTTAATGTGAAAAGCGATATGAAACGTAAATGGTGTTTGCTCTGGCTCTCAAGATATTAGCTGTTTGGTGTTGGTTCTTACGTGAGGAAGAAGGTTTTAATGGCTTAGTTGTTCGGTATACTGTGTTTGAGGTTTTGTTGAAGAAAACATTGGTTTTGTGTTCAGAAATGATAGGTTTTGGAGGTAGCTTTTGGGTTTAGGGCATAGTGTTCTGAAAGCCTCCAAAATAAAATATTAATGTTTCTGGTTTTCTGTTGCATGTTAATGTACGGAATGGAATGTCTAAGATGTGGTCCTCAAAATAACACTGGAGATTGACTATTTATGAAGAATATCGTGTGTGGCTCCCGGCATAAAATGTGCCAACACCGGAGCCCTAACCATTAAATCCTTCAGCTTTTGGAAGGTTTCTTGCTGTTGTCGACCCCATACAAACTTTTGATCTGCCTTTGTTAGTTCATTTAGTGGCCTCGCGACCACTGCAAAGTTATTAATGAACCTCCTGTAAAAAGAAAATAAACCTAAGACCTGCCTTACTTTGACATTCCTAGGCGTTCTGAGCTGTGTAATAGCTTGAATTTTGTCTTCATGAGGTTCTATGCCTGCTGCCGATACTTCGTATCTTAGGAGTTTTATTTTGTCCATACCGAAAAAAACATTTTTGGGGTTTTAGCTTAAACGTATGTTCTTCTAATTTCTTGAATACTGCTTCTAGGTTTGCCAATAAGTCCTGAAATGTATTTGCGAACACTATTATATCGTCTAGATATATGAGTGCTTTTTTGTATCGCAGGTCGCCTAACAGTTTATTTCCGATCTCTGTGAATGCTCTAGGGGCATTCGCGAGCCCGAAGCTCAAGGTTTCGAATTCGAACTGTCCGTCCGACGTACAAAAGGCCGAATATTTCTTACTTTCTTGAGCTAGAGGTACTTGGAAGTATGCACTTAGGAGGTCAAGCGTACAGTAAAATTTTGAACCTCCTAAATAGCTAAGTAGGTCGTCAATCAGTGGTAAGAGATAGGCGGGTGCAGCTGTTTGTGCATTGAGTTTTCTGTAATCTACACAAAAAAGATACTCTCCCGATTTATTTTTGACCAAAATTACTGGTGAGCACCAGCTTACTTTGCGAGTCTATTATTATCCCTGCCTCTTTCATTTCTTCCACTTGTTGATTTATTATTTCCCGTTTATGGGACACTCTGTATGGCTTCTGTCTAATTGGTGCCGTGTTTGTCAACTCTATTTTGAACTCCGCAATGTTTGTCGTCCCTAACTCTTGTAGGCTAGTGGTGAAGGTATGTCTGTACCTGTCGAGTAAATTTTGTAGCTGTTCATGTTGTCCTGGTTCTAGTCGTGAATTAATATTAAACTTGCCGTCTTTGATGTCTATTTGTTTTGCTGTCTCACGTGTGAAAGTGTCTGCCTGCACTAATGCGACTTCGTGTACGAGTGCCAGTGTTGTCCCTTTAAATATTTTCTGTGGGGCGGCAGTATTATTGTGGACCTGTATCTTTTGATTTTGATTATTATTGCACAGACCCGGTGTAATGTTAACGTTTTTCTTCTGCATAGTGTTAATGCATGGTTGCAGTAATAATGTGTTTGTAGAAAGTGAAGTTTTTTTGACGTCTATCTGTGTCGTTGCAAATGGAAGGATTTCTACGTCCTGCTGACATGTTGCTTTAATTTTTGCCCCTTCAGCGTCTGCTTCAAGTGTAATTTGCATCAGTGGGCACTCTCGCTTTCGCTGGCAGCTTACCGTGACTTTCTTCGAATTCTGCAGTGTTAGTGTTATTGCGTTGTTCCCTAGATCTATAACGGCTTGGTGTTTCTGAAGGAAGTCCATGTCTAGTAATAAACTATGCGGGAAGTGTTTTACTACTATTAGTTGTTCTTTGAATTCCACGTCACCCATATAAAATTAGTTTTAGTTTGGTATTGTGCGGAAAGTAAATTGTTATTTGCAGTTCGCAAAATCTTACTTGCGGGTGCTGGTTGCTTGCTTGTACCTGCTAATGTTCCCATAGTTGTTAACGTGTTTCCCGGGGTGATGCTTTCTGTTATGCTCGTTACCGCGGCGCTTATGGGGGTGATTGCTTCGAGGCTGCGCGTGAAAATTTGTATTCCTCCTTCGTGTCTGGCAATTAGCGATTACGTGGCCTACCCGTTTGCAGTAGGCGCACACAGGCCTCGCGGACACCGTTTTTCTTTGACTATATGTGCTCCTATAGCCGCTGGGCAGCTGTCCGTAATTCCTAACGGATTGACGCTGTGGATTGTAATTCTGAGGTGGAGGGCGGCGGTTCATTGTCACACTCTGCACCTGCTTTGCTAACTCACTATCTTTGACATATCTGATACCTGCTTCTGGAGGGTATCGTCTGGCATGCTAGGGGGAATGCCCTGTGCATCGATTAGGTCTACCCTTTTGCCTGCCAGATAGCGGGTGGATTCTACCCTGCGGATGAACTGTATGAGAGCGTCCACTGTTTGCGGCTTGTAGGGCAGTACCTATTCTATTAGTGATGCTTTAAGACCCCTCACGATGTGTTGTACCCGTTCCTTCTGTCATTTCGGGGTTGACTAGATCACACAGAGGTATAACGTCATAAGCGTATTGCTCTGTGGGCTCACTAAGGTCCTGCACCCTCTGCCTTAGTCTGACCTCCATCATTTGCTTCTCTGCCGCGTGAATGAAGGCTTTCAATAACTCCTGTTTCAATGCTTCCCATTGGGTGTCCCTATTTCTATGAGAAAAGGTTTTGTACTAGCTTAGTGCGGTACTATTAAGGTAGCATGGTTAAATACTGCGCCTTAGCGCGTGCCAATAATTGGGACGACCAGCCTATCAACTCAAACATATAGAGATAGTCCCTTATAGTTTCTTCTGGTTTCTCCGCGAAGCTACCCGGATTCATTGGTGGACGACTAACGTGCATGGGTTGAGGTGCTTCAGCTACAATTCTACTTAAAACAGGCGAGTCCATTTTACTCATAGTATCTGTGTTCGTCTCCCTTATTCATGGCTAACTGTTTCTTTTCCCTACTTGTGCTTGGGCTAGAAGTGTTAATGATCTTGCCGGAGTAGAGACGTATTTGATTTGCCGTCTCCGCGTGTGCCGCGATCTCGTTTGAAATTCCTTCCACATCGGTAAGAAATTCCTGGAATTTAAATTGTTCCCCCTGTATAGCTGCTAATTCTGCGCACAGATTTCTAATCTCTTTAGTAGTAGGACTAGTAGAGTTTCGAGCAGGTTCAGCCATGCATAATAACTTAAATGTACTACTCTAAAACAGTATACATAACTTGAGAAAAGTAAAAAAAAGTTATATTCTGTGTAGGTGACTGATGATGCAAAGGGTGGGTCTTCACCAGATAACCTCAGGTAAAAGGTTATCTCGAAATGGGGAATGTTTTACACCTTGCAAAAATAAGAGAAAAAAAGTATTACATCCTCTGGCTAGAAGAGGTAAGGGTGTTTTCCCTAATTATACCTGGCGACTCCGCCTCATTGTAACACCTCACTGGGGATGGTTACCCCGCAGTAGGTGATTACAGTAGGGGGTGATGGCTCAGAGGTAGGGGGAATGCGTCGGTATGGGGGTGGTAGGTTGGCATTCCAGGTTGGGGGTATTTAAATAATGCACAGGGGATGCATTAACTCAATAAATTATATTATTCCTTTAGCGTGAGTACATTGGCCACTCAGATTGGGCTGAAGCTCGGCCAGTAAGCAGAACTTAGAAGAGATACATTCTTACCTGTTGTTGTGTTGGCGACTCGTGTAGGGGGTCTCGATGACTGATTCAATAACTGATCATTGATAACTGACCTGACAATTACTCATTGATAACTGCCCTCTGACAATCGATTACTCCCCTCCTGACAACTGACCCTCGATCACTCTCTCGATTGCCCTCGACCGAGTCAAAACTCTGTAGTATAAATACGTACAGAAGAGCTGACTCGGCGTTCCTTAGCGCGGTTGTGTTGTGGTAACCTGGTTTACATCATATGATGTAATCTTCGGCGCTCAACCTGGTCCGCTACAATATCCTAATTTTGTGTGAGAAGAAGATTATTGAACATAAATCATTGAGAATGTGGACTGTGTAATTAGAAAGGCATTGTGGGCTTCACCTAAAATATTGATCAGTGGAATGTTGACAAATGTTAATTGTAAGTTTGTCATTAGTGTTTAAGTGATAATAAGAAAGTAGGGTATAGAATATGAATGCAATAAAAGTTGACCTGGAATTACCGTGATATTTGTGAATTGTTTTCTGTATAAATGAAAGTAAAGTAATATATAGCTGCTTATAAATAACAGGAAAAAATGAAATGTATTTGTGTGAACAGGCTTATTTGGGTATTGAAGAAACAATATTGAGATTTGGTAAATGTTATTAGGAAATATTTTAGTCTCATATGGAAGATGGAGTTTTTATAATATTATCCTTACTACTTTTCAAGGTTTAATTTTAAAGTAATTATTGTCCTAAACAATTGCATTCTGTGAAGGAATTGTTCATAATGAAAAATGAGCTTGAATATGAATTTTGCATAATATGTAAGATTAAACCTGGATTGCTGTGTTATAAATTCCAATGAATTGAAATGAAACTGTGGGTTTTTTAAAATCTTCAGATAGCTGTCCGTAATTTACAAGATTTATGAGTTAAAGTATATTGGTGTGTAAAAGTAAAGTGTTATATGATATGAATGTTTGTAGAGAGGTATGCATGGAAAAGGTTTAGCTTTGTATCTGTAGAGTTCTAAGTCAAAGGAGTTGTGCCAGGTTGAACAGGTAGGTTGAAAATGGAATATTTGAATTGAAAGAGTAGTAAATAGTATTGAGGAGGTGACATGCACATGTCGAAAATTTAAAACATGTAAGTTACTACATGGAGCGGTGCTTACAGGATAAGCAAAATGTAAATACTTCATGCAATTTAAAGAAACTCAAATATGTTCTGTGCTATAAGCTGGTGAAAATGCATGGTTGAGAGCAAATGTGAACATATGTACATATAAAGTTGTTGCAAAGAACAAGTAGTGCATACAAATTATAGGAGGCTCTGATTTAAATCATGTGATTTGCATTTTACTCAAGGGCAGGTGTTCTTGTGCTTCTGTGCTGTTGTGTTATATTATATATTAAAATTTACAAATTGAAAATTATTAGGGTGATGGTGTAGTAGTGAATAAAATGGATGAAGAATATGTTTTGTGAAGACTGCAAACCATGGTGGTAGAGAGAGGAAGAGGAATGAATTGGAATGTGGAAAGGATAAAAGGCAATGGTATAGCTGTTCATTATTTTCTTGCATGTTCACACCACAAGAAACAATTTTGTTGGGAAATAAAAGATGCACTGCACCTGATAGTTAATTTATACTGTTCAATATAAAGCAGTTCAAGAAAGGATGTTGCTGAAAAGTATTCAATGAAAGTGAACCTGAAATAATGATGGTGAAAGTAAATCTTGCAAGTTTAATGTTAACTACAGTTTCCCTGCACAAAATGGAAATCTACATAAAGTTCGTAAGAAATGTTCCATGAATATTACTGTAATGAAATCTATGTGGCTGAAGTATAGTAAACAAAAGTAGAGGGCAAAGGATATTATATATTAAACTGATGGATGTGAGACAAAAGCAAAAGACTGCCATGTTTCATATACGTATATGTTCTTGGTGTATGAACTGTTAAGAAATTCATCTCACTTTTATAGTTAAAGGCCACAGTTAACTGCTGAGTGTGTTTTCAGTATAATGCAGAAACTTATTTGAAAAGAAGAAACAAAAGAGGAATATAATGGGGTCTACAGTTAGTGGGTGAAGTAAGTAAATCTTGGTGAAGAGTGAAGGGCATGAAATGTGAAGTTTTATTAAGAAGTATGAAACTATGGGAAATGCTCATTGATGTGGATGCAACAGCATTCCACAAGCCTCAACAAGAGATACATGAGTGGAAGTCTCTTCTCAAACATGTGGATGGACCATTCAGAAATTCTTCTTCAATTAGTAATTGAAAATGTATCCCATCAGCCACCCAATCTCAAGAAGAAAGATGTGGATGGTTTATGATGGAATATAGGTAAATGTGTTGTAGAGAGTAACTAGTGACATCTATATATAGAGATGTGAAAGTGTGTGGCAGAGTGGCACTGTTGAGTGTGAGAGAGAGAGAGAGCAGTAGGAAGGGAGGGCCTCGTATGCTGTTGTAATGAATGGTTTTTATAAATGTTATCAGTGATTGTGAATGAATGTTTTATTCCATAAATTTGTGGTTCTTAATTGGTGTACAATCTCTGAGAGGATAAAGTTACTCTGTGTTTTGACATGGTAGTGGAGAACTGTGGTTTTGTCTTGTTTTTTTTCCTAATTATCTGCACATGGGCCTTTTGGTGCCATGGGGATAGCAAAACACGTGCAAAGTGTTAAATAGTTGCTACTTGTGAAAGTGCCAAGCAAAAAGTGAAATCCATTGCAAGAAAAATAATGGACATACTTCTTTAAAATGGTGTAATTTTGAAGAAAAGCATAAGGAAAGGAAAACTAGGTAAGATGGCTGATGAAATTAGAATTCCTGTTATTGATGGCAAGTACTATAGTGTGGTATCTTGAATGATCAGTTACAGTTCGTAAAAGACAAAGAGATGGTGTATGAAAGCAATAAAAGAAGCTCGATCAAAAGTATTTAAAGAATCTATTGCATTGCAAAGTTGCATAAGAAATAAATTGGAAAAATTGAAGATTCAAATGGCATGTTTACTGAGTTTGAAAAGTTAGTTAATGATTTGAAAAGTACAGGTGCAAGTGTTAGTGAAAAGGCAAAATTAAGTTATATGATTAAGATGCTTCGAAGTTCATTAAGTTACATTGTGACTTAATTTATGTGTTGAAAGAAAGTGATCAGCGTGTTGAATATGTGTAAAGTAAAATAAAAATAGTTGAATTAAAAGAAGAAGTAAGCAAAAACAGTTTGAGTGCATTTAAGACTGAAATAAAAAAGGATAAAGTGTGCTGCTTAAGGTGTGGTAAGTTTGGACGTTTCAAGGTGCAATGTATGAGCATGAGGTCAAGTGGAAATATGTGGAAGTCTAGAGATGATGTGCAACAGCAAGGATATGGGGGTACAAGCACATTTATCAATGCTGGCAACATTGTGGCCGAGGAGCTGGTCAAGGTTGGAGTTGCCATCGTAGTGGTGGCTGGCAGAAAATTGAGGATAAAAAGGACAGTGAAATGATGATGGTAAAGCCAGTAATTTTAATATGATAATTCAGATTAGGCCCGGTTTAGGAAAATTAATGTTGAAGTAAATAGCTGTGTTGGTAAAGTAGACTGGTTACCCAATTAGTGGTTGCATTGAATATATCAAGGTCCTTATGACCCAGTATTTGAGTGCCGTAAAACAATATTCATTATCATTCAACACATTGTGAACAATGATAAATATATTTATTAATTTGTGGAACCTAAAGAACCCATAAATGCTGAGATAGTTGGTGCTTAAAGGGAATGAAAGTATGAAATATTTTGCAAAAGTTCAATGTTTATGGTCAAAGTAAAGTAAATAAAATGAAAAATGTACTTTATGTCCAAGATATGGAAAGGAATTTAATAAGCAATGGAAAAAGGAACTAATGTTATTAAAATTGTGTCGGTAGGAAATATGTCAAAAGGCGATTTAAATGGAGAATTGGTTGCTTTTGGCTATTAAAAATAATGATCTGTATCATGTAACAAGTGAAATTTATACTAAGTGAATCAAATTTGATAATTGGCAAAGTGTCCAAAAAAGAAAAATTACATAGGACAATGGGGCATGTAAATACTACTTATTTGAAAATAATGTGTGATAAGTAAATGCTTAAAGATTTGCCAAAGGAATGGAGTCTGATTATTTTAAGTGTGGGATAAGCTCGGATAATAAAGTGTATAATTTGGCATTTAAAAATGAAAGAACAAGAGCAAAGGATATATTAGAGATAGTACATAATGATTTGAATGGACCATATAAAACTGTTGGCTAAAATGGGGAAATAAGCTACAAAATATATTTTGTTGATTAGAGTAAAGTAGCTGAAGTGTGTAATTGTTTTGTTGACTATGTAAATTGAATTGAAATTGGGACAGAAAAAGCGTAAAAAGATTTAGGTGTGATTATTTATGTACTCCTTACCATTGACACATCTATAAATTTGCTAGGGAAAAGGGTATAGCTATTCAAGCTTGTCCACCATATGTACATGAATTGAATGGCACAGCAGAAAAATAGAGTTGAGACATTATGGTTGTGTCTAGATGTTTATTGGCAGAGGCTTAAGTAGATAATAGGTGCTGGCCTGAAATGTTTAAAATAGTAGCTTATTTAAGAAATGTAGTTTTTGGTAGTAAAGGAAAACCACCCTATGATATAATGTTCTGAGAAAAACCTAATATAGAACATTTAAGAATTTATGGAAGTATTTGTCAGAGTGAGTGAACTGAAGAAATGGAAAAACAGATATAGGTATTTTATTGGGTTATGAAAATGTTGGGTATAGAGTTCTTATTAATATCATAGTAGTTTTTGCAAGATATGTAATACAATTTAAGATGGTACAAATCATGTAGGTTTTGAAGATGAATTAGTAAAGGCTCATGATAAAAAAGAAAGTGAAAATGAGAATGAGCATGATAATATTGATGAAAATATAGGGTTAAAAGATGAACGAGGAAAAGAAGAAAACCTGCAAGATTTAATGTGTTTGTCTAGAATTACTTGTATGTTTATGTGAATTATGTTAATGTTGAAAATAAGATTTATTATGATAATAATAATTCTGAAAAGTGCGAAAATGCAAGGATATGGAAATGAGTTATTTAAATAAAAATAGAACCTGGATATTTGTAAATAAGCCAAATGTTAAAAAGATTTTAGATGTAAAATGGCTCTGTATAAAAAAAGGTAAGGATATCAACAGAATGATTTAATTAATGACATTTACTCTCTGGTAGTAAGAATGCAAACTTTAAACATTTGAATGTTATATTGTTGTCAAAATGGTTTAAATATTGAACAAATGGATGTGGAGACACTGTTTGTGAATGGCGAAATTAAATCAGAAGTTTATGTGAAACAGTCACAAGGTTATGAGGATGATACAGATAGAGTACTGAAATTGAACAAAGAATTGTATGGATGGAGAGAAAGCCTTAAGAGCTTGGTATGAATGCTTTGATATGTATGCGAGAAGCTTAGGCTTTGATAGAAGTGAAAATGATTGTTTTAATTATCTATATCATTTAATGTCTAAACAGCAATGTTTATCTTCTCATGTGTTATAAAGGTAGTTTGTTAAAATTTATTATTTAAGATGTCAAATGAAAGATTTGGGTATAATAATAACCTGTTTAGATATTATTATTAATTATGGTTGCAATCAAGGAAAAATAGCCCTAGATGAAAGGGTCTTCTCATCCTGCCATTAGAAAAAAAAAGTGTGATATTGTAAATTGTAATTTGTATGTTACTCCCATGGAACAAAAGTTGAAGCTTAAACTTGAGCAATGAGCATGTGATGAAATTGAATGAAAATTGAAATGGAGCTCTCTTGTATATTAGTTCAAGAACAAGACCTGATTTGTTTTAGTGGAAATTACTTAAGTAGATTTCAAATTGTTATGGTAGTAGTCATAAGTATGTATTGAGAGCTTAAAGGGATTTAGCTTTAACCAAAGACGTAGTTAACTTGTAATAAAAATACAAAAGTTGAAAGTTGAGATTCTTATGTAGATGCTGATTTGGGCAGGCAATATTATTGATAGAAAACAAATGACTGGTTATGTAATTAAATTATATGGAAATCTAATTTATTGGAAATCAAAGATACAGTGTAACAAAGTCCTCCACATCAGTTGAATGTCGTATTGTGTGAGTGAATTAAAGGTTGTAAAAGATATTTTGCTTGATTTTAGTATTAAAACTTTTGATCCTATGATGAAGATAATTCTGGTGCAATAGATATAGCAAACATTGATATTTGAATATGAATGTCAATACCCAATATTGGTAATTTTACAAATAAAGCAAAATATATAGAAACTCAATACCACTTTGTGAATTGAAGTTGTATTAATGGTGAAATTGATATTGTGGATATGTTTACTAAGTGTTTAGGTTGAAACAAAGTTGAAAAATTTAGAGATATGTTCAATGTAATGTAATTGATAATAGTAAAATGTGGAGTATAATATGAATGTAAGAAGGTTTGTTGGAATACAGGTAACTTTATTTTACAGAGTAAGTAGTGACATCTATATATAGATATGTGAAGAGGTGTGATTGAGCGATAGAGAGAGAAGTAGGAATATGTTGGTTGAGGGCCATGCATGGTGTTGTAGCTTGTAACGGTTTTTATAAGTGATTGTGAATAAATATATTATTTTGCAAATGTGTGTTCATTAACTGATTTACAACCTCTGAGAGTATATAGCTATTTTCTATTGTAACAGTTTACTGAAAACCATTGTCGGAGAAGATTGGCAAAATAAAGTGCAGTTGGTATGGTAAGAATTGAAGCTGTACAATGGATATCATTGACTGTATACCTACATTGTGCAACATGGAGAAAGATGAAGTTACTTGTGATTGTGGTTTATACGCTTAAAGGTGTGATCTGAAAAATCTTTGCAATAATACAGTTCTATGTAAATTAATTGGAACAAGGTAAATTGTGCTGCAGTTTCTCAAACAATTGTCAGCAGTGTGCTTACATTGAAATCAAATGTTCTCTGGCCATTGTTGTGTGATAGTTGTTTGTTGAAATGGGCATTTATTTGCATGTGGTGGAGTTTTATAGTTCATATGTAATATTGTATATTTCTGGTCTTTGATGGATACGACTTCCAGGAAGTGAAGCATTAGCACAAAATGTTTCTATGATGCAAAGAGAGATGGCTACAAAGTTAGGTGTAGCCACTGTACATAGAATCATTCATGAGTACTAAAATAGGTACTCCATTACACTAAAGAAAAGAGGGGAATCCTTTTGGAAAAAGAGTTTCACCAACTGATGGACTGCTTTCTCCTTAGGAAAAGGAGAAGAAACTGTAGGCCCTGTGCTGTGTGGACTTGTCTTGCATCTAATGTCTTGTAAACCTTTAGCAGTTTGAAGAAAAGTATGAAAACCTGTGAAGAAGGAACTGCTTGCACAAACAATGTGTAAGAAAGAGCTCTCATGGGGTGCATGCTCATTGGAATTGGACACTGCAAAACTAAAAAAAAATGATTGTCTATGATGAGGCTCATTCCGAACTGTAAGGTCAGAGGGTTGAGTATGTGTGCATCAATTAAATAATGAAGCTGCAAATTCAGGACATTTTCCACAGACTGTAAAACACACTGAGAAGAAAATGTTTTGGGGTCATTTTACCTATGAAGGACTAGGACCTTTAATTTCAGTTTAAGGCATGAAGAAAAGTGATCAGCACATTACATACAGGGGAGAGTTGCTTGTGAACTCCAGGAAAGGTTTGCAGAAGGTGAGAAAAGGTTTCAGCAAGATTTAACTACCTGCCACACCTCTAAGAAAGTGAAGAAATTCTTCAAAGATTATAATGTTTGTGTGCTTGACTTGCCTGGGAATTTGACTGATATTAATCGCATGGAATATTTGTGGGTTATTTGCAAATTGAGGCTTGCAAACCTTGATTGTTGCACAAAAGAATGTTTTAATATTAACTTAATTAAAGTGCAGTTTCACGATTTCAAAAATGTGTGTTCCAATCTTGTTGAGTCGATGCCTAATCGTGGAATGGAACTTATAAAACAGAAAGGAGGAAATATTAAGTATTAAGAAATGTATATAGGAAGTAATTGTTGATTAGATTATGAAAGCAAGTAAAATGTGTTATTTTTCTGTTCCAATTAATTTGCATGGGACCATAGGTAATGCTATTGTGATATTTTCTATTTTGTTCATGATGTCTTTGATTTATTATGTGTTTGTTGAAAGTTCTAAAGCAAAACTGAAGGTGCATTAGTCAGTTTATAATAATATAATATGACATGATGTACTAAAATGTTAAAAATAGGTAACACAGTGTACTATAGAATGTAAGTTATTATGACAGAGATATTTGCCTTTTGAAAAGCATTCAAAAATGTCCAAATGGTTGATGGAAAGGAGGATGTCCATTCTGAGATTACCTTTTAAATGAACATTTGCATTGTAGACTTATTTCACAGAGATGAAATGTTGGATGGTTAAAAAAAAAAAGTGGTGATTGCAGTTTGATGTCATTTCATTTTGAAAATAGTTTAATTTCAATCCCATGTATGGCTGTGATGATGTTTAATGTTAATTGTGAAAAAGTGGATATGTTGACATTTGTGGCAACCTGCTCTATTTAAAAAATAAGAAATAGTTGGATGTGGTAGGTATAAAGAAAGATTATGAAATGAATGTGAGGTAGAAATGATGTTTTGGGGTAAGTAAAAGTACAGTGAAGTATAATGTAGATGTAGGTTTGAAGTAGTATGTATGTGTTATTACAGTTAAAAGGTTGAGAATATAGCTTGTATTTCTGGTTTGGGGTCATGTGTTTGGAAATAAGTGTGTAAAGGATTGAAAAATTAAAAGAGTTTTAGGAATCAGAAATAATAAGGAGAATTTGTTGTTAATAGCCTTGAATTACTTAAAAAGAAACCGCCAATGTTAAGAGGTTTTATGTTATCTGAAAGTGTTGTAGCAATAGAATAGTAACAATAAGAAGTTTGGTTGTTTAGAATGATTAGTGTGGTTATAGTATATTAGAGGAAGATATTGTGCCAAATGGAGGTGTAGATGGAAATACTGATTTCATGTGGTTGTATTAGTAATTATACATTTCTATTGTTAAGGTATCTACAATATGAAGTGAAACAACTGACTGGATTGTACATATGAAGTTGAAAAGTGCTATTGCTAACCTGAAACAATAAATTGGTGTAGGGAAAAGATAAGATTGTGTGGTATAAGGGAATATTTGGGGAAAAATTCTGTGAATGTACAAAGTGGGAATTGTTTGCAGTAAATATATGTTAGGATTGTACATAGTTCTAAAGGGAGATGAGATGATAGATTAGAATTTAATTAGCTATAGGGATGACTATTAATGTGCATTTTGTTATGTTTCATGTGGCTTACACATTTGGAGGCTGTTGCTGTGAATGAAGAACTGCAAAGGAAAAGTGGGAATAGAACAGGAAACTGGAAGAAATTAGTGATTGTGAGAGTGTAGAAGATGTTTATATCAAGAAGGTGGATAATATTATGAAAGGACTGAAAGTGAAAGTTGTGTAATAAATGAATATGTAAATATATGTAAAGTGGCGAAAGGAGAGTTAAATAAAAGTAATGGAAGTTAACTGTTGACATATTTGTACTGAAACTATTTCCTTACTGCTATCTAGTTAGGGAAAAGAGTATGGATGTAGAAAGTGATGAGAGATATTTAAACTAAGGGGCAAATAGTGATATAAAAGAAGTTACAGAAAGTGCTTCTGATATAGGAATGGGAGGGGATAGGATGAACTAAAACAGGAAGTTGCAAGATTACAAATGGATGTTGGGAATTTGAAGGATCAGGTATGGTATTGTCTGGATGTAAAAGTGTTGGAGCAGAGTTGCTGGAAGAGATATAACAGAAGTTTGAGGTAAGTATATAAGGAATAGGGGAGTATATTGATGAAGTGGTAGTTTTGGGGAGTGGAAGAGGAAATAAGTTGAATTGGTAGCATGGTTAGGTACATTACAAATAGGTATGTAAAAGGTGATTGTTACCTGTAGTGTCTTTTTGGATGTGTACCTTAGGGTGTATGTTCTGATTTAGTTATTTGTAGTATGGATCATTTGTGCCTGCTGTTGTGTGTCCGTTGTTTAAGCTGTGATGATCTCCTTTGAAATTTGTCTGTAATGTAGGCATTACTTTTGCAATGCTAAATGTACAGTAAAATAGTACAACAGTTTGTTATTTGATTCCTTGTATGTGGTGAAAGGTGACAGGGAAAGTTGGAGGAGCAGTATGTGGAGAGAATATGGATGTAGGTGATTATAATAGTAAGTGATGATAATCTGGTATTTAGAATGGTGGAAGTTTGGAAATATTGCAAATGGGTTCATGTGTTAATTGTTCCTGTTTTGTTGTGAAAGTTTTCTTCTATGTGCAGTGTTTGTTTTGTGTTCTATTGAGGCTGCACATATGTATATACATTATTACAATACCAGTGTGTTTGAAGATAATTAGTTTAACAGCCTAAAAGAAATAGTGTACAACTGTTGTGGTACTCAGTGTTTATTCTAAAAGATTTTTATACAAATTAGTCATCACAGTTCAGTTTGTAGCATAATGTCTGCAGTGAGAACAATGTTGATTATGTATCAATTGCTAGGTAACATATGTTGGTTTCATCCATGTCATGGCTCTATCACCACATCCCTCACATAGAGATTGATTGGTATTGTACAATTGGTTGTAGAAGGCCTCTCTCTTACTACACAACTGCATATCTGTACAAGTAATTGGCAGTTTTGTACCTGCATATGCATCTAAATAGTGTGGTGATTTCAATCTTAGTGTGGTAAAATGGAAGAGTACTCCATTAAGTAGATCCAATATGTCACATAGAAGATGTGCGATTAATGTTGTTCAAGAGATCAGTACTGCTGAAAATGCACACCTCTTGATTTGCCATTTGAAAATTGCATTGTTTCAAACAAACAGGTCCTCTCAATGTGCAGATCTTTATTTGTTTAATGTAAGTTACTTCCCTGACAATGTATTGGCAAGACAAGTCATGGGGGTACTATCCTATTGTATTGGTTGCACCTATTTCATAGGCAGTGCATCACTACTCAGATGATGTGTATGACTTGTAACAAACTACATTTGTCATTCTTTATGTTGGAAGTGTCTTGAAAGTGAAAACAAGCACATGTATGATCTGACAAAACCAGTCGCCCAAATGTGGTATATGGCTTTGTAATGATGCACTAGCTTGTGAGACGTTCAACCAATGTAAAAAGGTATTGTACCACCACAAAAGCAGGCTACACTGAGAATGGAAAGTTGATACGAAACAATCTGAGCATTATGAGTGGACCTAGTTTGGAGCAGATCAAGGAAATGAGGTGTTGAAAAGGATTAGTCGCATACCATTATCCATATGAGATGGATATAGAATGGAGTACCTTTCCAAAGTATTAATGTGTGATTGAAATCACAAATCACTAAAGTGAGATGCATATAGAAGTGGAAACAACCTGTAGTAGGCACTGCAATTGTAACAGATACTGCCTGCAGCAAATAAATTACAAGCTGTTGTAGAATAATGTGGTGATGCAACAGTATTGCCTGCTGTTTATTGCATGACCTGGATCAAACCAACCCAGCCTGTAATAGCAAGTGTTACACAATCAACCAATGGAACCCCCTCAAGTATGCCCATTCCAGAAATCAACCCAAAAACTACTTAGAGAACAATGACTATCATGAGCAGGTAGGACAGAAGTTAAGTATGCCAAAAAAAGAAATGTAGTGAATTCCTGTTAGGCCTCAAAAACAAATGGTATTGTAAGAATGTGCACACAAGTAAAGTATCTGTAGCCAGAATTAGAACAGAAACCAAAATCAGTTTCTTCTGCCATGTAAAGTCCAACAACAAAGCAATACGGGAACATACATGCAATATCGTTTGCACAGTCCAAACCAAAATAGAACCGGCAATAGGCGACCCTTTTGGCAAGTGGCAATGTTGCTACAATGCAATGTCACAGTTTTCGGGACCCTGGAGGCACAAAAGAAATGCAACAACAATGTCATCCTGAAGGTTAGGTTAGGTTAGGTTAGGTTAGGTTAGGTTAGGTTAGGTTAGGTTAGGTTAGGTTAGGTTAGGTTAGGTTAGGTTAGGTTAGGTTAGGTTAGGTTAGGTTAGGTTAGGTTAGGTTAGGTTAGGTTAGGTTAGGTTAGGTTAGGTTAGGTTAGGTTAGGTTAGGTTAGGTTAGGTTAGGTTAGGTTAGGTTAGGTTAGGTTAGGTTAGGTTAGGTTAGGTTAGGTTAGGTTAGGTTAGGTTAGGTTAGGTTAGGTTAGGTTAGGTTAGGTTAGGTTAGGTTAGGTTAGGTTAGGTTAGGTTAGGTTAGGTTAGGTTAGGTTAGGTTAGGTTAGGTTAGGTTAGGTTAGGTTAGGTTAGGTTAGGTTAGGTTAGGTTAGGTTAGGTTAGGTTAGGTTAGGTTAGGTTAGGTTAGGTTAGGTTAGGTTAGGTTAGGTTAGGTTAGGTTAGGTTAGGTTAGGTTAGGTTAGGTTAGGTTAGGTTAGGTTAGGTTAGGTTAGGTTAGGTTAGGTTAGGTTAGGTTAGGTTAGGTTAGGTTAGGTTAGGTTAGGTTAGGTTAGGTTAGGTTAGGTTAGGTTAGGTTAGGTTAGGTTAGGTTAGGTTAGGTTAGGTTAGGTTAGGTTAGGTTAGGTTAGGTTAGGTTAGGTTAGGTTAGGTTAGGTTAGGTTAGGTTAGGTTAGGTTAGGTTAGGTTAGGTTAGGTTAGGTTAGGTTAGGTTAGGTTAGGTTAGGTTAGGTTAGGTTAGGTTAGGTTAGGTTAGGTTAGGTTAGGTTAGGTTAGGTTAGGTTAGGTTAGGTTAGGTTAGGTTAGGTTAGGTTAGGTTAGGTTAGGTTAGGTTAGGTTAGGTTAGGTTAGGTTAGGTTAGGTTAGGTTAGGTTAGGTTAGGTTAGGTTAGGTTAGGTTAGGTTAGGTTAGGTTAGGTTAGGTTAGGTTAGGTTAGGTTAGGTTAGGTTAGGTTAGGTTAGGTTAGGTTAGGTTAGGTTAGGTTAGGTTAGGTTAGGTTAGGTTAGGTTAGGTTAGGTTAGGTTAGGTTAGGTTAGGTTAGGTTAGGTTAGGTTAGGTTAGGTTAGGTTAGGTTAGGTTAGGTTAGGTTAGGTTAGGTTAGGTTAGGTTAGGTTAGGTTAGGTTAGGTTAGGTTAGGTTAGGTTAGGTTAGGTTAGGTTAGGTTAGGTTAGGTTAGGTTAGGTTAGGTTAGGTTAGGTTAGGTTAGGTTAGGTTAGGTTAGGTTAGGTTAGGTTAGGTTAGGTTAGGTTAGGTTAGGTTAGGTTAGGTTAGGTTAGGTTAGGTTAGGTTAGGTTAGGTTAGGTTAGGTTAGGTTAGGTTAGGTTAGGTTAGGTTAGGTTAGGTTAGGTTAGGTTAGGTTAGGTTAGGTTAGGTTAGGTTAGGTTAGGTTAGGTTAGGTTAGGTTAGGTTAGGTTAGGTTAGGTTAGGTTAGGTTAGGTTAGGTTAGGTTAGGTTAGGTTAGGTTAGGTTAGGTTAGGTTAGGTTAGGTTAGGTTAGGTTAGGTTAGGTTAGGTTAGGTTAGGTTAGGTTAGGTTAGGTTAGGTTAGGTTAGGTTAGGTTAGGTTAGGTTAGGTTAGGTTAGGTTAGGTTAGGTTAGGTTAGGTTAGGTTAGGTTAGGTTAGGTTAGGTTAGGTTAGGTTAGGTTAGGTTAGGTTAGGTTAGGTTAGGTTAGGTTAGGTTAGGTTAGGTTAGGTTAGGTTAGGTTAGGTTAGGTTAGGTTAGGTTAGGTTAGGTTAGGTTAGGTTAGGTTAGGTTAGGTTAGGTTAGGTTAGGTTAGGTTAGGTTAGGTTAGGTTAGGTTAGGTTAGGTTAGGTTAGGTTAGGTTAGGTTAGGTTAGGTTAGGTTAGGTTAGGTTAGGTTAGGTTAGGTTAGGTTAGGTTAGGTTAGGTTAGGTTAGGTTAGGTTAGGTTAGGTTAGGTTAGGTTAGGTTAGGTTAGGTTAGGTTAGGTTAGGTTAGGTTAGGTTAGGTTAGGTTAGGTTAGGTTAGGTTAGGTTAGGTTAGGTTAGGTTAGGTTAGGTTAGGTTAGGTTAGGTTAGGTTAGGTTAGGTTAGGTTAGGTTAGGTTAGGTTAGGTTAGGTTAGGTTAGGTTAGGTTAGGTTAGGTTAGGTTAGGTTAGGTTAGGTTAGGTTAGGTTAGGTTAGGTTAGGTTAGGTTAGGTTAGGTTAGGTTAGGTTAGGTTAGGTTAGGTTAGGTTAGGTTAGGTTAGGTTAGGTTAGGTTAGGTTAGGTTAGGTTAGGTTAGGTTAGGTTAGGTTAGGTTAGGTTAGGTTAGGTTAGGTTAGGTTAGGTTAGGTTAGGTTAGGTTAGGTTAGGTTAGGTTAGGTTAGGTTAGGTTAGGTTAGGTTAGGTTAGGTTAGGTTAGGTTAGGTTAGGTTAGGTTAGGTTAGGTTAGGTTAGGTTAGGTTAGGTTAGGTTAGGTTAGGTTAGGTTAGGTTAGGTTAGGTTAGGTTAGGTTAGGTTAGGTTAGGTTAGGTTAGGTTAGGTTAGGTTAGGTTAGGTTAGGTTAGGTTAGGTTAGGTTAGGTTAGGTTAGGTTAGGTTAGGTTAGGTTAGGTTAGGTTAGGTTAGGTTAGGTTAGGTTAGGTTAGGTTAGGTTAGGTTAGGTTAGGTTAGGTTAGGTTAGGTTAGGTTAGGTTAGGTTAGGTTAGGTTAGGTTAGGTTAGGTTAGGTTAGGTTAGGTTAGGTTAGGTTAGGTTAGGTTAGGTTAGGTTAGGTTAGGTTAGGTTAGGTTAGGTTAGGTTAGGTTAGGTTAGGTTAGGTTAGGTTAGGTTAGGTTAGGTTAGGTTAGGTTAGGTTAGGTTAGGTTAGGTTAGGTTAGGTTAGGTTAGGTTAGGTTAGGTTAGGTTAGGTTAGGTTAGGTTAGGTTAGGTTAGGTTAGGTTAGGTTAGGTTAGGTTAGGTTAGGTTAGGTTAGGTTAGGTTAGGTTAGGTTAGGTTAGGTTAGGTTAGGTTAGGTTAGGTTAGGTTAGGTTAGGTTAGGTTAGGTTAGGTTAGGTTAGGTTAGGTTAGGTTAGGTTAGGTTAGGTTAGGTTAGGTTAGGTTAGGTTAGGTTAGGTTAGGTTAGGTTAGGTTAGGTTAGGTTAGGTTAGGTTAGGTTAGGTTAGGTTAGGTTAGGTTAGGTTAGGTTAGGTTAGGTTAGGTTAGGTTAGGTTAGGTTAGGTTAGGTTAGGTTAGGTTAGGTTAGGTTAGGTTAGGTTAGGTTAGGTTAGGTTAGGTTAGGTTAGGTTAGGTTAGGTTAGGTTAGGTTAGGTTAGGTTAGGTTAGGTTAGGTTAGGTTAGGTTAGGTTAGGTTAGGTTAGGTTAGGTTAGGTTAGGTTAGGTTAGGTTAGGTTAGGTTAGGTTAGGTTAGGTTAGGTTAGGTTAGGTTAGGTTAGGTTAGGTTAGGTTAGGTTAGGTTAGGTTAGGTTAGGTTAGGTTAGGTTAGGTTAGGTTAGGTTAGGTTAGGTTAGGTTAGGTTAGGTTAGGTTAGGTTAGGTTAGGTTAGGTTAGGTTAGGTTAGGTTAGGTTAGGTTAGGTTAGGTTAGGTTAGGTTAGGTTAGGTTAGGTTAGGTTAGGTTAGGTTAGGTTAGGTTAGGTTAGGTTAGGTTAGGTTAGGTTAGGTTAGGTTAGGTTAGGTTAGGTTAGGTTAGGTTAGGTTAGGTTAGGTTAGGTTAGGTTAGGTTAGGTTAGGTTAGGTTAGGTTAGGTTAGGTTAGGTTAGGTTAGGTTAGGTTAGGTTAGGTTAGGTTAGGTTAGGTTAGGTTAGGTTAGGTTAGGTTAGGTTAGGTTAGGTTAGGTTAGGTTAGGTTAGGTTAGGTTAGGTTAGGTTAGGTTAGGTTAGGTTAGGTTAGGTTAGGTTAGGTTAGGTTAGGTTAGGTTAGGTTAGGTTAGGTTAGGTTAAGTTAGAGTTTAGTTAGGTTAGGTTAGGTTAGGTTAGGTTAGTTAAGTTAGGTAGTTAGTGAGTTAGGTTAGAGTTAGGTTAGGTTAGTAGTAGGTTAGGTATAGGTTAGGTTAGGTTAGTTAGTTAGGTTAGGTTAGGTTAGGTTAGGTTAGGTTAGGTTAGGTTAGGTTAGTTAGTTAGGTTAGTTAGGTTAGGCTTTGGTAAGGTTAGGTTAGGTAGGTTAGGTTAGGTTAGGTAGTGTATAGGTTAGGTTAGGTAGGTTAGGTTAGGTTAGTTAGGTTAGGTAGGTAGGTTAGGTTAGGTTAGGTAGGTTAGGATAGGTTAGGTTAGGTTAGGTTAGTAGTAGGTTAGGTAGAGGTTAGGTTAGTGTTAGGTGTGGTTAGGTTAGGTTAGGATTAGGTTAGGTTAGGTTAGGTTAGGTTAGGTAGGTAGATAGTTAAGTTAAGTAAGTGTAGCGTAGTGTCGTTAAAGTTAAGGTTGAAGAGTTAAGTTAAGTTAAGTTAGATACTGCTAAAGTTAGTAGGTTAGTAAGTAGTTAAGTTAGGTTAGGTTAGGTTAGTTAGGTTAGGTTAGGAGTTAGGTAGGTTAGGTTAGTTAGGTTAGTTAGTTAGGTAGGTTAGCTAGGTTAGGTTAGGTTAGGTAGTGAGGTTAGTTAGGTTAGGTTAGGTTAGGTTAGGTTAGGTTAGGTAGGTTAGGTTAGTTAGGTAGGTTAAGTTAGTAGGTTAGTTAGGTTAGGTTAGGTTAGGTTAGGTTAGGTTAGTTAGGTTAGGTTAGGTTAGGTTAGGCTTAGGTTAGGTTAGGTTAGGTAGGAGTTAGTGTTAGGTTGAGGTTAGGTTAGGTTAGGTTAGGTTAGGTT